>CM031386.1:41038132-43680393 GCA_018350135.1 Citrus trifoliata | reverse complement strand
AATAAAAGGCCAAATTCTAAACCCAAAAATGGTCTAGAAGTCCATAATCATATATGAACCCGAACATGTCCAAAATGGAATAGGTTCTAGTTTCTAGTAACTCCCTTTTTTATTTCTAATTAGTGTGTGACCTTTTAGGTTCTTAGTTATAAGGTTGTAGAACTATTTTAATGATAACTCTTTATTCATTAAACGATGCTAAACTCTTTAGTCATCAATTAGAACTCTTCTAATGACCTTAAGATGCATTGATAATACGCTTTACCAATATTGATCTTAAGGTTTCTACAAGTCATGAGTGACACCTAGCAGTATATCACAACCATCCAAATAACAAGAATTGCTGGATCTATAGAACCTATTCCATTGTATCTCTATGTCTTGGTCTCTTCATCATCCATGTCCAGAGAAAAGCACGGCTTATGGTTTATTATGTTAAGCACTTATGCTTTATCTCAAAATAAATCTAAATGAACTTGACATGAAAATATAATTTGAACTCCTTCAAATATATTTCACCTTGGCCAAGGATTTCTCATGCCAATTCATATTATCTCATAGGGACATTCTTTTTGTATATTACAAAGTGATGAATTCTATATTGGCCATACACTTGTCTTCATACATAGCCAACCATGACAGCTATTGCTAGATCTCTTCCGTGATTAGGAATCAATCGTTATGTTTTCACATATCAAAGATGTCTATGTATAAGACATCTGTTATGCCTCATGTCTAAAGATCATTACTAAACATAGTGTCTAATACAATGTATAATAAGCCATTAACACTCAAAACCATATGGCTTACTATATTTGGTCAAGTTCAGTAAACTTGTTCTCTCAACAAGTACCTATGTGTTTGACTTGACATCTCATGTCAATGATATGAAACTCACCATCCATTTTAGTATCACATACCATAAGGAGTCATAAAACATACTAGTGTTTATAGGAATTTATAATGTCCAATCATAAATCCACCACTAGGAACTATTTTAGAAGTATAGTACAAAGGATACACGTTTCATATTCTCGACAAACTCGAGAATGTGTTCCTTAACTATTTTACTTCTTGGACTATATTCATTAAATTAATTTATGAATATTGATAACTTTGCCATTTTATAAATATCAAAATGTTATTCAAATACGATAATTCCCTAAACAAACAAACACCATTTGATTGGCCTTTAGGGCATATTACTAACACAAGATTGGGGCCGTTTTGCCGGTTTTGCCCCCTCCGGGGGCGGTTCATGCCCCTGGGGGGACCGTGGGGCGGGATCGGCACACGGCGGACACGTTCGGTTGGGTTCGGGCGGGTACGGTCCGCGGCAGTGGCTATAGCATACGGCCTAGGGGGCCGCAAAAACAAATGGGCGGTTTTATCGGTTTCGGCCGTAACTCATGATTGGGGCCTCCAATTCTTGTTCCGTTTCATCCCACGAGACTAGCCGGGCGGGGGCATCGGATTGCAAAAGTCTTTAAATTTGAATTTGATTTAAGTTTATATAGTTTGAACACAAAAACTAGTCATTACGGGCAAAAACAACAAATAGTCGGCTAGCCTATTAATTAGCCAGATCGCCTCTTAGTATAGCGCAAGTTACTATTGCAATTTGAATTTTGCTGCAGTGATGCTATAGTAACACTATTTTTTAAAATTTCATTATTGCCTAAAACTTTTTTATAATTTGACTATGGCCCAAAACGTCATAAAACTTTGCAAACATACCAAATTTCAGAATTTCTAAATAATGCTTGTTATTACTTTTTGAAATTATGCTATGGCTTAAAACTTTATAATATTTTTCAAAGAGATTCTTCTCATAATTTTAACATAATGCTTATTTATTTCAAAGTTGCTAAAATCTTTTTTAGTTTAATCCAAATTTTGAAAAACACTCAAATCCTCAAAATACTCGTCTTATAAATATAAAATCTTTTTGTTTATAAAAAGTAATGATTTATTAAATAAAATCTTGAGCTTCTTCAATGCTAAACTATGCATATATTAAATCATACTGGCTTTATAAGAATTTTTTGCAATAATGACTCCGCTGAGCTAAACTTTGCTCTTGATCAAGCCATTATCTGTTGGGTGCCTTGAGCTTGATTTCACTTGATTCACTTGCATAAATATCATCCTTCAAGAACTGGTGAAAATGTGAAAAATAATATTTATCATATTACTTAAGATACATATTTGTTATCATTAAAATTACAATTTGTGTAGCCCTTTAAGCTAACAGCTACAGCATCTTCATTGTTTCATACTTGTTTTATTTCCTCTGTAGCCAAGTTCTTTTGTCATCTCTGCAAGTCTTTGCAGTAGCATTTCATCCTTAATACTTGAGCTTTTTGGTCACCTACAATAATGCATATAATTTAAGCACAAAATTATCTAAAATAAAATAATTTATTACAAAAAAATTAAATGGATGATCATGCAAAATATAATTAAAATGCAACAAAAATACATCATTTACTCTCTAAGTAATATTGATTTAAGTCTAAGAGTGTCATGATAACTTTCATTTCATAAAGTTATCACTCTTCTTCCCCTAATTTATATTGTGCAAATTTTATTGTACTCATAAGAGCACGAATCTATTATAATATAGACTTATGGTGACGAATGTCGATCCCACAAGAAGGTAGATTTAATTATGTATAGTGTTAATTTTCTAAGTGTGTATGTGAATTGGCTGAAGATGATTTTTGAGTAACACTAAGATTTAAAATAAAAATGGCATGAACAAATTAAGGATAAAAATAATTCAAATAAAACACTTGAGTCTCTAGACTCACACTAAATATTTCACCATGGGCTTAGTATTCATTTTCTATTCCAATGAATTTATGAGAGGGTATCTCCACTCCTCATAAGCCTCACTCTAATGAATATGGTATCAAACGCTCATTGTGCCAGAGGATAATGACCTTCCGCTAAGTTTGGTGTCAAGTAAATGTTGTGCGAGACGATAATAATCCTCATGTCGACAATATGACAAGATCGTTCACTAAATAACTTAAATGTATTTTATGTCAACACTAAGTCAAGACAACCCACAAATATTAGAGGGGATTCTCTTTCTAATAAATATGGTGCGGAGTACTCATTATGTCAGACAGTAACAATCTTTCACCGATTAGCCAGTATACCATGCAAAATCTAGACAAGGTACATTATCTATCAACAATGAGTCAAAAAAAAACCACATAAATCAAAGAGGAAAAAGAAAATAAACTTACAAGATTAAGCCCACAAATCATATTGAGACTTCACCTTCAACCGAAACTTAAAATTAAATTACCCACTCATGATTGAACAAAGGGTAAAATGGTAATTTTATTAAAATACATAAGAAATAAAAGATGAAAAGAGAATTATAGAAAGCAGAGCTTTTATTTCTTATGTATAAATAAATTATGAGGACTATCAAATTACGAGGAAGCTTCCTATTTATAAATACAATAAATAAATTATGGTCATCAGATAAAAAAGATTTGGACGCTCGGGATTACATTATGTGGCAAGATTTATTTGGTCGAAACACTTCATCAGGTCCAATAAATACGGTCATATCATCAGTTAATGTCACATCATCAGTCAATGTTACATCATCGGTCAACTCCATATTAGCATTTTTTGATCCAATACAATGTCACCACGTCATCTGGTCACGTCAGTTGGTAAAATGCCACGTCATCTATGCCCAACTAAAATTTTAAAATTACAATTTTGCCTTTTATGTACTTCCTAAGATTTTTAGTTATTAGCTTAAAAATACTATTTGTTTAGTTGTACGACTTCTCTTTAATCGTGAAATGATCAAAATACCCCTGAAATAAATAAAATACTAAAATTCTAACAAAAAACACATAATTAAAGTTTAAAGGACTTAAATACATAAAGGTAGAAATGTTAGTAAGGCTTGGAGTGCAAAATGATGATTTTACCTTCTATAAATATGCATTTTCCAGCACTCAACAATTTACATTCACATACTTTTCATTTATAAGTATGTTTCACTATCATTGATATATTTTGCTAGATCTCGTGGTCTCTTCATGTCAATATATATGCGTGTGTAAACTATCAACTCAAATTTCAACCCCAAATCTCTTAAACCCGCATAGGTAGTGCGCCACCTTACCTTAACAAATGGGGTTGTCATTTACAATGTTTATAAATAATGAAGGAAAGTGTGTGCTTCAGACAATCCAAATTTTGATAAAAGAGTGGAATCTTTAAACACACAAAGCCTAAATGTAGTTTATAATATTTCTTACTCAGTGAATAGAAAAGTTAAGGGTCAAGGCCTCTGTAAAAAGCAATGTTGTGTGTATTCATTTTTATTTTATTAAAGCAAAAAATCTTTAGGTGCTTAAAGGCACATAGCCTCTGCTGGTGTTGTCGAGTGGCTGGCCAAGCGACGCTTGCCGCATTAAAGAGAAAAGGCATGTGACACCTATCATAGTGGTGATGGCTGGTGGAGAATTAGGGTTCGATTCTAAAAAGGAATCCTGAGAAATGGCTACTACATCTATGAAATGCAAAATTATGCAATCCAAGAGAGGGGTGAATTAGGATTTTAAAACTTATCCTAAGCAAACCACACAACAATTCAATTTAATACCTTAACAATTCAATCTAATACCTTAATGAAATCAAAAATAATAAATTTAATCGAGCACAATAATAAAATAGTAAGGGAAGAGAAAACTAACACAAAGATTTTTACGTGGTTTGACAATCTCCACCTACGTCCACGCTTCCAAGCAGACCAAGCTTGAAGATTTCACCATCCAAACCTCCCAAGACTTCAAATGCTTACAATTGACTTCAAAGTGTCAATGAACCTTTATAACAAAGAGATTATCTCTCAATCTCTTCACACAAGAGTTCCTTATACTTATACACTCACAAATTTGATGAGAAAAATGAAGATTACAACAAAAACTCTCTTTTAAAGTGGATATACAAATAATAGCACAATGGTGATTCAATAAATGATTATTTGCAAAATAGAAGCTCAATATATGTTATATGATCTTATTTATGCTTGCATTAGTCTCTAAAATGAAGTTAGAGTTGGGTTTTTATAGATCAAGCCCGAAAACTAGTTGTCATAGGTAAATTCCCGCGCCCAAGCGGTTAGCCGCTTAATTTTGCCGGCTAGCCGCTCCAGTACAGTAAAGTTACCATTAAATTTGAAATTGCTACAGTAACACTGTTCATAAAATTACATTTTTACCCAAAACGTTTTAGTCCAAATTACTCAAATTCGCAAAATACTTTATCTTATAAATATAAAACCTTTTAGTTTATGAAAAGTAATTATTTAAATAAACTCTTGAACTTCTCAAATGCTAAATCATACATCAATTAAATCATACAAGCTTTACAAGAATTTGTCGCAATAATTTATCCTTTAAGCTCTAAACTTTGTTCTTGATTTCGCCGTTATTCGTTGAGTGTCTTGAACTTGATTTCACTTTATTCACTTGCATAAATATTATCCTTCAAAAATTAGTGAAAATGTGAAATATAATATTTATTAAATCACTTAAGACACATATTTGTTATCATCAAAATTACATTATGTGTAACCCTTTAGGCTAATAATCTAAGGAAAGCAGCAAGCGCGCGAATTTACAATCCTCACACGAGGAACTAGTGACAATAAATAACAATACTAGTTGTATAAGTCAGTAATTGGAATGAGTACAATTTAAATCCCAACATAGTATTAAATCACTTATTAAAGGAAGACTTATGCTAGCAACATAGTAATTTAAGCTCCAATAGCATATATTTTAATTGTAGTTAAAAAAACTCGTAGTTGGTCCCTGGATTGGATTATCTGATCCTCCTCATGGTGTACACTGGCTCACTTGTCCATTTTGCATTGATGCACTTTTGGCCTTAATTTATCGAGTCATGCCATCGGCGTTATTACTTTAAAGAAACTAGAGTGCGCAAAGTAATGCCTATGCTCTATATATATTAGCAGGGGATAATATTGTAGGATTTCGGTCATATTATGTTGGCTTTAGAAATCTGAGTAATGATTAATATGAACAATTAGGCCATTAGTATTTCATAGTAAATGGTGAAATTCGTATATTTATAAGGCAAACAACTACAAAAGTGTTTGTTAAAGGATGTTTTCATTAATCAAGAACGAAAATTGGGCATCAAGACGATCAAATACCATCCTAGTCTCAACCATAAACAATGCCAACTAAGGATCAGCGGATGTTACTTTAATAACTCCGCTGACATTTTATGATAAATCAAAGTATTTGATTTATGAGGGAGTATGGCCACAGGACTTAAACTTAAAGGAATTAAAAGAAAGGCACCACTAAGAATACAGCCTGCGGCTTAATTTGACTCAACATGGGAAAACTTACTAGGTTCAGACGTAATAAGGATTGACAAGAAAATCTAACAAGAAAGCACGGTCTCTCTCTCCACTAGAGCACTCATCTTCCCCCACTAGGGAGCTCCTCCTTTCCCCTTGCCGTGAGTAGAGGTGCTCGTCTTCCTTCTGGTGGCC
Source organism: Citrus trifoliata (assembly GCA_018350135.1). Classification (NCBI taxonomy): domain Eukaryota; kingdom Viridiplantae; phylum Streptophyta; class Magnoliopsida; order Sapindales; family Rutaceae; genus Citrus; species Citrus trifoliata. The sequence continues at coordinate 43,673,822 of CM031386.1, read as the reverse complement.
AAACAATAAACCTCGACGTGGACCATGCCAAGGAAATCTAATATAATAGTAGCTCTAGCAACCACGAAGATAGTGCGCTGTGGGACGCTCCACCTTAGTTGACTTATATCCAGAATGACTCTCAACAACGAAAATATTGACTCTAGCATTGATAAAGAATGTAGGGAAATGTGATACTTGATATGAATTGTAGAATTCCATGAATCATCGAGTATTTGAACACAAGTTGCACCCCAAGCCATTAGGCCAAGGGCACGTCTGCCTAGATGTCACGCATCATTGTCCCACCCCAACCCCCGAACCAATATAGGGGCCTACTAGTGTAGGTGAGAATCAGTGTCCTATACGCTCCCCACTCGCAATTGGCCCAAGTTCGAGTCCTCAGTGACCGAAGCTGTGATGATCAATGGTAAAAGAAAAGCCTCTTAATCTCTCGTCATGCGCCTGATCTTCGCGATGGGACTTTGTGACCCTGACACTTCGCTTAAGCGCGCTTACATCGCAATCCTAGGTCAGGCAAGATTAACCGTCAAGTTTAAACATCCCAATAAACGAAGGAAAAGAAACTTATTAGAATTTCTTTAGTAACAACGAGGGAACCAGGAAAGACCAACTTAAAAGTCGGGCATCCTAACATTCGAATTGTAGTATGGAGAAATGTCCTCAATGGCCGACTGGGCCCAAGTCCCCTCGAAAAGAGTGTCGAAGAGAGTGAGAGCCTTGTCGCGCTCAAACCTTATCACACCATGAGGCATTGTTTGCGAGTAGGTTTTTTATTATTATTACGTAAATTGCTCCTGTAGGTTATCTTTAGGCAAACTTCCATTTTAATTTACTTCGCTTGTAAATATTTTGATGAAAAAATCATTGAATAAAATTCAAACTTTTCATCATTTTTTTTCTCTTCACTTGTATATATATTGATGAAAAAGCATTAACTAAAATTGAAGGTTTTCATCACTTCTTTTACCAGTAGCATATCATTTTCATCACTCATTTATCTGTAGCATATTCGATACAACATATAAGAGTTTGAGTCCAATTTAATTAATTCAGTGCGATATATCTTCGATGTGTATTCGTAATCTGACGTTACATAATCTTTTGTTTATCTGAATATACCCAAATTGAGGCATTTATATATTATATACTTAGAAATGTATATAAAAAAAGAAAACACAAAACAAAGAAATTTGAGGTAGTGATATGACTGGTAGAGAGAAATGAACAGTTTGTATTCAACAGCTCAGCTCACGTGATATTTCTAATTAGTAGGACGATCACCTTCTCGGCTTCTCCAATCCTAATAGGCACAGCTAGTTGGTGGAACTGCTGCATATTGTTTGTCCATGACCTCAATAAGTTTGTTGGCTATAGAACCAGCATAAACAGAAGAGCCTTCATAAATCTACAAAATTATTAGAAATATAAATATATAAATTTAAAACCCACGCCATAAAATTATTATATGAAGCTAAATTGATTAATTTTATGCAGTGTAGATCAAATGAAAAGGACTTACTTTGGTGTTGAAGAGAAAGCTATAGTAATCGCCGATGTGGCCACCAGCAACATGGTGGAGATCCAGCCGAAGCTCGTCGAGAACCCTGGAAACAAACAACAAACAATCGATCTTCTTTCGCTGAACGAGTTTGATAGTGACTTCATCGTCAATGATGCGAACATCAACCTCAGTATCCTTCGATTTTCTCTGAAGCCAAGAGCTTCTTAAAGATGAATTGTAAGACTGATCTGCAGGGTCAACAAGTGGCTTCATACCCTCATCGTCGTCTTCTGTCCTGTGCCTCTTTCTCCTCTCACGAACACACCTCTTTTTCTCCACGAGCAATTTGAGCTCATTGACTGTTCTGAGAAGTTCTTTGATGTACTCGATAGCATCTCCCACAACTGATGCTCTATCATTCTTTCGTTGTTGTTGTAGCATAAACAAAATAAATAATTCAGGGATCCGGGGCGGTCAGAGAACCAAAGATTAGGAATCAAGGGACTTACATGATACATACCTTGGTCGGATTAGGAACCAAATCCTTCAAGGCCTTGAACTTACCATTCAACTGTTCTCTCCTTTGGCGCTCGGTAGCGAAGTGTTTAGTGGGCTTGCCTGCGGTTTCCCTTCTCCTTCCAATACAGCCCAGGTCCCTAGAGAACTCCAGGACCCTATTATCTAAGTGGACTCCAACATCACCGTCTTCGTAAAAGGCTCCAGTAGCATCCCTTTCATCTCCAATTTCTCCAAACAAAGAATTAGCAGCAGCTCTTGAGGCGGAGGCAGGAAAGCTGTAGCCATGGGGTATAGATTGGAATAATTCTCTGAACAGAGGAGGCTGTGGTTGCGGGGGCAAGTTGAGATGAAAGAGTGGATCATACAAAACATCTGTGGACGTTGGTGGAGGGACAGGGAAGTGGTGATCTGGGTTAGTGAAGGAAATGGAAGAATTTGGTGGGAGCATGGAGGAGGTTGTGCATCTGGGAAATTGTAGGAGATTGAGAAGGGGTGGCGTTTGGGATTGGGCAAACGAAGAGGAAATATCGGTGTTAATGAAGCTTTGTTGGGATTGGTCATTTTCATTCTGATCGAATCCCCCCATGTGATCAGCACTGACGATACCCGAATCCCAGTTGGAGTGAGAGTGTTCATATGGCGGAAGTATCTGATGATTCTGATTGGCCGGATCGTGAATCGAATGGGCATTACTGTTGATGCTAATGCTTTGTGTATGAGTGTCTTCCACGTTGAAGGCCAGATGCTTTTGAAGTTCGAGTGCGATGGCAGAAACAGCAGCATCATCTTCTTTGTGATGTTTCACAGATTGAGAAATACCATCATGTCCACCATCAGCCATGGAGTTGGGATCAAAGCAACCTGTCTCCTCATACATTTTTGGATGGTTATCTGGTGGTTGTCGTCTGTCTATCTGCATATATCAGTTTACACTTAGCACAAACAAAAACTAAATAAAACAAGTACCGGTAGCAAAAGAAGTATAAATTAAAAAAAAATTACTAGAAAATTAATTCATGGTTTTTTATATGTGTATATGTATACATAGACCTTGGAGCTTGAGCACTTTGTACCTGAAGCAAAAAGAAACAATGAATGAAAATCAACGAAGGATGGATTTTGTTTAAGAGCGAGAGGAGTCTGGAATTTTGCAGATTAAAAATAATAATAAAAAAGATGGGATCAGGGAAGAGGGGTGGTAGGAGAAGTAGAAGAGTTTGAGAGAGACTTCCCCTCTCCCTCTCTCTCTTTATTATTACTGTTCTGCAGAGTTTGTTACTGAGATTCCCACTTTGGGGCCCACTCACAACATCCGTATTCCCTGTTTCAGTCCGCGTGACTGCAGCTCTGGCTCTTTCTCTCTTCCTTACGCATTGAGTAGGTATGCTGCTTCTTTCTTGAAAAAATATACTGTTATGTTCTTAATGTACAAAAATCAATCACAGGCCAAAAAAAACGATGGTAAATTATCATCCAAACAAAAAAAAAATTGTGAAATATCTTTTTTCGGCATCTTCTTGTATTTTGACACTTTCATTGTTATAGTTACTCTTAGGGTTATTTCTACTCTGCCTTAAAATATTTTGACATTTTTTACTGTACACCTAAATATTTCAACAATTTCCAATTCACTTTCATTTTCGTTAATTTGATAGAATATCAAAAATGTCTTGAATTAATTGATATTTATATTAAAAATTATTAATTAAAATAATTAAATAATAATCTCATCAATTAACTTATCAAATAAATATAATTTATCTTCATCAAATAATATTTAGAACATAAATTTTTAAATTTATTCTTTAACTATTAAAATAAATGGTTAAATTAACGAATTTGGATGCATAGCAAAAATTATCGAAATATTTAGATATACAGTGAAAAATATCAAAATATCTGGAAACAGGACGGAATTAACCCTTACTGTTATTAAATTTCATCTTTCTTCGTCCAAAAGATAAAAAGAAAAAGGAAAAGTCATTAATCATAAAAAAAAAAAAAGAAAACAGTGGCATAGTTGTAATTGAGAGAATTCACGCAATTTGTGCCTAAGATTTTGTGGTTCTATTCTGTAACGAGTAAAGAGAGTGAGTTAGTTTTGGTTGCAACTGTTCATTAATTAATCTTTCTTTATACTTTGACAATTGACGGTTTGGGGTGTGGACCCCGCTGATCCTTCACACCAGACGCCCGCTCAAACTAACTATTATTATTATTACAACGGTTTAGCCTTCAACGACCACATCACGTCAACACGTCCAGGATGCTTTTGGTTTTGTGAATGGGATTGGTTCTCCGCAATCCACCGCCAGTCTCAGGTATCAAATAATTTGGTCGTAGCTTAAGGAAAAGTTTGTGCGCTGCCTACTGTCCGCTTAATCGACGAGTCAATTAGGAAACCTGATCTTTATTTAATAATTTTAACAAAAATAATATAAATATTATGATTTTTTTATCAGTAGTAAATTAATCAAATTTAATTTATAAATTACAATATTTAGTGTTAGTAAATACTTGAGTATAGTAACTTAAAAATTACAACTTTCTAATCCTAATATCAAACAAAATTTAAGAACCAAACTTTTACAATTGACAAGTTTGTACATGCAAGTTATTTGAACATCTCTCCTCTCTGTTCAGCCTGATGAATCATAGATGTTGAAACTTAAACGACAGCTACTTAATTTTCAGTAGCAAATTATTCTACTAAAGGAACTGTCAAACAAATTTTGAAAAACCATAAGGACATAACCAATCATTACATCACAGACGAAGACAAATAGATCGAGAAATGACAATAAGTGAAAGATTGTTTTCACTTATTAGTCCAAGGATGTGAAACCACCATTACAAAATCTTTTACCGTCCACATTTGATGAACCATTTCCATAGAAGCAATTTCCTCACCTCATATGCACCGCTACAAAGTTTCAAAATTAATGCAGGCGTGCGTGTGTATATATAGGAAAACTTCGTTGCCAAAATATTCCTTAAAAAAAATCATTACCAAATTAATGTGTCTCTCTCTCCTTTTTTTTTTTTTTTTTTGGTCTAAAGTTTTGAATGTTATTAGAATTTTACATAATAAACATTGGCATAAAGCTTTAAAAAGCTTTTTGCACAGAGGCTTCGCATCATAATTAAAATTTAAAAGAATCTGCTGCTGACCATAAGGTACTACATAATAAAATCAGAAGAAAAAAAAAATCGCTCTTTTTCTCTGCAGTCCGTACTCTTGCCTGGCCATTTTAATCCACTGGCTTTAAGGCTCAAAGTATGCCTGGAGACTTTAATTGAAAAGTAAATTAAGAATAAGAAGCATGATGACCTAGTGGAAACCAAGATTCAAGCACACAAGATGACAAGAAGACGCAAGAATGTTCAAGTCCTACTACAACTTCAGCCGAGAAAAGTGTAAATGCCTCATTGTTTCTACTTAGTTGTTTGTAAATTCGGTCCAAGGGGAAAAAAATTGTTTGTACCGGAAATATTCTGCCAGATTCATCACTCCTATCTTGCTCTGGATATTTTGTGCTTCCTTAAGGCATTTTATAGTTCAATCTTCTTCAAACAGAAGAATTAAAAATTTTGTTGAAGGGCAGCCTCAATTCTTGCAGAAGAACACAGATAAATCTATGACTTTATAATCAATTCTGTAAATAGCTGACTCATGAAAGCCTAGTTGGTCAGATCAAGTTTGGTGTCTTTGATCATTTATTGGCACCATCATGTCGAAATCTATTTCAGAAGGAACTTTCAAATCATTTGCATCTTGTAGTCAAGGAATGCCTTCTTGCAATGCTCAAGATTCTGGAAAGCTAGCTAAAACCCTCTTGATTTTGTCATTACCACCAGTCACCAGAGACTTTTATGCAGTTAGAGCTGCTGGCGAGGTATCTCCTCACAATCTTCCAACTACCATGTGAGGTGTTGAAGACACAAAAAATAATTTAACACAAACTAAGTACATAAAAAATTATCTTGAAAGCTTGCTTTTCATTTCAGTTTCCCGGTAACAGCTGCAGTAATTCTAGCATGAAAATCAAAGACTTTCATTTACAGAAATTCACTATTACAAGCATTTCAATGGAACATATGTAGAAAGTATCACCAGTAAAACAACACTTATGAGAGATGCACTTGTGATAACACTTCAAAGTGGATTCATTGACGACTAATTGAAAACTTTGTATTGACAAGAACAAGATATGTGATTGACTAAAATTCTCTCACTTGGTTCAAAACACACTGAAGTTCCCCAAAGTTCTTGATGTCAAACCCAGTGAATGGAGATCAACAGAGCAAAATTGAAAACATTTCTTGATCTCCATTTATAGAATGTATCCATGATTCTTTGACTGATGCATTATTTCATCCAGCAGCTTGTATATCTCTAAAGTTTTTGGGTGTGATTTGTCTCCCTTTCTGAATTCATAAAACTCACCATAAACTTCGACTAAACTACAACCAGGAGTCTTCTTCACCTTCCTTTCTTTTATTTTCTTTCTCAACTTCAATGCTTCCTTCCATCTGTTTTTAGAGGAATAAATGTTGGTCATGAGTATATATGCACCATCTCCCTCAGGTTCAAACCTCACCAAATTTTCCATAACAATTTCTGCAAGCTCAACTTTTGCATGAATTTTACATGCTCCCAGCAATGCCCCCCAAACAAAGGCATCAGGCACAAGTGGCATACTTTTTATGAGATCAAGTGCTTCCCTTATTAGTCCAGCGCGACCAAAGAGGTCAACCATACAACCATAGTGCTCAGTTTGAGGTTGTAGGTTGTAGACCCTTGACATGTCCAAAAAATGTTTACAGCCTTCCTCTACTAACCCTGCATGACTACAAGCAGAGAGGACACCGACAAATGTTACTTCATCCGGTTCTATTCCGACTTGAGACATCTCAGAGAATATATCCAAAGCTTTCCAAGCTTTCCCATGAATAGCTAAGCCAACGATCATGGCAGTATATGAATAGACATCTCTGCATTTCATACTTTGAAACACCCCAAAGGCCTGATCTATCCTTCCACATTTAGCATACATATCAACAAGTGCATTTCCTATAAAACCATCAGTGTTGATATGATTTTTATCCAAGTATGTATGAACCCACTTGCCCAACTCAAGCCACCCTATATTAGCACAAGAATTCAGAACACAGACTAATGTAAAGTCATCGGGCTTAAGACCTAAACCTTGCATTCTCCGGAATATGTCCAATGCTTCCTTGAATTGGCCCCGATGAGTCAGGCCCGCTATCATGGAGTTCCAAGAAACCACATTTTTAACAGGCATCTCATCAAATACCTTACGAGCAGAAGGTATGTTACCACATTTCAAGTACATATCGATCAATGCATTGTGGATGAAGACATCTGGACTGAGATTGAAATGATTATCAGTGATATACCTATGAATCTTAGTACCCAAACTCAAATCTCCCAATTTGGAGCAAGCAGAGAGCACAATTACGAGGATCATCCCATCGGGTCTTATATTGGCTTGGCACATGTCGAAGAAAGAAAGAATGGCCTCGGTAGGATAGTCCATCTTAACGTAAGCTTGAATTAGGGTGGTCCAGGAGACCAAATCCCGTTGAGCTTGAGGGTGTTGACGGAAGTGGAACAACTTGTGAACAGCTTTGATGAGCCCACAAACAGCATATAGTCTCATCAAAGTGTTGAAAACATACACATTAGATAGCAAAGCCGTCTTCATGGAATAGGCGTGAACCTGCTGGCCTACTCTGAGCGACTGAGACTGCCAACAAGCCTTAAGAACATAAGGTAGGGTGTAAGTGTTGGGAAGAAGGCCTTTTATCAGCATCTCTCTATATAGAGCAATTGCTTCCAAGGGGTTGGCATTCGAAAGACATTGGATGATGAAATTATACAAGTAAACTTGTGGATTTTGCAAGCTGAGGTTTTCAATTTCATTGCCTCGCGAGAGCGAGATGATTTTATCATACAAGATTTGAGTTTGGTGTTGGGGAGACCCTGTTTTGATGATGAATGCATGAAATTGTTTCAGCTGTCCAACAGATTTTGATGATTCTAGTCTCGGACTCTGATGAAGAAGAGATAATTGCTGGAAAGTATTAATGTCATTGTACCTACTCCCACTCGCAACGGTGAGAGGACTTGCCATTTTCTCCTCCCTTATAGAAATTCATAAGATCTGAAAAAAAAAATTGTAATCAATCTACTTGCAGCGTCGGTTTTTTTTTTTTAATTATTAGTGTTCCACCACTATTGAACCTTATATTTATTTAACTATTATAAATTTTTAATATATTTGTTATATTATTTTTTTAATTCATTAATTATTTTTACACTATTAATATCAATTAGTCACTTTTACACTACTACCATTAAATAATTTAAACAAAATATTAATTTTATACTTAAATAAATTAAAAAATTATTTTATTTTAAAAAATTTTAAAAAATAAAAAAATTATAATTATAAAACTACTCTTAAATTTAATAAAAATAAATTCTAAAATTATAATTTCTTTTATTTAATAAAATTATTTTAATAAAAATTATAATTATAAAAATAACTACAAAATTTTGGGATTTAATAAAAATCCCCTAAATTATTAAGATTTTAAGATTTATTTTTAATAAATAAATTGAGTTATTTTAATAAAATTTTGTGAAATTATAATTTTTAATTAAAATAATTATTTATAATTTCACAAAATTTAAATTTAATAAAAATCAGTTGAACACCTTTATTTGAGGTTTATTTTTTATTTAATTTAGAGTGTAATTTTATAATTATAATCTTTTTATTTTTTAAAATTTTTACAAAATAAAATGACATTTTAATTAATTATGAGTAAAATTAATATTTTATTTAAATTATTTAACAGTATTAGTATAAAAATAACTAATTAATATAAATTTTTTAAAAAAATAATGTTAATATAGAGAATATATTATAATTTTATAATAATTAGATAAAAATAACACAAAACAATTTTTTTTTTCAAAAAAAGAATCTACTTACTTCGACGTTACAAACAAACAGACTGTGGACTAAATTTCACTTTCACCGGAGAACGCTTAATTTACACATTTATCCTTTTATTAAAATTGATCATTCACTGCCCTAACTATACGGACAACACCGATGACATATTAAAATGTATTCTCTTTTACCCTTTCATACAATTTTGTATTTTCAATCAAATTAATTACTGCTAATTAGAAAATAAATAAATCTAATTGTAATTAAAAAATTAAAATCGAGGCTTGTTAGGGCTTTAGGTTGCGGTTCCGAATTCACTAATGTTGTTTGTGTTAGATAAAATAAATATAAAAAATAATTTAAACTCTTTTATCTGTATTTATTATATTAAAATACGAAAAACTAATATAGAGAAGCGAGAGACAATGAATCAAAGGAAGGAACTCTAAAGAGGCAGCCTAGCCCAGTAATAGTAGAGGAGTAGTCGACCAAGGCTGTAAAGAGTGTAACGGCCTAAAAGAATTAAAAAGAGGGAAGAGAGAGAGTGACCTTCTTCTTCGCTAGGTCGCAATCGCAAACAACATCTAGACGTGCTGAATTCAATTGAGGAAGAATAAAAATGACGGAATTCATGGACCTAGAGGCGCAAGACGGGGTGAGGATGCCGTGGAACGTGATTCCAGGGACGAAGCAAGAAGCAAGCAACTGCGTGGTGCCAGTCTCAGCCATCTACACTCCAATCAAGGCATTCCCTGTTAACAACAATAGCATGCCTATTCTGCCATATGCTCCCCTTCGGTGTCGAACATGCCGCTCAATCCTCAATCCATTCTCCATAGTTGATTTTGCCGCCAAGATCTGGATCTGTCCCTTCTGTTTCCAACGTAATCACTTCCCCCCTCACTACGCCTCCATCACCGATGATAATCTCCCAGCTGAGCTCTTCCCTCAGTACACTACCATCGAGTACGAGCCTCCCGGTCCCGGTGAGAAATCTTCAGTCCCTCCGGTTTTCATGTTTGTTGTTGACACTTGCATCATCGAAGAGGAGATGTCCTTTCTTAAGTCCGCTCTTTCTCAGGCCATCGATCTTTTGCCTGACAATTCTCTCGTCGGTCTTATCACTTTTGGTACTCTAGTTCAAGTTCATGAATTAGGAGGGTTTGGCCAGATCATCCCAAAGACCTATGTCTTCAAGGGTTCTAAGGACGTTTCAAAGGACCAGCTTCTCGAGCAGTTGAATTTCTTTATCAAGAACCCCAAGCCCTCTACGGGTGTCATTGCTGGTGTTAGAGATGGCCTGTCTTCTGATACCATTGCACGCTTCCTTGTGCCTGCCTCCGATTGTGAATTCACTCTCAATTCTGTCCTTGAGGAGCTTCAGAAAGATCCTTGGCCTGTTCCACCCGATCAGCGCTCTACCAGATGCACTGGCACCGCCTTAAGCATTGCTGCCACTTTGTTAGGTGCTTGCGTTCCTGGTTCTGGTGCTAGAATCTTGGCTTTTGTTGGTGGTCCCTCTACCGAGGGTCCTGCTGCGGTAAACCTGCAAGCATTTGTTTATAATTCTTATTCTTTTAAATAAAATCATTTTCACCATTAAGCATAGCCCACCAACAACCTCATTTCAATATTTCTTGCTTCTTCTTTTTAACATATATAGATTGTGTCCAAGAACCTATCCGAGCCAATTCGTTCTCACAAGGATCTCGATAAAGATTCTGCTCCTCATTATCATAAAGCTCTCAAATTCTATGATGCACTCTCAAAGCAGCTTGTACATCAGGGACACGTTCTTGATCTCTTTGCTTGTGCTCTTGACCAGGTACATTTAAAAATCTTAGCGCTCCTTTCATGTGTTCCAAGCTAATTTCTAATTGTTTCTCTTTTCTCTCTAGGTAGGGGTTGCTGAACTCAAAGTTGCAGTTGAGAAAACTGGGGGGCTTGTTGTGCTTTCTGAAAGTTTTGGCCATGCAGTATTCAAGGATTCCGTTAGGCGTGTTTTCCACTCTGGTGACTATGATCTTGGACTATCATCAAAGTACGGCTTCATGAATTTCGTCTTATACTTCTTTTTGTCTAGAATTGCAGACTATCTATCCCTTGCCTGTTTTAACTATTATTACTCCACTTTACAAAAAATATTTATTGCTTGCCAAGTTGATATATGCTTACATGCATGGAGCTGACTCTCTGTTTCAACAAGATCTTTCGCTGTCCTAACATTATTGAATTTAGAATTACTGGAACAGGGTATCTATCTTAGTCTCTTTCTTTTGGCATGCAGTGGTATATTTGAGATTAACTGCTCCAAGGATATCAAAGTTCAGGGTATTATTGGCCCCTGTGCATCTCTGGAAAAGGTACAATAGAAATTATTTACAAAGTTCCTCTAGTCTGGGTGGCTGCATTTGTAATGTCTAATTGTTAGCTATTTGGTGCAGAAAGGTCCTTTGTGCTCTGATGCTGTTGTTGGTCAGGGTAATACCAGTGCATGGAAGATGTGTGGCCTTGATAAAGCTACATCTTTGTGTTTAGTTTTCGAAATTGTAAAGAAAGAAATCCCTGATGCTACTTTACAATCTACAAACAATCAATTTTACTTCCAATTTTTGACTTAGTACGAACTTCACCTTCCTGATTATACTTTTCTTTGCATTGTGCTTGACAAAGATGAAACATTTGACTTCTTATTGTTATTTTGCTACAGTTACCAACATAACTGTGGCCAAATGAGACTTCGTGTCACAACTCTTTCGAGAAGATGGGTTGCTGGACCAGGAAGTGTACAGGCAAGCTCTTTTGACCTCTTGTCCCTTGTTTTTTTTTTTTTTTTAACTTTGTCTTTTGGGCTGCTCTTCATGAATAAGTTACTGATTCCTTATCTTAAGCTATGAAAAATCATATAAAAGAGTGAGTGATGTTAACTTTATCCTGACACTCTCTGTATGGTGCTCAAGTACTCAACTTCTGTGAAACTTGAACACCAAGTATATAATAGGGTCACAGGATCTGTTCAGGAATCAAAGTAAAGAGGAATGCTGGGCATCACTACTTGGAATATTAGGCATTGCATCACCTTACAAGTGGATGCATTTTATGCGCAGAATTTTATACTAGTAGCTGAAAATGCTTGACACGCTGGTTTTCAGTATTTCCAATTTTTAGATGGCTTCCTAAGAAAAAAGCTGCAATAGCAAAGAATTTTAGATTAATGAATTTGCTTGTATTTCCTTTAGCTCTCTATGTTGTTGTTACACTTCCCTGTGTCTATCGAATGAATCATGCTAGTTCAGTGAGACAAGAATGTTTGGGAGAAAAGTTGAATGAAAGGTCCGTATCACATATGGTCCAATGTATGAGATGGTGTCTATCTATTATGTTCTAGAAAGAATATATCATCAACTGTTTCTCAGTGTGTCAGGGATTATTGACTTGACATTTTCTTGCTCTGGAAAATGTGAATTTCCATTTTCTCTTCTTTCAGGTAGTTGAGGATTGTTTCTTTTTTCCTCATTAGTATCATTTTATTATTCCTGCTTTTCCTGTACCGCTATATTTTTAGTCAAGAGAAATTTGATAGAATTTTTTGAAATCACATTATGAAACTACTTTTAAATACTCTAGGACTTGATTGCTGGATTTGACCAAGAAGCAGCTGCTGTGGTAATGGCACGCTTAGTTTCTTTCAAAATGGAAATTGAGGTAATCTTTATAACTTTGACACTTAATATTTCATTCCAACATAACTAACTGGAATTGCTCTTTAATTTTTCTTTTAAAGAGAGACATTTTACCTTATATCCTTGCTTATGATTGGAACATGTTTCACAAATAATTTTCATGCCTTAGTTTGAATATAGTTACTTTTGCACTTGCTCTTCACACTGAATAGTTATCTGTTCCACGTTTTTGGTATGGAAAATGCCCACTGCAAAGTTTACAGTAAGCTATACTAAAAATACTGGCTAAAATGGAGTGCCTTTATTAGATAGGCTTTACAACATGAATATTAAAAACCCGATGTCCTAAATATGTGTTGGTAATTTTGTCAGAATACCCTTGTAACGCTTTAAATCTCTGAGATGAATTTGATACTAAAATTATTGCATGTTGGAATAGCTCATTTTAGAGATGATCTCAGTTATTAAAGGCATCAGTCAATGGTTAACATGTAGTGTTATAATATATATAGTCCTAGATCAATGACAGATTCTATTTTAAACACTTTATGGAATATATTAATTTCTCTTTCATTCAATTTCTGACTGTTGTGCATGTGGTCATTGTGCCAATAATGACATGATGCAATTGTGATGAAGGCCGAGTTTGACCCTATAAGATGGCTGGATAAAGCATTGATACATATGTGTTCTCGGTTTGGAGATTACCAGAAGGACAGCCCTTCTTCTTTCAGCTTATCTCCTCGTTTTTCAATATTTCCTCAGTTTATGTTTCATTTACGGCGTTCGCAGTTTGTTCAGGTACCTTTTCTTCTTTCTCGAATAATCACACTTGCTTTTTGGCTTCTAATGATCTATAAGTTCTATAATTATTTTGCTACTCATGCACTTAGATTTTATTGTGCTTTAATTCTTTTGATTATTTTGTTACAGGTCTTTAATAACAGCCCGGATGAGACAGCGTATTTTAGAATGATCCTGAACCGAGAAAATGTTACCAATTCCGTAGTGATGATTCAGCCTTCATTGATTTCTTATTCATTTCATTCAGGCCCTGAACCTGCTCTCCTTGATGTTGCTGCCATTGCAGCCGACAGAATCCTGCTTTTAGATTCTTACTTCACTGTTGTCATCTTTCATGGTGCAACCATTGCTCAGTGGAGAAAAGCAGGATACCATAATCAACCTGAGCATCAGGTAGTTAATTTTGTTGTGGATTTTGATTTTAATGCTAAATGAGAAAGGCCACATTAGCTAATAGCTACCATGTTGTAGGTGGGACTCTCTCTTGGTAATCAGAGTATGCCCTTCCATGAAATATCTCTGCAATTTTTTTTCTTTTGTTTATCAGTTTTACTCTATTCTTGACTCCATTCCAACTTCTTTGCGTTCCTATTAGTGTGTCCTCACGGGTTATATTATGTATTCAATATTGTATGTTGCACTGCTTGTCAATGTTTTTTCTTGCTTCTATCCCGAACCAAAGATGGGTTGCTTCAAGATTTTCTTTTTGCTTATTTTGGTGTGTTTATCTCTTCCTATGCCACCTTTTTCCTTTTGCTTCAAGATTTTCTTTTTGCGTATTTTGGTGTGTTTATCTCTTCCTATGCCACCTTTTTCCTTTTTCTAAATTACAATTTATTCTTGCAGGCATTTGCACAGCTGCTGCAAGCTCCTCATGATGATGCCGGTGTGATAATGAAGGAAAGGTTTCCAGTACCTCGTCTTGTCATTTGTGATCAACATGGCTCACAGGTTGGTAGCTATCATAATGTTCAGCAGATGGGAGGTTCATTATGGATGATAGTAGTTTGCTACCTCCTCTCTCCTGGGAAGGATATCCTTGGGCATTCGCCCATGGATGTCTGCACTTAATTTTTTGTCCTTATTTGTTATTTCTAGTCACTTCAAGCACAACCACAATTGATGTTGATGTTATTAGGAGATTTTAGGATTTAGTTATTTTAGAACCTTTTAATTAATAAAACCACTCTTTTGTAATCATGGACGCTCTAATGCAAACAATTCTACAAGATTGATTTTGATAGATAATTATTAATCAAAAGGCTCTAAAACAATTAAAATCGTAAAATTTCCTAGTAACGTCATTCATTAACAATGCATAGTATTTAGGCACACACACAAACCTACATTAACAATGCATAGTATTTAGGCACACACACAAACACACGATTCTTGTTATCACGCAGGAAGCTATAAGCCCTAAATTAATGTCAAGATAAATTAATTTTATGGCTCATTTTGCTAAGATGTATTGACACTTGATCCCTGGCGGGTGGTCATTGATATGGCTTTTTAATCTAGTCAAGAGGTGACTTGTTGACATTTTAATCAAGACGCTGATTCGTATAAAAGGTAGGAGTTAGTTGCCACTGACATGTTAACCCTTTACAGGCCCGCTTTCTTCTGGCAAAACTGAATCCTTCCTCAACTTATAACTCTGATGCTCAAATTCCAGGAGGGGACATCATATTTACTGATGATGTTAGCTTTGAGGTCTTTTTGGATCACCTTCAGAGATTAGCAGTTCAATGAATCCTGCATAGCTTTTGGCAGTTTGTATAGTTTTGTTGCTGGAAATTTTTTGTACAGTTAGTGCATGACTTTTCTAAAAGCCTTTATTTTTTTTTATTTACATTTATGGAAATTACCTTCTTTTTTATTTTCTTCTTAGTACATTAACCAATGAAGCTTCAAGAGATGCTGGTGTTGAAAAGCTGTAGTTTCACTCATTGTTGGTAATTTTATTTCAATGCTCAGAGAATATCAGTCTGATTAATTAGAGCAATTTGAGTGTTGGGGCTCCCTCGCTGTGGCTGCTACGTGGTAAATGGTTATGTCCGTCGCTTCTGTCGTTCTCGAAGGATGTGTATACGGTCACCTTGGTCAAACTGAAGAGATTCAGCCTTCACTTTTCAGGTGGCCAAAATTTGGGGTTACTCTCAAATGTTTAATTTACCAAAGTAACATTTGGATCCTAAGTTTATCGCTCGTACCAATAGCAAAGATAATATTGTTATCTTTTAAAAATGTTTTAATTTATTGGTGACTAATATCAATGTCAAATTAGGGATGATAGAAATCCATGAGGGGACGGGAGTTTTAAGACCTTTTTTTTTTCTCTATTAAGAGAGAGTGAGAATCATTTAATATCTTTTTTTCATTTTTCTTTGGGTGAGGGTAGGGACGAGTAAAATCGGGTTTGATATTAGTCAAACCCGATTTTGGGTCAATCAAGTTAGGAAAAAAGTCACTTGAATTCAATCCGACTTTTGGATTGGAATGGATAAAAAAATCGGGTTGAGTTCGGTTTGGATCGGATAATAATTAGATATATACGGAAGCGCATATACAAATACGGGCATCCCACCGCACTAATCAAAAAGGCAAAACACCACACTAATCAAAAAGGCAAAACGCAAACTCCACATGATCATCTTAACATACAACTGATCTAACTAAAATAATTTTGACTTGCCTTGCATCTCAAACAACATAGAACTCAATATAGTTAAAAAAAAAATTTATCTTTCAGTACAAAAGCTCATAATGCGGATAAAACAAGGAGAGTACCTTGTAAACAAAAAATAATAATAATAATAAATATAGCTAGCTTGGATATTATTATCAATGTAAAAATAATGCAAGCGGAAGCAGCGATCCAGCTTCAGCAGATTGCGTCAGTGCGTCGCTGACTCGCGATGGTTGACTTCGCGCTGTTGCGTCGGTGACTGCTGGCTGCTGTGCAGAGGCGGATCCATTAATGGGCTATACCGGGCTGTAGAAAAGGAAAAAAATCAAATATGTTAGTTAAAATTACAATCATGCCACTAATAATTAATTACAAGAGTGCCATTGAAACTAAAAAAAAGGAAAGAATCTTTACCTAATTCACTTTTTTTTTACTCTCAATTGACAACAATTCTCAAAGCCAATAATTAAAAAAATCGATTGTCCTCTTCACGATTCTTCATCTGCTTCGTCTTCCAATTTCTTGGGCTTTGCATGTTTTTCTACTGGTATGCTTTCACAACTTATATAAAAATCTTATTTTTTTGTGATGGATTTTACTAGTTTGCTCTATATTTTATTTTGATTCATTATTTTGAATTTGTAATTGGCTATTTAGTTTTTGTGATTGGTTTTGCTGATTTGCTCTGTAATTTGTTTTGATTCATTAGTTTGTAAAGTTTCAATTTTGATTGCTATCCATATATGTCCTGGTAAAACTCAAGCAAATTGAATTTAATAGTTGTACAACTTTTAAAATGGAATTATTAATTGTTTAATAATTAAATTATTTGATTGGCTTAATAATTAAAGATGAAAAAAAATTAAATTGTTTAATTTATTTAAGCATGCTAATTAAGCTTGTAATTATTAATTAATTTATTAATTCTTATGTAGTTTCATGTTATAGTTTCAAACTAAATGATTTATTTTACATATTATTTTAATATATTATTTTGAATATTTGATTGGCTTTTTTTTAATAAGTTTTGTGATTTATTAGTTTGAGTTGATTTATTATGGTTATTTTTTCACTAATAATTTTTTTTATAATGGAAAAGATGAAAAAAATTGAATTGTTTAATTTATTTAAGCATGCTAATTAAGCTTGTAAATTGTAATTATTAATTAATTTATTAATTCTTATGTAGTTTCATGTTATGGTAATTTATAGGTTATAATGTCCGATAAATCCAAGCCGAGGAAAACTCTACTTTCATTCTTTGCCAAAGTAAATGGCGGTCAATTATCAAATGAAACAAGTTCTCCGTGCAATATTGATACCTCAAGTTCACTTAAGTCTCAAAGAGCTGAATTTGAGAAAGTTGATACTCCAACTAGTATTGACACCCCTTATTTAGAACGTGATCCCGGATTACGCTTCTCAATCAAAACTTATCCTATTGATAAACGAGAAGATGTACGGATGGCGTACATAAATATGGGACCATTCCAACTCGAGCTACAAAAATGCCCACCAACTAAACATGGTATGCAAAATCGTCGATTTCAATTTTCTTGGTTCTCAAAATTTCCTTGGCTTGAGTATTCTTTGTCAAAAGATAAAGCATTTTGTTTTCCATGCTTTCTTTTTTATGATACATCAACTAAGTTTGATGCATTCATTGTTGATGGTTGTCAAAATTGGAAGTATGTTTCTTGTGACAAAAAATGTCCTTTTACACTGCATGAAGGGAGTCATGGTTCTTTTCACAATGCCGCCATGGAAAAATGGAGCAATTTAAAGGATCCATGTAAACATATTGATAAAAGAATGAATGCACAATCTTCACAACAAGTTTTAGAGAATAGGTTGCGACTAAAAACCTCAATAATAGCTACCAAGTGGTTAGCAAAACAAGCTTGTACTTTTAGAGGTCATGATAAGTCAGTTAATTCTCTTAATCGTGGAAATTTTATTGAATTAATCAAGTTGTTAGCAACAATGAATGAGGAGATTAATAAGGTTGTGTTAGAAAATGCTCCTAAAAATGCCCAATACATAGCACCGAATATTCAAAAGGAGTTATTGAGTATTCTTGCTAATAAAGTGCGATACAAGATTCGGGAGGAAATTGGAGATGCTAAATTTTGTATTCTTGTTGATGAAGCACTTGATGAATCTCACAAAGAACAAATGGCTATTATTTTGAGATTTGTTAATTGTGATGGGTTTATTAGAGAGCGTTTCTTTGAAGTTGTGAATGTTGATGACACAAAGGCCTCGACTCTTAAAAATGAGATATGTAATGTGCTTGTTCGGTACAATCTTTTAGTTGAAAATTTAAGAGGTCAAGGGTATGATGGTGCTAGTAATATGGCTAGAGAGTGGAATGGATTACAATCTTTATTTCTTAATGATTGTCCATATGCTTATTATGTACATTGCTTTGCTCATCGGCTACAACTTGTACTAGTTGCAGTATCTAAAGAAGTGCATGAGGTGTGGTTATTTTTTTCTAAGTTGAGTTCCATTGTCAACTTTGTTAATGCCTCTTCCAAACGTTATTCTGAGTTGAAATATGCTAAAGAGAAAGAAATTATAGAATTGATAGCTTCAGAAGAGCTTGAGACTGGTACAGGTGCTAATCAAGTTCGAACTTTACAAAAGGCGGGAGATACTCGTTGGAGCTCACATTTTACTTCAGTTAGTAGGCTTGTTGAGATGTTTGGTGCAACTCTTGAAGTTCTAAGAAAGATAATTAATGATGGGCCCAGTCGAGATATGCATGGAGAAGCTAAAGGTGCGTATAGAGAAATGAAATCCTTCGAGTTTGTGTTCATTTTACTTTTGTTGCATAGAGTTCTTGGGATCTCTGATATTCTTTGTCGAGCATTACAAGCAAAATCTTTAGACATCTTGAATGCTTTGAATTATATCACAAGTGCTAAAAGGCTTTTGCAAGAATTTCGAGATAATGGTTGGGATGATTTTATTAGAAGTGTGGAATCATTTTGTGGAAAGCATGACATTAGTGTGGCTGATATGAGTGTTCGTTATATGGAAGGTACAAGACGCTCTTGTCAACAAAAAGATTATATTACAGTTGAGCATCATTATCACTTTGATATATTTAATGATGTAATAGATTTTCAATTGACAGAGATAAATAGCAGGTTCCCAGAGCAAACTATGGAACTCCTTACTCTAAGCTCGGCTTTGGATCCAATCGATGGGTTTAAATTATTTTATATAGATCGTATTTGTTGTCTTGCTGAGAAATTTTATCCTCATGATTTCACTGCAAATGAGATTTTTGCTTTGAGAAGAAAATTGGAGCATTACAAGTTTGATGTGCTTTCTCATCCACTTTTTCAACAAGTTGCATCACTTTATGAGTTATGTCGACGATTAATTGAAACAAAGAAGTCACAACACTATTTCTTGATTGATAGATTAATTCATCTAGTGTTGACTCTTCCAGTGTCTACAGCCACAACAGAGCGTGCATTTTCAGTCATGAGCCTTATCAAGACATCACTTCGCAATAAGATGGAAAATGAGTTTCTTTCAAATTGTATGGTTGTCTATGTTGAAAGAAAAATTGCAGATACTATTGTTTCAGAATCCATAATTGATGAATTTTATTGTTTGAAGCCGCGAAAAGTACAATTTTAGTTATATTTTTGTTTTGACTACATTTTTATTTTTTATTTTTATATAATTATTTTGTTTAAAGTAATTATTATTTAGTGTAAGATTTCTAATGCTCTTATTTTATTATGTGTATTTTATTTTTTTCTTATAAAATTTTATGTTCACTTTACAATATAACCTTCCTTTTAAATTTAGTTCGGGGTACTTTCAAATCCTGGATCCGCCCCTGTTGCTGTGATGCCGTGTCTCTGTCTGCGTCTTGTTTCTCCGATCTATGTTTGGAGGTGCTGCCGCTGCGTGTGTGTATGATGTGAGTTCAGTATTGTGTGTGTGAGTGGAAATAGATTAGCGGAAATACTCAGAAATCCACTTTTTAATAAAATATTTTTGTTACTAAAATACTTATCACGCAAATTATTATGATGGACATAATAAAAGAAATTAAATGATAAGGAGTTTTATTCTCTACTTCCCTTCTTGAACGTTAAAGTCATGTCTAAACATTTTTATCTAATAATCACTGGCTAAACGAAATTCTGCTGTTTGTGAAACTCTCTTTTTCATATTGTTTGATAGGCAAGCTTCATGTAAGAAAAAGACAGACAAAAAAATAACTAGCTTCTGTGTTTCTTTTTTCAAACTTTTCATACAATCTCTTGTATGTTGTTATTACCATCTGCAGTTGCATATTGGTTAAAAGCTTGCATTAATTTCTCTATGTTTAATGATTAAATTAATGTCTGAGATTTCCGCCCCCACCGCGTCGCAGGGGTGGGTAAGGGATTAGGGTCCTCTCATATGAGCAAGTGTTATTAATATGATTAGTGATTAATAATGAAGAAAAAAATAATTAAATTTTAATCATTTACTAATACTAAAATATAGGTATCACAAGATCTATAAAAGATCATGAGTGCTCAGATCGGGAGAGGATCTCAATCCGTGGGTGAGGGAAAAGGGAAGAAAACAAAAAAAAGGGGGGGGGGCTGAAAATTATGTAATGGAATTAATTTAATATTAGATTTTGATGAGTCACCGATATAAAAGTGTTGTTTTAATAATAATTCTGTTTAGTAAGATCATATTGGGTACTTAAGTACGTTAGTAGAGTAAAATTTAAATTTTAAGAGCCAATTTATTTATTTTTATTTTTTTCTATAATTATTATGGACATTTAAGTTTTAAATTGTAGCAATATGGGAATAAATAATAAATAGCATAGTATTCATAAAACTAATATCAAGAAAGTTAATATAAGTACTTTAATGAAATTTTTCACAATTATTTTATTCATAAATAAGAAATTATTAATTTTGTTGATAATTTATACCGTATAACTTTTGTAATAAAACAATGTTAAAATAAGCTCATACATTGTTATTGTTATGGATATCTTCATAGTTGAAGCTTTAATTTTTTTAATTTCATATATTATCTTGTAATATTTATGACATTTACTTAGTTTCATGGAAAGAATTTTAATTACTTTAGTTAATTTTGATGTTTTTATATTAGTAATATGATTTTCTACTTTTAATTTAATATGATTAAATTAAGTTTAAAAAATAAAAATATTAGTTATTTGAAGATCGAGTACACTCGGGAATCCCCTTCCACTCCCCTCAAATAATTATGATGGGAACAATAAGGATACAAGGACATAATCACAAGATCATAAATAAGTAGAATGTGAATCCCCTTTGCACTCCATTGTTATCCTTATATCAAACTAGTCCTTTATTTTGTGATATGTGTTTAAGTAGTAGTTTAAAATACAAGTTATGCAACCCAAGAGGGGGTGAATTAGATTTTTAAAACTTAAACTAAACAAACAATAATTATGATGGGAACAATAAGGATACAAGGACATAATCACAAGATCATAAATAAGTAGAATGTGAATCCCCTTTGCACTCCATTGTTATCCTTATATCAAACTAGTCCTTTATTTTGTGATATGTGTTTAAGTAGTAGTTTAAAATACAAGTTATGCAACCCAAGAGGGGGTGAATTAGATTTTTAAAACTTAAACTAAACAAACCACATAATAATTCAATCTAATGCCTTAATAAATTCGAAAACAATAAGTTCAATAAAGCACAATAATAAATTAGTAAGGGAAGAGAAAACAAACATAAAGATTTTTACGTGGTTTGGCAATCTCCGCCTACATCCACGCCTCCAAGCAACCCAAGCTTGAGGATTTCATTATTCAAATCTTCCAAGGTTTCAAAAGCTTACAATTGACTTCTAAGGTGTCAATGAACTTTTACAACAAATACATTATCTCTCAATCTCTTTACTCAAGTAATGCACACACTTAAACACTCACAAATTTGATGAGGAATTGAGAATTACAACAAAAAACTCTCTCGAAAAGTAGATATACAAATTGAAGAACAAAGATGATTCAATGTTTTATGATTTGCGAAATGAGAACTCAATATATATTGTGAGCTTTTTGTTTTTACTTGCTTAGATTACCAAAAATGAATTGGATTTGAATTTATATAGTTTGAGCTAAAAAACTAGCCGTTATGTACATTTTGGTGATAACTGGCTTACTGTTTATGGACATCCGGTTAGCAATTTAATGTTACCATTACAACCAAAATTTAAATATTTTAACATCCGGTATGCCGCTTGTGAAATCTGGATATCCATTTATGTTCTAGAAGTTTGCTGCCCAAATTCGGTCTACCGTTTGTCAGGATCCGGATAGCCGCTTGCTACAGTAACTATTACAGTGAACTATTTTTCAAAAATTATAGTTTGACCCTAAAATTTTATAAAATTGTATTATAACATAAAACGTTATGAATGTTTTCAAATAGATTCAATTTCAAAATTTCTAAATAATAATTTGTCAATCTCAAAATTTTCTAATTATGATATCACCAAAAATATGTGAAATTATAGAATGGCCCAAAACATTTAAATATTTTTAAATAGGTCTAAATCCGAAATTCAAAATAATATTTATTAAAGTCAAAGATTGTAAAATTATTTCATTTTAGTTCACAACTTGAAAAACAACTTAACTCCATAAAATCATTTTCTTATTATAAAAACACAATACATAAATTTTTATTTAATCAACACATGTGGTTTGTTATCATCAAAATTAATATCTATAGTCATATAGGCTAACAGTAATACATTAAATAACACATCATCTCTTTTAAAAAAAAATTAACTTGGATGAAAAGTAGTTCACCATAAGACCAGAATTTTTTTATTTTATGTGACTTTGTACTAAATTTTATTCTATTTTCGATACATATAGCATTAGTCCATATCTATAATGTTCTTGATACCAAAGAGTAATGTCATTATACATACTTATGACACTCAATTGGAATACTTACTTATGTGTCATCTCTTATATCATCCACTCATTGAGCACTTGTTAATTATTAATAATGAAACTAATTAATAAAATATGCATGTCAATAAATAATTGATAACACGTAAGTAAGCATCCAAATTAAGTAAGCATACAATTATTGTCATCAGAAAAAATTAATAAACTCAAAAAGCAAATTGCTTTTTCTAAGCATGTGATGGACATGAAGTCTAATTTGCTCGGCGACTTATGGAACTGAAAGGGTTAAGGTTCTTGATTTCTAAATTTTAAAATGACGAAAACAACAAGTAAGAAGAAATTTACCCTCGGATAATAAGAATTGCGCGTTACAAAAAAAAAAAAAAAAAAAAAACCCACATGATTCGGGCATTAAAACTTCTGATTTGCCCGGAAATTAAAATAACAGCGCAGCAATAATATGTTTACAAGTAGTTTGCAGTGAGATTTAGTTGAGCTGGATTTTCAGAAAGGTAATTTTATGGGGACAGGATCCAGCGGCTCAAATGTGCAATTCTTCACTGTTGTTTTATACCAGCTCATGAATTTCGCAATGAATTCTGTGAAAGAGAGGGGGAAAGTAATGTCACATAAGAAAAGGAAATGAAATTATTTATGATCAACCGGTTTTAATAAAGTGGTTTGATAGAAATATAGAAAACGCTATACAGCTAGAATTAAATAAAATGGTGAGTACCAAGAATTATAATATATATGCTGAAGCCGTTTTTTATGCTAGCTAGAATAGTAAACAATGCTGACTGAAGAAGACTTTCCTAATTAGGTGGAGATTCTCAAAACTAAGAAAAGGAAAAAAAAAATCTTAGGTAGAAAGATCTTTTGCGTACCTTCGATTCTCAAAAAATGTTGAATATTTTTATTTCTCGTTGGGTCGTTGAGCCTCTTACCCATCTCCTCGTTTCGAGTGCGTCCAAGGACGAACGGTTTCTCATTGTCAAATCTACCCCCACTATCTATCTGCAGGAATAACAAGCAAAAATGCAATCATATTTATTTTCGTTCACGCATGAATGCAGCATGCTACTAGCTGATCAATTGCATGCATTATCTAGTCAGAGTTTTCTTACTTCAATTAGTAAGAAACAAGTTAAAAAATTTAATATATATTATAAGATATATTTTTTATTTTTTAGTTTCTTGCTTATTTTATTAAAGTAAGATATTTCTTATTGAAAAAATGACTATATATGTACACACACAAGGAAGAAGTAAGAGAGAAAATCAATAAACTTGTTGGCCGCATACTTCATGTCCATACATACATTGTACTCATCATATAGACCTTCAAGTTGGCGATGCAGTCCCGCATCCAAGTGTTTTTTTAGTTCTTCAACAAGAGACTGCAAAGCAAATGGATATTGATATATTCTATTTTTTAGATGAATATTTATTGAATGAATTGGAGATACTCATGATTACATTCACAAGCTTACCTTGAAAATGAAGTGAAGACATACATCATGCTCTATAAGATTTTGAAGCTTCCCTCGGATAATATACAGCCTTCAAGTGCAATAAAGATATAAGAAATGCTCATCAAAATTGTTGGATGTATATAAATTATATAATTAATTAGCTCAATTTTAAAGTTTCATGTCATATATATATATATATATATAAGTCGTTCTCTAATAAGTATATCTTCATTTTGTTTAAGTGAAAATGTCATTAAAATATATATTGTAATACATTAGAGGTTTATTCTATATATATATATATATATATATAGTATAGTATATATAGTGTAGTATGCACACTATTACAACATATGGTGTAATAATATAATAATATAATATATATTATACATACCTAGAGTCGCTAACAGTGAAAAAATCTCTCTCACCCTCTCTATGTATATATATACGGAGACACAAACATATAAATTCATCAATAATACATGTAAACCACTATCAAGAATTGAGATGGATGAGAATTAAGAAGCTTACTGTTTTGGGCTCTGCTCTTCAATAATTTTCGTGGCAATATTTGTAATGTCATCTTCCCAACCAGTCAAAATTACTTGACCTTCCACAAATGGATAACTGCACTTATATATGTACTCGCACATCAATTAAATATATGTATATATATAATTCTCAAGTACCAATGCCTAAATGCAGATTTCTTGCTGAATCGTTATGATATCATATATGGTAGTGCAGTATTTTTCTTTAATTAATTATAATAGTAGATGGTGTAATAGCAAATCCACACAAAATCTATATTTAGGCATCTCACCTATATGCATGTGTGTTTGTGATTTTTTATCTGTTAGTATATTAAAATCTGTGTCTTCTTATTTATTATTAGTATCCTCACTTTATTATAACGAAGATGTCCTCATTAAAATGTTATTTTATACACATGAGCTTGATCTAGTGCATACGCTATGGGGCCAGGCTTTCCAATGAGAGCTCATAACAAGCACCATCACATATCATAATATGCGCGATAGCGCATACCTGATGACATCCCTATATATAGTTAGGCATGGAGAAGAAGAAATGAAACAACTAATTGAGGAAGAATATGAATGAAATATATTTTTCAATTGCTCACTTCATCTGGCGGGAGGCCTCGAATGATCGAATGGCTTGGCGAAGATTGTTCTTGGAATTGTCAGCAATCTTTTCTACTAATTGGTGCGGCAGTTGTATTCCTTCTTGTTCTGCTATAAATTCCAGGACTTCAACTATCTAATAACATGTAATAAGAAGAAACTTATCAAATTAATACAAAATAAGTTATTTAATTAAAGAGTAAATTGAATAAAATAAATTATATATTACCAAAAAAAATGAGTTGTATATAATTGAGGCCATTCACCTCTTGTTTTGAAGGAGGAAGAAGCTGAATAACAGTGCAAAGCGACTTAATTGGTTGAAGTTTTGAGACATCAGAGCAGCAGAAGAAAACCTTATTTAACCCTTTGTACCTTTCCAATAGCCACCTCATGTATAGTAGGGCATCAGTTGATAGCTTGTCCGCTTCACATAAAATAATAGCTGCAAAAAAAAAAAAAAATTGATAATATATTAAGTGTTGTTGTGGTTTCGTCAGATCATCATATAATTCTAATGTCTATGTTAATTAATTGAAATTGTGTATACGAATACCTCGGGTGTTATCAGTTGGGACGTTGGACTGCAAAGCTTTGGTGGATATCTTGCTTTGTGTTTCCTTCATAAGTTCAACAATGACATGCCTTTCATACCCTTTCAGGTCAGAGAGATTAACTTCGATATGTTGTGAAGATTCTTTTATATTTACTTGGATACTACCTCTGGCTTCACCCTGTGACAAGAATTATATAATTTACTTACTGTTTGTAACTTAATTCACTTTTTAAAATATCTATTTAATTAATATAATTATCAGAAGTTATTTGATCTTCAGTTTTCCTTTTCGATTCAAAGATACAATGCGTAAAAGCTAATCATTTCATATCCACGCACTGACAAAGAATTAGTATCTGCTGCTGCTTAATTAGAGTCCAGCGACAGAGTTGCCCGGAAAGCTAAAAGTGAATAATATTCAAAGTAATAAATAAATAGAACTAGTACTCCAGTAGTATCTAGAATGACGAGAAGTACCTTCAAGTCAAACACCTTCCTCTCCTCCCTAGCCTGCAACATGTATGTAAACATCGTTAAATTTAGGATGCCTTTAATTTCCCTAATTAATTTCAAAGTAAAAATAATTAGGTGGTAGGCAGCACTTAATTAATTAAACAATATGTATATAATATGATTAACAGCTACGTACCTGGACTGTGTCATGTCCTAATGCTTCTCGAAGCATAGCCCGAATCATGGTCCTCTTTCCCACCCCCGGAGGTCCTTCAAATATAAAATTTCCGTGACCTCCCTCTTTAACCTGCAGTTTAGTTGTGTGTGTGTTTATATCCAAAATAAATAATGTCAAGAAGCAATTAACGAGTTGGAAAAAAAGAAACATAAAGTATTGGCATATTAGTATATATAGATCGATGGATCTCACCAGATCCTGCAGTTGAATTGCTCGATCTCGATTGCAGATAAAATCTTTTAAAGTTTTGGGCTGGTACATATTTGCCCATATAAACGGATCCCTTTGGTTCTCGAGGATGATCTCTGGACATTTGCTATTATTTGTATCCTTGTTCTTCCCCAGATGATGATGATGGTCTTCATCTTTATCACTGTTATATTCAACAACAAAAATTTCGCTCTCGTTAGGTTGCAAGATTGAGTCTGATTCTGGTTCTGGTTCTGATTCTGATACTCTCTCCCTCAATGGCTTCTCCATATGATTAGTATTATGAAGCAATATAGCAGCAGCATTATTAAAAGCAACCTCTTTACAATTCTCATTTACGGACGTAGTTGTTGTTCCTGTTGAAGAGGAGGCTGCAGTGTGATGAGCTTGTTTACTCTTTCCGCCAATGGCAGTAGGAGTAGCAGTACTAATAGTATTAGAGATGTAATTTGAAGTTGTCGTCGTAGCACTAGTACTAGTAGTAGTGGTGGTGGTGGCAGTGGCAGCAGGGGAATTATTACTATTACTATTATTGTTATTAATAGAAGAATAGTACTTAAAAGTGAAGCAAGAACTCCATTCTTGCATCTTAACCATCAAAGAGGAAAGAGAGGTGGAATAAGTGGCAGTAGAATGGGCCATGGTGGTTGCTTGACTTTCACGTCCAGGACTTGATGAAGATTCAACAATTACTCTATCACGATTAATGACAAGGGATGCATCCGTAAGTCCTTTGTAGTAAGGACTGCATTTAGCGTAGTTCTTTTCATAAATCTGAACCTGCTGCAGCTTATTACTAGTAGTATCATTATTAGTATTGAGTATTCTGCCGTGATGATGTACAATTGGAGCATGCCTTCTGTTATGTGCCTCAAGACTCTCCTCTGTTAAGTCCGAATGCTTTGAAGATGAATCGCTGCTATTTCTTCCAGGGATTATCAGGTTGCCTAGTTGGTTTATGTTACTCCAATGTGGCCAATACGAGAATTTCCCTGACGACGACCTCGTCCGAGATGAACTAACAAACCTCCTGTGATTGTTCGCTGATGTATTTGAGATATTCAGATAAGATGATGAACGTGGGATTGGTGATGGACTCGGCATAATTGCATAATTTTGCTGACTAAGTGTCCCCGACACACACTCGGGTTTTCTTTTCTTTCTTTTAATAAAATAAAATGAAGGTAAATTAAAAAAAAAAATTCAGCACTGGCTATTGCTTGCTAATTAGCTAAGAGACAATAACTACGGACAGATCACGGCATCATGAAGGATAAAGATGATGTGATGTGCAGCTGGCGGGGAAGACGGTTCAGTTTTCCTAGCTAATACCTACAAAATTAACGAGGCGCCGATGATATCAATGATGACAAAATAATAATAATATAATATCTATGTATGAACTTTACGTCAAAATCTATATATGGATCTTGTTGCACGTCCAAGGAGGCTAAAACAGTCTGAGCGTGGACGTATACGTATATGTATATGCATATATATGAATGTATGTTTGTATGCATCTCTCTGTGCGTGTATATATAGACACTCATACATACATATACACGGTCATGATCGGGAGCCCCTTTCTTTAACACAAATTTTTACATAAAATTTCAATCCTTAAATCAGAATTAATCTGATAACCAATATTAGTGTTAAATAAAAAAATTAATAAAAATTAGCCCCACCAAATTAATTATTGTTGGCTTTTTTAAGTTTTGCTTTCCATGTATCTCTATTTATCTATTCTTAATACCATCTCCTTAATTCTTTCCTCCACATCTTCTATCATAGGTTGGGGTGGGCCTTCGGTTTGGGTCAATTGATTGAAAACTCATATATGTATGTATGTATGTATATATATATTTGTATGTGTGTGTATGTGCACGCGCGCGCGTGTGTCCATGTATGTATGTATTTATATTGTCCATACCATTTAGTTTCCATTGACCATGGTGTTTGCCCTTTTATATGCATCCTATAGCTCTCAAGTTAGCCTTTTTTTTTTCAATCTTATACATTTCAACAAGTATTTCTGGACGGTGTAATTGGTTTCATAGTCATCAATTATATATATATATATATATATATATATATATATATATATATATATATATATATATATATATATATATATATTGTAAATAAGGAAAATCCTATGACGTCGTGATTAAAATTATGACATCAATGTCGAGATAAATACAAATTTTATAAATTATACATAAAACTAATAAATGAAAAGTAAATTAATATAAAAGTGGTAAATTGGTGTTTTAAAATTACAAACAAAATAAACACTTGTAAAAATAACATGAAACTTATAAATCCACATTAAACTTTAATTTAAAAAACAGTTTATTTATTTAATTTATTTAAGCAAAGAAAAAATTACTCATCAATTGAAAACAAAAAAGTTGTATTGAAAACAATTGGAACAAGTTTTATTAAATTGGTTTAACTATAAATTCTATATTCATGATAGGACATTTATAAACTTTTTTTTTCATTTTCTATCATAGTATTTGTTTACTATACAAGTTAATCAAGCAAGATTATTTTTCTTGATATGGATCAAACCAAAATAAAATTAAAAGACATTCTTATATTACTATACATATATGAAATATTAATAAAATTGAATCTAACTTTTAAGTTTATACATATTTTATGTAGTTTCAAACTTTACTTCCTACTTATACTAAAATATCATTTAGGGTTGCTGTCAAAGAAATTTAGAAGGATGTAAAATCACTTATCTTACAAATAATTTTTAAATGATTATTATAATGAGTTTTTATTTTACATTTGCAAGTTTTTATTTTTTAATAATTCTTATAATATTTTCTTGTTTTATATTTCATTTACAATTCTCATATTTCATTAACATAATTTATATGTTATTTTATTTGTAAGTTTATATTTTGTTTACCACTAATGCATTATTTTACTAGTCATGTGCTAGTTTACTTGTTTTACTTTTTAGGGAAATTATCATTTGTATACCATATATTTGCTCTTTTATCAAAAATACTACAACACTTTGAGAGTGTATCAATCGTCCACCCTTAGTTGATAAAATGTATCAGCCGACCACCAAACCGTTAGGTGCCGTTTGAAAGTTAATGGAATTACAGTGAATTGACGATTTTACCCTTGAAAATTATCACTCGTATACCCTTAAATTCTTTTTTGATCACTTATATACCCTTCAATTATCACATGTATCATATGAAAATGTTAACATTTATGTTTTCATAATATTGATTTTGATGATAACAAACAAGATTAAGAATGATTAATCTTTTAGGATCAAATTATTTTTTATATATTTTAAATAAATCATTATTTTCACATTATAAATGTTTTATATTTAATGGAAAAATAATTTTATGCAATTGATTGTTTTTATTCCTTTTGAATAAATCATTATTTTCACATTACAAATGTTTCATATTTAATGGAAAAATGATTTTATGAAATTGGTTGTTTTTCAAAGTTTATGGTTTAATTGAAAGAATTTTGAAAACTTTGAAATAAACAAGTATTGCTTGAATTTTTTGGTAAAAGACTTATTTGAAAAGTGTCATAACATTTTTGGCTATATCATAATTTCAGAAAGTTTTGGGATTAACAAAGCATTATTTAGAAATTCTGAAATTGGACCTATTTGTAAAGTTTCATAACGTTTTGGGCCGTAGTGTAGTTTTGCAAAGTTTTGGGGTCAAACTGTAATTTCAGAGAATAGTGCACTATGCAGGTTACTGTAGCATCCGGCTTACCGGATACTGATAACCGGCAAGCCGGTTACGGGGCAGAATGTTACCAATTCGAAAACGGCATACCGGATAGCTTAAACGGCAGACCGGTTATCGACCAGTGAGCTTCTGGAGCATAAACGACATACCGGATTCATAAGCGGCGAGCCGGATAATTTGAAATTCAAAATTTTGCCGTAACGGTAACATATAAATGGCATACCGGATAGCTAAACGGCAAGCCGGATATGCCCAGAATGTGAGTAACGGCTAGTTTTCGAGCTCAAACTATAAAAACTCAAATCCAACTCATTTTGAATCTCTCAAACACTCTCCAACAAGTAAGAACAAAAAGCACACCTGATATCTTGGGTCTTCAACTTGTAAAACACAAATCATTGAATCATTCATTGTTCTTCATCTTTGATTATCTACTCATTGAGTGAGTTTTATTGTAATCTTCATTTCTTCACTTCATTTGTAAGAACTTGAGTGTGGGAAACACTTTGGGTGAAGAGATTCGGAGATAATCTCTTCGTTGTAAAGGTTTATTGACACCTCGAAGTCAATTGTATTTGTTGAAGCCTTGGAAAGGCTTGGATAGTGAAATCCTCAAGCGGGTGAGCTTGGAGGCGTGGACGTAGGCGGGGATAGCCGAACCACGTAAAAATTCTTGTGTTTGTTTTCTCTTCCCTTA
The DNA here is from genome assembly GCA_018350135.1 of Citrus trifoliata. Lineage (NCBI taxonomy): Eukaryota > Viridiplantae > Streptophyta > Magnoliopsida > Sapindales > Rutaceae > Citrus > Citrus trifoliata. Next base: position 43,642,144 of record CM031386.1, on the reverse strand, counting down.
CTCTTTTTATATTGTGTTTCATTGAATTTATTGTTTTCGAATTGATTAAGGCATTAAATTGAATTGTTGTGCGGTTTGCCTAGGATAAATTTTAAAATTCCAATTCACCCCCCTCTTGGGTTGCCTAGCTAGTATTTCAGAAAAGACCAAATTACCCTTCTGAAGTCATCATACTTAAATGACAACTAACGGTTTGGTGGTCAGCTGAGACATTTTGTCAACTTAGGGTGGACGATTGATATACCTTCAAAGTGTTGTAGTATTTTTTATAATTGAGTAAACTAAGGGTATACAAATGATAATTTTCCTACTTTTTATTTACAAATCTCATGTTTTATTTACTTAATTTATGTTGTATTTTACACTTAATGTTAATTTACAAGTGTTATATTACACCTATAAGTTTATGTTTTGTTACCAATAGTACATTATTTTACCACTCCTTTGTTAATTTACTTATTTTACATTCTATTTACAAGTCTTAAGTTTTATACATTTAATTATGTTTTATTTTAAACTTAATATTGATTTACAAGTTTTGTGTTATATTGATAAATTTTTGTTTTATTTACCAATGATATATCAATTTACCACTCCTATGTTAATTTAATTATTTTACCTTTCATTTATAAGTCTTATGTTCTATTTATATAATTTATGTTTTATTTTAGACTTATTGTTGATTTACAAGTTTTATGTTATATTTATAAGTTTTTGTTTTATTTACTAATAATATATCAATTTACTATCGTTATATTGATTTACTTGTTTTACCTTACAATTACAAGTTTATGTTCCATTTCACAATATATGGTTTAGTTTGCACTTAATATTGATTTACAAGTTTTATGTTACATGTATAAGTTTTTGTTTTATTTTTCAGTAATACAGAATTTACCACTCTTATGTTAATTTACTTGTTTTATCTTTTATTTAAAAGTCTCGTGTTCCATTTATATAATTTATGTTTAATTAAGATATTGGTGGTGTGATTATAATCACAACATTATAGACCTACAAACAATATAAATACCAATTCCACTGAGTAGTACATTTCTGCCATTCCAATTGTAACTTGCAATCACTTGCCTTATTTACCATATTTTAAGCAGCCACCCATCTTAAGTTTGGAAACAATTCTCTTCGATATTTGTTTAATGTATTGAAATCCCATAGAAATATATCATAATTCATAACATTAAAATCCCGTTCTTTTGAAAAAAAGCACAACAAAAAATAGATTTCTTTTCATTAGCTGTATCTGTAAGAGGGGCACGGCCACAGCGTAATATCATTATCAGGGGCCTAACCCAATATTAAGGATGCCCATGGGATAATTTCCTGTTTATTTTCTCAAAACAAAGGCTCGCCCTCGGATTCCGGCTGACAATATTCGATTAGATTATCGTAATTTGGTTTCTTGCGCCTGTAATTGCATTTTGATTGGTCAATAACGTCCTTATCCCATGGATGATCTCATTACTTTAATCCGATTGCTGATAGCTGACAATTAGATGCTCAAACTCTAACCATTGGCTTACAACCATAAATAATGCCCACATGCATTAATTAAAAGAAACAGATAAAAGAGATGCCCATAGCCTTTTTTTCTTTCCCCCTCTTTCTTTTTTTTTTTTTTTGTAAACAGTTGATAAGCTTAAGACCCCAAAAAAAAAAATCTAAAAATCTATTGACTTTAAAAGAAAAAGCAGTGCCCTTGTTACTCCAAAACTACATGGATTGGTGAAAGATGATCTGTGAATGTATTAGGGCGAAGGATTTGGAAACTTTGGATCCAAATCCCATCGGATTTCGGATGATTTCAATTGGGAAAAAATTCATCCGATTTTAATCTTAACCTCAAATTTGATCTTGATTTTTAGTTTGGTTAACTTAAATTACTAATTTGAATTTGAAAGAATTTATCTCATTCAAATTTCACGCCGAACTTTTGAGGGATACGTTCTAGTACTAATCCAAGGGAGGGAGATGATATTCTTAATAAAATAAAGATCAAGGAGCCAACCCCTCCCGAAAAAGGAATGACTTAAATTTTATGAAATATTCTATTCTTTTCCAAATTATCTCAGATCGGATAAATATTTAGAATAAGTTCAGCTTCGGATCAATTTGGATGAGTTCGGATTTGACAAGAGCAAAGAAGGTAGTAGTATGCCATTAAATCAAAAAAGAGCCAAAGATAGGATGGATCGTATTCTCCTCAAGGACCTCAACCACCCATAAGAAATTAACAATAAATTTATACAAGTGAAAATATAATTTTAAATTCACATATTAGCACAAAGAAGTAGGCATTTTATCAGTAATTGCAATTTAATAGAAGTTATTGGAGATTGGCAAGTTAATTTAGCAAGCACCAGCTAGGGGTGGGCAAAATCGGGTTTGATTCGAGTTTGGATAAACCCAATCGGGTTTCGGGTTGGTCGGGTTAGATAAGAATTTATTCGAATTCAATTCGAATCTATAACCTGATTTGATCTTATCTAAATTATCCCAAAACTTTCAAAACTCAACAGCCAAATGGAGCTTGAATTGGATCGGGTGATGGCGGAGGATTGGAGGCGTGGACGTGGGGCAGTAGATTCGGTACTTGGTAGTAGTAGATCGGTAGATCGGGTTACCATCCTCGCGGAGTAGCTTTGGTTGGTGTTGGCTCTCGATGGTTGCTGCATCTGGTGGCCGAATTTAGCTTGCTCTGTGAACTTCATGTGTGTGTTTAACTATTTGTGATTGTGACTATATTTTGTTTGTTTGATTGTGGGTGTGGGATGTGTAACTGCTGCTTGTTGCTGTCGGTAGTGGGATGTGAGAGAGGGAGGTTGTGGCCTATGGGTGGGTGTGAGCGTGAACTTTATGTATGCTTGACTATTTTTGTGTCTGTGTTTCAGTGTGTGGTGTGTATGTGGTCCTCTGTGTGTGTGTGTGGTGTGGTGTGTGTAGATCGTGTTCTAGTGTGTGTGATGTGAATTGGGGGGTTTTTTTTTTTATTTTGTGTCAACTCGATCGGGTCAACCCAATCCGATCATGATCCGATAGGGTTGACACAAATACACTCATTTGAGTTTTATTCACAATCCGATCCGATCTGAACTCGATTTTTTTTCGTATCAAGTCAGGTTAAGTCGAATATTTTGCCTACCCCTACCACCAGCAAGCAGCACCATAAATCAAATTAGCGGTGGCTTCAAGTCATAAGCAAGACCACGAACAACGGCACGAGTAGCAGCTTCAAGGCAAGAGCAGCAGCACAAATAGCAACACAAATAGCAGCTGGGCATGAGCAGCGGCATGAACAACGGTAGGGTTTGCGTGCAACGGATTTAAGGGGTTGTGATGTTTTGATGGGGTTTGTTTAATCCAATTAGTTTTGTGGTTTTTAGACGATGACTTTTAGGTAAATTCATTAGATTAGTAAAGAAATATACTATATTAACCTTTCAATTATTTAACCAAATCAAATTCATTAGTAATTTAAAACTTAATCATTTTTTATAAAATATTAAGAAGTTTTGTATCACTTTTCCTAAACATTTAAGGTGTGTCCATCATTTTTCCAAATTTAAATTCAAATGTGTCGAGAGTTGTCACGTGTTGGGATTATCATGAACAAGCCGTGAGGTTGCTGTCAGTGTCAGTTGCTTGTCTGGACAATGGCGTGCGGCATGCAACTGGTCATCTAGATATCGAAGCCGATTAAGATGCAGTAGAATGTCATGGGTCTAGGGGAGCTGGACGTCAATCAAGATGCAGCCAGACATCCAGCAAGATGTGGCTGGGATCGTTTGGGTAAAGTCATCAGTGGCGTCAGGCGGAGTAGATCATAACGTGGGTCACGGTCATGGGTCGCCGCGTCTGGAGGAGTTAATGTCGTTGTAGGTCGCGACAAATTAGGTTTCAATTTAGGATTTTTGCTTTTGTTCTTTTATATTCATTTTTTAATCAACAGTGCAATCCGATCAAATTATTCAGATCGACCCAAATCTAATCTGATTCAAATCAAATTTATTCTGATCGCACAAATCATATCCAATGCGATATTGAGTCAAATCTAAACTGGGTCAGATCTATCCGAATGTGATCTGATGCTCGAGTTAGGGTGCAACATAGTGTGAAGAGTCTAACATCCCGTTACATTTTGTTAATTTTTTTTCCTAGTACATTATAATCTTCTTATATTTAAAATTTTTAAATTAATTTTATGATGGTACAATCTAATATTCTACTTACAGAAAATAAGAAATCTACCTTTAAATATATAAAAAAAGTAAATACAATATACAAACACATAAACAAACTCACAAACTACATAAAAAAAATAAAAAGGATATCTGTTACCCCAACTAATACCCAACTCACTAAATGTCAATTCTGATTTAGCTTTGGCAGCTAGAGGTGGATAAATCAGGTTTCGGATTGGGTTGTTTGAATTTCGGTTTGGGTTGCAACTCAATCGAGTTGGAGAATTGAACGGAATTGGGTTGAAAATGCAAATCCGAACCAAACTGAACTTAATTCGGTTCGGATTTACAAATCCGATCGGATCGGTTTGAAATTTCGGGTTCAACTTTTGGTTTGGGTTAAATACGTAGCGGTGCAGATACCAAGATCGGTGGTCACTAAATTTTCATCAACTAACCAAATTTTCACCAACTAAAAGAATGAAGAATGAGGAAAAGCTTGCAGCTCTAATTAATCCTTAAACACAGCCATACAAACAAAACACCTGAAGCCTGCTTTTTCTCTTTTCGCTTCTATTGAACATTCAAATAACTTGGTCTCAATATCAATGACAAATTATCAGTTTATCATTACATAAAAATAATTTAAAATCAAGTGTTTATAATTATTAATAAGAATAATAATAATAAGTAACCTAATGAACTCAATCAAAAACCACGGTAGGGACGTACAGCAGCTGGATCGAAAATCACGGTAGAGACCGAAGAAACGACAGCTGGATCGGAACGGAAGCTGCAATGCCGGAACCAGATTGAAAGCGTCGAGCGTCGGCGGAGCGTAGGTGTGTGTGAGTGAGACTGTCGACAGCGACAGGGAGTTAGCAGGGCTGGACGGCTGCTAGCTGCAGCTAAAGGGGTGGTTGTGCACTTGTGCTTTGTGCCGCCGTTGTGTGGAAGAGCCAAAGAAGAGAGAAATAAGGAAAATTAGATTTAGGGATTTTGATTTTGGGCGTGCTTGCACTGAGAGAGAGAGAGAGAGACTTCTTATATTTATTGAGTCTAACCCGATCGAGTTGTAAGTTCGGTTTGGGTTCAACCCGAACCGAAATAAAAACCGATCGGGTTTCAATTTAACTGTTCGGGTTGTAAATTTTAGGTTCGATTTGGTTCGGTTTAACCCGATCCGATCGCCCACCCAATGGGAGCAGCAAAATGAGGAGGAAAAAAGAAAAGAAAAGAAAAGGTATTATTTAATTTAACAGCGTGAAAGTCTCTATCTGTATCTCTGGACCGTAGAGCGATCAGCGAACTGCCAGTTGGTGAGGCGACCTTGGAAATTAAAATGAAACTTTGTCGTGGGACACGTGGAGTGGAGTGGTGAAGTCTGATAGCCTACATCTGCGGTACTTCCAGTCAATCAAAGTGGGTTGCCCAATCCCCAACAAAGGCGGATGTGGCGGAGGCGAAAAACAATTTTAATTTTAATTTTTTCGATTAAGAGAACACCTCCACCTCACGTGACATCCCTACCCCAGATGAACCCAACTACTTGCAATTGGCATAGTTGGTTTGCTACTTTGCTTGTTGCTTTGTCATTGTTATTTCCATGGCATATGGAGTATGGTGAGTGGTTTTTTTTTTGTTTTTTTGGGTAAAACTGGAAAAGTAATGTGCCTTTGCTCAATGATTTCCATTGAAGCACTCCATCTGAGGTTTGATGCGAGATACATAAAAGTTAATCTTAAAACATGTCCAATGCAAATAAATTTAAAAAAAAAAAAAAGAAAAGAAAACATGTCCAATGCGAATAATAAAAAAATAAAAAAAACCTTAAAGAATAAAACCCCATATATAATATCTATACTTTTTGAACACTTCTACAGAATAGAACAAGCATTTGGATTTTCATCGCTAAATAACTGGGGAGCATAAACATAATGTATAAAATAGGGAACATTGCTCTCTTTGCTTTTAACATCCTCCTTAAATTCTACAAATTTAGTCGATAACTCAGTGGACTTGACTTCAAATTTTTCATTGTCTTTTTTAATTTCTTCATTTTTCTCCTGTTTTGAAGTTACTATCTCTGCATGTTTGTGCACCTTCTTCCGCAAGTATGATAGGAGTCTGTCAGATTCAATACTCCCTTGCACTGTTACAGTTTGAGCTTTCGTGTCAGCATTAACACTGTAAATACCTGCATTTGTAATTAATTGATACTTGTGATTCTTTCATGCGTTTTTCAAAATTGAAAAAGAAAATGTTTAACCACATACGCATTTCACATTGTTATACCTTTGTGCTTCAGTAATTTCTTGCGCAAGTCATGCTCGCATTGGGCGCAGTGGATGTGAACTTTTAATGTCGTTGTGCGTAAAATTACCTTAATCAACTTGTTCAAACAAATCAGTTGTTATATATGTTAATTTCAGGAATTATATAAAAGAAATATATTATAATATAGAGTCATTATCTAACAAAGAATTCTACACTTCAACTAAACGTTTAAATGAAGACACAAAATTTTGCTTACTAAATACATACATACATACATACATACATATATGACTTGAATTGAGCCAATTTTGAGTAGATGCATGTGCCTATAGCAACTACAATAATGATAGATGCAGCCTATGTTCAGTATCATGAATACTATGATATATAAACCATTAGTGTGTATGTGTGTCTATTAGTATTTTTCTAATTTGAAATTTTAAAGTCTGAAAAAAGTCTGAAAAAATTTTAAAATCATAAGATTTAAAAGACTTAAAACTTAAAGTATTTAAACCACATGATTTGTACATTTTTTCAGACTTTTATGTACTTTAAAATTTTAGAATATATATATATAATTTCAATAGTGATAAAATCAATTTTTTTATTAGTAAAAGTAAGATTTAAAAAACCACTCACCTCTTTTTCTTTGATTTCCTTATTGGTTTCCTTCGCAATGGCATCGATCTCTTTGATTTTGATGAGTGGTGGCGAAATCAACTCAACCTTCTTCTGACTGGTTTTTTGGATTAACTTGTGGATTTTAATCACATCAATCACGCCCTTAACCTTAATTTCAGCTTTCTCAAAATCAGCATCCACACTTTGAATCCCTGCTGATCACAAATTGAAAGATCAAAGCTAATTAATTCGCACAAAAGTGTTAAAATACCCTGTTAATGAAATTAATTGAAAAAATACAGGATTAACACCTTTTTTGGTATTGTACGACAGTAACTTCTAAACTATATCATTAAAATGTTTGATAACATTTATCATTGTGATTTAAAAGTTGAATTGATTTTGTCCTAAATTAAAATTATTGTTTTAACAATTATCAACTTTTATTTCACAAGTACATTTTTTTTCTTTTTTTCTTTTTTTGAATGAACAACATACATTTTTTTCTTATAACAACTATAACTTAAAATTTATAAATCCTTAATTTCAAATAAGACCTAATTTTACGTACCTTCAATTTTTAAGAGATGCTTTTCAATCTTGCGTGCGCATTGCGGACAATGAAGATTAACATTGTAAACACCTGTAATCACCCCAGTATCTTTGTTTTTTGCTGCCATTTTAGCAATATTGAAATAGTAATTAATTACACGAACATTACATTAAGTAAAGAGAAATATTAGACGCCAGACAAATTAAGATCCGCGTATATATATGGTCTTGGTTTTGGTATTTCCTTCAAACTAAGAGGCACGCAATCTTAGCATGTTGGGTGGCCATCCGTTGAGAGTCGTTCGCCAGATATTTGAAACTTACAAAGGACACAGCCAATATATAATTATAGTTTATGATTCTCCAAATTGATATGGAAATTGGCCTTTACGAAATCTAGCTTCTATAACTCTAGATCTCCTTTCTCTATTTGGACTAAAATTTAGGCCGAATGTAGTTATGTTATAACTTTTAAAATAATTGTTCTTAGTTATATTATAAAAATAATTAGTTTAGTTAAATTTTTTGTAAAATTTATTTTCATATGTGCTGCGAGTCCATAGCAAAAGTATTGTGAGTCTTAAAAACGGTCATATGTGCTGGTAAATCTTACTGTTAAACTAGTAAAATAATGTAAACAACTGAACTAACAATAATATTGAACAAAATCTAGTTATACATTTATAAACATGTATGTAAAATATTTTTTTATTGTATATATATAATAATTAATAACTAAAATAAATATTTATATTATTAATTTTATTAATTTATTTTATTTTGTTATCTCAATATAATTGGTAATAATAATAATAATAATAATAATTTCTTCAAAGCTAATGATTTTATTTCTTAATTAATAAAGATAATTTTAAATTTTATAATATATATGAAAGTGTGTTACGTATAAAATTAATTCTCAAAATTAGATTTTGAAAAGTTATTCCCTCATTATTTTTCAAAATGTTTTTAAAATCTATAATAGATATGAATGACTGAAAAAAAAATGATTTCTAAAAAATTTACCAAATACGAAAATTAATTTTTAATATTTTAAAATCACTTTTGAACCTCTTAAAATCAATTCCAAACCAACCCTTAGTGTTATTGGCCCTTAACTTTACACAAATTTTCACAAAACTTTTAGATTAATAGTTTATCCACAGTCAACATTAAATGGAATTGATGACATTTGAATTTTATTAATGATTGTGATTAATAAATTTTCTCCTTTCTAATCTCTTTCTATCTTTAACCTTATTTTTCAAGTTTTTTTTATCTCTCTTTCATATTTTGTCTCTCCATTTTTTTTTACTACGCAAGCAAAGATTTGAGTCTATTAAAATATTTCATTAATGAAATATCAACAAATTAAATTTAAAGGAATGCAAACAGTACATGACGATGAACTTGCGTGTACATACACATATAGATAGAATCTGTATATAATATATAAATAATATTGAATCGATATAATGATGCTAGATTATATTAATATTAATTCTGAAAAAAATAATAAGAAATAGTAGAGTAGATATATAGCTAGAGCCTAGAAGGCAGGAATAGTTGGGTGATCTGATCTGTTATCATGCAAAGCATGAGCATTCTGCATGATTTGAAGTCAGCTAGTGGTACTGAGTAGCAAGATCAAATTAATTAATGTTGATGATAATCAGCTGCAGTTGCAGCTGCTGCGTCATTTTGTTGGTGAGGAGAATCAGAATTATGCTTTGCTATCTCCTTCTCTGCTTTTTCTGCTGCCTTTGCCACATGTAACTCCATTTCTGCTTCTGCCTCTCTTGCCAATCTTACCTCGTGAGCTACCTCAACTCTCGCTTTCGCCATTTCCTTTTCCACCTACCACATACGCTATACAGTCAGTCACACATGCATCATGCGTCATTCATCATCATCATGCATCTCATCTCATGTCCAAGTAATTGAGTAATTAACGACTACGTCTATACACACACACAGACATACATACACAGAGAGAGAGAGAGAGAGAGAGAAAGAGATGCACCTTCTCCTCCGATTTTGCATCAGCCTTGGCTTTGCGCATGGCGTTCATATCTTGGAGCTTGTCCTTAATGGCCTGCATTTTCCTATCTCTCTCTTAACTTAATCAGATCTAAGACAGGTATTAGTGAGATAGAGACACAAAATAGCTTAGCCTATATCTCTACGCGATAATTAGTTAGTTGCGTTTACCAATATACACATTCCAATGATTATATATAAAACCACCACTCACCATCACCATATATATATCTCCTTTAGCTAGCTAATTGTAAGCTAAGGAAACAAATTGCATGATACGTGTCATCCATCTGGACACTAATTACTAGTTAATTCCTTCTTTCGTGGGCTTGTATGTGCTCAGTCAAGTCAATCGTCTAAGACGCTTAACGATTCAAGAGGAATGCCCCTAACCGCCGCGGCCTTTGAGAACCATGCATATATTATAATCTACAATGCAAGTTGTGATTCGGGATTTATTAAAGTCTGAGAAAATTATTAAGTCATATAATTTAATAGTCTATTATATTATTAAACTATATAACTTAATAGCTTTCTTAACTTTCATAAAGTTCAAGATTATATATATATATATATAGATACACACACACCATCCTTCTCTCATGCGAGTGCCCTCATTTTTTTTCATTCGGACAAGTTATTAAGTTATATGGTTAAATAAAGTCAGTGCACCCTTATTTTTTTAATGCAAACACGTAATTAAACACTAAAATTACGGTGATTCATTAGGTAATTAAACACTAAAATATATATTTTATTATACTTTGTATATATAAATAAGAAAAATAAAAATAATAAAACAGTTTAAGTGTTTGCTAATCGATCGGTAGTGACTAGTGATTATGATAGTCGATACTTGTAATAATATATATATATATGTATATTTCTGCAAAACTGGATTGAGCCTTGTGGTAATAATTACATTACCATCAATGTTATTCTTGAGTGCAAAAAAGAAAATGAAAAAAGTTTAAGAACAATATTTTGGTTAATTCAATGATTCCATAATGCTATATTATGTGTTAGTAAAATTGAAAAATAAATTATTTATCTCAAGAAATATGACATACTATTGTTGATGTCCAAAAATAACCCTGAATTTATTTTTTTGGGAAATAACAGCACGAATCGTAACTCATACACTAATCTATCTTAACACAATTTTTCACACATACCAATTACAAAACACAGTTAAGATATTCCGGCATAGATTCTCTAATGTCTAAGTCAAATATTTGGTATATAAAGGTGGTTTGAGAAAACCTAAAATAAACTAAAGTTAAGTGGGATTTATGGTGTTCCAAGATGGTGCACAATAAAATAATGTCCTATTGAATAAAATTCTTATTCCCCGCTTCATTGACTCACATATTCAATTATAGTTAGATCAAATATGAATTCATGTATCTAAAAGTCCCTGAAGTAGATGAGGAGCCTGGTGGAAGATGGAGCTTTGCCATAGAGGACAATGCCCTTCCACAATGTCGTTCCCTTTAGAGATGGCCAAAAAATCTAAACCCAGCTCATATCCGCAAAGATCCGAAAGATGTGGATTCAAATGTAAGTGCATTCTAAAAATTGAATATTTGGATCCGCATTATTTTTTAATTAAATTATTTTATTAGATTAAAAAATGTATAAGTTAAATGAAAAAATCAAACATATGTGTATTTGTGGTAATGTCTTCATTTGTAATGGTTTTAAATGAAATCTATGTGGATTTGTAGTGTTTTTATTTGTGGATTTGTGTGGTGTTAGACTTGAATTTATGTTATTTTTTTGTTTGATTTATATTATGGTATTTGTATCTATGGACTTATGGTATTATTGTATGTTATTCTAGGTGTTAAATTATTGATTGTTGAATTATAATTGGATTTTATTTGATTTTTAGGTAAATTTGTTGAATTTTAAATTATATTTGAATTTATTAAATGGATTCAAATATTAAAAAAATTCACTCACAATCCGCACGAGTATTACCCACATTTAAATCCACATATATATTTTTATGAATTCAGATGCAATTGCGGATCTCAAAATATGAATCTAGATCTAGATTTCGCCATCCCTAGTTCCGTTACCTGAAGGACATCACCAATGAATTCTTACTGTTAATAATTATGTATAAATTTATAGCAAGAGTTTATGTTGACTTTAAAATTTTGACTCATCCAAATTATGTGTTTGGTAATGAAGAATTTGCATTTCAAACTTCTTATTATTTTGTGATATGTATGTATGTATGTACACACACACTTAATTTATTGTGGAGTCTTAGGTTGAATTTCTAACCACTTTCTTTGATAGCTTATTTGGTTTAAATAGGTTACTTTTAGTGGGCAATCGCATCCTTGAATCCAACCCACCCTCCTGGCGGCTTTAAGAGGTTTTCGCTAGTTGAGGGTTGTTGCAAGGTCATTGTAATTAATTTCTTTGACTAGAGGACACATTTAGAGCACATTTCTCTTGGCTATCTTAGGTTATGTTTGGAATTAAGGTGCTGTGCCAGCTAGTGTTTACCAAAGCTACAGCTACTGTGGAGAAAAAGTTGTAACTATGAAAAAAAAATTAATTATATGTAGTATATATAAATTTTAAATAATAATGTTGACAAAATTATTAATGATATAATAAATTTTCTATCATATAAGTAAAAAATCATATTAATACAGTTTCAAAGGTACAACAGGTAGTGTTTACCAAATACTTTAGTATTGTAGATTTTAAGGTACAGCTGCCCAATCTCAATTCCAAACACGGCCTTAAATAAGTAGATTCTTAGGTCACACAAATGGATTTCCAAGTCGAACTTGACGCGTTATGAGGTGTAAAGTAGGAGAGAATGGATTTCATAACCGGGTTTTGAATAAAATGACTTTTTCATTATTTTTTTTCATATTGCAAAAGTAATAAGAAACATCTAGGGGTAGACCAGTGCGTTTGTAGATCACCACATAGATTTTAGGTTTTACAGTAGATTCCAATTGAGCTTAAGTCGACTGTATTTTTGGTGCCATTAGAAAAAATTCAACCTAAACATTGATTCCCTAATTTTTAATATTAGGAAGCTATGATCAGTGTTGGAAACTAATTGTTGAAACATACAAAAATTTCAGCGACCCTAACGTATATGTGGTAGAGTTATTGTTAAAAATTTCCCACATAATTAATTCTCCTTTCAGTTCTTTGTGATCAGTGTGATGTAAGAATCACGTGTTGTACCTCGTTAACTATAATACAAATTAATTTATACACCCAACTTTCTAAGAGAAAGATTACTCTAATTAACAACACATACAGCTGGATTATTGTTAAATGGATTTTTGTTACTTGATCAAAACTCAGTTAATTTGAGAATGATTGTAATATTAAGCTTGTAGTTGTCGATGCACTCGTTAATTCTAGCATCAACGAAACACATGAAAGAAATTCATACATCATCCACTGGTTCTTGAAAACATTTACTTCATACAATCTATTTGGCAGCCAATGACGTGGGTTTGATTTTTGTTGGACCAACTTCTTACATTCGCAAACGAGGAAGACGATTAGATATAATCATAAAAATGTGTGAAAAAGTTGTCTTGGAATTTAATGAGAATGTAAACATTAACATTTATTTGTCGACAGGATGAAATCCACCGACATAAATACTACTTCACATTTACTAATCTCCACGAATCTCTTTTGACAAAGCCGGGTTGTGAAAGCAGATTGATAAGGTAGATAAATATTAGATATTGTTTTAATATCAAATCAAGTTAATATGATTAGGTTACACTTTAATTGAAAGTGTTATTAGATCTCGTTGTAATTCAAATGACTCACTAAATTTTGATAATGCCTTAAGTAAAATTAGATGATACTCTAATTTAAATGATTCTATAAAAGAGATTTTGATACATAATTGTAAAAGAAATTATAAAAGAAGAGTTTTTATTAATCAAAAGGTTATGAAAACAATTACAAGATTTCTATATTTATAATAGGATAAACCTACTTCATAAAGTTAATTTAAAATAAAAATTAAATAACAATTATACTGGAAATAAAAAACTAAAACACATATCATAAATGATTCTAATTAAAAATGAAGCATATCAAAATATCGAAATAACAAAATTCTAAAGTCTTAAAACAATGACTTACATTAGTCTCCCCCCTTTAAAAGAAGCACGTGCTCGAATTTGGATACAATTTAGAGGATGAGACTCATAATATAAGAGTAAATCATCTTGTAACTCTTGTTGTCTTCCTCATCAATCTTTTATTGAAACTTTGAAGAATCCATATTTCATTGATTCCTTACTTATACATTCTTCAAGGCGATAAAGACTTCTAAGAAACGAACAATGATAAATAAAATAAAAAAAAAACTCTTGCCTTTCTCTAATTTTTGCTCATTGTGCTTACCAACAATTTCACCTTTCAGTCAAATCTTTCTTAAAAATAATCCTTTTTATCTTCAATGTGGATAGATATAATCATGTCAATTATTGTTGGATCTCTTGAGCTTGATTTTGCTGCACAAACTCGATCATACTATTGGGCTCAATGCCCAAATCAAACTATGTTCTATCTCTTCTTTAAAAATCTTAGATAAATCAACAATCCCATCATCTTCTACTTTCAATAGTGTAAAAAGAAAAGGCTCAACATCATCACAATGAAGAAAATAATCTTCCATCAATTGTCTCACATCAAACCATTCTTGGATTTCATCTTGTCCTTGTTGAATCCTTGATTCTTGTAGTTGTTTCTACCATTCTAAAGCATAACATGTTAAGACAATTTAGAGAAAATCATTCATCATGCAAATCCAATAAAAAATATCCTTAAGATAACAATCAAAATTCAAGATATTTTCAATTTTAAGGAGACAGTGTGAACCTTGATACCTATTTTTGTCAGCTTTTTTTTTTTAAATTAAGATAGCGTTCGCATTTTGGATTGGAATGAGAGTCTTGAAGAGTGAGAATACTGGATTTAGGAGTGTGGAGTGGCTTTAGGAGTAAATTGTTTACTTACACTAGAATAGGAGTATAAAATTGGAATCAAAATTTAATTTATATGTTTACCTTATTTTGGATTGTAAGTAAATGGTTTTAAATTACAATTTTAGTTTTATTTAAAGAATTATAGTTTTTAATTACAAAATTAATAAAAATATTTTAAAATAAAATATTTTATTCTAATTTTAAATTATTAATAATTATTAATATTCTTAATTATGTAAATCACAATTTTTTTAATTTTAATTATGTAAAATAAAAATTATTTATAAGAGCAACTTAATAATATAGTACAAAATAATATTTTCTTAGAATAAACTATTTATTATTATTAATTATTAATATTAAATAAACATAATATTGTTATTTTTAATTTAATAAAATAATATTATATTTAAATAAGTTTAATAATATATTATTATTAATAAATGTAATTTATAAAATAATATAATAATATTGTTTAAATAAATATGATATTATTTATTTTATTTTATTAAATATAATTATATTAAATTTAATAAAATAAAGGTAAAAAATGAAGGAGAGTAGGAATCTACTCCCACCTCCAATATGAAAGAAGAAATCTCACTTCTCACTCAGAAAATAAGTAGAACTCACGATATATGATTTCCA
The DNA here is from genome assembly GCA_018350135.1 of Citrus trifoliata. Lineage (NCBI taxonomy): Eukaryota > Viridiplantae > Streptophyta > Magnoliopsida > Sapindales > Rutaceae > Citrus > Citrus trifoliata. Next base: position 43,626,807 of record CM031386.1, on the reverse strand, counting down.
CTCGTCCTTTCAAATATGCAAGTAAACATATAAGTAGGAGAAATTCACTTCTTACTCCCACTCAAATAAGTAATCATAATATAAAAATACAACTAATAAGAAAACCATAAATAACCTAATTTTCAACCTTTGGTGTTGTCGACAATTGGTGCTTGTGATTTGGAGTGGTGAGGGTTAGATATAGTAGATATAATCACGATAAACGCAACGGTAGCTAAAGATTGATCAGAATCGAAATCATTTGGTTGGAAAAATGACTTGAGGTAGCAGCGGCACGTGGTGGTGAGGTGGCGTTTTGCCACAAAGATTGCAGCAATGACGGGTGATGATGATGGTTGCTCTTGATGTGCGGCTAAAGGGGAGGGTGTTAGTGGTGTCAATCGACAGTAAAGGGTAAATAAATACTAAATATCATTTTAGTACTAAAACAAACCAATGCGATTAGATTACGCTGTATTCGAATCATGATTAAATCTTGTTCTAATACAAATGACTCAATGAATTTTGATAATATTTTAAGCGAGATTCGATGACCTTATGATCCACACAACTCTACAATTGAAATTTCAATAGCTAACTCCACAGGAAATTATTAAAAACTGAATATGATCCTCTCCTAAACTAAGCTCTACTGAGATTTTAAAAATCTTTTGTCATGCATTCTTTAGTGATAGTGTATGGATAAATTTAATTTCTTTTATTTTTTATTTATTAACAACCAATTAACAATTGATTTATTTACTCAGAACATGATCAGATCAGAGAGAATTTTAATCCTATGAATACAATAACAAGACCTCCTTATTTATAATAGAGTAAACCCACTTCTCCAAGTTATACTGAAAATAAAAACCTAAAACACATATCATAATTGACTCTAATTAAAAATAGAAAACATCAAAATACCTAAATAAAAAAATTCAAAATCTTAAAATAACATCCTTTTTTTTTTGTTCGATAAATAACAATAGCTAAATTAAACCACATAACCACAGCCATGACCAACACTATTGAATATTTGCAACACAAGCACACACAACGTTCTATTAGTCAACAAACCAACCATACAATTCTAGCTTCCACGATAGGTAGTGAATGAGAATGGTGAGAGCAGCAGAGGAACATGAAAATGTTCTCGCTTTTGTGACTCCCTGATCTCAAACACAATAGAAACATAGGGAAAAAATCCTTCTGGACAGTATTTACCAGTGTTGAAAGTTATCTTGTAAAATCCAGGGTTCATATCTTCAATCATGCCCATCAATTGACCACATCGTCCATCTTTATTTGTAGTTGAAGACCCCTGGTACACCCACCCACTAACATCTGTTTCGTCAAAGACGGGACGTGGTTGATGCCTTTCCACATTTCCAAACGTACCTCAACACCCGCAGCTGGAGACCCTTGAGAAACATCCAAGACATGCGTTGTAACTGGTAGTCGAGTTCTTGTAGGGATTTGAGATATTTTCCCTGCTGAAGCTTCAGTAGAAGCACATAGGTGTCCTTCTATGATGCTCACACGATCTTCTAGATTGAACAAGGAAAAAGAAAAAATTAACATTTATCGAAACATTAGGGTAGTTAGTAACAATTCAGAAAAAAAAAATGCTAGAAACAAAAAATATCAAGTCCTTAAAAAAAATAAAATTGGATGGGGATGAGAAACCTCACCCGCTAAACACCAACGCTGCTCCCTATTATTACTCAAACTCAGTTTAATCATTTAATTTTCTTTAAGATGGTGTAACTTTTATGCCACGGCTGCAATGGAAAAAAAGCTATAGCTAGAATTATGAAATAAAAACTGTTAGTGTGTGATAAATATGTTTTAAATAATAATTTTAACAAAAATAGTAAAGATATTTTAGGCTTTTCATGATAAAGGTATGCAATCAAATCAACTCATCTTCTAAGCCACATTAGCAAATGTTTACTAAACATTTTAGTGTTATAACTTTTAAGATATAGTTGTCCAACCACAATACTAAATAGGGGTAGTGACACTTAATCCAATTCAGAATTTGTCTGTTCAAAAATAAATTTTCATATTTTTCCCTTCATCTCCATTTTTCCATTTTTTTTTTCTTCCCTGGACAGCAAACTTGATTCTACATAATCAGAACAGTTGATACACAGAATGAATAATGTATGTGTTCCAAACAAATTTTATTTGCTCATTGCATGACGGAGAGAAAATAAATTTAATCTAAGGGATCAGAAACTAAATTGCATCTGTAGAGCAAGTGCAAGCAAAGATTACCTATTTTTTCAGGGGGGAGACAGGGAGAATTAAAGGTCCATAATATCGTCTATCCATGCATTAGTTGCTTGTTTCCTAACAATTAAATGTAGTGACCAAATTAAAAGTCCTGCTTGATTGATGGTAAAAGGGTACCTTCTGCTGTTTTTGCAGTTGCAGAATACTGGAAAGTTGCAGAAGAAGCTTTTACTTTAGCTGAGAAGAGCTTTGCCAGACGTAATTCAGTTATTTTCATTTGCTCCTGAGCAGCAATCTCAAACTCAATTATGGGCCTGTTTGTGTTTCGTTTCTGCCAAGAGCAACACAGATAATAAATTTTATTAAGCATCCAATCTGGTACATTAAAATGGGCATTGTACTGAACTTTGTTTGAGCAAAACAAAAGCAGAACCACTGCTGGCCTAGTAATATCAATTATTCAGCAAAGTTGAAGGATGAATGCATTTCACACTAGGGTTATCTTCTGCGGATGAGTAGATGCAAGACAACATCTCTGCTAGGAGCAAAAGTATACAAAATGTAATAACCATAAAAAATGAAACAGAGTGGAGCGAAAAAAGAGCTTGATGTGCTGAGAACTGTTCTCTGTTTGAGAAATATTATCACATTAAATCATAGACTGACCGCAAAGAAGCAATCTATGAATCACTGATAAAGTAAGTCAATAATATAAATTACTTCAAGTTCAAAATGCTTTTTCTATTGTGAGTAAAGAAAGTGGACGGCAGTAAGATTAACAAACCTTCAACTCAGCAAGTATTTCAGCAGTCGTCCTCCCCGATGCACATATAATAAATATAAATCCAAATCTCAGCCTGTACCGATTATTCCAGTCGGACAGTTCCTACAACATTTTGAAAAAAGAGGGAAAAAAAAAGCACTTATAGGGAGAGATAATTAAACAAGTGTTAAGCACGCATAACTCATTCCTAGAAATAAGGCCACCTGCCAAGTAGCACTCATCCTTACATGCGAAATCTTAGCTTAGCAATGCGAGACTCGATTACAACAGGAGCAAGGAATTGATATATTCATGTGACTAACCTGCGAGCTAGATTCATTAGCAGTTGCTAAAGCAGTGGACTGCTCGGCCTTGCTCCACCTACCACCATTCAAAAAGAAATTAATAGGATATAAAAATAAAATAAAAAGCTAGAATCTATCAAGTAATTGTAATAAGAGACGAGAAAAGAGGAAGAAAAGAAAACTGTGAAGACGGAGATTGGCCGATCTGAGGATGAGCCGAAAATGCATCAAGCCAGCCGTTTACATCAACCTTTATTAATTCGTAAGTTGTTGAAAATAAAATTAGAATTTCACATAAATTAAGGGGGGGAGAGAGAGAATCTGAGCGAAGAAAAGCGATATGACAAAAGTCAATACCAGGTTGAACCAGATGTGTCGAGCTGCTGAGACGGCTTGATTCAATGATGCAAAAGGTGAGGCCGACGCCATCTCTTTCGCAAATTTGGTGCTACCGCAGCATCCCAACAACTCCTCCTCATCCAAAACCACCATCATCTCCTCCATTTCTCGGGTTTCTGTCGATCACTCATCAATCAACCCAATATATTCTAATAATACCATTCATTATTAAAAAAATTTAATATTTGACGTAATCACCTACCTTTTTTTTTATGACTTATTTAATAGTTTTTGACGTCATTTATTTAATATTAATAAGTATTTATTTAATTTTATAAATATTTATCAAAATTTTTGTTATTATTTAATCGTGCTTTTAACATGTCGACCACTTATCAACCAACCCAATAAATTTTAATAATACCATTTATTATTAAGTAATTTTAATATTTGACGTTAATTATCTATTTAATATGTCTTATTTAATAATTATAAGTATTTATTTAATATTATTTATTTAATAACTATAAGTGTTTGTTTAATTTTATAAGATATTATGAAAATTTTTATGATTATTTGGTTGAGTTTTTAAAGAAGACTTTGAAATTTAAATAAATTATTTTACTTCAACTAGTAAAAATTTAAATTTTAAAATTTTTGGGATTTTAGAAGTAGAGGTTAAAATTTTTTTAAATGTTAAAATATCTAAAATATTCTCTACTTATTGAACAATCTTATTTTATTTTTTTATAACGTAACTAAAAAAATTACCTATTAAAATAATTTTATAATTTTTAATAAAAATTATTATTAACAACCAAACAATTAAAATTTTTTGAATAAAAATTTTACTTATAAAAACTCTAGTAATAAAAACTTTACTTAAATAGACTCTACTTAAAAAGATGTATCAAATAAAGACTAAATACTTATTTAATTTCAAAAACTCTTAATACAATTTTTATTATTATTTAATTATTTTTTAATAAAATTTTTAAAGATTAAAGAAATTATTTTACCTCTACTAATAAAAGTTAAAATTCTAAATTTTTAGAGTAAAAGTTGAATTTTTTTTAAAATATTTAAAATATTCTTAATTTATTTAATAATTTTATTTTTTTATAATATAACTTTTAAAAATTCACAATTAAATAATTAAAATTTTTAAATAAAAACTCTAGTCATAAAAATTCTAACAACAAAATGTGGAAAAAGACAAAACAATCAAAATCCTCCTAATTGTAAAGAGAATATACTAACAACAATCGGTAGGCGTCCCTTTTCTTTAGCAGAATCATAAATAAAAAGGATACCATTTCCTTTTATTTTCTAATATGTTAAGTTAACAATGATGAATTTGGTTAATGAAAATCGTCGTCAAATTTTCTCCAAAAATATAATGATTATAATCAAAATGTAAAAACGTGTTATGCGGGAGCGGTTTAGGGTGCTTTCAGTCTTTTCCTTCGATAGCATTACAACCATTTTAGGAAAGTATTAATTGGGTGTTGTTGAAGACGCGCCGCGGACCATCTAAATATCGAATCGAACTCGCGCCTGATGAGATGTGAAACGCCTTGCCCCTTCGGCCACGGTGACGTCTCTCAAAAAGTTGTTTATAATTTCGTTTGGTATAACTTATTAAATAGAATTTAAAACAATAAAATTTATAATAATAAAATTTATACTAACATAATTTTTAAATAAAAAATTATTAAATATTTAATTATTAATAAAAAAAATATTTTTAAATTATTAAATTGTGTAGTATTTTTTATATTATTTATTTTAAAAAAAAACTCTATAATTTTTATTCTCAAAAATTTAAAAAAAATCTACTAAAAAATAACTAAATTCTATAAAAAATATATATATATACTTATACAGCCGTACCAAACGGGCACATACGTCTCTCTTGCAAACATTCTGAAGATGAACCAAACCTGTCTGTAATAACTTGTGTGTGATGAATTGAATCGAGAGAGAAGAGATCGTTTCCCCATTCCCTATTCGTCTTCCCGTTTTTCCAGCTCTATCAAGTTCGTTCAAGATGGCTTCTGCTCAATCACAGGAAGACCAGGTAAGCTTTTCTCTTCTAAGTTGTTTGCATGGTCTGTACTTTACTTCGCCTTGGCGATGGCCGATGTCGTTGGGGTCCATCACATCACTTGTGTTTTGGCTTTTTTGTTCTCTGTCTCGATTACAGGTCTTAGAAGAAGAGACCTCATTTGTAAGAATATTGACACTAAACAGGCCCAGGCAATTGAATGCACTTTCAGCTCAAATGGTATTTAATTTTATCATTCCTTTTTCTTGTTTAATGAAAAACCTTACCCCATTTATTCATATTAAACTCATCTTCTTGCTCTTTTTCCTTCTACTTTACTATTTTCTGCCCAATTCTAATAATTTTTATTTGCTATTCAATTCGAGTTATAGATTTCTCGGTTATTGGAACTTTTACAGCGCTATGAGACCGATTCGAACGTGAAGCTCTTAATTCTCAAGGTTTATTTCTTCTTCTTCTTCTTCTTCTTCTTCTTAGCATAAATTTTTTTTTTTAAAACCGTAATCCATGATATTGGTATGAATTTAGTAATATCTATCTCTTTCATTGTAATTGCAACCCGTTCTTTTTCAGTCTTGCAGCTAACGCATAATTATTTGTTTCTAGGGAAAAGGAAGGGCATTTTGTGCTGGTGGTGATGTGGCCTGCAGTTGTTCGCGGTATTAATGAGGGTATATTCCATCCTTCCTTTTGTCCTATTTCAGGAACATCTGAAGAATCTCATTTGTCCTAGTGAAGCTTGTTCCATGAAAAGTTCACTGCTCCTTGTTAATCATTTTTTACAATAGGTGATTGGATATCAGGTGCCAAATTCTTTTCCAAGGAGTTCATCCTGAATTATTTAATGGCAACGTACACCAAACCCCAGGTGACCCATTCTACTAAACCTTGTAATATTTGTGGCATTCACCTTCCAGATATACAAGTTTTTCCTTATAGTTGGCATGCAATTGTTGCTCAAGGTTTCAATTCTTAATGGAATTGTCATGGGAGGTGGGGCTGGTGTTTCAATACATGGTAGATTCCGAGTTGCTACTGAGAATTCGGTGTGTAATACTGCTCTCTTTTTAGTTATTAAGGTTAAGTTGTTACAATTTTCAGTTAATCACTGATGATGATAATTTCTTAACTGTTTTAGCATCAAGAACACTGAACTGATATTGGTTATCTGTATTTTCTAATATATATAATCTACTGGTAAACAGTGTGAAAGCATGATGAACAAGAAATTAATTCTGATATAACTGGAATACAAACTCTGTTTGAGGCATGTGGCTACAATATAACAATTCCACATTAGTTTGTACAAATTCACTTTGTACAAGAATATGTATAGATCGCATTACCTTTCAATAAATGCGTTTTCTTGTAAAATTAGTGGCTCTAACCTTATTAGTAATTGTGTCTCGGTATTCTATATTGCAGGTATTTGCAATGCCTGAGACAGCTTTGGGACTTTTCCCAGATATTGGTGCCTCTTATTTCTTGTCAAGACTCCCTGGATTCTTCGGTAATGCTAGCTACTTTCTTTATTTTCTTAAACATGCTCTTACTTTAAAAGTTCTTGCGGCCCTTTCAAATGTGGAGATGTTGTTTCTTTCTTCCATTTATGGGGTTTGCATCCCACTTGAGAGAGCTCTTTAATTCAAGGAAGAAGTGGTCCCATCTCTCCTTACCAGTTGATCTCCCAGCATAATCCTTCCTATCCCTCTTGTTCTATCAGCTAATCCTAGTGTTGAATTGTGTTCGCGAGATTAAAAAATTGATAGGATAAGTGTTTTAGTTTGAAAATATGTGGAATTTTCTTGGTATCTATTAAAGGATTTTCTGATCTGTAAAATGAGTTATCAGTAATGCTACTTTGACAAAAGGATTCTTACAAAATTTTGACAAAAACTTCAAAACACAGCCATTGAATGAAAAAGGATTATTAAATAGTAATAGTGCATGAGATATTGATCTCTCCTTGTTGCTGCACATCCACCCACCGACGGCACACTGCCAACCAATGCCGGAAACTGGTTCAAAGGCACTGGTGCTGGATCCCAAAGAGTTGGTTGATGGTGTGATCAATCTAAAATTCTCGGGTCAACAGTTTGGTTTTTTCGGTGTCGGTGCTGGTGGTGGCAGTAGCTTGATTTGGTCTTTGGTGAAAGGGTTTGTGAGGTAAATATTTTGACTTGGGTAAATTCTAATTTTTTGTAACCAGCCATCAGGTGAATTCTAAAATCATCTTCCCTTTAATTATTCTTTGGGAAGAAATATTTCATGGAGTTGATGTGTTGGTGTTTGAGAGAATAATATCACCGACATAATTATTAATCATGCCGAATTTTGAAAGCAATATAGGAAAGGAGGTGAAAGAGATTTGAGTTGATGATATAGAGTCCTGATGATAGATTGCCATGAAGTACATATTGTTGGTCAGCTGTTTTAATGTTTTCTCTTTTTTATTCAACTTAAGTTGAACGGCTGTGTTTTGGACTTTTTTTTCAAAATTTTGTAAGAATCCTTTTATCCAAGTAGCATTACTAATAAGTTATATAGGGTAATGTGTCTATTTTTTTGTTGTTTTAACTTTTGTAGATGATATTAACTTGAACTTCTCTTATTTTCTTAATTATCTTCTACAATTTTTGGCAGGAGAATATGTTGGTCTGACAGGTGCAAGGTTGGATGGTGCTGAAATGCGTGCATGTGGTCTTGCTACTCACTTTGTCCCCTCATCGGTATCCATGACTATAATCATTGGACTGCATATTCTCAAAGGATAAGAGATAAAATTGATTGATTTATTTATAATAGGATGCTGAAGTCCTGAAGCTAATATTTGTTTTCTAGAATCTGAAGTTCAATCTTCATTGCTCTAGGTGTGGAAACTGTAATTAGTAGGTCTCAAAACTTGTTAAGCCCAGTCATTTTAGCTTAAATCTGGTGAACTGTTTTTTTCAATTTTGGAAGATCTCTTGTTCTGGCACTGTTTGATGATGTTATTACTAGAATAAAATATGAATAATTAGTGGTTTTATGGGTGCACGTGCATCTTATGTATTGACCTCCAAGTTGTGCACTTTTTAATTTTATTACTTATAATCATGTGAGTACACTTACCATTTCGATGCTACTTTTTTTACTTGATTGACAGAGATTGGCTTTATTAGAAGAAGCATTATACAAGGTAAATTCAAGTGATCCAGCCGTCATTTCAGCAGTTATCGATAAATTCTCTCTGGAACCTTATTTGAAAGACCACAGTGCATATCATTGGTAAAGTATTCTATTTATAGCTTTGCTTTATATTGGTTGATATAAAATAATTGATTTGGGATTATTTTAAGTTCTTTACCAAGGCTATTGCACTCAATGCTCAGTTTAGCCTCCCACCACCCCCCCCCCCCCAAAAAAAAAATTGTTCTGTGATTACTCTGTTTTTGATGGAGGAGAGGTGGGTGGGAGAGAGGTTGCTTGCTTCCAGAAAGGTCACAACTGAATTTATTCCTGGGAAAGCAGTTACCTATGAATTTACAGCTTTCTGACGATAACTATGATCTTCTGCATGTACTTTATGTGCAATTTCCATTTTTATGGTTTGAGAATATTTCCATCAGCAATTTCTTGTTTACAATGCATGGACAATAAACTGATCAGAATTTGGACTAGTCAAATCAGAACATGGACTAGCCAATCTATATTTGCTATGTTTTCCTTTTATCCATATATCAGAATTTGGACTAGTCAAATCAGAACATGGACTAGCCAATCTAGATTTGCTATGTTTTCCTTTTATCCTTATATCAGTGGTTGCTTCGCATAGGATGGATGTCATTGATAAGTGCTTTTCTCGAAGAACAGTTGAGGAAATTTTATCTGCTCTGGTGAGTTGATGATGGGTTTGGTTCTTTATGGAGTCAAAATATTTTCTCTGTAAATTACTTCATTTTTGTTTAGGTTGTTCTACTTGATCATGAAGAAAATTGTTTGCCGTAAATAAATTGATCCATCTTATGCTTTCTTACATGTAGGAGAGCGAGAGCACCAACAGAGCAGATGCTTGGATTTCTGATGCCATTCAGTCCGTGAAGAAGGCTTCACCAACAAGTCTTAAAATTTCTCTTAGATCGGTATGTGTTTAGCATTCCTTTTGTAATGACATTTCATTATGCCGAAAGTTCTTTTGAAGTGCTTGCTTATTTGCAATTTTTGAAAGTTGGCTGGCTAAAGCTGGATTTGTTCCTTTTATTTCAGATTAGAGAAGGGAGGCTGCAAGGTGTTGGTCAATGCCTTATTCGCGAGTATAGAATGGTCTGTCATGTCATGATGGGAGAAGTTAGCAAAGACTTCTTTGAGGTTTGCAACCCATTCAAATACACGCACATGTGTGTGAAATAATTTTCCATTAACGAGTTCCTTACTTAAAGTAAGAAGGAACAAGCTAAAAAATACAAAAAAAAAAAAATGTTTCAATAACAATCTTTGAAAGTTTGTTTGTTATACAGGGTTGCAGAGCCATTCTATTAGACAAGGATAAGAACCCGAAGGTTGGTGAACACTCTTCCATATCCTTTCATCTGTGCTTGCATGCTCCATTTTTGGGTTTCGGAAACTAACTCCTTGCAATTGCACTCAGTGGAAGCCGTCTAAATTGGAGCAAGTCAATGACAATATGGTTGACCAATATTTCTCCAAGATCAATGATGACAGATGGGAAGATATAAAGCTGCCTGCTAGATCGAACTTGCCCGCCACAGCCATTGCGAAGCTCTAAGTAATTGTGAGAATGAGTTGGTATTGCTGCAGCTTGCTGCCACGCTTGCCTAACAGAATTTGTCCAACGGAAGTAGATGAAATCCTTGTCCGTTGCTGTTCTTTCAAACAAAATGAGGATTGAGCTTTGTTGATGCTTCTTTGTACCCCCTTCATAGCATACAATACATGAGACTGTTTCGGCTCTGGCTTATCTTTCGAGGTGTAGGTCAGGGTGAGGTTAGTTTACCTATAGGCTTCGATGAGCTTGCTGATTTGTGATTTTGGAAAGATGACTTGAGCAACCCCACCAAACAGAAGAGTTATCAAGGATTCAATGAAATGTCATTACAAAAGGAATGCTAAGTCATTACAAAAGGAATGCTAAACACATACCGATCTAAGAGAAATTTTAAGACTTGTTGGTGAAGCCTTCTTCAAGGACTGAATGGCATCAGAAATCCAAGCATCTGCTCTGTTGGTGCTCTCGCTCTCCTACATGTAACCAGCCATCAGGTGAATTCTAAAATCATCTTCCCTTTAATTATTCTTTGGGAAGAAATATTTCATGGAGTTGATGTGTTGGTGTTTGAGAGAATAATATCACCGACATAATTATTAATCATGCCGAATTTTGAAAGCAATATAGGAAAGGAGGTGAAAGAGATTTGAGTTGATGATATAGAGTCCTGATGATAGATTGCCATGAAGTACATATTGTTGGTCACCCACCTCTCCTCCATCAAAAACAGAGTAATCACAGAACATTTTTTTTTTGGGGGGGGGAGAGGTGGTGGGAGGCTAAACTGAGCATTGAGTGCAATAGCCTCGGTAAAAGAACTTAAAATAATCAATAAGCCCAAATCAATTATTTTATATCAACCAATATAAAGCAAAGCTATAAATAGAATACTTTACCAATGACATGCACTGTGGTCTTTCAAATAAGGTTCCAGAGAGAATTTATCGATAACTGCTGAAATGACGGCTGGATCACTTGAATTTACCTTGTATAATGCTTCTTCTAATAAAGCCAATCTCTGTTTACTTGGGGGCTTGCACTTACCCGTTTAACAAATCATAAACATCATCTGTTTACTTGGGGGACATTACTAATAGCAGTGAATTAGTTGTTATGATGGTTCAACTAAGATTCTAATTTTCAATGGGCATTTGGTTAAATGGGAGAAGTTTTATATTTACAATATTGAGTGTAAAGATTCGAGCCTCCATAAGAGATTTATGGAGGTTAATTTTAACTAATTGAATGGAGATAGTTTTTTTTTTTACGAAATCTAAGTGGAGAAGGTATTTCTTTCAATTAATTGAATGGAGACAGTTTTTTTCTTACAAAATGTGAGTAGAGTATGCACTTTTCGAATATTAGAGAGAGTTAATGTATTTGGGCAAGTGCTTCACATCCCTTGAATATTAAAGACAATTTAAAGTATTTGGATAAGTGTTTCAATGTGTTAATATATGGAGGTGGTACTCCTCAAATATTAGAAAAAATTTAAAGTATTTGGGTAAGTGTTTCACACTCTTTGAATATTAAAGACAGTTTAAAGTATTTGGGCAAGTATTAAAGACAGTTTAAACCATCTCGAATATTAGAGATTATTTAAAGTATCTGAGCAAGTGCTTCACACCCTTCGAATATTAGAAAGAGTTTAATGTATCTAAACAAGTGTTTCACACCCCTCAAATATTAGAGAGGGTTTAAAGTATTCGGACAAATATTTCAGTATGTCAATATGTGGTGGTGGTACCCCTTGAATATTAAAAATAATTTAAAGTATTTAAGCAAGTGTTTCACACCCTTCGAATATTATAGATTATTTAAAGTATCTTGATAAGTGATTCAGTGTGTTAAAATATGGCGGTGGTTTCAGTTTTATAATATAATTATAAATATTAATTATAATGTGTGATTAATATTAGTAAAAATTTTTATAGAAATTAAAAAAAAAACTGACATTCTAATTGACTTCTTTAACTCACACAGTCTCAATCACAATGACGCTGACACTAATCTTTTCTTATAATAATTAAACCCAAATTGATTGGCTAGTTCTTATGACTTTTTTTCCTACTCGTTCATACATTATTTTACTCCATACAAATTATATACGTCAAGTACTTTATTATCACATGCAAATTTCAGGCTTCCAGTTGTGCCACTTAGTAGGCAGTACCGTAAAAGTCTATTTTTCGTTAATTTTGGCATGTCCATCAATGATTTGCAGTCAAAATACAACACATGAAAGTTCTTTAATATTTAAATTAATCTAACAATGACAATCAAACCACCTCAAAACAAATATTTTTGGAAGCTTCACTAAATCCGGCTTATGAATGCTCCAAAAAACTAGGTAGCCAAAAATTAAAATTAAAAAAAAAATAACTTGAAGAATATGTGTTTGGCTTGTTTATATTGGAGATTCTTTTCCCGATTAAAAATATTTCGGAGGTATTATTTGTATTGTCAATGGATACCATCTAGCTACAATATTCCACTCGCCATTTTTACTAATATTTGTTGACCAATTATGCAAACTGTTGAGCGTCATTTGTGCTGGCTACTAAACTCCTAAAACAATATAATATAGTTATAAATTTTTGTACAATTTTACTTTTTGTATAAACTGATGTAGAATTATTTAATTAATTGGATTAGATATCTTTTGGTCTATATAATTTGTTTTTATTATTTTATATTTTTATTTAATTAATAAGTTAATGTCAAATCAAATTGTACAAAATAAAAATTTATACAAGAGTTTGTACATGTACTATCACTCTTACATATATAATTAGTTGATTTGAAACAAATTTAGTAGCAACACCATAATAACACAACAAGAACCACAAAATTAGGCTCAATCTTTTCGATTCAATTGTAGATACAAAAAATATTGCATATAGTAGAACCTTTTTTTTTTTTTTGCCAAAAACAAACACTGTTCTTACAAAATGAACGTTGTTACAGTAGCCTGAAGCAAAGGCATTACAATCACATTTGATAATGAAAAAACTCAACTATAGTTATGGCACACAATAAGTAAATCGTGCACTTGATAAACTGTTGTTCATAAGACCTAGTATATAGGAAACTCCTTAACTTCTCCCAATTGTAGCATTAGTTCCAACATTATCAAATTGTTACAATATAACAGCAATCCGCAAAACAAAGCAATTACCATCTTGAGTAATTGCAGATAATCCAAAAAATTTAATTGAAATCTTCTCCATTTATGGACGAAAGAATTAAATTTCAGGCCACATTAGATGGTGTAGGTATGTTTACTATTCAGGTAGCAATCTTTTGCATCATGTCTCAACTCCACCACATGGCAGTAGCAGTCGGTTTCACCTCCGATCAGTAACAGCGCCAGATTTCGAGTCCCATTAGTAAATGTCGCCAATCACCAGGGTTGCAGGCTCACAGGTCTCCACTTGATGTTAATGGTAATTGGTAAGTAAGCACTAATGCATTATCATAAAGCTCTTGATCGAATCAACAAAAAGCACAAACATACAAAAAACCAACAAATTTTATATTGACTTTTTTTTTAAACAAAAAGCTTACCTTTCAATAATTCAAGTAAGAGAAAAGATACAAAAGGTGAAAAGGACAATCATTCATCCACATTATTGGTTCTATAGTGCTTAGAGCTTTTTTGGCAACTGAGTGTGCAGTGCTATTATAAAGTCTTGAAGTGTGCTGCACTTTGACTTTGTTCAAGCTTATTAAGTTGTCCTGGACATATGGGATGGTCTAGAAAATTCTATGTTGCTACAAGTTCTTCCTATAACCAAATTCACGGCTTCTTGACAGTCAAATTCAATTATCAGAGGCATGAAACCAGCAGAAACTGCAGTTTCAGTTCCCAATTTACATCTTTATAGTATGTGGTTTGCTTTTACGCTATTGCAACAAACTTCCCTTCCGAATTTCTAATAATTACTCCCAAGCCTACCACTTGATTCTTTTGCTTGGTTGCTGCATCCACGTTCACCTTAAACCATCTTATTAGAGGAGATTTCCAAATGCTGGTTTCTCGAGCTACTCTGGTTTACATGGAATGGCAGCACAGGAGATTTGATTTTCTTGTATGAATGTAAAATTGCTTCTACCTTTCCCAATGATGCCTGATAATCTTCTCTCTTTCCTTGAAAGACAAAAAGATTTCTTGAATGTCAATTTACTCAACATAAAGCTACAAAGAATTCTATCTCTGCTCTGCTTCTCTTTGCTACCAGAGCTTGCAATACACTAAGCAAGTCCTGGTTTGCAAAGGGTTTCATATCCTCAAAGAAGTATGTAATCCTCCATGTTTTCTGTGATGCTTTGCAATTTAAGAGAACGTGGGAAGGGTTTCCTTCTTGCTTACTACACCTTTGGCATCATGGATGTTGCAAAGGTTTTTTCTTCCAGAGATTTTCTGTCGTTGGGAGTATGTTTTGTGCTACCCTCCTTATGAATATCTTTAATTTCTCCAATAAATCAAGTTTCTAGATTGCACACCATTTGAATGACTTCTCTTTGATGAACGTAGGCAATTTAAGACTTTAATTCCTAAGGCGACTGGTTGGTAGTTACCATTTTTGTCAAAACCCCATAAGAGCTTATCTGGTTTTTTGGTAGCACAATCTTCAGAATCTGATCTGCATTTTTAGGCATGAATTATTGCCTAAATGAATTTTCCTTCTATTTACGATCCTCATCTATCAGCAAAGAAACTGTGGCATCTAAGGGCAAAGTGGATGCTGACATTATCCTGAAAGTTGAGGGCCTTGATCCAGTTACTGTTGTAGATTTTGACTTGTTCTTCACTTCATATTCTCCATCTCAAGCCATGGTGAAGTACTCATTTACCCGCAAAATACTTCTCTAGATAAAGGACCCCAATTTTGCATTCAAAAAATCTGCTTTTTTGAAATATTGTGCTTGTAATACTCTTGCGATCAATGAATCAGGGAACTGCATGTATAATCCTCCACCCTTACTTGGACTTTAAGGCTTGATTAAAATTAGATAACTCCCTAAATATCATTCCCCTTTTTCCTTTGGATCTACACATTCTCTCTCATTTGGTTCAATGAATACTCATGTGATCTCTTTTTAAATTCCACCATAACCAAGTTACTTCTCGTTGAATATCAACACATAGCCCTATTGGAATTCTAAACACACTTACGGCGTAAGCAAGGACTGCTTAGGCAATTGCTTTCATTAGAACCTCTTTTCCTCGACTCGAGAAAATTTTATTTGCCAGTTGGATATCTTGCTAAAAACTCTTAACTTAATATCATTAGAGAAGCTCATTTTCTTTCTTCCCACTATAGAAGCCAGCCCCAAGTACTTCTTATGTCTAGAAACAATGTTGAGTTAGAAAATTATTTTAATCTTGTCAATTTACCTTGTTGGGGTGTTTCCGTTGAAGAATATTGAGGATTTCTTGTAGTTGAAAATTTGGCCTGAGGCTTTTGCATATTTATCAAAAATGTGTTTTAAATTTGTGAATTCTCAAATTTTGGCTCTTGTAAAGATGAAGTTATCATCTACAAAAAGTAGGTGAGTGATTGACAAATTGCTACTAAACTTCAACCCTTTATCAACTTCTGTGATTCTACCTATTGTAGTGAATTTTAAAAGGATTCTACACAAATAATGAAATGAAAAGGAGATAGAGAACAGTCTTGCCTCAATCCCCTTTGTGAAAATCATGCCCTTTACTGCTCCATTTATGATGACTGAGAATTATGCCGATGAAATATATCTCATTGTCAATTCAATGTATTTGGATGAAAACTCTAGCTTCTTCATAACATTTTCTAGGAAGTACTAATTAATTCTATTATATACTTTACTTGTATCAAACTTTAATGCCACCAAACCATTTTTTCCCCTTATTGAGCCTTATTTTGTGTAAACATTCATAACCTATCAGTACATTATCCGTAATGAGTTTATTAGGGATGAAACAAAGCACCTTGTGTTGGAAAGATGATATTGTATAACATATATTTAAGCTATTAGCTATAGTTTTAGCTATAACTCTGTATATCCAAGATTTAATCTCTACCAACAATCCTGAACTTCACATCAAAGCTAAACCACCACTTTTTCTAGATCTATTAACTTCAAAATAGTTATCAAAATTCAGTCTTTTACTTTTCCTTGCATTTGCCTAGATGTTAGCTTAATTTCACAAAGAAAAATAAGCTCAAGTTTTTGCATTTTGAGCAATTTTTTAGCTTCCCGAAATGTTGGGTCGCTCCCCGATCCCCAAATGTTCCATCTAATGATATTCATGGCTATCGGCAGGGCTGGTAACTAACCTCCACTGATATTAATTCAGTAATTCCCATTGCCAACTCGCCTGTTTCTCCATCTTGTTTCTCCTCTATTTCCATAGTCAGTTTCTGTTTGGGTCTTGGTGAGATGAGAACTGAAAACTCCATTGGGCCACATATTTTCTTTCATTTGCTTCTGGAACCTCATTCGCTTCTCTAACTTCACTTACTGGCCTTTTTGCTGAAATAGGCCAATTTTGTATTTCACTTTTTTTTTTCTCTATTTTATCCTTCTTTCTTGCTTGCTCTTTCCACTTCCTTCGTTTGGGCCTCAGCATATGGCCATTGGGCTCATTTTCAACTTCTCTTATCGTTGGAATTGGATTGATATTTTCCCGTTCAACTTTCTTGTTGCTAAGTGCTAACTTTCCCCTTTCCCAAATTCAGCTTTGCTTGTAGTTTTTGTGCCTCCCATCTTTTTCCTTCACTTCATCATCGAGGTTAGCCATATCTAGCTTTTGTCCCCCTACTGATGTTGACTTCACTAATTATCACCCTTAGGTTTGACAGCTATCAATCACTCGCCTCATCTTTGCATCCTTTTACACTAAATGCTCCTCTGAACTTGGTGATTCTCGGGTTCAATTTGCACCAATATCCTAATCCGATTTTTCACTATAATTTGAGGTTTGGTGCTCTTTGTTTTTAAAGTTAGGATTTCTAGATGAAGTTGGTCATTCGTCCCTTTGATTCTCCCAAACTACATTCCCTCTCCCTCTATCTCTTCATTGCCTCAATTTTCAATTCAGTTATAGTCTGAGCTTTAGTCCACGGCCCATAGGGCAAATCTTCCTTGGCCTAATTTTTTTATGCTACACATTCTTTATATTGGTGCCCAATATAGCCACAACAGTAGCAAAACTTCGACAACTTCTCATATTGGATTGTTATTGGGATTTGTTCTTTATCTTCTTTTGCCTCATCTTGTGTATCTTCTTGCATCACCCTTTGCTCGTCTTCTTGCATGTCTTCTCGTTCTCCCATTGTCCCCAACGTTATGATTTTTGTTAGTGGCTTAGTGATATCAATTGACACTCTAAGCCAAATGATCTGTCCCATAACATCTCCATTAGCATTTGTTCCCACTTCTGCTACTTTCCTAATTGCTCAACCAGTCTCTACTAATATTTCTTTATCCGTACACATAATGGGCATATTTTGGAGTTGTACCCAAAGTGATGTATTTTAAATGACTGTTTAAAGACTTCCTCAATGACCACGGGCTCTGTAAAAACTATGAGAGCGTTATTGAAATGCCATGGTCCATTTGTTAACACATGCCTTTTGTTCACTTTCAGTTCCAAACTTGAACATGAATACGCTATCTGCCAAAGTCCCAACTTTGACTCAAACCAACAAAAGGTTCCCTAAAAAGTGGTGTTTAGAGACTAATTGAATGTTAAATAAAGAAAAACAGCAAATTAATTGTTTTTTTTTTCTCTAACTGAGATGATTGAGTCTTGCGTATTGCAGTGAATTATGAATAAATGGTTTTTTTTTCGGTTCTAATTGTTGATGAGATCGCCATGGTGAGAAAAAAAATGGATACAAGTGGGAATTATGGAGTGAACCGGGTAAAAACTTAAAAACACATCAATTAATTTGCTGTCAGAATAATTAATTAAAAAAATAAATCATGACCCTTCAATTTAATAATGCCACATGTCAAAATATCTCAAAATAGATCTGATACTAATCAAAATAAGAGCAATCTTATTAGTAGACCTAGATATCCATTGAGAGGATAACTGCTGTATTTTTTTCTCCTTAAAACTTCAAGAATTGTGTGACTTTCCTCTCTTTTTTTTTTTTTTTTTGCGAATTCTTCTTGTACTACATCCATTGCTTGAACCTCATGTTTCATCATATATGCTTACGTAAAAAGTTTCTTTTAGTCTAGGCAAATGATGGTTTGAGTAGACATGGTGTTGAAGAAGTTTAAAACAAAGAAAAATCATAATTGAACGAGTGAATTTGATTGGAGTCCAAATAATAATACTACTATTACAACAGCATGCAGGAAGGGAAATTGGAAAGCAATTGTTTTGATTACATTTTCTATCTAAATAAATGGAAGGCTTCTATTTTATTTGTATTTGTAGCTAACGAAGGAAATGATAAACATAAATAATTATTAATAATTTCTTTTTCTTTTTTTTGGATTTCTAGTAAAGAAAGAAGAAGACAATGTAAGAAGTTCATCTTTTTATTTTTATTTTTTTTCCATTTTCATTCAGATGAAGATGAACATTTTCGGAGTCTTGCCAAGCAATTATCTTTAGGCCTTGTATGCGGTAAATACATCACTTGACATCCTGGATTCAGCCGTTCCACCCTATAACATCCAATTTACAAATACTCACGTAAATAATATTTGCACAAATAACTTTGAAACAGCCTAAAAGAAGAAGAGTTTGAGTTTGCAAGATAACTCACCGATAATTGAGCAGAAAATAGTGAAGAAATATAGTTATTTCAAGCTTGGCAAGATCATTTCCAGGGCACAACCTGCTGCCTCCTCCAAAGGGAAGGAAAGTTCCAGCTTTGGCTGTGTAATTCTGTGCTTGGTTACAGAAACAACAACAACAATCATCAGTAGATCATATAATTATCGATATATGGCAAGCATATGCATTGACTAACATATTAAGATTATTTAAACAAACAAATCTACAACTTACATCCCATCTAGAAGGATTGAATTCTTTTGGATATGGATAAATTTCAGGATCCAAATGAACACTTCTGAACCAAACCAGAACTTTCCAACCCTTTGGAATGGTGTACCCTGAAATGAAACACATTCCGATTTGGTTAAGTAAACCATTAGCTTGTGCGCTGTGACTTATCAAATCATGCTTATCCAGGGCCAGGGAAGACTAGTAAAAATATTTCTTCAAGTTCATCAAATAAATTGAACTGACCACTTATATTGACATCTGTTTTGGCTTCTCGGAACACCGTGAGTGAGAATGTGATTATACGAAGCGTTTCATCAACCACCTTCAGAGAAGGGGGAAAAGGTTCAGAAGTTCAGAGAAGAGAAAAATAAAAATAAAAACACAAAGAAAAGGATTTTGAGTTTGGATTGAACATTCAATTTGATTGACTCATCAAAACAGTCAAATCATATACCTTAGAAAGATAATCCATTTCTCGAATTTCTTTAAGGGTCAAACCATTCTGTGTAGGTGGCCTTTTTTTAACAATCATCTCTTGCTCTGCCTATAGAACAAAAGTAAGCAAAGGTCAAATTACAAGGACAATGTAAAACTTGCAAAATAAAAGAAAACAAAGTTGCTGGTGTTGATGATGGACTGGTAAAAAGACATTTAAATTATTTGTGTTGGGATTACCTTAGCTTTTTGAAGAAATTCAGGGTGTTCTTGCAAGAAAATAGTAGCCCACATCATGGTATGGCCAGAAGATTCATGGCCAGCATTCAAGTACATCAACAGAACATCAATGATTTCCTCGTCTTCCAATTTTCTGCCATTTTCATCCTCAACACTCAGCAGGGCATCCATCATGTCTTTCTTCTTTGGAAAGTTATCATCCTTGCTCCGATTTCTTCGATCATCCACTACAGACTGTAGTGTTGCCACAAGATTTTTCCGAGCCTGAAACAACAAAGAAATTCATCATTGAATTAATGAAGTAACATCCACTACAGACTATGTTAATTAATCGTTACATGAGAAAAGAAAAGAAAACAACTGACCTTAAGAGCCTTATGATAGGCAAATCCAGGAAGATTGATAGCCATGGCTCTAACTCCGCAGTTAAGTTTAGTGTATTCCCTCTCCAAAGCCTCGAGTACATGGTCACTCTCAGAGCTAAGAAAAATATACATGATTATCCTGAAAGTAAGCCTCCGGAGTTGAGTTAAGAATTCGATTCGTTCCAAATTGGACCATTTGTCTAAGGCAGAGATCACAATGTCTTCAATGTAATGCACATAGACAGACAATGCTTCATGACCATTGACAGGAGCGGCCGTTAAGCGACGAAGACGCTTGTGTTCTTCGTAGGAAATGCCAATAAATGATTTCTTCCCAATGAGTTCCATCGTGGAAGCTGGCCATCCAGGCTTGAATGCATCATCATCCGTTAGTACTCTTTTGCAGGTTTCGGGCGTTGTAACTATTATACTTGGGTTCCCGAACATGAATGCCTTGTACATTCCAGTCCGTCCGAATCTAATCAATTTTTCATTTCGAAACAAAAATTAAATAAAATGATAATAATTATTATTATTAGCACTTTATTATTTAGTATAGGATATTTAGTTATTGGTTCAGGCGAAGCTTTCTTTCACTATAAATTAAGAGTAATGATACAGCCACAAACTCTTGTACAAACTTATTTTGTACAAACTAATGTGGCATTAATTCATTGGTTGAATGAAAATATAAATTAATAAAAATAAATCATGTGGGCCAAGTGATATTTAATTCTACCAATCTTATCATGCCACATCAGTTTGTACAAAATAAATTTGTACAAGAGTTTGTGGCTGTATCATTACTCATAAATTAATGGCTACTAAAAAGCGGAACATCGTACATCTTCAAGTCACATCCTTTAGATTAGAAACTATCAGTCTTTTAATTATTCGTGATTTTTCTCAATTTTTTTGTGGAACCCCAACCCACACTAACAAATATCATTAGCTAAATGGACCTTTCTGGCCTCCGCTCGTAACCCCACTACCTACAATCACCAGATAATGGCGCTCTATCAATGATTTATTGAAATTGCCTCCATTAGGTAAATCTTTTTTGTTCACCAATTTTTGAATTAAAAGAAAAAAAATTATCACCAACAGTGTATTAAAAATCTATTAGCTATTATCTCATCAACGCTGAATGAGTATATATAAATAAATTAAAAAAAAGATTAAATTGAGGGGAAAAAAAAGAGAGAGAAGTAAAACAATTTAATTATTAGAATGTATAAATATAATAAAATGAAAGATAAAGTGTGTCAAAAGAAAAAATGAAAAGTGAGGAAGGAGATGAAGGAAGCGGTGGAGATGATGAGATGAAAGCTGAGAGGAAATGGGAGTGGGAAGGCAAAAATTGCCAAAATGGGGTTGGATTTGGGATTGGGGGATGGGGGATGGGCTAAGAAAAATAAAAAAAAAAAAGATTGACGGTGGCGGTGGAAATAAGTAGGAGTTTTGCATAAACATATTAGGAGAGGGAGGGAGAGACGGTGAGTATGACAGTGAAAATGACAAAAAGGAGTCTCTGTATGAACCGTTGCCGTGTGACGTCTTTGATTCCCGTACTTATTAACGTACATAGAGTCATAGATATGAGATGGAATGGGATGAGATGCTGCAATACAAATACAAGACACAATAACACATCACCCCCCGTTTATGGCCACACCATTACCATACCCCATGGCATTTTGGTACTTTTCTAAGATCTAATACACACCAACGCAACGAATATGGTTAGCTAATAGCTAACAAAAATATAAACGGGGTACCTGGAGACGAAGCTGTCCACGAAGGAATCCGGGTGAGTGGTCTTGAAAGCTCTGAGGAAAGACCACATATTTCCGATGAAAGGCCATCCCATATCACCCGGTGGAAGAGAGTACTGCTTTTCACCTAATTTTCTTTCATACAACCACCAGTTAACTCTCTTCATGACCCATTTCAGAATCATCATTAAACCACCAATCATGCTTCCCACCACCCCCACCCCCCAAATCCAACTCCAACTGCTATCGGAATTCATCATCCACTCCATTTTTCGATCGATAAACCACCCAGCCAACACCATCAACCTTTAACTCACCACCCCTTAATATTATTAATAATAAAGACTAGTAGTGAGGCTCAGAGCTGAGACATTCCTCTCAGCCTCTTTCCTTGTACTATATGCCCCCACACACACACACACACCCTCCCCACAGTCAACTGGAGTTATTATAATATTGAGGGGGTAATTTTTATTTGGAAGGGCGGGGGTATAGATAATTAAGGAAACCTAAGCTTGCCGGCCCATATCTGCTTCTTTGTCCTCTTCTCAATAAAAATAGATATTGAGGGGGTGATTTTCATTCCCTTTTCTATTTTTCAAATCCCCTTTTTTTCCCCTCTCTCTTCCTTTTTTTCAACTTATACCTTATTTCTTCTTTCCTTGTATACATAATATAATTACTAATAGGGTAATTTTTAAAAATTTCTTCTGAGATTTGGATTTGTTGCAAGTAGATGGCGAGAATTAATTTATTTGTAAAAAACCTTCTACCGTCAGTTAATTTTAATATTGACCGTTAGTTGACTGTGTAAAGATAATATTACCCTTAACAATAATTTATAAATAAAAATAACTAAAAAAAACTAAAATTATTGGCACGAAAAATCCAAACTCAAGAGAGGTTTTTAAAAATTACCCATTACTAATAACAGCCTTATTCTCTATGTGGACAATCAACCAAATGAATTTCTGTTATTTCTAGTGTTATGCATCAACAATAATCATTTTAGGCATTCTTGTTTAATGACTGACAGAAGAGTTTCCATCATCATTATTTGGATTCCTAGTCAGATCCAAAACAATAAATCTATATACCCTTGTTAACATTAATTTCTGTCCAACCACTCCTTTACCTTGCATCTATCTATCACAACGACACATGTGAGATATCATACACAATAATTTGAAATTAATAAAAATTAAGAAAAAAAAGGAATAAATAGCTAAAACTGAAGTAAATTTCCTAAAATTTTGCGGGCGCACTTAAAATTCATATTCACAATTATGATCTGCACATAATTATTGGAACACAATCAACGTTACTACTCTAGTGAGTTTGATAACGCTGAATCTTTAAAATGATTGTTGATGGTTGTGCTGTATAAATAATGAACTGTAAAGAACATTAGTTAAAAATTTAGAAAATTTTATTTTTAAAACTATTGTGAATTTTAAAAGTAGTAGTATGTATTTAATAAATCTTACTATAAAACTATTATAAAAATATAAATGACTGAATTACACATAATATTAAATACAATTTATTTAAATATTTATAAACATGTATATAGAACACTTTTTATTGTGTAAATATAATATCTTATATTTTATTTATTTTTTTATTTTATTATTTTATTATCTCAATATAATTAGTAGTTTTTGCGGTTAATGATATTATTTTCTAATTAATAAGGATAATTTTATGTTTTTGTAATTTATATGAAGATGTATACAAAATTACATTAAATATGAAAATAATTTTCTAAATTAGATTTTGAAAAACTACTTATTTTTTGCTTTTCAAAATCTATTATAAGATGAAGTGATTTTATCAAAAGTAATTTTTAAAAAAATTTATCAAATACTAAAAAATAATTTTTTCTTTCTAAAATAACTTTTAAATCACAAACGGAGCCTTTAATTTTATTTAGATCACCATTTACTTCCGCCTAAGTATTCCCGATTGATATAGTAATCAATATGCATAAATCGACCTTTAAATAAATGAAAGGCTTGAAGTGAAGTGAGATGTAGAGGATTGATCTGACTAAAATTGACAAATATGTTCATGTTGCATGTATTTTCAGTAAAAGTAGGGATTCGCATAAAAACTAATAGTTTGTTTTTACATGAGATTATTGTTTAAGAGTACAATTTATATTATATGATATTATAATTGATATTTACAAGTCAGACTATTAGTAGGACTAATTTATATTAATTTACATTAATTCTTATGAAGTATCGCCTAAATTTTAACCCTCTCTAATATTCGAGGGACGTCTACTCTATTCACATTTCGAAAGGAAAATACTGTTTTCACTCAAATTAAGAAAAAAAATTAAACCCCCACAATATATTGTGGGGACTCGAATTCATAACCTCACACTTACGATGTTTGGTTTCTAACCAATAGAAGCTAAAAAAAAATAAAAATTAGTGGTTCTTAAACAGCAAATTCCAAAGCTGCACAAATTTTTAAAACAACTTTAGGAAAAGGCCATACTTAGTGTCCCAAGTTACAACCACAACAATGGGGCTCGTGCTAACTATTTCATAATTGGTTTTTTTTTTTTCTGAACCAGAATTTGTCCTTTATTTATTTAATGTGATGTACACGAACAAACCCTTTTTTTTTTCTTCAAAGCTGAAGACACATAAACACTTTTTTTTATTACATGATATTAATTATAATTTATATTTACAAATCATATTATTACTGAAATCAATTTATATACACTTATGGAACTCACTATTACTAGGCCAACTTACATATACTTATAGAGTTTTGTCTAGATTTTTAGCCAACTTACATATACTTATAGAGCTCTACCTAGATTTTTAATCAACTTACATATACTTTTGGAACTCTGCCCAAATTTTTAACCAACTTACATATACTTATGGAGCTCACTATTACTGAACCAACTTACATATACTTATGGAGTTTTGTCCAGATTTTTAACCAACTTACATATACTCATGAAACTTTGCCCAGATTTTTATATTCGAGAGATATCTACTACACTCACACTTGGGTAAAAAAGAAGACTACGTCACTGAATTATACATTATAATGAAGGAAGAAAACATCTCACATTGTGTTTGTGGGGGTTCAAACTGCAGCCCCTTGACCTAGTGACATACAAGCACTGTGATTCTTGATATGCACTTGCCACAATTGTGACTCTACATCACTAGCGCATATTTTCATTTAATGTAACATAATTAGTAGGCCATGCTTATTAATCCGCCTTAATTATTTTAAGCAAAATTATTTAGGCGAACAAAATAGAAAGACAAAACAAGGCCAATCCCGTTGACAATTGTTCGTTCACAAGTCACAACCATTTAAATATAATTTCTGTTGCTGCCTTGTGCTACACATAGATATTTGGAGATATTAAGCCTTTGATTAAAGATACACAAATAAAGTAAAAGATTTGTTTTAATCATCTGAATCAAAAAATATAAATTTTTTCTAATTCAAATTTAGAAAAGGAAGATTTTATTTGTTTATTTATTATTATTATTATTATTATTTTGTAGTAGGGTAGAATTCCAATTGCAATAGAAAACTCATTTTTTATTTTTTATTTTTTATAATACATCCAGTCCAAAATCTAATTGATTTGATCGGATAAATTAGCGAAGAAAAAAAGAGGACAACAAATAAGTTTTCGATCATTGCTTTGCCTACCGTACAAGGGTTGTGTTGCTGTCCTGCATGACGAAAGACGGATGTCAAGTCCTAGGCCAGCTTACCTCTAAATAACAACGGTCAATGCTCAACTCCTGAAATAAATAAATAATGTGGTCTGCGAGAATCCAAAATTTATTCCTAAATCTCCTGCACTTATTAACTTCCAGTGTCGTCGGTGCAGTTGTGACATGCAGAGAAGAACTCCCAAGACAAAAGAAAGAGGATGCCCCGAAAAAACAGATCAAAACAAAATAACAACACTACAACATAGCCCTGTTTAGTGTTAATGAATTAAACAGATCAAATATATATACTCGTTCATGGACCTTAAAAAAGCCTCGTCACACAACCAGGACTTCGGTAATTGTAAAGACGTTAACTTCAAGTTCAAGAAATGCATTTGGGGTGTTGCTCATAAAGATTATTACGAGTCCCTGCATTTTGGTATCGCATTCGGCGTGCGTGTCCTATCTCGCAACAGAACATAAGTTTTATATTACAAGTTGCCATTTAACAATAAGTTTTTATCATGCAAAAAGAAAACAAAAGAAAAGAAAACAAATAACAAAGGTTTCCACACCCAACACAAGCAGCCCCCTGCCTGTCCAGTCTTAATGCTCTTCCGGTGTAGCTGGTGACTCTGAATTTGATATTGCTATCAGCTCAGCCCTATACTTCTCTGCTCCATCATAATCCGTACTCACTTTAGTAGCTGGCGTTTCACCGTTGGGAATTTCTGATGACAATTTTGAAGCAGAAGTGTTGTTTGGAAGAGTATATGAGATGGCAATGAGCAACTCCCGCGTGACTTCCTCACAAGCTTCCTTGCCAGGTGCCGACTTATCCATAAAATTACAATCTGCTTGTCCTGCAAGTATCATCCCACACCATTCTATTCAAAAAAAAAAAAAAATGATCAAGTGAAGAAAGGTAGTGTCGTACACATGCTAACAGCATAACAGCATGCATATATAACACGCAATCACCAAAATACGTCGCCAAAAGAAATAAAAGAAATCACTTGTGCACCAGTTAGTGCAACCTCCGGTGATCAATCAGCAATTTTCCTCATTGACAATATATAGAGCCAGTAATTTACACAACCTGCATCAGAACATAGGCACACAAAACAATCGACACAGTCCATCCAGTTGCCCCGTTTAAGGTTAATTGGTTATCCAAACAGTCAAAGCACATCACTTTGGCAGAAGGGGCCACTGTGGAGTTCAGTCTACAGTAAAGGCCTATTCAAAATCTACGAAACTAAGCAAAACTTCAGTCATTTGTATAGGAAGCATCATCCCAAGTGCAGGAGTTGTGGAAAATCAAACATTACGAAGCACCAACAACAGATACATGCAACAAGTGACAAGACTCGAAGGGATAAATCAAAAGGGTGAACTGTATCTTCCAAGTAGATGCATGCCTTAAGTTTTAAGTGAAAGGAAATCGACAATTTTTCAATTAAGGGAAGCTTTTGGGCACACCAATACAACAGTTAAAGTTTTTGGAACAATAATGTGAAATACAAATGTTATCCCGAGCACAATTTCAAGCACAACGGAATTAATTAACACGAAGAAGCAGTGGGACTGGGAGTAAGTATGTATATGCTGCCCCAAAAAAATAATTTATCCACGGCCAGGCCCTAATAAATGGAGAACTAATATCAAAGAAACATACGCGACCAAATGAAAACCATCCTCCACACACACACACACACACACACACACATATATATACTCAACTCCCTGGAACTTGAATTACAACAGCGAGAGCAATTGAAAAAGGTAAATTAATTAACATGCAGTTATTCAGTTGATTAAAAGTAAAAACACAAATCAAATCAGCTAAATCTGTACACAGATAAACAGTAATTCAGTGCAGAAATATAATAATCGATCAAGAATGGAAACAGAAACAATTTTGTATAAAGATCTTTATATATTAATTATTATAAAGTTAAAAGAGAGAGACAGAGAGGAGAAGGAAAAAAAAAGAAGAAGAAGAAGAAGAAGAAAAATAAAAACACAGAAAGGAAACCGAAGGAAAAAAAAAAAAAAAAAGGTTAAACAGTGGTAATTGATATAGATCAGGAAGGTTAGTAAGTAGACAAAGCCGGAAAGAACATAAACAATTTAATTAATTAATTAATTAATTAATTAGATACATATATAGATGTAATTACACAAAGACAAAGAAAAAAGGTAAAGGTAAATCCGAATTCAGATAATAATAGTAAGAAAGGGGAAAAGAGAGAGAATACCGATTAGGATGAACCCCGTCCCCCCAACCCCCTCGCTAATTCAAATTCAATGATGATGATCTTCTCCTGCTTACAACGATACCGATGCTCACACCTTTCTTATTTCTTTTCACCTTTTTTCGCGCATATCTAGCTGTGTCTTATCTCATGTAATTTTTACCTACTACTACTCTTTATTTTTTATTTTATTTTTTAATTCCATTTTTATTAATCCACGCAGAAACGAATCAAGACAGGAGACTTTTCTTTTGCCGTCTTCGATGAATGAATCCTACTCCTACGGCTGTAATGTTAGATTATTAACGTCTTAGTTGGCGCTGAGTGTTTATAATTTTTAGGTTATAAACTGTAAAGAAATTATAATTATATAATAAATGTATTTTTAAATATTAATTTTAATAAAATTAATATATCAAATTTTTTATCAAATATAAAAATAAAAAAGATTTATCAAATATCTTAATCCTCTCTCTTTAAAACCACGCTGCCCGACTTGGATCGCAGCCGACGTAAGTAATATCATCTAACCAAAGTAATTTTATCTATAAATAAATAAATAAACAAACAAATAAATAAAGGCATGGTCACTGTCACTGACTCACTGTCACCTCATATGCTTATCCTTTACCGCAATTTTGTCCAAGTGGGTCCACGTGTGTTACACTCCAAAAAGCTAATGGCCTGTCAATGGCCCAAATCTCATTTCTCATTTAATATCGTCATCAAATTTCCTTTTAATTAAAATCTTTAATTCGTATGCCCTAAATTTATTTTGTATCAATGTCTATTTTAAATTAATAAAAATTATTTATCAATCACTAATTTATTAATTATCGTTTGTAAGTTAATTAAATTATAATAAAATAATAATTTTATCATTTAAACTCAAATGAAAATTAAAAAAATTATTATTTATATATTCTAAATTTATTTTATTATTAAAAATATTACAATATTTTAACGATATATCAATCGTTTATATGAAATTAAAAAAAATTATATGCCAAACATTAATCCATTAATTATTATTTATAAGTTAATAAAATTATAAAAAAATTTGATAAACTCAAAAAATAAGGTATCTAATAAGGATAAAAATAGTCCTTTTTAAAATTAAATTTTAAATAATAAATGACTAATAAACTTTTTTTTTTATTATAAACAGAAAAATTCCTCATTTTTTATTCACGTTAAATAAATTAATCTTTTACATTGCACACCCAATAAAATTGGCTCGTTGTACAGAGCTCCGAATTCCATCATTTTTCTCAGTTAAGTTAATGGTGGAAGGGTAAAATGAGAAATCCATGACTTAAATTAATTTTAATAAAAATTCTCTTTATTTTTGTCGTTTTTTTATTCCGCCATTTCGTTTTTCTTTTTCTTCTCTTTCTTCTTCTCCATTTCTTCTTCTTCTCTATTTTTTCTCTTTTTTCTTCGTCTTTTTCTCCGTTTCTTCTTCTCCAGCACTTCTCTTCTTCTTCTTCTCCATTTCTTTTTATTCTTCTTCATCTTCTTTGTTTCTTCTTAATCTTCATATTACCAAATGAGGAACATCAACTACCGCGATTACCACCGCGCCACTCTAGAGCGTCGGCTGCTTCGTTTCTGCTTCCTTTCGCCGCCACCTCTTAGTTCCCTTTAAGTTTAGTTATTATGGGTTTAAGGTTTCATTAGTTATTTGGGTTTATTTTGAATTATTATTTAGGGGATTGTATTTTGAAACCCTAGATCAATTAATCAAAATCAAATGCGTATTCATGGGTTAATTTTGAAGATTGGGTTGAAGAGTATAGTGTGTGGGTAAGGATTTTGTGGTGATGAAAATGGTTGTGGAAGGGGCTGAATTTAATTGTGATTCAAATTACATTGAACGTGTTGTGGTTTTTATTCAAATTTTTTTATTTATTTATTGTTCGTTGTCTCCATATTTCTTTGTAACATCTTCCTCTTTAATTTTTTTTTTAAACGGTGGCTGCGGACGGATTTTATAAGTTGATAAGGTTTTTCTAAGGGAAAATAATAATGGTGATAACGTACATGTAATAAGAAGTGTTTTTTTTTTGGCAATAAAAAAAAAATCTTTTTACTTGAAAAAAAAAAATTGATAGGTAAGTTCGTTGTTAAACAAATTAAACGAGTTGAAAATTTGTTTTTAAAAATGGGCACGTGCTCTATAATTAACCATTTAATTTAGGACATTAATGTAAATATAAAATATTGGATTGGGCTTTGTGTAATTAAACTTACTTCAATTCAAATAAACGGGTATTTGTGTTATTCAATTAAAAGTCAGACAGAACCGTTAGAGATAACCAATGTGCAGTGCAACGAGTCACTTCTATTAGGTGTGGGGGTCGGCAAAAAATTACACTTTTTAGAATTATTTTTATTTTTACAATCAATATTGTTAATTTTTAGTAAGTGTAATTTTGGAAGTAAATGGGATTAATAGAATAGTGAAGGTTAGTGAGAGAAATTGAAGGAGTCAAATATCACTGTTTTTTTTTTTAAAAGAATTTCATTCACATGTCAAATGAGAAATTTGTAGGATAAAAATAACATATTTGGAAGTGATATAATATATGTATAATTTTAATGGGAGTAAGGCTAATTGGGCTGATTGTTCTCTAAATTTTACTTTAAACATTATTTTATTCTGTTTATTAATTTACTAAAATTTGAAAATTTAATTTTTACTTTATACTCTCTAGTAAATATCAAAGTCATCATCTATCAACTGAACATATTCATTAATTTTTTTTATCTACACATTAAAAAAATATTCATTACCGCTATAAAATTTCAGTATATTCATTGGCAATTCATTTTTCCCTAAACCTTTATTTCTATGCCTTCTTAATATTTGTTGCTTATTTATTATTATTATCTTCAATCTCACTTAAAATGGAACACATATTTTTCTTGATAGCTGAGGCCTGAGAGTACTCCGATTTCAAATCCAATTCATCACCCTCTTCTTTCATTTAATTTTCTCTCTTGAACTTCCTACTATTGCAATTTTTTGTCTTTTTCTTTTCCCTAGAACTTGAAGAATTGTGTTGGTTCTTCTTCTTTTTCTTCTTGTACTACAAACGGACGAACTTCATGTTATTTATGCA
The DNA here is from genome assembly GCA_018350135.1 of Citrus trifoliata. Taxonomy (NCBI): domain Eukaryota; kingdom Viridiplantae; phylum Streptophyta; class Magnoliopsida; order Sapindales; family Rutaceae; genus Citrus; species Citrus trifoliata. The sequence continues at coordinate 43,595,420 of CM031386.1, read as the reverse complement.
AGAAATTGGTTGATTAGATATATGTTGTTGATGGGAGATAGTTTTAGGGTTTTAAAATAAAGAATACTCTTAAAACAAATGGGTGTGTTTGGTGAGTATTTAAAATCACAATATTACATTCAATCATATTAAATGGCTGTGTTTAATAGTGGTATATTTAACATTGTGATTTTTAAGGATTTTGAATTGAACGGGTACTAATAGCTTCACACTTCTTGTTTTCGTTTTCGTTGCTTTTTATTTAGAATGATTTAAATTTCACAATATACCTCATTTAATTTTCCATTTACCCTTATTTTAGTTTAACCATTATAATTATTTTCTTTTTCTTTTTCATATATGAAATTCTTACAAATTACAAATAAAAAACATAATAACTCACTTATAACCTACGGTGAGTGATCAGGATATTAACATTCAGTTTCATTTTCACTCTGTCTTTTTTTTTTTTTCAAATATTATTGCTGTATTGTGGATGAGTGAGTTATAATGCTTGAGACTTTGAGTTCATGATGACAATATTTGATTTTGAATGACAGTAGACAAAACTCATGTAGAAAATGTAGTAATTTCTCAAGGCGTATGATGTAGCATAATTGCGTAAGATGAACATGATACTTTTGGATGGCCATAATTAGGGTCATAGGTGTCGATTTTGGGCTTATAATATACCGTTTCAAAGCTTATTATGAGACGAACCATAACCAGACTAACTCTTGCCGCTTTGCCCCATAGTCGAGATAGAAATTATGTTTCTTTTCTAGTCATTTTGTGACTTTTCGTTGTTTTCTTATTTTTCTTTTACTTTTAGGGTTTTTATCTTTTTTAAAATATGGAATTTGAGCCTTTTTTTTTCTTATTTTGATTAGAAGCGTTTTATCATAAAATAATATTTCATATTTATCTATTTTATTTTGATAAATTCAGGTATTTAGGATTAGTATAAAAGGACTCCAAAACTTTGGTTTTATTCATTAAGGCTTTTCTAATAAAATTTCATTATTCAAAACGTATTTTCTCTTAACTATCAATCTTTTACGTTTTTGCATTGTCCATGAATGATACAATTCTAATTTGAATTTGTTGAGTGAATTAGTCACTTGATAATCTTTAGATTGGATTGTATAATTAAATCATAATTACAATGAAATTCATCAAGGGAGACTTTTTATTAAGTTGATATCCCTCTTATTTCTTCTTATATAGCATATATAATACAACAATGATTTCTCATTTGAAAGGTCTAAATAAAATAACAATGACCAATAAAATGCAGAAAACATTACACTAGTACCCAAAAATAAAAAATTATAGACATATCATATATATTTAATTTGAAATTAATTAATTATTAATTTCTTATAAAAAACAATTTTTTTAAAAAAATTTATTATCAAATTATTAATTTATCAAGTTGACTTCGTATCAAAACTGACAAAAATTATTATTTAATCAAAGATTATTATTTATCGACTAATTGAATATTAATTTAACGACATTCTGCAATTATTCTACCGGCACTGGCTTGCAAATTACAATTAAACAATAATAAGACCTACTTGGTTTGTATCTGTTGGTTTCGCAGGCAGTAGTAGAACTGAATTCAATGGACTCTTTTTTTTTGTTTCGCTACTCTTTTAAAAAGTTTAAAAAAAAAATCATTTACGGTGTCATAATCAGTACGTACAAGGAATGAGATTTGTACTGCTGTGTTATTGGACGTAGTTTTTGTCCATTGTAGTAGTATTGACCAAAGATAGATTTTGTATTTAAAATTAAAAATAAAATTGAGAATGGGGTTTGGCCAGACAGATGGTGGCTTGCATACCCTTTTTAAGCTGGATGTGTGAAATTACTCCACCCATGTAAAATAAGTTATCATCCAAAAAGCCAAACAAAAGCTAATAATGAGGAGGTTAATGCTAATGCCAGTAACTTTGATGTCACAATTGATATCAAACCCCATACAGAAGGATATGACAAATACTGTAAGCTTAAGCTAATTAGTCTCCTTGCTGGATATTATAATAAACTAACAATTCTACAAGTTTGTCACTTATCTTCTTATTGTTCTCCTATTAATGATCTTTTTACACATTTCTTTTATATATGATAGAGAGAAACTATTTTGCCAACAGAACAGGTCAGGACAGAAGGGGACGTCAACTGAAAAAATAACCCTCTTTAAATATCTAAAAAAAAAATTGCTTACATCCGTCTAAATGCGCCAGCTATTCTGCTTCTTTGCTTCAAAGGAGGCTCCATCATTAAGCATGTCCTGAGCATCAGTTTCCATTCCAAGCTTGTTAAGTGCAAGAGCTTGCATGTAGAAGGCAGTAGGCCACTCTGGCAAGCAAACCTGAGACTGCATGGCATCTCTCAAGGCAAGCTCTGCTTGTTCAATCATCAGGTACGACAGTGCTCGTCTCACAAAAACGGTACCCGAAGGAACAGACATCATTGATACCAGCTGAACTTGGGAAAATAATGAAAAAAAACAAATTCGTCGGCATTTCAACATGTAAATACTCATATTCATCATCCTTCAAGACAATTCAGGAATAGTTGGATTTCACTACCTAAAGCCAATAGAAGAAAAAAGCAGATGGTACGGTACCTTTGAGTAATACTCGATAGCATTTTTGAAATCCTTGTCTCTGAATGCAATATCCCCAAATTTTTTTGTATTCAACATATCTTGAACTTGCTGTGTCCATTCTTGGAATGAAAGCTTCAACAAATAACAGATTCATAGCAAATTAGATGATTACAAGCAAAGGTCCACATAGGGAAGATTATACATAGAAACAAATAGTTTTCACACTGCAAGAGAAAGCACGATGTGTCTGTCACCATATCATCGAAATATTGCTGGCATTACTTGAAAAAAAAACTATAGAAGGATGCTATCAGTTTCTTTAAGGTAAAGAAAATCACATTTTCCTAAGTTCTCATTCCAGTCCTAAGAAGGTAAATAGCAAAACATAGATGAAAACAGAAGCTCTCCCAAACCTCATTTTCTGCACCCTCTTCATCCTTATAACCAGTTTTTAACAAGATATCATGCACAGCTGTAAGATCCATCCTCGCACAAGCCTTTCCAAGTGAGGATAGCATAGTCGGCAGTACTACTGGAGCTTTTGATAAGCCCATCAGAACATGTGATGCAACCTAAAAAAATCAATTTGACCCAAAACATCTTAGCAGGATTAAGGTGGCATCAATTTATCATTAAGAAAAGAGCAGAGGTTCCCCTATAGTTGAAAAGCAATCTGAGATTTTACCTCTGTCTGCTTTTGGAGGGGTGCCACCGCCGAAAGAAGAAATTTAACATCTGGTCGATCTTTAGCCTCATATTGAAGACATTTTGAGGCTAGCTCAACCAATTGAGTCGCATCTTCATTAGCATATTGCCCTTCCAAAGATGAATCCATCAACAGCAGTAAATTTTTCCCCCTTATTACATCCAATGCCTGATAACAACGATCATAAGACAGTTAAACATAATGCCTCACCAGTGCTAGCTATAAGGTGTTAGTACAAATTAGTACAAACAAGCAGGCTGATCTTCTGTATCAATTCCAGCAACCTTATTTCTTGCATATTAAAACTAATGCCACTAAAAAATAACAGCAAAGTAATCCACCCACGAATAAATAATCCAGATGTCAGAACCCCATCCACAAACACCATATCTCAGAATCAGATAACATATCCTTAACTTCCGTTATCACACTGTTTCTATTCATTTAAAATCCATTGTATAATTTGCCAACCTTACCAACTTGCCAGTTGCTGGCACCACATTTTCAGGATGGCACCATACACATCATCATTTCAGTAATAAGACTCCTCATCCAGGAAAAGTTTGAAGCAGCCCAAAAAATGAAAATACCACAATCCTTTAAGAAACTGGTAAATCCTATCCAATACAGATATCTCATTAATAACCCACATGCAACAACCAATGGGGAGCTAATAAACTGTTAAGCATACAGTACGCTAAGAGAATTGAATTAAAAAGCAACCATACAAGCAAGGCTGAACAAGAAGAGCAATTGGATCATAGGAGAGAAAGAAAGTGTCATACATGGCTTGGAGGGATATGCTTTCCGCTCAAAAGGTCCAATAGCACAGTTCCATAACTGTAGATCACACTCTCTGGGATGACCCTACCTGCAAAATTAAGAGTATTCAAATAATAGAGTGAGCACATATTTGTTTGGTCAGTAATTCTTCACTCCCTGAAGGCTATCTGCATATGATTCACTAGCACCAAAACTAATCTGGCTATCAGTCATTTGATTCTAGATTTCCTTTGGCAGAACATTAATGGCAAAGATTTCTTGCAATCTTCCTGAAATAGTGATCTGAACAAAGAAAGTTGCATGGCTCGTTTTGTGAAGAATGCAGACGGTGAGGTCACCCTTCCATTCTAAATTTCATCTAAACGAGTAAAGTCCATTTTCTAGAAGGACTGCTGTGTCTGAAATAGTACCAAACAATGACCCAGCATTATAACATTTAAGGATGATATTCTTTAAGAGAGCCACATATTTGTTCAAAACTGAAATTCTTTCAACATATAACATGCACCCAACTGGTAGACCTCAATATGCATAGAAAATGAAAAATGAAATTTGAATGATGAGTCCTGACCAGGCGATTGCGCACATTATTGCGTGTGACAGGCCATGTGTCACCTGATCATTGGCTGGCATCCCACAGCCCGGCCAATGATTGAAAGACATGTGGCCCGTAACACACAGTAACGTGCAAGACAGCGAGCACCTGGTCAGAGTTCTAGAATGATGCACCTGTCCGCAAAAACTCTGGTGGAGTATAAGCTAAGTTTGTGCTGTAGCTTTTTCCATCTCTGCTGTTTTTCATAAGACCAAAACTGGATAACCGCGGGTCACCATCCTACCATGGAATGAATATTTGATCAAATGAAGTAGCCCACCAGTAAAAGTCTAAGAACAAGGGATAACATGCCACCATCAAATAGCAAAGATAAAGAAATATGAAATATAAAGGAGGAGTTTTGAAGATTACTCTAATTGTTTACATGCCAAAAAGATCAATACCAAATACGAATCAAGCAATTACTGTACAGATAGGGACACATGCATTCCCCTTTTTCCAGTCCTAAAAAATTCCTCAAACATTCAACATCAAAGATGTTCAAAATTTAGCAGCCTATTCTCAAGGGAAAAAAGCACAGCAAACAACAAACTCCTTCCTACATGAAGCATTCAGGTGTTCATCATTGTTGTTGTTGTTGTTGTTGAAGAAAGAAAATCTGGTAGGATCAATTGGTGGAAAGTGTACCTCATCAAAAAGAACCCTGTAAGCATTTAAATCATGGTATAATTTGCGGTTTTGAGAGTTGCAATGATCAAGTGCCTGAGCAATGTAGTAAGCAACTCTGAGGCGCATTTCCCACGGCAAAGGCTGTTTATCCCCTAAAATTAAAATTTTTAAAGAAAATATATATTAAATAAAATATAAGAGAGGAGATTAAATAAAAAGCTAAGAAATTGTGAGGGGGAGGAAGGGATAGGTTGAAAGACAGAAAGAAAGAAAGAAGAAAAAAGAGTAAGAAGAGTACAATGAAAAAGGTGCTTGGAGAGGGTATCATTAGGCATGTACTGAGCGACCAATAAGCGCTCATCTCCCTCCGCACAACAGCCAATCAAATTAACCAATCTCTTATGGCGAACATTGCCGAGGCCAGCAGCTTCGGTGACGAACTGGTGGGGGTCAGGCCAAGACTGCCTGGAGAAGCGCTTGATAGCAACCAAGCGATTGTTCTTGAGCCTGCCTCTGTAGACCACATTGGGAGCTTTGTCTCCGCTCTCCGACACAATAAGCTCGCTGCTGAAGCCGTTGGTGGCGGCTCGGAGGTCAGCTAGAACAAACTCTTTGAATGCTGGGACTTGTTCATCTTCTCCTTCTTCCCCTTCCCCTTCCCCTTCCCCTAGATCTGGCTTTGCTTCGGGAGCTTCTTTATCAGGTGATGCTAAATGTGCAGTCTTCGACTGAAAACACCCCATCATCCACTTCTCGCCTCCGTGGAGGAGGAGGAGGAGGATTTTCTTTTCCTTTTTCTTTTTTTTTTTTTTTTTTTTTTTGAATTGTGAATTTTCTTCTTTTTTTTTTTTTTCTCCTGGGCTTTAATTAATTAAGAACTATTTCACTCACCAACTAATCATCCATTCATCCACTCATACCATACCAGCAGGCAGTAGGAGTAATAGTAATTAGGTTGGAATCTAGAGAATACATAGAGTTCATAAAAAGAGTGGCTGTGGAAAGCAAACGGGATGGGGTATACTTATTTATATACTGCTAGAGAGCTACAGGGGGTAGGCGTTGCAGGGGTTGACTGACTTGGAGTTGGGGGTATGATATGTATTTGCATTTGGATTTCCAAGTTCTAACAACAGAGACGGCAGGAGAAACGGTAAAGCAAGTGGTGAGCAGATCATTAAACAAGTTAAAAAATAGTCAATTTTACAAACTAAACTGGAGCGTCCTCTTCCTGCGCTTGCAGATCATTAAAAATGCAAGACAAGAAATCGAATCACCTCTTTCTTTCTTTTCTTTTTTAATTTTTTTTCTTCTTTCCTTCGTAGGTAGACAGATGGATCATGTACTGATAAATAAATAAATACAAAAGGACACAGTGTTTGGGGGGGGGGGGGTGTCACATGACAAGCTGACCACAACCACGTGAGTGAGTGAAGACGTAACATGAAACATATTAACACATTGACGCATTACAAAACCCAAGTGTTATTGACAAAATACACAAATAAGGAAAGAATGAGTTGTGTTGCTAATTTGTGAGTACTGATATGCTATTTCTGTTATAATATTATTACAATGCACAAAATAATAATACTATTTATATGATAATATTATCATTTTTGTCCTGATAATAATAATAATAATAATAATCAAATATCTTTTTTTATTAATTATTATTGCAATTTTCAAACAAAATAAAACAACCACTTCGTGTAGAATGAAGAAACGGCAGTCTCTTGCGTGGTGCTTTCTCTCTCTCGCTGTGCCTGTCCAGTCTGTGCTTTCCCGAAAAAGTGCTGCTGCCGCTGCGGACGGGGGGCCGGGGGTCATCAGCTTTTTGGTTCAACTATTTCAAAATTATTAACAATAGCAAAAAAAATATATAAAAAAACAATAAAGGCTGTCGGTCATACTAGCTGCTGCCTCAATATCTGTGTGCGTAAATTGAAATAAGGCTTTTACTTACTTATAGTCAATGTAAAGTATATCTGATATAAAAATATGTAGAAAGTAGTAATATAATAAGGCAATTCCTATCTTTTATATATATATATATATATATATCTTATATGCATGTAAGATAGGGAGATCCATATAATAATAAATTTACTTAATTTTTGTATGATATGTAAATTATAAAAATTGTACCTTAGAAAGACCTAATAAATAATTATTAAAAAATTTGAAATGAAACTGAAAAACAACGAGCATTAGTCGTTACTCAATCCAAATCATTGGCAATGAATGGTAGAATAGATAAAAATAAACTTAATACGTGTCATGTATACCTCACTCCCTTAACTAGTTATGAACAATGCACTTCCCATTAAGCGATTATTAAAGGTTTCTTTTTATTAATTAATTAATAGAAGACACCACAGATAACCACTCCGCCAAGGTTGAGTGGCTAAAGCCACTCTGTCACAATTGTTCTAGAAGTGGTTCGAACCCGCACTTTAAATTTTCTTTTTAACAAATTTAATATAAACTAATCATAATTATAGTATCCTAATCAACTTTGAGTTCTACTATTGACATCCTTCCAAAGGCTTTTTGAAATCTCATCATTTTAAGTAAATTCTATTAAATAATGGTGAAAAATTCCTATTACTATTAGAACTCACCTTAATTTAAAAAATGCCCTTCTTCCAACCAACAATTTCTCCCTCTTAAAGAACAAAAAAAAAAAAACAGATTTATTTCTCTTTTTCTCTTCCATCCGCTATCCACAATTTTGTTGGTGACTTATCTAGAAACTCATCCGACTAAACTCAATTTTTATGATGTCAAGAGTCAATTTTGGAGAGTATTGTTGGCACAAATTCCGAAAGTATTGAATTTCAAAAAATATCTTGCTGGATGTTAATTCATCCTTCTTTGAAGTAATCTATTTTATCTTGATATTAGAATGTGATTAATAATGATGAGTTAAAGGGGTTTTGTGTTTGGCGGCGAAGGTTGAAGGGGATCTGCAGTTTTGTTCGAGCTCTTCTTTGTCTTCGATTTTCACTTTGATTTTGCTCACTTTCCTTCGAAGCATTTTTCCGGTGATCTGCTGCTAGTAATAATCAACCTTTCATGTAGAAATTTATATTAAGACTTTCATATTTGGCCGACGTGGTGACTGCGAAACTTGTAATTACTGTGTTGGGGGCCTCAATGACCATATTTAAAGGTTTTTGGAGTAATTTCAAAATTGTAGAAAGGCAAGAGGCAATATGTAATCTACTCTATAACGTATGACAAACAATTAATGTCTCAAATCCCCACCTCCTCCCTCGCTCCCCAATACCCCCTCAAGTTACAAATGAACATTGAATTTGAATGTAACAGTTAAAAGGCATGCCCTATAAAACTGACACTCTCAACATCTAAATTTTCATTATAATCAAATCAACAAAACCAAACTAGATTATATATAACTTGACTATACCAAAATGGCCCAAGTGATCAGTTTCAGATGTTCATTTGCACTAATTGTGGCCTGTTCATTCATGATGGCTGCCTTAGGATTATCAATTTTAATTCCTAAGAATCCATTAATCCAAGGAGGACATCCTGATGCTGCAAAATATTTGTTCACTCTGGAAAGCGTGCACGGGTGTGGGTAAAAAGTTATAACCACGTTTTTAAGCCTTCGAGTGAATAGTTAGTATTTGTAATATTGTAAAGCATGTGACATCTCCCACCACAGAGATGCAAGCATTTCAAATTTGTGTGCAAGAAGAGAATATTAATTGTTAAAGAAGTGTGATTTTGAATTATCCTATTAGATCAAATCCCATATATTCCATGTTGAGTACTGCGTTAAACTTGAAGCTAGTATTTAATTAGAAGACACTTGAAGACAAGCATTATGATGCTTGTTTCAAATGAAGATGAGAGTGGGAGCAAAAAGAAAAAAGAGGGGTTAACTTGACTAGTGATTGGGAGGGTGTAGGAGTGTAGTCAAGTTAAAGACCTTTTATGATGTCGCTTTGGCATTTTCTTTTTCTTCTTCTTTGAAGATGATATTTAATATTTGTTACACTTTGATATATGATACTAAATCTACTTTGGCTTTATTTATAGTGTTTTTTTTTTCTTTTATTGTAACTAACATTAAATATTTGTTATAATTTGATATGTTAAATTGAACAATCTTTGAAATTACTGTGTAATCCAAATGATAGTTTTTGGAGTTTGATGGTAAGTAAAATGAAGAAAAAATTTCATAAGAATTGGGAGGGCACTGTCAAGATAAATAAGTTGCTCATTGTTGCCTTTGTACTTTAGCGGCATGTTAAAATGAAATTCACAGCACATTGTTTTGAGAAATTTTATGACAAGGATAGTTTCAAATGAGATGACATAAAGGAAATCGTTTAAAAAAAAAAAGTGTTGATTAGGCTTTCTAAGTTTCATAATGCACAATGTAAAATGAGGTGAAGTGGAAGTGTAAGCAAAAGTGGAAGCCAAACTTTTGTTGTGGAAATGGTAGTGGTTCAAATTTTTAAGATTTGAATGATGATCGTGATGTTACGATTGACGAACCTTCCTTTGAATCCAATGAAGCGGTTGCTGTTAATAAAGATAACATGGAGTTATTAATTGAGTTAGATTTCCACTTAATGGAGAAAAATAAAAAAAGTTGCAACAAAAATAATTTGGCCACTGGATTTGATATTTTGTTATGGTGGAGGATAAATAGTGTCAATTGTACAATCCTAATGAATTTAGTCAGAAATATTCTTACGATTCCATGTTTACTGTTGCATCTCAATACCAAAGGTCATATACTAAATAAATATAGAAGTTATTTGACTCCTAACATAGTTAAAGTGTTGAAATTGTCACAAAATTGATTATAGTCATCTCTTTTTATAGATACAACCACAAACCTGATTAATTATTGAAGAAAACGAGTTTACGGATCAACTTATAGAAGATATGTTCTATAGAATTTTAATCTAAGTTTATTCATTATGTAATTTGAACCTTATTTAATTTGTTCAAATTTTCTTCGTGTTAAACATCGTTAATCATCAATGGCAGACCAACTTAGCATTTCGTAAACCTTATTTAAAAAAAAAAAAAAATACATTTAGATCTCAAACACATAAAGGTTTGAATCTCAAAGTCAAGGAATTAAGTTGTCCCAATTCCCAAGCCAACTATTCCTTTGTTCAGTTTTCACAAAGGACTCGTCCTCTTTTGTAAATATTTATAAACGTGGAGGTGGATCTTGAATTTCCAATTAATGTTCAGTAGATGCTAAGTTGTGTTAGGCTATAATTGTATGGGTCTAAGTTTCAACAAAGAACATTTAGGCAATAAATTTGATATACGTCTATTTATTAAGTATTAAATGTCATTTTATTTTATTATTAGTGCTTGACTTACATTGATGTAGGTAATATGATAGTGGATGTGGTTGTGGTCGTTGTGGAGTTTTGGTGAATGCTGTTGGCAATGAAACTTTTGGAATTGCTTTTATCAATGATAATGGATATTGAAGGCTTGTGAATTTTTTTTTTTGGTTGGACCCCCTTTCATTATTTTGTTTGAATTAAGGACTTTATTTTTATGCACATAGTAACACTATGTATAGAGTTAATACTGGTGAAAACTATAGATTTGTAAGAATGTATAGTTTAGTAAATACAGATGAAAATCGAAAACTGTTATAACTGAAAGGAAATGAAACAAACGGAACAAAACTTTAGGAACCAAATCGAATTCTGATTTCTAAGACCAAAACCCACCCCTAGTTAAAAGGCCCACTAGAGAAGATAATATGCGGTTCCCGAGCCGACAGACGCCAAGGCCCAACTTGTTGGACCGCATTTGATAGGCCCGTTCAATGAGCTAAACATTTGAAATTTTTTTTCCTAAGAAGTTTGAATGAATTCAATGACCTTTTTCTTTATAGACAAAATGAAAGAGAAGTGGAATTAGGTAAGTGTCATCTTCAAACGAACATCATCGGCGGATATCTGTTTAGCTAAGACAAAGACAACTACGGATCAGTGGTCAGCCACAGCAAAAGAAAATGGAGTTTAATTTTATCTTAAACATATATATATATATCTGGTAAAAACAAAACAAAAAAAATCTCTGCTGATTACATTGTTGATTAGTCAATATAAGTAGGAGTAACGATCATTAAGGTCTTGGGTCTTGAAGATGAACGAACGACTACTTGGTAATTAGATGCCTTAACTTTTCAATCCCGAAAGAAAATTTATCCGGAAATCGTATGCGTTGGTTGGAAGTAATGAATTTTAAATTTTAATTTTAATTCAAGTAGTCAATGAGGGCTTTGCTTATTCAACAAATGAAAATGAACCAAAGAAGAGAAGACATACCAAACATGTTTTAAAAGCAGCAACTTGCTGACGACTCTGCTAGGATCAGCATCTAGGCGGCGGTGATAAGCAAGCTTTTCTTTCCAGAAGATAAGAAGGAGTAGATTTTGGCTTCTGCTTATTAATTATACAATATTTGCGGATGTGACGTGTCCTTTTTTTTTTTTTTTTCAATTGAGAGTAATCTCTAATTTATTATTAATTATATGTATGCTTACTTTACTGATAAGCAGCAATTTTATAAAATAAATAATTAAGAAGGGACGTGCTTGAATTGAATACGACCTTGAGCGTTTCAGATTTTCCTCGGGTCATGTCTCCTCTTCCCGAGTCTCGTGCCCCATGCTGCTTAAAAGTCTTAACCTACAACCTACCAATTTGGAAAAAATTTCCCCCTCTTTTTTGGTTTTTGGATTGGCCCCCGAAACCAAAAGGGACTCGCACGCGTCACATGATATTTACAATTGACATCGTCCCCTCGAGCTACTTTACCGGACCTTATCTACAACATACATGCATACAAACAAACACACACACACACACACACACACACACACACATATAGATATATAATATATATATATATATATATATATTATATATATAGATATATATATATATATTTGATGCCATTCTCTCTTTAATTATATCACTAAAATATAAATTTTAATATATTAGAGATCATACATTTTTATCTATTAGTATATTACATTTATATTTTTAATCTATATTTTTTATTTATTAGTGTAATTCTCATTTTATTAAAATAATAATGTCATCATTAGAGAAAAATTCACATGTAAATATTATCTTATGGTAACGATAATTTTAATAAAATAAAGGACAAACTAAATGATTAAAAAATAAATTGTAATACAATATGTGCTTTTTGTAGTGAATTAAAATCTGCTAATAAAATAAGATATTTTCTTATTATTATTATTATTATTATTATTATTATTATTATTATTATTATTATTATTATTATTATTATTATTATTATTATATGTGTGTGTGTGTGTGGGGGGGGGGGGGGGGAGATACCACTAAAATATAAAAATGCATATTTCAATGCATTACATATTATGTTTTTTTTTTGTCTATTTGTATATTGAAATTTATTTTTTTTCTGCTATTAGTATCCTCTCTTTAACAATGTCCTCGTTAGAGAAAAACTCATATATATATATATATATATATATATATATATATTTAATGAGGACAAACTCATTTTAACAAAATGAAGATGTCGCACACAAAAAATACATATTTCAATACAAATTAATTGATAAAAAAAGTTTCCGATGTCCTCATTAGAGAAGAATTCATATAAAAAATGTTCTTTTGTTTTAACGAGGACATCCTCATTTTGTCATTACCAGACAAAAAAATATATATTTCAATACAACTAACTGATAAAAAAAAGTTTCCAATGTATTGAAATCTATATTCTTTTATATTTTAGTGGCATCCTCGATTTGTTAAATGGAAATGCATCTTGTTGCGCAATATAACATCCGGCATAGCACTCATTTGATCAAAATCTTATACATACTATATTCATTCATTTCAAGTCTTTTGCACTACAAGTGAAATGAACTTATTATATATATCCATATTAGGGACATTGTCAATTTTCTCCTAACTAAAATCGATATAAACCACTTACATCATAAATGTATTATATTTATAATACCAATAACTCCATAACACCATAATTTTGTATTATTTTTCTTATTTTAAGGTACACCTTTATTCTTATTGATTATAAGTTAAATAAATCATATAACTTGAAATTAAAATAAAAAGATTTAAATATTAAAAATATGAAATATAAGTTTAAGCGTGAATAAAAAATAATAATAAGTTATTTTTGTACTTTTTGTCCATTTTCAAACATCTTCTTATAATAAATATTATTTTATATTTCGAAGATAAATATCAAACAAGTGATTCATTTACCCATTTTTTTTAAATTTTTGTGCAAGGGAATTATTAGGTACTATAATAAAATAAGAAGTAAGTGATTTATATTAATTTTAATTGGAGAAAACTGATAATCTCCTTTTTATAATCTATAAATGCATGTACAATAGTTTGTAATTCATTTATCTATCTTTTTCCTTAAAAATTTTTTGTGCGTAAGAAATGATTAAATATTTTAAAAATAATAAGTGATATATTAATTTTAATGAGAGAAAAACTAACCATCTGCTGTAAGTGGCTTTCTAATTTGCAAGATGTTGGATAATTATAAAACTCAAATGAAACAGACAAATTTGAATGACGCTTCTCTGGAATATCGGAGGATCAGCCAGCATCGGTCATTTGTCCTATCCGCAATGGTCAGTACTGTGCGTGTGCAAGAGTGCCGACAGCTGTTATATATTGCTAGCTAGCATGCATATATTGACCCTCACGATTGCACTTGAAACTTTTATTTTATACCCTTTTTATATTTTTTTATATTTTTTTATTAAAAAAAAAAAAACCACATGCATATGCTTTGCGCCAATATGCATATATAATTAATCAAGTAATTAACTGACATTAGGTGCGGTTGTTCATTTTCATGCATTAATCACACATACTACAACAACAAAACCAAAACTAATTCTTTTCTGAATTTGGAAGTCGAACGGGAAGCGGATCAATTATAATAAGTTGTGTCACTTTTCTTAATTAATAGTCAACTGAGTGTACGTAATCATATAAATGAAAAATCAACTCCGTTCAGGAACCCATAGCCAGCCTCTTCTCCCCTGGCCTTTTTGTCACCCTACACTGTTTTCTCAACCCACACTTTCTAAGATACGGTTTCTCTGTTTCTTTCGTGCATATTCTTTTTTATTTTACTTTTTGACATTCAATTCACACTCTAAGCTATATGAGTGGAAGAAATCAAATAAAAGACCTCCTCCACCACAACTATTTGATTTCAAATAGACTTCCAACAACTTCTTTGAATTTTAGTCAAAAGTAAGTTGTAGATATTTTTCATACTTAATCAAGAAATATATATTTATTTTTTGTACATAAATAAAAGTGCACACATGTTAAGAGATCAATCAATTAATGCTCATATAAAATTAAATCATGAGAGAGTATAATTCAAACAGTGGTGGTGGTGATAACACAATTGATATATGTTATTCACATATTGTAACAGTTATATTTTAATTTATTGGTTAATTACTTTAATCCAACCAATTTTCTCGGCCACCTATTTTTTCGTTATACGTTTTTTGATTGGCAAACTTACTACTCTCTCATTAGCAGCCAAATGTGTCATATACATCCAAATTGAGGCTAGAAGCTACATAATATAATATATATATACATGTAGACCGCCGGCTGCTAAATATAAAGCGACGCCCTTGGTCCGCTTTCTGTTCAAAGCTTTTATTGCCCTCAAATTAAACTAAAAGTATGATGATATATAGATTTTTTATAAAAAAAAAAAAAAAAAAAAAACACTAAGCTTTCGTTTCCACTCCACAATTTTGACCCCGTAATTATGCTCGGAAAGCTGATGTTGAAGAAAATTATGATTATCCGCTGTATATAGTAATTAAGTCAAATTTTACCCGCTCAGTGGAACCCCACCCGTAAGGAATTAACAACCATGCTTTAATATATATAATATGTATTATTATTTGTCATTAATTAGCTGGAGTAGTTGTATTACGCTAAGAAATCATTGAGGGGGAATGTACGTAAGGGCTGCCCGTCTAAATTTTCTCATAATTTTGAATAAATATTCAGTTAATGACTAGTACTTAATGAATTTAAAAAATAAATAAAAACAATTAAATCCTATCTTTACACTATAAATGAAAGACATATAAACATAAGAGATTTAAAAAAAAAAAAACTCAGAAAAGATTCTAATCCCTATATTACTGTTCATATTATTAATAAGAGTGAATTGATGATGGGTAGCTAGACGCAAACGCCAAATGCATGGATTCAAAACACGTCAATATCAGGACAGCTTAATCCCAGCCAACTAGTCTGATTATCAATTGAAAACGACATGAGAGACGATCATTTAGTCATTTGAAAGCAGCTGACGCAGACAATCATTGACGATGCATGCACGACTGTATCCCAACAATATTGTCACCAAGCTCTTGCCCCGGCCCACCGTGTCGCTTCCTTTTTCTTTTCGTCACTTTCACATTCTATATATGTATGTATATACGTGGATCTGCCTTCTCACGTTGATCACGTTACCACAGCCGTTCGTTCATTAATTTCTCCCATCCTCTATATAAATACCTTGCCCTATAAAGCCACCCGCATCCCTCACACACATATAAATAATTAAATATATGCACTAACTTGATATCGTGCTGAAATTGTTCTTCTCTTATTTCCTAATTTCACCATCTTTCTCTTTTCTCCAAATCTTTCGCTAAGCTTCTAACATTGCCAGACTGCTACAATGGCTTTATCAAACGTTTGCAATGAGGTTTGTGAAATGAGTATATATATATATTAATTAATTTGTTCTTACCGTATGTGAAAATGCTTGCGGTAACCCCCTTTTTTTCTTTTTCTTTTTTTCCTTCGTTTAGTTTGTTATAATTCTATTTCTTCTCTAGTATCTGCCCTAGTATTTGATAGTTCAATTGAGGGATTTAAATAAATTAAGGGACAAACTAAAAGATAAGAAAAATACATACTCTAAGTCAGTTTACTTTATCATGTAATATATTTAAATTTATATTTTTTTATCTTATTTTTTATTACAATAAAGGAATCTCTTTTTACATAATGACTTACACACACAGTCATTCTCTTATATGAGAACCCTCATTTTTTCTCATGAGGATATGCTATTAAGCCATATATTTTGATAGGATCAGTGCAATATATTATTGAATCACATGCATTTATAGTAAATGAAACACTGATTCTATTAAACCATATAATTTAATAACGTATTTAGACCAAAACAAAAAAAAAATGCCTACACGTGAGTGTGTGTCGGTGTGTATATATATATATTAGTAATAGATAAAAAAAAATTTCAATACACTAACAAAAAAAAAAATGCAGTAAGTAATATGTTGAAATCTAAATTTTTTTATATTTTTAGTGGTAGGATGCACTAGTTAGAGAAAAATTATATATATATATACACACAAGTGTGTATGTGTGTGTGTGTGTGAGCTTTATAAGAATCATAATTGTTTAAGGTTCCAGTTTTCCTGGCTCGCGTGGCGGATCATTTTTAGACTTCTTTCCTTAGAAGATTTTTAATACAAAACTCCATTAAATCCAAATATTGTATATATTGCTAAACTAACTCGATCGAACACAAGAATATAACTGGCAATCTCCGGCCTATTATATATTATCGGTTAACATGCAAGTGTTGTGTTTGAGTCTGAGGTAGTGGAAACGTGTAGTGCACCATCAAGGTGAGTCACCACTTCAATCATTAAGTATAACTCCAGTGCTTAATTAATTACGGGTCAAAGTAAAAACAAAAATTTTTAATAGAAAGTGAACTTGTCTACGCTTTGCTTGATCCTCTTTCTTTTTCCAGTTTTTTACTTCATCGAAATATTGTTATGCCGAGTTAGTTAGGTGGAAGTCATTCTCATAACGGGGGCATTAATTTTAATAAGATACTGTATGATTATAATAAAATTAATTTTAAGTTAATATTTATCAACTATTTTAGTTCTATAGCTTTTTAAATTACAGCTATATAAATTCAATACTAAAAACAATTTTAGTTGGAGCATTAGATTTACATTACTGTCCTATCTTTTCTTTTCTTTTTCTTTTTTTAAATTTCAACTGATACTTATATAATGAAGTTGATTGCTTTTTGGCCTCGCATATACTTTCGCGAATGTCTTTAATTATATATATTTGAACTATCCATAACGCTGTGACTACTGGTTAATGATGAAGTGTGTGTGCGTGTATACATATAAGTAGAGAATCAGTCGTTTAATGTTATTTTTGTAAGCTTGCATTTAGATGTTTAAAAATATTTCAGGTTATCGTAAAGGAGAAGATAAAAAATTATCAGGAAGAGGCATGTACCCTTGATGGAGCTGTTGATCGGCATGGCCGCCCCGCAATCAAAAGAAGAACTGGAACTTGGATTGCTGGAATTCTAATTTTAGGTAATTAACCATCGCTCATACGTACTTTTGTTCTTAATTAATTATCATAGTCTTAATTTATTACAAGTTGTTAATAACCACTTGAACAGTTTGGTCTTTGCACATGTTTTATCAAAATCTCGTAACGTCAATTAAGCAGTATTGTTAACATATATGCGTTTAAGATCCCCTTAACTAATTAATATTTTATGAATTTCTATTTTGATTCCTTAATTTTTCTTCAGTGAATCAAGGGCTGGCTACTTTGGCATTTTTTGGGGTAGGAGTCAACTTGGTATTGTTTTTGACTAGGGTTGTGGGGCAGAACAATGCTGATGCGGCAAATAATGTCAGCAAATGGACAGGCACCGTCTATATTTTCTCTTTGCTTGGCGCCTTCCTCAGTGACTCTTACTGGGGAAGGTACAAAACTTGTGCCATCTTCCAGGCCATCTTTGTCATTGTAAGTGATAATAACAATTGTGCAACTTGGCAATTATACATGCATGCATTAAAATTCAATATAAATATATAGTATCTCTCCATCGGCTCATTAATTATATAATTAATTAGTGCACTAATAATTAAATTATATTGTGTGTGCTGTGTGTGTGTATATATATATATGCGTACATATATTCACATCCTTGTAAACAATTTTTACAGCATTGTAAACATCATTTACAATTTATAAACTACTTTTCAACACAACAATAAAATATTCTTCATAAGCACTATCAGCACTCGTGCACTTCCACATCTAATTAATTTCATGTAATGTTACAGGGACTGGTATCATTATCAGTATCAAGCTACGCATTCTTACTGAAACCTAGGGGCTGCGGTGATGAAGGAAATCCATGTGGATCCCATTCATCCCTGCATATGGCGTTGTTCTATCTGTCTATATACCTGACCGCCCTAGGAAATGGGGGATACCAACCAAATATAGCTACATTTGGGGCAGATCAATTTGATGAAGAGGACCCCAAGGAAGGGCACTCTAAAATAGCCTTTTTTAGCTACTTCTACTTGGCTTTGAACCTGGGATCCCTCTTTTCGAATACTATACTGGGATATTTTGAAGACGAAGGAATGTGGGCGCTGGGATTTTGGGCGTCAGCTGGCTCTGCCACTATGGCACTCATCCTGTTTCTCATTGGGACTCCCAGATACAGGCACTTCAAACCCACTGGCAATCCTCTTTCCAGGATTTGCCAAGTGGTAGTTGCTGCAACTAGGAAATGGAAGGTCCAGATCAGTGACGATGATCATGATCTCTTGTTTTACGAAAGAGATGGGATTAAACAGACTTCCCAGAATGGGGCTCGGAATATACTCCACACTCAAGGCTTCAAGTAATTAATTAAGTTCATGAATCACTTCAATTTATTCATATATACTCTGTATGTGTGTAAAATGAAGTATTTAATTATTATCTAATTGATTAATTATTAAGCTGCATGCATGTATGTCTTTGATGATGATCACTAATGTTATATATGTACGTTAACATAACGAATGTAATGGTCTTGCAGATTCTTGGATAAAGCGGCTGTCATCACACGTAAATCTGACAATGATAAAAATAACGGGGGAGATGGGGAAAATATCGATATGCGCAATCCATGGGTTCTTTGCACCGTGACTCAAGTGGAAGAAGTGAAATGCATTCTGAGACTCCTTCCAATCTGGCTATGCACGATACTCTACTCTGTAGTTTTCACTCAAATGGCATCTCTTTTCGTGGAACAAGGAGCTGCTATGAAAACAAACATTTCAACCTTCCACATCCCACCGGCAAGCATGTCTAGTTTTGACATTCTGAGTGTTGCCGCTTTCATATTCATTTACAGGCGAGTTCTAGACCCACTTGTTGAAAGACTAACGAGGAAGTCAGGGACAAGAGGTTTCACTGAGCTTCAGAGAATGGGAGTTGGTCTTGTAATAGCTATAATGGCAATGATTTCAGCAGGAGTTGTGGAAATATTCAGGTTGAAATACGCAATCAAAGATTGCAACAGTTGCGAAAGCAAAGCAAGCACATTGAGCATATTTTGGCAAATTCCTCAGTATGTGCTAATAGGAGCATCAGAGGTGTTCATGTATGTGGGTCAGTTGGAGTTCTTCAATGGGCAGGCGCCAGATGGATTGAAGAGCTTTGGTAGTGCATTATGTATGACATCCATATCACTGGGAAATTACGTAAGTAGTCTGCTTGTGACAATAGTGATGAAGATCTCTACAAGACCCGGTTGGATCCCGGGAAACCTAAACAAAGGACATCTAGACAGGTTTTATTTTCTACTAGCTGCTTTAACAACAGCTGATCTCTTTATCTACATCATATGCGCTAGATGGTACAAGTATATCAAGTTCGAGGAAAGGACCGTCGGGGATAACGCACGTGACATAATCGATCAGTGTGTGTGACTTTTGAGGCGCGACTTAATTATGCCATTAAATTTTCCTCGTTATATATAAAATAAAAATGAAGTGAGGGAAATTTGTGTTGTATTAGTATTATTGTATTCTGCCATGAAACTAGGGAAATGAGTTAATGCATCGCTCTTTTCATTTCTCTAGTTGAGCATACCACAAGCTGAAGCACTATAGAATAATTAATTAATTATTCTCTACAAGTAAGCGTTGTTGTATTATTTAGTGGTGGTTATATTAAACTCAATTATATATATTATATTATAATTATCAAATAATTATAATATAATAGATATATTCTATAATTTCTCCTCTTGCATTAGGTAGTGCTACTACGACTACTACTGCATTCGATACAACAATATCTACGATTCGGTAAATCTAAGTAGCATTGCGTCATCTTTCATGAAAGAAAGAGCATTGGGCTTCTTCAGAGTGGACACGCACTAAGCATGCGTCCAAGCCCAAAAGCCTGTACTTCACACGAGATGAAGAAATAAAAATAAAAATAACAGCAGTAAACTCGTAAATCTTTTTACTTAAACCACTTTCATAATAATAATAATAATAAACAACGATTCACTGCCTTCAGTGATTGATATTTGGTCAACCCGAGAAACAATTATCTATCTGTACCTAACGTTTGATTAATTTCATCGCTTTATTTGATTCCGATTGCCGTCAATCTTAACCGTTCCACATCGCCGAGAAATCATCATTGGTGGCACTCACTCTGCCATCAGCCATTTTTCAGGTGATGATTTTTTTTTTTTCCTTCCTTTGGCGAACTGCTTTTGCTTCGTGTGTGAATTTTGTTGTTAATTCATTGTTTGATGCATTCACATTTGAAGTCAAACACGAACGGTATGGCTTTATTCAAATCGTCTTTATATGATATTGATTTTGTTAATTTTAGTGGACACCGTTAGTTTATTCTTTCTAGGGTTTTCTTTTCGTAAAAGTTGCTGCTTTTGGTCTATTGATTAGCGTCAGGGAGGAGATAATGTCATTATTCGTAACTGATATGAACTCGGTGAAAAACATAAAAGTTTGTACAGGAAGAGGAATTGAGTAAACTAAACTAAAGAGATGGCAGTGAGGCAGAGAGCTGTGACGACGTTGCCCAATCTGATGAGAAGCTTAAGGAAGGGCTCCCCAAAGGCTACTCCAAATCAACCATTGCCATCCCTCAGGCGTGCTTTCTCTCTTTATGATCAAATCAATCTCATGGACAATGTTCCCGAGGATCAGCTTCGCTTCCAAGGGTTTCATTCTTCCTTATATATAAATGCTAGTCTTTTGCTTCTATGCTTCGTTTACTGTCTAGCCTAGTTCCTTGTTTATTTTTTTCAATTCCTAAATTTCATTATGTAGGTATACTGACACAGGCTTCACAGTGAATGGGGTTCAGTATGAAGGTAGCCTGCTTTGTATTGGAAATCTGCTCATGTCTTGGACTCCCAAAAAGTTCTCTGAGATTACTCCTAACAGGTACCTGTCACCTCTGCTGCTTTTTGCCTCTATAGCCTTTTGTGGGAGTTGATTGTGATATTAGTGATTCTAGAGTTTTGGCTGCTGTGTTTTCGTTTGGATCACATCTATATTCATGAGATGAAACTAGGGTCATTTATCTCTAAATTTGATTCATTCTCTTAGACCTCCTAGGACACATGTTTAAACGTGAATAATACCCAATTTGTTGCTTAGACTCCTGCTGCATTCTTTCCCTTCAAATTTGTAGTTTGTGACGTTTATGTATAATGATACCTGATATATCATTATCTTTATATCGTGTGCAGCTTATCTATCTTCCAACTTGTGCGGCCTATTCCAGGTGAGAGTTTAATCTTTATCTTATAGGTAATAAATGTGTGAAACAAAAGGAACATAATGCTTTACAACCTAATCATTTTGTGCCCCTTTTGGATGTTCCAAGTCATTTTTTGGGAATTTACAGGAATGTGCAAAATCCACGTCTCAAGACTGACCCTTGACAAAATGCTACTTTGTTTCCTTGGATATATATATATGTATAACGTTTTGTATTGGATTTTATTTTTCTCAAAACATTTGACCTATTAAAGTTTCAGCATTAATATTGTCTTTAGGGGGCAACAAGTTTTACTGTGCATCCTATTTATTTTTCACATCTTTGAGAACTGAGTAACATTTCCTTTCTGGCTTGTCTGATGAAACTTATACCATTGACTTACTAAGAAACAAATGACGAATAATATAACCAACCTCATGCTTTGATGGTGGGGTGAAATCAACATGCTTTCTAGAAATCAGGCTGCTCTCTGTTCGTTTTTTTTCTTGTCCCTCCTTTTGCTGATCTTAGTTTGTGTAAAATTTGTTTCAGAAATTTTGATCCTTGGCTGTGGAAGGTACATTGAACCTGTCAATCCTGAACTTCGACAGTTCATTCGGTCTACTGGCATGAAGTTAGAAGCCATTGACTCGGTATTCTCTTTGTTAATTATTTGACTTTAGTTAATCTTAACCTGTTGCATTTATGCTTTATGTTGGTTATGTGTCATATGAGAAAGCTTAGTATATTGATAAAGTTTGGTTGTTGTCAAAGAAATTAACCAGAAAATTTCTGTGAAGGTAGGAAAGGAAGATTCGTAGAAATTTCGGCATTGATCTAAGGCTTTGAGAGCCCTGTTGTTATTAAATTATTGGTGATAAATACCGTCAAGGTGGGATATTGCAAGACAGAAATATTGAATAAGTATTAATTGTGGTGAAATCATTGAATTCTGCTGAAAGTTCTATAACCTAGCATCACTGACTATGTAGCTTGATAAATCTTTACATCTCTATCTCTGTTTGTTTGAGCATGCCCCTTCAAAGGTATAATTTGTTGTCCAGATGAAGTAGTGAGGAATTGATGTGATGATATCTTCTGTTTACAATGGGAAGTGTGAAATTACAACCCCGAAAGTTTGACTTGAAACAAGTGCTGACAGCTTCTATGGCTTTCATACTGATCTGATGAATACTCTCTTGTGCAGAGGAATGCTGCATCAACTTATAACATACTGAATGAGGAAGGTAGAATTGTGGCTGCTGCGCTTCTCTCCAATGGAGTTTCTTCCTAATGCAAATGCTTAGATATATATACACATAGGCTAATCTCAAATTAATTACCCAGTGGTGTGGTTCGGTTCCACCCTGGTCTTGATTGATATCAGATCTCTTGATTTTGCACCAAGTTTTGTAGTTGCTAAATCTCAAAACTAGCCAGTGGTGGCTGATTTCGTAATTAAGTTGGATAGATTTTGTTTTGGGCCATTGAGGTGGTTTTGGATGACATGAGATAACACTCTCACCTTCCGTGAAACACAACTAATTTCTGCGTTCTTGTTATAGGGTTATTCACAATTGTCTTGTGTCTAAAATCTAAATGATGCGTGCCTGACAACTGATAATATGTATGTCTGTGCTAAATAAATAAATAACTGGATCATCGTGTCTAGTTTCACTGTTTATTAATATTACTCATCAGTTAAAGTTATACTGTTAATTATTCCAATAATTTTTAGAGGCGGGGGTCCCCCGGGGGGAACGGTATTATTTCTTCCGCAATGTAATATGTTAAACATCTTTTTAGCACCATGAAAGTTAGTATTCGACTTGCAGTAGAAAATGAGGTGCATCTTCTGAGACGTTAATATTGGATTGGTATGAAGCATGGACCTGGTAATTATTAAGCAGCGTATAACTCCAAGTAGGAGTGATACAGTAGTGGCTTTCTGAGATGTGGGAGTAATAGAAGCTTTCCTTGTTCAAAGTTGAAATGATAGATGTGCGAGTTACATGCATAAAACGAAGTCGTAGGGAAGTCATCAGAGATATTATGGTTGTCCACTTCAATTGTGGTGCTGCTTGATGCCATCGGAATCAGAATCACTCTTTTTCACGAAATGGAAACCCATAGGATACCTGTACTCTCCGGTTCCCAGACAGCGGGAGCAGTAGATGAGTCCGCCGCCGCTGCATGTCTTGCACCATTTTGGCCATTCTCCCTAGGAAGCATTGTTAAATGAGTCTTATTTGTCCTGCCTGCGCTAATGAGTAAGAATAGGCAATAATAATAAAGTAGTCAAAAGTCAATGAGAAATTTACCTTTTCCAGAACAATTGTAGCAATCAACTCTTCCGGTACCATGACACACCATACACGGTGGCTCCGGCTTCTTCCTTGCTAGTTTCCGAACATTTGACTGCAACCCAAAACCAAAACCAATCAAACGAACAAACGCTCAATTCTTTCTTTTCTTCATAGCTCTAGCCTCTATGAATGAATAAAATAATTTTTCTCTTCTTTTTGAGAAAAACAAAATAAAATAAAGCGCAGCTTGCCTCGGTTCGAACCACCCAAGATGGCTTCTTAAAAGACAAGGAGAGAGGAACCCCGTTGCTTTTGCTTTCATCTTCTATTCGATTTCGAACCACTGTTGATGGAGTCGCTCTTCTCACCACTCGCGGTCCTAGCATCTCTCTTTTTCTTTCCTATCCAAATCGATGTCCTGCGCCCGCACCACCCCCCCCCCCCCGGGTCCTCAACTGTTTTATTTTCTCTTCTTTTTCCCCCCCTTTTTCACTTCTAATTTTTTCTTTCTTTTTTCTTTTCTTTGCTCCTCAATCCTCCTTTTTTTTTTTAAAAAAAACTACATTAATTAATTTTTCTATTTTCAACAATTCGGGTTGATGGCAGACCTTTAACACACAATTATTTACTTAGCCCTAAATTACACAACAGACCAATAAACGAGAGTCAAGATATCTTGATATTTTATTCTAAATAGTTAAGGAGTAAAATCTTATATTCCACACAAAATTATATTCATGTAGTTAAAAAAATCTGATCTGAAGATAAGCTAGTTATAAATATGAATAAACTACACATTTTAATAAGTTATAATTTTTTAAAATCTTATCTTAACAAACTTGAGAAAAAATATTTTGTCTTAATAATTATCTATATATTGCAATAATATATATGATATATATGTTGTCGTTAAGATTTATGATGGAATAAAGTATCTTTTAAGGGTAAAGGACACAGATACCCTCAACGTTTAGTAAAAGGACACAAAACTCCTTAATGTTTGAAAAAACACATACAGACCCCAATTTCATAACAGAAACAGTTTCGTTAAATCAGTCAAAGGTTAATACCGTAATTGCATATTAATAACAAATGAATTGACCAAAAACCCACACACGAACAAAACGCTTAACACACGCACCGACACTGCTCCTCCCAGATCTTGACAAATCCTCGGACACATTCACACGGTTCGCCGGAAACTGCTGGAAGTGCTGGGGCTGCCGGAAGTCGCTGGAGCTGCTGGGCCTGCCGGAAGTCGCTGGAACTGCTCGCGCTGCCGTAAGTCGCTGGATCTGCTCGCGCTGCCGCAAGCCGCTGGATCTGCTCGCGCTGCCGCAAGCCGCTGGATCTACTCGCGCTGCCGCAAGCCGCTGGATCTGCTCGAGCTGCCGCTGCTGCGTCGATCGAGACCGCGTCTGGCTGCTGCTCGTGTGTCGTTGCTGCTCGTTCGCGTGGATGCTGCTCATGCATCTTCAATCCACGGTTCACTTCTCTTAAACTAGCTTTTCCCTCTTTAATTTTCATTTTTTTTACTAAATTAACTTTATTTCTTTTTATTATCATTCAAAATCCACTAGAATTTTGGAGAATTTTTGGACAATTAATTAATTTTGGAGAATTTTAGACAATTAATTTCACCGAAAAAATGGGCTTACCATGGGCATAATGCCAGAAGATGGCAAAGCCATCTCTTCGGTGACTCATTTATTAATTATTCACCCTTCATAATGGCTTAATTATTTCTTTTTATTATCATTCAAAAAAATTTTGACCTGTTTGATGCATAGTGTTTATGCGAGAATATAAATAAATGGTGATGATAATTTTTTTTTTTGGTTTATGGCTGTTTGATGAATATAGTTCTTAATTTGTCTGGCTTATTGGAGATTTATTGTGCTTAATTTATCAATGAAAAGCTTGTACTGGTTTGCAGATGGTAACAAATAATGGCATGCTTTCAGGCAATACTACAACGACGTCCCAACAAGCTATAAGAGAAAGTTCACAGGCTAGGAGCCAGAGTTGTCATACAAATTTGTGAATAAATTATGTTTTTTTTTTCAAAAAAATATTACGGTTATTGTTGTAATGATTACCAGTATCAATTTAATACAATATTATGATATAAGGATTATTTGTTATGTTTATTGGTGGTTTTTAATGTGTATTTGATATGTTATTTAGTACAATTAAGATGTTGTTAACTTGTTTTTGTTTTTAAATTTTTTTGATTATACTAATTTAAATGATTGACATATGAAGAATTGTTATTTTTAAGGTATTAATAATTAATTTTATGTATTTTTATTCTTGAATAATGGATTAAAATTATTTGGCTTGAAGAGAATTTGATAAAAAATTATTAATAATTTTATTATATGGACAAAAAAATTTAATAAAGAAATTGGATAATGAGGGTATATTCGTAATTTTATTAATAATATATGAGTAAAATAGACAATGAATAATTTTTTTTATATGCTAGAAGGATATAACGGTAATTACACATTAAAATTATAATTTCCGTTAAAACTAACGGTTTCCGTTAAGAAATTGGGGTTTGTATGTCTTTTTTCAAACATTAAGGGGTTTTGTGTCCCTTTACTAAACATTGAGGGTGTCTGTATCCTTTTCCCATCTTTTAAAGCTGCTTGCCATAATGATATATTCCTTAAAATGTGACTGAATCATTATACATTATTTATAAAATCTATATTGAAAGAAAAATATTAAAGAGAATGCAATTTTAGACTTTTAAATGACTTTACATATTTCTAACACCACACACACACATACACAAACAAACGAATGTTTTGAAACTATGTCTTATCTTTCTTCATCAATGCCAACCATTAGATTTGGTATACTGCATTAATTAATTATTAAAAATAGTGTATACTTCTATTTCACTTACAAGGATAATTGTGTTAAAATAATAATTTTGTAATTACATCTCTATTTTAAGTTATATAATAATAAAATTAATTTGTCTCAAAATTATAATTATAGAGATGCTTTATTGTATTAATTTTGTGTATTGATTAATTCATATGAGGAGCTAGTCGATGTGATTCCAAACTCCCCATGCAACAATTATTATTATTATTATTGTCCGATTGTTTGTTGGTAAAAAGCATGAAAATTCCGGTTGCAAGTACCTATTCTTTTATTTTATTTTCCTCTGGTAATTGTATCACACAAACGCAAATGCTTACTTCTTGAACCTTAAAAATGACCTGAAAAAGTTATTCGATTCTTGCTCATAAAACTTGCTGCATTAAGCGTTTTAACTCATGCATGCATGCGTGCATACATACATATATACATACAGACATAGTGTTTATGCAAATAAGATAAGGCCACATTTTACCAGTTTCACACATACAAGGCCAAAAGTTCTTTCTTTAATTATACATGTCCGATGATAACATCAGTGCTTTGCTTTCGAGACCAGACCCAGGCCAATACACCATCATCAACCCTGGCATATTTTTGCTTATTTATCATCATTATCGAATAATTCCTACAGGCTACAACAACAATCATAATAATAATAATAATAATAATAATAATAATAATAATAATGCATCGGAGAGGAAGAGTACTAATATGAAAACTAGTTGCTAAGTAAAGCTGGTGATGTCCAGTTAGCTATTACTTCTTCACTTCACCCCAGTCCAGTCCCCACCGCCTCAAGGCTCAAATCAAGTCACTGGTTTGGTTCGGTGGTGAGAAATCACAGAAACATCAAGAATGATGATGTGCATGCTTCATTAATTAAATATCAGACATCAGTATTCAGTAGTAGTTGCTGGTGGCAGCCGCAGCCACCAATACCAAATGAATTTAGTTCCCTCCATATTTGAAGATTGTTAGGAATCAGGATTGCCTCTAATTAATTAGGTCGACCTGCCACGCTGTTGAAATTTTGAGATCTCATGGAGTACTCCTTTATAAGTTGAGAGAAGAAAGAATCTTCTCGCTCTAGCAGCTTTGCCGGCGAGTCATACTCTGCAATTCTTCCTGTTCAATTTAACCCAAATGAAAATAAAACACGTTAAAATTAAATTTCTCTTTAAAATCTTTCAGTAAGTATGTAATGTAAGCAAGCAAGTTAATAAATAAATGGTGTAATCTGGGATGCGTCTTTTGCTCTAAGTCTTACTTACCATCACTGAGGACCAACACAAGATCACTATCTATTACAGTGTGGATTCGGTGAGCTATTGTGACCACAGTCCGGTCTTTGAACTCGTGGCTAATGATCTTCTGAATGACACCATCTGTTGCAGAATCCACTGATGCTGTAGCTTCATCCAGAACCAGAATGCTGCTTTTCTTCAACAACGTCCTCCCTAGACAGAATAACTGCCTTTGTCCCACACTCCAATTTTCACCATTTTCAGCCACTGCAAGCATGTTACGTAATACATGTTACATGCACATTGGCAAATTTTCACCTGAAAATAAAGAATGTATATATGCACATATTTATGTCATTACAGTCCGTCCAGCCCAAATATGACGAACCAGACCTGTGCTATCCAGTTTCTCTTCCTTGGCACGCACTAGATCACCAAGTTGACATTTATCAAGAGCCTGAGATACAAAAGCAGAGTAGGTTATTTTCACTTTTCGTAATTATAAAAGATGATAGCAGTCAGCAGATGAAATGCCTGAATAAAAATCTTTCCGATTGAATTCTTAACAGAATATTTTAGCTGCTGAGGAAGGAAATCATTTGATGAGAACGAACGAATGGGTTACCTCCCACACTTGCTTGTCAGAATATTGAACCAGTGGATCAAGGTTTCCTCTAACAGTTCCGTCAAACAGTGTTGGGTCCTGTGGAATGATGCCCAGCCTTGATCTTAAGTCATGAAGGCCTATCTTGGTGATGTCCACATTATCGATTATAATGCTTCCCATTGTAGGTTCCACAATCCTGAATATGGCCTGTATAAGGGTTGATTTCCCACTTCCTGTCCTTCCCACTACACCAACTTTCTTCCTTCCTGGAAATGTGCAGCTTATATTTTTCAGGACAGATGGGAGATGCTCAGCGTATCGAATCTGCAAAGATAAGTCAGTAGTAAGTAAGTTAGTATAAGTGATTTAATTAAATGATGTCAGTTATGACAGATATGAATCATTTCATTTGCAAGTCTGTAACTGCAAGACAGGCGCATTAAATTAATTCCAATACGTGGGCGGGCGCTTTATTTATTTATTTATTTATTTTCCTTCTCTTTTTTTTCCTTTTTTTTTTTTGGTAATTGTTTGTGGATTAATTTGGTGCAAAATGAATGACAAACATTTTCAAATTAAATATTTTGTAATATTTTAAACTTTGCTATAGAAGCTTTAAATTACCTGCAAATTGTGGAAGCTTATTGTTCCAACGTCTGGCCAGTTACTTGGAGGTCTGCACTCTTCAGTTACTAGGGGGGCTTCACTTGGTAGGTTTGAATACTGAAGTATTCTTTCTACGGAGATAATTTTATTTTCTGCATTGCATATGTTCCATATAATGGAAGCTTGCAGCACATTCAAATTTATTCCATATGTTACTGCCAACCCTGCAATACCTGTTGAATGAGAACCAAATTCTTGTCAGCTTCATACGCTATTAAATAGAATCAGTAATTACCTTGTAGAGGATAAACAATTGGATTTGGTAAATTACATGGCACGATGTACATAACTATCGGCATTCACTCTTAAGGAAGCACTATATGATACTCACTTGGGTTTATTATTCCTTCAGGAAGGGTCACCAGCACAACCAATGAGAAAGCAAAGACAAAATTGGACAGTAAATTTAGTCTAAAAGAAAGCCATTCCATTGCTGAGATATTGTGAAACCATGGCCTTGAATGATTGTCAATAAGGCTGAGGTTTGCGTTTGTGAAACGATCTTCTTGATCAAAAGCATGGATTGTGGCTGCACCTGCTAGCGATTCTGCAAAGTGGTGGAGGATTGGAGCTCTTTGTATCTCAGCCAAGCGCGCCAGTTCTCTAGCTGTTGGTATGTAGTATTGCTGCAGTAATCACACATTGGATCAAATTTAATACGAGGAAATTGAGTTAAATTTGGAATTCTTGTAATTTTTACTGAAGGTGAATTATCTTACTTGATACCATATGCAGATACCAGTCACTGGAATGAAGATAACAAACACCTGCCACGCTACTTGTGACATCACTCCAATAGTCCCTAGAATCTGTATTATTGAGAAAGCACACCAACCTAATCTGCCCGCCAGTTCTAAGTCTAGCACACTTTGATCGTTTGATGCCTGCAAATGAAGTAATTGAAAAGTTAAAACCATCGATCTACTTGAGAAGTACACTTTTGGAAACTCTAGTACAAATGCATATAAATTAAGACAATGCATCTTTTAACTGAAAGCAAAATCAATATGATACCTACCCGATTTAAGATTCTTCCGGTTGGAGTTGAGTCAAAAAATGCCATTGGAGCTCGATGTACACTGCGCAGCATGTTGGTGAATAGCTTTTGGGCTGTTCGAAGGCCTGTTATTGCTACCAGCATGGCTCGTAGCAGCACACACAGTGAACTTCCAACGGTAAGTAGCGTATAAACAAGTAATACCATATTCATTCCCAATGCTGGCTCGCCTTCACTTGTAGGAGGAGAAGCCCATGCCATCCAGTAGTTACTAGCCACTTGTAATACTTGGAATGATGACTGAGCCAAGAGTATGATGGGAACCAGGGCTCCACCTTTCACTGCAGTTAAATAAGACCAGTAAACTTCTTTTCCAATGCTTCCCTTCTCTCTCTCTTCTTCTTGCACCAGTTTTCCTCCCTTTTCTGTTATCTCTAGGGAGAGCTCGTGCTCTGAGTCATGTTGTGAGTGTACCAGTTTCACATTTGAAGTGGAATCACTGTTGAGTTCACTCTCAGGTGTCGGGTCTTGTGATGTCCTGCTAGAAGTTTCAACTGTGAGAACTGACTCTAGAGCTTGACTATGAGCACCAACTAAAACTTCAAATCCAATGTTTTGCTTCAGAAGTTGTTCGAATCTACCAGCTTGTGCAATTCTTCCATTTTCCATCACCTGCTGAGTTTTAGATTAGTTGAAGTTTACAACTTTAACATTGTGGAAAATGTTTTTTAGACTTCATGTGAAAATATGAGAAAAGTTTTGCTTGAAGCACATGTTGTTTCTGAAAAAGAACAAATATCTCGGGCCTTTCCTTTGACTTTCCACCGCTCAAAAATGTTTTATTCCTATACAAATCACTCTCCAAGGGTTGGTATGGCCATCCATTTATTTTCCAATGACTGAAAAATGAGCAGTGAGTTTGTTCAGAATTATGCTTACCAGAATGATATCTGCTGCCGGGAGAAACTCAACTTGGTGGGTAACATAAAGCACGCTCTTGTCTTTCAGTATTCCCATCAAGCAGTCCTACAGAGAGTAATTACACAATATTCAATGTTAGAAGTTCTTGTAGTAACTATGAAAAACAGAACAAATGAGATACGCGCGCTACAATCTTACTCAAGGAACTCACCTTAAAGAGCTGGGTGCCTGTATGAGCATCCACGGCGCTGAAAGGGTCATCAAGTAGATAAATATCAGCATCCTGGTAAACTGCACGAGCAATCTGTATTCTCTGCTTCTGTCCTCCACTCATATTGATCCCCCTTTCTCCAATCTCTGTTAAGTCACCAGAGGCGAACAGCTCAAAATCCTTCACCAAGGCACATGCTTTAACTGTTCTGTCATACTTGCAACTGTCGTATTGATTTCCAAATAGAATATTCTCCCTGATATTTCCTGTCAGTATCCAAGGTGACTGAGGAACGTAAGCCTTTGTACCACTTATCTTGACTGTCCCTGCCAGCTTCTGTATTTCCCCGAGAATGCATGAAAGCAGACTGGACTTGCCCGAACCTACTGTCCCACAAATCGCAACCTTCATTCCCCTCTTCACTTTCAACTGTATTCCATCAAGAGTCGGGCTGCTTGACTCCGGATTCCAGCTGAATTTCCCATTGACGACCTCAACTTCAAATTCGGACCTTCCTTTTGGAACATACTCAACTGCATCCCGCTGAATCTCATCTTCCTGAAGATAAGCAGCAATCCGATCTGCTGAAACTTTGCCCTGTGCTATATTAGAGAGTAAATCAGGTAAATTAAATATAGGGTCCTGCAACATTCGGAAGGTGGCCAGAGCAGATAAGACTCTTCCAGCTGTGAGTTGGATCCCCAGTAGCATACATGCCCCAAAAGTTACGACAGAGATAAATGTGGGTGATCCCCAGAAAATGAAAGCTGTAGTTGCTGACAGTCTTAATGACTTCCAAAGCCAGATGCACTCAACTTGTCTCAAACTCTCAAGCTTTTGGAGGAACCGAGTATCCCATGCTTGAAGTTTTAGTGTCTTCATGTTTTTTAGAACTTCCGACGTGGCTCTCATCCTGTTATCCTTAGCATCCATGATCTTCGATTGGAATCTCTTCTGGATTCTTGTAATAGGTATGTTGCAAGTCATGACTATTAAAGTTGCAGCCAATGCTGCCAGTGATCCCAAACCTAGATTTGTACGTAGAATATAGATGGCTAAGGATATTTGTACAGGCAACATGAACATATAATTTGAGTAAAATATGAAGTCTGAAATTCTTTGGACATCTACACTCATGTAATTGATAATCTCCCCACTTGTGTGGCTTTGACGAGATTGGCTTGACAAATGTAGTCCCTTTCGGTATAGGTGAGATATCAAAGCTGCTCTTAGCCGAAGGCCTAGCTGGCGGGCTCCAAAGATCCATTGCCTCTGTGCAATAGTTTCAACCATTTTGGCACCTAGAAAGGCTAGTGCAAGAAGGTAGCCGCTCTCTAAGCTCCTGCTTTTCTTATCAGTGAGGAAATTAACAAAGTCATTAATAAGGTATGGGCCAACATATGATGTTGCTGCATTTATCACTGCAAAAGATGCATTGATTGCTGCTTTCTTCCGAATGAAGAAAAAGATTGCCTTATAGATGGATGGGTTTGTGCTTCCCTCTTTCTCCATAACAAGGTCCAGCTCCTGCTCAAAGCGATTAGAGAGAAATTCAGCAGAATCTTTGATGTCGACATCAGGGATATCATCCAGTTCGAGGGGTTTTTTAATCCCGACAGCAAACAATGGGTTGAGCCAGGAAAATGTAACGAGTTGGAGAAGAGTAGATCTTCCGTATGGAGAATCCCTTTTGCGTTTGAATTGCTTATCAGCTTTTACGTTGAGAAATGGCTCAGTGGTGTCACTGGATGCTGTATGAAGGAGTAAGCCCGTCTTTCCCTGAATTGATATGCCAAACAGGAAAGTAGATGCAAGAAGAGCAATGATGTCCACGTAATCTTGTATTCTAAATTGGCCACGGTATCGAATTCTTAAATAGGTATGAAGAGCAGTGCAGAGAATGGAGAACAAGAAACTGCAGAACCACCAAGCTCTTAGAATCCAAGGAAACTTGACATGCGCACTATTTGGGATTATCTTGCATAACAAAAACAATGTACTTGCCCATGACACCACTTGCATAATCTGTGACGAAAAGGCAAGAATTCCAGAATTGCAAACGGCCTCAGCCTCACCACCAATATTTAGCATAACAGTAAGTAGGATTATGAAGTGAGTGCCAAATATTAAAGTGGAGGAAACCATGCTGGCCTTGTAAGAGATGCCCAACTTTACACCGTAAGGGTACTTGTCTACACCTAGATCTCTGAAGTCTGCTCCAAGTCTCCGAAATAGAGTTGTTCGTGCAAGTTGGAGTAATAAGAGTCCAAGGAAGACAACCTGCACCACTATGCTGATGATATGCTCCCAAAAGCAGGGTGATCTCAATGGCAGCCATGCTGTCTGGAAGTGCAGGAGCCTCAATTCTGTGTAGTATAAGCAGAAGAAAGACGGAGTTTAATTAAGATCTAGTATTGGCCTTGATATACAGATACAGTTAATACACTTATCTACCGTCTATTATGATTGTTAGTATCAGCATCAGAGGACGTTCAGACTTGACTGCGATGAAAGAAAGAGAGAAATAGTTGAAACAAACTCTACGATGGGAGCAATCATTTTCTTAATTGATAACTACGAGAATTCATTAATTGTCGATGGCAAGGCAAGAGAAAAACAAGTGGAATGCAATTTATCTATTTAATAACTATTATTATTAGTACTGTTGTTTGATATTTTTGGTGTACATATATAAATAAAGTAACGAATTCAAGTACCTCCTCCTGCTAGTAGAATTGGCATAATCTATTTGATCGTGTTGGAGTGATGAAATTCAGAAGATAAGCAGAAACCTGAAACTGAACCTCCTCCTCCCGTCCCGTCTGGTGTGGGTGGGTCGGTACTTAGTAAGCTTCCGTTAAAATAGCTCTTGAATAACAACAACCAAGACCAAGTTATGAACTACTTGTGATTCATAAATGTAAATAAGTTAAGGAAAAAAAAAAACTCTGATTTGTGGCCACCGGACTGTTATGGAATAAAGCCAAGAAAGAAAGAAAGAAAAACAAACAGACATTTTTGACCTGGACATTTACAGAAATATTAATTGCGAAATATATTATTTAACACCGAATAAACGGAATCAACAAGACTTGGATGGGTTCGATCTCTTTTGTCCGTGAAACTTACCTGTTAAATATATCTTTTGTTTACTTTTAATATTAATACGGACTACTCTTCATCCACCCATGCACTAACTAGTAATGAGGCAGGACTCCCAGAGCAAGGGAATGGAGAGACAAAGAAGAGCTAGGAGGGAGCCTCTATCTATATATATATATATATATATATTCTGTATGTGATTTCTGTTTTATGAATTCGTGAGTAGTGCCGTGCAGCACAATCGTCAACAATTAATAACAATAAGAAGATTGGGATGTTCGCCGTGAGCTTGCATCCTGTTATATTATATATATTATTCCTCGTAGTTTATATATATCGATCCCTCCAAGCACCGCTCGTTCCCTATCTTTCTTTAACAGTCCAAAATGTGTTCCTCTGGACTCTGGTTCTTCTCTATTAATCTAGCAACCATACTAGTTTCGGAATCTGATTCTGATTCCCTGAAATAGAACGGCCATCCAGTAATAGGCTTTTTTTTTTTTTTTCCCTTTCTTTGCTAAAATTAAACAAACAAATAATCAAAAACCACACAATGCCAGAAGCAGAGGAGAGTAATAAAATGTCTTGAAATATTTAATTTCATCAATTAGCGGACTGAATTAATTTCAAGATATTAATTTTCATTAGGAATTTCAAGAATATTGCAAATTAAAAAGCATGCTCTTTCTTAACTGGAGCGGAGAGTAGATCAAGAATTTAATAAAAGAAAATTAATTTATACTTGTAATTAATAATGCTGCAGTTTTCTTTTCAACTGTCTACTACGTACGTCCGTACGTTTATGAAATGATATCATCATGAATTGCTCACACGAGTGCAACTAAATGTGCATAATATATATGATCAAGTCATGAAGTAGTCACCTGCAGTGAACTTGTCTTGCAACAACAACAACAACAACACGCTGCTTCCCTGCTTGAATTAAGCTCTAAAAATGGCCGGCCTTGAATGATTACGTTGTGCTAATACCACCGATGATTTGAAGTCATTGACGACGGATCAGTCCAGCTAATCTGAACTGAACATGCATCAGGTTAATTTAAGCATGTTTCAGAGGTCTTGTCATGTCCATTTCTGATGTGCTTTGGGAACCACAACCTTCACAAGATCACAATCAGTTCGGATAACAATTTCCACTCGCGAGTTTTGATACGGAAAGCACAAGAAATTAATCAGTGAAGAATTTATCAATAATCAACTTATATTAGCAGGACACTCGACACGCCACGCTAGTCTATCTAGTGTTATGATATTTATTTACTCTTAATTTGTATTTATTATGTGTGTTTTTTTTTTTTTTTTTTGTCGTTTTGTCATGTATGTATCACGTGATACATAGTTGTTAATTAGTTGTACTCAAAACACTACTCTCCATGAGGACAGTCTTTTGGCTGCTTGCTCAAACTGATGCTACTGTCTGTCATCCAGTGAAGTGAACCATTTCACCAATCAAAGCATGTGATCTCAGATCTGACAGCTACACATACACTTAACGTACGTACGTTACGTTATCAAACAAATTATTATTCATCAATGAGAAAAATTAATACTGAGTGAGTGCTGTAAAAGGAACTGGACATTTTTACTTGATTTTTGACAGATCTTAATTCATCTTTTGTTGTTATATGTTTTAATTAGAGTGAAAGTGCACATGTATGATGATCATTTTTATTTCATCAATTAATTTTATATTGAGAGAAAGAGACCTTGTAATTGTTTAATTAAATAAAACTATTAACATCACAGGTGTGATATTTGGCATCAATTGGGTTTTGCTCCACTTCCCTCTAACCCACTGTTATTGGAAATTCATTCCTACAAAAAGAAAAACAAAGGCGTTTAACACTACATCGGAAAAAAGAAAAAACACTATTGGATACAAACCAAACCATCATCCATCAAGAGACGAGTGCTGAGTGAGATCCAACTCTATTAAGAATTATTGGCAAGTTCATAAGTCAAGTTTCGACATTCATATTTAACGTTATGTGGTATCAATCCATAGCTATAATCAAATAAAGACGGACATATTTTAGAGTTCTAAGTAAATATATAGTTATCTGAAAGGAAAGATTGATGGGGTGGGACCGAAACCTTCAAGCAATACTATTATATTGATTTGAGGTTTTCTTATTATTATTGTGACAAGCTGATGCAGTGTCTATCTAGGCATCTAGCTAGTAGCTACCAACATGCATTTGCATTTGGACGTAAGCGTTTAGAGAATCGTGAGCCTTTCATTCACTTGAATCTATAATATTATGTTAAGTTTAATGCATGTAATGTAACTTACAACCCTCCCTCTCATATGAATAGTGAGATCACTTACTATTTATGTGAGAGGGTTGTAAATTACATACATATAACATAAGAGGATCCTTATGTTAATACATAAGGGTGAATTACTGATCTTATACATTTATTAATTAAGTTAGTTTCAAAGGAAAAAAGGAATGCATCACATATTTAGATACAAGAAATTAAAACAGTACTCCGAAGTTCCAAATTTAATTTAATTAGCTTGTACATGCATTTGGCTTAAATAAGCCAATAAATACTAGTATGATTACTACGATGATCTAGTAGAATCAGTATTCTGCTAGGTGCTATTGTTGAGATATGTATAATTGTTCCGTCTATAATTAAAGTTGCAAAATCATAAGTAGCTTATTTCATAAATTTTAATAAAAATAATGTTTAGTCAATTTTTTAAAAGCTTATTATTTAATAAGTTTTTTTTTTAATCTTAAAGTTGGCATTTTTGCCGACTCCATTACTGCAACCAAAGTTAGTTTGGGCTTGGAGGTGCGTAGCGGCATGATGAAGGGGCAGCTTC
Source organism: Citrus trifoliata (assembly GCA_018350135.1). Taxonomy (NCBI): domain Eukaryota; kingdom Viridiplantae; phylum Streptophyta; class Magnoliopsida; order Sapindales; family Rutaceae; genus Citrus; species Citrus trifoliata. The sequence continues at coordinate 43,557,571 of CM031386.1, read as the reverse complement.
GTGTGAATATTTGTTTAGGTAGTTGTTCCTGGGTTGTGTTGAATTTGATTGGTATGTTGTTTTATGAGATGAATTTCATTATTTTCTTGGTGGATCAAAAAAATTGGGGATGATTGTTCTTGCATTGTTTACAGTAGATGAGATTAATACGATTGTAATGGTATTTTTTTTTTTATTGGTTTCTATTTTTATTGATGTTTTTATTATAAATTTTAATTTTGCAGATTTTTTGTTTTAATAATAATTTCTTTTATTAAAAGTCATTTTAGCGTATTTACGTGGCCTTCCAATCATGAAGTCAATGGGTAAAAAATAATTTATAATTTATAAATTTTAATTTTACACATCCTAATTAAAAAAAATTAACCAATTCAAAATAAATAAATAAAAATCCCAATTTGGGTGTAAGGTGAAACTTACTGATACATTTGTGGGCATGTCGAAATGTGTTGAAAACATTGGGGTGCAATAGAAATTACTCTATATAAAAAGGTTTAAAAAAAAAAAAGGCATGGAATTTTGACTGTTTTTAGGTAGTGGATTGTTCCAATATTTGTTCAAAGACAATTTTATCTTGTTGGCAGTTAAATTTTAGGGAAAAAATAATTGTATTTAAGATAAATTGATGTTTTTGTATCTTTAAGGAGTGTATTAAAAATAATTGGTCTAGGAAAGATAATTCAAAATTTATCATAATAATAATAATAATAATAATAATACTAATTTAGGCTATAAGAAAATTGAAATCGCATTTGCATCATCATATCAGTGTGGACAGGTATATATATAATATTATTTATAACAAAAATATTTTTATTTAGTATAAGTGTACTTTTTTTTTAAAAGTACATTTTATTTATTTATTTAGTATAAGTGTACTCAACCATTAGCGCCTACATACCCCATCCTGGCTGCAACACAAATTAACAAATATATATATACACTATAATAATTATAAAATTGAAATTTATAATAATGATAAAGTTGAAATTTGGGCAATTTGTCCACGTTTCCTATATTCCATCTAAGTGTAACTTTTTTAATTTCTCTTCACCCAAAAAAAAAAAAAGAAGTTGAGTTGGTGGGTAGCCAAAAACTAAGTTGTCATAACAATGGCATTGACATTTGAGACCCACATGGCATTGAGATTCTAGGATTCCCAGGTATAGATTTGCCAGGTGCATCATCAGGCATGTAGAATGAAAAATCTTTCCACGTATGAAATGCGATTGTTTGTTTTCCCTTCTTGGATTTTTTTTATATCGAAGCCTCTAGGTTAAGGGCTGGTAGTAAGATAAAAACTAAAAGTCTAATGACAAGTAGTCCATCTATTATTGTGATTATGATGTAGAAGTAGAACAGTTTATCTTTTAATCAATTATTATTATATGGTGCGTTTGGCATATTATATTGTGTTGTGTTATATTACATTATTTTGATGTACGTGTATTGTATTACACAAGCATGGTATATAATAATATTATATAATATTTGGTGCTACACTGTATTGTATTAATTTTTGTGTGATTAATTTAAATTATATATTATATTATATTAATATATTTAAATTGTATTAATATTTTATATTATTAATTTTAAATTAATATTATTCATATTTATTCATATTTAAACATTTACTATTAGTTATAGTAAATCATATATTTATTAATTTATATTAATAATTATAGTGTAAAAATAAAAATAATATATAATATTATATTAAACTAAAAAGTTATATTATTATTATTATTATTATTATTATTATTATTATTATTATTATTATAAATGAATTATTATTATTATTATTATAAAACAAAAGCAAAATGAAAAGGATAAAAGAAAAAAGAAAAAGCTAATGCGGCAGTTGTCGCATTACGCAATCCTTTTAATTCATTCTTATGTTCTTCCAAATCTAACACTAGTATTAATTTAATGTGAACAATACTTTAATACTCCATGAAGCAGCGCACCAAACATACACGTAGTGAATTAAGTCGGCATGACCCTGGGAGAGACAGGACTCTTGATGAAGACGTGCATGGTAATTTTCCGAATTTGAGAATCTTATATTTATGTATTCATGGCCATGAATGGTACAGAGAGTTGGGCAATAATTGATTTTTATTAATTAGTTCATGATGATGATGGCGAATACTCCTGCGGCTATTTTGGACGTATCTTTGTTTCAATTAGTTACCAGTCCAATTTGGACTCTGGAAGATGGCAATTACAGGCTTTGTAAATGAAATCACGTGAAATTATATCCCTTCGCCGCTCTGTTAATTTGTTTGTTGTTTGTGTCATCGTGTCCATCAACACCGTGCACATATGCCAAAATATCAAACTATTATGGGATAGACTATTATGACATGCATAAAAGGCAAATCCGGACTGTTATGTGAATACAGATAACCCTTCCCTTCGTTTTTAACATAATGATTATTTTTCTTTTTTCTTTTTTGTCATATCATATATTGTATGAATAGGCTTTGGGTCATTGAGAAATACCAGATTATTTCTTTCTGTCACGGGCTGCTGTTCCATTTGGGCCAAACCTGCTTAGATTGCACACCCCTCGGTTTAGCTTCACGTAGGTAGGACGGTGATATTTGACCCATTCCTATATTTTAGCAAACTCGACTCTTCAATTTAACTCTCAAATTACCCTTATTGGGAAGTAACTTTCAGAAAATCTCGCATCCGGAAACCTCCCACTTCCAGATTACCTTTCTTTTGTCCTTTTAACTGGTGACAGCAATTAATAAGTATGCGGTGGAGTCTTCTAAAACCATAATTTTTGGATAGACACAGGAGTCGAGTCATTTCCGAAAAGCTCTTACTCTTCTCAGTTCTCGAAACAGCTATTTGAAAGAGGACCGACCGCCAATGGCACCACCAGCTAATCCCCTTTCTTTGATCAAAATTAATAATCCAAAAAGAGCAAATGAGAAAGAATTGAAACAAAAAAATATTTTTAATTATTTTTTAACTAAGAGTAATTTAAAATAAATTAATTAAATTAAAAAAAAAATGGAGACCGGTGTAATAAAGGGAGGAGATAAAATATTATTGCTCTTTCACGTAGGTCAAACTATACTTTTAATTATTCTGAGTGAATATTTAGCAAGAATGACTTTCTCCATACTACTCTATTAATTGGAAAATACTGGGAAAATGGGAATGTTACGTTGTTTGGTTTAATAATTAATTAATGTAAACCACGACGGGGCATTAAGGACAAAGTCAATTACGACTATTTAAGAGGCAAGGCTCGCAGAGACACCAACTACAACTAGGGTTGCTGGTGTAAGTTACAATAGATGGCTTAGCAAATTGAAAGTTGCCTCTAGAGTCGGTATATCCATCGTTTTCATCTGGGCCTCCGACAGCTGCTCCATCCAACACATTCGGGTTTGGTGCCTTTCTTGCTATTGAACCACAGATCGAAGCCTCCTTGACGTGCCACTGGGGTGCTATCCTGTCTGTCTTGATTGATACGATTGATGCGCCTCTATGATTAGGCTGTGTTGGATAGTTAGCCCCAAAATCGAGGAGTGCTAGCGACAGTCGCTAGTTTCCTCTGTCGGCACGTTTGTCATACTTTGGGTTTTGTGTAATTTTAAATTAATGTTAAAATATTAATATCTTTTAATTTTATTTTAATATTATTATATATATATATATAGTAAATTTACCACAATATCCTTATTCTCTCTCCCTCTTACTGCAACTTCGTTCTCTTCTTCATCAATTTCTTTTCTTTCTTTTCTGCTTTAATAAAACTATGAAAACCTGGATTAAAAAAAAAAAAGACAAGAGGAAAAATGTTATTCTCCTTTAATTTTCTCTTCTCCTTGCTTGAAAGATGACTATTTCTCCACTTCTCCGACTTCAGATTTGATATGATATTTTGTTTTGGGTGTGTACTCGGATCTACATGGTTGGGATAATTTTTGTTATTTATTTTCTAAAATAAAATATTTTTTAAAATTTTGTTTTAGCTAAGAAGGGGATTTTATTTTTATTATTTTTTTCCTTTTCTCTCTTTTTTCCAAGCTTTCAGTAGAGAGGGAGAAAGAAAAGAAATTAAAGAAGAAGAGAAGGAAGTTGCAGTGGCGAACAGAATAAGGAGGAGAGAAAGCCGGGCGAAAGGTTGATGGAATAAGTATCTTGTTGTAAATTCGTTATACATAATAATAATAATAATAATATTAATATTAAAACAAAATTAAAATATATTAATATTTTAACATTAATTTAAAATTATACAAAACTAAAAGTATGACACACGTGTCGGCAGAGGAAACTAGCGACTGTCGCTAGCACTCCTCCATCCAACCGCGTAGCTCTTTTCCTTTGGGTTTTTACGCAAAATATAGCCAGCTTGAGAGCGGGCTAGGTCCATCAAATCAGAGGGCTGAACAAGCCCACCGGGGCATTGAATTGATGCGTGAGCAGCAGTTAAATAATTGGAACAGACAGTTGCCACAAAAGCGGCAGTTGCTGCGTATTGAAGCTTGATCCAAGGCTGAAACCATAACAATCCTCCCGGTGTCTTCTTCAAATTATTGTTATTGTTACCTTCTTGAACACATGAGCATATGAACTGCTCTGCCTGGCTTTTGTATTGAGGTAATAATAATGTTCCCGTTGATGAAGATCTTGAACTAGCACCAGTACTGGACTTATTATTATTATTATTATTATCATCATCACCGGACGACCCCTGGCCCTCAAATACGAGCCTAGCTGCCAGGACTTGTGCACCAACGTACTTGTCATCCCATGTGAAAAGAGACCTTGTTCCACCGGTTTTTCCTGTACTAACAAGGTAATTCAGGTATGTTTGGTCATTGGTAGCACGATGAAGCCAAGCAGTAGCCAACAACAATTCATCTTGCGCAGCAGTGTGTGTGTGTCTATATATATATATTTAAATCAGGATTTTAAAGTGCAGAAAAGTTTGAAAAATTTTCAAAATTATGCGGTTTTAAAATTTTTCTGAACTTTTTCGTAATTTAAAATTCCGAATTGAAAAATCTTCCTTGTGCTTGATATAATTAATATTAATTGCTTAATTAAAAAATATAAAATATAAAAAAATATGTGCATACCTCACCTCATATCGAGTGCCGGAATAGAACTTATCAATGACAGGGATGTTGTTTTGGTGGAGACCAAGGTAATTGCGAGCAAATTGGAAGAGCTGTTTAGCATGGGCTAGTAGTTAGTTAGTGTAAGAGGTTAACTGGCCTGAAAGCAATAGAAGCAACGACAGTTTCAACAGCAAGATTGATGCAGTGCGGAAGTGATACTAGATTTCGTTCTAGTATAAGCTCTTAAAAACTCAAGAAAAGGGGCTCTCACAAAGAAAAAAAAATTATCTCAATTGAGAAATACTTAATATTATTAATGAGAAATATATGTAAAGAAACAAACATATTTAGGCTAGTTAAAATTATCTTATTCTTAATCAAATTGTGGTTCTTATAAATAAAGAAATTTGACTTAAACAAGAAAAATATAAAATAAATTCTAATTAAACTAGAAAAAAAAGAAATTAAATTTATACTCTTACTATGACTAGGGTTGTCTTACATCGGTCACCTCCTCTTACACAAAAAAACTTGCCCTTGAATTTTGTTGAAAATAAAAGACAATACGGAGGATGAAGCTTGTAATGAATGAATAATTGATCTTGCAACCCAACTTGATCTTTTTATTTCAAGATGCAAACCAACCAAAAATCGACCAACTATTTGGGCTTCTGTCTTGCGGAGGTTATTTCGTTCCATAAGCCTTTGAAATTCGAGGGCATATTCTTCCACTGTTTTGGCTTCATGACGACAGTTATTGTACTTATGAAACAAGATTTATACATAGTCAAGAGGCAAAAATCGTTCCCTTTAACAGAGGATGCATGCGATACCATGTCTAGACCTTTCCTTTTCCTTATAGCACACGAGAAGTCTGTAAATTATTCCACCAGTTTATACGCTACTTTGATTCTAAAAAGTCCATTGTTTCAAAGAATCATTTAACATCTAATAACTAATCAACAAAGTTTTCAATGCCTAGTTATCTGATGTGAGGTCAATTTTGATGCGGTAGCATTTTGACGGGTTTCTTGTCGTTCATCTTCTATCTTCTCTTCATTTAAATCGTCTGAACTTGGAAAAGGTGGAGTAGATTTTGTATTCCTATTAGAGCTAACTATTTCCTTTGTTTCGTTGGTCTTCTTTTGCTCACCAAAATTATTTCTTAAATCAACAATGTCAATATACTTTGCTTACTAATTACTCCTTTAGGCAAGCCTAATCTCTTTTAATTCTTATCTCAAGCCAAGTAATGATTCTTCCATCGCTGTAATATGGGTTTGTATTGATTGTAGGGCTTTCATTATTTTGAACCATGTTTTCTGCTGAATGGGTTTGTGATTGTTCGAGTTGCTTTATCCCCTTATAATTCGATCTTTAAATTGAATAACGATGACGGTGATAAAAAAAAAAAAAGTGGACTAGGATAGGTGGATCTGAAAGACTTGATGGTGGTGAGTCTGTTGGTTGTAGTGGTTTTACTTAAATCGTTGTAATTTGACCAAAAAAAACTGATTTGAAATGGCAGTTGGAGGTTGGTTTTGATTTCCGGTGAACGGGCCGGCGGTTGGCAGCAGGAGTGGCTGGAAAGAAAGAGGGCTAATGATGGTGGACGGATTGGTAGTGGTGGTGGCCGTCAAATCGCGGCGGATGGCAGCGAATTGACTGGCGATTGGTGCGGCGGTTTGCGGTTGTCTTTGTGTGTTTCCGGTGGCTATGGTGGCGGGTTGGTGGTGTTATGGGTTGGGTTATGATGGCCGGCTTATGGGTGTTTGGATGGGAGAGAGTATCGACCGAAAAGAAAAAGTGTAGCGGAATCCGCCAACGCCAAGTATTATTAATAGCTATGAAATGATGCAGTGAAGAAGAGAAGATAGGCATACCAATATCATTAATTTTTCGGATTAATATATATCACTTTGGTGTAATTGGAAAATTATTCTGCTACAATCTAAAATCCTCTTCCACGATAAATAAGTTACCTTCCTAAAGGATCATTGTATAATGCAGATATCTCCAACCAACTCCATCAAAGCTGAAAATTTTGCCCCTCCCAATGATAATAATAATTAGGATCAATGATAATAATAATTAGGATCACCCTATGTTACGTTACATAGCACTGGCCTAATAATTATACACCATGACCAGTAAATAGAAAATGAATTACAAATAGTAAAAGAGTAAATACCATGAATTTTATGAGAGGAGTTATCCAAAATTAACCCTAATTATTATAACGCAACTCTAATTTGGTTACTACCCTTTTTTTTTTTTTGTTTTTTGTTTTATTTTATTTTGTATTTGGGAAGTTGTTACAAAAGACAACAAAAATTTTACATGTAGACTCACCAACGAAGAATGCAAAAAGAGCCCAGATTTTACAATCATCTAATTTGAGAGCATCTCCTCAACTCTCTCAGGTTCATCTCAATTTTGGATACATTCAAAATACCTGATTGCTCTCCAACTTTGTTGATGAGAAGTTTCAGCAAAGGAACCTTTGAAAGGGTTCTGCATGACCCCACCATGATCAACTTTTTCTGTACAAATAAAAATTATAAAATTCACCACAACACAACATGAAAGTCGGCCTACTAAGAAGGATTGTTCTACTTGAAGAAGCTTACAGAGTTTGGGCCAAAATAAGTAGTGAAAGCACTAACGATTCCTACCTTAGCACGCGTAAGAGCTACATTAATCCGATGCCAATCTCCAAGCAGTGAAGAAGTGCAGTTCCTCGGATTCTCACTTGATCTCACAAAGGACACTAATATGCAGTCCTTGTCTCGTCCCTGAACCAAAAGAATTGGAAGAGGAAAACAGAGGGCTTATGAGACTAACATTTATAGTAGATGACCGTTTATTGTACATATTACAAAAGAAGCAAGAGTGACAGCATTTAAAGCATACATTGCTTGGTAGAAAATTGAAAGGGAAAGACACATAAAGTAAGATCCAAAAATCTAGTGTTGTTGTTACATGCTGCATGCAAAGTGGAAGACAGAGGATGGACCTGGCAGTCATTTTTAAGTCTAACCTGATATTTGTCAATGGTATGTATCTCCACAGAGGATACAGAAAGACTATGTCGGATGAGATTGGCCTGGGAGTTATAAGGGGTAATAATGCCAATATCTTTACCTTCAATTTCATTTTTAACTAGTTCCTGTGTGATCTGTATCATAAACGAAAGGAATAATGAATACAATGCAATAAAGCCCCAATAAATAAAACATGTGTTTCAATACAAAAAAGGAAAAAGAAAAAGAAAAAGAAAAACAATATTTTCCGACTCCTACGTAGCAAGTATCATCCAAAATCAAGTGAGGATCAGATCATACCTTTGCAATTAAGCAAGCCTCAACTGGATTATTCAGAGTCTGGTGATCTTTTGCCTCATAAGCCGGTAACATGTCTATGTTGTCAAAACATGAAGTAAGAAACAAAGCCACATAAAGAACCAACTCACCAGGACCAGGAAACAGAAATATAATCATTTTTCAAACCTGTATTGACAAATATCACTGGTCTGCATGGATTCAAAGCCTGCAAAAATGAGTAGAAGTTCAGTTGTTTTAAAATCAACAAAATTTTGTCACTTCAAACTGGCATTGCTATGCAGAAGTTTAAGGCGAGACATCAATTCAATTGAACAAGTGAATATTCAACAGCAACTCTTGCCACTTCAAACACCAAAATGTCAAGGAAAAAAGGGTAGATTACCACCTTTCCCTTCAAGAAATCACTACATACCACTTATCCCACTCTCACTTGTCATCACCATAATTGATAACTCTAGAACATACAATAAAAAGTTCATTACAGGCTAAAATATATGGTTTGGGACTTAATAAACAAAAAAATAAATAATAAGATACTTTCTTTTTTCTTATTTTTACTTTATCATTTTTCCTTTTTTATTGATGTCGATTTTGTGTTCCTAATAACATATATCAAGTCAAATGACCTATTTGCACTGTTTTTGGTTAAAGTTTTTGTGCCAGAGTAATTGGTATTGTGAAAACACTAGGGGTCTAAGTGGTAAAATATGATTTCAATGGGGAAAGTGACTACTCGCAGAAAAACGTTGTAACATTATAGTCAAATTCTAAATCCATGATCATTACAAAACTACAAGCTTCAGCAATATACAAAATAAATAATAAAAATTTACCTTAGACATAAATGATAGGCCACAAACAAAAAGATGATCTCTATAAAACTAAAAGAAAACATTGAATGAAAAAAGGGATCTCACCTCCTTTAGCCATGGCGAACAAGAACTTAAATCTGAAACCTTAATTTTGGCATTAGCTATTTCATCAGAACCGCAACTCAATCTGTCACCATATATCAAGGCATTTGATAGTTCCATAATGCCTTGACACATACGGTACTGCATTTTAACAACTTGATCAATTCACATGGGGAGAAGCATAAAAGAAACTATTAAGCCATAAAAGTTCAATTATGAATTTAGAATAACCTGGCTTTGCAATGCTGAAATTGCCTGAGGATGTTCTTCTGAGAGCCTGCGAAACAAACTAATCTCCATCCCATTCTCTCGAGCCTCTGTACTCTGCAAATAATATGCACAACAGTTTTATGAGCTTAAGGGGTAAAGTTCAAGCACTTAGAACTAACAGTGGATAAGACATAAACCTGAACCAGCGGAGGCAGTTGATAATGGTCTCCAACAAGGACAAACTTTGAAGCAAACATCAAGGGTCCCAAGGATACCTGAGACACCCACAAATCACTCATAAAACCTCATGGAGTTTGCGAGAATTCATTTCTTTATGAACTCAGTGACATCATTCCCCATTCACACTAAAATGTTTTCCCAAAAACACATGACAAAAAATCTGAAATATTCATCTAGTCCCTCTTACTTTTCTCCAACCAAATAGCTTCATAAGCTAGATAAGCAGTAGTACTAACAACTTTAAATCAATAACTGACAGAGTGGACTATAAGAAACAGCATCAAATAAAGTTAGGAAACTGTCCACAATTACAAGGAGCAGGCACAGTAAGCAAAACGCATACTGGGAGAGTTGTCTGTCCAGCTTCATCCATGATGCATACGTCAAATTTCTTGTCAGTAAGCAACGGGTTAGTGATCCCCAAGCAAGTAACTGCAACAACTTTGACTTGGTCTAATCTTTTCTTAATCTCTTCAACACTATTTATGTTCATTGCTGCTGCAGAAACTTAAATTAGATGCAGAAGATATTGACTGTTGCATAAGAAAACGAGCTGTCAATGATATAGTTTCTGACCTGAAAGGCAATGCTTCTGAATTTCCTTGTGTACAACTTCATGTCTCCCAATACGTACAAAATCAATGCTCTGAAGTCATTAAAATTTTCAGCGACAATCACCATATATATATATATGTATATATATATTGAGTGATGATACAACCAAAAATTTTTATACAAACTGATGTGGTATTAATTCATTGATTGAATGAAAATATAAAATAATAAAAACAAATCATATGCGCCAAAAGATATTTAATTCAACTAATTTTATCATGCCACATCAGTTTGTACAAAATAAATTTGTACAAGAGTTTGTGACTATATCATTACTTAAATATATTTAAGGATAGAAAAATACGGATTTTAATTTATTAAAACACAAAATACACTACATTGAAATGTGCACTTTTCTTGTCTTTTGACCACTCCCTTTATTAAAGTAAAAGATCTCTTATTGAGAAATTACTCTGTATATATTTTGTCATTTAGCTTATCTCTTATCTTATTAAAGTAAGGGATCACATCTCTTTCTCTCATACATATAGGGGCTATTTGGTGACAGTTAATATGTTGGGATCGGATTACTTTAGGATAAAATAATACTAATCCTATGTTTGGTGGCAAAAGTGGGATTAGGATAAGCAATCCCAGGCCCACCAATTTATGAAGTGAATAGTTAAAAAACTATCCTAAGGGGATCCTTGGGATAAGAGTGTTAAGGCTAAATTATTTATCCTAATATAAGGTACGGGAAAAGAGTGTTAAGGCTAAAAATTAATGGAAGGTTTTGTCATTTTTTTAAATGCTTAAATTTACCTATGAAGTGATTTTAGTTTAGATTATATTTTATATTACTTCATAATTTTTTATTTTTACCTATGTTAAACGTCTAATACAAAATTTTAAATCTTCGACTCTAAAATATGAGTTTATGGGAGAGCAAATTTACTTTCCAAATTGTGGTATAACAATTACTTTAAGAGTAATGTATAAAAAATATTAGTGACTATCATGTCGAAAGGCATACAAACACAATATAAAATTATTTATAGTTCAAACCAATACTACATCAAACACAACATAACATTACATCTAACCTAATCTTATCCCATCTCATCCTATCCTGTATACCAAACAGGATAGGATGAGATTATTCCAAAAAAATAATCGACAGCAAATATCAAGTCCTCTATCTCAAAAGTTACAAAAGAAACTTATTTAAAATATTTAAAACTTATCCTAATTTGACTAGAAAGCCTATTTTCAAATGACTTATAATTAAATTAGGAATACAATTCAAATAAGCAATACTTAGACTATAAAACTCTAAATAGGCAACCAAATTAAATTAGAATACAAATTAATTAAAATATTCCTTAAAATTATAAACTTCTATCTAGTTAGGATTTCTTCAGTTTCTTACTCTATATCACATCAAACAAGATGAAATAATCACATTAAACAAACATAAAATGACAAGATTCATTTCGAACAAGACGGGCTTGAGCCTGCCTGGGCGTTATGCATTGCATAATAATCCAAATGTGCTACCGCATTGCGTTGCATTTACATAAAGTCCTATAGAACATAACAATGTAACTTACAAATATAAGAAGATAAACAAATCAGGCAATGGAAGGAATAGATATTCTTGTAGTTTTTTGGTGTCACATTTACAATCATTTTTTATTTTTCCCATGGAGATCTTAAAACCAATCTGTTACTAGCCAAGTATGGCCAACAATAAAGTTTCTAACAAGTCAATATTTTGGATTGACAAATACAAATCAATGTAATGTTGCAACATAAACCTCATACACAAATTATGAAAACTCCGTAGTAAACTTGAAATCCTAACTTGAATCTCTAACACAAATTTGAATCCAACCTTTAAACTCCAATATAAAACTCGAAACATCTAATACAATATTTGAAATCTCAGCTGTATAGTAGTGAATTCCCAATATGTAATAGAAAACATACATAATAATCAAACACTACCACCCAAATATTATTGATTCTCAATCTGAAGCATGATATATGCTAAGAACATTACCATATATCAACAAATTGAACAAGGATAGGAAAAAATATATTATTGTTACAAGGTGTATGAAGAATAGAAATGACCTGAGATTTTAATTTGATCAGTAAATTATCAACGGCAGAGTTTGTATAGGATGTCAGCAAAATGGATGCACCTCTCATCAACAAGGCTTTCACAGCATGTACCATAGTAGATGTCTTGCCTGTTCCAGGCATTCCAAGAATTAGGGCATAATCCTTTACAGTGAGCACCTGAAATAAATAATTGGACAAGATAAATAAGTAATTTAAATCCTGTTGACAGACTATCTCAAGAGGTACTACGACATTAGCATGAAAAACATAAAATAACCTTAATAATAGCTCGACGCTGATCATCATTTAAACTCTTCTCTGACCAGATATATGATAGAGCAGGATCTTGACTGAATACAGATCCACTGTCAAATCTAGGAGCCTGCAAACAATGCACATGTTCAGACTCGTACGAGTGAGCATGAACAACCAGGGATATGCACTCTTCTGCACACCCTTATACAAGCACATAAGGTTTCAGACCATACAAGTCTTCCAATGTATATTCACCTCAAGATCAACAATCATTCTGCGAAGCTGAGAACTTTGTGCCCTTTGTAGAAAGAGTTGTACCAGATTGTACCTTTAACAATAATTAATAGCATGAATGTAGCAAGATATATTGGTCAAATCTTTGATCTGAGAATGCTTAAGATGGAACAATAGTTGGGAATTACCGCATAACTGAAAATGACGTCATTATTTCATCCTTGTCAATTCGCCAGACCTCATGAAGGAGACTATCTGCATCTAAAGAAGAATTCCTCCCAGGTAGCCGTAAGGGCTTAGAAAAAGATACCTAGGAATTTGTGGAAGAAGAGAGATTGAAACTGTCTTTACTCATTTAAAAATGGACAGTTAAAAAGTTGTCTGTATCATTGCATTTCTAAGCTACTCCTCAGAACTGGCTAAATGCTAAGAATCGAAATTTCAATCTACAATAGCGACATGAATAGGAAGAACAGAAAAGATTATGCTTACAGAGACATGGAAGCGACTGATTTCTGTTATCAACCCACTTGCAACAGCTAGACGGTCAGATTCAGTGCTAAGTATCTAAACCAAAAAGTATAATTAATTAATCATAACAATAAACAGTAAAGATGATATGTCATGATACAAATATCTGTTAAATGAAGCCAATTATTAAGTGAACATGCACAGAATTATATGCATCTTTTGTCATCTCTTATTAGCAAAACTTGGAAAAAAAACATATTCTGTTTCATTAGTTTTGAATTGAGTTAATATCAGATTATGCACTCTCTGATGTCTTGAGGAATCAAATATACCACATAGTCTCCACTTCTAAGCGTGCAATCCATATCCTTTGTGGGAATAGCAGCACCAATCAAAGAATCTCCATCAGAAGCATTCAAATTTGGAGAAGGCATATGTTGACGGACAAAATGATAGACAAATCGATTGTCTCTATAAGACTTTTGATGCTCGTTGGAAGCATCAAGAACAATAGATGAAAGGCAACCAGTGAAGTGATTGCCTCCTGATCCACGTGAACACCAGATTTCATTCTTCACAACCTAAATGGTAAAAAAGGATACTGAGGATGAGAAATTGGTGTAAACAATGTCATGCCAATAGTTTTGGTATACGTATGCAATATTTCACCTGCATCTCTTTAGCTTCTAAGTCAATTAATCGATCCCAGTGACGAAGGAAACTGCAGTGAGCAGTTGTGAGATGGTAAATATGTGAATCAAACATATTACCCAATCCACTACACTCTTTATTCCCACCATATGCCTACAACATTGAAAAGAGAGCCAACTTTAAAAACTCGGTGATACTGGAAAATTCTTTAGCCCATGGAACAATAATAAAGCCTTGCACTGTTAGAATCTTTCACAGCTAAACAACAATATTGACCAAGTAATGACTATAGTGCTGCATGTAAAATGATTTTTCTAGTTATCAGGATATATGGCTATAACCAGCCCAGCAGATGAAACAATAAACAATTAACACTCCCCAAATTCGTAGAGATGAAAATGTTACCTTATGATAGATGGTACAAACATCAAGATGGCGACAGCCTTTGCACATGCTCGGACTCTACAAAAGAAACATTTGGGGAATTTAATAAAGGCATCCAGAAAGAGTTCTCTAGAAACACATCATTCAAAAATTCAGTAACAGACATACTCGTAACATTGGCGGCAGTTGTTGAGTTGTTGATGCCTTAATAATGTCATTTGCAAATTCATTACGACGCATGATTAGCCCCACCAAATCAGATCTTTGAACCATAACTCCCTTCATACGTGGTCGATATATATTAAATTGCCTTCTAGGAGAATAGTTATAGATGACTGAGAAGTATCTTATTTTACCTGTGTCTGATCTGACTGCAGATAATAGAGAAGACCAGAGTCAATATGCTTCAGGTACCTGCAAACAGAAGTGTAAAAAGTTAGTTTAAGTCATTACCCATACAAAGGCAATGCAATCCTCAATCCACCCCAAACAAAATAAAGGAAACTGAAGCCTACTCACCTCTCAGACATAAGGAGAGTATATAAGATCACTTGGGCACGGTGTTCCATAGATGACTGCAGAAATTACGACCATTAAGCAGAAAGTAGAATTCATCCTTTAAGATCTGGTTATTTGCATAATGTGTCATCCGTATTCAATATCTAATCATCATGGAAAACCGTAGAGCGTAAATTTCTGAAGATACCATATACTTGCCTGACCATTGGGTATTTTTCCAGTCTTAAACTCTAAAGGCAGAATCATCCCATTAATTTCATTTCTTTTTGATTCAATTTTCACTCTGATTGAAGCATCAATCATGCCTTTCAAACCATATTTTGGGGCCCAGGCCATCTCCTCGATATCAGTTACCTACAATAAAGAAAATACCTTAATATGATCCAATGTTGTTTTATAATAAGGCAAATGCATAATATTTTTCCACTTTATAAGTAAACAAGATCACTTAATTAATTCAAAGCTCCTCTGATGAGTGCATAAAACAACATACAAAAGTGACAATAAATTAGTGCCGGTGTATCACACATGGTTTCTCAGACCTAGGCATTACTACTTATACTAGCTGGGCCATCCACCTGATAGCTTTGGATTGCCCAGCAACTTGTATTTGAGAACATAGAGGTGGGTAGGAGGGTTGTATTCCTATATTCAATGCCAAAAGTATGGGGAACTCGATGTAGATCGATACTTAGGCTTGCCTTCACCATAACAATTAGTAAGATCCCTGATAACGCAAAGCTGCAAATGACAAATCAAGTTACAAACAAGGCAAGGGAGTGCCTAACCTCAGATATTTTGAGCTTCTTAAGTCCATCAGATCCAAAATCAACAGTAGGGGTATTTGAATCCTGCCAACAACTTATAAACCATTAGCCTCAACATGGAATTTTAGAACAAAGTAGTAATTCAAGGGCTAGCAGTAATGAAACAGTGGGGAGAGGAACTGCTCACCTGAGAATCTTTGAAGAGAATGATCCAATTCAACATTTTTGGGATAGCCTCAACCAAGGTTTTATGAATATCATTTTCATTTACTGCAAGTTCCACATAATCAGGAAAGTGCAAAAAATGATAAACCCGGATTTAGCATAAAATGAAATTAGAAATTTGAACTGACCGTAAAAGTCTCACCTCCACAAGCATATAAGCTCTCAATGTTTTTCTGTAGCACTAACCTAGCATATTCTTCCAAAAAGTTCATTGTAGGAATCTCCTTCATAAGTCCAGCCTGCAAAAGCAAGGATATTGAGACTTATTCTTAGAAGACTACTTGTGAAAAAGAATAAGAAACTGATAGACAATTCAATGTTAACAAGGGAATTATTTTCCAATCATGTAACCTGAAAAATTTGGTGCAGCAAGGTACCAAGTAATGCTGAAATTGATTGCTCAGAGCATTTTAGCCTCTCATCCAGTACACTTCGCCGGGGGCAATTGAAACTAGCAGCAACCTGAGTTTTTACAGGTTTACCAAGAAGAAATACGTAAACACAATCACACATTTTGTTAACAGATATTTATCAACAAGGGTTCAGACCATGAACAATATGCAATACATGTTTCCATAGATTAACATAAAATTCAGACAAGTACAAGACAAATACCCGAGTTCCAGAGACCAAAACATCCGGATGAACAATTAGAAAATTATTTTCACGACCAACATCACACTTTCCCTTGTCATCAAATTCACCAATCACATTCACAGTATCTCCAGGAGCAATTACAGTGTGAAACCTGTTGGAAATTTTGAGGAACACTCAGAACATCAGTCTTCTCAAAGCAATTAATTAACCGTTAGGATGAAAACTAGACATAACATAGAAATTCTCTAACCAAAAGAGGACTGCAGGCACATCCAAAAATAATAAGACAGAAGGACATATCAGAAACCACTTGAAATGCTATGAAAAATCAAGATGGTTCATCTAGCTACTTTAATAGTAAAAAAAATCAATTAGCAGAGCAACAAACTACAAAATATGATACAAAACATGCAGCTCTAGCATGGGTGGAGTGATCCCCAGTCTCTATGTGATATGATTCTAAGGCAAGCTATTGCACCATTTATTATAGGGTTCAGAGCAGGATAATACCAATCTTCCCACAAATACACAGCCCTTTCCTCTCCACTTTGCTCATTTAGTAATCGAAGAACCTGAAAAAGTCAAGTAGCTAGTTTCACTATCAAGCCATGAAGTGGTTTGTTGAGTAAGGCTTAGTAAAAACCTTATAAGGGGATTTGGCATCAACAGGATCAGCTGGCCTATTCTTCTCAGATACCTATATCAGCAATAGATTGTGTCATTCAAGAAAAGGAGGAAGAGAAGGAAAGAAAGCTACTAAAGAAAAGCATGCCTCTAATACAAGGAAATGGCAACTGGATGTCCCATTGACATTTTCTGGTGGATCTGTTGGCACTCCATTTACAACAGAATTTGCTTCCAAAAGCATTTCAGCACCATTTTTATCTTGAGATTTGGACGAATATGCTTCCTTGTCAGAGGATACTGAGGCCTCAACAGAAATGGCATCCTTTACTTGATCCAAAAGTTCTAGAAATGCCTGTTTATGATGACAAACAAATAATCGTTGCAGATTATAAGGAATATACCATGTGGAGATAAATCTGATCGTATTGTGTAAGATTGAATTAATCAAATGCAAACAATGGATATCATCAAAATCATAATTCTGCAACAAAACCTTTTTGGTATGCCTCAAGCCCAGGTGGTCAGATGCTCCATTGCATGCAACACCATTAGCTAGCTGCATATCAATACAGCTTAAATGAGAGGACAAGTGTAGGAAGGCGGGAAAATAAAAACAAAAAACTACATTTCAATTATAAAGTCAATCAGAAAAAGAAAAATAATATACTCAAAATTTCAATATCAAATTTTTTCTGTTTTCCTCTTCCACAAAATAGGGAAAAAGACAGCTCAACTTAAATTGAAAGAAAGGTCCAATTTTAAATTTTTCCCATTTCCTAACAGTGCTTTATTAGGTCCTGCGTAATCAAAATCTTAAAACAAAGTAATTTTCCATCTACATTCTTAGGATGGAAGCCAAACAAGTAGGACTCTGAAGACACAATTACCTTATCATGGTAATATGAAAGCGATGGAGGAGTTCTGAATGGACTCTGCTGACTAGATACACTATAATTTGCATTATTTCCATTCCCATCCAAATTAGCATCTTCACATGGATTTACCCTTTTGCGGCCAGTCGTCAAAGATCTGTTAATAGCCTTTGGTGAAGGTGAAGGCTGTTTACTCTGAATCACGTATTGCCAATGAAATAGATAATAAACTGAAAATTGGATAAGTTAGATGAAATGAAAAAACTATAATCCAAAGACATGCCTTATTGTGGGAGCATTGATGAATGGTCAAAGAGTTGAGTCTTGAAGAATTTGCCAATACTCTTATGTTCTCAGGAGGCATTTGTTTTGAAACTGCTAGGAGTCTTTCGTTGACTGGAGATATATTCCATGTGACTTCATCACCTCCATCATATTGACTTAGCTTTATCAACTGTAAGTATCACCACTTGCATAAGTATAGATCAATAATATGCCAAAAAAAAAAAAGTTACAGAACCCTAGAAAATCTGAAACAGAAATTTAATATACCATTTCGGGTGAGAACTTGAAGCGCTTGGAAATCTCAGGCGAATGGTGAGTTGAATTAGTTTCATCATCAATCGGTAGGATGTTGTCGGGAGGGGTATTCTCGAGAGCTGAATTGGGGGAATTTTTTTTACTGGGAGCTGAATCGGAAGGGTTTCTGTAAACAGAGAAAGGAGGACAATTTGGGGATGATACGGAATGAATCAAATCAGAATTAGGGTTTTGAGGGAATGAAGAAACGTCGACGTTCCTGGAGGAGTTCTGAGTGTGGCGGTCGAAGAAATGTTGAATGCCAAACTTGGTGGGCTGAGGCTGAGAAGATTGTAACTTTCGTGAAGAGTTCGCTTTCTTTCTTGGGGGCATTTTTATTGACTTCGCTCACTCGCACACTTCTCTCCTCCTGTCCTGTGTCTTCTTCTTTCTTGATTATTAAAATTTAATTTTTAAAAGCCGTTGGTCCCGCCGAACGTCGATGATCGTGATCTGGGGATTTCCCGCCAAATCTTTTCATGATGTGCCTAACCCTAAAATAGCCCAACAACATAAATCCGTTAGGGTCGGACTGTCGACACCCCCGGAAAAATCTTTTCGCATCCCTTTTATTTTATTTATCCTATTAAAATATTTAAAATAATATAAATTTCCTATTACACCTCCCATAATTACAGAAATAATCTTAATTAAAAACTATTACTCACAGGTATCCAACTCTTTCAATTTTCTTAGCATTGGTCAAATCCCATATCAGCAGTATATATATTTTTTTAGAGTACATGTGCAATTTTTTATTTAAAAATAAATAAACTTATTTAATTTAATATTCAGAGAAGAAAAGTGTGTACGGTGTTAGGGGTGTTAAAAGTTAAGGAAAGAATGGCGGGTAATAACACACTCATCAAGGTGTAATAGAAATAATTTTTAGCAAAAGAATTATATATGTTTCGGCCAATGGGTTTCATTAGATATGTTTTTGTCTCTTAATGCAATTTCATTGAAGGCTCAAATTGAACATGCCAACTTAAACTGTTAAATTTGTATAATAATAAGTTAATGGGCCTAAAAACAAAAACTAGCCCAAGAAAAACAAAACTCGTAAATTAATTTAATTATCAGTAGTCACATACGTCGTAGTGCATTCATTGCTGTTGTTTGTTTTCCTTGTTAAAGCTGCTCTGCTTTCCGGCAGCTTTAATCCAAATATCCAATGATTGCAAATGTTTTGTGGACGTTTGATCAAGAATTCACAGATCTTAGTACCCAAAACTGATTCCACCATAGCCTTGCCTTCTTCATTTGCCCAAAATTTCACTAATTCACTAATTCAGTTTAGCATCCACCATTCACCGATGGACAAAAACGTGCCATTAATCGATATATTACATCAGGATCATTATCAACTAACGCCTAACCATCTTCAATGTAATTTGAATCGCCAAGCAAGCAATCACTATCTTCAAGCTAACGCCTAACCGCTGATACTGATTCACGTGTTGTCGAGCTACAGACTACTTTGTGGTCCAAATAAATTATGTAGTTGTTTAGTGAAGGTCGTCGGACTCATAACCGAATTTCTTTCAAAATGGGAACTGAGAAAATGATCAAAGGTACCTGTAAATAACTTGGAATCACCCAATCGGATTTCTGAACAAGACGGGCAGACAAATGGCTCTAGAATCATAATGAAACATATAAATATAATGAAATGATACTTAAACATAAATATAATAATATAATGCTTCAAAGGTTACATGATCACAGACAGCACTATCTAGCACTATAAACAGGTTCGGCATCGAGGGTTGGTTGTGTCCTTCGAGTGTACTTGAGGAGCAAACCTTCTAACGATTGTCCTGGCGCCTTAAGATCCCTAAAAGATAAATTTCGACAAAAGAAGTTAGACAATGCCTGCATCAGCCTAAGAGTGCAAAGAGGAAATGAGAATAATGTAAGAAGCACAAGAATACCTGATATAGGGCTGCAAGTCCTTCCACTCCCATTTTGGCCGCTCTCCAAACAGGATGGAGAAACGTTCAGCCGGATTGGCAGGCAAAGATGAAACACTAAAGGCACGAATCCACAAGTCAACACCAAGCTTTTCTGTCAAAACTTCCCCTTCCAGAATCTCAAAACTTGCCTGCATCCCTTCAGGAATCTTCCGCTGCCACTCTTCCATAAAACTCTCCATTTTTCTCCTGCCTGAACTTAAGATTTCTCTAGCAAAATGCACACAAACTCGCTTCTCATCCAACTTCCACAAACAACTTTTGCTCCTATTCTCATCCACCTTACTACCATAAACGCACAAACAATGGCTTGCAAGAATGGGTGGAAATCCATCGGATACCAGAACATTCACAACTTCATCTTCAATAAGTGCATCCAATGACCAATCATTCAACACAGAATTGTGTAAAAGCATAGCCAGAACTGTGCCCATGTATCTCTCATCCACAATTCTCCAATACCCATCGAGCTCTACTGCTGAAAGAGCCCATAGCCCACTCCTCAATTCATCATCACTTGCTTGAACCTTGTCAACAAGATCATTCCATGTATACAATCCTGCTTTACTTTTCTCCATCTCCTCCAAATCCTCAAATTCAAGCGCCTCCTCTGAGCTGTAAGGATTCTCTGAGAGAAGCAATTTGAGCTTGTCAATTCTTGGAGCAACCTCAACAAGCTCCATGTTACCAGGTGCAACTTTTATGACAGATGCAATAGATTGCTGGTTACGATTTTTCCCAGAACAATCATCTGCAATTTCACAAAATGAAGAATGATCTGATGGAGGAATAAGGAATACAGAGTTTGAAGTTCCAACAAACTTGATTGCAAAAGTTTTTGATTGAGTGCAAAGAACAGCATCTTCATCAGGTTGTCCTCTTAAGCTCACTCTAGTAAAGAAGAAAGAATAATTATGAGTAACAAATAGTTGAAAACAAGAGCAATTTCAATGAAGGATTAAACTTTCATTTATTGCTGACCGCTGGTGTAGGACATCAGAGAGGAGTTTCTCGTCAAGCTCCAGGAGTATTAGATCATCATGAGGGCCAAAGAGAGGGTGATACGCAATAGAAATTGAGGAATTTTGTTGGAGATTCAACACAGCTTCTGCGTCTCTGCAGCCTGAATGTTGTTGTTCCATGAGTAGCAAGAACCAAATGTGACAAAAGACTATAATACTTTTTTTCAAACTCCCGCAAAGGAAAGAGTCAATGTCCAGAGCCAGAATGATCTATGACCAATCTAGGAAACCATACTAATGGTTCCACCATTTTTAGTCCATTTGAACTGGGATGTGGGCTGCAAAAAAATGCGGTCAAATCAAACACCAGTGGCCTCATGCGGCAAGTGGGTTCAAATCCTTAATAACAAAATAAATTAATTAATCAAGAATCTTCCTACAAATGCTTACAGATAGAGAAAGATAGTGAAGCAAACAGCTAATTCTACTCACATTCCGCTTTCCATATTCTAAAAATGAAACGTAAGTGTACAATCCCTGCAACCCTAGATATAAAACCCAAACAACTAAAAACAAAAACATTACCCAGTGACTAACATTTTACATGAATTAAATTGTGGAGAAGGAGAAGTCAAGCATTAAAAGTTAACCATATAAAAACCTAAGAGTTAAAGAAAAGCAATTTATTCCAAACCTATGAACACGAACAATGATAGAATCAATAAATCCAACTAATTCATCAGATCATGTCTACTTAACGACACAAACTTACCCTTTTCACAAACCCTAGTTCTTAGCTAATCGAACATATAAATCGAGTATCATAAGAGCCAAAAACAAAAAAAAATGTCAAAAAATTTAGGGTTTTACTTATTTGTTAAGAATAAACCAATGACATTTCTCTTTCTTGACTCCAGTACTCTTTTTTCCTGGCATTTTCTATGCAACCAAACAACAAAATGAAATTACATGCATAACAAAATAATTCACACTAACCCAAAGAAAATTGAAAAAACAAAAACTCAAAAACAGACAAGGAGATAAATTAAGAATTGAATGTGAAGAGAAAAATTAAAAAACATACACTAGAATTTAGTCTTTTGCCCTAACTCTATGCGGATCTTTTCCATTATCTCTAGGCAAGATGGCTGGAGATTACTGTTATTTTGGTAGCGGGGCGAGCATCTTATTTGCCTTTCGCGCCTATTTTTGTCTTTCGCGCCTTTTTTTTTTTTTTTTTTTTTTATAGCCCCATAAGAGCTGCTGGGGCCGAGGATCAAATTCGGCTTCATTCTATAACCCATTTAAAGTTAAAGCCCACTTTACCTTTGAAGACAATTTCAGCACAGCCCATCTAGATTCTGTTTTCTCTAATAGGAAAATTGTTTTATTTTATTCAAAAGTGGGTATTATTGAGAAAAAAAACGGTATATTTTAGTAGGATCACACTCTTGAGGAAAATATTGATATTATTTTCCTTAAAAAAAAAAAACAAACATTGGGTGTTAACAAATTATTCAATTTGAAAAAGCTACAAGTTGACGACTTGAAGTTTGTGGATACCAGTAAACAAACAACACAAGCAAGTTCGAAATTCAAAACACATTATGATACGTTTTTTTCCTACTTTCATGACGAGATTGTTATTTTCTTAGTTACTAAATTTAGGATTTTCATGAATTAATTGTTAGGAGATTATTTTCTAATCGAAGTTCAGTTAGGTCAGGGTATACACATCTTATGTAAAAATCAAACAAAATAAATTACCATAAATTTCTCACTAGTAAAAGTTTGAAACATATCAATTGGTTAGGGATGGCAAAAAATTTCCTATGTGTACAGGGTCTGTTGTGTTAGGATCAGATATCAGGTCTAATTTTATGTCGTTTTATGAAAGAGATTAAACACAAACTTAATGTTTTATACCCATTAATTAGGTGGTTCATATATGGTATTAAATACAACTCATTTAACTATTAATTATTTTTTAATATTTTTAAAAGTTAAAAATAATAGATAAATCAAATAAATATTGAAGCAAAAAATTATAACCCTAAAACATAAGCATCAGCATTTAGCAACTTAAATAATCGAAACCATGTAATATAATATTGTCCTAAACATTTTGCTCATGGAATTTTTAGTTGTATAATGAACTAGACATTTATTAGACCATCTAAAATCTTGTCTTAATCGAAAAACGAATGACAAGAGAACAATACTTAAATTAGGTTTGGTTGAAATAAGTGAAGAGTGAATAAGGAAATGCCAAAATGGAGACTTTTGTTTTCAATCCAAATATTTAGTAATATATTAATTAAAATTGAGCTTAACTTAAAATATTTTTTTTAAATATATTTAAAATAAATTGTTACATATCCATCTAGAGCTAAATAGTTAAAATATCATTATATATATATATATGCTGGGGGTCAAAACATAAAAGGAGATAGGGAAATGGACGAGTATCTATCATTATTATCGAAAAATCCTAACTCATACTCGTTCAAGGTCATATCGCGCAAGGGTCGATGACAAGGATATTCTATACCAAACGGATAAGGGTATTGGCATCCCCACTCAATACCCGACCCATCGTCATTCATAATATTAATTCCAAAGATTCGAACTTCAATCTACAAATCCATCACCAATATAAATAATAAAAAAAATAAAATTCTCAAAATAAATATTTTGAACAAGTAACTTCTTTGCATAATTTTACATTTTCATGGCATCATTTAATAAACAATTTCAGTGAACTTAAACCCATATTTGATTCCTTTAATTAATGAATCAAATTGAATTGAATTCCACCCATTTATCAAAGAGAGAAATTTTTATAAACTTAAACCCATTTCGAGTTAAGTACACATATCATGCCCCAGATTACCATCTTACTTGAGTCAGAAATACATAGCGGCTACCTACTAGCCATAGGCACAAAAGCATGGCACCACCGCCTTAGCGTTAACAATCAATTTTATTTAATTTTTCAAACGCAATACTCAGTTTCAAACTGTACCATTTCAAATTTTAAATTGTACGTATATAGAGCATGGTCTGTCTGAATTAACGATTCATATCGTAATAAGAGCATCACTATAAAATTTCTTTTGGTTTAACTCTTTAAATACCTATTTATTTATTTACGTAGAAAATAGAAGAATAAAAAATAATTTCCTCTCAAAAGATTTTTTAATAAAAATAAATTTATATTATTTTAATTAAAAAATTTCTATTAAAATAATAGTAATTATAATACTCCTTTCTCTTCAAGAATAATAAAATGAAAAATAATACAATACTAAATTTAAGATTTTAAAAAGCTCTCTGAATAAAATTTTTCAAAAAAAATTATTTTACTCTTCAATTGAAAAGAGAGAAAGACAATATTATTTAAAAAAATTTATTTACAAAAACTTTATTTTTTGTAATTGATATAATTCTTTAAATAAAATAATCATATTTAAAGTTTTTTTTTTTTTGGTAATGATCTGTTACTAAAATTATAAAGTATGTGGAAATAGAACCGTGCCAGAATGTAAATTAGTGGACTCGAATAGTGAGAAGTGGTTGAGGTAGCTTTGAACAAAATTGACACATCACTAGGTTTGTAAACGAGACAATTCTCTCCATTAATTATTATTGCGGGAGGCTGCTCGATTGCTTTATTGATTGTTTGGATGACAGGGGAGTAGGGACCGCCCAATTAAGTGCAAAGTTTTAAGATTTAACCGCTAACCAACTTATTCGATCCCAGACGATGATATTTCAAAATCAATTTCAATTTTCAATCATTTCTTTTCATTTTCAGCTTGTCAAATTCTTTTACGTAAAGTTTATATCACTTCAGTAAATATTTGTATAATCATATTAAAATTGACAGTCGCATCAAATATGTGTTTTAAGAGTAAAATAATTAATTTATCATAATTTTATTAATTTTTTAACAGAAATTAACGGATTGATAAATGGTAGAAATATTTTGTCAACTTAGAGTATACGAGTGATACACTTAAAAAATATTCGCACACATTTGATACTAGTGTCATTGAAGGATATATGGCTGAAAATTTCTCTTAAGTGCAAGTTTTAAGTTTTAACCGCTAACCAACTTGTTTGATCCCGGACGATGATATTTCAAAATCAATTTCAAGTTTCAGCCATTTCCTTTCATTTTCAGCTTGTCAAATTCCTTCACGCAAAGTTTTTATCACTTCATAAATATTTATATAATCGTATTAAAATTGACACTCGTATCAAATATGTGTTTCAAGAGTAAAATAATCAATTTACTATAATTTTGTTAACTTTCTAACGGAAGTTAACGGATTGGTGGACGGTATAAATATTTTGTCAACTTAGGGTATACGAGTGATACACTTGAAAAGTGTTTACACACGTTTGATACGGGTGTCATTTAAAGATATATAGCTGATAATTTCTTTTAAGTGCAAGTTTTAAGTTTTAACCGCTAACCAACTTGTTTGATCCCAGATGATGATATTTTGAAATTAATTTCAAGTTTCAACCATTTCCTTTCATTTTCAGCTTGTCAAATTTCTTGACGCAAAGTTTCTATCACTTCATAAATATTTGTAGAATCGTATTAAAATTGAACTGAAACTTTTTTCTATTTAATTTATTTAGGTGGATTTTAATTTATATTTGGCTTCCTCGTTTTTTGCACAAATTTGTTATGTTGATACTTAAACTCCTCAACCTCACAACATATAGCTTATGTAATGTGTCCAATGAAAAAAAGAAAAAAGCTAATTGATAAATAAAATTACTCTTGCGACGTATACGAGAATAAATCGAATAGTTGAACAAATAGTTCAACATGTCATTGATGAGCATGTGATGGTCGTTATTTGATGATGAAAATACAATGCAAAGCAACTTATTTCGCCCAATTAAGGAGGGCATGTTTTCAATAACATTAAATGGGGAGAAGACGTGCTGCTCGTTTGATTATGAGTGAGTTATAGCCCTTCAGCGGCCTACGCGATTCTCATTAATCTTGACTTGAAACAGCTTGTTGTCTGTGTAGCTTGCGAGCATTACACAAGATAATGACATTGGAACTAGCACATGCATGCTTCTTGTGAGATATTAAATTTTAAATTCTGAAAAGAAAGACAAATGAAAATCAAAGATTCGTCAAAAAGTCCAAAAAAAAAAAAAAACAAATGCTTGACAATGACAATTTAATTAGTTTATTGGATAAAAACTATTGGAATAAAATTAAGGGTAATTTTTAACCTACCCTAAATAAATTGACATTTTACACTGCGTCCCTAAAAAATTTGACTTAAGTTTAACGGTGGATGGGTAAAATTGGAAGTTCGTTTCTTAAATTAATTTTAATGAGAATTCTCTTTATTGCAATTGAAATAAAAATCTTAAAAGAATTAAAGGAAAAATAATAGTGGTGACAATGTACATGTAACAATAATTTTTTTATTGCAATTGAAATAAAAATCTTTAAAAAAATTAAATGAGCTAAAAAAAAATTTTAATATAGAGGGGCAATTTTGTCATTCAATCAAAAGTTAGACAGAACTGTTAGAAATAATTGAAAAATTAACAGAATTGGGGGCGGTGCAACAAGTCATTTTTTTTTGTGCCAAGTGCAAAATGTCAATTCATTTGGAAGGTTAAAAAATTCCCTAAAATTAATGCTAAATAGTAGTGACGAATGAATTACAAAATTAGTTTCGTTGCTCGTAAATGTCACTGCAATTACAACTTTTAACTATGGAATGAAAATTTCATTTACAAGGACGAGGTTAGAATGAGAATGGAGAATGATAAGTGAATCGATATTTATACTTTTAATAAAAATTAAAAACTCTTTTTACCCCATTTTTTTAATAATAATAATAATAGTAATAATTTTTTATTATCAAAATAATTATTACTTCTATTACTATTATACAAAAAATTAGTAGTAGTAATAATAATAATAATAATCACAATTGTTATAATAAATAGTAATAATAACTCAAGTCAGTTTATTAACTCGTAATAATTCATTCCATTTACAAGATAAAGTAAACACAATAATAATTATATAGCTCATTCCAATTTTAATTCTCATTCCTTGTTCTAATTTAAGTCTATTCTAATTATAATTTCTTTCGATTGTAGCTCATTTCAATTTGTAAATTCACCATAAAACTATTCAAAATAATAATAATAATAATAATAACTTGGAAAAGAGATGTACGCAACTAGTAGGCCAGTAGCCCACGTGCACGCATATCTATCAGCATTTCTTCCCACCAACGGTTCATAGCATTGCATTTAAGGGACCTGCCTACGGTACAGATTCTGTACCTAACCCCACCATCCCATTTTCCATTGTTTAATTTCTCACTCACATCCAAGTGTCCAACGGCTGATGCTGCAGTCTGTAGCTTACAGATTCTGTAGCTAGTCGAGTCCGCATTTAAGACATAAATTAACTATAAATTGAAAAAAGAAAAAAGAAAAAAAGAGATGAAGAGAACAACAAATTAAAGGCGGAGCAATGCATGACCGCAGAATCGTCAAAAATTTCCTGCAGAGGTTAAGACAGAATGCGCAAGCACAGAAGCCAGCAGGTATCTGAAAACATGTGTTTGATCTTTTATTGGGGTAGCAAAAGCCGGTGAGAATAATAAATGGTTGTCGGTGACAATTATAAACAATTGGGCCTAGTTACACTTGTACTGTATGCTTTTATTATTGTTTTTACTTTTTACTCTGGCATGGATTATCAATCATACTCTTTGTAACAGTTATAATTTTATTTTTACCGGCACAATTTTAATGAAAAATGTCTTTTGCCGTCTTTATTCTTTATACTTAATTATTATATTATCATTTCTTTCATTTTTTTGAAAAAATAATAATAATTATCTAAGAATTTAAATCAACTACAACATTCGTTTAACAGGACAATAAAAGTTTTATATAAATTTTTTCCCACTAAATTTTATTTTTCTGAGATAAGATTTAAAAAAAAAACACCAATGCACTATTATTACTTTTTAACTTCTTATTTTAACCCCTCTATTTTATTATGATATTTACAAGTAATTTGAGGTTAATACGTCCTCTTAATTATCAATAGAGTGGATTTAACTTATTTTGAACTTGAATTTTAATTTAGATATTTAAACTATTTCGTATAATTGATTTAGTAGATTCAAATATTTTACTTTTATAATTTTTTTAAAAAAATTAATGTATAGTAATGACTCTATATTTTTGTTCATAAACCTTTATTTTTTGGTTAATTATTTTCTTAAGAAAAAAATTAAACAAATATATAAAGGGTGATTGTGTTACGAAGAGTATTTAATAAAGGAAAATAATTAACCAAAAAATTAAAAAAAAAAAAAGGGTGATTGTGTTACAAAGAGCATTTAATAAAGCACCAAGGGAGAAAAGGCACGCTTGTACTATTATTAATTGTATTTTTTTTTAAAAAAAGAACCTTAATTGCTGCTACGCACTTAATGTGATAATAAAATAAACACGTGAGAGCTTGGGGTGTGCTGGCCGTAGCTGTGACATTTTAAATTTTTAATTGAGGCCAACAAAATATCTCCACGTGTAACCGTATTGTTTGAATAGCCAATTGGGCTTCGGGAAATATAAAGTCCCCATTGATTGATCTCCCATTTGACTTGACGGTCCTGATGGTGACACGACATCTAGCTTGAATCCATCCATCATCCGAATGAACAAGAACATTATATAATTAGCACCCCTCCAGCCCCACTAGCAATTGCATGTTGCATTACCTCAAAGTGCAAACAAAGAATGGCTTCGAAACCTGGATTTCTCACTGATTGGCCATGGACGCCTCTTGGAAACTTCAAGGTTTTACTTCTTCTTTCTTTCTCTCACACAAGTATGTACACACGAACACATGACGATGAGTTTCTTCACTTGAATTTTGTAATTATTTTAATTAATTAATGGCAGACGTAGTAGTTGCACGCTCATTTTTTACTTAATTATTTATAACTAATTAATTGAAGGTTCATTGTCGGAGTGAGTTAATATATAGCAATATTTTTATAATGTTTGATTTTGCCATTAACGCGTGGGTCGTCATATAAATCATGGTGATGGAACTGTGATTATTGTTATATAATAATAATAATAATAATAATATAATGTTTGATTTAATTAGTTCTTCATATCCTATGTTGATTATGGAATTGTGATAATTACACAGTACGTAGTATTGGCTCCTTGGATAATTCACAGCACGTACTCATTCATCGTAAAGGATGAGAAGGAGAGGGAGCTAGCCTACTTTATGATATTCCCATTGATGTTATGGAGAATGCTTCACAACCAGATATGGATCAGCTTTTCCCGTTACCGAACAGCCAAAGGCAGTAACAGAATCGTCGACAAGGCTATTGAATTCGAGCAAGTTGATAGAGAAAGAAATTGGTCACTATTCTCAGTCCCTCAGCTATTATTTTATATATATAATATTGTTTTTTCAGCTATATATGTTTATACTATGCGTCGTACATTAATTAAATTAAATTAATTTGAATAAAATTACAGGGATGACCAAATAATATTCAACGGGATCCTGTTTTACGTATTCGTTAAAATAATTCCAGGCGCATCTCAAATGCCCATTTGGAGATTCGACGGTTTGATTCTCATAGCACTGCTGCATGCTGGTCCGGTGGAGTTCCTCTACTACTGGCTTCACAGAGCACTCCATCATCATTACCTTTACTCTCGCTACCATTCCCACCACCATTCCTCCATCGTCACTGAACCTATCACTTGTACGTATCCAACCTTACACCTCAATATCTCTTTTAATTAATTAATTTTTCTATAATTCTGTGTTACTTGATTTTACGAATACACACACATGCACTTTTCCACTAAGATTAGATCAAAATTATATATTCACTTCAACGGCCTCGGGGTAATCAATTTATTAGTAAAACTTTCAGTACTATTCATAAAATTGATAACCACTTGCACCTATTGGGTGGCATGCATGCAGCTGTGATTCATCCATTTGCAGAGCACATAGCGTACTTCGCACTATTTGCAATACCATTGATTACACCATTGCTGAGTGGGATGGGCTCAATAGCATCCATATTCGGTTACCTCACTTACATAGATTTGATGAACAACATGGGTCACTGCAATTTCGAACTCATGCCCAGCTGCCTTCTCACCAACTTTCCTCCTCTCAAGTACCTCGTGTACACCGCGTCGTAAGTCTCTCATTCATCCCACCCCTCTTTTTTAATCCTTTTAACTTTTCCTAGTTTTAATTCTTTTGGGTTTAGGTTTATGTCGTATACAATAATGCAGTAGTATTGAAGTAGAGAAATAGTGTGCATCATTTGATATGATATGCAATTTTTAACAATTTTCTATGAATAGAGAGAATACCTTTGAAAAGGAACTAATCATCATCAATATTGTGTCTGTTAGCCTCTCACCGCGTTGTTGTTCCGTAAGTTATTAAATAACACACGGTGTTCAATTAATAAGTTAGGTGAGTTTATCAACCAGACATCTGGCCTAGTTTACCAACCTTACATGTCGCCTATCTTTAATATCTGAAGTTCTCTAAAATTCGAACACGACATTAATTAATTATATTTCAAGATAGCTCGTCTCTACAAATTCAACTTGCATGTTTATTGTTTATTTATGTGTCCCCTAGATTTTTCTTGTCATAAGCTCACACGTATAGACTTTAAATTTAAAGACAATTAACTAATTTATATAATAATAAATAAATCTAAGATGCTGATTTTTTTGGGGGGGGGGGGGGGGGTTTGGGAAAGGGGATGATGTCGTTAACTGGTTATTAATTAAATATGGGCATGCATGCAACAGGTTCCACTCACTGCATCACACGCAATTCCGGACCAATTATTCGTTATTTATGCCCGTATACGATTACATATATGGCACCGTGGACAAAACTTCGGATGCATTATATGAAACTAGTCTAAAGAGACAGGAAGACTCGCCCGATGTTGTGCATCTCACGCACCTAACAACACCTGAATCAATCTACCATATGCGACTTGGTTTTGCCTCCATGGCGTCTAAGCCCCATGATCACCATACATCATCAAAGTGGTATATGTGGTTAATGTGGCCTGTCACAGTATGGTCCATGATGTTCACTTGGATTTATGGTCGTACCTTTGTGGTTGAGAGGAATCACCTTAATAAATTCAAACTACAGACTTGGGCAATTCCCAGATACAACTTTCAAGTATGTACGTACGAAAAATTTAGTTACCTGGCTGGGGCTAGGATCATTTCGTACGTTTTAATATATCTAATTAATGTGATTCACAATTTTCTGGTTACATATATATGCAGTATTTGTTGCTGCGGCAAAATGAATCGATCAATAGGTTGATTGAAGAAGCCATACTAGAAGCTGAGGAAAAAGGAGCTAAAGTGATAAGTCTAGGTCTCATGAATCAAGTGAGTGAGTGTGTGTGTGTGTGTGTATTCATCTATTAATATTAATAATAGTAATATAATGTATATGGTGGTTCCTCTTTGAAACTGAAATTGAAATAAAAATAAAAATTAATGAATAATTAATAATTGATTATTAAATATAATATCAGGGAGAGGAGCTTAACTGTTATGGTGGGGTATTCGTGCACAAGCATCCTCAGCTTAAAATAAAGGTAGTGGACGGGAGTAGCTTAGCAGTAGCAGTAGTGATAAACAGCATACCAAAGGGAACAACACAAGTGGTCCTTAGAGGCGCTCTCACAAAGGTCGCTTATGCCATTGCCTTTGCCTTATGCCAAAAGGGCATCCAGGTTGTAACATTACGTGAGGATGAGCACGAGAAGCTTAGAAAATCGTTTGGGGCCAAATCTGAATGTAATAATTTGCTTCTCTCGAGAAGCTACTCCCAAAAGGTGAATTTCTTTTTGATCACTTAAAATGAAAAACAAAGCAGATATTCATTATATATCCTGATCAATATTTTTGCAGATATGGTTGGTGGGAAAAGGGCTGACTGAAGAAGAACAATCCAAGGCTAAAAAGGGAACAACCTTCATTCCTTTCTCACAGTTTCCACCAAACGATAAGAAAATACGTAAAGACTGTATGTACCATCTCACACCAGCAATGGCCGTTCCTGCTGATTTTGAGAATGTGGACTCGTGCGAGGTAACAAATATACCCCCAGGCCCAGGCCCCGATGCTTGATTAGTAAATTAATTTAATTTTTGTTATGCCACTTATTAATTATATATGCGTGCGACGACGATGGACAGAATTGGTTGCCAAGAAGAGTGATGAGTGCATGGCGAATTGGGGGAATAGTGCATGCCTTGGAAGGATGGAACGAACACGAGTGTGGTTACGCCATCTCCAACATTCACAATGTTTGGGAAGCTGCTCTTCGACATGGCTTTCACCCTCTGACCGCTACCATTCTTACTCAATCCTATCCTATCTAGCTGGCTTCATTTTTATTTCTACTTAA
The DNA here is from genome assembly GCA_018350135.1 of Citrus trifoliata. Lineage (NCBI taxonomy): Eukaryota > Viridiplantae > Streptophyta > Magnoliopsida > Sapindales > Rutaceae > Citrus > Citrus trifoliata. The sequence continues at coordinate 43,524,439 of CM031386.1, read as the reverse complement.
AATTAATAATAAATTATTATTATCATTTATCAATATTTAATTACCTGTTTATCTTAATGTAGTTTGGGTGTCTGGGACTGTAGTTCTGATGTCAACTAAAAGCTTCTTGCTTGCTATATAATAAAATGAATTATGGTTTCTATTTAATTAAGCCGTGGCCTTCTCTTATATATTCCGGATTGGATCAATGTCCGGGAGGGAAGCTCCACCTGTGGCTGCACATGGTGGAGCCAAACTAAAAATATTAATAGAGTGTTGTTCTAATCCGGGACTGTCACATCTTTAGATTACACATTGATATCACTTTAAAACAGTTAGATTTAAAAAATTAATTTTTTTATTTTTTAAAACTATATAATTTTATAATTCATTCAATAACTAATTCTTTTAAACCGCACGATTTAAAAATATGTCCTTATTAAAAAAAATGCGAATATTTACACCTGAGAATGATTATATATAAAGACTATCGCTCAACTACTCTGTATGTATGTACCATTGATTGTAATTCCAAGTGAAGAAGATATTAATTTTTCCAAAACGCAAAATAAAAATTACTTATGGAAATACTATCAACTGAATGCATGCCAAAACTCATAAAGCATTTACTTGCCATAGACGACACATAGCCCATTAATTATGGATGGCATTGTACCTGCCCAAATCCACCCGCCAAAACCCGCCCGTTGCGGGTAATTTTACCCGTTGCGGGCGGGTTTAGTATTATAAATTAAAACCCGCACATGAATGCGGGTGGGTTTGGTATTAATCTTATATCCGGTGGATACCCGCATGGATATCCACCAAACCCGCAATATTTTTCTCAAATATTTTTAATTTAATTTAAATCTAAAAATGTATAAAGAAAATAATGTTATTAATCAAATTATCAAATAGGCAAAGGCTCAAAGTTGTGTATGTGTGTATGTGGCTCATCTTCTATTCTAAAGTCATAACCTAAAGAAAACTAAAGGCATTTCCCTTTGAATTAGTATTTGAAAATATTAATCTTAATTATTATTATAGGCATTGTGTTGGATGGGTGCTTCTGGTGGTGAATGAAATGAATATATTCTCTTGGAGCTTGTTTTAAATGATAATATGAAATGTAATTATTATTTTTTTATACTAGTTTGTGTTTTTTAAATAGATTTGTGTAATTTATACTTAAATTTGAGAATTTGTGTTGAATTGATGTGAAAATTTTAACTTTTCATTTACATTATTTAAATATAGAATTTGAGATTATTATTATAAATTTATATATTAAACATTTGTGATTTTAAATACGGAAACTCGCAAAAAAATCGCCGGATACTATTGCGGGTTTGGTAATTGTTAAAACCCGCTGCGGGTGAGTTTTTTAAAAAAATTTAAAACCCGCTGCGGGCGGTGTCCATTACCATCCCTACCATTAATTACTTTATGGAAAGTCCAATGCTTATAATTAAACCAAAATAATATGTCTAATGAAAATGCTACAAATTCATTTTTTTTTAGAAGGAAATAAACGATTTCATTGCTACAAATTCATTAAAAAGTGGACAATGACAAAAAAAAAAAAAAAGAAGGTTATAGATTATAAAATATTGAAAAAGATATAAAAAAATTAAAATACGAGGTAGTTATAAATAAATAATAATAAATAAAAGAAAAAGAAAATATCCCGCTGGAAGCAAGCCACGTTGGAACGGAGCAGTTGGGTGATTTATTGTTGAGTTAATATATACTAGGCGGGCGCTGGAGACTGAAGAGCCTGCCCAACAGACTTATAAAAGCCCTCCCGCTACAAGAACGTGCACTACCTGCAAATATTGATACTCAGGTTAAGCATAGCATAACAATAATATTAAATATATACATATATGGCTTCTAAACCAGGAATCCTCACCGAATGGCCATGGAAACCTCTTGGAAGCTATAAGGTATCGTTTGTATACATAATGCTTGCAATATATACACATATATTTAAATAATGATTATTTGATTAATTACTTTCTTATTATTATTATTATTATTATTATTATTAACTGATGATTGATCGATAAGTATACATATGTACTCAACGAATATTAACGTGGATGGGATTATATATATGTTAAATGTATGTGTACAGCATGTGCTCCTGGCTCCATGGGCGATGCATAGCATATACTGTTTTATAGGGAGTAGAAAGAGTGAGCGAAACTATGCTTACTTCCTGATATTCCCTTTTCTGCTGCTGAGGATGCTTCATGACCAGATTTGGATTTCTCTTTCACGTTACCGAACAGCCAAAAGAAACAACAGGATCGTTGACAAGGCCATCGAATTCGACCAAGTTGACAGAGAAAGAGATTGGTAACATTAATTCAATTTGATTTGCTGCTTTGTTACATGTTTTGAATTTTATATTAATAGAATTGATATTACTCTGCTGCAGGGATGACCAGATCGTGTTCAATGGACTGATATTCTATATAGTCCGCATGCTAATTCCTCCAAGTTATTCAAACCTGCCTCTCTGGAGAAGCGATGGTGTGATTCTTACGATTCTGATGCATATGGGTCCAGTAGAGTTTCTCTATTACTGGTTCCACAGAGCACTGCACCACCATTACCTCTACTCTCGCTACCATTCTCATCACCATTCTTCAATTGTCACAGAGCCCATTACTTGTCAGTTTTAATTCTATTTATTTATTTAATTCCTTATTTATGCGATGTCTTTTTTATAGTTATATACATGCATATCTGCAATTGATTGCCTTAATCATTATATTCTCTTCTTTCTTTTGTTTATACTCTTGTGATTTTGATATTAATCAACTGGACAAGGCCACGTTACAGACTCTGTATGTAACAGCTCAGTGCAAGCTGGCCTTGTATCAGCTGAGTTCCAACAGCTTTTCCTCTCTCCAGCAACGAGTGGATGCTCCCCATTTCCCTATGTTACAGACTAGCAAGCTCCTAATTGACTACTCAAATTATGTCCCTCTTCAGTGACAGTGTTACCTATCTCTTCAACTAACTTATTAATTACGTTTAACATTTATTGTTTCCCAGCTGTGATTCATCCATTCGCCGAACACATTGTGTATTTCTTGCTCTTCGCAATACCACTGGGCACGACAGTGGTCCTCAAAAATGCTTCCATAGCATCTTTTGTTGGTTACATCATATACGTCGACTTCATGAACAACATGGGCCACTGTAACTTCGAGTTTGTCCCTATGTGGCTCTTCACCGTCTTTCCCCCTCTCAAGTTTCTTATGTATACGCCCTCGTAAGTTTTTCTTCACTCTCGCATCTCTTCTTCTTCCTTTTTAATTTGTTTCATTTCAAGCTCATCACGCATGTGGTACTCGTACTAAGCTCATACAGTAGTTCTTCTTGTTTATTCACGGATACGTCGTGCATGCAGCTAGTAATTTATTGGACTTCACTCTTAGCTTAGAGAAATTATAAAATAAAATATATTAAAAATGTTATGTCAGTCGTATAATAAATAAATAATATTATAATATATATATTTATTTTAAAAAATTATTATAAAAATAATAATTATATTAAATATAATTACATATATTATATATATACACTGATTAATTATAATATATCAAAAATATTTTAAAATTTCCCCATACCTCATCTTATACAAAAGTGGAAAAAAACTTTAATTACGTGCAATGAATGATGTACCACACCTCAGCGTGCCCCACTAATCAATCTATTTAAACGTGGAGAGAATCTTTAATTACGTGCAGTGAATGATGTACCACAGCTCACGTGCCCCACAAATCAAACTAATCAATCTATTTAAAAGTGGAGAAAAACTTTAATTACGTGCAATGAATGATGTACCACACCTCAGCGTGCCCCACTCGTCAAACTAATAATTCATTAAATTTTATATAATAAATCATTCCTTAATAAGAATATTTTTATTTTAATAAATTAAAAATTATTATTAATAAATAAAAGTATAAATTTTTAATATTTTATTCGACAAGAAAAAACATAATTATTAATATATTTTGCATTTCAAAAATGATAAAATATATATGTATATATATATATGTATGAATGTATGTATGCGCGTGCCAATACATGTATGCGACGTAAAATATTTTAACAAACCAAATAATGTAAAATATTTTGGAATTGATGAGCACAGGTATCACTCGCTGCACCACACTCAATTTCGGACCAACTACTCGCTATTTATGCCAATTTATGACTACATATACGGTACAATAGACAGAAGTTCAGATTCAGTGTACGAAAAATCACTAAAAAGATCAGGTGAAGAAGAAGAAGAATCAGCTGACGATGTGGACGTGGTACATCTAACGCATCTAACGACGCCGGAATCAATTTATCATCTGCGGATAGGATTTGCCTCCTTGGCATCAAAGCCCCATCGCTATACCTATACATTATCACAGTGGTATCTACAGCTGTTGTGGCCTTTCACAGCTTCTTGTTCTGTCCTTGTGAGTTGGATCTATGGCCGGACTTTTGTTTCAGAGAGCAACACTTTGGACAAACTCAAATTGCAAACCTGGGTGGTACCGAGGTACATTGTGCAAGTAAGTAATTAAGCAATTCGATTACTTTTTTGTTTTCATTGATTTTGAATATGAATATGGCGTTGAGTAGTGATAATTAATTAATTAATAACTGGTACTGGTATGCACGCAGTATAACTTGCCATGGAGAAGAGAAGCTATTAATAGCTTGATAGAAGAAGCCATATTAGAAGCAGATGCGAAAGGGGTAAAAGTTATAAGTCTAGGGCTTCTGAATCAGGTAAGTAATAACAATTCATCAAATTAACGAATAAATTAGAGAAGCATTTAATGTGGAGATAGGATTAATTAAAGGTATGTGTGTGTAATTAATGCGTGACGTGACAGGGAGAGGAGCTTAACAGAAACGGAGAGATATACCTGGAAAGACACCCTAATAAGCTAAAAATCAAAGTGGTGGACGGAAGTAGCTTGGCAGCGGCGGTTGTGGTGAACAGCTTACCAAAAGCCACAGCCCACGTGCTTCTTAGAGGCACTGTTACCGCCAATAAGGTCGCTAACGCAGTTGCCTCATCTCTATGCCAAATGGGCATCAAGGTATCATTTAAGTTAAGCATTGGGCCCAAAAGTAAGCCCAAGAGAAAGCCCAACAACAAAACAAACAAAAATATTACGCAATTCACCTTCACCATCAGCACTGCTTGTTGTTGTTGTTGTTGTTGTTGTTGTAGGGTTCTAATTAATTAATTTTAATTAGTGAGCCCTGAATTAATTAATGTTTTCGTTGCAGGTAGCCACGTTATGCAAGGACGATTATGAGAAGCTTAAGCTCAGGATCCCTGTGGAGGCTCAACATAATTTGGTCCTGTCAACAAGTTACGCTCACAGCACGGTAACTATGTTTACTATTCTATAGTTTTTTTTTTTTTTTTTTGAGAATTGTTACTATTCTATAGATAGAACAGAAAAACTCGTTATTTTTTATTTTTATAGAATTAAATAGTAATGAAATCTTAGGGTAACGTTCCGTAACGGGGCAGGCATGTGTATGTACATAATAGATATATGTATGGTTACTATATTGATACTGAAGGATATTGATTGGATTAAAATTATAAACAGAAGATTTGGTTAGTGGGAGGCAATTTGACAGGAAAGGAACAAGGAAGGGCACCAAAAGGCACAATATTCATTCCGTATACACAGATACCACCAAGGAAATTGCGGAAAGATTGCTTCTACCATTCGACTCCAGCAATGATAATTCCTCCCTCTTTAAATAACATGCATTCCTGTGAGGTTAGTAGTAGCACGTGGATTAAATTATTAAATTGCTTCTTCTACCATTTTCTCCAATAAATTTAAAAAAAAAAAAAAACTAAATTTAAATAAATGCAATTAATTAAATGTAAGTGGATGCAGAACTGGCTGGGAAGGAGGGTGATGAGTGCTTGGCGTATAGCTGGAATAATACATGCGTTGGAGGGATGGGATTTGAACGAGTGTGGGCAAACTATGTGCGACATCCACCAAGTTTGGCATGCCTCTCTCCGCCATGGATTCCGCCCTCTTTTCCATGTTGCTTGAATCTTCTATTATATTATTATTATTATATTATTATTATTATATTATCATCATCATTATTGTAGAAGACTCATAAACGCTAGCTAGATAATTCGCTTTCGCAAATAATAAAGTTAACTATTAGTGATATTTTAATCCTTGTTTAATTTCACCACCAACCACGCTAAGCACTTTATGTTAATGCCCCATTTTGTTCTTCTATGAAATTACTTAAAATGATAAATAATTTTTAAGTACATCCATAAATATTTTATTTAAAAAGTTTAATCTAATTTCTTTTAACTTCTCAAATATAATATATTTTACTTTTGTGTTCATTAGTTTGTAGTGCTCAATCTTTCTCCTATTTCAAAGCAAAATTGCACTAATCTAGAGCTTGAAAATATTGAGACGAACACAACTTCAACAATTTCTTTTTCTTGCATTCCTTCACATATCATATTATCATTCAACCAAAATAACAATACCATGAGCTCCAATTCGTCTTTGTAAACTAAAGTGAAAAAAAATTAATTAGTACTATCTTCTAATAATTTTATTCATTAAATAAAAAAGAATAAATAATCAAAAGATACACAAATATGCCTTAAATCCTACTCATTCAGCCTAAAACAAAATTCTAATAATTCATAAAAGAACAAACAATTGGAATTCTTGTATTTTGAAATAAAAATTCTGATTGATAACTGCAACGAGCAGTTAGCAGTTGTAGCCTGCGAGAAAGGGCTACCCATAGAGTCCAAAGCTCTACCAATCTTTGGTCAAGAAAGGGCAAACCGTAGAAAGACCTCCTGCTCCTTGATGGAAAATCGAACCAGTGGGGTGGTCAAAATGACCGCTAGAACATATAAAGAACGAAAGGGGGTATACATTTACTAAAAAGGAATGAATTAAGGATATTTATGACATCAAAATAAAGGTAGTTCAAAACAAATTATTGGTGTTAAATTATTTATATCGGGTCTTTTTAGGAAAGGGAGTATTGGGAGAAATTTAAAGACGGTGCCAATAGCTCCACTCCAATTCCACAGACAATCACTCAATTCACAAATGGGTAATGGGGTATGGTATGGGTGGCCTAATTCGTACAAAATACTTGCAACAAAACAATGGACCGATTGTGTCAATGTGATTGCCCTTGCCATAAGAAGATGACGTACGTTCCTTGAGGTTGATCGTAACAAGTTGTCTCTCAGCAAAATCGAAAGGTCAAAAGGGGAAAAATAAAAGGCCAGAGACAGAGGAGAAAAGGAGAGAAGATGAAATCCATGCTGCTGCCGCCGACTTTGAATTAAGAATATCATCACAACCATATCGTTATCCTATCAAGCGGGATCCACTTGAATTTTTCTAAGGGGTTAACAGAAACTTATGTTTTATATCAATAATAGATACAGCGCATATATAGGTATAATAAAAAAATTCAACTCCAATTTTGACCCGATTAACCCGACTCAAAAATTTCAGACTTTCACCTAAATTTTGGATCAAAATTTTAACCCCTACTTAAAAATTAAATTTCGATGAAGTTTGAATTAAGATTCGGGTCTTTGTCGACCTCAACTTAATAATTAAAAAAAACATTTATTTGAATTTTGTGTTTTTATTTAAATTAAAAAATAATTTGTGTTTATGTTTAATTATTTATATGATTTTATAGTTGTGATGTTGATTAGAATATCTTTTATGTTTAATTTTAGTATATTAAGGGAGGTAAATTTAAATTATTTAAATATTAAAAAAATTAAAAATATTTAGTTGGGCTCAGACGGACCCGATTTGGATCGGGCCAAAACTGACCCAAAGGCAAAAAAATCAAACTTTTTATCGGGCTCAGGCCCTTTATTATCGACAAATTGCTATGCCTACGCTAATATGCATGCAACATGGTTGCGTAGACATATCACATGGTACATGTGAGCACTCGCCCTATGGGGCATGTGCTTGGCAGGAAACTACCAAAGTGGACGTTCTCATCAGGATTCTAATATTCTGTTGACGAAGAAGTAAACGGGCAGTTTTGGAATTTCGGTAAGTTCAGAATCTTTTTCCTTGTTTCTTTCTTTTTCACTTTTTAGGTACAATGAAAAGACGAATGCAAGTGTTTATCACTACTTATAACCAATCAACAGAACGCCCTAAAATTCCCCTTGTTTTGAGCCTCAATTCACAAACAAAAATTATTTTCTTTATTTTTCTAATTCTTCTCCGAATTTTTTTCCTTTTCGTCTAAACATCCTATTTAAATAATTTTTTTTTTCAATTATTAGAATACTATAATATTAAAATAATTCAAAATTATCCTTATGGGTAATTTAAAAACCTCTCTGTTATATAAAAGGGAATTCAAACGCTATTTGTCAGGCCGCTGATGAATTAATAGAATTTTCTCTTTTGAGAATTCGCGTTCGCTTCTGGTTTGCGTCAACCACAGTGGTTCTAGCTTTGTAATTGTAAAAATTAAAGAATTCGAGTAGCCAGTTTTATAGGATAGCCCTTTCTTTAAACACCAATTAACCAACCCAACGGCGGATTTGACAAACATCACACTGCCTGTAAATTTATGGAAGTAACTGGTTCAGCTATTCCGTATATGAAATCTCCCTTGGCCGCCTAGGAAGAAAAAGATTAGACTTTTGGAGACCGTGAGAAATTCAAATCAATGACTTTTTTTTTTTTAAAGCATCAATGCTGTTATTATTACTCTTGATCTTGCTATTACAGTCTCAATAACAAGAATACATAGGCAAACAAGAATAAATATCATGATACACTATGAACTTCTATGAGATTCTAGTAAAACATGTGACATAATAACCTCATAATAATAAAGTACAATAATAGGCAGCAGCCAACAACAATACCCACCACCTGCAAGAAAAAAAGAGGAGAAAATGATTTTACTATATCACAGTATTCACATATACCTAGCCTCATTCTGAAACTGGTTAACAAAACATGTCTGTAAATGTCCTTGTCAACCAGTAAAGAAGCATCTCAATGCCGGTTGGTTATAGAACTTGAAGCAAATATCGCATCTATTGATCAATTGGGATTCCATCTACATCTACTGGACGTTGCTGGTCCACTACACACTTGTATTACTTTTCATATAGCTTAACAAAATATTTCTTACTTCAAAATCACCAAAACAAAAAAAGAAGCTTCCTTTGCCACAAATGAAATAAAATCCATGGAATGAAAAATGAGAAGCTGCTTTCATCTTCAACCAAATTAATATTACCTTGATATTAAATCTGATACTCTGGACAGAGAAGACCTAAGTAGCAGCCTGCAGTTCCAAAAATACATGTCATTGAAGGGTAAAATGAATGCACAGTTTATCAATATACAATTCCTAACATATCTGCAATAGAAGAGCTCAACCATAATCTGGATTTGCTAGAAGAAAAAAGACAACAAGCATTGATCCGTTTGGAAGCATATCATCAACAAACCAAAGTCGGTCTTCAACAAAAAAGTCAAACAAAGAAAATTTCATATAAAAAAATGCTATATTATTGCAGTTTTATGCGTCCTTATCCCCAAATGTGAAGTAGCTAGAACAAACTATTAACCATAAGAGTTTCTATAAATCTGGAAGTTGGTAAAATCAAAGTTTATTGCCCAGAGTTATAAGTCAGGTAATAAAACAGAGGTTTAACAACTTTGTAAAACTTTTATATCCGCTAAAACTTTCAAAATTTGTGCACACGCAAACTATCAAAATTTGTGCACAGTATCAAGATTGAAAAATCTCAAACAGCAAACTTTGTCCACAATAGCAGATGAAATTTGCCAAATGAAACCCTTTTCTTTAAACCCCAAATGCAAGCATCGGGTTTTACATGTGTGCATTATCTTGTTTTATATCCCATAAATTAAGGAACTTCCCTATGCAGCTGTGCGACAACATATAAAAATAAGCTAGCTTAACAAAATTAATGCATATGAACTTTAATACCCAACTGTCTGCCTCCAAATCTTTCCAACATGTTCTGTCCCAAATAAACCACCTACAGGACGGCACAACTATTGTGCTTTACCTTCTCATCTTTTGGAGTAAAAACAGCTTTAACAGCATCAAAAACCTCTGCAACAGGCTTTGCAGCATCAATCTAAAAGTAAAAGCAACAAAACTGGTCACTGCAAGAACATAAAATATCATTTAAAACATTATTACCAAAATAAAAATTGGTGAACAAAATATTACCTTCCGAACTTTACCCTTAGCTTCATAATATTGAACCACAGGGAGACTAGATTCTAAGAAAACCTTAAACCGCTTCCTAATTGTCTCAACGTTATCATCTTCTCTTCCCTGCATTACTCAAAAAGAAATTAAAATTTTTTATGTCCAAAGTAAGAAAAAGGAATTGAGATACAAGAGGAAAAAGATAACATAATGAAAAGACAGAAAACTCCCCGAGAGAAAGGCAACTTTTGTCTAACCTGATTCCTATTCAAAATGCGCCTCTCCATCTCCTCCTCAGAACAGTCAAAAAACAGAACGAATTCTGGCTCAATCTTGGTCTGCAGGAAACAATAATTTTCGGCAAACAAGAAGCCATGCTAAAATCAATGAATTGTCAATGTTACTTGCATGTGAAAGCTAACATTTCCACAATATGAAGAGTCACATAGAAGACTTACAACAGCTTCAAATGCAGCACGATTTTCCTCGTTTCGGGGAAAACCATCGATGAGAAATTTATCATTACCACTTTCCTCCATTGCTTTTTGGAGAAGCTTAATTGTGACCTCTGAAGGAACGATTTTTCCCTCTTTAATCATGTTCTGAATCATGGTTCTGTAGAACACAAGAAAACAAAATATTTATGCCAAAGTCTTGCAGAACCAGGTTGACACATGGGCCAAACAAAAAAACTCCATATCCAAGACCTGGTACTACAACATAAAATGCTCTTCGGGCAGAATGGCTGAAAAGACCAAGAGACATCCCCAATACCTTTAGGAGAGCACAATTCATGCTTTACAAATCTTAAACACTTTCATAAGAAGCTATTAAGCCATAAACTCAAGTTGACAAAATCTCAAATTCTAAACCAGTTGGAGTCAGCTACAATTGAAACATTAATCGAATAAGGTCGTTAGCACAGGATATAGTCAATAATGTCACCATTAAGACTCAAGTGCATTTAAAATATGAACCTTGGTTGCCCAAAAGCACTGAGCATGACTGAGGCTCATTTCAAACTAGAGCTTCCACAATATTTCACTGATGGATAACTGAAAATTTTAGAGCATGATTTTTCAATTGACAGTTTGACCAAAGGGTATATCAAATCTGACAGCTTAAATGAAAGCAACATGGTAATCCTCCATACCCATTTTCAGAGCCAGATTTGATTTCGGCTCTGAGAAGATCACCAGCACTGAGATGGGTGTATCCAAAGTGTTCAACAATGTTTGCGCACTGGGTTCCTTTTCCACTGCCTGGTCCACCTGGTCAATTAATAGTATTGATGTATCAACTCATAGAAGCATCAAAAGAATTAAGAGAATAGAAATGAAGAGGAAAGTCATAAATCACAAGCTTGGAAAAATTAAAAGGAAAACAATAGCAGATCAGAGATGGATATGCGATACACCTCAAACGTGAGAAAACGACAAAAGTGTCAATATCTTCCGCTTCATATCACCATTGAACAAAATATATTAAATATATTTGGGATAAACAGTAAATATTTGTGTTGAGGCCTAGTCTTTGTAACAGATAAGCAGAATAGAAACATAATATAAAAATTGCAACAACGATAACAGAACTCTAATGCAATGGAACAATTGAATCCCAGTTTATTTAAAATTGAGATTTGGATATCTTATACATTTGCAAAAAGCAAAAGACATTACCAGACAAAATTACTACAAATACTCTACTAAGAGCTAATACAAAATGCTTACCCAAAACAAAAACAACAGTGGGGTTCTTTACAGCTGCGGTAGCATCTGCTTCCTGCAAGCAGATATATGACATACGACAACATCAAGGAAAGATATAGACCAATGATAAAGGACGATGGCGCAAATAACCATGGCGCAAGTCAAATATAAATAGATTCACATGATAACTTTTCTATGTACCTTACAACTTTATCAACAACAACAAGGCGATGAATTTAATTGACTTTAGTTGATAAAGAATAGTATTGATCTTTTTAGTACAACTCTATCCAGGGATTCTTTTGCCATATAATGAAATTATTTACTATGATTTCTCGAGATTTGGATGGAGCAAAAACATCCTCGATTGAAATTGGGATTGCACACTTTAGATCACAAAAAAAGGCATCAAAATCAGTACCATGACAGGAGTTTCAACCACAGTTCCCATCAGCGCCAACTAATTCAGTCTGAATAACCGATCTGCCAAAAAAGAAAGAAAAAAAAAACACAATGTATGAGGCAATTGCTTTTAGGATCAAATCCATTATCTAAAAAGCATCAAATGACAGACATAATGAATTCGAAATTGTAAGAATATAATGCAATCAAACACGTCAATTTAAGAATAATAGTGGGTGAATGACCGGCAATTCAGTAATACTACTAGCACAAGAGGTTAACGTTATTAGATCTCTAAATTTCTCCAAATATTTGGATGCGATCAAAACACACAGGAATGAGATCGTGAGGAAAGAAAGAGAAAGAACATTTTAGTTGCTCGAATTGAAAAGAAAAAAAGGCAAAAAGAATCTGAATTGTTAGATCCAATCGCGCAAAAACGGTGAGATCAGATTCGGGAGAAATGCGAAAGCTAAAAGCATGACGAAAGAAGAGAGGTCAAATGAACAAAATAACAAGACGTGAATATCTCTGAATAGAAAAGAGATTTATCAGATCCAGAGGGAACGGGAGAGGCTTAGGATTACCTTAGCGAATTGCGAGCGTTGTTTTGTTTGGAGAGAGAGAGAGAGAGAATATGGAGGGAAAGAAAGAAGGCAGAGGGATGCCAATTGCCGATGTTAGTGTTTTTTGTTGTTGTGGAAGAGGATTGGATCTGCTTCTTCATTTATAATTACACCGCACATACGCACATATATACACACACCTTTGCCGTCAAAGTTTCCGTTCCTCCATTCAAAAAAATTAAATTAAATTAAATTAACCTTCAGCGCTCTTCTACCCGTCAGTTCGCTTTCGCTCCCTCTTTCCGCGTACACGTCGGTAGGGGTATATCGGAGAATTCATCCTTCATTCCCTTGTGAATGGCCTAACCCCACAAGACTGATCAACGACCACACTACATAGTACATAACCAACAAATTTTAACGGTATATTATAAAATTACGAAAATACACAGCACAGTGACAAATTGGAATAAGAAATAATAAAAAAGGGAGGCATATGATTCTTACGCTTCATTGGGAATCCAATTCGGAATCCTTGACGCTGGCCTTCCACCCCCGGTAGTCAAATTATTGGAATCAGCATGATATGAGATTCGCATTTTCCAGCACGACATCGTTTTATTTTATTTTATTTTTTTCCTTGCATCGATCATTACTTGTGATATTTCTTTCTGTTCCGTAGCGATGGAGAATAGAAAACCAACCGCAAGCATTTAAACTGCATTTAATTTTAATAAGCGTCTGTAATTAATTGGATCTGGACACTATCTATTTACTTATTTTATAAAAGGGAAAATTTGGGGGGGCGGGGGGAGGAGGGGGTGAACGAAGATAATTTCGCCGGAATCAGTGACGTTGACTGTCGATGGGAGAGGAAAAAAAGGTTGTATTGTTTGTTATTGTTCAATGTTCATGGAATCGACCTGTTCTCTAAGCACTGGCATGCAATGCACGAGCCACCAAGAGTGTTTCATTAACCTTGGTTAAAAACAACAAAAAGCGAGCATAGAATTAGGGGATTTTTCTCTTCATATTAACTTTTATAAACTTTTTTAAATTTAATTACAAAAATTAAATGAAATTATACTTACAAAAAAATTATAGTTATAAAATGTTAATTTTTTATAATTATAATTTTATTTAAAAATTATTATCTTGAATTTTGATATTTATTTGTTTGATTGAATGTAGAGTATTTTTGTAATTATAATTTTTATTTTTTAAAATTTTATAAAATAAAATAATTTTTTAATTTATTTAGAGATAAAATAATTATTTTTAGTATAAAAATAATTAGTTGATATAAATTTAAATAAATAATATAAAAATTTTATGATAATTAAATATATATACGAAAATAAAAGTGGTGTAAAAATAAATTCTCAAAGTTTTATTTATTAATACAGAAACCCTGAATAAAATTGATAATAATACTCAGTCCGCGCACCAATTAAGGAGGGTGCTTCAGCTGTTGGAGGAGAATTCTCTGATAAGCCGTTGACGTGACGACCATTGAGATCTCAGATCTGAATTCTGATCTACGAAGTTGAAGTTTTTTCTCTTTCTTTTTTTTTTTTTTTTTGTTCTTTTCCTTTCAAAGAAGAACGGATAAGATAGGGAAAGTGCTGGAGTGATGGAAGATCGATATTCAGTAAATAGTCCAAGAAGGATTCTGAGTTTCTCAAAGAGAAGGAGAGCCACTGTTTCATTTTTGGATCAAGATGACAGAACTTATTCTGGGTTTGGTCCAAAAACTTCTGAAGTTTATGGCTTTGTCGGATCCATCACCACCGTTGTAGCTACAGGTCTCTCTTCTTCTCCTTCTTCTTATTTTTTTTTTTCAAAATAATCTTTCTCAGTCATTCATATCAAATCCTAATCCAATTTGCATATATGTATTGCATTCGCAGATTTGCTGCTGCATTATTCATTCATGTACAAAAATAATATGAGTTGACCTTTATTATTACCTCCTCTTAATGAATTAGCAGGCATTTTCTTGGTGTGGGCATATGTTCCTGAACGCTGTTTAAATGCAATCGGGATTTATTACTATCCTAGTAGGTGAGAGTTAATTCATGTTAGGTATTGGGATTTATATATTTTTTTTATTTTGGTTTCTCTCTCATTTAGGTATTGGGCGTTGGCGGTGCCAGCTTATGCTATTGTGACACTAGTATTAGCACTTGTGTTTTATATTGGCCTCAATTTCATGTCCACTCCCCCTCCGACTTCGTTGAATAAAATGTTCGGTGAGCTTACTTTTCACTTTGAGCAGATTACGAATTTAGTCTGTCCATTCTATTTGTTTAATATGACTTCTTCTACTCATGATGTGCAGACGAGTTCACCAGAGAAGCTTCTTCATACTCACCGGAGGGAGATGACCGGCCTATTGAGCCCATATCTGATATTTCGATTGACAAAATCAATGCTCTCATGTTCAATGATGTAAATTGAGAATCCACCTTTCGTATTTTTTATGTTTTTTCACCGGAAAAAAGCCTTGTATCTTGTATGTATCCATCCATCCATCATTCCCTGCTTCTTCAAGTTAAAACAAAAGCTAAAACTAACCAGTTTATCCCAGCAGCAGATTATGAAAACATTATTAAAACAGAAAACAATAGTGAATCATCATTTTTTACGGAAAGTCTCTCCCATGCCATTTACATGAATTATCATTTGTTATGATACCGTCTCCTCAATCCAGATTGTTCTTCCTCATGCCCGTAAAGAACTGCATTTTAAGCTAGGCAAAATTTTAATTTTGATTAGGACTCCAGTGGTATCCTTTTTAAGCGATGGAACTGCTCATCTGCAAATCTCAGGTACCTTAACAACAAGCTTATCGGTCTCCCCAGTTGGTCACCCACAAGACTACTCAGTCATTTAAGAGTCAATATGTACTACCAAATCATCAAGTTGCCCCCAATATCAAGTTTCCCGGCAGCAGAACTGCTTCTCTGGTCACAGATGAATGCTTTAAGTAGCAACTTCTGGATTATCTTCATTGCTCCGACTTTTGATCCGGTCCATCTGTGCAACTAGCATCTGGTACACCCTATCCTTAAGCTGCATGGCACAAACATTCAATTCAAGTTGCAAAACGTCAAGGAAACATGAACAACTGAAACATATTGGCATGGTAGTTCCAAGATCTGTAAGTCATTAAATTTCACTGCAGAATGCAATCTTCAACATTAACTAGGTCAAATACAAAGAAAATGTTCTTGTTATGAGCCAATATCATGTCAGAAAAGAAAAAGAAGGCTAAGAGTTGTAAGAGTTGAACTGAGTTACCTCATTGAGGCCTTCTTCATTCATTACCGATACACGGATCGCTCCATCAGGTCCCATTTTCCGGTAACTAGCCATTTCAAGATGCTCACCATCCTCATCTTCTGTGACGTAAGCTACAGGAGATGTTTGCAACAGATCGCATTTTGAGACGACATCAAGCCAAATATGATCACTGAACCTTTCCTTAATCTCTTTGTATATCGTGAACTGCATTACACAATACCAGCAACCAAAACTAATCAATAATGGAGATAAATGAAATACAGTTAAACTGAACACTTTCAAGCACGAAAAATACTATACTTAAAATAATATACTATACATAGTCAATACCTGATCAGAAGGTGACGTTCCACATTCTCCAGAGAGATCATGGACAAATAGTATCGCTGTTGGCAAATGAGTGAGGACTGCAAGAGTTAACTTCTCCAAATTGTTCCTGTCCTCTTCAGGTTTAATCAAGAAATCATCAAATAATGATTAGGAGTTTTCAATGAAACAAGTTTACAGAATGTATATGATATTCAATTACAGAAAAGTCAAGTGTCTTTTACCATCAGGTCTCTGCAATAGGCCAGGGGTGTCAGTGATCTGCAATCAACATTAAAATGTAAACAAATACTAATATGAAAAATGTAACTGCAGTAGTGTTCGCATCTTAAGGAAAATGCTTAACCTGAAAATTCTGGTAGCCTAAATTAATGTGACCCATCAGAATTCCTCTAGTGGTAAATGGGTAGTTGCAGACCTAAGGGGAAAAGAGAAGTCACTGTTAACAGCAAGGTACCAACAGTCTTTTCAACCATTCTAGTTCACCTTTTACATTCAGACATTTCAACATTTACAACCCAAATTCCTGGTGAAACAAAGTCCAAGAGAACCATCATTTAAATCGTCATTGCACCTATCATCCCCTACTTATGAAATGCAAGATTCCATTCAAAATCAGTGTTTGTAACTCATCCATTGTTTCGGCCCACTTTCTCCCTCTTTCACGAAACAGCAATTGAAAAGTACTACCAAGAAGGATTCTTGTTACAATAACCCATTAAAGAAAGTTAAAAAATTTACCATGGAACTCCTTCAAGGACACTTGAACAGCTCATTCGAGGGCCAGATCTAAACATTTAAAACTCAACAACACTTTGACCATGAGTGAGCTTGGATCAACTAGGTTTGGCAACATCATTTTTTAGCAGCACTTATATTAAACTATAGGAAATTTAACAAGAACAATTGAGAGCAAACAACTCTTCGGTAGGAAATCTGTGCAAACCTCAGGCTTTCCAGTGGAGATTACACGAACCAAGGATGACTTCCCCACATTAGGAGCTCCAACGAGACAGAGAGTAGGTGTTTCAAGATCAACAACAGGCATTACCCGCAAAGTCTATAAACCACAGATGAAGCATGGCTTGTCAGATATGTTCAGTTGCAACATATCAGCACAAACATTGGATTTTGGAAAACAATGAAAAGACAATAAAAACAATCATAGCATAATTCACCATACTACATAAAAGAGAAAGATACCTTGGCAATGTTCAATAAATCATCAACAGCTTTTCCTTCACGGTTAAATACTTCCTCAAGTCTCTGTAAACCCTGCAGGTAAAATCATAGCATACATGATATTTATGGACATTCAAAAAAAAAAAAAAAAGGATGAGACTTATCCAGTACTTCGCAAGCACATAATAACTAACCTCACTCAACCTTTCCTCTGCTTCTCTTTTTGACAAAGACTGGAGGGAATTAAATCAAAAGGTCACTTAAAAAAAAATTGCTTCAATAAATAAAAGTGCAATAAATGACATGTATTAAAACATTCAGCCTTCAAGTACATCTAATGAAAACAAGCGAGTAAGATAACATGTATAAACCAGTAAGCCTTTAACATGTAAAGGAAAACAAAGGGATGAAACAGGCAAAGAATCAGGAAGAAATGTGCACAAACACATCTCAGTTGATTGCTTGATTAAAACTGAAGAATCTAACAAAAGTGAACAACAGCATTATTCAATTAAACAACCAAAAGCACTCCCATAAGATAAAGGATTGAATTTAGTATCCAGCCAGGAGTCTAACCTTTGCACAGAGAGAAGCATGCTCTTTTCCAGCTGATACAACCTTCTTTCTCAGAGCATCCACATTTTTCAAAACCTGTCAATGCATAATTGCAAATAAATTTTGTATATTACAAAAAGTCCTTTGAAACGTCAACACAGTCAATAACTTACGTTAAGAATACCAGTGTAGAAACAAAACAGATTTCTCAGTGACAATGCATAGCTAAAGAGCAGTATATAGTCAAACAATTACCTTTTCATAGTTTCCATCCCCAAGTGTCAGCTCAATAAGAGACCGTTCATAAGGGTGCAAACATTTTCTATTAGGAAAATTTGCAACGTAGTCTCTCAATGGAACTGCCAATTCCTGAAGATATCAGCTTTAATCTGTGTGTTTAAAGTACAAGTATTGATACAAAATAAATAACAAATGAAGTCGGGGCATACTTTCATCAGCGCATCAAGTTGCTTAGCAGCTTTGTTCCTCTCTCGCTTGGCGATATTGGAAATGCCTAATAAAATCAAATACAATATAAAAGCATCCCAACGAAACAGGATAGCATAAAGGGATAATAACCTTTGGTTGCTGAGACTCTTTTGGCCTTCTTTAAAGCCGAGGACAAAATATCAACAGATGGCATCACCATAGGTAATTTTTGAAATGCACCAACACTTTCAATTTCCTTCACCTGTTAAATAAAAAACAACACAACTTCATTTAATTAAAACTGCTTTCATACTTTTTTTTGTTTTCTTTGTTAATACAGCAATGTATTTGATAATAAATAAATAAATAAAACCATCGGCTTGTTCTGCAAAACTCCGTGGGCGGCGGTCTGCACTTGTTGACTACAAAAGCACGAGCTCCGATATTCTGTTATTGATGGAGACGCGTATAAGCCTGCAATTGGATGATAATGAGCAACGAAGGAATTGAAGTGGAATCTGGAGATTGTAAAATGGAATTAGCGAAACCTGGTGGCGATCGAGATTTTCGAAGATGAATTTTAGGGCGAGGAATTTGCCATAGCTGTAAATGGCTTAAACATATTCTCATACTCATCCTCCGCTTTCTTTTGGATTTGGGGTTTAAGGAATGCTGTCTTCACTTCTCAACGTATTTTTTTCACTATTCAATTCAGTCACGTGGATGTCATGTGCAATGTATACAACGAAGACGATCCCTTAATAGTTTAATTACACAAAATTCTTGGGTATTCCTCAAGTACTCTTCTTTTTCTCTTTTTTTTTTTTCATTTACTTCTTATTATTTGTATGCTTTAATCAACTCAGATGATATACGTATACTAAAGACTTTCTCGAGGAAAGCATTTGCTGTGATGGCCCTTACCATGTGTATAATTCACTAAATTATGATGTTATGGATACGCTAAAGACCTGGTGGTTTTATATTATTTTATCTACATCTGTTATGTGATGATATTATAGAACCGTAATAGTTACTTTTTTTTTAATTACAATCAAAATTATACACATTATTTACCATCATTAATTGTAAATAAATATAATATGTCTATTTTGATAATTTTCGTTCCAACCAACTACTCCATTTTTATTTTTTTTTTCATTTTCCTTTTAAAACTCTAGTGCTTTATACTTTTTTTTTTTGTAAGTTTACTAATTTGCAATTACAATGGATTAGAATCAAATTGGACCATAATGAAAATTAAAGTACGAGGTTTACTTGAAGAGTATGAATCAAAATCTAAATAAATTGTATTGCCATTAATATTTTTTTTCATCTTTAAATTGAAATTAATAGTAACAAGTTACTAAAATATCCATAACTTATTATTATTGTTGTTATTGGTCGTCGTCATAATAATAATAATAATAATAATAATAATAATAATAATAATAACAACAACAAATATATTAATAAAATATTAATAACAAAAAGTGTTAATAATATCAACAATAACAATAATGCCAATAGCATCAACTACAACAAAATCGGCGAACAACAACAACAACCAAATTGATTTATGCAGTGCTTAATTTTTTTTTCCCTTTTTCAGATATTTAAAGAAGGTAAAAAATGAGAATTATAAGATTTGAGTGGAGTACCAAAAATGAAGTTATGATATCCAACTCCCTATAATCAAAACTCCAATAAGCCACAAGGGAAAGAGACAAAAGGTATAGATAACAACACTATTAAAAAATAAGATTACTATTACATGGACGACGCTACAAGAATCTACGGTTCCAACTTCCCAGCCCAATCGATCTACATACAATACGGTAATGAATAGCACATCTATGCAAGAAAAAAAGAAAACAAAGAATTTCAAGCGTCAAACAGTTGACTAAACAAAAAGACCGCAAGATATGAATCATTCATCTGCATGACTATAATACAACGTAGTAGCAAATGCGAATTAATCTCATCGAGTCCATGAAACTGAATCTATCTCATCCCTCGCTGCCTTGTACAATTCAAGCCTCTTAGCACACTGTAGTCTCCTTTCCATCATGGCCGGGTCTTCATCCAACAATTGTCCAAGCTGCTTAGCCTGCAACAGATTGAAACCAGCAAGAAAAGAAAAGTTAATAAGATGAGAGTCTGATGCTCATTCCTATGGCATACAAATATGAGAGGGAGCGAGAGAGAACCTCTTTCCTGCCTATTTGAGTGTAGAAGTGATTTAATAATGACAGCTTGGCCTCCCTAACTTGGCAATAAACAATTGCCTTAGGAATAGTGTTCCTAAGTGTTTCCGACACCATACCCACATATGAGGACACATTTGATCCTATCCTCCTAAAGTGACCATCTGAATACCGATCAACTGCCTGGGAAGCAGTATTTCCAGAATTTCCAGGATTTCCTGCTTTCTCCACTTCCTGGGGAAGCTTACGAAAGAATTCAACTGTTAAATATGAAGCTTCCATATCCACCAAACGGATAACTGTCTTCTTGCCCTCATCGCGGAACCTTTCCAAAGACTCATTCGCAGCAGCTGCTATCTCAGCTTGCAGAGTTGGGAAGCGCTTCAACTCCTGCTTGTGAAAAAACATTTAATACATAAACTTTCCCGTCAACTCTGAGATAAGATAAAGTTTCTAAAGTTCAACCTGAGTTTCTCCAATTGACTTCCTCACGAGCTCTTTCAATACAAAATGCACCTACGCCAGAAGTTCTAAATCAGTAAAGACGATTTTACAGCATCCAGGCAAACTTGAACATCCCCTTTAGGCCAAACCTAGCAATTCAGTAATTACAGAAACTGGGACAACTTACCGCATCCGCAGAAGCTTCAGCTGGACCTCGGAAATAACTCAGTGAACCTTCAATTAGGCGTCGATAACCTTGCTCTGGGGCAATCAAGTGAGGCTGATAACCATCTGCCTCCGATACTACTTTCTTTACATTCTGCAGAGACAGATGCCGGTCAAATGGAAGCTTCCTCAAAGCAGCAGGAAGCTGGTTGTCGAAGACTCCATAAATACGATCACCTCCAGGTCGCCTAAGATAATATGAAATCCAAAGAAGCAAACAATCTTATTCAGTCAAAGTCTGGGACTAAGGACAGGTGTACATGAGGAGCATGTGTCCCTATAAAACAGAGTCATTCATGGTTCAGCTATGGCATAGACATCTCAACTAGAAAGCCAAGCAAAGAGTAAGGCTTACGTGTCTAGACCCAACTTCCTTTCTATTCAGCTAAAAGCTAACTTCTTAAATTATAGTATATCACATTCAAAATTGAAAAGAAAAAGTAAAAATAATGATTATCAACATATTCTTAATCAAAATAAGGTTAGTTAGATAACAGGCCCCCCAAAGAATGAAATTAAAACCAGAATAGAATAGCAAAGATGAGATCAAACAGCACATGATTTAAATGTGGTCAAACCAGTAACCCCCCACCTCTTCCAGAGAAAGAAATAAAATAAAAATAATTAAAAAGAAGAAGAAGAAAAACACTTGAATTTATCACAATTTGGCTGCTTAAAAAACTACAACTGCAGATAGAGAAAAAATTGAAGTTGACAGGCAATTACCCTCCATCCAGATGCTCCTTGAATATCCGGTCAAATGCTCGGCATAGTTCCAAAATCGTGTATAGTTGAGCCTAAAATATTACACCAAAGCTATGAACAACACAGTAAACTCTTTTTCCTAAAAAATAGTACAGGTTTAAGCCACTCACCCCAGCATCAACAGCAATAGGCCGACCAAGATGGTCCATCTCAGATTCAAGTTCTTCAATGCTTTTGTTTATTAAGGAAGTGATGCTTGGTATCCGAGACCTAATTACAGATTCCAAGTGCTAAAAACAAGGTACCCCATCAAAATGATATTCAGATATTATATTTTAGTTTTCAAAAGGCCATCTTAAATCAAAAGATGCTCAAAAAAAGAACCTTTGACAGAAGCTTTGCAAGATACTCTGAACCCATTTTGCCGGCTAAGTGTCCATAGTCCGGACTGGTAGCAAAGTACTCACGTTCCTTGCGCCTTGCAACGATCATGTCAATGTTTCTGTTTATATCAGCTTGGGAGCGGTTCACAATTCCAACCCAAGGATGTTGTAGTCGATAAGATCTTCCTTCTAGCACCTTAGGGTAGAGAAGCAAATTAAAACTTACTCAACATTTTCAAATAATTGAAGAAGCAATTCAGTAAAGATTCACAATATGCAGTAGAAAAACGTAAACAGACTCTGGATACTGTAGAAATTCTCTGGGATCACGGTTGACATACCAAATACCACAATTCCTCATGCTACAATCAGTTCTACTCACAAGATATCTAAATCTCTAACATGACATTTATCCCAACTATTGGGAACTTGAAAACAGTGAAAATTACCAGAAAACTAAGGGATAAAGACAAACTGAAAAAATACTTACATCCAATGCATTGGTTCCTTTGTCCATCAAATCCAGCTTCGTCAACACCCCAAATGTCCGTTCACCTGCAACAGTTCGCTCAATCAATTTGTAACTTAAGATTAAATTGGAGGACAATTTTCTGCATAGAATGTATAATTTAACTACAGAAGACAGTAAATGAGCTGTACCAGTGGGATCCACTTCTCTTGCGAGCTTCATTGCATCAGAAGTTGCAATATCTTGATTGGCTGGAGATATTGCTAATATGACGGAATTAGGCTACAAAATAAGAAACGAACATCAGTTAGAATTGAAACAATACCAAAAATAAGAAATTCAACTTGAAAATGGATATAGGGTATGGTAAATAAATGCCAAGCTAACATAAACTACTAGATGCAAATGCTTATTCAAAATCTAAAGCCACCCGGTGTTGGTGCACGGTAACACATTTGAAAAGGATATGTACAGAAGGAAATGTAATATGGTCAAATAGCAGTTCGAACTAGCCACTGGTCATACATAATAGTCGATATTAGTCTTGACAGAGGCTTAGTCAATTCAAGAAAAACAAGGAAACCAAAAATGTGAGAAGGTGCTATAAACAGAAACATTGGTAGTTGCTTGTTACCTTCTCAACATAAGATCGCACCATGGATTCAATGTCTTCGACAATAGTATCGGGTTGTCCCTCTGAAAAGTGTAATCTCCACGTTCAGAATCATAGATTATAATCACAAAGTGGAAAAAGGTAAATTCATAACAATAAACTATGTATAAATAAGACATACCAACAGCGACTTTGGTCAGACCAGGTAAATCGATCAGGGTTAAGTTGACAACTGCAAATCAAGGGAACCACCAAGAGATTGTTAGGGAGAAACAAAAATCACTTATGATAGAAAAAGAAAACAATAGAAAAGGTACAGAAATGACGGACCATGTGGAGAGTAGATGCTAAGATGGATAGGTATCGGAGAAATTTGTTTCGTCTTCCCAGTTACCCTATCAGTCTCATCCTGAATTTCCTTACGAACCATGGCTGTGGCGACCCAGAATTAGGAAGATTAGTTGAGCTCCCAAGTAAAACAATGAAAAAATAAACATCAATTAACATAAACGAACGGAAATAGAAGTGTATACATGATTCCACTCATTAATAATTAAAGAGGAATAATCATTTTAGAAGTACAAGTCAAAGTCATGGACGAAACTTGCGCAATCAAAAGCAGCATATATTAACGAGGCAAAAGAATTAAACGAGATTAGACATACAGAAATCAGTGAATCGTCTTTTAGGCAAGTGAAGAAACTCAGCATACTCCTGTGAACCATCGTCTGTCTTGTGAAGCTGCAGTACCAACGGCCGCCTCGTCACAATCCCTGCAATTATTATCATTATTATTTCAACGATGAAACTCGAGCCAAATAATAAATTAATTATCCAGAATAAGAAGAGAAAAACTAACCGGATCCTCTAGGAAGAAAGTCACGGCCGACAACGCTTTCGAGCACCGAAGATTTGCCTGAACTCTGGCCACCGACGACGGCAACGGAAGGAAGAGCTTCCCAAAGAGAAGAGAAAGCGTTGTCGCCACCTCCATAATCTCCGAGCACAGTGCATGCTCTCTGAATCCGATTCACCAACCCGATCAAGCTCTCCATCGTAGTCATTTTTCTAATTTCGCTACTGCTTTTGCTTTGCTGTTGCAACTAAATTAACTGGTATTGAGAAATTAATTTTAAAAAAAAAACCTAATATTTAACGAAACAAACTACTTCACGCCCTTTTGGATATTCACTAGAGAACTCTGGATTCCACAAGGAGAAGAAACGGCTTTGACAGTGGAGCTGGTGGTGCCCGGTTTGGTTCGGTTTGGCTATAGCTTACGTTTACTTGAGTTACAAACTTAGTACAAGAAATCAGAGATGCAGAGAGAGAATGAGAGAGAGAGAATGAATCAAACGACTAATGAACAATGAGAGAATAATAAATTAATTAAAATATAGCGGGTGTTTTTGGACAAAGGCCACCAGGGGGATGATCAATTTCAAACGGTCATCCCCGGTAACAGTCAAGACGCTACGCTCGCCACGCACCATTCGGATTGCTGACACGTGGAATTTGTTTTTATTTTAAAAGGACACTACGCGTTTAAATTTTGAATCTTCAAGAAATTAAACGGACGAAAGCTGACCCCGCTTCACAATTGTATGAAAAATCAAATCAAAATCTATATTTTGGAGCTTCTAGAGCAGCCATTTGGTCGGATTGTAAAGTCGCGTTGTGTCCGTAATAAAATTACAATAACAGTGTTTATTTAATTAGTTTTAAAAATATTATTTAATTAATTCAAGTAATAATTAGTTGTTAATTTTTTTAAATAATAAAATTAACTCCAAAATATATCATCTGATCTCTCACAAAGGGGAATGGAGATAGATTTATTAGTGAGAGGAGAATTAGTTCAATTTCTCCTTAAATAGTATGAGCAGAATTAGAAATCCCTGTACTTGTATTTCTAAATAGATAACCGAGAACGAACAAAACCATACCTGCCACTCAATGACACATTATAAAAGGAATATTTTAACTTTATTCTTTTATTATTAATTTTTTAATGGAATATTGTATAAAAAAAAAAAATTGAGAACCATCGTCAATGTCAGTCAGAATGGGCGTCTGGCGCAACGACGATAAATCCAACGTACAAACGCGGGTATTCTCATTCGTGGTGGGTCACCTAGGCCAGCATAACATTTTATCTGCTTTACGGTTGGGGCCGATTAAAGGAAAATTTTCACTTATATTGTTTTATCTATCTGTCAGAAACATTTCAGCAACATCAAGTTAATTGATATCATTAAAATTTGACAAAACAGCATCCACGTAATCAATTATCAAAGAAACGCGGTGCAATCTTCCTGATGAGGTGGTAAGAGTATCGATGATTTATTCCTCAAAAAGAAATAATACCTAATTCTATAACTATAAATGAAAATCCTTTCCACACTTGATATGATGTCACGTGACGAGAACCCAAACCCTCGGAGACCTGTTCTTAGGATAAGCGCTTAATTTTACTTGAACAAGAATTGACGCCAGCACACACAGAGGGCGCAAAGCTAAAAGATCCGTCCCAAGAAATCAAACTGTTCTTGGCCAACATAGAAGTACATATAATACAATAATGCTATCTGTTATTTTTGTTCCCGTACAGAGATCTTGAAAGGTTCCTCTGATTGGCAGAGTCCTTGAACGTAGTTGCTTCATGAATAAATTGAAGTCGTGGGAGGAATAGTCCAGTGGTTCATTCCTTCCTATAAACCAAAGTTGGATATGCTGGATCCCACATGTTCAACTCTACAAATTCTAAAAGTTCCTCCTGCAAATCACAAATGATTATGAGGAAAATTTTTTAAAACTTCTAAAGCATAGGGCCCGTCTTATATTTTGGAGTGCTCAATAATAATTGTCCTCTCAAGAAACATGGAGCCCAATTGGCATAATCATCAAGGTCGCCTGTTGCAACAGCTTCAAGTTTTGATGCCATTATGGTTCCTTCTAATGTCATTCCAAAGAATTCAAAGTGAAAAGGTTTGCTTTATAAAACCCAGTCATCTACAGCAGTTGGCTTCACTTTTTGTCGGTGTGATATTCACAAAAGACTATGAACTAAGTTTTTCCTTCAATTAATATGGAAATCTCTTCCGTGTAAATATGATCAAACCAGATTTTTGAATCGAAAGCAACAAGCCAGTACCTGGTTAAATCTCTGGAGCTCTCGAGCATCCACACCACGGTAACCTTCTGCAAGATCCTCTTCCACAGCTTCCTTCACCACAGCTGCAGCTACCTCCTTTGTTATATTCCGTATACTGTGTAAAACAATAAGTTCAGCAAGCTTACTCAAAACATTTCGAACCTCCTAAACAGGGGAAGAAAACAACTGTTTACCTAGATATAGAAGGGTATATTTTTCCCTTGACGACCTCCTCTTCAGTTATGTATTCAGCTAGGCTGTAATTTTCAATTGAATTTCAGTATAATCAAAGTCCAATGAAAAAGAACCAGAAAACCTAAATTAATCTAAACTACATGAAGCTCAGAAAAAACAGCAGGCAATGCCTTTATAGCATTGCAATGCTTACGCGGTGCTGGTAAAAAAGAGCTATAAAGGTCCAAATTTTATCAATCTTATATTTGCATTCAATGGCAATAAATTCACAAATTCAGCATTTGCAGTAGCCCATCTGATAGAAGTTTTTTGAAAATGATAAAATGACAATACCACTCTGCTGCAGCCTGTAGCATGCCATCAGAGATGATCCTTGAACCAGATAGAAGAGTACCAAGTCCAACACTGCATGATTGGGTTGGTGTATCATTAAAAAGGAATAAATGACTTATATAGATTTACGCATATCAACGTATAAGTGGATAACCAACCCAGGAAAGAGGTACATATTGTTCCCCTGGTTGCAGTGCCCAATGTGACCATTTCCTGCAGGACCCATTACAATCATCATGAAGAAAAGAGGGAGGAAAGATTTACCACATGGAAAAATACAATCAATTAAATGGTTGGATTTACATTCTAAAACTTACAAGGATAATTATGTTTGAAATCAGCTGGTAAAGAATAAGACACAAGAACCTATTCTTATGTCTGTCGTATAGATATATTATATGGTAATGTAGGCCCAGAAACAACTTCGGCAAACTAAGTAAAGAAAACGCAACCTGATTTAGCCATGGAACCTTTACAATAGAATGGCCATTAAACAGATAGTGCTAGTATGTTGCATTTGTACACACTCCATGTCATCTGGCATACAGTGGCAGTAAAGTCTATGTTTTTTTACATCTATTCCATAATTTCAATGAGTCATACATAAGCTGATCTAAATTATGGTTCCATCCACCTCCAGAAATAAGTCAAATAGACAATAAAATCAAGAAGATGGCAGAAAATATCCAAAACAGTTGTTTTTGTACATACCAAGATCAACATCTTTAAATGGGCTTCCACTTGCAAATATAATATTGTCACCAACAATGGAAAATGCTTCTTCTGGGGTGCATTCAGCTGCCGAAGAGGAGAGAACAGAACAAGAAAAGCAGACCTAGTTCAAAAGTCTGCAAACCAAAATAAACCCATGCTATTCTTACCACATAAGATGAAGAAGATAAGATAAGCTGTACCATTATTTGTGGGGTTTGACATTGCAAAGATGGCAGGTCTAGTTGAAGTTGAACCTCTCATGGCTTCCAAAACCTAAGATAGCATGTGCATGTGGGCATTGGAAGACCAATAAGATAGAATAATGCTTTTAAGTCTAGAAAGACTATGCTATTCAAAATAATTAAAAGGTTTATTGTCACTTCATTCTACTAATATACTCTCTCTGTTTACAATATTATAAACGCAAATTATGAGTGGTTACTTTGTGGCAAGTTTTCCATTTAAGTTAAAAAAAAAAAATTCCAAGGCATTCGGTATCCATTACTTTACAGTCACAACAAACTGAACATAGTACATGCTCGTACAACAAAGTAGTGTGGATTTGTTGTCTATAAAACATCACGCTCAATACACGAGGATTTCTCAATATGCAAGATGATATTTAAATCCCTCTACAACTTTCAACCCAATTTTGACTAATCCGAATAATCAGCAATATCAAATACTTTCAAAAATATCTTTTGATTCTTTTCATTTATTCTCATTCTATACCTCTTTTGAGAACAATCCTCCAACTGCAGATAATCCAAGAAGCACATCAGGTTTCACTTGCTGTACCTGGTTAGTTACATTAAAAAATGTCGATAGTAATTTAGTAAGCAATCCTGGAGCCTAGCCTAATCCCAGAAAATGAGGGGATTGTTCAAGTGACAGGAAAAAGACAGAAATAAAAACAAAACACAACAGTAAATATTATTCAAACCAGATTTTGATGTTCACCATCCAAAACCTATTTTAGCATAATCACCAAACTAGTTTCAAACATAAAACAAGTGGGAAAGATAAAAAAAACAAGAGGAAAATAGGCCTCAATTAACTTAATGGTCTTCCAAATTTCAAAAAGAAGTCACGATAAAACACAATTTGGTCAAAAAATGAGGATTATTTCTGCTAAATAAAAACAAAAGCCAACTGCCCATATTGTTTAAAACAGAATTTGATGTTCACCTTCCACAGCTAGTTTTGGCACAATCACCAAAATGGTTCAAACATAAAACAAGTGGAAAAGAAAAGAAATACAATGAACATAGGGTTTAAAGGTCTTGCAAATTTGAAATGAATCCATGATAAATACAATATGGTCAAAAAATAAGGATTACTCGTACAAAACCTGAACTGGAAAAGAAATGTAAAATTAAGATGAAATCACTAAAAGGACTCCTATCAGTCCTACCTCCTTTTCAAGTGAATGTTACAGTGTTTATCTCGATTTGAAGAAGCTCTATCTAATATCTAGCTGGCTGCGATAAATTTCAATAACCTAACCACTAACAAACTCTACCAAATAGACCTTGCAATTTCAGACACACGTTATGCATGCAGACCGACACTATATTATTTGAATGGTTCACATGAAATAATTTCACAAACCACTTCAACAAGACTAGCGCCTTCCCATAGTCCTTGGCGACTGATTTCGTTGACCTTCCTAGCAAAAGGCTTTGCATCTGGATCAATGTTTTCACGGTCCTCAGTTATAAGGCCCTGGATATATGCAAGAGACAACCACTTTAATTATCATGTCTGGTCAGTGGGAATAAAATATCCTTCAACATGATACAATATGGATGCAAAAGTGCTTGCAATCTAACAAATCAGGATCGAGAAAGCAAATTAATGAGTTCAGCCAAATAACTACAATAAAGAATCGTTTATGCCACTTGAAAGCACGATGCCAGTAATAATAAGAGCAAGAACACACCTTGGCATCAACTACCCAGAATTGACTCCGTGCACTATCAAAAGCAGATTCATTATTTCCTAACATCCTTGCCATTGTCTTCCTTGCAGCGTTGAGAACACCCAATCCTGCACTGCAGCAGTTTAAAGATCATGCACAAAGACTCCCTGTACCCTTGCATTGGGCATGCTTCAACTTGTGCTAATCACATTCTATTGGTATTTGTAAATTTCATAAAGCAAAGCCACAAAGCATATCAACAAAAGAAAGTATAGAGCAGAAAGATAAGGCAATAAGCACAAGCACAAAGCATTATAAATCAAACAATTTCCAATGACATGACCCACGTGTTAGTAGCCACTTGACTGAATAACAATAACCTAAACACCCTATCACAGCACTAATTGCCGGAAAACACATAGCTATATTTTATTGTAAATATTGATGCCTAAGATAGGAGATGTTGATAGTTGTCGTCAATCTCTAACTTGATGGGATTTGATTTAGTTTCCTTTCCTATTGTCCTCTACATGTATATATTAACCTAGAATTGTATTGTTTGAAGATCAATAAAACATTACTAAATTTCACCACATGGTATCAGAGCCTTATTAGGCTCCTTGGGTATATTTTACCTTTTCTTTCAGCCTTCATCACTTAAGTGCTGAGGAATAACCAACAAATACACAACCAAAGAGTATACTCAAACCTATAGAAATGGAGGCCCTTGAAAAAAAAAAAGGACATGGGAGTTAGTGGAGTTACTGAAGGAGAAGAGTCCAGTGGATTGCAAAGGGTTTTCACTGTTAAATATAAGGCAGATGGATCCCTCGAAAGAAATAAGACTAGCTGGGTAGCCAAAGGGTATACTCAAACTTATGGGATTTGATTATTTGGAATCATTTGCTCCAGTCGCCAAAATGAACACTGTAAGAGTATTATTATCTTTAGCTGCTAGTCTGGTGGAGTCTGCAACAATTTGATGTCAAGAACGCCTTCTTACGTGGTGATCTTGATGAAGAGATTTACATGGAAATTGCTCCTGGCTTTGGTTTGAATTAGAAGAAAAGAAAGTGTGCAAGCTTAAAAAGCCCTCGCATGGTCTAAAACAATCTCCTAAAGCTTGGTTTGGACAATTTGCTAAGGTCATGACAGCCATGGGATATAAACAGAGCCAAGCTGACCATACTTTGTTTGTCAAACATTCATCTTCGGGTGGAGAAACAGCATTATTGGTGTATGTAGGTGACATTGTGGTAACAGCAAATGATTTGGAAGGAAGGGAAGCTTTAACGAGATGCTTAATTAAGGAATTTGAGATAAAGGAACTCGGTACATTGAAGCACATTTTCTTGGTATTGAAGTTGCCCACTCAAAGCATGGAATCTTCATATCACAAAGAAAATACATACTGGATTTGTTGAAGGAAATAGGAAAAATAGAGTTTAAGCCAGCTGAGAGCCCTATAGAACCTAAACCATAGACTTGGTGAAGCTCATGAAAATGCAGCAGCAGATAAATGGGCATATCAGAGGCTTGTAGGAAATCTGATTTTTCTTTCTCACACTAGACCTGACATAGCTTATGCAGTCAGTGTTGTGAGTCAATTTTTGCATAATCCCAATGAAGTTCATCTTCAAGCTATATATAGGATCTTGCAATTTTGAAGGGAACACTAGGGAGGGGAATTTTGTTCAAGAAAGGAGGACTGACACTTGAAGCCTATAATGATACAGACTATGCAGGGTCTATTGTTGATAAGAGGTCAACATTAGGTTATTGTACCTTCCTTGGTGGCAACCTTGTGATTGGGAGAAGTAAGAAGCAAAATGTAGTTGCCGAATCAAGTGCAGAGGCTGAGTTTAGAGCAATGGCACTAGAGATTTGTGAGCTACTGTGGTTGCAAGTCGTCCTACAAGACTTGAAGATTCAATGAAAAGCTGAACAATGGCCTAATTTGCACTCCATTTGTATCTACTAGTGGCCAGCTAGCAGATGTGTTAACCAAAGATTTGAGTAGCAAGGTGTTTCGGAGTTCAATAAGCAAGCTGAGGATGGACAATATCTATTCACCAGCTTGAGGGGGAGTGTGGGAAAACACCTAGCTATATTTTACTGTAAATATTGATGACCTAGATAGGAGATCTTGATAGTTGTTAATCTCTATTTTGTTAATCTCTAATTTGTAGGGATTTGACTTAGTTTGCTTCCTATTGCCCTCTATATGTATATTAACTTAGAATTGTATTGTTTGAAGATCAATAAAACATAACTAAATTTCTCCACACTAATATTAATTGATGGTAATAGTATGATCCAGAGGCCAGAACCCGCAGATTTCATCGCCCAATAAACAAGATGATTCCCGAAATCCAGGAAGCTAATGGAAATATTAGGCTTATTCCCCACTAACTTTGGATATGCCAGCACTTGAGAGAATTTTATGAAGTACAAAGAGTTAGTGTAGATCAACATGACATCAATGACTGCATAGAAAATCAAAATCTTACAGAATAACACCATTAAAATTTCATCTTCTCAATAAAAAATGAGAATACAAAGCTAACCTTCCAGCCCCAGCAACAACAATTTTTTGCTTTGGAAAGTCAATCATTGACCTCCCTTGTGCCCTCACCGCTCCTAAAAGACCAGCTACTGCAACCCCTGCTGTACCCTGCATGAGCAATTATCATTAACGGTTGGCCACAAGTTTAATATTGCATTGTTTTATAATTGTGAGAAGCAAAAATCAGTACCAGAGAAACTCAATTACCTGGACATCATCGTTAAACATTCTGTACTTGTATCTATAACGCTGTAACAGCTTGAATGCCCACTTACTCTGGAAATCTTCAAACTGCACAGACCAAAGTTTGTTACTAACTATTGAACGAAGAGAGTACTTAAACAAATCCTCGTTGTTACATAACTAAACCAAAATATGCCACAATTAATATTGCCTGCACAATCACATCCGGCCAACGGGTGAATATTGCTTCCATAAATTCATCAATGACTGAGACATACTCATCACCATCAAGACGGTGTTCTTGCAACCCCAAATCTGTTAATAATGAATAAGATTATCATTAATTCGTCAGAGTGAAAAGGATACACCAAGTGGAGCAAGAAAAAAAAAATGCACACTTTCATTACAGGAATTGAGCCAAGAAATACTTACACAAAGGGTCTTTCAGGAGCTTCTCATTAGTAGTTCCAACATCGATCATGATAGGAAGTACCTATTGCCACAGAGAAGGTGGGGAAAAAGCAGATAAGGTTTTCTAAATCCACAATAAATCTAGTTAACTAGTTTCTATTAAAAAGCACGTAATTGCTTCAGCAGAAATCACCCTTTGTGGATTTATGCCTGCGGCAGCAACATATAAATCCAGCTTCCCAACTGCAATTCCAATACCCTGAACTCCGAGATCCCCAAGACCCAATATTCTGCTTCCATCCGTAACAACAATCATATCAACCTGTACATCTCAAAAATAAATAAATATAATCAATTATACAAATGCACAGAAGTGATAATGAGACAGATTATGTATTCACTTCATCAGCTCCCTTGGTATACAGAAGAAAAGGTAATACATTATTTTTCCATGTATCAAAATATTTCCATACAGAAAGAATGATAATACAACTAAAGAGATAATAAATGTCACTCTTAGAAAACATTTAAAATTGATTGACCTGACGAAACCAAAGCGAAAACCAGGATGAAATGTTGCAGTTCAAAAAATTGAGCCCTGACTCTGAAATTCACATGCAAAAAGAAGCTTGTACACGTATCCAAAGATAAGGCCTTACCACCTTGGTATGGGGATGAAGTTCAACAGCAACTAAATCATAAGCAGAATAAAATCAAGTAAAGAACAAGTTTCTAAAACTAATTGCAACGTGAATGATGGTAAGTACCTGTTCAGCAGGCCAGTTATAAACCATTGACTTCATTTCTCCACGATCTTCAGCGCTAAAATACATGCCCCTAGGTCTTCTGAACAAACCACTGTAGTTCTGACAAACAAGACCTACAGTTGGGGTATAGACGATTGGCGCATATTCCTCGATATTTGCAATTAAAACCTGTTAATTTAAAGTGAAGTTAGGATTGTATATTCTTCATCGCTGGTTGCAGTGAAGAACACAAAATACTAGATACAAGAATTGCCAACATGACCAACAGCTGTAGTGTTACAAAATTTAACAGATATTTACATTACCGATTAATGAGAAAAGCTCTAAAGACTAGACGAAAATGCAGACACCTTGTAGTACATTGTCTCGTTTCTGTCATGCAATCGATTAAGTATTCGCCACTTGGCCAGAGCATTTGGATCAGTCGGTCCATCTCTTGCTTGCACCTCAAGCCTCTTCAAGTCAACCACTGTCAATCAACAAATTTCTGCAATGATAAAACAGCCCTATGTGCTGTACAGCCCTATGTGCTATGTTACTTAAGAATGTGAGCAAAATGGAAAAAGAGAGTGCTGAAAAACTCACTGAAGCGTTCAATTTGTTGATCAGTAGACATAACATTGGGAGGGAGCAGTCCTCGAAGATCAAGGCGATCACGTTCTGTCATGGAAAACGCTGTTCCCTAATTATTTTTTTGAAGGTAAAACAGTCAGATACACTCTTGCTTCATTCAACAACTCGGTAATAAAACAAAACCCCAATATCAATGCCAGCAAACACAAAAATCTCATGATTCAGCAACTCTTTTTTTTTTTTTTTGGAGATAAATTAAACAAGACGAGTGAGTAACAAACAACAAAAAGGATCACGAAACTCCAGAGAATTGAGAAAAAATTGAAGGTCATGAGGGAGCAGACCTTATTAAACCAAGGATCGTGGAGAATATCAAGACTACGCTTGTGGACAATGACAGGACGTTGTCCTTCACTTGGAGTAAACGATCTCGTCTGAATCAGCACCGCTGGATTCGACATTTGTTGTTTGAGCCGTCTGATCAGAGACGACGATGCTCTGATCTGATTTGACATTTTTATCTATGATTTGCTGCGCAACGCAATCACTGCAAACTCTGCAATCCGTAGCAACTTCGAAACCTAGTCTTAAGTAAAAGCTGGCCACTAATGAAGGCTGACCACTGATTTTCCTATATCCTCCTTTTCTCCTTTCTTTATGACTTTACATTATTTCAATTTTTTCGTTTCGTTAACTTTAGCGTCGGTCGTTTCCTTTGACTTTATGAGGAGCCAAGCCAAGGGTGTTCCAAAATTTAATCCCCAGACACTCCTTTTTATACAAATAATATATTATAAGTATTAAAATAAACTTTGGTTCTCTTAATATTAATAATATAATCTCTAGTTACTAGTTTACCTTTATTAGAAATGTCATCATTTTTCATACAGTATATCAGGTGAGAGATTTTTTACATAATTATTTAAGTTACGTCAAATAGAATTGTATTAATTAAACTACAATTATATTGCCTTTAATAATCAATAGTCATAGTGGACTGCAATCGGAATAAATTGAAATTAGAATGAGAAATAAGACTCAAATCAATTATTTACTTTACTTATATAAAGCATGATTGGAATAAGTTGTGTTACTATTGATGCATTTAATTTGTCTTGAAATCAAAATGAATTATTACAAGTTATTAAAATAACTTTAATTAATTGTTGCTATTATTTCTTATAATAATTGTGATTATGATTATTATTATTATTATTATTATTCAAAATAATTATTGTTAATAATAAAAAATTATTAATAATAATGACATTAATAATAATAATAAATAAATAAAATAATAAAATTAATCAAGTTTAATAATAATAAGGAGAATAATAATAACAACAACAACAATAATAGTAATAATGAGATTAATAACAACAATAATAATAATAATAATAATAATTATTATTATTATTATAAAGGTGCAAATATTACAAAATTTGTATAGGGACCAAAATACAAAAGTGACGGCAATTTGGCGATTATGAAAATTCAGTGAGAGTAAAATGGGAAGTTCAGGGAATTAGAACTTGATTCTCGTGAACTCCATATGTTTCATTACTATTTTATCTTCTATTTTAACAAGTAAATACCATCAATCATTCATATTTTAAATTTATAATTTTATAATCCTATAAATAAACACACCTTTAGTTTATTTGGTGCAATTCTATGGTTAACGTAACTTACATCATTATATAAGGGATCAAGGTTTTGTATGTAAATTCGCTTAATGCGATTAATGATGACTTGCCCACCATAAGAAAAGATAAAACCATGTTAACATTATGTACACTTATGATTGGAATCTAGTCCGCTTTACTATTTTCATATAGTGTTGGTGGTGGTGATCTTGATCACAGCTACTACAATCATTTTGATTGGAACACGATAACTTAATATTAAGAATATATCTATGATTTTATTCATATGACCATCAAATGAAAAATTTGGGTGTAAATATGGCATTTCATCAACATATGTATATATAACATTTAAAAAGTACGAAAAGACAATGAAATTGATAATAATGGTAAATTATGGACTATATGAGTTATAATTACGAGAGAAAACTATTTTCAAATTTACATGGTTAATTGAGGTATGTAGGATAACCAGATAAATTGAGAGTGTCAAATATTGTCATTCTAGTAAAATTTATAATTATAACTCGACGTAAAAACCTACAAAACTCAACATAAAAAACCACATTATTGGAAGAAGTGTCGACCAAACTCAATTTAGGAGTTGTTGACAACTTAACTTTAACTTGTTAAACAAATCTTTTAAAATAGAAACTGTACAAAAAATACTGTTAGTCTTGGTTCTTTTTATTAGTATTTTCGTTTTGAGATAAATTTTTATGTATTTTATATCATTTCTAATAAAATGTGTACATATTTTCCAAAAAAAAATTATAAATATTTTGAAAAATTATAGAATAAATCAGCCTCTTACATAATTACATCTTTTAGAATTTTTTTCCAAAAAAAAATTACATCATATAGTGTGAATGACTAATTTAATTGTGTTTATATGTCATGTAGCTTTTAAACTGAGCAAAATACAACAATGACAACTAATTTTATAAAAACAAATTTCCTATACAATTAAGGCCTGCTAGAGAATTGGAAGTGCACTGTGGCAGCAAATCCCCAAATGGAGGCTTAGACTAGTGAATATGTGTAATAATTGATAATTAAAACAAATATTTTAATTTTAATTTTTTATTATCTTAATATAATTCGCAATTATCTTACTATAATTCGTAATAACAGTAATCTCTTTAAATTTAATGATTTTATATCTTAATTAATAAAGATAATTTATATTTTTATAATATATTTGCAAATATATGGAATTGTATTATATTAAAGTATAAAAATAATTCTCAAAATTAAATTTTGAATAGCTACTATTTTTCTTCTTTTCAAAATTTGTTGTAGTATGGAGTAAATTTATTAAAAAAAAAACTAAAAGAATTTACCAAGAACCAAAATTAACTTTTAACTTTTCAAAATCACTTTTAAACTTTTTAAAACAATCTCAAATGGGCCCTTAGTTTGGATAGAGTTGATAACCAATTAATTTTGTGTTCAAATCCATGTTATCTAAAGTATATCTCTTGTCTTATCTTAATAGTTTGAAGCATTCTGCGTATTTTATGAATAATCATTATTTAAGAATACAATTAAGCTATGACAATCAATAACAAAAAAGAAGTCATGGTGCAATGAGCTCGATTTTGTTCTTTATCACTGATATGTATATTATAATTAGGACTTCACTGATATTAATGACATATAAGAAATTTATAAGGATAATCTATATCAAGTTTATTTCAGCATCTTCACAAATATTTAGGGAAATCTACTCCCCTCAACATAGTGCTCATGATTATGAAAGAACAATAATATATTCAATTTCCAAGGTTTAAACCATTGCTTGAAATGTAGGCATTGTTTGGTACTGTAGTTGGACAAATACAACTCAAAAACAAAAGCACTAAAATATTTAGTAATCTTTTACTATTGTAATTTAGAAGTTGAGTTGATCTTATCCTTTAATTGTATAATAAAAGTTTTGTAACATCTTTATTATTTTTTTATCGAAACTATTATTTAAAAATAATTTTTATAATAACTATTAATTTTTATTTCATACCACCTCAACCTCAATTTCATAATATATAAGATTGTAGTATAAATTAGAAAACAATAATTTAATGGCACAATCAAATGACGTCCAACGACCATCACGGTCATCGTAGCTCATATAAAAGTAGAGATGACAATGGCATCTGTAAACTCACAAAGTCACAAATTTCACCATGTAATTTTGCCAATTGCAGGCGAGTTTGGTATAACAAATTAAAACATGCACTGGGTTGCGGCAGGCTTAGTATAAATCCACACTTTTTTTCAATTATTCTTTTAGAAGTTAAATAATTTTGATACTTGTTATAATTATTATATACAAATTAATTTCATTATAAAATTATAAATTATTATATAATTATGGATTATTATATACTTATTATAATTTTATTCTTCGAATTAGTATTAGGAAATATTAGTACTAAATCATTATTGCAGGAATCGTGTTAGATGGGTGCTAATGGAGGTGAATGAAATGAAAATCTTGAACTCTTGGAGCCTGTATTGAATGAGAGTATGAGATGACAATTGTTGCTGGTGCAAACGGTTATCAATTCTGTTGTTACTTTTAGATATTAGTTTGTGATTTTTTTTTTTTTTAATTGAAAGCACTTTTGCGGTTTAATGAACTTGTATATTTCATACTTAAATTTGATAATTGGTGTTGGACTTATGTTCTTTTTTGAATTGATATTGAAATTTTTATTTTCCATTTATATTAATTAAATTTAGAATTAAGTATTTTATGTGAAATTTTAAGTCATTAATAAAAATTTACATATTGAGTTATATAGTTTAAATTTTTAGGTTTTATTAAAAGTACCTTTTAATGTTTGTGATTTAAATGTGAGAACTTGTAAAAAAAGGAGTCAAATACTATTATAAATTTAATAATTGTCAAAATCCACGGCTGGTGAAATTTCTTAAAAAATCAAAACTCACAATAAATTACTGATAAATTTGATAATTTAAATTTTATGTACGTACGAATTTGATAATAATAAACTCGCGGCCGCGACGCGGATTGCGATCCATAACAAGAGACCGAAAGACGCCTCCCCTTTGCTCGTCCGCCAACCATCAGTCAAACGGGCTGAATTACTATCATTATTGAAATGGTGGGGGCTCATCAGAACGGTCCAATTTGCAAATAATTAATTAGATAATTATCGAGATGATATTGAATAGTCAAATTTTAGTCTTACGTCTCAATCGCCGGAACTGTAAAATTGGGCCATTTAAGACAAGACAAACACTAGCTTGCTGCTAGCTAACAATAGCCTACACATAAAATTAAGAATCTGGCTGTAGGTACCTACCTGCCAATGTCATCATACTATGTATCTATCATGTAAACTCAAGCAGCCTGTTGATGAATGTTTCTCTCGAGCTACCGTATGCACGATTTTATGTTCAAAAAGCAGAAGATGTGTTGCAAACAGTTAAGGAAAAAAAAAAGGGTGATTTGATTTGTGTTTAAAAGTTAAAATGGAGGAGGAAGAAGAAGAACCAGTTTTGGTGTACTGGTTGCTCATTATTTGGTTTAGACCTTTAGAGACGTGACCCCGGACGGAGAAGGACAGGTTATAAATTAATTACTAGTAAATTATGCTATTAGAATTCTAGCAGGAGCTAGCTAGCCAAATACAACATACCAGTGATCACGTCGTGGTCTTTCTTATTGCTTGCTCTCCTTTTCTGCATTTTGAGTGCTTTTTTGTACTATATTCTTTTGCATATTTGTTTTTTTTTTTCTTTCTTTCTTTTCTTATCCGTTTGCTTGAACAAAAAGGACACAACTAAAATAGTACGAGCTGATCTGTCAAATAAAAAAGCTGATTTATCACTAGTCTAATAAGAAATAATTAAATAAGAGAATTCTCTCTGAAGATACGCAACCAAATAGCTTATAATAAAACAAGCCATGCTTGGCAATTGACGGCTGACGAGAACCACCACGGGAGCAAGTTTACAACAAATGCACGGAACATCAAAAGATATCTATAGATATTAGATAAGCCGGTATACGTATCCAAACGTAGATGGTAAGAAATTTTGATTTGGTCGCTGCTGATCTATACATGTTATGTAATCCAATGTAGAATGATCAACGTGTGATGTGAACCACTTAGTGCTTCGCATATGTCATTAATATTGCTCGCTTACCTTATGCACACACTCGTTACAGAAAAAAAGGAATGACATCATTTTTGCGGCTTAATTAGATCATAATAAACAACAAAACATCAGTGAAATTAATTAATTATAGCACGATGCCGTTCTTATTTTTATATCACACATGATGATTGCAGTGTTGATACTGATCATATAAAAGCTGCAGATTCTTTGAATTAGAATTTGATTAATGGA
The DNA here is from genome assembly GCA_018350135.1 of Citrus trifoliata. Classification (NCBI taxonomy): domain Eukaryota; kingdom Viridiplantae; phylum Streptophyta; class Magnoliopsida; order Sapindales; family Rutaceae; genus Citrus; species Citrus trifoliata. The sequence goes on along the minus strand of CM031386.1, from coordinate 43,483,781 downwards.
TATTGCTCCATTTCATCTTAGTTCGAGCTGCGTCTCATTAATTGTATTAATTTATTACTTCTTTATTTATTTGTTGACTCCACTTGCCACTTGGCTGTCACGTTAATATAATATAATATAATTAATTACGTTTAAGAAAATTAAATTCTAAAATATCATCACAGGGGCGGAAATTACTCTGCATATAAGTCTAAATATACAATGGAAGATTTGGTCCGAGACACTCCTCAAGGTAGGGAGAATAATAAATGGGAGGTGTTTTTAATGGGTTCATTGACCCACAAAAGAGCGTGATATAATACATCTATTTAAATAAATAAATAAATAAATAAAAATACAAAACTTCCGAACCTAGAGTAGCTAAAGCCCAATCCCAACCTTAAAGCCTCTCTCACTCACTGTTAAAGACTAGAAGCACGCGCCACGCTTTTTTTACAGCGCGTGCATATCTTTTCTGAGCTCAACTATCGGCATTTTTTTTTAAAGTCGCACCCATTTGTTAATCTCATAAGATCTCTATTTTATGAAAATTACATTTAAAGGCATATAAAAATAGAATTAATCCCACCTATTTTTTTTTCTCTCTCTTTTTAATTTTTTTAATTGTTATTTTTTGTTGCAATAAATTCTTTCTCAAGTAGTTCAGAGTCTAGGGAATTTTTACAACAAAAAAAAAAATGATACAAGGAACAAAAAACTTTACAAATAAGAAATTTTAGTTCATTGTCGATTGAGTGTTTGTTTATTATTATTCACAAACTTAAAATATTAATCACCTTTCCTTTTTCTTTTTTTATTCATAAATATATTTGAAGATAGTGATTTTAATTTTTGTTGAGAGAGAAAATTTAAAAAAAAGAATGAAGAAGTTAAGACTACCAAAAGTATTTTAAGAGTGAGAAAGTTACGAGAAATTAAAAGATTTACAAATAAAAATGATATTTATTTAAAGAAAGTGCATTCTTGATATTAAGTGGGGTATATTTGGAAAGGGGGTTTTGAACGGATTATATAATTTTTATAGGCGTAGTTGGTGCCGCCATGCTGACTTCACTTGTGCCCGCTGAAGGCAGGGAGAGTTGGAAGACACCCCAATAAGTTTGGCATTTGAAACTTCCAACACGCGCCTCGAAAACGGCGGGGCGTGGGATAAACACACTGGATAAGCATTCTTAATAAGAAAGATGGAACAAAACAATTCTTAATCTTGTTTACCAAATAAAACAAGAAGAAAGAGGGGGGAAAAAAAAAAATAAATAAACAATGAAGAAAGAAAGGTAAGGTAACCAATCTAATACAATCTTGAAGCACAATTTCGATAAGAGGTAATAATCATTACAACCCACCAAGTGACAATAAATAGAAGAGTCAACAGTCGGCTTTACTTAAAACCAAAAATAAAATAAATAATAATCTTGCTCTTCAAGTAATCAAAACTTAAAACGTGTGATCAGATCAGAGGAGAAAGCATAGCATATGGGTTTCTGTGTCAGCTGTCATGATAAAAATTGTTAACCCTACCACATAATTCGAATTTCGAAAAGTGAATTAAGACTACCCTGTAGATCCCGGTATGTGCAGACACCCCCCGTGGCAAAGGCAACAGCAATGGCTTCATTTCTTTAATTTCGTTCGTTTATATAAAGGGAAACGTAGACCTACGAACTTTCCCTCACATACACGTTAAAAATTTAATAACTTGCATATGATCTACTAATCACGTACACACACAGACACACACACACACTCTCTCTCTCTCTCTCTCTATGTACGTCACAGAAACTTGAGAGAACAAGACAAAGCCTCCTCTCTTTGATTTTCTCATCAGATCCCTTCGTCTTACAGCAAACAAAGCCAAACACAACACAACTCATACTCGGATGCCCACGCACGCATATATAATACGTATGCTCCGAGTAATAGAACAGGTTCAATCAAATATTGAATAGAAAAATAGATAAAGAGTCAGAAATAGAGATACAGAGTCTACAGAGCAACAGAATAGAGCGAAACAGTGTTGTGTGTGTGTGTGTGTGTGTGTGTGTTACAAAAAGTGTTGCTAGTAAATGAGGTGTAAGAGACATTTGTCGGACCACAGTAGCAGCGTCGGCGTCTGCGCTTCCTGTCTCCGTGAACGCCTCTCCGCCCTCGTAGCCGCACAAGCCCAAGCTCAGTCTCAGCTAAATCAACACCACACACGTCTCACCGCGGAAGATCGGCTGAAACAACCACAAGACCCACCACCGCCTCTTCTATTCCCTCGCTCCGTTTCTCCTTACGTCTCCCGTCGAAAATCTGACGATACGACCGCCTCCACGTGGGCCTATCCCAGCCGCTTCTACAGTACTCCTCAAGTGCGGCCCACTTCCACCGCCGGTAATCTCGCCGTTCATAAGAGAAACCGCAAATTCTCTCTTTTATCGAATCTGTTCAGGTGGTCCAGATCCGATAGGTGTGACTCCGATCCAAGGGTTGCTAATCGAGATTCCAGCGAGGCTGAGCCTTCCTCCTCGTCTCCATCTTCTTGGTTCTTTTCTACTATTTTCCCTTCGCGTCGGAAAAAGAAATCATCCGCCTTCTGCTATGCGGATGATTCCACTGCCAATGGTCGGAGAGGCTGCCGAACATCGAATCGGGGAATGTCGCCGGCGAGAGAAACTGAATCCGACGACGACTGCGATCGATCGCCTTGGGGGAGCGGGGACTCGACGGAGGAGTGGCGGAGGACGCCTACGGCTGCAGTGCCGGCCGTTAGACGGACGCGGACCACCGCACACGTGAAGAACGTCTCAGGATTGGCTTTCTGTTTGAGTCCGTTGGTGAGGGCGAGTCCGAGTCGGCACTGGAATCAGAAAGGCGGTCTGCAGTCGGAATTGGTATACTCCGGCGAAGTCAGGAATACGACGAAACCGCACCTCTCTACAGCGGCGTCGTTTTGCGCCAACAGGTCCAGGAAGCTTGCTGATTTCGGAAGAGTCAATCACAACCGTTGAGAGTGATGGGCGTTGACATTCGCCACGTTAGTGATTTGATTTTCTCTGGAAGTACGGTTTTGCCCTCCTGCTTTGTGGTTCATTTTCTTTTCTTTTAAAAATATTCAATTTTTATTTTGGTTGACAACATCAACAGAGAGAGTAAAAAAAAAAAAAAAAAAAGAGAGAAATTACAAATTTAGGTGAGGGAAACTGGGAATTGGGAAAGAAAGAAAGAAAGAAAAAGAAGAGAGTATTTGGGGGATTGGTTGGTTGGTTGTTCCCTGTATAATTTCATATATATATATATATTTTATCTATTGTATAATTGCGAATTTGAACTGAACATTTCAATTTGAGTGAGTGAGTGAGTGAGTTGCGCAAATGATACAGTGATAATCAATCTTAGTATTAGCATTTCCTTCTAGTTCTAGGTATGTATGTAATAACAAGTGCTGATTGTTTGTGTACTTTCATCTCTTGTTGATTTGATTCTCTGTAAGTGCCGAGTTGGCCACTGTTAACATAATTAACATGCTCGTAATTAACTAACACATTTCAAATTGTTGGGTCGGTTACATTTCTCTGCTGGTGGGTGGGTGGGTCGGTCGGTTGGTCAATATAACAATTTGTTGAATAAAGTTTTTGATCAAATGGAGATGGTGGGTACACGTGTACTAAACAAAAGGAGTATGATGGTCTCGTTGGCATCTACTACTTGTTGCAGTGGTAGTGATCGTGCCAGTGCTAGTGGGGGGGTCGTGGAACCCGCACATTTAAGAGAGAGTGTGATTTGTTAATGCCGGGGATATTAAAGGGTTGCTGTAAACCAGCACCGAATTTAAGACGTCGAGTGTGATACTAATGGAACAGAGCAAATGCCAGACGGGAACGGCTGCGTCACAATTTCCATTCATCATAGTGGATTTTGATCTGGTGGGTTTCTAGTTTCTACTGCACGGCTCTTATGATGAGAACTAGACACGTGGCAATCAAATCATGATAACTCATTACTCTTCCACTCTCCCTTCACCTTTTTGCCTACACCCCCAACTGCCACTGTTTAAACTCCGTGACCATATAAATTCTTTTCCATCGACTTTCTATGTGCAACGGCAAGGATTGTTTTCCTTTGCTCATTCAATTTTGTTTGATTTAAAGGGTGCTTCTTTACTTTCTTTCTCTTTTTTACCCGCTTTATTTTGCTTCTTTTTTTTTAAAAAAAAAAATTATGAAGGAAAAAAAAAAAACAAAAAACAAAAACCAAAGGGGGGTGGAGGCAAGAAAATTCAAAATCTTCGTTGGTCAAGGGGTTAATAATGAAGGACGTTGTAAAAATCAATTGTTGCCGTCTTTGAAAATGAATAATATTGAATACAAAAGGGACGAGTGTGTAAAAGTCGTAATTAAATTCTCTGACTTGTCCATGTGCTGTTCAATAAACATAATGGAGAAGGACTGTCCCAATTAATTAACAAATAATTAATGCAGCTGACTTTTTCCACCCATTTGCCATTTCCTTTTACAACAATTGCAAATATAAAATATTCTAATTTGAAAATTTCGACTCATAAATTAGGAATATTGAAGTACATATGACCCACAATAAAGGGCAATCAACAACTGTGTCTATTTATAATATTGATTTTACCGTAAACGACACTTGGTTCATTTTGCAACGACTGTGTCTATTCTATTTATTAATTAATTATCCATATTCGTATATACAGTTTCAATTCGTCTGTCTGTAGTTTGTTTAAAAATATTATTAACATATTTGTCATGTTTTAAATTAAAATTGACCCCCCCACCTTTTTTTTATATATTTTTTTAAATATAGTTAAGACTTAAGACGCTTTCGTTCAGTAAGTTATACCCCGTTTTAACTTAAATTTTGACGCAACCCCTTTAATAATTCGAAGTAACAGAAAGCAGATTTTCTTTAAGTTAACTCCAAACGGCCCCCCCATCACTTTCACATCCAATAGTCAATAACTGCGGTTTGAGATTTTAACAGCCGAAAACGTGGCCTTGTAAGATATTATTAATTTAAGCTTTGAAGCAGTCTCAAGTCTCAACCCCACTTACACGATGTCGATGTTACTCTTTTAAAATTGTAGTAAAAGTAAACGAAAGAAAACCTTTCATCAGCGGATTGGAGAGTGGCTGAGATGTGGGGCCCGTTAAATCTTCAATTTCAATTAAAAATATTAGTTAATTAAAGAAACAAAACTAACTCCTGACGAGTGACTGTCTGTCGACGGGTCGTCTTGCTAATTGGCGGCTTCGGCTTCTTCAGTGGCAACAATATTTTAAAATTGCTCTTGTACCAATTCATGCAGGTAAGAACATCAATTCAGTGAATCAATAATCTCAGAATGTATTTGTAAGATGGACATACAAAACTTAGACCACATTAAACATGCGCTTTTACGAGTAAATGAGAGGCATTAACAATAAAAGCCATATTCAGATACCAGAAAATGATCATGAGGAGATACATCCCCCATTTGAAAATTCGACGTTTGGGTTTCTAGAAAATAAGCAAAAGAGTCTCTGATACAAAAAGTTCTGGAACCATCGTTGAAAAGTGATCAGTCTCTTTCCGTCCTCTGATTGCAGTTTTAAGTAATTGTCTTTGGAAATTATAAAAAAAAAAAAAAAAACTGAGGACTACAAGGTCTATAACTAAGTAGAAGCTATTAATATGTTCATATGCATCACCTACAAACTTCTGGTATGTCGTCTACGAAAAGAAACTGGACCTACTTGGAAAATTCTATGAATAAGACCCGTGAATCTTCCCAGCCAAGTCCGTAAAGGTGATGCATGCATCACGCAACTGTTTCTAAAGTTGCTACTGACAAATATATTCTAAAAGATCAAGAAATCCATATGATTAATATGTATAAAAGCATGATTCATTTCATTCTTTTCAGTCATAACAGCCACACATAGAACTTACAGAAATCGTTTCAGATTACTAAAAAATGGTTATCAATTACAGAGGAAAAATAACTGATCAACAAGTATCTATGATCAAGTTTCTTCCACGATAATCAAGGACATTAAGGGTCGTTACGGGTTTCTCCATCATATCGTGATTTCCTTGACCTATAATCATCAAGGTAATTCTGATAAATGTAAGAAGCAAAACCCCAAATTGCCATAAGCATAGCAATTACCTTCACACCATTCACCTTGTCATGGAAAACTATCACCGAAACAACAGGTGTAATAGCCAAAGAAGATGTACTAATTACGTTGGAGAAGAGTGAAGAAACCACATATATCAATCCCACAACACCAACAGAACAAACCTGCCAAGACACAGCTGTCCAAACTATTACCATCACATAAGAAACCTTTCCCTTGCCAAAGCCCTGCATTTCCCCACTCAAAGTTCTCCATTCCCCACTCGCAACAAGACCCACAATGCAAATACAAGTAGCAACAAACGAAGTATAAATTTGCATATCCAAAACCACACCAAAACTTTGCCTTTTCAGAACCTTCTGGAAGGAAAGCTGCATCAGAGAAAGCAAAAGAGAGTAAATTGCAGAAGCTCCAACGGTAGAAATGAAGCCGAGTATATATTTCCACTTTGACACTTTTGATGGTCCTTCAGAACCTTCATTGACTGCAATGAGAGCAGCAGATAAAGAGAGGATGACAACAGAGTTGAGGATTAAGGCAGTGAATTTCTGAGAATTGATGAAGTAAGAGAAAACAGCATTAAAAGCCAATTGGCTTGCACAAATGAGGGAATAGGTAGAGGCGGAAAGGTACAATAGCCCAACAGAATACAACATGTTGTCACTGGCTAATATTGCTCCAAGAACTAAGTAAATCAAGGCAAGAGTCACAAAAGAAGGATATCTAGAAGAAGATGAAACCTCTTGAGAAGCAGGGAGAAGAAAGAGAGGGATGTAGAGGATTGGAAAGGCAGCAGTTTGCACAAGGGTGGCCAACCATTTACTGTTTCCACCCTGATCATAATAATATCTTCCTAAAAGAACAGCAGCAGCCTGGCCTGCTATGAGGAAGAAAATGTTAACTACCACCAAAACCCACCATTGCCAGCTCTTGAGTTTACGAAATAATGGTGATTGGTTGGTTAAATTTTTGTCTATAATCATCGGTTCTTCATTATCTGCCATTGGATATAATAAAAACACAAAAAAAGTACCATTAAAGAAAAGTCTATAACAAAATACTGTTATAGAAAAGTCTATGTATCCTACTAAAAGCATCATAAAAGTACTTTAAACACTGTAAGTTCATAAACTCGACTGGTACAATGTTTACTCTTACCATTTCAGGTTAAAAAACAAAGAAATACACAATTCATCCATCATCTTGATTTAAAAAGTAACCAGAAGTTGTATTTCCTAAAAAGGGATAAATGGCAATACAACAGAGAATACAGAAGTGAATCTTTATATGAAAACCATAAGTTATGGCAAGAATGAAATTAGCCATTGTTAATTAAAAGCACAAAAAATAACATTGATAAGTGATAAATTGTGCATACTCCTGTCTAAATAACAAATTACATCTTCTACAAACCGTATAAGAGACAACAATAAAAAACACGAGGGAGGTCAGAAGAAAATTAAAAGCTCAGCATTAGGCAGTCTATTTCATGCATAAATATATAGTCAGTTCAAGGCAGCCACCTGTGGGTGCTAGTTGGTTCAGTTAGTTAAAATCTCCTGGGTGGTACAAGAGTCTAGGGTTTAACATGGGTGGGGTCCATGCAAATAGGTTTGGTATCCATTCATGCAAAAAATCTATAAAATAATAATAATAACAAAAATAAAAATTCAAAGCAGGCACTACAGGTTACAATTTGATTCACACACCTCCAAATGCATAGAAAGCAAATTAAACCAGAAAAGTTTGGGTAAACCCAGATCTAAGTGTTGGCTAGGGAAGCGTTCAGTAGTAAGAGGAGTAGTTATGAACCCTGTAGACCACCCCCATGGGGGTGGTGAAGGAAGGGCTCCGATTGGTAGAAAAAGACCCGCAACCCCTTGGGGTTATCCTGCACTTGGAAGACGAAGTAGAAAAAGGAATAAATATAGTGATAATTTGATTCTTCGCCACTGTACTAAATACGGGATGAAATCAAATTTTTTCTTCATTTTTGTTTTTTATAATTTACAAAAAGAAAAAAAAAGGAGTTAATTAACCATGACACGTTCACTGAAAAAAAATCTTTTTGTAGGGAATCATTTATCATGAAAAATCAATAAGCTTAATACAAAAGCTGAAAAAGAAATAATAATAACTTGATCCCGACATCTACCATTATACCCACAATGGTCAGCCATAGTATTACTATCCATAATGGAAGGAAGCATTTGCCTATTTATATAACAGACCGTATGATAGGACATATCAGAAGAATTTGCTCCCACTATCAATTACTGTAGACATGCAAACACAATATAGATTCATTGGTGAGAGGTGAACCTTATGATAAGGATAATAAAGAAAAAGGTAGAAAGCATATGCTCACAGCGTCTGAAGGGTAATTGATCAGATTCATGGATGTTCTTAGGAGGACGCCCTTATGGTAATTGAACTCACGCCTTATTGAGCATGTTATCCTTATCCCATTTTTAGATTAGTCTATTCTACAATAGCAAATGGTATTCATAATTTGGTTTCAACGAAAGAATTTTATTCATTATTAAAGCCGAAGTAAACTAGCGTTCTGCTAACAAAAAGATTAAAACCTCAAGCTCGAGGGCAGAGCTATCCGATTAAAAAACACACTTGCAATATAACACCATTAATCGAAGCTATTGCAATTGAAGATTTTGTGTTACTTAAGCTTGAAGCCTTGTTACTTCAGAGTATAGTATTAAACCCCAATCTGTTACACAAAAAATTCAATTCCAAGTTTCCAACCATTTGTACATTACTACAATTTTATGATTTTCTAAATTCTAACAGTAAAAAATGTCCACATAAGGGAAAAGGAAAAAATAAAAAAAAGGAAGGCTCGTGGGTTTAAGCCGATGATAAATCATCTAGACCAACTGAGCAAAAGAGTTTCGGTTTCCTTAGCTCCAGAAAAGAAATTATTTAATTCAACTTCTTCTACTAATCATTCAGCATTTGCTTAAATTCCTGATAAAGACTAAAACAATAAAAACCCAGATCGAAATTTCACGCGTAATCTTCAAACAAAAAGAAAGAAGACAGAGAAGACAGAAACCTGCCATGCTGTTCAAAGATTTATAGCCGCACGAACCGAACGAAGCTCGAGCCCTTCGAGTATAAAAAACACCAAAAAAAAAAAAAAAAAAAAGGCAGAAGGAGCAAGCGTTAGAATAAATAAGAAACTGAAAAGACACCACCAATTAAAAGAGTTCAAAAAAGGTTCTAATTCTGTGAGCTACATGGAATCAGATGCGTGGCAGTTGTTTTCACGGCTGCCGAGATTCAATTGAACCCGAAATTTCCGATGAAATTGAACCCATCAACAGAGTCCACGTGTGTTACGCATGTAAGTTAGCTAAATGTCAGAAAAGGTAAACAAAACAAGAAAGTGCAAAAGGTCATAAGAGGCATTTGCATGAAAAGGACTTTGGTAGTTGGTTATTTATTCATATCAAATCTGCCTGCTGGGCCAATTATTTACTCTAGTTTGCAGAAATGGCAATTTGTCATTAAAGTTTGTCACGATGTTCCAATTAAAGGATCATTTCTGACCGCACAATCTGATCGAAGACGGCGCACACCGTATATTAAAGTTCGGCTTTTGGTGGTAAGCATCTTTTAAAATGCACTATTGAAATTAATCATTTGATATTTACTTAAAGATGCGCTTAGAATTGAAGTTAAACATTTATAATTTTTAAATTATAATATTAAAATATTTAATAAATATTAATTATTATAATTTAAAAAAATATTGATATAATTTATTATTTATATAATAAATAATTTATTATATATTTATAATTTTATTAAAATTATTATTTAAAATTTATATTTATTATATATTATTAATTTTTATTTTATAATTATAATTTTTTTCCACAATAGTTATAACATCTCAATTCCAACCGGAACATTAAAATATATACTCGTGAGCCAATTAACTGGTTTTTCCCTTGTTCTCAGGTGCGAGAAGTCCATTCAATGATAATTCTTCCCATGCCAAGTGGCCCCGACATGAGTATTTCCACAGTGAAGGTGACAATAATGAATGAGAAAGTTCAAATCTCAGGCTTAGCTGTAAGCGTAAATTAAGTTTTTAATTTGATCGCTTGTTTGAGGCAGGCGTACCGTCCGATAAGGTACCTACATAAACTGAGAGGCCATCGGACCCTTCACCAATAGTTTAATTTCCACCGTGTAAAAGCACCGCAACAAAATGGAATATGAGATGGTACAAAAACCCACTTTGTTCAATGGAATACTAGTTTTGAAAATGAAACTAAATACATTCCTAAAGAGGGAATTTGGCACAAACCTCTGTGAGGCCACAAGAACCATACATCATGTATTTGTATATTTTGTATATATAAGACAGGTTAGGGCTAGCTGACTACCACAATAATATCCTCTTCAAGATTTAACTTTCTTAACAAAGTCAAACAAACCCAAAACGTCAATGCTACAGAAGGGGAGGACAAAACTTTACAGATACTTAAAAGAGATTACAGAAGCATTAGGGAAATGTTGCAAAGAAGGGCCCAGAAGATGTATTATCTCAGCAAGCACATCCTCCTGATTGTGGTTGTGATTGAGATGTATTTGTGTTGGAAGACTTCAGATTGACATCGACCAAATCTTCTTGCTTTGTTGAAGAAAGTGTTTCCATTCCAGGTAATGCTGCTGCAATTTTCCGGAAGAGTGCCTAAAAAGGATTAACCACGTCAATACGTCCATTTTTGGACCAAGACATACTCATGAGACTCGATAAATAACAGCAGCTATTGGATGTTTGGTGCTAACATATGAAAATGTTACTCTTCCAAATTTTGTGACTTAAACGAACCGAACACAAAAGTTTTTCAACACCATCAAACATAATACTAGTGGCGTATATGTAAGTCCTAATCCAATTACAATGCCCTAAACACAATCATTTGCTTCATGATTTAGAAGCTAGTGAACTATGTTCCTAGTAAATAACTTCTTCAGAATAAACAATGGGTTCACCTTTATATTGAAGCCAGCCTTGGCACTAGTCTCAATAAACATAACATTGAGCTCACGAGCTCTAGCCTCTCCCTCCTCTATTGAAACTTGCCTGTCAAATAAGTGACAAGAAGCAGAACAATAAACAAAACTATATGAAAATAAAAAATCTAGCCAAACAAACAAGAAATATGATGTCAGGCAACATATGATAAGTCGTGTTTGTTTTGCACTGTCTCAAAAGTCGACGGGGATACATGTGGAATTCAAACACTTACTGAAACAGAGTTGCAAGGAATAAAGGTAAAACACTATTAGTACAAGGGTAGCATCTTCACTATTTAAACCAATTTATATCATTGTCATTAACTCACATTGTTTCATGAATCACTATAATTGGGAATACGAATACCATAGCTTTTATCAAGAAATAAAAACGGTTAAATATCGCTATATTTCAGGAACTAAAATGCTAGAAAATAAAGCTAGTCAATTTCATGGTAGTTCAAAGCTTATTCAGAACCCATATAATTACAGTGAAGCTACTAGTAACTATGGATCTAAACCCCATAGATCCAAAAGAAGGTCCTTGAACTAAGTGACTGAAACATGAAACACAAAATGCAGCTCAGACAACATTATTAATCAATTATTATTAACAAGGAGGGTAAAATCAATACCTTTTGTCCACAAGATCAGTTTTGTTCCCAACGAGGACAATGATTACATCACTGCCCCGCTCAGTTCGAACCTCTTCAACCCACTTGGTGGTGTTTAGGAAAGACTGCCTACCTAAAACACAAGCAAATAAGACAGAAGTCGTAATCAATAGTATAGCAAGGTGGTTAAAAAGATCATTGTAAGAAATAGGCTATGACACAGAGTAAACCGACTACTCGTAAAGGAAGAAAGAAGAAGGAACGAACAAGGAAATTTGAAAGACCCCGGCACAGAGAGATGAATGAGAGGTGCAACATACTTGCAACATCATATACAATGACTGCGACAGAGGAATCTCTGATGTAGCTAGGAATGAGACTCCTGAACCTCTCTTGTCCTGCGGTATCCCTGCATTAATTCCATCATAGGATTTTACGACAAAATGAAATGAAATGAAAAAAGATGTCTGTTGTATGGCCAGTCGTGCAAAAGAATCTCACCAGAGCTGCAAACGAACCGTTCGGTCTTCAAGATACATTGTCTTCGACAGGAAATCGATACCAATGGTAGCCTAATAATCAAAGTTACAAATATCTCAAATCTAGCAGGACAGAGATGAATAACACGTCACGTCAACTCGTACATCTAAGAAATCTTCGGCCAACTCATGACACAATCATATGCCCGCGAAACGATATCAGATCCAATCCAAACACATAATCAACCTCCTAAACGGATCCCGTATACGTAGCATAATTATTACGATTTCTATTTTGCACGGAATTCAAATAGAAGAAATACCTGATAAGTGTTGTCGAATTTATCGTACATGAAGCGAGTGATGATACTAGTTTTGCCCACGGACTGATCCCCTAAAAACACCAACTTGTACTTGGCTAGAGCTGAAACCGGAGCCATTTTTTCGGATCTACAACAAAAATCAACAGTTTTGGTGCAATTACACGAGATCTCGGCCGGGTGTATTCAACGGAGAGATGGAGATGGAGGACGAGATCTCGGGGGCCTCGGATTTTCGGGATTTGCTTTGATGCCTGCCTGCCTGCCTGCCTGCCTGCCCGCCCGCCCTCTTTATTTATTTATTTATGCATAGAATAGAAGTAATTCTCTGAAGGTGTGTGTATGTACGAATTTTCTGCACGTGTGCGCGGGCGCTGGCGCTGGCTCTGGCTCTGGCTCTGGCTCCACTCAAGGACCTGGGCCTTGTTTTTTTCCGCTTTCATCATTTGAATTATGAAAGAGCCAGCCTCTCACTATGTACACCGTTTTCTCCACATTTTCTGTTTTCCTTTACATACCCCTCAGGCTTTCACATTATTTCTGTTTCTATCTTTTATTATATCCTTCACATGGGTAAATTCTGCCGCGTAAATGGGAACCATGCTCTTATGATTGAGACGATGGATTCGAGTCCCAACACTTATCTGAATTCATTTTTTTCCTAATTTAATTGGGTAAGTAGAAATATTTCTTTCCTTTGTGCGAATGAAGTAGGATATTTCTTTAACATTAAGTGAGAATAAAAATATAACCCATCCCATAACAAATACATACTAAATCATGAGTAAATTTTTCCCACCCCACCCATCTTCTTTAAATTGACACTTATTGTTTGTTAAATGTCTAAAATATGAAATTTTATTAATTTTAGATATTTTTAAAATATATTAATTGTTAAAAATTGTATGCAAACTATCAAGTGTATAAATTGTACTTGTAAAAAAATTAATATTTTTTAGTGTTAAATTTATAATTTAATTATTTTATTTTTATTACTATTTGAAAAATTTAGTATAAAATGATAATATTATAAAAAGTAAAAAAATAAAAAAAAATAATGGTAGAGGTATCAATACTTTAATGGCATTAATGTTTTGAGATATTTAAAAATAAATTTTTACCCGTTATTAAAGTATGAGTATGGCAACTGTTTCAAGAGAATGATTCATAAAACGATTTATAAAACACAAATTATAGGCCCACAAATTAATCATGCTACACAAAAGTAACCTTTAGGCGTTCTCTCTATTTTTGTAAAATAAGTTAAAAATTATTCTTTGAAACAAATAAAACAGGCAGTCTGTGTTCTACTTTGCAACTTCCCTCTTCAACTAAATTAATACACTTATTAATACAGTTTTTATCATAATTTTTTAGTAAATTTTGAATTATTCTAGTAGTGAATTAATTATTTTTAAATCATTTTTTTTATTTTTTTAAACTTTAAGAAACTTTTTAAAAAAAAAAAGATGAGAGAAAACAGGATGAATTGATTTTTTTATTTTCTTAATAAAAATAAAGTAAATTGAAGTTTTAAAAAATAAGAAATGATGTAGATAGTTTATTCATGACAATAAGGATTCAAAATTAACCCATAACTTTTGTCCCTCTATTTTTGTTTCTCAAAAATTCATCTTGGTCGTCTGGCTTCTTCCTCTATTAAATCATGGTTGATTAATCGGTGAAGGAAAAAAAGAATAAAATTGGAAACAAATTGATTGGTAGGAAAATAAATTCCTGGGCTATTCTTTTTATGAGTAGAGAGATGGGATTCACCATCCGGGAAGAAAATGGATGGAACCAAATTTGGTCCATGGACGTGAGCTTAGTCCATACAGTCAGGATTTCAAAGGCAAAACTAAAAGTAAAAAATAAAAAATCGTTATAGAAATTCTCATTATAGAACTCTTCGTTATCTTACTTAAAAGATAAACTAGCGTTATTAACTTAAAATATAAATATAACTTACATATTTAGTAAAAATAATTTGAATATGTTAGAACCGCTCTAAGGTAGAGCACCCATTGATAATCATACGATTAAAGTTATAATCAATTTGTTATTATTTATCACTTTACGTGTATGGTTGAGATTCGTATTTTACTATAAATCAACTCCAACATAATCATAACCTAATAAAAATTATGCTTAAAATACTACTACTACTTAACACATAATTTATTATTTTATTATTGTTAATTATGTATGCCAAATGCATATTATTGTTATTATTTTTTAGATACAGAAAACATGAAACGATATCAAATGAGTATGTAGGACTTGGATTAAAAAGACAACAACTTCAAAATACTAATTTTCTTTCACATTTTTGTTTTAAGTAAATACCAATTCAAAAACAATATGTCGAGTTTCAAATAGTGTTTTGGATACAGGTAAATTTTGGAATATCTCATCCTAAAATGATAATTTTCAAAATATCTTCTAAATTATTTTAAACTTCAATTTGCTCTATTTTTTTTTTCAAAAGATAAGAAGAAAATTAGGGGTTAATTAATGAAAAAAATTTCATCTTCTCTATAAAAATGAGGATAAGTTGAGGTTTACAATCATTTAGAGGGTATTTTAAATATTATTATTTCATGAGGGGTTATTCTAAAAATTAACCCTTTATTTTTTTTAATACTGTGTATAAAAAAATATTAATAATAAATCTATTTATTTAAAAAAAATAAATGGTTTCGAAAATTGAGTTACAGAAATAGTTACTGAGCACTAAAGCCTTATTATAAAGAATATACTGACTGACTGGGCATTATTATTATTACCAAGCAATTGAGGGGATTCGTTCACTACCAATAGCCAAAAGAGCAGAGCGAGAGAGATGGCATTGAGAAGAGCTGTGCTTGACCACGTTCGAGTACCAGTACAAACCCTAGCCTTAACCGGATCCAAACAGCGATGGAGTGTGTTAGGTTCTCTGCGTTTCATGTCATCCCACGACGATCATTTGACCAAAGAAGAGGTCATTGACAGAGTGCTTTCTGTTGTCAAGTGCTTCCCCAAAGTCGATCCCTCCCAGGTCAAATCACACCTCCCTCCTTTTTCCTTTATTTCATTTTTCATTTTTTTTCTATTAATTGACTGTTTGATTTACTGGGAAATTCTAATTTGTAATTCAATTTTTTAGTCTTAACTTCCTAAAAATTGATTGAATCTGAGGAAAGGTTGGGGATTCAATTTTGTTTAATCCTCAAGCAAATGTTTGATGGCATTTGCCTCCCTAAAAGTAGGGAAATTGGTGTATTTCTGAATTCGATATGCTTCCTTTGAACATTGGTTGTACTGGGCCTGGATTTCATCCCCTAAATCTATTTGACGCTTTTCAAACCACAGTCACTGTGTACAAGTAGACTCCATAATGCAGCTTTAGCTTTAATTTGAGCATTTGAATTTTCTTTTAGATAGAGAACTTCAATTATTCGGAGATGCTCTCATTATTCATAGTGAGATGGTTAGCTAATAGATCTTTACTTCCAAACCATGCCCCATTTATGGCCATATAGCCTCATGAATCCTAATGGTTGCTCTGTCCATTAGATTTTCTTTTTCATTTTTGGCTTTATCGTCTTGATCTTGATTTATCCATTTTGTAGATCTTATTTGTCACTTGCAGCTTGTTGAGCCTGTGCTGCATTCCCTGTTAGTTACTTCAATAATGTCGTTCTTTCGATTTAACTTCACACCATGTGACATTGACATGTTATCATTTTTTGTCTTAACATGTGGTTTTGTTTAGCTACAAGCATCAAATTTCGTTTGCACATTATGGAAAAATTATTCTAATCAAGTTTTGTCACGTGATCATGTTTGCTGCCTTTGTTTTGCTTGTCGTTTTCTCACACTTCTTAACCATTCAGGTGACTCCTGATGTGCATTTCCAGAAGGATTTGGGCTTGGATAGCTTGGACAATGTGGAGATTGTAATGGCGCTAGAAGAGGAGTTCAAGCTTGAAATCCCTGACAAGGAAGCTGTCAGGATTGATGCGTGTAATCTTGCCATTGAGTACATCTACAATCATCCGATGGCCAGTTAATTTGAATAAGGAGGTTTCTCTTCTTGAATTTATTGTGGGGGTATCAAGAAAAAAAAATTCTCTGTTCTACCCTGTTTTTTGTTGGCTTTGCATATGATCTCTGTAAGGTAGATGGAAAATAATCCAAATCTGTCTGATAATGAGTAGAATTTGAAGAACCCATGTCTCATGACTTCTGTTGTTTTTCTGCTGTAGTCCAATTCTGCATTTGGATGCTTGATCTGGTGACATTTTATCATTGTCCTCCTTTGAGATGCATATTTGGCTTCTTTTTATCTGTTAGCCTGGTTTAAGTGTGGTTTTGGCCTGTTGAGTTACAGTTGTGTTTCTTGGAGCCAAATGCTTGACCTGTGTACATTAAATTTTGCTGAAAATGGAGTGAGCATAAACAGGTTTTTGGACTCAGCTGCTTGGTGCGGATTATATTGCAAGCTCGTTTATGTTGCTGATTGAACTATTTTGGTGATGACCGGGCCTTACTGCTGTATTTTGAACGAGGATAAGAAGATTATTGCTCATCTCCTAACATAATATGAAATCTGAATTTACTCATACTTAAAACGCCAATTTTCATGGAAATTCCTTGTAAGATGCTAAATGATTATTTGCTTGCTTATTCAATGGACTGGTCTTTTTGCCGTGCAGATGCTTAAGTGCCATTTTAAAATTCTTCTGTTTTCTGCATGAGGGAATAAAGGCATGTTTATACCCTTCATGATATTGATCCGGTTGATTTGAAATTTGAGTAAAATTGTAGAGTACCTGTTTCTTTCTTTGTTTCTCCCATCTATGGGGACACAAATAATTTTCCTTATGTGGTAGACTAATCAAGAGGCCATCCCTCTTACTACTACTCTGCTTATGCCCAACTATGCTTAAAAGATTTATCTCGTACAAATGTGGATCCTCATGCCTGTCACTGACTCGGGTGTTCGGCCACCAGAAAGGAACAAGATGGAAAAACCGAAAGGAAGATCTTTTGGCTCACACATGCCAAAGTTTACATAAAATTAACTTTGGGAAGAAAAACTCGAGAACAAGTGATTCACTTCACAACACATTGCCACGTGAAATCCTACTAATAGAGTATTTATTTATGTTTTAAATAAGTGTCATATGCTGTGGTTGGTCCAAAAAATAATGGTCATTAAATTTAGGTATAATAATATTGATCTCCAAGAAAATATTAAAACCCCAATTGGAATTACGGTTAAAACAGTAATAGTAGCTTATTTCATTAGTTTTGATAAAAATAGTGTTAGGTTAATTTTTTAATAAGTTTATCTATTTTGACAACAGTTTTTAGAAGTAGATGTGAGATTGCTTTTTATAAGTAACTTATTAAATAAGTCATCAAAACCTTTTAAAGTTTCTATTATAATTTTAGTATTCTAACTAAAGGATAATTATGTCTTATTTTTTCATAAACCATGATATACAAATAAAAGATAATTTAAATTTAAACCGATCTTAATTGTTATAGAATAAAAGAACACTTTCGGAATAAAATTAAAGAATACTTTCGTAATAAAATTTACCAAACGTTAAATTCATAACATTCACAACAACACAATTTATCAAATATGTGACTGTTTTTTTTAATCAACAATTTATTTTATTTATACAGTAAAAATAAATTATTTTATAAACTACCACAATCCCAAACTACCGTAAATTTTAATTGATCTCCAAGCAAAGATTAATTAGAGAGAATATACTCATTCTTTAAGTTTACTTCAAAACAACCTCATAATCTTTTTATACAAGTCTTAATTATGATGATGATGATGATTATTAATCTAGTTCTTTTCACAATTTCCATGAAGACAATCATCCCCACCCTTAGAGGACAAATGACGTAACTCCAAAAATCATAACTGATAACCCCAAATAAAAGAACAAATAATAAATTAATAAATAAATAATAGCAAACTCGAACGACCACTGAACTGATGAAGAAACGAATGAATTACTTAAGCATGTTTATAATTGAAAGAGAAATGACGGACAACTGAAAGGCATCGTAATTTCTTTTCGTTAATGGCGAGACAGCGCCCTGGTTTTCTTTAAACCCATCTTCACAAGTGGTGCAGGCATCAACAACCGAACTTACTCCAATATTAGCATCTTCATATTGCTTGGCTTTGTAGTCTTTCATGGCTTGTTTGAGAGTAGGCACCGCGTCAGAATAAAGATCGAAACAATCATGCAAGCAGGCCCTCATAAATGGGTCCAACTTTTTATTCTTCAAGAGATCCTTAATGTAAGATCTTGTCTTTGTCACGTTTTCTCTAGTTAATTTCATTGAGATCATTCCGAGCTCGCCAAGATTTGCACACTGGCTTTTTGCATCAGCTTGGAGAGAAGTTACACAAAAGTTGTGGCTTATGTTTGGGTCATTTTGTGAACATTTTTTGCAAGTTTCATGCACAATATTGTGACCGGTTATCCCATGAAAACTGCAAACGAATAAGAGGAAGAAGAAGAAGGTGAGAAAGAGAGGGATTGAAAATGGAGAAGAGTTGGGCCACATTTTTTTTGGTTTTTGGGCACAATTTCTGAGTTTGTACATGCTGATGTAATTTTTGTCCCATTTTAAGAGTATTATAAAATTAAAAAAAAAGAAGAAATATTTATGCTTAAAGCGAAGGTTAAAGAAAAGCTAATGTAGAGTATATCTGTCGGAACCATCAAATGGACAAACGTGGCCTTTATATGCCACCTTAAGTAAATGCTTGCTTTACTTCAAAATTAAAAATAAAAAAAAAAATTAAAATAATTATATGTTGTTATCTTCGTAATGCCACCTTAGCTGGGAAGAATGAATATACTCAAACTTGTCTGTGAATCGTTACAACTTAGAAGCTGCCGTCCTACTTCCCCATCACTCGTGAGGCTCAAGAGCTTTCCTCCACCTTAGCTGGGAATAATCTACTTAATTCATTTGATTAGTTTTAGCAATCCGTAAATATAAATTATTGAACCTTTGTATTGTAATTCACTCAATTCCCACCGCTCTTTCAAACCATTAACATAAGAGAAGAAAGAGGAAGCTTGAAGTCTTCCACAGCTATTAGACAAAGATCAATATTTTAATGGGAAAGAAATTGGTTTCAACTTCTTCATAGTTTAATATTTTAGGAAACAATTTATAATTTGTGTGCATAAAATGATTTCCAATCGCAAAGTTCATTTTCTAGATATCGTTTCAGTAATGGTTATTTCCCAGCAGCATCTTCAAAACAATCTTGAAGTTGTCCATTTGATGTTAAAATGGGCTGAGTGTGACGTCTTCGGATAATTTTAATTAAGGTTACAATTGTAATTGTTTTGGAAAAAAAACTAAAAAAGAAAAAGAAAAAGAAAAAGGCGGTGTTATAAGGAGGACTTCAGGGGAGTGTTTGGGAGCTCCACTCTCACCAAAAAGTGAAAAAGTTAAAAGTCGGACCAGGCCTGCCCATCTCGAGATATGGGTGGGCTCGAGGCTTGATTCCCCTCTCAGTAAACAAATGATACCATAAACACAGGTTTAGCATTTCCCCCCTAAAACCCTAATAATGGAAAAAGGCCAAACGAAGCCCTTAACAAAAACAAAACTCGCGTTTCATTTCAAAAAATCAAAAGAAATGCGTAGATAAGGGACAGCAAAAACACACTACACTTCTGACGCCGGAGCTCATATAGAAGGAAAATGGCGAACTTGCAGACGGCAATGGACTCCGCATTCTGGGACCAGCCCATATCGTCGCCACGAACCCTGGAAGGGTCGGCTAATTCAATCCCCGGCGAGCCGTTTCCGCTGGACGCCACTCGAGCCAGCCGAGCCCTTAGAATCCAGCAGCTCTCTTTTTTGGGCCTGGGGTTTCCTTTGGGTATTATTCCCTCTTATGCTCCTGCTTCTCCTTCTCCTTCTCAGAAAGAGCTCGAGCTGGGCTCTTTCGCTCTTGAGTCTCTCCTGCTCAGACCATCTATCTCTAACTGGTAAATTTTATCCTTGTGCTTAAAATTTCATATATATAAAAAAAAAATTTCATTTTTGAACTTAAATTTAGTGTGTTACACTTGTTGTAAGGTGGCTTGGATTGGTTGGCCAGTTTCGTCCGAAGAAGCTGATTTCCGATATTAAAAGAGAATTTTCAGCCGCTGAGGATTTGGAGCTCTCTGTATTCAAATCAGCCGCTAAGCATGTTTTGGATAAGTCTCTTTATTCCGTTGGTTTATGTTCACAACTTTCTATTGGTCCATCAACGTCCTTGTTGTGGAGCACGGAGCGGCACGGCCACAAGAAAGGAAAACACAGCAAGTTTATGCTCTATCACAAGGCAAGTATTTTGCCTTCTATTCTATTCATTTCTTTCAATCTTTATACTTTTATTATTTCTTTAAGGCTATTCATCCTTGTTGCATTTCTATTATGACATATGGTTTTGGTTTGTCCCTCGATATCAGTTCATTTTATCCCGTTATGCGATTCCTATCCTCAAATTTGTCCAATATTTGTAGACACTAACTATCAACAACTTCGGAGCTTTTACCTTGTTTTATTCTTTTATTAATGGTCAATAGATTTATTTATTACCTTTTCTTTTGAACAATGATATGAACATTTTATGTGTATATGCAGCTACTTAGTCATGACATTACGCTAGAGGCTGCGTGGCCTCAGCTGTTCATTGACCATAAAGCGCAGTACTGGGATGTTCCGGAGTCAATATCCTTAAATATGGCATCACTCGCTTCAGATTCTGGGTTGCGTTATCGCTTTGGTATACAAAAAAATAGCGGACAGCCTGAAAGTGCTAATGCCATAGATGGTGAGCCACCTGCTGCTCTGATGCCTGGACTATGTGCAAAGGCTGCCTTTTCATATCAGCTAAGAAAGGACATGTGGAGAAACAAGGAGACCAAGGAGGATCTTATCATAAAGACAGACAAGGGTTCTTTCTGGCGTCCAGCATACGATGTGCGCCTTAGAGAACCTCATGCAGCTATATCCGCAATCATTGGTAACTTTGCTTTTCTTGCAGTTTCAACCTTGTGGTAATAGTTGATTATGGCATTGCGCTTGTAGCTAATTTTACTCTCTCCCTATCCCTCTGTGTGTGTTCTAATAAGCAGGGGCGGATCCACCTCATGAATTTAGCCTCCACTGGGGAAAATAATTTCAAAAAAAAAAAAAAAGAGATTAAAGAGAAATCACTTGAGTTACTAATTAGCCCCCATTAAATCTAGTAAAGTAGCTTCTTTAAATTCATAAAAATAGCCTCCATAAACTCATAAATCCATAGAAAATTAAACTTTAGACTGATGCTATTGGCACCCCTCCAAAACTCTCATAAAACTCCTTTTCTGGGAAAACCCCATTAAATAATTTTAAAATTTATTTTTTTGTCTTCACATACTTTATTTCTACACTTACCCTTTTGTTCTTAAATTAAACTCACGATTGAGAGATCTGTTTCCTTCATAATATTCGTTTGCCCAACTGATTTTTACCCAATTACAATTCTGGTGATTTGATACTTAAAACTCAAATAACAATCAAATGATATACCATAAAGTTTGTTCTCTTTGTTCTCATCATTAAGATAAAACTATAGCATACTGATGAAACTCCATTATCAGTGAACAATCTCCTATTTCGAATTATTGTTCTGTGATATCCAAACTCCTATATGAACACACACGCACACACTATTAATTAACATTTGGTGTTTTCATTTAAATAAGTTGTATTTTTTTGGCTTCTCTAAAATTTGATTTCATGCAACTTTTTTGGTGTTCATGGGCAAGGATGAGTTTGTCATTTATGCAATAAAAGGATTAGTCTTTACTGGATTTATTGCTTATTATTATTTTTTCTTTTTCCTGTTGAGGGACTCTTTATCGTTTATGTTCTTAAGTGTGCGTATGGAATTAACATAGATATTAAAACAGATATATTGAAATTTCTAGCTATTTGATGTGGTGGGGTAAGGAAAGAGGTTTGATGAGAGTTTTCTAGAGGTGCTAATATCTCCACTCTAAACTTTAACTTTGAGAATTATAAAAGCCCACACTTTATTTGAAAAAATAAAAGCCCACAGTAACCATATGGGTGGTTTTACTATTATATAATTTAACTTCTATTATATCTATTAAAAAAAACCTTTATAAATTTATTAACCATAAAAGCTTAATTTTCACATCTTGTCATTATGTAAATTAAACCCCCGTTAAATCATTCTTCTAGATCCGCTACTGCTAATAAGGGTTGAAAAATGCCTTTTTTTTTTCTGGATTTACTTTCAGATTTGATTTTGCATGCAAATAATCAATATGACAATTATCATTTTAGTTGTAAGGATCAAATTTCTATTTATTTCCAATTTCTTTTGTATTGAGTTGTTGTTTCTTATTTGAGTTGTTCTGCTGCTGATCTTCTCATGCTAACGCTAACATGTCAGGAGGCACCTGTGCGGCCTGGTTTGGGGGCAAGGAGAGCTCAATGGCCAATGAATCCCAAGATGGGCACATTGCTGTGACCACTAAAAAAAGAAGTCCATTGAGTGCAGATTTATTTGGCTCCATATGCTGTACTGTTCAACATGGTAAGTTCAGGAGAATATTTGCTGACCTAACCCGAGTAGATGCTCGTTTGGACATGAGTTCAGTTTCAGGCCTTGCCAAAAGCGTTTTGAATACTTTCAGCCATAATTCAGCCAGCAGTGCAGACAATTTGCTGTTTTCCCCTAGGCTAAATTTTATTTTTCAACAGCAGGTATTTCCTTCGCCATATTCTACCTGCTTTAGCTGCTGACAAATATTGTTGTAATTAGAAATCTAGGCAAGAAACTGGATTCATGATGGAACTAGATATGAACAGTAATTCAAGAAATCGAATGAATTCACTGAATTGAAACATAAAACAATCTGGAAGAATTGGAAAATTAAAATCTTTTGAGAAACTGCAGAATGCAGACAAACTATTGAACTCTTCTACTACTGGAGAGAACCACCTTTTGAAATGTGATGCGTGCTCGGTGCTCAATAAGTTTATGTTATGAATACTTTTGAAAATGATAATTCTGCATCCCACTTTCCAGGTTTTAGGGCCGATAGTCTTCCGTGTTGATTCAAAGTATTTACTTGATGCTTCATCTGGGAAAGATGGCTCGCATATGGAGGATGTAATATACAGCTTGAGTTACTCATTGAGGCTTCTTCGCTCTGGGAAAGTTGTTGCTTGGTACTCACCGAAAAGGAAGGAGGGCATGGTTGAGCTACGCGTATTTGAGTTCTAATGTTTTCATTTTTGCTTCGGCTTGATTTTTTTTGTATGGGCCTTTAGGAAAAGAGTTGGACGATCGGCCCCCTCTCCTCATGAAACCTTTTTTTTTTCCATTTATATTTAATTTATTTTCGAAAATTTCTTCTTTTTTAAATACACTTCTTAATTTTCGTTTAATTTTTTTATTGTTAATATTCAAAATAATATTGTGCTATTTTTCATTTATTTTATAATTTTATTATTACTCTCCGTACAAATTAAAATGTTTTCCATGTCATGAATTTTTGAATGTTAATTATTGATTTGAATTGTGCATATTTTACATTATAATTCAAAAGCAATCTCAAGTACAAAACTGTTTAATGAATAAGAAGTTTGAAAAGCAATTTGTGAAAAAGATTGTTTAATTAAAAAAAGTAATGCTTGTTTAATTATGTTTATACTTAACTGTAATTTTATTTAAAGTAAGATTTAGAAGAAAAACGAGAGGCCACCAATAGCTTAACCCTTGGTATAATTTCACCTCAGATATTAGAAAACTCTATTTATCATGTTCCGTCAATGTCTAAGACAGGTTTAAATGGAGCTTTCTCTCTCTCTCTCTAGTGTCAGTTTGTTTGGTTGGTGGGGTTGCGGCTGAAACTCACCATAATCGTCTTGGTACGCAATGGAACAAGTACAACTGAAATTGTAATTTTCATTATTCACATCATTCCTTCCGAAATTCTGCGGCTATTTAAGGCAATTAAACTTGTATGAAAGGCCACAGGCTTTCTCACAATGAGAAACAGCCGTCTGCTTTAATCTGAACAGATGCCACACCGCCCACTTGTTTAGACATACTTAAGACAACCGGAAGGCCGATAAAACTTATCATCTCCTTGGTTATTCAGGGTTCTAGAAGGTCAATATAAAATAAAAAGATCCACCGTAGAATTAATACAAGTGCAGGCATGATGCTAAATTCTAAAAAGCCAATCTGCTGTTATCTCAGCAAATTATGGCGAACCATCACTCAACCACAGCCAGCAAGTCACTCTCTTTGACGAAGCAATGCCTTTCATCTGTTCCCAGATCAACCTGAAATACACAAACATTCATTCAGCATGCGCCCGAATATAATTGCAACAAACAAATTCATAATTATTTCGGTACGTGACAAAATTGAAACACCATAATTGTTGATTTCTACAATGAGAGAGGGAGTCCCTCCTAAACTGATGCAAACAAAATCAGCCAATAGTTTTAATGTAACAAAGGAAATGACAACACTACAGAGTTAAGCTGCTTACCTCATAAGCACTAACGTCAGAAAAAAGAACCTGCATTAACAGAAACACATACCACTTTAGATATGGGAGAAAAGAGCCCTCGGGGAAATCTTGAAAAGAAAATCAAACTATAAGTGGCATTACCTTCTTTCCAGCATCCACTTGCCCAACATCACCACCAACTGTGAGAATCTGAAAAATAATAATAATAATAATAAATAAATAAATAAATTGAAGTATTGGATCCTGAACAATCATCTACCAAACCCAACAACCACACAAGATTTGGCATCTTACCTCCCCCATCAAATACCGTTCAAATTTAACAGCTGCTTTGGGCAACAAGATTCCACCAGCTGATTTCTATTGCATAAAATAGATCATCCTTCAGCATGAGAAAGCATGACAGGGAAACTCATGTAATTCAATGTACAAAAGAAACTGATGATCCACTTATTATGTCATAAAAAATGTTGGCGTTTAGAATGGCGAAGTTACAGTCAACAACTCAACATATGTCTTTCTAATTGGGCCAATATAACAACACTGTTACTGTCTCATCCCTTGCCAATGCCACAAATGAAACATACAGACCAACAATTTTGAACGAGATCTACTCTGCCAGAATGCAAGATAATTTCACAACAACAGTGACCTCATAATTAGTCTTAACTAAACGGTAAGGTTACTACAACATTTACTATCTTAAAACATACATTACTTGATAAAATGCAACTTTGGCTTTCCATTCTAAAAGGAAAACAAAAGCTGAAACTTTTACTCTATTTTGCCAAGGCAAAAGACCACTGGGGGAAATCCTCTAGAATGACAGTTAGTTCTCCAGTTAACAAGTCATCACATGGTATACAAAGATTGCAAATTAGTACGTTGACATAACAAATCCATAAGCATAGGTGGATTCATAAGATATACAGCAATAAAGAATCTATTCCCAGTCATGAGTCATTGCAATAAAAACATCAATATGACATGAGATAAAATAGAGCCCCCCAATAAAATCCAATAACAAGGACGTTGTAGATAAGGGCAAACCTCAGGTAACTGTTCGAGACGAACCAGGACTCTGTCGGCTTGAGGAACAACCTACAAAATGGAAACAAAACTAAGTACATTAACAATTAACATTAGAAGACCCATCTAGAAATAAAAACTTAAAATGGTAGACGAAAGCTAAATTCATAGAAAGATTAAAGAAAAATTGAAACCTTAGTGGGCTCCCATTTGGTGGCAATTGCATTCACTGTCAGAGTTTGTTTTCGCCATCCTGTAAAAATTAAAAATTAAAAAAAAAACCGCATTTATTGAGTAAAATTGACGAGAAAAGGGAAATGACAAAAAGGTCAAATTGAAAGGTGAATAAACCAACCAAGTAGCCTATGGTTGGAACGCGAAGGAATGTTATTCTTCTTAAGAGAAAATAGAGGAGCTGGTATGGTAACGAAAGTAGCCGCCATGGATAAGGAGCAAGTATACAACTAGCGCCAAACTAAACTCTGCGAAAGCCAACCCTTTTTCTATTTTCCAAGGCCGTGCAGGCAACCTCTTGGTGCGTACGTATGCGCCCATTAAGTTCTGGAACGTTCTTTCTTTCTTTTATTATTATTATTATTATTATTTTAATATTTACATTTTTTATTTAATTTTAAGACCTAAGT
This sequence comes from Citrus trifoliata, assembly GCA_018350135.1. Classification (NCBI taxonomy): domain Eukaryota; kingdom Viridiplantae; phylum Streptophyta; class Magnoliopsida; order Sapindales; family Rutaceae; genus Citrus; species Citrus trifoliata. Next base: position 43,456,916 of record CM031386.1, on the reverse strand, counting down.
TTTTTGGTTTATCAATCCGTCATTAGGAATTCTGATAATAATTCAGATCCACCTAAGCTTTTATTATTATTTTTAATCAATTTATCTTCAAATATGTAGAAGTAACGTAATATTTAACATAATCTATGATAAAAGACTATTTTATCCTTAAAATTCTAAAAATAATTGAAAAGATTATGAGTAATTATGAGTAATGCTATTTGCACTCATCTAAAACTCTCACAAAACTCTTTTCTTAGAAATCCGATTAAATAATATTAAAATTTTATTATTTTATCTCCATATATTTTATTTCCGTGCATACAATTTTATCCTTCTTAAATTGAACCCTATGATTGAGAGATTTCTTTCCTACACGTATAAATATATATTTTTTCCTAACTGATTTTTACCTCACCTAATAAAAATTATACAGTGATTTGATTTTTAAAAATTCACATAACAATCAAATACTATGATTTAAAGTTTGTTCTCTTTTATAATCATCTTTAAGATTAAACTGTAATATATTAATCAAACCTCGTTTTTAATGAAAGATCTTTTATTTTTAATTATTTTTCTGAGTGAAAGAACAAACACTCAAAATCCTAAATATATAAAAAATTATATATTATTATTAATTAATCATTTAAATAATTTGTCTTTTTTTTTTTTTTTTTTTTTGCTTCTCTACAATTGGTCGAATTCGATTTCATGCAACTTTTTTGGTGCTGCTAATAAATACTGCCATGATTGGGCTCTTAAACTTCATGGGCAAGGAGTAGTCTGCCATTTATGCAATAAAACGATTAGTCTTTACTGGATTTTATCGCTTACTTTTTCTTTTCTTCTTCGAGGACTCTTTATCGTTTATGTTCTTAAGCGTGTTTATGAAATTAAAATAGATATATTAAAATTTATAGCTATTTGATGGGGGTGGGGTGGGGTAAGGAAAGGGGCTTGATGAGAGTTTTTGAGGGGTGCTAATAGCTCTCCTCAAAGATTATTTTGTCCTCTAAATGGAAAAATTAACAAAATTCATTATTTATAAAATTATTTTTGAAAAAATTAAACACGTAAAAATAATTGCGTTATAAATTAATAGAATTAAAATGAGACGGGAAAAATGAACCTAGAAAGAATTTTAAAAATAATTTAATCATAAAATTAAGAGATTTAGTATTTCTAATAAATTGAAATTGAAAGGAGAAATTATATTTGACGATTTTTTATCACTAAAATGATGTCATTTTAACCTAAAGAAATCAAATTAATGAAACACCTTAAATATTCATGTGACATCTACATTTCATTAATGATGTTAATAATTTGTTGGTAAATTGATAAAAACTAAAAAAATAAGATTTGGTAGTGAATTACCTTTGTGGCCTATTTAATTAGCTTTCAAATAACTTTATTTAGATGATCACCCAAATTTGAATTTTGAGAAACAAACCCCTTTATTTTAAAGAGAAAAATAAAATAGTGAATTGATATGTCAAAAAAAAAACAGAAGTGACCAATTGATAATTTCTAATTGGTCAAATAACTTTTTTTTTTTTAATAATTATCAATAAGTTTTTACATCCACCAATCACTCAAATCTATTGAGTCCGACACAGAGCTATAAGGCCAATAATTTCATTAAAATGTATTTGTATAATCTCAATAAAATGTATTTACATGCTTAATTTGCTGTCAACGTGGGTCCTCGTCCAGCATCCAGCAAAGCAAGCATTTGAAAATGTGCCGCTGCTCCATTTATTTTGCAAAAAAGTAATACACATTTACGGTTCAATCAACGGCTACTGGGGACCACAAGTCCCATAATTTGTCTTTAATCTCTTTTAACACTTTTTATCCCTCACCCTTTTTCCCGCAAAATATATCCATTTTCACCCTCTGATTTTCTTTTTCACACCATTACCAAACCAACATCCTTCTTAAAATAGGCTGGAAAGGCAGTTTACTCTTTACTAATAAGCCTAGGGTTTGCTTTCTACTTTGCTTCTCACTCTTTTTTTTTTTTTGGTTTTTTTTTCCTTTTTTCTGGTAGAGGAAGAAGCCCAACATCTGACATTGTTGGTTGGTTACAATGGTGAAGCAGCTCTGTTTCTTTAAGTGGACTGTGCTCTGCCATCTACTGCTCTTGGTTGCTGTTTGCTCTAAGAAACATGGTAACATAGCTCTTCATTTCCCTTTGTTTAGTTTCCGAAACCTTGCTAACAGAGTATTTTAAAGTTAGCATTTTGCATATAAGCTCCTGAGCGCATGTGTTCTCTTGCTTTCTTTTCTGAATTCTGCTTTATCTTGTGTCTGTGTTTTTGCAATTGGGTGATTTTGCTGTTTATTGTGCTCTTGGGTGATTCTGTGAAAAATGGAGCAAGAGATTGGATGTTCAAAAGTTTCGAATCTTCAAAGATTCTAGTTATGTAAGTATCTACGACTTGAGGGAACGACAACTTTAATTTATCACATTACATTACAAAAATTCGAGACTGAAACGATTCCGAGAAGAAAAATCAAGATAAAATAGATGGCGTTTCATCTTCTTCTTGACAAATCAAATTGGTTTCCATTAAGCAACCTCTGCATTTGAGAATTGGCATTCCGAGAAGCTGGCTACATATTATTAAAGAAATAATAATAATAATATTGATGAATGAAATACAACCCGTTAAGGGAAATGGTTCAAAATTGTCTTGAATTTTGTTTTACTAACAGAATACACCACTTTGTTGTTGGTTGTTTATGCTATTCAAGAAAGCATGAAACTGTGTTGCTGTGTGTGTAAGCGCCCCAGTTTGGCACTGTAGTCATTGGAGTGGGTAATCCATAATCAGGCCTATGAATGGACGGCGGGACTAGCATATCAGTTTCTCATCACAATTCAACAACACAAAAAGATAAATTGACTTTATAAAGTGATTAAATGTCTTGCTTCCTCAAAATAATGACTGAAATCATTGTCATGCGTCTAATTAATATTCTTCTCTACTAGTATAGCCTTCACCTACAGAAGCTGAAAACTTCATCTCAATTGAGAATGCACATGCACATTACTTGTGTTGTCGAGTGTTGAGACTTGAGAGCAGTGATGCTAACTGTCATAATGTTGAATGTTCTGCTCCTTGATGCTCATAGATTTGAAAAAACAAACTATTGATGTTCTATGAAATTTCTTCTCTTCCTGAATCTTAAGTACTCTGAGCGAACTATTGATGCATTCTTGATAAGTGGTGTAAGTAATTGATTGTTTTTCGACATACGGATACAGGAAACCCCGCAAATGATCTTGTTGACATCATTAACAACAATCGAACATCTCAAAAGCTCCCGAAACTGAACGACAGTCCTGGGCTTGGCTGCATGGCTTTACAATATGTCGAACTGTGCAAGGGGAACTGCTCTACCGGCAATGCTGTGAACTGTAAGCCACCTGATGATGACTTCACTGAAGTTTTTGCTCCCAACTGTGGTGTAGAGCTGCCCACTTTTGGCACCATAACCGGCCACATGGTGGGATGCAAAACAAAGTATCTTGAACCATCACGAGCCTTTTCAGATGTTCTAGTGAAGGACAAGAAGGCATTATCCCTTCTGAGAAATAAATCACATACTGAGGTAGGGGTCGGATTGGTTGGGTTCCACAAAAGTTTCTTTTGGTGTGTTTTGTTTAGTGACGGTAAGACAAATTCCACGTTTGTTCTTGATGATCACGGTGAAGGGATCAGGCAGAAGAAAGGATGCTTCAGTGGAAGCACCTATACTTGCAGTGATGGAGAGAAGACCAAGACCGGTCTGTCTTTTTGCAACATCTTGATGGTGGGTTTACTTTATATTTATTATATTCCACAAAATTTCTACCACTGTTGAGTGAGAGTTCAGAAAATGAGAGGGAATGCTTGAGGATTTTTCAGTTGAATGAACATTATGAGAAGAATCTTGTATAATACAATTTTCTCACCTTTCCTTAGTTTCTGATGAATATTATGAATGTTAACTAGAGATAGTCCACAGAATTCACACAGCAAAAATCGTCAGCCTGGGAGGGTGTGTTTCAGTCAATAGATAAAATCGGTTGTTTTATTATATATAATAGAGGCTTCAGGTCTGGAATTAAAATTTGGGGAGAGTTTACAAGTAGTAAAAATCCGTTTACAATATTTCTTTCTTTGTAAACTCGTTTCAGATTTTAATTTAGGAATAGAAAGTTTTCCTTATGTAATATATGTCTATATTTATCTTTTTCATTAGGTTTGCCGGTTTCTTTGTACCAGAGATTAGGATTTGATATGAATCCAATTCCAATTTAGTAAAGGGTAGTCAGATATGTCGATCTAGTTGTTAGCCAAGAATGTGGTCATGTTTTTTGGCATACGACATGTTTTTGTCTTGGTCTGCTCCGAAGTATGCGAGAATCCAGTTTCATTCGAGGGTAGGGTAGGTTGGTGGAGTGGCTGTTTGTAAGATTTGTTTCAACTAACTGTTATATCAAAATGCTTGTGGTTGGTTCCTTATCCTGTTCCTCTTACCAAAAACTTCGCTTTCCTTTCTCAACATGATGCCATTCCTTCCAAACTGAGACCACTTACATATTACTTGTTAAATACAAGATTTGGATTTGAGTGAGATTGTAACATTAAGAAAGGAGTGTAGATTTCACAAGTAATATTCTTTGCAACTCCAATTTTTGAGACTTAAAACTAAAGAAAACATGAAACGAATAAAAGTAATTTCAGTAAAGATTGATACTTGTGTGTTGCAAAAATAAAATGAAATAAAATAATTGATACTTTCCCACTCTATCAATCACGTATATTCATGACAAAATTAAATGATCATTACTATGCCTCTTCTTTTAGCTATCCATTATGAGAAATTCAGTCTATTCAAACAGACATGATCAAATAAATAAAAGTTTAATAATATAACCACAAATTTTTTTATAAATTTGTTTTATATAAATTGATATGTCATGATAAAATTAATTAAATTAAATATTTATTTTATATTTTCACTTACAATATTTTATGGGTGTATCATCACTCTAAATAAAATATATATTATAGTAGGAATCAAGAAGAATTTTGAAAATTCAAAATCAATAATTTTTTATCACTCACGGCAAATAAACAGGGACTTCAAATCAGAGATAAAGACACTCAATTGAATTAAGCACAAAGTAAAGAATTAATTATCTTCAAACCAGGGTCTCATAACTGCATCATATCTTAATTCAATTTAGCTTTTTAAAAAAAAAAAGAGCTTTCGAATTCATCAAACTAACTAAAAGGTTTCAAGCGATTGACGCCTAACCAACACCATTCCTATCATTAATCAAAATTTTCGAAATTAATTATATACACGGTGCAGTACAATATGATACCAACTCGTTCATAAATGGATCGGTGATTTTCTGGCACCTACTCAAATGCTCAATACAACGTATTGTGTATCATTAAATCATCACCACAAAATTGAAAGAAAGCAAACATAATAGACACAACTCAGTACCATGTATACGGTAATTCATAGTAAGTGATTCAAAAAATTCGCAACCTACGAATCTCAACCGTCTGATATTGATCTGACGCGTATGCCCTCTACTTAAAATCTATCTCTAAACAGGACAAAAGGCATCCCCACCCCTAGTTGAGGAGACTTAAGTTTGACTGTATCCACTTCATTCATTCATTCACCTAAATTTTGAAAAGGAAAATTATAATAAAAAAAAAAAAAAAAAAGGTAGCGTGGATAAAGCAAAAGAAACACAACATACCGCCTGGGGTTGTAGCCTTAAAAAAAATAACAAAACAAAACAAAAATATTGTGTATTTACAAGTCATACCCCTGAAAACCAGCGAAAAAACTCGCTGATTTCTTCGCCAACACGGTTGGTCTCCATGTCGTAATCTCCGACATCGCTCCGGCGACTGCTTCCAGTGAAGAATCTCCCGGAGCTCCTGAAGGACATGGCACGTGAAGAGACAGAGAAAGAGAGCCGGTCAACGTAGTCCTTGAGCCAGCTCCTTCCCGCGGCTACCTCAGATGCTAGGTTCGCCTCCGAAGCTGCCTGAGCGCCAACCTCCTCCTTGTCGGACATGCTTCCCCGGTGTATTTGGCTCGTCGTGATATCAGACTCCTCGTCAACTACGTAGTCGAACGAACCGAGAGAGTAGGAACGTCGTTGCGGCTCTCCGGGAGGTTCATTACCGGCTTGACGGCGGCTGATGGAGCCGATCTCAAGCCTGAAACTGTCACTTCCGCCACCAGAGGAAGCATGTATAGCCTTCATCACATCCGTTTCCGTGGCAATAATCGGAGAGCGGCAGAGAGGACACGTCAGATTGGACTCGAGCCACGTGTCGATGCAACGAGCGTGAAACGCGTGGCAACAGAGAGGAAGAAGACGGAGCTGATCGTGAGGCTCGAACTTGAACAAACAAATGGCGCAATCTCCTCCGCTAGACGACCGGCGAGAGACGGAGGAGAAGGTGAACAGAGGGAGCGAGTCCATAACTGAAAATGCAGGATTATCAGGCGAAACGCGGCGGCTGGAGACTCGACGAGAGTCGGCAGAGGAGACGGTGGTGACGGTGGAGAGATGACGGAGGCATCGGCGGTTGAGGTGGCGGAGGAGGAGGCAGAGGGAGATAGAGAGGAATACGGTGATGGCTAAGATTAAAATGATGATGATTAGGCTTGGTTTAAGATTCTCCATTGATGAGAGTGTTGAGTGTTATTATAAGCAAACAGATCGTACGGCGGTGGTGTTAACGATGATGATGACAGTGGTGAGAAGGATTGAAAGAGAGAGCTATAAGTTGGCGCCGGTGAGTTTCTTTTATAGACAGATAGATGTATGATCATAGGAGATAGATAATATATTATCATACATTGGTGCTGTGACTGTGACCGTACGAGAATGGAAATCACATGACGGTCACGTGAGAAGGGCGTCATTTAATTCTTCATTCAAGGTCAAGATGGAAAACTGGTAAACTGCCAAAATGAGATGAAGCGAGTAAATGCGATTTCTTTCTTTCTGAATGTTAAGACTCAAAGGCAAAGGCAGCTGGGTCAATACTCAATAATAATAAGAGAATACCCTTGAGAAAGAACGAATGGCTTCGGTGGGCTCATGCCATGTGTCAGTTCCTGATTTGTCACCTCATCATCTGGTGTTCCGGTCTCTTTGTAAATATTTATTTTAACGCGAAAATGGAATGGCGATGTGAACCGTTACTCCGTTAGTTATATTAGTTGTGATCTAATTACTTGTTTTAAGTGGTTGACTTATTAATATCGTTATTTATTTTTTTTTGGATAGAATACTCGTTACTTATTAAATTATAAGAATAATGCAGCCAGCAGCGCCGGTTCCTAGAAAGGACAGGCGAGGTTGCTGCTAATAGGGAGGAATGAGCAGATTATGCAAGAAGCAAGGCGATACATTATTCTATAATCATATATATACATATATATATATATAAATAAAGGCATGACTTGCTCACAACCTGAGTTAAGGAATAATTATACCTTCATATCGAAAAGAAAGGGGACAAAAAAAAAAAAAGATTATCATTAATAGCCTAATAATCTTATATTTTAACTTCTTTAATAATTTAATAATAGTCGCATGATCTCATTCTTGCGCGCGTGTGCGTATACACTACATTGCTTTCCGCACACTCTTGGCATGTCCAGAAAGGTGATGGGATTGAGGAATCTCTGTAAAACTTATTTAAATTAAACAAATGATTTTGTTTTAAGTTGGTTAAGAGAAAAAAAAATATATACACACGATTATATATTGAGCTATAAGCTCAGGCAGCGTCACACAATCGGGGAAAAAAAAAAAAAAAAAACTTGTGTGGAACCATCTTTGCCTCGTAGTAGGTCTCATAGTACTATAATTCATTGATATATTTAATATTAAATTTAATAGATTCCACAATTGGACTTAAAGCCACCGTACTGCCGCATGACAAAACACTATTGGACAGTTCCACACCATTGTTTCTCCACAGGCGTAGAAGTGAAAGCAGTTTAAGTATGAACTTTGGGAGTAAAAGAGAGACAGCAAGACATAATAAAAGAGGTAAAGAGACACGTCGCTCCTCCTCCACAAAGATAGAAGAAATACAACTTTGGTTCGAAAAAGAAAGATTGATTCTTCTCAGTCACAGAAATTGACCAAGTAGAATGTTGGTGGATTTTTCAAAGTTATTCTTACCTAATGTCCCTTTGCTTTATCGAAGTCAAAATCTGATAATTATCGAAGCGGATTGGCTCACCTATACGTTAATATGAAGGGTCCTTCTTCCTCCTTCAAAACCAGTTCATTTAAAACTGCAGCACCAACAAACACCAAACGTCTCAATCGAAAATGGCTGCTTTCGATCATTAAATGGGCTAATTGCTTCTAAAGTCAGAAACGATTATATTGTTACAAACAAACAGAAATAAAAATAATAATAGATAAAAACATAAAATAGAAAAGAGCTAGCAAAACCCCCTCGCTGGCATATGAAATATAATGGAGATCAGGTGGGTTGCACCCCTCAAGTCCAACAAAACATTAAACTAGGGTATTAAATTCAGTTACCTACCACATTTAAGAAGATAAATGGCCGGCCATTCACATTTTCACCCCTTGTTTTTTTTTTTTTTTCAATAACCAGCAATAAAGGTAAAGTTGAACACAGTACAAAAATAGAAACACTCCAGCACACTTGCTTTTAAAGTTAAGAGGCCTCTCTTTTCTGTTACTTTGCTTATTCTTCACTCTTGGCATGTCACTAAAAACTATGACATTGATACCTTCAGTATCTGGTATTTAATGGCACAGATCATTATGAAAAGATTATCAGGAGTGAAAGCTGTTTGTTCTATACAAGGGTTCATTCTTGCAATTTGGGGTCTTTCCACCATCAATAAAAGTCGAGGAGAATGACATAATTCAGTGTGAATGTGATAGCTGGAGAAGCCAATTATGTTGACCAAGTACTTTAAAATCCTAATTTTTTTTCTTTTACTCTACATCTGCAGAAGCTCAAGACAAAATTGAGCAACACAACATTTGGGTATTTGACTTCAGAAAGAGAGGAGCAAAATAGGAAAATAAAAGAAAAGAATCAGCGTATACTTTTGGCTCTACAGCAGACGCATACTCCTTTAGGTTGAGAAATATACATCGAGAGAAAACACTAGAAAAAGTTCCAAGTTGTGATTCATCATACGAGAAGAGAATATGAAAAAGTGACAAATCATCAAGAAACATTTTACTTTCTCTCCAAAAAGAAGGTGATTTTAGATCCAATTCCTAATATTGTCAAATAAGGATCGTTTTTAACATGATATGACCACTAACTGACCCTTGTCGCTCATACTAACCAAAAAGCAGCAGCAGAAATTAAAATACACCAAGTGGATTGAACTATTAAATAAGCAGCTACTGAGACAACTTGGCGACAGCTGAATTTGGGTGTGGATTGAGTATTGTTGAAATATTTGAGTGCGTGATGGAATATATTAAAACATTTAGGGGCAGGGCAGAATTAATCCTTAAATTTATAATGTTTAGGAATAATTTGTATTTCAATTTAATTTAGTTGCTTATTTAGAATTTTATTGTTCATACATTGCTCATTTGAATATATTCATAATTTAAGTATGAGTCTTATTAAAATAAGTTTTTTAGTCGAATTAGACTATATCCTAATTAGTATGAATAAGTGGTTTTTACAACTTTCATAAGAATATCTTGATTATGTGTTATTGATTAAACTTCTTGAATAAATATTTTCAGTTTTCAAAAGTAATCAATAAGTTTTAATCCCCTAAATTTACTTTTTTTTTTTTAATTCCAATCAAAGGCGGATGCAATGTAGGACTAGTGGGGGCTCAAGTCCCCACTGAAAAAAAAAAATTACCCCTTTTTGTTTGAAATAAAAATTAATAAATTTTTAAATAATCTATGTCAAATTATCAAATAGTCATTTTTTTTAATTTTTACAGTCAAAGTAGAGAGAATGTTTTCAGTAATGAAATTTGTGAAAAACGAACTTCGAAATAAGATATGAGATAAATGGATGAATGAAAATTTGATCATTTATATAGAAAAAAAAATGTATTTTATAGTGTTGATAATGAGTCAGAATATGAAATCGCGTATAAAACAATTGTAAATGTGTTATAAAAAAATTTACATATTCAAGATTTAGCTTTTATATTTTGTTGTTACTTAATTTAGCCTCCAGTAAATTATTTTTCTAGATCCGCCACTGATTTCAATGTTCTCAAGAATTAACAGACTATTAGAATATTGTAAACCAAAAATACAGTAGCAAAATAAATTTGATAAAACAAAACTAACTCAAATAAAAGTAGTAATAGCCTCTCTGGGTATCTTAAATCCCAACCAAATGCTCTCGCAGAATCTATTCCCAGCTTATTGAAGCCTCTTCCCGTTTCCAGCTTTCTTCATATCTATCTATATTACATAAATTAGTTAAATGTCATGGTAATTTTAGTTTTCCAAGAAAAAGAGAAAGAAAGGAACAAAATGTAGATCTTTTCGTACCTTAAAAAAAGACCATAGGTTGCTTCAGAAATGACTTCTCCGTCTTTTAAAAAAAAATAAATAAATAAAACAACAGCAACAATATATTTATCAAGTAAGAAACAGAAGCTAAAATCCTCAAACAAGAGAGAGAAATAGAATGATAACAGTCATAGAAACAAAAACCCTAAATGGAATTCTTTGTCAGACAAAAGGAAAGCAGAATCGGCAGGGGTAGAGAAAGGTTTCACTAATGAGTATTAAATAATTAAAGACAAATTAATTTATTTTAATTTTTAATAAAAATTTCATTAAATATTTAAATAAATTATTTTTAATAATACTCATATTTTATCATTTGTATTTATATTTATATTTTAAATTTAGTTAAAAACATTGTTTTTAAATTATAAAAATTTAGAGCTATGGAAATAAAAATTATGTACTAAAAAATAATTTAAAAATTTTAAGTTTATATGTATTTTATATGTAAAAACTTAAAAATAACTATTTTTTTCTGTGAAATTTTTTGGAAGATGATTAATTTTAATATAATATGAATTTACTTTTTACAAATTAAAGAATAAAATTTAAAAGGGGTGTTATAAAAATTATATAGGGGGGGTTAAAAGCTCAACTTTTAAACAATTCATTACTAGGTTGCAAAAATAATGGGCTTACAGATACAAAGCAGAGGAATTAGGGCTCGGCCATTTTAGAAGCCCACTAGTGAAAAGTGGTTTTGTTTTCTTTGGACTTCGAAAAGTGGTATTAGTAATTGAGGCACACCTCTGGACTTTATATGGGAAACACTTGATTTTAATCTGTGCTGTAATAGTATTAGGTTTCTAATGTTGTTGTAAGCTTCGACTGATTCTATTTTCTCTCACTTGGGCTTGGTTTTGATTTCTAAAGTTCTCACTTGTTCATACCGATAGATGCGTAACAGGAAAGATTGTCAGCCTGCATTTATAATACATTACATCTCCCGTCATCCCACCATCCGATTTTCTTTTGTTTAGTTTCTCACTCCACATCCAACCACATCCAACGGCTGATGCTGCAGTCTGTACCTTACAGAATCTGTAACGTAGTTTTGTCCTACATTACAGACCCATCTTGGGCAGCTGCGCTGCCACCGCGCAACTGTCCCCAGTCAATTCTTGAGAAATATTTTAAAATGGCCAATTAACTGATAATAATATAAAAGACCTATTAACTCCATGTTCTTACGAGTCAAAAAAAATTGAGGCGCGAGCACGCGCACGCGCACCTGCTCACACACACACAAATTACTTTTTTAATGCCACTGCCTTCAATTTTTTTTTTTTCTTATGAACACGTTTTAAAATTATGTAATTTAAAAAAAATGAGTTTTTCACTTTTTTAAATCTCACGATTTTATAATTCATTAAAAATAACTCACTTAAATCACACGGTTTAAAAACTTATCTGTATTTAAAAAAAATGAGAATATAGTCTATAGAAGATATTTTTTTAGAATTCTTTCTTTAAACTTTGTATATCTTGAATAGATTCCTTTGAGTGGTGAGTTGAGAAGCCATGTATCTTTTGTAGGATATCATAGAGTGGTGAAACTTTGTAATCCCTTTGTAACTCTCTTGAATGGTAAATTTTGTTAGATAATAATAAAAGATTATTTTTAAATTCTACCGGTATAAGATTTGGTATATATTTATAGCAGAGAGATTGGCGTAGTTTGGAAATGTCATATTGGAACATTTCTATACGATACGAGATTTTGTCTTTGGTTATGATGGTAGGGATGTAAGGAGGAATGGAGGTACTGTGCTAATGCGTTTCTCACTTTACTTGTTTCTTGTTGCATTTAAGTGGCACAACTCTTTCTGCTAGATTGTATTAAATAATAGCAATTGATTTGTCTGCTTAACCTTTTCATTTGAGTGGGTGTTGTTGAATGATCATGGTTTGAACTAGAGGGAGTTTTGATCACCACGTGTCTTACTTGACTTATTATTTGTTATAGATTGACAAGATTATATAATACCGTCAACAACTGGGCTAATGAGTGTTCTTCCTGGGCATGCGTCTATAATTGCTGTGTTGAAATCTGGCGTCCTATCAGTGCATGAAGGAAATGAAGTAATAAAATTTTTTTATCAGCAGTTGTTTTGCACTTATCCACACAAACTCTTGTGCGGATAAAATTGCCGTTGAGGCTGTGCCACTTGAACAAATTGACCCAAGCCTAGTTTAGAAGGGACTCGCTGAGTTTACCCACAAACTAGGCTTGGCCGAGAAAGCTGAAATGAATGGGAAAATATATGTAAGTATTCACCATACAGATGCGTCATGGCAGGAACTGTAATCCAAAGGGAACAACTACACGGAAGTGACCTCAAGTGATGCTAAATCAATCATACTTAAATGAGGATGTGTTCATGCATAAGCAATACTAAACATGAGACATACAAAAGATATGCACAGAACAATACCACTATAATAATAATAAGAATAATTATAATTATAATTATAATAATAATAATAATTATTATTATTATTATATTATTATTTATATCTTATTATTATTATTATTATTATTATATTATTTTATTATTATTATTATTATTATTTTATTATTATTATTATATGTCCCAAGTAATGAGGATTTTAGATTTTCATAACATATATGAGAATATATATATTGAATTGTATTAAGTATAAATTAATTCTCAAAATCAGATTTTGAAAAGCTAATTTTTCTATACTTTTCAAAATCTGTTGTAGGATGAGACGATTTTACTAAAATTAATTTTTTAAAAAATTTACCAAACACTAAAATTAGGTTTCATATTTTTAAAATCACTTTTAAGTTTTCAAAAAGCAATCTCAAACGAACCCTTAAGAGTTATTAGGGATCACTTTTGAGACATTTAAAAGTGATTTTGAAAAGGTAAAAGTTAATTTTAGTGTATGATAATTTTTTTTTTAAATCACATTTTTCAAATGTACTCATCTTATGGGAAGGAGTAGCTTCTCAAAATATGATTGTGATAATCAGTTTTATATTTAATACAATTACACATATATCCTCACATATATTTTACAACTTCATAATTATTCTTATTCAATTAGAAATAAAAACATTAAATCTAAAGAGAACATTAGTATGACCAATTTATATGAAGATAATAAATTTAATAAACTAAAATATTTATTTTAGTTAATCAATTACTATATTTACACAATAATTAATACACACACGTTTATAAATATGAAAATAAACTATATTTAATATTATGTTCATTTTAGTTTTTTGTATTCTTATATTAATTTAACAATACGATTTATCAAATACATACAATTTTTTTAAAACCCACAACACTTTTACAAATAAACTTTATCAAATTTTTAACTGATTCTCTTTACAACTGATTAAATTTATAGAAGGGCTAATATCAAATATTTTTAAAACTACAAACTCATCAAATTGGCCCTAAGGACATTGCCACTGGCTAGCAATTCCTAAGTTTTTTGTTACGCTTAAGTAAGAAGATCACTTTTTTATATTATTTTTTAACAAAAAAGAAGACTACTGGTTAGACGTAAGGATGCCAATATATACCACCCACTACAGGTTTGTCATTATCAAATTCACATTAGTGAAAAATTTAAATTACTAAACCCATTGCGGGCTTTAAATATTATCAAACCCTCCTGCAATCCGCTTGAGTTTTTATGAGTTCTCACATAGCTCACAAATATTAAAAAAAATACTTTCAATAATAAATAAAAATTTAAATTATATACTTCAAACTATAAAATTATAATAATAGCTTAAAAATCTACATAAAATACTCAGTTTTAGATTTATCAATATAAACAAGAAATTAAAGTTCCAACATTAAAACAAATGCACAAAATATATCAATATAATACAAAATATTTCTATTGTAGGCAAAATTATTATCAGTAAGATTAATGTATTGCTCCATCTTTTTTTTCTTCATCTTTTTTTTTTTCAACATGTATTGTCAATAATATTAACGAGTAAATATTGGACAACTACCATTAGCAATTTTTTAAATGAATAAAAACTCACATTTAGTAAGGAATCATTAGGTTCAAGTTATTAAGGTTGAACGACCAAAATCAACTAAATTAACTTCTAAAAAATTAAATTAAAATAATATATTATTAATATTAAACTTGAAAATTATAAAATTTTGACTTATTAAAAATGTATTTTATATGTCTTAATGTGTGCCCATGTGTGTGTTTATGTGTTTTTTTTGGAGGGGGGGGGGGGGGGGGGGTCAACGCATACGGTTACAGTGAACTAGGTGAGGTTTAAGAATTAGGAGGACAATGTCGTGAATATTAACTTTAGCACATATATTTATGTTTAATTTTTTAATGTAATTTTTATGATTAAAATTCAAAATCTAAATAATTAAAAAAATAAAATGCGGGTCGAAGGATACCCACATAGATATCCTTGAATGCTTTTTTTAGTTAAATATCCTGTGATTCATAATGCATTTAAATTTAAAATACGAAACCTACATGCAATTTACAAAATTACTTATAAAAAGACGGATTTTTATGAGTGGGTTTTAGCAATTTTGTAGATTTGGGAATAATTTGCCCATTCTTAGTTGGAACTGTAAAGTTCGACAAAAAGGTTGCTGTTGGACCCGGACATGTTCAAGATTATGATATAAAGGTAAAAGGGAAATAAAATAAATAAAATCTTATTGAAGTTTAATAATCGGGTTATTTTTCGCCACCCTCTATATGTTTTGACAAATATTAACATGCACCCACTTGTTTAAATAATGATCGCCGCACACCCATTTTGTTAAGTTCTCCCATTTAATTTAATAAGCAAAGGGTAAAATAGAGATTGTGTTATAATAAATAAAAAATTAAGTTAAAGTTGTTGCACATAAGAAATAGAACAAGGAAGAGAATAGTGTTGTCATTTTAGAAAAATAGTTTCATCTCTGCAAAACGTAATCTGTACAAGCAAATATCGAAACAATATGGAGGGAAAATATTGCGTGTTGGAGAAAATTTCGTGCCAATTGCTTGATCTCTTACCTACCACATGTTTGTTTTTCAATAAGCTTAAGGATTACACAGCTTATTGGGTTGTGAGAGCGGGATAGAGTGGGTTTTGCAGCTTCAGTCTGCACACATTGAGATGAGGTTTTAATGTTGTTCATGTGGATTTTTATGTTGGACAATTACTCGATACGTGTTAGATTACATGCATGCAAGTGATAATTATGTGGGATTTGATGAGGTTGGTCATGGGTTTTCTTGCTTTTATGTGTTTCCTGTGTTGAAATTGTTCAGATTTTGACTGACTGACATGAAGTTTCACATTTGCGCGGTCCACAAAAAACAAACATTTTTTAACTCTACTCATTTGCACCCTTCCTAGTTTCACGATTTGCCAGAAATACATTATTCTTAATGTTGTCGAGATGCTAAGCGTATGGAGTAATAAGGATAAGGGCTATCGTATAACTTATATGTGCCTGGAAAAGTCAAAGTCTACAAATGGGTGTTGATAATGCCCTTTATTACTGATATTTCATCACAAACTAAAATTTTTTTTATTGATATAATAGCCTGTAAGTGTTTATGAGTTTGTGTTTGTTAGAACGTGGTAGCAGATTATGTAGTAATTAATAAGAAATTTGAAACCATAGTTGCACTCTGCATTTGACAATAATTGAGACTGACATTGATTTTAGGCCCATAGCATCACCGTAAGATTGTTTATTGAAAAGAACCAAGAATCATTAACTAGCTAACTGAAAGAGCGATGAGATTTTTCTAGTTGGCAAAGAAAGCTTAAGTCAAAAGAGAGGTTCAGTAAGAGATACATACAACGTTCTAAAAGTTGAGCATTTGGTGCGAGTATTTACACCGTATGTTTTCCCTACGAGATAAGTCCGAATTCACTATAAAATATTTTGTAATACTTTGTTTAGCAATTTATGTTTGTCAATAGGGTATAGATTGATAATTTTTTATAATTTAATAATTTAAAATTTAAATTGTGGATAAAATCATGTTTCGTCAAAATAACTGTCACAATCGTTAAATTAAACAGGAAAATTTAACGAAATGGGTGCACAATAATTATTATTGAAACAAATGGATATACAATAATATTTATCAAAACATATGGGGGTGACGAAAAATAACCCTTAATAATTTGATGATTGCTCATGCTGTGTTGTCAGCACATGTGTAAATTGAATAATTAAGTCAAAAGAACAAAAAAAAACATGAACCCACAGCAAAGTGACTCAATCTCTGAGGCGGTTAATTAATTTTCCTTTTAAACATCTGTTTCATGCACTATTGACATGCTCCAAGCTCACGTAAGCTTGGCTTTGTTGATCACGGTTTCACAGCTCAGCCACTCATTTAAAAATCGACATCAGCTCATGCTCCAACGTGGGAGCAGACACGCAATTGATGCCCTTCAATAATTGAGGTCACATCATGGTTTACCATCGTGGCATAGTCGACACCGTTGATTTAAACTGACCTCGTAATCTTGACCGTCAACAATGGCAAAGTACAGTTAAATTTTTTTTAATTCTTAATCAATTGACACGTAGCACGTGCAATTAATTATAGCTGCTGTGCTGTTGAACTGAGGAGAATCGCACGTACACCGGGCAGCGTTTGGAGGAGCTGACCGGTTTATGCGGTCATGTGGCGTGGGCCAGAGAGGACAAGGACCTTGGGAAAGAGCCATCAAGATTATGCGTCAGGTGGGTCCCAACATTGAATGGCCTGTGTCTGCTATTGTGGGGTCCGTGGGTCCTACGTCTAATCAGCTCCAAGTTTGGTGCTTTTAACTTTTTATTTTTTTATTTTTGAGGGCGTGCGGGGCCCATTGCTTACTCAACTCCTAGTTGGAGAAAGTAACGACAAGTGTGGTCCTTGGACTCTAGAGAGATCATGAAGGGTCCGCTTGTAATAATTAATTCAGTGGCCTACCGGTCTTTTAACGTCAGTCCCTGAGGTTTCGACATGTTAACTTCTCCCCATACTTCCATATTTTCATGCTCACACCCTCATTAAATTCATATATTGATTTTCACCCCAAATATTCGCATTCATGTGCTACTCTTTTATACCTTTTACGTCATTCAAAAATATTCTTATTTAAGTATTACTTAATAGTCATAATAAGAACTCAGATAGTTAAGTGTGACTATTTTTCATCATTATTATAGGAAATTAAAGTTAAAGCCCCTGACATGTTCATAATGTTGTTAAAATTATAATTTTATTCTTATAAAATGACTATCTATGGTATAATGTATTTCTTTAGAAACATTGTTTATGTAAAATTATTTTGTTCGGTAGACTTTTATTTATTAGTTGATTGATGTTACTTTTAATTGAAGTAATTTCAAAATATATTATAGTTCGTTAACTTTCAAGTTCACATATGTCATATTCCCAAAATATTTAATCTAACCAGAATAATATATTGCTCATGTAGAAATTATAACACAAATACAATTCTGACGCATTGATATTTTAATATATTGCATCATCAAAATAAATTGTTAAATTTTTTTTAGGTGATTTGAACAAAAAATTTTCAGTATAATTTATTTATTTATTAATTTTCTTATATTGTTATAAAATATATTATACATTGGAGCATTTTCAACTTAGAGCATTCATGGATCATGTTACCACTTTTCTACCAATTTAATGTTTTTATTTTAGAGAACCAAGTTTGAAGAATTTTGAACTCATTTTGTAGCTACTAGTCTAATACTGAGGAAAGAAAAGTTGAACAATTTTCCTTTTTTAAAGCGACTGTCTAGGTGGGAAGAACAGAATCTCGAGTGCGCAAAAACAATGAAGAAGAAGTACACAAGGCGACTAACCGAGGGGCCAAAATGCCAAAAGTAATAATATATATGTTGCCAAAGCAAGAAAAATATTAATTCTTCATTTTAATGAAAGTGATGTATCATAAATGCTGTGGACCAATCGATTGAACCGCCCAGATTTCTGCTAATCGCCGCTGGTTTTAAATAAGCCATCGGTCGCAAAACCTTTTGCATCATCCAGTAACCAATCATATTCAGTCACGTGGAAAACGAATACCCTTGCGGGGTCGAGTATCTTATTATTAGAGTAGTCGCTAGTGCACTCGATTCTCTCAAGTCAACTTCTATTTCAAGGCCACGAGGCTATAAAAACAGCTTCCCACTCACCTTACGCATCTTCCCCTAAAACCTGTTCAGTCTTCTTCTATTAGTAGCTCTTACGGCGCATCAGAGCAACCGGAATCCGCTTCCGCGAGCCAAATCATATTCACATCCACGATGTCTTACTATTACACCGGATGTGCAGATTACCAGGAGCCCCACTTCCTTGATTCTTGCTTTCTGTGCTGCAAGCCCCTTGGTTATAATTCAGACATCTTCATGTACAGGTTAGAATTTACATACCATACGATCATCTCGATTTAGTCCAATTTTCAATGATAATGATTCATATGAAATCGAAGATACCCAGATGTGAATTTGCGATTCATATGAAATCATAATAATTTTTTAAGAATTAATAGCGTCACGTTTGCTGCAATCGAGATATACCTCAATTTGCATAGAATCATATAATAAATCGATGATATTCAAGATTTTCATTCTAGTCTAAAGAAATTGTTTATTCGTTTTGATTAGCTCAGTCTGATTACTAAAATACGAAATATTGATGATTTTTGCAGAGGAAACACACCGTTTTGTAGCAAGGAGTGCAGGCAAGAACAGATAGAGATGGATGAAGCCAAAGAGAGGAGCTGGAAGAAGTCATCTTCTTCTTCAGCTAGAAAATCAGAATCAAACAACTCAACACCCAGTAAAACTGTACGGACGGGTACAGTTGCTGTGGCCTGATAAACTGATGGGAACTGAACCCCAATTGAAAAAGCACTATGTTTTCGGATTTTGTTATTTAAAGAAAAAAAAAAGAGAGAGAGAGAATTGAAGGAAATGGAAATCCCACATAAGATGGTCAAGGGTTTGATCTGTAAAGGCACGAATGGTGGGAGAGAGAGAGCGAGAAGGAGAAAATGAGATCAATCAGACACTTTTCTTTTTCTATTTTGGGTTGAGTTTTTATGAGGATTAAGAGGAACCAGCATCCTTTGAATGGGATGATCTGTGTTATTTTTGTAATGACGTGATGATCTTCATGTTAATTTTCCCTGTTCGAAGCATTTTGAAGCAATCAATTATAGAATCAAAGACTTTGCTCACTTCTTTACGTATCCTAGTTTGAGAAAATTAAAAGAAGGCTCTGGCTCGTATCCTTGCTGCCCCCAGTATGCCCTGTATATCATTTTTTTTTCCTCTTTCCTTCTTTCCAGTCCAGCTGTTGTGATTATGGGTTGTTTCTTAACTTCTCTATCGTTTTGTTGAAAATCAGAAAAGCGCTAACACACAAGTCCATATTATTTCATTCATTCTGAGTCTGTTGATTCAGTTTTACCGTTAAAATAAATTAACATTACATTTGAGCATTGATGACGTATATTCAAATCAATACGTTTTCTTATTAATTAATTTAATATTATGTATTTTCTACTTATCATAATTTATGTGAATGTGAATTTATTTTCATCTTATTTGTAGTTAAATGTTTCATTTTTTTTTTGGTTACATAATATTTATTTTAATATCCAAGATGATAACAAACAATAGAGTAAAGCTAATATAGGAAAAGAAAATACTTTGAATCTCATTAGTTTTCAGAGGTGAAAGGTTATTAGTGTGAGATCAAGCTTAAAACAGTGAAGGACGCAAGTAAAGATTTAAATGTGAAGAAGACTAATTTAGGTAATGTTTTATTTCATAATTTTTGTAAAGTTAGTTCGTCGGATTTATGCATGTTCAAGTACTTAATAGCTTTAAACCTAGTCATGGCATTCAAATTTACATTCGGTCCCATGAAATATGTTTTCTATACTTGATGAAAAATAGGAGTTAAATGTTTTTATCAAAATGAATAAGAATGTGGACCAAAATATAAAACTCTCAAAGTTGGCATGAATGTAAGCGATAGACCGATTTAGGAAATTGGCGAACCGGTTTGTTATAATTAAATTGTTCAGAGAGCAATCAGCGAATTAGTTTACCTTAAGCGGCGTATAGGTTTGTTTGAAATCCTTCAATGATAACTATACGGGAAACCAATTTGTCGGTTTGATAAAATTGATTCACCGCTTTCCTAATGTGGCGTAGGCCCTGAAAGTACTGCAAAGGTAAATGGCCGATGCCCTAACCAGTGGCAAGAGCCTAGATCAGCTGCCTACGGCTCTCTTGTGAGAAGTGTGTTCTTTGCAAAATTCATCTTAATATTTCGATTGAGTGATTGTAAGTATGGATAACACTTGGGTAAAGAGGTGTGGGATGTATATCCTTGAATTTGTAAAAAATTATTAATATATTTGAAGTTAATTATACTTGTTTTTGGAGCCTTGAATATAAGGCTCGGTTTTAGTGAAATCCTCAACATTGGATTGTTCCAGACATGGACGTAACGATTTTATCGAACCACGTAAAAATTATAATTTTTGTTTTCTCAACCTCTGTCTCTTTAATTTACTTGTTGTACTTGTTATTATTGGATTATGGTAGCTGGTATTGTGGATTATGGTTCTTATTATTGGAGAAATTTTTAAAACGCAATTCACCTCTCTTGAGTTGTTTAGTTAGAATTTCAAAACGTGTAAATAAATATTTCAATTTTACCAATAATATTAATTTTGAATATTCAGAAGTCGCTTTGATAGAGCAAGAATTCTCTTATGTTTTGGTTGATTTTCTTTATTTTTAAAGAAAATGGTTAAACTTGACCGACATTCTAGTAAATATACATTTGTTACTCCACCGTTATAATTTAAAGACATTAGTTCACCCTTATATTGTTAAGATATTTTGTTAACTTAATCGACATAAGGGAGAAAAAGTAAAAATCTAAATAAATATGCTATTTGATCTCGAAATAAGATTACTTGCACTCATTAAAATACCATAAATATTATTTTTTAATAAAAAAATTTTATTACTAAAATGTCCACATAATGATTTAGCATTAGGAACAAGATGATAGGGTTAAATATAATAATTTTGCTCCTTACAAACATCTTCAATCCATCCAATTTTAATTATAGATTTTTTCTTGGGTTATTCTGCGGGGAAAAAATCTAGATTCCTGGACGAATTGCAATCCAAATTTTATTATTATTTATTTAAATTTGTTTCATTTAGCGTTTTAATACATGAATTTATAATTGCCCTTCGCTAAGATCATGAGAATTTTAATTGGCCTTCATTGAGAATTCTCTCCGTATCTCTTCTTCGATAATTTGGCTGATAGAATTCGCTAAATATGGAATAAATACTGGTGAGATTGTAAAAAGTTTTTAATCAATTTATTTAGTGAAAAATTAAGCATTGATTTTCATAAGGGTATATTTGATATTTAGATGGCGCATAGAATAAAACTAGTACTTTCAAATTTTAATAAAGATAAATTTCTAAATACTCTCTTCATTATTTTCAAATTACTCTTTATTTTTAAAAATCTCAAGTTACACTAATATTTGTTCAAAAAATAAGGTAAAATGGGATGGATGATGAAACTCTTTTTTGTCTTCTTAATAAAGAAGAGTAAATTGAGGTTTTCTAAAATAAAGGGGTGATTTGAAGATAACTATTTCAGGAGGGGTAATCCGATATTAGATGGGTCCAGCTACCTTGCGTCATGGGTTTGGTACCCCAGTTCTTTGTCTCTTAGCGAATGACCCTTTAGATTGTGAACAAAGGTAGTCAACGGCTGAGATTTAACAGTTGGAAAATGGGTAACCGACTGAAGCTGTAGTACCAGTAAAACGAAAACAAAAAAGATTATTCAATCTAAATTCGCAGAGCCCTCTGTCTCTCTCTCTGTCTCTCTTCGTGAATGCTCTTGTATTTCATCAACAATTGACTGTCATAGTTCTTCAAGCAAAATTGCCTATTGCGTTGAGAGAGAAAGCTGCTACTGCTGCTGTGTTGAGAGAGAAAGTTGATGCTACATCTCAGCTCCGTGTGCTATTGCTATTGCTATTGCATCTCTGCTCTGTTGCTGCTGTAATTGAGAATCGACGGCTGCTTCTGCTGCCGCTTCGTCTCTGCTCTGATTCGCCTAGTGATAGTGGTGGTGGTGCTGCTGCTGCTGCATCTATGTGGGTAAATTTTGCTACATCTATTTTGTTCATGTGATTGTTAATTTATTTTGTTTTTTTTGGGATTTGTTCATATGATTGTTAATTTATTTTGTTTTTCTGAGTTTTGTTCATATGATTGTTAATTGATTTTTTTTTTCTCAGGGGAACACCAAATGCTCCATGTCTTCTCTGCAGAAATCATAAAAGGAGCAAAGGGTTACAATCTACATGTCCCGTTTTATTATAATCAACAAATTGAACAAAGTGCTACATTCTGCCATTTACAGAGAATGTGCAGCAAAAGAAATCAACCCTCAGTCCCATGACTTGTTTTATGGTAACAATCCAGGTGAGACAACATAAACAGTTTCCATCTGTTTTGGGAGGACCCTTCCACTTAAAGTGTTCTGCATACGACTTCACATTCAGCAATGGTCGGTGGGGCTTCCTCACCACATATTCCCAACCATTTCTCTCAGCAAATTCTCTTGCAGCCTCTTCGCTGTCAAAACTCAATCCTACATCACCAACATTGGCATATGGATCCCCTGTGGATGTCCAACCCATCAATGGATTTTCCCACTTTTGTTTAGACATAAAATTGATCTTACACCTTCCAATTTTTCCAGATCCTTGTTGAGTAGCAGTTCTAGCGGGTGTGTAAATCACCACTCTTACTACGAAGATGCTCTTCGGGAATCCCAGAGACCATGCCGATCTCGCCTGGCTTGACCTCAACCAACGCATCTGCCGAGAACGCTCTCGAGAATGGGCACACGGTGCCTCGCACAGTGCGGCCGTGGCTCCATAATCGCTGCAGAGACTGAGCCATCTTCGAATAAAACGTTATTCGACTGCTCTTTGTGCCCTGTTAAAAAAAAAGATTGTTAATTGATTTTGTTTGTTCTTTTCTTTACTTGCTGTAATTTCATTTCTTGTTGGGATAAATTCAAGAATTATGATTTATGAGTCCAAATTGTTTTGAATGTATGATATGTGAGGGTGCTTCCTACAATTACTTTGGGCTAGTGTAAATAATTTATGAATAAATTGAAAAATTAGTAATATAGGTGGTTACGGCTGAAATTGCAGAAGAGTTTTCTTCAATTTCTACCCAGTGAGTAAATGTGATATTTACAATCTCAGCAGACGAGAGAGTTAACAAGACAGCTTTGATATTCAATATGTATTTCATTAATTCACTTGGGTATTGAAACCCCGAAACTTTACTAACACAAATTAATTAATTGATATAAGTTCAATTTTTTAATGCAGCACCTTATGCCATCAACTTACATAACCATAACAAAAATCTTCAGTTACAAGATAATGCCCCATAATATAGAATATCCAACAACAAAACATGCATGAAAATAAATGCAAGTGAATCGAGATTATGAAAGCCATTCACCCACAAAATGAGAGTGCCCCAATGAATACCCAAAGCCACCATCAAAATTTAAAACAAAAGTAATTCGTGTAAAATATTAATGGAGCCAAGCAAAGAAAACACAAGAAATAAAGAGTATTGTTATTTTACCTGTAGCACTAGGGTGTCAACTCTAGCATATCTAACTAAACACAATAATACATTTATCGGTGGAAAAGGCAGAACGTTCAAGACCTCCATAGCCAGTTTCAATGGCAAGGGGAATGCTTGCAACCTGAATTTCATATATCAGTTTGTTATTTGTTTAAACACATAAGTCGTAAAAATATTTTCAACTTACTACATGTGCCTTTTTAACTAATCAGTTGTTCCCCTCCAAGTGACCGGCCATAAATTGTTTATAAGGTTACTCTTATTTTTCTCTGTGTTTCTTTTCCAGTCGTCAGATGAAATCCAACGCTGACTTTGGTAAATGACAAACAAGTGGGGTACGAAACCTATGATGCAAAAATAGTTTTGCCCTTTTTAGGTGTGTTTTAATATTTTCCATAATTATTTTTATAAATAAATTTAGTTTTATTTTTAATTTTAGTTGTTTTTTCTTTTAATTACGAGTAATTTAATTTTAGCATTTATTTTTATTTCAATTATGCTTACCTAAATAATAATAGTTAGGGTTATGTGAAACTCTTACAAAATAAATATGATTTAATCAATTTCTATTTTTATTATATAAATTAAATTTTATTCTATTTAATTTTATACATATTTTATATTTTGAAATTTTGATTTATTGTAGACAAACAAAGGAATTTGGGACAATAAATTCTTAATATCTTAATATAAGGTATGACAAAATGGTATTTTCATTTATTGTAGACAAATTAAATTTTGGCACAAAAAATACTTAATCCATTATAAAATTAAATGGAAAATAATGATAATTTATATAATTAATCTTTTCGGCAATAAATCTAAATAAAAAATGGCAAAAATAATTTATTAAATTTTATTTACTACTAAGAGTGGATCCATAACCCTAATTATTTCAATTTCCTAGTTTAATTCAAATTAAGTTGCATAAGTTTTATTTTCATTTTTAGCAAAAGTAAAATAAACAAATAAATCTTTTTTTTTTATGGATCGAACTCAAACTTACCAAACTATAATATAACAAGACACTCTTATACTTAAAAATTAAAAATTACTTTTAAGTTGTGTCACTTAGAAAACTCTATGTGTGTTACTATATTAGGAGAATTATATACTTTCTACTTAATAAATTAAGATTTGTAATAGAACATACTGACTAAAAGGGATGCATATATACAACACAATTTCTTTCGAACACTAAAATTATTATTTTTTATTTCACACATATTACTTTAAACTCTTATACGAAACAAATAAGGATTACTAAATAACATGTCAGATAATTTTATTACTTCTTTAATTATTAGAACTTAATTCGGGTTTCTTCTGTAACAAATTATACAACTCATACTTTCTATTACTTACAACAAATAAAATAGAGTGTTGAATATATTTTTCTCTTTATTTATTTTTTATTGTTTTAGCTTATGCTTCAACTCAATTAAACCTCTATTTCTTGGTTGATGATTTACTATTTTTAAATTTATTGTTGTTATCATCATGCAAATTATCATCATCATCATCATAATTTTAATATTATTCTTTAAATAATTTTATTATTATTGTTCAAAATTGGCAATGACACGGCCTATTATTTTAACTACAATAATAAAATTAAAATTATTTATTATTTCAAACCTCAGGGTTAAAGGAAAATTTTCTCCTTTTTTTTTTTTCCCACCAATTACTTTCGCATTGCATTACCTTATCTCTTGGACCCTCTCTTCCAAATATTTTCGTCACTTTTTCAAAAATGGAATTTCGATCTTACCCCAACCCATAGTTGCACGCTTCCACCAACTTGTTTTCAACCAATAGTTGCATCAACCAGTTCGCTGTTAGTTTCAATGCATGTCTTCTTAACAAATGTTGGACCCATTACATGCATACTTTTATCAAAATCTTCTTTCCCTGTAGGTTACCGGCCCAATACCTTTTTATCCGGTTACCTCCAATTGTCTTTGTGTCACTTTTGCAGCCGTTAGATGACGTCTAAAGGCTCATTCACTATAGGACAAAGGACTGGGGTACCAAACCTCCTACGCAAATTAGTTATGCCCCCGATTTATTAACTCTTTTGATAATGAGTTTAATTGGTCGGTGTAAATTAAACAGTACATAAACACATGGTTTCTGACTTGCATATTATTTATTTGCAGCTTAGGGAAATGGTTTTATTTAATGATTTTTTTTTTCTTTTGCCAATGAAGAAAACTTTTGTTGAAAGAACTAGATAACATACGTATAGAGAATTCCTCAGACCGAATAAATTTTTTCCATTTGTTTCTGGAATGGCAGAATTCCAGCGACCCATCGAGTTGGGTTGGGGCCAAAAGACGGAGACATTTAATCAGTCAGGTCGGGGCATGTCCAGGACCCAAATCTGAATAAGGTGGGGCTCCAGGATTGGATTTTTATTTTTTGATTACATGACCCGTTTTGATGCTATTTTAACATTTGTGTAAATTGACGGAGATAGATTTCCGAACATGCTTGTGAATGTTGGACATTCTCCATTCACATCATTTTTGCAGCCCCTTGTTCGATTTGCTGATGAAAAAAAGAAGAAGCTAATTTTATGTTTATTTTATTGGATAATCTAAATGTACCCTCTTAATTTCTAAATACACCTTTATAAATTAGTCGGGTTAGAGATGTCACAACTCATCGAGAAATAAATAAATAAACGACGCTACGACGGACGTGTACTTCCTCAACTCCGCTATCCCGCCGCTCTGTGTGAGAGATAAGACAATCTAAAACCAATCGCCGGAATAACCAAAAACTTCGGATGTGCGCTAACGTGCGCCAATTACGGAGTACTCTCAAGGTACATCACTCATATTCTCTTCTTTCTTTACTGAAGCTTCACACTTTGAGCTGTCCACAAACCCAAAATCTCACCACTCCACCTCATTTCTCTTCTTCAAATTGTGATTATTTAAATCAGTTTGTACCTTTCTCCATTCCAAACTCAAACTCGTTAACAGACATAAATTCATATGAGCGGCGAAAAATCGTTGTGGGGCTATCGAAGATGGTCAAAAACGAAAAGGGATATATACTAAAAGCCTTTTCACAAAAATTCTGCCCATACTTCTTAGTGAAGGTAATGAAACTATTAGAAACTCGTGAAACAGCATTTGCATTCTTCAAGTTGGTGGTTTGCGATGATTCCGAGTCCACAATTAGGTCTTGTTGCATTGCCGCTCATATTTTTGCGGCTGAAGATTTACGGCTTCTTGCACAAGATGTGGTTACTTGGGTTATTAGCAGAATTGGAGCAGGTAGGAGTAAAGATATGGTGGAGTTTATGTGTGATGATTTTCATCTATTTGGCTCAGATTTTCGGGTACTCGATGCTCTTTTGCACGGCTATTTGCGGGTGGAAATGAGTGCTGAGGTGATGGAGATTTTATATAGAATGAGGGAGGTGGGCATCATGCCGAGTGAGTCTGCAATTACTATTCTTTTTAAGTTGTTACTTAGAGTTGGTGATTATGGTAGTGTGTGGAAGTTGTTTAGAGATATGATTCATTTAGGGCCTAGACCTTCTAATTATACTTTTAATGCATTGATTCTTGGGTTTTGTAGAAATGGTTGTATTAGAATTGGTGAGAGTTTGCTTCATGTGATGCATAAGTACACGTGTGTTGCTGACTTTTTTGCCTATAACATTTTGATCAATGCTTATTGCATCAGAGGGCAGACATCATATGCACTGTATTGGATGCATTTGATGATTGAAAGGGGCTGCAAACCAAGCACTGCTACATTTAGTACTGTTATTGATGCCTTGTGCAAAGAGGGAAATGTGGTGCAGGCCAGGGTGATTTTTGATATGATTCAAGAGGAGGGTCTTTCTCCAAATGTGGTAGTTTATAATGCCCTACTAAATGGATATGTTAAAGCTAGGGACATTGATCAAGCAAACATGCTATATGAAGAAATGAGGAGCAGAGATATAGCTCCTGATGCTGTAACTTTTAATATTATAGTTTCAGGGCATTGCAAGTATGGTGGAATGGAGGATGGGGATAGGTTGTTAAGGGATTTGTCGGTGTCGGGGTTGCTTCCCAATTGTACGTTGTATGATATTACAGTTGCAGGATTATGTTGGGCAGGTCGGTTGGATGAGGCCATGGAATTTTTTGAGGATATGTTTGAGAAAGGAATATCCCTAAGTATTTTTGCGTTTAATTCTATTATCGCAGCTTATAGCAGGGCAGGGTTAGAAGAAAATGCCTTTGAAGCATATAAAATTATGCATCAATTTGGTCTGACTCCTTCATCCTGCACGTGTAGTTCTCTGCTTGTGGGTTTGTGCAAAAAGGGAGGCTGCAGGAAGCCTGGGATCTTTTGTGTAAGATGATAGAGAACGGTTTTCCCATCAATAAAGTAGCTTTTACTGTACTTTTGGATGGGTACTTCAGGATAGGGGATCTGATAGGAGCTCAGAGTCTGTGGAATGAGTTGAATAGGAGAAAAATATTTCCTGATGCTGTTGCCTTCTCAGCCTATATCAACGGACTTTCTAAGGCAGGTCTGGTGGACGAGGCCTATGGCGTGTTTTTAGAAATGTCAAGGATAGGGTTTGTACCAAATAATTTTGCATATAACTCTTTAATTGCTGGGTTTTGTAACCGTGGGAAGCTAAATGAAGCATTGAAATTGGAGAGAGAAATGAGGCAAAAGGGTCTCCTTCCAGATAACTTTACCTTTAATATTATCATCAACGGCTTTTGCAAACAAGGCAGAATGAAGCCAGCAATTGATGCCTTTATGGACATGTATCGAACTGGGTTAGTCCCCGATATTGTCACATACAACACTTTGATTGGTGGGTATTGTAAAGCACTTGACATTGTTAGAGCAGATGAGTTAGTGAATAAAATGTATGCTGGCGGGTTGGACCCCGATATCACAACCTATAACATACGGATGCATGGTTACTGCAATATTCGAAAAATGAATCGAGCTGCAATGATGCTGGATGAGCTTGTTTCAGCGGGTATAGTTCCAAATACGGTAACATACAACACACTGATGAATGGTGTTTGCTGTGACATACTGGATCGTGCTATAATAATAGCTGCAAAATTGCTTAAGATGGCCTTTGTTCCAAATGTCGTTACTACTAACGTATTACTGTCTCACTTTTGCAAGCAGGGGATGCCTGAGAAGACTCTATTGTGGGGTCAGAAGCTGAGTGAAATTTCCTTTGATTTTGATGAGACTTCCTATAAGATAATGGACAGAGCCTACCATAATATACAAGAAAATGCTGAGTTTTTTCAAGAAACATCTGAAAAGAGCCTTTTTTTGGATTTCCTCATGTACATTACATATGATTACTTCTGTAGAAACAGACCCAACTATAAAACCAGCCAGGCTTCCCTTAAATTAATTGAGCATTGTTCTGCTGGATCCTGAAATAACCTCACAGAACATGATTTCAGAAGTGTGTTCAACTTGTCTTGCTGAATCATTTACTGTCATTAGGGGGTGTATGACACTCAACGTTACCGGGTATTTTTGTTTTCAGTCGATGAAATTACAAACAGCGGCAATTGGAAGAAGAGGCAGGAAAGTTCGTTGACACACTGCAGTGGAGATTGGTTCCTTTACTTGAAATGAAAGACAAATTGAAAATATGAGAGGTCAAATGAAAGAAAGTGCCAGGTCCTTAGAGGGCATGAGTGTAGCTCCTAAGGAGAGATTTTATTGGACCGCTCTTTAATAGTATGTATGTCACCTTCATTGAAAATGTAAAGCTGCTGACATTATTAGATTCGGCACAAGTTACCTCTCAGCAAATCAAGTAGTGAGTTATTGTTTATGATGTAAATTTCCTCTATGTTCTGCAATTTATTATAGGAAATATATGTGGATAGATGAAAGATCCTAACTGCTCTGGGCTTTTAACAGGTGAAGTGGATGAAGTCTTATGCAGGACTTGCAGTATAGCATGATCTAATGTTTCATTTATGAAATCTGGCGGCTTTCTATTAACTTACTATGAAAGCATATTACAGACAGGTCAGTAATGCATGGTTGCTTCTCCTTTTGTTATTGCTGTCACCCAAAACTGTTCTGTAACAAGAGCATAACAAACACCATATACCTTCAAAATGTATATGCAGTAATCAAAATTGATGATTGACAACGAGACACTGTTTTGTTGCAGGCTGCAGTATGGCCTTTGCCAGTGAAGAAGGTGGATCAGCCAGACTGAGGGCTTAAACTCTGCAGGTTTGTCATAGAAATTGAGTCCACTGCACCAGTGTGCATATAGGCTACATTCTATTTGGGTCATGGGTTGTTTTAGAAGGCAGCATTTGCCCATTGCAGCCAAGGTTGAAGGGAACCATGCGGAAGCCAAATGAAGTCGGGTGCTCTTCTTGACTTGTTAATTATTTGTTAGAAGGATGAGTTAGGGAAATGCTGCATAGTTTCAGTACTTAAAGTTGAATCAAAATCACAGAATAAAAACTTTCTCCTTGCTTTTTGGGCTTAATTGGACAATGATTTAAATGGAAATAGTCATTCCAAGTTAGCGGAATGAAACTCGCAAGGGTCGTTTTCATTGCTCTCTTTGTTGTTGCACAACTAAACTGCTTATCTAATGGGATTATTTACTCTAATACTTCTAAAAAGGAAGCTGCTTCCAGATTTTAAAAAAAATGAAGAAAAGAAGAAACTCTTCTGTTACGTCAGGACAGGAAAATATTAGCCCGACCATTTAGTAAGCTCGCCCCAAACACAAAGGTCCCAAATGTTGAAACAACCAGTACATTCGGTTTTCGAGAAATTCTTACATTTCCATTAAATAATTAGAAAACTTGGGCAAGGGCTGTGGGGGGGTGGGGTTGTATGTGGTGTGGAAGGAAGAATATAAACCTTCGAAGAACTTTGGCCCTTTACAAAACATAACTTATTGCATCATAAACTAATTTCAAGTTCTCCTCCTCTAGAGGATTTGAATTCGTGAAAAAAAAAAAGTTATCGGGACGAACTTGACACTTGACACTCCATCGCATTGAGTTTGCAGGAGTGGTACCTACGGGTGATGATGCTGATCATTGGGTAACCATAAGCCTAAGAAATAAGATTACTTGCTCGAGTCTTGGGCGATTTATAAGTTAATTTTTGGGATAATTATGTTTACAGTGGGGATAATTTTGTAAAGAAAAATTAATAGTGAACTAATTTTATAAATTGTTTTTGCAGTGGGGGCAGCTTAGTATTTTCATCAACTCTTTTATCACAGTGTTGCCCTTTAATTTCCTGGATCTGCACCGGCGTGTCCCAATTTTTCAGCTAAATTTTCAGCCGCCTTCCTTAAAACTCTATGCAAAATACATTCATTTACTTATATGAAATTGTTGAGGGTGCAAAACTATTGACTGCTACAGCTTTCTCTCTCTCTCTCTTTTTTCATTTTTTTCGTTATGATATTTGAACATAAATAAGTTCTTACATCTCCGTTAAACATATTACGAACGAAACTTAGGGAAGCGCCAAGAGGAGAGCCAACAAAAAAAAAATGAAAATAACTGTCAAACCACTTTGGCTCTCTGCATAATCAACAATCTTCTTCTACTAGCTCCTTCTACATGCTCACCGAGTTTAGCCAAATGTGCCATTCGTCTTTTCCATGACTCAGAAGGTTCATGTTGCTTCTGCTTCGTTTGTGCCTCAACTGGGTCCTCTTCACAGGTCTCTTCAAAAGTTTTATCAAAGGAGTCTCCTTCATTTGAAACTTGCACTATCTGCTTCAATCTCTCCACCACCTGACTCATCTTTGGCCGATCCTTGGAACTCTTTGACAAGCAATTGTCTGCTAACCTGGCAATTTTTCGAGCCTCATTGATCGAGTACTCTTTCTCAAGTCGGGGGTCCATTATCAAGCCAAACTTTTTACTATCAGCGGGATACTGCTGCACCCATTCCAAAAGTCTCTGCTCTGTTTTTGGGCGGTTTCTTTCCAATGACCGCCTGCCAGTAAGCATCTCATACAATACTACACCAAAGCTCCATACATCACTTTTGGCTGTGAGATGACCTGTCTCTATGTAATCTGGAGCAGCGTATCCGAATGTTCCCACCACCTGATCACAGAAAATTAGAAATGTTAGTTCATGAGCACAATAAAATCAGTCTTACTTATTTCAGATTAACCCAAATTAACCCAATTGTCCCTGTTAGGAGCATCCCATAGTTTTGCTACTTGTAAGAAATAATCCGTGAAGTCATTTATGAGCCGCAAACAACATTGATTGACTCACTTTAAGTTGTTCTGTCTGACAACTTCGACACAAGTGCATGCTTTCAACTTGATTTTGTGTTGAATTTTACAGAAGTCCAGTGCTCAAAATATGATTCGAGAGGATCGTTTAATGAGAATATTGGCACGTTAATGTCAATTCTGCTTTACATTGGATCGTTAATGAGAATATTGGATCGTTAAGGAGTTACTTACTGCTGTCGACACATGTGTATGGCCAACCATTGGCCCTTCCCTTGCAAGTCCAAAGTCTGAAAGTTTTGGCCTAAAATTCTCATCCAATAAAACATTGGAGGCTTTGAAATCGCGATATATCACCTTCACCATTACCATAACAAAACATTACAATGGAACATAACCTGGGGAAAGAAGATAAAAATGTGGCACAATTACAATGAAACTGAACTAACCTGAACTTCCAATCCTTCATGTAGGTAAGCCAATCCTTCAGCTGCCCCAAGTATTATATGTAATCTTGTTTTCCAAGGAAGGGGTGGAAATGCCCTATTAAAAAGATGATCTTCCAAGCTCCTATTCGGCATAAACTCATATACAAGTAGGCGCTGGATCCCTCTTTCTCCATCTACAGCACAGTATCCTATCAGTTTGACAAGATTTGGGTGTTCCAGAACACCAAGAAATTGGACTTCTGCTACCCACTGTTTGTGACCCTATTTGAGTTGCAAAGTATTAGGGCAAGTAAATATCATGTACTGGAAAATACAAATCCAACATCGAAGAATCCAATTGGTGATCATTCGGGGTTAAAGAAAAGCCCTGAATGGGCTAATACATAGGGATTTAATACGCTAACCATTTAAAAAAAAAAAAAAAGCTTTGGCATCTATGATTTGTATTTGCATATGGCCTATGACCTTTTGTTTGGTTCAAAATGTATAGCTAAAGCCAAAGGTTAGCAATCTGAGTACAAATGAATGCCACAGATAATGATTCAAATGGAAGACTAGGTTCGTGTGAAGTAAGAAATCAGAAGCAAGAAAAAAGGCATTGATAAGCAAAAATTTGAACAGAAACTACAATCACCTCGGAGTTCTGACCAACTACATACATACATACTCCAACCATTCAAATATAATATTTTTATTAGAAAATGGATCGCCAAACAAATCAAAAAATTAAAAAAGAAGAAGAATATTGAGATAATAATTAATTTAATTTCATACCTGCAGGCCGTCCCTGCTAAGCTTTTTGATAGCAACTACAGTAGCCTCACTTGTCCCATCACCTGCAGCAGGCTTAATTGAACCTTTATACACACTCCCAAATCCACCTTCACCAATCTTAAGCATCCTGCTGAAATCATTTGTGGCTTGTCTCATCTCAGAATATGAAAACACTCTCAAATTATGAGCTTTCTCTTCATACAACTCAGGAATCCCACGCGGGGAAGTCACTGACGCTGAGCATGAAGATTTAACAAAACGATCACTCTCTGCCCCGGAATAATCTTCAGACTTTGTTGGCTCTTTCAACTCTGGAGCTGATCTTTCTTCCCTTCTTCTCAATTTCTTCTCCTTGAAATAGTGAAAGCACTTCATCTTATACAACTCAAAAAACAAAACAAGCAATCAACGAAAAGCTAGTAACCTATTTGCCGCAAAAATCAACCAAAAGCACAGCAAGAAAATTTACCAGAGTATTATATATTTTTTATTTTGCACAAAATAGTAGAGGAAGAAGAATATACACCTATTCGCTGAACCTGCCGTGCCCGTTAACGATTTTGTAATATTTGGTGCTTTGAATTCGGAGAATAAAAAAAATTTAATTATGACTAGTCATTTTTTTCAGCTGACGATCAAACAAGAGACTATTTTGATTATGACTTCACTTGGTTAACGGGCCCGCTCGGTTGAACAGATTTATCAAATCTCTACGCGACCCATTACGAAAAAGACAAAAGTTATCATCACTTCTACACACCTTGACCTTCAGTTTCAAGTTTCAACCAAATCTAAATCTAACGTCGAAGAAAGGAGCTGTTCCTGTGCGGATCTGCTCAGAATCCTAAATGAAATTCATTAATAAGAAATTTATGGTTAACCACATTTCATTAATTTCAATAACTTTTAAATCCCACCGAGATTTTCATGAACGGAAAAAGTATTTTCAAAGTTGAAATCACAACAATCTATTTTTAATAAAAATAAGGGAAAGGACGGTTACACCCTTCCTTCCGAGTTGCCGGCGGCCTTGCCATTCGGACAAGTAAGCAGTTTACCTCTATTAAGTCTATGTGTGTATTGGCAAGGGATAGGAAAATTATTTGTCAACCAGAGTTAAATTTTTAAAAAAAATATTATATTTTAGTTGGAGCTTATTATATAATATTTTTAAAACTTACCGTTTTTATTGTTAAAAGAAACATTAGGGACTGCTGAAGAAAATGCTAAAGTGGGCGTGGGGTAAATCGTCCATCCGGGCAAGACAGTTTTGTCCTCTTAATAGCTTGTGTGTTCGGCGTGTGCGAGTATTCTATCATTATTAGCTTGACTGGACTCTCTCCGATGAATGAAAGAAACATTGTACCCACGTGGACATCGATGTGGATCAGAGTTGAGAAGTGGGACTTTTTTTTTTTTTTTAAATATAGAGAAATAATATAATTAATTTACTTAAATTTTATTAAAAAAATTAATTATTTAATAAATGTTATATTATTTAGGATAATATGTTAATTTATTTAGATCTTATAAATAATTATTAATAATATAATAAATGAGATATTATTTATAATAAAATTTTGGGATAAAAAGTACATTACTCAACATATTAAGTAGTAGAGCTGTCAAAGTCATCCTACATGCCCATGTGACATATCTTGGCTTCTTCTTCCAAAGTTACAAAAGTATCCCATCTCATAGATTTCAAAAATTCAACAATGTCAATTTGGCCGTTTTTAATGTAACTTTCTATTTTTTAAGACGAACAAGACGTCGTTGCGATCACCTTGGCTTCTTCTGAAGTCAAAAAATTATCTCCTTTATAGTGGTCAATGCAATTTTATTAAATTCTAGTTGTTTCTTCTGAAGGTAACTTGTATGACTTTCTTACTTAATATATTCAAGTGATTTTCTTAATTTCCTGTGAAATTGTGTTCTTGTCACCTTCTCCACCAAATTTGTATGACAAAAGTCAAACCCATTAAGTTTAATAAATAAATTAATTAATAAATGAAACACGGGAGTGGATGGCAAACTATCAGCTGTTAGATGCATTAATTAGTCAAAACAATGCTAGAACATACACGTTCCTTAAAAACTTTTGGAATGAGTCAACTACGGTTTAATCACACCCCTGACCCGCAAAATCTATTTTTATTAACAAATAAGTTATGGAATCTTGTTCCCAAAGTTTCAGATCCTTCCTTCCTTAGTTGCATCCAAAAATATTTTCCTGCATATAATATACCATTAAACCAACTTACGGTAAGGGCGCTGGTGATGCATTCATTCATTACTTAGCTTCACAGTCACACGTCTGATTCAACAAATTAATGAGACGTGATTATTTATTAAGTTATCTATTTTATTTATTTTTTTAATCTTTAATGTAATAGAAGTTGACAAGTTAGCAATTATTTGGGTTTCTGAATTCAAAGTGATGACTTATTGGTTCGTATTGTTCAAATAGATACGTACGGTGACTGTCATCTTGCAACGTTTGTGTAGTTAAGTTTATAGTTTCAATATCATTAACGAGTGTTACGGGATCCCACTATAGCTAAAAGATAATGAAAAAAGAGTTCATGATTTGGTCACTTGATTTTACCTATTGCATGTATTATATCATTGGCCTGGACAAATTGTATTTATAGGTATATATATACAATGCTCCTCAAATCGAGCTTTGCCGTTGCTGTCCAACGCCACAGCTTCAGTTGCACTCGTAGATTTGCGTGTTTCAGAAGGTTTAAGATACAAGCCTGAAGCCCGAAGCCCGAAGCCCAAAAGGTGCGGATTGGCATCCACTAATTGCTTCCAATAGCGCCTTTGAAAAGCCCAGCTCATTGAAAAATGTTATTAGGGGACCTTTGACAGCCCATATAATACGGTATTAACTATTAAGTTATTGCTGACCCATGTTTAATAATTTCGGAACTTATAATTATATCGTGGTGTATTTCGAATTTAATATTTTACTGTATTATAATATAATTTATATCGCATTCTACTTTTTTATTTTTTATATTTGTAATATTATGATAATTAACATATAACACTAAATTTATATCATATATTTTTTAATTATTTTTTTATAGTTTTTATTATAAGATTTGAGGAGTATTGTGTATAACAATATTATTTAATTATAAAAACAATTACTTAATATATTTAAAAATAAAATTTAAATAATTTTAATTTAATATTAATGTAAAATAATATATATTTTATATATTAATTATCATTTGAAAGATTAATCACCAAACGCAGCAGCTCTAATCCACTGTCGCCGCCGCCGACTACCATAAGCACCACCACCAATGCCGAATTTAGATGTTCATTTGAGTTTGTCTTAAGACACGTTTGGGCAGCAGCGCAGCTGCCCCCCATGCCATGTTCTAGGGTCCTTGTCGTAATGATACGTGTTAGATTGAAAATCAAGGTTCCTTTCGCGGTATATAATTTGTGATTTTTTTAATCTAATTTTATTATAGTCACCACAAATGATTTGTGGCTAACACAATATAGTATAATAAATGCACCATTAAAATATTTAAGCGTTGTTTTGTTAACACAAAAAAAAAAATAAAAATCCCAATCAAACCCTTCATCTCGTAAGGTACCTATTTTGAGAATTGCAATGCAATACCTCTAGCCCCAGTCCCAACATCTTTTTGTGTTGCAAAAATGAAAAAAAAAAAAAAACACTAAAATTTTCTAAGATGCACACTTCTTTATTTACTCTGGACTTTCTTAATTCCAAAATTGATTGTCTTATCCACGACACAAATCTTTGTTGAATTAATTTATTTAATATTTTTAAATAGCCTTAGAAGTCTGGTCAAGTGGTTTTTAAACAGTTATATTTAACTAGTCATTTGACTTTGAATCTTTAGTAGATATAAACTAAAAATTTAATTTGTATTTTACCTACGTTCTACCTTGTTAAAAAAATACATATATATCTAAATAGTTTTATTATTTGGTGTCAAATACATACCTATATACCTACCTACATACATACATACATACATACATACATACATACATACATATGTGCATATATGTACATAGTTTAGTTGCGTGGTGGTGGAAGTGGTGATGTTGTGTTGCTACCCAATGAGGTTGTACTTGGGTCTCGAAATAGCAATTGAAATGCTTTATAGGCATGTTTGGCACATAAGATTGGGTTGAATTACATTAAATTGAATATACTTAATATTTAGTACAACATTTATGCTTTGTACAATAATAATTTTAGTATTAAAATAATTTATAAAATACTTACTGATCCTTAATTTAACTCAATTGATACAATCAGAAACTCATTAAATACAAAAAAGAAAATAATACTTTATTATTAATTTTTTAGATATTTATTGCTTTAATACCACCAAAATATATATTAACAATGTTCGTTAAAAAGATATAATACAAAGTTTGTATGCTAACTAATGTGTCGTTTTTTTTTTTTGTAAGGCTTTGTGATTAACAAATATTGAGTCATATTCCTTCTT
Organism: Citrus trifoliata; assembly: GCA_018350135.1. NCBI lineage: Eukaryota > Viridiplantae > Streptophyta > Magnoliopsida > Sapindales > Rutaceae > Citrus > Citrus trifoliata. Next base: position 43,418,586 of record CM031386.1, on the reverse strand, counting down.
ATCCAAATAACGAATTTATGTTCGTGACACATCAATTGAGATTTAGGTGGCGTTTGTTTTTTTGTCTGAAATCTAAATAGATCTGAATTAGTCTGAATTTTGAATAGATCTGAATGTCTGAATATGAATAATATGTTTGTTTTTTCGTCTGAATCTCAGAAAACAAGTATTAAATTGTTTGTTTTTTTCAACTGAAAAAGCTGAAAATATATACTTTTACATTTATATCCTTATTAAATTTGAATGTCAAATAAATAATATATTAAATACCGCAATATTTTAACATTTATAAGTAAAACTATATTCAAGTGAATACATAATTATTTTAAAATTTTAATATATAAAATACCATAAATTTTAAATTTTATCGTATATAATATAAGAAAGAAAAAATATGGATATTTTTATGTGGGGTAAATGTCTATGGGTGGGTTTTAAGATAGACATGAAAAATAAATTATAAAACATGGACATTTTAGACATTAGTAAATAATTGATTTAATTCAAATTTCTCCATTAAGTAAAAAGCCAAAAAAATTAGCTTATTTTATTAAGTCAAAATTATGTAAAAAGTCTCATTAAGTTATAAAAACAAACACTTCTAATTAATTTAATTAATTAAGTTAAGTCACTTTAAGTCATTAAGTTAAAAAATAAACGCCACCTTAGTCTTGTTAATGCATCACTATTTAAAATTTTTACCCACTACACAGTATTGGATTAAGCTTGGGGCACATTTGACGGCGGTATAAAGTTAAGAGGATTGAACTCTTTTTCAGAAAAAATAGTACAATCATTTATTTGGTGTCACAAAGATAAGTGAGGATTCCGCTGGGCATCCTAGGGATAAATTTTTTAATGTTTAAAAATAATTGTAGAAGCTATACTATATAATAGGAATATTGCCAATTTCCCCATTATTTTAATTAATATATACCATTTACTTCTTTATTGTTTTTATAATAGTTAATAATCCCCTCACAACATTATTTTACAATATTACCCCGATTTTCAAATACACTTTTATTTATATTTATTATAAATTAAATAAATCACACGAATATAAATTGAATAAAAAAGTATTAAAATAAGAAATATATGATTTGATGTGAACAAAAAATAATTAATAATATAATTTTTTCTTGAACTTTTTTATTTTGTAAACATTTTCTCCTATTAAATTAAGAAAATGCTTATAAAATAAAAAATACAAGAAAATATTTTAATATTAATTTTTTTGTTCACATCAAAACATATATTTCTTATTTTTAATACTTAATTTTTTATTTTAATTTTAATTTATGTGATTTATGTAATCTATAAAAATATAAATAAGAGTGTATTTGAAAATAATGGTAATATTTTAAACTTATATTGTTAGGGGTTATTAGCTATTATAAAAGCATGGTATATATTAATTACTGTAAGGAGGAAATTAACAATCTCCCTTATATAATATCTATAAATATTATTACATTATATTGTCATATTGATATTTAAATATTTATTTAGTTTATTTTTTATTTAATCTTTTGGGATACTGAACACAAGATAATACTAAATAAAATTCATTCCAATCTCATTATATCCTACCAATTAGGCAATTACGAAATACAACATAATACTCTACGTAATCTAGTCATAAATTAGAGTAATGATACAGCCACAAACTCTTGTACAAATTTATTTTGTACAAATTGACGTGGCATGATATCATTGGTTGAATGAAAATATAAATTAATAAAAACAAATCATGTGGCCAAGTGATATTTAATTCAACCAATCTTATCATGCCACATCAGTTTGTACAAAATAAATTTGTACAAGAGTTTGTAACTGTATCATTACTCCATAAATTATTCTTTCGTGTGTTATTCCCATCTCATTCCATTCAATCCAGCATGCATCCTTAGAATTTAACAATTTGTTGTGTAGTTCCAAGAATTACCCCCCAACCAACCACAAGGCTCACAATTACAAATGTAGCACAACCGCCAAATGTGGTTTTTTTAGGGACTAGTTTAAAGGCCAAACACAAACATGGCCTAATAGTGAAAAACAGAAGGGGGGGGGGGGGGGGCAGAATTAAAAAGAAGAGGGAGAGAGTAGTAATTTGTCGGCAAGTAAAAGGAGAGCGGAGCGAAGGCCGAAGAGCACTCGCAACGGGCGACCCATTCGACTTTCGATCCCCTAAAAAACCTACCTTTTGACCACCTTCTTGGTCGGTTTGTTAAATTTATTTTACCCTTCTCTCTCTTCGCTTCGCTTTCTGTCTCTCACCAAACAAAACGTTCTCAAATTATTATTATTAATTATTATTGTCATTATTTTTTAAAATTTTCATCTTCTCTGTGTATCCGACTACCGTCATGACCACAAATTAAAACCCTAATTTTCTCTCTCTTCACTCCATCACTCTCTCTCATCTCAGGTTTTGCTTCTTTTCCACTCTCACTCCCAAACCCTAATCATACTCTAATTAAAATTATTATGTGTTTTTGATTCTGTGGATCTACTTTGTTTCTGTTTTTGGTTACAGAGACGAACGATTAAAGCGAAATTAAGGGGAATAATTCGACGAAGGATATATGTCCTTCAATCAATCAAGGTCCGATAGAAGCGAGACTCAGTATCGAAAATCAGGACGATCCGCAGGCTCCAATCAGCAGCGGACCTCCTCAGGCTCTTACGGTAAGGGCGCTGGCGGTGGCCCCGCCCCTTCACCGTCTGTTCACTCCTCTTCCTCTCTTCCTTCCTCCAATCGCAGGTCACTCTCTATTTCATTTCTTTTTCGTTTGATCCTTGAACTAAAGCTAGGGTTTTAATTCTCTGTGTTTGCTTTAATTTCATTCATATTAGTCCTTTGATTTTGATTATATTATTAGAATGGGCGCTTATTCTTTTTTTTTTTTTAATTGATGATAGTTTGAAGAAGTCTCACAATGCACAAGGAGGCCAATCTAGGGTGAATGTACCCGCTGTTAATTCTTCGGCCTCTACTAACAATGCTTCTGCTCATCGCAATGTACAAAACGGTGCACATTTACAGCCCCAGTTGCATGGTGTGTGCACGCATCTGCTAGTGTTTTATTATTATTATTATTATTTTGTTGTTGGTTTTCTGTTTTTGATTTTTGATTTACTCTCAAAATTGGATCATGTGTTGAAAAAAATGTGAATGGGATTTTGAATCTATGTTTGTTCTAGGAGCATCTGATGCGCCAGTTGGTGGCAATTCTTCCAAGCAAGTTGATTCGTCCACCCCTCAGAGAAGCACCCGAGCTGTTCCAAAGGCTCCAACTTCTCAATCAGCCTCCATGAGTTCTGACAGTACTGCTTCTGCAACACAGGCTAAAGGTTTTTTCTCCTTGCATGTGCTTGGTTTTATAAATGCTTCAAGTAATCATGAATTTTACTGAAAAAAAAAAATCATGAATATCAAAATGAGGGTGGTCTTTTGATGTTTTGATGTAATATATGATCTGATTAGCATTATTTATGATCAATTATCCTGTTCTACTGTTTGATACTTCTGGATTGATGTAACTACCTTTATGCTTATAATGTTTTCTTTTGGTCTAGCTCCTGGAGATGTGTCTAAGGCATTCCATTTTCAGTTTGGTTCAATTGGGATGCAGGTATTCTTCTTCTATTATTTTTCCACTTTATGCCATCTAGAGAGTTAGTTTTTGAGTATTTATTGGTGTTATATATTTAAAGTCTTGATCTAAAAGACTGAAAGATTATTTTTCTATATTCCTTGTAGATTCCAGCTCGAACTAGTTCTGCACCCCCTAATTTGGATGAGCAGAAACGTGACCAGGTCTGTTTATATTTCTCTCTATCCTGGGGTCATATTATTCAGCAGTAAACTGTAAATGGTCGGATTTATTATTTGAACCAAGAGTGCAGAAAAGTTTACTGTCTTCCTGGATATTATGAACTGTAGATATTTACTCATTCCCTTTTCTTCCTTCCTAAGTAGTCTGAACCTAGATTTCACATTTTCTTTTCTTGTGTTGGGATGGACTTTTCCCAACAAGCATATGTTGATACCTTAACTTTTATATGGTTTGGTTTTCTCAGTTTCAATATTCTTGACACTCTACTGTGGAAGTACATTGGACTTAGTGTTTGATGATCAAATTATGAAGCTGTCTCTTTTTTTTTTCCTTGCAGGCACGCCATGATGCTTACAGGTCAGTGCCAAATATACCAATGCCTTCTGTCCCAAAGCAGCAGCAGCATAGGAAGGAGGCTGGTGCTGCTGACCAATCTAATACTGCGGAGGTTCATCAAGTACCAAAAGTCAAAAAGGATCCTCAAGTCTCACTTCCACCCACGGCAAGCCAAGCGCAGAAGCCGTCTGTTCTTCCCATACCAATGACTTCTATGCAAATGCCGTTTCACCAGCCACAAGTTTCTGTACAGTTTGGTGGGCATAACCCACAAGTTCAGTCTCAGAATGTAACGGCCACTTCCCTCCCTATGCCAATGCCCATTCCATTACCAATGGGAAATGCTCCACAAGTGCAACAGCATATGTTTGTTCCAGGTCTTCAACCACATCCAATGCCTCAGGGACTCATGCATCAGGGACAGGGCATGGGTTTCACAACTCAAATGGGTCCTCCCCAACTACCTCCCCAGCTAGGCAATATGGGAATGGGCATGACCCCACAATACCCCCAACAGCAGGGAGGAAAATTTGGTAGTGGTCCTCGTAAAGCCATTGTAAAGATTACTCATCCAGACACGCATAAGGAGGTCAGGCTTGATGAACGATCAGATACATATTCGGATGGTGGGGTCTCAGGCCCTAGGTCTCAATCCCAACCAATACCATCATTTGCATCTGCTTATCCAATAAATTATTACCCTAATTCTTATGGTGCTAGTTCCATTTATTATCCAGCACCAGGTTCTCTTCCGTTAACAAGTAGCCAGATAACACCCAATTCTCAGGCGACACGATTTAACTATCCGGTTGGCCAGGGTCCCCAAAATGTATCTTTCATGAATCCAAATCTTAATTCTCTGCCTGTTAGTAAGACAGGGACCCCATTGCCTGGTATTGCGGAACCAACCAATTTTGAGCAGACGCGTGATGCACATATTTCATCTGCCCCTTTAGGAACTGTACAGGTGACAGTTAAACCAGCCTCAGGATCTGTTGGAGAAAAGAGTGCAGATTCCTCTTCGTCAGACATTTCACCTGCAGTTGGTAAGGTTGCAACACCTAAACCTTCAAGGCCTTCCGGGGAAGCTACTACATCTCATCATCAAGGAGACTCGGAGACTTCTCCAGAAAAATCTTCTCAGAAGATGAAATCCAGCAGCGAACTGTTAGTGTCCAATTCATTGGCAGGAGCTATCAAACAATCTGTTGCAGTTTCTTTACCTGTCTCTACTGAGAGTCTGGTATCCAATTCTTTGCCCACGTCATCACCTGAGGAGTCTGTACCAGTTGCAAATGTGGAAGGAAGAAGAAGGGAGTCTCTGAGTAGGTCGAACTCTATCAAAGATAATCAGAAGAAGCCAGGCAAGAAAGGACAAATCCAGACACAACAGCAGGTAGTGCCAAACTTTTGAGATAACTGTTCTTTCAAGTTATTCTGCTAATGCCTTAAACCTTTGTCTGCAGGTTGGTGGGCAATCTACCTCAGCCTCTAGCTTGGCCTGGAGAACTGCAGAAACTGGCATACAATCCAACAGTGGAGTCTCTGAAACTAAGGAAGCTAAAACAACTAGTGAATTGTCGTCTGCAATTGATGCTTCTACTTCTGATATTTCTGAGGCAAAGGATGAGAGCACTAAACAGAGTGTTACCTCTGTTTTAGCGGAAATATCTGGTGCTGGAAATGCTGCGAATGTCTTGGACACCGATTGTGATGCTAAGAAAAAGCTAGGTGAATTTCCTCCACAAGAATCTTTGGGAACAGAGGCTAGGGGAGGAGAGACCTTGGCTGACTGTTTCAAGCAAGATATTATCCCTTCTGAGATTGCTTCTCAATCTGCTACTTCGAAATCTATAGAACTCGTCAGCCAAACTGATCAGGAATCTGTCTTAAAGGCAACAGCTGTTTACAATGAGGTTCCAATATTGGGAACCACGGAGGAAGTGTTGGGTGAATCTGCAAGAACTTCTACTGAAGCTCACAGGGTTGCCGACAATATGGATGCATCTAGCTCCGGAATTGCAGATTCAACAAATGTTGAATGTTCACATGGTAATAAGACTTCGACCGTGGATGCCTTGTCAAGCAAAAGTGTAATACAGCAGCATCCTGCTCCTGTTTCAGCTACTGAATTTCTGGAAACAATCCCAAAAACTGAAGGGGAGGTTCTGGATAATAGTGGTGCTGGCTCAGTCTTACTTCCAGTATCTGGTTCCAAGGATATGCCTGTAGTAGAATTAAATAGATCAAAGAGCTCTATTACTAGAGGTAAGAAGAAGAGAAGAGAAATCCTTCTGAAAGCTGATGCTGCCGGGACAACTTCAGATCTTTACATGGCTTATAAGGGTCCTGAGGAGAAGAAGGAGGCTGCCATGCCTTTAGAAAGTGCTCAAGACACATCTACTATAGCGAATTCAAAGCAAGTAGCTGCTGATACTGTTCATGTACATGCTGTAGCCAGTGAAACAAGTGTTCATAGTAAAGCAGAGCCTGATGATTGGGAAGATGCTGCTGACATGTCGACACCAAAATTAGAACCTTTAGATGAAGATGGAAATGGAAATCTGGGGAAGAAGTATTCAAGAGATTTTCTCGTGAAGTTTGCTGAACAATGTACTGATCTTCCAGAGGGTTTTGAGATAGCAGCTGATATAGCAGAGGCTTTGATGAGTGGTAATATCAATATTTCTCATCTTGTTGATCGTGATTCGTATCCTAGTCCTGGAAGAGCAACGGATAGGCAATCGGGGGGGCCTCGAGTTGATCGTCGTGGAAGCGTAATGGTTGATGATGATAGATGGGGTAGACTACCTGTTCCAAGTTTGGGGAGGGATTTGCGTATGGATGTTGGTTATGGTGCTAATGCAGGATTCCGTCCTGGCCAAGGTGGTAACTATGGCGTTTTGAGAAATCCCCGACCGCAAATACCTATGCAGTATCCTGGAGGTATCCTACCTGGGCCTATGCAGCCCATGGGTTCTCAGGGAGGGATGCAAAGAAATAGTCCTGATGCTGACAGGTGGCAACGCATTGCTAATTTCCAACAGAAGGGTTTAATTCCTTCTCCTCAGACTCCTTTGCAGATGATGCACAAAGCTGATAGAAAATATGAAGTCGGTAAAGTGCAAGATGGGGAAGAGGCCAAGCAGAGGCAGCTGAAAGCTATTTTGAACAAGCTAACTCCTCAAAACTTCGAGAAACTCTTTGAGCAAGTAAAAGCAGTAAACATCGACAATGCTGTTACACTCACTGGTGTGATCTCTCAAATTTTTGACAAAGCTTTAATGGAGCCTACTTTCTGTGAGATGTATGCAAACTTCTGTTATTTTCTTGCTGGAGAGTTACCTGATTTCAGTGAAGACAATGAAAAAATTACTTTCAAGAGACTTCTTCTGAACAAATGCCAAGAGGAATTTGAGAGAGGAGAGAGAGAGCAAGAAGAAGCTAACAAAGCTGATAAAGAGGGGGAGATTAAGCAGACCGAGGAAGAAAGAGAAGAGAAGAGAATCAAGGCTCGAAGACGAATGCTAGGCAACATTAGACTAATTGGTGAGTTGTACAAGAAGAAAATGTTGACTGAGAGAATAATGCATGAATGCATCAAGAAGTTGCTGGGCCAGTATGAGAATCCTGACGAGGAGGATGTTGAGGCGTTATGTAAATTAATGAGCACAATAGGAGAGATGATTGATCACCCCAAGGCCAAAGAGCATATGGATGCTTATTTTGACAGAATGGAAAAGTTTTCAAACAACATGAAACTATCTTCTAGGGTTAGGTTTATGTTGAAGGATTCAATTGAGTTGAGAAAGAATAAATGGCAGCAGAGGAGGAAAGTTGAAGGGCCGAAAAAGATCGAGGAAGTGCACAGAGATGCTGCTCAAGAACGGCAAGCACAAGCTAGTAGGCTCGCCAGAGGTCCAAGCATGAATTCTTCATCAAGGAGGGCTCCTATGGATTTTGGTCCTAGGGGCTTATCTTCCCCTACTACCCAGATGGGTAGTTTCCGAGGATTGCCTACTCAAAATCGTGGTTATGGCGGTCAGGATGTACGGTTTGAGGACAGGCAGTCTTACGAAGCTCGGACCTTGTCAGTTCCATTACCTCAAAGACCCATAGGTGATGAATCAATAACCTTGGGCCCACAAGGCGGTCTTGCCAGAGGAATGTCCATAAGAGGACCACCAGCAATGTCAAGCACTCCCTTACCCGATATTTCTCCTGGTGCTGGAGAACCTAGAAGAATTCCAGCTGGTTTGAATGGTTTAAGTTCTTTATCAGAGCGGCCTGCTTATGGTTCAAGGGAGGATATAATACCAAGATATCACCCGGATAGATTTGCAGCCCCGCCTGCCTTTGACCAATTGAACGCCCAAGAGCGTAATGTCAATTACGGTAACCGAGACCAAAGGGCTTCTGAGCGAAGTTTTGATCGGCCTCTTGCAACTTCACCCACACAAGGCCAGGTACCATCCATCACCCAAAATGTTCCTTCCGAAAAGGTGTGGTCTGAAGAATACCTACGGGAGAAGTCAATTGCTGCAATTAAAGAATTCTACAGGTATCGCCTTTTTTTTGCATGCTTTTATCACCTTGTCCATTTACCTGATCTTGACAGAATATTGCTTAAGAAAATATGCATGTATTTATATCCAAATATCTGCATCCGATTTGTTTGATAATTAGTTGTCGCCTTATGTTCAGTAGATTTATGTATTAGCAGAAAATGGAAATGAAGGTGCTAGGGTTGACTGATTCTTTGTACTTGTTGGGCTTGCCATTGTTTCAAGACAAAAGTTCAATCATTTGGATGGTGTTGAATCTTCTAGGGCTCAAGTCCTATGCTATTGTGGAAGCTTTGTAGATCGGTGAAATTTCATGCCTATTCTTTTACTTGTACGATGCACTATACTATATTGGAATTCAGGCTGCATTTCGCAGCTTGGTAAGGGCTATGGAATTGGAATTGGAATTGTGTGGTTTGGGACATATTCTTCTTTAGTAATAGCTGGGGACCAGCAATTTCATGGCACCAAAACGCAGGGAAGGATCTTAATACAGTAACATGTTTAGGTGCAAGGAAATACTAATGACATTTTTTGATTCATTAAAGTAATTTCAGGATGAAGAGGGTTCTTGGACTATATATATATATATATAGAGAGAGAGAGAGAGAGAGAGAGAGAGAGTGTGTGTGTGTGTAAAAACGTGATATATAGTAATGACAGGATTAAGTTTTTTAGAATCATGATTGTGTTTTGATCATACTTGTTGAAGGCAGGAACTAAATGTTGGCAGGGATTTATTCTCAGTATGTTGAAGTCTTTTGTGATATTATTCTTAGCAGGAAAAGACGTGATATGTACGCTAATGAAATGAAGGATTGATTCTCTCAATTATGAGGCGGTTTCTTAACTTAAAGGAACAGGGGCAATATTTTGGTATTCTACAATTATCTATAGGATTAAAATCTGTTGTACATAATGCATAAATTATTAACCTTTAGAGGAGGACAGTTTCTTACGCAAAGCCATCCCCTAAAAGTGCAAGTGGCACTTTCTAATGATCTAATCGTTCTTAGGAACTAATAATTTAATGCAAGAAGAATCCTCTACTTTTTGGCAAATGTCTTGTGCATAAATGCTCAAACTAATGATTGAATTTTATGGCTGGCATTTTGTCATATTAGTAACATTAAGATGTTTTTTCCGTCAAACTTTCAGTGCCCGGGATGAGAAAGAAGTTGCTTGGTGTATCAAAGATTTGAATTCCCCAGGTTTCCACCCTTCAATGGTCTCTATCTGGGTTACAGACTCTTTTGAGAGGAAGGACATGGAAAGGGATCTTTTGGCTAAGCTGCTTGTGAATCTTGCTAAATCTCGGGAAGGCATGTTAAGTCAAGGCCAGCTCATCAAAGGGTATATAAACCATTTTTTCACTCTTCTTTCCAAAATAAAAAGAACCTTGACAGTGTTAAGAAATTTATTAGATGAATGAACATTCATAATAAGTTTATCTGCTTGTGATATATATTGAATATTTATTTTTCTTTTGCGTAGGTTTGAATCTGTTCTCACTACTTTGGAGGATGCAGTAAATGATGCTCCAAGAGCAGCAGAATTTCTTGGCCGTATATTTGCCAAAGTTGTCGAAGAGAATGTGATTCCCTTGAGGGAGATTGGGAGGTTGTTACGTGAAGGTGGAGAGGAACCTGGGCGTCTTCTGGAAATTGGGCTTGCGGGTGATGTTCTTGGAAGCACATTAGAGATCATTAAATCAGATAAAGGAGAAAGTGTGTTACATGAGGTTCGAATGAGCTCGAATTTGAGATTGGAGGATTTCAGGCCTCCAGAGCCTAACAGATCAAGAATACTAGAAAAATTTATTTAGAGGGGATAGGTGATGCTCATTTGTATCTCGATAGAAGAAATTGATCCCTAGTGCCTTTAGGGTACTCGTTATTATTATTATTATGCTAAAATATATTTTTCTTGATGGGTGGGATGGGGGCGGCTACATGGCAGTATGGGGTTTTCCTTCTACTAATTTTATTTCATCAGCAGATTTTTACTGCAACTGCAATTATGGAAAAAGAGTTCAATTGAGCATCGAAATGTTTATCCCTGCGGCTTTGCGCACTCCGATTTTTAACATAATTTATTACCTTTGTTTAGTGGTCTTAATCTGGTGGTGGGTTCAGGTATAAGGTAAACAGTGACAGGTTAGCTCTTCTCGTTTTGATATTGGGCTGTTTGAACCGAAAAATTGTCAGATAATGCATATAACCCCGGCTGCCGTCGTCATCAGCATCATCATCTACTGCTATTGTTGATCTGAAAGGCGATGAGATAGCGAGGAGGTTGTGGGGTGGTGGGTTTCATTCTGATACTGAAGCTGAATTAATCTGATGAGTGTGTGCCACAGTATCCCATGTCAACATTTGATGAATTATTATGAAAGCAAAAGTAAGGCCGGAAAGAAATGAATTTAAGAGAATGAACGATTGAAATCAGGGGCCAAGCAATAATGAAGCCTACGTCAATGTAAGAAACACTTGGAGGCTTGGAAAATGACGTGGTTTCAGATTCTGTTGCATCCTGATAAGCAAAACTAAGATTGAGGTTGAGTAACTTGAGTTATGTAATCTCGAGGGAATGTTAATATCCTTTTTCAAGGCAAAGTAAAGTAAATCATGTGTTTTGTGTTGTTCTTGTATGTTTGAAGGCGGGAGAGCCTTGGTTTATTCGAGATTTGTTTGAAATGGAGTCCCGCCAGGTGGTTTTCGGGTGAGTAAATAGGTCTGGGTCGGCTCCGCCCAGGCCGGTGGCTTGGACAACGGCTTAAGATTAAAAAAAAAAAAAAAGTGAGCCGAGCCTTGTCCTCTTTTTTTTTTTTAAAAAAAATAAATATATAAGTTATAATAAATTAATTTTTTAAAAATAATAATGAAAACTTAAATTTGTGAGTCATAAATTAATACTAATTCAAAGAATCTTAAAAGTATAATATTAAATTCTCTCTTAAGTATAATTAAATTAAAAGGGCGTCACTAATAAATAAAAAACATAGATTTTGTTATCTCATTATAATTGGTAATAATAATAATCTCTTCAAATTTAATAAATTTATTTCTTAATTGAATAAGAATGATTTTATATTTTTTTAATATTTGTGAGGAATATATATATAATTTTAATTATAAAACTAATTTTTAAAATAAGATTTTGAAAAATTACTCTTTTTTTTCTTTACGAAATATGCTACGGGATAGATGAATTTTTTTTAAAAAAATTATCAAATACTAAATAACTTTTAACTATTTAAAATTACTTTTAATGTCCTCAAAAGAAATCGCCAACGGTCCCCTAAAAACAATCTTTGGAACAAATTAAATTCACTGAACTTTAGTATGTAAAAGTAAAAAAAAAAAACAAAAATAAAATGTCGTGGTGGGCCGAACAGAATACTAGGCCGCCCCTGTTCTTAATAAGGTCCAGTAAGTATACAATACGGGTCAAAGCGAAAATGATTATCGTAATAACGGGTCGGGCATAGGGCGAAATCTTTTGCGTTTGTTATCAAAATATATAAATTACCACCACCACAGTAAAGAACGGACGATTAGCTCGGCTACTGTCATCTCTCTCGATTCTCAGCAGCAGCAAGTGCGATTTTTAGAGTTTCTGGTCTGCTTCTGCAAAATGGTATCCCTTTATCTCTTAATACTTTTTTTATTTTATTTTACTTATTCTCTTCTTGTGAATTTATGTTGTTGATTTGGGTGAAAATCAAAGTTTTCTTATTATCAAGTTAAAATACATCGCAAATCCAGTAAGAATAATTGGATCGATTGTGCTCGACTTAGATTTTGAATCCAGCGTTGGAGCTTTTAGAATTTTGATGTGTTTAGTTAGTACTTATTCTCGAGCTGCAATGCTTCTTTCTTTGATGTAACACCTTCCAGTTTGTTATGTTCCTTCGATCGATATTTGGTTGTCAAAGGCTTTAGATTCTCTTAACTTTCTTTAATATCTGTTTTTCGCTTTCCAATACTTATGATTTTGATACTGATGATTTGTGGTTCTGGTCTTGTTTTTCGCTTTCCAATACTTGTGATCATGATTCCATTCTGCCGGGTTTTGCAGACAAAGAGGACCAAGAAGGCAGGAATTGTTGGGAAGTATGGTATGTATTGAGGCTAGTTTTATTCTATTTTATTTTTTTGTGTGGTTTGTTTAGTGTCCTCAAGTATAGATGTTATGGTGAGGTAAACTTTAGATGTTAATTTTTTTTTTTAACCTTGGGATATCTTTATATCAATAGGAGGTAAAAATATTATGTCTCATTATCTAACTTGCCAAGAAGTTATTTAGTTTGTCAAGAGGTAAATGTTTGGTTAGGCTTTGAGCGTGAATTGTGGGTTGTTCACATGTTAATTCAAGAAAGCTTGCTACTGGCATTATATAAACAGAAATTTATGATAGGAACCATATCATGAAAAGCTTTGTGGTGGTTTCTCTCTAGCTTGTTGTTACCCTAGCTTTGATGTTTTAGTCTGTTTTTGCATGTGTGGCTTTGGGATCTTGAAATTATAAGTTATTATTCTTTTCCAGGTACCCGTTATGGTGCTAGTCTGCGTAAGCAGATTAAGAAGATGGAGGTTAGTCAACACAGCAAGTACTTCTGTGAATTCTGTGGGAAGGTAGTACATTCCCCTCTGTGCTGCTCTTTATCCTTTTTCATTTCTTTTTATGCCCATGGTTCAATGACTCTTTTGCTTGTGGATATATTAAATATTTACATACTCCTTGCTGTTGGCAGTATGCTGTGAAGAGGAAGGCTGTGGGAATCTGGGGTTGCAAAGACTGTGGCAAGGTGAAAGCTGGAGGTGCTTACACTTTGAAGTAAGATTCTCATCAGGTGTCATCTTTACTTCGATTATACAAGTTAAATGATTCTAAATTCTGTCCTATGTGCCTTTCCAGTACTGCTAGTGCTGTGACCGTGAGGAGTACAATTCGGAGGCTGAGGGAACAGACCGAGAGTTAATTTTGTTGCCCATCTATCTTTTTTTTTCATTTATTTGTGATAGGAGTAATTCCTGGGGCAGGATTGTCTAAATGAATTTCTATGCTTGGATATATGGTTTAAGAAGTTTTGAATTTGAATCTCTTTATTAAAACTGATTTTGATGGACTTTTAGTTTTGTGGTGACAACTTCATGATCTGTTGCTTCAAGGCTATAATTATTTAAAAGGGCCACAATGAAAAGCGATTTCCACAATTAGTAATTATTTATAAGAAACTAGCTCTAATTGAAATGGAAAATGGGATATTTGCTCTTGTATTTTAGCGAAATGAAATCAATTCCTTCAAAGGCATAGGTTGATTATCCTTTTGGATTAAGCCCACTAACTCCCCAAGATACAGGCAGGCATCCATCGCGTTTCATTGGAAGAACCAGTGAGTTCAAATACAACAAAGGTTGAGCCGCAGGTCTTTTACCAGCGCTCCAGCTCTTACATTACATCTAACTTTACAAAACTCTTAAGAATATGGAAAAGGCAAATATTATCTAAACACACAAGCTATCGCCGTCGCCTCTGTTCTCTCTCTCCATTCCCCGATTAATCTGGGAATGCTTCTAAACAGATGATTTTAGGACAGACCTAATATAGTGCTCTTCCACCATCTGACTCTGAGAAGCAGATATCATTAATGCAGGGACTTCAAAAATTTGAAGTCCCTTTGATGAAGAAAGATGATGAAGATACGATGATGACTCATTAGTCATTGTAGACAATTGTATTACTATATGAGATGCACATAGGTATATATCATACAATGGGAAGTGGGATGCCGTCTTTGCTGTTGTTATGATGCATTTGTTTTTGGACAGCCTTAACTGCAGCAACTCTAGCTGCATTTGCTGCCCTGTTAGCCGCTGTAACAGCCCTGTTAACTCTCTCATCTACCTTGGCCACATCATAAGCTTTTTCAGCTGCTCGTCGTGCTTCCTGATTAAAAGACAACAGCAATAAGAAAAAAAATCCCCCAAGTAATGAGTGAACGAGATCGAACAACTAAATTGAAGAAAGTTATTATGATGTTAACAAGTTTTGTGTAACCCAGTGTGGTTTCCTCAGACAACCAAAATTCAAAAGTAACTTTTGACTGTTATCCAAAAATTTCATTCATCTTTCTAACATCAGTAAAATACTGAAAGTGAAGATGTGCGTTAATCATATTACAAAAGGAACGTTGAAACATCTTCAATGAAACAATAAAGCTGTAATAAATTTTAGGCATCAACAGTTGCTGAGTGGTCATGAACAGAAGTTTGGCTAAGAACATTCAAGTACCTGCACCGCATTGAGTACTTTGGAGTGGTAAACTGCAATAGGTGATACAGGATGAGTCGTATTCTGCGTGCTTGGAATATCGAGAATTCCATTTTGCCAGTGACCAGATTGGGTTTCCCCATTTCTGAATGTGTACATTCCAAGCCCCTGTCTTCTACCCTCATGCCAGGCTCCTTCATACCGATGCCCATTGGCAAAACGATAGACACCAAATCCATGCATCTTGTCCGCAAAATATTCTCCAGCATATGTGTCCCCATTTCTAAGTAAGAAACATGGATGTCAATATGGGAAGAAAAAGAATCATATGCCTATGCATTAAAAAATACCAGAACAAACAATGACTACAATCTACCATTAAACTCACTATCCATTAAAATTCAGCAAGGTATCCAGACCAACAAAATGAACATAAATTATCCTTATGAATGACATTTTCAAGATCACTATAACCTTTGTCCACTGATTAATAAAATTACAATCAAACCTAAGCTCACTTGCATTATCATCCAACAGTTGTCAGCAAATCCACTGAGGTATAACAGTCTAGTATTAATATAAGAACACTAATTTGAAACCAATGAAACACAATCACATAATCAATATCACTACGATGTTGATCATATTCTAACAGATGAAGTAAGTCATCTTTCCCCAACCATGCAAGTAACATTTCATTAATTCAATTCAATGCTATCAAAGTAAAAACCAGAAAAGTAGAATAATAACCATGAAAACCAATGCACATACAAAGGCCACCAGTCCCCAACTTTAACACCAAATAGAACAATCCAATTACAAAAAACTTTGTAAATATTAACACGAGACACCCCAATTAATTGATACTTCATCTTTCCCCAACCATGCAAGTAACATTTCATTAATTCAATTCAATGCTATCAAAGTAAAAACCAGAAAAGTAGAATAATAACCATGAAAACCAATGCACATACAAAGGCCACCAGTCCCCAACTTTAACACCAATAGAACAATCCGATTACAAAAAACTTTGTAAATATTAACACGAGACACCCCAATTAATTGATAAAACTAAATCCATAGGGGAAGGAAAAAGATACCTGAAATGGTAATGGCCAAGGCCATGCTTGACCCCCCACTTAAATTCGCCAACATATCGGCTCCCATCCTCACAAGTATGAACTCCACATCCATGACTCTGCCCATTAGACCACTCACCTGCATAAACATCTCCGGTATAAAACCTATAAACCCCAAATCCATGCCTAAGGCCTTGCCTATATTGGCCTCTATATCGGCTCCCTCTGGCCCAAGTCTCGACTCCATATCCATCATATTTTCCATCGACCCAGTCACCCTCGTATCTGCCACTCAGATAATAATAATACACACCACTCCCAGAACATTTCCCCTTGTGATACTCTCCCTCATAAACGTCGCCATTGCTGTAAACTTGCACCCAGCAACCCGAATTTCCCCTCTTTTCTAGCTTGGGCCTCGACCCGATTGACCAAAACACAGGCAGAGGCGGCCTCGAGATTTTGGAAGAATTAGCGAGCTTAATTGGGAAAGAACGGGCGAAGAACAGACGGATGGAAGGCAGACGAGGAAGAGCGAGATTGAGAGAGAACAATAAAGCCGCGGAGAAGGCAAAAGCCGATAAGAAATCGAGAAAAAACGAATGACTCGGATGAGAAACGAGAAAATAAAAGAAGGGCAACGACAATAACAGAATCAGCCGCAAATGAACTCTCAAACGACGGAGGTGCTTGCAGCGGCGGAGCAACCGAAACGCAGCGGATTTGGCGGCAATCGAAACGGAAAACAGAGACTGAGACTGCGGATTCGGAGAATCGAATTGAGGGTTTAAGTGGTAGAGGGTGGGGGACTTCGAGAGGGACGAGTGCTGAGATCGCTTGTAAGGTGAAGGCGAAGGGGTAATAGGGTCATTTTGGATCAAAATTTGGGGAATTTGATGATGATCGTCTCCTCCGGTGTTGTGCTTAACCGACGTCGTTTCGAATAACAACTGCTGGTGCTTTTGGTGAATTGAAGAAAGAAGAGGCGGTGTAGGGTTGAAATCGGAAGAGACGCCGCTGCTTTCTTTTCCGATCTGTACTTCTGATTTCTTCTGATGCATTACATAACAAAATCAAAATTCTTTTCTTCGTCGTTCTTCTTCTTCTTCTTCTTTTTATTTAAAAAAAAAAAAGTAATTTCTCGGCAAATTTCTTTTGTAAATAGATAGATAATATCGGAAGAATTGTATATAAATAGAAGGCTTTTACTTTCAGAGCGGTCTCTGCGTCGAGTTTATGGTAATTAAGCAATCCACTAATTTCGAACCACAGAGCCCAACTCCTCTCTCGTTTTGAGTTTTATTTAACTCAAAACTAGGGATTATTTTTCTCCCTAAACTGCCCTCCTCTTGTCTTTTCCGTAATTGTATTTGAATTATTTTAATAATGGCCCGCCATTTAATTAATTTTCAATTTATTTTGTTTTTCTCCCTAAACAACTTACTGTATGTGTGCTGCTTCATTTATTTATAGGGAAGAAAACATCAGTCGCTAAGGTAAGGCTAAACCAAATCTGCATTGCATAACATTAAATTTGCCGTTGACTACTAGTTCCAATTACATAAATAATTAAAGGAAATTTAATAAGTTTATTAAACAAAACGGCTATTGTAAATATTGTAATATTTGATGATGACGTGAAAGGGTACCGTATACGAAAAACAAGTGAAGTGAAGACACTCTCTAGTGTTCTCGATGAACTCATCGATTCGTCGTCGTTTATGGCTCTTATGGCTAGTCCAATATTGGGCTTGGGCTATGGGCTTTCATCATCCGACAGCATCTCATCTCTCTTTACTTGGGCAGAACGACAAAAGACGCAGTTTAGACGATCAAATTCTCCATTTCCACGTGGCGCCCGTGTAAAGCATCCTCGTCATCACATTCACAATGCTTGTTGCTGCAAACCCCCCACCCCCCAAAAATAAATATACATATAAATAAATAAATAAATAAAAGAGGTAATTGGGGGATTGGATTGGCCAGACATCTGATTTCCCAAAGTGAGCCATAATGAAGAGTTTTAGATTTTCTTTGATTAGCAATTAATAAAATTAAAGCGACAAGTTTGCTGCCCGATGGGAACCGGATCCGGAACCAGCCGGCTTCAAAGATATTACTCATCATATTAAGGCTAAATATAATAATCTATATAGCACGTACGTCTCTCGCTCTATCGATTAAATTGTTTGATATTTGCTTGCTGTGATTTCAAGCTCGTGCCTGGCGTATGACAATCAATCGCATACAAGAAGCACGCCTGAAATTTAGTCAGCAGCGGTAGTCTGTAAATGCAAAATAAATGAAATGACCAAAAAGGGAACCAATCCAAGTATTTTATTTTATTTTTTTATTACATGAGACTATTACTTAAATTATAACTTATATTATATGAGATTATAACTAATATTTACAAATCAAACTATTATTAGAATCAACTTACATCAATACTTAAAAAAAAAATTCTGCTCATATTTTAACCATCACTAATATTCAAAAAATATTTATTCCACTTACACTTGAATAAGAAAAAATAATTACTTTTATTCAATTATACAATATAATTAAAAAAAAAAATACCCACATTGTGCTTGTGGGGTTCGAACTAAGCAAGGCCGGCTAGGATTTTATTATTTATTAATTGAGGAATCCACATACACTTGGAATTTGATTTCGTCATCACAAGTGCTTTTTAAGTTAAGATGACGACTCTGTGAACGCCGGCTTTCAAAATTTGAAAGCGATAAAAAAAATTAATAATAATAATAATATCGTCATTTTTAATTATGCACAACTTTTTCTTCAATTTTATTATTAAGACGGCTTACTTCTTATAATCATAAGGGGGGAAAAAATCAACGTAGAAGCAATGAGATGCTAATTGCTTCCAGATTCGGCAACAATCCCATTCGTTAATTTGTAAAGCAGGGGGTCAAATTTACTGATTTTCCACTTGTGGGGATTAAATTAATCAACTTTCAATTACAAGAGAATGAGAGAAAGCAAACAATTGAATAAAAAGTTCGTATCCATCTATCATATAATCCAATGCCATCCATCCATTTAAATTCTTTCAAGTTACACACTTTACTAAGGTGGTAGTGAGTGCTCATCAGGAAAAAAAAAAATGGTAGTGAGAGGTACAGTTCTACGGTACAAGCATTTTTATATAACCATAAGCAGTGAGCAATAAATAAATAAATAATGCAAAACCAAAAAATTGGATTCTCTTCTAAATATCCTCCTATTCTTTCCCTTCTTGTACTCTTGCACCATGGCGTAAAACAAAAACAGTTATTGACAGCACATTGTTTTGAAGAATTATTTTCACGCATCGGTTGGAGCAGTCACACAGATTCGCGGCCCAGTTTTTAAAAGAGGTATTACATGGTAACGCATTACCCAACCACCAAGAAAAAAATGCATATCAGGAACTACAAAGTAAAGCATTTCAAACAATCTCCAAACCAGGAACGGAAATAAGCTTACAATCGCTCAGTTAAATTCTTGAATAAAATTTAAAGATAGGTTTCACTCAACCAAGACCATCTAGCATTTAAACATATCCATATGCGAATCAATTGTAATATATTCAGAAGTACCCCGCATTACCTCACTTGTTGGGGCCATGCATACTTTCAGTAGAGAGGCAGGCAAAAGAGAAAATGTGAAATGCACTGCCACCGGAATTCTCGACACTAACGCAACTTGCAACTCCAGTGTCAGGGCTTGTGAAGCTTGAAACCAAAAACCCTTGGGACATAGCTCTGTGTAGCCTTTTGTGGCTTTAAGTGTCCATATGTCATTAGAAATAGGTGAGGAAAGGTAGTCCCAAAATAAGCACCATCGATATCTTGATGCGTCAAGGAAAGTTCAACATCTAAACAAACCAAAGAAATATGTGCACAGAGAGCACATAGTGTTGTCACACAATCTATTTGAAATTAATCACCAGTTGAACTTTTAAACATAATGCAGTGCATAACCCAAGCTCCATGGGCAAAGAGGAATTGAGGTGCTAATTGTGGAATCTGAAACACAGCTACAATGGTTGCTGTCAAAAAATGGGCATAACAAGGAACACACCCATAAATCATGGGATTAAGTATCGAACTTTCATTTCAGAAAACTGCAATTGTTAAAATATGGAAAGTTAGTCACTGAGGAAACAACACTAATCAGATGCCAAACCATGCAATGTAACATTCAATGCTAGATACACCCAACAATTTTAAGGATACTGCCTTGGTACTTGGACCGAGGATAATATATATCTTCACATTTCGGGCAGTATATTTTAACAGTACTTGAACGAGGGATGTCTGATTGACCGACAGGAAGGCAGGGTTGCCCACAGCAGTATACTCTTGGGCATCTCCCAAAATCATAGTTTTTGTACTTCTCTAACTGCAAAAGTTCCCAACACAACATAATTACCAATGAAAAGGGAAATTAACAATGCACCAGTACAGATGATCAAACTCTGAATTTTACCATTGCAGCCATTCCCTTGCTAGTAAGGATGTACCGTACATGAATCAGACCATACAGCATCTCTGCTGCTGATTCCACCAGTTCATTCTGTTCTTCAGTGAACATATCACCTGAGATGTCCGCATCCAAAAATGGATTGAAAAAAATATCAGAATTCAAAAGAGCAGGGGGGAAGGAAGATATGACAGGGAGAGTCAGAATTCAAAGAGCAGGGGGTTGGGAGAGAGAAATGCCTACCATGAGAAGATTCAACATCCAATATCAAATCAAGAGCATAATCATAGTATGGAACTTGACTGCTCAACCCACAAAGATTAAAATCATCTTGGATGTACTCATCATCAACTTCACAGAAAAATTCATTTCCTCGCAAATTGCAAAACCATGAGATCCAAGATGTGTCATCTCCATCAGAACCGCTAACATCAGATTCTTCACTGTCTGTTTCAGATTCCTCTGCAGTTAATGCAAACACATGTTCATAATCAACAGATGAGTAAGGAGAAGCAGACTTTGCAATTGAGTCAGTTACAAATAACAGAATTATGTTTTTGAACGTGTCCCACATGAAATGACAGTCAATTTCAAAGATATTAACTTATCATTCATACCATGAATAAACAGCTTAAAATCCAGGGTACTCTACTTCGAAACCAAGAAAATATTAAACATTTTCATTCCTTAAATGACCAAAAATATCATAATTAGCTGATACCACACCATGTTTTACATATGGAAGTAAAAAAAATGTGATCTTTTGCCAAATCAATAATCAATAGCATCAAAATATCACCTTTGCCCCCACAAGAAAACATAGCCATACACTAACATCGTATATGCACTATAAATTAAGTGGTCAAAAAACCTTCATCTCAACATTAGCTATAAATAACATAATAACTCATTTATGAAATATACCTTGAAAACAAAATCAAGGAGCTTATAACTACTATACCCAAAAAAAAAACCTTATTATAAGACTATTCTGTCCCATCAGCATACTAATGAATTCAAATATCAAATGCTTTCTCAAGCATAATAAAGACAGAAAACAGCAATGTTCAGAAAACAAATTTCAGTACAAATATCTTCTTGCTAATATAACACGAGAGAGAAAAAAGGAAAAAAAAGAATCACCAATTACTAAAATAACAAAGTTCAATAAATGCAGATCCCATAAACCTGTATCAACCTCACTTCGGTAATGAAAACAAAGTTCAGAAGCGAAACTCTTCCAGCGCCAACAAATAACTACATTCAGCTACCTCGAGAAAACGAAAACAACAAAACTTATCAAGAAAATTAGCTGAAAAGTTACAGCTTTGCATCCTAAATAATGCAAGATCCCACATCGAAAATTAACCCGCAAAAGGAAACGCCAACATTTTTCAAACAGACAAACACAGAAAATCAGCTGACTAAAGTGAAACAAAAAACTAACCATCAGAGCATTTGTTCTTGGGGAGAGAGGCGGAGCGAGAATCGCGGTGATCGAGCTGCGATTTACCGGCAGAAGTGGAAGGTACGGACAACCTCTCCTTGTCTTTAGAACTCAAGGCCCTCGAAGTAGAAGGGGAGGTCTTCTCTAAATGCTTGTCCAGCGCATCGTTTATGCGCTTTCGATCCAACGGTCCCGCCACTATCTCCGACTTCGACGCCCCTCCTCCTCGATCTCTATACATAGCTGCCCCAATTCTTTTTTACTTTATTTTCTTTTTTCCTTTTCCAATTTCAGAACCCTAAACTCCCAAAGATTCCACCTTTGATACTTCACATAGAAAAACCTGTATATGGATTACGTAAATTAAGGACTTTTTACTTTAAAGGCAGCTTTTTGGGGGATGGAGACGGGAAACCCTAGATTCGATTTGAGTTCAGAGACGGAGAAAACCAAGGTAAAAACTAAAACACACACGAGCTCCTCTTAGGTCTCTCTGTCTCCCCCCACTTTGTTTTGTTTGTTGTGTCTATTCTTTCTTACTGTTTTTTTTTTCTTTTTTTCTGAATTTTTTAGATTTTTTTTTTTTTGAAATTCTTTTCTTGGACTCCAGGGCCCAACTTCGTTCTTCAAATTCTTTTATGACGAGAGCTTTTAACAACCCACTCTAAATTACAAAATACGCACCATATATTAAAATTAATCATCCTATGATCATAAAAACTTCATTCTTAAAAAAATATTTCCTTTTAAGTTTTTATCATTAAAATCATACAAAATCTTAAAAATTTAAATCATTTCTTTGTATTAGATATTACGGCAGTCTTTAGCTCTATCATTTTAAACTCTTAAATTTCTACAAAATGAAATATTTGTTAATTAACATTTAAAATATTAATATAAATTATCAAATGGGATTGGTGTAAAAATTTTGTTAAAATAATCATTTATATTAATTGTTTACTTGAATTTCTATTCAAAACATAAATGAGTTGATTTTATTTTTAGTTATTTAGATAATTTTAATTTAAAAGAAACTTTTTTTTAATTTTATAAAAAGAGGCCACGAGTTGGTAAACTTACCTACTATACATGTCATGAAATAACTTGCTGGATGTAAATTATTGGGTATGTAAATATTTTTTATTAACTACGTTCATTTTTCAACCAATTTCCAACTAGTTTGTATGCTAGTTTATGGTATGTATAATAGGGGGCAAATCTGCAAGTAGTAGCGGAACCAAGGACGAGTTGTATTAACTTATTTAAATTATAAATTTACCCTTGTTACTACTAATTAAATACATTAAATTTGGGTTTACCCATTGATTTGATTTTTTTGGCTATCTCATTGTGTTCCTAACTGTCAAAATTCTACATCTTTAGATTTTATTTTTTTTAAATACTGATATATTACAATCAGAACTATACTAATATTTATAATCAGAAAGCAATCGAAACTTTCATTCATAATTTTAGTATGACACTGCCCGAACAATGACTCTCATTTAATATTAAAAGAAAATATATTTTACTTTCAGAACAGAAAAGCAAATAAACCCTTATCACAAGGGGAGTTGAGTCACATTAATCTCAATTATTTGACTCTTTTAAATGATTGAGATTTGTTTGGATTAATGAATTTTTTTTAACTAATCAACTATTAACGCCTTTCTCTCTCATCTCCAAAAACTTCTCTCATCCTTTCCGTGGTTTTTAATTTTTTAAGATTTGTCCAGCACTCTCTCATATTTCACCTTTAATATTTCTTTCACTCTTAAGCTTCGTAAATGATCATGAATCAAATTGATTACCCAAAAAATTAAAATAAAAAAAAAAAAAAAAGGATTTGAACGCGTTTAATTCCGACCAAGATTTAGTTTTTGGATCAGAAGGCGATAAAAGATCTTTAATATTCCTATATACAGAATTGCTTGTTTGCCAGGTAGAGCAAGCTTGATATGTTGATGAGATTTTACTTGTTTTTTTAACACTAAAGAATCGCAATTTTTGAAGGGCATTTTTTAAATATTATCATTTCACTGTCTATTATTTTTGACATATTATTTTATCATTACATTTTTTGACAATTTTTTTAAACCGAATGTTTCGATTATTGTCATTTTACTATCAAATCATTAAAGGCTCGACTTAGTAATTTGTACTTTTTAAAATAATTGTTGTAAGATATGTTGTAAAAATAATTAGCCGTAAAGATAATTAGTTAAACGTTTGACAAAAATAACTAAATTAGACATAATATTGAATAAAATTTATTTAAATATTTATAAACATATACACACAAAATTTCTTATTGTGTACAAAAAATAATTGATAAGTAAAATAGATATTTTCTATTATTAATTTTATTTTTTTATTTTGTTATCTCAATATAATTGTCAACAATAATAATGTCTATAAAATTAATGATTTTATTTCCTAGTCAATAAGAATAATTTTGAATTTTTGTAATATATATGAGGATATATATGAAATTGAGTTAAGTATAAAAGTAATTTTTTAAAATCAGATTTTGAAAAGCTATTCCCTCCTTTCTTTCCTAAATCTGTTGTAGAATAAGGTGATTTTGTCAAAATTGATTTTTAAAAAATTTATTAATCATCAAAATTAATTTTCACTTTTCAAAATAACTGTTGCGCCTCTTAAAAAAAAATATGACCCCTAAGTTGACTAATAAATTGTTGATGTTACATGAGTATTCTAATAATTTTAGTATATTCACTACTTTAATAATTTCACAAGGTATGTACAATTTTATCAATTAATTATTTTAGATACATAAAATAATCAATTGAAAAAACTATTATTTCTTTGAATATAAATAATTTGGTATTATTTAATTTAGAAGATTAAATTACACTTACACAGTTTAGGGGTAAAATAGACTTTTACTATAATTTTTATTTAAAATTATGTTAATTTTAACGGTTTGGTGATAAAATAATAAAAGTTGAAATATTTAAGTATAATTGTCATAAAATTTTGATATTAAAGTGATATATCATAAAATATTTGGTGGTATAATAATAATAATAATAATAATAATATTATTATTATTATTATTATTATTATTATTATTATTATTATATTAAAAATAAAACCATTAAGCGCCTGCTTACGAATAATAATAATAAAACTTATAAATGTAGCATTACCACTTACTAATAAAAAAAATGAGTTAAAATGTATTTACATTAACACTATATTATATCTTATCCGATAATAATATAAAATAAAGGTAATAAAATAATACAATAATGAAAATAAACAAATATTCAATTTTCTTTTCGGTGTTTTATATTTTGAAACTTTAAATATATCGTTCTAGCTTTATTTAAAAAAATTAATTTATTTAAATTTTATTCAATTTTGATTTGATTGATAGTAAAATTATTTTTTATTTAGACTTTTTAATTTAATGAATTCATGGATTGAACATAATTAAAAAATTTTAATTTGTAAACTAATGCGTAAAATGTTTGATTAAATATAAATTGAGTCAAATCTGCAGTTGATCCATAGACTTACTCGTTGGAGTTAGATTGATTTTCACCAACCATGGATTGATTAGATTGACAATTTATAATTTGTAAAATCATGAATCAACTATGAATTTGATGTTCAACCTATGAGAATAAATTTGGGCGGGGATTAGTCCGCGATATGTATATAACTATCTTATCTTTTAAAGAAAATTTGGGGTGGGAGGGAGGGGGGACTTCTATGGAAAATATAAGTAAATAAACATACCTCGAAGTATGTTGTTGAATTATGGAATTACTTTCTATTCGCATGTTATCAAAGAAAAACATACATGATTGAGTCACTTAATCAGGGAGTTTTGACACTTGGATGATCGAATAAATGTGGAAGAGCTAATTTTGTAAATAAGTTTCAATTATTTTTTTTTATTATGAAGGGTAAAATTAATATTTTGTTAGTAAATTAACTGATCAACTAACGGTTGTAATGAAAATATAGTAAAATAAATTTTTTGTAAAGATATAATAAAAAAATGATAGGGTACAATACTTTTTATAGTCATTTGTTATTTGTCAATTTTTAAAATAGTGAAATGATAATAACCCTTAAATTATTTAACTATAGGCGCGAAGTCAGTAGTTTTTCTTTAACAGCGGCTAAAAATAGATTTTTTTTTTAAATATATAGTTAGGCACAGAATGTATTTTCTATTACGTAAAATTACCAAAGTACAGGAGACAATAGAAAACTAATAAAGATTATTGCCCTTGAATTCTATATTGACAAAGTCAAGGTACCAATCTGTTATTAATTACTTCAAGCAATTGTTTCTTTCCAAGGGTGCGGTCAAATTGATGGTGGAGTCTACTTCGTCACTGGCACTGCTAGGATCTTAATTGGATTTGGGAGAGTAGAATCCGAAGTGACGAGGGGGGAAACTGCAGAAATTAGAATTGACACGGACTCGAGAAGTTTGGCTGTGGATACAAGTGCTTGGTTTGGTTGCAGCTACTCCTAAAGGGCAAGAGATATTCACAAGGATTCGAAAAAGATCCTTTTGCAGAAAGGATTAGTTGGTGTTGGTGTTCCCGTCCCGGCTTAAGTTACTTATTACATCTCAATATTCATCAAAACTTCACTAGTGGTTATTTACATTCAATATGAAGCAAAGTAAGAGCAAAAGAGATCAATTAGCTCAACGATACTGAAG
Source organism: Citrus trifoliata (assembly GCA_018350135.1). Lineage (NCBI taxonomy): Eukaryota > Viridiplantae > Streptophyta > Magnoliopsida > Sapindales > Rutaceae > Citrus > Citrus trifoliata. The sequence continues at coordinate 43,391,842 of CM031386.1, read as the reverse complement.
CTGGTAAAAACAAAGAATGGAGGCATCCCATGAGAAGAGAAGGATGTTTTACGATTGATAGTAATGGGCCCCAAAAGCAGTAACCTCTGGGGGCAAATTTATAGTGGATAATTGCAAGCGTATATGAATAAATACTCCGCTGGTCATGAGACGGAGACCACTGCCATTACAGCATCATGGCATGGGTATTACTTTTATTGGCTGTATGGTCACATTGCATGAGTTGCTGGAACTTGTGGAAATGGCCTTCCAGATGCTGATATGCTTCCAAGCCTGGGAATGGTAAAATACCTACGATATGAGTTACTTCAAAGCTTTTGGTTAGGCTGTCTCCTAGTTTTTTAGAAAAATCAACTGAGTTACAGGTTATACTTAATGTGAAATGAATATACTACTAGTATGGTCAACAAAATTGAAGCAGCTAACCTTGGTCTGTAAATTGCTTCTTTCCCACTTTCAGAATACCATTTTTCAAATGAACAGACAAAGTAGCGCTATTAGCTTTCTGGCTGTTCCTTCTTTGGCCTAATTTATCATCAAGTAGTACTGCATTTCCTTTGAAATTCCGTTCTAATTGAGAATGAATTCAATTTAATTAATATTCTTATCTTTCTGCGGTTGACAATATGGTGATTCAAGAGACGTTGCGCCTGTAACCGCCAATACGGCTGGCTTCTGCCAAGAGAGGCCTTCCATTTCAAGATATTAAGTTTAAAGACATTGTGATTCCATGAAATCAATATTAATTAATGATGCAACATCATCCCGATTTATGATTATGGGGGGCCTCACGTGCACCCCGAACGATTTGCAAATGGAGTTTCTAGGCTCCTATGCCATTCTATGGAACCGGAGCCTGGACATGGTGTCAATCTTCATGTAACCTGGGTATGATATTTTCCAATTTCTGAGGAAAATTAGAGACTCATTGCAGATTTATTTCACATGCCATGGAAATTAAGAAAGTTAGAACATTTTTCTTTCATATATTACTTTGATTTTCTTAATTCGTAAATGAATAAACAAAAAAAGAAAAAAATCAATTGATTAGATAAATAGATGCCACTGCACAGATAGACAGTACACATGCATATTCCTGTGTTGTTTGTTATGCTTGATACGGAGTTTATTTGCTTTCCTCCCGTTAATGGGTAATTCAAATTTGCCGAAAGTGGACCTAAGTGTTTGCTGGTCCATAATTGAGGCTTCCAAATTCAACCTTTAATACCATTGGCAGCCCATGTTAATTTTCTCACTTTGATTAGTGGTTCGTAGAAGGAAGTCGCAAAGTTCAATCATTGCCCGGTTAGTTGAACGTCGCATTCGCCTTTTCTGTATATATATCTTACTTATTATATAGCTAGATTAAAGTAACTTTGTCTCCATTTGATTTTAAGTATTAATTAAAGATACAAAATTGAAAACCCAGTAAAAGAAAACATAGTGAAGTCATATTTGATTCTTTAACGGGTCCATTATAAAAGAAAACCATAATTATGAACCCGAAATTAAGTATTTTGTCATTAGAATGTCAACGTTGCCGCACTAGCCACTAGACAAATTGGTATAAAATGCTTCGGAAGACAAGCAAAATGAAAGGGCAAGCAAGTGAATCAAATTGAAGTTTGATAATGGCTGTAGTTTTGGGAGGCGTTGTGCTTGTGGTGTTGTTTCTACTTCTACACATGTACAATGCTTTGGTTTTAAAACCAAAAAAGCTGAGGGCTTTGCTACAAAAGCAAGGCGTCAAAGGGCCTTCTCCTTTATTTCTTTTGGGAAACATCTTTGAAATTAAAAGAATTCAACACCAGAAGCTGCTGCTGCAAAAGACCAACAAAAAGTTGGCATTTCTCATAATTGGCCGCCAATAGCTTTCGCCTATCTTGACAAGTACAGAAAGGATTATGGTACCCCTTCTTGTCTCAGTCGTTTTCTTTTACGGAGTATTTATTTGTACCTCACTACAAAACATTAGCTTTTTAACGTGTTCATTCATAATCACAGCATAGGGGAGAACAAGAATCGCTGTTATTGCTTTGCATACTCTGAGCGTTCTGTTCTTAATTTTTATGTTTTGGTTAAAGCAAATAATAGTAACAGGAGCATTTTAATGGAAACGGATTTTAAATCAATAAGTTAGTTTTGTCTCTACTTTTTTCAAGCTTCAACCTTGTTAGGACCAAGCCGCCGCTCTTCAGAAGCTACCACCATCGCACCCACCGTCCTTTCCATGACCTTTTCCGTTAACCGTTTGCCCAAACTGAGCCGCCGCACCAACCGGCAGCAGTCAATAGCCAACGCCCCCACCAGGCACCAGCAATAGAAAATAATAAAGAAGAATAAGAAAATTGGAAAAACTCCCTTTCTTTTCTTTTCCTCTCTGCCCAGCGTCCTTTTATTTTTCCGTTTGAAATTTCTTTATTAATTTTTTTCCCCAACCATCAAGGTTGCTCCTCTGATTATGACGCTAGCAATGTCCGGATCTAGAGGATATGATTGTGTTGGAGTCTTGAGGTGGCTTTAGTAGTGGTGTACTGACATTTTGATGATTTTCAATGGTATAAATTTTGTTTGGTTTTAAAGTTGGGCGGTTGTTTAAAAGTTATAGAATTATAAAATTTTAGAACTTAATAATGTAAAAATTAATTATTAAATTTTAGTAAAAATTAATTATTAAATTTTAGAACTTAAGTTAATTTGAACTATTATAAAAATTTTATAATATTTTTAATATTTTTATCAAAATTATTATTTAAAAATTATATTTATTACATATTATTAATTTTTATTTTTTATAAAAAAAGACCATCAATAATATCTCAATAATAAATAGAACTTAAGACGTGGGCTGTCCCTAAAATTCTCCCCAAGTTATATTATTATTGGATTAAATTTGTTTATTGGCCAACTTGCCCTTTCTTTTTAATTACCTATCTTTTGAATTGCCTACTTGACTTTACTGCTCAAATACTCATTCTTTTATTGTTTTACCTAATTGTAAGTTACGCAAATGTGCGTTAGACCATTTTTTTTTTATATTGTTTTGTTTTCTTGGTTTAATTTAGAGATTGGTTTCAATTTCTTTGGTCTAATCTAGTAATTGTATTGTGATGTCTTAGCGAGCACAATAGTAATTTATTCATTTCTTTTTTATCAAAATGTGATCTACACTTATAATAGTTGAGGTCGGTCAACTAAGTCAGTCTCGTAAAATTTCTCTTGTAACTTATTAAATTTTAATATATAAAATTGTTTATTCTTCTTTCGATTTTAAATAAGTTATAGTGATCGTAATATGTATTTTTTTTTAATTAGACAATACGTTAATTTAATACGAAGTCTTAATCATTGTCCTAGGGATTGTATTCGAACACCATCTATATATTGATCTTTTAAGCATTTTCAATGCAATTTACAAATTTTGTTTAAAAAAAAAAAATTGGCAGGATCAAGGTACATTTATTCAATGGGAAGCATCCAGATATTCTGCACAACAGATGTGGATTTGGTGAAGGAAATAAACCAGTGCACATCTTTGAGCTTAGGCAAGCCTTCTTATTTGTCCAAAGATCGTGGGCCTCTTCTGGGGCAAGGAATTTTAGCATCAAGCGGCCCACTTTGGGTCTATCAAAGAAAAGTTATTGCACCCGAATTATACCTCGAAAGGGTTAAGGTACAGAAAAAATACCTTGATAATGAGTAGTTTACCATCTCGCTGACCTAAAATTTTCCCATTCTAAAATGTGTGAGCAGGCTGCATTTGATAATTCTTATAATGTATGCAAATATTTCATTAAACTAACAATGCCTTACGCAAACTTTATTCAAAGGGGATGGTGAAGCTAATGGTGGATTCAACAACTTCCATAGTAAAATCTTGGGAGAGCAGAATTGAAAGTGAGGGAGGAATTGCTGAAATTAGAGTGGACAGGTATATGCAAAGTTTGGCTGCAGATGTAATTTCAAGAGCTTGTTTTGGAAGCAATTATTCCAAAGGTCAAGAAATATTTTCAAAGTTCGAATGTCTTGTGTTAGCCATGTCTAAGGGAGCTGTTGGAGTTCCTGGCTTAAGGTACAACAAAAAATCTCAAATTTTTTATTTTCTTTTTTATATGGATGGAAAGTGATCACTTGTACCATATATATGATCATGCTAATTACAGGTACTTGCCCACCAAAAACAACCGAGACATATGGAAATTAGACAAAGAAATCAACTCAATGATACTACAAGTAGTGAAAGAACGAAGTCAATCTTTTTCCCATGAGAAGGATCTTCTACAAATGATACTTGAAGGTGCTAAAAGTTGTGGTAACTACAATGGTGTTCCTTTGAATATTTCTCGTGACAAATTCATTGTGGACAACTGCAAGAACATATACTTTGCTGGGCATGAGACCTCTGCGGTCACATCCTCGTGGGCATTAATGTTGTTAGCTGCATATCCAGAATGGCAGGATCGTGTTCGTGCTGAAGTGCTTAGAGTTTGTAAAGACAGATGCCTGCTGGATTCTACTATGCTTTCAAGTATGAAGACGGTACGTATGTATAAACAAGTCTATAGGTGATGTTTTTCACATTATAAATTACACATTGTCATGTGGTGGTGTTTGATTTTTAGTACGTATTATCATTATCATTATTATTTTTTTTTTCTGTCAGCTAACAATGGTGATTCAAGAGACTTTGCGACTATACCCGCCTGCAGGATTTGTATTCAGAGAAGCCCTGGATGATATCAAGTTTAAAGACATTGTGATTCCAAAAGGAATGGGGATCCAGGTACCGATCCCAATACTACAACAGAATCCTGAGGCTTGGGGCTCCGATGCTCACGAGTTTAACCCAGAAAGATTTGCCAACGGCGTTACGGCCGCATGCAAGTTTCCACAGGCATATATGCCGTTTGGTGCAGGGCCTCGCGCTTGCGCAGGCCAACATTTCGCCATTGCAGAGTTGAAAGTGATTCTTTCTCTGCTTCTTTCAAAGTTCAGCTTCTCGCTCTCACCAAATTACCATCACTGCCCTGTTGTAAGGGTAAATATAGTGCCTGGAAATGGAATTATACTCCATGTCAGGAGAGTTTGATTTCTCGTGCTTTCATGTCTGAGCATATTGTTATTTGGACAAATAATTTGTATTTGGTATTATTACAAAGTCAAATTCGAAACTTTTGTCGAATAAAGCAGATTAGTTTATTTTTCTTCTATTCAATTCAATTCCAAAGTTAGTTCCGAACACACAAACGTACTCTAAAATCGATTTTATAACCACTAGCACTTAACTGTATTAGTAGTCAAAGCCAGAAAATTATTACCCTAAAAAGAGTTGAATACCATGAAAAAGGCTTCAACTGAGAGAGGGCCACAAAGAAAAGTCACAGCCCTTGCCTTTGTTCAACTGGAAAAGGCTTCTCTTGCTATTTTTAAAAGATTATACATACCTGCAAAGTGCTAATGCTATCTACTACAAGGGAAAAAAAAAAAAAATTCAACCTTCAAATACTTTGAGAAGATTTCAGTTAGAACTTAGAACATTGGATTGCGTTTCAATCTCAAGGAACTGGAGAAATGTGAGCATATACACAGGTCCATGAGCGCATGACCAACAAAGCAGACTAATTATTGACTTATTGTTCACACCTCAATATAATTATTTAGGAAAATACAGTATTTATCTCATCACTCAATGGAAGGAAAATCTCATCATCTTTCCAGGTATACAAAAGAACCATATTAAACTTATCCAAAGTTCCCTTGTCCAGAAAAAAAAAATGAAAATAGACAAAGTTCATAACAATGTACTATTCAGTGTACAACGTGGGCTGAAACTCAATTGAACTCTATACCTCATGCAACAAGAGAAGGATCACCACTCCATATGAGCTCAAAACTTAACCAGTTACTAACTATGGTAGGGTATAATGGAGAAGGATCTCCTAGAAGGAGTTCATGAGAAGAAGGACCTGCTTCTATTGCGTTCCAACCGAGCTTCCCTCTGTTGACACCACACAAGCGAAAAGTATAAGAACAACATGAGATGCACAGTTCAATGCAGGCTCTATCCCTCTTACCTTTTTTCCTTTATTGGGTAGGATTAAATGCTGTAGTGAAGATGTCTATGGGAAAAAACAAAAAACCAAAAAAACAAAAAGGCACAATAAAAAATAACATATGAAAAGTCGAGAGAAAATGCAATACCTCCTTTTTCTTGCATTCTTTATAAACATCAAAATGTTCTTGACATTTACTCTTGTCTGTACTAAATTCTTCCAGACCTGAAAAGTGTAAGTCAGGATTATATTTTGGCCAAATGTTATTAAAAGAAAACTAATCTGTTAAAATATGGCAAGACCAATATGCAAATTTCCAAAAGCCATAAAATAAAAGGAAGCACATGTAAAAAGTTTAGGCGAGAACCATCGATGTCTAAGAATGAAAGGTTGGGAGCTGTCTTAGTTAGAGCTTTAGTTTCCTTAGCCAGGCCAGCAATCTTAAGGACGCTAGATCATTGGTGTAATCTTGTGGACAAAAAAATGGAGAGTTGTGTAAGGAAGAATGATTCTATAGACCCGACAAAATTGCCTTTTTAGATAAATCATCTAAACTCTTTATCTTGTCCTCATCGATTCCATTCACTCGTTGTTTCTAAACTTCAATTCCAACCTGAAAAGGTACTCTGAGATTATGGGCAGTCAAATAGTTTGATAGACCAATCAGGAAGGCATTTTGAACACCACCATGCTTATGTTCAAGCAATGCAAAATGAGAAGCTTCTGGGCATGATCTTGCTTTTTCGTCACTTAACAAAAACTTCTAGGAATCTTTACTACCAAGGGGATTTTAAGGCCCCAATAACTGATCATAATCGTGAATCACAGTAGTCAATAGGTATCAACTTGAGGATGAGCAAATAACATGGACATATCTTAAACATCAAAAAGGCCACACGCACATGCCATTACGTACATTCAAAGTCTAGCAACGGAAACAAAATTAAAGATGAAACATAAAGCTACGCTATTTGCACATAAATCATCGTATTAACATTGAATTGAAACAAGATTAAAATAAAATCGCAATCATGGAACTGAACAATTGCTAACTAATTAATCATAATCATTCCAAAACCATCCAAATAAATACCAAGTAGCAAGATTCATGACCAAAAACCAATCGCTAATTAAATATAAAAATTACAAGCGACGTGATTGAAAGAAAAAGGATAAAGTTGAAAAAGAAATAAAGAGGAACTTACATTTGAGAGAGGCAGTGTACTGAGGGTAACATTGAGAATCTGAGATTCTCGCAGCACTTGCGTATGGCGGTGTATCAGTTGCAGGTCCCGACGCCATGCTTGTGTCTTGTCGTTTCCTCTAACTCTTATCTGTTTTGGTTGGGTTTCAACTTTCAAGTTCTTATTTCTTTTTCATGCTGTTTGTGTTTTGGGTGGCAAAATAGTGGGCCGGGTCGAACATTATAGAGTCGAGCCCTACCACCCTATGAAAATTCTTATTAAACCCCACCTTTTTTAAAAAAAAAAGAGAAAAAAGAAAACCCCACTCGTTACATTCATAGCTTTTCTCTCAACCAAAATTACATAAAAGAACAAAAGATACAATAGAGTGTTTATCATCTAGAATAAATTTATTAAATTTTAAATATACTTTTTCATAATAAGGGTTAATCATTAGATAACTTATTTCTTCATTGTTTCAAAATAATTTTGATTTTATAAAAAAATATTTATATCATATATTAAGTGCCTATTTGGTATGACTTAGTCTCCGTTTGGTACAACTTATTAAATAAAGCTTATAACAGTAGAGCTTATAGCAGTAGAGCTTATACCAACAGAGCTTTTGGACAAAAAGTCATTGGTTGTTTGATTGTCAATAAAAAAAGTACTTTTGAATCATTAAATTGTATGATATTTTTTATATTATATATTTTTTGGACAAGCTATCTAACCTCTACTCTCAAAAGTACTAATTTTGGGCTTTTGCTAGTAGAGGTAAATTAGCTTATTTAAGCTAAAAAAACTCTACTAAAAAAATAACCAAACACCATAAAAATTTTAAAAAAGTGCTTATACAATTAAATAAGCACTTATGCCTCTTAAATAAGCCATACAAACAGGTACTTATCCAATAGTCATAAGTACTTATTTAATTCTATAAGATCTTATCAAAATTTTTCTAATTATTATTTTTTTTAGTAGGACTTTTGAAACTTAAATAAATTATTTTGCCTTTAACAAAGTTCAAATTTTGGCATTTTGAGAGTAGAAGTTGAAAAGCTTTTTTTTTTTATGTTAAAATATCTAAAATATCCTCTACTTATTTAAAAATCTTATTTTATTTCTTTCATAATATAACTTTAAAAAACTTATATATTAAAATTAATTTGTAATTTTTAATAAAAGCTTTCATTCACAATCAAACAACTAAAATTCTTTGCGTAAAAGCTCTATTTAAATATGTTTTACTTAAAAAACTATACCAAACGAAACCTAAAATTTAAAGATAATAGACTTCATAATTGGGTGTAAAGATATTTTTAATTTAATTCAATTCAGTTTATCATTTTATATAGTTTCAACTAGTAATAGAACTATGTTCACGGAAATGGGATTTTGTAAGGATCTTATTTGCTCCTTTTGATTTTTAAGAATTTTATTATGAAGATTGAAAGGAATTCATTAAAAACACACTAGTGTAAATTGTACAGCTACATAAGCGATTAATTTATTTGAATGATCTTTTAACAATTTTATTTTTTATTTTTGGATTTTAGAGAACCAAGTTTGCGACTTGAACGGTTGAACTTTTGATTTACCTTAAAGAGTAATTATCTTCAAAAAATTTATTGTTAGATCCAAATTCAGTAATCATTGTATTCATTTATTTGATATTGAGATTACGAACGAAAGAGTAGACTTTTGAGCGAGAGAAAGGGAATGATGGGTTTAGTTAGATAATTTTATCTTTTACTATAATTGCACCGGTTCCGATATTCTCACAACAGATAGCACAACATTAAGCACCAAACGATGTGTTTTGAGCTTAATATAAAATGCTACTGTTGAACACAAGGTAGATGTTGTTGCATTCTCCCCCTGATTCCCATTAAATCCATAGCTCACTTAAGCCAAATCTGACTAGCAAATTCTCACACACCACAATAGTGCCTCTGACCATCGACTCTCCCTCACAGTGTCTTACTCTCTCGCCTCGCCTTCACTCTCTTAGCTTCATTTCATTCGTCGTCAGTTGTCGTAACAATTTGTTGAGGTAATTTGCTTTATTCATTCAAAATTTGGTTGTGGTGATTATGAATTTGTGAAGATTTAGCTTGTTTTGTGTTAATTTTTGTTGACAGTGTCTGTTAAAACTTGCGATTGGAAATTGAAAAATGTTGTTTTGTTGTTTGATATTTGCGGGACCTTTTATATATATATATACACTTCATGAATTGCTGATTATGGGATGATTATGCAAGAAATATATAAGAGTGCAGAGGATCCAGCGTGAGCCGACGGAGACGGCTGTGTTTTGTGTGTGAGCGACGTGAGACTTGTGTGAGGAGCTGGTTTTGTGTGTGTTTTGCGCGTGAGCGACGTGAGACTTGTGTGAGGAAATGGTTTTGAGTTGAACTTATATTCAACTCAAAACGCCACGCATTGCGCTTAATGTTATATGAGTGTCATTTTCCTAATTGCACATGTGATGGATTTTATACGGTTGATTGAGGTGGGGTGCTTATAACACCAATCTTCTTACTACTCTTAGTCTGTATTAATTAATGGTTTGTATTTGTATTTGTCCAAATACAAAATAGAATAACCTCACTTATAATTTTTCTCTCATCGATGTGTTATGTTATAAGTAAAGATAGAGTTACAAACTATCCTATTCCATTTTATTTTGTATAATTAATGTAGTATAATTCAATTGTTTGAATCAAATAACAACTGGTCCACATAATTTATTTTAATTATTTTATATTTTTATTCAACCAATAAACTTAGGCTATGTTAATTTGTTTAAAATAAATTTATATCTCTATCATCATATACGATTTCTTTTCTCTCCTCCTTTAATATGTACAACTGGTTTGCACAAATTTAATACATTATTATTATTATTATTATTATTATTTTCATATTATTTATCTAAGTCATTGGAGAGTTGGTGTAAATTTGAAGACTGCTTAAATGTTTTGGTAAAAAAGAAAATTTTAAGAGAAAAATAAAGATATCAAGACAAAAGAAATTTTAAGAAGGCAAGAAGATTTACAAATGAAAATAATGATTATTAAAAAGAAGGAAAAAAAAAAAGATGATGCATTTGGTTTTAGGTAGAGTACAATTAGAAAAAGAATTCAATTTTTAGAGGATTTTGGAGGGTCCAATGGTAATAATCATCATATTGGACCGAAGACAAATGATACAACTACCAGCCCAACCATTACTTGTCATTCATATTTTCGCAAAGCGCGTGTTGGAACGTAACTCTCGTGCTCCTGGGAAATTTAAAATGAGCCTGGTTGGGAGTTGGGACCCAGATAATCATTCGTTCCACTGTGACGGGATATAGATGTGCCACGCGCACGCGCCCATTTCAAGTCCGAGAATATCTACTTTCGGTACAAGCACTCACAGTGACACAGCACGGCCAGACAAAAATTAGCATAGCGGCAATTAGCAAAATAGCAAACTTGAAAAGATTTTCAATTTTTAATTTTCTAATACTGAAGGTGCAAGGGCATGTCAAGGCGCGTAGAGAGCGGAGAAAATTTATCGCACGCGAATACGATGGTTGATATGCGGAAACGTGGACATCGGTGGGGTAGGGTAGTGTAAAATGCAATAATACTCAAATGGTAATCTTTGAGCTTTTAATTTCCAGTTTGCCTCTCTGACAGCTCAAATTAAAGCGACCCCAACCCATTCCCACTTCTTTACGCTTCTCCCTCTCAAGCTCAAACAAAATCGCGAAGTTAGACGTATTTTGCATTCGCTCTTTGGTCCTTAATTCCCTCTGCATAAAAACTTGAGACCAACTCTCTCTGTGACACTGACTCTGAGGGAACAAAGAGGTAGCCCAGTCTCGCTTCAGTGAAGTTGTTTATGGGGCAGCTGTAAAATGACTAGTACAACAGCATCGGCATCATCATCTTCAACAACAACGACAACAACAGCAACAAAGTTCATCAAATGTGTGACAGTTGGAGATGGTGCCGTTGGCAAGACATGTCTTCTCATTTCTTACACCAGCAACACTTTCCCAACTGTATATAACTTCTCTTAAAATTGTTTCTTGGTCTTGTTTTTATGTGCATTTGGTTAGTAAAGGATCTTGCTTTGTGGGTTCTGTGACAGGATTACGTGCCTACTGTTTTTGATAACTTTAGCGCTAATGTCATGGTTGATGGCCGGACTGTGAATTTGGGTCTCTGGGACACTGCTGGTACTCTCTCTCTCTCTCTTAATTTTTTAGTTTGATTTTCATGTTAGCCATTTAGCTATGACTGACTATTGACACACTAGTTTTATTTAAATTTTATTAGCTAGAGTTCGTTAATATTCTCATACTTACTTCTGAAAGATTGGTTTTTTTATTCACATGATATGAATCTGATGCAATATGCACTTTGACAATACCCAGAGAATAAAATATTGAATCTTGCAAAACTTGTCACTCGGATTGTTTTAGAAATTCAAACTTTCTTTCTAGTGGCGACAATCAGGAGGATAATTAAACTGCGATCAAAGATGCTTAGAAGTTTTAGAGAGTTCAGGCTTAGTAGTTTTTCCACTACAAAAGAAGATAGAGCTTCTGTATAATTGAATAGTTCAGATAACCTGTCAAATGTGAAAATTTAGAGGTGTTGGAATCTAGACACAGCCTTGTCAACTTCAAGCTTTTCATCTGCTTTTGAATAGCAAAAGCAACCTTAATTCATGGGATTAATAGTTTACTTTTATTTTCAAGTTAATGTTCAGCAAATGGTATGATTTTACAAAAGTGACCCGCCAAAAAGTGGAAGGATAAGGATTATATATAATTCTTGGTTTTAAATAACTAATTATGCAGGTCAGGAGGATTATAATAGGCTGAGACCTTTAAGTTACAGAGGAGCCGATGTTTTCATTCTTGCTTTTTCTCTCATTAGTAGGCCTAGTTATGAGAACATCTCCAAAAAAGTAAGCTTCTCCTCTCTCTCTCTCTCTTTTTCTTAATTTAATTTTGAAACTAGGTCCTCCTAACGCTTAACTTTCAACCCTGCATGATTCGATCATGTTTATATACTTCTCTGATTCTTCTCTATGCATTGTTTCTTTTTCCTTTCTCCTTGTGCCCCCCTGTTATGTTGGAGAAGTGGGTCCCGGAGCTGAGACATTATGCCCCATCAGTGCCCATTGTTCTTGTGGGGACAAAACTAGGTGATATACTCCTCACTTAATTGATTTATTGATTCTGTGAATGGGTATTTCCATAACTATGTCATTGCTTTGCATTCAAGTTTCTCAATGCTCTTCATAATTATGTGTTTGGTGAAAGAACTTAAAGTTGAAGACAATAAAGTTCCTTTCATCTTTTTTTTTTTTTTTCGCTGCTCATTTCCCTTTCAAAGGTTTCTAAGCTTAGTTTTGTGCCTGTGCCTCAACATTTGTCCATTTTCTGTCTACTGCTTCATTCACACATACTTTTGCATATGCATGTGTGGTGTGTAAATGAACACTTTGGGTCCTCAAAATCCTTTTACAATAGCCTGTTTGTATGTATTTGTGGACACCCACCTCCCCATGTCTGTGTATACATAAGTGAGCACTTGAAAGCATGGACCCTTCTTGCTGTTAATACATAGTTATGTGATGTAGCAGATCTTAGAGAAGACAGACAATTCCACTTGGATTATCCCGGAGCATATACTATTTCTACAGAACAGGTAGGCTTCTAATTACCACTGTGTTTACCTTTCCAGAGGGCATAGGCATGTGTAAATGGGTTTTGTTAATGTTATTGTTTATATGTTTACCCAAAACAAAGTAATCACAATCTATTGTGACAGGAAGAAATGAACCAGAAATGATATAGTTCCTAAGTAGCACTACAAAAATCTTGATTCTACAACTTCTCTTATCAATTTACATGTCACAAACACAAGTTAAGTATGAAAGATGTGACTGGGGCTGTAACTAACTGTAAATTTAGCTGAATTGCAAGTTCGTTTTACCTTACTATTTTGCAAACTTTTAGTTGCAACTGCAAGAAATCTATTCAAAAATAAACATAGCGCTTAAGACAGCCTTTCTGGGTTATTTTCATTTTCCAAATCCTATACATTTATACATTATCCGTTACCAGGGTCAAGAACTCAAGAAGCAAATAGGAGCATTGGCATATGTTGAATGCAGCTCAAAGACACAGCAGGTTTGTGCAATTAATCAATGTTCCAAGCAACTTTGTGTTATATTATACTTGTGCAAGATTGCTATAACACACCTGAATCAGTTCGAGGTGCAATTTTTTTTCATTGTTAATCTTGTTAAAACTATTTTTAACAAAAATGCAGAATGTGAAGACAGTGTTTGATGCTGCTATCAAGGTGATTCTCCAACCTCCCAAGACTAAGAAGGAAAGGAAAAAATTGAGACTATGCTATGTTCTTTAATCAATTTCCATTAGGTGTTGTCAATGTCGAGTTAATGGCTATGCTCCTCTGTCTTTTGTGCATTCTGATTCATTCTTTGCTTCTTTTGGGTGACTTCTCTTGATGGTTCATCAAATCTATGTATAATAATATTTGAGCTGTGGTTTAATGTGTTCTGGATTCTCTTAATCAATTTACTTGTGACATTGCACTTTGTTGTCTATATTTTTTTTTCAATCTTTTTTATTTTAGATAATGATTATATGAAGTTTGGATAGTTCTCGTAACTTAAGAATCTGCCCCAAACTTCTTTTTTTCGATAATATTACATGTATCAGAACTTATTAAATTCATCCCAAATCTGACATGCCATTCATTTAATAGATGGCAAATTATCGTAATTTTCAAAGTAATTTTTTATATGAATTGTGGATTTTTTTAATTCTATTATACACATATTGTTATTGATATTACATCAGATATTATAATTAATATTTACAATTAAACTATACAATTGAGATTATTGTCATACATTGACACACTGAAACACTTGCTCATATACTTTAAATTATCTTTAATATTTGAGGGGTGCTTATTTCATTCGCATTTCATAAGAGAGAAATTGTAATTTAAACCTTCTCTAATATTCGAGAGATGTTTACTTCATTCACATTTCGTAAGAGAGAGATTGTAATTTAAACCTTCTCTAATATTCGAGAGGTGCTTACTCCATTCACATTTCGTAAGAAAGAGATTGCAATTTAAACTTTTTTTAATATTCAAGGGATGTTTACTTCATTCACATTTCGTAAGAGAGTGATTATCTCTACTCAATTAGTTGATAATTGAGAGAGTACTTAAACTAAACTCTATAAAGCTCTTATGGAAGCTTGAATCGTTGTACTCACCATTGTAAATGTAAGACTTCTCTAATTCAACCAAAGACTCATTAGTGAACTTAGTAAAACAAAATAGAAGGGAAATAAAATACAAAAGGTTACATGAACAAATATTTGGGAAAATCCAAATAATCTTCTAGTAGACTCTTTCAAATAGGAACCAGTGAATCATCTCACAAATTATTACATGCTAGAAGAGATTCTTAAATTAGGAGAAATTCTAAAATTGTAGAATTAAATTTAATTACACATATCATATATGATTGTATTACTTTTGATATATTATAGAATTCCTTATCAAATTAACTACTGTATCAATGTCGCAATTAATTTTTCTTCACAAAAGATACGAGTGTCCTTCCTTCACAAAAGATATGAGAGCAACAGAACTCCTTAATTGCCATTTTCGGGGAGGGGGGCGATAATTGGGGAGTTAAGGTATGATAAGTTATGTATGCATGACATGTGTAATTAAATTTAACATAATCACTACTTGTAAGATGATTTTTTTAAATAAATACACACATGCCATATCATCATATAGTATTTCTAATGTATTTTAAAATTTCTCAATAATTCATATTTCGAATTTTTGCAAGTCGTTTTGATGCCCAAGAGCCATGGTTAAACAAAACGATAAAGTACTTCCCGAATAGAAGCAGTTTTATTTCACTATTTTATAATTTCTATCATCAACAAAATGAATGTATAACTGTTTGTATAAGCTTTGAGACACGTAGAAAAAGAAAAAAAAAAAAAAGGACAGGATATATACATCCAATTTATTTTATCCCCAAAGTGTAACCAAACATAGATCATAATACTGCTGATCGCGAAAATGACCTCACTTTGGTATAAAATTATTGCATTAATGGTGTTATCGTAGACTTTAAATACCTAATCAATTTATATTATTGGATTGCCATCGATGGAGCTCAGCAAATAATGCAGAAAATTAAATAATATAGTACTTCTGCCCCCAACACCCCCCCGGGCGTGAACAAAGAACCAAATCGATCTTCAAATCTGCTATTGTGGAAACTTTCACTTTAGCATAATCATAAATCATAGCCCCGTAAAATCAAGTGAGAGTGACAAGTAACATCCTTCAAAGTCCAAACAATTTTTAATTTCCTATCTTGGGACATACTAATTTTCTGTGGTGCCCGCCGTAGAAATAGAATTTGCCCTACGAAAATTAGTCCAAATTTTGTGCAAAATTTTTTCAAATATTAAATCACAAAGATGCGTGTCCAACATAATATATAAAGTTTGACCAAAGCTGAAAGCAAAGATGTTTGGGACTCTAATTACTAACTAATAAATTACTTAATAATAACCACAACTTGCGTGGCATCATCAGATAGTTCCCCAGAAACTAATACTCTCATGGCTGGATTAACTGTTCGTGTACGTTTTTGGATAATATCATATGACTTGTCCTCATTCCGAAATACGTACAATACATATGTGACATACATAAATATTAGTATTGCACCCAAGAAGTTCAAGTGTGTTTAGTTGTATACATAATTATTTTGAATTGTTTAGATGCAACTTTTTATTTGAGACACTGTCACATAGCATTGGCCTAATACATGTACAAATATCTACATAGATTTAATATCTTATCAAGACATGTGAGGCCAACACGAACCAATTGGCCACCTTTGGATTTGTCAAAATTATGATGATTAAATTTTTAAATTTAAACAACTAACTATTTATACAGATTTTATAAATATATGTGAGAATAATGTTACACAAGCTAGCTATTGGTACAATTAATTAATAAATAGGCGGATTAGTATTTGAGATTATTGAAATAAGTACTAGGTTGATTCCATATCAATTTAAAGGGTATTTTGAATCACAAATATATATATATATATGTGTGTGTGTGTGTGTGTGTGTGTGTGTCCTTAATTGTAAAAAAGAAAAAAAAAAAAAGAGTAAGATTTGGAGATCCGGGTGTGATTCCCAAATTAATCAAAATTCTAAATTTACAGAACACGTAGCTTGAAAAAAGTAATTATAATGTGTACTTGTTTGTAATTGTAGGTAGCTGTAAAGAATAATACATACATACAAGCAAAACTAAAATGAAAGCGATGCGAATTTAATGGGACCTCCAATCTCAGTCTTCTCATCAGCATCATTGCATCTGCATGATCATTCTACTCGTCATTAATTCCTCTCCTTGATTCTCTTTCTCAAAGCAGATCGTTGAAAACATTAGACCCATCAAAACCTTACAGTTTTCTTCAGTGATCGATCATCTTTTGATCACATACAGCGTAAAAACATTACATATGTGAATCATGAAAGAAGCAAACAGCATGAGAGATCCAAATCCTATGAAACAGTTATTATGCCAGATGGATTATTCCAAAATATCTCTGGGAAATTTGTTCATCGTCTCTCTTCTCTTCGCAGGGGTCCTTTATATTTGCATCTGGTCTCCGTCGAGATCAAACCCTTTGTTACCGTACCAAAAACCCCAACGCATCTGCCCGCATACCAGACTCGTAAGTGAACAAATAAACTTTCATTTGTGATCATCATCATCATCATCATTTTTTTTTTAATATTTTGATTATTACAGTTATTGTATATTTGGGTATATGATCGGTCATTAATTAATTAATTATACTTTTTGCAGTTATTGCAGTATTATGTGCGTGCATGTCTAGATTAATATTTAATGATTAAAAAATAAAATAAAACAAGAAATTTTTTGCAGAAAACGATCAAGCTTCCGATAGATGAACTCGAATTGGCATTGGAAGAAGCGGCAATGCCGAACAAGACAGTTATAATCGCGGTGGTGAACCGGGCTTATGTGGAGCAAAGCATTAAGGCTGATACGACAATGCTGGATCTCTTCTTGGAGAGTTTTTGGTTAGGCGAAGGGACACGCCCGTTGCTCGATAATCTACTCATTGTCGCTGTCGATCAGACCGCCTATGATCGCTGCCTCTTTAAACGTCTGCATTGTTACCGATTACTGACGGACGGCGTTGATTTCGCTACTGAGAAAGTTTACATGTCTCAAGATTTCATCAAGATGATGTGGAGGAGGACTAATTTATTGCTCGATGTTCTTAAACGTGGATACAGCTTCATCTTCACGGTATTTTTTTTTTTTTTTTATAACATTCCTTTTGCATATCACTATTATTATTATTATTGCATGCAATGCTAAATTGCCAATTATTATTTTTAATTTTGATTTGTAAATTAAGGTTGTTCAGTTGCTTGGGGTTCAAGATAGGTTAATGCTGCGATCGGGATTGGGGGTTGTGGGGGGTGCCGCAGGCGGTTAGGTTTAATTAATAAAATCAACTGCGGTTAGGGCGTTTTAAATTACTTTTGACTTTGTCTTTGCCCGGTGTTTTTTAAGTTCATTCACGAGGAGGATTCTGTGCCAGTCGGGGATTTTTGACACGTGGGGGAATGTCAGTGGGTTATTTTAATATTTGTTCTCCAAAAGTTAAGGTTGAGTTATCGGCCGATTGGCTGTTCGGCACATGAAATTCCAAGATATTTTAATTGAATATATAGTCGGGTACTCATGGACTGTGCGACTCTTTCATGAGTCATGACCATCTAGATTCCTGACCATTCATTTCAAAAATCCACCAAGTAATTATGGCGGCCGAAACTATTTTCATGTCTTAGGTTAGCAGCCGGGCTGAAAATTACTAGGGATTTGTCAACAGTCCAATTTCACCATTGAAGCAAATGTCTACAAGGCAATGATTCAACTTGCCGTGGTCATCAAACAGAGTAACTTGCCGTGGTCAACAATCCCCACGGCGTAAAACTTTGAACTTGTAAAGACTTGTTTTGGAGACCGTCTGAAACGCAAACTGATTTGTTTTTCGTGTATTCAGGATTGAATTTTGAAATTCTTCCCATGGTTTGTTACTTTGCCATCTCTAGTGAGTCTATGAGATACTCGGGTACCCTTGACCTTTTTGTCTTCTCATTTTCTAACCATTTGCTGCACTTGAAGGATAGATAATAGTTTGATCTTTGAATTCTGTGTTGCAGCACCTTGATAATACTGGTTGAGATTTTCACTGGCTCCCTTGTGTCTTGGGCGAACGGGAGGCAACTAACATTATAGTCAATGAAACATCATCAAAATTAAATGACTTGGGTTATATTTTAAGTAACATTACATTACATTTATTTACACGTATATGTATGTAAACAAAACTGTTTTCGTTATACATTGCTTTTGGGCACTGGAAATCACTGCAGGACACTGACGTGATGTGGATGAGGAATCCGTTTATGATGCTGGACAAAAACGAAACTGAAGATCTCCAAATCAGCGTTGACGAATACAACGGGGACCCGCGATCGCAAAAGAATTTAATCAACACAGGCTTCTATTTCATCAGATCAAACAACAGAACCATCGATTTATTCAGCAAATGGTACGGCATGAAGGATAACTCCACGGGCATGAAAGAGCAAGACGTGCTGCTGGAGTTGATGAGAAAAGGCATCTTTAAGCAATTGGGCATGCGGGTTAAATTTCTGGACACACAGTATTTCAGTGGGTTCTGTCAGGATAGCAAAAATATTTGGTCTGTGACCACCGTGCATTCCAATTGTTGTCGTCATATCGATGCTAAAGTCAGTGATCTCAAGTTTGTTCTGCGTGACTGGAAGCGTTTCACGGCGCTGAAAGCTAAATACCCAACCATGGGTCGTAACAAAACCATGACCTATCGGTGGTCCCCGCACAACGCTTGTAAAAATTCCTGGAAACAGGAACACAACACTTCTAATTAGAAAATGGATATTATTTTTTCTTTTTTTTTTAATTTATTAGATCAATTGAATCTCTTTGTGAAAAAAAAAAAATCAATTCAATCTCTCTCTACTTTAGCATACCCAAGATTTTTATGATTAATACAAGATTTTTTATAGTCGATTTTTTAACATTATTTATTTAATCATTTTCTCGTGCGCTGGACTTTTTTTTTTATAGGAAAAGGCTCAAACCTTAAACAATCATGTTATTCAATTTACACATAGTATTATCAATAAAAAAGTCAATTTTGTTTATATGATTTTTTTATGTTATTTTTGTGGACTGTCTGTTATATAATAAGTTATAAGTTCTGGCTACGTTGGAACAACTCTAAAATAGAGCACCATTTCATAGCTACACGATCAAAACATCTAAAGTAGATCGCACTTTTATAACCACACAATCAAAGTGATCATGAATTTTTTTACTATTTATTTCTTTGCGTATGTGACTGTGATTCGTGCTTTACTTTATAACAATTCCAAGGTAGCTATAGCCTAAACTAAATAAATGTCTCTTAGTGAAATGTTTTTTCTTTAGTGAAATGTTTCTTGTTTTATCTCTCTGTGTTTAATTTTACATTTTTATGTACAAACAACATTACTCAATATATATATATATATATATAAAGTTGGAACTACAATAGGTGATGTTGCATCACCATTTCTCACCATTTCATATTCTCTATTATATAATAAATTAGTTGAAATTAAAAAATAATTATATTACAAAATATTAAAATAGAAAATAATTATTAGATTATAAATGATTACATATCTTTTCCTCTTTCTATTTAAATTCAACAATATGTAACCATTAATAATAATTAATTATAAGTCTTGAAACATTCATTTATTTTATCATGACTTAAAATACATCAATTAATTAATATAGGAAGGAAGATTCCTTCATCTTCCATCAACAATGCCATTAGAGTCTAATTTTAATGTCATAATCACATATTTAATTATTCAGTCTTTTGTTTAGTGCCTTTTGGCTTCTTCAAACTCTATAAACATTAAATATTTAAAATTTGTGGCATCATTATTTCTCATCTTTTTTTATTCTCTATTATCTAATATATTGGTTGAGATTAAAAAATAATTACATTACAAAATATGAAAAATCTATATATATATTAAAAATCTATATATATATATGTATATATATAAGTTGGGACTAGAGGAGGTGATGTGACATCACTATTTTTCATCTTCTTATATTATCTATTATCTAATAAATTAGTTGATATTAAAAAAATAATTACATTACAAAATATTAAAAATAAAAAATAATTATTAGATTATATATATATAAAGTTGGGACTAGAGGAGGTGATGTGGCATCACTATTTCTCATCTTCTTGTATTCTCTATTATCTAATAAATTGGTTGATATTAAAAAAATAATTACATTACAAAATATTAAATAAAAAATAAAAAATAATTATTAGATTATAAAAGATTACATGTCTCTTCCTCTTTCTATTTAAATTCAATAATATGTAACCATTAATAATAATTAATTATAAATCTTGAAACATTTATTTATTTTATTATGCCAACAATTAAATTTTAGTTGCTTAAATATATCAATTAATTAATATAGGAATGAATGTTCCTTCATCTTCCCTCAACAATGCCATTAGGGTTTAATTTTAATGTTATAATATCATATTTAATTATGCAACCTTTTGTTTAGTACCTTTTGGCTTCTTCAAACTATATAAATATTAAGTAGTTAAGATTTGTGGTATTATTATTTCTCATCTTTTTATATTCTCTATTATCTAATATATTGGTTGAGATTAAAAAATAATTACATTACAAAATATTAAAAATATAAAATAATTAATAGATTACACGTCTCTTCCTTTTTCTATTTAAATTAAACAATATGTAACCATTAATAATAAATTAATTAGAAGTTTTGAAACATTCATTTATTTTATTAAGCCAACAACTAAACTTTAGTGGTTTAAAATACATCAACTAATTAATATAGGAAGGAATGTTCCTTTATCTTCCATCACCAATGCCACTATGACCTAATTTTAATGTTATAATCCCATATTTAATTATGCAACCTTTTATTTAATGTCTTTTGACTTTTTCAAACTCTATAAATATTAAGCATTTAAGATTTATTATGTTTGAGTTTTTTTTATTATTTAACCAACATCCTCTTTAGAAATGTTCTTGTGTTTTTTATTTTTTTGACTTATTTAAATTTTTAGTATTGTATGCTTCATGGAGTACTATTTTATTTATGAGTTAAACAATAATAAAGATAGTTGGATGATAAGGGTTAGACTTTGTAAGATGTGCGAGTCTGTTAATACTAAGAAAAATAGAGAGTTGATTAGCGTGAACATAATTTTTATTGATGAAAATGTTGTGTATACTTAACTATACACATTAATATCTATTTTTAATGTTAACAAAAAATAATTAACTTTCATAAATAACATTAGTTTTATAAGACTGCGTCATTTTAAAAAAAAATAATTCATATTTTTTATCAAATTTATAAAGTGTAAGTAATAAAAAAAGATAATACTAATTTTTTTTTAAAGCCGCACGAAGTGCGGTTCTATTTCATAGTTTATATAATAAAAGAGGGAAATTTCACAAATATTTTCTTTTAGAAAAACATAATTATTTTTTTCGTATTTATGTTTAAACTTTCAAATTTAAATTAATTATTTCTTATAGTATCAAATTAGACTCTGGGTCTGGGGCCTGGATTTGAGCGGATAAAAATATATAGAATGGGAGTTGTCTGCTCTCCCACTAATTTGTGGGTGGAGCTATTATTCTTCCAAATTTTTTAGAATTTTTTTTAACATTAATTCTTAGATGAATTTGTGAGTAATTTGTAAAAAAAAAAATCTGGACAATATTAAATTCTGGTGCTAACAATTGTATTTTATTCCATTAAAAAAAATTCTTAAACAAGGAATTTGTCTTTTCTAATTCTATATTTTTCTTTTTATTATAGCTTCCTGCTTACACGTGTCGCGTTGCAATGCTGGTGACTGAACGGACAAAAATCCAAGATCCTATACTTCAGGTTAAAAGAATATAAAACCAAACAATTGATTATTAATTGGTTTCCAAGTCATCGTTGACGAGCTTTAATCCTCTGTATCACGCATAACAGATACCTAATCAATTTCTCCAAAACTTCACGAATCAATTACCGACAACAGCGGATCAAGCGGTGGTCAATAAAACACTTACACACTCGTTTTCTCTTTCAGACTGTAACACGGAAAAGAATCAGTTAGTTCTGTATTGCAAAAACACATTATCCAGCTTTCCTTTATATTTAGGGTTTTTTTGGTTTAGTCTCCTTAATTCATTCCTTTACATCAAATTGGTGAAATTAGGGTTCTTTTTCACAAATCAAATTCTAGGGGTATCTGCTTCTTGTCAATTAGGTTAGGGATTCTTCTTCCTTAAAGGCGATAATGCCACCGCGAACAGTAAAACGAGGAGCAGCGGGGCCGAGGAGGACGGCGAGAGCTACGAGAGGGACGGCGAAGCAGCAGGCAGAGGTCGCGGAAGAGACAGTTAAAGTAGAGGAGGTTCCGGTGAAGGAAGAAGAAAAGGCGGTTGTTCAGGATGATAATAAGCCAGTTGTTGTTGAAGATGAACCGAAATCCGATGTCAATGGCTCGGTTCCTGCGACGCAAAGTAAGTTTCTCGATTTTTCTTTGGTTTAATTTTGATTCAGATCGAACGCTATCAATTTGTTTTTTTCTCCGCCGGGGGGGGGGGGGGGGGGGGGTGTTCTTTATTTTTGAAAAATTGTGCTTTTCTTAGTGGGTTTCCTTGTGACTGAATGCTTCAGTTTTGGTTCTCCATTAAGTTGCTTAGGCCCAATAGTTTGAGAAGATTTTTGTTTCGATTGTGTATTTACAAATGGAAATTATAGCCAGTATTTGAGTATAATCAATATTTTGTAGCTTTACGACTTGTGAGAGATAATTTGTGGATTTTTAGTATTGGAAAGGATAAGAAGCAATTTGAGTCTTTCTTGACTGGTCTAGTTGGTCTGCCTTTGTTTTTAATGGCAGAAGAAGATGAGGTAAAGGAGTCTGTAGATGAGTATGAAAAGGATGAGCGGTTAGACCTGGATGACAATGAACCTGAATATGAACCTGAAGAATATGGAGGGGTGGATTATGATGACAAGGAAACAGAACATGAGGATGTTCAGGAAGTAGGGAATGAAGAGGATGAACATGATGATGAGAATGTTGGTGAGGAAGAAGAGGATGATTTAGCTGAGGGAGAAATGGAAGATGTTCCTGAGGAACATGGACAAGGTGAAGAGGAAGTTGAGAATGCTGGTGAGGAAGCAGAGCGTCCAGAGATGGTTGATGCAGAGGAACATGACCATCATGAAATGTTTCAGGAGAGGCGCAAACGTAAGGAGTTTGAAGTTTTCGTTGGTGGTTTGGATAAGGATGTCGTTGGGGATGATCTTAGGAAAGTTTTTAGTCAAGTTGGTGAGGTCACAGAAGTCAGGTTGATGATGAACCCACAGACAAAGAAGAATAAGGGGTTTGCATTCCTGCGTTTTGCAACTGTGGAACAAGCAAGACAAGCTGTTACAGAGCTCAAAAATCCTGTGGTAAATTCTTATCTGCCCTCTCATCAACAGAGGCTAAAGTTGTCTTCCTGTTTGATAAATTTTATTATCTAAATTACTTCAATTCCAGATCAATGGTAAACAGTGTGGTGTTACTCCTAGTCAAGATAGCGACACTCTTTTTCTGGGTAACATTTGTAAGACATGGACAAAAGAAGCTGTAAGTACTGTGGTATATCCTGGTGTAAAAATTAGGCATAAAGTTATATTATAAAGATAACTGGCTATTAGAAGACATTATACCCTGACTAGCCTTTAACTGGTTTTTTCAGTTGAAAGAGAAACTGAAACATTATGGAGTTGACAATGTTGAAGATTTGACTTTGGTAGAAGATAGTAACAACGAGGGAATGAATCGAGGATTTGCCTTTTTAGAATTCTCATCTCGTTCAGATGCCATGGATGCTTTTAAGCGTCTTCAGAAGAGAGATGTGTTGTTTGGTGTTGATAGACCAGCAAAGGTTTCTTTTGCTGATTCCTTCATTGACCCGGGCGATGAAATTATGGCTCAGGTAAATGTTTTGGATGATTCTTCTGCATTGCTTGCTGGGTTAGTTTCAATTCTTGCTGGTATAGTCCTTCTCTGCTTGTTGAATGTAATGCAGAGAGTTATTGTGGCTCTGTGGATATGATGTATGGCTACTGGTTAGTTAATACAAGGTTTGGTTCGTCTGATTCACGCAATAAACTGTATTGCTCACCAAAATTATATTTTCCTATTTTGAGGATATGGTCTGAGGGATTAGTTCTGATAACTTAAATGTAACACTTGTTTATGCTAACTGTGTTGTTGTTTGTGAATTTGGAAAACGTATTCATACAAGTGTTTGGAGGTTGGTTTTATCTGTGCACATACTTGTGTGTAATCTTGATGTGCTTTTTAACCTGGAGTTCAGATGATCTTGTGAGAGAGTTAGACTGACTTTGTTTTCAAATTTCAGGTTAAAACTGTATTTGTTGATGGTCTGCCTGCTTCATGGGATGAAGATCGTGTCCGCGAACTTCTAAAGAATTATGGGGAGATCACTAAGATTGAGCTTGCCCGAAATATGCCATCTGCCAAGAGGAAGGACTTTGGATTTGTAACATTCGATACTCATGATGCTGCTGTCACATGTGCTAAAAGCATCAACAATGCTGAGTTGGGTGAAGGGGACAACAAGGTTTTATCTTGATTCTTACTGGTGTAACTTTTCCTTGTAATGCCTGTGTTTCTTTCAGTTGATCATTGTTTTGTGTTTTTGTCCTGATTCAGGCTAAAGTTAGGGCCAGGTTGTCAAGACCACTTCAGAGAGGTAAAGGCAAACATGCTAGTCGTGGTGATTTCCGGTCGGGACGTGGGACTGGACGGGCAACAAGGGGCTCATGGGGTCTTCCATCACCACGTAGCTTACCAGGACGTAGTGCAAGGGGGATTGGAAGTCGTCTCCCTCCAGCTAGTGTGAAGAGGCCTGTTCCTGTGAGAGATAGACGTCCTATTATGTCGATGACAGCAAGAGCTAGGCCTATGCCGCCACCTCCACCTAGATCCTATGATAGAAGAGCGCCTGGTGTGCATCATTTCCTTACCATGATTTATTGACCAGCCTGTGATTTGTTATGCGTATAATGCTATTCACATTGTTGACAGTTCCTTCTTACCCAAAGCCTGGCTTAAAGAGAGAATATGGTCGCCGAGATGAGGTTCCTCCTCCACGAAGTAGAGCTCCAGTAGATTATGGTTCAAGGGTTGTTCCTGATAGACGCCCTTATAGAGATGAGTATACATCCCGTGGCTCTGGCTATCCTGACATGCCAAGAAGTACTTCTCGCGGTGCAGCAAGGAGACCTTATGTAGATGATGGCTATGCTCAAAGGTTTGAGAGGCCGCCTCCAAGTTACCGTGAAGGGCGCGCCCGTGATTATGAGACTGTGTCTGGGTCAAAACGTCCTTATTCTGTTGTGGTTAGTTTCGGTCTCATTTAAATTTTGTACATATTCCATACAGTTGTTAGAATTTAGTTAGCTATTAAATTGTTTATGACATACACACTTCAAAACTTGATCCAAGGATGATGTTCCGCCTCGTTACGCTGATCCCGGTGTTCGCCACTCAAGGGCTCGTCTGGACTATGACCTCGGTGGAGGTGCTCCTCAATATGGGGATGCATATGGTGATAGGTTTGTTATGCATTTGAAGTTGAAGCAGTTATAGTTCATACTACTGCTTTAGGCAGCAACACTACTTAGATGACTCACTTCTTCTGATGTTGCAGAATGGGGAGATCTAATCTAGGATATGGTGGCAGCAGAAGCTCAATCTCCAGTCAGGATTCTCACGGACTTTATAGCAGTCGTCAGGGCATGGGCTATGGAGGTGGTATGTTTTCTAGATAACTTGATGTTGACCATATATCATGGAAATATATATTGTTTGTGAGTTGTACTCCAGTATGTTATAACTGCTACAGACACTTGACTTATTTTTTAATAAATTTTTCTAAACTATTGTGTGGTTTTCAGGTTCATATAGTGGTGGTGATGTTGGTGGAATGTACTCTTCCAGTTATGGTAGTGATTATATGCCTCGTGGATCTGATGTATGGCTCTTAAAACCTTATTGATTTGGGACAATTTTGATCATCAATCTTTGCTATGTTTCTTCTGACTGTGTTCTGTCTCACATAGCAGGTTGGTGGTAGCTCTTACTCATCAATGTATCCTGGTCGTGGTGTGGGAGGTAGCAGTTACATGGGTAGTGGTGGTTCTGGATCATACTACTGATGTGGTAAAAATTGAATTGTAAGTGAAAATTTTCTTTTATGTTAAAATACAATGATCTAATATTCCTAGTGTATCGTAAACTGAGAGACAATGGTTCACCGAAGACTTTGGCATCTCTCTAGTTTCCTAAAGACATATCGTTCACGACAAAGGAATCTATGGTTACAAGTGAATTTTCTATGGAACAGATTTGAGATGACAAAAGAGGCTGCTGTAGGGTGTGGACTATAAGAAGCTTCCCGCATTAGGATGCCAACCATTTTGGAGGGGATCAAGTTGCTGGGCTTAGTAGCCTTTATATGTTATGGAAGAAGTTTCCTAACTTAAAACATTTTGTAGTAAGAGAAGGGCTGCACTGGTTTAGGCCATTCTTGGTTCTACAGACTGGTTACTATGTCAAGTCTTAATTCTGTATGGAAACTTCCCTCATTTAGAGATGAAAATAAGAAGTGCTCAGTGTGTGATATGTACGAATTGCTTCTTTATTTTCTGTATAAGAACTCCACTTGATGGACAATGTGGAGGCATCTGCATAATCTGTTTAATGGACAGCTTTTGATAAGAGATTGAGGTTTTCCTCTATATGGTAAAACATTTTTGGATGTTTTGCTATGCTGAATTCACTGGATAAGTTCTGAATGAGATATAGAAGGCAATTTAGTCATGTTGGACCGCGTATGCTCTCAGTGCTGCAAGCCTGAATGAAAATATGAAAGCGAGTTAACAAGCAACTAATTGATGGTTGTAAGAAGAAATCAATGAGTATTATTTTGCATGGCCATAACAAGTTTTCTTAATCTTAACACTTGGTACCACTTACGGAAGTTGATAAGTGGTATTGCACATGCTTAGCCTACAGATAGGCTTGTGAAGCATATAGATGCTCCTTGCATTTCAGCATAGCTTTGATTTTCTTATGGAATTGCAATCTAAGTGACAATGGAAAGACAAACAAAAGTTGAATTTTAAAGGAGAAGAACTCGTGAAAATTGTTCGCACCTTAGCTGTTTTGTCTATCTAGTGTTTGTTTAATTTTCAATTACCTGTTGACATCTCCTCAAGTGATATGCTAAGATTTGTGTTTCTCGCGTTTAATTTTTGGTCTTCTGAGTTATGAACTGGCATTTTGAAGTATATCTGGTGAAAGATTGAAATTCCTATGTTTATGTCACCAACAGCAAGTTATGATGTCATTTAGACTGAAGGTCTGTTGCCATATATTCCTAACATTTGCTGTTTCGTTTTCACATGATTTCATTTCTCGATTAAAGATATCCCATGTTCAGCTGTTGGGTTTATGAGTGGTTAGGTGGATTGTCAATGGACTCGTCCTGTAACTTCCGTTCTTTTAACATCAAACCACAGATGCTTGGTGTGTTTTGGAGTGTGGTAGTGATGAAAGTTCTTTTCATTTGATATCTAGAGAAGGTGCAGGGTGGATGATATCAAAGCGGGCTTCACTGCATTAGATAATGAAAATCAGTTATTATCGACTGCTGAACTTATTCTCAAGATCTTTCTTCACTAAATCTTGGAACAAGATCCTTGAATTGGATGTTAACTTATTGGTTTGAAGCTACGCGCGTCTTTTGAGTTGGATTTTTTTGGTTCTTCTGTGCAAGTTCTTAGTGCAATCTTTGGAAATAGGATATTTGTGGGAATGTGGGCTGGAACCTATCTTAGTTGGTTTACCCTATATTTTTCGTTTACTTGCGTCTCAGGACCTTAATTCATGACGGTAGGTGTCCTTTAAATAGTGGGTATAGCGGAAACATAGTGCATAAAATTTAGGTGCTTGCTATTAGATCTCTGATTGGTTAATTCCTGCATGATATAGAATGGTTGGTCTTTGTGTGCACGGTATTTGTTTTTTCTTATGTCCTTGATGGTTTGTATAGTAATTAAGGAAGTTTAGTTATGACCTTGATGGTTCATTTCTTACTTTAACAAATCTGAAGTTCATGTTCTCCTCTAGAATTGTTTGAATGAACACTTCCGGGTACTTGATTGTGTTCCAGATTGTTCACTATGTTGGGTTTTATTGTATTTTCATCATATGCATGAGGGTTGTAACCTATTCTTTGTTGACTGTCCCATCTTTTGTTGATTCTTTTAAAACATTTTTCTGCTTTTTCTTTTGGTGGTGAAATGATATTAGCTTGTTTTGCAATGATTTATTTTTTCATCTTAGTTAAGGAATTGTTGAATGTCTTCATTTGTGTGTTTTTTATATCTCAGGATTAATACGGTAGTGATATTGCCCAATTCGCATAGAAGTTATTAAAGCTTACTAGTACTAATTAATTGTTTGTATGAGTTTTCATGATAGATGATTTTTAGCTGTGCAGGCATTCTCCACTTGGCTTAGTGTTTGGTTACATATTATCCTCTTTTTAACGACCCTTTTAGCAACTTGTTTGATACTTGAGTCCTGCTCTTTGTGATCAATTATGTAATTCAGCTCTGTAAATATTTTGACTCTCTGAGGTAACTATAGTTGAGAACTGTATGTTCTTTGACGCGGATTATTTTGTATACTGTTCTGTTTGTAACACCACACGTTTATATGCAAACATTGATCTTACTGCTGCCACAGACGGTTAAGTATTATTTATAATCACCGTCTCTTTTATTTCATTTTACGCATTAGCTCGAGTAAACACGCTTTGACTCGTAACTCAGATGACGGCGAGACAATAAGCAACAAAAAAGATTAGCGTTACCTAACACAAGAAGCATCGGCGCGAAAGGTTAAAATGCATGGATCTGACGGTGATTGCGGTTGAAACAGGAAACTAGTGGCTACGAAAGAACATATTATTTCCATCAACTCAACATGTGCTAGTTGTTGATTGCATTTTTGTTTAATATAGTGGGGGAAAAAAAGGGTAAAATTACTTAAAATGTTTAGTGAACATCCAATTCTGTTGTTTGATAAGCACTAATTTGAAACTTTTATCTTATAAAAATTAATTTTTTTATTCTTTATACAATAAGTGTTAAAATGCCGATTTCTTAGAGAGCGAGCTTCAATTTCACACTCACCTGAGTAGTTAAAATATGAGTAATGATATGGTTATAAATTTTTATACAAATTTATTTTGTATAAACAGATATGACATAATAAAATTGATTGAATTAAATATTACTTGATCTACATGATTTATTTATATTATTTTATATTTTTATTCAATTAATAAATTAATGTCACATCAATTTGTATGAGATAAGTTTGTATAAGAATTTATAACTCTATCATCACTCTTAAATATTTAGTAAATACATTTAAAATTTAAATTAATGATAAGATGCCCTAGAATTTTGTATTTATCAAGTTCATTGGTGCCTCAAGTGTACATAATTTTCCTTTTAAATCTACTGCCCATATGCAGGAAATGCGACACGTGTCAAAAGTACGTAGGATACATTAAACAAATCGAAGGATGTCAGTTGAGTTGATGTCAGCCTATGATAGGTCCATGCACTCAAAACAGAGTCCCTTTCGTTTTAAAAGCTCGAAGAATGAGAAGGGAGAATCTGAATGAATAAAAACAAATAATAAGAGAGTCAATTTCTGGGTTTGCGAACTCCACTCGATATGGCCCGCAGGCAAACCGACTCAGAACTCAGCAGATTAGCTGTTCTAATAATCTTCGTGTTGGGCTGCATCTCCTTCTTCATGTTCTACTTTTGCTTCTCTGTAGGCTATAAACCAGGCACTAGTCATGTATCTTTGGATTCAACACTGTCATTCAGTGGAGGCGGCCAAGAAGAAGAAGAAGAAGAAGAAGAAAGATGTTGCAGAGGAATTGAGCATTTGGAGCTCTGGGGTGATGCGGTGAAATGGGGTGCTAATTTCAAGGTGAATTCTTCAAAAGAGTGTTGCATGGCTTGTAAGGACACGTGTGAGGCTGAGGATCGGCCTTGTTCGTGTGATTCTTGGGTGTTTTGTGGAGATAAACAAGCCTGTGGCTCTAGATTCGGGGAGGTGTGGTTTTCTTTTCAATTCTGTTAAAGCAAAACTCGTCTTTTTATTTTTAAATGTTTCTTCTTCTTCTTCTTCTTCTTTTTCGTCTTCTTTTTTTTTTTCCGGTGGGAAAGAACAATTTAAAAAAAGAAAAAAGAAAAAACCTTATTTTCGTTGTAATTATAGGAGGTGGTTAATGGTTACTGGATTGTGGAAATTTAACAGGCTGAAATAGAATTTAATAGTGTCTCTGGGTGTACAAATTCAGATTTGATTATTACAAATATCTAACGGGACATCATAGGGTGATTATGATGATGCGATCTCGCTCTCCTTCTTGCTTTAGTGTTGGCTGAAGAAGCAGAAAGATGCACTGGAGCCTAATCCACGAGACGCACGTGATCAAGTTATGTGGACATCGGGTCTAATCTTTGGGAAAGGAGAGGTAATATCTGGTAAATTTTGAAGAGAAAGTCTCTCTCCTTTCTTCTTTTTGCTAGTAAAATTATTGTATGAAAAGGTTGATTTAGAGCTTTCCAAATTTGCATTTCATGTATTTAGAGGTTCATAAAAGTGGATATTTGACATTGGTATATTGTGTGATAGTGTAAAAAGACCGGTTTGTTATGTTGTGCGAATCTTGATAACACATGCTTAATGGTTTAATCTTAGATCAGTTGCTAATATTTATCATTAACTTTTCCTTGTAGGGCATTGTCAGGTTAGAGACTGAATACGGGACTCTTCATGTGAAAGTAAGTATTCTTGAGTGATAATTCGCATCATCACTATCTTTAAGTTGCAGCTAATACTTCTATTGCATATACGTCTTTCGCATTCCCCACTTGCTAACTGTAACCTGAAAAGTCCCATCTTTGTTGGTCCTTCTTTTGTCATGCGTCCAAGCCTTTATGATTGCTATTAAACATTTGTTTGATCAAAATGAACCCCCGGTGTACAAATCAAAGTTTCATAATCATCATTCATCATGAATTCTTTTCCTCTCCCTGACCTTCGTTCTGTGCTTGCATGGGTTTGTAAGTATTCTTGTTGTTCACATTGTGATGTCACAGTAGGATCAGGTTACGGTACAATTGTGGTACCGTGATATAATTGCATCCATCTACACTTGGATTGATGATTCTATTGACTGAATACAACTGTAACTACTGTAGTACAATTTCACCACAGGTTTTCCGTCACGTTATCATATTTGTCATTTAATTACTGTTAGTGTGGTACCTTTATTTCTTATCCTTATACTCGAGATCAGCTACTCACCATGATTTCCTTAATGGAATGGGTCTCTCTTGCG
Organism: Citrus trifoliata; assembly: GCA_018350135.1. Classification (NCBI taxonomy): domain Eukaryota; kingdom Viridiplantae; phylum Streptophyta; class Magnoliopsida; order Sapindales; family Rutaceae; genus Citrus; species Citrus trifoliata. Next base: position 43,359,749 of record CM031386.1, on the reverse strand, counting down.
TATCGGTCGGCTTACTTTATGATCTTTGGTTTTGCAGCTTTTACCTGATAGTGCCCCCTTATCTGTTGCTTATATGCTGGAGCTGTTGGCCTCTCGACATTGTGTGGGATGTCAGTTTCATCGTGCAGAGAGCCGAGGGACCCATTGGGATACAGAAGGGAATCACATTGAAAATGTAAGGCCTTTTTGACATTTACGAAACGCACTGTTCGAATATCCTCATCATTATCGTCGTCACAAAAAATGCTGTTCACTTGAAAGGCTCCAGGAGGATACGGCCCTCCATTTGCTTTAATCCAAGGATCGCTTGAAACACACAGTATCACGTTCAAAGAAATTCCATTAGAGGTCTGTTCAACCATAAGGAGAGGGTCGGTAGCGTGGGTTGGTTCCGGTCCGGAGTTCTTCATCAGCTTGGCTAATCACAATGAGTGGAAAAAAGTATACACTGTCTTTGGTATTGTTCTTCCCGAAGATATGGAGATTGCTGAGAGAATTGCACGGCTTCCGACCAAACAGAAGGTCTGGAGCAATGTCAATGTGTCCGTCTTGGAAAAGCCCATTCCCTTGAGATTTCGTAGAATCAGTACAAGTCAAGCAACTCTTTAAACTCAATACCTAACATGACGTATATAGACGTATATACAATTACAAAACCGCCCTCTTCGTCTTGAGTAGAGTGAACGCGGTTCTCGCCCTGCACTTTTCTGGTTTGAGTAATCAAATTCGAAATTCAAGGTTGTTTTTGTTCCTCGTTTTGTACTTTAGCACCACGGATATATCTTGTTAAAGAGTTTCATTTTGTTAAAAGAGTTTCAAGTTCTAATAACATCTCGTTTCTTTGCCCGTCACCAAAAGGTGGGCTTGGCCTGGGCCGGGGCCGCCTCCATTTTGTAAAGCTAATGAAATACAAGAAAGAATCAATAAAGCGACTCCTTCAAAAACGAAAAACCAAGAAGGGGCATTTTGCACGTCTAATTTTACAGACAAAGAACAACCCAACCAAAGAACACATTTCTCTAGCCGGCATCCGTTCGAATTTTATAGAGAAACAGAATGACAAATGATCATACATTATTGAAATAATAAATGGGACTTACAGAATAATTGTTCACTCATCCCCAGGATGCTTTAACGCTTGCAACCAACTGCAGCGGAATTTGTGTTAAGATCCAAATTATTTAATGATGCGGATCATCAAAAGTTCTCCCTCCTGCATGGTTGCTGCAGATACAAAGAGTCCAACCCACACTGCGTATTATCAACAAGAAAAATCCCCCAGAAAAGAAAATTGAGGAAATTTTTATGTAAAAGGAAAAGGAACATGTTTTCAAGAAAACCCAGAAAACTTGCACAAGTTGCCTTCCCACATTTACTACGTCAACCAATAAAAATCAAAGCCTCAATCAGTCAGCATAGGAAGGGGCAGGAAGAAAGGGAAATGGGGCAACAGAAGCATATGCTACAGGTGCGCGCACTTGTCTGCCAAGTGAGGAATAATAACTCAACTTCTTTTTCCTATTCATATCTTCACTCTCAATGGGGACAGTCTCTGAAGATGAAGAAAGCTCGACAATCTTCTCTGAATCTTCTTCTGCTAGGGATTGCTGGTTATCAGTGAGACGGTGAAATAGGAGCCCAGACATAAAGACCGGAAGATACAGGAGGCTAGCATGAAACATCTTTCTGGCTTTTTGAGTAGTTCGGTCTCGATAGAACGAAAATGCTGCAGCACTTATTGCTAGAGTGATCAGTGATGATTCAAGACAAAACCAACCAGAAGTCACCCCCCCTGTGGGCAAAGCACATCAGGTTTTCAATGGTGAAATGGGATCAATCCTTGCAAAGAAACTAAGATAAGATCAAACATATACATGCAATTTCATTAAACCTGCTTGATATAGAAATCAAGAGGAAACAGACTTCTAGAAAAACAATTCATTCCATATAGTTTATAGAAGAAAGGTCTTAGCAGTTCACATGTTAAGAAAAAAATTTATTGCAGCTAATGTGAATTAAGCATCCTTGTTCTATACTAATTGATATCTAATGAAATCCTGCACGTAAATGTTTACCCAAAAATGAATGAATGAATGAATGAAAGAAAGAAAGAAAGACATTCTTTGGTAGAATGCAACTCACAATCATAGGCCAAGTATCCCAAAGGGACCAGATACAGGCAGTTCCTGAGGGCCACCAAAGCAGTTCTCTGACCGGAAGCATCAGCAAGTGAGATCATCCTATATCTGGAGAGGCAATGCATAATAAAAATGAGATGTGCGCTAAGAGCAGAGTACACTATTAATAGACTTCACTAGCTCAAAAACTATCGCTGCAAAACCATTGAACTGATACCAAAGAAAATTATTATGGGTACTGCCAGATGATCAAGTGAGGATTCACTAAATATTTCAAACATGAATCAACCCATCTACTACGACAAATATACATACCCTCCGGCAGCATAATCGTTGCGGCACAAGTACGCAAGAGCCATAAAATGGGGTATTTGCCAAAAATAGAGAGCTGCAGGGAGAATCATTCCATTTAGAGAAACATGGCCAACAGCTGCAGTCCACCTGAGAATCAGAACAAACAGATAAGCATGAGCCTGCATCATGCATGATTAATATGTTTTGACTTAACGTCAAAGTATGAAGTCAGGTTGAATTATGATTCTAGAAATATCAATCTGATTCTAAATCAATCAGTCTGATCTCCATGGTTTCATCAAAATTGTGTAAGGAATACATTAACTAACCACTTTCTGCCAATACTGCATTTCTTAATAACTTAATTGCTAAAGTGATACTAATTCTTCATCCCATCCATTAAGCTCAGCGTACCAAATTAGGATGAAGTCCCATCACATATTGAACTCGAAACGTGCATTAAATATCAATTCAGATGGTAGCACTTGCTATACAAAGTGCAAAAGCACTTTTCTCTAATACAATCAAAGCATAACTGTCAACCCCAAATCTAACATGGGGGCAAAAAAAAAAAGAAGCCTAAAAAATAAAGAAGAAATTACCCAAGAAGAGGTGGAATAGCTCCAACAATAGCCCCCACCCACGTATTGACCGGGTGAATCTGCTTCAATGGCGTGTACACAAATGCATAAAGAATAAGGTTAGAGGCTGCAAGCCCAGCTGTCAACATATTAGCCTGCAAAAACCTTGTCATCAAACTCCACTATTAGTCTCTCCGCTCAGAGAAAATCACACAAATGGTAAAGAAAAGGAGAGGCAGTAATTGAAAAAAAATTTATTGGGTCACCTTCCATGCCAATAAAGCGGTGCCAGCAACACCAACAGAAGATGCCCAGGTGACAGCATGGGGTACAGAAATTCTGCCAGAAGGCAGAGGTCTTCGCATTGTTCGCTTCATTTTGGCATCATTGCTTATCTCAAACAACTGGGGGGGAAAAATCAGTAAAATACCAACAACGCACCACATGTTTTATAACATAACAAAAGATGCTTCCTCGAACCTGATTAAGAGAATTAGCAGAGGCAGCAACCATCATAGTGCCAGTACAGGTCCAACAAAGTCCAGCTAAATCAATGGCACTTCCACTCCCCAATGCAAATCCAGTTCCTGATGTAGCAACAACTAACATGCTGCATACACAATAATAGAAAATAGTTTAATTATGCTTTTGAAAAAAAAAATTATTAAGATTAGTGATGAACATGAACCTGAGGCGAGCTTTGGAGAGTTCCCAATAGCAGCGACCGTAATGGCGAATCAACGATAACGGATCAGCAGCTGCACCGGTGGCCGAATCCGAAGCTGAAGCTGAAGAAGAAGATCGTACACCGTGGCATTTTCTGTTTACGAGAAACCCTAATTCTATCGATGAATGTTGACTCCGATTGGACTGAGAATAAGATATAAGTCGTCGGACGACGACGTTTCTCCACATGTTTTGGTATTCTGGTGAACCCTGGATTAGTTGAATTTGCTTGGTTTCATGAAACCGAGTATTGCTAATGAATTTTCCAGATCATTTTTTTATTTTTATTTTTTGTTTTTAAGGGAGCAATCCGATCTGCAATGGGGTTTTCTGACTTCCAGGGGTCGAGTGATGTGCGCCGTGCGTGCCTGTTATGTTGGGCTAATATCGTGAAGGCCCCTTGACTTTTTGCTAATCTTCAATGTTTAATTATACAACAGGCTGGTTTCTTAAACGGACTTCCGTTTCAATATGTTTGACTGAGCATGCGTATGAATAATATAGCCATAAATACTTATAAATATGAGATAATATAATTAATTGAATGAAAATGTAAATAATAAAATTAATTTTTTAATTTAACTAATTAAATTATTAACGCATCAATTTGTATAAAAATATTTTTGACCTTATAGGTGGTGATGTATCCCTTTTCATTTTTCCCCATAAATGGCTCATTAGATTTGTTAAAAATTAGATCTTTGGAATTACTAGTGTTCCAAACAAATCGTTTCCTATTCCAGCTTTATTGTTTTCTGGTAAATTGTGAAGACTTGGTTACTTGGGCTTTTCGCTCAGTGGTGAATCACTACTCTCAAAATTAAACAGGATTATGAGAGTAATGATTCGAATCTTCATAGGTTTAACCTCTCTCAATTAAGTAAAAAATTATACGGAATTAATTTGTCAATTTTTCTCCTTTATAAAATGTGAATGGAACAAAAATATCTCTCGCTTATACAGGTCATATATCTGAACATATATTTTATAGAATTAATATAATAATATAAGTCTCAATTATATATATGATTGTAAATATTAATGTAATGTCTACTTTAATAATAATTATAAATATTTATTTAATACAGTAATTTGATATATAATCAATATTAAAAAAAATTGTAAAGACTTACACTCTTATTATTATTATTATTATTGTTGTTATTTTGGAAAGAATGGAGGCTTGCACTATCAATTGGAGATCAAAGAACATTTTATCACTTTATTAGAAATCAAACAGAATGTTGTCTCTATGCAAAACGTAATACAACAGAGATTTCACGTGATAGTTGATATCACAATTATTGAAAATGCCTTCAAGCTCCTCACCACTACAGTTTTATGCACAATTCAGATCAAAACTGCAATTGTTCTATTGAAGAATAGCAAGATTATGCACTGGTTAATACTTAGTCACCTTTGATTATTATTAATCTGCGGAGAATAGATTTTGGATCAGTCTTAAAACTAGTTCACTAACAGGCGTCTTGGCCTGAAGTAGCCAGATGGTACATATGGCATCTAACACTGTAAATTGCAAACCAGGCTACATTCTGGAGAGAGCAAGAGATCCTGAAACTCATATTCTGCAGTTTAAAACTGTCTTGTGGAGGGAAAAAAATAATAATAAGAAGAAAATAAAAAAATCACAGTTAATGACAATAGTTGAACAGATTTCAGGGACTCAAAGCAATCAAGAACGATCACCATATGCCATCAAGTGAACATCTCAAGGAAATTATCATGGTTTATAGCTAAAATTGATGATTTGCTTTAAAGATATTCAGAGACAACTCAAGAAAGAAATCAGAGATCCCAAAGCAAATCCCTGGACCGGAAAAAAGCAAATGGATAAAGCTCAGACATGAAGGGTAGATCTTTGAGATGTAGCATGTTTACAAAACATTGCACCCATTTCAAGCAGAAAGCAACACAGCTTTTAGACACTTGAATCATGTTGCTTGAATCATGTGACAGAAATTAAATCGAGCAGAAAAATTCCAGGCAACACTATTTAAATTTAGCAGAAAGAAATTCCAATTGAATTTACACCAAGAAATTTCTCTAGCCTCTACATAACAAGAAAATCGTTGTGTACCCATAGAAATGGCATTCAGACTTATTCCAGGCATAAATCTTGTGTGTAGCAGATACCTTGCTAAGAGCTAAGAAAAAGGTGAGCTTAGAATTTATTTACAACATTCCTTCTATAAAGGAATCATATACCAAGAAAGTTAATTTACATCCATCTCAAGTTCTTTTTCCATTGACCATTGAGTGCATAATTGGTCATTGAACAGCAAACAACAAATTAAATTGCCATAGCCCATAATCCACATGCATCTTAACTATTCCAATTTCCACACACAAGCATACACAAAAGCACCAGCAAGTTACCAATAGAACCCTATCGCTTGAAGCTCAATACACAGCTCTACGTGTAGAATTACATTTAATTGAAAAAGGTACATAAATAAGGATAAAAGGAAACAGCTAATCAAGTTTGACATGAACACTAGGAAAAACTACAATAAGAATAATCTAAACCTAAGAATCCAACTACAAGATCATGTGTTCATAAATCTACTTCAACAAATAAAAAGCAAACTAGAAATCTTACACATTATAAGCCAAATTGGATTATTATCACGTCCTAAGATTCAGAGTCTGGCATTCTTTTTGGCTTCTTACTCTTCTCCGAAACAGCCTTAGCAAAGGCCTCCACAATCCTCTGCTGAGAGTCCAAAATCATCTCAGTACGCTTCATCTCCATTTCCATTCGCATAGTCTCAATCTCTCTTGCCATCTCCATCTTCATCTGTTCCATTTTCACAAACCCGTCCCCCAACATCCTAATCGCTGCCACCATCTCAGCCACCACAGGCTCCCTTTCTCTCTTCCCCATCCCCGTTCCCGTATCTTCACATCCTCTCAATACCCTTGTCCCATAATTCACTGCTGGCCCAGACCCGGAACCCGATGCCGAACCAAAATTAGGTTTGTGATTGAAGTTAGGATTAGGATTAGGATTAGGGTTAGGGTTTGTTCCAATCTTAGCATAAATCTTAGGCCCAGGTTGAGCTATACTTACTCCGGTGGGGATTCTAATTCTAAACCCACTACCACCACCACTACTAGGGCCAGAATTAATACCATTGCGATATAAATTATGAACGCTCCTCGTATTGACGACGCCGTTTTTGAAATTCGAGCGATCTTGGTACAAATCTTGATTCAAATCTTCATCGTCTTCGTCATCGTTGTCGTCGTCATCACCGCTATCCGAGTTGTAATCGGCTTTCACAGACGGTCCTTTCTCCATGGCGTCCATCCTCTTGAAGTGAACCCACGACGAGGAGAATCTGGAGAGGGGCATCGATTTAGCACGCTGGATCTCGGTACGGTACCTTTTGCGGAGCTTCTCCATCTTGTGACGGCACTGGACGGCCGTCTTCGAGGGTGAGGCGGCGGGACAGCGTCGGCCCACCGCGTCGGCGACTTCTTGCCAGTGAGTGGCCTTGAGGTTCCCGCGACGGAGGGCGTACCACTTGTCGCGGTAAGCGTCTATAAGGGCGACGGTCTCGTCGTGGGACCAGCAAGGAGGCGGGAGGCGGCGAGGGTTGACTGAGGGCGTATGTACAGGCGGAGCAGGTAGAGGCGCAGGCGGTGGTGGGGGGGTTTCTTGAGGGATCGGATCTTGGGGCGTGGGAGGAGACGACATGGCGTTTTGTGCGGGGGAGAGGAGAACGGTTAAGGCGCGCACGACGAAATGAGAGGAACAGAGAGGAGAAGAAGGAGAAGAAGAGAATGATAATAATGAAACGACAGCGTGTAAGTGTAGGTGTAGGTGTTGGTGTGGGCGTGGGTGGTGGTGGAGAAAGTGGGGTTTGGTTTTGGTGACATATTATTGATTGGAAGGGGGGAGGGTGGAGGGGTGTGCGGCTGATTTTGAGATCTAGTTAGTGAGGATTGAGGCCACCGCTTAGGTGTGAGAGGGGTGGGGGGCTAACGTGCGCCGTGGGTGATGTGGTGGGGTGGGGTGCGGGGTTGCGCTTGCGCACCCAAGGCCAAGGCGGTCCACACTTTCTGACTTTGTTGTTGTTTGGCGGCCAGTTGTGGTTTCTCATTATTATCGAATAAATATAAAATATACGTTTTTGGGTGTGTGTGTGTGTATAAATGGTCAATTAGATGAATGAGACGAGAATAGTAGCGTTGGTGGACGTAGTAACCCACCCATCGCAGCGCTGTGGGTGGGTGGGATTAGGTTTAGAATTAGGTGGTGATTGGGTTTTGTGTGTGTGTGTGTGTGTGTGTGTGTGGATTATTGGTGCCGTGAGTTTTGGTATTTTTTACTGCGGTGGTGTAACTTTTTTTCTTCTTAATAGAGTAGTTAGAGCATCTCCAAAAGACTCTTCAAATAAAATTTTACTTCTTATTTGAAGAGTCATATCAATATTAAACACTCCAAAAGACACGTTAATTTAAATTCTTCAAATAAGATTTGTTTCTCACTCTTCAATATTGACGAGTGAGTTTCTCCCTCTTCTATTAATATTTTATTATTATTTATTGAAAAGATAAGATTGTAATAATTATTATTTATATTTTTTTAAAAATATAATAACAATTCAATTTGATAGTTGGAAGGATTTGATTAAAATAATATTAATTTATTCTTATTTGATAAGTCTTTTGGAGGGGATTATATTTTTCTATATATTTATTTGCCACATCAGTAAGCAAATTGAAATTTGAAGAGTAAAATTTAAAAACTCTTTTGGAGATGCTCTAATAGTAGAATTATTAGTGTGCTTTGTGCTTTGAACTTACTTTAGCTTAGTTGTGTTGGTTCAATGGAGCGGCGGTGAGTGAGGACTGAGAGGTGAGGTAAAGGCAACCAAATGTTAATTGTTGGGAAGGATTGAGGAGTTTTAAGGCCAATTTTATTGGAGTTGGGAATTGCGTTACCCTTTTACTTTTACAACTGACACTTGTGGATTCCCCCCCACCCCAAAAAAAAAATGACACTCGTGTCGTGGTGGTCCGCCAAAAGCTTCAACGGAAATGCTTCAAGGCCCATGCGAAAGAAAGACCGAAATTCGGCCTCTATAAAATTGTGAAAGTATTTGGCCTCTCTATTTATTTCATTAATTTCACTTTCTAATTAATTCTATTTATTTTTCAAATTTCTCTTTTCATATACGCTAGAATCCTTACAATTTTATATAAGAGTAATTTTATTATAGTCATTAAAAAAAATACAATCTTAATTTAGGCTAGTAGTAAATAAGAATAAACTATAAATTATAATAAATTATATTTTTTTTTAAATCTCGTCTTAAGTAGCGGCGAACCATAATGGAAACGGACAGAGATTGCAGCATTAGTGTGAATTTTGAAAATAAAATTAATATGTAAATGTTACATCTACATTATAATTGAAGTTGAAAAATATCCCTAAATTAATTAGTATATTCCCAATATCTTTAATTTTTTTGTATCCTACCTAAGTACCTGTAAAAGTCCTACAAATTTTGTTGTAATTTCATTACAACTTATATTTTCTCATATGTAGTAAGAAATCATAACCATCTTCTTTAGTTTAATATTCAATTCAAAAAATGTATTTTTTTCAACCCGTCTCTAAATCTTATTGTTGTGCCGATCTTTGATAATGCTAACTTAATATCGACTTTTTTTTCTTTAATTTTTCAACTAATATTTTATTCTTTTTTGATGGTTTATTTTGGATGGGATGAGAAACACTAACCATCAGACACCGTCATTTACTTATATTATAACTTGAATTTGAGTGATTGTGGGGAAAATGCACATTCATAGCCAGTCGAGCCAAGCTAAGTAATATTTTATTTTATCATTTAATAAGTCAATAATGAATAGTTTTTATTCCTTAAAAGGACATTGGACCAATGTTAAGAGTTTTTTTTTTTCCACATTTACTTTTTTGGGCTTATATCTAATTGTTATTTGACTACATACTTTTATTGAATACGAGTAAGTTTAGTAAAAAATGAACATGTTAGCATTTTTTATAAATATTTTGTTTATGAATGATGTTAATAAATTTATATTATTTTTTATATTTTTCACACGACCTTTACAACTAAAGTTTCTAACTTTTGCCCCTAGTTTTAAAGAACTAGCTGCCACACGGTAATAATTAGTTGTATTTTGCAAAAAAATGTATGCTTTTTTTTAATTATGTCTATCTCTTTTATCAATGTCTATATATTGGAATCGACATGTTTCATTAATCAATTATTAATTCAATACATACATTAATCAATTATAAAATAGGTTGGGGCTATTTGAACCTATCAAATTACTTAACAAACCTATTTACTAAATAAACCCACCCTGAAATTTTGAAATTTTAAATTTTATACGGTAAACTCACTTAAATACCTAATATACCCTTACTAACCCAATTTTTATAATAATAGTGATTTTACTTAACCATTAAATTCATTTATAACCCATTAAATTCTTCTGAAAAAATCGGTTGAATACAAGTCAACAAGCTTCTTCTGAAAAACTAAAAAAAGAAACAAAAGGAAAGGAAACGAGTTTATTGCTTTTAACATTTCAGAATATATTAATGAGATAGTTGTTTGAAGGTGTTTGAAGTTGATGTATAAAGTACACCAAAAGAAAACCTCCAAGGACAAGAAAATGCTTTCTTGGAGTGAAAAGAAAAATCTTTGACAAAGGACACCAAATATTTGTCTGTTTGTTGCTATTGACGAAGACTCACATGCATGTGGAGTTTACTTGCAGGTTATGAATGTATCTCTCTATCAATTACGAATGGAAAAGGAAAAAAATTCAAATGTAAATAAAAAAATTTCATATCTATTATGATTCAAATTATTGTTAATATTGTTTTGTTCCTCCATAAAATTAATATCCATCAAATCAATAACAACTAATTTTGTTGCTCTAAATCGAATCACATGTGCCTATTTAAACAAAATATATGGTTTGACAGAAGAATCACACCTCTTGATTGAATAGAGTTTAATGAAAATTTAATTAGGGTTTTATAAAACTATGTTAAATATAAAGATAGGTTTAAAGAGTAAAAATTTGAGTTTTTCTTTCTTTTTTATTATATTCTAATGTCCATAATTGTAATTTAATTTAAGAGTATTTTAATCATAAAAAATATTTTTAAAAATAAATTTATTGAGTAGTTTAGTGTGTTTAAATAGTCCAATTCTTATAAAATAAATAAATAATTTCCAAAATTTTTAGAAAGGATATTATTCCATCAATGCGTCCGCGATCATCCCCACTTAACTAGCTACCCAAACCGCATAAACTTTCCGTCATCAAAGCGAGCAATACAAATTTTTTAGAAAAAAAAAAAAAATAATAATAATAATAATAACTGATTAATTAATTAAATTGACAAACGAAAGTACAGAGGATGAAAGAGGTTTTTGGACTTCTTCTCAATGGTAATCTTTTCTGGCTTCTTCATATTAACATCCTTTCTGAAAAATTTCACCTTCAATTTACTTTCGGCTCAATTTTCAGAAATTGATAATCTAAGAGATTGAGACTTTCAGAGAAAGCAAATGGGAGAGAAAAAAAGAATTATTTATTTATTTTCAAAAAGATGGTAATTTGGGAAATAAAGGAGATAATTAAAAAGTCGGGATTAAAGATACAAATATCATTACCCTTTATTGTAAGAGTAGAGAGGGAGAGAGAGAGAGAGATATATATATATATTTTTATATTTCAAAAGAATAAAATCAATAGAAGGGTTTTAAAAGGATTTTTTTAAAAAATTTTATCATGGACCCACGACATAGCTAATTCTAGCTTCTTAGAATGGGTTTGGGCTGGGCTTTAGGTAATGTTCTAGACACAGGCCAGTTCAATGTTTGTCCCTATAAAGCTTTGGGAAACTAGACGTGCTATTGGCAGCCCCCTCAAAGTCCTCTTGCAGCCCTGAGTTAAATCGCTGTATTAAGTTTTAACCCTAGCCGGGAGTAGATGGCAAAGCCCAAAAACTTCTTTGGATCAGTAACAATAACGGCCTGACATCTTCTTTTTTAAGCATTGAGCAAGAAGCATTTTGGTTTCTTTACTTCTCAAGTGAAATTGGCACCGGACAGATAAATATGCAAGAACATGTATTTCACTCTTTCAAGAACATGTATTTATACTAAAAGGGTGTTGTAAAAAATGTGTATTTTTTTTTTTTAGTTACTTTAGCGAAGAAAATATAGAAAAAGGAATTTCATATAGTTATAAGTAAATTTATGATTAAATGAGAGAATAACTCCGAAAGAGTACAACTTTAAACCTTGGCTTACAAAATTTGGTACTGTCTTGCTCATTGATTTACAGCATCTAAATTAAATTCACAGTATTTGGCCAAAAAAAAAAAAAATTATACTTGTAATAATAATAGTTATCTAGGCTGGACATTTTAAATACAAACTTTGAATATATTTTTCTGTGTTTTAATGCATCCGCATTTTTTTCACACTAGATAAAGACTGCTCGTAAAGATTTAGATGTTGCAATTGCATGATACATTGGTCAGCTAAAATGGGCCTCGATGCGACCAAATTGCTCAAAATCTCTCCCTTTCATCCATGATTGCACTTGCACATGTTCGCTCGTCCAAGTGTCTCCCCGTGAAGAATCAGTACAACTGTCGAAAAACGAACAAATTATTAAATAAATAAACGATCACAACAAATTATAAAATTTGTACTTACTTACCTACACGTACATACATTATTCGCTTTTGTCACCTACCCTTATATTGCCCCTACATATTCCTCTCTCGCTCACCAGTCACCACTCATTTTCTTTCCCAATTTTGCAACGCTGTCTGGACTTTTGAAAGGCACCTCCAAAAAGTTAAAGAGAATGCACAACATCATGTGCATGAGAAGCCACAAGATTAATGAATTAATTTACATTTAGAGACTTTGTTATTAGCCAGACTGTAAAGAAGAAACTACAATATCTGTACTTTACAAGCACCAAATAATTTGAAATCCAAAACCCAGAAAAGAAAACAAATACAAGACATAAAACAAAAGTTAATAGTACACCAAATTATGAGTCCACTGTGTCTGCCAACTCACAAAATTGAGAAAGAGTAAAACACAGTCACTAGTCTCTATTTCTAACTACACTGACAGCTTTGCATTAAAGCTTTTAAACAGCAAGTTGCTGTTGTTGCTTTTGTTGTGAGGTGGTTTCGTCTTCATTGAAACACGAGTGGAGCTTCGCTGATCTTGCAATGCTTAAAGATGATTCTGCTACGTTTAGTGGAGGCTGTAGCAGTAGCATCTCTCTTTGAAGATAAGTACAGTAAGTGTGAAAAGCATTTGGGGTCACATTTAAATGGAAACTCAATCCAAATAGAAAGTCCAATTCAAGAAAGTTCATTTCTATTGTGCTGATTCCTCCAACTTTTGCATAGTAAGCATTGTTGTAGTACCTGAAAATTAATTATTTGAAAAAGAAAGAAAGAAAGAACCTTAGTTTGTAAAAAGTCAAAAATGCAAAATGTGAGTTACTAAAAGAGACATGAAAATGGATTTGCCAATTGCCTCAACTTTTAAAGCACATACATTTTTACATTGGTATGGTGATAAAAAGGAGTTATTGATTTTAATTAAACAATTTGCACACTTGCAGAAACATCTTCATCCATCATATATATATATATATATATATATATATGCATTTTGGCTGTTTATCTGGAAACCAGCAAGGGATTCACATGACTAGATTTAGTTGGGATTTGGGAAGTAGAAAATTCAAAATGCTTCACAAAATTCTTCGAGATTATAGCCAGAAGCTCTAGAAGATATCAAAATCCACTAAATTAAAGCTAAACTGTGTATGCATCGAATTTCAAGAAAATCAACAAAACCCGATATCAAATTCAAGAAATTCATAGCTTATAACTTACATGTCATCCAAGAACTTAGCAGCAACCATGACACTGGTGATAAGCAAGCGATGAACATTGAAAGAATTGATTGGCAGCGAGGGTTGCCGTTGAACGAACCGATCAAGATAAACATATGCAACGATGAAACAAGAAGGGCTACAGTTTGCATACTTGAAAATTCTTTCAAGGTAGCTTTGAATTGAGATTGAAGGGCGAGTTAGGCCATGAAAGACTGAGATTTTTTGAGGCTGAAACCGACAGTTAATGTCGTTAGATTCGGAAACCCTTTGAAGAAAAGAAGAGAGAAAAGTGATGAGCTTTGTCATTACATTCGGATTCTCTAGCTCTGCCATTGATGAGCAAATACTTTTTCTGCGTGGAGTTTTGTCAATGCTCAAGTTGAGCTATTTAAGGTTTTAAGAAAAAAAAAAGAAACAGGTTCGGTGGTTAATGGGTGGCAACTTTTACGGAAATTCAATGAAATAACCCAAATTTATGTTAATTTATAAAAATGTTCTAAATTCTCATGTCGTAAAGCCTTAGTTTTGTGTTATGCTCATTTTCTCACCCAAAAATAAAAAATAAAAATGTTCTAAATTAAATTTCTCTCTCTCTTTTCAGTTAAAAAAAAATCATTGAGATAATAATACCTAAGAGAAACACTATCAACAAACATAGTCGATCGTCTATATAGACATATATTTGCTGCGGTTGACATACTGAATTAACATGTCGTTATACTTATAACATTATTGTTAAAGATGATATTTTTTTTATATTAAAATTGGAAAAGTTTAATTTGAATTGCTTTTGTAAATTGTATATATATATATATATATATAGCCAATTTATATATATCCAACTATTTTTGAACAAATTAAAAGAGCCCTCAAGAATTTGAATTATGACTAGCATGTCCCAATTAGTGGGGTATTGAATCTTTTGAGTTCTTTTTGAGGTGCAAGTTCTGGACTTTTGAGTTGGGTTATGATTATTTAATTTCAAAGTTTAATCTGTGTGAGAGGGAACGAAAGGTGGGTATCATAGTGGATTAGTATCTTTATCTCAAAAAGAGACAGATGAAATTGAAGTTTACGGTGATTTATTTGTGGCAATGGTGATGGGATGCCGTACCCATCATGTGATTACATGTGAAATTTTTTAATTTAATTTGTGGGTTCCACATTTTTGAGATCTTGCATGTGTTATGAATGAGTCCTCACAAATTACAATTTCGTGATAGAACATGGGATTTGCTATGCTGGTCCACAGCATGAAGTACATGCTCCAAATACATGTAGCCGCCAGATTGAAAGATCCAAATAGATTTGCATAATCTGTCTGTAAATCCAACAGCACCCTTCTCTTCAATCTTTGTTGTTGTTAAATGTTAATAACAACAACAACAACAACTGTTTATTAACTTACAATAATTCATTTTAATTTTAAAATAAAATAAACACATCAATAACAATATAAATTTATTTCCATTTCAATTTTTACATTTTAAATAAACAATTTATTATAATTCACATTTCTTATTTTGATTACCAATCAATAAGCGCACCAATAACCTCCAAGCTTCTAACATGATGGTCGATAACAATAGTTATTTCATCAAATTAAATTGACTATAGTACCCCGAATCTATTATTGTTTAAACTGACTCGTACAACTATGATACCCTAGTTCGGACTATTTTATCAGCAATATGTATATACAACACAATAATTATAATCTAATGATCACAAATTTTGTAACACTTTTGAGAGTTTGCATTAGACATTTCAATTCAAATTAACTCGTAAGTTTGTAAATCTAATGAAAATGGTCTGATTGTTGTAGCATACATAGTTGTTATAAGATAGTTTAAACTCGACAAAATACTAATAATAATAGAAAAAAGTAATTAAGGATCAAGGGCATGAGAAGGAAGAAAAAAGAAAAACAAATTGACAAGAAGATTAGTTGTATTTAGGAAATGGGTGTGGGATTAATCGCGTGTCGGTGGCAGTTACGTATTTGAATCCCAAGCCATGTGCTGTCCCATGTGAATTCTCCATCACATCATATAATTTGTACCGCAGTCCACAAATAAAATACACAATTACTATATTTATGCATGTATAATATAAAGATTAAAGACCATACATACGTAATGGATTAAATTAAAACATGCCCACTTTCACTTGCACATTCTTCATTCAATTGCATTCTTGTAGTAAGGCCTCCCTCCAACTCCAAGCATAATAAGCCCAGGATTTTGGAGATCAGCTGTACGAATGAAATTGTATTCGTATTTGTTCGGCTCCTGCCGCACATGCTATTGGGTTTTTGGGCATTTTCTTTTTTTAATCGTGTCTTTTGAATTAAATTTCTCACCGACGGCTTATTTTGTCAAGTAGCTTAATAAAGATTGAAGATTAGCCATGATATCTAATTAAATTTTAAAGTTTTTTCTTCTTCTTCCTCTCTTTTTTCTTAATTTCAATTTTTTCCCTTCATCTTCTTTTATTATGCTTCCTCATCCTCTTCATCACTTTTTTTTTTTTTAATATACCCCTTTCTTCTTCTTCTTCTTCTGATTCTTCTCAATCCATACTCCCTACTCTCACTCGAATAATTAAACGCATCATAAGAGTAGTGTTATTAGCATATCAATAACTTTATAAAAAAATAAAAAAAAATTCTCACCACACCCCTAAAAACAATGGATAAATACATATTAAGTTTGGATGGACTATTTTAACTTCCTAAATTCTTTCTACACCTATTTTAAAAGTACAATAATTATTAGAATTTTAAAATCTCAAAATTCTTGTTCTCTCTACATAATTTCAAGCAAATTAAAAACTTATCTTTCACTCTCTTTGGCCCTGGATTCTTTTTCTTCATGAATTCCACTACATATTATTCGTGGCATTTGAATTGGACTTTTTTTTTTTTAAAAAATTATTTTCAAATTGATACAAATATTGATAATTTTATATAGATTTACAGGGAAAAAAAATTATCGCTTTCATGATTTTGTTTCTATGAAACTCTATTGAGTCTAAACTTCACACTCTACTCGACTTTGTAAGGAGCAGAGAAAGTTTTCAACTCCCACATTTTTGGGCATTGTGACTATGTGAGCAGAAGAAAGCACTCTGAATTGGAACTTTCTTTTTTATTTATCTTAATTCTTACTATTTGTTGAAGTAGTATGCTATTTTATTTTCAAGTCTGCAAATTTATGGGAGGGTCGAGGACAAGTACTTAATGACTGGGCTCAATATACTCAGACTCCTACACTGCCCACTTTAAAGGAAAGTGAAAAATTGATTCTGAGGACTCCCCACTCCAGAATCCAAATCCAAAATGTGCTCACAGCATTAAAGCCAGAGCTCAATATATAAAGATCAATAGAAACACAACACAACAAATATTTGAGAGAAAATGGAACTGATAAAGCATTAAATAAAGCGGCAATACTAATCAGCTATGAACCAATTATAAAGGCTATGGCGAAATTCCTATGATCTGATACTAAACAAATAGTACGATTAGGAAACTCTATTGGGTCTAAACTTCACACGTCTACTCAACCTTCTAAGGAGCATAGAAGGTTTGCGACTCCCACATTTTCTGACCGTTGTGATAGTGTGAGCAGAAGAAAGCACTTTGAAACATAATGCTACGGTTAAAACTTCCAGGTTGGGCTCAAATGAAGGCTTTATATATATATAAAACAGGCTATTCTACAAACTGCAGTTGGCTGAGAAGCATTTCAGAATCTTCATCACTGTCTTCATCATTCTTCTTGTTATTTTCAGCAACAGCTTCATCAGTTAAGCCAATGAGTGACATATAATCTTTCTCTTTACGGTAACCCGGTTGTCTTAACAATACTACCAAGGCCTCCTTGCTTCCCATATTAGATTCTTCATCACAAGCCTTGAAAAAGTTAATGACATTTACAGGCTTCGGCCTCCAACTCTTGGCTCCCTCAGCTGCAAAAGCTTCCTTCAAGCAAGACAAAGCCTCCAGAATCCTCCTCTCTCTGATATGCCCTTCGGCAAGAATTTCCCATGAAGTTGAGTTTGGCTTTCCTCCCTCTTCAATTATGCCATTAAAGAAAGCCTCAGCCTTATCAAAATTCCCTTCTTTAACATACCAGCTCATCATAAGATTTGCTATCCTAGGGTCATAAGATGACTTTACTGACAACCACTCCTCGAATATCTTTTCCATCCCTTCAATATCCCCAATCCTAGCCAAAGAAGAGATCATAGCATGGTACCCCAAATTTGTAACACCAGGAAAAACTGATTTGTAAAGATTCCACACCCTATACACCTCCTCTTTTTTACCAACACTGCCGTATAGACTTAAGAGATAGTGGTATGGTACCCTATCCCGACCAGTAATTCTACTCTCAACCCTCCTCAAGCTCTCCTCAGCTTTTTCAATCTGTCCCATCTTAATATACATTGTTGCCATTGTGCTGAATGTAGTCCAATTCGGATTAACAGCTTTATCCACTTTCATCAGTTCAAACACCCCCTCCATCTTTTCTGTGGATCCTTGGGATCCACAAGATGATAACCAAATGTTGTAAGAATATACATCCAGTCGTATGCCCTTCTCCTTCATTTCAGAAACCATCGACTCAACTTCATCATATTCTTTGATTTTCATATAAAGAGTCATCATCACATTGTATGGAAGTGAGTGCACAGCATAACCTTTATCTCTCATTTTGTCGATTAGTAATTCAGCGTTTCCTCTCATCCTAGCCCGCACATAGGCATTCAAAAGAGCCCCATATACTCTCCTGTCCTTCAAAGTATCAGGAAGACTTAGGAAAAAATCTTCAGCACTGGCAACTCCATGCACTTTGGCGATTAGGTCTAATTGAATAGCAGCATCACTCGCAGATAATCTGAACCTCTCTCCTCTATTGTTCATCCAGTCATATACCTGCAAGAATGTTAGAAATTTCAATAAACATGTCCATGATATAAGGTATATCATTTATCAAACTCTGTAACACTTGACTAGAACAGCAAAAATGATGGTGAGGAGCCAAATCCAATCATAGCACTATGACGCATGGCATCAATCAAATCACCAGTTCATTAATATCTGTACGCACAGTGCATCAGCATCACCACCACATCTTTGTGGTACAAGATTAAAGTTCTAGCTGACAAGCTTAATCATTCAGCTCTAAACAATTTTTTCAATCAAACACACTAAGAAATTGAAGACTAGGTTTTCAAAGGCATACAAAGCTGTGTGCGTTTGAAGAGAAGGGAACCCTAAACCCACCCGAAGAACCCAAAAAATAAAAAAGATTTCAATCAATTTCATTTAGTAAAGAACAAGTAACAGAGCAATCCAAGACAACCTCAAGAGCTTGTTTGTAGCGCCTGAACTTCCTCAACTCTTTGACAACCCTACAAAGCTCCCATTTGGTGAGGCTTCTGCCGCCCTTCTCCCAATCATTCAAGACAGAAGCAGAACCCAGTTGAGGGTTGTCCATAAGAGATAATTTCCTGAATATAGCGTTCCATTTAATCATGGGTCTTCTCTCGAAGTCCACTGTTCCATAGCTGTGAATTTGTGACATCGAGCATTTGATGACCGGCAGCTTCTGTCTCTGGTGCTTTATTGCACTTTGCTGATGGAGACGGGTATAACATCTGGGGATTTTGCAGGGGAAAGGTTGAGTGCGTGACTGTGAGAGACAAATCTTATGGTGATTGTGCAGACTCGGTTGAAGTATCATTTCTTTCTTTCTCTCAGACCCTTCGAGGAGACAAGCCAACGCAAGCTTTACAATTTTTAATGACTGTCAACTGTGAAACGAAGGAGACTTGCTTTCGTTCGGGGGCCTTGGAGATAAGTGATAAGTCGAGAGCGGTAATTACATTGATGCCTCGCTCTTTACCTTCAATTTTCGATGTCCACCCCGCATCGATATTTTTATTTTGCGCCGCGGCGCCCACCGTATTTTGATCTTGGACCAGAATCCAGATCTAAATATATCTACATACATACATACATACATACATATATATATGTAAAAGTTTGAAAAAGTTATTAAATGTAGAGTTTAATAGTGCAATGAAATTATATATTTTTTGGAACTCTAATAAAACTTATAATAATAGATCTTGGACCAGATCAGCAACATGCATACATATTAAACTATTACGTGTTTAACAACCTTTTCATACTTACATATATATATAAACACCCTTTTCATACTTACATATATATATATATAAAGGCAGTTGTTACGTTGGAGTATGTAGACCTCAAAACTGTTGGATATATATAGTTAAATGTGAGCAACTGAATTTAAAATAATTGTAACAATGTACATCTAATAACTCTACGAATTACTAACTAAACCAATATATAAAATAACAAGAAAGCAAAACTCTACGTCGACTTTATGTTTGTTGCTTTCAAGTCCCTGCGCCAATTTGAGGTCGTGCTATAATAAATTTTCATATGAATAATTATATTTTAAAATGTGAATTTTGATCAAGTTTGATCTTTTATGGTTGTGCATGATCAATAATTACAGGCCATAAAATCAACTACTGTAAAAATGTCAGAAGTAGTTCAACCGATGATTCAAAATTTTCAAAAACATTGTTTCAACTCTTTTCAGCACAATTATTCAAAATTTCACCTGAAAGTTCGAAAATTATCAGACTGAAAACTTCAAATAGGAAAATCATGTTTGTTCGAACGTCCAAGAGCGGAGATGAGGGACCTTGCTACGTTACAGAATCTGTAACATACAACCACCCAAAAACTAGTTTTTTTACACCTCTAAGTGTTGCTACTCAAACAATTCAGGGGTTGTGGAAAATTAGTTTTGGGTGAGTTGTAAGTTACAGATCTCCGGGTATTTGGTTAAAAAAGCGATCTCCTTGTTGAATTACTTACCCGGCTGCATTTTGGTTGACGGGAAGAATATACGTATGACAATTATTGCAAAAACAACACCGATATTCAGCACACAATAAGTAACACAGTAAGCCCCGAACGGTATGTTTTGTGTGCAATATAAAAGGCCTATGTTTGAACAAATAAACACATTACACGCGCATCTCACGCACGCATCACTCTCACTCTCATTCACACCAAACCCACTCCTCATTCAAGCTAGAAATCTGAACAACTAATTCTCCCAAGGCATTTTATGTTTTACTTGTGGACTGTTCCTCACGGTGTGAAATCCGTCGGCTCTCTCATGGTATATCATCCTCTTACCTGTGTGAGGAATTGAGTTGCATCTTGGTGACTGACTTCACTCATCCTCGATTGTGGCAATCAATTTCTGCAGGCATGCATTGGATGCGTATATTCTACAGATTAGGAGTTATAATTTTTTTTAATTTCATTGAAAATGAAAAAAAAAAAAAAACGCAGCCCCTAGGAGCCTAAACCATTTCATCCTCTCCAATGACGCATTTTTTGGCAATTTGGGGATTTTTCCCTTCCTATCGAGAACCGAAAAAAACTTTTGCAGGAAGATTGGCTAGAGATTTCTTGTAAAAAACTTGTCTAGTCGATCTCTATAAACAAAAAGGCATGGGCTTTCACTTTAGTTTCAATTTGTATATGCTGTAGGCCGTAAGCACCTTTCTATCAACTCAAGGCAGGAAATGGCAGCAGCCCATTTCACTTTAGTTTCAATTTGCAACCCATTATTTTAATTTAAATTAAGTTAAACAAATTATTTAATGAAACGGTGAGAGACCCACGACTGCCTGAGAAAGTTTTGAGAATAGAGACGACAGAGAAGAGAGAGAGCAGACCCATGGTGAGAGACTAACGATGAGAGACCCACGGCCAGAGACCAACGCCGAGCACCACTGCCTGAGAAAGTTTGATAACGGAGATCAAAGAGAGACACGGCAAGAGAAACAGTGAGATTTCTATGAGAGCAAATGGAGAAAAGGTGTGTGTCGCGTGAGATCTATTGCGCGTGTGTTGTGGTGGCTATGTGTGTATCACGTGAGTTGGCTCATTTTATACTATGCCCAAAACGCACCGTTTGATGCTTATTGTAGTGCTTAACGTGGGAAGAGTTTCATTTTCCTTGCAAAAATATCGAACGAGGCTATCTCATGTTTGACAATTACATATCTGTATATCAATCGTCTCGATCTCAAAACGGCGGAGTTAAATCACATCGGAGCTCATACACACATACATACATACATTTATTTTTTTAATAAAAATAAAGATGCATTCATTAATTAAAGAATTATATTTTTATTAATGAGGTGCTTTCATTAATGATATATATATATATATAATACAACCTCAAATTTATTAAAATTTATATTTTTTATATTTTAATTAATTTTAATTGTGTTTTATAAATAATCAGTTGTAAGTCAACTCGAAAAAGAATTAATTAACCATTTGATAAAATTTATTTTTAAAGGCGTCTTGAAAACAAATGTATGTGTTTAATAAATCTTAGTAGTACACTGTTCTAAAATTGTAACTTTTTGAATCAAATATAACGTTGAACAAAATTTATTTAAACATTTATAAATATACATATAAATTTTTTTTATTATGTACATATAATAATTGATAATTAAAATAAATATTTTATATTATTAATTTTTTTATCTTATTATCTCATTACATTTGATAATAATAATAATCTTTTATAAGTTGATGATTTTATTTCCTAATTAATAATGATAATTTTATAATTAATTCATATAAAGATGTATATAAAATTATATTAAGTATAAAAATGATTCTGAAAATCAAAATTTCAAAAACTACTCCTTCCCTCTTTTTCAAATCTATTATAGAATAGAATAACTTAGTCAAAAGTAATTTATAAAAAAAACTTACCAAACACTAAAATTAATTTTTAATTTTTTAAAATCACCTCTAAACCTTTCAAAAGAAAGTCTTAAGCCCTCAGACAAACAATTTAGGAGAATTTCCAAGTGGGGTTGTTTTTCAATTTGTCAGTTAGGGTAAAAACAATGGCTGAAGCAAGCGGTGATGCTCTGCAACGGCTTAGAAGAAGGGCTGGATCAGTCTAGTTTAGGAAGCTGCTCTAAAGCGTGTGGGTGGAGGTTACTTTTTTCTTCATTTATTTATTTATTTATTATATGCGATTTTTTTCTTCATTTATGTTTGTCCTAAAATCACCTCTTTCAACGCGTATAGTTTCGATTCTCTAAGCTTTGTGAGTTAATAAATGGGTTAAACCAGTAGATTAAAATAACTTTCAGCAAATATCTTACGGGTTATTGGTTGCACAAGTCGGAACATCTTGGTTCCAGGTTGCTTAGACTACTACCATTGTAACCATATAACAACACAACCGTAGCTATGCAGGAATTCGCATAACAAACAACGCAAAATAAAGCCATGCAAAGAATACATCTCAACTAACTTGTGACGCTTTTAAACAGATATATGAAAATAATAAAAGAGCACAGGTACCTGAAACGCATTACAAATGAGCAAAAATTTGGAGAAACCACAATAACCATCTCTTTTATAAATCTACAATTTTGGAAACTTTTACCGTATGATCTGGAAGACTCACTAGCATCCTGGCCAGTTTTTGTTCATTAGATCCTCGTTTTTTATATTTCCATGAACATACACTTTGGGCTCTTTAATCTGCAGAGAATCATGAATGACATCTTTCAGATCTGAATATCATATTCACTCCTAAGTGAAGTACTATTGACTACCTACCGATAAGAAGGGTGGAAACCTCAGCTGAGGACGAACCCTGGAGAAACCATCCACGGAAAATAAACACTTGTATCCCTCAACTAACAAATGCTCACTGCAATGGAAAAGGAAAATGATAATTAATAGGAGGCACCTTACAACACTTACTGTTGTGCGCACACATCTAATTGGCTGTCTTATATATCCTATAAGATGGGAAAGAAATTGCAAAACCCCAAACTGATTTCATGGCATTTTTTGGCCAAAGCCACGTCAAGAAGAAAACTTCAGTATCATAGGTTACTTACTTTATTAGATAGGTGAAGTTTCTATTTTGATATTCTTTCAGGGGAATACTTTCTTCTTTGGAGTATCTGCATTACAGAGTAGCACTGTCATAACCACATAGATCAACCTTGAAAATAGAAGAAATGATTACTGTACACCACATGGAACAGTAATGCTCATATGAGAAATGCAAATAACTGAATTACTTGAATGTGACATACAGCTCATCTCATCACCAAATCTTGGGATTATAAATATATTGGATCCCATGCTAGTACGCTACTACGTTAAACACCAATTTCTGTAAGTTTCCTAGTACAACAATAATAAGTCAATTTTTTTTTTCTAATAACTCATGTCAGTCTCTCCATGTAGGCTTGATTATGTACTGACCATCAATCATACCCATATGGTCAATCTCACAAAAGCAGAGAAATATTGTCGTTTTGATGTTTTCATTTTTTTCACACCAGTTAAAATTAGGCTAAACTTTGTTTACACACATGAAAATCAAGTTTACCTCCATGGGAAATCATTTTCACAAAAGCGGGAAATTCCATTCATGGCTGAATACGGATCAATGTGAACCCACTGTTCCTCAGTATTGCTAGCAAGATGACCTACCATAAACAAGAATCAGTTAAAGAAAATGCCAATTAAAAGAAAATAATAATCAAAAGTTTACATTTACAATGTCCAATCGCGGGGGGGGGCGGGGGGAAGAAATGGTTTCTCCTTGATGAACTAAATTTTGTTCAAAACATTCATTGGATGTTTGTTCTTAACTTATGCTATTAAAGAAAGAAGAAAAATACAAAATTTTTTACTTGACAATCCAAACAAAATAACACCACAACGTATGGCTCTCAACAAAAAAGTATATTCTATAAATCTTAGAACAAGCAGAGGTCTTAAAATTTGTTCTTTCATATACGTTTTCTACTGAGGAGGTCATATACTTTTACCACGTGCAATATCTTTACTAGTGTGACAGCAGTATTCATTTAGTTTTGGAAGAGGAAAAGAGAACTCACTGATTTGATGTAAATACTTTAAAGCATAACCACTGGGATAATTCTCATAGGACGCCATGAAAGTTACAGCTGTGCACCCTAGACTAAAGAACATAAAATAAGTAAACATGGAGGAAGTAATATACTATCATAAAGTAAAACAACCTCTTCCAACCTGATCAAAAGAAATCCTATCAAAATAATGCTAAGCAACTTCCAGAAAGCTTTTTTCCTATTCATGAAGCTGTGTACAAGAAATTATAAAGTCTATTAGCATTTGAAAACCAAAAAGTTTTAAAATTGAGAAATACATGAGAGACAGTGATCTAATTGAGTGCATACAAAAAGATAAAGCAAGAAAAATTATTTCAGATTCTGATGAAGAAACCACAAGTAACATACATTCGGCTAGCTGCAACCGCCGCAGACAAGTTGAAAATTGGAACTGAACTAATAATAAAACGAAGCTCCTGTATCATTAAAAAATATGATTATGCTATTGAGTTCATACCAATGTATATACCAGACAAATCACTAAATCTCCATGTGCAATACCTTGTGAGGAAGCTTAGAGTAAAGTAACACAAAAGTGAAAACTGGGATAACGAAGGGCAGAACCCTCCTATCAAGTAAAGCCCCAAGCTGCAAAAATGGAAACATGTCTTTAGAGACCAAAATGAGTGAAATGAAAAACATAAATTAGCACCTGATACAAAATATAGTTTCAGAATTAATAAAATAACTTAATGGAAACCAGTGGACCCTAGAAACAAATTGCTAGCCAAAACACATAAATGGCTGGAGGAAGAAGATTATGTATCATATATACAAGAGGTAAGATGATTGGTTAAAATTGTAAACACACATTCAAGCAATCAGTTAAGAAACATTTACATTGTGCAACTGTAAACATGATGTTTAACAAGTCGCATACTGATTGGTCATGGTAATGTGCATAGGCAATAATATAGAGTGGAATACACAACCACACAAAAATGGAAGTCTAGTACACAAATAAATTTCACAAACCCCTCATGCAAGGAAGAAACCTTATTAGATGTATTGCAACTATAGTATTAATGATCAGTTCCATACGACAACATTCAAATAAAAGACAGAATCACATTTTAAGCAACAAACACGATGACGCACAGAACAATCAAGATCGGTATCAAAATAGAACAGAAAAATGCTGCAATGTGGAATCAAGCAGTTTCAATACTCACAAAACAAAGAGGATATGCAGCCAGCAATGAGCGTGGAAGTGCAGAAGTGAAGTACCAGTGGAAGGAATGTGTCTAATGAAAACAGTGAAGGAACACAGAAAACCTTACGCTGATCACTACCTAGATGTCGTAGAGCAAACTTCTCAGCGGAAACATAAAAAACCTATAATAATTGATGATCAAGAAAGAAGAACCTACATGCAAAAATTTCTATTTTAGTTCAACATATATTGCTCAGGTTTGTGGGTTTCTCATTAGGAAATCCAAGAAATCCGTAAAATTCTATGACCAATCAAAATATGGAAGAGAAAATTCTTCCAAGAAGGATACACCCCATTCAGAACTCCGATTCAAAACAGAATTGAACCATAAAACTTCGAATTCAGGCCACACTAACTTCTTCCACATAATTGAATCAACCAATACTGTAAGACCTGCCCAAGAGTGGATGCTACTTCAGGAACCAAGATCATGAACAATTTTAACATAAATTTAAACAACCAAAACAAAAATAAAAGTCCAAATCAAAAACTCAAATTATTTACCTACAGACAGTAGCGCCATTCCAATACAGCATTTCAATGCCTTCCATAATGAAATTGATTTGGTCTGTCATTGACATACTGAAGTTCTTATAATAAGGCAGAAATGTTCATCAAACATGCCCGCTAAATTAGAAAATTGTGGTAATAAAATGTGCATTATGAGAGAAAAATTGTCATACCAACAAAAGCACCAGGCCTAGAGGACAAAGAAGTAACACCATATCACATCTAAAGACGACTGCACTGAAAATCTAATCACATGATAGAGCAGAAAGTTAGAAAATTGAAAAAAGCCAAAAGAATATGATGATAGAACTGGACATGTGAAAGCAGGTGGCACTTTTTAATTGGATGCAATAAGCACACCAGCATTGCAATGTGGGAATTTAGGAGTACCGAAGGCTATCTCTCGAAAATGAACATTGCATATCCACGAATATTATAAAATTTTAGCAATAGCAGCAGACAAACCAGACAATTTAATGCGGCATAAAAGTCCCCTTTGAGCCAAAATCCATAAGCCAGATTGACTGCACCAAATTGAGGAAAAAGAGTTAGCAACAGTTATTTTAAAATGTGTCCATCACTTTCTTTTTTCTTTTTATCCAGAAACCCTTTCTGCATCGCTTGAATGTAGAAAGGGTTCAAAACAAGAGAAAACTGCCTAACGCACAACCTTTTCTAGCCAATAAAGATAATAAACTAGGTAGATATGACCCGAAGAAAATATGAACTTCTTCTTAAAGATTACAAATGCTTAATTCTTTTACAGAATTAAAAAGATCATCACTAGTACTCTGCACATGGGTTGGTAGTATAGTTCTCACAGCTTTCCCTTTGGGAGCATAGATATTAATCGCACAAGTCAATTAATATGCATGAAACATTCACTAGACAGACACTTTAGTTTGACACACAGTTGAGATCCACCGTCACATTATTCAATAAAAAATCTGGAACAGCACAAAAATAAACGTACCAAGCCCAGGAGAGTGCATGGACACTTTCTAATTTCTTAACACTGAAAAAAAAAAACGATGACGAGTCCCATCAATTTTAAGCCACAGCCTTTTGCATTGGACAACTAAAAACCAATTCCCAAGTGTTAAAACTTAGAGTCCATAACAAGTTGACTATGAAAAATATCTGAAACACCTCCAAAGATAAAATAACAGAATTACACTAAACAATTACAAATTTCATATAATCGTTTTGAGGCTGGAAACTTTCTTGTGATTTAAATAATTAGACAAGTATAAAGTGCAACCTATTAAATTTCTCCAGATAATGCTCACTTCTATATAGTCCATAAAAACTACAATTTCAAGCTTTCATAGGAAAATAAACTCACTAGTTTTGCAAGGAAAACATAAAGGGAGTTAAAGACAAGGAGTAATTACCTATACCCAAAGCTAGGATATTAGGAAGAGGACGAGTGCAATAGAATAACAAGTGAAACTGAAATGCAGTTAGTATCACAAAGAAGGCTTCTACTTGGCTTCCAAACTTGTATCTAACCTGCTACAAGAAATTTGACCTTAATAACTCAATTATATAAGATAGATATCTTCTTTTATAAGAATCAATCATCAATAGACTCAAACTTTAAAATTTATGAAGGATAAGTAAGCCATAATATGCAGCGTAAGTGGTTTAACCATTTTTTCCCCTATCCAACCAGAAGAGATTTTATTTAAAGAGAAATAATTTGTTGAAAGACATATTTTAAACTGCATTACTAATTTCCAACCCTCCAATTATATAGCATGCTGAAAACACATGGAAAGCACGTTCCTTAGAAAAGGATCTACTGCAACACCACCAAAACCAACTAAATATGAAAATTCTATGGTCTCAGAGTCTAAGTGGAGTATGTGACTTATAAATATCATAATCAGAAATAGTTTTTGGCTGCAAGTTCTGACATTACAATGGCCACTAGTTCAATTGAGATTGAAACATCATCCTCCAGCCAAAAAAAGAACAATTCTTACCATATAGGTTGGGTATATAAACAATAACTTTGGTTCATAATTTAATAAATGATTACCCCTTAAAGAGTATAGTAGGTAAACATAAACATAGTTAAAAATAAAACAAAAGTAAAAACCTGAGCACGGAAAAAGCGCAGCGTAGACAGTGTGATGCAACCCAATGCCAAACGTACTACAAAACACAAACTAAATAAGTCAGTCAATTGCAGAAATGATGGAATTATAAAACTGGATAAGAAGTCAGAACACAACTAAAGTTTAAAAATGAAACCCATGCATATAGACATATACATATACCTGAAACATACAGAGGGCTAGAAGAGTTCAAGAATGATGCAAAAGAATTCCAAAATGATTGACAAGGATTCATAAGGGATGTACCATGAGCTAATGTAGCATGGTAATAAAGGAAACAATGCTTCAAAGGGTGACAAAAGTGTTTTTTTGGATTTATTTTCAGATTACTTCAGTATATAACAAAACTGAAAAGTGAATTGTCACTGCGAGAACCATATTCAGTGTCACAAGACCCAAAACTGAGATGATCTGCACTGCTGACATTCTCTAATTCAAGCCAAAGAAGTGCTACAGTTAACATTAACTAAAATAGAAAGAAAAGACAATAGCAAGTGAAACGACAATTTTATGTTTTAGATATCACATGGTAC
Source organism: Citrus trifoliata (assembly GCA_018350135.1). Lineage (NCBI taxonomy): Eukaryota > Viridiplantae > Streptophyta > Magnoliopsida > Sapindales > Rutaceae > Citrus > Citrus trifoliata. The sequence goes on along the minus strand of CM031386.1, from coordinate 43,330,592 downwards.
AGCACCTCAAAAGAATCTATTTCACTGCTTCAAAGACAAACTTCATGAATGTAACTAAGCATTCTGTAAAACAACCTGCAATAAGACCATATGTCTTTGGTAAGTGCAAGAAGCTCATTACTAAGATAATTGGAGATGCCAAAACTGATACGAGCAACGCTCCTGCCAAAAAATAAAAAATTATAGTTAGAGGTTGATTAGCATAGCATTCTAGAATTATTCAAATAATTATTCACATAAATAGTACATTGAAGGATATTAAAATCTCAAGTTGTAAACCGCAAGGGACAATTCATGTACACACGTACTAATAATTAAGGTTATTTATAATAAGTAAACCATTCCCAATACATTGGGAAGAGCTTGGAGCATAAGATGGTTGAACTCTGAACTGGATGTGAGTAAAGCAACAAAACTTGGAACATAGATAAACTACTAAAAACCAAGAAAACAAATGGAATAGTTTTCTGTTACAATTAAAACATGCTATGTGATGGGGTTGTATTGCCCCAGCATTTCTATCAAGTTACTCCACTATTTCACAAGACTGTCAAAAGACTAAAACAATTTCACTACACCTAGGAATATATGCAGCTTACCAATGAAAGTGCGAGGAACAACTCCAGGGAACTCCAAATGATCATACTGATACAAGAAGTAAACATTTAAACCCCCATATATTACATCCCATTGCAGCTTAGTTTTAAAAACAAAGATAAAAATAAATATTGATTTGAAAGTATAACGAAGTAAACTTACATTATCTAAGTGATGCCGGTGATAGAGAATATCATGCATTGCCTTGACAGAAGACAATAAAGCAAAGGAGGTAAAAATAAGTTAGAAGAAGAAGAAGAAGCAAAGCAAAACAGGAAATCCAGATAATTTTGAAATAAAAATACCAAATGTCTTAATATTAATTATGCCCCGCAAAAATTAAAATTCAAAGAATTTGTATCTCATAGATTCAAGCTTCCAATTACTCTTGGATAAGTCAAAAACTCTAGCACAATTAAAAAAAATTGAAAGAAAGAAAGAAAGAAAGAAAGAAAAAAATCTAGAATTTAAAATTCAACGATTCGTTTATTACGTACATTCTATTGGCAAAAACAGGTGGTTAATACTCTTCCGGTCAAAAAAAATAAGTGGTTAATTTACTAAATAGAAAGAAAAGATAATTCGAACACCTGAACATTGAAACTCTCTTCAACTTTCGTATACGGCGCCGCGAGTACATAAAATGTAGCGATCAATCCCAAAACGATGTCGTAACCTACAAATTTGCCCAGAAATCAATATACAACAGTATTTGAGAATAAAATGTAAACTGTGTGCATACCGTAAATCTTCAAGAATTTAGAAAAAGATGATGAATTCATCGCGAAGTTTGTGCGATCGGAGAAGCTAGCACGTTTATTTTCTTTCATTTGATTGGATATTTCACTTTTTAGAAATTAGAAGAAGAAATAACTGGGCCGGTAAGTTCCATTGTTCAAAGCCAGTGGTGAATGTAAATAGGTCTGGGTCCTTTTGACCCCTCTTCAAATTCCACGTAAAATTCTTTTTAATTAAAATTACTTAAATACCCGAAAATAAATAAATTAAATTCTTGTTTTGAATGGAAATTAATTAATTTGGTCAACCACCATACTAATTTCTGTCGCCGGAATTTCCCAATCCCTTACTTTAATTGAAGGAAAAAAAGGGCTAGACAATAAACTCATAGAGACCCACCGAAATATATCTTTAACATTACTGGTGTGTTTATTAATCAGTAATCGAAATGAACTGAAATCATAATAGAGTAGAATCAGAATGAGAAATGAGAATTAAAATAAATTATTTATTTTGAATCGAAATAGGGAATGAGAATGGGCTATAATTATAATAGGAAATAAGAATTAAAATAAATTATTTATTTTGAATCGGAATAGATAATGAGAATAAAAATAAATTGTTTATTTCAACTGTAAAAATCGGAATTAAAATGAATTGTATTGTCATTGATGTATTTGCTATATCTAGAAATCGCAATGAATTATTACAAGTTACTAAATTAACCTTAAATAATTATAAATAATAATTATCATTTTTATAATTATTAATCTCTTTTTTTAAAGTGACCATATTACCTTCGCCTAAATTTTAAAATTCTCATTTTATCGTTAATAATCATTATTATTATTATTATTATTATTATTATTATTATTATTATTATTATCATTTAATTCTCATTTTGAAATAATAATTATCATTTTTATTATTCCTAATAATAATAAATTGTTACTATTAATAGGGAGGAGGAGGGATAAAATGGAATTACTATTAATAGACTCGGCAATCGTCCGGAGCACATTATTCATCACATATTCTCGTTGCTTGAGATTGTTTCCGGATTCATGTTATGTTTGGCGCTCGCGCTTAGCTTCCTTGTTCATGTAATTCTGTTGTATCAGACACAATTTATCCTAGGCCGCGGTGAATCGTCTTCACGGTTGCTGTGTGTCTATACGTGTGGGTTATCCCGATAACCTCAAGCGGGTTTTGTAATTCCTGGACCGATCCAATTTATTTGGCTTAAAGTTAACAGTTATGCTTTCCGCACCCCTTTACAATCCTTATAAAACCTTTTTTTTTTTTCCGTCTCCTATCATTCTTCTATTACTAGATGAAACAAGATAAAGGACAATTATGAATTGAACTAAATTAAAATATGTTTACACCTACAAATAATGAATCCTCTCATCTTTTTAAATCTTGATTTATGATAAAATTCTTTTAATAAAATCAAAATAATTTTGAGACAATGAAGTAATAAATTATCCAAATTTATTATTAAAAAGATTGTTTAAAATATAATTGATGATTAAAAAGTATGTTTAAAATTTAATTAACTTATTAATGATCAAAAAGTGTGTTTAAATTTAATTAACTTTATTATAATGTTTTTTTCATTTTTTGCAATTTTAATAAGAAATATGCTAGGTATCTCAACATTTAATTCTTAATTTGAGTCACAACTGATGTGTCATTCATCTATTGGATGGTGGTTAAGTAATTTTACTAGCTATAAAATCCATCGTCCAATAAATAAGTGGCACATAGCATTGGGACTCAAGTTCGGACTTAAATGTCGGGATCCCTAACATTATTGTTTTAATAAAGGTAAGGCTATTAACATGATAATTAGGGTTTCATAAGAGCGTGTTAAGAGCTCAACTATACACTTCATATCAAAAGTCTAGTTATCAAAATTCTTATTTTTTTCACTAGATTAAAAATTAAAACACGGCATAAGTACAAGTAAAATCTCTATAAATTAATAATGTCAAGACCATGTAAAATTTATTAATTTGAAAAAGGTATCAATTAATAGAAAAATTATCAATTCATTGATTTATAGGCTATATATATACAATTCGATGAACATACATTTCAATCAATTAAAAACTTACTATATCTTACCAATCTAATCAATAAAATATAAATTAATCCACTAAAGATAAATTAAATATACAAAAAATTAGCATGGATAAGTAAAGTTAAACATGAGATCCAATTATATTTAAATTTCAAGAAAAAAATAACAATGAAGTGATATCTTATTTAATAAAATATCATAACATTAGATTTATAACTTTTGTAAATTATAAACTTATGATATGAATAAGACCCCAAAATTGTAGCAGTTTTTTAAAATATAATTTTATTAAATTAACCTTTTGGTTAAGTCGGGACCGCAAAAAATAATTATATAATAGAGATTATTAATTTATGATTATTATCATAGAGTTTTTTTTTTATTATTATTATGGGTTTCAATGCCTCCATTAAACTTCAGCATTTTCCATAAAATTTGGTCTGACAAAGTAAAAACTTGCTCTATTTAAATAGTCAATGATGAACTCAAAGATGAAATGTGTAAGCCATTGCTTTGATTGTGTTCCCAAAGACAGTCATTGAGTTACCGCATTGTCTTTTAACTTGTGAGCGTCTGCCCTTTGGAGTTTTAACTGCATCAAGTCTCTTTTCCTAAACAATATTGAGTTAACAGATAGTACTTCACTTCGAAACTTTATCTCAAGTTGTTCATGTATTGAGGATTTGAGTCTGCAATCTTATGTTTTTTGTGATTTGAAGAATCTTATTTATAAATAATGGTTGTAATGATCACGGTGGTGATGGTTTAGAGAAGTGTGAGTTAAAACGTTCTGTGTCGAAGTCTCACATCTATGTATATTACTAGTCCGTTAGCATAGAGAAATTTGTAATGATCGCTAAAGGACTTCGACTTTCAGGATCCAAAGTCTTTGCTGAATGTGGATTTTAGCATATTGACTCTCTAACTCAGCATGTTATGCTTGAAGAATGTCAGTACGATATGTATAAGATCTTCAAAGGACTCCGCAATATTATATGTTTGAAACTACTAATTTCCTTTGAGAAAGTTTTGTTCATTCCTAGAAATAGTAAAAGATTAGTTGATGTCATTGGGTTTTGTTAGGAAAGGAACCCACAAATAATTAACTTAACAAGTGTAGACTAGGCGAAAATTAACCTTTTTTTTTTCTTTATACAATTAAAACAAGATGTGAACAATAAATAAATAAATAAATAAAAATTAAACTAACAAAATCTAAGATAATAAATCAACCATAAAAGACAAGATACTGGCCAATCGGCGACTAGCTACAGCTCCAAAGGCAATAAATGAGTGTTTTCCTCTCTATGGGTAGGTTTTGATGTTGATGGATTTAAGAATTTGATGAAATTTGTTTTGAATTTTTTGTATTTATATTTTTTAAATTTAATTAAGGATAATTTGGGAACTATTAAAATTTAATGGGGAGAAATAGTTTTCTGGAAATGAAAACTTGATAAAATAGGCTTATAATGTGTTTACTTATGAAATTAGGAAATTGTAATCCGTTGGGAATCAAATTTCGTTTGCTAATTTCAAAAGTGTGTGGGATTCACATACGTGATTCTCATTCCCATCTAATTTAGTTAATAAATACCTTCAATCATTCTGATTCCTACAAGTAAGGCTATTTCATATTTGACCTATCATCTCAAAGCCGCTGAGCTCCTTGATCTTGAAGGTTTTGAGAATGACCTTACGCTGATGTGTTTTCCGCTGTAGAATGGACGTGTCTTGGAGAAAGTGACTATTAAGTAGGGTTGTATCTTGAGAATCCAGCGGAGATTATCTCTAAGATATTGGAGTTTTCTAGATCATCCACTGACATTCCTGGAGCCTTAGTAATCGTGATATAGAATGGTAAGATCATAATTCGATTCATATTTGGGAAAATTTTGAGAGGCAGCGGTACCTACTACTAGGGATAGGGACATGTATATTTTGAAATCCCTTACGTGATGCTGTTTCATATAAACTGTTATATTCAGTGTTCAATCCTGAAGATGTTCGCATAGGACTGAATTTGCGTGTAATCTTGGAGATGATAAAAAATATAAGTCTCCCTATCTTGAAATTTCATTGGATGCCAATGTTTCGGCCGGCGGCCCGGTGGCCTGTGGTGGCAACAACTTAAGCTCATCCGCATCCTAATCCCTGTCCTCATCCATGGCCATGGGATTTTTTATTTATTTTTTGGGTGGGGGGTGGAGCTATATATGCCAGCAGCCATCAAATGCCATACCCTTTAGTACTGTTACAGCCTTACTCTTGGGAATTATTGCAACCTAAACCAGCTCCAGCTGCACTGTTAATACTTCACCCTTATTCGATTGCTAATAAAGCTTCATCATCTTTCTCATTCAATCTTTAATTTCGATTATAAATTAATTATTAGTTGCATCCTAGCAAAATCTTGTGGATGGATAAAATTATAACTAATCAAAAGTTCAATTTGATGATGTTCATTAGTCACATGTTACATTTATCTGTATGTATACTGTATTTAAACACACACACACACACACGCGTATCTATTGGAATTCAAAATGGATAATTGTATGTCTATTTGTTGAATTCAAAGAATTATGTAAACATGCAAAATCAACCAAGTGGGGATATGTTTTTGGTATTTTGACGTTACTGGTAAGTTTTATTCCAGCATCACTCGTTGTTTATACTTCATATATATCAACATATATACTTCACAAACTCTAGTTCAAACTATTATGATCGCTACAAAGACTAAGTGACAGTGAGAGCACTCTAATTCATTCCAGGTGGATTAATCATCGAAGGAGAATCATATATTATACATGCAGGAAATCCCAGATGTACTTGGAGACAAATTAAGATTGTCGCACTAATTAAATTATATATATATATATATATAAAATTAACCATTACAACAATGATAGTTACGTTCACTGAAGATTAAGCCATGATAGCTGCTGCTAATTAAAAGTGGGCAAAGCATTCGTGATCGGATGAATTTGAGTCATCACAAGGAGAGTGGTTGTGTCTACCTTCATAAGTAGTTATCACCATTCGACAATCTTCTGATAATCGTTCAACCCTCTTCTTCACTCGACAGTTATTGTGTGTACAACGATAATAACTCCTGCAATTAATTAGATCCGAAGAATCAATGAGAGCAATATTATTTAGCATTTTTTTCAAATTAATTAGTTAATTATGACAATGCCAAACTTTGCAGAAAGGAAAATTTGCACAAATTATAATGATAGTTCGTTTTGATTCAATCAGCTCATAACCAGCTATGAGGTCCTCAAAATGTCAATCTTAGAAAATGGCTGTATTTCTTGCACCATTAAGCATGCCCCCATGCATGCAAAATGTGTTACAAATGTTTCATTTTAGATATAATAATGTTCATATGAAACCAGTACAGTTTTGTATTTGACACATCAATTAACTACTTGAGTCTGTAACAGCATTTATGAAAGTTCATTACGTACTGGACTCTTCTTATTAAGTCCTTACTCGATTGGATGTCTTCACGAATTGATGGTTTCAATTTCATAAAAATTAATCAAGGCTTTTATGCAATAAGACTACATATTGGGTACGTAGAATAAAAATATATTGTATGTTAATGCAATTGTTAAGTTGTTTCTAAGATCTTACATCAAAAAGTTAAAAGACCAAAAGCCAAGATTTGAGACATATTATGGTATACTTAAATCTGAAGAAGGCAAAATCAACCTATATCCTATGGATGTACGTGTTCCACCAACTGTTAAAGAAAATAAATATATGCCTGAACAAAAGCAGCACCCAGCACCTGCAAAGTCCTTTTTCTTTGCTTCAATGATTAAAACAAGCCTAAATGGCGAAGACAGTGTACCAAAAATATTCTCTATTATCTTGTTTTGATATTAATTCTGAAACAATTTACATATGTATAAAACTTAAAATTAGAGACGGATAATAAGTGTTGATTCATAATGGATGAAAAAGTGATGGAATGAAATATTGAATGGATATTAAAAGTGATTGTAAGTACCTGGGATGAAGGCTATTTTTCACGATCTTTTGGCCATATTTTCTCCATTTGTAACCGTCATCAAGCACATCCACATCACTCCTTGTTTGGAAACAAAACCTTGGTTCTCTAAGCTTTCTTCTCGCCTTCACCTTATTGATTTTCTCTGACGATGATGAGCTCCTCCACCTGCAAGCTCAGGCTACGGTTTTTAGTTAATTTGCTTTATAATTAATTAGCATAAAGTTAGATCAGTCATCTATTGATATATATAGACATATATATGTGGATTTTGCTATCAATGTGTATCAAGGACTTGCATCTTCAGAATCAGAACCCACTATATATATATATATAATACGAACTATAGAAAGAGAGAGAGACTATATTAGAAAAGATGATGAATATATATATGTGACAGCACCGAAGCAACATCTCTCCCAGACACACACACACACACACACACATATAAAAAGGAGAAAGAAATTAGATCCGTGGAAATTAAATTAAGAAGAAGAAGGGGAGTATAAATATGTATAAAAGAAATTAATAAGGAGATATATCTATGTACCATGAATTGTGGCCTTCGTCGCTAGCATGATTACTGGTGCAATTTTCGTTGTTAACAGCCCTTGGATTCAATGGCCCTACCTACGAAATTTCCATTATTAAAGAACCAAAATACAAAAGCAATCAAATAACAATCGTATAAATTTAATTAATTAGGAAGCAGAAGCAAGCAAAGTAATAATCAAATAAATAAACCACCTGATGATGATGATGGTCGTGATTACTATTATGGGTAAACCCTAGGGCAGAGTTATCGGTGGAGTGGCGGCTATTAATGATAAGAGGGTGAAGAGATATGGGAGAAGAGTAGTGTGAGTGAGAGTTAGAAGGAGGAGCGCCCATGAAACTTAAGACCTGATGCTCATGATTTTCATCAAAATCATGAACAAATGATCCCATCTCTTGTGCAGCCGCAGCCGCCGCCTCAGCCTCAGCCGTTGTGAACGAGGCTTGTACCTCGTAGTTTGGTATACCTACACCTGCACCTGCACCTGCTGGCGATTTTTCTCCTTCCATTAAAAACCCTAGCAAAGGCTAAGGCTAAGCTAACACCGAAATTTAATAAGTTTGCTAGCTGCTAGCTGTTGTGTTTTAATTTCTAATTTCTTTCTTGCTACACTTGCAACTGGACAGCGGAGTCGTCGTCGATGATGATCCGATCCGTACAACAATATATGCATACGGATGCATATATTCCAGATTCGAGCTCTGTAAGAAATTAAATACTGTTGGTTGGCGTCGACATTTATATATATGTATATATTATATGCGTTGTGCGCGTAACTTACAGTCGTTGCTGTGTTTTACTTTCACACGCGGAACGGGACTAATGGTCAATCAATTAGTAGCATCATCAGACTGAATGGAAACCTTCCTGGGAATTAATTAATTAATTAATCCTTCCTCATCTCAGACGCTTCTACTTCTTCCTATACGGTACAGAAGGATACAGTGTTTGTCTATAGATATGGCGGCTCTCGACTCTCTCCTCTTCAGATTTTTTTTCCCTTTTTTTTTTTTTTTATTTGCAATTACAATACTACTAATATATGACCCAAGAGCCTGCCCGAGTGATTTTCTACTAGCTGCCATCCATTACAAGGAAGTCAGTTATTTACTATTTGGCCCGATGGCTCTTGTACGAATTTACTACCATCACTGCGAAATGCCTGCGAAATATGTGGTTGTGTGCAAAAGTACCAATATATGAAGAAATTATTATTATTATTATTATTATACGTATATAGCAAAATTTTGTATTTATAGGACGTCACTCAACATATTATGAGATCCATTGCCTAATAAAATGTTATCTATATACACATTTATTTTAAAATCTACCAATCATGATAGTTATTAAACTTTCATGATGTGCTTTAATATATAGTGAATTGCATTTTTATGATTTTCAACAAAATCAACACGTTTGGCAAGTATTTCCATGTTTTCCTAATCTAATTAGATGAGAGTCCTCCATTTCCCATAAATGTCAAATTTATTAACACGCAATTTGCGCCATCATTAACGATGACAAACATTAATTCATTGTTAGCCCCTTGATACATTTTCACACAATTCATAATCCAAATGATTTTTAAATTTTGTACCTTATACATCAACTCAAAGATAGCCCCCAAAAACTTAAATGTCGTTTGATTGTTAATATGTCCTAAATTATTGCGTATAATTTTTACCTTGGATGTAAGCTACGTATTGATTGATTATCAATATATATCATGAGTTATTGAGTTTAATTTTTATATTAGATATAATGTAAGTTGACCACATCCCGAAATTAATCTTATATAATTGCACTAGAACATCTTGATGATGACATACATATTCCTGACTATGCCAGTGATTCAAATCTTGGATAATCGAGTTTCACAGTACTTTTAGAACAGCAAAAGCTGTAAATCTTGGATAATAAGAGTACAAAATTATATAGAGCTCCTTAATCCTTTCCTTTTTGTCTTTCGCCTTATAATGAAAACCTACTGTGTCTATCCACCGTCAATATGTTTTCTTTTCTTCTTTCGTTTTTCACAATTAGTGAAATGAGTTACACAATTGACTTAGTTGGAGTGTCCTGATCGAGTTGTTTTTAGTAATTAATTGATCATTTAAATTTAAATCTTAAAAGAGATATAGAGTAAAACTAATTTGAATATTACCATTAAAAAAATAATTCCGCAATGAAATGAATTAAGTAATTGATCAGTTTGTTCGATCAAAATATTAGCGCACTCTGTGCTACAACTAATTTCCTGTAATGTGCGAGCAGTTGGCTATCCTCATTACTCAAAGTGAATGGTTAATAACTTTTTTTTTGGATTAATTTAACCAAGCATTATTCATAGAATTTTCTTAGAACATGTGGGAGAATGTGAAGATAATTACGATCAATCTTAGCTAAAGAATTATAGAATTATACTACGGTCACATTGCCCGGATTTGGATTCAATGTAGAATTGATCTCTTCGTTAATCTTTTAAAAAGATATAATTGATAGTTATTAAATAAGAATATAAAACTCATTAAATCTTGATTGTATTTTACTATACATGCACATATGATAGAAATTATGAAAAATTAAGCACAAATAAACTCAGCACTGAATCCAAACCTAACCCCCACACACTAGTCGTATCTTTCTCACTACAAATTTGGAAAATACTTTATATAAAGAATCATAGAATTATCCTCAAATGATCTTATGATAGTCCAATTAGGCTAACCTCTTGTGAAAGAAGAGGTGTATGGATTTGTGTGTGTATGTGTATATAGTCCTTCTCAGGTTTAGTTGCCCTCAGGTTTTTTCTTATGTGGACACGATATAAAACCATATATTATACTATAAGGTTTTATAGTGAATTAAGGACGGACTATATCAAACCCTTTGGCTTAATAACATGTCCGCGTGAAAAATAATAATAATAAGGACATTCACACCTGAGAATGTGTGTGTGTGTGTATTTTTTTTTATTAACTTAAAATTGAAATAAGTAGGAATATGAATGAGTCGAATTTGAAAATAGGTTGAATTTACAATGAAAAGTGAGAATTGAAATATGTTATTTATTTAGTTGTAATCAAATTGATATTATAAAAAAATCTATAATTAGTACAATAACAACAACAACAACAAAAATTAGTGAATAAAGTAAAAAAAAAAAAAAGAAGAATAGAGAGAGAGAGAGTCGAGAGTCACGAGGGCAATGAGTAGTAGGAAACATCAAACCTTCCATCCATGTCAAAGTGTCGAAGGCGGTTGAAAGATAGAAAAAGAAATGGTGCCAAATCAAATTCCAATATAATACACAAATGAATAATAATGAACTTGTCAATTGGGCCACGCTTTTTTTCTGCAGAAAAGAAAAAAAAGAATTCAATGATAACACTAGCTATCGCCCCAGTCCCACATAATGATATTTTTCTCTGCTATCCTCCCCAGCCTTCCACTTACTCTCACTTGTAACTTCATCCACAGTTCTTTTCTGCCTTTATTCCTTTATCTCTCACCATGAAAAGACATCCACAACTTCCCCCACAACAACAACATTTGAACCGAAAAATTATCTCTGCCCCTCAGTAATCACATCCTCTCTCTCTCTCTCTCTCTCTCTCTTCCAAATTTTTACCAGAATGTCTGTTTCGTAACGAAACCCTAGCTTTATCATTAAGGTGATATATTTTCAAAGTTATGCTGAAGCTGAAAACATACCTTTAGATTACTTGGCTTGACTTTTTGGTCTAGCGCACGGACAATTTCAACTTGCTACTGCTTCATAGCCGACTCATATTTATCAACTTTATCAGATCTCAACTTTCATGTTTTCTTTTGTTTCATTTCACAATTTTTAAGGTCACGTTTGAATTTGTTAGCATAAATCTTAGTATAAGGACAATAATTCAATTTCTTTACCGATGATAATCCAAAAGTTCAAAGATTTCAATTTTGACCTAACCTTTTATATACCCTTTTTATTGGATTGCAAAGGTAAATAAATCTTTAGTTCTTATAGTTTGAATTAATTATTCAATTCGTCCAAATATTTTAAAAATTTATCAAAATACGTATGTCATTATTTTTGTAACTATTGAAATCTAATATTTTAAAAAACAAAACATAAAATTCAAACAAATGTGACATTAAAGATGTTAAAAATTTAAATATATTATACCGAACAAGAAAAAATTTTGAGTGCTTCCAGCCAACCTATAATTGACATGTGGTACTATATTATAATACACACACACAATATTTTTTTTATTTTTTCTATTAAAGTAATTTTCTAAATTTTTAATAAAAGTTTTTATTGATAACCAAACAACTAAATTTTTTTTTTTTTTTTGTAAAAATTCTACTAATAAAAACTATACTTGAAAAGCTGCACTAAGTGAAGCTTAAGAAGAAGAGCCCTATGTGGCTATATCCAACATATGGTTGGCAACGCTGAGCATATGACGATACGTGTTGGATTTTAAAAAATAACGTGTTTAAAGAAAATTCAAGAAACAATTTTGAAGAATTAACAATGAAAATGAAAGAAAGATTGGTAAACTTAAAAATAAATTTGCTGAATTTTGCCATAATATTACCCATTTGAAGATCTCGAAGTCAGAGTGATAGGAATTGGGGGATGATGATGATGGCCACCACTAGAAAATTTAATAGATCTAGGAAAAATTATAAGTGGTAATTAAAAAAAATAAGGTTATGAGCATTAATTATGTACTTGTTAATTAAAGTCGGTCGTTCGAAGAATTGAAGCCATCGTTTTCACGAACTGTTTGAAGCGAAGAATTTGAAAGTATTAACGTATTCGTTGGTCGGCCAACCCTTTTTTTTTTTTTTCTCTTTTTGTGTCTCTTTCTAATCTCTTAGGAGGAAGATGCGGCTGATGGATAAAGAAGCTGCAAAAGGCAGAATATATAACAAAAGATATATATGAAGATTATGTGTATATACGCTTGTCTCCCTCTAATTTCTTTTCAAGATCTTTAATTTCTTCAAAATTAAGTCAAGAGATACTGAGTAATATGGACTATACTTAAAAAGGGTAGCTTCTTGTTATTATTAGCTCGGTGATTGAATTGTGTCGTGCAAAGTCTAAATATCGCTGTTTAGAATTAGGCCTCTAACCACTATAATAAGCTCATTAATTAAGCTTGTAGGTTAACGTGGTAATTACAAACTCAACAAAAGCAATTAACAAGATGGGGATCGAACCTCTCGCTCCCGCTCAAAAATATTTCATAAGTCATAATTAACGGCTTGAAATTCATTAACCAGAAGTTGCCCCATGCTCACAGTTGCAGACTTGCAGTTGCAACTTCATCATTATAAATCGAAAGAATATTCTTGCCGGCCGGCCGGCCGGCCCTCCTGGTCATCATCAAATCTCAAACAAACACGCGTGTGCCTTACAAATGGTCAATGGTCGTCAAGCCCTGTCCCCAAAATATCATCAAATTAACAATATATATAATTTATTCCAATCTTAAAGTTTACAAATTAATTTTATCTGAACCCGTGCATTTGTAGATATAATAATAATAATAATAATAATAATAATAATAATTGGGTTTGATGTGTACACGAGAACGAGGAGGAGAAAAATATTCTGCCAATAATTAACTAAGCTCTGTCTTTTATGTACCTCTCGGAAAGCGAGAAAACTACAAATATTCTGCCAATGAAGCACAGAAAATTTTGATAACTTTTTTTTTTGCCCTTTAAAATTTGATTACTTTTTGATACTGAATGGAAGGTTAATATAATAAAGACTGATAAAAATTAGTTATCATTTTTCTCCAAGTTATTATAATTAGAGCCCACGTGAATCGGCCGGATGTAAGTACGATAGCTAGCTCTTGGAGGAAACCTGCAGATTGGATGCCATTTCTATTTATTGATGGCCACTGCATATATGAATGATTGCGGGCTTGTCAGCGCAACTGACGGATATGACTCTTTATATATCATTGCTAGCATCAACTGAAATTTTTATCTTAATCTCCTTTTTTTTTTAATTAATATATATTATTATTATTATTAGTATTAAAATAAAGACATTTAACTCTTTCATTTTGCAATCCAAAAAAAAAAAATTTTAAAAATAAAGAAAGAAAAAATTAGCGAATATAATGTAAAAGAAAAAATATAATAAAATAACAAAAAGCAATTCGTATCATAAATAAAATAAAGCCTCTAGTCTCTGTAGCACAATTGTTGATAGAGAAATTGTTACACCCCAAAAGTTTAAGAGGATCTAGTTATTGTATAAAAGACAATGATAAAATATAAGAGCTTAAAAACAGATAAATAATCGAATCGAATTATTGACTCTAATATTATATGTTACAAAATCGCCAACCTGGCAAGATCTCATAGGACCTACAGCTCGCTTCATGAGATCGGCCATGTGGGTTGTCACCTTATCAGCTCTTGCTACGTAAGAGATCAATGGTAGCATTAAAATGCGTGAAAAGTATTGATGAATGTGAATTGTTCAAAATCATGGACGGATCAAGTATAGGGCCAGGTGAGGCATGGACCCAGTTGGCTTTTGGAAAATTTCAACGTATGATTTCCCCCCAAAAAAAAAAAAAAAAACTTATTTTCTTTGAATTTTGTAAAATACCCCATCTAAGTAATGAAATTTTGAAAATTTTCCAAGTGATTTTGAAGTGTTTTAACTTGCGCTATCAAAAAAGCCCAATTCTTTAGAGTTTAATTTGATGTTTTGATTTTACAAAATGTTTTACCTACCCTTAATAAATTAATAACAAATGACAAAAAAAAAAAATATACGAAAAAATTTTCTTTTTAATTTTTTTTCACAATACTGAAAAATAACTAACATAAGCATACGCTAAAAACCAAAAAGTAATAAAATTAAACCCTAGGTACATCTCATAATCTCATTGGATAAGATACTAACCCATTGTTTCTGCCATTATGTTGCCATCACCAATATGCTATCCTAAGCACACATTGATAATAAAACTATCATACATCATTTCAAAAGCATGAACACTTGTTGAGAAGAATAAATATTATAGTGATTGCACTATTTATTGTTCTATGAATTTTTAAAATTATAATATATTTTTGGACATGCCTAAACTAAACAAAATTTCTGACTACATACTTGTGCAAAACCCTAATTTAAATTATAATTTGAAACTTATTATATATGTGTAAATATTCATTGGTACGTGCACATGCATGCATGGTCCGTATGTGCATGAAGGAGAGAGCTATCCATGACCATGAGGGAGTCCATGGAACCCTAGCTAGCTAAAGAAAGTTGGAGAGAATAGTGATATCACTGGTGATTCCGAAAACATAAAGCAACAGAAAAATACAACCAAACAATCGTTTCACACTTGTGAAATGAGATGAGTTAACTTGCAATTCCGACAACTCCATGATATCAAAATATACAAAGTTCAAACGTGTAATAAATAAATCTCCAAATAAAATTACAATTTGAAGCAATAAGAGAGGTAGACGAAGGCAACATATGCAGAATTCCATGCAACAATCATGGCATTTCCAATCAACTTCAAAAGTCTTGCAAAAATCATCATGATAGAGTGATACATCATATATTTAATTGGTCCCACCATGTCTCCAAGCTTGTCCATTCTGTTTACTGTTTCGTTTCTTCAATTTGGGTTTCAAATTTGAAGGATTTGTTACTTCAGGTAAGACTTAACAATCCTTACCAACTATAAATGATGAAGAAAAAAAAAAAAAAAAAAAACAATCCCCACCAACTCTTTGATCATAAATATATGACATCATAGCACTCGTATGGTTATGGAAATATTTTCTTTTAACAATACCTTTGTTTGAATGTCTAAATTTCACATAAATTTTTTTTTTTTATATATACACTCACAATATATCAATAAATAATTTCCTTAAAAAAAACAGAAAAAAAAGGCTCCCGTGGCTTCAACGTCTCTTATTTTATCAGTCATCAAAGACATTAATTAATTTAAGGGTTGTTTGTTTTTAGGCTTGAATCCAATACTCCGAATCTCTGATCATCTGTTTATATGTATACAATTACGGCAACTATATATATACGGTAATAAAAAAATTTAGAATTAGTTGTCAAACTTTATAATCTAGTTAGCTTTTCTTGTTTGAGCGTCATCGATCAGTGTAGCAGATTATATTAGTTCTACTCTCCGAATCCCCCTTCTCTCCCATCAGATTCATTATTCATACCGGATGAGAACGCAAACACGAGCTAAGCCCACAAATGTTGTGGCCCAACCCTTAATTTGTCCATTGCTTTTAGGCCTACAATTGAAGCTATTTATAAGTTTCTGAGCCCATTTAGCGGCCTATAGTAGTCCTAGCTGCAGCCCTTATATGGGCTTAAATTGGATTATTCTTGCGAATGCCTCGGCTCTTGTGAGCACCTCACTCCTGAATCGAGTTTGAATGGATTACATTTTCACTCAAATTAATATGAGTACAAGGTTAATTCAAAATGATCACAAACGTTGGTATATTAAAGTTAAATGAATAAACTCGAACATAATATTTTATGTTTTGTTTTGTATTTGAAAGGTAAACATTAAAAGAGAATTAAACTAAACTAAACAAACATATTCATTCGTAGGTAAATTAGGGGTAGCCAAATATCCCCACGAGTTCAAGGTTGTGGAAACTCATTATGATAGAGTCAAATATTGAATCTAATTTTATCCTTATTTTCTCTATATAGAAAGAATAGGTACAAATATAATTTTTTATACCCATTGATTGGCCCGATTGGGTATAGATTATAAAATATTAATACTCGTACCCAAAACCTCTTTTGATATTGACTATTTACTTTTTGCAAATGTTTTAAAAGTGAAAATTTATAGCTAAATCAATAAGTAATGAAGTAAATAATTAAAATCCTAAAGCATAATTATTAGCATTTTGCAGCTTAGCAACCCAAACAACTATCCAATATGATATTGTACTAGTTTAATAGACTTGACATTTAATAGACCAAACTAAATGGTCATAGTAAAAATAAATAACGATAGAATAATGCTTAAAATCAGAATTATCTAAAAGGACCGAATGATGGATAAAGAAATGTCAAAGGAGAAACTTTTGTTTTCGATCTTAATATTTAATCATGAATTAGTTAAAGTTGAACTTAATAATCATTAAATTATAATTAATATTTACCTAAAATTAAAAGTAATTTTTTAAAATATTTTAGAATAAAATACTGCATGTCTCTCTAGAATTAAATAATTAAGATTTTTTTTTTTCTAATATACGTAGATGTTAAAAAATAAAAAGAGATAGAGGGGATACGAGGAGGAGGCGAGTATCTTTTATTTTTATCAGAAAATCTCCGATCCGCATCTGTTTTCAAACCCACCACAAATAAAAGTCGATAATAAAAATACGCTCTGCCAAGTACATATACGTACCAATATTAGTATTCCCACGAAATTCCCGACCGATTATCATGCCTTCGGGTTCGGGGTGGTGGACAAAGCCTCATTTAATTGTCAAGGCAAAAAGTTGAAAATATAAAGTAATAACTTAAGGAGGGAGGCACGTGTGTGTGGGCTTGTGCAAAAATACCGACGCTCCAAAGGCGAATATTCGTTAGTGATTAGGGTTACGATTCAGTGTTTCTTTGATGCCCCCCAGCCCCTGCCTATACATATATTATTATATACTCAGTTGTAAAACGGCAAAGCTCTTTCTCTCGCTTGTGTGTTGTGCTATTTCACTCAATTCTCAAACAAGTTGGTTTCTCTGAATCTCAAAGAAATGGAACAAACTTTCATCATGATCAAGCCCGATGGGGTCCAAAGAGGCCTTGTACGTTTCTAACTTTTACTCTCTCTTATTTTCCATTTGTTCGTTTTTTTTTTGGGGGGGGGGGGGGGGGTGTTTCATTTGTTATTAAACTGAAATAACTTATTGTTGTATCTAAATTGAGTTTCATTTTGGACTATCCTTTTATTTGATTTAGATATATTGTTTATTTTTCTGAATGATTTATATGTTTTAGGTTGGTGAAATCATCATCAGATTTGAGAAGAAGGGTTTCTCTTTGAAGGGTAATTTCCAATCTCTATTTTATGTGAATGTTATATTGTTTTTGTATTGATCCAAATTATTGTATTGAAACATTCAACGTGCCAATTTTTCTCAGCCACACTTTGCTGAATTGTTTATATATAATTCAAACCTAATTTGCTGAAACTGAATCATCTCTTATTGGGTCTGTTTCCCTTATTGGTGAATTTATTATGTGTTTATTTGAATAAAGGTTTGAAGCTTATGACTGTGGACCGCCCTTTTGCTGAGAAGCACTATGAGGATTTGTCATCGAAGCCTTTCTTTGGTTCTCTGATTGACTACATTACCTCTGGTCCTGTTGTTGCTATGATTTGGGAGGGTGAAGGTGCTGTTAAGACTGGCCGCACTGTTATTGGAGCCACCAACCCTGCGCAGTCTGCTCCTGGAACTATCCGTGGTGATTTTGCTATCGTGACGGGCAGGTTATTAATTAAATTAGTGCTTCTTTCATTTGTGGTTATTGATTCATTCGAAGCAAGTTAAATTATCAATGAGCTTAGCATTTGGATGTTAAAATATTTTATGTCCTGAGTATTCTCTTTGCAGGAATATCATCCATGGAAGTGACTCAGTTGAGAGTGCCCAGAAAGAAATCGCCTTGTGGTTCCCTGATGGCCCTATTAACTGGCAGAGCAGCCTTCACCCATGGATCTATGAGTAAACTAGTGTTTGGTTGAGGAGCCTAATTGTTCCTGCAGTTAGACTTATCCCTATCCCTATCCATATTTCCTTATTTATGGTTACTCCTTGTTCGTGAACTGTTATCAAGTATTGAGTTAAATTGAGACCAATCCTGGTTATGTTGGCTGCTTTCATTCTTGTGGTTGCCATATACAATATTTAAGCTTTTTCGTTGACTGTATTATGAATTGAGTATGTTAATGGTTAGCACATGATGGTTGCACTTTTTATGTTTTTGTTGATGACATCTTTTATCAGGTTGTCAAAATGTATTGATTGATTGAACTAGTTCTGTCTTGGATGGGTTAATGAGTGTTTTGAGGCAGTGTTTTAGGCTACTGGGAACAAAATAGACAGTTATTTTTAATATGGCTGAATTACAAACCAGTGAAGAGAATTTAAGGCTTATTTGTTAAATGTATGAAATTTGAAATTTTATTTATTTTTTTTAAATTTACTTGTTCGTTTTTGGTAACTTTTATTTTGATTTTCATATATTTACACCTGATTTTTATATTAATGGGAAAAAGTTTAAGTGAGAAATAATTATTATATTCTAATAATATTTTTATAAAACATACTTATTTTCTCAACTATAAAATGTAATTTTTTTTCTTTGATTTATAAAGATGTAAATGTTAAATAATCATGTTTAAAATGTTTTTTGTTTATAAAAATAAAAAAATGTCAGTTATATTCGGATATTTAATAAAGAAAAATAAAATGAATATAAATTCTCATATTTTTTACCAAAAAAAATAAAAATAAATGCTACCTTAAGTAGACAAGTTATTATTAAGTGAAATGTAAAATCATCAAATCTATTTCAACACGCCCTATTAGACACTTCTAGATTTTGCTATTTGCGATACCTTATTAGATTCGTATTATTTTTATAAAGATTTTGAAACGTAATATTTATAAAAGATTAGACGTACAAGTTGGCATTCAAGAACTGGAAGACTTATTTGATGTTATCAGATACAATTCTTGGGTTGCATGTGATTGTATCTTAACCACCTCAGCGCCTCCCACACCACCACCCCGCCCCACGCCCCAAAAAAAAAAAAAAAGCACCTTATGCGCTGAAACTCTAACCAGCATAATAGAAAATACACTTTTCATAAATCAAATCAATTAACATTGAGTGGGGAAACAGGAAACTTGGCATTGTGAACCTGGAATGAAATGGCGTAATAAAATTCATCTAAACTTGCATTCTTTTACAAGTGGTGAAATTTGAACCAAAAAGGCCGTTCACCTTATTTACTGGGCCTGCCTACATTATTTGAGGTTATCATGCCAAGGGAAATAATTTTCCACGAGAACCACGGAGTTAGGAGCCGTCCGCACATGAAAGCAACAAATCATTCTACACACTAGTCTCAACCTTACAAACTCGATAATCCCCTTTTTTCCGGATACAGAAAACTTGCGAAAATCAACACTTTCCTAGAAGAATCAAGTGGAAAATGCACTAGCATGGCTTTGAGATGAGTTTTATAAAAGGAAGTAGGAACCGTATCATGTACAAAGCACCATTTAGTTATGAGATCAAAGGAGAATACGCCCACACGATAACATGCATCTTGCCGCTACAAGCCCATTCTTTAGCTTTTGGAACAGCTATTCTATCGAGAAAGAAGGCTGTAGGAGGGCAAATCTTCCAGCCGAGTTACATCTTCAAGCAAAAGCTCCCTTTCCAGTTGTCGGCGTGTGGATTTCATTACCGTCTGCAAAGAAAAGAATATCAGAGAACATACATCTAGTGAAATAGACAGCTGATGAAAAGTGACAACCGGAGAGTTTTTTGTTAATATAAATAAATGACTTTATCTGTTCACAACCTAAAGATGGTTGATATATCAATTTTTGAAATTAATAATCACACAGGGAACTAGCAAGTAGAAGGGACACGTACATTAAAATCCATGTATGATGCTCGCATTGCAAGCCATTGATGATCCATCAGCTTGAATGTAATGCAATAGAGAAGATCAAACGCTGATTCATTTTCTGCAGCATAAGAGCAAAAATGTTACAGGTCATAGGGAGTACTGACTGCAACAAACTTTACATGGTGGATCAACTCCAGATTTTGTGAGAACTCAGAAGTATTTTGACATTACCTGAAAGAAACTTCAAAAATGTTGCTCCCACCATTGTTCGTGGTTTGACTGTAAAGTTAAAGCATGCTGTTAACTTATAAAGAATCATCATTATATCAAAAAAAAAAATTTTAAAATTCTTCCACTGGTCTACTAACATAACTGAAAAAAGAACAGAATGCAATATTCTAAAAACTGAACTGATATCTTGGAACATAGTCATACAGACAAGTTTTGAAAAACACAGAACTGGAACTTCTAGCAGACCCATGTGCTAGATAGAAGCAGCGACAGTTATAAATGATTAAAAAAAAAAAAAGCTGCAGTTTGTGATGCTTCTTTCAGATTCTCAGCAACAGAATTTCTCTTAATATAGGTTTATAAATTAAAAAGAGAAGAATAAGGAGAAGAAGAGAGGGCTTGAAGGGGAAAACTAAAAAGAAATACTATGCACCTGCTTCAAGATCAAGCATCTGAATGAGCATGAATGTGATGTTTACACCAGCTACAGCGAATGGGTATTCCCACACTGACCGATCACCTTCCTGCTTTCGCAGAAGATCCTGGAAGGACTTCTGGAGAATTACCAGTATCATATGCACAGTTTATTATTAACCAGACAAACTTCAAAAATAAAATGAAGAAAATATAGGTACAGGGTTAATACTGAAAGTAAAATAATCAAACACACAAACATCTCTATCACACAAATGCCTGTACATATCTACTTCTGCCGCTACCTAAGACAATGGTATTAAGCATTTGAACAGGAACCAGCTTTATCCCTCAGGCTTGCAAACCGACCAACTAGGGGGATGACAGATGTATTCTAGGCACCAACATTCTTAAAGATTATTTTGAACAAGCTGTTCAACTTATTCCGTACATGATCCCATTATTGTCTTCTATATTTATACATTTATATATTGTACCTTTTTTTCCTCCAAACCTAAATATTTGAAATTATACACCATCATACTAGAATTCCAGAAGAAGTGACCAAACAAATTTCTATTAGAAATTTTTTATCAATTTCTAAACATCAAAATTGTAATGAAACATGTAGCACACAAGATATTTCTAGCAGAAAAACAAATGGGGTGAGAGACAGCACAAGTAAAAAAAATACCGGAAAATTTCTAGCAAGGTACAACAAATTCTCCAAAGATATGAAACCACCACCCCTGCCAGACATCCAAATACAAAAAACATTACCAGTAAAAATTTGATGGGAACACAGAATTAGGGCAAGAAATAGACAACGATGGAATACTACCAATCTACCTAAAATCTGTTGATGGATCTTTTCCTTGCCAACCCATTTCCTTCCACTGCTCAGATATTAAATCACGAAGTTCTTCATCTGGAAAAGCAGCATTCCACAAGGCCCTCAGAGCTTCCTACAGTGGAGCAACGGTAGCATACAACAGTGAGAATAGAAGCTTCTTTCTTTGATATGAATAAGACTAGCAGTTTCATACAGCAACAACTGATCACCTAATGATAAATAAATTCCTAGGACCATGGTATTCCCTGGAAAGAAATTAAACACTTCTAACATTAAGTCTATAGAGCTGATGGAATCAAGAGATGTTTACCCGGTGCTCAGGAATTGAACTGTCGTAGGCAACATCTATACGAAGCTGCAGTCTCTGCAAGCATTCCTCCTGACAGCACCAAAAGTGGAAATTAAACATATTTACATCAGTGATATTTGACTAAAAATCAAAATTGAGACAGATGGGACCCAAAAGAAAATTGATGATACAAGTCTGCTTCCTTTTTAGTACTTGATTGGACATTAATTGCAGAGAACTGAAGAGCATTTTCTAGCACAAGATAGAAAGGAAAACAGTAAAAGAAGACATAAGGATCACTCTCTACTCTGTTTGCAAATTCAAATCCCACCACCACCTCCACCCCAAAATATTTAAATAAAGGTTACCTGAGCAGGGGTTAAATCAAATGAAGGACGAGGATCACTCTCTCTCCTCTGTGCACAAACACAAGAAAGACCTCGACCCAGCCACGCAGCTGATCCTGCGACAACCTCAGCTGTAACAAATAAAACCATCTGCTCATGAAAATGGACCACCTAGACCTTCAACTGCAAAGTGCGAGCTATCATCTCTCCTCAAGTTCATCATTTATTTACAATGATATTTATAGAATTTCCATGTCGAAAAATAGTATCCACAGAGTATGTTTTACAAGCATAAGGATTTTCACAATTTCCAAAGAAATCAACAAGCAGAAATCATAATGAAGAAGATCCACACAAACTTAAACATTCATAAAAATTTAAAAGCAAATTGAAGCAGCATGAAAAGTAATGCTTATCAAATTAAGAAATACTGAACAGAGTTTAATGAGTAGAAACACAGGTGACATGTTTGTAATCAAATATTTCAATAAGAAATTTGCAGTTGCCAAATTTCACTATCTTCGGAATTACATATTAACCTAACAACAAAAAAACAATAATTCAAAAATAGAAATTAGTATTTTACAACAAGCTCACCCACCACAACAAATTTGAATCTCCGAAAACATGAAGAAGAAGCTTTCGAAGCTTAAGCATACACTGAGTTAACCTCCAGATCCAAAATTCAATCAATTCAAATAGAAGAAAAAGAAAAATCACTTCAGTGTGAATTAGAACAATTATTGTGTTAATAGAGAAACTGAGAGAGTGAAAGTTACCAGAAGTTGAATGGCAAGTGTTCCCTCTGTCCAGTCCTTGAGAAATTCTTCTCACAGCGACAAAAGAACCTCCTCTTTCATCCATCTCTCTCTCTTCTCTCCTCTCTCTATGCCATCCACATCACCATCTCCAATTCACAAACCCTAACAAACACACGCACACATAGGTAATCAGATTCTAATCAAAACGACACCGCATGTTCGAATTTTCTCGGATAATAGAATAGAGACAAAACTGAATCCAAACAGTACCTTAAGGCAGCCGAAAGCGAACCGGAACCGAAAATGTAGGAACAATCAGTATCGAACCGGATCGGCAATAGCAGTGACTCACTCCGAAATCACAGAAGATTCCAGAATATTCGTAGATAGAAAAGAGAAAGAAAGAAATACTAAAATGAGTTCAATTAAAGTCAGCTCTGTAAACAACTGGCAGCGGAAAAAATGGAGCTCGGTTAAAAGAGTGGACTGGTTCTTGGAAGAATCTTTAAACGATAAAGCCAGGGTTTCGAGATCTACAAATAAGGTGTCAATTAGATGAGAGAGAGAGAGAGAGAAGTTACAACTTCCAGAGAAATACAACTTTTTTCTTTTCCCTTTCTTTTTTGGCTCGTAACGTGGTGGTGGTGGTGGACCGGTGGTGTTGCCTTGTTGCTGTTGCCTTGTTGGCGGGTTTCGTTGGGTGAACCGTGGGGCCGATTTAGAGAAAAGCGAATTGGAGATTACGAAATGGGATTGATTAATTAGGTAACGCCTTTCGGAAGTTGAATCCTTTTATAGCTCGCATTAATTATTGTTATTTATTATTTGTTTTGAAAAAAGGATTAGGATTTTTTGGACTTGCGCTTACGTATTGCCAATTTAATCGAATGATGATGGTGATTCATGTCGTTTGAAGATAACGGGCGCAGTGCGGGAAAAGGCCGTTGATTGCTGGGCACCCACTCCACTGTGAAGTAACTGTTGGGCGTAATTTAGTAATTTCATATATCTTCAAGTTCATTCTTAGATTGAGGCGAAATATTGTCTGTAATTTATTAAAAATTTTTAAATAATATTGTTGAAATTAGTGGATTTTGTTCAGATACATGCAACATTGAATTACAATTAGATGTTTCTTGTTCGCATTTTGCTGTATATTGGTGATAAATTTGATGTAAAAATTATAACAAGAACCAAAAGTTAAGAGGATCATATTTAAAAAAAAATTTTGAACCTAGATAATTTTAAATGATTCTTATAAATTATAAAAAAAATAGTAATATTTATCATTTTTTATAGTCTGTATAATAATAGTAATGTTCATATTAACCTCTTACAATATATATATATATATATATATATATATAACTAAAAAAGTTTAGCATTGGTTCCGATGAATACAAATTATTGAAGTATATTATTATAGTTTGGCTCTGGGTTGAAATGAAAATCTAATTTCGCCACTGAATTGGAATTAAGGGGAAGTGAAAATTCGGAACTACCCTTGTGAAGAAAAGTGGGGGAAAAAGTCACATGGGATGTTGCCAAGGATTGGACCAGCGCACGATGGATGAGTTCATTTAAGTGAGACCCCACAGGAACATAATTTGTACTTGCTCACTTATGATAACCTCCAAATGAGAGTGATGGTCCACACGCATGGCATGGGTGGTTTCTTTTCCACTTTCTACTCTCCATTATAAAAGCTAACGTCGGTCTATCTTAAAGTCAATCTTTCACGTAATTAAATAGAAAAATGCGAAAGAGAGATAAAGACGAGAGAAAATACGTTGAGAAAGAAGAGAGGGAGTGCGCTCGGTGGAGAGAGCTCAAAATTCTCTCACCTTTTCTCTTCTTTTTTTTTTAACATTATTCAATTAAATATTTTATCATTCCAGTAAATTTATATTAAAAAAAAAAGAACACAATATCGCTTTTTATCACCTTTTCGTCGCCTTCACTTTCATTTTTAAGTGGAATCACTATAGCAATAGTAAAATTGAAGTAATTCAAAAAAAATAAACAATAATAAATAATGCCAAATATGCATTTGCAAATGATGATTAATGTGTGTCATGTCAATAACAATGCTTAGGCTGTAGTTACAAAGCGATTGGTATAATTTGTTAAGTCTCTTTCATTCTTAAATTGAATTTAAAATTTTAGTACTTAAGAATAATGAAGCAACAAGAGGAGCCGGCTAAAAGAAAAAAATTTAATCAATTGAATTATTTAAGTTTTAGTCCGGTTGATAAAAATATTTAATGCGAAAATAAGAGAATTCGGATCGAATCTTACTTATAGGGAAACAAAACTAATTTGTCATTAGAAGGAAATTAAAAAAAAAAAAGGAACTAAATCTCAAAATAGGTCATTTGATAAAGTAGCTGTTTGGCAACAAGACTTTTTGAGGATGTACCAATTAACAAATGTGTGATAAATAGGAGCATTTGTTTGGCAAAAAGGATATGATTAGGGTGACCAAATAACTCGATCTGATCGAAAAATTTTGAGTTTAAATTGGATGTAAAAAAAGCTCTAACTTTATCAGATTAGGTACCTAACGCGATATGCATATAATTATAATTTGATCTGATCCAAATTCGGCTTAAACTTTTAATTCAATCTGAATTATATTAAGATCAAATTCTAAATAAACTCGATTGGATTGATCTCAACCCAAATTTTCCCACCCCGAAATGTGATAGTGAGTGTGTAGGTAAAGGACAAACCAGCGAATTATTCATATTATTTTCTTTACAACAAAGCATGTAAAGTGCTTTTGGACAAAAACACCGCGGTCATTGTGAACAACCACAAAAATAAATGAAAATGAAAATTACTTAACACACACACACATATATATATATATATATATATGTGTATGTAAGTATGTTGAATGTAATATCACACAACGATAAGATTTTTTGTTTTACTTTTTCAATTACTGTAAATCAATACATTACCGCAGGGGAATAGGGGATGTTGATTTTTATCAGGTGTTGCTGCTGCCTGCACTCTACGTGATGTTGCACATAAATTGTAATTCAAATTAAAAAAAAAAAAACAAAAGGGCTGGCTATACGTGACAGGATAACCGATGACGCACATAAATTGTTCAACTAACGTGACCTAGAACAAACGAATTTGACTGATATTGAGATATAATATTAATTAGTTTTCTCCCAACTGCATACAATTCCATTCTGTAAGTTGGTAAATATAATCTTCAAAGATTTAGAAAAAAATACAAAAATAAATATTTTATTATTTAAATCCAACCAACATATTGACCTTAAAAGACCGAGTAAATGGTATACAATATATTATGTCCATGGACTTGGTGGGCACCTAAAGCTACTCTATATCTTATGAATGCATTGAACTAAGTTTTAATGCTATATTGTGATTAAATAAACCCCTCATTATTTCTCATCCGCATTTTAAAATTTGTGATTCGTCAATTTAATATTAAGTAAAGATTCTGCATCAGATAATGTAAATTTAATTGGTCTAAATGTTAGAGATTTCAATAATTTTAACACAACTATATAAGCCCTACACGTTTCTATTATTTCCGCTTAGATTATATTTCTATTATTTTCACTTGGATATTAAATGATACTGGATTATTATGAAATTGTTTACATTATTATTTGGTCATATTATTATTGGTAAATTAAAATTTAGTTATATTTTTGAATTATTTATTATGGATTAAATATATTTTATGTTATTTCCAAAAAAATTAATATTATTGGTAAATTAATATATCTCTATTACAAATTTAAATTATTTATTATAGATTAAACAGATATATGTTGTCCCCCCCCCCCCCCCCCCCAAAAAAGATTTTATGTGCTAAAATTTTTTACAAGTTATTGTGCTTACATTATCACTAATATTAATAGTCAAATAAAGTCAATCGATCAAAATATAAAAATTTGAAACAATTCAAAATTACGTGTCAAATTTTGGAACCTGCCACTTTTTCGCTTTTTCATGAAACAATAGGGACACCAATGCTATGGACCAACGAAAATACATCCATGTCGTTGAAAATTTTTTTGGGTTAATGTAGGCACCATGCACCAGGTGCACAGCGTAGCTCACCCTTGAATTATAATGATGTACCAAGGGGTGTGTATATATGTACATAATTCTTCTCAAACGATAATTTATTAAAGTGAATTAAGATACAAATTTTTTTTAATATATTGAAAATTATATATTTTTATTTATTAATGTACTGAAATTTACATATATATATATTTTTTATCTTTTACTAACATTGTATTGAGAATACCTCATTAAGAAGGAATATATGTATATATATGAAATCGGATATTTGAAGAGATGTTAAATAAAAATAATCTCGGCCGCCTCAGGAGACAGACTATTTGGTAGTTATTGTAGGAATGTATTTTGAGTAAAAGCCTCATGCATACATTCAACAGAAAGGAAGTGTGGAACATTAATTGATTTGATTTAGATAGAGTCAAAATACAGATCGATGAGGCCGACATGATATGTTAGGCTTAGGCCTATCCATTAATAACAATTTTCAGGTACCAGACGTGGAAACTCCGTTTTATCAAAGACACTTGTCGGATCTAAATTTTGTAATTTGACCATGCATGCATGGTAAAGGAGGCAGAAATTTGAAAATATATAAGACTGGAAAATAATCCCAATCCATGTGCAGTAACAAAAGCTCTAATAAACAAAATCCCAATCCAAGTGCAGAAAACAAGAACCCAGTTTTTTTTTTTTTAAATTTTCACATGCAAGTGATTTGTAAACTTGGGTCTCTTATTAAAACATACAAATGAGAGAGGGAAAAAAAAAAGAAAAAAGAATGAAAGCCAAGCACAGTACAAGAGGCGAAATATCTTAGGCGTGTGTGAACAATTATTTCAATGAGAGAGAAAACTCATACATTTTCTCTGCCTTCTAAGTTAATTATAATTAAGGTTAAAAAAGTGGAATTACGAGGGGGTTTTCATGAGTTGGATGAGGGGTTTTACGAGAATATTTGAGTGGTGTCGAAAGCCTAACTCCTAAATAATTGGGCAGCCATCCTCGTTATTACGGCCCAAAAGCAGTTTCATCACGGGCTTTTGATTTGTTACCCAAAAAAAAAAAAACAAATCATTTCTTAGCTAATAATAAAATAAAATAGAATAATGAGAAGAGAAGACACTACGCTGCATAGTACGTACCAGAACCGGATAAGACGGTTGGAGTTGCATATTTTACCCCGTGTTTGCTCATTGAAAAGTAAAAAAGAATATTGATAGGGTTATTTCGGGAATACAATTACAAAAGCCAATAAATTCAGGTAGTACAACGGCAGCACTTGTACAACGGCGGTGTGGTGAGCGGTCGGAGGAGAAGTGAAAATTGCAAAGATGCAGCAGCAAATGCAATCGTTTGGATTTGGGAACAGCAGCACAGTTAAGTTAGGGTTGTTTCATCACACAGTGAGTCTCTCATCATCACACACAAACACAATTCCATATTTGATGAATTTCAACGCATCAAATTCAAAACCGAACCCTAAGACTACGAAGCTGCGGAGCTACAAGGCCAACCAAGAGAAGAACAATAGAGATAGAGTGGAGGTCAGGGGCAAACAGGAAAATGTGTGGAGCGTTGATAATGAAGTCGCAAAAGCCGAGCAAAAAGAGTCTAGGACGAGGAGAAGAGGGAGAAGGAGGGGCGCCAAAGCCAAGGGGAAGACTGGTCAGGTTTTGGTTTCTCCCGCCATGTTAATGGAAATTGAAACTGTCCTTCAAACTCAGGTACTACTACTCTACTGTATTATCTTTTATTTTTATCTTTATTCATTGGAATTTCTTTCTTTTTTCAATTCCGGGAATTGTATTATATTGTATTTGCAGCTCTTTCTTGATAAACAAATATATAAATATTAAATGAAAAAAAAAACTGATTTTGAATTTTATTGGCTCAATTCAGGAACCTGTAATAAAACCTGCATGGTACACATTTGCTAGCAGTGTGAGTGGGATATGGAAGGGGGTTGGGGCAGTGTTTTCTCCCATGACTGCTGAAATGGAACCAATTGAAATTGGAAAGAAGAATGAAAACTTGTACGACTGTTATACTCTTTCTCGTGTCGAGGCGGTGCCTTCGTCTTCTGGAGCACAGACATCTCTGATTCAAAGGAAGATAAATTGGGTAACTCTGAACCCTCATGGTGAAATGTTGCAGCATATTGGAAGCACTCATAATAGTAAAAGTAAACAAGTGTTCAAGGATCGGAATGGATTTTCGCCTACAGAGGAAGTGGTTGATGGCAGTGTAACATTGCCTAATTTCAAGTCTTTTAACTTTGAAGCAAGTGATGTGATGGAAGAAGATGTCATGGGCAATGAACCTGGCCTTGTTTTCTTTGAGGTATGATGTATTCCACCATGGATGGGGATTAGTTACAACATATCACATTTTATTTGATTGTAAATTGAAGTGGGAAAAAGTTACTATGTCAAGACATTAATAATTTAATGATTTAACTGTTTGATTGGCAGGATGGATCTTATTCTAGGGGTCCAGTTGATATTCCTGTTGGTGATGTTGATGATTCGAAATATTACCTTTCGCCTACTTTCAAGTTTGAACAAGTTAAGTTTAGCACGTCATATTTATTATTGCCAGGAATTGTTTTCATTATTATACATTTTTTTTTTCAGTAGCCGCTGCTATGATCTATGATCTAGATTTATATGCAAGGACTGCAGCCTTTCAGTGTGCCTGGTTGAGCCTCCAATTTTATCAATTCAGCAGTAGCTGAGGGAGTTCTACTGTACTTATAGAACTGTTAATATGCTTAATTTACTGGTTTAATGATGCATTCTTTGCCTGGGCTGATTCCACTCCCAAGTCCTAAATGATTGTTGAATGGTGTCTAATGCACTGAATTATTCTGTTCTTTCTTCTACTGTTCTTAATTTGTACAAGTTTGTGTGGAATATACCTTTTTTCAGGTTGAACTAGAGGGAGTTCAAAGTAGATCTTCAAAAGCTTACAAATAGCGAACCTATTATTCAATTCTTAATGTTTTCTTTCTCAGTGTTTGGTTAAAGGATGCCACAAAAGACTCCGTATTGTTCATACCCTAGAATTCAGTAATGGGGGTTCAGACATACAGATAATGAGAGTTGCTGTTTATGAAGAACAGTGGGTCAGCCCTGTAAATATTCATGATGAAAGGTATTCCTCCTATACTTGGGGACCCATTTGTTACATGAGTTGGTCAAGATTTGACTACCGGTTAACTGTTTAGCAACTTACATTTTTTCATGCAGAAACTTAACTAATGTAATTTTGTAAACAGTGATCTGGAGTTTGATATAAAGCCCTTTTCTCAGAGGAAACGAACCCAGCCATCAGAGCTGATTGGGGCTTGGAAGGTGTTTGAGGTGAGCGCTACTCCTGTGTTTGGCGATGAGCTGATGATGCAGGAAAGCAATGGCACACCGTATGTGTATCTTTGCACAGAAACCTTGAAAAAGAGAAGCTTGCCTGAGAGTTCAGTCTACTTTGGAGAGGAAGAAATCCTAGACATGCAAGACGTGACCATCCTCTGGCTGCCAGGAGGAGTGACAGGTTATGTAGATGTTGGTAAGGATGGAGTCCTTTGTATTGGAGTTGGATGGTATTCCGATGAGGGAACCAATCTTGTTATGGAAAGGGATTATGGGTTAGATGGGAAGCTCAAAGAAGTCAGATGGAAATCAGAGGTAAAGAGAAGGTGGTCTCATCCAATGACGGCACAATAAGTTTTCACTTCAAACATCTTTTATATGCTTTTTAATTTTGTTAACTCGTGCGTTACACAGATCTAGAAGTTTTTTTTTTAATTTTTAAATTTTAAATTATGGTGTAACATAATTTACAAGATCAGTCGGCGTCTTTTTTCTTTTTCCCTCTTCCGTAAGCGAACCATACATTACTGCGACTCCGTCACTTGCTCTCAGAGGTGGGTTGATTTTTAATAGAGCAAAGTGGTTATCAACCGCAAAGGGAAAGATTATTCAAACAGCCCGAAGCCAGCCATAACAGACAGCAACATTCTACTCAGCCAACATTTCCAAATCCACAGATCCTTACATAAGCCACGCACAAACCCAGATAATAACAAAGGCAAAAAGATGTAAAACTACAAAGTCCACATACTAATGAAGCAGTTGTTACAATACAAAAGCAAGACCCCCGAACAGATATTGTAAGGCAGAAACCATGATGCTGTTTATATAGGTTTGATCTTGAAATGAAGTGAGATGAGAGAGAACACAAAGCACTTCAAGTCCTGCAACCACAAAAATTACCTATAAGAACCAACCAGTGCAAGGACACATAATGCAAACTTAGGAAAAATCCACATTTGGCAAGTTGATATGAAGTCTACCACAAAACTGATGGGAAATAGAATTAAGAAAAAAAAAACTCAAATATCCATGTAAAGCAATTATTGGACGAGTGTGACAAGACTACTGAACTTAGGTGGCTGCTAAACATTGGAGCATCACATTGTTTTCCTCCCACAGGTTTCCTACTCACATGTTCAGTAAACTTATGCTAAACAACCACAGCAAAGGCAGCTAACAAGTCAATGATGTGCTAATTTGGACCTTTCAATGAGGCAATAACTTCATAGAACACATTTTTCCAGCTAACAGAATTGAGCATTGATTTCTTTATTACTCAGCATATCACTCTTAAGAAGAGAGAGCACACGGCACAAGCAAGAGAAAAATGGCAGCGTCGAGACTTCAACATCACTTGCCAAGAGGCATCTTCAAGAATAACAAAAAATGAAATTCATACTTCTCAGTTAAAAGAGAATGCAAGATCTCAACTCAAGTAACCTCATATCTAAATTTTGATAAACCTTGAGATGATGCAACTTCAAGGATAACAAAAAATGAAATTCACACTTCTCAACTTAAAGCAGGAAATGCAAGATCTCAACAGTGGAAACCTCATATCTAATTTTGGATTAAGATCAGCTTTTGATTTTAGCTCTTTTGAGCTTTTAAGGATCTTGTGCAATATGTCTATTAGTGACAGTGTATGGTAGGATTTAACTTCTTTATTTTCTTTATTTATTAACCATCAATCACCCACATATACTTTAGCTTAGGAGGAGATCAAATCATGATAAAATCCTAATCCTTAAATTTTACTAAAACCTTGGAATGATTGTACAAAACCAATATAAAAGACTCAGTAACCTCATAAAATGAAATTCGTACTTCTCAAGTTAAAGCACATCCACCAAAGAGTATTCACTCCTAATATCATAGACTCAGTAACAATAATATCAGACAAACAATGGAAAGTAAAACGAAATATTTGCAATCTCTCACTGCTTGCAATAGCAATTATAAATTAGTAAACACGTTCTATTCCCATCAATAAGAAGGCGGGAACCAAGTCTAACATATTTAAATAAAGAAACTAGATGTAGGGAAAAATAAAGAACAAGTTGATGAGCAGACCTGCACAAGATAATAGAATATACGAAGGCCTTCCGGATCCTTACTACTCTGGACGTCAACAAGTGATCCAATTTTTGAAGTAGTGAAGGAGATATGTTCATTTCCCATTACAATCTCCAGCTCCTGCCGTCCAACACGGTCAGGCTCCGGCCAGTTGTTATCATCTTCCTTCATGATCTGAACAAAAACCCACATTTTACCATCAGAACAACCATGAACAAGAGACGCACTAATATGTCATGGAAAAACAATGTAGGTCATAATCAGGCCCCAAAATCAGAGCCCTAGAGAAAGAAGGCATCAACAAGAGTAGACATGAAGACTCCAATTGAAATTTAAATTTCTGTGCACATAACCATGCTACATTTGTCTCTAATAATTCGAGAGCATCGGCTTGTTGTACACATATTATCAAAATATAAACTTTAAATATAAAAGCAAGCTCCCCCCAGAACATTGTCTGAAAGGTGTAGGTCATGACCGTACACCCTCAAATCAGAGCCACTCCAGTAACCGAGGGAATCATCATGGACGGGCATCAGACCCTCTTTACATTTCAATTTCTATGCAGTATTACCATGCCACTTTCATCAGGCATCTACGAATTCCAGCACATCGGCTTATTGCGCACAAATTATTAGCGACAGCATTTGAAAGAGAACAAAATAACTCAAGAATAAAAATAATAAATAAATAAAACCCTAGATTAACAAATTTAATGGAAACAAAATAATAATAGTAATAATAAAATTAATAAACGGCAACCCTAAGAGGGAAAACAAAAGAGGAACCTCGCTCTCGGAAATGATGCGGCGGCATTCGCGGAGGACGGCGGGGGTGAGGAAGACCTCTTTGCGAATCATAGTATCGTTTTTGTAGTTGGAATTATTAGCGTATCGGAGCTTGCCATCTGGCCGAAACTCGAACTCCAAGAACTCGTGACCGAATTTGCCCTTGTGCCCTACGTAGTAACGAAGATAAAACTCTCCATCTTCTTCTCCGGCCATTGTTTCTGTTTCGACTTTCAATCAGAGGGGAGAGGACAGATAAAATCCGATGCCCTCCTAGCCCTAGTATATGTATGTTTGTGACAGATTTAACGGGGACGATTAAAAATTTATTTAATCGACAATGGGCTGAATCGGGTCGGGGCGGGCTGGGCTTGTTAATTGAATACACTAAATACACTCCAATTATTTTATTTTATTTTATTTTATAAATATACATTTAAAATTTCAAAATTTTATCTTAAAGAATGTATCTCGTGATGTGTTATTTATTAAATAATTAATATTTTTCTTCATAAATTTTAAGTGATGTTTTTGATAAATTATAATTTCACTGATCAATTAGTAAATAAACGTCGCATTTGATATAAAAATTTTGAGATGCATAATACCAATCAGCTACTAATTATTAATATTAGTCCTATGTAACGTAATTGCATGACTGAAAATATTGTGAGCTTAATTAATTAGAATATAAATGTAAGGGATATTATCATTTTATTACTAAAGTTATTCTGACATATCATCTCAATATCATAGTTTGTCGAAAAGTGCATTTTATTACCAAACGTTTGCGCCATTATCAATTCACTGCTATTTTGTTAAGAACGTTAAAAATTTATTGATGTCTTGTTGATGTCATAAGAGCATTAAAGATATTTCTAGGTGTAAGAGTACAATTATTTGTTAATTTGATAGATAAATTATTATTTTACTACTAAATTTTTAGGAGAATTATCATTTTATTACCTAAAGTCATTCTGACATATAATGCTTAAATTACAACGGATAAAATTATTTTTTAAACTCTTGAGGGTAAAATTGACTTTTAACTTAATTTATGTTAAAAATTAATGTTTTCTTTACAGAATAGTAGTGAATTGATAATAGCGCAAATGTTTGATAGTAAAATGTACTTTTCGGCAAACTATAGTACTTAAATAATATATTAGAATAATTTTGATAGTAAAATGATAATTTCCCTAAATCTAATATAATGTAAGTACACAGTATATTACTTGTAAAATCACTACATAAAAATATAAAATTTACACATCTCGCTAAAATAAAAATTACAGAAATTTATGAAAACAAGGAGATCCAAGTCCAACCATCCAAATCCAATAGCACTGCCTCTACCCTAGCTAGCCCATCACAGCCACCACGAGGAAAGAAATTAAAACAGCCATGACGTTGTAATACAAGCTACAGAAAAAACAAGCAGCTCCATTAGCGGGTGAAGAAGTGGTGGATGGGGGAGTGCCGGTGGTGGCGGGAGTGGACGGCGGAGAGCCACTTGGGGTGTTGGTGCCGGAAGGAGATGCTGCGACGACAGTGACTGCTAGCTTCATGCCTCCGGGACAGTGACCTGCGGATGGGCATATGAAGTATTGTGTTCCAGGTGCTTTTAAATTAATTCTCGTGTTTCCATCGTCGTGTGATTCAAGTGCATTTGAAGATGCACAATTGTTGTAATCACTCTCGCTTACTCTGTCCACCTTGTGTAGTCCTCCGTAATTGAAAACTACATATATATATATATATATATACATATATGTATTTTAGAGATACTATATTTGTTGAATACTCTATACAAAATTAAAGTTGCATGGTTAATTTTAATGCATCCGGAATTTTTAAAAAAATTATAGACATCTACATGAGACGACATAATTATTTTCAAGTTGCTAATGCTACGTACATATATATATTCATGTTAAAAAATAAACAAATAAATAAATAAACCTTACCAAGAACATCACCAACTTTGAATGTTTTACCAGAAACCCAACCTGTATAATCAAAACCTTGAGTCCAGCCGCTGGTGTCGCCAACGGTGTACTCAACGGCATAAACAGCCGGAGCAACGAGGAGGAGAATGAGGAGAGCAGTTGCCATAGTGGCCATGTTAATTTCTGAATTCTAATGAAGCCTGGAAAATAAGGACTCAAAAGAGAGCTAGAGCTAGCTAGTGGAGACGTTGCAAATTGAAGTGCTTTGGATGTTACATGTTATATAGAGAAACAGTGAGATAATGCCCATGTCTTGGGGTTAAGTTAAAATCATCACTCTCCAACTTTTGATTTATTTGTTTAATGCTGCTTTCTTTCCTTTCAAACAACTAACAACCTAACGATGTATTTTTTAAATCTGAATATTTATCTATTCTTTCTACCTAATGCATTTAGAAATTTAAAGCTAGCTGGAGCTGACTTTGAAGCTCATCTAGGATTCTGGCTGCTTATTTACTAACCATATATTTTTTTGTTTTTCTTGCAAAATTTACAGAAACTTCTTCTCTCTTCAAAAAATAATGTGGAGAGAGTGGGAGTACCTTATTTTATTTTATTTTTTTAATAAGAATTACTGGTAACATTGCGGTTTCATAAGTCAATTATTTGAGTTCATCAATCACCCTTCAAGTGCCAATCCATTTGAAGATGTTAACATTTGTGGCTTAATGTAAGTACTTTATTCAGTGGTAATCATGCTTTAAAACATATTAATTATTTTTAAGAATTCTCATACGCAAATGTCTCTGTAACTTATAGTCTTATACAAAACTGTTACACACACATATATATATATACATAACCTTGTCCCAAGATACATGTACGTAGTACCAAGCAAGCAAGCTAACATCTATCCAAATCCAATTATTCTCCAATATATATATATATATATATATAGGTCACAACGTTTTTCACATTAAATAGTTCTTGAATGATAGTCACCTAATTTTGTATAGATCATGATGAAGGGATTAGGTTAGCATGATCCCACATCTTCTTATCCTCACATAATGAAAATGGTAGTAGTTATCTAAATAAAATGTTTGGTCATATGTGATGTATATATATTGACTATGAACGCATGTGTGGAAGGAGTCGGTACTTAGAGTTGTTAAAGCATTCGTTATTTTATGCATCAGAAATGATTTTTTTTCTTTAATAATAACAAACAAATTGTATTTATTATTATTAAATTCTATGTGAGTGGTCAAATCTTAAAATTATTCTGCTGGCCGCCTAATCTGCCTGATTATATATATATATATATATATAATTTTTTTTCCGTGCCATTACATCAATTCTGTCAATGAAGTGAAAAACAAAAAAAACACAAACTCAAATTAACTTGTGTATAATAGTATTGCAATTAGGCAAAGAATTGATTCGAGTTCACGCCAACATTATCAAAAGATAATTAAAAAGATGTGAAATTATCAATTCCGCAACATGTACATAATAATGGCGTATTTCATGCAAATAAATCTGGTAAAGTCACACACACTCAGACCCAAAACTTTGGTTTCTTTCTTTTTTTTTTTTTTCCCTTTTCATTTCGATAAGATTATTTTATTTAGCATTCCTTCTTTTACCTTGGTTCAATTATTTCCTTTAAAAAGAATTTTCTCGAATTTATTGGTTTATCTAATACTTACATCATATGGTAAAGTTTTGAGAGAGTGTTAATTATTTATGAGAAGAGAAAAATAGCATTATCATTTTATTTTTCTCTTTTTTCCTCTTTTCTCAAATTGATAGAATGAGTATAGTGACAAATTATTTTTAATATAAAATAACGTGTCCATACATATATAATTAGATGAATGAAAATATAAAATAATAAAATTAAATAAATCATGTTGACCATGTGGTGGGATCATCTTCACTTGATCAACCAAAGAATGTCGCACAAAATCTTCTTCAGCTTTCTCATTTGGCCTAAGTAGTGGAAAGTATAATAGCTCTTCGGCTAGAAATAAGCAGCTCCCAGTTTTCGTCTCTCGCTTGGCATCACAAAATCTTTTCATTCAATGGGGGTATAGTTGGGTGTTTTTGTTGTTCCGCACTCTATGAATTGAACCCGATGGTGGGTATGGGTCTCAATAAAACAGGTGCGGCCGGTCTATTTGCACGCTAATAAATTCAGCGCAGACCAAGCTTGCCCAAATGCAGCACGAACATGCGTAGAAGACTTTTATGATGAGAATGAGATTGGAATCACAGCTACAAGGGGACATAAGAGACCTTTTCACATGATATTTTTACCTCAAATCTCGTCCACTTTGTACGCTAGGAATGGTAACAATTCCCATAGGTCCTAAACAGGTGGGGGCCGATTACTTTGGATCGGATAGGTTCCGAAAAGCTTAAAAAAAAATTAAAAAAGAGAAGGAGTTGGATTCATTTTAAGGATAACTACAAGGCCCAAAAATAGTTCAAGTTTGGGTTCGGAGATTTTATCGGCCCCATACACAAACCCTAATTTAAAATTTTCTATATTTAAGAAAATTAAAATAAAAATATAATAAAATTATTACAGTCTAGCGTCGGGGCAAGGAAATGGGCCCAGCTCTGAAGCTTGTGGACGAACGGCATCCAGAGTCCTACAAAATGTTCAGTTGCAGAGAATTCCTTGACTTTATCTCAAGCAATGATTTCACAAAATTGAAGTTTCATTGATACGCTGAAGATACAGCCGTAAAAAGAA
This sequence comes from Citrus trifoliata, assembly GCA_018350135.1. Lineage (NCBI taxonomy): Eukaryota > Viridiplantae > Streptophyta > Magnoliopsida > Sapindales > Rutaceae > Citrus > Citrus trifoliata. The sequence goes on along the minus strand of CM031386.1, from coordinate 43,291,967 downwards.
ATTGGAGTGGAGCTCCAGGCGCATATAAATATTTCCGAATTTTACTTTCAATTTTTAAAAATCTAAATAGCGTCCCAACTAATTCATGGCAAATATCATCGTATGTAACATGATCCTATTATTATGATTACTGAGAAATTAGTTGGTAAAAAATTTGTAAACATGTGGTATTTTCTTTTAATATTTACCATCAAAGCAAAAGAATAAAATAAAAAATTAATTGGACTAGATCAAGTTGAACGAACATAAGCAAGCCAAAGCCCGAAAAATGAAAACACGTCACAATAAATAAATAAATCGAATATTCCTCAACAGTCTGTGTATTTCCAATAATCTCCTATTGTGTTCTCCTAATTAACGAAAGGCCTTTGCTTGTCGTTTCAGTATTTTTCTTTCTTTTTTTCTTTTTTGTCTTATCTTCTGTTTTTGTTGACATTTAATTTCCCGGCGAAACTCATATCACGAGATCTCGCCGAAGATAATAATCTGTTTTGGTTAACCGAACCCGAAGCTTTTTTCTTTTACACAAATCTACGACGATGAATCCTGAATAGTAAGCTCCTCTAATTTTTTAATATCTATTTATTTTTTTTCAAAAAAGTATATGTAGTATTATATTTTGTATTGTTATGCGCCGTCGTTTTAGGGTGTTGATTATGATCTGAGAATCCCGTCTTGTTATGCTGAATTGTTAGTTAGTATTCATTGTCAATTTAATGTTCTTAGATCCTTTGATTTCTGTTGAGATGATGACTCTGTTGAACTAATTACCCGTACCTTTGTGGATCAATGATTCCGTTTTGAACAAGTTTGTTGTTTGCATCTCTGTTGTCTCTTTTGAGCTTATTTGGAAATTACAACGTCCTTTTAATTTCTTTAATTGTTTTGTTATTCATTGTCTATTTGGGATCAATTGATTCGTCGTGTTCAATCTTAATGTATGGGAATGTTTTGTTTTCTAATCACTATAGCACTTAGAATTAAATGATTGGTGAAAGCGTCCTCTGTTTGCTGAGGTGAGGTGGATGATAAATTGTGAGGAATTTGCAGCATGATGTGGAACTAGCTCAGGTTTAAGAAATCTCCAGTAATAACATTTCTCGGAACAACATATAAAGAATTACATATTTTGCAATGATAAGCAACTAGTTTTGTTTTCTCATCTATCATTTTCTTTTCTTCAAATTTCCTTTATTGTTTCAGTCTATTCCAATGAAGCATAAGCCTGACACAGGAAGTTGGATTTTTTCTTGTGCTTTTGCAGTGACTATCTGTTTAAGCTTCTGCTTATTGGAGATTCCGGTGTTGGCAAATCTTGTCTTCTCTTGAGATTTGCTGTAAGGTTCTAGAGGGTTGTTTGCGTTAAATTTTGAAAGTGAATGCATCTTTCTTTGTTGACTTTGTTTTTCTTAATTTTCTTTATTATGCTTTGGTCCAGGATGATTCATATATTGAGAGTTACATCAGCACCATAGGAGTTGATTTTGTAAGTAAAATTTACTTATGTTTTATTTGTGTCACAACCAATACAGATCCCATAAAGACAAACCAACACTGATAATCTGATATCAATTTCTTTTTTTGGATAGAAAATACGCACTGTTGAGCAAGATGGGAAGACCATTAAACTTCAAATTGTATGGTTTGATTCTCCCTGCAGATTGTTTATATTCTATGTCATTTAGTACAATAATTTGTTGCTCATTAGCCCCAAGCTTTTCACAGTTTTGGTCCTTAGTTTCTGCCATCACCTCTTCCTAGGGCTACAATTTCTTAAATGACTTACAAGAAGTTGATTTGCTATTTGTTTGATATGCAGTGGGATACTGCTGGTCAAGAACGATTTAGGACAATCACCAGCAGCTACTACCGTGGGGCACATGGTATCATAGTGGGTGATCTCAATTCTTTTCTAAAACAATCTTTCAGTTCATCTTCAACTCCTTTTTGCTTGTTCTTACAATGAATATTTCCACTGGATGTCTCCTCTGGTAGATTGTTTATGATGTGACAGACCAAGAGAGCTTCAATAATGTCAAGCAGTGGTTGAATGAAATTGACCGTTATGCTAGTGATAATGTCAACAAACTTCTGGTTGGAAACAAGTGTGATCTCACTGCGAATAAGGTTGTCTCGTATGAAACAGCCAAGGTATATCTACTTCTCTACACTGGCATTTTCTTTTTTCCCCTTAACAAGGTTCAAGGCACCCCCCCCCCCCCCAAATTACGTGTCACAGTAAATTTTGTATAATGATCCGAAATTGCTAGTCCACCATTCTTAATGGTGAACCTTTATGTCGATTCGTATTGCATTCATGAAGATAGTCTTTAGTTGCTGGCCAGTAAAGGCACTAGAGTTTGAGTTGGGATAAAAAGGCTGCCTTCAAAGATTATAACTCAAAGACTCCTTACCTTAGGAGCTGGATAAGTGATATGTATGGCGAGCATTCTGTTGACCCCTTGTCCTCTTCTTCTTTATTAGGCATTTGCAGATGAAATTGGAATACCTTTCCTGGAAACCAGTGCAAAAGATTCTACCAACGTGGAACAGGCATTTATGGCTATGGCTGCTTCAATCAAGGATAGGTATTGATGCATATTTGCTTTCTATATTAAACGCGAAATAGATTGATAGGAGTATCGTATTTTGCCTTCTTTTTGAAGAAGTCTTCAGATTACATAACGCCATAACTTCATACAGTTACTTATATTACCTGCTTCCACATGAAACGCCCTTAAATATACTACTATTGCTTATTTTGTGCATGTTTAGTGTTTAATAATGCTTTTAAGTTTATAATTGTATGCAGAATGGCAAGTCAACCATCCATGAACAATGCAAGGCCTCCAACTGTACAGATCAAAGGGCAGCCTGTTGCACAGAAGAGTGGCTGCTGCTCTACTTAAGTATCATTGTAATCTATCTGTCGTGGGTCTGCTGGACCTAATGGTGTGTAATGCTTTTCATCTTTTCAGTTGAAAGCTATGTCATCTGGACCAACCTCATCAAAAATTGTTCTCCCTTTGTGGTTTACAGGACCAACACTCAGAAGATGATCCCCTTCCAGTCCCTTTGTGGCTTATTTCCTTTTTTTTTTTTTTTTTAAATACCTTGTAACACTTTTGTTTATGAAAAGGCCTGTACAAAGTAGAAATGCTAATTTGATGTTAGTATTCTTCTTTCTGTCCTATTCTTTATTGTGAATTGGCCGTAATAGCATGTTTGAATACTGTCAATGGCACTACCTATTGTCCGTTTTGACAGCGGTTATTGAAGACTTGAACAAATAATTTGTTTAATTGTATGCTACATTTTCTGATCAGCAGCTCGCCGTGTTTCGAGTATTTATGAATTTAAGGCTTTGTTTGGTGTAGAGAGCTTATTTAATTGGAATTTGTTTCTACAACTAGAGTTTTTATTAAAAAAAAATTTAGTTGTTTAATTGTAAGTGAGAGTTTTTAATACAAATTATGAAGTTATTTTAATTAATAAATTCATAATATAAAAATTATATTAGAAAATAATGAAATAAAAATGTAAATAAATAATATATATTTTTGTGTTTGTTTGGTATAATATATTTAAAATATTTTTTATTATTTGATTTGATTTTAAGTAAAAAAAATTTAAGGATTAAATAAATTTATTTTACTTCTACTTATAAAAATTTAAATTTAGAGCAACAAACAACGGCGATAAATTGAGCGTATGGGATTAGGTCTCCATAGTCCATACTCCCATACTCGTGTGGTGTGTCGCGTTCACTTTAATACTGATTTCTTTTCGTTTCTTTTCCCCTATCGATTTGTACATGAGCTAGTGAGTTTTTTTTATCCTTTTCTTTTAATAAATTACAGTGACATGTAAGTCTTTAATTTTTTTTATGATTTGTTTAAACGAGGACATTACTTACCTCTTAGTATCAAATAGTCCCAAGTCTTTGTGATTATTTCAGTATCAACAAATTCAAAGATCCACACATACACGCACAAATCTCAATATGAAGAAAGAAAGTAAAAGCTCAAAATTCGTTTGAAACTTACTTGATATTTAGAGCTGATAAAATTTGATATGATTTGATTATTTGATACGAATACGATAAGAACAAATGTGTATGGTTAGTTAAATTTGACATTATTATTAAATGAGTTATGTCTGTATTGACACAATTTTTTTGTGCCGAGTTAGAATTAAAATTTTTAACTTATTTACCCAACAAATGACATGATTATATTTTTTTATTTTAAATTAATTTATAGGTTCTTTTCATTAAAATTTAAATATCAGATGTAATTCTCTTTTTTTTTAAAAAAAAAAGGAGACATAAAAATAATGTTTTATTTACAAAATTTATATAGATTTAGAACTTTAATAGTATAAATGTGTAATATTTTAGGGTGTGTGTAACATATATATATAGTATGTAAATATTTAATATAAATTTTATTAAATATATAAATATTAAATGAGTTATTAGATAGTCTATATATTTTTCATGTTGTATTTAGTCTTAATAATTTAATACGAACATAAAATGAATTGTATTTGAATCAACTTAAATTTGATATACCGACGGACACGACATCAACGCGATTTAGTGTTGATAAATAATTATATTGTCCATCTGATGAATTACAGAAATCAAGGACCAGCCGTATTACATCCCCGGTTTTTTTACTAATTTTGGTGCTAGCTTTTGTATTATTTACGGATTTACCATTCTGGATCGGAAGTAGGGTTCTGGCCTTTGGGCTTATCCTAAACTTCAAAAAACGTCATCTCGTCACTGAAAGCACACGCGTGTTTGATTTTCAATGAATATTTTCGAGAGCCACGTGGCTTGGCGAGAACCGTTGAATTGGGGGGGTAACGATTAATTTTGGGAAATGGCACAACGGACAGATGTTGGTAAATACTCGAATTGCAGAAGAAGATGCAACACCTCATACGTTCTTTCCCACATGCATCAATTTCTTTACATTTTTCTTTGCTAGTTAGAAGTAAAATGCACCGGATAAGCAAAATCAGCCAAATTCGTTAATGTGAATATTAAATTTATTTAAATGACTTGTTTACCAATTAAATTTTAAGTCCTTATTCTTTACCAATTGCTTCAAGGTGTTTTTTTTTTCTTTTTCTATTTGTTGGTTAAAAATAAAATGCACCTGAGATATAAAATCAGTAGAACTTAGATAAGAAATTAAATATTACAGTAATCAAATTTTGATTAAATATTTAAATGACCAAACAACGTTAACAAAGCAACAATAACTAACAACCAATTAATTGCCGTTAGGGGCTTGACTGATTTTTAAGCAATTTTTTACGACTTTGCTCAATGTATGATAGTCTTACAAAATTATAAAATCCTCAACACCGTCGATAACTTACCAATTTTCAAAACAAACTGAAACGAAAAATCATTTTCCTCATTTTCGTTACTCATTCTTGCACATTATTTACCGCCTTCTTTTAAAAAAAATGATAATTTAATAAATTGTTGAATTGAATTAAAATCCAGGCAAAAGCGACAGATCCACAATGCCTTTTGGAAGGTCTGCAACTTTCTTGAGCAGCGTAAGCCTGTTCTGTCTGATTCTTTCTTCTTCCTGCTTAGAGCCAAAGCAATTGTATGCTAATTAATCTCTATCTCCATAACAAATAGCCAAGTAAAACCATATTGAAGCTAACAATAAGCAATTAAGATTTCAAACTTCGAAAACAAACTGCAATTTCCAGCTTTTTTTTTTGAAAAAAAAGATAAAATGAGAAAATAAGATCAAAATTAATATATGTGATCACTGATCATCAATATCGGTAACTTCATTTACTGCCAAATATAGAAAATGGATACACAGTGACAACTAAAAGAGCAGCCTTGTAAGGAAATGATATGAATGATTACAAATGTAAAACTAGAGATTGAAGGCGTAGATGGTTATAGTAAGACCAAAGGGATGGACCCAGCCACACAAGAACACGAGACCGGAAAACAAACACAAATAATGGGTTGGATTGACCCAGTCCTGGCAGATCAGTTGGTTCTTGAGAAATAAAAACTGAATATAATCCAGTTAGTGTACATCTTTTATTAATTTATTCCTCCATTTAATATTTTAGATTTACCCACAAAAGAAAAAAAAATGCCGATCCCTTTATATATTAATATATGTAACTAATGAGTTAGAACTTCAAATTTGTTGTTCTTAAGCAACTTTTCAAATTGTTAAAATATTTTTCTAGCTTTGATGAGGATGATATTCATGTTATCAATTTTTTTCCGATGCATTGGGAGGCACTAGATATAAAACTTACAAGTGGAGAATTATTTGAATGGATTATGAAGATACATACCACCATTACAAAGACGTGATTAAAAAAGTCCTCGAGTGGTTGTACTAGCTCTGAAGATATTTCAATAAAATCATCAACATTAATACCTGCAGGAAGAAATGATAAATTCACTTGGCAAATGACAAGGGAGGTCCTTCAAACAAATTAATATAAAAATAGAGCTCATAATGCAACATCTCAAAAATTATGATTAGATACCAGGATGAATTTTGTTTTTGGCTGACAGGTAAACAGTCCATAAAGCTTTCTCTTCAATGGTCTCAAATGCAGTCTCATCCACCTAAAAAGATTAATTAGATGCAATAAGAAAAGATACCCTAAATTTTACAAAACCAAGGGCTGTAATCCTTTTTCTGATAATGAATGAGACAATTGGAGGAATTAATTCAAGGGCCTAAATTCAACATTGGGTTGGGTTGGGTGAAAATTACCTCCAGAGCAGTGTCTACATCCTTTCCACGGACGATTCTTGTTGGACGAGAATATGCTTCAACAACCTTGGGAAAAAGCTGGCCTTTTGACAAGGCCTCCATCTACAAACAATAGTTTTCATGTAACAAAAGGGATTCTGATACACCTTCCAAATCTAAGAATGTCTTTTCCATTTTCATCACATTGATTAACTAAGAAAAGAATGATGCTTCCACAAAATATTTCTTAATATTAATTAAGTCCACTTAGAAAAACAATTTAGGAAAAAAGCATTACATGAAAATCATATAAGAGCACACTTCATGAATGCTCAAGCATCATACTTGTATCTTATAAGTACCAATACTAAAGAGCTACAAATACAAAACTTACTTTATATGCCGTCTTTGTAGCCAAACAAGGTAGATTTGCACGCTCTGATAGGACAGAACGAACTATTTCTGGACTTATCCCCTTGTCCACCTATAACCAAATTGCAGCCAATGTGTGTATAGATATGTTATATCCTGTCAGAAAATATTCCATTTCACCCTATACTACAAAGAAATGCAATTTTGGCCACGATTAAACAGTAACAAGTGGCAATCTGCAGGCTGCATCAATAAACTATCCACTAACAAAAAAGGCACAAACACAAATCTTTGAACATACAAAGAGGAACCTGTCAATTAGTAAATCAGATACCAGCACTTTTAAAAGAAGTTGGCCCAACAAAATTCCTACTACCCTTGCCATTTTTTGGAACAGGTATTAGAATGGTGTCAGGGAATATGTGTATAGTGCCTTTAAAAGGAAGAAAACTTCTACTCTCTCCCCCCTCTCTTCCAGCTTAAAGTTTGGGCTCACTTTCATTTTTCCAGTCGCTCACTTACCTTTTCTATCAAAGAAGCTATGAGCATGCCCATGCACATCATACAAAATTTTATGAAGGGTGCAATGAATTAAGTCCACCAACATCATTCCTGCCCTACCGATTAATGAATCATGCATAGAACTAATTGATACTAAACTTCTACATACCAGAAATTGCTCTAGTCTTCGAGTAACAAATTGACGTACCTAAAAATCATGAAAGAAAACCGTCATGATTTCATGACAAATGACTATGAACAAATTACAGAGAAATGACAAACAAATAGTGACAGACTGAATATGTAAAAGGTAATAGTGGTATGTGGGTACTAGTTAGTTGGTTCAACTAGTAAAACCTCTTAGAGTGACATCTAAGAGGTTTCAGGTTCAAACTATACTCACATGAATTGCAAAGCTATTTAGTTTCCATTGGCGCAATACGTAAGGGAAAAAATGTTAATATCAGTATCCAAATAAAGGAAGCACCTGCTGTGGCACTATATCCAATTTGATTGTTAAAACTTTGTCAAATATATCAGAAAAATGGCTTATGCAATGGCATTTTTACCACAGCAGATGTAGTGATTTCATTGATAATAAAAAATTTATGGATGATAAATGAAGATTTTTGCCACAGAAGATGTAGTGATTCCATTGATTATCAAAATTTATGGATGATAAATGAAGAAGTGTCTGCCATATTTAAAGGATTTATGTGGTTATAGCAGAGCTTATCGTAACCATGAAAATACAAGTATTGAGCTTTCTCTGTTCTTACATCATTTATTGTGCTGGCATCAACAGTAATAGGCTGAACATCAGCAGCAAGTCTTAAGGCAAGCTCCAAATCAAGATTTTTATCCTTTTCAATCAGTATTTGGACCTGTATAACAAAAGAAGCATTACTTTAGTGTAAAAGTAATCCAATATCTCCTAAAAAATTTTGGAATCATGTACATACTAGACCATAGGAGATTCTTCGTAGACCAAATGGATCATTAGTGGAACTAGGCTGACAACCAGCAGCAAATAAGCCAACAAGAGTATCCAATCTGCAATGGGACAACCAACAAAAATCACTGTGAAGAGCACAGAAAGACACTGCAAAGCATATGAAAAGTTTCTAAGAAGCAAACCATGGAGAGAAAGGTTAGAGAAGACTTCTATAGAAACCCAGGCAGTAGGTACTAGTTAGGGAGAAGATGGCGAGAGGACACGATTAATTATCTTAAGCATGTTAGTGTCTATTGCACTAGAAGAAAGACATTGCAGAACCTCATTTCTTTTGCCATTGTCAGAGATTTAGGAAAGCAAGGAATTCAATAATGCCAGAGTATGACAATTGATTTTAGAGGTGACCCAGATAGAGATAGGGTTGGACAAGTTTAACTTCAAAACTTCTGAAGAATATAAAAATGTAATGATCTACAAGTACAATTGAAAGGTTGTACTTGCCAAAGGCAAAGAATTTATGTATAGATACTTCTTTCCTAATTTTTCAAGTACTTTGGTACGGCCCACCCCATTTCGTTTGTCCTAAATTTAGAATTCTCATAATTTCAAACTTCTCTTTTTCAGAATCTGTTAAGCGATAAGCATCCCCAAATGGCATACATTCGTTAAACCAAAGTCAAGTTGATTTCCATCAGATACATTAGATGGCAAAGTTTTGGAAGCACATCAGTGGTTAAACTTCACCTGTCAGCAACTGCCAAAACTGTCCCCACATCAGTTTTTGGAAGCACATCTCCTGAAAATCTAGGAAGGTTGATCTCTAATAGAGCCTCAGCAATCTGCATACAGAACAAAAAACAATAATAGAATTGTGGTTAGCCAGAATATATGGGAACAATACATGAATAGCAAATGTAATGAGATATACATTAGCTGTACGAGAAAAGAAAAATAAATAATTATGAGTAAGTTAAACAACCTGCTGAGAATAGCCATCCCTAAGTGCATAATGACGGGCCATTACTCCTGCAAGAGCAGTGAACTCCATCACGACAGAAGTTGCAAGATCTGACATTGCAAGTGATGCAGCTTCCTGAACAATCTGAAGCATATCTTCATTAATTCCCAGGTCCAAACTTAGTTTCCTAACCATATTTTGTACACGCATTGTCTTGTCCAGCATCGTTCCTAGCTTCTCCTGTCATTTTAAATTACCAAAGTATACAAGCTATTACATACCGAACCGCATCCATCATTCAGGAAAAAAGGGGGGAAAAAAGAGTAAGCTTGCAATACAATAAAATAAAAAGTTTTATTCTATGAAGTCATCTCACATAAAATTAGCATTCAGCAATAGTCCTACAATCTTTTAAGAAATCAGAGACAATGGCGATAATGTAGAACAAGGGTAAGGCTAACAAAAATATCATACCAACGTGATGCAACTTACATGAAAAAGAATCCCTTTTAGTTGACCTTGGAAATCAGCAAACTTCTTACGTGTATCCATCTCATAGAAAAACTTAGCATCTTCATAGCGAGCTCTGCAAATATAATACTTGCCTAATTGTTAATCTTCAATAAATGCCTAAACAATATGAAAGAAAAATTTTCTGAGTATAAGGAGCTTATCTGTTTCCAAATAATAAGCTAAACTCAAGTTAAAAAGAGGCAAAACAAGATGAGAAAACTGGCCTAGAGGAGTGAATACAATTTTGGACATGGATTACACGTTGAAGCCCTATCTAGAAGCATATCTTAATCCTTTCAACGTGAAAAAAATTAGATAAATAAGACCAAAACCAACCTAAGCACAGCTTCATTTCCTTTCCTTACCACCATCTCATTGATTGCTCCATTTGCAACCTAAAATGAAGCCCCACATCATCTGAATTACTAGTGATAAATTCAGCTTAGCCTCTTTTACGAGCAAAAACCGTGTTTCATAGCATAAACATATATTAAGCAAAGACTTACAGCAATAAAGTATGGCAGCAGCCTCCCTTTATCATCAGTCAAAGCAAAGTACTTCTGGTGCTTCTTCATAACCTGCATGAAGGTGCACAGCAGTTAACAACTGAAGGAATGAGCATTTCATATTTCCAGAATTCTTTACGTCCCTACTACAATTTCAATCTGGCTAAATTCAAATCGGGAACCACAGCCAACATCAATATCATCACATATTTGAAACCTAATGCAACATCCCAAGGAACTCATCCTCAATGACAACAGAACACGAGAAAGGACATAACATCAATGGAATCTATTGAAAACTTCAGCCTGATCAAAGATGGATACATGGTTTTTGCTTATTCCTTCTAGAACGGGTATCAAACAAGTCCTCAAAAGTTGACAGCTTACCACAGTTAAAAGATCTTCTGGAAGCTCCAAGAAGGAATCCTCAAATTCTCCAAGAACTGGAACGGGTGCCTCAACAAGATTTACAACCTAGTATATATTGAGAACAGATATGTCAAGGAAGTGCTTTTGAATGCACCAATAAAAACATCAAATCCGTTACCTCATTAAGTAAGCTTTCCTCAAAAATAATGCGTCCGTTAACACTTTTTGCTAATGCATTGGAGTGGTCAAAAATTGTTTTCCTTCGATCCTGCAAATAGAAGTAATTTTTACAGACCACTTTACAGTCAAAAAACCTCATTCCTGACAGTTAAATATAGGACTGACATAGCAGATCTGTAGAAAAAAGGAAAGAATCAAATTACTTCAGAATACCTCAATTTTAATCTTTACTCCAGCGTTCCTCATCACACCTGCATAAGATTCTGCATTCTGTACCTGATATGTAAAACAACTTTAGTAAGTAAAAGTCACTCCAAAAGTGAATAATTAAAAAACTAAATAAACATACAAAGAGTATCACTATGGATAGCTGAATTAGACTCAGGAAATAGTTGCTGAGTAACAGTTAGATGTTATTGGATTGGGTTGAATATAGGTTAGACACCTAGGGCTTCAGAAGCATTGGGAATTTACCACCAACCAATACTCTTTGCCTCTTTTTTCCTGCGTTCTATTTAGACCCAAGACCTATTGTATAAGATCCAGTTGATCCTATTGCTGTTTATCTGCATTTAACCATTTGCCTTATTGTATCCAACAATTATAAAACCCAAAGCTTCTATGCATCTAGGACATTGACCAATAACATATTCAATTATTCAAAAGCTTAAGATAAAAATATAAATAAAATTCCCTTCCCAAGGTGGGAGAGAGAGAGAGGTTAATATATAAATAGATAGATAGATAGATAGACAGATAGACAGATAGATATTATGAACTGCATGAAGGGCTTCCAAAGTTGGCAACCCTCAGGGGTAAAGAGGAAGAGAGACTGGATGATTAATATGAAGCCTTTCCTCACATGCTTGTATGGGCTACCAAAGCTTCCTTTTTGACACGGGGGTGATTCCAACCATTCTTAAGAATTTGTTTCATTTATAGCCAAAAAGTTAATAAGCCTAACCTTTTGACCAGGTAAGTGGAGAGATTATCCAATGAGTTCTCCATATTGCTATATTACAGACAATCATTACACTTCATGTAAATGTAGCGGCAGGTGAAATAATAAGCAATCAAGTTCCCATACCTTAACAGTAGCTAAAGGAGTATTACGAAGACCATACGATAGGTTGCCACTGCATTATAAAATGGAAAACAGTAAGCAGAAAGTTCAACACCCCCAAGAGCTAATTAGAGCCACTTAATTTTATTAAAGAACATACGTATTATAAACAGAATTATTTTATGAATAAAGGATATAATGTGAAACATTTAACAATACGTACCTCAAGACTCCAGCAAACATGAATGGAACAACCACATCTCCATGCAAGGCCATAATCCACCGAATAGGTCTGCTGAACATTACCTACATTAAAATAACAAGGAAACAGTTGAAATCCTAATTTATCAAAAATTAAAAATATAACCACTAGTCCAGATATTTCAAGGTATTTCAGATAAAAATAACCGAAAATGCACATGCCTGAGAGTTCCAACGCATTGATTTTGGGAATGATAATTTAGAAATGATACTTGGCACATCTTCAGATAAAACCTAGTATGTCATAGTAGAAGTGACATTAGAATATGATAATAAACAGGTACTTGAAAATAATTAATGTTAGAGAGAATTCAAATCCTATAAATCGCCACAAACATCACTAGAAAAGCAAATCTTCATAAATACAAATCATATAGCATGTTACATGGTGAGAGAAACTTTCATTTATCAGCAAAAAGAAAGAAACATTCAAGATACTGCCATCATTTATTGATGTATTGCATCAGTAGTCAAATTCAATAAAATATGCTACAACCTAGCGAATATTTGTATGGTGTCACACTTAGTGAATAAGCGACTAATGGGACAGAGGAACAATCCAGGTTAGAAAGGAGGAAATGTCCTGCTTTGATCGTCTAAAGGTTAAGGAGAGAGTTATCTTGAGGGATCCATTCAGTTCCACGGTAAATGAATAATCACTTAGATGCTGCTTCTTTACGTTAGATCTGCACCATTAAATTGAATGTATCCAATGGATGGAAATTTAAGCCATTGTTTTAATTCAAAATTTTAAGTTAAGGGAACCCAATCCTTATATAAATATCCTAAATCCAACCATGCGTGGGGGTTCCTAAAACTGATCAATCGAACCTCCAAAATATAACTAGAGAAAGATCAGATGCAAAACCTCCAATGCAAGTCGAGCTGTCTCCTTCACACGGGCATAAACATACTCAGTTTTCCCTGCAATATGAAAACACTTGGAGAATTCATGATCAAGACATCATGAATAGCAAGCCATATGCAAGTAGCTTATGTTTGATATTAAAACTAAATCTTGATCTTTGATAACAGATGGTGGCCGCAATTCCAATTCAACAATGATTAATTCGGAATGTATGAAAAGTGTGAAAGGTCGTACGAGGATGTAATGCAAGTGTAAACATTTTTTTCAAACAACTTGGATAGAATTGTTCCAATACAATCAAGATACAATGACAGTCAGTAGCCATAACATCAATCAGAATGTAGTGTATGCATTAGACTGACTTACCAGCAGCCTTTGTAACCAATGAGTCAATCGGAACAGCATATCTTCGACAGAAACCCTCAACAGCCTGTCAGGAAGAAGTGTCTTAAGTATTATAATTAAACGACAGTAAAATTCATATTTTACACCGGGCGAAACTAAAGGAAAAGCTAAAACATTAGAAGTAGATGCAAAAGCAGTCACTATCATAACCAATCAAAGCATCAAGGGAGAGTTACTAATAATTGTTTCTGTCACATCACAAAAAAGCCAGACACTAGAAAAGAAACCCAAAAGAGGGGGTGTGGGGTGTTTGGGGTGGGGGGGGGTCTCATAAAAGAAGGAAAACAAACATAACAAGAATGCTCCTTCGGCAGTCACTGCCATCTTTATGTACTAACGCACCAACTAGTTCACTTGACAAAAAATCAAGTTTCCTTAAGCTCAAAGACCTTCAGATAAAATTTACTTGCAAGAAAATGCAAACCTTTGTGGGATTCCCTTGTTGATCAAAGGCTTTCGAAACAGGAGGTCCTCGAGCCTCAAACTCATTCTCAGATTGCTTTTGGCAAAGACTCTCAACAAAAACCTAAAAGTTAGACAATAAAATGACACTCAGAACATAGTATTGATGCTACAGGAGTCTGATTCTCAGTATTGAATATGGTTTCAAGAATATATAAACATAAAATTATTAGCAGCTGCAAAGTTTAGGTTAATACTAAATTAGCTGTACCACTAATCTGCGAGGTGTGCCAAATGCTTGCACTTCCCCATGGCTCAATTTTTGTTTATTTAGTAACTGCAACATTAAATCTTTAAGCTGCAAAGAACAATAATTCGATAACAATTCAATTGAAGTCATTCCATAAAACCCAAAAGAGACCAAAAAGGAGAAGATGGAGAAAAATATAAGCGGAGGCATAAAAATGTTTACAAAAAGAAAATGACATTTCCCAAGAAAACAAACTATACTTGCTGGCTTGCATTAACTACGTCTTGAGGCGGCATCTCTTCAGTCCCAATTTCAAGAACAAACAATCTCGGATCATCTGGCAACTGCAAAATGAGTAGTAGAATCGGAAAAAAAGCATTTATTAGGGAAAAAAAGCATATTGCAGACAAGCGATTTATAACCAATTAGCTAAAAATGACAGAATTATGTCAACTCCCCCCCCCCCCCCCCCCCCCAAAAAAAAGCAAAAAAAAAAAAGCAAAGTTGAAAAACATCACAAGAGAACTTTAATCTGTATCTAAATGGCTATTGAAAGAAATTGCCATCTACCCATGCAGACTAACCTTCTTTACTGCAGCCTCCAGCAACTCTTTAGGACATGGAAGATCAACAGGTTCAGAAACGATACCAAGTGGATGCCCAAGGGACTCCCTGGTCTTCAACCACAGTTGGGCACATTGGCGAGCTAAACTGATAAATTGTAAAAATAAACACAGAATAAATTATTTGGGGAAGGAATAATGAAAAATTTTATTTTGCATATCAAGCAATCTATTTTCATTCAAGGATTAGATCTGTGCAGCTTAATTTCATTCAACTGCCAAGTTATCTTTTCCTCCATTGATAATGAGTTTACAGCTAGCAACCCTGCATTTAGTCCCTCTGTGTGATTGTTATGATACCTCTTCAGACCTGAAACAAACTAAAAGTCCAAAAGACATAAAAGCACCAAAGTACTGGCTCTTGTTTGCATCATAATTTTTCCATCTTCATCCAGATTCACAACTATGATTAAAGATCGAGAAATGGAGAAAACTGCTCACTCTGGACTCAAGGAAAAAGACAGAGAGTAAAGTAAAATATAATCAATTTCTATTTTAAAAAGAGTTTCTTAAAAACAAGCAGCAAGTTGAGTGTTTTTTCTTCTCCCTTTTCTTGAGCTTTTAGGGAACAATTACGCTTTTGTTCATTTTATATTGTGATGGTCCATATTCCCCTGGTTTGGCTTAACATAAGAAGACTCCTCTATATTGTTACTCACAAGTAATATGCCCTAAATGACAGTATGCAAGATCTTACATAATTCCCCCCTGGTACAGCAGAAAATATTAATGGATCAACAGAAATTCAAGATAGAAAACCTTTTTGCCTTGATCTCAACATATTAAAAAAAAAAAAAAAGTACCAGCCACAAATGTAAGAGCATGAGTTCGAGTCCCCATATTGCAATTTGGGGACTTAAATCCCCTCTCAATTGAGTGGAGACAGCCTTCTCCCTTACAAAATGTAAGTGGAGTAGACGTCCCTCAAATATAGTGAGGGTGTAGTGCTTTCAAAAATGTAAAGTAGTTTCAGTAGTTCTCTAATTATAAATATTAGTAAAAGTATGATGTATTATCAGTTGTAGTCTAATTGTAATATCAGAGTTATTAAAAAAAAAAAAACCACTATGTTCAGAGTAGCACTAAAATTAAGAGTGCCCTACAGACTCAGTCCTGAATCTGACGCAGCGAAAAATTTTCCGACACCAATTTCATCAGTTTATATGGCGTGTCCTGATCAAATGAGATACTTTCTACATATGCCAGGAGATAGTAACCTCACCTACGCATTCGACCAAAATAGCGGGCACGCTCAGTTACTCCAACAAAACCTCTGGAGTCGAGAATATTAAAAGCATGGGATGTTTTCAACAGCTGATCATACCTAGCATGTTTTGAGCAGATGTTAGCTTTAAGGCAGGAAAACAGTAGAATCAAGATATTTTACTCTGCACAAGGAAAATACATCGAAGGTTCCTAAACATACGCAGGAATTGCAAGTCCCGAAGCAAGTAAGGAACGTGATTCTTCCTCAAAAAAGTCAAATTGTTTCTGAAGATGATGGACATTGGCATGCTCTAAATAATATGCGCTCATTTCCTTCCTGAAATAGAGATGCATAATTGTGTTACATCTACACTAAATAATCAGAGTAAACATAGCACATACAAGTTATCCACAGACATCACAGTTCACAGAAGAGAAAAGATAAACGATGGAGCATGGATAACTGTCAAGAGTATAAGCAAAATATATGGTCCATAATGAAACTGTCTAGAAGTTTGAAGTTGTCACAAAAATAAACAGAACTAATTTCATATTTCTAGGAACAGTAAGTTTCAAACTGCTAGCAGAAGGCATGTCACCAATAAAGTTTCCAACAAAAGTAGCTCCATCCCATGTGACTGAATTGAAGTTCTACCAGAAGAAAATTATTCACTACCCAAGCTTAACAATATCAATAGTGCAAAAGTTGGATTACTATAAAGAAAAAGATTACAAAAAAGACAACAATTATAATCCATAACTAGTAATTTAAGTGTCGCTTTACTCATTTTCCAAAAACAGTTCCCCATATGTGATTCCATCAGCATACTGAATTTTCTTAAAATGGTCAACTCCCTGCAAAATTTTCAAATGAAAACTTCAGGCAAACTTTATAAAGCTGACAAAAGAGAAGCAAAAGAATTCTAGTAATATCAATGGACCTGAAGCAACATGAGTATACGCTCGAGACCATATGTAATTTCCACAGAAACCGGTGACAATTGAAGACTTCCAGCCTAGAGAGAGTAGCAAAATAGAACTTATCAACCAAAGAAAATAATCATCCCGAACAATAAAATGTTAACACATAAGTTAAAACTTCTAAAACAACAAAAAACACCTGCTGGAAGTACGTGAATTGTGTGATCTCCATCCCATCCATCCAGATTTCCCAGCCCAATCCCCATGCACCAAGTACCTGTAAGCATCATTCCACCAATTAGCTCTATAAAATCTTTCAAATAAACAGTACGATAGATTTGATATGCTCATAACTAAACACATGCAAGAAAATTGAACCAAATGTTTGCAAATCCAGCAGCAAAAGATGATATATTACTGGGCTCTCCCAGTTGTCCTCCACAAATCGTATATCATGTTCAGTTACATCAATGCCTGCCAAGCACATAAGCATCAAAACAATAAACAAATACTCAAAAGAAATACAGATGAAAAAAACACCTTCAAGATGGTACCCACAGACATGATTACTTTTCACCAGAATACAATGAATTGATTTGAAATTTCTTGAAAAAAAAGAAAAAGAAAAGAAAATTGCTCAGTACCCAAAGCAGATAGGCTGCGAATGAAAAGGTCCTGTGAGTTTCCAGGATCAGGCTTCAATATAACCTAACAATCGAAGGAAAAGGAAAATATGACATAAGAGTTTAAAAAAGAACACCCACACACATGCACAAGAGCAAAACCAAAATTAAACTAAACCTGAAATTGAGTGTGGCGTTGGAGCCTGTTAGGGTTTTCTCCATAACGACTATCATCTGGACGAATACTAGGCTCCACATACCTTTCAACCGAAATGCCACATCAGCTTTTCTTTCACACCAAAATATTAGCACAATTACTATCACAATGGCGTGAATATTTTACAAACTTACATTCCAAAGCATACTTACGCGACATTCCATGGTTCTGGACCAAGAACCCTCAAAAACGTCAGCGGATTCATAGTTCCCGCTCCAACCTGGTCAACACAGTAAGAGTATAAAATTAAATTAAAAAAACTAATTTTCTAATGCAAGTAAAAATTAAAATTAGTAAACATTACCTCTGTATTGCTGCATTGCATTATGGAACATCCAACCGAAGCCCAATATTCCTATATATATTTACCAAAAAGTTCACAAAAGAACAAAGTAAAAAGAACCGAGAAAAATAAAAAGAAAAGAAGGCGCAGGAAAAATGTCCAAGAAAGTGCGAATGGAAAGTAAACTGACCTGGAGCCTTTGAATAGCCTGTTGAAAAGTAGGAACCGAAGCTTTTTGCCGCTCGTTATTCGTTTCAGTCGACGGCGGCTCTTGAATTGCTGAAGTGGTGATTGCGCAGACCGAAGTTCTGTGGAACTGACGGCGACATAGTGGCGACTGGCAGAACCGGCTAGGGCTTAGCTTGCCGGCGCAGAAGAAAGAGAGATGTGAAGCGCGGGGTTTGAGAATTGAAATGGCCAACGGTAATGCCAGAATTGCCATGGCTAGCTCTTTCGCTCGCAGTATTTCAGAGGCTTCAAATGAGCCTTAGCGTTTAGCCAGTAGCAGTCATAAGAGGGAGACTCTTAGTGAAATGTTCTACGGTTGGAAATTACATTGTACTCCTGCTTCTAGGCCGTAAGTTTTGCCATCCCCTTCGGTAATGGCAGCATGATATCGTAATCGTAAACTGTACGAGTACCATTTTCCTTTTTTTTATTTATTTAGAGTTTTACCATTTTCCTTTTCTTTTCCTTTTTTTTAATTTAGGGTTTTACCATTTTTACGAACAGTAATTACTAATTAGCTTAAATTAACGTTCAGAAGAGTAAGCAATAACTTTCTTGCCTAGAACTGCAACTTAAAATTTTTAACCTAATTTTGTAAATATGGTTAGAACACAAAAAAAAAAAGCTTATTTAATAATAAAAAAGGGTTTTGTAAATTTATAAAATAGACAAGCTATAAAAATTTTTTCAAATACAGTGATTGGTAACATACTAAAAACTTATATTATAACCTTTAAACTAAAGTAACATGATTCTCTCTCCACATATACCGATTAAATGTAAAAAATTTATTTTTAAAAATAGAGATATGTCTTGACAACTTATAATTTTTTCTTTTTAAAATAACATTTTAATAATAAAATTTATCAAACATACATATTATATTTTTCAAATTCACAATGATTTTAATAATATTATTTGCCAATTCTTTTTTTACCCCTTATCCACAATAATTTCAACAATATAATTTATTAATTCTCTTTTATCTCCATTTCATTAGCAAGATAAAAATAACTTATTTTATCAAGTACAATAATTACAAACAAACCTTTAACATTATCTTAATACCTAGTTGATTTTTTAAAAATATTATACTAGAGATTACAATAAAAACTAAATTGTTTTATAACCAATTTGATTTTTTGTTAATAGTATATAAGAGATTACCATACAAACGAAAGAAATAAACAAGTTAAAGAAAATGATAAATAAATAAGTTAACCGGTAAATTGCAAACTAAAAGTCTTCTTTTCTTTTTCTTTTTCGTTTTTTTTGGGGGAATTATTACCTCTACAAAAAGATTTAATCTGGAATCTAATAGAAAGCAGATATACATATACCAAAGTTACAGAACAATAACTCAAAAATCTACCCCCGATTACGGAGGAATTTGTCCCCTTGGGGCTTGAACGGCAATACACGCAAGAAATGAATGTCTTAAATTCCATATTTTATTAGGAAACAATTACCACTAGCCTTAACAACAAAACTCGGAGATTACAAATCTAGAAGGCCGAGTCGGCAAGATCACGCAATATGGCGGAGGAAGAAGTGGCTATGGAATTGGAAGCCCTACAAGCCGTATACGGCGACGAGTGTGTCGTTCTCGATTCATATCCTCCTCATCTTCATCTTCGTATCAAACCTCGAACAGCCGACGTCTCCTCTCAGCAGGTCCCTATCTCTCTCTCTCTCTCTAATTTTACATTTAAGCATAATAGAAAATAAATCCAGTGTTTGTTTTTTTGAACTTTAAATTATCAGTAGTTAACTAGTTTAACTCATTATTGTGTAACTACTAGCATAGGCTTTATTTCTCCATGATTATTGTTGTAAACAAATTAAACTATTCTGCTTTTGATTATTATTTTTTATAATTATTATTTTAAAAACATTATTGTACTATTTTCTCTTGTAGTTTGTGGAAGCAGTTATTGGCATAAGAGCAAGTCCTAAGGTATGTTAATTTGAAATATTATTTTCTATGTTTATTTGAAATGTGAAAGTTCGTTTTATAGCATTATTAGTTTATGTGCTAACTTAAAGCTAAAAAAAAAAATCTACTTGTTTTCGTAGTATCCTGAGCATCCACCTTGCATTGATCTTATAGAATCCAAGGGTCTCGATGATCAAAGGCAAAAACATTTGATAAGTTGTATACAAGACAAAGCTCATGAACTCACCTCTTGTTCAATGCTTGTAGCACTTTGTGAGGTAATTGTTGCTCCCCTTCTGGTGATACTATGCGTTTACTCATATTTATACATATGAATCATTTACTTTTGTCGCATTATTTGTTGATGAATTACTTTAGGTTGGTGGTTTGTGCAGTTATTCCATATTGGAGTTTTCTCTTTTTTTTTTTTCTTTTTTTTGACATTTTTGTAAACATTGATTATGATATTTATATTTAGGAAGCAGTGGCAAAGCTTTCTGCTATGAATCACCCTGATGGTGACTGTCCATTATGTTTGTATCCTTTGTTCCGAAAAGACAAGAATGTTGAAGTCTTGCCATTTATGAAGTTGATGTCTTGCTTCCATTGCTTTCATAGGTAAGAGTTCTGGCACTAAATTATTTTACTTGGTATCAGGCACTCGTTTTGGTTTCTAAATTTGTTTAGTATGGCAGTGAGTGCATTGTTAGGTGGTGGAATTGGCTGCAGAATGGGATAGAAACCGATTCTTGTGCAACTGTGCATCCTAATACAGACATGCGGAACCAAAAAGGTTTGACTTTAATCTAAATTGACCAGGGAGTTTGTCTTTTTATTAAGAGTCTCTAGGTGTATTAATTGTTCAGTTGAGTGAGTTCTGCATAGTATGCTTCTGAAATGTGATACTAGAATTGATTCTAAAGATTGATCCTACAACTGATAACCAGTTATTTCTATCCTTTTCTCATGAATAAAAATTTTCTACTTCATGGATAAGAAGTTTGTTCTATTTGTGGTGGGCTTTCACAGTTTGTTTTTGCACTCTCGTTTATTAAGGTGCACTTGTGTTATGAATTACATTTCTTGACAAGTAAAACATTGTTTTCATGAGGTACCATCTTGCAGTTTTTATTTTTCTAAAAGTGAAGATATTTAAGATCTTGTTTATTTTAATATTCTTTTATGATGTTTATATCTCATATGTAACTGTTATCGTTAGACATGCTTGGACCAATTGATGGAAACATGGGAAACTGTCCAGTTTGCCGCAAGGTTTTTCATGTCAAGGATCTTGAACATGTGCTCAACTTGGTTGGCAGTCAATCCAGTCATCTGGTATATCGTCTATCTCATTGTATAATAAAATTTGTCATCACATTTTAGCTGATTGTTCCCTTTACCTTCAATGTTAATGCATTTGTTGCTCAGCAGTAGCACTGTTTGACTTGTAAATTATACTCTCTCAGATCTTCTGTTCAATATTTCACAATTATAATCTTTTTCCTCCTTGTATGAATCTGGTGAAGTAAATTATTTTATTTCTTGAATTTCAGAGTTCCAATGGAAATGAAGTTGATGATGATGATGATAACTGCCTTTATTCTGATTCAGAGAACATAAGAAGACAGAAATTTGAGGCCATACTGAAATTACAGCAAGAAAATAGTGGTCTTATTGAACCCAAAAGGGACTTAGTTGTTTTGCCTGGTATGTTTCTTCCACAACCAGCGACATTGCCTACCCCAACATCAACCAAAGAAACCACTGAGCAGGAACAAGGAGAGCAGTCTGCCCCTGCAGAGACAAATGCCACCGGTTCCTCAAATAGGGCCAGTGGTAGTAAGCACTGGAATTTGGGAATGAGAAAGCGAAGAGGAAGAAATCTCAGAAACCAAAGACAATGGATCAGAAAAGATGATAGTAGTGTAAATTAAGTTCTCATACTCTGATTTTGTCATTTTGAGTTTTTGGAGATCAAAATCGATTGCTACATGTCATCAAACATTCATAAAGAGGACAAAGACAAACAAAAAGAAATGTGTAAATGTATTATCAGCTTGAAATAGAAGTCTTGAAATCCAAAATTTTTTACCATGATTTGGTGAGTCAGTTTCAAAGACCGAAAGTGATCGTAACTTGCATCGAGTATTCTTTATATTTTATCTTGCACTTGAATCTCACATGGGGGATGATTTTGATCCGGTAGAGATGGGCCCCTGTAAAATTTATTGAGAGCCCAGGTATTGCTATACGAGTGAGCTGGGCCTATCCATGCAGTGTTTGTGTCTCTAGTAATGCTTTTCACACCCTGTTAATATCCTCCGAACACTCCATTTTTTCCTAACAATAATTTTACTGTCAGTGAAATTACATAAAATGACAAATATAAATTTAATTAAACTAAAGTTTCTGGATAAATCATAAGCCTCCAACTATTTCTTATTTCTAATATATGAAAAATTATTTTTTCGGATAAAATCAAAATAATGAAGAAATAAATTACCTAATAATAGTATGGTTAGAATTTAATTTATTTATTCTAAATGATAGTAAAGATAAAAATTCTAATTTTATTTTATTTCCCTTTTTGTAATTTTATAGAGGAAAGAGATATAAAGAATAAAAACCGGGGTTTCTTAAGGTCTTGTATCTCACCTGTTAGCATCGAGAATGGTAATATCTGACCCTTTAATAAAATCTTTTATCTCAATATAACCCTTTAATAAAAATTTTCCAGAATATGAGAGTAGAGTGATAGAATACTATAATGCTATAATAGTCATACATCTTGCAGAATTTGAGAGTAGAGTGATAGAATACACAATTGAGTGTTCAGTGAAAGGTAATTTTGAGATTTTGAGATTTTTAATTTTTAACAATAAATTTACTTTTTAAAATGGGTGCAGAGAGGAATTTGGTGGATTCAAATAGCCCCACAATAAATTAAGGGGTAAAATACTCTTAAAAACTTATTTTAATAAAAAAATTATGTTACAATGATACCCTTTGATTAGATTACTATTAAGAGTTGGACTATTGGCACCCCTTCATTAATCTTATAAAACTCCTATTATATTATAATTATATTTAAGGACAAATATAAATAGAATTAACTCATTTATATTTTCTTGTTCTCTTCAATTTTATTTTACTTGCACAATATAAATATATTTTATTATCAATAAAATAATATGAATTTAAGAAGTAATCCTCTAAGCTAAAATAAAATTCTTGTAATAAACATAACAATTTAGTTAAGATATAATACAATGGAAAAATCAGTAAAATAAATTTTATCCTACTGCAAATAATTTTTTAAGAATTCTCAAATTAATTGCTAACAAAAAAAATTATAGGTAGGATAAAATTGTATTAGACTCATAAAATATTTATTATTTTCTAAGTATAATGTTTTTCTTATTTTTTAATTTTTTCTTTAAAAATTAATTAATAAAGAAAGTTTGAAGAGAGGAATACAAATAGTAAGGCTGAAAGAGTGAGAAAAATATTAGAAATTCAAAAATTCAAAAATAAAAAGAGTGTTTATTTGGAAAAAAAAAAAGAAAAGAAGAAGATATTTTTGGCATTAAATAAAATACAATTGAAAAAGGGATTTCAATAGGATTTTTGAGGGGTGCTAATAGTTCGACTCTAATATAAAAGCCATGTCTTTTACATCTATTTAGGGAAATTATCATTGCACTATTTTTATTTTGTCTTATATTCATCCAACCCCACAAAATTCTAACATATTCTCTGCACAATCTTTTTTTGTAAATTTGTATCAATTAGTCACTTTGTACTAACACCGTTAAATAATTTAAATGAAATGATAATTTTACCCCTAAATAAATTAAAATATCATTTTATCTTATAAAAACTTTAAAAAATAAGAAAATTATAATTATGAAAATACCCCTAAATTTAATTTTAAAAAATCCCGAATAGAGGTGTTCAACTGATTTTTATTAAATTTAGATTTGCAAAATTTTAATAATTTTTTTATTTAAAATTTGTAATTTTGTAAAATTCTAATAAAAAATAACTGAATTTATTTATTAAAAAATTATAATTTGGCAAAATCTATTAAAATAACTAAATTTACTTATTAAAAAATAAATCCCAAAATTTTGTAATTATTTTTATAATTATAATTTTTTATTAAAATAATTTTTATTAAAAAAATAAAAATTCTAATTTTGGGATTTATTTTTTATTAAATTTAGGGGTATTTTTATAATTATAATTTTTTTTTATTTTTTAAAGTTTTATAAAATAAAATGATCTTTTAATTTATTTAGGGGTAAAATTATTATTTCGTTTAAATTATTTAACATTGTTAGTGTAAAAGTGACTAATTGATACAAATTTAAAAAGAAATGTGGTGTAGAGAACGTGTTAGAGTGCAATGATAATTTTTCCATCTATTTATTATCGAAAATATTTAAATCTAAATAAAATTAGTGGCTCATTCAAACTAAAACTTTGGAATTTAAGCAATATCAAATACAATACATGTTTGAAGACTATACTCTTGAAAATCAGTTTCTTCTATATTCTATTATAGCTCTAGATGGAATCATACATACTTGAAAGAGAAAATTAAAATATTCTTGGGACGTTTCTGGAAAATTGAAAAATCTAAAAACCAAATCAACCGTGCTCATAAATTAAAAAAAAAACTTATATTTATAAATTCATAGACACATTTCTAGAAAGAAAAACTAGTTTTTTTTTTTTAATGTTATATTCAATATGACCAAAGCCAATCAGAGTTCAACATACCCAACTTAAACTAAAAAATTGAAGTCCATTAAAGTTCAGCATTGGCAGAACTGAACCATCCCATTCTATAGTTTAGGGAAGGAAGTGCCGATGAACCCAAGCAAGAAATTAGTGGGAGAAGTAGTTCTAAAACAATTCTTTCAAAAATTCCTATGAGATTTCATTTGATAATTTTGTTAAGCGTAGAATTTATAAAAATAAAAAGGCTAAAAAGTGAAAATATTATTTTTATTAATTGGTGTAGAGAGTAAATGGATTTAATGAGGGATTTGATGAGTACAAAAATCTTGGGCGATGGTGATATTTAACCCTAATTAATGGGTAATTATCAGAAACCTCCCCTGAGGTTTGGCGCATTCTCAGTTTGATAGATTGTATCCGCGTATTCTCAGTCACCTCCCCTGACGTTAGTATAAGGTTTAGTATAATTTAAGCTAGTGAGGGCAAGATAGTAATAGAACATGTTAATAATAAAAAATTCAAATAATCTTAAAAATATCAAGTTGGGTTCTGGAATTGGTACGAATTTTGTTATTATCCAATGGGTAATAAACGGGCATCTCCTTGCACGGCTGAAATTCAAACCAAAGCTGCCAAGAACAACAACCCTTTCCTTTTCTCTATCTCTGCAATCTTTAATAGAAAAAGGATGCCACGATCGGGAGACCATGACAACGAACCCGAAGACACCAACACCAGGATGACTGAATCTGGTTGAAAATGCAACACAACTCTTATTAGAGGAAGTGAATTATTAATTTCTAATAATACTTTTCTTGCTGATGGGTCTATAGTTGCTTATAACATCAGACTAGGCTCTATAAAAGCTATATGGATGCTGGGAGTGATTGATGAAATCCAGATGCCTATGAAAGAAACTGATAGAAATCCAATATTAGTGGATAAAAAGAAAT
Organism: Citrus trifoliata; assembly: GCA_018350135.1. Taxonomy (NCBI): domain Eukaryota; kingdom Viridiplantae; phylum Streptophyta; class Magnoliopsida; order Sapindales; family Rutaceae; genus Citrus; species Citrus trifoliata. The sequence goes on along the minus strand of CM031386.1, from coordinate 43,265,861 downwards.
GCAAGGTATGTACATTTGGATGGGTTTTTTTTCGATGTGATTGCGATTAATGATTTATTTTCTAATGAATCACAATATGTTTATGCTGCTGATTTTCTTACCTATTTTTTTATCAACATGCCAGCCGCTCCATAGAAATGATAGTTTGTGTGTGTGCGTGTGTGCGCGCGTCTCAGAAATACTGGGATTATTGCAGTATATAAAATGCGTTCAAGCTTGTACCATTTTTTTCTTCAATAATTTATTTGGGTGCTTTGAAGCAGATATAAGTTTCAAAAAGATCAGTCACTGCTCGGAGAAGAAAAATTTGCATACGATTATGATTTGTTCAAGAGCCAAATTAAAGTTTGTCTTGAACTCTGGAAGGTTGAGCAAGAGGCCAGTTTCACTCCAGTGGAAGATCGTTGGAAATGCTGCTATTGTCAATTTAAATTTTTGTGCCCTGCAGTTTTAAAGCTAGAAATCACACCTATTCCTTCGCAGGCAGACTCTGATAACACACCAAGCTAGGAAAAAAAAAAGAAAAAAAATCTGACTTTATTTCTCCGTATATAGCTTCCTCATTAAGGTGAACTAGTCTCACATTCGCTTCCAGCAAAGAAGCAATATTTTTCCTACTTTATTGTATATTTGCTGATCCGTTGTGTTTTCATATAATGTATGTTTATCATGTAACTTCAGCAGCTTTTGTAGGTTTATGTTATTCATTGTTGTGATTTTATATTTATTATTCTTTAAACAGTAGATTATTATATCCATAATCCATTTTCAGCACTCACAATGTCTCTCCCCCCTAAATTCGTTTCCATTTCTCATTTTACTTTTAGTTGGATGCAAATCATTTTTTTCAACTCAGGGGTATTTTGGTCATTTAATCAAGCAACAAACAGTCAAATAAATGGTATTCTAATGTCAAGGGAGGTGATTGAGAATACGTAAATATAATCTATCAAATTGAGAATACGTCAAACCTCAGGGGAGGTTTCTGATAATTACCCCTAATTAATTTATCTCTTCAGGTCCACTAATTTATATGTTAAAGTGACCCTTAGATGAAACCTAATGGCTGATGCCTAATTGTTTTATCACAAATGAAAATTCCATTTTGCTGATAGCTACTTCCATTCTAACTGATACTTTGATAGCTACTTCATCCAAAATGCTCAAAAGAAAGTTGTTTCCATGTATTTAATAGGAAGCTAATATTATTTTCTCTCAAGAAAAATTACCTGATCCGTACGCAGGAAGAGCAAAATAGAAGCCAGCACATTGCATATCTTTTACTAAAACAGTGTTAAAGGCTTTCAAGATTAGTTTCTTTTAAATTTTTAATCGCCAGTCAATCATATGTACACATGTCTATTTATGAATTTTGATCATATGTCTCAATCGTGGCCTCTGTGTCCCCGATCGATTGGGTTATATAGTTGATAGACAAGTGATTGTTCCACTAATTAACAAACTTGTCGTAGATAATTAACTTGTTTAGAAATTGGAACAAAATTAAGGCTAAGTAAAAGTTTCAAAATAACAAATCAAGCTAACCTGCCTTTCCTTTACCTTGTCGTATCAACCAATCGATTTTCATTTACATAGCAAGGATATTAGTAGATTATATCATGTTCTTTAATCTATTAAAAGGTTTGTATAATTGAATGACCTATTAAGATTCTTTCTAAATTACTTGACGAAGAATTGTAGTGATTCATTGCAAATTTGTAACACTTTTTGAGGGCTACAAACCAACTTGCGGAGATCATAATAATTTATTATTTAGTTGTAATATAACTTCAAATTTATATTTTAAACTATGCATCCGCAGCCAGAAGAATTGTTTTATTCTGAAAATGGAAAAAAAAAATTATGTATATTTATAAGGTAATTATGAGATGATGAAGATGATATATGTATGCATGTAGAGTGAAATTCGATTCCATGACGACGGTACTTTTTGCGGAGCAAAATACAAAATCATATTTTATGGATAAGAATGTATAAATTTATAATTAAATCTTAGAAATACACAAATTTTATAAGTACCAAGAATATTGGCATAATGTGCAAGTCACAGCGTCTCATGCGTTTTTCGTCTATAAACTTTTTATGCATATTATTTTTTATGCCTCGTGATGATATATTGTAAATATATATCATAACATACGGTCATCTATAAATAAAGATTTAAACTATCTGTTAGGCTAAAAATGAAAAAGAATGAGGCATATGAGCGTACAGTCTCTAATTGTTAATTTTTTTTTTTTTACTTTTATTCAGTGGAGATGTTTAAATGTGGATTTTGTGCCTATAATAATTAAATGAATGAAAATATTATTATATTATATGATAAAATAACAAATCTACATGAAATCTATATTTTTACGTCCTCATGAGATATGTACATACACACACCCACACTTGTGTATGTCTGGACCTTTTCAAAAGAAATTTTTTTTTTTTTTGCTAGAATAAATAATCAAACGGGATTTACTTCAAATTATTCAACGTGAGTCCCCTGCTATCTAATGGTTAATACTTTGGGTCCCATTAATTATGCCATATTTGTTTAAAAGAAAGATGGGTTGGCAAATATGTTAGCGCAAATAATTACACACACACATATACTGATATACATAATAAAACGTGAGAAAGAGGACTTAAATTGTAGGGCACAAAAAGCAGTAACAAGAGTGGATATTGAATGACTGCCCGAATTAGAAGTTGCATGAGATGCATATGCGCTTTTAATAAATTCCTTTTCTTTCTTTCTTTTTTTTCCTCTTTTTCCCCCACGATTTTCACGAGTATGCGTTGTTTGTGCAATATGGTTTCCCTTCGTTATAACTTATAAGCGGCAACATGTATTACAGCTAACTTATAATATATTGATTCTATTAAGTGATAATTGAAGATCATCAAGTAAAAACTTATGAATAGCTATAACCTTATCAACTAAAGGAGAATTTATTCGGTAGCTTATTATGTATAAAGAAGGAATAATAGCTAAAGAGTAGAGTAAAATAATTAAGAATTTCTATATATAAGATAATGATTTCATGAGTGATTGTATTCACGAAGTATTTCAAGATAGCATCATATATTCAGTTACTCATCTGATCTTTAATGCATATATATAAAGATTTATAGAGCAAATATAAAAATCTTAGCTTGGTAAGCAAGCGCTTCACATGTACAATTGCTCTTTTAATCTTTAATTAATGCATATATAAAAAGATTTATAAGGTAAATATGAAAAAAATCTTAGCTTTGTATGTATTGTTGGCTTGATGTTCTATTGTTATTCATATTTGCTAAAATTGTGGAGGCTATTAGACAATGAAGATGAGTTGCCTTTGGAATGTTACCTAGCGAGGGGTGCATGAACTTTGCCAATAAGACTTCTTGCACTGTTCGGACTTTGTATATTCCGTATCTTTTTTTGACAGTGCACTGACGAGAGAGGGAGGAAAAAAAAAAAAAAAAAGGCTGGAATCATATAAAAATAAGAGTTGTAATTATTTGATTATTTCAAGATTCGTAAAACAATTAACTGGCGCAAGAAATATTGAAGCGTAACATATAAAATGTTATATTTTATTTAATATCCTTATTGAAATTATGATGTCATACTGGCATCACAGAGGAAAAAATGACTTTACCTTCAAATATATCAAAATTTATAATACAACATGAATTTGAACAAGAAAGCTTCTTTTTAACCTCAAATATTAATCTATTATTGTTTTTAACCCATTATAAATTGATTTATAGAAACAAAATAAAAACAAAAACTTTTCTGCGTATAACAAGTCAACTAATGGTGGTAAAAAAAAACATAATAGAATGTCTGATTCTATAAAGACATAATAGTAAAGTATATATATCGCCAATACTTATTTCAACCATTTATAATTTCTTAATTTCTGAAGTAATTAAATATAATAACCCTAAAAAGAAGTACATTTAGTAGGAGAGAGGAAGTAATAAACCTTACCCCTGAAACTAAAACAGTATAAAGCAGGTGTGTAGATATGGTAGGCACAAGAAAGTAAATAATAATTGCAACAGTTCAATATTTTTTTTTTTCCTTTGCAAAATATTTAGATTACAATGGTCTAAAGAATTTGGATGGATACGTTATAAAGACATATGATTTAATAATTTATTTGTATTGACTATATTAAATCATATAGTTTAATTAATAATTCTCTAAAAAAACATTTTTATTTTAATAAAGTGAAGATGTCACTAACAAATTAAAAAAAAAACATAAATTTCAATATACGAACATATAAAAAATACAGTCTCCATTATATATATATATAATTTTGGTGGCTCCATATTTTAACAAAGTAAATATTCTCATTAAAAAAAACTATATATAAGACTTCTCAGTGCAATAAATACAGTATAAGGGTACAACAAGACCTACTAACTACATATTTAATTAGAAGTATCAACTTGAGCAGTTATTGCTCTTGCGACCAGCTAGTACTGCCGATCTCTACCAATGTGCTTTACAACTTTCACATTTATCCCTTTTTCAAATTCTTCATATTACTCATCACCAGGCTCTTAATTCAGTTTATTTTTCTATTAAGGAAGATTAAGATCCTTAACTAAAAGCTAAGAAGTAGAGACTTCGGATTAGTTAAGAGATCGAGGATGCTCATACAAATATTAGGAGATATTCTGAAGTCTCATGTAGTTAATTTCTATTACTTCCATGGCCATGAAATTATTGCTTAGCACAAACCAATATTTATAGCATGAATTGGTCCACTTTGCTCATCTTGTAATTATTGAATTCACCTATCCCGTAACTACATCGTCCCTTCGCCAATTGCTATTTGCTATTCTTAGGGCACATGAAAATAGGAATTTGGATCTGCTCCTGAGAATAGAAACAATTTATTTATAGTACATGACCTACATGTTTATATAGTAACAGTTCAATAATCACAAGCCTTAACGGTTTCTGATGCTACCAAACCAAGAGTAAGAAATAATGGATTCGGGCCTTCTTGTGAACTTTCTTCATCAATTTCGCAGGAGATATTTGTACCTAAATATAGCTTAAATCTCTCCAAGAACAAAAAATTAACATAAAAATCGCATTCGAAAAGGAAATATTTGACAAACCATAACATGTATGTGTGTGAACTCCTTCACTCTCACAATCTTATAAACTTGTGGCTCCTTTTGCGCTTTCATTGCAGCCAAGAAAATTTTGAAGAAAATTTAATTTCTCGAATTCATATTTCAATAATTTAATTTATATGACATCACATCAGATTTTGAGAAATGGTATATATTCACTATATATGTAATAAGTTGACATAATGCATGGAAGAAATAAATAATATGATCTTTCCAATTTTTTTGAATGAAGTATTAATCAAAATTTATGCAAGAAAAATCTTGTAGCAGCTAACTAATTAATTAAGTCATAAAGTTTGCAAACAAACAAGAGACCTGAGTCATTATAATGCTGCTTGCTTGAAATCCAAATCGTAGATGTTCGCGCGAAGATCTAAGCACTTATATTACAGATTAGTATTATAGAATCTATAAGCAGATCGGCATCTGCTAGCTTGGTCTTATTTGACTCTAATAAAGAGATTGAAACAAAGAGACTGAGACATGTTAAAATGGCTTATAGAAATTCTAAACTAGTTAAACAAGCCAAGATTATTTCGCACAAATTTATTTTCATTTTGCTCCTTCCAAGATCGCAGTTTTATGACCATAAGAAATTGGGAAGTTTTGACATGGTGTCAACTTCTAAGCATATAATATGCAAAATGTTTGGTCTTAACACGTATAAGTTAAACCATCTTCTAAATTATACCATACAAACTGATGCATCAATTTATTGGCAAGCTACCCAGAAATCTTCTTGTAAGGAAAATTCCACATCATTTTGAGCTTCTGAGTTGAGCGGAAATACTTAAACGTATACGGAAATAACGAATACACGACATTTATCGATTACATAGATTAAAAAAAGGATAAGAAAAAGAGGGGAAAAAAAGGAAAAAAGAAATATGAAAACACAATGTGACAAAATGGATAAAGATGTGTATGAATTGAAACAACCAAAAGAAGGGAATGAAAACACATTCACAAAGGAAGGTTACTGGCGAATTAACTCTTAAAAGAAAAGAAACTTGGGGAAATCATTCAAACGTGATGGATCGAGCTATAGCTAGGCACATGCAAAAATTGAAACGTGAGATTAACATGTAAAACTGTGAAGTCTCGATGCCTCATCACGTAAATTAACAAACAAGATCATATAAGAGAACGTGTATTATTGCTGGCTACCTCGTTTGTCCCAACAAGACATGTGGTTACAATAAGACTGAATCTACAACCACTTAACCGCAAACATAACCTAAACTCTCTCAATCTCAAACTAGCTAGTTCGCATATATATATGTGTGCATTAAAATTAACACTTTAGTCTCTGTGTGTGTGTGTGTGTGTCTGCCAGCTAAGCCGATCGAGAAATCCGTCTCAAGGCTCTTCAGTGAGCATGCTATAATGTCCGATACTTCCCGAAAGTGAAAAAATTTGCCATTATTTTTTTTATTTGAAAATTTTGGCAAGAGTCAAAGCATCCAGCTTGATTGAATGTGGACCGTTGGATGTGACTTTTACCCTACAAATCCCATTTGCTTCTCTCTCTCATCATCTGATCCTCAATCAGTAAATTGGTGGACTCCCATTTTGCGGTTTTTCCAGTTATATAACCCGATCTTTCTCCCCACCAACCGTATGTACCCACCTTTCTCTTTTTCATCTTCACTCCCTCTCTCTACTCTCTACTAACTCGATTCGTATACCACCACCACCTTTTCCAGTTTCTCACACACACACATAATTAATTATTTCAAATCTAGAGTCACAAAAAAATGCATAATATTAATAAAAATATTTATATTTTTTCGGCTCTTTTCAACAATATCCATTAATCACCTTTTCTCTCCAGCCCACCTTTTTCATATTTTTTTTTAGTGGTACTAAATTAAAAAAAAGCCCCCTGGCCAGCCAATTCCCATCGATCTATAAAGCTAGCATCATTCATTCAGTAGCTTCAGCTTCAGCAGCAGCATTTTCTCTTACACAAAATTAAAATGAAGCTCTCTTTGAAACCTGTGCTCCCATGCACACTCTCATCTCCACTTACACCTTCAAAGCGCGCAACGTTTCGTTTTCGTTGCTGCACCATCACCGAACCCTTAACGCAGAACCAACCTGCAGTAATGAAGAACTGCTGGGATTTGGAACGCTTGCTTGACCCAGTTAACTATAACTACTCGGACTGCTTCCGGTTTAGCAGTAGAGTGCCAGTTAAACTCGGTGACCGATGGATGGAGTATCAGGGCATGCAAAACTGGGAAGGGCTTCTTGATCCATTGGATGATAATTTGCGCGGCGAGATTCTTCGCTATGGTGATTTCGTAGAAGCTGCTTATAAGTCATTTGACTTTGACCCTTCGTCTCCTACATACGCGACATGCCGCTTCCCCAAAAACACATTGCTTGACCGGTCCGGTCTTCCTCAAACCGGTTACCGTTTGACGAAGAATTTACGTGCCACGTCAGGTACCAATCTTCCACGCTGGTGGATTGAAAAGGCACCAAGTTGGGTCGCAACACAGTCCAGCTGGATTGGTTACGTGGCAGTCTGTCAAGATCAAGAAGTGATCTCACGGCTGGGAAGACGAGACGTCGTGATCGCTTTAAGAGGCACGGCCACGTGTCTCGAGTGGCTCGAGAATCTCCGTGCCACACTGACTCGACTTCCCGGATCTGGAACTGATGGTTCAGTGTCTGGACCCATGGTTGAAAGTGGGTTTTTGAGCTTGTACACTTCTAAGACTGCTACGTGCCCGAGCTTACAAGAAATGCTTCGTGAAGAAATCAAACGATTACTCCAAACTTACGGCGATGAGCCTCTCAGTTTAACGATCACGGGTCACAGCCTTGGCGCCGCTCTGGCTACGCTCGCAGCTTACGATATCAAAACCCACTTCAACCGCTTCCCAATGGCGACTGTTATCTCCTTCGGGGCTCCACGTGTAGGCAACAAGTGCTTCCGACAACAACTGGAAGTACAAGGAACAAAAGTGTTACGTATCGTCAACTCAGATGATCTTATAACCAAAGTGCCCGGTTTCGTGATGGATCAAGGCAACGACGTGGCAGATGCCCACTTGGCAGCTCATCACTTGCCCGGGTGGATCCAAAAGTGCGTTGAAGCTGCACAATGGGCTTACGCTGAGGTTGGGAGAGAGCTAAGACTTAGCTCAAAGGACTCCCCTTACTTTAGCGGTATCAACGTCGCCACCTGTCACGACCTGAAGACGTATCTCCACTTGGTTGAAGGATTTGTGAGCTCCACATGCCCGTTTAAAGCTACTGCCTCTGCTAGGACTAGGAGAGTCCTTAAAAATGAAACTACCCAGAGAGAGAGAGAAAGAGACAGACTACGCTAAAAAGACATAAAATTTCCAAGCCACAGAAAAAGACAAAATTAACCAACCTTGTAAATTATATATATAAATTTAATATTAAATTATATTTATATAATTTATAATTTTCTTACATAAATAATAATCATATAATTTATAATTCTCTCCTATAAACTAGTGGAAGTTTTGAAACTAATTTGTAACCAAATTAAAAAGGGAGGAAGAAAAAATTCGATTCACATGGAATTTTTTAACCAGACGCTATCATGCGCCGCAAACGAAACTCGAGTATATTATATTAGTTTGCTTTCGTGGCAGAAGCTGTGTTAACGTTGACTGTACATACCCATTACTTGGCAACTTTCGTAATATAATAAATTAAAATAAATAAATACTTCAAAAAGGTCAGAATTGTTTTATGTGGACGTGTGGGGATCAACACTATCACTTGACATGGGGGTTAAAAATACTAAAGCACCCTCTGTACCGACCACACCTTCACCAATTGTGTCATCGCACGCGTTGTGGCACCGACTGGGGAAATGAAACTCTTTTATGTGCACTGATTGATGATGATGCCTAACTAATCAAGCGCCGTCCACACCAAACAAAGACTATCTGCTTGTTGATATGGATGCTGCTGAAGATATCACACTCTGTCTTTAGTTGTACTGAACTTCGATTTCTTGGGTCAATTTGAGACACGTTAATTAGTATGGTACAAATTGGTAAAGCTACCGTCTCCCTGTACCACAGCTGCCTTTTCATTTTTCAAGAAGCGTATAGGCCAAAAAGTGTCTCAATATGTTTTCTCTGACCAAGCTTTTTCAGTTTTCACGCGTAACCAAGAGTTTGTCTATAATTTGTATTCTTCGTCGAGTTCTTATTTTCTTCCCAATTCTTTGTCTTTTATCTTGAAGTAAACTATTTATGACCTTTTGTTTTTTTTTTCTATTGTTCGTTGGACCATCACATTGTAATTGCAAATACTTGATAATATATGTATGCAAGTAGTACAAGATGGATACAAACTTGTGATGCAGAATGGGTGCGTAAGTAGAATGAGCAGGATATGTACGAAACTTATGGATTCATAACTTAAGTTCGAAACTTATGAAGAGACGAATATAAACTAGTAAAATATGTCGTATTGACTCGTGGTTTTGATAAAAATTCCATTTCTTTGAATCTCATTTTACATGTTTTAATTTATTCTTCCTATTTTTTTCTACTTTCACTTGGTAGAAATTTTCTGTATAATAATAATTCAAGTTTATCTATTTTGGAAATTTTGCTTTAATTATCTAAAATTAGTATAAAAAAAAGTCTCAAAATCCTAATTTTATTACTTAGACAGACTTAATAATAAATTTCAGACTTTTCAAAAAAATTTATTTTTCTATTTTTGTCAATCTCAACATTTGTTTTTTTTTATCTGTGTGTTTGCCTGATCATTGGGATGATGAGAAGAGAAAAGCTACTTAATTACTAATTGAGGATCGAGAACACGCGATTCATCTCATGATGTCTAGACATGTCAATTGGTTTTTCTCTCCAAGAGATAAGAAAGAACGTATGCATCATACAAATGAGCTAGGCAGCTAATGAACGAGAATAACTATTTCTTTTCCATGTTTTAAGAACAAACCTGTTGACAAATTAATAATCTAATTACAGGTAGTACTGAATGGTGACGGATTATCAATGAATTAAATTGAATTATATATATATATATTTTCAAATTCTGGCGACTGCAACACCCGAAATATAACATAAGAATTACTACTATACATGATTTATTTAGACTGCATATATTATAATCACGATTATTCATCAAATTCTTCTGTGATTCTTAGCCGTAACTGCTGACTTCATGCAAAAGAGAATTTTTAGTCAATATGTTCTACTCAGTGATCCTGAAAAGTAGATGTGCACTGCTATGCTTGTTATTGCTGTCCGACACCATTGCATCAAAAGTAAAGCTGCGCTCCCAGCTTTGTTTTGAAAACAAAGTTATTTTCACCGGATACTTTTTTTTGACAAAAAAAAAATCACAAATTACAATGAGTAATGATATAATCATAAATTTTTATACAAATTGATGTGACATGATAAAATTGATTAAATTAAATATCTTTTGATCCCACATGATTTATTTTCATTATTTTATATTTTCATTCAACTAATAAATTGATGCCATATTAATTTGTGTAAAATAAATTTATATATGAGTTTATGATTATATCATCGCTCTTTAAAAATTATTATCACCAAACATTTCTATGCCTTCACTCGACATTCAGGCTTCCATTTTATAGGGCGCCACCATCGCAAAAGGAGCATTTAGCTTCTTGTAAACTGGCGTGATTTTTGTTAAATGTAGAGATCTTTTTTGGGTAAATTGTACGGAAAAATGACGATCATGCACCAAAAAACGTGAAAGTGAGTAACAGGAAACTAAAATGTCTTCCTTTAAAAATAAATACATAGGATCTTACTCATTTATAGTTAATGTACCTAAAACTTACTGTTATTTATTTATTGTTACATATTTTAAGTTAATGTGCCTAAAACCTGCTGGTATTCATTTATTGTTACGTATTTTAAGTGGAGACTTAATTGTAAGTTTCATTACATATAACTTAGAAAAACTCAATATGTGAATGGTCATACTCCAACTACGCACTAACAAAACAACACCGATCTAAATTGTACTAAGTGCTTGTTTGGTAATATTGTAACTTTTAAAATAATTGTTATTAGTCGTGTGGTAGAAATAATCAGTTATGAGAAAAATTAGTTAGACGTTTAGTAAAATTTATTTCTAAAAATATTGTGAAATTTAAAAACAGTCATATATGTTTGCTAAGTCTTACTATTAAATTGTTGTAAGAGTGTAAATATTGAAATGGATGTAATATTGAATAAAATTTATTTACACATTTATACATAATTTTGTTAAATATTTTTTATTGTGTATGCATAATAATTTATAAAAATAAATATTTTTTATTTTATCTTAATATACTTAGTAATAAAAAAATAATAATCTCCTTAAATTTAATGATTTTGCTCACTAACTAATAAGGATAAATTTAGATTTTTATAATATATTTGAACATAATTGATTTTCAAAATTAAATTTAAAAAGTTACTTCTTTCTATTTTTCAAAATTTATTGTAAGATAGAATAATTTTGTTAAAATAATTTCTAAAATTTTTTTTGCCAAATACCAAAAGTTAGTTTTTAAAATTTTTAAAATTACTTTTGATCTCTTAAAAATAATCATAAATTAACAATAAAGAAATAATTATTACCAACGTCATAGAATTCGTAAATTCGCCCTCCTGACTATTATTCAATTTGACTCAACGGCCAAGAACACTGATAACGTATAAATAATAATAATAATAATAATAATAAATCATCTTAAATTTGGGATCTGCTCCATAATTGCAATACTACAGTCAGCATAATTCGAGAGGAGGCCACGTACAGCGCCTTCTGCGGGTATCTTGTTTATGGCAATGATGGTGACAGTAACTTGTTGTGTTGTTCTACTTCTGCGACGTGTTCAATTGGTCGTCATACATGTCCTTAATCCTAATGGTCCTAAGTCGGTGGACACTTAACAAAAATTAAACAGACTTTGCTCCTCTTAAAACTTGATGAAAGTCCAGTTTAAAAAAAAAAAAAAAAACTTGATGAAAGTCATAAGTCTAAATAAGACGGTGTGACAATGAAATTCAAACAGAATTATAGCTGAAATTTGTAAAACTATTTGGGTCAAATGTTCATCTAAAAGATTCTTAGACTATCTAAAAGCTTCTTAGACTAACTTTAAGATTTTTTATTTTTTCTTTTTGGCAAAACTTCTTAAATAGAGTTAGCTTTTTTTTTATTATTAGAATTTTTATAAATGAAGCTTCTATTAAAAAACATCTTAGTTATTGTCAAATAAGTGAAAAATATTTTAAATATTTTAATATATATATATTTTTAAATTCAATCTCTACTTTTAAAATCTTAAAATTTAAGTTTTTATTAATCGAGACAAAATAACTCATTTAATTTTTAAAAATTTTATTAAAAAAATAACAAACAATAACAAAAAGATTTTTAAAAAAATTATAGAATTATATAAGCATTTATTATCCTTAAATAAGTAATAGTAACATATATTCAAAAGCTTATGAAATAGCTAGAAAAATTGTACAGGTTCATTTGCACTGACCTGATCTAGCGCGTGGGCGAAAATTTCGCAAATTAGGAAGCTACATTTGGAGAAGCCACATTCCACCACATCGCTAAGGCTTGATATGCTGCTAAATCTGCCTCCTGGACCAAAACATACGTGGGTTGCGGCTTCAAAGATATCAAGTAATTTTCAAAATCTTCACGTTCATCACCAAACGTGGACCATGAAGATTAATTCAAATTTCATTAATCCAATAGGAGGATAGTGATGGCACAATTGAAAAAGACATCAAATAACCGGCGATCTTGCGTTCACAATGAAATATTGGGACATATTTATTAAAAGCAGTCTAGAAGACAAACCAAGTGGGTTGGTTAAACACATACACAGAAACCCAAATCTTTGTCCTTGGGAAGTAAACATTTACCCAATTAAAATAGGTGATTTACTATCTGATCTAATATTTGAAGTTAATCTGCCCCCACACCTAAATGTGGATAGTAAATTAATTCATTCAAGTTAGATATTCATACATCTAGTTTTTAAACTACAAAATATCCATCTAAAACTTTTTAAAAATAGATATATACATATTCATCCCGGATAATTATAGATTTATGAATGGATAATATCCATGCCTAATAATATATTTACTATCCCTACTTGAGATAATAAGAAGACTCTATCCTACCAAAAATAAGTGAGAGAATTATTTAATTTGTGTTTACATTGTTACATTTAAAATGCAATATGCACAAAAGGGTCAAATTTGAGCACCAATTTAATTAATTGTGAAATCGTCTCGTATATAATTGCACAATAAAATACGAAGCGGAAATCGGATCCGCAGAGGTATAGTGTGAAGGTGAAAATTTTGCTATCTACCCAGCTCCTTATGGTGGATCAACAGACCACCAGATGGCTAAACTAATATTTTTTATTTGCAGCCAAATCTGCCTCCTGGAAGAAAACATTGCGGCCTCAAAGATATCAGGTTACTGTCTAAATCTTCAAAACTAATCATTACCAAACTTGGACCTTAAGCTGGAGCCTGAAGTCTTATTGGGTTAAGTAAATATCAAGCCTGAAAGTAGACAAGGAGATGGTGATGGCTCCATTAAAAGAGACATCAAATCGGAGGCGTTCACGCTTTCACACTGTTGCCTAATTCTCCCCAGGCCCCGGGCCCTTTTTTTTTTTTTTTTTTTTTTCCATGTAACAACATTTTGCACAAGATATCAGAAGAAAAAGTTTAAATAAATTCAAGCGTAGTTTGTTTCTTTGCCTTCTCTGGAAATGGTTAGAGTAAGCTAAATATATCCCAACAGAGATTCATGCATCTGCAAATCACATAGAGAAAATAAAGTGTGCTCAAATAATGGTCCCAGACAAACGTTTAACAAATGTATGAAAAATTGAACACGGAAGAGTATTATCTAGCAGCATGGAACAAAAGACAATCGGCATACATGTGCAGTGTGCTGTGCTTGGGGAGTTGTCCATTGTCGTTGTTTCATTCGTCAAACAGCTGACACAAAGGCAGGTGGTAAATTATAGGTCGTTGTATTTTGAAGCTCAGGATGACTCTTTACACTTCTTTGCTTCTCTTTGCATCACAAAATAGTTCATCATCTAGATTGTTAGTCAAAGAGACATTAATGCATGGGAGTTCATTTTTCCAATCCCCCTTTCAGTTTTTTTCATGCGTGTGTGACCATCGGTAGATTTGCTTTGAGTCATGTTCAATTCCACGTATGAATTACAGTTAGGATATGGAAAGATATTTCATCTCGAATAAACTCAAATTGGTAATTGGTAATAATTACAAAAAATTTTAAATCATAAATCTTGAGTATACATTAGATAATAATGTTAATTAAAATACTCTCACACGCTTATTTTCCTCGTTTGCATTATTAAATAGATCAACTAACAACTTATAGCGCAATTATTACAACTATATAAGAAAATGTGAGAAAATTTCAAAGGCAAAGATGAAAAGATTGATTCATTGCTCTTTAAAAATTAATTTTGCTTTTTTTTTTCCCTATCTAGCTACTTTACCATGCACTTGCACTACTTATTTAGTTGTTCGTCAAAAGTTTTTATAAGCAAACTTTTGGAATAATTGACTTGATTAAACAGTTGTAATATGTGAACAGCTTTTCCACTCATCAGTCGCTAATAGCACCATCAAAGTCATCAATCATGAGAAAATTTAACGCAAGATTGTGATTGTCTTCGTGGCCCCTGATTACGCTTAAATATGAAGCAAAACTTCAAGAAATCTCGGAGAAAAGACATTGAGGAAATTCCTAGTCATGGCGGTGTTCTTCTGAAATCTCTGTTTGATCTTTTGAATCGATCTTTAGAATCGTTGCCAAACTTCATTTTGACTGCGAAGTTGGAGGCTTGTGGGGTTAAGTCAAATCTAATCTATTACTAGATAACACTACAGAAGTCAGAAGCAGAAATTGATTAAATATTGCACAAAAATATAATTGAAAGGACCAGCCGATCGAAATCAGGCTTTCTGCGTTCACAGTTGCTGTAAGACCTAATCTTCCCATCTCAAACTTTACTTATATATGTATAATTTTCAGTAAACTCTAACTAATTTCTCAAGTAAAAATTAGAATAATATGCACATGACAGAGTCGTGTGCATTTTTATCATTAGAATTTGCTTCTCTCTCTGATGATGAAATCATGAAAATGTACTTCAACAAGAAGGATTAGATTTAATTCCCTTTATAGATCAGGTGGGACATTAATGAAGAATTACGAGAAAATTAAGACGAAACAAGACGGTACATGAGATGAGATTACTGTTGGTTTTGGGGATTAACGACAAATTACAACATGCGTATCAACGTAAGGGTAATTTTTAAAAATCTCCCCTGAGGTTTGGGCTTATTACAACTAGATGGTGAGAATTTATTTATTTGTAAAAAACTCCCTACCGTCAGTTAACTTTAACATTGACCGTTAGTTGACTGTGCAAAGACAATATTACCCTTAACAACAGTTTATAGACTAAAATAACTAAAAAAAATTAAAATTATTGGCGCGAAAAACACAAACCTTATTTTTTGACAATTTTATTCTTATCAATTCCAAAGATTTACAATATCATAGGTAAAGATTATAACTATTTCATTTTCAAGTTTTTAATTTTATCTTTTTTGTAGGAACTTTAAGAAAATATCAATAATTTAAAGAGGATTTTTAAATTTTTAATTTTATCTTTCTTGTAGGAACTTTAAGAAAATATCAATAATTTAAAAAGGGTAAAATAGCCAACAATTTTAATTTTTTTTAGTTATTTCCTATTTACAAATTGTTGTTAAGGGTAATATTGTCTTTGCAAAGTCAACTAACGGTCAATGTTAAAGTTAACTGACAGTAGGAGGTTTTTTACAAATAAACAAATTCTCACCATTTAGTTGCAACAAGTCCAAACCTCAGGAGAGGTTTTTAAAAATTACCCCCAACGTTAATGTAAATGTTGCCTTATTGCCAGCCGTCCATATCAACTGTCGAAATAGATAAGGTTTATGCGCATATAAACTTGCTAAAATGTATATTTATTAATTTCTATCCCTAATAACCCCACGTTTTTGTAAACCAATTAATGGCAATAATAACTCTGTTTGATAATGAAATTGGTCAACTGTACCTTAAAAATTACAGCACTAAAGTATTCGGTAGTAAACACATTTGCTGTGGCTTTTAATTAAAGTTGACTTGATCCATTACTTGTATGATGAAATAACTTATAATATTTTTATTATTTTATTAAAATTATTATTTAAAAATCATATTTACTATACATTTTTAACTTTTATTATATAATTATAATTTTTTTTATAACAGTTATGTCTTACAAAATTACTAACACCTCAATCTCAAATAAAACCATTATAGCATTGCTTCGTCTCCGATTTCGCCAACTTCATTTTCATTTTCAGGCTAGCTTCATCAGTGAAGATTCCAATTTTGTGCAACGCTTTTTAAGTAACACGGATGGCGACGAGTAAAATTGAGGGACCCTAATGAACTTGGGTGTTTAACTTGGGCTGGGAACTATACTGGATGCGATCCAATTTAATTTTCCTTCCATTTTTAGTCTTTAATTATTTTAATTAAATAATTAAATCATAATAACTTTAGCTTTTAATTAGTCTAACTTAATTGATAATACAATAACTAAATAAATCATATTGATGTTATTCTTAACTTAATAAATAAAAAGGTCACTTGTTCCCACTGCATCTTAAAAATTGAAAATAAGGGAGTGCTTACTTTTAGGATGAGTATGGAAATCATGAAGAGTAGGGATCTTACGATTGAGAGTTTGGAATAGGAGTAAATTATTTATTTACACTAAAATGAAAGTGCAAAATAAGAAGGGAAAAAAGTTTTTTTATCCCTATAGTTTGATATAATATCTCATTTCATCCTTACTTCTTAAACAATAGCTTGTTTCATCCTTATTTTTCAAGCAATAGCCCAAATATCCTTCCGTAAATTTAGAATTAGTTTGCTCTATAATTTATTGAGGGCAAAATATGATTTTCAGTTAAATAAATGCAAAGCTTTTTAAAATACAAATCTCAAGAATAATTGAATAACATATGACTTTTTGCCTAAATTTAAAATTTAAGGATAACTTAATGAAACAAAAATAATACTAAAGAATATGCAACATGTGTGTATGTGTGTGTGTTCATTAATTTTTTTTAATGAAGTCAAGCAAATAATAATAATAATAATAATAATAATAATAATAATAATAATAATAATTCTTTTTAATAAGGAATCATTATCTATAGTAAGGTCAAGAATAAGCTAAAAGATTAAAAAAAATACAATCCAATACAATGCATTTTATTCTGTAATATTTTTAAATATATGTTGGTATGTATTTAGAGCATATTTTTTTAAGGAAATGAAGGAGTTTGTAATTACTTTTGATAGAATAGCAGTACTGATTGATTATTTATTTATTTATTTATCTCGACCATATTAAAGTTAAAAGTTAAGGATAAGCTAAAGGATAAAAAAAATTACTCTAGTGCTTATGAAATTTATGTTTTTTGGTCCTAAATATATATATTTTACATATTATTTAATGTTATTATTGTTTATTTATTAAGTTATCCTTAAAGTTAGATGTTTTTTATTTGTGTTTGAGAGTTTATTTTAAAATAATTTATCATTATTTAGAAATCCTATTTTACCCTCAATGAATTATACAACATAATAACTAAAAATTAATAAAAGGATGTTTTGAGCTATTACTTAAAAAAATAGGATGAAATAAGTTATTATTTAAACAGTAAGAATAAAATGGGCTATTGCATCAAAACTTAGGGGTGAAAAGGGTATTTTCCCTAATAAGAATCATAATCTCATTTGTGTGTTTACTTTATCTTGGATTATGAGTGAATTATTTTAAATTACAGTTTTAACCTTATATAAAGAATCTTAGTTTTTAATTACAAAGTGAATAACATAATATATTTCTAAAATAAACGATTTATTTTATTATTAATTTTAATTATATTAATTAATAATAACTATTAATATTCTTAATTATGTAAATCATAATTTTTCTATTAATTTTAATTTTAATTATGTAAAGTAAAAATTATTTATAAGAGAAACACAAATGAAACATTATTATTAACAGTGTAGTATAGAATTAATATTTTCTTAGAACAAATTATCTATTATTATTAGATAAATATAATAATATTATATTTTCAAATAAATATAGCATATCAGAATATTACTAATTCTCTATAAATATAGTTATATTATATTTAGATAAGTTTAATATTATTATTTTAATGAATTCAATATTATTAAATAATATAACAATATTATTAAAATAAATAGGATACTATTATTTTTAATAATGTATTATTATTTAATTTTAATAAATATAATTATGTTATATTTAATAAATAAAAGATAAAAAAAAAACAAAGAGGTAAGAGTGAATTCTCACTCCATTCTTTCATGAAATTAAGAATTATACTCTTCATTCCAATAATAAATGGGACCGTAATGTAGTACTCTCATTCTCTTCTTTAAATAAGTAAATCAATATTAAAGTGGGATGAATTATGACTCCAACAAATAGTCATAGGATAAAAAGTATTTTTGTCAAAAGCTTTTGGCCTAGTAATGATTTCTTTCATTTAGCTCTCCAAGAAAAGTGATCTTTGATCCACATGGATGTCAATATGGACCCGATCGAAAACTTTTATTTCCAGAATCCCCCACCGAAAAAAAAAAAAGAAATTGGAATGTGTTGCTGATGATTGAATTGTACTTCGCAAGGTCCCATAAAGATTTATACAATAAATTAATTATAGATCTCACAAATTTCTCATAACTATTTGGTGCGGAATCTTAAATATTTGCATGTGTTTTTTTTTCTCCACCTCTTTGAAAGCAACCGTTTTTTACGATCAGATCAATTGATTGCTCTTTAGACTTGAAGCTTATAATGATACATGTCATAATGGGTCCGATTACAACGTTCATAAAGCCTATACACAAAAGCTGAAACTATTGGTTACTTTTTATTGACTTGAAAATTTTAGGCAAAAGTAAATGACGAGCTAGCCTTCGTGTAGTTTCCAAGATGACAAACCCGCAAAAACAACAGGAACTAAACTTTTCAAAATATTGGCTGAAAAAAAGTCCCCATTAAGTCTATGGATACCTAATTGATCATTTACGAACATTCGCAGCTTAAATGTGTGAATTAATTTTAACAATATGATGTAGTTTTTCCTCAAATCCGCATTTTTTTCAAGTGCAAATTAACATCTGTAAAATTACATCAAAAATTTTTTACGTTGTATTGACTATAATTCTTATATCTTTATTGAGACTTCTCTTGGGATGGGAAGAAAAAAAAAAGACGAAAAAAAAGAAAAGAAAGGAAAACGTTTTGCTGACAAATTCCATGTGATGTTTATGGATTATGGTTATATTGCAAATGTCACACGCATCACAGAGCCTCACAAACTAGAGACATTGTACTTATACCTCTAGACATATTTGGCTCTCAAAAGCACAAAAACAACCATGTAAAGACAGTCTTGTGATATTAATTGTGGGGGCTATTTTGGTATCCATGTTTCTCACATGTTGAGGCCTCAGCCCCTAAGTTGGGCACAAAATTAATGACCTCGGATATTTATTATTTTCTTTTGTGCTTGACAAAAGCTTTATTATTATTATTTTCTTTAAAAGAAAAGGGGTGGGTTGAGCCCAAAATTTAATTTTTTTAAGTTTCTTTTTTTTTATTTTGACCGCGAGATATTTTGGGGAGGATCCCAAATGTGAGAGGCACCTTTAAGCATGTCCACAACTCAGACAAGAAGTTTCCGCTCGAACCGAGAGACACATGTTCTCCCAACAAAAACGACTTCCCTACGACTCGAACTAGGGAGTAAATTCAGTCAAACCACTTAAGAGGACTCCATTACCAGTGGAGCCAACACTTTGTCGGTATTTTTTTCAATTTCTATTTACTCTCAAATTTGAATATGGATAGTCGGCCAAAGAAGGTGGTGAAAAAGGAAAATCTCTAGGCCGAATCCCTAGGCACAAATACAAAAAACTTCAAATATTGTATTAGAAAATTGGTAATTTGTGCCTTGTTTGCAGTTGTTTTTTTCAAGAAGCAATTGAGATTATATGAGATATGAAGTCCAAACCCATTCAAATAGATAAAAATAAATAAAATAAATAATCATTTTATTTCGATATCATCAACATGACTGATACGGGTAAAACCTAATTGTTCGATATATTAATTAAAAACAAACTTTCATAAGTGTATCACTAATTTATTAAATAGTAATTACTAAGAATAATAGTATCATTCTTAGTAATTGGAAGCTCAATTATGACTCATTTTAATTAACTTAATTTAGGTATAGCAAAATTAAATTTCAAAATAATATTTCTAGAGAAAGAATTTCAATTAATATTGTATTCAGTCACAAAATAGGACTGTATACTCTATTTTAATTCTCGGCCAAATAAGAACACCATATACGAGTAATATTCCCTCAAATCCCATCCTATCAGATGATCTTGGTATGGAATATAAAATATTAATCATTATCCTTATCATTTATCAACTATTTGGGTTTATGGCTGCGGAATATGCAAAGTGAATTTGGTATTGACTAAGAAAGGATCATTATCAAGGGTCCAGCTACAATTCAGTTGAGGTTTCATACACCATTTTTTGTCTTTTTGTGATCCAACCATTGGATTGAACCCAAGAGTTGCAAAAGCTATTCTAACGGTATGGATGCACTTACTTGGTTATTAACGATGCAGTCCCTTCTGTTTACTAAAAAAAATAAGAAAATATTAAATTTCAAAAATTTGACACATTAGTCCATTAAAATATTTTATTGTATGGGTCAAAAGTAATTTAATAAATGAACACATTTATATATTAAAAGTATGGATGGATTATTTTAATTTGCTAAAACACTCTCCACTTCCATTTACTTAAAATACCAATTGGATTATAATAATATTATCTTGTTTTTTTGTGTAATACAATATTGGATAAGGTTTTATAAAAATTTTGACAATATCAAAATGAAAAATAAATAAATATTAAATAAATGCTTGGATAGTCATTTAAATTTCATTATGGAGTTTATAAATAATATTTTCAAAATAATAAATTTCTATATGTAAATTTGAAAATGTAAAATTATTTATACCTTATTACACGTATGAAGCTGATTAATTATTTATTTAATGTGAAAACAAATGCATTGTATAATATTTATTCTATTACTTCAATTTAAATTATAAAGAATGAAACTTAAATTTAAAATTGTAAAGAATGAATAATAACTTAAATTAATAGATTATGGAAGGATACCTTTCAAAAAAATTAAAATTAACAAACTTTTTAGACTTCTAACGTAACATTTGTATTTTTTTTTGTTAACATAAGACACAAATTTAGTCTAAAAACCTCATTCTAGGGTATCCTTAGGGTAAAAAAAAATCATTATCACATGATAATTTGGTAGCCTAAATTGTATTATTTTTAGTTCACTTATTCATGCCAAACACCTTATTGGGATTAAATTTTAGTAAAGTAAACCCATCCCACCATCTTTAATCACATTCAATTGGCCCTAATTGATTAGATCTTGTTAGAGAAAGTAATAAATAACTCTTTCTTTATTACAATGGTAAAGAAAAAAACATAAACACAATATATTTCTTTTGAGAAAATGCAAGTATGTTGTTTTTTAGGTTTTGTGTTTAAGAAATTAATATAATTTATGTAGTTAGAAGACTTTTATTTTTTATGTTTTAGAAGAATTATATGTTTGATAATGAATAAATTAAGATTTAAAGTAGGAAAACTAATTTGAGAAGGAGATAGAGAGAATAAATTTTTTAGAATTTAAAAATTATTATATTTTAATTGGGGCTTATTACATAAAATTATTAAAACATATGGTTTTTATTATTTATAGAAAACAATAGGGATTGCTAAAGAAAACACTAAATAATTTTTTTAATTTGAAATTATTATATTTTAATTGGGGCTTATTGCATAAAATTTTTAAAACTTATATTTTTATTATTTACAAAAAAACAATAGGGACTGTTAAAGAAAATATCAAATTTGAGGTTTAGTTTTGTCCCCTTATCAAAGCCTTGAAAAGAGAGTACTAATAAATAATTACAATCTTCTTTATCCGATTCGATTGACTGGATATGACTTTCTACTAAAATCCACTTTATGCTGTTATCTCCACTTCGGCATATTACGTTTAGTTAATTCTTATCTTAATTAACACTTTCTGAACGCCTTTTCCTCTAATCCTTTCTGCCACACACTTTTGAGCGTGATGATAATATGAATACAAGATTCTCCCTTGAGAAGATTTTAAAAGTCATTGACTAATCAAGAACACTTGGAAAGTTCTGCATATGAGAGAGTAAACACCGAGAGGTTAAGAACTTAAGAAATTTTTCTTTTCTTTTTTTGTTTAAAAAGAACATTCCATATCAATAAAACGATTAACCAATAAAGGAAAAACTTGGGGCTGTGATATGTAAACTGTTAATGGAAAAAAAAAAAAAAAGAATACGCCAAAACACAGTGATGAGAGCGCCCGCCTAGATTAATCATTAACATTGTAATCTTGATAGCTTATTTTCTTATCTTGTTATATTCTTAATATGTTATGTTCTTAATCATTAACACCGTGATAAACAATAAACATTTATAAATTCAAAATTTTAAAATACAAAAAAGTGTAAAAAAACATATAAACCGTGCGGTTTAAGCGTTTTAAATTTTAACCTTTTAAAATTTCACAATTTTAAAAATTTTTAGATTTTTTCCTCACTTTAAGATCTCATACCAAAAAACTACTAATATATAGAGCAAGCTTTCAATTAGCAATATTTAATAATATTAAAATTAGACACAAGTTAAAAGATTATAAATTTTGTATTAAAATTTATTTGCTATATATAAATTTTAATTTGTTTTTGGAGTTCCTGACAGAGAAGTAGGGCTCTTGCAGCGGAGACTCCTCTTGAAAGTGAACTTTTTGGCTTGGGCCACGATCGAATCGCGAGAGAGTACTATAAATCAGTACCACCCAACTCATTAAATTCACGTGCTAGAAACGCGTTGCTGCATGGTCGGAAAGACAAGTTTGTCATTTTCCCAAGATGAATGTTTTCAAAATTTTCCTCAACCTGGTTTTGATTTGAGTGTCATTTTGCTTTGACTCATTTAATCATCATACATAAAAATCATTGTGGGTCCGCTAGCCGTTTCTCCATTCTTTCACCCGTATCTGTCATCACATCATTAGTTATATTTACCCACCCCACACCCGCCCCGCCGTATAATCTTTTTGCATGAGCTGCCGTCCACTCTTCCTCTATAAAATAAATAATATGCACCCAGCTAGTTGTCGCAGTCAGTCTCATTCGAGTGAAGTGAAAAAAGAAAAACCCCCTAGTATTTATTTATTTATTTATTTATACTCTACACACATAATAAATAAAACTATCAAACACTAATTAGCTCTCCAATAATCAATATGAAGCTTGCTAGGTTCTGCACTTCACCAACTGATCGTTTAAAGCAAAATGAAATTGTAGTCACTCAAATGTACCGTGCCAGTGCCACCACCAGTGCTTCTGTGAAGCTCAACTCTAAGTTGTCGTGGAACTCGCTCGCATATGACTCCGCTGCGAAACTCGGCAATAATTGGATGGAAATTCAAGGAAGTAACAACTGGGAAGGTTTACTTGATCCGCTTGATCAAAACTTACGAAGTGAGCTTCTACGTTACGGTCAGTTCGTTGAAGCGAGTTATCGTTGTTTCGATTTTGATCCATCTTCTCCAACTTACGCCACGTGTAAATACCCCAGAAACTCTTTCCTAACGAGGTCGGGTATAGCGGAAACTGGTTACCGGATGACCAAGCATTTGCGTGCCACTTGCGGGGTTCACCTGCCACGTTGGCTTGATAAGGCCCCAAGCTGGATGTCGACTCAGTCCAGCTGGATTGGTTACGTGGCTGTCTGTCAGGACAAGAAAGAGATTGCGAGACTCGGGAGACGTGACGTGGTCATTGCTTACAGGGGGACTGCTACTTGCTGTGAGTGGCTTGAGAATTTACGTGCTACCTTGACAGCTTGTTGGCCTCCCGATGACGTTGCTACAAGTGGCCATCTTCTTCCCAGTACTCCCATGGTGCAGACTGGGTTCTTCAGCCTCTACACTTCCAGCACCGACACGTGTCCTAGTCTACAAGACATGGTGAGAGAGGAGATCAAGAGAGTTCTCGATTTGTACGGTGATGAGCCACTCAGTATTACGATCACAGGTCACAGCCTCGGGGCTGCTCTCGCTACCTTAACAGCTTACGATATTAACTCAACCTTTAACAATGCACCAATTGTGACTGTCATTTCCTTCGGTGGGCCACGTGTAGGAAACAGAAGCTTTAGATGCCAGCTGGAGAAAAGTGGGACCAAAATTCTACGTATAGTAAACTCAGATGACCTCATCACTAAGGTACCTGGCTTCGTGATCGACGACTATGACGTGGCGAACAAGCAGGCGGTTGACGTGGCAGCTCTTCCAAGCTGGCTGCAAACGCGCGTGGAGAACACGCATTGGGTCTATGCTGACGTCGGAAAAGAGCTGAGACTTAGCAGTAGGGATTCTCCGTTCCTCAGCAAGATGAATGTCGCCACGTGTCACGATCTCAGTACGTATCTCCACTTAGTTAAAGGTTTTGTGAGTTCCACCTGTCCGTTTAAAGCCACCGCAAGGAAGCTGGGCAGCATCTGAATTTTCCTTTTGATTTTTTCTTTTGGGATTGTAAATATCACAAGGAAGAGCAATTCTACAACACCTACGCTTATACAATCAATTGATGCTTACATTATATGTATGGTTGAATTTAATATAATTATCATATGTATAATAATTTTTTAAAATAAATACACACGTATCATAATATTATTTGCTTATTGTATAACTGACATATTACTTATAATGTATTTTAAAATTTCTCCACAAGCAGTGTTTGGTGGCCGCATAAATACATAATATTGGATTATTTTCAGTCCATTCCCATGTTTTGATCACTTTAAGATTGGGATAGAAAAAGCATGGTTCTCACATGAGACTCACCATTCAGTCTCAAAGTAAATGAAAAAATTGTCACTTGAAGGGCCATGGGGTAAATAGTTTACGATAACTCAAATAATTAATTTTTATTGGTTTGATAATAATAACAATAATTAATTAGAAATAATATTTATAAAATGGTATAATAAAATAAATTATTTTATAAGAAAATTAAATAATTATTTATTAAATTATAACTGATAAAAGAATTACATTATTATATTTCATTAAAAAATACTTTATAAAAATAACTATGATTTAAGTCTTTACATTTAACAATTAAAAAATTAATTATGATCATTTAACTACTTTAAGAATTATAAAATATCAAATAACTGCCATCATTTTGCTACTATAATTTTGTAAAATCTTTCATTTGATTACTTTTTCGTTAGTATTGTTGGTTGACTAGTTAGTTAATTGGTAAAATAAGCAAATAGAAGTATCAAATAATAGAAATAAAAATTATTATTCTACTCTTAAATTGTTAAAAAATAGTTTTAACCATGAATTTATGGATAATTTTGAATTTATTATAACTATACAAATAGCGAATTGATAAAAATAAACACACAATCTATTCTTAAGAAATTAAATATGGAAATGATAATTTTATAGATGAACTTTAAGTTTTTCTTTTAAATAAATTGTTTTTTTTAACAAAATAACCTAGAGTATTTTTGTAATTCGTTACTTTTGTAGTTACAATAAATTCAGAGTTATTCTTAAATTTATGATTGAAACTATTATTTAACAATTTAAGGGCATAATAAGGATGGGCACGATTCGATTCAGATGTTGATTGAGCAAAATCTATTAAGGTTGTGTTTACTTTCTAAAGTGGGAGTGAGGAGTGTGGATTCCTCCCACTCCAGGTTTACTTTCTCAAAATAGAGAGTGATTGGAAATCCCACTTCGTGGGCCCCACCCATTTTTGGAGTGGGACTCCCATTAGGGGAGGTGGAACTCCCACCTCTCCCTTTTCTACCTTTTTTTTTAATTTAATTTAATTTAATAGTTTATAATTAATAAAATAAAATAAATAATATTATATTTATTTGAATAATATTATTATATTATTTGAATTATATTTAATTAAATAATAATTTGCATTGATTTTAAGTTAAAATTATTTTAAAATAATAATATTATATTATTAATAGAGAATTAATAAATATAATATTTTTATATTTATTTTAAAAATAATAGTACTATATTTATTTAATATTAATAATAATAAATAGTTTATTCTAAGAAAATATTAATTTTGTACTAAATAATATTATATTATTATTTTATATAATAATAATTTAATATAATTATATTAAATAAAATAAAATAACGTTTCATTTTATATTAAAATTAAAATTAATAATTTATTGTTCATAATTAAGAATATTAATAATTATAATAAATTTTCAAATATAATAAAATAAATATTATTCATTAAATATATTTTTTATTAGTTTTATAATTAAAAATTATAATTCTTTAAATAAGGATAAAATTATAATTTGAAACTATTTGCTCCCAATTCAAGACAAAGTAAACACATAAATTGGATTTTAATCTCCATTCCATACTTCATTCCAGTGTAAGTAAACAAACTATTCTCACTCTCACTCCACACTCTCAATCTTAGAATTCCCACTTCTCAGGATTCTCAATCCAATCCAAAAAATAAAAGCTACCTAAAATCGGTTATTTTATAGAAAGAACCGAATAAGAACCAAATACAATAAAAAAACCAAACATGAACCGATCCGTTCAATTTTGTTCTTTTTTTTTTCATGTTTTGGGCATATTAAGCCTATTTTGAATTTTTAAATTTTTAGCCCATTAGGCCTCATTAGTGGAATATTTTTTTCTCAGCAATCAAATTATCATAGTTTCATTACAAGTACTAACAATAAACATAAAGTATTCAAAACACATTTATCACTACTATCTTACTAACTACTACTAATAAATTATGAAATATTAATTAAGAATACAAATATAGACTCTAATGTTCCATCTAAATAAATATAAAGTTGTAAAGACAAATAACAATAACAACAGTTACAACACAAAATAAAAATAACAATCGTGTGTGAGCATGTCCATTGTAATCATTTTGTATAACCAATTAAAATATAACGCATTTCATGTTTTAGTAAAATTACAAAAACATCTTGATTATTCGGTTCAGTTGAGTGAACCGAAAACTAAACTGATATTTTGATTTTTTTTCTTATAAATCGTATATTCAGATATTTATAAGATTTAAAACTAGTCCAAACCCGAACGGAACCACCAGTTCGGTTCGGTTTTTCCTATACCTCGTTTTTTTTTACCTAGTGCTAAGGCATAACATAAAATTTTGTCTATTATTGATATCTCTATTTGTGTATTTTACTATAAAGGGTAAAATTAGGGATGAACAAATTCAGATACAAATAAGATTCGGATCAATCCAATCAGATTTCAGATTGTTCGAATTAGTTAAAAAGTTATCCAAATGCAATCCGAACTCAAAACCAATATGAACATATTTAAATCGGATTAATAGTTCAAATTAATTTAGATCATAAAATTAATATTTTATTAGTCAACTAACTATTTTAACTAAAAAATAGTAAAATAAAAGATTTTTGCTAAGTTATAATAGTAAAAAAAATAGAAAACAATATTTCTTATACCTATTTAATATTTTATAATTTTTAACCTAGAGAAAAAATAATAACACTTTTATCTATTTATAATGGGGCTTTTGTGTCCTTACATGCTCAGCACGAGGCTCATTCAAAGTCATAGTATAAAACGACGCCGTTTTGACAATTTATTTTTTTTTAATTTTAAAATTAAACACCAGCTTCTTCATTTCTTCCTCTCTTTTCATTTCGTTCTTTTTTCTTCCAAGTACAGAGCATTGTGATCTTCCTTCACAACCTTCTCTAATTCCTCCAAATCTGCCTTTTTTAGTTTTTTAAATCCAAAGATAATGTTCAACTGGAAGTAACAGAGCACAATTGTGATCTCGGCACATGTGACAATGAGAATCAGGAAGACAAGCAGGAGGAAGCCAAATAGGTAATAGAACTGATGCAACCATATTGAGGTGAGAATGAAAAAGAGCTCAATGAAGATGGCTCCAAATGGAAGTATGCCCCCAATTAGGATAGAGAAGATGGGATTCATGTACCAGGGCTGCTCTGGAATCTGTCTTGGGATCTTGTTGGTTTTCACAGGATCCGCAATTGCTGGCTTTCTAAAACCAATATCACTACCCACAAAGACAAGTGGGATAGAAATGCCAAACCATAAAAAGACCAGAGCAAACATGGTTCCAAATGGCACTACACCAGAGGATTTCTCGCCCCAAATTAAAGCATTTAGGACAAACAAAATGGCAAAGCAAATTCCATGGAACATGAAAGCTATTTTGAGAGTGATTTACGTATTTTTTCCTTTTCCAAAACTAGGAGAGAGATTGCAGGCACTGTGGCTGGAAAGAATTATTATTTATAAATAATTTTTTTTTTTGGCTATGATGGCTGTCGGTGGTGGTGGTGCCGATGGCTGGGTATGCGTGATGGTAGCTGTCAGTGCCTGTTGGTGGTGGTTGTCAGTGGTGGTGGTTGTGAAACAAAGAGGCTGTCGGTAGTGGTTGTCAGTGGTGGTGGCTGTGAACTGTGAAACGAAGAAGAAGATGAAAACAACGCCAAAAGGTTGTGAGACAAAGAGGAAGAGAAGGCAATTTGGGGCTGCCATAACTAAGCCAAAACGACGTCGTTTTAATGAGATTGAAAACAAAAAACAAAAAAGTTAAAACGACGTCGTTTGGATTAATTTCGGGGTTTGACCCGGGGTTTGACTCGGGGTAAGTAGCATTTTCCATATAACATTGGGTGGCTGTTGGTCCGCAGAGTAGTGGCTTTTAGTTACTTTAGCATCTCCATTAATACGCCCTCAAAATCAACATGATTAATTTTTCGGGACAATTTTTCATCATTTGGGATCTCGATTCTTTCAACAACAGGTGTTTAGGAAACGATGCATTAAAATTTCAGGCAATCCCTTGGACGGGAATATTATATACGAAATTGTGTTTAATGAGACATTCACACTCTTCTTGTATTGTACGTTATGTGTAGGGACGGAACAATGCTTTGTAACTTTTTAAAATGAAAGGTAAAAAAGTAAAATGTTTTCAAATGAACATTGAACTCTTTGAAGCTTTGACAACCCAATCCTAATTTAAAATTTCAGTTTTCGGGGAACTTTTTACAGTATATTGTTGTTTTTTTTTTCTTCTAATGTTAATAATTTTTAACTTAAACTTCAAATTTTAAGTTACAAAAAATTCTTTTTTTAAAAAAAAAGTAACCAAAACTTCTAATTTATGATATATTTTGTCAGCTCCGAAACTAAAATGATATTTCTGCCACTGTCTATAGGATAGTAAGATGATAAAGAAAAAATAATAATAATCACAATAATTATATATATATATATATATATATATATATATATATGAGAAATTATCACTACACTACTTCTTTTTTGCCTTATGTTTATTCAATCACAAAAAAATTTAACATGTTCTCTGTACCTATTTTTTTTTTTAAATTTGTATCAACTAGTCACTTTTTACGTTTGGTGGTTGGATGAACACAAGGCAAAAAAAAAATAGTGCAATGATAATTTCCCTATATATATATAGAGTTGATTGGACTAACTCCATTTGCTTTGCTGGTTCTTGAATAACACATTTTCTTTTTTGTGCCGGTACACAAGAGTGCTTTAATGGACGAATCAAGAGAATGGAAGGCAAAAGAGAACAGAGAAGTGGAATGTCTTACATCGCAGCTACTAGGAAGGAATCTCTGGCTTTGCCGCTTCGCCTATTACGAAGTGAGCACCCTTATTTTTTTTCGTGTGGACATTGTCTTAAACTATATGGTTTAGTAATTAATTAAAATGACTATATAATTATATGGTTAACAGTATGTCCACATATAAAAAAATAGTTATTTTTTGCCTGTCCCCATATGTTTCAACAAATTGATGCTCATATCCTAATATTTCAACAACTATCACCGCACACCCTAATCAACAAAGTTCGCAGTTAACTTTGACGGAACAAGGGTAAAAAGGAAAATGATGGTTTGCTCACGTGATCCCTAACTACAACCTGAAGCCCACAATAGAATTTCAATTTTATAACCAAACGCTATCGTTTTATGCTCATCCAAATCAAAATGCGGACAAGTACACTCACCTCACCAGAACTACCAAAACTCATATTCCATGCCTCAGCAAATTTATTTTTGTTTCAGTTTCATCCACCATCACCGTCGTCAGTTCGTGACCGCCGAGCACAACTACTAACATCTACGCCCCCATGCCATAAAGCATCACCACACCGCTGGTTGCTCGTGCAACAACCACAACACAAAGCCAATCAATTGATTTGGGTATAATTTTACTTGGTCAATGTTGAAATTAGAATTGATGGCGAAATATAAATTAATTTTAAAATTGATTAGCCGATTTGCTAGTTTTTGGGCGTTCCAACATAATGGATAAAATGATTTGGTGAATTTGATTAGCTGTTTTGTTTGGAAAATTGGACAATTAGTTTGGTGCATAAGGCTTGGAAGATAAAAGACATGTGGCCAATCCAATCAAATAATCCAATGAAATTTCCTTTCACTTGCTGCAAGTAAAAAAGAAAAATTTGAAGCAGACACATACTTCTCAGCGGCACTTTATATTTCAGTAATAGTATTGAAATAAGGGTAAGATAAGTTTTTTACTCAAATAACTGATAATTCCGTCAAAGTTAACAGCAAAATTTATCGGTGTGGGGTGATAGTTGTTGAAACATTAGGGTTGGAGCCAAAGTTTGTTGAAACATACGGCGCAGGCGAAAAAATAATGCAATAAAAATATGATACTTCAATTTTTGACTTTGTAGTGCGGAGCAGTTTGCTAATAAAAGTCGGCAGAAACGGAGGGAATGATTTGACTGACATACGGCGTGG
Source organism: Citrus trifoliata (assembly GCA_018350135.1). Classification (NCBI taxonomy): domain Eukaryota; kingdom Viridiplantae; phylum Streptophyta; class Magnoliopsida; order Sapindales; family Rutaceae; genus Citrus; species Citrus trifoliata. The sequence continues at coordinate 43,234,414 of CM031386.1, read as the reverse complement.
CTAGGACCTCGGACTCGGAGCGCGTAGGCACGTGTGTGATCTTCTTTAAGGTTGAGCAGAAAGAGCACTTTTGATGGATCGCGCAGCCCACTACGACCACGAGTACAAACCGGCAGGTCACTCTTAAAGTCTTAGTATGAAGAATTAAAACAATGTGAAACATGCAACAATAAATAATAACACGGTCCTGCGACGGTGAGTCTCTAACCTCTCCTGTTTGAATTTTGAAGAATGTGGTTATAAATTCGTCAATGCACCTTTAAGCGACCCTCCGTCCCACTATCACTTCTTTGTGCTTCAATCATTTTCAGAATCATTTCAAAGTGCCACTAAATGCCACTGCATTAAAGCCCAAATTGATCAAAACGATAGCCGATAGGTCTTAGAACACACTGCTTCGAATTGCCGTTTCCGTTAGGACACCGGAATTCTACCAATTATTCAAGAAAACTTGTAATGTTGCGTTTACTTCTTGGATTAAGAAATTGAAATTATTGACAGTATTTACTTCTCAAAATAGAACCGGGAATCGAAATCGAAATCGTAGGGTCTACCACAATTTGGGAATAAGAAATTCCTAAAAATGACTATTTTGACCTCCATAAAAATTAAAATGCCCATATTGTCCTCATTTATTTAATATATTATTATAGTTAATTAATATATTACTAATTATAATTAATTAATATATTACTAATTATAATTAATTAATATATTACTAATAATAATTATTAATAATTATAGTTTTTGAATAAATAATCACAATAATTAATATATTATGATTATAATTAATTCATATATTATAATTAATTAATTAGTATACTACTATAATTATTATAATTAATTAATATAATTGTTACTTTTAATTAATATATTATTAACAATAATTATTATTAATTATATTTTTTTATAAATAATCAAAATAATTAATATACTTTTATTATAATTAATATATATTATTAATTAATATAATTATTACTATTAATTAATATATTAGTATATTATTAACAATAATATTTTAATAATTATTAATATAATTATTTTAATTAATTCATATATTATTATTATAATTAATTATTTAATATACTATTATAATAATTATTAATATAATCATTACTATTAATTAATATATTTGTTAATAATATATTAATAATTATAGTTTTTGAATAAATAATGACAATAATTAATATATTTTTATAATAATAATTAATATAATTATTATAATTAATTAGTATATTATTATAATTAATTAATTAAAATTTTAACAATTAATATATTATTGACAATAATTAATAATAATAATTTTTAATAAATAATTACTATAATTAAAATATAAAATAATAATTATGATAATAATTCATTAATTATTTTTTAATAATTTGTTATAATCTAACGCATTTCGATTCTGATTCCAAGATAAAATAAATACACCAATAAAATTTCAATCGATTCCTGCAAGTCAAGAAAACAACTTATTATGCTCATTTCGCATTCTGATTTCTATTTCAACTCATTTTCATTGCAGCTTATTCCAATTTCCAATTATTAACAAATAAATGCAGCATAAAAGTTTGGGTTACGTGAAACCACTCGAGCCCACTGATTCTCGTGCCTATTGATAAGATTTTTGCACCCATTTCACTCGTTGGCTTTGAATTTTTACCTTTCATTTTTGAAAATTGGATTGAAGAAATTGAAGCTCTCCCATCTCACTCAAAATTAAAGCAATGTAACTACCCATTCTCAAATGTCAAGTTGAGATCCCCATTAAAATTATTCATAAAACTACCGATAACCAAATTAACCTTGCGGCTAATTATCACTATTATTATTGTTCATTCCTTTTTTTTTTTTTCAGTCAAACTTCTAATTACATATCACTAAATGAAACACAGCTTCACCCTAAACAGAAAGAAACGAAGAATGTGAGAGAGAGATTTACAATCAGAAACTATATCGGTATACAATCTACACAAAGGATAAAAGGGGGAAAAAAAGATTATTCACGCTTATGAAGTTGCTCCATGTCTTTCAGTTGAGCTCTCAACACTGCATGCTCATGCCACATCCTCTCCAGCCGAGCTTCAACCATAAGCATCTCATCTTTAAGGTAATGCATCCGCCTCTCCAACCAAGGAATGGATTCAGCCGATCTTTGTCCTAGTCCTACTCCTACCCCAGCACCCATGTAATCCGGTGGAGAAGCCATGTGAACATGTTGGGGTCTATTTAATAGCACAAGTATGCTCACCTGAAAAATAAAATAAATAAACAAATTCTACTGTATAATTCCTGCCTTACACGACAAAAGGAAGCCAATCATTGACATCATTCATCTCACTGCCATTTTATTTTTCATAATTAACATTTTTGGAATTTTCTTATTCAAAATTACATACCTGCATCAGGAAGATCACGGCAAAAGCAATTACTAGGATCAATGAAACCCCGCTTTGGCGTTTCACAAATGAACAACATTTTGTCATGGATTCTCTTAGCCAAGATGCTATGGCTGCACTGTCGACCAAATTTCCTTGCAAGAGATTGCCAACACTTTGGCTGGCATCCAATGAATCTGTAATTGGTAATGTCCTTATTCGGTGATCTGCATCGCATAACCTGTCTGAAGTTTCCCCAGTATTCACTACCCTTTCAGAATGGACATCATCGTTCTGAACTGTACTACAAGCAGGACCTCCCTCTGCTTCAAGCCAATGGAAATACAATTAATTAAAGTCCGTAATACTAATACGCTACACTACCCATATAACAAATTTCGTTTGCCCAAAAAAAAAAAAAAGTGTCTAAATACCACTATCTACCACAATCCAACCTTCCGGCTTTTCAAGGTTCTTCTGCTTCAACACATCATGGGCCTGAAAGAAGAGGTAATATTAATATTGTTTAACAATGTCCAAGTAAAGATGAACTGCAAATTCAAAAAAAAAAAAAACAAACAAGAAGATAGTAATACCATGCCTATCCACATTGCATAAACATCTCGACATTCTTCCAGAGTAGACTGCAGTATTTTTCCTGTAACCACAAATACCAACTAGAAGTAAATCCTAGTTTCAAGCTTCAAGGAAATGCACTGAACCATCTATTTTAGCAAGCAGGCAAACCAATATTCAGCAAGCCACAGTTAACCCCCGGCGCCCCAAAAAAAAAAAAGAAAAAAAATCTAAAGTACATTTCCCTGATTGCAAATCTCAACAAATTATTAAATAATTTGCTCAATTATTTGCACTATGTCATACACATCAGAAAAATAAACAAATCAACATAACTATTTCACAATCATTACTTTCAGATATGAAAGTAGCTGTTGCCTTTCTTGTAATGAATCTAACTCATCAGACGGAAGCAATTCTATGGAAGTACAATTTGTCATGAGTTGCAAGTCAAATCACAGTGCACTGTGAGAAAAGGAGGAAGCATAACATTCCAACGTAATTCAGATGAGCACAGCATCACATGTGCAACAGAACACAACAAGTAGGTGATATTAACAAATGAATAAGCAGTAGCAAACCTTTCCAGACAGTTTTCTTAGAAAATGCCACATTTACATATACCCGCAGAATGCAGCCTTCTTTAGATCCACCATCATCTCTCATTACGTACCAAAGACCCTAATACATGGAAGATGAGGCCACATTCATTGACAAAATCTAGTCGAATTCAGAGATCTTAAACTTGAAAGGAGAATTTTCAAAACAAAAACAATCACGAGGGCACTTTCAGAGAGTCACAAAGACAATGCTAGTCAGAAATTTAAAGTACTATACTAGCCAGCTGCATAAAATATCGTTTATGCTGCATACCATTTGAAAAGGCACAAGCTTTCTTTCCCTGAAATCCATATATAATTTTTATTTGCATAATTATATATTAATTGAATTTCTAGGATAACTTCTTGGTATGACATATAACTATTCAAAAATAGTCTAACAATACAAAAAATACACGGATGTTTGACACCAAACTTCAACTTAGTGGATAAGTTTCAGTCCCAAATATACTTTTGATTTCTTGAGACATTGGTTCTGTAATCTACAAAATAAACATCAAAATTATATTCTAAGCATGCTGGAAATAATTAAAGTTTCATTTTAGATATGACCTCTACGAGAAAATAATCTCCATATGGTGCGTCATTGATTTCTTGTGATGTATTTTAAGCATGATGGAAATAATTGAAGTTTCATTTGAGACATTACCTCTACGCGAAAATAATCTCCATAAGGTACGTCATGGACTTCTTGAGATGTCTCAATAACCAAATGACTGGGGGAAAAAGTCAGAATGTCAAAAGAATAAAAAACCAGTAACAAAGCACCATCATATATGACAAAAAGTATCTAGGATCAATTATTCTTGAAAATTTTAAGAAAATCAAAGATAATTAGAGGGTCACAACAAACAATAACAAACAGGTCAGAAAAAGAAAAATTGGTGGAAAGAGAAAGAGAGAGAGAGTATGAAACTTTAGCTTTAAGCTTAGCAAGGCTTCAGAGAGTTCAAAGACCGTGTATTATAAATTTCTTCAATCCTGAAGCAATTTATGTTTATCTTTATTCAGATAACAATACAATAATGAGGAAACATGTCTTCAATTTTGGGAACACCAGGAAGAGATTCTACGTCCCAAAAGAAGGGAGTTGAATCTCATTGCGATTCCCAGTGGAAATAGAAAACAATAACAACTATGAAAAAAAGGCTTTCACAGAGAGACAAGTCCTCAGTGTACTCTACAGGGAAAAAAACAACATCACCCTATACGAATATACAAAAATGACATAAAATTGATGTCTTTCAAGTATATAAAGTTTATTATTAATATTGTTTTAAATAGCTGAGGCAAAATAATGTCAGAACACACATATGAATGTACCTGTTTCTGTAGACTCGAAATTTCTGAGTCTCCTTGCAGCTACCAAATTTAGCACCTTATTGAAACACAAACTCTGTACTAATCAATACTGGAAGCAAAAAGAGTGTAACCTCTATAGACCATCTACCAATCCTTCATTCATAATAAAAATATAAAGAGATAAAATTAAAGAAAATATAAATCCATACCAAAATATACTTTTATTGGATGTTGAAATGACAAGTCACGTGAATACCCAAATTCATCATGTCGGTGCCATGAGGTGCACTTAAATTCTGAGATAAAAACAGGCGAGCAAAAGAATTGCAAAGTATAAAATTAACCTTAATTAATATAAAAATTCAATGAAGATCGAAACTAAAATATGCCCTTAGGAAATAATAATTTAATAATTCAGAGCAGATTACCTTTATCTCCACATTTTCTATGAAACGATTCGATAAAATTAACAGTGTCATCTGAGAAAAACAAACTGTAAAAATCCTCTACCTTCATCTGCAGTCCATTCAAGAAAAGAAAATCAAGTCTCCACCTTCCAATATTAATTTAAAATTATAGGATACTGTAAAACTTAGTACATGGCTACATGCATGATAATAGGAAAACATGACACTACCTGAAACTTGGTTTCTGCAACCTTTGTGTAACATTCTGGTACTGCATGTCAAACAGAGCCAGTTGAGATTAACAAGATGTAATAGAAGTGCCTGCCATCTTAAAACAATTTGTGCAGAGTGATAAATGCAAGAAAGATAAAACTAAAACTGGCATGTCTGAGGGTGTGTTTGGCACATCATATTACATGGGATTGCATTAGCTAATGCAATGCAGTCCCATGTTTTCCTGTTCACATTATGGTGTATTAAGATACACCATAGTGTGAATAGTTCCGCATTAAATAAACCCGGGGGAGGGAGTGGGATTTGTGTAATAGGCACTGTTTACATTCGCTTTTTTTTTATTTCTTTAATTAAAATAATGAATAAAAATAAAAATATACAATATTAAATAATATTGAAAACCCAAATAATCTTAAAGTATTAGTTTAATATAAATATTAAAATAAAAATATATATAATACAATCCATATTACACCAAACATAGTATTGCATTACAGCTTAATACAATATAATGCAATACAACTAATTCAATACAATACAATGTTTCAAATGTACAATGAGTACACTCAACAGGACCCAAACCCTATACCATATGGCACGATATATACAATTATTTCCAAGCCCATAACAGAAACTACTTCAGTATGCTTTACAAATTTGTTAATGCCACCCTCAATGTCCAACCCTTTCCTACATTAGAATGTCAATCATAACACAGAGAAACCATAATAAAGAGCCCTTTTTTCTCCATTTTGGGTAAAGGGTTATCAAACATCTCACTTTGGCATCTATGAAGACTCAAAAATTCCATGTGTAGGTGTCACCTATAACCACCCATTACTAGTTTCTTCATCAACAGATTCCTGCAATTCATCTCAAGTACTAAACAACTTCTATTAATTCAACTTTAGTCCATTGAATGGTGATCAGTTTACAAACCTTAAAAAGTCTTGCTCAAAATTCTGAAGACTTAAAAGTTCATAAGTTCTCATAATTTCAACCAAAAGCAGACTGGATAACTGATCAGTAATGGTCCAATGTCAATAGGCAATCACATAGGAACTAACAAGCAATGAAGATCTTCACATGACCCATCTTCTAACAAAGCTCCTACATTAGCTGCTAAACAGTAGTGAACAAGGTTTGAATCAAATAATACACAGGCTCTCACAGAAAAGATCATCTTAAAATCCCAACAATTTAGCCTACCCCCAATTATCAAAATGGACCCCGCACCAATCATCTAGTTTGTCAATTCTAGCGTACATCAACAAGTTTCCAGAAGCCACTACAACTAAAACTTCAACACCCAAAAGACCTAATATTAACACCCTGCGCCACTTAATCTAGAGTTGGCTAACACCATGGTGCAACACAAACTTCGAAAATTAAAAATAAAACAAACAAACTTTGAAAATTAAAAATAAAACAAACAAACTTTGAAAATTAAAAATAAAACAAACAAACTTTGAAAATTAAAAATAAAACAAACAAACTTTGAAAATTAAAAATAAAACAAAGGTACCAAAACAAGGTATAGAAGTGTTAGTTGACTAACTCTTAGGCGCATCAGAATTCTCTATGTTCCATGACGAAATATTTATTGGATGCGAAGAGTCAGTATCTAAAACCGGTTCAAAATCTTGTTCCACATTATCATCTTGCATTTCCACAGGCGTCATTTCAACATTAGCAGGAAGCTTAGAGTCACTTGAGAGATCCTCTTCCCTGTATCAGAATTCCAATACAATAAGGAGGAGATTTAACAGGAACGTCAAAACCAAAATAAATAACTTTATTTCAGCTTATAAAAGTACCTTATAATGGAATCTGATTCGGCAATGGGATCTGCAGAGCAGCAATTGACCTTTTCAATTACAACAGGTCCATTCTGTGGGCTGCTAGTTTCAGATGAGGAATCCTGAAATATGATCACCAAGAAAAGAAAATTCAACTTAGTGAATAGTGATTCTCAATGTCCTACAGCACATGATATAACAAAAAGTGCTGTGCAAAATGTATCCATTGCCTGGAATCAATCATGAAGTACATTAAATATATACTTATTCCTTTATTACAACACAAACTCAGAATTTTCAAAGATCATTAATATAGTTGCACACTATAATTTCTATACTAAGATTTACTTAACAGAGCATGTCATTTTAGATGTGACATACATTATTCACTGCCTATCATCATATTGTGTACCATAAAACAGCCAGAAAACTATAGCAATAACAAAAGGAAATGGTGTGAATCACCAACAGGCTGGTGTGGGGTAGGATTTCTCTCACAGAACACCTCCAATAATTTCAAAACTCACACAGCCAATTATATTCCGTCAACTACCTGTTGTTCTGCACTTGCTAGGGAACCACCGCCATGCTGTAACCATCCATCAGTAATGAGCTTGAATGCTTCATCCCGGGACAGAAATGATGCAAAGAAGTACTGCCAGATCAATAAGTGGGTTTAGATTTTGCAGCTATTAGTGAAATTTGGAGGTAAACAAGCAATATTGAGGACAGAAACTTATAAGACATCTCCGACAGAAATCAATATAGCACAAAAGATAATGGTAAGAGTACCTTCTTTCCTGCAGCAAAAATTTCTATTGCATTGGGGAAGATGCCAGCTGTCTTCGCTCTTCTTACGGCTGTAACTTCACAGAATGGGATAATTTTCTGAAGCATAAACTCATTAGAAATTGCAAAACACGATTGATACTGCAACGTTGAATTGCAACTAGCAACATAACACTGAAACTTTGAAGTTACCTTTGTCTCAAATCCAAATATGTTGGAATAAAAGCAAATAAAATGGACAAACAGGTACATATGGCCCTGCAAAAAGATAATAATTTGTAAGAATCAGGAAAGATGCACAATTAGACATTACAACCAACCAAATTAAAAAAAAAAAATGAAAGAGTGTGACAGGCTAAAAATGATGGTAAAGAATTCCAAATGCCATCTCTGTACAAGAGGAGGAAGGTGGCATGACCACCTAAAAAATCACAGCACTGTAAAGTAACTATGAAAAAATGTAAAAAAATTCAGACGCAGAAGCTATTTTAAATAACAACACACACAAGCTATTTTAAATAACAACATTACCTGAAGAAGGATACTCTCCTGGAATGCACAATTAAAATCTTGAACAAGCACCTAAATTTTAAAAAAGAAGTTAAAAATTTAAACATGTTTTAGGAAATTAAACTGTAAGGAGAGCATGTTTTTCTGTTGACAGGAAAAACTATCACTCACTTCCTCAGATGGGAGACGAAACAGTTGCCGATACTCTTCACTTCTTAGCGTCACCGAAGACTGTAAAATAAACAGCATATAAGATATGCATAATGTCAGTGAATAATCAAAATACTTTCAGGATAATAAAGAGGGCTTGTTCAAGAAAGAGAGGGATCTACCATCTAGTTTAACTGAGTTGATAATTTCATTTTCTTGAATATCAGCAGGTAAACAGAATATAATTCGAACAGACAAAATCACAAAGCTAACTATACCTGAACTTCAACGTCCCCGTTAGGGATTGGAGAAGTACTGAACTGGACATTGCGATCGGGTGGGTCGGCAGCGCACGAGACATTGGCAGACGGCGTCGCTTCAGAGGTTGATCGTGAGGAAGAAGGGTCCGTAGGTCCACATAAGTTGATCCTCTCCGTGCTCGCAGACACCAGTGCCATGGCGGCAATTTAACAGAGAGAGAAAAAAGATCTAGGGCCTTTTTTTTTCTTTCCGAATACAGAATTTTGAACGATTTGTTGAAAGAGAGAGGAAGGGATCTCCAAAGAAAGCAACACGCCGTGAACAAACGAACTGGTTGGTTTCGGCAACGGACAAAATAGAGGCACCGTCGGTTTGAGTCCAGTTTCAGTCAATTCATTGCCAAGGAACTGAAATGTTGACTTTTTTACACGTGGCCTTTGTGCCGAGCTGCATAAAACTATCAACTGCCGACGGGTCACTTTTGCGTATTTCCTTCGCATTGCGCTGCGTTTGTTGGTATGGGTGTGGGACCCCACCTTAGTCTGGCTCTGGTTGTGAAGTCAAGTCGGTTTTCCCAAACGGACGGCCCAGATTTTCCAGAACCTAACAAGGTCCGACAATTTTGGGCCGATCTTGGGTTATGTTCATGAACGCCTCGGACTATTCCAAAGATTTTCAATTGAATCTTTAGATTCTTGGCGACGGTCATACTTCCCTCTTTTGGGCCATGGCCTGTGCAAGTATTTTTTTTTTTTTCATTGTTTCCGCTAATCACTATTATTCTAATGGTTTAGTTCACTGAATAATGCTTTTCACACTCATTTAATATTCATATAACACCCTTTTTCTTAATTATAATTTTATTATCACTGAAATTATATAAAAGATAAATTTAAATTTAAATAAACTAAAATATCCTTATAAATCAAGAACCACTTATCAGGAAATTTTAATCCCACCCAATATCTTACAAGTAAAAATATCAAATAAATAATAAATAAAAAACAGATGGAGAATAAAACTAATTATACAATACAAGAATTTAAGTGAAAAACTCATATATTAAAGAAAAACCACGGTTGTCAAGGATAATGAGAGAAAATTCATTATATAAAAGTCATTATAATTATTCCAGTATATTTTTTTTTCACCCAAAATTTCAATAACACCAAATCTCTTAATAAACTTACCGTTTCTCACACACTATAAATTGTATACTTACAGAGAATAGATTATTGTACTATACAAATAAGTGAACCTAACATCCCTATATATAGTGATTATTTCTTGTAAGAGAAATTTTTTTTATATTAAATGTATTTCTCCTTAAATAAATCAAATTCCAAAGGGGAAATTGCTCCTTAAGGTACAAACGATTAGAGATGTTCTTTGTCTGATATAAATTTATAGCCTCTCCCAAAGTTCTTTTGCCGACAAAATTTTTCATACATTCACAAGAACATTCTTTGCTAGACATAACCGTATAGCACTTGCTGCTCTTTTATCCAATATCATATAACAATATGCATGCATATTAATAAAATATTAATAATACATAATCTCATTTTATGTTGCAACTTGTAATACAATCAAGAACTCCACTAACTTAGCATATAAAAGAGGACTCTAAAATCCCATATAAGTCACGTGTTCCTAAAAAACTTTTAGAGTTGGCTTTAGTAAGTGGATCATCCAATATGAGTTCAGTAGGTATATATTAGACCGATACGTAAGATCGAGCAATTTTCTCTCCTATAAATAAATATTTAATATCAATGTGCTTGGAGCATGAGGATCTCCTAATATTATGAGACAAAGAAATTGTCACATAAATATCATAATATATCTTCAGTAGCCTTAGTAGAAACATCACAAAGTCCGGCCTTGCAATAAAAGTTTTCATCTATAATGCTTGACGTTTAACTTCAAAACATGCTATACATTTTGCCTTTATTGTTGAAGAAGGTGTAACAGTATGCTTGGCACTTCTCCATGACATAACTTCTCTTTCTATCATAAAAAAGTAACTAAATATCTAAGCACTTTCTTTACAGACTCCTAGTATCAAAACCTGGATTGCTCAAGCATCTCTTACGTATTAAAAAAGCAATAAGGCATGTACAAAATTGAGCATACATCAAGCTATCCATAACTAAAGCATATGAGACTGTTTGTTTTTACCTTTATCTACATCATTATTTAGATATTGAGACTTAGAAATTTTATTGTCTTTCATAATTGGGGCTTTCTAAGAGCACAATACTGAAAATTAAATCTTTTTAAAACACGATTATAAGCCTTCTAAAGACAATCCTAAAATAAGAATTCTTCATATTGAAGTTATATGATAGCATGTATTTTGTCTCAAATAAGAATTCACTAGTGAGGAATATATCATTCATATAATAAAGTATTAAAATAATACGCTTGCTCCTATTGACATTCAAGTATATATACTGATAAACAATCTTTATATCAACATGTGTTTAATAAATAAGTCTATTAAAATTACATTTTAGTATTTGATATGAGTTGAATCCAATAAAATATAAAATAATTATAATAATTTATTCGGATCCCCGCTATGTCAGAAATAATGACATAATTGTAACGCAAAATTTATAAAGCAAGAATTAGGACCCCTTTTGCTTAGTTTGATGAGAATTCACAGAAGACAAAATTGGTGTCTATGGTAATCACATCTACGTGGGAGGTAAATAAGCAAGTGAATTGGTGACGATGGGAAGTGTCTGCACGGCTTAAGATTCCAATAAAGAGATTGAATTTGATTTCATTCTGGGCAATGGCACTACAATTTACCGAGTATTTTACGCAGACATTAAAGAAGAAGTGAAATAGAAGAATAGAAGTTAATATTACAGACTGTAATTATTCGTCTCCCGCGCACCATTATTGCGTAAATAGGGTTTTGTGTAATGAATTAGAGACTATATATATAAAGATAACCTAGAGGTAGCAAATGTTTAGAATATTACTAGACATTCATCAAGTGAATATTATTATTCAAAATTTGTAAAAAAATATTAAGAAATATTTATACCTCATTATTTAGAACAAAATCTTAAAATGTGCACCGTTAGGGGTAGTGACTAGAAGGGCACAATTTTGCCTAGTGTTTTATGTCTTGGTTAAAACTCGAACAGTACTGCTTTATCCATGTGCAAATAAAGTGACCCAAATTACAATGCGATCACGCTCGTGACAAAAGAAAATCTTTGTACAGCCCTGGACACGTTAAATGTTCGTCAGCAGAGGGTTTTAGGCCCAGCCCATTCTGCCTAAACCAAATAAAATTGTTTTTTTTTTTTAAAAGTCTAGCATCATATTCCGCCTTTACAGTTTATTAAGACTGAAATCTTGAAAACAATTTGACATGCATTTCGAGAAATCTGGATCGCAAATACTATGATTAATTAGTAAAGCCCGAAACTCAGAGGCTTCTAGAATCTGGAGAACTACATGTAATAATGCATGATTAAAAATTACTAGTGATACTAACTATATATATATATATAGTTTTGTCTCTTACATCAAGAAGAATCGATAAAGTGACACCTATGATCCTCATTTGGTGCAGGATTTACAGGTAATCGCTAAGAATAGCCACTGAAAAAGCTTATAGCGGGCCAAACTCGAAGTGAGAAAGGAATTATGAAAGAAGCCACCTTTGAATTGCCTCCCTTTTTCTAATTCCAATACTCAAAGCCCACACTTTCAAACCTCTAATTCCCTCTTTTCAAAAAGCAAGGGGAACAACTAAGACTTACAAGGCCCACTAAAGATTACAAAACACTTCTTTTTCGGAAATGTGGGTATGAGTTTTTAGCATATACGAGTGGTAAAATATTGATCTAATCATTTTAATCACTAACTCTACCTTTCATGGGATTTGAGTCTCTCACATGACCTCTTCACCAACTCATCGGGACCATTATTATTAACTCAATATTTAAAAAAAAAAAAAAAAAAGAGTCCCCCAATCATGATCCGCCCACCATCTTGCCACATCACCTCCATTTTTTTTTTTTCCAATGACAGAAATTTAAAAGAAAAAAAAGGATTAAAAATAATAAGATTAAGATGTGTGAGTGAAAATTGTCCGAAGCGGCTACAAGGAAGCTGACATATCGCTGTCCGGGACTAAATGCTCACTCGTTTTCATTGGTTAAAAAATCCCCAACACAAACAGGGCGTAACATTTTTCTTTTGTCTATTGTTGACCTGGCACTGCCATGCAATTGCAAGCAAAGACATCGATTGACCATGCACGCGCACGCGCACGCCCTTTCTACTTCAGCCAAAATTCCTGCAGTATATCCAGGTGCTAGTGTACTCCCAACACCACGTCGCTTTTAATCCTTAGCGCCAACTCATCAACGCTGTTCATAATTGTACATTTGGACTGGGACTGGACCTTCGTCTTTCTGAGTGGCAACGTAACTGGGGTCCTGTGCAAACAAACAATGAGACGGCCACAGTTAATTATTACCAGAACAAAATGTCACTTTGAATAATAAAGGTTTATTAATAAATTAGCCATAAATTAAGCGACCAATTGCTTATGCTAATAATGGGTTTTTGAAGATTTGATTGGTCAAACATTTCTCCTCAAGCTGATTTTCTTTTTTTTTGTGGCAAAATAGAAAATTACGATTCGGTGGCGGCAAAGGTGAAAGGCAAATAGCATTAGATGGGACGTGCATGCGGTGGACCAGATTTTATATTATAGCTATTTTGTGAAAACCCCAAAACATCCATATCAAATTATCAATAAAAATTTTGTTTATGCTTTTTTTTATTACGCTCGTATGTTCTAATTAATTTTAACAGTATACACAAATATAATAAACAGTAAATAAATAAAAATAATAATACTCCTAAAACGCCAAAAACTTTTTTTTTTCCATTATTACAAACGGTTTTCTTTTCTGGCACTGTTAATCTTAATTTGGTAATTTCATATACTGAGGGTCAAGTCAATTCATGAATCACACCTCTAACGGAGAGCCGCCCTTTTAACGCTTTTCTATGCTGCGCAAATCGTAGTAGACACATTCTTGAGTATGAGCCAAATTTATATTTGTTGTTTCGGCAGAACCCGACCGGAGCACTTGCATCCTTAGCATTTGGGTAATCACTAGTTTCGTCTAAACTGTTTGCAGCACAGTACATATACAATTCACTGATTAATAAATGTTAGAAAATTGCAATATTCAAATTATATAGTTTTGAAAAAAAAATTAGTAAGAAAATAAAAAAAAATATTATTAAACTAAATGTTATGAAATTCAATAATCTCACCAATGATAATGATACCAATGTCAAATTCATAGTACATTTGACATCACCATTCATTTTTTTTTTCCCTAAGAAAAAGTTGGTTGATATTTTTGAATTACTGTAAACTACACATTGCTGCCAAATTAATAATAGGCCAAAGAGTTCAAATATTCTTTATCAAAACAAAATAAACAATTAAACTAAATGATGGAGTTAAAGATTGTTAACAAAACAAAAACAATGTACCTCCCCAAAAGGATACATGTACTAGTTAAATCAACAAATAAATCTTGATCTTTTTATAACGAAAAGAGGGTTAAAATTAAATCTAAATCTCATCATTTCGAACAAATAAATACTTATAAAATAATGTCCAATTCCAAAAAATACCATCTGTCGTATATTTTTATAAGCTTGTAAATTTATTATTTCCCTTTTTGATTTATTTTTCCCTCACAGTCACAGGTAATGAAGTGAAAATCAACATGTGAATAACAAACACTAAGAAGATAACCTAACCCACGACAGAATTATAATGTCGATGAACGAATCAATAAAAGGTCTAATGGTAGATTAAAGGATCCAATCAATTAGCGGCCAAGCCTACCAGTAGATGGAATGGTTTTGGTGGGTGGCAGTGAATTGAGAATTCATCACACGGACGACGTCACAGCAGCAGTATCACAGCCTGGTCATGATTTACACGCGCCGTTAAAGCGGATGTTAATTGCAGTTCAATTCATCATTAAACTGAATCCAAACCCGAAATACTGAGAAATGGAATCGCGGTTGTGACACGGAGGGAGGAGGAGGAGCGCTCGTCCCCACTCCTGAAAATAAGTGTAGCTTAAAGAAGAAACACATGTGGGCCATCGGCCCCACTCCACGGGCCCCACCAACTCCTCCACAATCACATATCCTCTGTCCGAGTCTCGTCTCACTCAACAACTAAATTAAAAAAATAAAATAAAAATAAAATTGAAAGAAAAGAAAAGAGAAGAAAAGCAAAAGCTACCATTACAGTAACCATCAACAAGAGCTTTAGCTGCAGTAGCAGAGTCTGTTCACGGTCTAGTGAAAGAAAAGAAGAGAGAGAAAGTAGGAGCTCGAGCTCTAAACGCTCGGGCTCTACAACTTTATAATTTTCACTTTAATTTTATTTTCAAAGATTTCAGTGAGAGAAAGAAAATTGTAGAGAGAGACAGGTAGTGAAGGTTCCCATTTTCAATTTCAGCTGAGGACAAACCCTAATTGAAATGCTTGCTTGATTCTTGAACTTGCCCGTACAGATTCTTGTTACTGATAAACCGGTGCGTTTTGTTTTCTGTTCTTTTTAATCTCTGCTACTGCTAGAGTGAAATGAAATGGCTCTGTGTGTGTGTGTGTGTGTGTGTGTAGCTTTTTTGTGGCTTCAAGATCATTCTCTGTACATTTACCGACTTTGAATTCGTCGGATTCTTCTTGTTTTATTCTTCTTTTGTTGAAGATTTGCGTAGAATTCAAGTGCGTATGTAGAGAATGTGCTTTCAATTAAAAAGGGAATTTCGTATTTTTCGCTTTTTTTGAACTTCAAGTCTTTTGCGCTTTTTATCAATTTTCTTAAATATGGGCTTCGATTTAATAAGAGTATTTTTTTTTCCTTGTTTATTACTTGATTGTTAGTGAAGATAAGGATTTGATAACTCATTTGCTTGATCTGCTGAGCTTTCTAAGCATTGACTCAGATTAGCGCCTTTTCTACTTGCTAATGCTTTTGCAAGCTCTCAGAGGCTATAGCAAAGGGTTAGTGATGATTTTTTTTTTTTTTATATGCCAGTTGAAGCAGGCTTGTCAGTTTCTGGGTTTGTGAGTGCCTGAACTTTGATGATATTCTACAATTATCATTTTCTTTTCTCCCTGATTGATCATTTCTGATTTGATTGATGACACTTCTGCTTTAAGTGATCCAACAAGGGAAATTCATATGCTGATTTTCTGTTGATGATTGAGTAGGATAATTTCATTGAATGATTTCTCTAAATGACTGGTTTATAAGGCTTTTAGTTAGAATACCATTAAGATCTAACCAGCAAAATTAAAGTTGTCATTAAACTCTTATCTCTTTTCCTTCTGCAGGGCTTTTGTCTGATTGATTTTTCCATGTAAGTTATGAGGTCATCACACATGGAAAAGGTTCCAGAATCGAAGGCACTTTCTGGAAAATTGCCTGCTGCGGTCCAGGTATCTCATTTATGTGCCAGCTCAGTGATAGAGGTAGGTCAGGTATCAAATATGCATGGAGGTTTGGTGAGAGAAGAAGTGGTTCGATTGAACAATGTAAGAGACTTCAAAGTCTCAAACACCCCTGCATCTGTGAGGACATGGAAGGGAAAAGATTCTCTGCCTGAAAGAGAGGAAATTGTGGCTGATACTTTGACATTAAAAGGTAGTGATGATTTTTTTGAGGAGGCTGGCCCTAGTTCTTTCTCTGGGGTTAGTCATCCTGCAGAACCTATTGATACAGATCTAATGAAAACCGTTTACGTACCAATCAGTCAAAACAAATCTGATGCTGCCTGTCTAATGAAGAGCTTGTCTATGAAGGGACCTTTCCTTGAAGACCTTTCAATCAGGGTTCCTCCAAAGAAACAAATCTCGGCTGTTCTTTCACCAGCGGAAAGTTTGGTTGAAGAACCTAGTGAATTAGGTGCATTGTCTTCTCCATTTTCAGTTCCTCGGGCATCTCAAAATACAGAGAATTCGCTTCTTCCACCAGATTCTGAGGAGAAAGAGTGTGTGTGGGATGCTTCTCTGCCTCCAAGTGGCAATGTAAGCCCACATAGTAGCATTGACAGTACTGGTGTTGTCACTGCTATGAGCATTGTCAATAGTTGTGCCAGTACATATCGAAGTGATGTGATAACAAGTGATGGCATGCTTAGTATGGAGAGGAATTGTGAGAGTACAAAAGGAAGTGTTAGAGGAGATTCACTAGAGAGTGCAAAGACTAGTATCAGCAGAGCAAGTGATAGTAGTGGCCTTAGTGATGATAGTAATTGGAGCAATATTACTGGGAGTGCTAATAAACCTCACAAAGGAAATGATCCTCGGTGGAAGGCTATTCTAGCCATTCGAGCTCGGGATGGAATCTTGGGCATGAGTCATTTTAGATTACTCAAACGACTTGGTTGTGGTGACATTGGCAGTGTGTATCTCTCAGAGCTGAGCAGTACTCGTTGTTATTTTGCAATGAAAGTAATGGACAAGGCATCCCTTGCAAGTCGGAAGAAATTGACTAGGGCTCAGACAGAAAGGGAGATTTTGCAGCTGTTGGACCATCCATTTCTGCCAACTCTGTACACCCATTTTGAGACTGATAGATTCTCCTGTTTGGTCATGGAATATTGCCCAGGAGGTGATTTGCATACCTTAAGGCAAAGGCAACCTGGGAAACATTTCTCCGAATATGCTGCAAGGTATGATTTATTTTCCTGTGAGAGTTCTCATACCCATTCATTGTGTGTGTTCAGATATGTACATATAACAAATCTTTGTTCTCATTAACCAGAAAGGATTGCCTTCGGTATTCCTACTGCCACTAACCAATGCTTCTTCTTGAGAAAGAACCATGTCTGGACTGGAATCTTCGGTGTTCTCTCTTTTATATATATATATATATTTGCTGTATAAAATCCTTGTTGGGTTTTAATCTTGCTAAGGTCCACATTATGAACTAGGCACGTTATAATAATTAGTAAAAAAAAATGAGAGAGGCTATGGAGCTTTGGTAACTTGTTGGATTTTATTATATGTTAATGCGTTGGTTTGACTTTAAAATGCCAGCATGCATTTAGTGATTAGGAAATTCTGAGGAGAAAATAAAGACAAGTGTTTAAACAGTGCTAGCTGTTATTTCCTTTTCTATTTCTCTCTTGATTTAGGATGATAGTGCATTTGGATACGATTTAGGAATGCCAATGGGAGATGGACAAAAGTACAAGCACCTTTACTGGGCTCGGTGAAGTAAAATCCTCTTCCTTCCCTGATTTTGTTGTTTCTCAATTATTGAACAATAGGCATGTTATATGCGTTTTCCCACTTCATGGTATGGCAGTACTTCTGGAATCCTGTACAGAATTCTAGGTGGGGGTTCCCTTGTGTTTTTGGAGCTACATATATTAAGAAACCCATGGATTTATCTTATCTAGGTGTAATGGTTATTGTGATTTCTGAGATACCATTTTTGTCTTCAATTCATTGTTTCTGGCTCAATACTGTTGTGTTATCATCTCAATGTGCTGAAACAAGTTTATACTCAAACTGAATTAATTTTTATCAGACAAGTTGTGAACTGTTGTCTAAGTTGTGTTGTCTTTCTGTATGCAGATTTTATGCTGCAGAGGTACTGTTGGCACTCGAGTACCTCCACATGCTTGGTGTTGTCTACAGAGACTTGAAACCTGAAAATGTTCTGGTCCGTGACGATGGCCACATAATGCTCTCAGATTTTGACCTTTCTTTAAGATGTGCAGTTTCCCCAACCTTGATAAAAACCTCATCATTGGATTATGACCCTTCAAAACGGGGACCTGGGGGTTCTTTCTGTGTTCAGCCTGCCTGTATTGAGCCCTCATCTGTATGCATACAGCCCGCCTGCTTTATTCCTCGAATATTCCCTCAGAAGAACAAGAAGAAAACACGAAAACCTCGATCTGAGCTTGGGTTACCATCAAGTACACTTCCAGAGCTTGTTGCAGAGCCTACTGCAGCCCGTTCTATGTCTTTTGTTGGAACCCACGAGTATCTAGCCCCTGAAATTATCAAGGGAGAGGGCCACGGTAGTGCAGTTGATTGGTGGACGTTTGGTATTTTCTTGCATGAACTACTGTATGGTAAAACCCCTTTCAAAGGTTCAGGAAATCGTGCTACATTGTTCAATGTAGTTGGGCAGCAACTGAGATTTCCAGACTCACCAGCAACAAGTTATGCTAGTCGTGATTTGATAAGAGGCTTGCTGGTGAAGGAACCACAGCACCGGCTAGGGGTGAAGAGAGGAGCAACCGAGATCAAGCAGCACCCATTCTTTGAAGGTGTGAATTGGGCTCTAATCCGGTGCAGTACACCACCAGAGGTTCCCAGACCAATGGAAGCTGAGCTTCCCGGAAAATTTGGGGCAGTTGATCCGGTTGGGGTCAGCAGCAGCAGTAGTAAAAAGATTGTAGGGACAGACATGAAGTCGGGGGGTAAATATCTGGACTTTGAGTTCTTTTAGTTGGAGCTAAAGGATTGCTGTGCCCTTTTGAATGTGTAACATCAATTGTTAATCCTGCGATGAATGTGCCTTCGCTGACAATTTAGTTAAGCTCACTATCACATGGAGGAAAAAGGGAAAACAAATTCACGGCTACTGAAATTAATAGCTTATTTACGAAGCATGTTGGGCTTCACCCGCTCACTTGGGTGGGTCGGACATGACAAACAGACATTGTATAACCCAAAATCTAATTCTTAAATATCATTCGGATTCAGTTGAGTTAATAATAGCTTATTTAGTTTCCTGTCAGCCCAAAGTTGTCGGATATTGCAGGCTTAAATTGTTTATACTTGATCGTAAATTGTAATGAATGTGACAAAAGATTCCATTACAGTAATTACTAATTAGGATATGAAAGTTAAAATTAAATTGGCACATAATCATTATTAGTTGATAACAATTAAGTTGTAAATATGTTTTTGGGCTATACAAGCTCATCGTGTTGATTATAGCAAAATAATTCCAACTAAGCCCAACTTTTAGAAACTTTCTTTTTCTTTGAACATGCTAAGAAGATCAGATCCCCAGGATGCAGAAGGAGAAATTTTGATCAACCCAGCTTTGACTTAAGTTTACCTTGGCATGTTTAGTTTGAGGATCACTCACTCCAGTTACACCTTCAAGTAGGACTATTCCAACAGTAGCTTTAAAACTGAGCTACACCGTCGAACTAAGCCGAGAGCAGCTCAGATAAATGAAAGGAGAGCAGAGGAGAAAGAATAAGAGAAAAAGAGATGAATTCTAGGTTAAATCAAATAATGAAATTGAGATTGGTTCTCTTTTTCTCTCATTTTTATTCCTCTTATCTCCTCATTTTTAAAAGAAGAGGAGATGAAATTCATAGATGAGAGGGGAAAAAAAAAGAGAGAAAAAGAGATGAATTCTAAATTAAATCAAATAATGAAATTGCGATTGATCCAGCAGTTATATCATTTTCTCTTCTCCTCTCTCATTTTCATTCCTCTAATTTCTTCAAACTAAATATGGGATTAACGTCCCAACTTCCTTGAAATTACCCTTGTGCTTCTCTTTCATAAATCATATACTACTTGACAGTTGCATATGGGCTTGAACTGCTCTTCCCTAGCAGAGCGCCAGAGCCGTAGTGGCTCTAAGATCATCTGTATATTAACCAATTATCGGAACCATATTAACTTTCCGATGTCAAAGCAAGCGACATAAAATTTGTAAAAGAATTAATATGTAATTTATATCCACCCAATCAATTAAAAAATTTAAAATGAAGTTACAAAAGTTACATCATATCATATGTAATTTAGATCAACCCAAAATTATTTTTTTTTATGACTCAAGTGTAACTTGTCAAATAACTACAGGGTCGAAGCTAACTGTAATTTGAATGAGTTAAAATTTAAATGAGAACTAAAAATTAAAATTAGTTATTTATTTAAATTGTAGAAATTGTTATTGAAATAAATTATATTAATACATGTTTATTTTGTCCTTTAACTAGAATTGATTGTTATAAGTTATCAAAATGTTCTAAATTATATATTTGTTCATTAACATAATAAAGAATAAATATTTTTAATTTTTTATTATGAATATTATTACCATAATAGTAATAAATTTTATAACGGAGCAATAATAATGAAAAACCTAAAAAAAAAAATTTATAAAATTAACCATAAATTTTTATAATTTTCAAAATAAACACCTTTAACTTTTATATCATAATGAACCAAACACGCACTTTTCAGACCACAATACCCTCACCACTCTCAACAAGTTACCAAATCTACGGAACTCCATTACCCTCCAACAACTCACCACACACTCAGCCATATTTCTCATCATCTCTTTCACATGCATCATATGGTAACGGCGGCAAAAGTGAGACAGAGAGAAATAGCGGTTTTGCACGGGAGAAAAGAGTGGGAGAAAGTTAGCGAGTTCGCGAGAGAGAGAGAGAGAGAGAGAAATTTATAAAACTTGGCGAGTTGATTTCTTAATCTTGAATGGGTTTTGCTTGCAGATGATTGTATCTGTTCATAGGGTTGTATTAGCTGAAAAAATAAATAATTTTTTTTCTTAAAACGATCAATTACGAAGATGGCACATTACGTGTTTGATGAAATGTTTCTAACACATTTTTGTACTTTTTTTTTTGGGTTGAATTTTTGACACCTTAAATATTGGTAGCCATGAATTTGTGCTGAAATAATTACAATGGCATGAATTTTTGACACCTTAAGTATGTTGTGTTGGATATTTGAGCAAAGGGAGCAATGGCATGAATTTCAACTAAGGTGTTTGAATGGTCATGGCTTCAAAAAAAAAAGCGCACAAGGGTTGGGCGGCAGCACCATCACCGGCCATTGCCCAAATTAAATGACTCACGGCATGTCATATTCCTAAACCATACCGTATGGGAGAGAGCGAGCATGTGTGACGGTCGGATGCTGGTGCCACTGAAGCCCAATTACAAAGACCTTTGTCATGTGGGGCCCGTCGCACAAACTAAAGACCAAGTTGGCTTTAAAACTTATGCGACAAGGGAAGAAGCATGTAAAAATTTGGGCATTTGTGTTTGTGTTTTGGTACAATAGGCACCTGTTTCACAAAGCACTGCTTTGATGTTGCACTAAAATACAAAAGCTCCGGGATGCGACAGGAAACCTAAGTGCGACAGCTATTTATTGGACAAGCTCATATGCGATGAACACCTATTGCGACGGACACCGTTCGTCTTCCACTTCGTTTTTATTCAAAATTTGTTTATTTTGAGTTTTTTTTAATCTATTAACTCAAACTAAGTATTTTATATCCATATTATATAAAAAAAATATTTACAACATCCATGTCAAGTTGTTGAGAATTGTGAATTTTAGAGATTTGTTGAGTGTGGTGAAATTTGGTAATTTATTAAGAGATATTAATTTAATGGTTTGTTGAGAGTAGTGAGGATTTTTTTTGTTAAAAATTATATATTTAACTAGATAGGACAGAAAAAAATTAGAAGGGCTAAATAAAACGAATTGACAGTCTTTATGTTGCTATCCTATTCTTATGTATAAATAAAACGTTGATTACCGAGGCTCACCATTATTTCTTTGCTCTTATTTATTTATTTTTAATTTCTAATTTTTTTTTGTCTGAATCATAAGGTGGTCATAAGTAGATCCTAACTGTGAAAGACACCTTTAAACTCTTACCATAATCTAAACTAAGGTGTCTTTAGTTTAGATTATAATTACATAATAATAATTACATACAAAAACAGAACTTAAACCCTTAACTTTTCTTAAAGAGTGAGAGTGTCGAACCACTTACACCAACCAACTTTGATTTTTAATTTTAACTTTGATGTTTCATTTAGTTACTCGATGGTCCCCTCTTTCACTCTCCGAAAATTACAGGTGACAGGGTTGATACTTAGCTCAAACAGTGACTATGAGCCGAACCGCGTCGTTTGGACCTTTTTAAAAATTTTTTTTTCATTTTCATTTTAAATTTTCAAAACAGTGTCAGTTTGGCTTTCTCGAAGTGTGGACTCCGTATCTTTCACGTGAATTCTTCATTGCCGTGCCATGACAATCACTCACTCATCAGCCCTTTTCTGTTGTATTTTCTATTTTGTAGCGTAAAGGGTTCTAGAAGGTAATCACGAATTCACCATTGGCTGATCATATGACAGGCCCCATATATACACAAACACACACATATATAAATATACATTGTAAATGACGAAAAAGATGACAATGCACAAAATTGAGGACAAGAGAATAAAGAGTCCAGCTACGGTGCAACGATGATACAGTATTACCGTTGCATTAAGCCGTTGGATTTACTTGAATGAATGAATCCAGTGAAATCCAACGGTTGGATGTACCGTTACACCGTAGATTTCTCCGAGAATAAAAGACAAAAAATTATTGAACCAAGAGAAGAACTGTTTGCTGTCACCACTCTATTTGTTTTGTCTCTATTTTAGTTCTGTGTATCATTAATTCAAACCAGAACTTGGGAACAAGTTAGAACTCAGATTGCTTTGAGAGTTGAGACCCGGAAAATGACATCAATACATCCTTTTGTTTACAAGATTTTGTTGATTTATAAATTTGGTTAGAAGCTTCGCAACCAAGATAAGACGTGATGATAACACAAAACATAATGAACAAGCAGACATTGTGAAACTCATAGCATATACTTTCCTAATTAAATGATTACATCGCCAACCACTGACACTTTATAATAGGCAGTGTCGGCATGGATCCTAACTTTAGTAAAACCGTTAAAGACAAAACCAATCTTTGACTATTTATTTTAACCACAGGGTGCACTTGCATTTGATAAAAAGAGCAAATGGCATTAAGAATTTAAGATACATTTTCCTGCTGTGTCACAATGTCTTGTGTTCTTCGAACGAAAAACAACCCCTCCCCCATTTTTAAAATTAAAAATTAAAAATTAAGAAAAACAAAAGAAAAAAAAATGGGCTGTCTGGATATTTTCTTCCATTGAATAATAACAATCCAAGCAATTTCCTGTACAAAGACATTTTCTTCCACTGACCAAAAACAGGATATCATAAAACCACAAAAAAAGAATCCACATATTTACATATCAACTCCCCCTTTCCCACCAAAAAGAGAACAAAAACTGCAATAATTATAGGAGCCTACAGGCAAAAATTCCAACTCTTATGAAATTCAACTTAAAAATTCAAGAGGAAAAATTATGGTATATCTATTTGATAGCATAGGAACGAGTGCATACCATCTCAAGTGCTTCAGTAAATAAGGTAGAGAAGCTGGTCAATGCCTGAAAAACCCCTGGCAATCCTGTCTGAAGATTGTTCAATGTATTTGCTCTGGTCACCTCTACTGCCCTGGAATGCCTCAGCATCTCATCTTCCACCCGCATTTGACAGGCGGCAAGCTCCAATTTTTTCTCAGCAAGTGGGTCTCGAGCATCTAATACATGTCCATTATCAGGCCCAGGATCAGGAAGCCCAATACCTACCATGGAGTATGAATGGTAGAATTTCCTTTCTATGTTACGAAGAGATGAAGCCTTCTTCTCAAGTTCCTTTGATGCAGTTTCAGTTCGCTTTTTAATCTTCAGCTCTTCAGTTTGTTTTACAGATATCACATGAACAACATTTATGAAGCTCTTGATGGCCTCGGAAGCAACGGTGTCCGGAACACGTTCAAGAGCAAGCTTCCACTCATCGAAGAAACCATACACCTCAGAAGGTTCCCTTTTACCACTCATGTTGTCATTGCTGACAGGGATAAGGGTGAGCTTGAACCAGCCATGGAGGGACCGGACAAAATCACGTTGAAATTTTATTAAGCGACAGAAGCTGGAGTGCCAGGCAGTAATAGCAGACTCAAGGTTACGAGTGGCCTGTCGATGCATATCAGAAGTTGATTCACCCTTGGCTGCTTGGTTAACGAGTCCACGGACTTGCTGTACAATGTTGTTTTGAACTTCATGGTACTGATGCATTGCTTTCCACATGTACATGAATCTGCACTCAATATATCAGATATTAAAATACGTGGTTTACGTTCACATCAGTTAACCAGCATGACAAGAAGTCACTGTATCGCAACAAATGCTTCTTTGAACAAGTTACAAGATAAAAAATGGTGATTGTCAGGTCCAAGATTTATTGCCATAGACAACCACTATCTCGTATATACAGTGCAGTCACTTTCTAGGAACAATTTAAGCTTTTAAGGCTTCTTGAGCCATAAGTTTGATTTCCTAAAAGCGTATAATTGTGAAGAAAGCATTGGCAACCAGCAAGCAACATTAAATGAAAATTAAGCTACAAAGTTAGCTAAAATTATGATAATCATATTCTAGTGAGGCATTGCTTATCATACATGACTATTAAGTCATTTGTGGTTGAATGATGAGAACACAATGAAACATGACTTTGCCTTCAAGACTGGCACAATATAATAACAAAATGACTTAGATTGACACATTCTGCAACCAGTCCTTGAATATTTTCCTCGTGGGGCTCAGTACATTTTTTCCCCCCCTAAGAAATAGATAATGGTGGTGGACCATATCAGTTAATTTGATCTACCTAACTCCACTCTATGATTTAATTTTGGCCACAAAATGTTTTGGAATCTGAGAAAATGAAATGTAGGCAATTAGGCATGGTGCGGTGCTGGGCCACTACATAAGAGGTAGCTAGCAGTTGCCCAGTTGAGAACAAGTGTGCTGGCATGCAGAACAAAGCAAGTGGCAAAAGCAGAGCAGTGTCTCATAATGATTTACCAACCAAGCAAAACGTGAGAGATCCACAGCATTATGTTTCAACAGAGAAAACAACTTGTACCAAATCAAGACTCAAACACACTAATATATTAATCCATTACTAATAAAAACTTGGACAGAGGGATAAAAGGCCAGCAGGCACTTCTGAATTTTGCTACAACATGAGCCAACTCAAATAAGTTATGACTCTTCGTGGGGTAAAAGAAATCATTCAATTTGAGTATAATAAACCATTGCTCTGATCAAGAATGAATAAGATTGAAAAGAAAGGGACTTACCCATGGCAAAGATCAACAAGCCGCGGAACAAGGTCACTGTCTCTGAGACTGATGATGGCAGATGAGGTGGTATCGACACCTTGAGATGCAACAGCAATTAGTGACTGTAGCTTTTGAATTGAAGCCTTGGTCTTGTCTAGCTTGCTATCATCCTCCCCCTTGTACTCTTGACTTTGCAAAGCTGCTAGCTTTCTGTCATGCTCAATCTTTGCACCTTCTCTAGCCTAAATTCAAAACCGTTTGTTGACTCATCGTAAATCAAATGCTACATCACAAATGCATTCCACAAATCTGGCACCAAAACCGATAAAAACTACACCCCATCTTCTTAATCAATTTTATTAAATCACTTGTTCATTACATTACATCATTCAATTTGATGACCATATTCAGATTTAATATTAATAGGGCTTGTTATCAAGAGAAATGATATAATTGGGCATTAATTATTTATGCATGCATATCTAGTAGACCCACAACAGCCACAAGCACGTCAACAGATGCAGATTATGAAAAGAAGCAATGATGTAAAAAAGTTTGACAAACGACAGCCGCCCAAATCACGACAATACCCCCAAGATGCAGCCTACAGCCTAATCCCACCGCAAAGAAGTTGTGAGTGTGGTCGATCACGTGGGGTTACAATTTCCAGGGGCATTTTAGTAAGGAAAAGACAGCTAGCTAGGACGGTAAATTACTTAAAATTAACATCGTCCACCACGAGTCAAATACTGCGGTCGACTTACGCTACCAACAGCGATGGAAATCCTAGTCATCACTTTCTCTCCACTTTTTGCCTAGTGTTTATTATTATTATTTTTTTTTACACAAATTAATAATGTGTAAGTTTATGTTTAGAAAAAAAACTGCCACATTTTCCAATTAAATATTAATTAATAACTAACTTAACACTGTTCATATATATAAATTTTTGAAAGGATTGAAAGAAAAACGGGGGAAATAATTGCTTAAAATTTTCTACCTTGACTTCCCCGTACAGCTTCTTCTCCCACGCCAAGAGCCGGTCTAAGATGGAAAAAAGACTCTTCGGACCGCCCGGTTCGTTGAGAGAATCAATGTCGAGCCGGTACTTAACTGCCAACGGCGGTTTTGAAGTCCAGCTCGAGCTCAGGTTACTGAACAAACTACTCGAATGATACACAGTCTCTGCAGCATCCAAAAATTAAAAAAAAAAAAAAATAACTTTTTAATGATTTAACTAAAATTGAATGATAAAATTGTTAAATGATTTTGAATTTTTTTTTTTAACGACCCACTCTTCAATTGTTTAAAGCTACGATCAAGTTGAGCTCGGCCGATTTCCAATATCTCGAAAAGCTGGTCGCCAGCAGAAGCAGCTTTATCGAAATAGTCTTTAAGAGCTTCAACGATCTCTTTCAAATCCTTGTGTCTGACAACCAGCTTCATATCTGAGATCTCCCTGTTCCTGAAACTAGCCGAAGACGACGCCGCATCGTCGAATTTTTTCATCGGCTCTTGCTGCTTCCCCGAAGACCCGAAGTCCGACCGGGCACCCATCTCGGATATCGACTCCTTGTCCATTTCCTCTTCCTCGTCGTCAGACGATGTCGTCGTGCTGTAATGATCCCCCCACTCGCTGCACTGAACCTCTTCCCTCTCCGTCTCCTCATCAGCAACGCTGCCGTTGTAATTGAAATCCTTTGGGAAGGGGCGGCTTTCTCTTTCTTTCTGTTGTTGTTGGTGTGGCTGGAAAAAATCGTACTCGGATCTCTCGGCCTCTGTTTCGGGTTCGGACTCAGATTCCGGGTCGGGCTCTGGACGCTGCCGACTTTTTTGATTGAAGAATTCGGAGTCGGGAGGAGAGGGCGGGTAAAAGTTTTCCCAGTTCCAAACAGAGGAAGTTTGTGAAGGCGTGCTCGAGTAAGTGGAGTTCGATTGGAAAGCTGTTGGGTAAAATTTATTTGTCATCTGGCTTCTTGGAGTCGAAGCCAAGCTTGAGTCTGATAGAATGTGAGGGAGTTTCGGCGCTGGCTTACGACGTCGTTTGGGAGGTGCTGTCACGTTGGGTGTATGGGAAAACGATCGAGGAGGCGGCGCCGGCGTATGATCCATACTGGGGCTGGGGCTGGGGCCGGGAACGGGTGATGGGTTGACACGTGGCGGTATGTGATTGGTCGTTGCAGCTTTTATTGGTGAGGGGTTTGGTGGGTGGAGGAAGACGGCGGGGGTTTGGTCGGAGATTGAGAGATGTTCGCCTGCAGCGAAGTCGCAGAGAGCCGAGCCGGTGAGGCGGAGGGTTCGGGAGTAATCGGCGTGAGCTGCAGCCATGTGGTGACGAGCGTAGACGGCTTCTTTCATTAAACGACGCCGTTCTTTGCACCGCCTGACCGTGTCCTCGTTGTCCAGCTTCGATGCCGTACAACCCATTGTGTTTCGGCGCCGCGCCGGATTTCACCTCTGTGTGTGTTTATAGAAAGTGAACAATCAGTGCAGTGACAGGATTTGGAGCTTTTATATTACTTCTCTCAAATAATAAATATTATATAAATTTTAATTTTCATTTATTATTATTATTTAAAAAAAAAAAAAAGCTCACTGATGCAGCGCACTCGTAGCTTGTTTAGTGGGTGTAATTAAAAAAATATAGGATTTGATTAAGATTTAATGAGGTTGGTTGGTTGGTTGGTTGGTTGATTAATAATTGAATATTGTTTGTTACCGGGGGATAATGCAGAAGGCTGCCTTTTGTTTCTGTTCGGAAATGGGCATGACCGTATGTATAATGGGAAAAAAGCATTGTGGTCCCAGATCAGATGTTGATTAATTAATTTAAGTCTTTAAGGGCCACCATAGGTGAGGTGATAGGGCCATAGGGCAAATGTAACTGTTTGGATTTTGTTTTTCTTGTTCGTTGGAATTTTTGCTTTTCTACATTCTTGAACCAATCAAATGTTATTACTAATTTGTCTGGAAAGCAGGAAAGCAACTTTGACGATCTCGGCAGTCTTATTATTGTAGGCTTCTGCATTTAAAGTTTTATACAAGGCAAAAAAAAAAAAAAATGATCTCAAAATTTCTGTTGTGACCACACCCAACGGTAATTTAATAATAAAACAGTTAAAAAAATTTAAAAAGAAAATATTATCCGTCACCCTCACTCGCTGCCACACTCATTCTTCCCCAACATGCATTTGTGACCTACTCATTTAGCAAAAATGCACACTTTAAGCCCGCTTCCATTATTTTTCTTTTGCTAGAATTGATTTTCATTTTTAAATTTTTTTTTTTCCGGTTTTGGAAATGCTTATTCCACGAGGAGCCCAAGTCAGTGTAGCATAGAAAGCTAGAGGCGCTTAGATATTCCACAATGAATGGATTCTTTTAAATGAATATCAATTCTAGCAAAAGAAAAATCAATTCTTTTAATTCCACAATGAATGGATTCTTTTCAATTTTTTCTTTTAAAGAAATAAAATAATAATAAAAAAAGAAAAGAAAAGAAAAGGAAAAGGGGGATGGTGAAAGGCAAAGATTGAAAACGGTGAAAGGAAGTTTTTTCCTTCACTTTCTATTCCATTCAAATTTGATCCTCACTGGACCCAAGCATCTACTCCACATGCACCGCCCTTTCTCTCCTCTTTTGTTTGTAAATTATCTATTATGCCCATTTCTTTTTCTTTGAAAGTTTTGACCTTTTCACCTCGCCGTTAAAATTGACAGAAATATCTTAACGAGGTGAAAGAGACTTTCTTGCTTACAACTTTCTTATTAGTACCCAGAATTTTGTTCGTTTGGTATCTGATTCTTCTTGAATTATACAAATGGGTATGGGCTCCTATCAAATTATTCCTCATCTTTGCGTTTAATCTGTTGTCCAGTTCTGAGATTGGGAACTTGATATTAGGTAATAAACCGAGAGGATACTCGATTGCACAAAAATCATTTTAATCTTTTCTTGGAAATAGGTAAATATTTTTTTTAGTCCCTATATTTTTAATTAAATGTGTGCTTAATCATATATTAAAAAAAACATTAAATACTTTATTGTTAAATATATTACACTCTTATCTTTTTTTTATAATAATAATAATACCCTTACTATAATATTTTTATAAATATTAATGAAAAAAATTAATATTTGTCAAATTAACCTTAAAAAGTAACATAAATTTTCATGTAATTGTTTTGCTTTTAGTATATCTTAATTTTTTATAAATAATTATTAGTAAGATTTTTAAGAAATATCTTAAAGACATTTTTTTTTTTTTGTAGAAATGATTCAAACTTGGTTATAGTTCTGCTATACCGTTGAAGATAGCCAGCCAGATTTAGAATTTGGGAGTAAATTTTAATTAAAAACAGTATCTGTTATAAAATATCAGAGACCTGAAAATTAAACAACGGCAATAGTACTACTACTTGTTCCCGGAGAGAAGAAGAAAAGGACAAAGAGGTGTTAAATTAACCAAATCGAAATTCAGAAATCGTAAAAAACAGTTCAAAGAAGCAGACCAATAAACTGTAAACAAAGGAGTTGCCAAAAAGCTGCAGCCAATAAATTAATTTTCTCGTCCGGACTCCGATTGTTGTTATAAGCATCCAATTCCAAGCAGACGCTTAAAGTATAAGAAAAATAAATAAAATAAAATAAAATAAGGAGAAATGATTAAGTCATCAAACGGAAACGATGCAACCGTTTTAATTCCTAAAAAGGTCAACATGGTGGGTCCCATCCAGAAATTGGTTATCTCCACTGCCCCCTCGCCCATCCACGCACCCCGAGGCCACTCTCCACCACCACCACCACCTTCCCTCTTCTTTTCTTCCTCCTAGGAGGTGGCGGGAAAAGTTCTAATTTCTGCAAATACCTTGTGAGTGTGAGAAGTTGGCCTAAAATATAAATGAACCAAGAATAATGGGCAATTTAACTACAAATTTAACAATATAAATTTCGGACAATCCTGAATGCGGAAATTAGTACCATCTGGTACGAGTTACTTCTGTACGTTCACAAAGAAATACGAAACGACAAAATTCAACTTCTAGTTAGTGGTTACTTCTATCAACGCAACAATGAACCATCGTATTTCTTTCACTCAGATATCTTTTTCCCCTTTCCCTCTTTATGGCACAGTCCACTGATCTAAATACTGTGGCAAAATCACCAAAAAACAATGAGAAGATATTCTTTCCCTTAGAACACTATGGTTGTAGTGTGGGGCCACTAAATTTGCTAGATAGCACTCATAATCTCGCGAGGGCATTTTGGCCATCAAGAGAAAAGAGACATAGAGGCAAGCGAAAGAGGGGATGAGAATTGAGAGGGAAGAAAAATTGAAGAAATTTATTAAAAGCAACCAACCGTGCAAATATATTACGTTCACATGACAATGACCCTACAAAAAGGCTAAGTGTATGTATCACACTTTTGGTTTTCGGTCGGGTCCCACCACGTTTCTATGCCAAACAGCTAGCAGGAGCCAAAAAATTATAATCATAATCATAATTATTATTATTTAAAAAAGAAAAGGGGGAGAAAAAAGAAAATCTGTTTTCCAGATTCAAACAAACAAACAAACAACAATAAATAAACTGAGACGAATCCACACAAAGTCATCAATCGTTCTGGGACTTTTTAGCTAAAGACCAGCTACTGGGTGGAGAGACCCCTTTTTAACCTGACCTGTTCCTGTTAAACGGCACGTGCCATTCACACGTGCTTCTCTACTATTAATTGTTTCACCAAACTTGGCAACCAAGATCTTGACTGCACTAGGCCTCGTGCTTTCATGGCGATCCAACTGAGAGGGGAGTTGAGGAGGCGCTCTTAGTCTTTTGGAAAGCCAAAATCCCCAAACAACCCCTGCATCATGAAAAACATAACAGGAATTAATGAGTCTGTGAAACAGTCCAGTCATTCTGATACAAATAATCAAAAGCTCCAATAGACTCAATTATTTGTGCACTAGTACTCAAAAATGTAATTTCATAATATGAAAAATACACACATGAAGGAATAAACAAAGATGATTAGAATTGAGGTTCATGATAGACATACCATGGCATCATTGATTGCATAAGCAACACAATAGTGCTCCTGAAAATCAGCAGTTTGAGAGAAAGTTAATACTAATAGAAATGATATAGTAAGTCACAGAATAGCGATGACGATAGCAATTCCTTAAGCACAAACTGATAGTTATGCAACCATCACAATTCACAGGACCATGTGAGGAGTAAGTCAGCCTCCCAATTACCGACATTGGGACCTTTAGTTACTAGCAGCCCCACAGAAGTGGATCAGAATGGCCTCACACCACTAGTGTTACTGTATTTGTGTGTGTGTGAGAGGAAATTGACTACTTGGTACAGGCATGCAGATCTGAACCATATCATCTTATTAATTAAGAGCAACAATTTGCTGTCTTTCATGGCAGGAATTAGGGTGTTACTTGCCTGCATCATGTGCCATTCTTCAAATTCATCAAACAGTTCCAGCCGTTCAATCCTAATCACCAGAAAATCACAGTTTAAAAGGTAAGCTTCCTAAGGCAAAGTTTATGTAAAAGAGGCATAGAGATGGACAGAAACAAGGAAAGGCATTTACTTTACGTCCTATAAGTGATTCAAGTAGAATTGTGAAAAGAAAACTTCTTAAAGACACCACCAGGGATTCTCCTCTCTAGCAAAGGAAGCATCTCCGAAGGCAGCAGTGACACACACACACACACAGAGGGGTACAGCCAAAAAGGAAAAGAAAAGATACCAAACTTTAGTTTTTCATTTTTACTTACATCTCTTTACCTAAGTAGTGAAATCTTAGACTTGACTCAAATTATAAAAAAGAAGCCACCCTGCCTTGCACGGCTGAACAATTAACAAGTGATCCATTGGCACGACTACAATTGACAAGCATGTGCACCTTCTAAGTGTATAATTGCAGACATGCTTCTACATTATTCAGAGAATATCCCCATGATTTGCATATATAATAATTAAAACAGCGGGCTCAGAAGTGATATTACCAGATTAAAACCACAGTAGGGAGCACCGGAGCGTGATGTGCAATATGTACATTACGATAATATAACTAATTCAAAATTCAAGATAATAACATTCAAGCAATTTATTTTTATTTTTAAGTTTATATGAATCCATCACATTAGTTAGAAAATAAATAAAAAAAATCTAAAAAACTTTTCAATTGTTTTTGTGCCAGTTTCCATGAAACAAAAAATATAGAAACCCTTGTATTTCCAGATCTAGATATCAAGCAAGCAAAACGTCAGGAAACAGGTTCATTCAAATGCAAATATATACTTTATTATTGAATGTGTTAAGCTTGTGTATCGAGTCTAGCCAAAGAAGAAAACACATTCTAGACTTAGAGAGTATATAGGGACACCATTTTCTTGGAAGTTTGCAATTACATCCAAAACAAAAATGGATTTAAGCTTGGATTCATATGGTACTGCCAAACAATCAATGATTAACTCATAACACCCATCAAGCATACTAAACTTCTGGATCAAATTGTCTGAAACACTTTCAAAGATAAATTCAAGTAGATACCTGCGTCTCTCTTGAGGGTTGATAAAAGTACTATAAACTCTCAGCATGTCCCAGGCAACCGCTTGCTGATACCTCAAATAGCAAGTATCACCAAAGATGACTATGAGAAATCAAAAACTAATAACAGAAAGTAAAGAAGAGAAGCAAACTATCAGAAAATTTTGTCTATGCAAATTTCTTATATACATGAAATTTAAAGTATCTCAATAGCAGCCCAAACACAATAGATAGCAAATCCACTGTCTACAGTGTTCTTAAGAAAATCAAGATTGAAAAATAAATCCATTAGAATGCTAAACTGTCAGCCTGGCATATCTAGTTTCTGTCTTCTCCCATCCTAGATGACTCCTTTACTATCATTTGGGTCATTCTCCATTAAAAATGAGTAAAACATCATTCATCTACAATCTATGAACTTCCTTTTACTGCAGAAAAATAAAATAAAAATAAAAATAATAACAAAACAAAAGAGAAGCAATTATAACAAAAGCCCATTAATATATAAGATATACCTGCCAACCCTGGTCAAGAAACAGTTTTTCCTTCGCAAGTAATGTTGGTGTAGCGTTAATGCCCAAGAGTGCACATCCACGACTCTGAAACAGAAATGCATAAGAGGTATTATATATATATATGTATACATACACACATACAAATGACTTCCCAGAACGCAAACTGTAGAAGATTTGTGAAACAGAATAACAAATTCAAAGAAACAAATATCGACATAAACACTGAGAATTGTGAGCACTGATCTAATTTGCTATGGAGACAATAGAATGATGAAATGCCCAAAGCAATATTGCCCTACTTATTACCGGTCTTCTATAATTTGCTCACAATTATTCTCAGTTTTCAAAATCATCTTTAAAATTTTACTTATAACCAAATAAATTATTCAAGAGAAAGTTAAGTAAACCTATAATTTTAAGCCACACTGAAAACAAAAGAAGAGAACTGAGACAAATAAACCTCCAAATTTCTGATCATTTGTTGTCCAAAAGCATCATCTGGATGGATCTGTTAAAAAAATAATAATAATAACTTTTAACCAACCATTGAAATTGCAGTGAACAGATAAAAATCTTAGGACTGAAAAGGCATAGAACCTGCTCATATAAGAAAAATACAGCTGTTGAAAATGTTTTTGAAGCCCAACCAACTATAGCACGGCTTGAATCCGGATCCAAGTATATTAAAATACATTCTGCAATTATAAATGTCGGCAGGCTGATAAAACATCAGAATGAAGCAGCTTAATCACTCCATTAGGATTAAAGGAAAACTAATGACTAGAACCCATATAGAAAATGCAAATTAGTATATAAATATAAACAAATATGACAACAAATAAAGATTAAATAACATCTCTCAATCAAAAAGTTTCCAAGTCTCACAAATCAAATTGCGCAAGTTGACAAGCAACAGAATTTGGTAAAGTCCAAAGTATTATAGTTTTACTCAGAAAATAAAGTATGATGTAACCTAAATACTCCAGATCCAATTCGAATCCTCTTAACAAGTACATATGGATGAACTGACTAAATACAGCCGGAAAGCATCCTAATCATTATCCAAAAAGGAACTCCTAATCAATACCGTATATTTTCAGTAATTGAATAATCCTAAAGGATCAATTGACTAAAAAGCAAAGGTGACAGAAAACGCACTAAGGAAATTTACATAACTTCTGAGAGAATTCTGTAAACTAACCTTGGATCCATATTAGCCAAATTTATGACTTCATTTAACATTTGTATGTCCCTCAAATCCACAGGGAGTAGCTTGTAATTATCACCAAGCACTTCTCCTTTATCTGCAAAATCACAGATAGGATATAGTGCAAACAGAACAGTTAGAACTTCAATCATAATCATGTTCTTAACTGTTCAAACAAATGAGGAGTTGGAAAAGCATTGCCAAGGAGGTATTCCATAGAGTTATCAGCAAATGGCAGACATTAGCTGCTTGCAACCCTTATATCCAATATGATGCACCAAAGCAAATACTTTGTGATTACCAGAATGTTAAAGAGTACTCCCCCAGGGTCATGACATCAGTTGACGAGGGTAGTTACCTTGCGAGATTGATGCTGTAACACCAACTTTGTCCTTCAATTCGCCATGAGTTTCAATAAGTGCTGCCTTTTTACTAGTTACCTGACAGACATTTGTTCATATTAGTTACATAATAATAAAAATACCACATTACTTAAATTTCTTGTGTGCTATAAAAGTAAGGAACATCATCATGCAGACAAAACAAAGTTGCTGTTGGATAGCTAGGTGATGCTTGGAAGTTTCAGACCCACTCTATAACTTTTAAGACTTGACCAAGCAGACAACACAAAGCCATACAATAAACATAAGCAAATTTCCAACTGAACCCAAAATAAAGTCTCTAAATATTCAAACTCACACCTCTATGAAATCCAGTTCTACATATAAATGCGGTGCTTTTCCCTCAGCCTGTCAAAATAAAAGTTGTAGATCAGAATTTTTTTTTTTTTTTAATTCAGTAAATGGACTGGAGAAATATTTCCCACAGAATTTCAGAGAACTGCTAAAAGAACCACACAAATATGGAAGGGAGGTAGGGGTCAAGCACCTGCAATTGAAAATATGTGGTATCAAAGCCAGCTCCGAGTGATAATATTTGCTTCTTTGTATGACATTTTTTATCACCGTCACTTCCACAATCAAGAAACTGATAGAGAAGCCTTCTAAGAGCAGCCCAACGAGCAAAGTAACCTTCAAACATGGGAAAGAACAATCAAATCCAAGAATACCTTGGAAGCTGAAAAGTTCAACTCTGATATTTTTCTAGGTAACTAACTCATACCTCGGTTGATTATGGGAGATCTCTTCACAGGTCTTCTTACAAATAAATGGATGTAATCATCTTTCATATATCCCTTTTTCACACATGATCTTCAAAACATACAATACGCCAAAATTAATAGGTAATATCTCCAAATCTATAGCACTAATATCGTACAACTAGAAGAAATACGAAAAGATCGTTTGCAAATCATTCTTTCACATGAACGAATATGGAATCGGTTGAATATGCCTGTGCACTGAATCTCGAAGCAACCAAGCTTATTCAACTCATTGAGTCTGTTGAGTCTCGGTATACAACTAATACCGTTTCTCCTTAACGAAAGATTATATTTCTAATCTTTTACTGACAAGCAAACAACGGATAAAGAAACTTAACAAGAAATAAGTTAAGGAATAAAAGAAAAATAAAGAAAGAAAGGGAGAGGAGGAGCACGCACAGTTTACTTGCAGAAGCGTCGTCGTTTGTGGCTTGAACGGCAGCTCTATTACTTTGTGAATCAGCAACGGGATAGGCCATATTCAAACAGCCGTTTGCGAGAGGCGATTCGAGGTGTTCAGAGGACAGCGATCAAAATTCTTCTTTCGAATGTTTTAGGCTCAAACGGAAGACTGCGAAACGGCACCGTTGGCTTTCTTAGGGTGTGTTTGTCTCGACCCTTGTTGAGACAGGGTGGCAATATGGTAGGATTCGTTTATTCGATTCGATTTGATGCGAATTAAATGGTTTTGTGTTTGAAAAAATTGATTCGTTTAATAAATTGGTGAATTTGATTTAATTAGCTAATTAAACGAATCAAATGCGGGTTTAAAGATTTTGATTCGTTAATTCGTTTAAGATTCATTTAATAAATGTGTCATTAAGGATAAATGAATAATAAACGAATTTGGATTCGATTTGATTCATTTATCAATTCTATTAAACGAATTAAATGAATCAAACCGAATATTCGTTTAATAAACGAATTGAATCCGAATCCGCAGAATTTTAACCCAATTCGTTTATTCGTTTTGCCACCCCTAATTGAGCACCATCATCTGCGCCAAATGACCTCGCAATATTATATTATTAGGGAAATTTACAGAAACAATCCTTTAGCCTTTTCAATTCTCAACTTTTCTTAGGTTTTTTTTTCTTAAGTCTAAATTTTAAATATTTTCAGACATATAAAGTTCTTAATTTATTTATTTTCTATAACTTATGTCTGGTTATAAAATTTTTAAGTGTAAATAAAAACGTTAAACATTAACTTTTATTTGAATGAAAATATTTGAATAAAACTTTTGTATTCTCTCTTTTTAATACTCTTATTCAAGGTATATATTTCTTATTATATAGATTATCTTTTATCATTTTTTTAAATTATCCCTTTCTTTTGTACTTACTGTTTGACTATTATTACTTTTTTGTTAATGAGAATTTTAAACAAAATAATACTTTAGGTGAATGTATTTTAGAATTGGTTCATCTATTTGTATTTGTAATTATAATTTTTATAATAGATTATGAATTTTATTTAATACATTAATTTCGATTCAAAAGATAAAATATTTTTTTAATGTAATTAGCAAGAAAAGATCTAATATAATATACTAAACATGATGGTATAAGCATCGTATATTAATGTCAACATAAATATATGTGCCAAATATATTTTTTGTTTTTATGATTTATTAAGGTATACATTATCATATTTTAGACATTATCTTTTTAGGAAACAATTATCTTTTTAGAAAACAAAGAACTTAACACTTATATTCAGATGTTACAAAAAAATAAACATGTCACTTAAATATATGCATTCAGACTAATTCATTCTCCAACCGAATTTAGATTTTAGATTAAAAAAAAACACAAATGCTATGTTACTTTAATGACTAAAACGCTTGAGTTTCGGATCTAAATTTGTATTACACAAAACTCTCTTCATTTTAGATTGGAATTATCATCTTTGGATCTATCCACTAGTTGTATTGATAAATAAATAATTTAATATACTTTATTTATTAACTACTAATCACCAATTAAAGTTTTCCACAATATAATATTAGAGAATTTTAATCAATTTATTTCACACACTTTAAGTGCTTTTGGTGTAAAGCACGATATCGGTGTCAACATGATGGTATTGTATTAAAGTATATTAAATTTAATAGCCAATTGTACTGTATTTTAATATATTATATTATTATTTTTATAAAAATATTATTTTTAATTTATTATTTAAAAATCAACAAACCGCATACCATTTTCAATCACTATAAATAACTTATGGTTCTATTTATACATTATAACTAAAAACGAATGGTATATAACCTTTAAAAACTTATAAGAACTCATATATGAAGAGTATCTCTCTCCAAAATGTTATCATTTGTGCGAGACACTAAGGTTGTGTTTGGTTTGAAGAAAATGGAGGAGAGAAAAAGAGTGGAATGGAGAGGAAATGAGTGGAAAGAAATGGAGAAGAGGAGTAAAATTATATTTTGTTGTTTGGTTTGATATAAAATTTGATAATGAAATGAATTATAATTTTCTTTTTTAGAAAAATTTATTCTTTACCTTAAATATTAAACTATTTATATTAGTAATATATATATATATATATATATATATAATAAAATGATGGTCTGATGGCTGGCGGCAGAGGTCCAGCGAACTTTCGGCAAAGCCCGATGGTGGTCCGGCGACCTTCTGGCGAGATCCAACAGTGGTCCGGCAACTTTCCGGTGGATGTTCATTTATAATATTAAATTAATAAAATAAAATTATAAATAATAATTATTAATGACATTAAATAAATTAAAAAGTTAAAGGGCAATTTTTGAAACTTTAGGTGGTGTTTGGTTGCGTGTAGAAAATGTAGGAGAGGAAAGTAACTTAAATTATCTTTTTATTTCTATTGTGTGGTTTGACAAAATGTATAAGAATTTAATTTCCATTAGAATTTAATATTTATCATAATGTAGAATTTAAATTCCTTTTTATATTAGAAACATTAGGAAGATTATTTAATATTTGAGAGAAATATATATTTTCACTCGCACAAACCTTGTTGAGAGCATAAAAAGTTTGCAATCTCCATTCCTTTCTTTTCCACTTTTTTCCTCTCCTCCCTTTTCTTCAAACCAAACATGACCTTAGTTTCTAATATAAGAACAATTTAAATTCTTCACTACTTAATATGGAATTCAAATTATAGATTATAATGGATATTAAATTTTAATAAATATTAAATTCTTAAACATTTTATCAAACCAAACAATAAAAATAAAAATAGAATTTAAATTACTTTCTTCCCATGCATTCTCTCTTCCTAACTAAATACCATTTGCACCAACATACTCGTACACAGAAGCAACCACTCATAGGCAGTGTTGTCGACGTGGCACATTTCTGTTGGTGAATTTTAGCTCAGATAGCGTGAGTTACAAGCACGCTGGCGCCCACAAATTTGGGCCGAAAGGCGCTCGCGTCGCTCCAGCATTAGGCCCATAATCAGCAAAACTTGCCCAGTTCCTAGAGTCCATTTCTCAAACTGAGCGAGACAAATTAGTAGTCGTAAAAGTTTAGACACATAGTGGCTGTATTTGAGAAGTCTGAATTCTTTTTATTTTTAAATTCAACCGCTAAAATGAATTGTTCTTTGATTTGTTCAATGAATTTAAACGAATTTTTAGTCAATAATAAAAACAATTTTCAAATATGTACTTTGTTTTTAATTAATTGCAATAATTTGATTGTTTTAAAAAGCGGTATCGATGGTGATGATGTGAGGTCTTGCCACATCATTTGTTACGGCGCTTGGTAGCACTGACACCTTGATATCCTGTAAAAAGTCTCTACAAACGATGGTGCCAACCAGAATCAAACTTTTTCCATAGGCATCATCCATCTCTCATCTAATCTCACTTTTGCAAACAAACAGATTCGAAACCTTAAAGATCCGTTCAGTTCAGTAAAGAAGAAACTCGAAACCCTAGCTTTCCTTTTTTGTGTTTTCTTTATGACCTAAAAACTCATTCTCGCTGTAGATTTAATCATATTTTAAGATGGACATCGAACAAAGACAAGCAGAGCTAATCGATCACTTCGTAAAGCAAGCTTCGAATCAGAAGGGCGCGGCTCTCGGCTCCGTTATCGTCGAAGCCACTTCACAACCCTCGCTCTTTGCTTTCTCTGAGATTCTCGCCGTTCCCAATATTGCCGAAGTAAATGAAATGTGCAACTCTTTTAGGGTTTTATATATTCATTAATTTCTTTATTATGTTACACGCACACATATATTCATTGATTGAGTTAGAGATTAAATTATGTGGTTTTATAAGAAGTTTACCTTCTGTTTTGGTCTTTGAGAAAGTAGAGGAAATGATTAGGAAATGAAATTAATATTCGTTATATGGTTTATACTCGGTACTAATTACAATATGATTTTAGTGTTTTTTTATGGTTTTGACTACATAACTTGTGCAGTTTGAGGGAACTGAAAACTCTAAATACCTTGACATGCTTCGATTGTTTGCACATGGGACTTGGAGTGATTACAAAAGTAAGCGTTCTAATTTTCATTCGTTCAATCTATATTTCTCTTTGTTACTTAACACTTTTCAGTTATTCGTTTATATGTTCATAATGCTTATTGTATAAGAGGGTTCCACATCAAGGGCTTATCGGATGTGACGTGGAGAGTCAACAGGACTTAGAATTTGTTTCTAACTAACTTTTTCGAGAAAATAAATTTAGGGGTTACTTTTGTCGTCGCATCCTTGGTCTTCCTTTTATGTTTTTCCTTTATGCTCTGAAAGGCATTTTATGGTGAGATTTTGACAGTTGAATCTATTTGATTTATAGATAATGCTGGCCATCTTCCACAATTGGTTCCTGATCAAGTCCTCAAGCTGAAGCAGCTTACTGTGCTTACACTGGCTGAGACGAACAAGGTACCGTTCCTCCAAGTAAATTGATATGGTCAAGCTCTCAAGCTTAAGCCTAGATTCCTGAGTCCGCATGAAAATTAATGTGGGCATCCGCACTTGAGCACGACTTGAGCTGTCAACTTCTGGGCTGTCTTAGATTGTCTTTGTCTAGTATTTGCTGTCAAAATGACAATCAATATTGTGTCTCTTTGAGTCACCTGATAATTTTTACAGATTCCTGTCCTAGTTGGAGTGAAAATGAAAATTGGATGTGACTGGATCATTTTATTTGCATTATGTTGATATACTGGATATTTTATATGGCATAGAGTTGGAGTTATGACGTTAAGGAATTTTATGGCTCATACTTCTAAGCCCTTGTATTGTATTTATTCACAAAGGTTTGAAAGTTAAAATTCCTGTTATTTTAGACTTTTATGTATATGCATACGCAATGTTGTTTACTTGAAGGTCAAACCTTATCTGATTTTAACTGTATTCCTATCTTACAATCATAATATTGATATCTCTTTTGAGCACATCCTGACCTATTTTGTATATTTTTTTAACTTCTATATTGATCTCTCTTTTGCAGTTATTCTTTCTTATATCTTAACTGATATGCATTTTTTTTGGGGTGGGGGGGATTTCCTGTTTTAGGTGCTACCCTATGATGAATTGATGGAAGAGTTAGATGTTACAAATGTACGAGAACTTGAAGATTTTCTTATTAATGAGTGCATGTATACAGTAAGTATTCCTCTGTTGTGAGCATTTGTGCCCCAATTAGCTCTATCTTAGCATATTTTTCATTTTGTTAAAAGCATCTTCATTGATCAAAATGAGGGTTGGCCATTTGTATTATGTTTACATGTGGAAGAATTGTCCTATTTTTTGTTATGTTTGATGCATGATCCAAATGGTGTTTCAAATTTCATGTATCATTTTCTTTGAAATCTTTTTTTTTTTTTTTCCCTGAGTAATTTAATTAATGACTTCAACCACATTATGGTTATTTAGAGCTCTTTGTTTTCAGTAAGTTCTTCATTCTGGAAATATATACACTGCTTTTTTGTCTTGAGGGGGAGGAAAGTCGGGTTACTATTGCTGGAAATATGGAAGAAATGAGGAATGGGCAGATGGTCTGACCAGTTTTTTTTTTCTTTCTTTCTGCTAGGGCATAGTGAGAGGAAAGCTGGATCAGTTGCGAAGATGCTTTGAGGTATGCACTGTCCTCGTTAGGCTTTGACTTCTTCTAATTGGTATCAGATTCGACTAGTCTCTACTGCTTGTTGTTGGATGTAGGTGCAATTTGCAGCTGGAAGAGATCTGAGGCCTGGACAGCTTGGGAGTATGATTCAAACCCTATCAAATTGGTAAAGTTTCTGATTCAAATGCCTTTAAAATAATTCTGTGTTCTTGGCTTTATTTTGTTAAAAAATGACTATTGATTTGCATCCAAGAATTTTACCATGTGAACAATTACAGAAAATCCTGTTACACCTCTGACCTTGATATTATTAGCATGTAAAGATAATGCTATAATTTTGTATCATATTGCTTTTAATTTATTTCTGTTGATTATTTTTTTAATGATTTCTGAGGCAACTGCTTAGTATTTGCTTAATTTGACTGGCAAGTTGAACTCAAGTGCTGTTCCATTTGATTTTGAGGCATAACTTTTATTCAACTTTCCTTCTGCAAAATGTAAAAAATGTTATCATACAGTATCTTTTTGAACAATCTGATGGATCTTTGTATCTAACATCTTTGTATAATGTAAATCTAGGTTGACTACATCTGACAATCTTCTAATATCAATCCAAGAAAAGATAAAATGGGCAGATACTATGAATGAAATGGACAAGAAACACCGGAAGGATCTTGAGGAAAAGGTGGAAGAAGCAAAGAAGTCCCTCTCGCACAAGGTCTGTTGAATTCAGTTTATTGAACAGTGATAACATATATATAAATTGATTGGCTAGACAGAAACGAAATATGTCATAATTTATTTATTTATATTTTGTCTTTCAATCCTACATGAGCTTTTAGTAGCAGAATTCCATATTGTGCAATTTTTAATTCTTTGATGCAATTTGGGGTCATTGTGAATGTTGATTCTGAGAAAGGACTCGTTGCCTGGCAATGAGAGTTGGAGGGAATGAATTTTTTTTTTTCGTTTTCATTTTTCAAAGGTTGGGGTGATGGATTCACTAGTTATTTTTCTATATTATGCCAAGGATTTATTACACATAGTATGTTGCTACTCTTTACCAATGGTTTATCCTCTTTGAATGCTTTTGTAAAGAACCAGATGGGAACGTTATGCATACTGAATGATACTTTTGCATCTGTAACTTTTATTTTCCTCTTCCCAGCCTCTCGAATTTTTTTTTTGGGGGTGGGTGGGCCCGGGGAGGGGGGGTGAGGGAAGGGCAGTTAGGTGCTCTTTCCTGTGTGCCGGTCAAATGAGAGGAGGAGATGGCGAGCTTTTTATTTTGAACATTTTACTCACAAATTTGGGCTTAGAACTATTCAAATGCCGAGATATGTTGGTCGATGTGTCTTACTTACATTGTGGCAGAAGTTACACACTGTAAGCAGGCCGACGTTGACTGCCGAGGGCACGAGGAGATCTACTCTGAACCTGGTGGAGTGATGGATTATGAGGAAGATCGTGGTCGGCCCAAGAGGTAATTTAATGTGCTTTTGCTTTGCAAATTTGTCTCTTAAGAATTATGTTTTATTGAGAGCTTCCAACTCAAAAAGTTGGAACTTGGATGTCAATATTATATGGGTACAGAGTTGGGCTTGTTAGTAGTT
This sequence comes from Citrus trifoliata, assembly GCA_018350135.1. Classification (NCBI taxonomy): domain Eukaryota; kingdom Viridiplantae; phylum Streptophyta; class Magnoliopsida; order Sapindales; family Rutaceae; genus Citrus; species Citrus trifoliata. The sequence continues at coordinate 43,190,118 of CM031386.1, read as the reverse complement.
AGTCATTTGGACATCAATTATTGCCTTTTAAGTTGCTTTTGACTTGTCAAATGGGAAGATGCAGGAGGCGACATCCGTTATCCTGAGGACAAATGTAGAATGTGGGACTTATTGTATTAGGTGACTTGCTACATTTTTGCTCATGGCAAAATCCAACAACTAGATGGTTTATGCTCTTGGGACAAGGCAATCCTCTTTGATAGTGAATTTCATTGTTGATGCTGATATCTGAGAGTCGATGACCTTTCTTGAACCCATTTTTATTTCTATTGAGTTAGCAAGAGTAAGAACCGATATTGTCATGCGGCTAAAATTTTTTTCATTAGTAGATTTAGGTACTCAACTTTGTAATTTTCTTTATTAAAGTGATCGATGCGGATGCTGTGATGAGAATGGCTTTTATAACATTATAGGCATTAATGCATCTCATTTTTCTCAGCATGTTCTATTCCGAATTTAAATTGATTTGCAATTGGTTGTCTTTATTTATTCTTGTTTGCTTAAACTAGATTTTTGCAATTACCCTCTTGACTCGTTATGTCCTTGAGAAATTGCTGCAACTGTGCCTCAACTGGGACTGCGTGAAAAAATTCAAAGTTTTAAGAATTTCATCTAGCATTGAGAAAACTTAGGGTTAGTGATTGATCATTTTCCTTTTTATTATTATACCGCACATGCTTCGACCGTGCACGGTATAAGCATTATGTTTTATTTTTATTATTTAACTTTTATTTCTTAAAATCCATCGAAGCATACCCCCACCCCACCCCCTCAAATAAAAAGATAAATAGATGGCCTAAACCCAAATTATGAAAGCATAATAATGTGTTGTTGTTTAATTAAGTGGCTGTTGAGTTTTATCGATTTATGATTCTGAAACATGGGAAGATTCAACAGACAAGAGTAAGTTATTGAACTAAAAAGGAATTAAATATGTAACCGTTGATTTCATATTGAACAAATTAAATATGTAACCATCTATTTCATAGTGCACAATAAGATATATTACAAATTATCGTACGACTTATTTTATTTTATTTTTAACAATTTGAGCTTACATATCATCAATGGATTGGTTGGTTAGAGCATCAATGAATTTACATAATTATTTTCATTAACTGCTTTCACTTATTAACTAATATTTAATATATTACACGTAAACCAATGCTTAAATATTAGGTAAGTCACCACTTTGGACCGTACAAAAAAATTTATACAGCAGTTTGTAGATATTAACAAATTGAAAAAGACTACTCTTCTTAAGAGTAGTAATATGAACTAAAATTCATACTTATAATATTCAAATAAAACAACATTAAAATTGCCCCTCATTTTTCGAGAATAAGAAAGATCCTTTTCAAGTTTCAATTTGTTCATTTGGAATCTGGGTTCTTCTACTTCATTTTCATTTATTTATTTCTTTATTACTTTTTTCCCTCGCATTAAGATGAATAAGACAAAAAGAGGGTCCATCGTTCATAAATGGTCTATGACTGATTAATCTCGCAAGCTAGAACTAGATGAGAGCATCCGTGTTCAGCCGTGTCGTTGTAGCTCTTTCTCCGCTTGGTCTCGGGACCTTTCTGTCGAAGAAGAAGACTCATCATTACACACAGATTCAAGGAGGTGGGGAAAATTAAGCTTAGCTTTTGAGCCGCGCATTTTGAAAGCGGCCCTATCATAAGCCAACGCTGCACCCTCAGGGGTCTTGTATGTCCCAAGCCAAACTCTTGCACCCTTTTTCTTAGGATTAGAGTCTCTTATCTCTGCCGCATACGTTCCCCACTGTCTCCTCCTCACGCCCCTGTAATGCCTGTCCTTCTTCGCCGGCGGTTGGGTATCAGGCGCCTCCACCACGTTTTGATCTTGCGACGCCGTACCTTCGCGATGCCCAGCTTCCTTTATAAAGCAGAGCATTGTTTTTTCATAACCATCGTCCGACTGAGTATGAATCTGCTGCCCACTCCCACTCGCCTCTGGAATAATTTTGTTCTGCATTTTCAGTAGGCAGATGATGGATAAAGTATAATACAACAATTAATGATTCAACTACCTGATCAGGGTTAATTTTCTTTTCTCTTCATTTTTATACAGCTAGCTCGAGAGAAGCTGCTTCGTCGCAACCACTAGGTATCAAAATAGTTCACTAATTAATTAATAATTGGTGTTATTTATTATTCACGGGTTTGTCGATCTCGTCTACTATTTGTTTATCTATCTATCAAGCTAAGCATAACGTTAACATTTACTTCTATCGGATTGTGTTATTTTATGTGAGTGATGACCTGGACCATGTGATCGCAACTAATTTTAATGTCTTATACATCGAAGCACGGGGACATTAATCGAATAATCTAAAAAAGATAATTGATTTAAAAAGAATATAAGCAATTAAAATTTAAACATAAATCAGGTTGTTATCTTAGATTAGTTTATAAATTTATGATAAATATAAAATATTTGTGTGAATGACAGTTCATATAAAAGAGTAAAAACAACACACACGAGTGCAAACACACACACACACACAGCAACGATGCATTAAATTGCTTAGTAAAATACATGTATTTAATAAGAGAATGAGAATAAATAAGTTTATAATATAAATTATTAAAATTGTACAATATGAAATTATTCTTTATTTTAGTGATAGAGAATGTGATATATTTGAACAATTTGATTTAATGAAAGAAAAAGAATAAGTATGATTGTGAAATAAATAAACAGTGAAATAATGAAAATATTTTTAATTGTCATTATATCATTGTGTGACTTTCTAATACTAGTGACGTAGTCCCTCTAGTAAGGGAATTCCTTACTTTATAAAGTAACCGTTAAGTTAAATGGTAGAAAAACACAAATTTTAATACACTATAAGAAAAAATAAAATATATTGGAGTATGTATTTTTCATATTTTCTAATCTCATACTTTATTAAAGTAAGAGATTTTTCTTGTTGCATTTTTTTATTTGCTTTTTTAATTTAGCTAGCTCATTAGTTTCATTAATTATTTTATTTTAATTTAAATCGAAATGCACTATTAAGATTGTTGTACCAAATCCTATAACATCAATTCCTATGGAGACGATCTATATATTTATCAATATATTACTTGTCGTGTACACTTGCACATTGACATCTATAACAATCAGCAACAACCTTTAACACCATCAGAGTAGCCCAGAAATTGCTTCTTTGAGTTATAGGATCAAGCTTTCCTTGTTTCACATGAGAATAGACTATACAACCAAAAATTTTGAGTTTTTAGTAATCAACAATCTTCCTGTCCACAACTCCATTGGAGTTTTATAGTTTAAGGTAGTTGAAAGACTTTTGTCGACCAAATAACATATAATGTTTAAAATTTCAGCCCAAAGTTTGTTTGGCAGTTTTATACATATCAACATACACTTAACTTTATCCATTAATGTATTGTTCATCTTTGTTGAGATGTGTATGTAGTAGTCTTGTGCTTCACAATGCCATTTTTTGCATAGAAATCCTTAAACAACTTATTACAATACTCAAGTCCATTATTAGTTCTAAGCACTTTGATCTTTCTATTAGTATGAGTTTCAAAGAGAGTTTTCTATTTTTAAACTTCTTAAACACTTTATCTTTGCTTTCACATAAACCTAAACCATTCTAGAAAAATCATTAATAAAAGACATAAAGTATTTAACACCACCTAGAGAATTCTTTTGTTCATACTAACACAAATTTGAGTGTAAGTAATCTAGTTATCTTTGGTAGTTTGAACTACATTTCAAACTTTATCCTAAAAGCCTTACTTAGGGTACATTCTCACATAATTCCAAAGACATTATCTTCTCATTACCAAACACCCCTTGCTTCAATAGTTCTTTTAAATCTCCTTCACTCATATGACCTAGTCTTAAGTGCCTTAACTTATTCCTACTTTCTTTAAGATTAATGACTCTTACTTCACTAACAACATATTATCGTGTAAGAAATGCTAGCCATTATTCTTACTACTTTCCATAATCACCATTAAACTTTTAATGATCTTCAATATCCCTTTTTCACCCTTAATCGCAAACACTATTTGATATAGAATTCCTAAAGAAATCAAGTTCCTCTTGAAATTAGAAACATGCTTAACTTGAGTTAGTTCTTTAACTACCGCATCAAACATCTTAAACATTTACAGTACCGATAGTAATTACTTTACATGTGGTATTATTTGTTTGAACACATACGAAAGGTTCAACCACATTAAGAACCTATTGACCTTGAAGCTTCTCTCTTGTTATTGATTATTTATTTGAATAAACTCGAGATTCAAGTTCAATAATATTTTCAGATTTCAAATTTTTGTTTGAGTATTTGGTTTTAGCTAACTCTTGGTATTCTACGGAATCGACGAGTGTTAAATTTCTTAAATTCTTGGTATTCTTTTGAATCAATATGAATTTAGTTTGTTTATTTTTATTCCGGTATTCTCTATAATCAACAGAATATTTTGAACATTAAACTTCCACTGCATCACTCTTCCCTCACATTCTCCTTTTCTTGATCCCTGATTTGTATCCGTTGATCGTGAGCATGAAGATCACTCAATAAGCCTCTTGAAAATGTGTCATTATAGTAGAGAATTAGAGATATGGTGATGATGAAGATGCATGATTATATTTATTAATGCTGAAATCAATTACTGATGAATCAAAAATTCAAAATCATGTGAAAGAAGATGCTGGCAAATCGACTCTATAAGACCCAAATGACATAAATCTTTCTCTAATAACCTCCTATCTTCGTAATAGATAGATATTGGTGTATTGATTGCTCGACCTGTGTTTGTTTGTTTTTCGCTGCATTTGTAACTCTGATTGTTTATGTAGCTAGCTAGGTTTATAAAAATGCAGCTTCTCTCAATGAACACCCTTAATTATTTATTATTATCATATAATTGTAACTTCGATTATGCAGTTTCGTCATTTCTATGATTAATTACTTCAACTTTGCATACTTTTCATGTGTTTATTTTATCATTTGTGAATATTATTTTGTTTTCTTTATTCAGTAGCTGTACCATTATTGCGTTATTTAATTTTTTCAGTTTGAATGAGGAGGCACATGGGTGTGACAACTATGCATGTATGTACGTATATTTATATTCATCACTTATCAGTCTAATGTGACGCTGATTAAACATGAAGACAATTAATGATCAATCAACAATGTAATTAAATTATAAAGTAGTAATTGAATAAATTCTGACACTATCTGATGCGTTCAACATGTTTTTAAATTTTATTATCAATATAAAATGAAACGGTGTTCATAACAGTATTAATAAGAGAACAAGAAGTCTATGTAATAATGTTGCAATTTGACGTGTCTTGAGATTAACCATTAGTATGATATTATATAACTTATCTAAATAATGATTGACGATACACACTATGTATTACAACTATATAATATTTTATAACTTATCTAAATAAACAAATCTCATATAATCTCAAGTGATATAAATTGTCAAATAAACTGATGTAATCCCATTATTAGTATTTTCAAAACCACCTGTGGTCTAGATAAATTAGTGGTGATACTGACACCCCTCAAATCTGTTCGTAAAACCCCTATTCTAAAGAACTCCACTAAAAATAGTTTAAACAATTTTTCATTCTAAAAGTACTTATTCTAATTCAACGAATGACCTTACTCTCATCTCTCTCAATAAGCCACAATAAGATTTTGACCATCTCTCTCCATCTGCTGAACTTTTGACGTTTAATTTAAAATTATTCTTTCAACTTCTGAGTAGAATGAGAATTTTTCTTGTTATTAAAAATAACTTAAATAAATAAACACATCAGTTTATCATTATTTTATTAATAAGTAGATCATTGGTATTTTTTAAGAGAGAGAGATTATCTTGCAATCACAATACATAAATAGCTCATAAGAATAAAAACAAAAAAAAAGTACATAAGCAAAAAACAAAACTGAAAAATCCATCTTCTTCCACAATCAATTTTCATTTAATATCCAAACCCATGTTGAATAACCCATGCACAAAATAATGATGAATACCTTTTATTTATTCGCCAAGAACAAGTTGTATCATATTAGCCTTTTTTATTTCATTCAAATGGTTCTTTTGTGGAATTAGTCCCACGTACGTTAGTCTTAATGTTTATTTGTAAATGAAAGCCTCATATCAAGATATTAACAATAAATTTTTTTAAAAAATTGAAATTAATGTCTCTTTGTTCGATTAAGGTTAAAATTGTAAATGTGAGTGTGAGGGGTTTCATAATAGTTTTAAAGGGTGCCAATAGTTTAACTCGATAAATTATTTGATACCTCCTTTATTTGAAAAAAGGAAAAAGAGAAAAAATCTTTAAAGGAGCCCTCCAGAGTTTCGCATAATCATCAAGTAACATTAACTGACCTAAGGGCAGTCCCCCGTGGCAAGGAAATTGTCCTTAGAGTCCCTGTAAAATATCATTTGAGCCCTTAATAAAACGTCAATTAAACCCCCGATGATTTGACTTTTTTTGTCTTTAAGTAGAGCAAGGGAGTCTGTTTGATATAAGTCCCTAAAAACGCATTCCCGGTGCTCATAAATTTTTAGACCTTTTTTGGTTAAACCTTTTAAATAAAAAAAATGAATCACCTTCACTTTAAAACATCATCTTAATTTTATAAAACGATGAAAATACTTGAACTTGTTCATATAAATTCAATAATTTTTTGTATATCTTATATATTATTGGTGTTATTAGAGGTAATTAATTTCTTTAAGTAAAATATTTGGTCTATTATTATTGAACAATGATAATTATCTTAAAATTTATGTTAAATAATATGATATGTAAAGTGTTTGATAATTTTTTATAAATATTAAATTTTATTGACAACTTGACTCATTGCCTTTTCTCTCTCTCTCTGTCCATCTCTTTTATTTTATAGATCCGAATCACTTTGATATGCTCACTGTCTAATTTTGGTGCACGGGTGTCAGACAAAGCCATGTTCCAAGTTTGGAAGGACAGAATTTTCTAATCCTAAAAAGTTTGCCGACACTTTCAAATGACGACGAAAATGTTGTTAAAATCGAGCTTTCTCGTGGCATAAATAAATAAATAAATAAATAATTTAATTAATTAAATAAACAACTAATAATGATGATGATAAATTTGCCAGTTCGGTGTTTGACTACAGAGAATCTACCCACAATGTGGCAGGTGATGAGAATAGTGAGTTTATTAAGGAGAAATTCTAATCATTGGGTTTAATTATTATTATTTTCAAAAAAATTACAACCGTACAAGAAAACGTTAGGAAGGAGGGGGGAAAACAAATATTTAATTTATATATGAAAGGAAAGTTATAGATTTGATTTCTGAAAATTATGACTGGGAAAAATCTTATAGTCTACAAGATTAATTTATACAAATTAATGATATTAGCGAACAGTCTTGATTAAGTCCACAACTCAATTTTTCAAAAGACATTAAAGTCATCAATCATTTTTTTAGTTTAAGCTGGATTTAAACACAGCAATTAGAGTGACGGTTTATACATGTTTTAAGTGAGCTATTAATTACAACTTAATAAAATCCATATAAATATGGTCTTTCAAATTACCTATTTAATCACTCTAGAAACATATTCATAAACTTATGTCCATGCTTTACAAAGTTATATGGTTCTCACCGGACATATGCTGATTGCGACGCTGGTTAAGAAGTTTTAGATAATTGTCATTTATCATTTATCAATGACATAAAGTGATGAATCCAAGAAACCTGCTTCTAGAAGTGACATTTTGCAAAATAACAGGGACATTATTGAACATTTTCCCAGTTCACATCAGATGTACAGAAATTTATCCCATAATTTCTCCGCTTAGGCTTGGGAGAATCGTAACTAAGCACTGTAAACGACGACGACGACGACGACGAAGATGATGAAGAAGAAGAAGAAGGAGAAGAGGGCTCCGCAGATGCACGCTTCTTCGTAACTCTGCCAAGCGGCACAGGCTCAACATTAGAGCCAATGAGGTGAGGAAAATTAAGCTTGGCTTTTGAGCCGCGCATATTGAAAGCGGCTCTATCATAAGCCAATGCAGCATCCTCAGGCGTATTGTAAGTCCCCAGCCAAATTCGAGTCCCATTCTTCTTTGGATCCCTTATCTCAGCAACAAATTTTCCCCAAGGCCTTCTCCTTACACCCCGGTAACGCGCTCCCACGAGAGTGTCACGTGCCACCGCCGTCTGATCAGGAGTACTCTTGGTGGTGGTATCTACATGTACAGTTGATGTGCTGGTGCTAGTGCCATTGGTTTCATCACCAATTTGATCAAAAGAAATCCACCCCACGTTAATGGCATCGTGTAAAGCTCTGTAAGTTTCCATGTCATTGAAGACATCTGAATTTTCTGTAAACGATAAAGTTCCATTGCTACTAATGGTTGTTTCTGAAGGAGACGAAATGGGAATTTGAAAAGACGTAGCATCATCATCGAGAAGATACTGGCTGATTGACTCCAAGAGAGCTAACTCAGATGCAGAAATATTTTTTTTGAACATTTTTTTTCAGTTCAAGCTGGGAAGATTTTAGAAACGCTTCTTGTTTAATTTCTATTAATCACCAAAATTGTTGTGGAGATTGGAGAATTGGTTCTTGTTATTTATAGTGCACATGCCATTAGGGTTTATTTTATTATTTCTCTCGGTGCTTCCCTGAAATTCATTTATCTCAATTTAATCACGTGTTTCGTATGCGTGGGATATGTAATTTTTTTTCTCCTTTATTTATTTATCTTTTAAAATAAACCTTGAGCGAGGTATAATATATTAAATGAAGAAAAAAAGGTTCAGGAGTTCAGTTAAAAATGATTAACCAAATCAAATCCTAATGGACTAACAATAATGGGATTAAGAAAATTGTTACTTAAGCATTCCCCAAGAGTTATCAACTAGAGACTTCTTAGTTTTTGATGGAGGAAAATCTCACCATGTCAAGTGGGAAAAACTTAAATTAATATTAGATAAGTGTCTACAACACCTTTACCTTCTTGGTAGATATGAGAATAATGAAATCTCATAAACTTTATCATAGTTAGGCAATTGAGTCATTTAATGCAGAGTTGCTAAGGAGGAGAAAGAATGTCAATTTTTAGGTCAGAATAAGCAGTTGTCAAATCACATTCTAACCACAATGAATAGCAAGCAAATTGAATAGCACAAATGGTAGCATAAAGTTCTAAATAAAAGGAAGTTTGATTGTCAATATTAACTTAACCCAAGAAATGATCGAAGAATGCCATAAAGAGGTTTTAAATAGGAAAATAGTCAATAAAAATCATAAAATCTAGACATAACTTACTCAAAAGACAGAGATATAACCCAAATACTGATGTTTAATATTATTATAAAGTGTAGACATAACTTAAGAGAGAGATATATAACCCAAACACTGATACTTAATATGTGTAATTGAAGATTAAATATTCTCAATTTTAACTTATTTATAGCCTTTTAAATATGGTACAAAATCACAAAGTACGATATCAACCACATCGAGATTGCAAACATTACCATCGCAAACATCACCATGTGGTGGGAAACATGTGTTAAACAATAATAAAAGCTAATCCCAAAGTTGTTTAGCAACATGACAATTGAAAAAAAAGATGAGTAATAGTTTCCTCGCACTGCATAGTTGTACAAAGTTGGCAATTGATTGTATGTGCGTGTGTGGGTTCTACTTTACTTGATTGTTTCTAACTATTTTTGTTGTTCCCATTATTCCATATGCATGGTTAATTAATTAATTAATATTTTAAGTCAATTAATTTGTTGTTACAATCAAGCTTTTTTTAATGGAAAAATTATTATATACCTAAAGTTTTGGGCTCATGTGATGATTGATTGCTTTACCGAAACAAATATATTTTATACATTAAAAAAAATTATATTTTGCAGGTGCCATGTGACAATGATCTGGCCTCAGCAATTTCTATTTCATTGAATTCAACCATGCGACTAAGGTCAAGTTGGTGATTTCGCCCTAAGAGCCCAGGTTTCTTGCATTCTTGTGAGCCATTGATTTTTTTAATATTATTTATAAACGTACCATCAAAGTCCAACATTGAAAGTCCAAACCTGAAGTATACAATTGAAGCTCAGCAAAACAAGTCATTCCCATAACCATTGCAGAGATTTGAAACTTTCATTCAGGAGTTAAGAGAAGAAGGTATCGATCAAATCCAATCAAGTGGTTGTTGGTTGAATCCCTGACTAAATAAAAGGAATCTGGATTTAGCGTTATGCTAATGAACTTAATTTTTCTTGAGCTTTTTATAATATTAGTGTAATAATAATAGCTATTTCAAAATTGTCATAAATTTTATCTTAAATAATGTGACATGAGATGCACCATTCGAAAATTAATTGATGATTTTTCACAAGTTTCAAGTGAATTAATTACATTATCTCACCATCCACTAATAAATGCAATGCTATTTAAGATGAAATTTTAGTATATCTAACATTATTTGTAATATTATGATCCATAGTTATTGGATAAAAATAATAATATGTAATTAAGTCTTTATACTTTTATATATGCACACATGGCAAAAGATTGACACCAAATTCATATTCACATAAAAGGACCTAGCAGATTAAAAGGAAAGCATGTTGACCTACCTGATTTTTTTTAGCCTAGACATCCAAATTAGTCTCTCTCTCTATATATATATAACAAAAAAATGTTCTCATATTTGAGTTTGCTAGAGCTACGGGCTTTTTATACAAATTGATGTGATCTTCTATCATTGGTTACGCGAAAACATAGAGTATTGAAAATAATATTTCATCCAACCAATCTTGGTATTCAACCTTAACTTTTACGAAGATTGTAATTTTAGCATTATTGATTGGCTAGTTATTATTTATGGGAAGAGTAATGCTACTCACACACATTCATTGTACAAGATGATGTAGTGTAACAATATTTAATGAAAGAAGATAAAAAATAATTAATAAATTAAATTATAAAAATCATGTGATGTTTTCATCTAAAATATTATGTTATACCATATAAATTTGTACAAATTTTTTTATCACCAACATTACTATTATGTCAATATAGATCCAAATTAAGTTTTACCCTGAAAAACCTTTACTGTTACAAATATTTCTTTAAGTGTAAACTTTTTACACAATCTTACGGTTTTACTTTGATGAGTCTAGATTTGGTTGAGTTCGAATTTTAATCCCGACCACCCATAATTCTTTTGGAGGGATTGGAACCCTCGTCCTAGCTTCAATTATTATTGGATTAAATTATTGGCAACTTACTAATTACTTATTCTCGCTCTATCGTCTTAATCAGATTCGAATCACTTCATAAATGTATTGTCTAACTTTTGTGTACGGGTTTCAGACATAACCAGAATGCAAGTTACATGTCCAATTTAAAATAGTTATTATTATTTTATAATGCCTACTTTCTAATTAATTAGAGAAATTTTATTCCCACCAACAACATCTATGAAAAGATTAGAACATCAGGAGATGTTCACCTCTAAATTTGTCATTGTTGACAGTTAAGTAACAATAATAAATTTGTGATTGTTTACCGAGAATCAAAAGGTTTTATTATTATTTTTCAACAGCCACGACAATCCAAGAAAAAAGTATTGCAATGAAAGAATGGGAAGCTACAGTAAATCAAAGAGATTAAAGTCAGATTTATTGTGAAAATTACAGAAATCAAGTAATATTTGTAGAACAAACTTATTAATGAAAATGAACCCACAACTCTATTTCTTACAAGAAGAAAAAAATCATCATTTTTTTTAATCAAGCTCTAAAAATTAAATGCCACTCGTATGTTTTTGAAGAAAATGATATACACACACACACAATAACATGAAAGATATGCACGTGCTTTATGGAAGCTATAGTTGACCATATATAGCGTACTGGATAGTTCTACTCATTGATGCTATCCAAGAATTACCATGACGCAATGGGGAAGCAGAAGTGAAATAATTGTAAAATAAATTTCACTCACTGGATACAAAGATGTGAATTGACGGGTCTAAGTTTGATGCGAGGTTGTGAAATTAGATATCGCTTTAGGACTGATCAGTGACATATTAAAACGCCATACGATTAGAGACACTCTAACTCAAATGACTCTATAAAAGAGATTTTAATAGATAATTTTTAAAAATTATAAAAGATGGATTTTAATTAATCAAAATACCTTATAATAAAATAATGACAAAATTTCCCTATTTAAAATAGGGTACACGTACTTTCCCAAGTTAACTTAAATAGAAAAACTAAATTAAACGAAAAATAAAAGACTGAAATATATGTTTAATAAGAAATGAATTAAAATAGAAACATATTGAAATGTTCTAAAACAATTAAATCTCAAAATTTCCTAAAATGGTCCAACATCATTCTCCTCTTTTGAAAAAATAACAGCATTCTCCCCCTTTCAAAAAATAACTTCTTCTCGAGTTTATCTCGAGGATGAAACTTGAACTCTGAAGTGGATGTGAAACGTATTAGTTATATTATGTTCTCTAAGGTAAGTGCTGACGTGGCTTAAGTGAGCTAGCAAATGGATCCCTGGGTGGGTAATTCAGTTACAACAGTTCTTGGTGCTTCTGGATTTTGTATTTAAGGAGCAGAGCTGGTCAGTGCAGACATGTGTGAGGTGATTTCGATTGTGATTAAGTGAGAGTTACATAATTTTGTAAAGAAGAGATTTGTTCTCTGCAGTCTCAAGATCTATTGTAATCAGTCTCTCTAATAAAAACTTCAAGCCCTAAGGGTGTTTTAAGCCGTGGATGTAGGTACCTTTGGTACTGAACCACGTTATACTGTTGTGTTTCTTTTCTGGTGTTCTTGATTCTTTCTCTTCTTCTTTTGGTTATTTTGTTCATAATTCTCGGTTTCTTGGTTAGTGTTATTCATTGCTTGAGAAATTGGTCAAGATAACTTGGATTGCTGATTGGTCAAGATTGAAGTAGGAGCTGTATTTCATAACAGTGGAGAAGCAATGCATCATGTATTTTGAACTTGTAGCCTTTGTCCTCAATCTTTCTTGAAATTCGAAATTCTCTATGCTTCATCCTTTTCTTGTACTTATGAGTAACTCTCGGAGAAGATGAAATCTTGTATGAATAAATGACTTCCAAGCCTCTCAAGTTTTTTGTCAAATCTCGCTTAATTTTCTCACTAATCAACTTTATCTTTGGAGTCAGATCTTCTTAAAGAACAACCTTATCGTCTTCAACGTAAATCTTGCTTAATTTTCTCACTAATCAACTTTATCTTTGGAGTCAGATCTTCTTAAAGAACAACCTTATCATCTTCAACATGGATAGGCATAATCATATCAATCATTGCTGGGATATCTTCAACTTCATTTTGCTGCACAAACTTGATCATACTATTAGACTCAATACTGAAATGACAAAGAGGTTATATCTCTTCTTTAAAAATCTCAAACAGATTAATATTCTCATCATAATCATTAGCTTCTACTTTCAGTGGAATGAACCGAGATGGTTCAACATCATCACACTAAATAAAATGAATCCTTGATTATTGTAAATCTCATAAAAAATAAAAGAATGGCTTGAAGACACAACAACTTTTGATGAAACAATTTGAAAAAAATCAACTAACATGCAAATCCAATAAAAAATATCATCAAGATTATCATTAAAATATGGATACCTTCAAACTCAAGTAGATAATATAATCGATGATACTCTATCTTTATTTTTTTTTTCTCAACTTAAAGTACAGCTAATGGCAAAACTATAAATAACCTAAGTTTCAAGGTTTATGTCGCTAACAATAGAGTGGTAAGGATCATATCTGGTAGATATGATGGCCATGAGTTCAAAAATGATCATAAATTTATCAGAATCATGGTGGTTTTTTCAAAAGACTAACTTAGAGTAGCGATTACTTGTGAGGTGGCGTTTTGCAGTAGAGATTACTGAAATGATTGGTGATGGTGATGGTTAGGATTTGATGCGCAACTAGAGTGGAGTTTGCTAGTGGTGTCGGTCGACGGTAAAGGTTGTTGAACGGCGGTGGGTGGAGTGGTAGAGTTTGCAAGTTTGGGTTGTTTTTATGGCAATATTGGTTACAGAAATTGGGGTATGATGCAGGGTTTCGGTGCCCAGCTAATGGTGGCGGTTGCCTCTAGTGCTAATGGTTTGTATTTTATAGTGGTGAAGGTGCTGGCAGCAATTGCGGTTGCGGTGGCTAGGGTTGTACAATTTTGGGGTTTTGATACTTTCTCTCTTTTTTTTTTTTTTTGAAGTAGTGGATTCGACAGGGATGGGGTGGGTAGTTAGGAAAGCTATGCAATTGACATAGAACCCTCTCTAATATCAACTGATGCAGTACGGTAGTTAAAGTAAAATAACTGCAAAATAAAGTCCACTCACTTAGCATAAAGACGCAAATTCAGGGGTTTGGTGGTTATGAAATTAGATATTATTTTAGGAATGGCCCAGAGCATATTGAAATATCATACGGTGTGATTATACAATACTCTAATTCAAAAGACTTTTGAAAAGAGATTTTTATAACTATTTACAAATAGAATTATAAAAGAAGGATTTTTATTAATAAAAATATATATATATTAAAACAACACAATATTTTCTTATTTATAATATGATAAACTTATTTCGCTAAGTTAATTCAAATAAAGAAATTAAATTAAATTAAAAATTAAAACACGTACTTAATAAGACACAAATTAAAATAGAAAATATCAAAAAGTTCTAAAACAATTATATCCTAACAACAAAAAAAGTCTTACATCGTACTACAGGAAGGTATCCGATTTTTGAAGTTTATGGACTTTGGTGAAAAATAAATGGTTATTGATAGAACCATATACAAAAATCGTCGTCGTCAGATGCGAAACAAAGAGAGCCGGCTTCATTATTGGCCGCCGAGCTACTCTCAATATCTTTTCTCCGCTTAGAATTGGGAGATTCACTCTGCAAGTGCAATGTATAATTTGATGTAGAAGAAGATCCACGCTTTTTGGTAACTCTGAGTGGCGAAGCAACATTGGAGCCGATGAGGTGAGGAAAATTAAGCTTGGCTTTTGAGCCCCGCATATTGAAGGCGGCTCTGTCATAAGCCAAAGCAGCACCCTCGGGGGTATCATAGGTGCCCAGCCAAACGCGAGCACCACTCTTCTTATTCGGGTCCCTTATCTCCGCCGCAAACTTACCCCACGGCCTCCTCCTAACACCTCGGTAAAACACTCGCACATGACTCTCATGTGTCGCCGCCCCTCTTGTTCCTTCACTTTCATCATCAAGTTGACGCCGTTGACCAAAGGAAATCCACTCCCCGTTAACGGCATCGTTTATAGCTTCGTAAGCTTTCAGCTCCATCTCGTTAGAGAAATTACTGAAGCTCGAATTAGTAGGGGAGTTGATTAAAGGGTCATCATTTACACTGATGCTTGTTTCGGAAGGAACATTGTCAAAATCATCGTTGAGAAGATACTGGCGGATTGACTCCAATATAGCAAATTCTGAGTCGGAGACACTATTTTCTGTGTACATTTTTTTTTTTTTTTTTTTTTTTTTTGTATGTGAGTGTTCGTGTGTGAAAGTTAAGTTTTGAGAATGGTTCCTTGCTGGATTCGTGAGTGTTTTGTAAGTATTATATATAATTCAACGAATTGAATGGCCGTGGACAATTTAATCGAGAGCTCCTTGGCTAATTTATTTATAGACACCCCAATATGTTATTTAATTATTTCTCTTAACGCAAGTTTCTGTGAAAATTTGCTGCTGTCTACTGTATCTGCACGTGGCATCCATGCAGGTGCGTTTAGGGCTACTGGTTTAAATCAATTGCATGTTTTGTGTGGATAGACTTTTATATTTTCACTCTTTTTGTTTGTTTGTTTGTTTCAAATTTTTCTTTAATCTTGGGTGAGTTCTAATTAATTTGATTGATTAGTGATCACTAAATTGCATGATTCATACATTGCTGTCCTTGCTTATTCAGAATATTTGCGGCCATCTGTAATCTAACA
The DNA here is from genome assembly GCA_018350135.1 of Citrus trifoliata. Classification (NCBI taxonomy): domain Eukaryota; kingdom Viridiplantae; phylum Streptophyta; class Magnoliopsida; order Sapindales; family Rutaceae; genus Citrus; species Citrus trifoliata. The sequence goes on along the minus strand of CM031386.1, from coordinate 43,174,025 downwards.
TGCATGTTTCCGTATGATGAGTTCACAGATATTAATAAGATTTTTGCATTACCTTATAGGTGTAAAACAATACAACTTCGAGTGGAGGTTAGAAAAAAAAATTAAGAATTGTGTATTTATGAAAAAATACGAAAAAAATAGGTGGTCGGTGAATAAATTATCTTTTACATTTGAGGGTAAAAAAGTCTTTTAAGCAATATTCTGTTAATTTCCTTAACGGATTCTAAACGGAAGTGGAAAAGTGAAAAGAAATGTAACTTCAGGTGGATTCCAGTAAAAAAAAAAGAATTGTACATTTTTGAAAAAGTTAAAAAAAAACGGGTAGACGGTGAATAATTTCCTTATATTTTTTCCCCCTTAAATTAATAATTAATGACGATATCGTGTGATTACTTATGAGAAGCGTAAAAGTGGTAATTAATAAGGAACGGATATATGGAGAAAAAAAAATAATGCTTTAAGAGCACTCAAAAATTTTCTATGATTTGTTCTATCAGGTTTTAACTGAATTTATTGCACTACATACGTACATATATATACACACACATACATGTATCTTTGGATATATATATGTATGTATGTATGTAGTGTAATAAATTTACAATTTGAAATGTACTTCATCACTATCATTCTTTTCTTTTGTAACTCTTTCAAACTTGAAGGGCTATTTGTCTCATTTCCGAAGTACTTGAGACAAATACGTCAAAAGTCTTCATTGAAAGATAAATAAACGAGATTAAAATTATTTTCACTAGGATATTTATAAATGGTAGTTGACATACAAAAATACGAAAATAATAGATGCAGGTATAGATTACACATGTTAATAATTATTAATTTTTTTAATAGTTTAAAAAAGTAGCTAGATGATCATCACTTCAGATTATGGAAAGATTTTCGAATAGGAAAATCTGTTTGTCTCTGGTAAGCACATGCATGATCATGTGATATCACCTATAGAACGGTGCCTCAAATTCCAATGCAGGCCTTTTACATTTTTCTATACCTCTGCGATGATCTCTTTGAATTTTAGAATCACATGAAGTACATATAATAATTATTATTTTAATTACTTTCATTGCCTCGATCGCAAGAACCCACAGGATGGTAATTACTGTGTTCGCTTGAGGCTAGTGCAATGTGTTTTGTTGGCTAAAATTGACCGTCACTCTCTAGCTACATATTGAGGGATTATTTAGTGAATATCCTAGCATGCATGATGCGTGATTGGAGATCATATATAATAGATGCAGGTATAGATCAGAATTTTCCCATCTCCAATTGTATAGGGAGTGATAGACCCTTAATTTTCATATATTCAGTGTGCAGTTGTTGGATTTTTATACATTTAGCTGGTAACTTAACTAGAGTACCTACTTATAAGTATGATTGGACTAGGTACTTGAATCACTCATTTACCTTAGGGATCTTTAGAAGTTATGCCGATGCTCTCTACACATTTTTTCTTGTTTTTTATTTTTTTATTTTTCCTTCCCCCCCCCCCCCCTCCCCCCCAAAAAAAAAAAAGAATGCTTTACATAGTTAGGTTACCTAAATGTGTTTAAAATCGGTCGCCACTCTCGTATTAAATAGAAAATGGGGACAAAAGTTCCGAATAACTCTGAAAAATTATCTGTCGAACCCAAACCAAAGATCTTGTTTGATTCCAAACTTGATCTCTTAAGATTTTTTTTGAAAAACTAATTATTGTAGTTTAATTAAACTTTATATGAGGGCAATAAAATAATCGAATAATGCAACCATAATCAAGTTGACAAAATAGCGAGAGAGGTCAGTTAACAATATATTTGTTGCCCAAAAATCGTGGCGGCGAATCTTGATTTTTGTTTATAAAGATTTACATATTTATATGTATTATACAGAACCGTGTGCGAGTAATTTATAAATGTTTGATTTTAATATTTTCGAATGCCTTACGGAAATCGTGTTGTGTTCTTTAACAACTTTGATTCTTTCCCTACAACTTCAAAAAAATAAAAAGAAAACTGAAGCTCAAAGTAATCAAATGTTACGACTAAAAACAATAAATCAAGAGAAAATTATTATATAGAAAAATTACTGTGAATAAAATAATATTTAATTCAAAATTAATAAATCAAATAATATTACGGAAGTATCTTACAGTAGAACCAAAAATCAATTTTTTGAAAAGAAAAGAAATCGTCTATATTGATTTAAGCTCCAACGCAGCCACTAGAATGGTGTAGAAGAACCTCTTCAAAGAAAAAGAAGAAAAAAATAAAGGAAAAAAAAGAAAGAATAGTTTAGAAGAAAACAAAGTTAAAATAAAAACATATATGTTATCTTCGCAGTAGCATATTTTAATGACTTGCTATCCGAAAGATCTTTGATTATTAAATTTTCCCATGCTTTACGAAAGTTGTACTTGATGGCCAGAAATAATCGATGGACTGGCGTCAAGTTATGAATTGCACCAGTTGTTACAATTACGGATCATCAAATCACCCAAACGATACATGAAGCAGGACAGATACATACATACATACATACATACATACATACATACATACATATATATATATACACACACAAAACATTAATATTAATAAAAGGAAAATTAATGTCAATTACTTAAAAAATAAGTAGAAATATTATTTCTCAGCTAATTGAACCCAAATTCGGAGATTTAATCTGCTGTGATGGATGAGGATGACGAAGAAGAAGGCATATTGTTTTTCGTAATTCCGTGAGGCTGAGGCTCAACGTTTGAGGCAATGAGGCTTGGAAAATTAAGCTTGGCTTTTGAGCCGCGCATCTTGAAAGCGGCTCTATCATAAGCCAACGCAGCACCCTCAGGCGTGTCAAAGGTCCCCAGCCAAAGTCGTGAGCCATTCCTTTTACGATCCCTTATCTCCGCAGCAAACTTTCCCCACGGCCTCTTCCTCACACCTCGATAATTTACCCGCACGTGAATCTCACGTGTCATCGTGGCTGCCTTCTGTAAACGAAATCCACTAGCCTGAGCCTGAGGCGTCGACTTTCCATCAAGCTGATCAAACGAAATCCACCCTTCCTTAACAGTGTCTTGTAAAGCTTTGCAGTCCTCCATATTTCATTGGATTGAATCAGAGTTAGGGCTTGAGTTCAAGAGTTTATGTGTATCACTGAAACTGAAACTTTAATCTGTAAACGAAAAGTTAAGCTTGAATTTAATTTGCCGGGGAATATGATGTTATGATTTTGCTGCGTTTTCTTGGATTTGAGAGTGATCTGTACTGTGTATGTTTCAATTAATTGCAGTGCCTGAAGATTTTATCAACGTTTTATTATATAATTATATCTCTTAGCATGCATTTCCAAGAAATTTCATTGCTGCATTTCCATGTGGGGTTACGGCGCTAGATTTTAAATTTCTCAATTTCGCGTTTTATATGCTTGGATTTTTGTTTGTTTTAACCCTTTTTCTTATTTTTTATTGTCCACTAATTTTTACTATTGAGTGAGATATAATTTGACAAATCAGTAACGACGAAAATGATTCATTCATCGATCGTTCTCCCTTATCTGAAATTATTCGGAGCAAATAGTCGTTGGCACAGGTATAGACACATACACATGCATCGTGCACGGCTCTCCACTCCCTTCGTTCCAAAAGTCAATTATCGTCGGCTAGGCTATTGAAGTGACTTCTGAGAATGGGATGGATTTTCTTCTCTCTGCTCTGGATCGAAAGTGATTCTATTACGGCGGCGCTCACAATTCTGAATATAGCTCCAATTTCAAACTTCAATATATATATATATATATATATATATAATCCATTAATTCTTAATAAATAACATAATTGTCTTCTTTGCATTTTTTCGGTTCCCATAATTATGTAATTATTTTTATGCATTATTGCTTAGCTGACATGGGCATCTCTTTTCTTTGTTTTACTTGGTGTGATGATTTAAGGCGTTAAAAACTTTTAAAATGATACCGGATCAACCTCTCCTTCTTGCGCCAAAGATCTTACCATTTTCGGAGGGACTGGAGTTACATCTCTTTTCCATTTCATAGTTAAGAATCAATCTAAACCGTTTGGAAGATAAGAAAGTTGAGAGAAAATTTGAGAGATAGAAACTTCTAGCTCGTTCTTTCTTATTCACATCCGAATCTTAATAAATATGTACACAACTAATAATTACTGCTAATTGTAACTAACTATAATAACTTCAGCTGATCATCACATGAACCAGCGATTACATAACCACGGGGTGCCAGCTGGCATGCCATGTCATCAACTCTTAACTATATGCTGCAGCTGCCACTATCCTCTGCTTTGCTGTCAATGCTGCAAACGTGAGCTTCCTTAACCCAAATAAACAGAAGTTTAAATGACGGAAGGTTTCTTTTAACTTAAAATTTTGATTTAAAAAGGTGTGTCTTAATTTTTATTTATTGGATCCATTTAATTAAACGGTGGATGGATGGACACATAAACATAATACTACTTTTTTTAACTTTACTTTTTTAATTTTCATTTCCACTCACTGTAAACTGATAATTGAATCCTTTCCAGTTACGCTCTTCAACTCCTGAACAAATCAAGTAAGCGTTGGTGCAGTACTTGCAATGTATTCTGACAATCAAGTTATAGGTTGAAAGAAGGAACTAAAGAAAGAACTGAATGAAATTAGAGAATGAATTATATGAGAATTTGGCTATCAATTATTTCTATTGAAAAACGATAGTAAAGATAGCTGCTACTTATAGATCCTTGCAGATTAGATCCATCGTGATCTAATCTCGTTCGTTCATTCTAGGGATTAAATTGATCCCTTAATTTTAAAATTGTGATGGTCATGTCCAGAGATCAACACTTGCCGTCTGATTTTCTAATGAATTAATGGTGCGTTTATTTATTAGCAATGAGAATGAAAATTCTAGAATCATAATAAATAACATATTTACTTACAAAATTAAATCGAAATCGAAATAGTGTTGGGCTCACAAATTTGAGAAATATTACCAGAGTTCTTACGCACAAGGGGGCTTGGAAATCATAACTTCATTCTAAAACATGACTTTTTACCCCTAACTAAACTTTCTAATACCCATTTTATCTTTAATATAAATAATAATTAAAAATTAAAATTAATAAAATTAATAAATTATAACTATAAAAATATTTTAATAAATAATAATAACTTATTATTATAATTATTCTGATATCATCTTTACTCAACTCACATGTGAACATTACAAATCAAACAATTCCAAGTAGCACGTACTTTAGCATCACAGAGAAGTTGAAAAGAAAGATTTTCATTTTTACACTGTTATTTTTAAATCCTCAATATTGAATAATGATGTTTGTGCAGAAGAGAGTTTAACAAATTAGCACAAAATTATATGAGACAAAAAAAAGAAAAAGAAAAAAGTTTGTCTTGAATTAGTTAAATGCATTTAGAATATTAGTTTTCTTAATGTATAAACACTGCCAAATTTGGGTTTTGTAGAAATTACTTGCCGTGGCTTTTTTTCTATTTGAAAATATGAACAATTTCAGTTATTATTATTAAATTTTATTAACTTTATTATTTTAATTATTATTAATTATTGCTATTATTATTTTTATTAATATTATCATTATTAAAATTTATTATTATTACTATTATTATTATTATTATATTTTATTAACTTTATTATTTTAGTTATTACTAATTACTGTTAATTATTTTTATTAATATTATATTAATATTTATTATGATTATTATTATTAAATTTTATTAACTTTATTATTTTAGTTACTATTAATTATTGTTATTATTATTTTATTAATATTATCATTATTAACATTATTATTATTATTATTATTATTATATTTATTAACTTTATTATTTTAGTTTTATTAATTATTTTTATTTTTATCTTATCATTATCATTATCATTATAACAATAAAAAATTGATAAAAATAATAATTAACAAAATAATTAATTAATCTTTATTATTATTAAATTTTATTAACTTTATTATTTTAGTTATTATTAATTATTGTTATTATTATTTTTATGAATAATAAATAATATACAACAATAATGATAATATGTTAATAATGATAAATTAATTTTTTATTATTATTATTTTATTGTTATAATGATAATATTAATAAAAATAAAATAATAACAATAACTAAATAATAAAGTTAATAAAATTTAATAATAATAATAATAATAATTAATAATGACATTTAAATAATAAAATTATTTGTGATTTGAACAAGGGTAATTTAGCAAATATGAAAAAATTAGAATGATAGAAAAGTAAATTTATGTTTCATTCCCATTCCCAACCTCTCCATGGGAATAGAATTCCCACTCTTTATTCCCAAATTGTGTGGGACCCACATCATTTATTCTCATTCACAAATTCAATTTTGTCAAGTAAACATAACTTTGATTCTCATTCCTCCATTTATATTCCTTATTCCAAGAAGTAGACACACCATTAATGTGTTTACTTTATTTTGGAATCGGAATAAATTACTACAAGTTATTAAACTGACATTAGTTAATTATTGTCATTATTTAATAATAATATATATAAAGAATGATAAAATGAGAATTTCAAAATTTAAGTGCGGGTAATATGGTCACTTAGAAATTGGGATTAATAATTATTATAATTATTATTATTATTATTATTATTATTATTATTGTTATATTAATAATAATAGTTGTTGTTGTTGTTATTATTATTGACAATAAAATTTTCACAATAATAATAATTTCATAATTTAAGTGGGGGTAATATGATTTCTTTAATAGGGAATAATATTCTCATTCTCACCTCCTTCATAGGAATAGAAACTCTAATTATCATTTCCAATTTTAGGTGGGGCCTACCACTTTGATTATCATTCCACCTCTTATTTAAGCAAGTAAACACATCATTCATTCTCGTTACTTAATTTTCATTCACATTCCCAATACGAAAACACACCATAATTGGATTATTGTCCAGATCATCTTTAAGAAGATTGGAGAGTTTTCAATCTCATTTATAAACAATTATAAATTCTTACGTGCATTTGAGGTATATATATGTACAAAAAATAAAATAATCATAACACATTTACAAAAGAAATATATATGTTTATCATGATTCTATTAATGTCTAAATTATAATAAATAATGTTTTAATCTTCGTCATCCGATTCGAAATATGTAATGATGGGCCTTGGCTTAATGCATGGGCTTGAATTTCTGGGTGATTCCTGCTTGATTTCTGGCCCGGCTATGAAAGAATATTAACGTTGAGCCTTTTCAGTTTGCCTCTTAGCAGAATTTTGTCTTTAATAGAGAGAAGGCTTTTCTTGATTTCGAGGAAGAGTAAAAATTTCATGATGTTTTTTCAGGGTTATTTTGTGTTTATTTTCTAAATGTGTTTAACCTCTACCTTTTCTAAAATTTGTATTCAAATGGCTAATTGAAAATTTCTTTTTTTAAAATAACTCAGTCAAATCGAGTCAAGTGGAGACGCACTTATGGTTAGATTCATTATGAATAAAAGTTGAAATTAATTGCTCCATCTTTTAATAGATAATTGTCGTTAGTTAATATTACAGTATGATGAATCATGAGCCACGTAACCCAGCCCTCACCACCTTCTCAAGCTTGCTCACATAAAGACCTGCTTGGCTGCTTCTGGGTATAAAAGAAAAGTGTTTTTAAGTCTGATAATCAGCAAGAGTTATCATCGACAACATCAACAATACAAAAACATCAAAAAGCGAACTCAACTTGGTCGGATTATGTTGTCCACATGGCTCCCTAGAAAAAAATATTAATCATGTGTCATAATTAAGCCTTCATTATTGTAAGAATCTCTGTTATTTTTGAAAGAAAGAAAAACATGATGGGCTGTAAATCACTGATCAATCACGAAATTGCCTATGTAGCTAGACTTGGATTCATCATACGCTGGCCGATTCGTTTCAATTATTTTCTGATAAAACAACTCGTATACACTTTTTTCTTCACAGTTTATTTTTTTTTTTTTAAAGTCACGCTTCGAGTGAAAAATAATAATTGAAGTTCTATTGATTTGCAGAAACGCTGGCCCATGGTGCAACTATGCAATGGGTAATCACGGGTCGCGTTTCTATAATTATTTATTTTCAATTTTCAGCTTGTCTATACAACTTTACGAACCGGAGAAAAATTTTTATGGGTCGACCTCATCACCCCATGCTGAAATTCGACGAAATTAAATTCCCAGAAAGGAAGAATCTAGCTTCACTCAACAAAAAAGAAAAAAATAAAAATAAAAAGCCAAATTTCCCACCAGAGAGAAATACTATACTTCCGCGGTAAACAAAATATTTGGTCTTTAAAATATTATTTGACATGTAACATATTTTTTTCTGCAGGTCTTGCTAAGTTACAGCCGCCGTAACTTACAATCCCTACAAAAATCATGTAACCCCACTGCCTGTTATTATTTTTTGCATGTTTTTAAATGGGGTGTAAGTTACAAGAGCTGTAACTTAGCAATTGCCTTTTTTCTGCCTAAGTAAAATTTTATTATTTAAAAATTTATGAGTTTAACTTATACTCAAAAGTTAGTTTATTGCCTTAAGCTTATATTTATTAGTCCAGTAACTGCTCTCAATCTATATATGATATTATCCTCAACACTTGAAAAAGTAATATGCACGTGCATGAGTTTGACTCTAATATCATAACCCTAACTTAAGAGATAAGTATTACTTTAAATTTTTCTTATTAGCTTAGAAGTTATTCTTAATGGATGTGAGGTAATATCCTCAACACTTACGGGATTTTTTTTAAAAAAAATAATAATAACAACAGTGATTGTTATGTATCCGGAATCTTTCCCCTCTTTAAGCAGGGATTCACGTGTCATTTACAAATGTTTTTTAAAAAAAAATTCTTCGATTGCATAATCTCTAAGCAGGGATTCTTCTGTCATTTCTCTCCTTGCATGGTTGTTTTGTTTCAATATATCTTTTTTCTTTGGGTTTGGTGTTATGAATTTGTCGGCAGGTGATCATTCAAATCCAGAGTTTCTAAATCTATATGAAATCTCTAAATTCACATTTTGTCTCTTAAATAAATGATAGGGGGGGAATATTGTTGTTATTGTTTTAAGTTCGAGATAATTCCTTCAGGCCGGTACTGGAACCCAAAGAATTTGTCCTAAATCATTGATATATGAATTATATTTTTGTACAAATTGTTACCTTTCTTTTTTCTAATATATTATGGGATGCATGATAATAATATATGGGCAATGTGTTACCGGGCACTGTTGGCTCTTTTTGATCTTTTATTTTAGAGAAATTATCAATTCTTTTCTATTGAAATAAATATATATAACTTAAAATCTCTTATTTTTATAATAACAAAAAATATCCCTGGAACCAATAAATTTGGAAAAAAAAAGTAATGATGTAGTTACAAACTCTTGTATAAATTTATTTTGTACAAATTGATGTGACATTAATTTATTGGTTGAATTAAATATCTCTTGGCCCACATGATTTATTTATATTATTTTATATTTTTATTCAACCAATGAATTAATGTCACATCAGTTTGTACAAGATAAGTTTGTACACGAAGTTTGTGACTGTATCATCACTTAAAACAAAAAGAGTGAACGGGTCATTTGCTTGATAATTTATCTTATGAATTAAAATATATATTTATTATAGAAAAAATATGTACAAAAATAACAAAAATACAAGAAAAATACTTATTATTCATCTTTTGTCCACGTGGCCCAAAATATTTTTTTTATTATTAATACTTAAAATGTTAGTTTAATTTCTATTTGTTTGATTTATTTAATTTACAATAAGTATGTATAAAAATATATTTAAAAATAAGGATAATATTATAAAATTATGCTGGTACTGGTAGGAGGGTTATTTGTCATTATCAAAACAATAGGGGAGTAAGTAGTTACATTTTTGATTTCATCATGAGGAAGCTAGCAATCTCCCTTTGTTCTATGTTAAGAAAAAATTTTGCGTGCTCCAAAAGTATTGCTATTTTTATATTTACTCGACAAGCAAAGTGCCACGATCAGCGGGTATACTGACCTTCAAAATTGGGTAATTACAAGTTCAAACTATAGTTAAAACTTTAATATATATTTCCTTCACTTAATCAGTTGAGTTTTCTATTAGAAAACAACAAGAAAAATATAAATCTTCTTTAACCAAAGCCAAATAGTAAATTAGATTAGTTCTTATCACTTGAATCTTTATTGTTCGCATAAAAGACAATCAGAAATTAAAGTTTACAAATAATGTATTAATTAATTCTTGCATAATTACATTTTGTATCATTTAAGACAGACTAGATTTGAATATTATGTAGAGAGTTAGTGAAAAAGTCAATGATCAATAATATAGACACAAATTCTTCAACAAATTGATGTGATTAGTATGATTAGTGAATGAAAATTCCACATAATCTGTATGATTTTTTTTTTTTTTTTACATTTGTATTCAACCAATCATTTTATACTACATCATTAGAGTGTGTGTTTTTCTTATATTTTATCTTATTAAAGTAAGGATATCTTACTAGATAATGGGTATATATATGTGTGTGTTAATTAGTTCCCTTGATTCAGAGAGATTAAAAAGAAAATCACAAAATGAATATGTACTTGATTGGTTCTTGTACTAAGAGAGGAATCTAAAGCTAACATACATACATATCCCCCCTTCTTTCTCTTTTACCATTCGTAATTTATGACCTGTTCTTGGTCAAAAAAGAAAGCAGTCTTTCTGAATAAATTAAACTTGTCAATACCGTTTGTCTGGGAATTTCAATTCGTAGAGATAGTTGATCAAGTTATTCAGATAATAATTTATATTTTGTACTGTATCTGCATGCTAATTCTGATATGTAAGATTCATTTCAGATTAAATTACAAAAGAAAAAAGAACTAATAAATAAAGAAAGAAAGAAAGAAGGGTAAACGGGGCAATCGATTTGAAAAGAAATTATTAAGAAGAAGTACGATTACATGTTATGTAAATTTGAATCTAAGAAAATTAAGTAAAGCAGCTCTGATACTAATAATTAATTCACCCGGGTATAAAGGACACAACGGATGATGATGAAGAAAGAGACGAAGAAGAGGAAGGAGGCTCTGGAGATCCACGCTTCTTGGTAACCCTAACCGGGGGCTCAACATTTGAGCCAATGAGGTGAGGAAAATTGAGCTTAGCCTTGGAGCCTCGCATCTTGAAAGCGGCTCTATCATAAGCTAATGCTGCACCCTCAGGGGTATCATAGGTGCCCAGCCAAACTCTTGCCCCATTCTTCTTAGGGTCCCTTATCTCCGCAGCAAACTTCCCCCACGGCCTCCTCCTCACGCCTCTATACTGCATCCTCGCGCGAGTCCCACGTGTCACATCCATCTGTGGAGTTGGAAGAGGAGGAGGATGAGGAGGAGAAGTCATACTCGTATCAATATTTGCTATTGCACTTGCAATATCATTATTAGGACCAAGCTGATCATCAAAGGAAATCCACCCTCCATTGACGGCGTCATGTAAGGAGGAGTGCGAGCTAGAGCTAACCCCTTGTGATAGATACTCATTGATATTGTCTGTGAAGGAGAAACAATTGAAGCTCGAAACAGGGGAATTTAATGTTTCATTATTGTTGATTGGTAATGTTTCTGAAGGAAACGTCGTGAAAATTTCAAAGTCATCCTCCAGAAGTTGTTGGCGAATTGACTCCAGGAGAGCCAAATCTGACTCGGACATATTTTCTTTGTTCATTTTTTTTTTCCCCTTTTTGTTGTACTACAAAATGAAGGCCCTGCAGGAGACTCGAGATGATCAATTCATTATTATTATTTATATACACACTATTTAGTGTTTTTTTTTTTTTTAATTTTTCTCTTGCGTTCTTTTGCTTGCACGTGGGGGTACAGACCTAAGATTTCAGGCACGTTTTCTATATGGTTACAACTTTGGGCCTTGATTATATATATATATATATATATATTCTCTTCTGTTTCTGAATTAACTTTTTTTCTTTTTCTTTTTCTATTTCTATTTCAACTCTCGACTGAGTAATGAGTTCTCAATAGGAATGGCATTAATTTTGTAAATTCTAATAATTAGAGTCTTTAATACGTTAACAGTATGTACATCAGAGAGAGAGAGAGAGAGAGAGAGCGTGTATACCCGTAATTCTTTGCACAAAGAGTCTCTGAAAAATCAAATAAAAAGTAATTGTATGTACAATAAAAAGTTAATAAGTTTTAATGAGAAAACTCGAGGGTTCTATGCTTTTTTATTTTTTTTTTTACTAGCAGAAAAACTATATATTATTAACGGATGGCAGCTAGGAGTCAAGAAAATCTGTTCTTAAAGAATGCATTACTGTCCTTGTCTATATGGAGAACTATTTTGCTGCAGTCTACCAGTAAGTAGTTTCGAACTTTATTAGGCGCTTCCGCCTGCTACATTTTTTGAGTCAAATAAAAACGAATTATTGAGAATGAACTAAACGGAGCTTGCTATGTTACAGATTCTGTGTGTAACATAACCAATGAGCAGCTTACGCGCTGTTGCAGGAGAGAGGAAAAGCTGGCAGGGCCATAAAGGACTCAGCTGTTAGTTCCAGATGCTACAACTTAGCTGAGACCAAACTGAACTAAAATGTGTTTTTGTAAGTCAAAATTGTAGTAAGCTATTCTGTTGCAGTCAACATAATTATGAAGCATATGATTGCTGGGAATTTCATGTTTGCCTTTGGTCTACGTTCAATTGTCCGCCATTTTGGAAATTGTGGCGCAATCAATTTTTTTTATTTATCATATATATGATGCAGATTTAAAAATAAACATGCTATCAATTTTCATTTTTGTCAGTTTCTTGGTAAATGTTACAATCACAAATATTTTTATTAAATATGTTTTATATATGATGAGTCTTCATCGAGTGCAATTGTACAAAGATCCAGTCGTTTTAAAGCGTAGTAGGCTAGTTAAAAATTATTGTCTAGTTACATTTCATAGCAGCAGCAGTGGTACCAGACAGCATTGTCTCCCCTCCAACTTATATTCTAAAATGTGTAAAGTCTGTGCTTAATAATTTTCACATAAATAATTGCATGCTAGTTATTTGGATTTAAAAAATATATATGTTGAGTTTTTCATTTTCCAATGAATAAATCGTGTTGATGGAATTATCGATTTTCAGCGAAAAAATTCAAGTTTCATGCATATGCATGGACCACGAGAAAGTGAGCGTGAGAGAAAGAGAGAGAGAGAGAGATTTGATTCTCGATCAAAGCCGTATAAGAAATTGACTGAATATAAATAATTAGGACCATGTGTAATTGTGATATGTCATTCTGTTGACTAGTTTACTCTGTTGAATTCACAACATGAATGACATTACATTACTGGTGATAAATCCACCGTTGGAATTTACTTTTATGCCACTAGTTTACGTATCTATTTACATATTACAATACAATAAAAATTTTATTGCATATATATAATTTTATGTATTAATTACGATCACATCTTATAAAAAATCATCAGAAAAATCATACTAATAGCCAATCGTAAAACCATATGATCATACTATAAATTAAATGGTAATATTTCCAAACCGACCCCACTTTAAAAAAAATTATTATGACAATTCATATTATTTTTAATAAAAAGAAATTTTAAACAATTAATCAATCGAATTCTCATTAATTACTTAAAATTTTCTTTATTCAATTTTTTGAAATAAGGTGGATTTACTGAGAAGTAAATATCCCCTCCCTACTAAATGAATTGATGCCTCCAACTATCAATAAACTTATGCTTATACATATTCTACCGCTCTATTGATCTTGTTAGTTGCTTTTAACTTTAGAAGCACATTAATATATAGGACAAAAGCTAATCCAACTACGTCAAGAAGGTTAAATATTATTTTTAAAAAAATCATACGTTTAAAGGATTTTTTTTCATAATACTGTACGAATTTCTTACAGTATTGACAATAAGGTTATCATCATGGACCCTTAAATTTAAAAGATTTAATCTTCAATATTTATTTAATTTAGTGGTTACATAATAATTACTTAATAAACAATAGGTAATTTTCAAGTTGCTTGTATTATATAAGTTTGTGAATAGAATTTTATTTTTAGTCAATTTATAAATATTTTCTAAATCACTAAAAACATAAAGAAATCAAACACGCACGTATGTATGTTAATTTAGATCTGTTTATAATAAATACGTAATTACACTATTTAATCTTTCAATAACACATGTCAATAGTGATCACTTTTGTCAGTAATAATCGAACAATACAATTTTAATTTTTTTATTTTCTTGTTATGTTAAATCAAAATTGTTATTGCTGAATTATGTTAATAATAAAGTACCAAAAATATAGAAGTTTTAGATAGACTATAATTATCTTTTATTATTTAATCTTTGCAAAAACCATTTCAATAATTGGTTAATTAAATTTTAAATAACTAAAGTAACATCAAAATTTGCAAGTCTTTGATTAAATTTAGTGGTACGTACTTATACCAATATTGATATTGTAATTTTAATAAGAGCATGATAGAATGACCTGCTTTTAAATCATTTTCAGGAAAAAAAAAAATTATTCCGATGAGACTATTTGCATTAAAAAAATTATTCAAAGCACCCATTTATTCAAATTTAAAGAATCAAATTTTCACTCTCAGCACTCTAATATTTCCAATATTGCCCTAATTTGAATCATGCATAACTGTTCATAACTGTAAATAATGAGTATTCATAACTACTGCTGATGTAAAACTAAATAAAAAGTATATTTATATTACTAAAGAACATATTCTTAATTTTCATTCTCATCAATTTCATTGTCTGGCAAACCACTCATGAGAAGGAATATCAAATCTTCCTCATTTTGTAAAATATAGCTTCTAATTAGCAAAGAAGATTAATTATATAAAACGTTCCTGCAATTTACGCAGGAGGTTGATAGAACTTTAACCATATATTTATTTGGGAGATGTCCTTGCAAGACACATCTTAAGACAACAAGATTAAGTGTATGATCTTCACTTTTATAATTTAAAAATAACACATTAAAAAAAATAGAAATTGTTCTTTTTTTTTAATTATGTCCATTTAAATAATTTCATTACAGGACAATTAGGTGATAAAAAAGTTTTATTTTAAAATTAGTGTTTCAAATAAAATTTAGAGTGTTGATATCCCCTCTAATTATTTGGGATAAAAACATTTAGGTCCTTCGAGTTTTACAATTTATAAAATAATTAAGGATATAACCCTTCGTGTTAGGCTACGCACCCTTACTTTGTGATGATCAAAATTCAATATTACAAGGGTAATTTGATAAGGGACCCATTGGTTGCAAATGATAAAATCTCCAAGGACTATTAAGATGTTATTACCCTGCATATAATATTCTATTTTCATCCAATTTCATATACAGTTAACAATCATTTCAATCCAAATCCATTATTTAATTATTCATTGGTTAAAAATTACCTATTTTTACAACCCAAAATTGAAGAGTAATGCTGCTCATTTTAAATTAACCCAAATGAAGAGCGATAACTTTCTAATTAACAATTGATGAATGAGGTGTCATAACTTTTTGTTGGTGATGAATTTTTATAAACTGTTACCTAATTGATTAATTGACCATTTTTCTTTTAATAAAGATTCCCTTGGTTCCACGTACCGAAGCTTGAAAAAGAAAAGGGAAAAAATACACAAATTGATTAATTAATGCCTCCTAATTAAGAATAACGTTTTAAAATAATTTTTAGAACTATAATTTTCTCAGCAACAAGATTGTAATAGAGTAAACAATATAAGCTAAAAGTACATACTTTAAAAGTAACAAAGGAAGATTTTGAAAAATGAACAAACTGAAATACTCTTTGGTGTTAGGCTACTATACCCTTACATCTGTATTGGTCAAATTTCAATATTTTTAAGAGTAATTTGGTCTGGGACTTATTTGATACAAATGATAAAAATTCAATAATGATCGTGCAAGATGTAATTACCCCATATATAATATTTTAAATTAAGCAATTTTTTTTTTTTCACTTTCGATTTCACATAACGTTAACAATCACTTCAATCATTGTCGTATATCATTAATGTTTGAAAATTACCAAATTTTACAACCAAAAAATTCATGGGTAATGTTGGTTATTCTAGATTAATATCAATCCAAATAAAGTGTCATATATATGATATTGGTCAAGCGAATTATGAACTTTCATAATTTTCAATCTAATTATATATGAAGAATGCGATGTCATAACTTTGCGTAAGTGATGTATTTTTTAAAATTGATTAACTAATTAATTAATCGACAATTTTCTTCTTTTAATAAATCTTCCCCCATTCCACCGAGATGAACATAAATAGTTAGAAAAAAAAATTGATTAAGTAATGTCACCTTATTAAGAACAAAAGTTTTAAAATACTTTTTTTTGAAACTAAGTTTTAAAAGAACTTTTAAAAGTAGTAAGGTTCTAAAATTAGTTTCTTTAACTTTTGTTCTTATTTCGCGATAACAACAGGATAACGTGTTCAAATTTTTATTGAAACAGTTACGATACCCCCCATGGTAACGTATCCCTATTTTTATTATTTTTGTGACGCAGCCGTTATATTTGAAACGAGAGTTGCTTGTTTTTTTTCCCCCCTCTTTTGACTGAGTATTTTAACCAAGACTTGCATCAAGGCAATGGAATAAAAATTGTAAAATTATTTAGTGCGGGCAAAGAGAACAACTGAATCAAAGAAAGACTCAGCAAATTTCTTTAAAAAGAACTGACGATTATATTCTTTTCATGACAATACATCACATAAACTTCTCCTTTAATTTGACGATAGGGTACAGACTTAATTACTATAAATTATTCTTTATAGGAATAATTTCTATATAGTCATAAAAAATTTAATCATAATCTAGACTATTTATAAATAAGAATAAATTTTACATTATAATAAATTATAAGTTTTCTAAATCCCATCTTAAGTGATTAATAATTATTTGTATATTGTAAAAGTGTACATATATTATATTAAAAGTTTAACATAGAATAAAATATTTTTGTAAAGTTGTTTGAGACAATTATTTATTTTTTAAAAACTTATTACTATATTTTTTAACTAACGGATACATAATAATTCAATAGTAATGACAAATTTTTCTTGAAACAAAATATTTCTAACTTCTCAATTATGTTTAAAGTTTCATGGATTGACATGCTCTGTGAATTAATTATTAATCTATTTATCTCTATATTACTTTATTAAGAATAATTAAGTCAAAATAATAATTTTTGAATAAAAATTTTACTTAAGTTATAATCTTCTTATAATAATAAAATTAATAGATCCCACAATATGAATTTAGAGAAATTTTACTATACAATCTTTCCTCGACTCACTCTCCTTAATCCTTCTGTAACATGTGTTTGAACAACAAACCTCTTCTTTTGCAGTCGTTATACATTTATACTTGCGCGGTGATCATCATTACATCCGGTAAGGTGATGGTCCACTGGAAGTGCGGTGGATCGTCGTCGTCACGTGGTCAATGGCGGCAATTGTGCAATAAACATGCGAGTTGATGAGATTGACTGCGTCGTTCCTAACCATCAACCAAATTGTTGCTACCTCATCTCGATCAATGCGAACTAGCTCAAACTCTTCTACCAATTTTTTAGTGGATTAGCCGTTTAAATTCATTTATTGCGTGTCTGCTTCTTGAGCATTAGATCATCATAAGTGTTAAATCAACTGACAGAGTACGAACGTTGAAAGTAGATTGAGAGAAGAAAACAAAGGTTTATGAATAATAAGTTTGTTTCTTAATTCTGAATAGTATAAAATTAAGGTTTTGATCCTTTTTTATAATAACTCTAAATATGATGAATTTATTAAAATAGATAAATTTAAAATATTATTTTATAATAAAATTCTCTCAATCAAAATTTAAAAAAAAAAAACAAACGGTACTCAAATTTGAGTTTTAAAAAAATAAAAAAAAATCTTAAAAAATTCAAGAAAACGATCAAGAAAGAAGAGGAATTTCTGGCTCAACCTAGGTTTGATTCGTCTCGTCACCAAGTTCAAAATGGCATATTATACGTCGAAAATATATACTTGTAGCCCAAGTTATGACATTCGGAAGATATCCTACTCGAATACACAACATTCCTACATCATCTACGGTGGGTTATGAGAGAAACTCAAGGCATATTACTTGGGGTAATATATGCATTGTTTGGAATTAAGGTTAGCCAATTGTAACTTAAATGTACAACATTAAAGTGTTTGATAAACATTAGCAGTTAAAACTTGAAAAGTTATGTTGATATGATTTTTTATTTGTCTGATGAAAAACTCATTGTATCTTTAATAATAATGTTAAAATTATTATTGAAAAATTATACTTGTTACATGTTATTAATTTTTATTTTATAGTTATATTTTTTTTTTCACAATAGCTGTAATTTTTAAACTACAGCACCTGAATCTCAATTGGAACCATAGTTATAGGGTTTTACCCTTTAAAATATACATTTTAACTATATCGATGTAATAGTATTGTTAAGACAAAGCGTCGCTCGAAGTCTAACTACAGGATTCTGAAGGAGACTAATCACATGATTATAGGAAAAGAATTCAGAGATTCCTATTTTTGAAACCGGTGATTCTGTTTTGATGACATGATCTTTTTGCTCTGAATATGCAATTGGCTAGTTTCCAAGTTTATTGGCTGATGATGCGGCTGCTTATCAATATATTATATTACATAAGGTGTGGCTAAGACCCTATTATATAAACTTTTTATTTAGTATTGCATAATTGAGTAGTCGTAGGTTAAATGTTATAATATTAAAGTATTTGATAAATATTTATTATTTGGTTTAAAATTTGAATTGATTTTATTATACAATTGTAAGATAAAAAAAACTTTAATATCTTTTTTTTGGTTAAAATTATTATTTAAAAATAATATTTATCATACGTTATTAATTTTATATCATGATTATAGTTTTTTTATAATAATTGTAACTTAAAAGTTACAGTATTTTAATAGCAGACAAGATTAAATTGACGTGTAATAATACATCTTTATTATTATATATATATGGCGTTTGATCATCGAGGTGGATGGTGATAAATAATTAATTTATATAATCTAACAGCTATGAATGTCATATTTTAGCATTTGACATCGACACTAAATTATTAAGCGCAAATATGCCTGATCTCATACACTTTATAACCTGTATGTGCTTTAGCAGATTATATTTGAAGTTTGTATCAAAAGTCTTTGAAATCAATTTTTTATAATGATAAAAAAGATTACTAAAGAAATAAAAGAAGAAGGTATATAAAGAAAGATAATTACAAATACCCTCTAAAATAGACGAGCTTTACCAATCGAAATGGCTGTGCGAAACTCACTTTATGTTACTGATCCTATTTGATATGTGATATATTTTAATCACTTGATACAATCTCATTGAAGTAAACATTACTTCTTGTAGCAAATAATCGTTTGTCCAGATCATATCACACATCAGTTCATTAATATGTTAATTGATTTCATTAATAAATATCTAGCATATAATTTTAGTTTGTGAAGTGGCAATATGTCAATTGGAATTTTTTGATGAATTTTGTCTTCTTCTTCTTTTTTTTTTTTTTTGCCTTTCTTCTTTATTAATTTTTGTGATCCCCTTTATATACTGTCTGTCTAACGGCTATGGATTTTTTGCTATTAAAGAAAACTTAGTGGCGACAGTTTAAGATAGAAATGATTAAAAAAATTGGGCAGTTAAAAATAAAGTTATTTAATAGAGATGATCTTTTTTTTGGGGGGGGGGGGGGGGGAGAACAGATATGTTTAATATTAAGATTTTTCCTTTAGATAAAATTTATTAAAATAAGAAAGGAAAGTACTATTGACAAGTCATTTACTCTGTTAGTCTTTTTTTTTTTTGTGTAATTAGTATTATTTAAGGCATTATATAATATGGAATGATTTTAAAAAAAAAATTCTTTTTTCCGCTTCAGATAAAAAGAGGAAAAGTTGATTCCACTAAGTCCATCCATTACCAAAAGAAACCAAAAAAGAGGAAATCACCCTTTAATGATTAAGCTCAAAATGCGGCAAAATTCACTTGACCATTTAGAAGAAATCAAAATGAAAGATGCCATGGTGCATAACCATTTACTTTTTCTTTTCTTTTCTTTTCTTTTTTTTTTTAAATTAATTTCATGAAGATGTATACCAAGAGCAACCCTTGACGTTGCTTCTCTTTTGTATGAGAATATTTTTAGACTGTCTAGTTATCAATTAACTAGTTCTTGTAAATTTTGTTTGGCTTTAAAATATGATTACTCCATTTTTGTGATTTGCTGCTACATTTTCATTTTAATTCAATAAAACTACCTCACTTTAGTAAGAATTCATCCAAAAATAATGAAAACATATTAAGAGCAACCCCGTTTGTTACAAAATCAGCCATCATTGCAACAGATATGAAAAATATGGTAATTCATCCATCAAATCATCAAATTTAAGTGTCACCAATGAAACCAATGGGTCCAAGAGGAGAATAAGCCAAGTTGATTTATTAGTAAGACATTCAACGGTAGCAAACCAATCACTTTTTTCTATAATAATTAACTAGTAAGATATTGAACAGTGGCAAACCAAAAACGTGATCTTATTTTATTTTATTTTTTTTGTTTTTGTTTTTCTTTTTAAATGGGCGGTCGTGGGTCCTTATTCTTATTTAACAAGTTTACACAAAAATATGATTAATACTCGTCTCTTTATATATTGGATTTAGTCATGTTAGAGTTGTTACGATTAAAATGATAATATAATATTTATTATTTATCATTTTAATTATATAATTATAAATATATATATATATAACTTCAAAATTAAAACAACACTCTATTAATTTTTTTAATTTAAATTCAAAATCCACCAACCTCTCTCTCGAACATTATTTCAATCCAGAATTCTGGATTGAAACAGTATTCTAAATAAATATATATATATATAATAGAGGGCAAAAGGCAACGCTCGACCACTCACACATTAACGATTTAATATCTTAGCAACACATAAGTTTTTCCCACGCCCTCATATCACCAGCTAAAGCTAGCATATATTTCACATCACCGTTGAGCAACTGACACTTTGCATGAAATGATGCGATAGTGTGATCGTTCGATTGGTAGCATCGTTTTCAGGCCGCAAGCTATAAGTTATAGGTTGTCAACGTCAATAAAGAATTATAAATTTAAGTAGGACGGTCCCGGTAAATACCCCCCTTTTTTTTCTTTTTTCTTTTTTTTTTTTAAATAGCTATTCATTCCAAAAAGATCTAACGAGTAACTGACTTGATGTTGAAAGCTTGGTTACCGGAGAAAGTATTAGGTGGGCCGTGGGTGGGATAAGTGCACCACATTATTTACGATTTATATGCGTCTAATAAATTTTTGATACTCAAATATTTTTTGAAATGGACTAATTATACACTTGAAAAAAAATAAATAAATTTACGGCTACAATGTAGCGTCATTTGATTGGACAATTATGGCAATTGCGTAATATTTTCTCTGTCGGTCCATAATTTGTGGAGGAAAAATCTTTGGTATTCTAGAAGCATTGAACTTCAAATTCAAAGCCATATATAAGTATTTAGACGGGAGGATGAATTTAAAATTTTCATAATTAATACTCGATTTTTTATTATATTCATTTTGTTTAAGAGATGCACAACCATAACCCACTTACAATTATTTTATATATGCTTACTTTAAAGGAAAAAAAAATAGAGAAAAAGAAAAGAGAAAATTCCCACTTTTTCCCATTAGTGGGATTTTTATCTTTTTTATTTTGTCCTTGCACCCGCAATGTTCAATCCGGCGGCCCTTCTCCTGTCGGTGTTTGTATCCTAACTACAATGCACGGATTTTATCCCTTTACACACACACACACACACAACAAATCTATAAAGAAAAAGATATCCGGAGGAAGGAGAGAGTAGTAGAAAAAGACACAATATCGATGATGAATATTTTCATGGGGCCGTTTGGGAAGTTAACCCAAGCATATCCTTTATATACTGTAGGGTAAAAGTTTATTTTATTTTTATATTATAAAATTAGTATTATTTAGTCTTATATTTTTAAAAATATCTCAAAACATCTCTACCGTTAAATTATTGACATTTTTATTGTTATTTTTTATTCACTTTAGCCTACTTTTACAATATTACTCTCTGAAAATTATGTTCTTTTTTTTTACATTACTAGGAAGAAAAAGATTAAATTACCAATTGATAATTTAATAATAAAATTAAAAATATTAATTAATATATTTTTTCGTTTTATTTTATTTTTTGGGATTAAATTGGTAATTTAATTTTTTTCTTTTTAATAAGGTAAAAAAATTATCGTAAGAGGTTATATTATAAAAGTAAGCCAACAAAAAGTAATGATAGGGTTGTTAATAATGTAATATAGGGATGTTTTGAGATCTTAACTTCAAAATATAGGGACTAATGAACATTTACCGTATATAAAAAATTAGATAGCAAATTATATGAATACATAATATTTTGGTTATTTGCATTAGCATCTCACTGATAAGTGACTTTATTGCCTATACGCTTCAAAAATCTAATTCTAGCCACACAAAATATATTAAAAAAATATCAAGTGAATCAATATATAGATTCAACTAGAAGAAATAATTTTTTGTTAATGCATATGTAACCAAACGTGAAAGCTGCTGGATATTTTCTTTTAATCTTTTGTTTTTAAGCTAGTGGCATTTACCTTATATAAAAATTAGATAGCAAATTATATGAATACATAATATTTTGGTTATTTGCATTAGCATCTCACTAATAAGTAGGGGTGTTTAGAATCCAATATGATCCGCTCAATTTGTCTGATCCGCAAAAATCCGATTTGTGGATTGGATTAAAAATTTGAAAATCCGCAGTCGATGGATTTGATATGAATTTGCTTTTGTAAATCCATAAAAATCCGCAAATCTGCAAAAAAAATTTATTTATTTAATTAAAAAATAAAACTTGTAAATGTGGCGTACTACTTACTAATAAATAAATAAGTTACCCTGTAGTTATATTAACATTATACATATCTTATCCAATAATAAATATATAATAAACATAATTAAATAATTAAATAAACAAATATAACTTTCTAAACAGTTAATTTTCATGTATTGATTTCAACAAATGAGATTTTATCTTTTCATTGTGTTATATTTTGAGACTTTGAATGTATTATTCTAACTTAATTTAAACGCTTAATTTATTTAAATCTTATTCAATTTTGAATTTGATTGGTAGTAAAATGATTTTATATTAGATTTTGTTATCTAATTAGTTCGTAGAATGAGTATAATTACAAATTTTTAATTCGTAAAATGGTAGATTGGATATGAATTGGGTCAAATCCACATCCGATTTACAAATGTATGAATTGGATTTGGATTGAATTCGTCAATCCGTGGATTGTATTTGATTAAAAATTTACAATCCACAAAACCATGGATCGAATATGGATTGATATCTAATCCGTAAAATTCGATCCGTGAACACCCCTACTAATAAATGACTTTGTTGCCTATACGCTTTAAAAATCGAATTCTAGCCACACAAAATACAATAAAAAACAAATCAAGCGAATCAATATATAGATTCAACTAGAAGAAATAAATTTCTGTTAATGCATATGTAACCAAACGTGAAAGCTAGTGGCATATTTTTCTTTTAATCTTTTGTTTTTAAGCTGGTGGCATTTGATTGAGACTGCACTTTGCACAAATTAATCAAGCAATTAATTAGCTCATTAACTGATTGATGTTAGAAATTAATGAAACTGCACAATCATCATGCATTTTGCGAGGCCGCTACATCATAAATGAAATCATCAATTCAAGCCATCCCTGCTGCAATACATTTGAATTCATCATAATTTAATTGTGACGTTTTTTTTCGGTTTACTTATTACCAGTTCAAGCCTTCCCAAATCCCAATGAAGTGGCTGCATGTATTATTAACCGTTAACCGTTTACATTCACCATCAATACAAAAGGCAATCTACATTCTTCTTTTAATTGGAAATAATTTTGCTTCATTCTCCATGCAATGTTCTAACTCCACCAATTGACGTATAAAAGTAAATAACAATTAATAATAATAATAACAACAATAAAAAATGAAGGATTCCCTTGAATAAATAATTATGGTTTTTCTAAGAAATATATATTTAAATAATTATATATATATACACACACACATACGCTACTGAAATGACCAAAACATGCTACGTGCTGAAATTAACTTTGAAAAATGGGAATTTGGACTTGTCTTCATCATCGATCGATTTACTCATTATAGCTTTGCTAGCATATATCAGGTCTCCCATCAATAGAAACTGTGAACAGTCAACATCCAATCAAGACAAGAATTTTTTTAGCATCACACACAAAGTCACCAGACAAGGACAATATTCTAAATTGGCGAAATATGATAAATCGAGCATCCAAAGCTGTAATGTAAAGTCATCTTGTGTGTTCTACTCGAACCACGTGAGCCTTTTGCTTATGGTTGATGGGTGCCTATCAGTAACGTTTTCACACAACCCAAGGAAGAAAAAAAAAAAAAAAAGAAGAAAAGCACACGCACACACACAGACATACAAACACAATTTAACCACTAAATAAACGTGCGTTGGATTTGTGTTGTGACTTTGCCACTTTCGATGCCAGATCTTGGTGAATCTTGATGTTTTAACGGCGAGTATAGCTATTGGGCCCTTGACACGGTGGTTGGGCTGCTGCTCTCAGAAGCGTAGAGGCAACGGTTTAAGCCCCCATACAAATATTGTGGGAGTTAAATATTTATAAATTATTTATTTTTATAAAATATGAGTGGAGTCTCTATAAAAATATTGTGGGGACTAAATATTTATAAATTATTTATTTTTATGAAATACGAGTGAAGTATGAATATTTTTTTTTATAACAATTATTTGTCTGTTGGTCATGTACTTAATAAAATTTAATATAATAATATAAATCTTAATTATATATATTTAATTGTAAATATTAGTATAATATATCTGTTATATAATAGTTATAAATATCTGTGCAATGTATTAATATGCTGAGTAACCATCATTAAAAAAGAAAAGAAAAAAAGGACGAGTATAAGTGTCTCATTTTCGAAAATGATGCTCTGGCTTATAGAATTATTGTCACTTTTATCATCATTTTGTCGATTCAAATTGGTAATAATAAGCTGGCGTTTTTGGAAATGGTGCTGTTTCCACATCAACGATAACGAGACGCTCGACTAAATCCACTCCTAGTAGTGGCTATAATCATTGGTGCTATTTTTACGTTTTTTTTTTTTTTTTTCCAAAGTAGATTGCAAATTTTGCAGAGAGGGATGCACGTGAATGGTCACGTGTTTGATGATGAATTTATATTTTTTTGTCTTTGCACTGTCAAACATTTCATTCCTGGATTCAGTAACGATCTAAACGGCTTCGTCAATTTGTTGTCTATATTTAGGCTTTTGGATGTGGTTCGTTGGTGGTCCATTTCTGCATTCGCTCCTTACGAAACCCTTATCTATGTATAACATTCTTGAGACAACGCACATAGAACTCGAGCATGGGGAACATTTAAAGACAAGGGCATCAATTGATGTGATCGAGTACACGTAATTATTCATTCAATTTAAAATTTTACATTTTTATTCATTGCAACTAATCATTTACCACCACGAGGGACTATGCTAAAATGGTTCATAATTTGCTCTTATTAATTACGTATAGGAGATTCAAGCCCACACAAAGCTCTTCCTTAAATGAAAGATAAATACTTATTTTGTCTCTATATTTTAACGTAAATATTTGTTTAATTCTTATATTTTAAAAAATATCTTAAAATACTCTTATAATTTAATATTTTACATTCTTATCTTTATTTTTTAAATTTTTTATAATAAT
Organism: Citrus trifoliata; assembly: GCA_018350135.1. Taxonomy (NCBI): domain Eukaryota; kingdom Viridiplantae; phylum Streptophyta; class Magnoliopsida; order Sapindales; family Rutaceae; genus Citrus; species Citrus trifoliata. The sequence continues at coordinate 43,147,906 of CM031386.1, read as the reverse complement.
ACTCTTGCAATCATTTTTTTGACAATAATTAATTTATCTTAAAAAAATGAATTAGTAAATTGATCACTAATTTTTTGTTAGTAAATTAGTAAATAAATATTAATGTGAAGGAGCTAGTATTTTTTGTATTGTGCAACAAACTTACTAATGATTATTTTATAAAAAATTAATTTACCAATTAATCCTAAAAGTAAAGTAGTAATAAAAATATTTTTATAAATTTTTATGTTACTTTTAAAATTAATTTGATAAATTATCATACTTTTTCTTTTCATTTATATCCCTAAAAATATTGTTGTATGGGTATTACAGTAAAAAGAAAAAAAAATTAAAAACCAAGATTCATTTCCAATCACAGTCTCTATGGAAACTTATGCTAGCTTATTTCTCAATGGGTAACCTCCTCCTTATTGGAGTTAGTATTACCCCTCATATTTGAAGACTACATATGAAGCAGACCTTTTATAACTTTTTTTTTTTTTTCTATTGTACTTCTGAAAACATATTCCCAAAAAAAAAAAAGAATAAAATATAACTAAATAATTTTAATATTAAACTCCTTTCAATAAAAATTTTAACAATCCATTAAATATTAATAACCGTACAACATTAATAATGAAAACATACTCAAACATTTTTTCAACTCAATAGAATAAGCCTTAAAAAAATTATTAAAATGATATTTTTTTTAAATTGATTTTTTTTAGAGTTAGTAGATATTTAATGTATTACGACAATTTTATTGAAAGAAATTTAACTCTAAAAACTTGTTTAGTAATATTTTATTCTTTTTTTTTTTGGGGAAAACGTGAGTATTTGAAAAATATGAGGGAAGAAAGTGGGAAATAACTCAAGTAAGAAGGAGAAAAGGGGTTGGTTTCCTTTCTCATTTCTCCAACTCTTGGTTCTTCCCATCTTTCTTCTTCTTCTTCTTAGTATTTTTTTTTTGAGTAGTAACACATATGTTAGAATTTTCTGAACAGATTGATCTTCCTACTAAAATTTTATTCTAGAACCATAATTTATTTTACCGATATTATATTATTGTTATTGGTATCAAACTATAGGTTGTTATATCAGTGTACACGAGATCTCATTGTCACAATTTGATTTGTTAGGTATAGATAGAATATTTTTTATACGCTTTAGACTTGATAATAATGGCAATGAAACAAACTGATAGCCTTCTTCTTCTTCTTCTTATTATTATTATTATTATTATATAAAATTTACTTTCCTGATAAGGATACCCAGGTAATATTACCAAATTAAAGCGAGGGCAAAATACTATAATTATTAATTTCCACTTTTTGGCTGAATTATTGGGCAAGTTGCAGCGTTGCCTCTTCATTCACTCTCGCTTTGTTTTACAATTTTCTAAGATTCGATTTCGATCGCTACGATACGCGCTATTTACAGCTTTCAGACGTTGCCATGGCCCATGTGCTAAAGTTCTTTATATGATTATAATGCTTTCACGTGTGAAATTAATTTATTAAGTACTACTGTTATTGTTATACACACACCGTAATTAATTAAGTTGATCATCAATTACATTGAATACTATAGATCTACTGAATCAAGTATATGTAATTCACAAGTTAAATACATAACCAGCAAATTAAATTTAATTCTATTTGACTCCAAATAATCCATCCGTCCAAATTTTGTATAAAAAGAAGGAAAACCCAAGAATTAAGGTCTTGAATCAATTTAAAAGCTCAAGGATGTGTGCACTTTGTACGGTCATAATACATAAGGAATTAATAATAATCTACGACCTAATTAGTAATGGGCAATGACGATATGATTTGCCCATACCGAAGAATCTTATCAAATCGAATAAAACTGATTTTAAAATAGAGAATAGTCCAAAGATTTGAGTTAAAAGGTGTTAGTTTTCTGGATGATAAGATATAAATACTAATTATTGTCCTAACTGGACAGCGACAGCACACATCAGGCGTACATTGCATAGCTGACAAATTAAGCCAGCTGTCAGTCAGTTTCAAATCTCTGTCGGATTTATTCATAATTGATTCAATAACCATTGCATGCCATTAATTAATTTTCATTCCAATCAGCCTTCCTTTAGCTCAATTAATGCACCCCGTCGAGTTTGCCGATTCCACACCTCACAAACGTCGACGAATGAAGGAGGTTGAGGATATGATCAGATTAATTCACTCATAAACATCGTTGCAATTTGCAAAGTTCAAGTTCTACGCTTAAGAGAAGAGTGCGTTTAATATTGGTAGTTGGTTTAATTGATAAATTATTATTATTATTATTATTATTATTATTATTATTATTATTATTATTTTATACTACGTGAGAGGCACATAAAAGATAAAACGAGAAAAATCCAGCCTAGCTAGCCGTTCGTATTGGTCTTTGAAGGCGCCGTACGCTAATATTTCCTTTTCTTGTTAGGGTTTCAGACCACGGGCACTGCCGCCTTCTCACTTCAGACATCACATCGCCAATACCCAAGCCATTAAGCATTATATATATATATATATATATACATATATGATTTGTACCCCTCTCGTCTTACTACGAGTCATGAGTCCCACGAGTCGCCGTCATTCACTTCTAAAACTTAATTATTGTTATTACTCTTTTTCTCCAATTAATATCCTTATTTCTATGGACGCCTGCATCTGCATGGCAGGAGGGTAGCTCAATCACGTGTTCTGCATGCATGGCCAATGCCTGATTAGTTAATCAACTAATTATAGTTTCTTTTTTGGGGGGGTTTCCTACTTTTTCAATGATATTATAATCTGAATCTATGTGATATATAACTTTGGAAATTGGTATTATTGGTAATGACACTTTTTTACATCTTTAATTATTGGATTCCACATCAATATTTTAAAGTTGTTTATCTCTATGTTTGTTAATATGTCTACGGCGTTTGCTCATGTACAATACATGTTTTAAGTAAACTAAACGACTAATAATCCTGAAAAATTCGTTACCATCAGATTTGCTCATCATGTCTTATCTAGAAAACATTAAAGGGAAAAACAACAAATAAAACAAAACTTATAGTTTATCGTTTTACATTAAGATTATTTTATAATTCCTCCAACCTTTTTAACAACCCCGGCGCAGTGTCATCGTCATATCTTTGGCCCATCTGAATTTGTAATTGTTTAATTCCTAAAGTCCTTGCATATATACAAATTACGATAAATACAAACTCTTAATATAAATTGATTTTCCAACGATTTTTCATAAATTTAAAACCAAAGCCATAGTTTCAACTATTCACTTAAGTCCCATCGCATGGCCGTGGGTCCCTACTCCCTGTAATCATTTAACCACCTCGTGACACTAGGCATTTTACGTGGATCGTTAAAAAGTATCAAGATATTCCTGTCTCGAAGACATGATGCATCAAAATTTTGTCGTGCCAAGCCTCTTTTGACCAAAAAGTTTTTATAAAATTGAAACATAATGTAAAGTTGGTGATATATAATTCGGTACTGACCGCTCATTTTGAAATTTTCATTTTTTTCTAAAAAAATTACAATTAAAGTTTTCTTCAACGGACAAAATCATTGTTATTTTTAAAAAAAGTAATATTATAGTTATACATTTTTATACAAACTAGTGTGATATAACATAATTGATAAAATATAAAATAATAAAATACATTATGTGGACCATATAATATTTTCATTCAAGAAACCATAATATAGCACATCAATTTATGTAATAAAAAATAATTTATACGATAAATTTTATGGTTGTATTATTACTCAATTTTTTTAATGGACATAAACATGCTATTATTTTCAATTTCTAGAAAAAGTGTTATTTTCAATCAACATCAATCGATTTCAATTATATTTCGATAAGTATGCCATTTGTCATATTACTCGTCCTTTAAGAGCTTTTTCTTTTTCTTTCTTTCGTCTCTGTGTCAAGACATATATATATATATTTCATTTTCCATTTTATTGCAATGAATATTCTGCCATTATATCGATTAAAGGTGATCCACGTCAACAAATGTGTTTCACACAAAACACAATCAAACCCAACTTTTGTTCGAGAGACAATGAGAAAGTCTTGAGTGTTTTTGATGTCTACTATCTTTTGTTAGATACACGCAATTTTCATTATTAAAATATTAAGAAAGCCTAGAGTACTCTCGATTATACACCTTTAATTATTTTATTGTCAAGTGTATGTATGTTTTTTCTTGATTAATTAAGATATATACATTCGGGAGCACTCTTTTTTTTTTTTTTTTAAATGGCAATCTGAGTAAGAATTCTGATGAATAAATTAAACATGAATTGGATTGGAATACGTGATAATGCACTCTCTTCATGGTGATAGAGTTTATCTATATTATAATTTTACCCTTAATTGAAACAAAAAAAGGGGCATGTTAATCAAATGGTGGGAGCCTTAATTTTAATTTATTTTTGTTTTTTTCTGGGAAAAAATTAGTTAAAGTTGTGAATTGATAGAATGTGAGTGGCTGTTCATGTCTGTGGCAGAGAACGACGTACACTTAAAGAACAAAATTTAATATGATAGCCCAGGTGATTGAGGAGGGATTAACGACGGTATTAATTAATTAAACAATCATTATCCTTTGTGGTCCGATGTATATGGCCCCATTAGTGGTCCTTAAATCATACATGTCAATAAGTTCTTGTTTTCTTTGATTTTCTACATCCGTATTTATCTATATATCAAAAAATATATATAAACTTGCCTTAACATGGCAAAATAAATTGACACCCATATTATTTAAGTGTCACCTACCTTCGTTGGGGAATTGAATCACGGGCAACATGTTGTATTATTAGTCTCTCTGTCTCTGTCTCTCTTTCTGTTTTCTAATGAGAATCGAATCGATTGATAAACGTATTGCATGTTTTTTTGTTATGTACATCACCTGGATGTTCCAAGATTCCTGAAAACAAAATTGCTATATATCCTTTTATCATTATTATCACCTTTCATTATAAGCAAGCAATGCCTTCTGTTTCCCGTTAGCAGTAGCACTCAAAACTCATGGTATCTTTATTTTTATTTTATTGTTCTTGTTTTGCTTCATTTTTGGAGTTTCCTTAGATACGTACAAAAGAAATGTTCGAACTGTACGAGGGGAGTGATCATACAACCACCATTTGACATTGTTACGAGAGATCCTTAAGCCTTGTTGAGAGCTTCTAAAAGTATTCATAAATCATTACAAGGCCATCGAAAACTTCAAGCCGAGGCTCTGTTTGGAAACTAAATGGAGATCATCTTTCTAACTTGTTTTTTTTTTTTTTTCCCTTAAAAGTTCTTAATTAAAGGCCATTGGTAGCATTATCACTTAAAATAACCTTTTTCTTTATTAAGCATAGTTTCAATTAAAACTAAATTCATTTCCACCTATATGTGTGAGATTCGAAACCCATACCTCATGTATCATCCATAAAAAAAAAAAAAAAAACACAAAGAATTGATAAATTCTAACCAAATCTCCTTTCAAAATAAATAAATAAATGAAGGCTTTAAAGTCTAAAGAGTCGTCGAGTAAGCAAGGAGTATCCCTTTCCTAGCTATCAGGAAAAGGGAATAGTAATATCATCAAATTGTATATCCACGCTCTCAAATAAGTCTCCCCTAAGTTGTAAGTAAAGATTGGGCGGAGCTTGATGAGCGCCCTAAGGGGCCACGGCTCCTCAGTCTCACAAAATTAAATTTCAAATTAAGTATTTTATTATACGTTTTATCATTTTCTAATATTTTTTCTACGTTGGCTCCTATTAATTACTTTTTTTTCTTATTTCAATCATTACGGCCGCCCCAACCTGCAAGGTCTAACCTCGCCTAGTTAGATGATCGAAAGATTTCTCGTTAATTCTATTAGTAGCATGATTTGAAATCCAAACCTATTGTAACACTCTCAAACAATCTTACTGAATTATACTAATTTGTACTCACGAATAATAATATTAATTTTTTTTAAGCTTATCACGCATTTTAATAATCCTCATCAATTGAGAGTACTTTTAATAATTTTTTGTTATGCATCTATTTATAACAATATAGAATTTGATATTTATCTAAGCATGTTTTTTCTAAAACGTCAGTATAAAAATCAAGGCAGAACTGAATCCTTATCCTCTTCACATGATTTTCCTTCGTGCCTTATGTATGCTATTTTGTCAGATGTAGAAAGCCTGAAATTCTAGAACAATATGGTTGATCCTCCAATACGGGTGGTAAATATATTATAACAATACCAAACTTTTATTGGCAATGAATAGGGATGGTAAAATTACTCATGATCCTGCAAATTTGCAGAAACCATCCTCTCGCTATTGGTAATTTTGTGGGTTGCAAGTAAGTTTGGTATTTCAAATTAAACCGCTGTGGATTGCAAGTGGGTTTGTATTGAGAAATTTTAATTTTTTATGTTTTCAATTTTTATCATAAAAATTACATTAGAAAATTTAATCCTAAATATATGTAAGTTAAAGCTATGACTCATGACCTAATCTTCCTAATTACTAAACCTAACTTAACGTAATTCACTACCATGGCATGGCTTCCTCCTTTCAGTGTGTTTATGTATTAAGATAAATATAATAAGTTTTTAATAAGTAGAAATCTCATAATTTTCAAGTTTAATATTACTGGTATTTTATCTTAGTTTCATTGATTTTATTTGTTCTATTTTAATGACTTGAACCTTATGATTGCTTACTAAAATTGGTTTTTTATTTTTTTTAATTAATTAGTAACTGTAGTTGTCCGAAATTTACTTTTTAATATCGTTGACAATACTTGTATATTGATTAAAAGACAAAGTAAGGTATTGATGTTAGTGATGATGATTTTGCCTATAGTAAAAGCATTTTATGTTAAATTGATATATTTTTGTATTTGTTTTAATGTTGAAACTTTAGTTTCTTATTTACATTGATAAAATCTAAAATTGAGTATTTTTTACAGATTTTTTAAGCTATTTTTATAAATTTATAGTTTGAATTATAGAATTTAAATTTTTATATATTATTAAAAGTGCTTTTAAAATATTTGTGTAAGAATATAAAAAATATGTTGTGAGTTGTAGGTGAATTTAATAATTGTTAAAATTCGTAAAGGTCGGTTTTTTAAAAACTAAAAAATCACTACGCGTTAGGAACTTACGGCCAAATTTATTAATTTATTTTTTTAGTACAGATTTAATAATGACAAACTCATTGTGAGTGTTACTCCAAATAAATTATTGAAAAATATGCAGTAGTAAAAAGTTGAATTAAAGTATATTTCAAATCAAACACTGCTGCAATCTGACCAATGGTCCATCTCTTTTTGAACCAAAAAAAAAAAAAAAAATCAGTTTGTAAGGAGGAAACGTTTAGACTTTGGTCGATAGTTTGATCAATTCCCAAGAACAAAGAAGAATATTGGTTAATTTAGAATATAATGAATAATGGTGACCTAAAAAAAAAAAACAAAAGAACAAAAAATGTCATTTGTAATTAGCTGTAACGTGAAATCTTATTCTATAAATTTTTTAAAAAAGTTACATAACAGCAAGCGTCCGTTATTGATCTAGCTAGTAAAAGCAGGACATAAATAAACTATAGAGTAACTATTCTGCTGAAGCTATCAGTTCAGTTGCATGCCATGCGCTTACAGCCTACTGCTGCTACACTTGTTCTCTCTATAGGATGGACCGGCTCATGCTGATCAGGCTCTGGCTCAAGCCACCGCGCTTGTCCCATTGTTATTTCTCCGCTTAGGCTGTGGAGAATCTTCCGGCAACATTAACAAAGATGACGATGAAGAAGTAGACGAAGAAGAAGAAGAAGAAGAAGATGAAGAAGTAGGAGAAAGCTCAGGCTCGGACTCTGGTGAGCCACGCTTAGTGGTGTTGGTGGTGTTGACACGAACCGGCTTAAAATTAACCCTGCCAAGTAAGTGAGGAAAATTAAGCTTAGCTTTAGAGCCACGCATCTCGAACGCGGCTTTATCATAAGCCAAGGCTGCGCCCTCAGGCGTATCATAAGTGCCAAGCCAAACACGTGCCCCGTTCTTCTTAGGGTCTCTAATCTCAGCCGCATATTTCCCCCATGGCCTCGTCCTCACGCCCCTGTAATGCACCACCTTCGCCTGATCACGATCACGTGCTGCCAACCCGGCCGTCTGGTGGTAAGTCACCATATCAAGGGTGGCGGCTTCGCTTATTGCTTGATCATCCTGATCAGCTTGATGATGATCAAAGGAAATCCAACCGACGCTGTCAACGGCGTCGTTTAAGGCTTTGTGATGATCATAGCAGCCATAGGAAGGGATTGGGTAGTTGTTGTTATTGTTAATAACAACATTACTTGTTACTTGGAGTGGAAAATCAAAGATGGCACTGCCGAAGCTCGAAGTTGGTGAGTAGACGGAGGAGGGTGCATTGTTTAAGTAATCCGATTCAAAAGATGAGGCTGTGTTTACGTCCTCGAGAAGATTTTGAAGAAGATCAAAATCCGATTCTGAAAAATTTTCTAGAGGCATCTGCTGCTGCAGCAATATTGATGAATTAACGTCTTCTACTTGTAGTGGTTGCATCATTGAATTTATGTCTTCGAAGTCATCATCTAGAAGATGATGCCGGATTGACTCCAAGAGAGCCATATCCGTTTGAGAAATACTTTCCGAATACATTTCTGAAAGATTACAAGTGAAAATTTCTTTTCGCAAGTGGACGTGAGAGAGCCCACGTCTGAGAAGTGAGAATATATCGATTTCAGTTTAATTTCAAACCGATCGACGGTCTGTGGAGTCAATTGTTTCAGTTGATTGACACAATTTAAATACACGTTGGGACTTTGGTGACGGGTTACGTTAAAATAATAGTAGTGTCATTATTATTATTATTTTTTTTTTTCATGTGGTCCTTTATGTGGTCCAGTTGAAGGAGACCTTGAGATTTATATATTTATAAGAAAAAAGGATTTCATTTTTTTTTTTAAAGAGTATTATTTTATTGATTGATTGGGATAGGTATTTGCCATCTTTAGACATCTTATTGCTAGAGGAATTTACGTTCATGACATTATTATTTTCCTCACTTGTTGTTTATGATGATATTTCAATGCTGCGCTATGTGTGTGGTCCACATCTCGTGTTTTGTATGGTTGGCACTTTATTTATTGCTTCAATTTTGTTTGCTTCTTTCTTATTCTTTTTTTTCCTGCGTACGTATAATTTCACCCATATAATGTCACTCTTTTTTTTTTGAGTCCTTGAGTTAAAAAGAGTGTTAACTGTGGAGGAGTGAAATTAAATTTTATAACTTGATCATCATCATCATCATCATCATCATCATCATTTTGTCATTTTCCAAGCAGAATATTTTGATGATGTAATGTGATTGTATTTGTACACCAATATATATATATATGTACACCTCTTACTTGTGTTTTCAAGTGAAAAACAAACACAGGGATGTACTCAGAAAATTAAATAAATAAAACGAGAATAAAGCCAAAATTAATCTTAACTCTTCCTTTACTAAAATTATTGGTAATCAATACCTCCAACGTCCTTTCTATAATATGGCTGCTCTAACATAATAGCTACTAGTAAGGCGGCAACATCATCACATATTTTAACCGTGTTAAGGTTAAGCAAAGCACGGTACCCTTAAAGGAAAGTGACCCAAAAAAAAATAAAAATGTAATTCGATTCTAGTCTCTAGGCTTGTCGCTTTAAGGGAGCTTAGGGTGGGCGCTAACTACATAGCCAAAATTCTATTTTTGGAGGGCGGGCTAAGTTCAATTTTAAGAGTCCAACGTCCGTTACGAGATTCAAATCAAAATCTTGCCAATCAAGAAAAAGATGGTTAAGATATAGTTATATCTTTTGTATGTTAATTACATTTTTGTATTAAATTAGAGTAAGGATCATCACATCTCCCTAATTAGGTTTCTTCTCTTCCATTTTATTTAAGAAAGCTTTTATTATCATTCATTTGAGGTTAGATTGAAAAAAAAAAAAAAAAGTGTTTTCTCAAAATTAAGTTTTCAAAAAAAAAAATTAAAGAGAGATTTGATTTTTAATAAATTAAAAGCCTTCTTTTGGGTAATGCATTTGTGCTTAAACAACTTTTCTTTTTCATAATAAAGAATGACTCTATATATTGACACAGCTTCATTATTCTCATAAAACCATATTTTTATTTTTTTTCTTCTGTTATAATCTCTTCACAACCGCATTATAAACTCCTTATTTCATGTCTAATATATTTAGAGTTTTGAAGCTATAAAACGAAACATAAAAGTAGTTGGTTATCAATTTTTTTTTATAAAAAAAAAAAAATCAAATCCTATTGAATATTCATCACTAAGTTTGTTAAAAATATTTTTTAAAAGAAAGGCAAAATAAAAAAAAAATTAATTAGAAATGCACGTATGGTTATAAAAGTAGAGGCTCCACTTACCATTATTAGTTTTTAAAAATATATCTTTAATTTTACAATAATGTATTTGCTTTGTGGTTGGAATGCAACTCAACTGCTGCTACAATGATGTGTTTTTAATAATAATTAACAGTGTGTGCTTTGAGCTTTTGTGAAGCCTCAAAATCAGATAAAAAGAATTGTCATCGTACGATATCATGCAGCAATTCTATTGCAATCAAACTCGAATAGTGTTTTTGATCAGCTATCTAATACTTATAGCGAGGGCATTTCTTGAGCACTGATTAGATTACGCCTCTGTTATGCGGCCTGAAATTATACGAGTTTACTTTCAATAAGTTCATTTCATACTATCTAAGTCAATTTATTGCCCAGAAGACTGGGAAGAGTGTTATGCATCCTACATGTTTGAAAAAGGAAAAAGAAAATATACCTTATGTGTATATATATATATATATATATATATATTGTGTAGATGTGTTTTGTAATGTCAGTATTATGTGCATCATTATTCATGAGATATCTACTTGCCAAATGTATATGTGTTACTGAATATTGACATTACATTAGCTAGACATCATACTTATTTGATTCGACCATAGACTAAGCTACATTTTCTAAGCACTAAGTTATTTTTGTCATCATATATTCATTATTCGTTTTCTAATATATTGACGTTACACAAGATATCTTCACATACTCGACCCGTCATAGACTATACGATAATTTTAAAATACTAAAATGTGTCTATCATCACTGATTAGATTTTGATTTTTATTTTGAATGCTGACATTGCAAAAGACGTTTGCTGGGACCCAATTTTAGACTATATCGTTGTTTTTAAATATTGAATTATGTGTCATTTCACTTATTAGAATTCGGTGATCACAATGATATAACAAAATAAAATATTAAATTATCGGTGCCCCAAAGGAACATCAACCTAAATTTTATATACATACATGTAATTTTCATTATGCTTCAATGGCATACATAATCCAAGACTAGATTCGGGCATTATTTACCTTGTTTAATTCGTCCAATAATTAAGCCACCTTTTTTGAATACTTTGTTCCAGAAATGTTTTATAAGTTATTTTAAAATCGAAAACAAACATAATATTACTTCCTCCTTTTTAAGAAATGTTAATATCATCAATTAATTTTTGCATAATTGCAGTATCTTAATCCTGCACAACAGCTTCATTTTATTTGATTCGTTTTCACACGTATTCTTTTATTTGTGATTTATAACTGTATTTAGTAGGTTTACAAAAAAAGAAATTATTTTCCGATGCATCATGGTAGAAAATGATGGTAACACGTGTTTTTGAACACCCTATTCATAAGAAAAAGGACAAATTAATAAGTTATTGGATGGATCTCATTTAATAAACGAATATATATATATATATATATATATATTAAAATCTATTTAGTTAAATCAGAGATTATTTGGACAATAGAATGGGCTCACATTACAAACGAAGGCCCACCTGCTAACTAAGCCCAAACCTCTTTGTCTCAATTAAGTCCATAATCATTCGGCTTTGATCCTGGTCTCTGGAATCTGATGGCGGTCCACGCTACTAGGTTGACAAAATTATCTGAGCCCATAATGCTCCGAAAAGACACTGTTTATGATATCACTTATAAAGATTGAGTGATGATACAATTATAAATTTTTATATAAGTTTATTTTATATAAATTGATTTGTTATTAACTTATTAATTGAATAAAAATATAAAATAATAAAAATAAATCATGTGCACCAAAAAATATCTAATCCAATTAATTAAATCATGTCACATCAGTTTGAACAAAAAAAATTTGTATAAGAATTTGTAGTTATATTATTACTCATCAAGTTTAGGCTTTGTTTGGTATATATCTTCTTTTTATATAGAACTTATTTAAGTAGAGTATTTATAAGTAGAATTTTTACAACAAAAAAAAAATAGTTGTGTGGTTCCCATTGTGAGTTTTTATTAAAAATTATAAAATTATTTTAACATACAAGAGGATTTACATAGAGTTTAATATGTGCAATTGACCCTATTCAACAAAAAATTTCCTTGTTTTCGTATTAATCTTTTAGAAAATTTTGTTTGAGTTGGGACAAACTTATAAAGAAATTTTTATAATAAGATAAATTTTAAAAATTATTAACTTTTACTATAATTTTGCCCCAGTGAATTAAATTTTTAGATCTGGCCCTCCATATATCTTAAGTTATCATACCCCGCAGGGCAAAATATGTATTTCCCCTACACGTGGTGCGATGCGACTTCCCACGCGGTTCCATTAAATTACTTTACATCAGCTTCATCTCTTGGACTTTACACTCATAGTTGATGGCATTTACTAAGGCACCGTATGTCATTATTCGTTATTATGTTCCTAGGAGGAGATTTGATCAGATAAGTGTCATCACTCAGTAACTGGCCACATGACAAGCTCTCATTTGAGAGAGCTATACAGTGTAACCCACAGCTCTCGCAATGAGAACTTGTCACGTGATACATCACTTATTGTCACTTCACTTCATATGAATTGGATATGAATTGGGCAACTTTAGATAGCCGAAAACTCATAATTATCATTACCAAGAAGGTGATTGTCCGTTATGAAATATTATCTAAGCAACCTAAGAATACGAGTGAATTGGGTTTAAAAAAAAAATACAATGTTTGAACAAAATTTAATACAAATCTTAAACAAATTTAAAACAATAATAAATAAACCAACCAAAATATAAAGAGATAAGGGAAGAGAGATTTAACCAAATAGATTTTTACGTAGTTCGGCCAACCTTACCTATGTCCACGACTCCAAGTTTGACGGGCTTGAGGATTCCACTAATTAAGCCTCAAAGGCTTCAAGAATACTTACAATTGACTTCATAAGTGTCAATCAATCTTTACACCAAGAGATTATCCCCAATCTCTTAACTCAAGTGTACCACAACATTCACAATCACTCAAAACAAAGATAAAAAATGTGTTTTTCTCTCACACAATATATATGATTATAAATGAATGCTCAAGGTGTGAATAAATGAACAAAGAACAAATTTAAGGTTTAATAAATGTTGTATTCTCAATTACAAGTTCAATGATAACTCTTTGATCAATCATTGTTTGAGTTATTTTATTATTGGAGCTAAAAACTAACTGTTGTTGACTTTTTGAACGAAATTGGATCGCCGTTAGTTGTTATCGGTTAACTGTTTTAACTAGTCTAAGTGACAGTGGAACAAAATTTCAAATAATTGGTTAATCGTTAATTTCCAGAAACCTGCAAAGCAAGTTTGGCTTGACCGTTCTTACTAAACGATTCAACATTAGCATAAGTTCCATTCTGGAAATTTTTGGTTAGCCGTTTGTAGTTAACGGATAGCCATTTATTTTCATAAACCTGCAAAACAAATTTGGCTTTGACCTTTTAGTTAAACGGTTCGAGGTTAGCACATAATTCCATTCTGAAAATTATCAGCTAACCGTTTAACATAAACGGTTCGCCATTTAATTCCAGAACACTCCAAAACAAATTTGGCTTATCCGTTTTTGTTAATCGGTTCAAGATAAAAAATTAATGCCTCTCTCGAAATTATCATTTAACCGTTTGCAGTAAACGATTCACCGTTATTTTCTAGAATCATCATTTTTACATAATTTCTTAGAGAATGATTTCCGATTAAATTTTCTGATTATCCAAATTTCATAAACATATCTAGAAATATTATACGACTTTTAAGAAATTATTTATTAATTAAAATTCCAACATTTTTTAATTAAAATATATAAAATTTGTTATCATCAAATCGATATTATAAACATATACATATTAACACATTACTCTATAAAGAATAAGTGCTTTAATTTTATAATTCGGTGGCTTTGACAAATGCTTGGAGAAGCTAGCTTTAATATATAAGGTGGAGTGATCCAGTAGTGATTTTACGTATTTCTACGGAAGTTGATTGGTTTAATTTGCAAGTACACATGTAATTAAGCAGGTTTATTTGAATTTGATCACGTGTTTTCATTTAATATATATTATTGATTCAGATTCGTGTTAATCTCTGATTGTAGTTATGTCGATTATGTCGATTCGGGATGACGTTGCACGCCCAATACTGCCATTAATTAGCCACTGCCAGCCATTTACGATCAACTGATTAGCACACGTGCAGAAAAAAAAAATTACTATGAATTTGCCTTTCTTTCGTTAGCCAAGTATGGCTCCTTTTTTTACTGTTTATGGACTTTTAGCATCACAAATTTAAATGACCCGACAACTAGCTGCAAGTGAATATTTGTTGAAATTGATTAAAAAAAAATAACTAGTTGCCGCAAAATGAACAGTAGCCGCCAGATGAACAGTTACCGCAAAATGAACAGTAGCCGCCAGATGAACAATTGCTGAAAGATGAACAGTAATCACTGGTGGCTATAGATAGATGAGTCATCCTCTTTATTTTTTGTATCAAAATTCCAGAAAAGCGATTTAAATTTTGGTGCGAATTGAGAGATAAAAATATTCTTAAGCATGTAGCTATATTGAGGGAGCATTTGACTCTCAATATGGGTATTAAGAGTTTGCTTTGTTAAGGAATATTTATCGGATTATGTATTTGGGGCTTGGGTGAGAAAAAATTATTTCTGAGAGTGATTGTAATAATTTTTCACATAGTGAATATTTTTCTCTGGTTTTCTTGTGACAACGGCTATGGTTTTTCTCCGAATTTAGAGTTTTCCACGTAAATCTTGTGTTGTGTAATTGGTATATTCTCCATTTAATTTTTTTTATTAATTTGTTGCTTGATAAATTGCTTGGAATGATTTTAGGAGGAAGCTTAATTTCCTAACAATATTGATGATTGAGATAGAGAATGGGGAAACAAACAGTGCGTTTGGGATTGAGGTGGGGCAGCTGTAGCTTAAAAGCTACAGCACTAAAGTGTTTGGTAAACACTAACTGTTGTAGCTTTTAAGCTATATTGATATGATTTTTCACTTGTATAATACAAAATCTATTATATCTTTAATAAATTTATCAAAATTATTATTTAAAATTTATATTTACTAAATATTATTAACTTTTGTTTCATAATTACAGTTTTTTTTTTCACAGCAACTGTAACATAAAAGCTACAGCACCTCAATCCCAAACGCACCCGTAGTCTGGTGAACAGTAAGTTAATTATTTCATAATCACGATCAGGTTTGTTGTTTGACTCGGTTCCTAATTGCTTTGCAAAATGTTAACATGCAGGTTTTTGTTTTTGAAATAAAATAATTTTAGACAACTATGGTTGTTTCCGAGTTTAATACAAGCCGACCATGATTCATGAATGAAAGAGTTACACATAAACAAAGCTCTAAAGTTTTATAATTAGAAGTGGTTATTACTTGAGAAACATTATTAATGTATTTTTTCCCCCTGAAATTGTTACAATATTACAAGGAAGAACCCCATAATACTCGAACTTGAGAGAATGAATACCATTAGACTACAAGCACAGATAATTGGTTCTCAAATATATGCACACTTCAATAATAAAACCATGTGTTTACGATATAAGTAGAGCTCCATTGAGTTCATAAATACTAGTGAGAACAATTTTATGAACTTATTGTTTGGTAAAACATTTAGATTGTATTTTAAATGTATGCATTAAAATTCCAACAGATTTCAAATTGTAACAATTTAAAAAAAAAGAAAAAAGAAAAAAAAGTAGGTCACTGGTTTTTGCAATTTCATGTTTTATGTAATTCTAGTTCCCTGCGAAGTTGGATCGCATGTATAAGACCAGGAATTTCATCACATGTTTGAATTTTTTCTTATTGTAAATTATAAACTTGAATATCATATCTTACTTACTATATATTTTATTGATTTCAGAATTGTATTAGACTTTGACTGTCGTTATGCTGATTCAGATGCTAAAATTTTAATAGTAATCACTGCATGCCAATTTTATTAACACATGCAGCAAAATTGTTCTTTTATTTTTTGGGTCTGATCATGCATGATTCACGGTTTGGTTGTTGGGACAGAATGATCGGACACGACTAAATGATTAATTCGGACAGAATGGGAAAGAGAGAAAAGTGAGTTGGTGAAAAGTTTACCAAATGAAATAATAGCTAGCTAATATATTTTTATTTTATTTATTTTTTTAGAATAATGCTAATTAGATAATTGGAATACTGTACGTAATTTGAATTCAATCAGTCGGTCAGTAATCACATTAAAGTGACATATTATATGACATCATCCAAATTAATTAAAATATATATCATCCCTAATCTTAATTTACTAATTATAACCATTTTTCCCCTAAAATTATTATCCACTGGTACGCACCTTATTGTAGCTTCAAAAAGGTAATAATAATAAAAAAACTAAATAAAATAAAATAGTACACAAGCGTGTTTAGAATTTCTCCATTAAGAGAATTTATGTTATTTCTAGCATCTACTCCATCTTCTTACTCCATGGCCATATGCGTTTTTTTTTATATGAAAACTTATCAAAAATTAAATATTCAAAGTCTTATTTTGAAGGGAATACTCTGTTTGTTTTGGCCTTAGCAATGAAAACAAAACAAAACAAAAAAATTAAGGGATTTATTTTTTTTTCAAAAAAGAACTAATATGATAATACAGTTCAAAAGAGCAGTCAGTCCTAGAAAATTTGATCCTCAAACATATGCACTGTACTGCTAATTTATTGTTCTTATTTTGCTTTGAAAGCCTAATGAATCTAATGGTTAACAAAACCTGGAAAGGAAATTCTCATTGCTGCATCATATAATATCTATCAGGGATCTGAAAGATCTTTAGATGGAGAATTATTTGTGCAAAATCCTCATGAAAGTTTATTAAATTTATGAAAGTGCATTTAAATTACAAGTTGTGTTATATATATATATTTAAATTACAAGTTGTGTTATGATTCTATTTTATTATATATATATATTTAGGCTGAACCATGTGCATTTAAATTACAAGTTGCAATCCATGTGCAAGTTGTGTTATTTCATTTAATATAATTTTCTTTTATTATTTGTTTCATTTAATACAATAACTGTTCATATATTACACTGATTGGGGGCCAGTCGGCCAGAGGACTTCATATAATATAAAAAAATTTAAATAATTACGAATTAAAAAAAAAATAGTGGGAGTGGGCAACAAATGTAATTAATACCTGCTCTACAATTGGCATTCATTCAATTGAAAGATAATGAACTATTTTGGGACCGACCACGACTTGCTTTCCATACCCTTGTGATTCTCAGGTCCAATAAAATAATCAACCAAAAAAACACGTTTATTCCCTTCCAGAAGAATGAAATTTCATAGAAACGAAGCCGTAAAAAGTGAACAGGTATATAGTGTACTATTCGGTAGCCACTTGCTCTCAAGCACCAACGCCCTAGCTAACTTACCGTGGCATCAAAAAAAATGTACGGAGTGAGTTCCTTTGGCTTTGAGGATACTGACATCGGCCTTTTAGACTCCATTCAAGAGTATCTCCTCACCGATGATATCTTCGAAGAAGCTCCGGCGGCAATAAACTCTGAGAATGGGGAGCCACTTACAAGTAGCCCCCATCATTCAAGCTTCATGAGTAGCCTCTGGAGTGATCTCTTACCAGTTGAAGACGATTTAGCCAGCGGCTCTGCGAGCATTGTTGGGTCTATTCCGTTCGATGGTAATGTCATTGATTCAAACGTAATGCTTGTGAAACGGGAGCCCCAAGAAGGAGAAGATCATCCTCATGCCCATGACAAAGAGGAAAAGAAAAAATGTAATGCGGTAATATTGGGGCGTCATCAGAAGCACGATCCGCGTAGGGGAGTGGGGTACAGGGGCGTGAGGAGAAGGCCGTGGGGGAAGTACGCGGCTGAGATGAGGGACCCCAAGAAGAACGGAGCCAGAGCTTGGCTGGGGACTTATGAGACTCCCGAGGACGCAGCGATGGCTTATGATCGAGCCGCTTTTAAGCTGCGTGGAGCTAAAGCCAAGCTTAATTTTCCTCACTTGATCGGCTCGGCTCACTGCAGGGAGCCCATTAGAGTTAATCCAAGAAGGCGTCCACAATCCCTGGACTCTTCTTCATCGTCCTCGTCATCGTCCAGTGGTACTAGTACTACTGCCTTCTCAAATTCTAAGATCTCAGCCTCGGCCTCAGCTGCTGTTGATCATCAATTTGTGATTAATTGGAAGTAATTCATTATTTGGTGCTTCCAATTAGTCACACGCTAAATTTATCTTTGTTTTTCCTTATATATCATCATCATATCTGTGATAATATTAATAATGAAGTTCAAAATTTTATCAGCAAATTAAATGATGTGCATTTTCCTATCATTTTAGCACCCTTTACTTTTAAATCTATTTACTTTTAGGCTTCTTTTTTTCTTTTTAACATTTTCTTTCTTTGAATTCATATTCTATAAGAATTAGCATATTAAAATTACCTTTCTATATATAAAAAGAGAGAGAGAGAGAGAGAGAGAGGGAGGGAGAAAAATTAATTACACCGTACCATTAATGTTGGTTGGTTATTAATAATTAAGAGTATCACTGCTATTGATATCGTAAACCTATTTTTTATTCATTGGAATAATAACAATAGTATATAAATTTATTAATTATGAAGATCGATATCATATCTTATTTGTTTTTTTATTTGGGGTGTTTAATTATTTATTATCATCATATATTATAATGTTGAAGAGCTAGCTTGCAGCGTTCTCTGGCACAATAATTGAGCAAACCTCCTCGGGTGACACGACAAGGTAAGATTCCCCATGAATGAATACAAGTAGCCAGCTGATCCAGAACAGCTAGCTAGGAACCAAACATATTTCGTTGTTTCTGATTGTTAAATTATTGATTCGGCAATAATTCTGTAATACAAAATTTAGCAAAGTAGAGTAAAAAATTTTTTTTTTTTTTTCAAATTTCAATCAATCCTGAAATTAATAGTTCAAAAAGTTCCCAGCTCGTCTCATGCGTCAGTCACTTGCAAGAGAACTCATTCTGAAGTTGTTCTACAGCTCCTTATCATCTGGATGGTACTTGAATAGATTAGACATATTGAAGGTTCGAGAAATGTTCCAATTATCTTGTAAAGGTAGCACGAAAATATTAGCATCAATCTTCCACGCCAAACGAAATAATCCATACTTTCGCTTCCCCAGTTTGATATGAATCCCAGTAAATTAATTACGCCGCAAATATGTCATCACCAAATCTCCCTCCTAAAATACCTTCTTGCACCAATGCTTGTCTGTATCAACTTTGTACTCACATTAGTTGCTTCTAAGTGAGCTCGCACCTCAACATGAATCTACATTGCTTTTCTGACATATTGTCCGCTATTTTGCTCCCTCCAGGTACTGTTGATAGCTCATACAAATTAAAACATGACATGGAAAAATAAGTATATACAATCTCAAAGGTGCCTTGCCAATATATCTACGAACCATTTTGTTGTAAAAAAACTCAACATGAGGCAATGCTATTTCCTATTAATTGTGTTGCTTGTCATTGCAAGCACAACACAATATATTTCCTAAAGTTTGATTGATTACCTCAGTTTACCCATCTATCTGGAAATTAAAAGCACTACAAAATTGTAACTTGGTATTAAACTTATCCCACCAATGTCGCCTAAACTTACTGATGAACTTTACATCCCTGAGAGAAGTAATATATCTTTGAAACATCATGCAAAGGCACCACCTCTTGAAAGAACAAGTTCGTCACATTAGAAGCATCATTAGGCTTTTTTACAAGTAATAAAATATGCCATCTTGGAAAACCTCTCACCAACCACAAAAATAGAATCTCATCCAATGCTATCTGTGGCAATCCCAAAATAAAATTCATGGACAAATCCAACAAAATAATCTCTGGTATATTATACCTTATTACATGTACAATCTAGTATCTTGCATCATACATGTTTACTTATATTCTAGAAAAAAAAAAACTATTGAGAATTGTAATAAAGTTTTGATCGATAGATAATCGGCTTTCTTCCTCTCGTGATTAGCAATAAACTTTCAGAGGGTAAACATTCGAATAGTCCCTACATTTTGGATTAAATACCCTTTAGTCCCTATATTTTAAAAAATACCTCAAAACACTATTGTTATTGAATGTGTGACACTCTTAAGCTTTTTTTTTTTCCTTGTCTTTTGCGATAATACCTTATTACTATACCTTAATACAATTTTGGAGACATTAATTAATTAATCTAAAGAAAAATTTAGTTAATAAATTAATCCATAATTATTTATTAGTAAATTAACCAATAATTATCAATATGAATGAACTAATATTTTTCATATCCTCACGACAGTCTTCTGACTATTTAAAATAAATTAATACGAGCCAACTTAAAATAATGTTTAATACCTTGCAATTATAATCTTACTATTAATTATTTATAAAAAATTAATTTACCAAATTAATTTTAAAAGTAAAATAATAACAAGAAGTTCTATATTTGAGGAATTAATTTGCTGCTATGGCTTGTAGAGGTCAACCTTGAAAAGACGTACTTCAGAGCGTGCGAGTCAAGTCAAATTTAATCTCAATGAAGATTTGAGAACACACAATTGGAATTAGTGTTACGCGGAAAATCAGCCTAGCAACAGAATACTTTATTAAGAAAAATCATCTTAATGATTATTTACTAGTAATCCATCATTAATTTAATTGAGTTAGGATCTCCATCAAAATTGATACACACTTGATAGGAAGTAATGCCGAAGAAAAGGCCAATGGAAAAATTGATAGAATAAATGCCTATACGAATTCCGAACGATCGACAAATGGTAATCTTAATTTGGTGCATTTTTTTTTTTTCAACTAATTTCACAAGTTTCTTGGACAGCTAACCCAAAAGAGTTATGCTTAGGCATATGTTCATCAGAATGAACAGAAACCAGATAAGGGCTTATCACCAAAGGGAAATTAAACAATCAAAGCAAACTGGTAAAAAGAAGAAATATGATGATCCAAAAAGCCAGTCACTTGTGCTATTTAGAGGGATATTAAGTGATATTGAAAGACAGAATTAAAGCTGCCAAAGTTTTGTAACTGCTATGTTTAATTCACTAATCACTTTGTACGCTATGTATATCCTGGCGCAATTCAGACTACATATGAAAAAAATGAAGAGTGGTGGGCCTGGTGGCCGGTTGCGCTCGCCATGGTTCAAATCATGGTGAAGCCGCGAGAAGCCCTCTTGCATTAATTCCTTATCCGACTGCTGGAGCTGGTGGCATTAATAATAAAACCTGCCACTGCGATGCATGGCGTCAAGAATCTCAAAGAAACTACATCAACTGTTGCCGACGAACGTGCAGCATGCATGCGACTAAATAAAAAATTAAAACCAATCAGATGGCGTCGCCCGGACTCGAACCGGAGACCTTCAGTGTGTTAGACTGACGTGATAACCAACTACACCACGACACCTGGTTCTGTTAGTGTTAGGTACTAAAAAAGTCTCCTCGATTTATCGCGTCAAATCTTTCTTCTTTGAATACAATATATTCCTAATTCATTTCTTTCTAATTAAAGTCCATATTTCTTATTCCAATAGTGCTAGAGATAACATGTCTCTCAAATTTAATATATATGTATGTATCTATATATGCATGTATGTATGTATATGTATATATATTCACTTTTGTACATTCAAATGGGATCCAAGGTCTAATTTATTTGAGAGAACAAACAACAACAGGAAAATAATTAAACTTCATATTATTAATTTATTTATTTATTTTATGTTTGCAAGTATATAATAACCCCAAATTAAATATATTCTCTTAAACCGGAACTTATGACCTTTGCTTCCACTAAAAGAGTTAAGTCACCTGAGGACAATGCATATAATGATCATTTTTTCTTTAAACTACTATCAACACAATGAGCCCATTATCTATTGGGCCAAGGCCTACTTGAAACATAAATCCATATAGGCTTGAGCTACACGTGGGCCGAAATGCCCCAATAAGTGCTGATCTCTCCATCCTCAGAAGTCCCAATTCCACGAACCGATTCTCATCCTACTCTCTCTATTGATGTGAAGCAGAGCGGCGAGAGCCTGTGCCTGTCTAGAAGTATAAAGCAAAAACCATTTAAATTTTTAAATTAAAAAAAAAAATTCATCTATGGATCGTTGGAGTGGGATACTGAGGACTCCATTAAACCCGAATACCAACACTTTTTACAGAATCGGGGCATCTCTCTGCCTCTCTTCTTCCTCGAAAACAAAAACAAAAGCACTCGCCGTAAGTAGTAATCTTCTTCATTTACACAGAAAAATAAATCTTTATATCATATTTATTGGTTTTGGGGGCAGCAGGTGCCTTCTGCAAATGCGATATTTTTTAACGGTGATAGAGTTGAAGGGACGGGGAATCCGGTGATTGAGAAGCTATCTGATTTGCAGAACATAGCTGATATTCTTGTTTCTAAATTTGGTGCTTCTGTTAATGCTTGGGTCATTGATGCTTCTGTTCATAATGGGCCTTTTGCTATTTATAATGATTTTGTTCCTAATTTGAATTCGAGGGGCGAGCCGAAATCCTACAGCCCAATTGGGTTCCCTGCTTCTACTGCCACTGTTTCCCTCTTATCAAATTGCCTTCAAGAGGTAAGCCAAGCTTTTTCGTTTTCGATCTTTTTTCTTTGAATTGTGCGGAGAACGAAAAAGCTTTTATTTGGGAAGACTATGAGGGTAATGACTTTTGACTTTGCAGCTATCATATTATCATTATTATTGGTTTGTGTTAGAATTTATAATAATTATTGTCAATGTGGATATTTTCCTGAGGGTTTGTATGTAAGTGTTTGTGTTTCTGCTCAATTTTGAGAGAAAAACTGAAATGAAAAAAAAAAAAAAAAAAAGTCATTAGCAGCAAGTGTTTACTTATAATTGACAGTTATTGCTGTCATTCCGCCAGCACCTTGATCCCAAATGAAAACTTTTTCTGCTGAACATGTTTAAAGTACTTTCAACACTTGAACTTGACTCCTAATTATTGTTCATGGCATTAGCATTTATTATTTACTTTATACCTTATCTGCAGGCCAAGAACGTCACTTCGAGAAACCCAAGAGAATCATATTCTACCGGCACTTCTGCTTCAAGTTTCTATAAGCCCAAAACTTTCATCCTGGGATTTAGCAAGGGTGGAACAGTACTTAACCAGCTTGTTACTGAGCTTGGACACTTGGAAGCTATTAAATCCCCTGAAAATGCAGCTACCATTGAGGAATGGGCAATGAGCTCAATTCAGGAAGAGCCTCAAATTATACCTAGAACCAAAGAAAGCCTGTTAAACAGCATTAATGAGATTCATTATGTAGATGTTGGTTTAAACACAGCCGGTGCATATATCACTGACAGCAATGTTATTCAAAGAATATCTCAATGCCTTATGGAGCAAGCTTCAGGTTCAGGAATCCGCTTTGTCCTCCACGGAACTCCTCGGCAATGGAGTGATAGAGGGCGAGTTTGGATTCGTAACGAGAAAGACAAATTGGTTCATCTGCTTGAATCTGAATCCCAGAAGAATGGTGGGAAATTGCAGGTGTGTGAGAGATTTTATTTTGCTGACAAACCTCCTGATATGCAGATGCATTTTGAAATCATTGAAAGTATGGATGTTAGTTAAAAGTCTTGTGAAATGCCTATGTATAAGCGTTAGTACACATATGCTTGTGATAAGTAATTTACTTAATTTTTGTTTATAAATTAATGAAATGGGCATTGGATACATCTTCCTCCCTGCGAGTTAAATTTAACTGTTTCTGCAAATGATGGACATGAAGGTGGAGTTTTGCCAAGTGGCATGCCTCTTTTTTGCGGTCCTTGGACAATCTGAGATAATTAAGTGGCTGAATCCCATTGAAAATTACCCTTAGATTTCATTGCCATTGTGCAATTTCAAGGGAAGATGAAACTGCGCTCAATCTACTGTGACAAGGACCTCGAAGGTTTCGGAGATTCTAATAATCGGACCTGTCTATGTTACAGATTCTGTAACAAACATCTCCCGTCATCCCACCATCCGATTTTCTTTTGTTTAGTTTCTCACTCCACATCCAACCACATCCAACGGCTGATGCTGCAGTCTGTACCTTACAGAATCTGTAACGTAGTTTTGTCCCACAATCATGTTCAATTATAAAGGACAAGTCAAAAGCTTCCATCACGCTTGTACTTGTCACCTCGTCTGTTTCTACTCGTACGGCCTATTGTCGTGATAGATGGGTAAATAACATTTGAATGCCCGAATTTTAATGCTTTAACAAATAAGGACATAACGCGTTCATATGTATCAAATAGGACCATAAACTGATGCTGAAGAGTATTTTGGCCATTTTGTTGGGGGTTTTAATTGCGCGGGTAGTTAGCGTGGAAAGCGAAGACAGACATACCTTGACGGCAAATTAACGAACGTTCAAAAATCAGTTAATTAATAAGCTATAGCGGTTGCTGACTCTAGCCGGCCAATCCCCGTACAAATGAAACTACCAACATCTTCTTGCTTCTTGTCTCATTCAAATGCTTCACAATCGCCACACGTACTCTCTCATTTCCCTGTTACATCGTGACTCCCTGTACATGTTTTTTTTTCCTTTTTTAAAAAATCTTATTTTGTGATGTTGATTGACCTTTCAGCCAGCTTTATATACACTCTATTCACTGCACGTCGTTGCACCAACAAGTACTTCTGGGTAAGATAGGTATTACAATATTTCATTTTTTTTTTTTTTGGGTTAATGTATGTTAAATGTCATTACCTAGTTGATTAATTTCTTGTAGCCCAATTTGCATAGAACTTGGACGAAATTAATGGGAATGCATGCATGATCTAATATGAAGATATACCCATAGAAGAAGTTTTTGAAAATCTGAAATGCTTAACCTCTGATGATGTCAAAGAGCGGTTGAATTTGTTTGGCTACAACAGACATGAGGGAAAAAAGGTTAGGCGAAAAGTGTTTACTGTACCGTGCTTCTTTTAATGTTAAGTTTTTTTTACATTCTTGTTAGTGCTTCAGCAATATTTTATTTTTTTTTGGTCCGCATAAATTCTGTTGATTCCGTCTTTCTTTTTACAGGAAAGTAAAATTCTGAAGTTTTTGGGCTGTATGTGCAATCCTCTGTCATGGGTTATGGAAGCTGCAGCCATTATGGCTATTGCTCTTGCACACGGAGGGGTAGGTCTATTAGTGATTCTTCAGCTGTTAATTTCTCCCGAAGATCATTAGTTGATAATGTGCTATTACATTTTGATTATGAGATTAAGTTAAGATAATTCAAATATTTGGAATTAGTCAATCTTAGAGGTGTTGCTTTATTGTTTGCAGGGAAAAGATCCAGATTATCATGACTTCATTGGAATCATCATTATAATCAATTCTACCACCAGTTTCAAAGAAGAAAACAATGCTGGAAATGCAGCAGCTGCTCTTATGGCTCAGTTGGCCCCAAAAGCCAAGGTCTCTTTCCTTGAAAGTTAATTTGGAGAAAATAAAATCATTCTACATTTAAATAATAACTGACCAATCATTCTTACCAGCTCTTACAGGAGAGTCTCTTCCAGTAACCAAGAATCCTGGTGATGGGGTTTATTCAGGTTCAACATGTAAGCAAGGTGAAATTGAAGCAGTTGTTATTGCTAATTGGTGGGATTCCAATAGCAATGCCAACTGTTCTTTCTGTAACTATAGCCATTGGTTCACATTGCTTGTCTCAGCATGTCTGTGAAAATGCAGCCATGTCTGAAAATGACCTTAACTTATGAACTCCAAATGGTTGCTCATCATGAACTATAGGTACATAATTGTGTAATTTGTTCGAGTAATGGGCATCTACGTCTTATTCAGAGTGCAATAACAAAAAGAATGACTGCCATTGAGGAAATGGCTGGAATGGATGTGTTGTGCAGTGATAAAACGGGAACACTGACACTAAACAAACTTACAGTGGACAATACTATGATTGATTGAAGCAAGCTGTCTAGAAGACGCTGAATTCCTATTTCTGAGTTTTTGCGGTTTTTGCCAAAGGTGTTGACAAGGATATGGTAGTGCTTAGGGCTGCAAGGGCATCAAGGTTAGAGAACCAAGTTGCTATTGATGGTGCAATTGTTTCAATGTTGGCAGTCCCTAAGAAGGTACTGAAATAAATATATAGGCAACTGATCTCTATGGATATTTGAACGAATTGTGTCTAGTATACAATGTTTACAGCAAAACTTTTATATATATATTGATGAATTAATTTGATGATTGTTTTGAAGGCACGAGTTCACTTCCTACTCTTCAATCCCACTGAAAAAAGGGCTGAAATTACATATGTAGATGGTGCTGGTATAATGCACAGAGTCAGCAAAGGTGCACCAGAGCAGGTACAAATATGATTTTATTATCATCAAAGCAACTCATAGGAGTGCTTGCTCTATTACTGAGCTCTATTCATAAATAAATTGTAGATTCTCCATCTGGCACATAAAGAAATTGAAAAGAAGGTACATGCAATAATTGACAAGTTTGCCGAATGCGGACTAAGATCACTTGCAGTTGCTTGGCAGGTAATTAACCTCTGTAGGAAACGCTGGCTGGTACCAAGGACAGTCCTGGTGGCCCCTGGGAATTTGTTGGACTTCTTCCTCTCTTTGATCCTCCTCCCCATGACAGTGCTGAAACAATTAGCAAGAGCTCTAGATGTTGGTGTCAGTGTTAAGATGCTCACAGGTCTGTGCTCTGCTAATTATGGGTTCTACTTGAGTCATTTTCCCTTATTTGCACTACAGCTGGCAGCCATTGATTGATTCAGCAAAGCTACTTCTGTATCTAGTTCAAATTTTTTAACACATCTATACATCTCCTCATTTATCAAATGAAAACCTTTTCAGGTGATCAGCTTGCAATTGCTAAGGAAACAGGTAGAAGGCTTGGAATGGGCACAAATATGTACCTATCATCATCTCTGCTAACAGCGACTGAGCGAAGACTAAAATTCTTCAACGACCTTTAGCCATAGGGACGTCAATCTTATGGCTGAAGAAGCTAAAAGGCGTGCAGAGATTGCGAGGATGAGGGAGCTTCACTCACTCTCAAATGCAAGCTTGAATCATTTGCCACGCTGAGGGGCTTTGACATTGATGCAATGAACCAGAACTACACCGTTTGGATATAAGCACTGATCTTTCAAAATGCGAATTCCATAATCCATCCTTCCTTTGGACTTCATTCTTTCTTTCCTTTGTAAAAGCTTGATGAATTCGTAGAATATGGACATTGATTATTTCTCCAAGGTCAAAATAGATACATATTGTATGTGTATACATGATTGAAACATAAAAAAGAATATCTTCATTTTATTATCAGACACTTAAATTTCATTGATTATCTTACTTTTTTGTTTTCAAAAAAAAAATAATAATTTAATTTCATCAATTATTTCCTTTAGTTATGGCGCGTGCGACCACGGCCCCAGGGTAGCGTGAAAGTTCTGTCCAAAATGTTGTTCTGGAACAACAACTGTTTTGACTTATTTTAGGAGGATGAGGAGCCGATCTCTCTCGAGTCTCGATCGAGAAAGACACGTCAGCTTAAAGGACGGCAGTTGGCATGGGGCGCTGTCCGCCATACTGTCCAAACCAAGTGCAAAAACCCAACACAACCTTTCGATTCAGTTCATCTTGCTCTCGCGTTTCCCCCAAAATCCCAGGAGCCAATTGACGATAACAATTAACGAGCCAACTGCAATGGCTCCTCCTTTAACACTCTCCATCATCTTCGCATTTTGTCTTATCCCACTCTCCTACTCGCTTCCTTTCATCGTTTTGCATGGTACCTTTCTCTACTTATCTTTAATTTTCGTTTGATGTTGCTCTTCTCCACTGATTTCTTCTTCTCACATCACACGGGTGGTTTTGTTTATTTAGAAAGGTTTAAATGTGACTTTTCCTTTTTCCTTTTTTTTTTTTTTTTGGCTTCTTCTAAAATTTTGCTCTTCTTTGGTACACTTTTTTTCTGTGCGTGGCACTGGCAGGCATCAGTGATAAATGTACTAACCGAGGAGTCACACAGTTCACGGAGCTATTGAGCAGTTGGTCTGGTTCTCAAGGATATTGCATGTATGCTTGCTTCACTTTTCACCTTTCGTATTTTACTTTTATTAATCTATTGAATCAAAGCATCAATCTCATCTTAACTTCTGGCTAACGGCATGTAATAGTTATAGTTTACTCGATATATTCTTAAAATGGTTTACTAGTTATTGTGTGCTATTCCTTACTTATTAAGCGGAACTCAGCACTTAATGTTCTCAAATCATGTTCAGCGTGCAAGATATTTGTTTATTGCATTTTTAATTACTTTGATCGTGTTCTGGCCAGTTTGTCAAGGACAACTTACTATAAATCTTTTTTGTTGTCCTTGTTTCATCCTAGAGAAATTGGAGATGGAGCTTGGGACTCCTGGACTATGCCCCTTTTCCAACAGGTGACACTTGGATAGATAACATGAGGAGCTTTTTTCCATCTACAATGTTTCATAATGAACGGGATATGCTAACGAACATTCTTACTGTTCCTGCAGACAGCAATTGCTTGTGAGAAGGTCATAAAGCTATTTGGTAACATGCTTACATGCCAAATTTCTGCATTATGAAGTTTAACTTGCTTCCCGTCAAATTTCCATCTGCATTTGCAGGTCAAGAATATGAGCCAACTTAGTGATGGTTACAACATTGTTGGACTTTCTCAGGTAATTAACTTACTGAAGTTATAAAATGTTTGGACTAAGAGTATACTCTCCCCAAAATCATTGTGTAAAGGATTAACTATCTATCCCTGAAAAGCAGTTTTAATACTTAATCCATCTTAAACCTTTTAGTAGTTTTACCGATAAGCCTCTTTAGAATTGGCTTCTCAGAGGATGGAATATCCTTTATGTTAAATTTGTGACTTCCATTCATCTTGTATTAGAATTGCATTTGATTTTGATTTCAAATATACTCAATTATGTGCCTTTGTTAGTCAGTTGCCACTGTTCAGGCCTATAACTCTAATAATTCAATTTTATTTTGGTTAACAGTTTAAACAATCTTTTTGTTTGACAGGGTAATATGATTGGTCGAGGGATTATCGAATTTTGTGAAGGAGGACCTCCTGTAAGAACTAATTTCACTAACATTATCCTACTGCACCTTGCTTTATTCATCTTTAAACAGTCTTTCTGATGCAGAGGTACTCTTTGACTCCTCTTCAATATGAACCCACCATTTCTTTTAGGTATTTATACATCTCTGAAGGCACCTGACAGTTTCTTGATAGTTTAATTACTGTATGCTGTAAATGAATTGTCTTCAAAGCCTTTGAGAAGGTTCATCTTGGTACTCCATGTAAGAAGGGCAAGGGCTTTTTGTAAACATATGATGTTATAACCGTTTTTGTCAATACATGGAATAGGTAAAGAACTTGATATCACTGGCAGGCCCTCATGCTGGTATCGCTGCAATTCCATTATGTGGAGTAAGTGCTCCTTCTACCTATTGTTGAACTAGATCACTTCATTCTTAATTTAACCGAATTAGTTGTGGCTCAAGATATACAACTCAAGATATCATGTTTTTAATTATAGATTTTGAAACCCACCTACATTTTCTATTGCTGTCATCTATTATTCTGATCTGATTTCATATGCTCAAATTTTGCAGTTTCTCCCGATATGCATTCTTCTGGATGCTTTGGTTAAGTTAGAGATCTACAGTGACTTTTTACAGGTAAGAAACTTTATTTGAGCACTCAAGCTTGCATTTTTTTCGTTGTCGGTATAATTATTGAGAAGAAAATGATAGATGACGCATCTAGAAGAAAGGCAAATCATTTTTATTATACCAGTAGCAGTTGCTGTGGTAAAATCATTTCCCTTTTGAGGCTTTTGTGACATTGGCAAATGATGGAATTTGTATTGCTTACCTTTGATGAATTTGCAGGATCACCTGGCTCCCAGTGGTTATTACAAAATACCAACTGTAAGTACCATGCATTGGTTGGACTTAATAGAAATTCGCTGTCCTTTTTCTCCTGCAAATCTTTTTTTTTTTAATTTCTGTCCGCCAATCATTATACTGTTCACTTGTATTGGCTCGGTATGTGCGTTGTTTTTCGACTTCCTGTATATTTTGCTTCAATTAATACTTTGGAACTAGGAGCTTGATTTCCTCTATTCCCTCCCCCCTCCCCCTTTGCTTCCCCCAGGACATTCCTGACTATCTTAAAGGCTGTAAGTTTCTTCCAAAACTTAACAATGAAATCGTTAATGAAAGAAATTCAACTTATAAGGAACGTTTTGCTAGCTTGGAGAATTTGGTGCTTATTATGGTGAGTTGAAGACCTCTCCTTGTTTCCTTAACATTCCCTGTCTCTTTAGAAATGATGTAGTTAACAGTTATGCTTGAAAGTTTGCTGATTCTTTTTTCGCCTATTGTGATTCAGTTTGAGCATGACTCAGTTTTGGTACCTAAAGAAACCTCGTGGTTTGGGTATTATGCAGATGGGTCGTTTGATACTCTTTTACCTGCACAACAGGTAGTTTTGCCTACTTTTTAATTTGAACTCTCTGGATTTGGGAAAAAATTGTTAATTTCATTTTGCAGATGCTGATGATGAGTATTTTCACTTTTTTCCTCATCTTATCATGGAACAACGAAGGGCTTACTTCTAACTCAATTTCTAGTCTTTTAAGACAAACCTTTGCCCTTATAGAGTTTTCATGCTTTTACCTTTTATGAACTGAATGCAATGTAGCACATTGAGTGCCTCCTATGAAAAAAAAGCATAGATCCAAATGGAATGGTGAAAAAGATAGGCAACTTGGATCAAAACCTAGAAAACATTTCAAGTTGTTTTTCTTTCTCGCCCAGCTTTTTTCTTTGACGATGATTAATTTTTGTGCCACATATATCTGTTCATGCAGACCCAATTGTACACAGAAGACTGGATTGGTTTGAAAATCTTGGATGAAGCTGGGAAAGTTAAATTCATTAATGTTACTGGAAGTCATCTTGAGATATCTCGAAGTGACATGAAAAAGTACATAGTTCCGTACTTGAAGGACCAATCATTGACGGCAATGCAGCTGATGACAACAAAGTCTTCATCTCATAAATGGGTTTCATCCATGTGGAATTTCTTAATGAATATGGGCAGGTTCAGTGAGTATCAACCTTTGCTATCAGTTGTGTACTAAAAGTAAGCGTCATCTTTCCCACGTGAATCAGTAGAAAGCAAAAAGGGAAATTAACAAACACTTGCAAGTTCATATGTTATTCTTGACACATTCCACTATTTTTTCTGTTTCTTGAGTTATTATTGAAGGTAACATTTGGCCTGATGATTTTCTATTGATGTTGTTGATCGGGATAACTGATATTCTGATAAGCGAAATTTCGACTACGATGTCTAAACAATGGAGATTATGACCAGATTCCAATTGTCCACTATGGGAGGATACTAATTGCGGTGTAATTTACTGATCATTTGAAACTGCAAGACCATATTATTGCAATATTAGTAATTACTCTATATTTTTATCTCAGTGCACGGCTACTGATTTTGTGTGTGTGCGCGTGTTTGTGTGTGTGTGTGTAAAAGGTTGATAAATATTTGGGTAATAATTCTAGGATCCCTATTCTTTTTAAGTTTTCAGAAATAAAGAAATAGTTTGTCCATGTCTGTAAAATAGGTCTCTAACCCTTAAGGGCAGATTTGGTAACATTGTATTTTTTAAAATAATTTATGTTAGTTGTGTTAAAAAAATAATTAGCAGTAAAGTAAAAAATAATTAGTTAAATATTTGATATAATTTATTTTTAAAAATAATTTTATGTGTTTGGTAAATTTTATTGTTAAATTATTGTAAGAATATAAATAATTAAAATGAACATAACATTAAATAAAATTTATTAACATATTTAGAAATGTGTATACAAAATGTTTTTTTATTGTGCACATATAGTAATCGATAAATAAAATAAATATTTTTATATTATTAATTTTAATTTTTTATTATGTTTTTTTAATTATGTTATTTAATAATTTCTTTAAATTTAATTATTTTATTTCTTAATTAATAAGGACAATTTTAGATTTTTATAATATTTGTAAGGGTATAGGCAGAATTATATTAAGTATAAATTTGATGTCCAAACTTAAATTTTAAAAAAATCATTTTTTTTCTATTTTTTAAAATTTATTATAGAATTAGTTTTTTTTAAATTATCAAACATTTAAATTAGTTTTTAATTTCTTTAAAATTACAATTTTAAAAAAGGCCCTCGGTGTGATTGTTCCCTTGTTTTCGAAACAAAAAAATTAACATTGTGACGGTAAAAAGTTCAACACGATTCTGGGAGCACTGTGATATTCCACCATAAAACAGTCGATCGGATCATTCATGCGGGGTGTCAAGTCAGGGGCTCAGGGCTCATCGGCTCAGGCATCTACGTGACATAAACGGACGGACTACTACGTGCTTACTTACAAAACGCAAGAACTACAGGGATCCGAATGTTATTGTTATTAATTAAAACAACACCCAACGGAGGAAGCCAATAACTATGCCTATAGGGACCCTGATGTCATTGTCATTTAAATAGTAAAAAACCCCGAATCCTAGAACAGTAGACTCGAATTTTTTTTTTTATATGAAATTATTATTTAAGAGTATAACTCATATTAAATGATATTATAAGTGATTAATAGGACTAATTTATATTAATTCTTATGAAGTCCGTCCAGAATTTTAATTTCTAATATTCAAGGGACGTTTACCTCAATTCTTATGAAGCATGCTCAAATTTTTACCCTCTCTAATATTCGAGAGATGTCTACTCCACTCACATTTTAAAATGAAAAAGTTTACATCAATTCTTAGAGGAATGTTTACGTCAATTTTTATGAAGGCCGCTCAGATTTTTACCCTTTCTAATATTCGAGAGATGTCTACTCCACTCACATTTCGAAAAAGAAAAAATTATCTTCACTCAAATTGAGAAAGAAAATTAAATTTACACAATGCATTGTGGGGACTCGAACCCATGACCTCACAATTGTAAGGTATGGGTTCAAACCAGCTAAGATCAATAAAAAGATTAAGAGGTGTTTGTTGTCTCGATTGATTTAACTGACACAATTTCAATCAGTTAAGTTATTAAATCTATTTATTTTTTTAACTATGAAAACTTTCAACCATTAGATCATTAAGGTATCAAGTTAATTTTTTTTAACTTTTCACTTAATTTAAAAAGTTTGAATGACATCATTAAAAGATATTCTGCAAAATATCTCTATTTAATTAATTGATTTTGATCCTTACCTAAATAAAACTTAATAATTATCACTATTACCCATTATCTACAATTTGTGATAGTATAGTGGTAAGACTATTATTTTTTATATTTTTATTTTCTTTAAATTAGCATTATTTATCTTTATTATTTTTTATGAATATTTTTTGTATGAATCATCATAAACAACAAAATTGAACATATTATGAATATATTATCTTATTTATATTTTTTGAGATATTTATTGTTTGTTTAACATTTATAATTTGTATGAGCATAAATGTAAAAACACCGATTTTTATATTTTTAAGTTAAAAAATAATTTAATACTTATTTTTAGCTATTAAAAAAAATGTCATTCAGATTTATACATTTAACTTTATTTAGAACTCAAGTTAATTCATGTGTATTTAGATTTCAAATGAAAAAACAAGTATCACCTAAATTATTAATAGTGGACTTTTTAAAATTAGAGCTTTAATAATGAAATAAAATATAAAATAAATGAAGAATATTGTAGATAATTATTTTTTTAAAAAAAATTAACCTCTACTTCTATAAGTTTTAAAAAATTATGTATAAATTTTAAAACAAAACTTATTTAAGTAGAATTTTTACTAGTAGAATTTTTGTAATTAAAGTTTTTAAATTTTTGTTATTAAAAGAATGAAATAACATTATAAAATAAGTGAAAAATATTTATACAGTTCAATATTTTTTTTAAATTCAACCTCTACTTTAGTAAACTTAAAATTTAAATTTCTATTAATTGAGACAAAATAATTTATTTTATTCTCAAAACTCTACTCAAAATACAACCAAACAATATTAAAAATTATGAAGAAATTTTTAAAATAAGTATTTTTAAGTAAATACTTTTAATCGTTTAGCGTACTAACGAAGAAAAGCGCTATTTCCAAATTAATTCTCCACGATGACGGAAACTCAAATAACCCAAGTGCCAGTCTATGTCAGTCAAACGACTTATAATATTTACGATCGTAGAGATTGTCACAAAGAATACAATGAAAAAAAAAATTAATGAGATATTCAGTTCTCAAGTCAATCCCCTAACCCAAGCACCTTTTTAACAAGAAAGGATTTGTTCCATAAAGGAGAAAAATGATCATCTTAAATACCGAAACAAATGGGAGGCAGGAGAAGAAAAGATTAAGCAGTAAATTATTTCGGTTCATATACATTTGTATAGTTACAGATTGGAACAAAATATTCTTACAGTTTATTATATCACTTAGCTCCATAGCTCAAATAAATAGCCTTTATCACGACTTCAGGGGTGACCACGATGAGTGTACATGACATATCCTTATATTATATTGAAAGTTCTACATGGTGATGATGTTCTAGGTTGCGAAGTACAATTCTAGCGAATATTTTGGCTTCAATTGGAGCAGCTGCTGCTGCTGCTGCTGCACGCAGAACCCGTGCTGCTCCAGCACCCTGCATAAGGCTTGCATGATGCATAGCATGCCGGCCACCAGGAATCGTAAACTGCAATTGAGAAATTCAATAAATGGCCTCCCAGTTAAGTACAGCACCTTAATTCAAGATTGGGAAGAAAGATACGGCACAATGGCAAATAGAAAAGCTCAGGAGGGAATATGTAATAGTTACCTGGAGAAGAGCAAATGCAGCACATGACTTGAGTACAGAAGAAGGATTACGTAGCATGGTGATGAATCTTCCAATTTCAGCTCCACTGTGGACATAGAGTGACACAAGGTCAGAAAAATGTATTCCTCATTTTTTCCTTCTCACAAACTATATGGCCTCCTGGATAACCCTGGTACCATGAAGATGATCAGAAAATTAGAGAGAGAACGTAAACCTGCATCTCAAATGTCCTGCTTCTTGAATACGTGCTCTTTCTGTCACTTGAGTCAATGCTGCTGGAGCAGATGATGCAGCAGCAGTTGCAAATGCTTGTGGATCAGAAAATGTAAGAACAAATGCTTCAATATGCTTCAGAGCCATCCTTCTAGCCCCATCCAAACTCACACACTTTGAAGTGCTTTCAGTTGAAGTTCCTATCAACGCAAATTCATCCATTCTGTAGGACATCATGAAAATAAAAGTAGTAAGCATGTATGTTTCCTCACAAAGCAAACAACCCTGTCCACAGCATGAAAGCTATAGAAACCCATCTTGTATGTACTGCAAACATAATGTGTACTGAAATAATTAAAATAATATAAGGTATTTAGAACAATTTAACATTTTGTGCAAAAACAAGGTAACTACTCAATAGGTTGAAGTTACACAAAGTACCTGCCATCGAACATGTATGCCAATGCCAAGGCAGCCATAAATCTCGCCATCTTTGAACCTGATGAAGAGCACAAATGAACAAGGGCAGGAACTCCCCCTTCCTCCACTATACGGAGAGCATTACCGGGGTTAAAAGCAAGATTCCAAAGAGCTCCAGCAGCAGTTTCATGGACATCCTTTTTTTTTTTTTGGTTGGGGGGGGGGGGGGGGGGCAAATCCAATACAACATCACAAAATCAGTCTCTACTTCGACAAATTGGAGAAGTGAAGAAAAGAAATATAGAGCAGAAAAGATGAATACAAGCAGTATGGTGAAAAATGCACCTGTTGAAATTTCCTTGTGAAAGATTAGATACAAACCTAAAATATAAGTTGAACTAACAAGAACGAGCAAGAACAATCAATCACACCACAGAGTGTGTAATAGATGCAAAGTGATAACCATTCAATCTCACATATGATACCAGGTATAGGAAAACTCCAAGCACCGAGTATTTTACAATGTTAGTTTGGTAGTTGTGGTGACTGAATAGCAATTATGACATATGCCAATTAGTAAAAGGTATAACAAATTGAGTTGTGCTTACCATGGAATGAAAGATGAGATCGAGAAATAAGAATGTCATTTATCACCAAGGAATATAAAATACTTGAATTACTTGTCCAGAATATTTTGAGTACAGTAAAATACTTACTTCAGCCTCGGAGCGGGCCAGGGCAATCAAAGGTGCAACACCTCCTTCACGTCCAATGGCAATGCTGACGAACACCAATGAGAAAATAAAGCATTGATAAGTAAGCATAAAATGTGGGGCAAATTTCCCATTTTACCAGGATTAAAAAGCAACTACATCATTCAGCATAATGTAGAACTATTATACCAGGGTCTGAGAATGCATAATTGGGAGGAGTGAACTGAAGAATGAAATACTGATTACAGCTGACAAAGTTCATAAATGATTTCATATCTTCCAAGCACAGAGTGTTCGATCCGGTGTTGCTGCCAGACCACATTTTCTGATGTTATTATGGGCTTACATATCACAGTTGACTGACTGAAGATAGCAACCTTGCCTAGATTAAAGTAGGGTATTTTGAAAATCATCTCGATCATCCAAAGGCTCAACATACAAATTTTACTAACCAAGCAATCCCCCAGAAAAGCTTTTGCAAATGTTCCTCTTATTTTATTCTATGCGGTAAGTGTGAAATCTGTTTTCATACATCAACAAACATATAAATGGAGATATATGGTTCAAATAGAAATAATCTGTGAAAGGCAGAGCACGGAGAACATATGGGGTTGGGCACAGGGTAGTTGGCATCTTAAGCATGAACACGTTTTGTGGATCCTCTTATAGATAGTATTTCACAAACAATACCATATGACATACTTTAACCGCATCAGAAGCTTGTTCAAAAATCAAGTTGTAAACAAGAGAAAATGAGTTAGATATTATACACATATACATCATAGCGCATGTGTGATGTGTGTAACTTATGGAATTACCAGTTAGCTTCAGACACCGACAATCCCCAAAGAGCACCGGCAGCCCTCTCTTGCAGACCTGGAGAGGCATTTGAACAGGATTGTGCAAGGACAACCTACAAAAACAACAGAGCTTCAACATTACATTAAGTGAAAACTTTCTACCATGGACAAGTAAAACATATTTCATAATCCGGATGATATAAGCATCACTAAAAGAGATATGTTAAAGCCACGAACAAAGGAGGAACTTCCAACAATTAGACTCATCAATGTGTTACAACAAATTTTATCATGTAAAAGTAGAATTTTGACATGCAATCAACCATCCACAAGAAACTAGAAAGAATCAAGAACAGTTGTCAATAGCATGATAGATAACACTCAGCTACTTACGGTTAAAACACGCATAATGTGTTTTAACAACAAATTAAGGAACAAAAATAACATACATACTATACAATCAGCACCAATATGTTCTCTCACAAGAGGCAATACCCACCACCACTGTAATACTGCATTTTGATAGTTTCGTAAAAGCCAATCAACTCCATAATTGATACGATCAACTTCAAAACAAAAAGTGATCTAGCAAATATGCACTCATACTCCCATGTGGATTTCAACAGTGGTATTTCCATAGCGGGTTTATGAATTTATAGATGCGAGGTCATAAGATAACAATAATTTCCAGTGAAGAGATTTTATGAGTCTCCGTACCAATAAGTCTCTCAGCAACAGTGCTGCTTGGTTATTCAACAATTTCTTTCCTTTAAAATTTAAATACACATTTTGTTATGTGCTTTCCATGAACCACTTCTTAGTGTATCACGTAGTGCCAAAGACAGTCTAAGATGACAAAGAACAATTATCAACAGCTCCAAAAGAAACACCGTACCAATGCCTCAACGCCACCAGCTGCAGCAATTGCTTCCCGGTTCCTGTCATCAAATGATAGATTCCACAATGCACCAGCAGCCTCCTGCCTGTGTCAATGATTACATGCAAGAAAGCAGATAAAACCCATTTTAAAAAAAAAAAGCATAATCTTGCTTGCAAAGACAAAAGTTGAGGGCCATAAAGTTATTAATGAAGCTATAGACAGAAAATAAAAAGAGTTGTCAAAAGTAGTTTTTTTGATGTTTCATTGCCACTGACAATAATACCACCAACTTTGAAGTTTTTCTAAAGGGCTGGATTGAGGGCAGCAACATTTTATGTGACTAACAATCCACCCCCCAATCCGAAAAGTGAACCCTAAATTACATTCTTCCACAGTAATGCCGATAAATTTCATCCTTTCACATAACAAATATCTAACCTGTCATTGCAGTCCCACATATTAACTGCACATTCCTTAATAAATACATTAGCTAAGCTTTCTTCATATTTCTAATATTCCCACGATTGTTTTTTAGAAATATGGGGATTCTTACCTTAACCTCTTAGTGTTAATTAAGAACACTTTTATCTATCAAATCAATGTCCAACAAAACTGAAAGGCACAAAAATTCAATGCAATCATTCTATTATAGACAAGTCAAACAAAGAGGCAAAGAATGTTAGAAGATGTACCCATGCATTGAAATAACTAGTATAATGACTTCTGGAATTGAAATAAACTACCTGACACCCTCATGGGGCGAGCGAGTAAGTTGAACAAGGGCTTCAAGGGCACCTGCCTCTTGTCCAACAGCAGAATTGTTGCTATTGCTATCTCCATGAGCAGCCAAATTAGCCAAGGCGCGAGCAGCCTAGAGTATATCAGAAGAGACAACAAATATGAGCAAAAACACCCAAATTCAGAAACACAGAAGAATAGTCTAGCTTGGCTACACGACATGATATGAAGAAAAATACCAGAACTACACCAGAAAGTTTAATGGACAAAAATTTGGCTAGAATGAATAAAACACCAAAATAGCACCACCTGCTCTTGCACTCCCTCAAACTTGCAGCTGCGAGCAAGCATCACTAGAGCATGTACGCCGCCTGCCAATGCAACTTCCATACTACACTTATCATCAGCTGCCAAATTTGCTAAAGCACCAGCTGCACGCTCCTGAGAGAACAAAATGGGAAACAACACACAGCATAAGATATCACACAGCAGCAGCTCATGATCAATGAAGCATTCATGTGGGCAGACGGCAGCGCAGGTTA
Organism: Citrus trifoliata; assembly: GCA_018350135.1. Classification (NCBI taxonomy): domain Eukaryota; kingdom Viridiplantae; phylum Streptophyta; class Magnoliopsida; order Sapindales; family Rutaceae; genus Citrus; species Citrus trifoliata. Next base: position 43,108,106 of record CM031386.1, on the reverse strand, counting down.
AGAACATACCAGAACACCATCACCACCAGAGGACCATTTAAATATAAGATCAACTAGAGCTTTTACACCACCAGCATCAGCAATGGCACCCTGATAGAAGTTTCAAAGTCATTACTACTACAAATTTTACTCGTATGCCATGTGATGATAAACGATGAAAAGAAATGTACTTAACCTTATGCTCTTCTCCAACAGATAGATTCCAAAGACCTCCAGCAGCCTCTTCAGCTACCAGCCTGTTCATGGACCTAGCCAGGACAGCAAGGATATTGATTCCTCCTTCTTCAGCAACAGCTTTTGCAACTTTGGCATTAACAGACAAATTTGCTATAGCCTGCACAGTTTAAGAAAATGAGAATAATTATAGAAGACAAGTAGACAACTGGATGAAAATTAGTTGGCACAATTCAGTGACAGAATAGATGGGATATGATCATAATAATAATACCATAAAAGAATTTACCTTTGCAGCCTCTGACTGAAGCCCTTCCCGCCAAGATTTTGCAAGGTCCAGAAGAAGGCGTATGCCACCATCTTTCATAACTGCTTCAGCCCTTCCACAATCTATGCTAGCATTTTCATCATTAATGACGACAAAGGTTGCGAGTCCTGTAGCTGCCCTTTCTTGAACATCTGCTTGTGTGCTCTGCATCAAACTGAGCAACAGTCCTGCACCTTGCTTGAGCCAGAAATCATCCAAACCCTGGGGATTGCTCTCAGCAGTGCGTAGGAGTATATGGGACAAAATCCATTCAAGCCAAGTCATAATCTCATTTAAATTTTTATCTTTATTTTTTGAATTCCTCCAATCCAAAAACACATTCTTCTCGTTCTTTGTAGTTTCGGCAAATAGAGAAGCTAAAGCTTTAAAAATATCAGTAAAAAGGGCAAGTAACAATTTGCCTTTACTTTTAACTGCACTAATGTTGTTTTCCTCTTCAAGAACTGGACAATTCAAGGCACACAAAACCTTCAAGCTCTTGGATGAAGTTAACAATCTGGAAATGGTAATCGGTCCAACATCAGTTCTTGAAACATCCAACCCAACTAATTTGGGAAGCTTATGCCAAACCTGTGATACCACACCCCACTTCATATTTGAAGTCCCTGCCACCGAAAGAAAATGAACTGAAAGTACATTTCCCAATGCCACCTCATCAACATTCAGGCAGTCCAAAAACCCAATGTCTGTTAAATTTGGACAAAGCTTGGCCAAAGCATTGATAGCATCACCACAAATATCCCTAATCCCAGATAACCGGAGTTTCTTCAATTTGGGACAGCAAAGAGCTATTGCTTTTACAGCATCACTGGTGATTCTTTCACAAAAGTCAGGACCAAGTTGGAGGCTTTCGAGCGCCTCATGACGAGCCACAATCACAGATAGAGTTGCATCTGTTATTTTACGACAGTAATCGCCGCTTAATTCTCGCAAATTCCTAGCTTGAAGGTGTATTATTGAATCTGCAGACTCTGCACCTCTAAATGTAAGCTTCTGAAGATTCATACATCTAGAAGCAAGTGAAGCTGCCATGGCAATATCACATTTATGTGCACGAAGATCCAAGGAACTCCACAAACATGGAGAAGCACCTAAAGCTCTCCATGTCCTACATGTTGATGACAAGCTTGCCCGGTCTCTGTAATTCAGACATGACATCAACTGAATCACCGTATCATCAGGCAAACTAGTCCAATCGACAACTTCATTCTTCTCAGAACCTATAACCTCATCCTCAACTTCGGGGTAACTTGGCAAAACAACTTTCTCCTTCCCTCTCCTTGCCACTTTACGCCTCACTCTACGACTCATATCTCAATCAAATCCGAATAACAAGTACCAATGACCATTCAACCTTAATAACCCAAATCCTACAAAACAACTTTAGAAAACACAATGACCCATAAACTAAACTAAATAACCCAAAAACCCTAATCCGCAAACAAGCTACAGAATTCAATACACATCAACAAAAAAAGAAAATTTTGATATATCGCAAATTCCAAAGACTACTTATAGTGAAGACCCAATAATTGTACAATTGGATGTAGCGAGATTATCAAACTTTCAATGGTTTTATCAAACCCGAAAGCTCAATCTTTGTGGGTTTATAGATAAACCCTTTGAATCTAAAATCTTGTTTGCCTTTTATGAGATTGCATTCAAGAAAATTCAATTGTATTGAAGAAATAAATACTGAAGAAACACAGATTGAAAAAAAAAATAAAAAATCAAAGGAGACGAGTTAAAAAAAGGATTCAGGCGTACTAATGAGAGAGAACAAAAGCCAAACCCTGGTGAACTTTTGTCTTCGAACTCTCTTTGGGCAGAATTGTAAGACACAAGAGAAGGGATTGTGTTTGGGTTTGGACGTTTGGTACTTGTATTGTGTATGTGGGGATGGGAATATATAAAGAAAAATACGGATTAAGAGAATTACAACATTTATTTGCCGGAGATTAGAGATGAATTGTGTGAAACTACATAATTTATGTGTTAGTATTCATATTATAAAAAGAAAAAAAAATTGTATTAGTGTTCTGTTACATAAATTTAAATGATAATTTTTTTTAATTTGAATTTCCAATTTCCCTGCAGCATTTCCCATTAATTGTGATATTAGATTTCTTGCGATCCAAACAAAGATTAATCTATCTTATAATACTTATGTGTTACACAGCCATAAAGTTTTTTTTTTTTCTCTCTCTTTTGTTATAAAAATAGCAAAGTCTAAAATAATTTTTCTTTATAGTTCATTAGTTATTCATAAGCTTATAAAGTGTAACAAAAGATTATATGTTGTACCGGTCACAACTTTTTCATCATAGTTCACGAATTATCCATCACATTTTATAAATTTGATGTCACGTATCGCACTTTCGGCCATAAAATCATACGTAAACTTGTATAGCGAAAGATTTGTGCCCCATGATGAAAAGTTTGTAGCAGTTGTACTCCCACCCAAAGAATCGAGATCTGTATATATTTTTTATCGGTTGTGTATTTTCTGCAAATTTTAACTTTAACCATGCTTTGACTACCAATAATTCCATGTATATAGACTTCGGATTTGAAATTTGTTTCTTGATTTTTTCATGTATAGCATGGTAGTAACTGATCTCCACTTTTATAACTCCGGTACCAAAAGAAATTTTAGCGTTTGAACTAACACTAATAAATTTATTAGTAAATAACAACTAAATTTGTATGGCATTGATATTACAATAATCAATATCTTATATGAATTTCATTTGTTATGTGTGTGTGTGTATATATATATGTTCCAATCTGAAAATTTAAAGTGCAAGAACGTCCGGAAAAATACATAAATTGCGCGGTTTAAACACTTTAAGTTTTAAACCTTTAAAATCTCAAGATTTTAAAATTTTTCCGAATATTTTCCACACTTTAAATTATCCCGAACAAAAAAACTACTATATATATATATATATATATCAACTTTGTATATATAGCATCAGGTATATCACCTCACATAAGTTGTCATGCAACTTAATGGCAAAAAATTAGTGGAATAAATTGGTTTTCACTTTTTTTTTTTGTGTGTATATGAATGTTGATATTGACAATAATAAAAAAAATATTGTGATAACTTAGATAAAGTCGACTAAACTGCAACTCAAACTTTTATTCTCACAAATTTTGGAGGAAAATCTAATCCACCCATATTAATACCAGAGAAATTTACCTCTACCTAATTTTATGTTGAATTTTATTTTACATGTATTTCAGCACTTTTTGCTACCCAATTTAAATGCAATTGCCTTTTATAAAGCTCTGGACTATAACACGAACGCTATAGTGCATTGATTCATTATTAAGTGCCTGTTTGGTATAATTTATTTAAAAGTTATAAGTGCTTATTTAATCGTATAAGCACTTTTTAAAATTTTTTATGGTGTTTGGTTTTTTTTTAGTAGAGTTTTTTTTAGCTTAAATAAGCTAATTTACCTCTATTAGAAAAAGCCCAAAATTTGAGGTTTTGAGAGTAGAGGTTAGAGAGTTTTTCTAAAAATATATAATATATAAAATATTACACAGTTTAATGGTTCAAAAGTATTTTTTTATTGACAACCAAATATTCAATGATTTTTTGTCAAAAAGCTCTATTGGTATAAGCTCTACTGCTATAAGTTCTACTGTTATAAGCTCTATTTAATAAGCTGTACCAAACGGAGCCTAAATTCAAAGCCACAGATTTGCCACTGTCAAAGATTTTCGGCAGATACTATATTGATATTTCAATAACAAAAAGTTATATAACCTGATATGATATTATTATTAGAAAAAATTAAAGAGTTGGTCATAGAAAAATCTCTTAAAAAAACATATATTTTTCATAACTTTTAATAATTTTTTTATGTTCAAATTGAGGAAGGAATGGAAGACGATCATTATTAAATCGGTTTTATATTTTTACGATCAATTAAGTTATTATTGGAGACTAAGATTAAAATAAGCGGCTTATTTTATAAATTTTGACAAAAATAGCGTTTGATAAATTTTTTAAATGTTGCTTATTTAATAAGTTTCTTTATTTAATGGCACCTTTTAAAGGCATGTAGATGGTTCCTTAAAAAAAAAACTAATGAGATAAGTCATTACACATTTTTAAAATTTCTATTATAAACATAGTATTTTAACAAAAATACATTTATATCTCTTTTTAATAAAATCTAATATATAAATAAAAGAAGATTTAAAACAATTATGTCTTTTTTTTTATAAAAATAAATATATAAATAAAGAAATTTAAAACTTTTGTGTATTTTGGTTATTAAAAAAAATAAAGTAATACTTCCATTACAAAATTTACTAAACCCGTATACTATATTTTTCAATCATACATCTACTATAACAACACAATTTGCTAGACATTGAACAACATTTTAATTAGCAGCTTATTTCATTTGTTAAACACAAACAATTTATTTCATTAACCACTCCCCCGTTGCAAAACTAGCCCTAAATTGGAACATGTTGAAATTGATAAATAAAAAGAGAGAGAGAGAGAGAGGATACTTGAAATTATTGCTATAAGGAATGCAACAGCCCTTTTCGTGCTTGCAAATGTATGGGTGATTATCACCATTTTTATTCAATAAAATATCAAAGTGAATGAATAAGTCGTCTCAAACTCAAGCAATCACAAGTGATATAAATACGATTAAAAAAGTATATACATAATTATTTATTTTTAATAGGTTGATATTGTCATATTTGATTACATGAATTGAAAGAAATCTTAATTAATAATTTCAAGTGTATCAGATTAAGGTCGGAAATTGCAATTATTTTTTTTAAATTACATTGTTGACATTTTTAACTGGAGTGGAGCTTCTAACATCATTTTAAAACTGTTAGGAACCCCACTTCTAATTCTTTATATCTCTTTCCTTAATTAAATAAAAATAAATAAAATTACAATAGAATTTTAATCAATCTTCACTATCATTTAAAATAAGTTAATTATACACACACACACATATATATATTATCAGGCAATTTATTTCTGAATCATTTCAAAATTAATTTAAAAATTATTTTAATTTTATCAACAAAATTAATTTATCATATATTAAGATTAAGAAACAGTTAAGAGTTTTATGACTTATCGGATATTTTAGTTTAATTAAATTTATATTTATCCTTCTATGTAATTTTCAGTAACATTAAACTTACGATTACAAAAATGGCATGTTACAAGAACATTAAAGGGGTGTGAAAAGCATTGCTCTTCAAACTGGAAAGAACTCTAATCGTGGATTCCCATCCCAGCAACCCAGTTTGTAAAATCTAAGCCCGGCCCATTAAATACAATAACTATTGTAATGGAGCACGTGAGGAAATAGCAGCCTAACGAACTGCACTTAAGCGAACCGGATGAAGAAAGAATTCGGACATATAAATATAAGTAGCTGCTAAAGTTAATCATGACACGTTGACGTTGTTCATCTCCGATAATTAATAAACTTAATCAATCATGGGCGGTGAAAACGTTCAGACCGAAAAAAGCAACAATAATTCGTCATCGTCATCATCACCATCTGCGTCAGATCCACCACCCACGTGTTTCTCTCATTTCTGGTCTTCAGCTCTCCGAGCCAAAACCCTAACTGCTCCGTCCGTCCGTACAAATGATGGCGAAGGACTTTTACGGCGGCTCGGACTCTTTGAACTGGTGCTCATCGGCGTCGGCGCGTCTCTCGGTGCCGGAATATTCGTTGTCACCGGCACCGTCGCTCGCGACGCCGGTCCAGGTCCGTTATTTGCTTGCTCAATACTTTGACTTTCACGAATTTACTTGGTTCACTTTTCCCTTTCAATAATTGAATTCAATTCCTTATCGAGTATTATCAGAGCAATAATTCCTTGTACATTAAAATTTAAAATAATATTACATGGTACAAAGATTGATTCGACTGACATGGCACCTATCATTAATTGCCAGTTGCCAGGTGTCCAAGTAGTGGTGGAAACTATTGGGTGAATGCAATTGTAGTTATGAATTTTTATGACTTAATGTGTAGCATTGTACTAATTTTTCATGTATGCATATGGTTGTTCTGCTCAACGTTGCTTATTGATTATTTGCTTTTGGTACTGCAGGAGTTACAATTAGTTTCTTACTTGCTGGGGCAGCTTCTGTGTTAAATGCACTTTGTTATGCTGAGCTGGCATCTCGTTTTCCTGCCGTTGTTGGGGGAGCATACTTGTATGCATATACAGCATTCAATGAACTTACAGCTTTTCTTGTTTTTGCACAACTTATGTTGGACTACCATATTGGTGCAGCAAGCATAGCACGAAGCTTAGCTAGCTATGTAGTTTCAATTTTGGAGCTCTTTCCCTTTTTCAAAGAAAACATACCAAGCTGGATTGGACATGGTGGTGAAGAGTTCTTGGGAGGAACTCTATCTATCAATATATTAGCTCCAATTCTCCTTGCACTTCTGACTATAGTTTTATGTTGGGGTGTCAGTGAATCTTCTGTTTTGAACTCGTGCATGACCGTTGTAAAGGTGATCCATCATCTCACCATCCTTTTCTTTTCCACTCTTATTTTGTTAAAGGTTACTTGCTTTCATTTCTTCACGATACAGTTACCAGTCTATTTTTTTTTATGCAATTTTTTTCAGTAAAAATTGCATAAACAGAAGACTCGAGTCCCTGGTGTGGTTAAATCAGCAATAATATTTAGACTCCAATTCTACTGCAGGTTATCATTGTCATTGTTGTAATCTTTGCTGGTGCTTTTGAGGTTGATGTTTCCAATTGGTCCCCATTTGCTCCAAATGGTTTCAAAGAAGTATTGACTGGAGCTACTGTAGTATTCTTTGCGTATGTAGGGTTTGATGCAGTTGCTAATTCAGCTGAAGAATCTAAGAAGCCTCAGGTGTGTATTATATAATCCAAAATGATGTCAAGTTGTGAAGATCTTTTGTTATGTTTTCTTCAATTGATTGCGTAAATTCATTCTTAATAGCTTCCATTTCATCCTTTTTACCTCCTAATTTTGACGTTTCAGCGGGATTTGCCGATAGGCATCTTGGGAAGCCTTCTTATATGTGCTGCATTATACGTCGGTGTCTCTTTAGTTATCACCGGGATGGTACCTTACAAATTCCTTGATGAAGATGCTCCTCTGTCTGATGCTTTTGCGTCCAGGGGTTTGAAATATGTTTCAGTGTTAATCAGCTTTGGTGCTGTGGCTGGACTTACAACAACCCTCCTTGTTGGTCTTTATGTTCAGGTGAGTGGATTCTCGGAGTTCATTATTGAGATGTCCTTACCATGTAACCTTTGCAAAAGTAAACGACTTGGATGTTTCTATGAACAGTCACGGTTATATCTTGGGCTTGGAAGGGATGGCCTACTGCCTTCTATATTTGCTAAAGTGCACCCAAAACGGCACACTCCTGTTCATTCCCAGGTTTGGGTTGGCATTGTTGCTGGTATTTTGGCAGGGCTATTTAACGTGCGTGTGCTCTCACACATTCTTTCAGTTGGCACATTGGTAGGTCATAGTCAGTTCTTGCCTTTGATATATTTAGTGTATATTCTGAAATTATTGCCTACTTTTATGCCATTAGGCTTGACCCTACTTTCTTGCTTTCAGTTTCATTCATGATGCATGATGATGTTGTAGGATTTCCAAGGAAACTAATATTTGTCATGTGGAGCTTACTTTTTCCATTGGCTGGTTTAAGACTGGCTATTCTGTTGTTTCCGCGTGTGTTATAGCACTTCGTTGGAAGGATAGGACATCGAGAAATGATTCATCAAGATTGACTTCAGCCTGGCGGGAGGGTGTCATTTGTCTTATTATAATCGCTTGTTGTGGTTTTGGAGCTGGACTGTTTTATCGTATTAATGCTTCATATATTCTTCTGATAGTAGCAGTTGTTATTGCAGTACTCGCTTCTGCCATGCTTTGCTTACGACACGTGAGTTATAAACCTTTACTCTCTATATAAAATGATGTTCTTGTAATTAGTGGCATAAAGCATTAACATGGACACAAAATAGTTGGTGATGGCTCCACTCACTAAATGCAGCTATTTTCAATTTTTTGAACCTCATGCTTTGGGATTCTGGGCTCTTGCAGCAAATAATAGATATGGATAGCTAGTGGATACTGGTATTTAGAAAAAATTTCATCAATATGATAACAGTTTAGGGTAGGGGGTGGAACCATTGAAGTCATAAGTTATAAAGGGCTTGTTGATGGGCATTGTAAATAATGAGCTGCCTTTATAGTTGTTTAGAAGTGGTCATTGTTCTCTGGTTAATTACTTCAGTTGTTTGAATTTTTGAATGCCCTGTACACTTCCTGTAATGTTTTCATTATTTTACCTCCTCCTATTTATGTCTCAGGGTTATTCGGATCCTCCAGGGTTTTCGTGTCCTGGGGTTCCCCTTCTGCCGGCTGTTTCTATTTTCTTCAACTTGTTCCTTTTTGCTCAGGTATTCTTCTACCCCACTTTTGCATCCTGTACCTTCCTAGAGTCACAATTACGTACAAAACTGATGGAGAAATATCTAAGAATTTAGAGTAGGGAAGGATATTTGTGATAATTATCTTGACTTTCATGCAGTTGCACTACGAGGCATGGTGGAGATTTGTTATTCTCAGCTTCATATCAATTGGTTTATATGCATTTTATGGCCAGTATCATGCAGATCCAAGTTCAGATACGATTGTTTACCACAGGGTAGCTGTAGCAGAAGCCCAGTAACAACATGATAATGAAATATAGGACTCTTCGAGCCTGTAACTTGTGCACAATGTAGTTTTTCTTGTACATACTGAATGGGCCAGCCCCTTGTATCAATAATACTTCTTTTGGCTAGGTATTGTTAAAATTATAGGTAGCTAAATGTGATGAAGGAAAATTCGGAAATATTCTCTTATCATTAGGCTGCATCACTATGTTAACAATATTTGCTTTCTCATAACATTATGGATGTGAATAATGATTTTTAAGGGACTTTTTACTGTCTTAGCATATTTGGTAATATCGTTAACGCACATACTATTTTCGTTTTTGGTGGACGCGGCTATAAAAATCCCAAAATCTTCAATGAGATCGTGGCCTCAAAACCGCCGATTTCCTTTTCACCTAAATTGGATGCATGATTGAACAAGAGGCCCAAAAGAAAGAAAATATTGGCACTGAAACGACATAGAGGACTTTTGCCGTAATCGATTGCTTAATTAGCAAACATGAATTTTCATTGGAGCTCTGATACATTTCCAGAAGTGAGAAGGCAAATCAAAGACAAGAAATATTAGATATTAGCCCCATCAATTACACACGACATCAGAGTAAAAGCCAATGGTCCTCCTTTGACAATCCTGCACGCTTAGCAACTCCACATCAAACACTTCAAACTGTTTTGCGCTGAAAAAAGTAGAAGGCCCTACCTGCACAATACAAGATAGTTACTTAGTGATGACGTTCCGAGTCAGTATTTGAGCAAAGTTTAGCAGTATGCATATGCTGATCATATGTATTCTTGATATATTTGACTAATTGGTAGCATATAAGAAAAGGAGGCAGAAAGAATGTTGAAAGTCAAAGATGAAAGGAGATGAACAATTTCAGTTACTGACTGGTGGTCCAAGTTCTGGAGGAATGATTATCCTCCTTTTTCCTCCTGGTCTCATGTCTCGAATTCCTTCCTCAAATCCTGCATAAGGTTTTTGTTTCAGCAATTTCTAGCATTTTTATGATCTCTGTATGCACAGTAAATTGTTAAATTCTCTACAGATTATCTCTTTCAACCTGGAACTAATGCATTAGTGCCCATACGAATTCTGGCAGGAGAACCCTGTAAGTAGGTGCTGTCAATCCGTCTGCCCGACTCATTATAGCCAATATAGTGGAAAATTACCTGCAAAGAATGTCAAGTAAGTCGTGCAGCTCATGAGTGGCTAGAAGTATTCTATGGTTAATGGCTTAAATTTGTTACTTCTGTTCATCACAGCCAATTTTTCTCAGAGTAAAATTGTCAAAACATTTTAAACTAGTCAGTTTTAATATGTGCAGCCAATTCTTAAAATGATTCTTAAACTGCTCGTATTGAAATATCGTAACAAGAACAAGAAGATATTGCTTCCAAAGACGACAAAAGAAAAACCTGCTGACCATCCTTTGGGCAATCACCTTTACCAACTTCAAAATCCCGGTATATAAGCCCCGAGTCACGCTTTATGTAATTCTCTGATGTTACTACCTTAACTTCAAAACCTGATACAGACCCACAAACATCACTGCTGATTCCTCCAATCTCTAACTATTTGTGACAAAACTCTCGGAGAGACAAAGAGATACTGCTACTGTAATATCATTACAATTTGAAAATTTTGCACCGGACAGATTATTCAAAGAAAACTGGCAATTTCTAAAGATGTTATGCTATAGTTTCCAGAAGATGGAAAAATCTGAGATTGCATGAAACTGACCTTCTCTAATAAAATTTGGAAAACCTTCTGGCGCACTATTTTCTTTCTGCATCCGTTTGTTTTGTTCTAACAAGCGTTTTTCATCATAAGGGTTCTTACTCTTCGTCTTTCCAGAAGCAGATAAAGTTGGGAACAAGCCAGATGAGAACAAAAGGAAAGGGACAACCCTCCGCTTCAATTTTACCTTGCAATGGAATCTAAACTTGGCAAAACATTAGATGATAAATAACAGTAAGAAACCCAAAAAGTTATAGATAAAATGAGGGGCCGGGATCTAAGTCCTAACCCATTATCTTTCAAGTTGTGACTTGAGCTGCAATGCACTATATGCTTCTTTTGAGGAAAGAAAGTTCGTAATGCGTGAAATGTCGAAAAGCAATTACCTGCAAGAAAATTTGAGAAGAAACACATTTATTTAACAAGGAAGGAAAGAGAAGAGGAAAGATAAATCATACGAATGAAGCAGGAGCACCTTCGTTCACATTGTAATTTACAAAAAATCATCCGAATGAAGGTTTCTTCATATACCCAGAAAAATAATTAGACAAATAAACTGAACCCATAAGAAATGCTCGGGTATTGTGTAAAAATTTCCAAAATCCATACTCTAACAAATGCTTTTAATCCCATATTCCAATTTCAGTGCAGAGACAAACTCACAAGCAAACACGAACTCGAAAAATTACCGAGAAAATGAAAAAAATTTCTATAAACATGTAACGTAAACACGAAGAGAGGGAGAGAATAGCAACTTACAGGGAAACGAAGGGACAGGTAGAGAAGAAGAAGATGACGACAGAATCATCTGCATAGCTTCCTACTTCCTAGTACTAACTGAAAATACTCGTTCCCTGTTGCTAGTTTATCGCTATGTGTTAAGTATTATCTTTGGCTCGCTGTCCCTGCTCTTGTTGAATATAATAATAAATATCATTGAAACCACATCATTGCTTCAGTTGATTCGTGGTGATATATAAATAAGATTAATTATTTATTTATTTATTAACTATCTATTAACAGTTAAATTATTTATTAATCTTTTGTATCTTGCCGTGCGGCGCTGTGTCACATACAGGATACAGCGGCATTTGAATTTTTTATTTAAAATTCATTGGCTGTTGGATTTCTAATGAGGCAATCCAACGGTCACTGCATTTTGCAGTTAAATCCGGCTACCGAAACAGGCGGTGAAATATTTGATTAGATGGCAAAGCCAATGGCAATTATCAGATGGCTGCTTGTACTTTACCTAAATTCAAAATAAAGCTATTTAAGTTAGAACATTATCAGACCCCCTCGGGGTAACACGAACAATGTTAAATAAAAATTGGAACCGTCAATTTTTTTTTTTTTTAAGAATGAGGAAAGTTAATATTAATGAGCATAATTTTTATACTTTTATAAATCCAATTCATCCTAAACCAATTATAACTATTATAACAAACTTTATAATTACTCATCAAATTTTCAATAAAATCAATAGAACATAATTAATTTTGTATAAATAATATAAAGCATCATCATATGGAGTATTAATTTGATTTTTTAGTAACAAGGTATAAATATAAAGTACCATCCTTTTGTGTTTTCTTATGATATTTTGAGTAATATGCATACGACTTCTTATGCATGTAAAATTATCTCATAGAAATTGAACAGGTTAAAAATTATTTCATGTAACCTTGAATGTTTATTACATAATATATATTATACATATGAAATTGTGATTAATGGTATAACAACACTCAATATTATATCCGATCATTAAAAAAAAAACTCAACAATGTTATTTTTTTAATTATAGTTTAATAACAACAATTAATTCCCTCTCCACTCATGTGAGCATGATTTTAACATTACCACTCTTATTTTTTACACATAATATTATGGTTTTATGGATACAATCAAGAGTAATATTACACTTTATATAATTTGTATTTTAAATGATGAGTCACCCTAATGATAGAGGTTATAAAATTAGCACATTAATAATAAATAATAAAGTCAATTGACACTTTTTCACACAAAAACTAATGATGCATGACACATAACTTAATGAACAAATTGTGAATTTTAATTGTGCACAAAATTTCGCCATTAAATGCACAAATTTGTATGTAATTAGTTTTTGTCTTGTTGTTTTCATATCTTGCATTAATTATCTCTTGAGATGTTTATTAGTTGAAATTTATTTTTTAGATGAAACAACTCTCTGGGAGGAGAAAATAAATTAGAATTTGAGGTAAGAGTTGTTATTAATTATGAAATTTTTTATCCTTTTCTCCATAAGCCATCGGCTTGTTCGCTAGTTTTGAGTGTATTGGGACTTTTGCTTTTGATGGTAGTAGTTGATACTAATTATTAAATCTTGATGATGAAAATTGCTGTAAAATTGGCTGGATTTGTTTTTGTTCTACGCAGTACGCATCTCGGCGGCCATGGCCATTATATTGTTTTTGTAATTTTTTGTACTGTTTATAAAGTATAAAAATTCTACAATATCTTTTCGAATTGGAAATAATAAAAATATAATTTTTATTATATTAACCGGTTAAAAATCAGTCGTATTGCTTGTTTGCAAGTGTTGTATAAGATACGGTGGGGCATGTCAAACGGACCCAGTTTTCTTTGATATGTTTTCCACCTTTTATTTCTTTTTTTTTTATCCTAACAAAAATAAACAAATTATTGGCATCCGCTACAATGACATGATTATGATTTTTTTTTCTTTAAACAAAAAAAAAAAAATTGTCACTAAATCGACAGTGAGACCTCAAAGTTTCAAAATTGGATGCTTAAACCTCAAACTCTCAAACTCCACACGCAGGCGAATGATTGATTATATTACATTCCATTTTTTAATACGGTTCTTACCCTAACATTTAAAATAAATCAAACATTCATCTATCAATTTACTTGTCACTTTCAATTATTAAATGTTATAATAATTTTATTAGTTATAAGATTCATCATCTAATATATAAAGTGACATATGTAACTAAAATAACAAGAAGCATGAATTATTATATAGAAGAGAATAGAATTGTATGTTTGCAATCATATTACATGGAAAAATAATTGAAAAACCCACTGTATAATTTATAGTGTGTTTATTAATTTATAACAGGAATGAGATTATTAGAATAAGAATTACTACATTATTTTTTTATAAAATTAATTAGAGGAATGGGAATCAACACATGGGATCCATATTATTGTTGGGAATCAAAAATGAGATTCTGATTCCTAAGATTATTCTCCCGTCATTCTTCTCATTCTCAACTTAACAAAGAAATAAATATAAAAAACAAAAAACAAAGCATTTCATCAACTTGCATTCAATAAAAATATAAGCGCAAAAAATTAGATGGAACAGTGGCAATGGATATCGACATCTCAATAAACCCAGATGTCAACACTAAGACTCCCTAATTGATCATTCCCCACTGAGTTTCTGAGCTTCTGTCTTGACGTTTTATGGTCCTCATGCCACCGAGGCCAGAGACATGATAGTCTAGCAATAGCTGATTGACTAGCAAACTGAACCTTGCAAGCCAAGCTCAATTCTGCCAACCTATGATTCCCTGCTACACCCGAGTCATAGCTAGCATCATATCCATCAAGGTCCGTTTCGGTTACAACCACTACAGAGCCGTCATCAAAGGATTCTGAGTCCTGATCCACGGGGAAAGGTAGAGATGTCCTAAATGTAATGCAGTCAGAGTTTCCAGTTTTCTTCACCTTGAGAAGATAGTAGTCTTGAACAGCCTGCATTATGACATTGCATCAAGTGAACTCAGGAATAAACTTCATTAAAGGAATGCTTGAATTCCGGACCTATCCGTACCTGCCACTGGGAATAGGCCAAAAGTACCCTCGGCCTGATAGATCTCACATACTCGTATGCAGCTTCAGGAGCCATTTGTCTGTGCTCCACCTGTAATGAAAACAGCAATCTCAATTTGAGTTGAAATTGCAAAGTATCTCATAATTAGATTGAATTTATTATCAGTACACACCAGGTAGCAGAGAACAATGGTTGTGCTACGCCCTCGACCTGCTTTGCAGTGAACATATGTTGTCTTCCCGAGAGATGCATTTTCTTCAAAAGACACAAGCATAAATAAGTATACATTAGTAACATAATGAAGGATTGCAAAGTTAAGAGTAACTCTGCTGGGTAAGAGCAGTGAGATTGTATTAAAGCTATGCCAGCAAGACCAATTATGTATAAAATAATACCACTCAGAAATCATATTGCAGATCAATTGTTTACTTAAAGCAACCAAGAGAGAATAAGACAATTGTAAAATAAGTCAACAAGGCACCTCCAGTTGCGGCTTGGTTCTCAAACAATTTGCTTTGCATCCCTCAAAATAGAAATCAACAGCTGGTTATTGTATGGAAGGACACCACCAATTTGGAAAATGAGAAGAAGACAAAGCAGGGCTTTAATTTAGTGGCTTTTCAATATTAAATTGGCAGAACCCATTGAATTATGATGTTAGAAATGAGACTCAATCTATGGTTCAGTTATTGAAAGTGGAACAAGCAGCACAATGCAAATCCTAACATATAACTTCATTCAAGTTGCAACATTTAACTTAATAGGATCTTAAACTTAAGCAGTTCACAAGCAACGAATGACACATCCTTGCAAAGCATACAATTTTAAGAGAGCATTACCATGTATAAAATCTACAGCTTGGCATATGTCAGCAAATGAAGGAGCAAAAAGATAGTCTCGTGTCGGAATCACCAGATGATCAATGTTGTGATCCTAAAGAAACAGTTAAATAAATAGTTTATAAGCATTGAGGCATACATATATGGAAACAAATGAAAAAGTTCGGAGTACCGCTGATCTGGTACATTTCTAAATCAGGTTAAGCCAAAATATATATAAAAACCATAACCAAATGTCCAAATCCTATATAGCGTCTCAGCATGATGTACTGGAGAAAATACAACAAAAGATTGTAGAATTTTGCAGCAAATAAGATGCTAGAAAAATGCAGGACTATCTCTGTTTAAAGACAAATACAAACATAGATGATGGATCTTGCGAAAAATAGTACTTCCGCAATAGAAGCAAACTGGAAGATGCATATCTTGAGATTGCTAGCCAGGTTAAACGAGTACATCCTTGTAAATCACTCTCGCTCAGAGGCAGCTTGGTAGGGTTGTGTTACAACTACATAGTGAATGCCTAACATAAGCCAAAAGACCATGAATAAAGTGGCAGTTTGGGGGCCAAGCTCTGATGAAGTGGTTAAGCATAGCAACATCAGGAGACAGCAAATAGTCTGGTTACTAGAAAATGCTTCTGAAGGCAACCTTCTAGAGCTTTTAGCTATTGCTTAGATGGAAGCAGCCACAATTAATGAAACTATGAACCCAAATTATATACTCACATGATATACCGATGTTGGGACCAATGTTTCATATGATTCGTTTAATGTCACCACTCCAGAAACACCAAGTTCCTTCAAGCGCAGAACATCAGCGGGAAATGGAACAGCACCTAAAATAATAAACTGATACAATAACCCATCAACACAAGGATTGAGAAGATATAAACATAAAATCCCATGAGTTTTTTTTTTTTTTGGACCCAAAAAAAAAAAAACTTCTTTGACAAAATCATCTATTCAAAGGGGGAAAAAAATCCTTATAAACACGGCGATATGTAGTATGTTAATTATATATAATCCACTATCATGTCACAACAATAAAATCTAAAAATTCAATAAAAAATTTAATAGCAGTAGCTAAAAAAAAATAATAATGGGAATTTTATATAATTAATCTTATAGTGAGCGAATTATACCTGGTCGACTCGATCCCACCATCGAAATTCAGATTGAATTTTGTTTCGGACAACATTATACAACAGAGTCGGGTAAAAAAGAAAGCGAGCTCCCGCTCCAACCAAAATGCGTTTAGCATCCGAAACGACAACGTCTTTAGTACAAGAAAGATCACCGTTTAGTTGATCATGATCTTGATCTTCCCAGCTTTTCACTTCCTCAATATACATTCCTCAACCCGAGAAGTAATAATAATAATAATAATAATAATAATCGAACAATTAATCGTAAATTACTAAAAATCTTCAAAGGAAAATAAACTCGAATCAACATACACAATTCGAGATTAGAATCGAAAACATACGACACGAAAAGTTATGATTCCGCAGTCGAATCGGGGTAAATAAGATTAAAAAAGAAATAAAAAAATTCATTGATTCAAGAATGTGCTTGTTGTTGATGAAAGTTTCCCAGAAAACTAAAGACAAAAAGAGTAAGATTCTTCAAACCGGATGCGACAAAATCGAAGAACAAAAGAGGAAATAGGAGAGATTGCGAATATTGTGGAGCTAATTGTCCAACTCGGACAAGATTTCAAAGAAAGTTGTTTCCTTTTATTTTATTTTTTTCCCTTTTTTCCTATATTACTTTTATTCAGCTCCTTTAGACTTCTTGAGCTTTCCTTTTCTCTCAACAAACCCTCGAAAACGAAATTAACGTTGCACGTCATTTGAGTGAAGGAACCCAACATTTTATTTATTTATTTTTATTTTTTTTCATTTATCTCCGTTTCGAAACGGAACGGAACGGCATAAGAGCATTGTCGGACCCTATTTTGACGGCCCCGTCGACTAAATACGGTTGGTTATCTTCCCTCCGTTGGAAGACCTATTCGATTTTGATTAACAACACCGTATTGGCTTGGCGGTTTAATCTTGTGTCAGCAAAACGCAGATAACGCCACCGTTTTGGAAGCCTTCGCGCTAATTGTGCAGTCTTAGTTCATTTTTTTTATATATTTTAAACTCTTGGAATTGGTTTCATTCGATGTTCAGATAGAAAATCTTTCGGCGCCAAAACGTCAAATGTAACTTGATAAGCAAGGAAATAACCGTTTATGATCGTTGGGCACAACACCAGTTATGGTCCAGGCGTAAAAAGATTAAAACGGTTCAAAATGCAGCACTGTTTTAGATATCTAGCTGCGGATTTTCAGTTTCACACCATATTAAGATTTTTTTGTCCTAATTAAAATTGCTTCTTAATTTTACACGAGGCATCCAAGCAGAATGACCGAGTAGATGCAACAAAGAAGGTTAACAGTAGAGGCCGTACTACGGTACTAGTTTATCTATCTATACACACTACACAGTCAATGTGTTAGATGATATATATATATATATATATATTGCAACTGCTCGTATCTTTTAAAATATAGATTCGCTTTATACATCATATAGTGGTGTATTAATGTTTTTATTATTTTTTGTTCAATTAACTAATACACTGTATGACGTGTATAAGAAATCTATATTTTGAAAGAGATGACGTGAGAATGATTATACATCTAGATACACATGTTGAACCGGATTCTTATTTATCTGCAAATGTATGGATGTAAGGCCATTCGAGTAAAATTCTCACCCATAACAATGCTTTGTATTCTGATTAGGATGAACACCAGACATCTGCAGAAGCAATGGATTTCTATTCTGACATGTAACAAATTTTATTTATTGGATATTTTCGCAATTAAAATGAAAATTGGTTACAATGATTATTATTTTCTTTTCTTAATTGGTCTAATAGACCTGGCATATATAATATGAGCACCCTGTTAGCTGTAGTATGGAGGCATCACCAAAATCACCTACGCATACATATAACTGAAAGATTAGCTTTGGCAAATACGAGCGTAAGTCAGGTCTATTTCCTATATAAGATATAATTCACTGTATGTTGTTTCGGAGGCCTCAGCATCGCTGTCGTATGCAATGAATGATTATTATGTAACACACTTCATGAGGGTTATCCATTTTTCGATCTGTATGCGTAACTATACTTTAAAAAGATACCAGAGCCATTAACAGAAGGAGAAAAACTTCGCAAATTCAAAACAACTTCAATCACATTGATAAAGGAAACTACTCTCAGTTCAATTTTAGGGCTTGCGGGCTACATAAAGTTCTTGAAACCTACTGAGTATTTCTTCTCTTTTCCGCATCATTCTTCTTAACCCTACACTTTCTTCTATATATCAATCACCATTAGCCACTGATCACTTTCTTCACCCCCAAGCCATTGCATCTCTCTTCTTATAGAAAACATCTCTAACTTACACCTCCAGCGGTCCATGTCAAAGCAGCGACTTGTTTGAAATGCTAAGGCAGAGAACTTGTGCTCTTCTGAAGAAGCTAAATAGGAATTTTAAAAGCTAAGTAAAAGCTGCACATAGTCTACAGAAATTGTAAGCAAAAAAAATCATAATTTGAAGGTTGAAGTTTTCAAGGACTAAATAAAAAAAAAAAAAAAGCGAAATACATAAGAAACTCGTTCACAGGAAACTAGGAATGGCAGTTGTGATTCTTCTGTGAAGTTGGTGGATACAGAGGCCACAAAGGCACAAACTTCCACCTTCATCACTATATAATAAAAAAACACATAAAAAGGTATAAAAGATGTAAAAAAATGTGCATAAGGGAAATTAGGAAATGGAAATTCAAAAGACTTAAACAAACTGTTAGAAATCTACAGAGCACCATGAGCATGTTGTACTCATCTAAAATGGTGATGCTTATGCCCTCTGGATTTGCTGATTGATGCCATTTTCTGAAGCCTGATCTGCTCTCTAAATCTGGCTATGAATTCTCCTGCTTTCTTATCAACCTCATTAGGATCAGGTTCAGCATCATTTCCACTGTTAGTCATCGGATCAGGTTCAGCATCATTTCCAATGTTAGTCATAGACCCTTCATCTGACTTGACTTCATAATTTTCAGCCTTACTCTCTGATATTTCTTTAGATTCTACAGCAACCCTCTGACTATGTTCTTTATTCTTCCTCTTCTGAAACTGAGAATGTGTTGGCTTTGGCATAGAAAAGTGATAATCAACATCCTGTTTTTTGGCACTAGCTGATAGATTATCAAGGCCTCCATTTGCCATTTCATTTTTTCCTTTGCACACTGCCTCAATTTCTTCCTTTGGCTTCCCAACATCATTGCTAATACAATTCCCAGATTTCTCTCCCCTTTTCGCTGCCCCAGGTTCATATCTGCGAGATCTAAAAGTCCTAACGGATTTACCCCTTGATGAAGCTTTGTCCGAACTTCCATTCCATTTCAAAGAACCTGATCTCCACTCTTGATTATCCAATTGATCCTTTCTTTGGCTCTCATCCCTATTCTTCGAGTTATCTTCAAAGCTTTTCTGTACATTCTTCTCAAACAAAGAGCCACTAGTATAACGTCTAATATGGAATGCATTTAGTGAAGCTTTAACATTTGTAGGCATACTAGCTGGAGGATAAGAATTCCGATAACTCTGTTCTTCTCCCAAGTCTTCCACTTCCTGGTTTTCTAACTCTGAACTAACAGCATGGGAGGGAGAAAGCCTATTTGGTGAATCAGACATTGAACTGATTTGGGAAGAAAAATTTTCAGTGGACCAAAAGGACTGCGATTTCAGTGATTCAAACTGAGTTTCATCAACCGAGTGAGGCCTAAAATGAGAAGGATGAGAAGCAATACCCACATTTTCTCTCATTTCCATTCTGCCAGATATCGAACGCCATGGAATTGGCGAAGATAATGCAGCACTTCCACCTTCATTGAACTTGTTCTCCAAGTTCAAAGCACTCATCTCACCAAATGTGTTCTCGATGCTCTCCTTAGGACTAATTGATGAATAAGTCGAAACTGAACTAGACTCAGTCCCATTATTAATTTCAGAAAAATCTTGGTTTCTTACTCCCGATCTCAGACTCCTAACGGGTAAACCCAAAGGTTTGTGATCCATCATCAACTCAGATTCACCATATTCATTGACAGCACAATTTTCTTGATTCACTACAACCGTTGATTCAGACTGAACATACTGTGAATAATTCCATGCTTGACTCACATTATTCTCACTACACCCACTGGGGTTTTGAAACCAAACTTCAGGATTCAAAGATCTGACTTTGCTCTGGTCACCAATCACAGAGCTTCCACTATCAGAACACCCAGTTTGGTAAACATATTTTTCATTAAATCCATACGAATTATCAAACCCATGATCAAAGAGAGAAGAAACATGAAGCACTCTAGACACATATGAGTACGAATCATCGGTGTTATTAGAATGAGTTTCAATGTCGCCATCATCATTTCGACGACAAAATAAGCCATAGGACACAGCAAGGCCAATGAATAAAAGATGAACAAGCTCCCAAAACTTGGTGAGTACAGTTTGATTGATGAAATCAGGAGCTTGTGAAGGGAAAAGTGGAATAGCAATTAGAAACAGGGCAAAGAAAAGAAACTTACCCAAAAAGTGAGTAAAGGACTTAACTTGCCCAACTGATTTCCTGCCTTTTAGTTCAGCAGATGAATTTAGCTCCCCAGGCAGACGGGTTTTGGCGAACGAGTGTTCGGAATCTGGCATTGTTGAAGAAAATGAGTTGCTTTGCTTTGTTTCGAGTTTAGGTCTCTTATGCCTCTGTTCGGTGGTTGAAATGATGAAGATTTTGATCGAGGAAGGAAGACTTTGAAGCTAAGGCAAGACATGTAAGTCATCAAAAGTATGCGAGAAACAGACAGAGGGAAAGAAAAAAGTGACGTTGTTATTATTATTACCGTTGGCTTAATTGACGAAATTGGCCTCGCCTTTTTGTCTTTTCTCCTGTTTATTCAATTCCCTCCCACAGGGAAACCAAATCTTTCTCGTCTTTTCAGTATTCTGGGCCCTTTGTGTCATTTTCATGTGTCTCCCATTCTCTCTCTTTTTCTTTTTTCTCTTCAATTAATTAACCCCATATTTCTTATTAAAAAAAAAAAAATATATATATATATATATATAGAAACCCAATATTTGTGCAAATCAATCACGCATTATCAGCAATTAAAAGAAAGGATCGCTTTAACTTTTCTGCTGCATCGGATAATGCAACAAATATGCACCGTTAAATTATTATCCCTCTTGATAAGAAAATCTAACTATTTTAAAAATAATTTAGATAGTTAACAAATGATTAAAGGTGATTTTTAAAATATAAAAATAAAAATAATAAAAGATAGGATAAAATAGGAGTATCTCAATTTTTATTATTATTTGAAATTGAATTCTTGACAAGTCATGTAAGGAAGCTTCATTGCATAATACTTATGCATGCATATTCTTTTAGATAAAAAAAAAAAAGTATATTCAAATATAATTGAGATATAAAGTGATTTTTGAAAGTTAGAGTCCCAACTAAGCTAAGCTCCAATTAGTCATTTGCCATGCTTGCATAACAATAAGAAAACTATTTCAAGGTTTGCAAAATAAGATACCTATTTCAAAATTTGCACAATAAGAGATCTATTCCAACAATAAAAGAGGAATGGTGGATTTGATTTGATCGAGCAAAAAAATATTTTATATTTAATGTCATTGTCATAAAACCTTAGTAATTTCTCTCTCAGTCGTTGAAGTTTAAGTAACTTACTTGTGTATTGTTCTAAATGCATTTCTAGATATTGATTGGATGTAATTAGTAGTTATCTATGGATTAATATTTAAGAATATTTATATTGTTAATTATCATGTTATTGCATTTACTAAATGATAATGGGTTTTTAAATTGATATACATAGGTTGGTTAAAGAAATTAAAACTTTTTAATTATTTATTTATCATTATATTGAACTATATTATTATTTAGAAAAAAGATATATTATTATTTTATCATTTAATTTTTTTTATATACTATTTTTCTGTCAAAAATTATAATAATTATTTTTTATTAATATTTCAGTTTTTATCATTTTACTACTAAACTGTTAAAGTTAACATAACTTTTACTAAAAGTTATATTGTTTTGCCCTTAAAATGTATAAATATGATTTAACCCTCTTAATTAAAAAGATATAAAAGTAATTATATACAAACAAAAATAATATAAAATATATCTAAAATAATTAATTGATAAATTTATAAAATGTTTAAAACATCCTTGTGATATTACCAATTTATTAATGAAGTTAACGATTTAGTTGTAAAATGATAAAAATTAAAAAATATTGTCAAAAAATTATAATTGGAAAATAATAGGTCAGGCCCTTAAAAATTGAGGTTTCCAGCTTAAATCTTCATAAAATACAACGGTTTTCTTCTTCATTGGTTTATTGGGTTGTGGTTGGCCCTTCTTGCTTGTGTCTGTAAGTTGGCCCAAGGTTAAAAATATTAAAAAAAAATTAATATTCAATACAATTCTTTCTTTTTGTTGGTTGTGTTATCGATCTTGTCTGTGTTCAGAATTGATAAATAGTGAATCCCAGAAATCTCAAACACAAGTTTTGTTACCATTTTGTTTTGCAGAGCCTAAAAGATAACAGAGTTTTGATCTCTGTAGAAAGATTCAAGATGAGTTGAAAACTGAAGCTGTTTTCGTAGGAAGCATGAATATCACCAACAAAAAGTGCTCTGTTTTTTAATTAATATTATCCCACTCTCCTCTTCCCTCTCTCTTTTCTCCCAATCCTCTCCCCATCTTTCTTGCAACCAAACATGGCCTAATAGTAAAAATCCAATTCATATTTTAGGTAGGAGAAAATCTTGCTTAGACGTCTTGTTTTGCTCCTCGTTTATCTTCCAGAAAGAACTAGCAGTCTCCTAGCAAATTGAAGACTAAAAATGAGGTATCTTTTGAGGTTCCTGTGTTGGTTGATTTTTCTACTTTGTAAAAAAAAAAAAAAATTATATTTTTAGGTTTTAATTTAATTTCAAACATAATGATTAAGAGAATATAATTGTTGGGTCTTTTTGTTTTTGGTATTTGGTTTGAGCAAACTAATAATGTGTTAAAATACTGAACATTGATTTAGAAGCGTAAAAATGAGACAATTTTGTTGTTCTTTGGTTATTTGTTTCATTTTTTGGTAGGATTTTTCACAGGGGAGAGATCCAAAATCTCAACAAAGAGTAATTTTTCTACCCCAAAGCTTTTTAAATAGTTATAATCTATGTATATTACAATATGAGATGAAGCCAAGTCTAGCGCCAGCTATAACCAACAGTCTTACAAGATCTCAGATCCCAAGTTTAACCAACACCTTCAAAATTGACATGAAGACTCCAAACTATGTGAACCTAGATACAGTGAACTTAGAAACCTTTTTGGATGGGGGAAAAGGCACCAATATAATAGGAGTTAAAAAAAATTATCATCTTCTTTGATTCCATAATTGTTCATTGCTTAGCCTCATTTGAACCACAAGCGTTGTCCCTCCCCATTCCCACTGAATCCCACTTAGTCCACAACCTAGTATCTCCGTTATTATCCCAGAAGCCTTCAGTTTATAATAACAAACAAAATCAAATCCTAACCATCAACACCTACTACTCATCTTTCTAATTAACAATTAACTAATTTACGGACAATGCCCTTATTCCAAGCTGATAATTACGACCGGTGGTGGATTGGTAATGCTGCCCAAGGGCTCACTGGAGCCGGTCGTTGATGGTTAGGACCAATGGGGTAACGGGTGGTGCCGTTGGCAGCAGCAGAGGATGATGACGATGATGATACAGCCACACGCTCACAGGAGGGACACATTGTGAGTGTCGTGGGAGGATTCATATTCATGTAGAGTTGGGGAGAAAGCTTCAATGCTCTAAGCTCTTGCACTTCCTTCTGCAATCTCCTGTTCTCCTCCGTTAGATTCTCGCAGCATCTCTTTAAGTACTCACAATCAACCTCTGTTTGCTTCAACTTTGTCCTGAATCAAAACAATCAAGCCCCATTTAACATTTCTATGCACATACACTTTCTTTTCTTTCTTTCTTTATAATATTCACAACTTAGAATTATACAAGCAATAATGACAGATAATCAGTCTCATTAAATACAGCCTATCACTTAATAACTTTTAGTTAATGGCATTGAACTGTCAAAGCCCATTTGGCAAGTAGAATTAAAACCACCCGAAATCTTCTTATCTGAAATGGTCAACAATGTGACCGAATGAGGAGGCAATTATCCATTCACAACTATGACAACAATACCCATAAGAAATCTAGAAATTACTAACCGTGCCCTTCTGTTCTGAAACCACACTTCTACTTGTCTAGGCCTCAGATTCAACTGCTTTGCCAAAGCCAACTTTTGCTTCTGTGAAATACCGTAAACAACATCAGTTCACATTCCCATAAGAAAAAAGAAAACCCTTATTCACTATCAAATAAAATAACAAGGAAGTAGCAAATGCCACTCACAGGATTGAGAGTGCTATGCTCTTTGAAGGTCTCTTCAAGCAACAAAGACTGTTCTTTCGACAATCTCAGCTTCTTTCTTGATGCATCACCAGCGCCACCGTCTTCGTCGTCACTGCCACGAGAGCAAGACGCTCTTTCAGCCTCAGTCTCATCTCCAATGGGCTCTCTCTCACTCCTCTTTCCACTTACGCTAGAAACAGTGCTGTTTGGTGATGAAACCCCATTTTCTTCCTCGCAATCTGCCACTGTTGGTGCCCGATTCACATCTATTCCTCTAAGGAATGATCTTGTATCCGAGTTTCGATCTGCAAAGCATAATTAGATGGCGATTTTGTGATCATCAACAACACTAATAAGGCCATTTTGGGGTCAGAATCAAGCCAATGCAAAGGCGATAAATTTAGCTTGTTACATAAAGCCAAAGATATTTTCGGAAAAGGGAACTGAAAAGAAGATCTATTTAGATGTTTAATAAGAATATTACAGATCTGAGACTGAGCGTAAGAATATTAGCAAACAAACATACCGGACGAATGGAACAGCTCAGTCCAAGGGCTTCTTTTATGATGATTTTGCATGGATTGTGAAGAAGACAAAGGCATGCGATTCAACCTCAAAGAAGGTTCATTTCTTGCAGCACATCCCAAGCTTAGACTCAAACCCAATCCATCATCCTTCTCGCCCATCCTCTCTATTTTTTATCAAGAAAATTTTTTTCACCAAACTACTCTCGTTTCCCCTTCTTATATTCTGGGTGTTGCTCCAAATACTCTACCTGGTGTTTAGATTCTCAGAAAGTTGGAAGGCAGAGGTGGTAAAGTGGGCTAGAAAATGGCTCGGTTTTTGCAGCCAGAAGAGATGTTACATCCTTTTGCTTTATGCAGTCACAGTGATAGGATGGGACTATATATATATATATATATATATATATAGCTTTACAGAGATTGAAAGAGAGAGAAATTTTAATTTTACTTTGTGACAGTGCCTCAGTGGCCCTATTGACTCAATGATGATATGGAGATACCTCGGGCTCTTAGGCTTGCTGAGCTAGCACAACTTAACCCTGGTTTAAATCTTTGAGTTCACAGTTTTGAGTCCTTAATTTTAGTAAATTTATATATAAAAGAAGATAGTTTGAACTCTTTACTCTGAATTCCTACTATTATTATAAGAAATAAGAATCCTTAAATCTTATTTTGTCTAAAAAAAAAGTGATCAAAATATTTAAAATTTTAAAAAAAGTTATAACTATGAGTGAAATATTAAAATGCTTAACAATGTAAAATTTTACTTCTCTTTTTTCTAGGCATTAGTGAAAAATTAAAATATTTAAAGAATGTGAAATAAATAACAAAAAAATTACACATTCTTATTTTTTTTTAATAATTTATAACATTTCAGTCGCATCTTCATTCCAGTAAGTTAGCATTTTTCAAAATAAATAATTTGATTGGAATGTTCTCGAGACATTGAAACCAACAAGTCCATAAATTCATTTAAATAGGCAGTAATATTGCTGATATTTTCAATATATAGGGATCTAACTGCGGTTAAAAACACTGTGAAACTGAACTGAGTTCTTTTAATGTAAAGCTATGTGACCACGGCTTGTGTATTGTCTAGGTTTTTATTAACTTTCCTCAAAAAGCGGCTTTCTTGCTAGTTGACCATTGACCGACGAGAAATAAAAGCAGCGGTTGCACTTGCACCCACACGCACGAGGCCGCGCGCTTGAAAATCATCACATCATAATGATAAATCATGTGCCACCAATTTAATGTGGGCCCAAAATCATGCAGGGGCTCATTAAAGGTGGCCCCCCATAACATGGCTTTTTACCAGCAGGCCAACATCAAATCACGAGCATCGAGAATTGAAATCCACCAATGGGCCCCCTTATTTTTTTTTTGTTATATGGAGCGCGTGTTGGCGCGTGGATCGGCGTTGGGCTCAATGGAGTGAGCGGTCAGAGGTCGTGGTGGTGGTGATCATGATTGATTTTATGGTACAGAGACAGAGTTAAAAGGGCGTTTAGGTTTTTGGGGAAACCTCATGGGGTTGTCTTCGAAGGGAACATGCAGATGGTCTTCACTATTCAAAGCAATTTTTTACTGCCCATTTAATAGCTTTAATGAAAGTTTTCGCTTTGTTTCTGTGGATTTGTGCCTCAGTTATTGATCGGCCAAAATTTCAAAACTAACGTTCAACGTGACCCATGAACCTGAGAATAGCGTGTCATAAATATTATTATTGTGTTCATTAAAAGGATTAGTGAGAGCAGTTTCTTATAGATAATCACCAATGACAAATCGGTGTAAAAACGTCATTAATTCTGTTGATTGTCAAATATCTTGTCATAAAAAAAATATTTTAAAATGTCATTTCAATTATATAATAAATAAATAATATTATAATATGTGTACATTTAATTTAAAAAATTATTCTATAAACAGTGATTATATTAAATATAATTACATGTATCATACATATATTTATTTGTTATATTAATTTTAATACATTCTAAAATTTCTTCATAGCATGAATATTTTGTAAAACAAAATTTGAGATCACAGTTGTTTATGTTATAGGTTATGAATAATGTTTACGAATTTTAACATTTAAATATTAGATTGAATCTCAATTTATGAGGTATTCATCTATTGTATTGAAGAATGATAGTTTCATAGATTATTAAATTTTATCATCAAATAAAAGAGTGACGCATAACAATTATTACTAGGCCTCAAATGACTCGAGCATCAGGATGTTTAATATTAATTTTTTTTATTAATAAATACTTAGTTTGAGAAATTTAAAAGTTTGTGAGAGTTTAAATTAAGGAAGGATTTTTATATCATGGTTAATATTCAGCACTTCAGTTAAATCATACATATTAAGCACTTTAATTAAATCATACAATATTAATGGAAAATATAAACACAACAAAAGCAAGAAAGATACAAATATAATAAATTTCAGCTTCTTATTGTACCCAATTTAAGTTTTTTTTTAATATCAACAAAAAAAAGGTTACAAATAAACCAATCTCAGTGACTTTTAACCGACTTGCCTGAACACATTTTGCAATTTGCCGCACAAACGAAGGCGGCAGCAGAATTACTGTTACAAACTCGCCGCAATTAGTGACGACCTTGCTGCAATAATAATTTGGCACTTTTTCTTTCTCCTCATTTGTAAGCACATTACATAAACCTTGAGACTGAGTAAGCATGTCGGCTATGCAATCGGCCTAGCCTTGGTATCGTCATGTAGTTTAATTGGGAAATTATTGTAAGATCATTCTCAACTCCCACTAAAATGCTCTATGATGATTACAGTGGCTGGGGCCAAAATCTTTGAATAAATGCAACTAGACCTCTATTGAATACGATTGAAACCCAGCAGCAACCTCAATGGTTCTTGTCCACCAAATCTCCTCATAAATCTTCTAAAGTGACTGTCACATGACTCCTTCAAACTATGGAGACAGAAAGCCCTGCCATCCCCGTGCTACATCAATCTTGAACACTGATCTTTGTACCAAATCTTCATAGAAGGATGACGACGTTTGGTGTTCATTTTTATTTTCCTTTTTTTGAAACATACCCAGTGTTTTTATCACCTTTTTAAATTTTAATAGGGTTTAATTCACCCAACAATTTCCATCAATCATCAAAGAATGACCAGTTAGGTCGCGTGCTGTCTAATGATTTCAAGAGTTCATTATTGATCGCCATTCTTTGATTGATTATTTAAAAGATAGCTTTTTACTAAGTTACATTTTGCAGTAACTTAGTTAAATTAGTGAAAGTATAAGGAATATAACGGGGTTGGCAGCTAGGTCAACACACATAATGTATAAAACTTTTAGCATATGTTGTAACCCGATGGTAGTTATATACTATTTTTATTAGTCTTTAGTTCACTTAAGTTCCGTTTGGTACAACTTATTAAATAGAGTTTATAACAGTAGAGCTTATACCAATAGAGTTTTTGGACAAAAAATCATTGAGTGTTTGATTGTCAATAAAAAAAAGTACTTTTGAACCATTAAAATGTGTGATATTTTTTATATTATATATTTTTTGGAAAAGCTCTCTAACATCTACTCTCAAAAACTCAAATTTTGGGCTTTTACTAGTAGAGGTAAATTAGCTTATTTAAGCTAAAAAAACTCTACTAAAAAAATAACCAAACACCATAAAAAATTTTTAAAAGTGCTTATTAGTGCCTATTTGGTATGACTTATTTAAGAGCCATAAGTGTTTATTTTATCGCATAAGCACTTTTTATAAAATTTTATGGTGTTTGGTTAGTTTTTTAGTAGAGTTTTTTTAGTTTAAATAAGCTAATTTACCTCTACTAGTAGAAGCCCAAAATTTGAACTTTTGGGAGTAGATGTTAAAGAGCTTTTCCAAAAAATATAGAATACAAAAAATATCACATATTTTAATGGTTCAAAAGTACTTTTTTTATTGACAACCAAATACATAATGATTATTTGTCCAAAAATTCTATTGGTATAAGCTCTACTAATATAAGCTCTACTGTTATAAGCTCTATTTAATCAGATATACCAAATAGAGCCTTAGTATTTTATATATAAGAGAAAGAATAATTTTCTAGCGAAAGATTCCTTAAATTATTAAAATAAAAAATAAGTTAAATGAATACTGATTTTTTAAAAATAGTATCTAAGAGTACCCTTTTAACGAAGGAGATCTTATTTTTATTTCAAATGAAAAAAAAAAGTTCTAATTTATTCAAAGGACAAAAAACGCTACATTAAAATCGATATATTTCTTTTATTTTTCAATTTGATTCTCAATTTAACTGGAAGCGAAGGATCCTCGTGGAAAGATTATTCTCCCATGCAGCGGCAAATTATATTGAGAAAATGTACGTCTACATCTGTTAGACTTGTATATATACACTCGGACCGTAGCTTAGGTCTAGTAGCAAAGAGAAGAAGCAAAGAAGAAGCAAAGAAAAGAAGAGTGGAGGTCACGTGGAGAAGAAGATGCATGAATTCACGTGCAAGCAGCATGTGATGCATGAGCAACCTGTACGTAACACGTGGTCCCACGATCACACTCGTTCGTGTCACCCTGTCTCTTCACACCCGGACACCAAACTTCTCTACAATCATTGGATCCTCCCTCTCCCTCACAGGGATTCCATGCTTCCTGCGACTTGTCATCCACCACGCGCTTCCCCAAGTATACCGCTCCACTTGCTGACCAAATTATGAGATTGAGAATCATTTTTTTAAGTTAAATGGTTTTTATTATTTCACTGTTTTAAGAGCTGTAAAATATGGAATGAATGACCATAGGAAATATTATTATTTTATCATTTTATTATTATTATTTTTTAAAACCTTTCATTTCAATTTTTTTTCATTTGGACTGTCAGTTGATTAATAAAATACACAAATAGGGGTATTAAATAATAATCACAAAATTATTGTTATGCTTTTAAATTATTTAACCATAAATTTATGAATAATCTTAAATTTTTTATAACTATAAAAAAAAAGTGAATTGATAAAAGTAACCCGAACGTTTTTTTTTTTAAAACACAATCTATTCAAAAATAAATAAATATGTAAGTGTTGATTCTATATATAAGTTTTAAGTATTTTTTTAACAAAAATATCCACACTTTTTTTTTATTCACTACTTTTATAGTTATAATAAATTATAGAGTTATTTATAAATTATAACATTATTTTTTGGTCTACTATTTGATACCTCTATTTGTATACCTCTATATTACTATAAAGGATAAAATTAATATTTCACTAGTCAACTAATGGTTTTTTTTTTAAAGTAGTAAAATGAAATATTTTATAAAGTTATAAGAGTATAATGATAGTGAACAATACTTATTGTAGCCATATGATATTTTTCAATTCTTAAAATATTAAAACAATAATAATCATAAATTAAAATTACCTCGGTATTCTTTTTTATTATTTCCACTATTGTATGTTGCAACAATAAATGTCCGGATTATTTATTGATATTTTTATACTTTGAAAACAAAGAAAAAAAATCTAATACATTTAACTACGAAAAATAATATTTTCCTATTTTTTTGGTTGATTTATAAAATATCAATATCAACTTTAAAAAAATAATTTTTTCTTCAAATTTTATGGTATACTATAATTTTAAGTTGGATTTGATGTAAATATAAATTTTCACCGTGAGATCATCATTTCACTCATAGGTCATGGCACTATACAGACAAGTAGTAAACTATTACTTTTCCACAATTAACATACAAAAAAATCTGCGTCAATAATTATAATATTCATTTGTTATTTCAACAAAGTATTATGATTAATAATTCCTAAAATTACAAAAAATATAATAATTGTGCATGTTATATGATTTAGGTTTTGAAAAGACGATGAGCGTACAAAATTTAATTAGTGTTATAACTTTTATATTTTTATTAGCATGGCAATTAAATAATATTTAGAAACATTATACTATCGATTGATTTAGGAGGAGCTTTGTGGATGTTTGCTAGCCTTTGAAAAAAGATTAAACACGGCAACCGAGTTGCCTAATCTTCCTACAACTTTGAAGTAAATTGCGCTTCAGGTGGGCATGAAACTTAGCAAAATGATTTGAGATGTCGGCTGCACGATTAAGTCCCCACACGTGCGTGTCCATGTGGCAGACATCATTCCTGTTCTGCTCGACTCTCCAATTTCATCTACTGGGTTAATTGATAGATATTTCCTCAAGTTTTAATCGGGTTGGATTTAAGCTTTTCCTCTTTTACTTATTTAATTTGTCGGGTTCAAGAGTGGCCGTGAGGGCGAGTGTATTTCACGTGAGGAGGTGTGGTATTAAATATGGCCAGCCCATAAATTAACATGTCAGAGTTCACGTGTTCAAGCATGTGCTCTCTGACACGTGCACTGTTTTGAAAGGTTATTACACGTGCTGTATCTTGCTGCAGCCACGATTGCTTTCTTGTTGTCCTGGCTTACTAGACACCATTCCTTTCCAATCATTGGAGTTGGATACCCGTCGATTCCGCGTCAGCACCTTGTCAATTTTATTTTTCTTTATTTAACTGATAAAATTGTTCAAAATTTCTTTTAAAAATAAAAAATAGAATCTAGTATGATTGCACGAGTATGTATGATGTATTACATGCGATTTTGATATATGATCTTCTCTCCATAATTAGGACAATATCTCGTACATTAACCTTTTAATAGTTTTAAGGATGTTGAGAGTCATGTTCCACAATGGACTTCAATTCCATTAACCCTTCAAATTGGTATTTTAGTCTTAGCCGCTTTTTTATTTTTATTTTTATTTTTATTTTTTTGGGGGGGGTTCTTGTTTTTGAACAATCATTGAGCTGGCGTTGAGATGATTGGTACGAGTGGCTGTGAACGGGTGACGTAATGCGTTTCGTTACCTGCAAACATGTAGGCCAGCTTGGTGATAATGTAATAGCAACTTGCTCGCTCACGGTCACTGCATGTCTGCATTACTACGATGGAGTAGACTTATTTCGTTTTCTGTTATGATTCACATTTATCTAAAATTATTTTAACAGATTTTATAAATAGATTTTCATTTTTTTCATTTATGTCTTATTTTAATTAACTAAAAGATATTTATTTCTATTATTAAATTATTTTATGCATATAAAGCAGCAACTGAGAATTGAGTATTGCCGACGTTTCCCCACACATGTGTTACATGTCCTGTGACTATTCCTACCGAAGAATAATGGATGCCCAAATTGTCGGACAATCCCACAGCGCACAGCAATCCAACCGTAAAACACTATACATGGCTGTCTTCCTTGTGAATCGCACGCGAACTTGGTCCCAATTGATTTTGGGTTTTTTTCGTCAAATGTACTCCATTTGCTCCTAAATAGCGAACTTATAACCCATTTCATACATATGTCTCAAGGAAGAAAAGGTCAAAAATACCATTAAAAACTATCTACCTCTACATTTTCTCATCTCACCATTTCATATTTTTTCACACCTCACCAATTCCTTCTTCCTCTCTCGTGGTTTTCTCATCTCTCACCATTTCATGACCTACCTCCAATACAAAGGTTTTTAATAAAAATAAACTCTTCAAAAATAGTCTCGTTGGTGCATTATCAAGTGGTGGATTATGTATTTTTGAAATATAAACATTTTACATAATTGTATGGTTAGGGTTTGATTTGATTTCATTACAAGTATATTTGCTAATGATTTATGAGTTTATTAGTGTGTAATAGTATATTATACATTTTAGTGCTTGCGCGCATACACACAATTACATAAGATATAGGGATATAAAATCAAAATATTCAATTTAAATTTTAGGTGATTGAAATATAATTCCAAGAACAAGTCGAGTATGAATTTGAGTTAGTCGAGTATTAAGTTGAGAAAGAAGTGAAGTAAGAGAGTTGATTAGGTCAAGTATCTAGTTGAATAAGAAGTCAAGTAAGTCGAGTATCTAGTGTAACAAAAATTGAAGTCAAGTAAGTTGTGATGTAAGTCGGATACGAAGTCGAGAGATATGTCGAGTAATAGTAAGTCTAGTAGTAAAGTATAAGTCAGGAGATTAATCGAGTAGTATAGAACAATTCGAGATAATTAGTTGAACAAGTCCTTGAACAAGTCAAGTAGAAGTCAAGTAAGTTTACGAATAAGTCGAGTAAGTCTATTGAATAAATTGAGTATTAATTTTAAGTCCTTTGAAAATGACAAATATGAGATGAGTAATTTTTTGAACAATTTGAACATTAATTATTTTATGTTGTTTGATGAAGTCAAGTAAGTTTTTTTTTTTTAATCACATCGATTAGGGGTTGAGTAAATCTTTTGAATACAATGAGTATTAAGTCGAGTAAGTCTTTTGAATAAATCAAATAAAAACGGATTAAGTCTTTTGAACAAATCAAGTGTTAGCTATTTTAAGTTATTTAAACAAATAAAGTGAGTCTTTTGAACACGTCAAGTATGGTTCTAATTTTGCAAGTATGCATTATGTACATGTACAATCTCAGGTAGAAAATGAAGTAATTGACTACAAAGTTAAATAATAGAGATAAATAAGTAGAGAATCTAAATAAGTTATCAAAACGATATTGCTCATTATCCAAAGCTATAGTTCATTATATTTTGTTAGCACATGAGCTGCTTATTTTTGTATATGTGTATGTTGCAATCACAAGAGCTACTTATTTCTATATATATGAATGTTGTAATAAATATTTCAAAAAGAAAAAATATAAGTTATTGCCTTTTGCCTTTTGCTCGTACCTTTGTCCTAATACATTAAGTGAAATCCAAAAATATGAATTGCAACATTGCCAAAAAAAATAAACTAACTTAATTATTTTCTATATATTATATTCATTATCCTAATAGTGTATTAATTACAAAAGTTACAAAATGAATGATATAACTCTACGCCTTTACTTCAAGCATTACTCTGCAACCACTACTACAAAAATGTAAAACAATGACACATACATTATGACGGTTTATTTAAAAAACCGTCATTAAATATCATGCTAAAATATAATTTTACTTTTAATGACGGTTACTTATAAAAACAGTCATTATAAATTTCAAACTTTTAATGACGGTTTTATTATATAACCGTCATTAAATATCAAGTTATTATTTTTAATGACGGTTTATAAAAAAAACCGTCATTAAAAGTCATTATATATTAAGCTATTACTTTTTATGACGGTTTTACTATATAACCGTCATTAAATATCAAGTTATTATTTTTAATGACGGTTTTGAAAAAAAACCGTCATTAAAAGTCATTACATATTAAACTATTATTTTTTATGACGGTTCTATTATATAACCGTCATTAAATATCAAATTATTATTTGTAATGATGGTTTATAAAAAAAATCATCATTAAAAGTTATTACATATTAAATTATTATTTTTTATGACAGTTCTACTATATAACAGTCATTAAAAGTAATGACGGTTTTTAAACAAAACCGTCATTAAAAATTACTAATGACAATTACATATATAAATTGTCATTAACTATAAAATATTACTTTTAATGACGGTTTTTAAACAAAACCGTCATTAAAAAGCCACAATATTTTTAATGACGGTGTTTAATAACCGTCATCGAATATAAAGAATCATTTTTAATACATTTCATGACCGTTTTATAATAACCGTCGTTATATGTTATTTGCCTTAAAAAATTTAAAAAAAAAAGCCGATAAAAGGAATAAAGGAAACGCGCAATCCCTAACCACTCACATTCCTTAACTTCTTCTTCAATTTTCACGAATTACAATCAAAACGACTCACTCAGTCACACACACCAGCCCTAACCCTACCTAAGCTATCAAACGCCAATGCCGCTGCTGCTGTCAAATCGATTCAAGTGCTCCGGCGCTGAGTCTAGCCGTGCTTGAGCCGATTTGCTTCCTTTTGCTGCCGCCGCTTTCAATCTCTGCCATTCTTGAGCCGATTCACTTCTGCAAAACAGTTGCTGTCATCTCTGCCGACATTGCCTCTGTGTTCGTTCACCGTCAGATGTAGTGTTATTGTGGTGACACTGCCTTCGCTGTCAAGTCAGTTCAAATTTTCTGGGTGCTATCTCGAAAATGTTGGTGAGATTGTTACCAGTGATATTCTAAAATTTTGAATTCAGGGTTATTGTTTCACCACTGTGAATTGCTTTCTCCAATTTTGCAATTCTTTCCTCTTAATTTGCTTTGAAATATTTGCTCGTTGGATTTATTTCCTCTTCATTTATAATCGATTTGGTGATTTTGTATTGTGTAGCTTGTACCTTAGTCTCTCCTTTTCCTTTCATAATATTATAAAATATGTCGTGCACTTTGGCCTTTCGTTTCATGATTTTCTTGGTTAATGAATTTGGAAAAAGAGTGAATTATGGGTAAGGGGATAGAAAATCACATTGACAGAAAAGAGGACTGAAACGCCCTGATTTTTACTAACTGGAGTTTACTTATTTGTTAAAAAAATAAATTTTAAATGATTAATGATTTAATTGTCTTATGCTTATTATATTATTCGTAAAATTTTTTTTACAAGTCCAGCCCATGAACCTCTTTATGTTTTAGCATTTCTTTATTTATTTACGAAACGAAAACCAGCGTTCGAATTCAAAAGGAACAAAACAGAAAAAGGAAGAAAAGAAACAAGAGGATAACAGGACATGAGAGAGGAGAAGAGGGAGAAAGAAGAGAAAGACAAGAGAGGCTAGGTGAAGGATTTGGATTTAAAGAGAGAGAATTCAATTTCAGAGCAAAATATTAAATATCTGGCTTTTTAAATTTGTAAGCCTTCTTTCTCAGTTCACTTTATTCTTTTATTTTTCTTCAAAATTCTTGTTTAAATTGGCATGCATGTTGATGTTGTTAAGTCATTTCTAAATTAACTTGCATGCATGATTAAAATTCTGTTTATTTAGGTATTATGTCATTGAAATTAGTCTCTTTTGCCATGCTTCTTTCAAGTTCCGATTCTTATTTGAAAAAAAAAATTTCTATGTTTGTTCCATAATCTGTTTTGGATATTAAAGTTGATACTACCTAGCAAATTCTAAACTGTAATGGCTGATTTCTTCTCGTATTTTTGTTTAATCTATTCAAATTCATGTATAAATTTACAGGCGTCAGATATTTGCCTAATTATCATGTATGTGTTAAATTCATTTTGGGTGAATTTTTATACTATTTAATCAACTTCAAAGTTACATGGGTTTGGCCAATTATCACATAATCTCTTCTTTGACTATTTGATTAGATTTTTGTTCATGCGTGGCTTAATTAATTTCGAAATCTTCTTACTTATTAAGCATTAATATCTTTTTCAATTAAATTCTCTAAATTTTCCTGGCTGCCGTATGAACAACTCTAGTTTTTTTCCTTAAATAAATTTGTTTGAGTTCTAATTAATACTTTAATTTAATAGATTATAATTTAAATCTTGCAGCAGATTATAATTTATGGTGCTAATGGTATTTTTTTTTATTTAATCCATTGTTTTGTTCTTCAGGCTATTGATCCTAAGACTTGCATGGTTTTATTCAAAATGCTAAATTGGGTTGTATTCCATTGGCTGTATTTTGACGGGAAAGAAGTATGTAGTGCTACACTTCTTTTTTATTTTTTATTTATTTTATCGTCATTATTATTTAGCTTAACGGCAACCCAATTTTGTCCCTACCCTTGTGAGTGTGGTCAAACCCCAAACAAATGAAGAACTCTTCTGGTTTTATGTCTTAAATAGAGTGCCTGTAAATATAAAATCGAGATTGAGCTAATGAATGAAAATGATGATACTTGGATTTTTTGAGGCTCTGTTTTTTTTTCTTTACTTTAAAAGCTAATTTGTTTAGCTTTACCTTTGATTTACATTTTTTGTTTCTATTCTTTGCAGCCAACCTATGAAAATGGTGATAATCGGGCTCCAATAAATATTGATTTAATAGGAACCACATTGGTAAGCCTAGTTGCAAGACAAGAACTACTTTGCAAAGCATGCTATGTGTATAATTCTGAGCATTAAGGATTCAGTTTCTGAAGGGCAAGCTTGCTGGCTGGGTATAAATGTTCCAAGTGCCAATCCCACCTTATGTAAGCACAAAATATAGTCTCCATTTCCTTTTTGGATTATATTTGTTTGTATAGTTATATGATACTGAATTTTAATTTAAGAATTTGTGCAGTACATTTTTTTACTCTTAGGAGTTAGTTTGATCAAGGTTATTTAAGTACTAAACTGTTATAATTGAGCTTGTATGCATTTAAGTTCTTTATATGTAAATGACAATTATATCAATGTGTAATGTAAATTGAAATTTGCCAATGTGGCTTCAATTGTACAGTTTAGAATGTGAAAATAACTATCTAAATTTTAATTTAAAAAAACAATTGAAGTATAGTAATTTTAAATTGTTATTTTTTTTTTTTTTACTCGTGCAAAAGATGACGGTTCTTATATAAGAACAGTCATCAAAGAGCGATATAAGATGACTGTTATGATACAAAACCGTCATTAAAAATTGATATTTAATGACGGTTATTGGCAAAAAACCGTCATTAAAACTTATGTACCTATAGCATATAATGACGGTTTATTAGAATAACCGTCATAATAAGTATACATTTAATGACGGTTTTTAAACCGTCATAAAAAATGTACCCCTTTTAATGTCACTGTCTAAGATGACAGTTTTAAAACCGTCATCTTATGTCTTTTAAAACCGTCATTAAAGACTAATTTTGTAGTAGTGAACAAAACCTAACAACAATAATTTCTACATTACTATAAGTATTTTAACCCAATAAATGAAATATAACTATATTATTGAAAGACATTTGAACTTAACAACATATTAAACAACTTACAGCAAATATGAGTGATTGATTTACCCTTCAAATTTCTCTTTGTCTTTCTTTTAAGAAGGAGAAATTGTGAAGTGACTTGGACTAGCTATTTGTTCTCTAATTGCAATGCTTATTGTAAATGGCTTTCCAAACATAGCTTCTAATCTTTGTCCCATTTGTCGTCTATTGTTGAGCCCCTTGCTCATTAACATGTTTTGAACAAACTTGTATCTTATTAACAATCTAGTTATGCTAATATTAAAAACTTAGCAAAATGAAAATCTACCGAACTTTCAAGGAATCAAAAAAGAAAAATGACTTTGCTTCAATCAAATCTAAATGATTTAGCTTTAAAAACATCTTTGAAATATTAAAGAACATACCATGCCTTTGAAGTTAAAATATTAACAAACTTGATGTAACTTCGGCACTTCCTACAACACTAGATGGTTGTGTTGGTGCTGGTGTTACAGTTATAGTTGTTAAGGCACCAAAACCCCTTTCTTATGTAAGTGTGTTTGTTTTTGTCATTGAGGTACAAGCACCATTAATTTATAAAAATAATGCACTTGAGCTTGAAGATACTATCAAAATCTTTCGGTTAGGTTCTTTTGGTGGCCTTGTTTTCTTAAAAAGTTGTTGTGTGGTTAATAGATTTGTTGTTGCAATTGTAGGTAGCTTCGGTTAATGTGTGGTTAATGTTCAAGATCAAATACAACTTGTTGAGCTTTGTGTTGAGATTTAGTTTTACTTTCATGTATAGGCTAGGTTTAAGTTCAGGGGGTGATGGAACCACATTTCTAGACTTACTTCCCATGTATTTCTTTCTCTAACCTCAATGTAGACTTTGATATTTCTATTTTCAGTTGTGAATGCATTATTTGTGGTCCACGTTCAGTACCTGCAATATTTGAGTCAATTGATTATTTACCTTCAGTTTTTACGACAAGAAGCATAAATTTAGGTTGAAAGGCAGATGTCTTGCCTTTTTTTTTCTTTTTCTCTTCCTTGTAACACCCTTAATTCTTCTACCATTCTTCATAGTAGGTGCTGGTTTAGAAAGTTGCGGTACTTCTACAACAATAATCTCAATGTCGTCTTGAAATAATCTTTTTTTTTTTACCTCATTCACCAAATTCAATGGTAGCATGTCCATATGAAAATCAATCTCTTTGTGGTTCTTATCATTAAACAAATACAACACTTGATATAATTCACAATCATTGTCTAGTCTACTGTCCCATTTTTCCCATTCCAAGTTAACGTAACCTCAATAACAAACCTAAACAAACCTGTTACGAGATTAGTTGTTTCTCCCAAAAGCTTGTCTTATTGTAGTATTGGTCAAGACCATTCTACTTAACATATTTAGATCTATTAGGCCAACATCCCACTTTACACCTATCAAGTTCACAAAAGTTGCCACCTTAAATTTTGTTTCTTATGTATCACAACACACAAATATTAATAAAAATCCATAATCCACACATATACTAGTATCACACAAATACTTTGCAACAAACTAATAATTATCATACACAAGAACAACAAACAATACATTTTGTGCAAGTTAAACATGTATGTGTAAAATTATACACATAACAAGTATAGATAACCTCATTTCGCAATAAAAATACAAGTATTATAGTAATTAGGCAATAAGCACAATGAAGAGAAACAAAACAACAACCACCCACTCCAAAAATCATCACCTATAGAGAACCTTACAGCCACAACCAACAATAATAAGTTGTAATGCCCACAAAAACTTGGACAAATAATAAAAATTCCTAGTTCGCTTTTATTGTTTTCAATCTTTAAATTGCAAAATAAGCAAAAATTTCTAATTATTTTTTTTTTTTATACTAAAAACGAAAACGCCAAATCCATAAAAATCTAGAGTTTAAGCTGGCATGTTCAAGCTTAGGGATTATATACATACCAACATACAACCCAAAACAAAAAACAATAGCAAAATGTTACTCAAATTTTTATTTTTCATACTCAGCTATTGAGGAGGTTGTTCAGACTCAAATTCTCCATTATTGTCGCCTGACATTATCTTGCTCCTTTTAAAATTGGGTCTAGAGTGTCTTCAATGGTGCTTTAGCTTTTGTCTTGGCTAATTCCTAAGAGTGGAAGTTTTTTTTTTTTTTAAAGTTTTAACATCTCCACTAGATAAGAAAATGAGGGGTCGGGTGAAAATTCAGATAATGATTTGATGTTGATGTTGCCTGTAGAAGCTACCATTACGTAGCTCTATGTATAACAATCATTATAAATTTGTACAAAATCCATTTGACCCATTTTGCCATTTAAATTAACCGAGGGATAACAACTTTTTGAGTAACTTGATCTTTCTAAAAATAAGGGAGTCATTTAAAGGTTGTTAATTTTACGAAGAGATTTTCTGAAATTTACTCTTTTTTCAAATTACATGTAAACATCTCCTTACAATTTACAAAGGCCTGTATTGAATAATCTTGACACTAATATTTTATATTCTTCAAATTATTGGTCATTTAATTTTTGCTCTTAATTAAAAAAAAAACGGTTTTTAACTTTCATTATATATATAATAAAAGTAAAGACCAAAGAATAAATTAGAAAAAAAAATATATAAAAATTTTAATACACTGTACAACAACAATATACAACATTGAAATATTTATTTTTGTTAAAATTCCAATTAGAAAAATATTGTGCTTAATTATCAAACATTCATTTAAGTTTTATTCTATAATTATTGGTGTTTGTCAAACATCGTCAATTTTCCGTTTCTCTTATGTGTTCTTCACTTTGGCAACAGCGCATGTTCTTCTAATCCTCGTTCGTCTTTCTCATTGTTTGGAAAATAACGATGCTGACAAAATAAGAGGTGTATCTGTGGAACAATGTACCATAACCAACAAGGCAACCTTCAAAGAGTTTCTCATTCATTATTAATTGGGATTATATGTTTATTTTCGTTAAGTTAACATTTAGTGATTGAGACGGAAGTAAAGAATGTCACGGCACAATCTAATTCGGTAATATCAACTTTTTGTAATGAAGAAAAATTAAGGAAATGAAAACTCCGTAAATGATTCACAAAGTTTTGATGATACTCACCTAAAAAGGATTATTCAAATCAATTGAATTTGAAATAATAATAAAATATTGACATATATTATGATTTAAAATAATCCTTCTTGATTTAAACTTTTTTCCTTATAATAAAATGTCGGGCATCTTTTTTGAAAACAAACAACACTACAGAAAGTCGAATCCATGAAAAGATGATACTAGGGTACATAATTTTTTTGTGGCAAAACGCATGAGCCATCAGGAACACGTGGCTCAAATTCACAAATAAACCGAAGAACCCTTGGGAGACAGGATCAGCAATAGACCGACAATGGTGGCAACGATGTGAAAACATACATCATCTCTGCAAACTGAGAACAATGCATCTTCATTAGTATTGCAGGGGAAAAGGAGAATGCATACAAATTACTACAACAATTGTCTAATGAATCAAACTTGTCGGAAGAAAGTGGAATATACGGGCATAGGGATTCACACAGACTATTGTGCACCAGCTTGCTGTATCAACTGAGAATATATGTATTCATCAACCCTCTGTTTGGCCAATGCTACCTATCAAACATCAATAATGTTAATCAAATAGCAATTTTTTAATATTAAATTTCCAAACAGCAACAACCCCCCCCCCCCCCCCAAACAAAAAAAAGGAAAAAAAAAAGCATGCCGGGGGGGGGGGGGGGGGGGGACACCAAAAGATTACATTTTTAAAACCAATAGCCAACGTAACTGGCAGGGCATTTCACATAGTAACCTGCTTGAAGTTCCAAAATACTAATTATGTGAGAAGACATGACTCAGAAATGAAAAAGTACGATGATTTTTTCAGTATTAGAAAAAAGGCTATACAGGAAGTATAAATCTACTAGATAAATTTGGACACACAGCATATTATCTAGATTAGAGTTGTGAATCTTTCTTCTCTTTTACAAAATTCTTGAATATAAATAAATGATACGGATATACCTGTTGAGCGCTCCCACCAAACTGAATATGCCTGTGCTTTTGTTCACCTTTCCCACCATAAACCTGTAGAAACAGAAATCCAGGGAAGCAAATAAGACCACAATCCAAGCATATGTCAGATGTTACAAAGCTCATGAGTTAAGAATCTTCCCACCTTAATCATTGCTCCAGACTCATTTCTGATCCTTGATATATTGGAGCCACACCGGCCAATCAACCCTCCAACCAATGATTCCGAAATCAACATCTCGAAGGTTACATAGTCAGCTGCAAGAGTGGTTGTCCTAAAGATGATGTGGTTATAAGAAAAAAAATATTAAAACTTGACAAAACTGCAAATATAGCAGTTACAAAGTACCGAGTATTTTGCATGAGAAACATGGAATAACCTGAAGTTGGTTCCACAAATGGTTGAGCTGGTCTTAGTGCACTATAATTGTAGGCTGGGCTGATGGAGATAACTTGTCGTGGTGGATTTTCCCTAAGCAATAAGAAATCATAGTACATTTTATGCATCGATATATACGTATATATGTATATATATATCTAAACAACAATCAAAGTTGAATAGAGCACCTTAGCTGATTACCAATCTCCACCAAAGCATTTAATACTGCAGGAACATCGCCAGATATCTGAGTTAAACAAATATGTTGATTATTACTCAACAGGGAAAAGAAAAAGGCAAAAAACAATTAAACCAAATGAATTAAGAATAAAAGCAGGGTGCTAACCTGTACGACTCTATCAGATTCATGAGCAGATGCGCATAAAGGCAGTTGATTAGGAGCAAGAATTACAATTGTGGCACCAGATGAATTCCTTAACTTCTCAATGTTTTGACCAGACATCCCAATCAAACAACCTGCTTGGGACCCAGCAATCAAAAGTCTAATTGTGTTTGCAGCGACATGCCCAGCTGCTACTTTTGATGCCTCTGAATTGCTATCATCATCCTGTTAGATAACAACACAAAACTATTCATCTAACCTCATCAAGGGCTCGCCTGATAGTAGTAATTCTCACAATCTGCCAACTCTACTTATCTATCTGATACAAAATCAATTTCCCCAATAACAAACATGTGAAACAAATATATAGGTGAAAAGGTGACTACTACAGTAACTGACTTGAAATTTCATAAAATGAATGTTATAGAAGCAAAGTAACCACCTTTAGAATCAAAGCGGCTATTTGTTGAAGCGCATTTTCAGCATCAGAAACCACATTATCATTATCTTTAGAACTTACAATAATAACACGCTCTTCATGTCGCTGCCAAAAGAAAATCATCAAAGCACATCATTTATTCACCAATCAATGATTTTAAAAAAAAAAACCCTAACTTTCCAAAAAAAATTAGCCCAAAAGAAGAAAGAGAACTTACAGCAATAGCATCAGCGATTTTGATGGTGGCCTTAGTCTCTTCTCGAATCTTCTGGATTCTATGTCCTTCTTTCCCTATGACCTTTCCAATCTGTCTTGAAGGTACTATTATTCTGAACAAGACGTCTTGTGCTTTCGCTCTCCGTTTCGGATCCGATCCTTCGATTTCTCCGTCTTCGCGGCGGCGCTTTCCGAAGACATCGTGCCGCGGTTCAGGTTCGGTGACGACGGACACGGTAGGGTTTACTGTAATTTCGCCTTGTTCGGCCATTAATGCGTAATAACGGCTGAAGTGGAGTGGGAATCAACGAAGAGATTTATCAACTTCGAGTCATTGTTGCTGCTCAAATTACTTCTTTATCCTCCCAATTAAAAAGGCCAAAAAACAAAGTAAAATTTTTATCCATATTTTATAATATCACTGAAATAAAGGATTCGCGTGTTATTATCCATTACCGCCAGCCATTCCTATTATTTTGTTTTTAAGTTAGAAAATTAAGGAGCTTTACCGAAAGCCCCAAAACCAAATGCAATAAAAATCCCAAAGCCGAAAACCCTAACTAAAACCCAGGAAGCAAAAATGCAAAACCCTAAATCTCTATGCACAATCTTTTCCCGCCACTTGAGTTCAGCGGTAAAACTCAAAATCCCTACAAAGTACAGGCCACGAGCGATCAAAGAAGCGCAACAAGCAGTGACTGAGTATCTCCACTACACAAAGTCAATACCTTTCACTTATGCGGAGCACATTAGCAAGCACTCTCTAAACACTCTCTCCAAGCTCATTGCCGATCTTGGCGTCTCTTTTTCGGCCCCAAGTTT
Source organism: Citrus trifoliata (assembly GCA_018350135.1). Classification (NCBI taxonomy): domain Eukaryota; kingdom Viridiplantae; phylum Streptophyta; class Magnoliopsida; order Sapindales; family Rutaceae; genus Citrus; species Citrus trifoliata. Next base: position 43,063,195 of record CM031386.1, on the reverse strand, counting down.
CTCTAGTACCTTCCAGAGATTCCTCAGGTACCATCCCATTAACGAATTTGAGTTTTTCTTTGAAAGCATTGGTATTGATCATGCTGAAGTTAGTTGCTTTTTGCCTGCTAATAAGTTTTTCCTTTCGGAGGATTCCTGCTTGTTGAATGCTGCCTGTGCGCTTTCCAGTTTTGGGTTTCCTTGGGACAAGTTGGGTAAGTTATACAAAGAGGAAGTTTCGATTTTTAGTCAGAGTTCACAAGATTTAACAGCTAAGCTATCTAGGTTGAAAAACTATTATGGGTTTACTAATGTTATTTTGGTCGGCATTTGTTTGGCTTTTCCTCATGTGTTGGCTGGTAATGGAGATGAATGGGGTACAGAGATTGCCACATTGTTTGATGATTTGAAAACGGTTTTTGTTGATTTTGGTCTGATGAGTTCTGTTGAGGGAAATGTGGAGGTTTGGTATGATATTTGTAGGAAGATTCACGTGTTTTATGATTCTCGTTTTGAGAAGGGTAAGTTGGGAGAATTAATGGGTAGGAATAAGAGTATTTTTCTTGATTACCCGGAAGAGGTTTTGGTTCAAAAGGTGGAGTACTTTTGTAGATTTGGTGTTGGAAAAGAGGATGTAGGTTTGTTGCTTCTTAAGAGACCGGAGATTTTGAGTTTTGATTTGGAGACACAAGTGATTTCGGTGAAAGGATTTTTGAATCATCTTGGATTGAGTGCCAAAGAGTTGAAATCAGTTAGTGAAAAGTACCCTTATGTGTTGGGAAGGAACAAAATGGCTAATTTGCCTCATGTGATGAGAGCGGCAGATCTACAAGATTGGTTCTTTAATAAGATTACTAATGGATATTATAAACTGTTGGGTAATTATGCCTTGAGCAATCCTGATGAAGATTTGGATCGAGAATTTGGAGATAGCTTGGAGAAGCTCCTATCTTCCTCAAGAACTCCACACCATACAATGAATAAGTTGACGTTCTTGCATGGAATTGGTTATGGAGAAAACACTTTGACTTTAAAGGTGCTAGCTAAAGCACATGGCACTGGTAGTGAGTTACAGGAACGATTTGATTGCCTTCTTCGTAATGGTGTTGCATTCTCAAAGTTGTGTATGATGATAAGATTGACGCCAAAGATCCTGAACCAGAATCCAGAAACCATTGAACAGAAGTTGGACTTCCTCTGCCAGGACTTGGGTTCTTCTTTGGACTACCTTTATGCGTTTCCAACATTTTTATGTTTTGACTTAGAATATAGGATTAAGCCCAGGTACAAATTCCACATGTGGCTAGTAGAGAATGGTATATGCACCAAAAATTATTCCATTGCAAGCATGGTTGCAACTAGTGAAAAGAATTTCATATCTCGCATTTATGGAATTCATCCGGCTGCTCCAAAACAGTGGTTGGAGTGTTTCTTCTGTAAAAGACCCAGTAAAAGTAGCTTGTTGGAGAATCATACTTCTACAGTAGCTTGTTGTCAATATTGACCTATACTTAAAAATGATTTTATGGGACAGTTCCTGTAGAATCATACTTCCTCTAATGTAGGATTCCATCTGGAACATGATCACATTCCTAACTTTCTTGGATTGATCTTTCAGGAGAGGTCTGTAAATTGATGTCTGTCCTCGGTGTGATAATAGCATTACTCATTTTACACAGATTCTTGTTCGAGACCACTCGGATTTTATTTGAAGTTGAGCACTATGTTGATCAGCGGCCCTTAAAAGTAGCTCCTAAATGTTGCTCGTAATCATCAACTTAGTACAGCTATTTGACGAGGGTCTAACTCTAATATCATTAGACCTTCAGTTTTCTAATTCAAGGCATTTGTACTTTGTACTTGCAACCCCAAGCCCCCAAACCATTGGATGTACATAACAATTGCTGATTATGGTACTTTTTTTCGTGATCTTTTTTCTTTTCTTTTTTTTTTCACTTGTTTATTATTTGTTCATTTTGTTTATGAAGAAATGCAATAGCCGATCCTTTTTCTTCCCGACTACTATTTAAGTCCGCGAAGATCCCCGGTTAGCGTAGTTACTTTCCTTCTTCAGATCGACACTGCAACAGAATTCACCTTAGTTTTGGCTGATTTTTGTGTTACCATGCATGTTTGTCGAGAAATGAATTGCATATTTGCATAGAAGAAAGGAGAAACCATATGCAGAGTTAATTTTTTTTTTTTCCTTCTTCTTGCTAATATTGAGCCAAATATGGATAAATATAGATAATACACATTGTGAAAGTGATTCTGGTATCCTGCTGATATATATCATTTGCGAACTTAGGGTGTGTGTGGGAGTGAGTTGCTGTACTTTTTCAGCTGCAGCTGCTGTGGAGTAAAAATTACAGTTGTAGAGTAGAAGTTGAGAAAAAATTTACTAAACTGTCAAAGTTCAGCTACAAGCGTTACCAAACACCTTAGTAGTTGGGTTTTGACAGTCCAACTATTTCACCACACTCCCAAACGATTATTACTGTAAAATTTCTTAATTTCAAATTGAAATGTAATAAGCTACCTGAATGTTTATTTTTCGGATCTCATCACTTCTACCCAGTTCACTATTTCTATCAAGGAACATTTAATTAATCAATTTTCGTGGGGCAGTTTTTTTAAATGGATGATAGAAAATAAACGGCCATTAAACTTGAGATTGGACCACTATATTTGGAAAATGGGGTTAGATTTGGACTAAATCATATATGGCGAATGAATGTAGGCCACATAAATCCCCTGAGTTCCTCTATGCCACGTTCATATATATCACATAACGTATGATGCCACGTGTGCCGATATTGAAGTCTTGGGTGGGAATTGGTAATTTTCTAGTGAAGGTTCCGTATTTTATTTATAATGTTATAAAAGCTGTTCTTGCATTTTATAATAAAGGATCATAATTTTTACGAGTTGTGCAATTTGAAAAACTTCACCACTCATTTATTCAGCGAGTTTGATTATTCCAAAACAGGAACGTTGGTATAAATGCTCAAAAGTTAGTTATAGTAAGTAAATTTACAATAGGAATCCAAAGAAATCAATCATCAATTAGAATAATAATTAAAAAAAAGTCTACATTTAGTCAAATTGCATAATATTTTCCCTCATAATTACATAGACATGCGGCCATTATTAAGGTAATGTTTGTTGTTGTTGCTAATATTAATATTATTTTGGGTTAGAAATTTAAAAATATTTGAATTTAACTGAACTTTAAATAGATTTGAATATTAATGTTTAAATGATATATTTATTTTTGTATTTTTAATGTCTAACTTTTTATAATAAAAAAATCTAAAAGCTGGTGCTTTAACAACACCTTTGTAAGAATTAGTACCTATTTGATATGACTTATTTAATGGTCATAAGTGATTATTTAATCCAATAAGTTCTTATCATACTTTTGTTGTTATTTGATTGTTTTTTCTAATACAGTTTTTGAAACTTTAATAAGTTATTTTGCCTCTATTCGTAAAAGCTCAAATTTTGGGCTTTTGAAAGTAGAGGTTAAATTTTTTTTGCAAAATGTTAAAATATCATCTACTTATTTGACAATCTTGTTTAATTCTTTTCATAACATAACTTTAAAAACTAGTCTATTAAAGTAATTTCATAAATTTTTAATAAAAGTTCTTATTGATAGCCAAAGAACTATTTTTTTTTTTATTGGTAAAAACTCTACTAACAAGATCTTTACTTAAATAAACTCTACTTGAAAAGTTATACCAAACAAAGTCTTATAGATACTTGTTTTAACTTGCAAATCAAAATTTAATAAAATAATTGTAGGTCACGTGACTCTAATTGTAAGATAAACTAAGTTATATGAAATAAAAATATTTCAATTACTTGACTCAACAACTCTATTTTTAATTAAAATTCATTTTTATAAATTAAATAAACCAAACCTATTTATATCTTTTAAGTTCTTTCTCTCTTAGTCTCAGCCAAAATAATTATTTAATTTAATAATTTCAATAAGAAATTTCTAAAATTCATGAGGGATTATTTTGATTTTCATAGTAACTTATTATTATTAGCATTTAGATTGTTAAAAAAAAACCAGTGTTTAATATAAAAAAATAGAATGATAATTACAAAGTGAAAAAAAAGGACCGAGTGGAAGATTGAGAGAGGTTACGATTTATATAAAATAAAGTAAGTATTAAGTATTAATAAGGGTATTTTTTTTAGAGATAATACTAATTTTTTATTCAGACATTTTTCCATTCAATATAAGTAAGAGTTTTTTATTCATACGTAAATATTTTAGAGTCAAACATAAACTCTAAAAAGCAAACAAGAAAAACTCTTAAAAATTTGGATAAAAAAGTATAAGTCAAACTTCAAATAAAAAACCAAACAACTCCAAAGTGTAAGATTTTGGTTTTTCACCTTAACAGTCAAAATTGAAGCAACGCTCCTAAGGACGTGTTTAAGTAATTTTTAAATAATTTTATTTGATGGGCCATCCAAATTCAAATTTTGACCCAAAAAAAACTAAAATTTGGGCTTTATCCATTCCCTTAGTCATCATCATTATAAGATTAATAATAATAATAAAAGTCACCCCTAAAAGATGAACTATAGACTAAGGCTCATTTGGAATTGCATTTAGAAGATTCAAAATTAAAAAGCTAACTTTGGTATTTTATAATTTTTTTTAGAAATTACCATTGCAAAATCACTGCATCCTACAACATTTGAAAGATTGGAAAGGAGTAGCTTTTTAAAATTTAAGAACCAATTTTATAATTAATACAATTCCATATATATATATATATCATAAAAATCTAAAAATTATCCTTATTAGTCAGGAAATAAAGTCATTAACTTTAAAGAGATTAATGTTATTACCAATTATATTAAGATAACAAAATAAAATGATAATATAAAATATTTATATTGTTACCAATTATTATATATATACAATAAAAATGTTTTATATGTATGTTTATGTATTTTAAATCAATTTTATTTAAAATTATATCAAATTCAATCACTTATATTATTACAATAATTTAACAATAAAATTTATTAAACATTCATAATTATTTTTAAAAATCATAAAATTATTAAAAATAAATAATTAATTAATTTTTTTATAATAAATTATTTTTACATCACATCTATCATCGTTCATATTAAAAACTCATCGTCATTCCTCACCAAATTAGCTTCACATCAGTAACACGGGTGAGTGAGCCCCATGCCTCGGCGTCAACTCAACCGTAAAGAAAAAAGGGCAGTAATAACACATAAGCCCCTTGAATTTTTACAAATTCCTTAATTTTAGGAAATAATCAATCTACTCTATCCTCTAATTTTTATTTATTTATTTTTAAATCTAGAATTCACTAAAAAAAAAGAGAGTCTAATCGATACACTATAATAGTATATCTCAATTGAAATTACCACTAATTAAAAGAAACTCACAACATTAAATAAGATCGACTTGATTAATTAAGAAACAAATTCATTACAACATTCGAGAATATATCTAAAAAAAAAAAATCTCAATAGTTGGAATAAATTACCTAATATTTTCATAATAGCCAACAGACCTCACACGTGTTTGAGATATTATTGTTGATGAGTTTTGCTATATCGATAGACGCTATTTTAAAAATTGATTAAATTTCATCTACTGATGAGTTATATTACCTGACATAATAACCAGATTTAGTAGTATAATAATAAGAGTTGAACGAGTATTTAGATCCTCGGTTCATACATTATATCAAGAGTTCCGAAGAAAAATACATTTATTACTTAAACCATAACAAAAATAAAATTATATTCAATCATTAGCAAGCAGCCGAGCACATCAAACTACGTAGATAAATAAAAGTCGTGGTTAAGAGCCCTGATCTCGAAAGAAATAGAATATCAGGGGGCTATTATTAGGATTTCAAGTTTTTCATGTGGAAGAGTGTAAATAGTATCTACCATGATTGCTGCGCCAAATCAAAGAGGGGGGGTGTGTGTACACGTGTGGTAGTAGAATAGAAATAATCATCATGGCTCTATTTGAATTTTGACACAAATGGTAAAAATATTAGAGAAAATCTGGAAATTAGGAATCTGGATGTCATACACAAATGGCTCTTTCACGGCAGATCGGGGCCAAAGGAAAGAAAAGTTCAGGAAAAAAAAAAATAATAATAATAATAAACCGGAAACCGGAAAAGAATGAAGCCTCAGTTTCGTTTGATTTTCTCCGAGTCCAGCCAGCAGCACGGCATTCATAACTGCTCGCTGCTTCTCTCATACACACATACATTTCAGTTTCGGATTCTTTCTTATCATCAATTGTTTGTTTTGTCTTTTTGCTTCTATTTTCCTTTTCTAGAGTATAGAATAGAGAGCGATTCTACTATTTAATGCGAGTCTTTGCTTTGCATTTTGCAGCAACACATACCAAACCAGAAAAAAAAAAAAATAAAGAGTGAAGAGAGAAATTAATATATATATATATATATATACAAATAACAAGAAAGAAAGAAAGAAAGAAGATCTTCTTCTCCTCTCTTGTGTAGTTGTGTTCATCAACCAATGGTGTTTCATTCAGAGATTAAGATGAACGAAACGCCGCCGTCTAAGCCCGCTCCCAATTCACATTCACTCCCACCATCACCATCATTGACCGCCGCCAAATCTCAATCCCAGCAGCCGCTTCACAACTTCTCTTTAACTGACTTAAAATGGGCCATGAACCACACCAACACTAACCGTTTCCGCAAGCCCTCCGATTCTTCTCACAAATCTTCTCATTACGACGCCGCTGTTTCTGACAAGCACAAACGGCCGATGCTTCAAGTTCAGGGTGTGAAATCCGGACTTGGAGTTGAAAAGCTGGCCGAAAGGAAATCCACTTCTGGCGATGGCCATGACGGGGCGGAGAATTTGGTGAACAAACCGGCTCCTGCTCTGTCGTCTGATGGAAGTAGATCAAAGATATTTATTCGAATCAAGACGAAGACCACTAAAGTTGCTGATGAGGTTGCGGATGCGGGGGATCACAACGCCGTCGTTCCTGATGACGATTCCGACGACCTTTTGGTGCCTAAGACTTGGAATTTGCGGCCGAGGAGGCCTATCACTAAGGTTAACAACAATAACATTGTTAATGTGAACGGAGGAGGAGGTGCTTTGAAGATCGGCGGGGGAGCTGCTCAGGAGATTAAACCTCCGGAGAAGAAAGACACAGACAAAGACAAGGAGATAGAGAAGGAGAAGAAAGAGAAAATGAAATTCTCAATCTCGCTTAAGAAGGAAGAGATTGAAGATGACTTTTTTGCCATGACTGGGGCTAAGCCTCCTAGAAGGCCAAAGAAGAGAGCTAAGAATGTACAGAGGCAACTCGATGTAAGGCTTTCTTCTCTCTCAGTTCAATTTCGTTTCTTTTTTAGGTTTTCATTTGTGTTGATTCCGTTCGTTTTTGCAGTATGTTTTTCCTGGCTTGTGGTTGGCTTCCATAACTCCCGAGTCCTACAAGGTTAACAGTGGTACCAAAAAGGTTAAGGTTTGATATCTCGTATACTGATTCTTGATATTTCACTTTTACTTTCTTAATTGTAATTTGATGGACTATATATATACACATATTCACATATACTTGTAATTTGTGATTTTTTCATGTTGATAGGGCTAGATGGGAATGCTGCTAATTCCATCTGAAGGTGGGTGACTGTAGAAGTTTTATGACTCAGCTGAGAAGGTATAGCAAATCATGAATCAATAAATGTAAAGATGAGAGGTTAAAAGATATATGTTAGTGTCTGTGAGGAGCTCGCCGGCATGGGGGATGAGTTATATCAGAATAAGTGTATTATGTTTAGTTGCAGTTGTACATATGAATTATCAGTTTAATGAAAGTTTGTAGATGTTTCGGATGCTATGAAATGTGATGTTCTTTTGACATGGTAGTTCTCAAGAATTTGCTAGCTTTTATTTTGATGGGTTGGAATAGCAAAGCAAATGCATATCCTGTATCCCAAATACTTGGGATATATTATTGTTACTTACGTAAATGCTAAAATTGCATTTGGAGTAACTTATGAATGGTTTTTAACGGATTCTAAAATATTTGAGGAAAGTGTCGTTATTGAAGAGTCAAGTAGATTTCTGTGTTTGTCGTTTCTAAATTAAGAGTGCGTAAGCAATTCACAGGTAACTATCTGTAAATAGCAAGAAGTGTGTCATTGGCTGGTTTGGAGTATGAAAATGTGTCGTGCAGCCCAAATAGGTGGGATATGTGCTTGTGATCAATCTCTGTGTTGTACTCTTCCGCAAATGCACTTCTAGAAGCCAAACAATTTATTTAGCAAATAGTTGCGATACACACGTCATGCGATTCTTAAAGGAATTAAGTAGTTTTCTCATAATTGTCTTTCCTATTATAGTGTTTCTGAGTTGTGCGTGAATCATGTCCTGTAACAGCAAGATAAAGGTGGTTCCATTAAGAGATTGCAGAATCTATGTGGTTGGATGATTGAAACGTACGAATTGTATCTATATATTATCTTCTTCCTCAACATGTCAGTAGCTGGCAAACATTTTAGTGCTAGCTCTCGGTCATTTTATGGAACGTGCCATCCTTAAACAATCATGTTCTTTTGTCCCCGTTCTTATTTATATTTTAGTAGGGTGTGAGCTATTCATCAGTTACCTTGTGTTGATAGCCAGACGTTATTGAATGAAGCCTTCTGTTTATGTGAGCAGAGTACAAGCTGGGATCCAGCTACTTTGGTGGTTGACTTATATAACCCTTTTCTTCTTTGTATATAGTTTTTCTTTCTTCTTTATGGAAATATAGTGGTTGGAGAGAGAATGGCGAATAAGAAATGTGTCATGTTTTAACGATTGTGCTTCTTGTCCTGTTTGCTTTGCGATATGAAGAACACATGAGGATGGTCTGTCAATTGCAAGATGTATGTGACCAAGTATCCTTCACACAGTAGGGCAGAGTACATGTTGTAGTGCCGGTGCAGTTGCGTTTTGACTTTTAAAGCTTGATTTCTGTAGGTTTTCAGAATTCCCTTGTTAGAGCAAGTATGGTTAGTCCCGGCTCTTGATCAGTTCAAGAAGCCACTCCAAGGTGTAAGCTATATGCGTGTCACCATCTGTTATGTTATGGCCCTGCAGTGGGAACTTTTTTGATCCAGAATTTTTGGGAGAGGGAGGAAGGGGACTCATAAATAGTCATGGAGAGGTAGAAAGGGGACTCAGAAATAGTCATAATCAGAGTGACATTTAGCAAGATATAGAGATTCCCATTCTGGTTTGAGGATGATTTGTGGTGAGTATGAGAGTTGCTAGATGGGTTTGCCTCTTTTTTAAATCATCTTGTTTCAGGTCATAGCCATATTCTCATCAAGCATCTGAATTATTAGGAAAACATTGAAATTATTTTCACAGTCCTGTTTCTAATTGTTCCTTCAATGTCTTATGTATTACTTTCTTTATCATTCACATATTATATGCTTCATTTTTTTGCAGATTTTCAGGAACCATGCAAGATTTTCTTGGTAAATAAAGGAACCATTTCCTGTATATCTATCGTTCAAGCACGTTGGGGCAAATACAGTTGATTTTGGGAGCATTTTATATTTGGTAAAACTACATTCTTAAATTACAAAGATGAATTACATTTTCAATACAGCTATTTTAGTATTCAAATCTATCTCCATAACATAGTATCTGATTCATGTTATAATTCCTGAATTAAAATGTTAACTGGAGCTGGTTTTTGTCACAGTAGCTATCTGTATTAGGAATGGGTTTCATTGATTAGGTTGCATTCAGTTCCTTCCAATTATACTATCTTCTTCTGAGTGCTGATTGTCGTTCAGACTTTAGCATGAATTCATTTTGTGATTCAGATCGAAGCAATATGTATAAGCACTTTATGTTTTAATTTGTTCTTGATGTTTCTACCAGCTGGGTGAGACATGTCTACAATAAGGAGCTGAACAAACTCATTACAGCTTCATGTGTATCTTGGTTGCTGAATATCTACATATCAAATAAGTACTTGGGTCATTTGCAAGCAGGAAAGGTAATTATCATGCTACTGATTGAAAGTCGGTTTCAGGTTTTTAATTTTCAGATGCTCTAATTAGTACACAAGAAAAATTACATTGTTGAAGTTCTTTATTTATGGGGCATATCGAAGTAACGTTGATGATTCAAGAAAATTAATTCTCTGCAAGATATATTTCGTTTCTGTTGGATTTAGATGAATTTGCAAATTTTGTTAGATTGGTAAAGGTTCTGAACTTGTGATATCTGTTTTTTTTTTTTTTTAAATATATACAGAACTGTCTGCCATTCAAGTGGAGGTCTGCAAAATGGTATTGCATGCAGTGAATGCTCATGACGCGCTGAAATTCACACTCTTGAACTAGGCTTTGAACCCTGCTATTATTGCAAATTTGCTGAACATGTTCCTCAGAGAAATTTCTCAAAGTGCCAACTGTGAACAGAATAATTGAGCTGCATATGCGCTGCATTATGGAAACTGTATGCTTGAATTTCTTTGCGCAGGCTTTCTCAACAAGCGAGATTAACTTTGTTTAATTAGTGTCTGAACACAGACTAGTTATAAATTTAATCCAGGGTCCACGATGTTTTCTGAAACAGAAAGACCAAAATGAGGGAAGCTGAAAGAGTCTTCGTGCAGTTGTGCTAGCGGCCGGAATCCTGAAGGGACAAATTTCCACTTGAAAGAACTTGACTTTACAGGGACCTTTCGACTCCACATTTACTGAAATCAAGAGTTCTTTTAATTTATCCCTTTTTCACTTTTCGAAAGGGAATTCTTATCGATATTGGTTTGGTTAAATTAGATGATTAAGGCCAGTGGAGTTTCATGAATACTCAATACCAATTCGGGGGGGAAAAAAAAAGAAAGATTTATTCTCATTGAGATTCAAATTCTGTTGAGATGAAACAAGGTTTTGAAAAATAATTTGATCAAAACAAATGTTTTGGTCAGAAATGGATAAACAATGGCATCAATACAACGATGTTTATCTGCGCAACATCTTGCTAAAATCTCGCCTTTGAGACTTTAAAGAACAAGTCAACATCGTCGTCAGACGGTAGTCAAAGAATCATGTTAAACTATGGATCGGATCTACGGTCGATTAGTATGGAAGAGTTGTTCTTTAACACTGAATTCTTGTTGTTGCGTGCCTGAACCTCACTCGCCGATTTGCCTTTTATAATATGTTTCACTTGCCACTCACGCAATAAAACACCAAACCTTAACGGCTAGGACCCCCCATAGGAGTTGGGTCAAACCCCCCAAAAGACAAAACAAATGAATTTGATTGATCGAATCATAAAATCATTCTTCAAAGTGAATTTCCAATGGCAAACGGCCAGACTTGGAAGAACAAATTAACCAACGACCGCTTCGAGCATAGATAGAAAAGTAATTAATGCAAGGGATCTATCTAATCAAACCCTAGACGAAAATGACACTCAGAATTAGTTAGGGTTTGTTCCGATCCGCCAAAAGAAAGGCCCCGAAAAAAAAAAGAGAGAGAATATTCTCTACATTCTCAGTTTCTCTTACAAGAGACCAGATTGAAGCTGACATATCAGCCATGTCATTGTTTGGATCAAAGCGGACCAAGAAGAGACCACTGAGTGTTCAAAGACAACTCGATTGCCTGTTTCCAGTTTTGCGGTTAAGGTTCATTACACCTGCTGATTATAAAGTTCGTGATACAACAACTTAACATGACTGTCGAATTTTCTGCCACGAGACTTCGAATTTTGGGGAATGTGATTTAGTTTGTATTTAGGGTTATGAGATTCTGATGTTAATCAAAACTGTGATATTCTTTATTGAGAAGTTTTATCTTATAGACATAATTATACATACATGCTTTAAGCGACTGCACGTGTACTTATTCAGCATAAGATTACTCTCAATTCTGAGGCTTTCCATGATTTAATCGTCTCCTTATATATGGCGCTATTTTGAGAGGATATACGGTAATTCTGTTGGTTTCTTAACCTCTATTTATTTATTTATTTTTCTCAAATGAGTGTTGTTAGAAGCCATTGTGCTAGTTATTGGCTGAAGATAAAGTTAATTAATGAACTAATGATACGTTTAACTTTTGTTAATTAAAATTGTTTAGATAAATTATTTATTTAAGTGCTATCAAGAGTGCAGTAGTAACATTACTTGGTTCAAGTTTCAATTTAAAAAAAAAATAACATTATTTGATTGGTCACTTAAGTTTAAATCTTGAAAAAATAAAAAATGAAAAATGAATTTATATTTTCTCCGGTCCCTTACCTTTTAAAAAAGATTAAATAAAAAATTAGTTGTGCTTTACTTTAGACAACAACAAAGACTTAACAATGGGTTCATTATCATCTTACTAAATATCATACATCCTACTGAAGTTTAGTTTGCAAAGCAAGAACAAGAATGATGACCAATAATGACGTGGTCATAATTGTAGCAAATCAAACCTAGTCACAACAAATAGACAGAACCAGTGAAAAGCCAAGGCTTCAGAGAGCAAATCAGCAACATCATCAGATGAGAAGAGTCGAGGTCTCGTTGAAGATAGGTATAAAGTGCAATAGCAGAACGGAGGCCAAAATTGTAGATGCCAAGAATACCAAACAGAACAGAGGGCAAAACTATAGATGCAAAGTTTCTACCGCGATATATATTCTGAGTGAGCCTTAATTATGGGAGGTACCTTTAAGCCGTATCACAATTCAGATTAATTTCCACTCGCACCGGATCGGTCCGTAAAGAGTAAAGTGCTGGTCAAACTGATGACTGCATACGAGAGCGAAGTTTAAACCTCTGACCTTTCTTAAGAAGTGAGAGGGCGGAACCACTTGCACCAACCAACTTTGATTTTACTGCGATATTTTAAATTTATGGTAATGTGAATTTATTGTATTGTACTGGGGCTTTAGGTTATAATATTTGTACAAGACAATTGCATTTTACACATAATCTAAAGTATCCCTACCAACGTGAGTATATATTTAAGCAAGTAGACATATAGAAAGAAGAAAGAAAGTCTAAATCCTGCACCTGCACTGCAGCATTAATGAGCTATCTATAAGCAGCACCAACGGAGGAAATATTTTAAACAAAAGAAAATAAAACCCCTGGGCGCAGTGAGAAAATGCGAAAGCATCAAGTGATAAATTTGACAAAGTTTTGATTAATGTGGATTTTAATTAAACAACAAGGACGTAAGTGTAAATTGCCCGAATTGGGGCATGCATAGACAAAAATAAAACCCAAAAGAAATGGCCCAAAACCTTGAAAAGCATGGAAGCGGAGCTCGACTGACCGAGCAGAAAGAAACGAGGAGGAATCGAATCGCAATTCACAAATGGAGAGTGATACCGATGCCGGAGTTAACGGGACCCACTGGTGGTGGACCCTGGCAAGCACGGGCCAATTAGGTTGGGGCATCTGGTCGTTTCGGAAAGGCTACGCCGGCGATTCACGCCTGATGCCGGTTAAAGCATTTGGTGTCGCCTCCTTGTTTGTTGGCTCCGCCGCCTCCGCCTCCCTCGCTTTCCTTCAAGCTTCCGGCATTCGTAAGGTCTTCAATCTTCCTTTATATCCCTTTTGAGTTTTCCGTCCTTTTCTTTTCTTTTCTTTTCTTTCCCTTGCTTTATTTGAAAGGCAAAAACAAAAAGGAAAATACAGGTAGAAGACTTGCTAGAAGTGGGTGCAAATATCAGAACGCGACTTGGTATTCCTTCAAGAACACCTCACAAGTAAGTTTATCATTCGTCTTATTTTCTTCGGGATAATTTTCTTAATCTTGGCTTGGCATGAAATGTAGATGATTATTTCCATTATTTGTCTATTCTTTCGTGGGCAGAAAAACGGATGATTTATGACAAGTTGACAACTCTGTGATACTCAAGTTTTTGAATCGCCCGTTTCAACTTCAAATTTGTACTCTTTTTTCCCCTCATTTTTCAGTTGAGTGTCGCATGAACGCACCTAGCTTGTTGTTAAGGTTCTTTCTTTTTTTTTTTTGGGGCCTTTTTTGAGAGTAAAGCATATTAATGATTGTGATCTTTGTACGTACTGTATTTTGATGGCTATTTGTACAATAATGAGGGAGCGTACTAAGAGTTTAATATAATCAGTGGCATAGCATTCGAAGATAAACTCCCAATACAAATGAAAGTAATTTACGAGAGAGGAGTATGATTACGGTTTGTTCCATAAAATCCGACCGACCATTTTCATGGATTATAAACTTATTGAGAAAATGCAAACACAATCACAGTTAGGCAACCACAGCCAGTTGTGGCTAACTAATATTCATTCATACTCGTAATTGCAAGAGAAAATATTTCCAAAATGTCACAAGCAGCCAACCAGCCACTTGAATTATACGCCAAATTGAACGAATTACAAGCAATCTTCTGCCCAGGAAGCCTCCACTCTCTCCAATGGATTTTGAAATTTTCGGGAGCACTATCAATTTAAATCAATCAAAATCAGGGTTACCACCCACACTAAGTTGGTACAAAATGAAACCGTTTCTCCACTGAGCTATTACTACTCATCATATTCATCTTCTAAGCTGGCGCTGCTGGCATGTAAGACTCCAGCATCAATTGTGCCTTATAAGGTGAAGTTATCTCAACAATCAAGTATGTAAATTTCCACTGCTTGTCCTCTTTGTCTTTGAACATCTCAGTGAAAACTTTTCCAGCTCCATGAGGCCCCCGAATATAGAAATTAACCTACATCATTTACGTCGATTACATAGACAAAATGAACATAAATGTCTACTTTGGATCTCAGTGAGCACCATACGCGCTAAACAAACATTTACCTCAACATGCTCTATGCCAAATTCATCAGTATATACCCTATTTGGAATGCGCTGACGAGCAGCACGATTTCTACTTTCCTGACCATACCCCGTTATGGGGGATCCAATCCTCACTCTAACCTGATATGAAGCAAATACAATCCAAGTGAAACACCAAAACACTCGTGCTAATATAGACAAATGCAGGGAAGCCAATGGCCAACATGGTTTGCAAATGAAATGGTACAACACCATACAGTCCATGTACTTACAAAAATGATCAGGCACACATTGCCCTTCATTTATACAGCTCTCTTGCATGAACAAAAAGCCCTTTGCTACCCACCTTAATTTTTCACGTTATTGCTAAACTAAGCTACAATTGAACATAAAGGTCAATCCGTCGTCATCAAATTAAAATCTATTTTTAGATTTGTGATAAAAGAGATTAAACTCGTGATCTGAGAATTGTGCTTAATATTTTAAAATTCTGCCTGCCTAGTATGTCTCCTTCACCATCTAGATTATGTGTAGCACCTAAAATACTCTCTCTTTCTCACACCCAATAACACAATACTGTTTTTATCCTTGAAAAAGGAAAAAAAAATCTCAGGGATGTTGGACAAAAATAGAATTAAGTTTACAAACCTGACCATCGTCCTGGATCCTTTTGAGAGCCTTGTTAAAAATTTTATACCTAAACAATAATTTCAAATCAGCATCGTATTGTGGAGGGACACAAGATTTAAAATCACAAATTTCTACTACCAAATGTCCAAACAAAATCCAACAGCATATTTCTTACTCTTTTGGTTCAAATATGAGCTCCTTGAAAACAGCATATGCTGCGGCACCAGCAACCCCAAGCCCTGCAAGAATTATAAGACTGTACGAAGCCCCTTCTGTAAATGTCACCGGTTTCTCAGGGATGTTGTATGTAGGAGCATCAAAGGGATCCTCAACAGTTGATATGTCCTTTTTGGGCTGCAAGGGCAGTGTCAGATAGGTCAGAAAAAAATTGAAGAAACTGATGCTACCATAAAATTGAGGAGGAAAAATATAAGGGATTGTATATATAAAGAGCAATGCAGCACGCAGAAGATGATAGTTAATCTTAAATTCAATTTTCTTTTCATTAATTCATGAGCAGGTAAGAATTCTAAACCAAAGCACATTCCTCAACTGGTAATAGATTTACGAACAAATAGCTATACCATAATTGTGTAAATGAAAAAATTTAGGGATAAAATGTAAAACTTGAGCTCAGAAGCTTCAATTCAGATCCAAACCTCAGATGACGTTTCTGTTCCTTGCTTTGAAGTTTTTGATGCAAAGGATCTAGCAGAGCAATAAGTTATGGAGTTTGCTACACGACTATCCATTTGTTGGAAGGGCAACCGAAGGTTATCTATGCATCCTCTATTACATTGTCCTCTAAAATGAGTAGAGATTCCTGCCGATCATTTATCAGTCAAAATAGAGTCTAGAAAAGGAAATAAAGAATAATAATGATTCACATTTTCATATTTCCAAGTGTTCACATGTCTCTAAATGTACGTGCGTACATCAATTTTTGGTAAAAATCATTCATCCAATCTTGACGTTTCAAATTTCAACATTATACATTGATTATCAAGTTCAGATATAGGCTGCTTGCTAACACATAGCTCCTGAATTTAAGTGTTAGCATCCAATAGTAAATGAATTCACAGCAGCCAATAGTATATGAATACTAGAATGATTACAACCAAGTGGTGTCCCCACATTATCCAAATAAATTATGCATCTACTTAAAGAAGATTTAATGGAGCTGAAATATAATATATGCATAAATAAATAATAATGATAATAATAAAAAGAGCCAAAAGCTAACAACTCAAAACCAACACCATGGGCGAACAAAGTGAACGTCTACAATGCATCACTAACCAATTAAAGATAACTAAATCCTCTCGAGTAATTAAAAACAGAGCAATTTACAAGTACAATAAAAGTAATACTCCACCAACCATTAGAAATTTGCTTAGAATCAGCAGAAGCTGGTCTTGCAAAATCTGACCTCAGTGCTGTCGAAAACTGCATGATCATAAGAAAGTAATATAAAAGCTAATAGAAATGTATCATCATTAACCTAATACCAGGAGAAATTGAAATATTGAATTCCAATTAGATGTGTAGATATAATAATAGAAAAAAAGAAGATAGATTTTGATACGCTTTTGGTCGAATTTTCAACTGCGGAGGCTGACGATGAAACTGGAAAAAGTAAGCGCTTTTCGGATTTTAAAGCACAAGACAATCCGCTTCTAACAGACGATATTGCTGATCTTCGTAAATGGTACATGCTTAAATAACTGAAATTGAAAATGCTTCGTTTATTCTATAAAGACTATAATTTGAACTTTTAAAGAAGCGTTATGAAAAATCAAAGGGAATAAGCATAAGCCCCAAGTAATCGACTGAGACTACAGAGCGAGAGAGAAAAAGAAAGAACTGCGCGCTTGGAGTTGCAGAAACCCCAAAATACCGCTTTGTGGGTTTATTGCAGACACGTGCCAAACCACACGTATCGTGGGGATCGGGTTTATGAGGACCGGTTTGCAGAGGTCGAACGGGATGCCTGGACCGGGCTGGCTATATTGGGCCAAATTTGTTACATGAAGCATGAGCCCGTGCTCGACCAGGCCCAAAATCGAAATTAAATGGCACGCTCCCTCGCTCGCTCATATTCGTAGGAACCAGGGAGCCAAGTTTAGTAAGTGTTGGTTGCTTGATTAATTTATCTTCGTATTCCCTTGTGAACAAGGTCTTGCTCCTTGGAGGGTGAATTTTATTTGTTTGACGTGTTTGATAAAAGTTCCAAGAGAACCCAGATTAGGTATTAATGATTGAGTAGTATTAAATATTTAGAATGCTGAGAGAAACAACAATTTGTGTTGTTGTTTC
This sequence comes from Citrus trifoliata, assembly GCA_018350135.1. Taxonomy (NCBI): domain Eukaryota; kingdom Viridiplantae; phylum Streptophyta; class Magnoliopsida; order Sapindales; family Rutaceae; genus Citrus; species Citrus trifoliata. The sequence goes on along the minus strand of CM031386.1, from coordinate 43,045,412 downwards.
GCCTCTCTCCCTCTCTCAGCGTTGTAGACATTTTTTTATAATTAAAAAAAATAAAAAAGTGGAAAATAACAAAAGGTTGAATATATTCACATGCATCACTCTTTATCTGTCTTGAATTTATCTTCCTTTCTCCGAATCGTCGCTTTCTCACTCTCTCCGACCTCACTCTCCGGCTCCCCATCACACTTCCTCACTCTCTCCGGCTACCAAACACGAAAGTGCTGCCCGTTTTAAATAGCAGAACCCAACTGCGGCACGTTTATGGTTCGTGATTAAAGCAAATAAAAAATTTTTATTTTCTTTGCATTCTTGGGTTAATTTTGCAAATTTTGGTGGTAATTATTTGACGGTAAAGATGAATTTTTGGTTTGGGAATATAAGATTTTTTTCAATAATATAAAATTATTACAATACTAAGAGAGAGAGAGAGAGTGACGCACGTGAACATATTCAACTTTTTGTTATTTTTCATTTTTTTTTTTTTTAACAGTAAAAAATGTTTACAACGCTGAGAGAAGGAGAGAGGTGAAACGGTAGCACAAGTTGTCGTTACTCTCAGTCTTCTCTCAGTGTTCAAGATAAGGAGCATGAAACAGATTATTCCAAACACAGCTCCAAATATTAAACTAATAGAATAGAGTCTATGTATTATACGTCAACTTATGTCTATGAGCATGCACTCGCTGCCTGCAGTAACGAAATATAAGCCACCTCTTGAATCCCCATTAATTACTGTACAAGTTTATAATTAAATTCGAAACAAAGGCAAATGACTATTTGCAATTCAACTGTTACCGTGTCCTTCTCCATCGCCCCAGATCTCTACCATGAAGAACCAATGATTGTCTTTAGGATATAGGCTTAACTTACGGACTTTATGTCGAATAGGAGGGATTAAAAATGCTGATCATGAAGATGTTGTTTAGCCTTAAATTTTTTATAGGGCTGGGAGTCACACGACGATATCATCTTGACATGCACGTAATACTGTTATGTGATACGCATATGACAAGGATCGAATCCATCACAATATACACAAATAAAAAGAATTAAGACTATCATTTGATGATAATAACCTAAGCCATTTATGACATTGACATGTAAGACCATCATATGTTGGTAAATTTGAAAGATGAATCACTTATTTATATAATTCTCGATTATTATTTTTTTTCTTGTATCATTAATTATTCTTGAATCAATCAATAATGCTAAGGATTCGACTATATGTCATTCATGTTAGGGTTAATTTTACCAGGCTAATTGAACGAAATGAAGAGACCCATAAAATTAAAATAGAAGCATCGGTTTATGTATATCGATGAATTTCTTAATATCCACATTTAAAAATAGAATATAGTCTTTTTTTAATATGAGTATTATTGAATTTTTAATAATATTTTATTATATACCTTTCAATATTAGTATATAAATAAGATTTAACTTTTTTTATATTTTTATTTATTAACAACTAATCGATAACCATGACATAATCAGATTAGGCGAAAATAGTGATCGTTCAAAGATAATTCTTTGATTATTACCGCCATCAGTCCAACACGTGTGCTATTACCCACGCACGTGACCTTTTTAATACTTCCTCTCAGCGTGCGTCGTGTCAGCCACAGCCACAGCTACGAATTATTTGGCACCCCCTCTCAATCTTTCGTCTTTCTGGCGCCACTGTCAACATATTAACAGGTAGCCGTATTTTGTTTTAATTTTTGTTTTCGAGTATTCATTTAACTAAGTATATTTGAATTTGCGTATAAATTCATATACTTTAAAATTCCTACTCATTGAGTTCGATTCAGCGCGGCGGCTTTGTTGCCTTCTAGTCTCCTATCTCTCTCTACTTGGAAACATAGAGTACTTAAAAGTGATACTCAGCTGATGTAAATGTATTTAGGTTTAGGGATTTTGAGATTATTGTTTCAACTGGCCCTGGTGTTTCTTTTGATTCATTTTTCGCTTCTCGCCCATTTAGATGCTTGTCTATGCCTTTGGGTATGGAAAAATTATGGAAATTTTATCTCTTTTCCGCATTTGTGACCGTCAGTTGAATTTAGTTCAATTGCAAATGATTTAATTTCTTTGTTGGGTGATGGGCTGTGAACATCTATTGCAGATGGCTAGATGGGATGAGATTTTGTCACTACCGGTGCAAAATCCACCAACCTTGGAGTTTGCTTCTGTTGATCTTGTTTGGTCCAAAGTGGAAGGCTGGCGCGACAAATTAGATAGAGTTGCTTTAATCCCATTTGCTAGAGTGGATGATTTTGTTAGGGGTGAATCTTCTAACAAAGACTGCCCAACGAGATTTCATGTTGAAGCAAGGCGGCGGCGTTCTACTAGTACATCTTGCAAGCCTAAGGTTGATGGTATTCTTGAATATATTCTGTAAGTTCTCAAAGTTCTTTTATGGTGGTTACTAAACTACTGTTCTGTGTTGTATGAGTTTTAGTTATTCTATTGAATGTGTAGGTATTGGTGTTCATTTGGCCCTGATGACCATAGGAAGGGTGGCATTGTACGGCCCAGTAGGACTACATATGTACCAAAGAAGAAAAATGCTGGCCGTCCAAATACTAAGAGAGGGTGCACTTGCCATTTCATTGTGAAACGATTGATTGCTGAACCATCAGTGGCACTTATCATCTACAATGATGAAAAGCATGTGGATAAGAATGGATTGCCATGCCATGGACCACAGGACAAGAAGGCTGCTGGAACACGTGCTATGTTTGCTCCATACATCTCAGAGGATCTCCGACTTCGTGTTTTGTCTTTACTTCATGTTGGGGTCTCTGTGGAGACAATAATGCAGAGACACAATGAATCTGTAGAGAGACAGGGTGGTCCGTGTAATAGAGATGACCTTTTAACCCACAGGTATGTTCGAAGGCAGGAGAGGAGCATTCGACGTTCCACATATGAGCTGGACCTGGATGATGCAGTAAGCATCAATATGTGGGTTGAAAGCCACCAGAGTTATGTTTTCTTCTATGAGGATTTTTCTGAATATGACCCTTCACTTTGGGCATTCAAACAGAGTGGCAGTTGCAACAGATGATTCGATTTGGCAACCGCAGTCTTTTGGCTTCTGATTCAAGGTTTGGAACAAACAAATTGAAGGTTTGTCCTTTTGGTTTAGCTGATGATATAGTTGTTAATTGTTGTTGTCAGTTTCATGAGAGCCTTCACATTCCTTGGAAGCTAATTAACTCTTCTCTGCAATTATACTTTGTAGTATCCTTTGCACAGTCTCATAGTCTTCAACTCAGACAAGAAGGCCATCCCAGTAGCATGGGTAATAGCCCCGAGATTTTCTAGTGCTGACACACATAGATGGATGAGGGCTCTTTACAATAGAGTTCGCACTAAAGATCCTACTTGGAATTTGGCTGGGTTTATAGTGGACGATCCATCAGCTGATGTCCATACAATCAGGCTAGTCTTTTGAATTCAATTTAAGATGATCATATGATTCTAGTTTATTTTGGACTTTTGGTGGTCTCTGTTGCCAAGAATCATGCCTTTACATGTACTGGCTGCTAATCTGTATTTGGTTCTTTACTTGAACCAAATGTGGCCCTGAAAAGCTTGGTTCAATGAGCATGTGATTGGCATGTTAATTGTGGTACAGACCAGTATAGAATGATTTGGGGGGTTATGATGTCTTCTATGTTTTCTTAATAGAAAATGCCTAATTGAAAATAGTTCTCATTGTCTTTGTTGCACTGTATTCAGGGATGTGTTTCAGTGCTCTGTATTGGTATCTTTCTGGCGTGTTCGGCATGCATGGCATAAGAACTTGGTAAAGAGATGTTCAGAAATAGGGATGCGTGCGGAAATTTTTAGATGCCTTGGACTGGCAGTTGATGACATCTGCAAAGGGCATGGAACTATAGCTTTGTTTGAGAACTGTATGGAAGATTTCATGGATGGCTCTGATTTCATGGATTACTTCAAAGCTGTATGGTACCCCAGGATAGGTGGGTGAAAATTTTGTAAACTGTACCATTGAAACCGAGTGGTAATTTTTTTTCTTTTCTTCTCAGCCCTAAAACTTCAGCTGCTGAATTCTTGGTTCAGATTTCTTGGTTTTAAATGAAATTTCCCTTTTTCTGTCAGGGGCTTGGATCACTGCGTTAAAAACTCTTCCACTTGCCGGTCAGGAGACAAGTGCGGCAATGGAATTTTACCACAATCAGTTGAAGGTCAGGTTGTTGAATGAGAAGGATTCTGGTGTTTATCAGCGTACTGACTGGTTGGTTGATAAGTTGGGTACCAAAGTACATTCTTACTTCTGGCTCGATGAATACACAGGGAAGGATGATTTTGCACGATATTGGAAAGATGAGTGGGTGAGTGGTTTAACATGTTGGCGTAAGGCACTGAAGATTCTAGATTCCGATGTTGTGATTGAAGGTAGATGTGGAAAAGTTACTGATCAGCTTGATGGGAATAAAGTATATCTTGTGCGGAACCCTGGTTCACAGTTTGGTATTTGCAATTGCAGTTGGGCAGAAATGGGCTACCTGTGTGAGCATTTGCTAAAGGTTATTATAGTCTGTCGCAAAAAGGGTTCTGTTAAGCCTTCTATAAGTTTATTTCAGTATAACAAAGTCCTTGATGGACATGTTACACTGTACACCTCATGATTCTTTAATTCGTGATCATGCTATTTCTTTAGCAGTCTCTATACAGAAGCAATTAAATGCATCGGTAGATTTCGAAAGCAGTCAGATTAGTGTAGCTTCGGTTGAGAAACAAATTGTGGAAACCAATGAGCAACAAACTGTAGGGACATTCCGTGCTGATCAAGATATAGAATTAGTCAATGAGGGTCACTGTGTGAATGACGATGTATCATCTCAGAAGGAGAAGAATCGTGGGGAAGAACTAGTTGCTTCTGGTGGAACTGCAAATGAATTGGGTGGTGGGCTCATTAATCAGTTAGTTAGTGCAAACAGTCTCTGTGGCGGCACTACTGAAGAAGAAATTTCTTATGCAAAGATGGATGTTGAGCAGTCACCTATATATATTTCCACGCCTGGATTAGTTTCTGTTGATGAGATCGTGTCCAGTGGTGGTTTCTCCAAGAATGAAGAGAGAGCATTAGTTTCAGATGCTGAAATTAGCGGTTATACACATTCTAAAGATGCTGCTGTCACTGATCAAAATGAAGCTGAAGAAGGTATTTCTGATAAAGATTGCCATCAAGATTTGGATGTGGAGCCATTCACCATTGATATGCCTCCATTGACAATGGAGTTTCTGGAGCAATGCACTGTGTCTCCTCAGAATGGTATTAGCAGCCTTGACCCTCAGCTTCCTGTTCTCTCTAATAAAGCAGATGCTGATTCCCACTCTGACAAGGCCTCTCGGCCCATATATGTGCCCGTGGAGTCAAAAGTGGTTGGTGTTTCTGAAACTGCTGGTATTGTAGAAGACAATGAAAATGAGGTAGGGAATGCAAAGGGAGGTGCAGCTAAGAGCCCTTGTTCTACTGACATTGCCTTGGCATCAGATGGGAGTTGTGACGATGCAGCAAATAATTCTAATACTTGTCACAATGCCAATGGTGTTCAGAGTGTAATGCCCTTGGAATCATCAAGAAATCACATGTCAATACCAAGTGACACTGAAAATCAACAAGCTGTTGGGGTTGTATCTCAAAAGATCAATTCTTGTAGCGTGCCTTTAGGCGATAAACCTTCTGTAAATGTATGTGAACTCAAAAGGAATCCTGAAGAGGGAGATTGTGATAACAAGCTGACAGTTACCAAAAAAGCCAAAACAGAGAATGAGCCAGTCATAAATTGTTAGAGGCTGCAATAATTCAGCTGCTGAGTAATCTGCTTGTGAGAGTACTGATTTCACTGCTCAGGCGAGTCTAAAGCTCGAGAAACACCACACAGATGCTGGTACTTCATCGGGTGATGGCTGATAATTTGAGTTTTCATGAGGGCTTTATACTTTGTTTCCTATTCTCCCTTGTACATACATGCTCTTCAATTTATTCATTGTAACCTTTCCATTAGTTTGCCTGGTTAGCCTTGGTCATATGAAATGTAACGATGATGAGTCATTACACCAGTCTGAGGAAACTTTTTATATTATCGGCATTGTTATTGGCCAATTGATACTAATTAAGTTGCATGGTAAAGTAAGAAACTATTTGCTGAGATAATTATTTTTCAATTTAAACTTTTGTTTTCTAGTGTATTGTAATATAATTACACCGACTCCCAGATTTCTGTTGAGTGATGTGGTGCCCGACAAAATTTTGCACAAAAGGAGAAAGGGCAATGGTATAATTTATTTTTATTTATACGAAATTGATGAATTGAACAATAAAAAATAGTAAAAGAAAATTGGTTCGGGCCAGGGTCAGGGTCAGGTTGGGCCACGAGAACGATGAGATAGATAGAAAGATAGAGAGCAGCAGGGGCATATGCGTAATTTTGAGCACGTCATTTGAATGCGAGAAAAAATTGGGGAATGTGGGTGATTTGGTGGAGCGTTGTGGCGGTAACCGTCTTAACCGTCGCTTGCTCAAAAACAAAGAAAAGGAAAGAAGAGTTGAAGAAGAAGTTAACGCAGTGAATCAGAGAGACAAATTTAATGCTTATATCAAAAATTAAAGATTGAAGTCGGTGAGTTGAGAGTGGAGGTGATGGAAGGAAAGAGAGAAGAGATAAGGAAAGGGCCATGGAAAGCAGAAGAAGATGAAGTGCTGATAAATCATGTAAAAAAGTACGGCCCCAGGGACTGGAGCTCCATTCGATCCAAAGGACTTCTGCAACGAACCGGCAAGTCTTGTCGTCTCCGTTGGGTCAATAAGCTTAGACCCAACTTGAAAAAGTAAGTAATTCATTCATTATATCATTGCATATATATGCGTCTGTGTGTGTGAGTGTCAAAAACTGGTTTGGTTTGGTTAATTTCGAATTTGAGATGGGTTTGTGTGTGTGTGTGTGTGTTGTAGTGGGTGCAAATTTTCATTAGAGGAAGAGAGGATAGTGATAGAGTTGCAGGCACAGTTTGGGAACAAATGGGCTAGAATAGCAACATATTTGCCCGGAAGGACTGATAACGACGTGAAGAATTTCTGGAGTAGTAGGCAAAAGAGGCTTGCTAGGATTTTGCAAAATTCAGCGACAACTTCCTCTTCCAACTCTAAATCCTACAAAACTAAAAGGGAATTTCCTGCTTCTCCCGATGCTTCCACTTTAGAGGTAATAATAATCAAATTCCACTGTTATAATCCGTTGTTCTTATTCCTTTTTTTCTTTTTTCTCGTGGGGGTGGAAGGGAATTTTCTACCGGATTTGGATGTCGCCTGTGTTTCTATCAATATTATTTGTTTATCATCAATATATTTTACCCTGCATATTCTTGAAGTTTTGAGTGTAAAATTTTAGAAATTTTCATGGAACAATTACATCTACATTGGGCTGTGTTCGTAATGCATATTTTCTGTGTTTAGGTCCCAAAGTTCACTTCTTCAATGGAGGAAGAGTCATCCTCGAAGCGTCAATCTTGCTCGTCATCCAACATGATGGGGAACGCCGAATTAATAGCAATGGCGCCACTGCCAGAAATGATTAATCCTAAGTTGCTTCATTTTGGTGCAAGCTGTGAGAATAATCCGTGCACAGAGCCCGTGTTACCAATTTACTTCCCTCAGATTTCTCAACCGCAACAGGACCTGCCGTTTTCACCGGAAAGCCAAGAACTCTTGGCTAGGCTTGAGGACCCGTACTTTTTCGATGTGTTCGGACCGGTTGACGCTCCTCCTGAACTTAGCGGACAGCCATTTTTAAAGCCAGAAACAAGTTGTAGGACCGGCATGAAGGACGAAAACGACAAGACTGTGATCCCAGATGCCTTTTTTGATGACTTTCCAACTGATATGTTTGATCATATCGAGCCACTTCCGAGTCCATCAGATTGGTGAGTTTTTAATCACAAATTAATGTCGTGTCCAGGTAGGATGATGAATATTTGACTACTTTCTCTGTTAACTGCAAAATTTAACACAATTCTTGTAGTTTATTCTTTGTACACAGACTCTGATTAATATTGAATGTGCTTTGCCACTTTGCCTCTCCACTCTATCCTAACTTATTTTCTTTACCAATATGACTTATGACTTGATAAGATAATGAAACATGTGAGGCTATATATTTTAGGTTTAAGGAATGAGAATTGGATTCTCATGAGCGGTTGGGAATCAAGAGCCCACTGTAATCAGCATTATTATGTGATGTGCATAAAAAAGTTTAAACCATTGGGTATAGAAAATAGTGACTAGCATATTGAGAGCAACACTAATCAATTAAAGCAGAAATGAATCACTTCCATACCAATTGTCCAATTGACTTATACCATCGATGAGGCCGACAGTAGGATTGACAACTTAAACATTGCCACAAAGGAAGGGGCGAAGACTTGCTTCTTATAATGTCTAACATACATAGTCAGGCTATATCATTCATTATCCCCTGCATTTGTGGCACTAGCAGGTAGATAACTAATGCCCGATTGAACTGGATTTGTAAGCACCTCAAAGTCTCCCGCAGTAAATGACTCGTTATCACCAGATATTGGTCTTCTTAGTTCGGTATATGCACAATAATCTACTTCATAAACAGTTACATCCTTCAAGGATGCTGAAACCGAAACCCCAACGCCTTCCCCTGCATTTGCATTAGAGAATTACAACCAACAACTTCAACTATCACATATGGAAGCAACATGAAAGAATCCTATCAGATTCTATGGCTTTTATAACAGCAAATAAAACAAAAATACAGAGAGATGTCATTTATTTTTACTCTCTCTTCTTCTTGGTTTCTGGGTGGGGATCATTTCAGTTCAAAGAAAACGAAAACGTCCCGACACCAGGGAATTGATCATTTCAAATGCTTGGGGAGTGTAAACCCAGAGCGCAAACCATTTATAAGTGCTAGGGGTACAAATCTCAGGTTACTGATCATCGCAGATGGTAGCAGCAACAATAACACAAAACTCAAGAGTTAATATATCACATGAAAGTGAAACCATATTATTTTTGTCTTATGCTGGGGTATCCTGTGTGGTTCAGAAGACAAATACATATGGCTACCTTGGAGCTGCTCTAAGGTAGAGCACGAATCACAGCCACACACGCAAAGTGATAAATAGTAAAACACTCATTATAACTTTGATCGTGTCATTATGAAAGGGTACTCTACCTTAGAGCAGTTCTAACATAACCGGACTCATATTTTAAACATAAGTTAATCAGATAGAAGGTTACCATGGGTCACCAGCAACAAGTTCTCAAAAGGGTATTTATCTGCGTGTGCTTTAATAACTTGTGCATATCTTTCCCTTGCACCAGCCACCGTCTCCTCCCATTGTGGCAACTAGGGTTTCCCCAATCAAATAACCTATTGTTAGCTGCAATGACTGTGCGCATCCAAATACAAATTGTAATGAATATATGTATATATACCTGGTCATACACTTGCTTCACAGAACTATCAACTGTACCAGCTGGCAGCAGAGCTTCAAGCTCTGAGGTAACGAAGCCAAAGTCCCCATCCTTAGGCGCCATATTATGTCTAATGGCTTCCCTATTCAACATCTCGCATAATCCATACTCAATGGAGACCTAAAGAACAACATAGTAATATTCATTTTTAATATACAGATTGAATGACGATAATCACAAAGACACAGAGAGAGAGAGACATGCATATCAAGTAGTGATATGTTATGTATGTCTAATGATGATCTGACCTTGACTTTGGAGGGATCCAAAGAAACGACGGCGTCGGAGGACATGACGGTGGGATCGTCATCGACGGAGCAAAGGGCGGATACAACCTCGTAGGCGGTCTGGATGCAACGAAGGAATGGGGAAACGAAGACACGGTCGATCGGGAATCCAAGGTTTGCACGGAGCCTCCGACCGGTACAGAATGCCCTGACCCGACCCTCCTCTACGATGTGGGGGTCCCACGGTCTGGCAGCCGTTGATACCCACAATGGCTCGAAGTTGTCGGCGCGGTCCCCGTGTCGCATTACGATGACGTTTTGGTAAAATTGTTTGTCATTGCTCTGAGCTTTTGTGGTTTCTGATGAATCCATTTCGTGTTTCACTTTTGGATCAAACGCTATTTATTTTTCGGGAAAGAGAGATTCAGACAGCAATATATATAACAAAAAATAAAAACCAAGATAAATTAATTTGTTGAATTCATCACGCCACTCTGTCTCTGTTGTGGGGAGATGACATAATAAGACATTTCAGTTTAGTTTAAGTGGTTTTCGAATTTTGGTAGTTTGGGTGACGACACGCATGAGCGCTTTTTTCTTCTTCTTCTTCCAAGAAGACCAAAAGGCCAAGGCAATATAGTCATCACTCATTTGTAAATGTTTATCTTAATGGTCAAAATGCCAATGCTTCACCAAAATACAGAAGATTCCATACAAAGTGATTGTACGCTAAAATCAATTCCAAAGAGAAGCGAATTGAAGCGCTTTTAAGTTTAAAAGCACCACTAGGTCTGGAAGGATTTACATGTGTCCGTTAAAGGCCCAATTAGCCAACCACAGCAGAATGCCGGGCCGACAAAAGCCCAGCTAAATAAACTAAGTAACGGCATTTTAACAGGCCCAATTAAAACAAAAAGAAGAAACAAATACGACGAAAGGCAAACGTCCTGCAGTGACCAGTGTAGCGACATGCAATTTTGTCGTTCTTCGCAGGTCAAATTTGCCTAGAAAAGACAAGACAAGACAACTATAAATCGATAATCTGTGAAGGGTAGAATGTAAGTATAAAATTGTTGGCATTGATACAATTGAACTTAATTGTTGCTTCACCCATGACCAAGAGCTTGCTTCTTCTTAGGCTCGAATTTTTTGCACCAGAGAGGCTTGCCGTCGACCATGAACTTGGTTTGCTTTGCTCCACACAAGATCACCGCGGGTATATAAGATGCTGTAAATACCACCTTCCCAAACAACGGTGGCTCGCTGGCACTCGTCGGTTCCGGCGAGTGCAAGTATACCTTTTCCACGCATGGACCAAATTTGCTGCTCACAACAAATTACAAATTAAAATGCTGCACTTGCCAATTAAAAATCAACCACACAAGGAAAATTATTCATCACAGGCAATTTATAGCGTCGCATATACACACACACACACACATATATATATATATGTGTATAAAATGAACTATAAGAGTACGTAATTAATTACTTGGTGAAAAATGTGACGATTTGATTCTCAGCGAGAGGATATCCATTGGAAAATGTCAGGAACAAGCATCGATCTTCCTCGGGTGCCCTTTCCTTGAAAGGATTCCACTCCTTAGCACAAGGGTCCAGTCTGGTTCGAGCCGGTGGTCCATCATTTGCTTTGCTGGGAAACCGTGGCGAGCACCCTTCTCCAATATTAAGTCCTAGCCATTTTCTGGGGCCTGCAGCACGGGTTACAAGAGCAGTAGATGTGGGTGCGTCCATGTTAATTTGATCAAATATTATAACACACATATATCAGAATAAGGAAATCAATTGCGGGACTGACGACGGCTGTGTACTCAATTAAACTGGTCTGTGTTATGGAGAGAGAAGCTGTGGAAGGGATATTTTTGCCAGCGTATCATGTGAGAGACAATTGAGTACTACTCAGGACAAGTGAGTTTTGGAGTTGTGTTATGTTTTTTTTTTATATTGAAGGAGATTCGATCTGAAGCATTGTGTCGATTCACAAAAGGTAATGACTTTGTGTTTTTCACACGGACGCGGGTGCAAGTGCAACGGTTCCAGATTGCAGTTTTTTTTTTTTAAAAAAAATAATAATAATTAATTTGCTTTGCATGCATTGTGATGTGTCCAACTCAAGCAGTCGTTTAAACACGCTGCATATGTAACGACTTGTGTGCGCAATCGGATCTTTGCCATTTTGGTAAATTTTTTGCGACGTCTCAGAGCCGCGGAGGTGACTACACGCCATTCATCAACTCTACTCGTTAATCTAAAATTGTAGCCAGTTTTATTATTTTTCTTTACGAGAGGTTCACACAGGCCACCAACCATGGCAACATCCATGCACATTAATCAATAGGGTGAGGGTGAGGGTGGATCTATTTGAACTCATCAATTGCTTCTCTAAATTTATTATTTAAATTAAATTTTTATTTTCAAAATATTTTTTGATAAAATTACTTAATTTATCCTACTTCTCTTTCTCTACCTATTACTCAATTTCACAATAAGTAATTTGAACTTTTATGTTTTTATATCAAATAAACATTGATACTTACTTCTTAACTTCTCAAAATTAGTTTCATAATGGCTATTACAAATTGGGAGATAAAATAAAAGAAAGAAATGTCAATCATTTTTATCAGTTATATTATGAAAAGAATAAAAATTTCTTTTTTATTCTTGAAACAACGAATCTAAGATGAACAAAAGGAATAGAATAGTAATAAGAAGAAAGAAATAAAGTTTGAGTTAATAAGAAAAGAAAAGAATCAATATAAAAAAAATGAAAATGAAATTTCAAGAAAGATAATGTATAACAGAGATAGAAAATAAATAAGTGAGGGTGATTTTGATATCTTAAAATTTTTAATTTTAATAATTAATATATCTTTTTAGGGGTGTGTGTGTGTTTTTTCCACAAAGACAGCTGCCGCTTTTCTTCTTTCGCATTGCAAAGCAGCAATGTTTACTCACACTTAATTTGTTGTTAGATGACTATGAAATTTGGACAAGGTATTGATATGTTCAGTCTTGAAGATATTTCTCCCCTTTGAGATGTCCTTTTTCCGATCATTGTGATTGGTATAAAAAGGTGAACACATCATATAATCCCAGAGCTAATTCAAGCAAATTAAAAGGATATTTTCTTGATTTAGTTTTCCGAAAATCTCAATGATCCAATCCGGGCATAAAATGTCTCCTCGATGAGCTACATTGTAACCCACCACACAAATGATCTCATTAAATTGGAGGTATTCTTCTTGGAACTTTTCTCTAGTTCAATGGACCTCTCACACTAATAGCTTTTCCTTAATCCATTTGTCTTTGCATTTACAGAGAGATAAAGGGTGAATGACCATAAATGTACTTGTTCCTCTCGTAGCAAACTCATTTAAAACAAGTAATCAGAAAAAGTCCGTGGCCCTCTTGCTACAATTGCTATAGAAAAATCACATCGCTTTTGCTTTTATTTCAACTTTTTATTTTTAGGAAGTGCTTAGACTTTACTAGGTGGGTCATTATTGTAAATTGAGAAAATGATGGATACCGGTTTGTGGAGAAAGTTAAGTACACATAAATGATACACATTCTATAATGTGGCGAAGAATTCAAAATTTTCTTGATACGCATACATTAATTTTAAATATTTCCACATAAGATTGATGGTTAAAATAAATAAAACATGAATTTTTTTTTTAATATCACTTAATGATTGCAACTAAATATATTCTAATTTTTTTTCTAATTTGTGTTGTAAATAAAATAATAGGAAAACCCAATCATAAACTTTTTTATAATACAAAAAACATGTTCAGACCCAAACGTTTCTTTATATTTTAACAGTTCATTCGAAATTGGTGATTTATGTTTTTTCAGAATTCATACCTAATTTTTCCACCATTACTACTCTTAGAGCATCTCCAAAAGCCTTTATAAATTTTACTCTTCAAATACCTATTTGCTTACTTATGTGTCAAATAGAAGGGTAAAAAAATATAATATTCTCCAAAAGACTCTTCAAATAGAAATAAATTAATATTATTTTAATCAAATAATTATTTTTTTAAAAGAAAAGTCAATAGCAATTAAAGCATTTCTCTCTCTTTCTTTAATGAAAAGTAATAAAATACAAATTGAAGAGAGAGAAATTAACTCTCCAAATTTGAAGAGAGAGAATCAATTCTTATTTGAAGAATTTTAATTGGAGTGTCTTTTGGATCTTTAAATATTAATATGACTCTTCAAATAAGTAATAAAATCTTATTTAAAGAGTCTTTTGGTGATGCTCTTACATATTTATTGATTTGATTTGTGATTTTTTTCCTTTTTTGGGTTATATCATACAAATACAATATGGAAAAAAATAATAATAAATTAACTGGAAGGACATGATGGTAATTTCAGATTCTGCCCGTATAACCGTCGCTTGCTCAAAAACAAAGAAAAGGAAAGAAGAGTTGAAGAAGAAGTTAACGCAGTGAATCAGAGAGACAAATTTAATGCTTATATCAAAAATTAAAGATTGAAGTCGGTGAGTTGAGAGTGGAGGCAATGGAAGGAAAGAGAGAAGAGATAAGGAAAGGGCCATGGAAAGCAGAAGAAGATGAAGTGCTGATAAATCATGTAAAAAAGTACGGCCCCAGGGACTGGAGCTCCATTCGATCCAAAGGACTTCTGCAACGAACCGGAAAGTCTTGTCGTCTCCGTTGGGTCAATAAGCTTAGACCCAACTTGAAAAAGTAAGCAATTCATTCATTATATCATTGCATATATATGCGTCTGTGTGTGTATGAGTGTCAAAAACTGGTTTGGTTTGGTTAATTTCGAATTTGAGATGGGTTTGTGTGTGTGTGTGTGTGTGTTGTAGTGGGTGCAAATTTTCATTAGAGGAAGAGAGGATAGTGATAGAGTTGCAGGCACAGTTTGGGAACAAATGGGCTAGAATAGCAACATATTTACCTGGAAGGACTGATAACGATGTGAAGAATTTCTGGAGTAGTAGGCAAAAGAGGCTTGCTAGGATTTTGCAAAATTCAGCGACAACTTCCTCTTCCAACTCTAAATCCTACAAAACTAAAAGGGAATTTCCTGCTTCTCCCGATGCTTCCACTTTGGAGGTAATAATAATCAAATTCCACTGTTGTAATCCGCTGTTATTCCTTTTTTTCTTTTTTCTCGTGGGGGTGGAAGGGAATTTTCTACCGGATTTGGATGTCGCCTGTGTTTCTATCAATATTATTTGTTTATCATCAATATATTTTACCCTTCATATTCTTGAAGTTTTGAGTTTAAAATTTTAGAAATTTTCATGGAACAATTACATCTACATTGGGCTGTGTTCGTAATGCATGTTTTCTGTGTTTAGGCCCCAAAGTTCACTTCTTCAATGGAGGAAGAGTCATCCTCGAAGCGTCAATCTTGCTCGTCATCCAACATGATGGGGAACGCCGAATTAATAGCAATGGCGCCACTGCCAGAAATGATTAATCCTAAGTTGCTTCATTTTGGTGCAAGCTGTGAGAATAATCCGTGCACAGAGCCCGTGTTACCAATTTACTTCCCTCAGATTTCTCAACCACAACAGGACCTGCCGTTTTCACCGGAAAGCCAAGAACTCTTGGCTAGGCTTGAGAACCCGTACTTTTTCGATGTGTTCGGACCGGTTGACGCTCCTCCTGAACTTAACGGACAGCCATTTTTAAAGCCAGAAACAAGTTGTAGGACTGGCATGAAGGACAAAAATGACAAGACTGTGAACCCAGATGCCTTTTTTGATGACTTTCCAACTGATATGTTTGATCATATCGAGCCACTTCCGAGTCCATCAGATTGGTGAGTTTTAATCACAAATTAATGTCGTGTCCAGGTAGGATGATGAATATTTGACTACTTTCTCTGTTAACTGCAAAATTTAACACAATTCTTGTAGTTTATATTTTGTACCCAGAGTCTGTGATTAATATTGAATGTGCTTTGCCACTTTGCCTCTCCACTCTATCCTAACCTATTTTCTTTACCAATATGACTTATGACTTGATAAGATAATGAAACATGTGAGGCTATATATTTTAGGTTTAAGGAATGAGAATTGGATTCTCGTGAGCGGTTGGGAATCAAGAGCCCACTGTAATCAGCATTATTATGTAATGTGCATAAAAAAGTTTAAACCATTGGGTATAGAAAATAGAGACTAGCATATTGAGAGCAACACTAATCAATTAAAGCATAAATGAATCACTTCCATACCAATTGTTCAATTGACTTATACCATCGATGAGGCCGACAGTAGGATTGACAACTTAAACATTGCCACAAAGGAAGGGGCAAAGACTTGCTTCTTATAATGTCTGACATACATAGTCAGGCTCTATCATTCATTATCCCCTGCATTTGTGGCACTAGCAGGTAGATAACTAATGCCCGATTGAACTGGATTTGTAAGCACCTCAAAGTCTCCCGCAGTAAATGACTCGTTATCACCAGATATTGGTCTTCTTAGTTCGGCATATGCACAATAATCTACTTCATAAACAGTTACATCCTTCAAGAATGCTGAAACCGAAACCCCAACGCCTTCCCCTGCATTTGCATTAGAGAATTACAACCAACAACTTCAACTATCACATACGGAAGCAACATGAAAGAATCCTATCAGATTCTATGGCTTTTATAACAGCAAATAAAACAAAAATACAGAGAGATGTCATTTATTTTTACTCTCTCTTCTTCTTGGTTTCTGGGTGGGGATCATTTCAGTTCAAAGAAAACGAAAGCGTCCCGACACCAGGGAATTGATCATTTCAAATGCTTGGGGAGTGTAAACCCAGAGCGCAAACCATTTATAAGTGCTAGGGGTACAAATCTCAGGTTACTGATCATCGCAGATGGTAGCAGCAACAATAACACAAAACTCAAGAGTTAATATATCACATGAAAGTGAAACCATATTATTTTTGTCTTATGCTGGGGTATCCTGTGTGGTTCAGAAGACAAATACATATGGCTACCTTGGAGCTGCTCTAAGGTAGAGCACGAATCACAGCCACACACGCAAAGTGATAAATAGTAAAACACTCATTATAACTTTGATCGTGTCATTATGAAAAGGTACTCTACCTTAGAGCAGTTCTAACATAACCGGACTCATATTTTAAACATCAAGTTCATATACAAATCATTTTTTTTTAATTTTTTTACTAAGTTAATCAGATAG
Organism: Citrus trifoliata; assembly: GCA_018350135.1. Taxonomy (NCBI): domain Eukaryota; kingdom Viridiplantae; phylum Streptophyta; class Magnoliopsida; order Sapindales; family Rutaceae; genus Citrus; species Citrus trifoliata. Next base: position 43,028,422 of record CM031386.1, on the reverse strand, counting down.
AAGGTTACCATGGGTCACCAGCAACAAGTTCTCAAAAGGGTATTTATCTGCGAGTGCTTTAATAACTTGTGCATATCTTTCCCTTGCACCAGCCACCGTCTCCTCCCATTGTGGCAACTAGGGTTTCCCCAATCAAATAACCTATTGTTAGCTGCAATGACTGTGCGCATCCAAATACAAATTGTAATGAATATATGTATATATACCTGGTCATACACTTGCTTCACAGAACTATCAACTGTACCAGCTGGCAGCAGAGCTTCAAGCTCTGAGGTAACGAAGCCAAAGTCCCCATCCTTAGGCGCCATATTATGTCTAATGGCTTCCCTATTCAACATCTCGCATAATCCATACTCAATGGAGACCTAAAGAACAACATAGTAATATTCATTTTTAATATACAGATTGAATGACGATAATCACAAAGACACAGAGAGAGAGAGACATGCATATCAAGTAGTGATATGTTATGTATGTCTAATGATGATCTGACCTTGACTTTGGAGGGATCCAAAGAAACGACGGCGTCGGAGGACATGACGGTGGGATCGTCATCGACGGAGCAAAGGGCGGATACAACCTCGTAGGCGGTCTGGATGCAACGAAGGAATGGGGAAACGAAGACACGGTCGATCGGGAATCCAAGGTTTGCACGGAGCCTCCGACCGGTACAGAATGCCCTGACCCGACCCTCCTCTACGATGTGGGGGTCCCACGGTCTGGCAGCCGTTGATACCCACAATGGCTCGAAGTTGTCGGCGCGGTCCCCGTGTCGCATTACGATGACGTTTTGGTAAAATTGTTTGTCATTGCTCTGAGCTTTTGTGGTTTCTGATGAATCCATTTCGTGTTTCACTTTTGGATCAAACGCTATTTATTTTTCGGGAAAGAGAGATTCAGACAGCAATATATATAACAAAAAATAAAAACCAAGATAAATTAATTTGTTGAATTCATCACGCCACTCTGTCTCTGTTGTGGGGAGATGACATAATAAGACATTTCAGTTTAGTTTAAGTGGTTTTCGAATTTTGGTAGTTTGGGTGACGACACGCATGAGCGCTTTTTTCTTCTTCTTCTTCCAAGAAGACCAAAAGGCCAAGGCAATATAGTCATCACTCATTTGTAAATGTTTATCTTAATGGTCAAAATGCCAATGCTTCACCAAAATACAGAAGATTCCATACAAAGTGATTGTACGCTAAAATCAATTCCAAAGAGAAGCGAATTGAAGCGCTTTTAAGTTTAAAAGCACCACTAGGTCTGGAAGGATTTACATGTGTCCGTTAAAGGCCCAATTAGCCAACCACAGCAGAATGCCGGGCCGACAAAAGCCCAGCTAAATAAACTAAGTAACGGCATTTTAACAGGCCCAATTAAAACAAAAAGAAGAAACAAATACGACGAAAGGCAAACGTCCTGCAGTGACCAGTGTAGCGACATGCAATTTTGTCGTTCTTCGCAGGTCAAATTTGCCTAGAAAAGACAAGACAAGACAACTATAAATCGATAATCTGTGAAGGGTAGAATGTAAGTATAAAATTGTTGGCATTGATACAATTGAACTTAATTGTTGCTTCACCCATGACCAAGAGCTTGCTTCTTCTTAGGCTCGAATTTTTTGCACCAGAGAGGCTTGCCGTCGACCATGAACTTGGTTTGCTTTGCTCCACACAAGATCACCGCGGGTATATAAGATGCTGTAAATACCACCTTCCCAAACAACGGTGGCTCGCTGGCACTCGTCGGTTCCGGCGAGTGCAAGTATACCTTTTCCACGCATGGACCAAATTTGCTGCTCACAACAAATTACAAATTAAAATGCTGCACTTGCCAATTAAAAGTCAACCACACAAGGAAAATTATTCATCACACGCAATTTATAGCGTCGCATATACACACACATATATATATATAAACAAAATGAACTATAAGAGTACGTAATTAATTACTTGGTGAAAAATGTGACGATTTGATTCTCAGCGAGAGGATATCCATTGGAAAATGTCAGGAACAAGCATCGATCTTCCTCGGGTGCCCTTTCCTTGAAAGGATTCCACTCCTTAGCACAAGGGTCCAGTCTGGTTCGAGCCGGTGGTCCATCATTTGCTTTGCTGGGAAACCGTGGCGAGCACCCTTCTCCAATATTAAGTCCTAGCCATTTTCTGGGGCCTGCAGCACGGGTTACAAGAGCAGTAGATGTGGGTGCGTCCATGTTAATTTGATCAAATATTATAACACACATATATCAGAATAAGGAAATCAATTGCGGGACTGACGACGGCTGTGTACTCAATTAAACTGGTCTGTGTTATGGAGAGAGAAGCTGTGGAAGGGATATTTTTGCCAGCGTATCATGTGAGAGACAATTGAGTACTACTCAGGACAAGTGAGTTTTGGAGTTGTGTTATGTTTTTTTTTTTATATTGAAGGAGATTCGATCTGAAGCATTGTGTCGATTCACAAAAGGTAATGACTTTGTGTTTTTCACACGGACGCGGGTGCAAGTGCAACGGTTCCAGATTGCAGTTTTTTTTTAAAATAATTAATTTGCTTGCATGCATTGTGATATGTCCAACTCAAGCAGTCGTTTAAACACGCTGCATATGTAACGACTTGTGTGCGCAATCGGATTCGGATCTTTGCCATTTTGGTAACTTTTTTGCGACGTCTCAGAGCCGCGGAGGTGACTACGCCATTCATCAACTCTACTGGTTAATCTAAAATTGTAGCCAGTTTTATTATTTTTCTTTACGAGAGGTTCACACAGGCCACCATGGCAACATCCATGCACATTAATCAATAGGGTGAGGGTGATCTATTTGAACTCATCAATTGCTTCTCTAAATTTATTATTTAAATTAAATTTTTATTTTCAAAATATTTTTGATAAAATTACTTAATTTATCCTACTTCTCTTTCTCTACCTATTACTCAATTTCACAATAAGTAATTTGAACTTTTATGTTTTTATATCAAATAAACATTGATACTTACTTCTTAACTTCTCAAAATTAGTTTCATAATGGCTATTACAAATTGGGAGATAAAATAAAAGAAAGAAATGTCAATCATTTTTATCAGTTATATTATGAAAAGAATAAAAATTTCTTTTTTATTCTTGAAACAACGAATCTAAGATGAACAAAAGGAATAGAATAGTAATAAGAAGAAAGAAATAAAGTTTGAGTTAATAAGAAAAGAAAAGAATCAATATAAAAAAAATGAAAATGAAATTTCAAGAAAGATAATGTATAACAGAGATAGAAAATAAATAAGTGAGGGTGATTTTGATATCTTAAAATTTTTAATTTTAATAATTAATATATCTTTTTAGGGGTGTGTGTGTGTTTTTTCCACAAAGACAGCTGCCGCTTTTCTTCTTTCGCATTGCAAAGCAGCAATGTTTACTCACACTTAATTTGTTGTTAGATGACTATGAAATTTGGACAAGGTATTGATATGTTCAGTCTTGAAGATATTTCTCCCCTTTGAGATGTCCTTTTTCCGATCATTGTGATTGGTATAAAAAGGTGAACACATCATATAATCCCAGAGCTAATTCAAGCAAATTAAAAGGATATTTTCTTGATTTAGTTTTCCGAAAATCTCAATGATCCAATCCGGGCATAAAATGTCTCCTCGATGAGCTACATTGTAACCCACCACACAAATGATCTCATTAAATTGGAGGTATTCTTCTTGGAACTTTTCTCTAGTTCAATGGACCTCTCACACTAATAGCTTTTCCTTAATCCATTTGTCTTTGCATTTACAGAGAGATAAAGGGTGAATGACCATAAATGTACTTGTTCCTCTCGTAGCAAACTCATTTAAAACAAGTAATCAGAAAAAGTCCGTGGCCCTCTTGCTACAATTGCTATAGAAAAATCACATCGCTTTTGCTTTTATTTCAACTTTTTATTTTTAGGAAGTGCTTAGACTTTACTAGGTGGGTCATTATTGTAAATTGAGAAAATGATGGATACCGGTTTGTGGAGAAAGTTAAGTACACATAAATGATACACATTCTATAATGTGGCGAAGAATTCAAAATTTTCTTGATACGCATACATTAATTTTAAATATTTCCACATAAGATTGATGGTTAAAATAAATAAAACATGAATTTTTTTTTTTAATATCACTTAATGATTGCAACTAAATATATTCTAATTTTTTTTCTAATTTGTGTTGTAAATAAAATAATAGGAAAACCCAATCATAAACTTTTTTATAATACAAAAAACATGTTCAGACCCAAACGTTTCTTTATATTTTAACAGTTCATTCGAAATTGGTGATTTATGTTTTTTCAGAATTCATACCTAATTTTTCCACCATTACTACTCTTAGAGCATCTCCAAAAGCCTTTATAAATTTTACTCTTCAAATACCTATTTGCTTACTTATGTGTCAAATAGAAGGGTAAAAAAATATAATATTCTCCAAAAGACTCTTCAAATAGAAATAAATTAATATTATTTTAATCAAATAATTATTTTTTTAAAAGAAAAGTCAATAGCAATTAAAGCATTTCTCTCTCTTTCTTTAATGAAAAGTAATAAAATACAAATTGAAGAGAGAGAAATTAACTCTCCAAATTTGAAGAGAGAGAATCAATTCTTATTTGAAGAATTTTAATTGGAGTGTCTTTTGGATCTTTAAATATTAATATGACTCTTCAAATAAGTAATAAAATCTTATTTAGAATATCAAACAAATAAATGTAGGACTTGCTTATTTTTTTGTTGTGTGAAGTCTTAATTTTACTTTTTGTCAGATATTTTAAGAGTTTTGGTTGTTTTTTTTTTGTAATAAAGTCTGATTATAAGACATTTACTTATGAAAAATAAAATAAAATTTCTAACTTTTATCTTAATAGGAAAATGTTTGAATAGAAAGTAATTTTTTTTACTTCCAAAACTAACTCTGTCGAATATATTATTTTACCGTAAAACACCAAAATCATCAATTCTAACACTTTTGTTTTATCAATCTAGGCGACGACAATACCTTCTAATATTTAGAGCTGGTTGTAGTCGTTTGCCTTACCATGACAATATAAGTTATATAACAATAGCTATTCTTTTCACATTTCTAATCTTCTAAACAATTTAATAATTATAATAATTTTTATAATTTTTTTTTTGTATTTGGAGCAGTGGTTATTATTTGTATATTATTTTAAGATAAAGAATTAATTGATTGATTTTATGTTTGCTTATATGATTAACAAAAAATAGGTAATATATATGAACAACAAATAACACTATTAACACAAATAATGCACATATGTTATATCAATACATATTTAATAAATTGTTAGGAAAAAAATTTTAATTTAGATCTTCACTATTCAGGCATTCACTTGTTTGCTAAACATCTTAAATCTAAAATTTTATAACTTATGTTTGATTTTAAAAAGATTTATATCTGAATAGAAAAAGTAAATTTTTATAACTTTTATTTGAATGAAAAGTAAATATTATATTCCAAAAATATCTCCATTATATATATTGATTTCCTAAATTATAAAACATGATGTCTTTATTTGTTTTGACTTAAAAAAAATAATGTCAAGTAATCATATTTAAGATATTTTTTATTTATAAAAATAAATAAAATTACTTATATTCATATATTAAAAAAAATAAAGGTCATTCAAGCATTTGTAATCAGATCCATTTAAACTTCAACCAAATTCAAAATTATTCAAATTACTTATATTCATATATTTAAAAAAATAAGGTCATTTAGGCATTTGTAATCAGATCCATTTAAACTTCAACCAACTTCAAACTTATTCAGATTAAAAAATATATATATAAAATAAAAAGATTACTAATTGTAACCGAATTCCCTCCTTACATATGTGGGTGGGGTTTAAAACCTCAATATCTTGTTTTCAAAATAATAGATTTTACTAATTAAACTAATATAAATTGTTTGGATATATATTTTAGTAGTTGTTATTTTCCAATTGTAATTTCTAATTATTTAACTTATAAGATCTATAACAATTATGTATCTTATCTACAAAGGACATAAATGTCAAAATGCTAAATTAAAAAAAATCATTTATAAAACAAACAACTTAATACTTATATTTAAATGTATAAAAAAAAATAACACTAAAATTTATACATTTGGAAATATTCATACTTCAAACATCAAACATATTCGAATTTTAGAAGAAAAAAAATCTAAAATGGTAATATTCTTGGATGGTTAATTTATTTCTTTGCATAAATATTTTATTTTGAGAGCTCTGCGATATGAATCATTATTAGTAGCTAGCTACCAGCTAAATTTCACATTTTACGACATGTTAACTTAAGACTTCACTTGGAATAAGAAACAGAAACTTGTTTAAAGTGCTGCATAAATTTTATCCTTTTAAAAAAAAAACGATAATAATTGAGCGCATAAAATTTGTTTGCTATGGTTCTGGTCATAAGCATTAAGTGATGGTCGAAGAATGTGAAAAGATTAATTATAGAAAAAAAAATTTATGCAGAGAAATGATTTTTGTTCCTAGTTGACCTAATTGAAGAAATTATGACCTTCTAGTAAAGTTGCACGTCACTTTTTTCAAACAATAATAAAATTTAAAAAATATCCACATAATTAAATTAACTAAAAAAAATTAATAAAGCATAAGATGTTTTGGTCATTTTAAAAATTCTAACAATTTTTGTCATTATAAATTCAGGCGAAAGTTGTTAAAAAAATTAAAAATATACATGAAGTAACAAAGAGTAATTTCACCTTTATTGAAAATAAAATAATATTTAATTTAAATTCTTCTTCCTTATTTGCATGGCTCATTAAGCCGCCATCTGAAGAGGATTCCTGTTGCCAAAATTCGAAAGCAAAGGATTAAATGAAGACAGGCATATAAAACTTGGATTGATTAATGGTAATTGCAATTTACCCAGAAGATTAAATGGACATTGAAGGAGTAACATTGGTGACAACTTCGGCGTGCTTGTACCAGTTGATGCAACGAAGGTTCAATCGCAAAGAAATAGAACCATTTGTTTGTTTTCTCGAATTCTTTTCATTCCAATCAATAATGAATAGTTTGTCTTTTATGCAAAGAAAGTTCACTGAAAAGGGGGAAAGAAAACAATTTTAGTTTTTTATTTGATTCCTTTCTCTAATGGCCAAATTGAGAACATGAAAGTGTACTTTAGAAATTAATTTTGATGGTGATGATGATAACTGTGAGAGAGAGGATGAATAAAAAAATATATAATATTTACCTTTTGTTTGGCGAAGAAATTGAATATCAATAATGAATGATCAGGTGTTAGATAAAAATTTGTATGATTAAAAATAATCACCAAAGGGTAACCGACATATACTATATATATCTGATGATTGAATTGATATGCGGGGTACACCATGACATAATTAAGGTGGTAAAGGAAACTCTCCTAAAAATATCAACCATTTAAAATATGTACTCACCCATAAAGAATATTTGATTTAACAAGATCAAATATGATATATCTTACTAGAAAAGAGAGGATAGCAGATTGTTACACTTGTAAAAAGTAAAGGACACACCTACGACAGTGATCCTCAGCTGACACGCCCAAAAGCTACCCAAACAACCTGAGCTGCCCTAGACCACGCTGTAGCGTACACCATATGTACAAAAAAATAAACCCACTCTAAATAACGTTCTTACTCCTCAAACATGCTTCTAGTGAATAAAAAAAAAACATGATAAAAGTGAAAAAGGACAAAAGAATATCGGAACAGACAGCAAAATCACCACTAGAAATGTGTCAAGTGGCAGGATAGCTAAGTTACTCCAAATATAAAGATACTAAAATTATATTTTTCTGGTATTTAACAAACACACACACTCCACAAAAAATGCTGAGGTTTCATTCAACTTCCAGTCACCATTTTAAAGAGCTTACAAGTTATTACGCCATAAATAATTTAAGTAGCTGATTTAAGCATTAGAGTGTGATCGCCAATCACTCCCAACTCCACCTTTAACCTCATTTTCATTGTTATGCAAGTTTAAGACATCCTTCCAAGCTCTCTCACTCCATATTTGAACCTCTCGCCACTACTATCATCCTTCTTCATCTCTTTTAAAGTGCAAAACGATCCGCACATTATGATTAAGTGAGGTATTTGTATCTTGAAAATAAATTTATTGTTTTAGCCAAAATTTCCTCTTTTTTTTTTTTCTTGCGCACCCAAAATCCACCTAAAATAGTCATCTTCACCTTTGTCAAAATCAAACATCTTTATATAACTATTTAACTTATTTTATTCATTTTTTATAATATAAAATCTTATATAACCTCTCATTTATATAGTGGATTGGTGATTATTTGCTTCCGTGCATGTAAGCCAAATGGCGAACCATGTAAAGATTGTGTGTTCATTGTATTTATATATTTTTTGTTTGTATTTTCAATTTGTGGTTAAGATCATGTTTTACGTGTGAGTATACTTACTGTGCCTTACTTACACTAAGTATTCGGTGAGACACCTGACCTATCCCTCGAGTATGCCTAAGCTACCCCAACTACCTTAAGTATTCTATGAGACAACTTAGCTATTCCCTAAATTAATTTTTATATATTACTTTGGCTCACCACCTAGGTTACCTTAATTAAACTACCTACCCCAAATATTAGAAAATCACATCTAAACTTAAACTTAGCACAAGCTTCTCTCAAATATAAATTTATTTGTTTGAGTTAGATTTGAGTTAGATTCGAGGAATATCACTCAATTAGTACGAATTAGGTTCTAGCAAAATTTTAGTGAAAATGCTTATAGTTTTTTTAATAAGGTAATTATGAAAATAAATGAAATAAATTGAAAGGTAAAAATCGATAAGATAAAACAAGAGGGCTTAAAAATGATTATTAGGGACGAAATTAGAGTTTTGAGCTCTTTATACGAAGGTGTTTAGTAATGTGGCGCAGTCGAAGATACCAAGCCTTGGATTTTCTTACTAGGCCCGAGTGTCAAGAGGAATCAATCCCCCAAAAAAAAAATATATATATATATATATAATAAAACCTCAAAACGGTGTCGTTCGGTTATTTTGCCGTCACAAGTCACTAGTCACACCCAATACGGCCGTTGACCCACGAAACCGTGACGCAGGTTCGTGACTGAGCTAATACGACCGCTGACCCAAGAAACAGTGACGCAAGTTCGCAACCGAGATAATAAAATAACAGCATATTATAAATTTGAATCCACCGTCAATTTTCTCATCAGACGGCTACAATCCGGCAGTGACATCAGCCCTGGCTCTGGTAGATATTTAATTTTTTACTTTGTTATCATTACATCCTCGACCTACGTGCACAACTGTCGTCACCCGCGGGTACTTTTATTAACTCTTTTGGAGTTCGATTCCTTTCCGTCGAAGGAATTACTAGATCCAGATACTGTGTTGTACTGTTGTTGCAAAGACTTTAATTCCAGTCAGTCATGCGCACGCCACGTGGCCAATCTACCTGAGTGGAATAGCAAATATTTGTCTGGCAAAGATAGCCCTCTCGGTTTATAGTCTATAATCGTCGAGGAAGAAGTAAAATTGCTTTGCGCTTTGTGACGAGAGAGAGTTGAGAGGGACGATTGAAAATTCTCCCTCTTAAGCCTCGTATCTCAAAATTCGCTCTCTCAGCTTCGAAATCGTGAGTTTTTATATAATCTCTAATTGTTATTCTTCTAGTTAATTACATCTCATTTTTTTGATTCGTAAAGATTGTATCTTTTTGCTTGAAAATTAAGACTGATCGACCTAGATGTGTTAGATTCACGTGAAAATTCTCTCTTTCTGTCTCTCTATCTATCTATCTATCTTTCAATAAACTTTTTTGGCTATCTGTTGACGTAATCTAGAGATTTTTTCTTTTCAATAAGGAAGTGGTGAACTGGTGATATGATAGACTGTTGCCTACTTGTACTGTGTGAACTTGATTCCAATTTGGGGTTTTTAATACGTGTTTTGCTGTTAGGGTTTCTGTTGATTTGGGAATTTTTTTGATTAATTTTGTACTGTTGAACATTTACTGGGATGCTTAGTGTCTACCTTTAAGCTGAGCTTGTAGGCGTATGTCAATTATAAGTCATTTTGGAAACAAGAGACAAGTGAAACGCCTACAAAATTTTTATTATGATTTATTTATAGCAATTTTTTATACATTTTCATTGATCAGTGTATAACTTAAATATCATATCTATGGATTGGTGCAGTTAGTTTAAAGGTTAGAATTGTATCACATACTGAAGTGATTCAATCATGTTTGGCCGTACCCCAAGAAGAAGTAATAACACCAAGTATTACGAAATTCTTGGTGTTTCGAAAAGTGCTACTGAAGATGAACTTAAGAAGGCATATAGAAAAGCTGCTATGAAGAATCATCCCGACAAAGGTGGAGACCCTGAGAAGGTGATTTAGTGAAGCCCCCTTGTATTTTTTTTTTTTTTTCATGTATACTCCACTTAGTTATTTTGGCAATCACACTGTTGTGTATATGCCACGGCATTGTTCTTGATGTCAGTATCACTATGGTCGCTCAGATTGGCAAGAGTTGAAAGTGATCAGAAGATGTATGGTGGTTTAAGGTTTTGAATTATATGTGCCCTTTTTTTTTTGTCATTTATCAGAAGGCTCTGAGATTTGTCATTTAGTTAAATGCATTTATACCCAAAGAACCTAACTAACTGATTAGAAATCTTATGCTATTCAAATAAAAATATGTAAGTGGACATACTAAGACTTATATTTGTGTTAGGTCTTCCAATGGTTCCCCTTTTTAGCTCTTATTGTCTGTTGGTCTTCTGCATCAGTTCAAGGAGTTGGGTCAAGCTTATGAGGTTCTTTCTGATCCGGAGAAAAGAGATATTTATGATCAATATGGTGAAGATGCTCTTAAAGAAGGAATGGGGGGAGCTGGGGCTGCTCATAATCCATTTGATATATTTGAATCATTTTTTGGTGGAGGAACTTTTGGTGGTGAGACATCTAGCTCAGCCTTTTTTTTTATATATATTTTGTATTTTCTTTTGAATCAGGATACTCAAAAAATATTGTGATATCGTAGCTGGTGGTAGCTCAAGAGGTAGAAGGCGGAAGCAAGGTGAAGATGTTGTGCATACTCTGAAGGTCTCCTTGGAGGACTTGTACAATGGGACAACTAAGAAACTCTCTCTTTCAAGGAATGTTCTGTGCCCTAAATGCAAAGGGTGTGTCCTTCATTCCTTCTTATTTTTGTTAAGCTTGTTGCATTTTTATCTTACAGATCATCAGCTTGATTGGCAATAATCATTCACTTTTGTTTTAGTTTGTGCCTTCATATGAGACAAGGTAGATGTGCATAGCATGTCTTGGATGCAAAATATTCATCTGTATTTTATCACTCATTTGCTGCCAGTTTTAAGGTTGTTTTTGTTGCTTTTTCACTTTTTTCAAATGATCCCATATAATCGATGCACTTTAGTTTTATGGTGTACATTTATGGTGTTTTGCTTTGGATAATAATTGCTGGACCTGCAAAAATTGGTGTTTGTGTTTAGAAGTAACGGTTCACTCTGATGTGCTGTTAAAAGTATCTTGCTTGTCAATAAGTTGATCGTAGCATTATTCGCTAAAAATCTCTGATTTTGGGCAATAAAGTTTCATAGGATGACTTAAAGAGTCTGTCTGTAATGTTCCCTCTTTAATAATGCCTTGCATAGTACTTTTATCTTTCATCTGTTACTGTTCTGGTAAACTATGACTCCAAGATTCTTAAAACTGTTGCTCAAATTGACACTTGAAACTTTCAAATCACTTACAGGACTGTCATATTTTATCACAAAGTTGACTTTTTGTTTTTGCTTCCCTCCAAATATATATGTGTATATTTTTCAGGAAAGGTTCTAAAAGTGGGGCCTTGGGAAAATGTTATGGTTGCCAAGGTACTGGAATGAAAATCACAACAAGGCAGATTGGACTGGGCATGATTCAACAGATGCAACATGTCTGTACTGAATGCAGAGGCGCAGGTACTTGATTATGACTTTTTTTGTTTCTGTTTTTTCTTTTCTTCTATGGCTTGATAATATGCTTCATGCTGGAAATATCTTTTCCTGACACAGGCGAGGTCATCAGTGAGAGAGACAAATGCCCACAGTGTAAAGCTAACAAGGTTACTCAGGAAAAGAAGGTGTTGGAGGTGCATGTTGAGAAAGGAATGCAGCATGGACAAAAAATAGCGTTTGAGGGACAAGCTGATGAAGCTGTAAGTTAAATGGGAATTAAAGTCGATTAAGCTATATGTTAAAATTCAAAAACAGAACATTTTTTTTTTGGGGGGTGGGGTGTGTGTGAAGGAATAGATTACACATTTGGAATGGGGGCTCATGGTTATCCAAACTTCTGAGGTCTTGGTTTCTGAAGTGATGATGCTGGTTGTATATTTTTAATTGTAAAATTATTTGCACCTCCCTAAAACACTCTTAGGCAATGACTTTAGCTGAATTTTTTTATTTTATTATTATTGTTTTATGTTGCCAATCATTTTGTTTGCAGCCTGATACCATCACAGGAGACATTGTCTTCATATTGCAATTGAAGGAGCATCCCAAGTTTAAGCGGAAGTTCGATGATCTTTATGTTGATCACACCCTCAGTTTGACTGAGGCTCTCTGTGGGTTTCAGTTTGCCTTAACCCATCTTGATGGGAGGCAGCTACTGATCAAATCAAATCCTGGGGAGATCATTAAGCCTGGTATTTATTTTGACAATTTTACTTCCGTGAATTTGTGCCTTCATGAATACTTCTTTCGTTGGTTGATGTAATGTTATAAATACAGGTCAATACAAAGCAATCAACGATGAGGGAATGCCACATCACCAAAGGCCCTTTATGAAAGGCAGGCTTTACATTCAATTCAATGTAGAATTTCCGGAAGCTGGAATCCTTTCCCCTGATCAGTGCCGGACTTTAGAGAGTGTACTACCTCCGAGGCCAGGCAAGAACCTGTCTGACATGGAGCTGGATGATTGTGAGGAGGTCACCATGCATGATGTTAACATTGATGAAGAGATGAGGCGTAAACGGTATCAACAGCAGCAAGAGGCATATGATGAAGATGATGAACCAGCAATGCCAAGAGTCCAGTGTGCTCAGCAATGAGGCAAATTCAATTTTGTCTTTCCTGGTCCCCTTGCCTAGCAGAGGCAATGGGCATTTTCAATTTGGCATCTAGTATGTTTTTTTTCCGCTGCATGATTTTTGTGCTAATTAATATTATAAGCAAGCAGTAGCAGTTATTTACCAGGTAGAAGGTGGATAGTATTCATATACACACACATATGCATATGTATATGCAGCAGCGGATCAGATGCTTGTGTCATTTAAATTGGATTTTTTGATGTATTGGATAAATTCCGATGCTTGTTGCTTGATAATATGCTTGTAATATCTCACACCACCTCTCATTGACTAGATGACACTCAGTTTAATTAGTACTGGGATCATTTGGGCTTCATAATAGAGTTCCATTTTATTTGACACGCATGTTGAGTAAGTGCTGATTAAAATTCACGAATTGGGTTTGAGAAGGACGCTCTAGCCGAAGGACGAGCCATTAAAATAAGTGATTAAGAGTAATTCTAGAAATAAATAGGACTAAGTGAAAATCATGAAAGGGAAAAGAAAAGGACGAGGCGATTGTTTTCTTAATCAAAATGAATCGTCGCAAAGATTATTGAGTAGAAGGGGGAAAAGAGAAGAAGTAAAACATGCGGGGTCACGTAGAGGTAGAAGCGATTTGCAATGCTATTTTCCCTTCCTTTTAGTTATGTCGATTAATTGTTTCCTTGACGGCAGGTGGTAGCGGCGGATAGGGTTATTCTCAGATCATATGCAGCAAAGTACTTCTACTGTCCAGTAAATTCCATTCCATCATCCGTCATTGTTGGGTGAAAGTTGTCTAAATATTGTGTTTCTGCCGCCACCTTGCAGGCTAAGCCCGAGCCAAAACCACATATTGGTGGGTATTAGATGGACAATGGACACTAATTGACTCGGGATAATGCAAATGGGACACGCAGACGCACACACAATAACCTAATTCAATTTATGGGTATGGCCCTACTAATTAACATTTAACAAGGTCGAGCATTGTTTTTATTAATCATTAATTATTTACGACTTTAATTGAATGGACTTGTAACCATCCGATATATCCATTGTTATGAGATGTGACAAACCAAAATTAATGCTAGCCCTCCCTTGAATTGAAGCTGTTCATATATATATATATATATATATATATAGGAACACGACTATAAGAGGATAGGACATAGGACTAGAAGTCTAGAAGCATATATATTACATAACCAAAAGCTTGTACCTTCGTTCTATTAACAGTAAAATGTCAATCGCGTCCCTAATTATTCAATTACGTAATTACCAGGAAATTAAAGCGTGGAGACGCACTCTTTTCATAGAAAGTAACATCAATTAACTGCTTGCTAGCCTAGCTTCAGACGTCGTGACCTCTCTTTCTGCTGATTAATTAATAATTATCACCCGTACCAGTACCAGTAATACTCTAACTTACAAAATATTTCGAAGGATCCACTAATGTTCCAATTTTCAGATTAAATTAATGATTTTCTAATTTACAAAGTAAGAACACACACCCACACATGCGTACTTTAAATTCTACCTCTAAAATTTTTAGACGTAGATATAATCTCCGAAATCCGAATAACAGCACCATGACATCATTACTTATTAGGGGGTGTAGTAATATATTGATTTCAATCATGTATCACTGGCATTTAGCTAATGTAAGCCGAATCTCTGCTGGATGGACATGGATGGGATTTTGTCATTTCACTCTCATTGATTAAATTCTTGCTATAATTTCGAGATTAGGATAGTTCATACTAGCATTTAGCTGATATTATATCTGATCCTTTAATGTTGATTAGACCACGTATGATTGAAGATGACTATGCCAATTGGGTAGTTTAATTTAGACATGATAATTAATGTTGGGCAACTACTCTTTGTTATGACTTGAAATTATGTATATTATTATATCTCGAATAGGTCGATCGTGATATAATTAAAACCCATGTTTTAATTAATTAATTAATCACTGTATGTTAATTGAATGTAAGTAAACATTGATTTGGATGGAATTTTCCTGAATTCATAGAGCACCCTGTATCCATAAATAAATACATAAAGTAGCAAAGATATGAAGAAGATATAATAAAATAAAGTGATGATAGATTTTATTACACCGAAATATTTGGAAGGTTAGATATGGGATGGCCCAGAGTTAATTAAGTCAATAAATGGTGGGATTATGATGGACTTATGATGATGAAAATGTTTTTAAATTGACAAAAGGAAAAAGGAGAAGGGCGACTGGCAACTGGCGGTACTGGGACTGGGGTGGCTGTGCATGTTTTGATCACAGTCAGTCAGTACTCAGTACTTACTACTCGGTAGTAAGAATGTAAGCTTAGTTAGTTCCCAAGAAGGACGTCGAGAGAGGAGTAGGCGCTGGTCGGCGTTGCGTTGACAAAGTGGAGAGGCTCAGTACTCAGTACTTACCCCTCCCGGCCAGTATTTGGGTGAATAGAGACAAATGCTTGATAGGGTAATTATGGGGACTCTTCAACAAAACTGGAAACCTGATCATGCATGCCCTAGTCCCTGCTGCCTGCTAGGACCACTGCCTCTAGCTTATCATTGATGATCCCTTATCCCCTGTAGCTGTCGACTGTATCTACTGACAAATTCAAATGATGAGCCCTCGCTTTATTAATACCATAGCTCCGGAACCAGATTTCTTTTCATCCATCCCTCAATTTCTAATTTAACAGTTAACACTACTCTATTATTAATTGCAGCAAACACACATAGATGACACTAATCAATCACTCCCTATATTTCAAACAAAATATGAAAACCTATTATTGTTTGTTTCTTTCACTGTATTATTGTATTGTAAAAATACCTAGCTCTCTCTTCAATTGTATCTTATTAGCGCACAATTTTTTTTAAAAATTTATTTTTAGGATATTCATATTATCTCGGATCATTTTAAGAATATCAAATATGCAAGTAACTAGTCATCATAAAGTTTTAATAATATCTCATAATCATCTTAAATTTTAGTTTCTCGTTAACTCCAACAACTATTATTAAAAAAATCCAACGTAAAAGACTATTTTACTCTGGAGCCTCCCATAGTACTACTGTTTCTACCTTCTAGATGGATTCAAGAGCAAAATAATTCTTTTATAATAGATTCTTTAATAGTGGTTAATGGAGTGAATGTAAAAGTGTTGTTTGATATAAAATTAAAACTTGAAGTGACTAGAAGTCTAGTGGTTAGAACCCTAACCTCACAATTGTGAGGTCATGGGTTCGATCCCTTAATTTCCTTTCTCAATTTGAGTGAAGAAGGTTTTCTCTCATGTGAGTGGAGTAGATAGTTCCTCGAATATTAGAGAGGGTTAAAATCTGGACGGTACTTCATAAGAATTTATGTGTAAACTAGTCTCAGTAATAGTCTTAATTTGTAAATATTAGTTGCAATCTCATGTAATATGAGTTATACTCTTAAGCAATAGGTAGAGGTTAATCGCATTTTTTACATTCTTGAAGTGGTTGGAGGATAATTTCCCTTATTTTTAACTCATCTAACAAAATTAGTTAACCGGAAATTAATATAAAAATACTTATATATGCATGTCAACATTGGATAATCAAAGAGTCCTAAAAACAGGAAAAAAAAACACAATTACCAAATTACATGGCTTTATATTATATTCCGATCAGCTTTTGATGCTCAATTTAGTTTCTGTTGATTCTTGCTGTAGATCAAGTCCAAAATTTGTAATCTTCAAGGATGTAAGCATTAACAATGCAATCAAATTTTAATTCGAACCAGAAAGCAAACAAGATAAAGTCTACTGTCAAAGACAGAAAGAGATTGGCTTAAAAACGAATGTGAACTGTCAAAGATAAGATATATATATATATATAGTGTGTGTGTGTGTGTGTGTGTGTTTGTGTATAACCCTCATTTAATTTAATCTCTGTTAATACAATACAGGCTGTAATTTAAATTGTTTAAAGAGAAAATTCTAAGGAGCAAGCAAGGGAACTGGAAAATGGACTGCTTGCCCAGCTAGTTGACTCGATTGGCTATAAAATCTGGCAAATAAGCTAACAATGGACCTACTGCATGTGCATCATGTGTGTGTCTGATTGTGATGTATATTATAAAAAGCAACAATGTCCGCTATTTCTTGAATCTTCTTGTTCTTATACTCGTTATAACATTCAACAAAATGACGATTTAGTAGATTTTATTATTCTTGACGAATGAAAATATATACGTTTATATTTGCTGTATATAAGATAATGACATGTACAGTACACTGTATGAAATATATAGAGAATCGAAATTAGTTAATATTTTGTTTCATGTGTTTGTGTGTTGCATCAATTGTCTTCTTTCTCTAGTTTCAGAACCCACATGGTTCATTTTTAGTGGCTGCCCGCTTGAGATCAGTTTATTAATTTTGAAGCTCTATTAATATGACTATTGTTATGTCTGGTGATCCCATTAGTCAGATTTTAATTGGTACATTTGCAATTTATATATAGATATAACTTTTTATTAAACCCTAATGTGTAACGTGTGGCGGTTCAATGAACTCATCGCAGAACTCAGCAGCATGGAAAATGAATTGTATAAAATTTGAAATTTTTTTATATCAGTATAAGAGACAAAATCGATCCCAAAGCAGAGACCAGATCAGTATTGATTCAAATATAATTTGTTCAAGTTGAAGATGACACATCAACAAGCAAAAGATACTTTGATTTTCGGGTAATAATTGAATTGATAAATAAAATTAAATGGAAGAGATCAAAGTTAAAAATAATAATATAGCATTCATGAATGCAAAAATTCAACAAGGTTGCCCTTGAGAAGCAACCATGTGAAATCAGTGGTGTTTTGATGGGATGGCCTAACCATCATCGGTTAGTTATTTCAACCAAAGAATAAATTAGGACTATTGATTATATACATGTAATTTAACACAAGGCAACAGTGCATATTGACAGAAGAAGAAACCAAATCCATTTACAAATTAGTCAATACAAGTAACAAACGAATTAGTGAAGGATGGATGGCTCTCAAAGAATATTAATTAAGCAATATTTTATTTTTCCACATGGGTAACAAATTAGCTGACCTGTCTAGTAATAGTACCCTCTTGGGTCATATATATGTATGGACGGAACCCCAACCTCCCCAAGCTTCTTTAATATAATCAATGGTATTGCTTTTTCATTTCTTTCCTTTTTTTTTTTTAAAGAAATATAAATAAATCATTTGCTTTAAATATAGAGGAATAAAATTAGCAAATCATAACGAAGCATAAATAACAACCCCTATAATATTTTTGGTGCCAAGCCAATCAACCAGATACATACATACATACAAACTGCACACATATTCTTGTTTAGCTAGCAGTGAAGCTAAAGCTAATTAAGCGGTGGTTGTCAGTTGTGATGGCAAAAAATATCAACAACATAAACGAAAATGCTTCTCTAGACATTTTGCGGAGCTCATCCAATTCTGCGGCCGGAGGTGCAGCCAGTAGTAGTTCCTCCAGTTCATGTTCAGAGAGTCCAACCAAGAAGTCGTCGAATGATATTAATATTAATTGCCGTAGAGAGAAGAAGAAAGCCGAAAATG
The DNA here is from genome assembly GCA_018350135.1 of Citrus trifoliata. NCBI lineage: Eukaryota > Viridiplantae > Streptophyta > Magnoliopsida > Sapindales > Rutaceae > Citrus > Citrus trifoliata. The sequence goes on along the minus strand of CM031386.1, from coordinate 43,009,633 downwards.
GCAAGCATCGGACCTGCAGTAGTACCGGCTGCTGCTATAGAGGAGTACGTATGCGAAGTTGGGGCAAATGGGTTTCTGAAATTCGCGAGCCCAAAAAAAAGTCAAGAATATGGCTTGGTACTTACCCTATTCCTGAAATGGCGGCTCGAGCTCATGATGTTGCCGCTTTAGCCATCAAAGGCCGCTCCGCTTTCCTCAATTTCCCACTACTCGCTCATCAACTTCCAAGTCCCCTCTCCAAATCTCCCAAGGACATTCAAGCCGCCGCTGCCGAGGCCGCAGCCGCATTTCAAGCCGAGCCCGATCCCCTGCAGCTTCCCCAAGTTCATTTACTCTCTTCTTCGTCAAACTCAAACACTACTACTGGTACAGCCAGTTTATTATCATCGGATAGTACCAACGTGAACACGCAAGAATTGACAAGCTCTCCTAATGATTCCCTTCATCTTCATCGTCGGGACGATGACGATGCTTTCTTTGACCTCCCTGATCTCTTCATCAATGGCTCTGATCATCAAGGTGGTGGCTTTTGCAGCTACTTATCGACGTCAGTCGACACTGGGTTCAGGCTCGAGGAGCCATTCTTGTGGGAGTATCAGTAGAATAATTTCTTACAGTTTTATTTTTTTTTTCTTTTTTCACTCTTTCTTTCTTTCTTACAAGAAGTGCTTTGACATTCACTGTGACTGACAAGTCTTGTTTAAATTTGGAGTCCTCAATATCCAAAGCCTTATTCTTCTTTGACTCCGCTGTAACGTCATATTTGAGCACAATCACAAATGCAGGACCATTATTTGCTATTTTGCTTGTGGGGGGTTTTGTTTTGCGAAACTTACGAAAATGGCTCAAAATTAGGTTTCATTCATAAAATTGTTTAATTTAAACTTTTCTTGCTTCTGCGTGTAAGATGTTCTTATTCACTGCCGTAGCTAGATTGGTGACGTCGATCGCAGCAGTTAACAGATGCAGTTAGTTTGTCATTATTTTTATGAAATAAGCTAAAATATTTGGTCCCTCTTATTATTATTATTATTATGATGTTAATCTCACAAATATCTTTTCGTGGATTTTGTACAATTGACTTAAAATTTGATCATCTTACTAAATCTAGATAATAATTAGATACCTCATTTTACTGGCACTTTAATATGATTTTCAGCCTTAAAGTCTAAAGCATACCCCATATATATTTCAATTTTTGGTGGGTATAAAGAGACTCAAAGGATGAAACGCATATCATGTATAATGGCTTTACAAGAAGCTCTCTTTCACTTTTGTTGTAGCCACCACATTATAGATAATGGCAGTGGAATATTTTTTAGGCAACATGTATCACTTTCTCTAGCATATATGATTGGGCAAAGAAATTAATTTGGATTCCCAAGCTGTGTGGACATACATGTAGGTGCTCAAAAGAAGGTGACAGCATAATAATCAAACTAAAGTTGTTTTCAAACGTTTTAAAATATCTATGTTTTTTTTTCCTCTCTCCCTCTGAATGTGCTATATAGCAAAGCAAAGGCCCCTATAGACTCTGGAGTTATTCACCACTCTGCATTAGTGGCAAGTGACTTCAGCGTCATCATCTCCTTTTTATAATCTTTTTCTTCGTCGTTGTGGCCACACTTCATTTAGTTATTGGCCTAAAATATTTTGGAACAGACGAAAGATAAGCTCCTGCTGCTCCCTGGACAGATTTTGCTACGATTAACAAGTAATATATATTTTTAGCCACCAAAAATACCTAATCATTTGGGTTAATTTTTTGTATTATATATCGTAGCCGTGTCTTGTACCAACGTTTAATTTTATGCAACTTGTTATAGAATATGTGACAAAAGAAGAGACAAGGGATGATAATTGATTTTGGAATCTTATTAAAAATGTGCGTAACAATTCATCAATTTTTCTTTTTCTTTTTTCTACTAAAATGCTTTTTTTATTTTATTACATGAGATTATTGCTTAAGAGTACAATTCATATTACATGATATTACAACTAATATTTATAAATCAAATTATTACTGGGACTAATTTACATAAATTCTTATGAAGCATGCCCAGATTTTTACTCTTTTTAATATTCGAGAGACGTCTATTCCACTCACATTTCGAAAGAAAAAGACTACCTTAACTCAAATTGATATTTACAAATCAGACCAAAATGAAAGTTAAATCACTTGAAAATGACACTCTTTACATAGTGTGTAATCCTTAAACATGTATATTACTTGTCATGTTAGAAACATCTAGAGGCTGCATAAACTTAGGGTTTCATGGAGTTGTGCTTTATATGTATGTGCAATCATTATGTTCTTGGTATCCTTGTTTTTCCCCTTAATGATAACACGTGGTAAAATTCACATTCTGAGTTCAAGATTACAATTTCATATAAAGTTGAATATTTTGCCACCATTATCGTTCAGGCTGAGCCAAAACAAACCTTGAGTGATGCATCAGTAATTAAGAAATACGGAAAAGATTTGTTTATCGCAACTTGTGAATTCATGCATATACAGTACTAATAATAATTGTCTTTTATTGATCATTAATGTTTTCATATTAATAATAACAAAAATATTATCGTAATTGCATGTGATAATATACAACTGGACAACTTGGGTTATTAAAATTTCTGAATAATTGGTGCATGATCTTTGACGATTTCTTTTTTTTTTTGGGGGGGGGGGGGGGGGGCGGCATTAAAAGCTTTTAAACAAGAAGATTAACCAAAATCTCTGTCTTAAGACATGATACGAATGAAACATGTGACATGAGAGATCATGACTGGCCGAAGACAGGAAGAATCGAATGATGATCAGAGAAGTATTGATAGGCCAACTATTGATTAATTAGTTAAATACGACCTTAATGAACATATATAGTTATAACTTTGGTTCGAACAAAGAACAAAGAGCTACGAGTGGTAAAAAGAGCAAAGAATCCGACTTTTGTTTTCCTTTTAAGTTGGAAAGAGGATGCATCAAATGCTTTTTTTTTTAAAACCAAATCATGAGATACTTGTATGCTTTTGATGCATGTGTCTCCTTACTTGCATTCTACAAAGCAAGAAATAAAGTGTTTTGATTATAATTAGTTAATATGAATTATGGTCAATATGATCTCTTACTGTAATAAACGTACAAACAAATGAAAATCATCATAGAACCCCACATGCAAATAAAAATAACTTGTAGTGTTTCAAAAACAAAATAAAGAGAAATCATAAAAAATGTCTTAACGAAAACAATGTAAAATTGAATTTACGAATATCTCAAGATCTTTTCTTTATTTGTTTTTACTTATAGTATCAGCGGACCATTAATAGTTTATATGCTTGCAAACTTATATATTTATCAACTGATATAACGAAGATATCTGTCTTCACCCAATGGATCTAACAATTACAAGCACAATATATAATTACTTAGCGTACATTCTGCCTCTGATTTTGGTAGCAAATCTTATATATATTAATTAATTTTTCGAGATCTCAACTACCAATAGATCAAAAGTAATAAATCTGAGCTCAAATGAGCAGGCAATTGAAACAAAGAATGACAAATGATTTTATTTAAGATCTTGCTTGATAATTAGAGCGATAACCTTAAAGCCCCCTCCCCCAACCCCCCAAAATTGACATGATTTTCTTTAATGTACTTCATTAATACATAATCCGGAATTTATGAAAAGTTTGATTTTTATTTTTAAAGAAGGACTATGTAATTAAAAAGAAAAAGAAAAAGGTTAGGCAATATAAACAACCCCAGTTTGCTATATGTGAAAGAAAGAGCATGTGCTAAGAAGTGTCTGAGAGTACACAGGCTGGATTACTGGAGAAAGATTTATATGCAAGAGCCAAAAGCCTTGAACCAAAAATGAAAAACAAACGAACAAACAACAATATGTTATTTTATTTTCAAAAGTATTCATCTTAGTTGCAAGGAAAGATGCCACTAAATGCAAGGCTGATGATGAGACGGCAGATTCAAACGAAGGGGTCAAGGAATCCAAAGTTTTTCAACTTTTATGGGGAAAAAAAAATTGAAAAGATTTGGGCAAAAACACGACACTGAGGACTAATAATCGAGCCCATGGCATGTTCAAAGTTCAACTTAAAATTCTTAACACAATAATAACTATAAAAAAGAGGAAAAAAAAAAAAAAAGAACAAGCAAACGTAAACATTTCTCCTTTGCATTAGATTAGTATTAGAATAACTTCTTGTTGCATCCCTCTGAGAGACAAAAGTAGCACAAGTACGTATTTTCATTTTGTCGAAGTTGTATGCGTGGAACAGGACGGACGGGCCACTGTCCCAATAACAGTAATGAAGAGATGCGAAATTCATCTCGTTTGGGACTGAATCCAGTTGACAGCAAAGGGCTGCTCTCTACTCTTTTGGGCAATTGAATCATAAGTGCCCCTCCAAAGTGCTAAATAATTACGATTTTAACCTTACTTAAAATTACATAATGATACGCAAATGTAGTTCTATTTATTTAAAGAGTGGTGCAATTGGCACACCATTACTTTCCTTAAAAAACTTCTTTTTCTTGCCGCACCCCAAAATTAATTGATGAATGTAGCGTAATTTTAAAACCTCAGTTTATTTTTGAAATTAACCTCATTCGTCTTCTTTAACAAATGAACTTCCTCTCTCTCTCTCTCTCTCCATTGGTTTTTTTTTCCCTCCCTCACTAGCAGATACTTCAAATTGAAATTGAAATGAGCCCACTAGTGTGTCGTCAAGACACGATGATAATAAAAACAAATACCCATTAAAAGAAAAAAATCTAAGTAATTAAAACCTCATACTAACATTACTCTTCGACAATCAGTTCACATTCTTATTTGTTATGCTTCCTTACTTACCTCTGATCTTATGATAGGTATAGGAAAACACACTTTTTTGTTTATTTTTTGTGCTAGTTAACGAGCTCAAATTATATATATATATATATATATTTAAGTGGGAAGAGGAAGAGATTGGATTATATTATTTTGAGAAAATAATAACATTAGTTTTGAGAAATGAATGGATACAAAACAGGGGACAAAAAAAAAAAAGTGAAGAGATGAGGGTAATTTTGAAATTATGATGAGGATCTTGAGAAAGTGATGTATATATAAAAATATTTAAGAGGTGCACTTAGAAAAGGGATTTTTTTAATAACTTAGAGGGGTGCCAATAGCTCCACTCTTATTTAAAAACTCTTTACAAACGCCTCATATTGTTAACTCTGTTTTCAATTTAATTACCATTTTACTTTAATAGTTTCATATTTCTTTGAGATGCCCAACAGATATTCTACTAAATTTAATTGACAATGAACAACTTGGTTCCAACAATATTGAGGGATTATGAACTAGCCCGATACAATTTAATATATATTATTTTTTGGCAAATAATATATATGCACATGTTTAAAACTATTTTCTCTACGGATTTACTTTCTTATGCGAGAGGTAAGACTGCAAATGACAAAGTATTATATGTTTGCCAATTCTTTAGAAATTACTGATAAGATGAATCAAGAATTGGCAAAAGAAAAACACAGATTTTCTTTTAACTTATCCTTGACCTTGATATGGTAAAAAAAATTCTTGATTGAAAGCCCTTATTGCATTTAAGAACAAAATCAACTTAAGTCTCAAGCCTTGTTCTCTCTCTCCTTTTTTTTTTCCTTTTCCTACCAAAGCTCCTCTACCATTTGAATCCACCCGGGATAATTTCTTCTCTCTCCGATGGATATTTTCATCTTTTCCTATTTTTCCTTCAGTGTTCCATTTCATTTTCCATGGATTCTTATCATTGATTTTTTTTATCCGCCCTAATATATGATGACTGTTTCCTCTCCATATATCTGTATTTATTGGAGGATTTAGTCCACCAGAATCAATGGTGATTTAAAACCCTTTTGCTGTTATATTTTGATAATAAGTGTTTTTCTAAGGTCAAATGTGCAAAGTAATGGGGTTTAGATTTAGATTGGCTCTTGCAGAAAGCTGTCAATTGAGGAAGCTAAATCATGTGATGGAGAACCTCATGAAGGACCCAAGACATACCCCCTATTGGGGCACTAATTTGATGGGTGCACTGGCTGAAGATGGATGATATCTCCATGATGGTTTGGAGTGCACTGATTTATCTCCCTATGTTTTAGTATGTGTTAATGGTCTAGCCAACTGTCGTTATAATAAATTTTCTCTTGCTGCAATTTGATGATAGGTCTGAAAGGCTTGAACTCTAAATCTAGAAAAATACAAGGTGTAAAAAAATCAATTTTGTATGCATATTAATCTAGTTTGTGATAAATTTATATGTAATCTCCTTTGTATGACTAGATACATTTGCAATAAAAATATTATCTATATTTACTTCGTTGGATGAATGAAAGTACTATTTTCCATTGAAAAAAAAAAGGAGGTCCATGGCTCTGAAGAACTCTCTCTTTTGCTTAAATAGACAAAATTGAAGCAAGCCTTGTATACAACACATGCAGAAGAAATAACCCTTTTGCTTGAATAGAAATATCTCTTTTGTTGTGTCATCATTTTTTTTTTAAATAAAACTTCTAGCAATCTATCTCTGGCATGTTTTTAACTTGTATTATACCAAACAACAGCTTAATACCATCATATGATTATCATATCTATTTTACTTACATAACAATGCACACAATTTTCTCTCGACTCTTCGGCAGGCAGCATCAAGATTTACAAGTTGGCCCTAGCAAACCCAATTTCATGTGAATCTTGTCAATGGTCCTGATGACCCGAGTATCCGTCATGCTCTCAAAGTGTTTCCTTACAAGTCCAAGCGCATGCTTTATCCTTCATTCTAGTGGATACAGACAAGTTTCAGTACTTACCCAGTCGACGACTCCATCCGAGTTTTCGTTCGCATTCAAGGTATGGATGGATACATTTCTAAATATTTATTCATAACACCATTAAAAATATTCATCACTTAGACATTGCATTGAAATTCGTGATTACAATAACCAAATGTCAAGAAAAAAAATTAAAAAGAATGATAATAATAAAGAGTTTCAATTGCTACATCACCATTTAATCTGTAAGTTGTTACATCTCCTAACTAAATTCACTGTATATCTGGAAATGAACAGCTACTATATATACATCACTGCTCTATGAAACAATAAAACAAACTGAACATCTAACATATTAGCTTAACAAACAGGCAGCCAAAATTGCTGTTAATTCTCCAGACCTCATAGCTGAGAGAACTCACGAATGAAATACCTGGGAAAGTTCTTACACAACCAGTAAGGATGCTCTCTGTCTTTTTACCCTTTTTTTTTTCCATCTCCTTTTCCCTTTTCTTTGAAGCACAGCATCATAAATTTTATTTCATTATATTGTCACGCAAACTCCATGGGAATGGATCAATTCTGAAATCTGCAACTAATAAATCAAAAGATCCCAGTGGCTCCAAACAGCTTAATGAAGGGGGTAAAAAAATCATAAATACAGTAACTTCAAATTATCCAAGTCACATAAACATTGTGTGACCAACTAACAAATCTAAGATAATTTGCACTAGTTGGTAATTGGACAGGTAAGGCTACTGGTCCCTGTTGGTAACTCCCCCCCTCCACAAACTCAAACATAGTAATGCATTAGAGCCTGTGGGCATTGATAATTCAAACCTCGAGTCATTGCAGCAGGACACGTGCTTGAAGATTGACAAGTGCTCTTGATGAGGAATATAATTCAGGTTCCCATTGTCCATTCAAATGTAAACAGGTTTCACGTCATTAGGGCTGAAACTTGCAGCACACCCCGGACACTTGCGATGACGACTTTCAGTAACTTTTTGTACACAGGGGTTGCAAAACAAGTGGTAGCATTTTGTAATGACAACCTGAAGGGATAGAATAAATCTTGAGTAATTTAATAGAAATGATAAAAGACAAGTCAAAGAAAAAAGCATAAATGATGATGTGGATTTGACAAGGGGAATGCAAACCCTAATCATATATATTATTTACATAACGAGAAAAATTCATGTCGTTCCCCCATGTTCAGATATCAAAATTTTTACCCCAAAATTATGCTTTTGCCATATGAACCGTACCTATAATTCAATCATCATCACTGCCCACAAAGCTAAACTTTGAATGAAAGCCTGAATAATACCATAATTGCATCAAAATGTTTACCTCTTTTGGCCTCTCAAGGCAGATACTGCACTTGAGTATTTCCCTGTACTCTCTAAGTTCCTGTTGGAGCTCCTCAATAATTGATGACCCCTCTGTCTGGGCTTGAAGACGCAAAACCTTTCTCCTTCCCATTTCCAAGTCCTCTTCTAATCTTTTCTTTGCAAATCTGGGGAAAACAAATGATGAGGCTTTTACCTGCACCTTGAATGAATCAGAGGGAAGGCAAGGACAGTATACCATTACCTCTCTTTGACTAACTCTATCTGCAGCTCCATAAGAGTCAGTCGACTTTTATACACCTTAGATTGTGATTCTTCAAGTGACCCCCTAACTTGAACAGATGATTTTCTCACATCTGACAATCTCTTCTGCGTATTCTCCAAATTAGCTGAATTTTGAGATCTATCTTCTGCAAGTCTCTGCGCCTGGTCTAAGCAAAATCTCAACTGCACACGATGGATCAACCTCAAATTCAAAAATTTCCATGAGTCTAGATCTATTTAAAAATACCGAACAGACATACCTGGTTTTCGATTCTTGCAGCTTTCATGTCAAAGAAATTAAGAGATGCATTGGCTTGCTGAATCTCACTTTCCATCATACGTTTGTCCATGAGTAGAGCATCCTGCAGCTGTCTTGCCCTCACACCCTCTAGAACAAGCTGAAAGGAACAGCGAAAGGGATGAGGTCAATTTCTGCAGGAGAAAGTACACAACTACCACTCTAGATATATTGTAGGTTCTTCATAAATATAATTCCCTCAAAGTTTTGAACAACACGAGTGGATTTATCATGCAAATTTCTTAAAGAGACAGAGACAATTAAAGATCTTGACATAATTTTCTTCAGACAGAAACCAGGGAAGATCACAAAAACAACAATAATAATGATAACCAACTCTAGTAAATACATCAATGAATTTTAAGAATCAGAATACTACAGAAAAACCAGGAAAAAAAATTCCAAAAACTTGTAATTTTGAATTAGTACTCGAGCTGTTGAAAACATATCTTCTCTCCCAAAATTCTTTAGAGATATAATAGGGGTAATAATCTCCCACAAACATTAATAACAGTAAGTCTATTTTCCTCCCGAATTTACCAACAAAATTATCCCCTATAATTAAGAATTAAGCAAACAGACCATCAATTACATAATGAATAAAAGCTCGAAATGACTTATATTACTAAGTTCGTCGGCTTTAATTGTTGCCATAAGTATTTCTTAATTCTTTTTTTTCTTCCAAAAGAAAATGGATCAGATTCTATAGGATCAACCCTATGGGACTTAAGGAATGATGGAAGGGAATAAAATGAAAAAAAAAAAGAAATAAAAAAAGAAAAGCGAGGGAAAAAAAATAAAGAAATAAGTAAATAAAAATGAAGTAGAATTGAGTGGATGGGTTAATTTCTTCATCAAGATGAATTGTAAGATAAAAGGGGACTCTCTTATTAATTGCATTAATTTTTTGATAATTATTGGACCCAATCCTAGTATTTTGATTACTGCTGGTACCAGTATCCATATCAACCCAGGCTTCCATATTGGCCTTATTTTTAAGACAAAAATTAAGAATTCTCCAATCAAAATATTTTCTATACAAGAATTTTTCCATATCCATAATATCTGAACAGCCATTTGATCCCCATCAAAGTCTGCGTTGAATCCCTTACAAACTAATGGATGTAAACAAATAGCGCGTTAAGGACAAAAAATCAGTCAGAGTAATTACCTTAATGTTATAGTCATCTCTTTCTGTAATTTGCTGCAATAGTTGTTGGTTCTGTGTTTGCATGTCGTCATATGACTGACCGATTGTCTGAAAGAAAAAACACACTATCTCATCATAATTCAAATTTGGGGTTGAACACGAGAACAAAGCTATATTAGATAAACAGGAAACCAACCTCTATCTCTGACAAGTAAGCTTCAATTTCTTCATTTTTTGACTTCAAGGCATCAGAAAGGCTAACCATATCCCTGAAACATCACGAAGGGAAATATTAAAACCTTAAATGATCAGAAGGTCCATTGGAATTGTGAAGCACTCTCCACAGCCAATATCAAAAGCAAAGATTAACCTTTTAAAAGCTTCCAACTTCTGCCTCATGTCAGCAATTTCAGCTTCTGCAGCTGCTAGCCTTTGCTGGGATATGGCCTCAGCCTCAATGGCTGTCTTCACTCGTAATTCCAAGCTTTGCTCATCAAGAGAGGATTTTAAACTATGAACGTGAGCCCATGCCTTGTATTCCAAATCTCTAGCTGCCAAGACATCCCTGCAGGTGCAAATTATAGTAAAAAATATTATTTCAAACCATACATCAACCACCAGCAATCATCTGCAACCACCTCAACCCCCATACCCCCCCCCCCCCCAAAAAAAAAGAAAAAAGAAAAAAAAATGAAGAACCAGCAAAATCCTTGTCAAATGCAGGTTCCTCCACTACATTGCAATAAAACCACGTAAAGTGATGAAAGCAGTTTGAGTGAGACTGCAGCAATTGCAGATGGGGAGACCATTGTGAATGAGTCATTGACACCACTAACATCCATAGGAGGATATTAGGCATCAATCTATAGGCTTGGGGGATATGGCTTAGTAGAGTTCTGCTTTTGCAATTGGATAGTTGCGTCATTGGTCCTGTCACTAAAGATCTAATGATCTCAACAGTTTCCCGTACCTTGGTGGCCAGAGCGATGTATACGTGGCAGACACAACAGCAAAAATTAAATATGAATTTAAAGGTAATAATATTCAAGAAGATTCACAAACCTTGAATCAGTGGATTCACGTCTATACATATCCAAAATCAGCTTCAGCTCCAAATTACTATCAGTCAAATCTTGAACCTACACCAAAGAAATAATAAAAGTAAATAAATAAAAGAAAATTTCAATGGTATGGCATGCAAAACCAAAAAAGGAAATGTCAATCCTATGGCATGCAAACCCCCCCCCCCCCCAAAAAAAAATGTAACATGCCACTTGGCCTGGAAGACAGACGAACATCGTCAAAGAAATCAATAGTATCACAAGGTGGCTTTAAGTCAAAAATTAGTAATTTTACGTTCAAAGACTATAATCTGCAAAACAATCTTGATATAACTGGCCAGAATAAGTAAATTGAAAGGTTACTTGGGCACGGTTTCAAAGTATTGAACTGATAGAATTCAAACATTTAAGTTTGGGCTTGCCAGTGAAAAGACTAGCAAATGAAAAACATTAATGAAGAACCACTAAGAGGAAATGAAAAAAAGAGAGAAAAAGAACATTTGGTAAACAAATTAGGGCCAAATAATCAATCACAATACAGTAAAATTTCGATAAATTAATAGCATTGGTACCAAGAAAAATTTATTAATTAGGCGACAATTAATTAATCGTATTATAATATAGCACATTGACCTCAAGTAGGGATTGGAAAAACCTATTGTTTAATCAAGGTTTCATTTTATTGAGTATCATGGTCTTAATTTCCTTGTTTTTACAAGTTTTTTCTTTTTTTGGTTGGGTGGGGTGGGGGGGGGGGTGAAGGCTAATCACTACTATTCTCGATACATCGTGGTACGGGATTATTTGGACTACACGAGCCAACCAGATTATTGAACAAGATTTGATAAGTAATAGTCAACAAATTGGAATTCATTTATCAACAGACTTTTTTCTTCCATTTGAACTCGTTTCAATAATTCTTTTATAGTAAAATACTCAATATACTGAAACCTCGATTAAATAATAGGTTTTTCAAACCCCACTTGAGGTCAACGTGCTATATTATAATCCGATTAGTTAATATTCACTTAATAAATTTTTCTTGGTTCCAATGCTATTAATTTATCGAGGTTTCACTTTATTATTTCTGCTTGAAAATGATAATTATGCCAACGAAAACCCATAAAGAGAAAAATGATAATTATGCCAACGAAAACACATAAAGAGAACATAGATCATCAAAGATACCAATAAAGTTTAGTTATACCCATTTATACTGGCTAAACAATGCCAATTAAAATTTGTCCTTTTCTGTTTGCGCCTACCTCATATTTACATCAATACAGATACTTTCTCCTCAAGCATGTCAATACCATTTATAGCCATCCCTAGCATTCTCCACAAGAATTCATATATAGTCGGATGCAAGTTTGAATTCATAAACAAATCAAAAAGCTACACAGAGTTAAACATCTGGGAAAATCTGAACTTTAAAGCTATACAGTTCTTAAATTTTTTTTGATAAATATTAACTTCTTAAAAAAGCGTTTTACAGTTTTCCACAACTGAATTTCATATTATCTCTCAAGAATATAAGTAAACTAAGAAGTGAAAAGCAACACAAATATATCAATATATACCATTGCTTGCAACTTATGTATCTCAGCAAACTGGTCAGCTGAACTTGCAAGTAAAGTTTCACACTCTTTTACCTGTACCAAACAGTAAAACAAAATAAAGCTTCAAGCTGGCCAAGCAAATTCAAGAAAACAACTTCATGCAAACATACCCACCTTCCGCTCAAGAACATTGGTAAGAGAAAGCACATCAGCCCGTAGAATATGTATATCCAGAGCAGCCTCTTTGTACTTACTTAATTGTCTTTGCATAGCACTCATATCCTCAGGAAATGATGAAACCAAGGCTCTAAATTCTGCAATGATTTCCTTCCTTCCTATAACGCAGAGTAGTTCAATCAGAAGTTAAACATTAAAGTACAAATACAAGGCAACAATTTAATTGGATCAAAAGAAAGAACCACATGTTTTTGAACCTGGTTCTCTTGATGCCTCTTGCAGCCTCATTTCAATCCTATTTTTTTCATCAATTTGTTTCTGTATCTCTATCCCTAGATCAGCAATTTTAGAATCTGTAACTGCTGAAGATCTTCGGAAAACATCGACCAAATCAATTTTCATATTCAATTCTGTTTCCCTCCAGGCAAGGTTATCCTTTTCAACCTGAGATTTACTCAGAAAAAGGTACAGTCAGCATCAAAACAAGATCCTCACAAAAAGGGACCAAAAAAAGGTAAAAATGAAAGTACCGACCAGTTACAACCTGTAGTTTCTCAAATAGTGCCTGGTACTTGAAAACTTCTGATTTTGATTTTTCTAGTTGATTTTTCACTGAGAGAAACGCTTTGGAAGAGGAAAGACACCTCACGCTCTTCAATGTGTTCTGTAAATCATGAATATTACGATTCAATTTGTAATACAGTTGAAGTAGACGTGAAAGCAATCGTTTGTAATAAAACAAAGGAATTACATTGACGTTCACACAGACTAAAGACATTTATCATCTTAAAAGCTAACCTGCAAATTATATAACTGCTGTAGTACTTTTATTCTCCCATCATGAAGACCTTTCAGTTCCAACAATTGATGCGAAGCTTGGTCCTGTGGAACTTATGTTGATTATTATGCTTAACTTTTCCAAAATGTGATTTTTTTCAACCATAAACTGAAGAGAAAGAGTAGTCATAGAATACCATTAGCTCTTTATGAACAGACTCCATGTCTCGCAGATCTCTTTGCTCGTCTCTGACCCTATCACCGGCAACATGTTTATTTCCCAGGTTTAAAACTGGAAAAAATGCCCCTTTTGTCACATCTCTTTCTGCTCTAAGAGCTGCCAGTTTACAATTACATTCCTCTAATTCTTTAACCGCACTCTCTAGCTCCCCTTTAGAAAAAGGCAATCAATCATCATTTAACAACCTTTCATTTCATGAAATCCACGGACATCCAAAAAAAAATTTAGACAGCTCAGAAGGGATTTTTTTTTGGGGGGAGGGGGGAATTATGAAAGGTAACAACGGCTGGAAGTTGAAAGTCTGATATCCGTATCACACCATCCTCTATAACTATAACAAATGTGATAAGATTCAGACAAAACAGAAATTACAGATGCCATGTAACAAGTAAAAAGCATGATAAAGGTATGTCCTTTTTCCTTTAACTTGTACAAGATACTCCTCCCATGCATTCAGTCATGGAAACACCACAAACTGAGGTATAACATACTTAGAGAGCCGAAGTTGTTATCTTGAAGGCTTATATTTGTAATACAACAGCCAAACTTGCACAAGCCATTAGGCATTTCACATTTCATATTTTAAGCCAAGTATTCAACAAGAGTTGCTTTACATGAATACAGAAGTGGGTAATCATATGTGCATATACAAAATATGAGATCCATAAATATCTAAACGTATGATATATTTGGCCATCAGGTCTAGGTTCAAATGCAAAAATCAACAAGATCCAAACCCACATAGATAGTTACCTTTTAAACGATTGAGCTTCGCTTTATCTTTTGCATCAATATCTTGCCGGCTCTGCAATTCCCTTGTTAATGATTTGTGCTTCAAATGAAGATCCATTAGTGCTAATCTCAAATTTTTAACCTCTGACTGTAAGTTGCTTGATGCCTTTTGCTTGCTGCCTACAAAAAGCAGCAGTTTACTTCAGAATCTGAGGAATCAATCTTTGGAGGAAATGGTCATAATTGATAATGCAGAACAACCTTTCACTGCAAAATACTTACCACCATCCTGAAGGTCTTTCAAAACTGCAGCATATAATCCATCCTTCAGATGCCATAGGTTGTCAACTGCAGCTAATATATTACTTACGATGTTCTTAGTCCTTGGAATACCAGTTTCTCTGTCTTCTTCCATCTGATTCGGGCAATTATCAGCGGAGGAACTTTCAGTTGCACCTGTTTCCATGAGCCGACTAAGAAAAGCATCATGGGAAGGATGAGGAGTCACGTCTGACAAGAAATTAAAGTAAACAACTAAATTAAGCAGTCATTAGAAAATAATAAATGGATGGAGCACAAGATATAGAAGATGATCCTCACCCTCTATGATTGATGTGCATCTAGATTCTTGTCCATTGCTTGACTCTCTTGCTCGCATGGAACATGATTCCAGATCAGTGTTCAGCTAAAACCATAAAGATAATCTCTCATCAGCCAAAAAATAAAAATAAATAAATAAATTGTATGCATAAACTAAAAGGTACTACAGATAGTCTCATTTCCTTTTCTTCTCATAATTTAGACATTTGTTTATCCATTGTTATCTTCAAAAGCATACATGACATAGATCATCAAATATTAAAGTATAATGACATAAATCATCAAACATACAAACGAGAGTAAAGACGAACACAGGTATTACCTCCTCCCAAGACTTATTCACCACCTTTAATGTGGAATCATATGGTTGTTGCCTCTCCTTTAGTTGAGCGAACTTATTCTCAAGAGCAGAATACTCAACCTTCTGAGTCTCTAATTTCTGTACAAGCTTTTGATTTTGAAACTGAAGAACAGCAGTATCAATCTGCAATGTCAAAACGGAAAACAGAGTTCAAACAAGTTGGCCAAACAACAAAATAAATTATTAAAAGCAACTGACCTAATAACAAAAATACTCAGAGAACATTTAGTTCCTCTAATATTATCAGTAAATCAGTAGAACAAGCCCAGTGAGAAATGACTTTTCCAGAGGGCCCCTCTTCATAACATCCAAACCAGAAATCATATCATCAAAAAATTCAACCATGCCTAACTACAGTATAACAGTCAACGAAAAGTTCAGAAACAAGAGCTTACATATAGAGCCATGACTACGATCACAGTCTCCTTTCAAGTCATTTTGTCCTAGTCAAGCTAACAAGATATCTCTTTTTTCCTTTTCCTATTCTTCAGAAAGGAAGCTAATAGGATCTCTAACCAGACTAATCAGAGATCACACAAAGCCATGAAATGAGCATGAAGCCACCACCAAAACAATTGGTGTTGACCACAAAAAAATTAATAAAAATAATTTTTACTTCTAAAGCAGTGATTGGGAAGGAACGGAAGCTAAGAGTTTCAAAGGTCGATGGCCATCTAGTAGAGTACCAGATGGTCATTCAAGACAATACAGCTAACATTTTACTACCAACTAGAAAGCAAAGCACTAACAAAAACCTGTAACTTCCAAGTTTCAACAAGCAACAACCCACCTATGAAAAAACACACGTTGACATGCATACGCGCACACAACTCAAGAATCTGCAATGTTTAACACACATTACCATCCTCTTTATTAAGAACAATTAAACTACAAAAAAGCGACGAAAAGAATAAAACTAATAATTTCTCAAAAAAGAAATTTTGTAAGAGGTCAAAGCTACATCCATATGACATTTTCTAGCACATAATTTCCAATCAATTACAGTGCTAAAGTAGCAACGGAATCAAAGTTTCTAGTCAAATATAAGCCCATTTCATCACGAAGAAACAAACCAGCATATAAATTTAACAAACGCATGTCACAATCAATAATGAAACACCAAAAAAAGAAAGGGAACTTTCCATTGTCTTAACATGCCCAGACCAGCAGACTAATAAATCCACTCAACAAACACTAAAATCTCATGCTTAGGTAAGACACCAACAAAATTAATTAAATTAATAACAAATCAGACATAAAAACGATGGTTAAAATAAAAAATGTAGAAAAATCATACCTTTTTTTCCTCAGAAGAGGGGAAGAACGGGTTCTTCTTAGCCGTAGCAGCCGTTGGTGATATGGAGCTAAAGTGACGGCGTTTTCGGTCTGGCTCACCAGTGCTCCCCATTGAAACAACCCACTCACACAAAACACACACCAAACCCTAAAACCGCCCTCTACAACAACTTTACTTTCATTAGGAACCACTGGAAATCTGTACTTGAATTATCAATCAAAATCAACTAAACAAGAACCTTAAACATTATTTTAATCACAAACAGAATAATAAATATACCGGAACCCTAATCCAAAGCCCAACAAGAACATTCCTTTCTTACTCCAAAACCCTAATTCTGAAAAACCTAATCATTTCAGCATCATCTCTTGTAAAATCTTTGCTCAAGAAGCGTAACTGATCCCTCCCTCTGTATCTCTTCTACAAAATTCGACGAACCCAGAAAAAAAGCAGACTTCTTCCTGATTGCGAAAAACTAAAAATTGTTGCAAAAAGAGGGAGTTTGGGGTTATGGGAATGTCTGGAGGGTAATTTGGGTATTAAACATTGTTACACTTGTTCGACGAATCAAGCTGGCGATTGCGTCACAGCGAAAGTAGGGAAGTGTGTGACAGGCGGAGCCTTATTGGTGAGAACAGTGAAAAGGGTGTCGTAAGTACTGAGTTTGACTTGCGCTTTCCCGGAAGATTTATATAATTATTTGGCTATAAGAAATTTTAAAATATATTAAAAATATTATATTAATTATATAATAATTATATTATGTTATAATATGTGTATTTATTTTAAAAAATTTATAATTATTTTTTAAATATATATTAATTAATTATATTAAATATAAATATACATATTATATATACATTAAGTTAGTACATTATTTTTAAAATATTTTAGATCAGAACTCTTATTATTTTTTTTTAACGCGTACTATTATTTCCATGGTTTTTAACTTCTTTTTTTCAATTTTTAATTTTGGCGCAAACCGGTAGCACTAGTAATTCGGTTTGAGCAAATCCGCCTGCAGGAGCATGACATAACCTCGGATATCCTGTTGTATTACACAATACCATTATCCAATCAAATTGTTTTTCAAAATAATAATAATAATAATAATGTTTACTTATTTGTTTAAGGAGAGGAGTAGAAATCTCACTTCGTAGGTAACACTTATTTTTTTGAGTGTGAAATTAAATTTTCATTCCCATTTCCACTCCCACATCTCTTTGTTTTACCATTTCTTGATTAAATATAATATAATTATATTTATAAAAATAAAATAATGTTATAATTATTAAAAAATAATAACATTATATTTATTTAAATAATATTACTTTTATTAAAAATAATAATATTAAACTTATTTAGATATAATATTATTATATTCATACATAATTAATAATATTACTATATATTTATTTAATTTTAATAGTATTATATTTATAAATGCCAATAATTAATCATAAATAGTTTATTCTTAGAAAATATTAATTTTGTACTATTTTATTTATAATAATTTTTCTTGTGTTGCTCTTATCAATAATTTTTAATTTACATAATTAAAATTATTAAAAAATAGTGATTTACATAATTAAGAATATTAATAAATATTATTAATTTGTATAGTTAAAATTAATAAAATAAATAGTTTATTTTACAAATATATTTTTTGTTCACTTTGTAATTAAAAACTACAATTCTTTAATTAAGAATAAAATTATAATTTTTTTATATAAATTTGAAAATATATTAATAAAAAAAGAGAAGAGTTACAAAATTCTCATGTACAAGAGGCTCAATTAATTTTTTTTAGGGATAAAATTATAATTTGAAACAACTTACAATTAAAGACAAAATAGATTTATAAATAAAATTCTAATTCTTAGTCTACACTCTCATTTCATTGTAAATAAATAATCTCCTCTAACTTTCACTCTACACTTCCAATCTTAAAATTTTAGTCCTCAAAATTTCCAATTCAATTCGAGAAATAATCGCTACCTTATTGGATTAAGTTTGTACTTTATTCCATCATGCTAGAATAGGCAAAAGATTCAATTTTGTACATAAAAGGAAAGTTTTGCAATTCGAGAAATAGAAGTAAAAGAACCACAAACAAATGCCTGTCACCTGTGATTGGCATGGAAACGGAAGAAATTGCTGGCGACCAAAATACCAAACAAATCATTTGTTGTTTCAAGTTTACAGCAGCTAAAAAATTATTAATAATAATAGTAATAATAATAATTTTTCTTTTTCTTTTGGGAAAAAAGAAAAGACCGTTTCTGTACAAGATGAACATAATCAAAAACCGAACTCCAATTAAAAAAGGTGTCATAGTGGCTTAAAGAACAAAATGAATGATCACAGCCATGGCGTATCTAAATTTACAACAGAAACACACTATCGGTAGACATGCAAATAAAGTCATTCATCTTTCATTGCAAGTTCATGTCTTTTCCTCTGCCCAACTTCCACAAGCAAAGTCAAGAGGGCTTCACACACTTGGGAAGCATCTGCTTCAGAAGTATCATCATTCAATGAAGAATAGACCATCCAAGCATGGTCTAGTTTACGTTTTGGCCGCACCACAATGGATCCAGGTACTACGGCATCACGGCAAGTAACAAGCCCATCACTCTTCTCACCATACCTGAGCTGCAGCAGCTGAGCGCATGCTGCCATTGCAGCACCAAGGGGTATTACAACTGGGAGTTTTGAGGGTTCATCTGCTGATAGAGAGGGTAGCTCTGCATGAGCAACATGAGATAATGTGGCAAGAACTGCAGAAGTAATGCCAGCTTCTGTGTGGAGTGAGACGACAGGAAGTTCTCTAGGCAGTTGGTGTTTCCTCAAAAAATCCATCCTCCTCTCATATGTCAAGTCTTCTAAAGCTTGCAGATCGCCCTTCACAGTTGCAGATGATAAGTAAAACAATACCCAAAAAAAACTAAAGCCAACCATGATTCTAATGATACAGCATTTGACACGGATCACATAAATTTATTCTGTTACAGAACCTGATTCATTTCTAGAACCCAAAAGAAAAGGAAGAAAAACAAAATTCATTATGATAAATGAACAGATATTCTCTGTCAATATAATTATGAGCGGCAAAAATGTCTTCCTGAAGACAAATGCAAGCAAATCAGAATTTGACCATCAGCTTGTATTTTCCAATGTCTGGGTGGGTTAAACCAATCTTAGTCATTCGAGTTACAATTCTTCAAGAACAAGTAACGAACTAAATAATCATACAAATCACCAGAATCATCATCAATCATTATAGTAAAATTGCAAAAGAAAAAAATTAATTTTTCTAGACCCATTTAAGACTGAAGAGATTTGATACAAGAAATAACATCAAACAATGAACAAAAGCATATAAAAGATAAAAATGGAAAAAAAAAAGAAAGAAGAAACTACTGCAAAAAGCAAATTGAAAATAAACAGCAGAATATCTTAGGTACCTTTATCACTTTACAAATCAGAATCTCCATAAGTTTCCGCAAATTAACATAATCACCGAGTTGTCCTTCTCGCAAAATGTCCGTAGCTATGGGGCTCCCACCATATGGACTTTGCGCCAATGCCAAACCAGCAACCTTATCTTTCAGGTCAGGCCAATACAGTGATAGAGCAGCAGCTGCATCTACACCCCCTTTGCTATGTCCGAGGAGCAAAACACGCTTTTTGGAGCCCCAATAGATTTCCTCAATGTACTCTTTTATCTCTTTAGCATTTTTCTCAACTGAAGCCTGATTATCAAATGTTCATTTTAGAGAATGAAGACAAGAAAATACACTCCAGTACAAACCAAAAATACCTCACTGTGAATCTTGGCAATGTGACAGGCCAAACCCTGCTTTGAGAAACTCATTTTTGTATTAACAAAATAGAGTGGACCATGGTTGCTAAAAAGACCTGCCAAATATAGAAAATAGTGAAAACCAATGCACTTGGCTACAAAAAGTAGCACAAATTCTCGTATTTCTGTTAAAAATAGCAAAACTAAAACCAGAGCATGAATTGCAATTGCTACCTGGAATCAACAAGTACACCATTGAGTTTGGCAATTTGTGCAGACCATGCCTATCAGAGGATAAACAATGGAATCACTATTGCAAATCTATAGATATAGGCATATAAAAAACACAAAGAAGCTGCATGTACCTAATATTGTCAAGAATTTCCAAAAATCTTTCAGTTCCATCTTCAACTGGAGGCATACTTGGATCACGTTGTAGCCATCCTATATCATCTGCAGACCCGCGAACAGTTCTCCGAGCTCGATCTATAAGCCTGAAAGTATCCATCACATGATTTTTAGTCCCAGAACAAATGCACAATTTCTTAACCTAAGTTCAGGGATCCTTACTAAGCAGCTCATGATATGCCTTCAAATTAACTTAATACACAATATCTCATACATGTTTGCAGCTTATGATGAAAGATGTTTATAAACACCATATAAAAAAATCCATACCCTTTGAAAAGGGAAATTCCATTTGGACTAGCTTGACTTGATTCTATAAGTGCATGAGTTCTTTGAGATGGATCTTCAGAAGAACCCCTTGTTTCTCCATCATGAATAGGTGGCGAGGAAGTTGCAGGGGTAGATGATTCTGATAAAGAATTGTGGCTATTACAGGACAACTCCAGATGTTCTTCAGTTTGTGCAGAAGAAAATGTCTCCATTTCCTGGGCATGCACAACTGAGCCCCCAGAATCTCTAGAAGGGGATTCCACTGCAAAATTTTTGAAAAATAATAACAATAATTCATTAAACACAATATCAATATGGCCCTGGGGACAAGAATAACAGCAGTAAATCTTCTCTGATCTCGACGCTGACATTTTCATTCATTTGTAACTTTAGGGAACAATAGCCCCTTTTGACCAGTTAAAAAGAAAGCTGGAAATATAATTGCAAACATGGCCATATATAAATATAATTGCAAACATGAAATTTAGAGTCCTCTCATTTAAGGATGAAGAACAAGGAAATCATTAGGTGAAATAAGAGAAAATGTAGAACAAAATCACATTGATTATTATAGGTTGGTAAAGTTATTTAGCAAAACCTCTCTTAGGAAAGAATTTCCTTCAACTGTTTGAATTCCATATGCAAAGCCTTATAGGACATTAGCATACAAGCAAAAGAAAAAGTCATTTGACAATTTATGAAAATGATAAATCTTTTCAATATTATAAATTTAAGTGCCATCAAAACCAAGCCTGCCTAATCATATAAACTCGAAAACCAAAGCTAGAGCTTACCAGAATAATCAGAGAAACAGCCAGTTATTAAAGATGTTGTTTGAGCGAGATAAGAAGCAGCACCATCGAGAACTGGCAACGAAGTAAATAGTTGAGGAATGAATCCATCATTTCTAACACCATCATCCTGTCCTTAACAAAACAAAAGAAATGTTACAAAAAGTCTTAACTGTTCCATCAGCATAAGATAAAAAATGTTAAATAAATTTACCACTAATGGCCTGCTAGATTCTCTACTCATAGCACTTGTAGCTTCCATAATTGAAGTCAGTTTTCTGACAAACAAAAGGAATCTTGTAAGCAAAAAGAAACATGAAATGAAGCTGTTAAACTTCTACTAGCTCCATAATTTATTGAGCTAATTCTAAACCAATTTAAATTTTGGATGCGCCTGCAATAGCATTTAGTGAACAAAATATTTGCGGTGAATAATTTGATAGATTAAGTGAAATTTGTACAAACTAGAGAAATAATCAACAACAGAAACCCTAAATTCACAACTTTTGAACAAAAAGGAAACTTGGCACGAACTATTTACCTGAAAATTTCTCGAATAGTATCCACAATTCGATGTAAGCGGTGTTTTAGCGCTAATTTGAAATTCGTTATTTTACGGGAAGAGTCGATGAAAATTTCTGAATAAGTACTTGCGTTAAAAAGAGGGGAACCAAACGGAAATGACAAGGTACGACGTCGTTTCTGTATAATTACTTCCTTACAGTTTAAATTTAATACTTCTCGGCTCCGAGTTCCAACTAGACGTCTTTTTCCTCGCCGAACGCGTACCGGTGGGCGAGGTCAAAGATGACATAAAATTTAAAGTGAATATAATAATACTAATAAGATTGCCTCCAAATAACTTTGTATTCTTTATTAACATCATTAAAATATTTTATAAAATTATAAAATTCTTTTAATACCTCTGTTAATGATAAAAATATCCTTACTTAATATTTATTAAAGTAAACCCCATTCTTTACTTTTTGTTTATTTTTATTATTAAACCTATTTCAACAATAGGACTTTTCATTAAAAAAATAACGAGATTTTCTTCTTTTATTATATTTAACTGTGGTAAATTTCTCACCTAAAAATTAAAAGAAAAAATAAATTTTTAATTTCTAAAATATTTTTTTAAGGAAAAAATTATTTGAAATTTGAGTAGGGTTTTAATTAAAAAATTTCATATTATGTAATTTTAATAAAAGTTAAAATTGTAAAATTATTAAAGTCGTCTTAAGAGGTATTTGGAGAGGTGCCAATAGTCTTACTCTAATAATAAGACCTTTGCTCTATACGAACTCATAGATTGTATTTTGATCGGATATGCGTAACATGATGCATGTCAATTTCTTATTAATAGATTGTATATGTTTTTATCTTTTAATTTATTTTTTATTAATTATACACACATATGCGCGTGCGCACACACAAATATGTATATATAAATCATAGATGATTATTTACCTACTTTTATAAGTTATTATCGGAAAAAAAAATGAATGTAATGGCTAATTGAAACATAACATGAGAACTATAAGATGAGTTAGGTTCATTTGGGATTTGATTTTTTAAAGTTAAAAAATAATTTTGAAAAATTAAAAGATAATTTTGGTGTTTAGTAATTTTTTTTAAATTTATTTTTAGTAAAATCACTTTATCCTATAGTGGATTTTGAAAAATAGGAAAGAATAATTTTTTAAAATTTGATTTTGAGGGTCAGTTTCATATTCAATATAATTTCATATGTATCCTCATATATATCATAAAACTAAAACTTTTCTTATTAATTAGGAGATAAAATCATTAACTTCAAAGATATTATCATTATTATCAATTATATTGAGATAAAATAATAATAATATAAAATGTCTATTTTAGTTATTAATTATTATATATGTACAATGAAAAATTTTATATACATGTTTATAAATGGGTAAATATATATTTTTCAATATTATGCTCAATTTAATTATCTAGGGCCCTATGAGATTACTTTTGGGATGTTTAAAAGTGATCATGAGCTGCTACAAATTAATTTTGGTGTTTGATGTAGTTTTTTACAAATCACTTTCAACAAAATTATCTCATCCTACAACAGATTTTGAAAAGTCACTTACACTTAATATAATTCCATTATCCTCACATATATTATAAAAATCTAAAATTATCCTTATTAATTAGAAAATAAAATCATTAACTTTAAGGAGATTATTATTAATACCAATTATCTTGAGTTAACAAAATAAAAAAATAAAATTAATAGTATAAAATATTTATTTTTGTTATTAATTATTATATATACACAATAAAAATATTTTTTATACATGTTTGTAATTATCTAAAAAAAATTTATTCAATATTATGTCTAATTCAATCATTTATAATCTTACCGTAGATTAACAGTTTACCAAATATATATATTTGTAGATTTGCTTTTAAAACTCACAATATTTTTTAAAATAAATTTTATTAAACGTTTAATTGATTTTATTTACAGCTGATTATATATACAATATAACTAACAACAATTATTTCAAAAGTTACGTTATTGCCAAACTGACCCTTGCAAAAGCTTAAAAGTAAGATTTACCAAATACATACAAATATTTTTAAGACTCACAATATTTTTAAAAATAAAATTTACCAAATATTTAATTAATTCTATTAATAATTAAATATTTTTACGGCACAACTAACAATAATTATTTTAAAAGGTACAATATTACTAAATTAACCGTATAACAATAATTAATTTTAAGTTACAACATTACGAAACTAGCTCTTATAACAATAATTAACTTTAACATTATGGATCCCCTAAGTTACAGTTTTAGTAACTTACAGCCTGCGATTTGACTAACTAACCAATAAAAATCTGCCACATGGATAAAAAAAAGAAAGAAAACGTAACTGGTTGAAACGGTTGCAGACAGGGTGACTGAAAAAGTCAATCCAGATGATTGACTGTTGCAGTCGGTTGCGATCGATTAAATGACTTCGTTTCACAATGGAATACCTCACCTCTTAAAATAAAATAAAACATTGATGAAGAGAAGCTGAAGCTGCATCTCCTCCAACCAGCATCCTACTGAAAGTCCACCACCAAGAGAAGCTGAACCTGCATCTCCTCCAACGACCATCCTACTCAAAATCCACCATCAAATTTTCTACAAACTAGGCTTCAATTAATGCAAATGGACTTGCAAATCAAAGTGGTGCAAGCCGTTCACTTCTTGAATGACAAGACCGAATCATGTAACCAAGTGGCAGCAAATTAGTGGCTCATTTAGTTTTGACAAACTAACGCTGCTTGGGAGGGCACAACCTCTATCCTCTCCTCCGATCTCCAGTTGTTGCTAGCCAATTTCAAAGTCGAGTTCTTGGCTACTCAAATTCTTAAGAGAAAGATAAATTTCTAGGGTTTTAATTCTAGTTTTATGATAAATTGCTGAGGATAATTTGATTTTCTTGGGTGCATTTGTTAATCAATCAATTACCGATACATGTAATTTACTGGAAATTTGCAATTCTCTGCAGGCAGCTGATCAACAACAATAATGGCCTTTTTAATTTCTATGTTCATTCTTCCTTAATTGACTCATGGTTTGGAGATCTATAGAATTGGTTAATTAGATTAAATCCCATCTCTTATTTCCTCAAACATTTACCAAATCCCTATTCTCCTCCACAATCCCTAAATCATTATCTCCTTTCTTAGTGATTTTGGCCTTCTCAAACGATGATAAAAGGTTAAATCTTTTTTGTCCGGTTGTCCATCAGTTGTCCCTAACCAATTCAGCCGGTTTCACTTTTGTTATTACTGCTGCATAAATTAAACTTCAACCGTTGGATTGAAATTAAAGATATCTAATGATTGATATTAATCAGACTGTAAGATACATTAAATGCAACTTAGGGATTGCCTAACATTATTTATTTTTGAAATTTTTTAGGTTAGAAATTGGGCATAAATAAAATCAAAATTAAGTTTATTAATTGTTTTCAGCTATAATCCAATGACAGCATATTTCTCTCTTCAAGTATATGAGTTGGATCGAACCCAATACCTTGTTTACACTCGAGGTTTTAACATTTGTATTATGCGGTACTCACAGAGTTTTCTCATTAACTTTAACGAAAAACAATAAAATTCTTTTAGATATCTGGTGCAGTAAGTCGAGTATGCTAATATCTTTCGATTTCCACATTATTTAGCACAAGTAGTCGAAATTAAGTGGAAACTCGAAAAGCTGTAAAATTGAAAATTAAATGCAAGAAAAGCAATCACAGGCCACGGAGAAGGATGCCTTCAAATGTAATGCCAGGTCCAAAAGCTAAAGCAAGTCCCCATTCCTCATCTCCTTTCCTCTTCAACTCCTCCCTCATATAATCCATAACATAAAAGATAGTGTTGCTGCTCACATTCCCATAATCCATCAATGCCCTCCTGCTGCATTCAAGCTTCTGATTATTCAACTTGAGATTGCTTTCCAGTCGGTTCAGAATTGCCGGTCCTCCAGGATGAACTGCCCAGAACAAATCATTGAAATCTTGTAAACCAGCTTTGGCCATGAGCTTCTTGCAAAACTCCTCAATATTTTCTTCAATCTTCTGAGGAAGTTCCCTGCCAAGCTTGAAGTTTATACCCTCTTCAGAAAGACGCCCATCGATGACATTCTGTGTCCCTGGTAAGAATTGTTGGACTGCATAGTTAAGTTCCATGAAAGGAGGAGACTCTTTATCCAGGAATGGGTCAGCTCCAACGATCACAGCAGCAGCTCCATCACCAAAGAGAGCTGCCCCAACAAGGTCATAAGGGCGGGACTTGTTTGGTGGGCGAAACCCAAGTATGGTAGTTTCAGAAGTGGTAAGCAAAACGCGGCTTCCAGGGTTGTTTTCAGCTATGTCTTTAGCAACACGGAGGCCAGTGACACCACCATAACAGCCCAGAAAGTAAAGCATTACTCGGCCAACATCACTCCTAAGGCCAAGCTTGCTGGAGAGGTAGAGATCGCCACCGGGTAGACGAATCTCACTGGATGAAACATAGACAATGTGAGTGATGTCTTCCGCAGGCCTCCCCCATTCCTTAATGCAAGCAAGGCTTGCTTCCAAGGCCATCTCTACCACTGCTGGGTTTGCTATTTCAAGTCTTTGTTTGATGGTTGCTGAGCCCTCGGTTGTCAGTTCAGGATATTTGTCCAGGATCGCCTTGGACATGACGGTGTATCTTGTCTTCACAGTAGTGGTTTTACCTAGCAAAAGTGAACACAATTTGAAAATAAAGGCATTATTATTTCAGTCCTTTTTTTTAGTTTAAAAAACACGATTAAAGTTATAAAATATTTTTTATTATTTATCATTTTACATTTATGACTATAATTTGTATTCTATTTTACAACGACTCCAAAGTAGCCATGACTTTTTTTTTTTTTAAAAATAATATACCAAAATATATCTATATCACTGCTAGAAGTAATAATTTTCACTTACACAGGCGTTCAAGTTTCTCCTTGATGGACTCATCTTCACATTTAGTGTCGCGAAGGTAGCCCTCAACCAAGCATTCCTGAGGAATGAGCTGACTAGGGAAGGCCTTGCCAATAGCAAGAACAGTTGCCTTTCCGGGAGTGGGAGTCCGCCTAGCTGAAGCAGAATGGTGCCCGTCGCTGCCACTGCCGTTAATTTGTGACATCTTGAAGTCGGGGCCGGAAGACAAGAATGTTCAGTTATGATGGAAATGTTAGATGTATATGTTTTCGCATGGCAGGCGGATATAAATGGGAGATCAGTTTAGTACTGGAGAGAGGTTGGTGTCAAGGAAGTCTAGCATGAAAATTATACAAACACTTATTTTATCAAAGTTGGTGGTTTATGGGTTGTTTGTGCGAAGGGTCTGGGAATAAATAATCTTTTTGTTTCTTCTTGCGTAAAACCACTCAATTTCAAAGTTAATTTCCAAAGAGTATGAGCAAGACAAAAATGTCGAGAAAGGTAGTGTCTGCCACACGTTAACCTTTCCTCGTTATGATTACTTCCCCAGTCACATCGTTCGTCCCTAAACCCATTCACTGTTTTGAGATTTTCCTCTTTGTAAAACGGTTCAAGCAAGATAGGAGATTAACCTCTGGTGGTAGATTCAAGTAATTTCCTTGTGGAATTAGCAGAGCTAATTGTGCTCACTAGAATAAATAATATTTCCATTCACTTAAATTCTCAGTAAAAGTCGGGACATTTCATCCGTGGATCTCAACTCCGTCTTGACCTCGGTGCTTCTTACCTGTAAGATAAATCACACAATTATGATTAAGGAAACTAAGTCTGACACTTAAAATGCTGGGTAAAATAGCATCCTCAAAGCTTCTTCAGCCTTCCTTACTGAAATCCCATTAGATCATCCA
Source organism: Citrus trifoliata (assembly GCA_018350135.1). Taxonomy (NCBI): domain Eukaryota; kingdom Viridiplantae; phylum Streptophyta; class Magnoliopsida; order Sapindales; family Rutaceae; genus Citrus; species Citrus trifoliata. Next base: position 42,981,248 of record CM031386.1, on the reverse strand, counting down.
TGCAAACTCAGCTTCCTAGGCTTACTTCAAAACTTCTGGGAAGGGTTACTTTTGATGGACCCAAATCACCAACAATCCGCAGTATAGTATAGTACAACTAAAATCCTTCAGAAAGTTTTACCGTTAGTACTATCAAGCAGGTAGATTCATAGATCCATACCACAAAGTGGGGTACAAACATTAAATATTAGGATGTATAAGAAAAGGTCTCCTACACATTAAGTTTTAGTTCTCTCATGTATTCAGAGGTAGGAATACAACATATTTCACTCTATAAATAACCAATACATCTGTACATGTATACACCGTCATGTCTTGAGCATCAGGATGACCGTCGGTAATAATACCTGTGAATATGAGAAATAAAAGAGGAGTTAACATGTTAAACACATATGTAGGTCTGCACAAGGTTGTAGGAGTGGGTGAAAAAGAGAGAGAGGCATACACGAAAATCTTTATGCCATAAATGGAAGCATATTTTCGTAGGAGACGTTCCACGGTATACCACTGTGAATGACCTGATCCATCTAGATAACCAATTCTTGGCATGTGGATTGAAGCTTTTGGACAATGGGCAGTAAATAAAATAGCTTTAGATGTATCACAGAAAAAAGATAAAAAAATTTTTTCAATCAAAGCAGTCAAAAACAGTTCGATTATGAGTTTTGTGCTTCTAACAAGCAGTCAAATGACTACCCAAACTGACCAGAAGAGACTACCTTGAATTCATACAGTAGCAATATGCAATAGCTCTGATGATTCAACATTGAGACAAAATACAGAAAGGAAAAATCTAGGGCAGTTTTTTTTCACTTGCTGTACATAATGGACTGTCTGATTATTCAACATTAAATAATCAGACAACACACTAAAAAGTGGGTATCTAAATATGAAGAAATCAGACCGTCCAATTCTTAATATCTGAATACGCTAAGGTGTGCAGAAACTTACCAGAATTTTGAGCTGCTGAAAATGATGCCTTTGACAAACAACATTCCAGGTCAGGAATAGAGATATCACTGCGAGGGACTTTCCGCCTAGGATTATACGACTGTACCACAGCCAAAGCCACCCACAGAGTGGTAGTATTATCCATATTCTCATCATCACAATCCTCTGCACGGCAGAAAAGGAGTTGATGTTTAAAGATGAAAAGCATTTGAGGGAAAGCTAAATGCCCTGTTCTCGAACGCTAAAAATATAAGATGTGGAACATAAAGTGCCCCAAAAATGCCAGGAAATCTGTGTTACTGTGTCTATGAAATTCATATGTTGGTTCACAGGCATTGGGAACCAGCTGGATTTTTAACAATTTATAGAAAGACATCATACTAAAGTGTGTTTCTGTCTATCAGGAAGTGGTTAGGATATTAAACAATCTAATTTACATGGAAAAAGAAAATGAAAGCAGACCATTGATCCTTATAAGATGAAGATCACCAAGATGAAGGTCCTCAAATTCAGAAGCGCGTCGATAGGCATCAGGAATACTAGAAGAAAGTTTTGCTATTGCATCAAACATCCCTCCACGGCCCCATTGTCCTGAGTTATCAACAAAACTGCCCAACCAATATATAAAACATCTCAGCATACCATATTCTTTATGACAAGAAACTTACTGCATCACAATGAAGCATAAAATGAACAAAAACACTTCAATCAAGAACATATTCTCAACTAGGCAAGGAATGTATTGCATTAAGGAAAGTTAATGTAGCAAAAATCTTCTCTACATGATCAAGAACAGACATGTGTCGACAAAATTTCTACAGATAGTTAGAACCTAAGATCCTAGTTCACTATTCTGTACTGCATGCGGTAATAAGCAGTATGATGCCGCGAAAAAATCTCATGCTTCCACTTTTTTAATGGTTAGGCAAAACTCTCAAAAAATGTTCTTTTCTGGTGACCATCTACAAGACTATTCTCAATTTCATTTGTCAAGCTTCACAGATCTTCTAAGCATTTTGCTCCATAGATAGAAATCAAAAAAGAAATCTAAATATTTCATTTAGAAATTAATTATAGTACGTATAAAAATTCCATTCAAACTCAACATCAAAATTTTCAAATATAACTATACCACCAAAAGCAGAACAACATAAAAAAATGATGTACCCTCAAAATTGCTTGTTGGATGACCTCATGATTATATTCAAGTGGGAAAAGAGTGGAGCATCAAGGATGGATAAACATAAAAATGTGAAATACAAAATATAAAATTATTCCTTTTGACTGGAAAGAAGACAGGAAAAAGCATTAGCCAGCATGGTGCCTCAAAACTCCCAAGCACAACAATAAGAAAATGGCCAAATTCCAGTAAAAGGATAACCTCAATATAACTGCAGGCTCTAATGGACAAACCCTGAAAGGATGCGTACAATCTCCATAAACAAATTGAACAGAACCAGAGTCTGACATCATATCACCACCAGGAGAACAGACAGGAGTTTTAACAGACAATGATTGATATCCATTGGCCTCCCACTTAGCCAACTTCTTCTCCTCTGCCTTTCTTCTTGCTGCCTCAAGCTTCCGCTGCTTATCTTCAGGACTCCTTCTACTTCCCGACTCTGCAATAGTATTGCTGCTTGATTCTGATGCCTCCTTGAACTTCTCAACCCATGATCGATATGAAGCCTCATCCAGATCAGGATAAGAAGTTGCAGATGCAAAACTCTCGTGCATTAAAAGATCACTTTCTTCCAAAAGAGCCACTGGATTGACTTCAAACTTCCGACCAGCCTTTCCTGACACCTGTTCATGGCGCATTGCAATTACTTTCTCTACCATAGAATTTAATCCTGACAGCCTAAGATCATCTGATTCTTCATTATTAATTGCTTTAGGATCAAAAAGATGTAACCCAAATATGATAGATCGCAAATCATCCGTTTCAACTGCAGTACTTTCTTTCACTTCCCTGTCCACAACATCATCCCCCACAACATTATGGCTAAGCCGCAACTTCCTCTCTGCTCTCCTCATAATAACCTGGAATGACAATAGTGAAATTCAGTTGCAGATATAACCAGTCCAAAAAGTAGTATATAATATCTTACCTCCTCAACTGTTTGTTCTGTTACTAAGTTTATTGACAACACATGGTTCATTTGACCAATTCGGTGCGCACGCTGCAGAGCTTGCTTGTCCACCTGAGGATTCCAATCTTGCTCATAGAATATGACCTGGTTATGGGGAGAAATTTGTAAAATGCCATTTAAATTATTCAAAAACATAAGAAGTTTCTTAAATGAATTTTGAGGACCAATTCTCTTTTGAACATAATACAGCTTCTATGGTGCATTCAAGTCAAAAGAGCAAGAAATTGATAAGTTAAGTGTTTCATAGAGCTCACAGTATCAGCAGCCACAAGATTCAAGCCAACTCCTCCGGCTCTTGTAGATATCATAAAAACAAAAGCATCATTTCCTCCAGCTTCAGAATACAGTCTCTCTATAGCTGATTGCACACTAAAGTTTCTTATTGCAGCAAAGCGCTCCTCAGCTCGAATTGATCCATCAAGACGCTCATAGGAATATTTTCGTAATTCAAGGAAATCCTGCATAGCATGTGAGAGACTCTGATTAAAATAGTCAAAAAGCACATAGCATTTGCAATCAAACAGAAGCCAGAATTAAATGTTTCCATTATGGAAACAAACCTGTAATATGTCAAGTGTTTGGGTCATCTGCGCAAAGAGGAGGACACGATGCCCAGAATTGTACAACTTTTTAAGTAATAGGTCTAGAACTACAAGTTTACCGCTGGCCTGATCAAGGAAATAAAAAAGTTTAGGAAATTATTATATGATAGCATAAGGTAAATTCAAAAAGAGCGGACTCAGAGACATTGACACCACGCCTGGTTTCCCTAACTAAGAAACAGAGAACAATAAAACATAGTGTTTTAACCACTTCCTCAATTTTCCTTACTCCTTCGGTTATCAATTAGACATCACATAAATTGATTCCAACACAGAATTCACTACCCTTTATCGTACTAAACCAACTTAAATTGACAGAGTACCTGAACCAGGTGTTCACCTTCTTCATATGGCTCGGGTTCAATACCATGAAATAGGTAAGGATGGCTACATGCCTTTCGTAACTGTATTAACTGGACACTCCACAGACTTAATAATTAAACAACAAGAATATTCAATCCCCAAATGAAGAGGAATAGGTAAATAAGAGTAAAGACATTGAAAGAGTTGCACCGTAATTATGCAATTAAATGTCAATCACTAAACTAAATTCACAAGACATGCAAAGAGTTCCTCTTTTAATGGAAGGTCTTTCAGCCAATAGGTAATTACACAAAAAAAAAAAAAAGGTTTTTGCATAGTTCTTTTCAAATTCCTAAGGTATAACTGGTGTTACAACAAGAAAAGGAAACTCTTAGGAGCAATCAATAACACAGCAGGTAGCAAAAGTATAGGCCTTTAAGTCTGATCACCTACAAAACTGAAAAACTCCAAGGTCTAGCCAAGCAAATATATAGTCCAAGTATTTGAAAAACATTCCACCACACAAGGAATCTAAGGTTTCACTGTTCTCCATGATAATCTAAAAACTAACAAGGATTAGGATTCAGGAAGCATAATGTAAATGCAGCCTACTTTCTATGGGTGAAGGTCATTGAGCTCATAAATTTCTTTCAGAATGGGCAAACAAATTATCATCATAAAATCATGTATTACATGTCAACAAAAAATATTTCTAGAAACATAATGTTCTCCTCAATGTTTATTCAAGGAGGGAAAGTAGTTTGCTTTGCTGCAGATATGTGCAGGAAAATAAGAAACTAGGCTTCAAGGTGAAATTTTAACAAGCTAACATACAGTATTCTGCAAAGACTGATGATTAGCAGTTCCGGAAGACAATGCGAGAAGTTTTGGAAGCTCCTTCCTCAAAATTGATGCATATACCTTCTTTTGCAAGCTGACAAGTGGAGCCATCCTGTCATGATAAAGTGTCTAAACCTCTTATGATGCAATCAGGCCTCACAAGTTTGTGCAAAAAGAATGGCATGGCAGGAAACACAAAGAAAAGTTCTACCTTAACAAAATCTAAAAATTTAGAATTAGGAAGCCTACACTGTTATCTCAGTAAGGGGAGGCAGCATTAGATGTCCACACTCAACAAGCTTCTGTTTTGTTCGTCGCAACATGAAAGCACTCAATATACCTTTCAAACTCGTAAATTGTTCCTTGATCTTGCCTCGTTTCGGAGCTGTTCATTTAAAACAAATACAATATTTACAAAAAGACATACAGTGCATAAAATTCTTGACAAAGATTAGATTTTGGCTATTTGTGATAATATCATCAAGCACCGAAAGTAAACAAGAAAAACAGCAATTGCTTTGAATTGTCTACAGAACAATGTTCATCTGAATTGTCAAAATTCATCCACTTTAAGCTCTAAACTTTTGAGAAGATGAGGAATAATTAAAAACCATATGCACAAACTTCTGTTCTTCATTCACAGTAAATCCATTTAGGAGTTGGCTACTACTTTTTCTGATAAAAATAGATCACAAAAATATGTGACACGATCAATTCTGCTTTTCTGGGCATGAAACATAAAGGCACGTAGACTTTCATCCATCAAAATTTGAAGGAAACAAAACTCCCTTCTTATATCCAATTTGAGCAAGAAAATGCAGTATTAAAAAACAAATAAGGCAACAGAACTCTGAAATATAGAATTTCGAGGTCCATAGAGGACTAACTATTGAACTTTTAGAGCTTTCAGTAGCACAAGATACACAACAACAGAAAAGCAGTCGCTCAGAGTTTAGTCTAATCACAACCTTTCATCAACCAAACTAAGGGGGTAAAAAAGTCACTAAAGTGATATCAATATTAGAAATATTTTCGATCAATATGTTCATCTTTTGATTTTCAATTGGATGCAAAGTGGACAACCACATTTAGAAAGGAATTCAATTTTCTACAACCTAATCATAGAACAATAAAATACCTGATGAAGAATGTACAGCATCCTTGAAAGTAGAAAGGAATTGGTACGGCGTCCCAAAAACTGAAGGCATACAAAAGTGCATCAAAGCCCAAAGTTCAGAGAGATTGTTTTGGATAGGTGTGCCTGTCATCAGTAATCGTCTTGGCATAAGAAAATGCTCTCTGAGGACATTGTACAGAACCTGTTTTAAAAAAAAAAATTAAAATGCTTCCATTGACTAATCACAAGGGAATAGAAAAGAGAAACAAAATTAAGAAAGACTTTCCACCACTCTGTTCCAGTCCATTTCACCCAACCAGCAGCAAATTCACACAAGTAATCAACAAATGAAGAAAGAAAGGCGAAGGGAAACAAGTACCTATATGCCACCAGTCTTACCAACATAATTCTAGTCACATTCTGATTTACATCATATAAACTGACCCAACTACATATAAAAGCTACGGCAATATAATAATTCATGTGATTGACAGTAAATACTCTATTATTTGCTTTATACAGAATAAAATTAGTTCTTTCAGCCAACAATTGTAAATACAGAAATAAAGGTTTATGAATACATAAATCTCAAACATACACTAGAAGGATTTTTAAGTCTCTGAGCTTCATCAATTATTGTATAGCACCATGGTATTTGGGAAAGAAAACCCTGATCCATCAATACTACGTCATATGTCGTCAACAGTACATCGAAAGGCAATGGTGAGACCTGCAAAAGAATTTAACTTGAAACCATCAAGACAATCAAACGTGGAAAAAAGAGGAAAATATATAAGAGAGAGTGTGTGTATATAAAGAGAGAGAGAGTGATCTAGTTGGCGATGATGGTCACCATCTGGTTAATCCACAGCTTTAACACCATCCACAAGGAGTCACAGATGCTGCCCGTGTCCAGGTGCTCACTATATGGTTGGCATTGGTGCTTACTAGTTCATCTTCCTCCGTACTTGTATAAAATAATTTTATAACAAGGGAATCCCGTACTTTAACAAAGTAAGGACAAGTTAAAAGACAAAAAAACACAGATTTCAATACACTACAGGACTGTGTTTTTTTTCTTTTAACTTGTCCCTTACTTTAATAATTAAGGGATTTTCTCATTGTAAAATTACATTATAAAGTGCAAGCTCCCAATTTGGACCATTGAATTCCTTTTTTTGTTTAATTTTAATAGCTACACACGGTAGGACCCAACATATGTAGATATTATCCAATTGGAATCCAACATTTTAACTAAAGTGCGGATCCATTATTAGATAATCTCTATCTCTCTCTCTCTCTCTCTCTCTATATATATATATATATGTCAAATGAAACATACACCATGAAAAATGGTAAGGATTAAACAACAACCCAATTTTGCACAAATCCATACAATTCAAAATTAGTCCTACTAATAGTCTGAGTTTAATTTGTAAGACCACAGTCTAGGACGAAAAACTCACATTAGACATCTGGGACTGCTCTTTCACGTGTTCATACATTGTTCTGCGTAAATTGCGCCGCTGTTCTCTATCACCAACATACCTCAGAACTTTAAGTTTTGGGGTAAATTTAGCCATCTCTGATACCCAACCATCTGTCACGCTTAGAGGACATAATACCACTGTAAAACAATACAAGAAGAAGAAAATAAACAAATAATAGCACTAACTCAAACTGTTTCCAGATAACTCTTACGATATCAAGAGATGGATAAAAGGCATTTTTTCTAACTCACAAAATGGCCCTGGTGACATCTGAGAAAACTTCAAATAGCTCAAGAAAGAGATGGCTTGCAGAGTCTTCCCCAATCCCATCTGGAAATAATGCACATAGGTTGGAAAAGGCTAAACAGTGCAGTTGTCTTACATCTGAACTCTATTCAATTAGGTAAGTTTAATGAAGGTCAAAACTAAGCTCACTGCAATATTAAACAGTCTTGCACAACTAGATCTGAAAGAAGTTAAAATCAATCAGAAAGTTTGATGCACCAATTTCCAGTACAGAGTGAAAGCAACAGAAATATTCTCCACGATTCTGGAATTAGGGTTTCTGTTCATAAATCTAACCACATTTTACACCAACAAAGTGAAATGCTATAAAATTTAAAGTCCAATAAATAATTCAAAATAAGTATCATAAATTTTGCCCTATACATGTTTGGGAAAGTGGAAATAAGTCCAAAATTCAAAATAAGAGGAAAGAAGAAAAAAAAACAGACGTTTATGACGATTGAAGAACAAAATCTGTTCCATTAGAGAAATGGATCGAAAGAGCATACCTCGTCTCCTGCAAATACAATCAAAACAGTTGTAAGATTCAAAGTTTCTGGAGAATTGCTTCTTTTGTTTTTACCAGAATTCGAAAAGAAACCCTAAATTTGTGTAGAAAAGTAAAAACCGACCAAGAAGAACATTGACGCCAAGAAGATATCTTCGTATGAGCCAAGACAGTCCCTCGACTTGGTGAGGTTTTAGCTCAGCCGTGACGCCGAATTCCGCAGCGTCCACCGGCGTCTGACCATCGCGCTCGTCGTTGTCGTGTATGATTTTCGCGGCCACTTGGAGCCGCTCTTTGTACTTCATTTTTTTCCCTCGCAGAAATTTTACAAAATGAAGTAGCCGTTCATTGTTTAAAAAAGGAAAAAAAAAATCCCTGCGGAAAACATACGCGAAAGCGAGATGTACTTTGGAGATCCAATGAAATGACAGAAATACCCTTAACCGTCCGCAATTTTGAATGTTCGTGTTTGGTAAGCGAACGTGGCGCGCATACGTATGCAAAGGTCCCGCCACCCGCAACCATCCCGCGGGTAAACTTATAACTGCATTTAAGCATATTTAGAGTGAGTCTTTATTCAAAGAAACGAAAACAGAATCATGATAATGCTAATGAAAAAAATTTTGAAAACTAAACGAAAACAACGCAAAATTTTCACAAATGATTCTTCATTGTTGTAGTCCTAATAATCTGAAATGACAGTTTCATTTTACTGTTTCAGAGCGTACTTTGCACGGCTTGCTTCGTAGAACCTGGCAATGGAGTAAGAAGTTTTCTTAAATTAATTTTGAAGAAGACCAATTCTCTTGAATGCACAATATAGCTTCCATTCGAAGGCCCTGTTTGGAGCAGCTACCCCACACTTATATTTGAGGAAAAATATTTCACCTCTTTCATAGGCGCGAGGCAGCTGCGCTATGTGACAGCGCAGCTTGTTGCAGCACTCAGCTGAATCAAGACGATCCTAAGAAATATTTTCTTACACCCTCCAACAGTTTAATCAGACCTTATTACATAAAATTACACTCCTCCAATCCTAAAATATGTGTGAAACAAATAATGTGACTTTAACATAGCTTCTCAAATAAAATGAGTTGGAGCCTTAACGCCTTAAATGGAAAACAATAAAAAGGGGAAGCTTGGGCTATCAAATAAGTACATGAGAGCAGCCCTCCCAATTTTGCACAGCAACTCATAGTTAATAAACAAGCATTATATAAACACCTCCGTAAAATAGACACCAAATTCATAACATCAGAAATTTGTAAATTCTTATCAATAAGATCCAAACTAGAAAACTATAAAATGGGGAGCAAGCAGCTCACTTTGTGCTACAATACGCGAGTGTCATGAATCAACAAGAAACCTAATAATTATAAGTTTCAGGTCATATCCGCCTATCTTCATCACCCATCCATCTAGAATGCTCATAGGATATAATCTACTGCAAACAATTCTCTTAGCTAGATTTGAAAATTTGTAAGCAGTGCAGATATCTTGCCGCTTAATTCTATTTCGATAACGTAATCTTTTTTTTTTTTTTTTTGACAATATTCGATTACATAATCTTAATGCAATCAACAGAAGGGAAAAAGCAGAAAAATTGTGGTGGAACATTAAATTAGGGTTTAAAGCTGAATGCAATCAACATACATTAAATTTCAGAAAGATTTCAAGACTTATCAAGGAATCCAGGCACTCTATTGTCTTCCCTACGCGCTGATTAATTCTTAATCGACTAGGAGATAAACAAAGAAAAAACTCCGAACATTTTTAACCACAGTAACATTTCGTCTATGACACGTCACAACTGAATTCTTTGATACTTGTAATTCTACAGTATCCGAACTGTTACCTAATCATTTAATTAGCAAAAAAGTACAAGCTCATCTCCCTTAAAATAAATAGATTAAAAAAAAAAATTCCATACCTCGATCTCCTGCAATATAGAGTAGATCAACTGTCCGCTCGATCTTTCTTCTGCCGCTGTGTGAAGTTTACGGAAAAAATCAGGAAATAGCCGGTTTGAATTTCAAGTGTGAAATGAAGGCCATCCTACGCAATAGCTTCATTCCAACAGCAACACGATTTCTTTCAACATTAACACTCAGCCAAAACGCCAAGAGCAGCATCGATTTCCACATCCCATTGATAATAACCGCTTTACGACTAGCTCTTCAACGGATGGATGATTCAATGACTGCATAATATCAGGCGCGAATGTATGTATTTTCTTAAATGCGAATACACTTCTAAACCGTGCGGTTTAAAATAATTAGTTTTTTTTTTAATAAATTATAAAATTGTGGGGTTTGAGATAATTAAAAACTAATTATTTTAAATCTCATGGTTTTAAAATATATCCGTATGAAAATAAAATGAAAACGCATATTTATTTGTTTGTATATATTTGCATTATATTGTATAATTATAATATGAGTTTCAAAATGAGTTGTTAAATAATCTTCATTTTTTGCTTATTTGTTGTTTAATAATAACTGTGAAGATTTATGATTTCACATTCCGCAAACTTGATTTCTGGAATTAAGCATGTCATTATTAGCATGATTCTATTTGTTATTGGGTGATATGTTTAATTAAGCATCAACTATTTAGAAAAGTTAAGGACCAAAATATTAAAATAAATAAGAATTAAATAATATGTTAAATGATCTTTATTTAGTTAATTCATTAGATTGTTTTTATTTGCATTAGTTAATTTGGTTACAATTCTAAAATTTGATTAATATTGATTGGCTTAATTTGTGATGATACAAGATGACTCGTTTGTTAACAAGAAATAAGAGTCATGACAATTATACAAAGTTTGGTGACGATGTTACAAATTATTATGGTTGTGTGTGTTGCTATGTGTTACCACCTTTTCCTAAATAATTTGATTAATGTATTTTCTGCTGCTGATAAGGATATAGCTGATTCATAAGGTAAGTTATACGAGGAACTGATGAAAATCGAAGGCTTAGGCGAGGATCAAGTATATGAGGCAACTGATATGTTAGCCACCAAATATAATTTGTTGCATATGTTCTTTATCATACATGATTACCTTAAGAAATGACATGTCATTTAAATGCTTCATTGTCGAATGTAGTCTGTTATAAGTTATGACGTTAAAACTTTGTACTATGCTGCTTTATTGGGATTTAGAACTTATATATGTAGTAAACGACTTATTCAACTAGTGATGCTTGAAATTCTATATGTGCTATGGAGAGATTTTAATTTTATGTTTGTATTATGTGTTGTCGAAACTTATTATGTTTTACTTGAAATCATTTAAAATTTATATATGTATTTTATGTTTGATTATTATTAATTTTCTTTTAATTTATCGGCTGAATATTAGTTCAAAACATAATATAAGCAGTTGGCCGCTTTTTTCAAAGCAGTGTGCTGCTTGTGTCAAGTTCCTTCACTTTTACATTTTAGTCCCTACAAAGTTTATAAAAGCACTAAGAAATTTTGTAATATTTGTAAATATGTATATTATTATTATTAAAAGAAAACAATCAACTAAAAGAGTATTTTAGTCAATTGTAACAATCCATTATAGTTTCAAAATAAAGTAAACATCATATCAATAACAATACAATCTATTTCTATTATGATTTATACAGCTAATTTAAACAAGTTATTCTGATTCTTATTTTTTATTCTCATTCTCGATTTACAAATGCACCATCAATCTATTGAAACCCAAGATTGGAGAGTGCCCGTGAAGCTCCTTCACAAATATGACTATTGAATGACCATAATCTTGTTCTTACCAATGGTTCAATTTTCAAAACCCATTCGGCATGTCAAATGTAAGTGAGCTTTAAAAAGCATGTCAACATCTCGGTAACAAAACTCTTCCAAAACTCTGGCTTAATTTGGATACAGGATACAATTGGCAAGTGGGAGAGTAGGCCCTTCAAGCATGAATGTGAAAGAAAATGATCAGTTGTTGCCCCATCCTCCTCATCCTGTTCAGGCACTTTGAAGTCCACTAAATTAATTGCAAATGCATTAAGTAGTTGTCCACATTTTCTCGTGACAAATGTAGGTTTCAATCAACTTTGATGCTAATGGGAACTGCCAAGACTATTTTGTAGAGCCTTTGAATCAACGGAAGAATCCTTCAGATATTTCGATCATCAACCCAACGTACTCTGGCAACAAAAATATGTGCATTTAAGCATTGACGTCTTCAGGGTCCACATTTCCCATTTGATACGATAGTGAAACTAAATGTTTTAATATAAAGTCTGTTAGTACATGGTTTATTTGACTCCCAAGAAGATATTTATAGGTGAACCTAAGTTTGCTCGGTCCGAAAGGAGTTGAAGAAGATGATGGGTTGCCTTCTAGTGACTGAGGTACCAAATCAACTTATAATCTGTTTCTAGTATCATTTTAAAGCCCTTTGTTTACTGGTTCTAAATTGTAAATATACCTGATTTCATTGTCCTCTTTGCAGTTTGCGGTCTTATTTTATTTATTTTTGAAAAAAAAATAGCTGGCTAACTTGCCTGTTAATTCACCACGGCAATATTTGGGCTTAGTTGTCCAATTTATGGGCTTAGTGACTTTTGATGTTTAATTTATAAGGGATCCACCAACGGACACAAAACCAATACCGAAGTAAACCGACTGAATTCCAATTCCCACGGGTGGTTCCGGTCCACCGCCAAAACCCTCGAATTCAAAACCCCAACACAACGCCGTCGTCTTAGAACAGAGCCAGTGAGAGCGAGAAGAGGGAGGTGAGGGTAACAGAATCTCACAAACCGCAATGTCAGGTTCCTCGTTTTCCTCTCAATCCTCCACGTCATCACAGTTCCCATTCGGATCCTCCGCTTCGTCCACGGGATTCTCATTCGGATCCTCTCCTCTCCCTTTCGCAAACCCTACCTCTGCCTCTTCCACCACTACCTCCTCCCCTTCCCCTACCTCATTCTCTTTCAATACCTCTTCTTTTTCTTCTTCTTCGTCTCCCTTCGCATCCACCGCAAACCCTAGCTCCGCCCCTGCTGCCGCTCCTCCCAGCTTTGGATTTGGTTCATTTTCGTCCACCACTGTTCCGAGCAGTTCTCCATCCCTGTTTGGGTCAGCTTCATCCGCCTTTGGAGCAGCTTCATCCACCGGCAATTCCAAATCCGGTGCGAGTCCTTCACCGTTTGGCACAAATTTGTCCGCCAACACAATTACTACTACTCCGTCTCCGTTTTCAGTATCTTCATCCGCTGCTAATTCTGCGTCGAGTACCACTACGTCACAGTTTGGGGCATCGTTTACCGCATCCAGTGCAGCTTCGCCTTCTTTTGGAACGGCTTCATCCGCAGCGAGTACAGCATCTCCCTTGTTTGGAGCACCTTCATTGGCGGCGACAACATCAAACGTGTTTGGAGCACCCTCATCGGCGGCGAGTACAGCATCAAACGTGTTTGGAGCACCCTCATTGGCGGCGAGTACAACATCAAACGTGTTTGGTGCACCCTCATCCGCGGCGAGTACAACATCAAACGTGTTTGGAGCACCCGCATCTGCCGTGAGTACGACACCATCCCCGTTTGGACCGGCCTCATCCGCAGCAACTACGACACTGTCCCTGATTGGTTCAGCTTCATCCACAGCAAGTTCTGTGCCGGGCCTATTTGGTGCTGCAACTGGCTCTTCTAGTTTATTTGGCTCTGCATCCAGTGGTCCTTCATTTTCTAGCTTGAGCTCATCTTCAAGCTCAAGCTCAGCTTCACCTTTCTCAGTATCTACTGGATTTTCATTTCCAAAAGCAACTCAAAGTTTAACATCTACAACTGCATCCACTACAATTCCATCGCTAACATCCTCATCTAGCGCTAGCTCTTCTAGTCTTTCATTTAGTTTTAACAATGCTACTACCTCAACAGCCACAAAGCCAACCTCGTTATCATTTGGTATGTCTACAGCTCCATTGTTTTCTACTGTCACAACCACTAGTGCTTCTGCTCCGGCTGCTAGTACAACAACTGCTCCTGCAGCTTCAACCGTAGCATTGCCTAGTTTTAGTGTGAGTTCTTCTTCAGCTGCAATAACTACAGCTTTAACCTCAGCACCTGCTAGCTCAGCTGCTTCCACTACTAGTTCTTTTACTGGTTTTGGCACAGCCATCCCAGCTACTTCTTCTGGGACTACGAGTTCTTTTACTGGTTTCTCATTGGCTAGTAAACCAATTGCGCCCGCATCTTCATCACAACCACAATCAACAGCCACTGCAACTGCTTTTGGTATGTTTGTTTTTTATTTATTACCTTTTGTTGTTTATTGTTTCCAATTATTTTTTATTGTAGTTATGGAGAATGGTTAATAGATGTTTCTGAGGTGCTTGTCTAGGGATAAATTAACTGTTTGTTTGAACTATATGCTTGTCTGCAATACCGTATTATGAATGAAGCTGCATAATTGAATGTTAATTTGTTATCCTGTAACGTCCACGATGAAAATAAGAAAACAAAATCCTGATCTGAAATCAGGGTTTTCACTTGGTAAACAAAAATGATGGCAGCACTGCTTTAATGGACATTATTGAAGAATTAATTGTTGCAACAAGACATATGTGTGGAGTACCCTCTTTCTGTGTTTCTGCTGTGTACTCTATTGGCAGTTGTTATGACCTGAGTTCTCATGCAAATTTGTCATGCAGGTGTACCTACTTCAGCTTCTACGGCAGCAACAACTTCCAGTGGCAGTACTCCTGCTCCTCAGACATCTTCATCTCTTGTTGTAGCTTCCAGTAGTGGGTCTGTCTACATACTGCCTCTTGGATCTATTGTTATTTTTTAATTTTCCTGCTTTTGAATCTGCCTCCCACTATTAGATAAAAGTAAATCTCAATCACTATTAGAAGGATCACTTTAAACATAGCTCTTTCCACACGCATTCAGAGTCGACTCTCTTAAAAGCACTGGTGTTATATAACAGACTGTTTTCTCCAATCTCTAGATTTCGTTTACCATTAGAATCACATAATAATGCATGTATGAGGTTTGCACCTCAATGTTGCATTATTGGTTTTCTGTTTATCTTATCATCTTCTTTTCCTGTAGGACAAGTTCAAGTGTTAGCACTGCAGTAACTACCACACCAAAATTACCATCTGAGATCACAGGGAGGACTGTTGAGGAGGTACTTACATATATATAATGAAATAGAAGTTGGGGACTGCCCCTCAATTTTATGTCCATCTCTGATATCTAGCTAAAGAGAGAATGAGAGAGAGAGTCTTTCTTTCGGCTCATTTTTTCTTGAACTTGTTAGGGGTCTTATTTCTATTTTGTTTTTGTGGTAGGAAATAGAGTATGTGGGCTTATTTATATTTTCAGCATTCTGGATATTTTATAATGTAAAATTTTATATTGTTTGAAGATCATTAAGGAGTGGAATTCTGAACTACAAGAGCGCACTGGGAAGTTTCGAAAGCAGGCTACTGCCATAGCTGAGTGGGACAAGAGGATCTTGCAAAATCGCGATGTTCTTCTTAGACTTGAGGTGATGTATGGTCTATTAAGTATTATGATTGCATATACCAGAAAGAAAAAAAGAGTATTATGATTGTATATACCAGAAAGAGAAAAAAACAGTATTATGATTCTATATTACTCTCTTAGTTGAATCGATGTCAAAGAATCTATTTGCTTACAAACTATCTCTTAAATCCACTGTTAGTAAAAGGCTTTAATTAACCGTTTTCTGCTTATCTGAAGTCATAAAATTTTGATCATTATATTCTGTTTGTTTGACCTAATGTACAAATTAAAAGCAGATTGAAGTGGCAAAAGTGGTTGAAACCCAATCTAACTTGGAACGACAGCTGGAATTGATTGAGACTCATCAACAAGAGGTATTTTCTATTAGGGCTGTCTGTCTGGGTGTTGTATACAAAGCTCTTTGATACAAGAATTATTTTACATAAACCCCCATTCTCACAATGAGGTCCAGCGCAATGAGTGAACAATCTTGATCTTTGCTTCTTTGTGAACTTTTGTAAATGTGAATGAGTGATCAATAATTTAAATTTTGTGTCATGATTTGTGAATAATTATGGTTCTTTCTCCTTTGCAAATATTGTCAGGTTGATAAGGCTTTACAAAGTATGGAAGAAGAAGCAGAGCGTATCTACAAGGATGAGCGTGGATTGCTTCTTGACGATGAGGCTGCATCAACTAGAGATGCAATGTGAGGGCTTGTTTCTTTGGCCATTTTCTTCTTTATCCGACTTCGGTTATCTTAGTCATTTTACTTTGGTTGTCCATAATCTTCTGGCTTTTGTCCATTTCATCAATTTTAGAGCCAGCAATGAGCTCTTTGAACTTGGGGAAATACTGGTAGTCTGGTCCACTACCTGTAGTTAAAGAACTAACTGAATTAGTATTATTGTTTACCAACACAAAAATTTTATGGATGATATCCAATGATAGCACATTTATTTTTTGGTCTAGACTCTGTTTAACCTTTTACACAATTCTTAATTTAGGATTGTGGGTATGTGTTTGCAGAACCTGTTTTCCTTAAGGAAATTGCGTGATTCAGGTCCTGCCCTCACCAGAGTTTGAGACATTCTTTTTGGTTCTTGTTACAGGTATGAGCAGGCTGAATTTGTAGAGAGGGAAATGGAGCATATGACTGAGCAGATTAAATCAATTATCCAGACATTAAATGCCAGCCAGGTAATGGTCCAACATTCAATGATTTTAGTCTTTTTATTAAGCTCATTTAACAATTATCAATTTATGATACCTTTGATTATTTTAGGGAGGAGGATTTGATGCATTTGATGGGATGACTCCGTTAGATGTGGTTGTCCAAATCTTAAACAATCAGCTCAGTTCCTTAATGTGGATTGATGACAAGGTTTGTATTCATCATGTCTTTTCATCAGCTTTAGGTTAATAATTCACTTGTTGATTGCAACAGCACTAATCCCCTGACATCTTATCAGGCAGAAGAGTTCTCATCTCGTATCCAAAAGCTTGCTACCCAAGGTTCTGCTGCAGATCGTGTATTGATGGGCCCAAAATTTTGGATGTCTTGATCCCTGGATTATCAAGTCAGTTTCTAAGAGTGTGTGTGTGTTTTTTTTTTTTTTTTGGTTGGGCCCTGAGAATGGGGTGGGGGGAAGAAAAGACCTTAAACAGTAAAGTAAACATGGGGGGCAAGTTCAGTTTCACGGGCATGTCTGTTGGAAATACATTTGCTTCTGTGGCACTTGCGGATTTTTCTCTCAACTTTACATATACTCTTTATCTGAACTCTTTCTTTTCCTTTTTGGATCTTTAGCATTGAAATTTTTTTATCTGGTGATCATGATATTCAGCAAGCTGTAGATGTTTAGTTGTTTGGAACCTTGGCAAATTGAATTGTGGTTGGCTGACCGGTTGTAATCCTGTTCTATTCTCTAGCCTGATGTCTGGTATCAGCATCCTCTCAAGTTTTCTTAACTCTTTTCTAGATGCTTGGTTTCAACAAGAGTTTATGCTGTCTGGCTGCTACATTTTCAGGATCACTGCCATCGAAAGTATATGATGAGGGGTTGAATTGGTAAGTACCCAGCAGTATGGGTATAAAGATTGAAAAATCACAAAGTTGAACTCGGCATTGCTGTTATAGTATATACTGTTCGATTGAGCATGAAAGCTAATGGGTAAACAAACATAAAGTCACAGTAAATTATAAGTCTCTCTCTCTCTCTACTCTCTAATAATTAACGATCAGCTATGAGCCCGAGCCACAACCACGATCACAAGGATCACAATGGAGAGAAGAAAGGATGACCTAACCTTGTCTTCTAAATCGCCTCTGGTTTCTTCTGTGGGATTTTGATCTCTATCAAAAGGTTTGAAAACCTGATCCATAAGCGCTTGGAATTTCTCGATAAGTTCTGTAACTTTTGCTTTTGTGGTGTCTAAGATCCACTTCAAAATATCCGCTGCCATAATTGGTTCTTCATCGGAGTTATGCTTAAGTGCGTTGTCAGCTGCACGGAGACCAATATGAAATTACTCGGATAAATTTGAGAGCAAGCAAATATGTTTGCATTCAGCCATAACAATTCATTCTGAGCAGACCTGCATATAGTGACTCTCTGAGCTTCCGAACCAACTCACTGTTAATAACAGCCTCCCAAACAGCTCTATCAGATGATAGTGAAACCACCAACCTCTAAATGCTCAAAGTCACATGAGAAAAACGAGAGCTATAAATCTAAAAAGAATAAGCTAAATCAATTTGTTTTTAAAAAAATGTTAACGAGTCTTGTATAAGTAAGATAAAATCGGGCCGATAAATTATATTTGAATCATCAAGGTCTTTAGATAATGCAAAATATGTAAAGGAAACAGACACCTTAACAGATGGGTCTGACTGTAGCATACGGAAAGTATCATAAACTCCTCGTCCATATCCTTGACCTTGAGATAAAGATATTGCTGGATCACACCTCCCCAAAAGTGGCTGAAGCCATTTCAGCTCCGTGCCGAATGAAGAAATCCGATCCATAAAACTGGTTCCAATGGCAATTTCATTAGAATCACGCAATTGTGTCAAAGCCAAAACATAAAATTTAGCTAGTCACCTCTGAAGAGCAGCTACCGCATTTTCAACTTCAATATTTGATGGAACAGGCCCAAAAACAGTGTTATCTGACAACCCACTTGCTCTTTTCTCTTCGCTTCTATCTACAGAGTCCAGTTTTTGACATGGATCATTGTGGCAGGAGCAAGAACAAGACGTACAAGTCTGTTTGAGAGCACTGTTATTATTGGCTGAAACCGGGAAGTTGAGATTAGAAGAAGATGGAGATGGTAGTTTTGACGAGGAAGTACAGAACTGAATCATAGGAAGATCTATGTGCATGGCCCCTCCTCCCATACTCGATGTTTTCTTTCAAATTTCAATCCGATACTGGCCTGGTTCTCTCCACTTCCAGTTCAGCATAGAGATAAGAGATGGAGATAAAAACCCCTGCTTTTATTTATTTATTTCACTTCTCCTTTGGCCAATCATATTATCGTATGGCAACACGCCTTTGAGATATAAATATTATAATTTTATGAGCGTCATTTGAGCATTTCGATGTGTGTGTGTCTGAGCTTTTTTCTCTGAAAAATACCTTGTTTGTTAAAATACGTTTATTTTTCACAAAATAATTAATCATTTTATTCCAAATTTGACCTTCCACCTATCTTCTTGACAAACCACTAACATTGTTAAATTCCCTCGTGTTCTTGCTCAACTCTCTTCATATCAATGGGACTATATATAGGAATCTGTCTCAATTTCTCTCTATTTGCTTAAGTGATAAGCATCCATTGTAATGGATGTGGGCAAACAGTTTTTAACATCAAAATGCATAAAGTTAATTTTAACTCCATTTTTCTTCTTTTAAAATATCTTACTCATTTTTTAGTTGAACTTCTTAGTTTAAATAACAATAGATGTTACAAAACTTACATTACATTAATATTATAGTTGATAAATAAATAAACAAATAAATAATACTTGTCAACTTCGATTTATCTTTGAGATGGTGACAATCCGTTCATTCTGATAGAAGTATTTTCCGATAGAAATATTAAAATTTAGGAAATTGTATTAACTTTTATCACAACTTGTGGAGTAATTAATTTCAAAGAATGTTAGAAATTCAAGAATGTCGGCAATTAAATTTTATCTACGTTGCGTTAAAAAACAAATGCAATTTTGTTAGTCTTAGGCTTTAAAATAACTCAGTCCATTGACGGAAAAAGTTGTTAATGATTTGAAGCTTATCACAACTAATTGATGCATCTCTTTGTTGACGATATTAAATTGACAATAAAAAGATAAATGAGTCAAATAAAGGTTAAAATAGTAAATATAAAAGTAATGGGTTTCATAAGAGTTTTGAATGGGTATAAAGTAGTAGTAGTAAAATAATAATAATAATAATAATAATGATGATGATAAAACAACCTTTCAAAAATAAACCAAGACGTGTCCTAAAACGCCAGCGTAGAAAGCCTCACAGAATAACTGCAAATGCCCTCTACTCTAACGACGCCGTAGCGTGAAATTAATGGTTTAATTAGCAACGAGTGCGTAATACTTCCCTCGTTCCGAAGCGCCATATTAGACTGAAAGCGCCAAAGCGGGCTCGAAATAATGCGTTAAAAAAGAGAGAAAAAATAAATAATAAATAAATAAAGCCGGTAACCGTTGCTCCAAATACGGAAGCGAAGGGTGAAATCTCTTACGACATTTTGTTCATATTCGAATTAGTGCGTTCTTTTCCCACACATTTCATTTGATCCCTCACTACTCAAATCAATCTCTCTCTCTCTCTCTCTCTCTCTCTCTATATATGGTTTTTACAATCAGATGGCCGACGGAGGACAACAATCGCGGTACGTGAAATTAACGAGAGATCAAGCGCCCGTTGATGAAGATATCACACCCGGCGACCTCAATCAGCCCATTCAAGTTCCTCAGGTACATACACAATTTCTTTTATTGTCTAGACGACCGCTGTCTTTTCTCTTTTTGATTTCTTGTATGTTGGTTTATCAAATGTCCTTTGCTCATACAAGAATTTCGCTGTATTGTTTCCTAAATGTAAGATTGTGTAATTAGATCATATTTGTGTTAAGTTAGATTGTTGTGGCTGATTTTGCAGTTGGTTGTACATAGATGCTGCGAATGTGGGCAACCGCTACCGGAAAGCTACGAGCCTCCATCTGATGAAGATTGGACTACGGGAATCTGTGGATGTTTTTCAGATCCCGAGAGTTGTAAGAGTCTCATTTCATTTGCCCTGCCCAGCCCAGTTGTGACTCATATTCAATTAATTTTGATGACATTTTCTAGTAGTTAGGATGATGCAGGTGGACATGGTAGTTGACTATTGATTGTACATGTTGAATATAACTGTTGCAGGTGCGACAGGATTCTTGTGCCCATGCGTGTTGTTTGGCCGTAATGTTGAGGCACTGAGAGACGACATCCCTTGGGCCAATGCGTGTGTTTGTCATGGCATGTGTATTGAAGGTGGATTGGCGCTTGCAGCAGCCACTGTGCTGTTCCATGGAATTGATCCCAAGACTTCATTTCTCATATGCGAGGGCCTGTTCTTTGCTTGGTGGATGTGTGGCATCTACACCGGCCTGTTACGGCAATCATTACAGAAAAAATATCATCTCAAGGTGCTTTTTTATTTTTCATGTTTGCTGATACTTGGGTTCGATCATTAATTAAGAATAATTTCATATAGAAACTGGAGTCGGTGCATTATTTGAAAATAGCCACGTTTTTCTGCTGTGAAATTTAGTATTGTACTTTATGTCTTTGTGCTGGAAAATTGAAGATTGTCGCTCTAGGTGGGGGAGTACATCAAAATTTACCTTTATTTGCCTCATCTATATATCCATGTCTTCTCTGTTGTTTGCTGACTCACTACTGTGTCACTTCTTCGCAGAACGCACCATGTGATCCATGCCTGGTGCATTGTTGCTTGCACTGGTGTGCTCTGTGTCAAGAGCACAGGGAGATGAAGAACCATCTCTCGGAGAATGCTTCTACAGCAATGACCATTGTTAATCCTCCACCAGTTCAAGAGATGAATCCCGGTGAGAATAAGGAACCTGCTCCATCAGAATCAGCTTCTGGAAACGACGAAAGCCCCAGTTTGGGAACACAGCCTCTGTAGGATTTTATGATTGCAACTTCCTGGCAATCCAAATATATTACGACTTATGCGGGGATCATCTAATAGCTGCTAGGCAGTGAGGTTTTATATTTCCTCGAAACTTGCTTTTTACGCAAGCAGCGAGATGATGAGATTTAAACATCAATTAATTAAGCCACTGCTTAGCTCAGCCCATTGCAGCGATCTGTTCTTAACATATGATTGCCTCCAAGGTTTTCTAACTTTGTAATTGATATTTCAATAACATGGGGAATGAGCTGTAAGTTTTCAGAGACTCAAAGTTTCAATATCTTGTTTTCATTTGTGTAGATTTTCAACTATATTATATAATTCTGATGATTTAGATCTTCAAATAGACCCTGTGAAATGTGTGGGCTATTAATTTAAGCACTCACAATGCAACTTAATACGTACAATACGTATTAATTTAAAACATTAATACGTATTGGCATCAAACATAGATGACTGGAGAACGGCTGAAAATACCGGCACGACCCGGTGCATTTTCAACGAACCGGTTTTTTTCCGGTCCGTAAACAAACCGCCCATCACCAACAAGCAACTGCCCGCCGCAAGATCCAAACCCGCAACCATTTCTTAACCGTTACTCTTTCGTGCACATTTAACAGTACAACAAATCCTCGAACCCCAAACCCTTAAAAAATCTCAGGGTTTAGGGTTTTAGATAAAAAAAGCGATGGCTAGATTCCCACGATCTCCAGCACCACGTCTCCTCTACACTCTCTTCTCCTCTTCGAGAACGACACCGACCAAATCCTCACCCCAATCTCCGTCTGCAGCCCTCCTCCAAGGAAACTTCCACCTCCAGTCGCGGCAGTTCTCGGCGGGAGGAAACCTCGCACGTGCGAAGGATGATAAGGAGCCATGGTGGAAGGAATCAATGGAGCGGCTCCGAAATATCGGAATCTCGGCACATATCGATTCCGGAAAAACTACACTAACCGAGCGAATTCTGTTTTACACTGGACGGATTCACGAGATTCACGAGGTTCGAGGGCGAGACGGCGTCGGCGCCAAAATGGATTCTATGGATTTGGAGCGTGAGAAAGGTATCACAATTCAGTCAGCCGCCACTAGCTGTGCTTGGAAGGATTACCAGGTATCTTTCATTTTATTCGCACGAATGAAATTTTTGAAAAAAAAAAAAAGAGTGCCGTTCATTAATTATATGGATGTTATGTTGCAGATTAATATAATTGACACTCCTGGACACGTAGACTTCACAGTTGAAGTAGAAAGGGCTTTGCGAGTTCTTGATGGCGCAATTCTTGTGCTTTGTAGTGTTGGTGGCGTGCAAAGTCAATCAATTACCGTTGACCGGCAAATGAGGAGATACGAGGTGCCAAGACTGGCTTTCATTAACAAACTTGATAGAATGGGAGCTGATCCATGGAAAGTTTTGGATCAGGTACATTTTGAAATTGCTACAACTCATTATAGGCATTTTGAAAAATTTGAAAGCAAGCAAATAAGCATTATGTACAATCTGGATTAAACATTAACTGATGTTTGTAGGCAAGGTCTAAGCTGCGGCACCACTGTGCTGCTGTGCAAGTTCCAATGGGATTGGAAGATCAGTTTCAGGGTCTCGTGGACCTTGTGCAGTTAAAAGCTTATTATTTTCATGGTTCCAATGGGTCTGTTTCTAACAATGTGCAATTTACTTTCTTACTTTTCTTGTGATTTTAAATTGTCCTATATATATATGTAGCTCCTTGTATGCTTATTATTGTGTTGCCTTTTTGCAGTGAAAAAATTGTCACTGGAGAAGTTCCGGCTGATATGGAGACCTTTGTTGCTGAAAAGAGGCGTGAACTAATTGAGGTGGTTTCTGAAGTTGATGATAAACTTGGTGATATGTTTCTCAGTGACGAGCCTATATCATCTGGTGATCTTGAGGTGTGTTGGAAATATCTTGCTTTCAAAAAAAGATAAGGTTATGGAAGAAGGGTTTACTGAGAATCTTGTCTTCTATTACTGACCCTTTAATTCAATTTTCTATTTAATTTTCCTAGTTGGGAGTATAAAACGCTAAAATGGCCTTCTAGAGATGTTAATACCAGTTTGTCCATGTCATAGTTCAATTGTAGGTGAGCTACATTTCACTTTTCTTTCTTCTTGAAAAAAATTTCATTTGTGCTGATGAAATTGAGATATTTGCATTTCCTTTTGGGTAGGAAGCAATTCGCAGAGCCACGGTGGCACGGAAATTTATCCCAGTATTTATGGGCAGTGCATTCAAGAACAAGGTATGCTTCTTTTCTTTTTTGCCTCTTAATTTTTTTTTTTTGGGGGGGGGGGGGGAGGGTGGCTATGGTGTTGCATTTGGATTGCTTCTGGATGATATGTACAACTACTTGAATATGTGATTGTCGACTCCTGTGGTTAGTGTACTTCTTTTTCTGCCTTTCATGGATGACAGGGGGTGCAGCCACTTCTGGATGGTGTACTTAGTTATTTACCTTGCCCAACTGAAGTTAGTAACTATGCTCTAGACCAGAAAAATAATGAAGAGAAGGTAATTTATTTTAGTGACACCTGTTTTTTGAGTTTCACTTTCTCCAAATGAATTGACTAGGGATTATTTTTTCTCTTTATCTTGTAGGTTATTTTATCTGGAAATCCAGATGGACCCCTAGTTGCATTGGCTTTTAAGTTGGAGGAAGGACGCTTTGGTCAGTTGACATATCTAAGGTATGCCTAAGAAGTGGTACATTTGTTTTTAGTACCTTTGTAAGCAGCCTTCATCAATTATCTGTAGCTGTGCAGTATGTGTATGAGAAACTAGTACTAACAGCAATTTTTTGTTGATGGATAAAGAATATACGAGGGTGTGATTCGGAAGGGTGATTTCATAATTAATGTAAACACAGGCAAGAAGATTAAGGTGCGTTCAAGGCTTTATTTTAAGACATTATGCCAATCTATTGAATTTAAGGGCTAGATATCTGTAAATTCCCTTCTTATTTCATTTTTTTGAGTGGCAAGATCTACTGCTTAAATCATCAATTAATAGTCATCTAATGTTTTTTATGATCCATCTTTGGCAATTGTCCATTGCAAAATTTGAAGCAGTATGTTATATTATATGGCAGAGTTTATTGTCCACATATATCGACTGTTTCACTGTACCATAAGGAGACTTAACACATGAAATTCAATATTAAGTCGCTTAACCACATGAAATTAAATATTAAGTCACGTTAGAAAATTTATCAATAAATTGGTTGTTCTCCCATTTGCCAATTGTATGACATGTCCAGTGCTCTGATATTAGTCTGTTACAGGTTCCTCGTTTGGTGCGGATGCATTCTAATGAGATGGAGGTTTGGCATTCATCTTAATAGTAATGGAATAATTACTTTCTAAACTTTATATAACTCTGAGTTGGTTTATTTTTTATTTTTTTCAATTTGTTTATTTATTTTCATTCACAGGATATACAGGAAGCCCATGCTGGCCAAATAGTTGCTGTCTTTGGTGTAGATTGTGCATCAGGTAACACTCCTCCCTTTTACATAAACAAGCTTAAGCATAATATTTTCCTTTTTCTCTGTTGATTTCTTAATTGTGTGAGACCACACTGGGTGTATAAGTTATTGATTCTGAAAATGAAGTTTTCTTAAGATCTTCTAGGAAAGGTTTGAAATTCCATACTCAGCATAAGACTTAGTGTTTGAATTACCAGAACTGGGTTAAGGTTTTATGTTGCAATCTCTAAGTAGTTGGAATGAGGCTTTCTAACAAATGCTTCTCCCCTATGTTGCACATCCTTTAACATGCGTTTTCTTTTGTCATCAGGAGATACATTTACTGACGGGTCTGTTAAATACACCATGACTTCAATGCATGTTCCTGAACCAGTGATGTCACTAGCTGTTCAACCAGTTTCAAAAGATTCGGGGGGACAAGTAAGTAGCTTCTGTTTATGTTGATTTCTTTGTCTTCATTATCAAATGAATACTAATATTTTGTTTTTTAATCTTTGATAGTTCTCAAAAGCATTGAATCGTTTCCAAAAAGAGGATCCTACGTTTCGTGTTGGCTTGGATGCCGAAAGTGGACAGGTCTGATTTGTAAACTTAGTATCTCATTTCTCCAAGTTTCATTCATAACCATGATGTTTAATTCTTTTTTGTTGCAGACAATTATTTCTGGAATGGGAGAGCTGCACTTGGACATATATGTTGAACGCATCAGGAGAGAATATAAGGTTCTTTGTCCATTTTTATTTAAATTAAATTTAAGGGTTTCGGATGCCTCCTTGGTAATTTAAAAAAAAATCTCCTTTCTGATGTGTAATTTTTCTTCCAACAGGTTGACGCAACTGTTGGGAAGCCTCGTGTAAACTTCAGGGAGGCTGTTACAAAACGTGCTGAATTTGACTATTTGCATAAAAAACAATCTGGGGGACAAGGTCAATATGGGCGGGTTATTGGGTAAGAATAGAAGATGTACCTTAATCCTATATGGAAATTGGAGACTTCACAGAAAGTTATTGTGGAGCATCTCCATTGTTAAAATCTATTATTGGGACACAGTTTGGCTGGATCTGTTCTGTCACCACCCTCCCTTTAATCTCTCCTAGTACATGGAAACATCTGGATGTTTCTTTAGTGATGTGTTTGTGATTGTATGTTAGTGATGTAGGCTTTTGATGTAATTTTGTGGTGTGTTTAGGTAGTGTTAAGAAATATTTGAGGCAGCAATGTTACAGGAGTACCATCAAGAAACCTTGTTCTGTTTGATATGGGTTTCATTAGCAGTTCTATACTAATTACATTTTGTGACCTCTTCTGATGATACTCTCTCTTTGTTTCCTATGTTGGTAGGTATATCGAGCCTCTTCCACTGGGGTCACCAGCTAAGTTCGAATTTGAAAATTTACTTGTCGGACAAGCTATACCATCGAATTTTATCCCAGCAATTGAAAAGGGTTTTAAAGAAGCTGCCAATTCGTGAGTATTCATCATTTTTTGGGTACTTCCATTAGTTGGTGATTGAATATGCTCTGATATTATATATGGATTTACTATTTAGGTTTGCAATAAGTCCATGATGTGATATTGATTTTTTTTCCTATATATATATATATATATGGTGCATGTTTTGAGTTGGTCTATTTTGCACTTGTATGTACAGGGGTTCCTTAATTGGACATCCGGTGGAATATCTTCGTGTCGTCTTAACTGATGGTGCATCCCATGCCGTGGATTCTAGTGAACTTGCATTTAAAATGGCTGCAATATATGCTTTTAGACAGGTCCTCATCCACTTTGTTATTAGCTGAAGTTCATTGTAAAGATTATGTGCTTTATATTTTCTGCCCTTGGGCATCATTTTCCCTTTTCATGATATTTTTTACCCATTTATCTTGTAAATGAAACAGTGCTACACTGCTGCAAAGCCTGTGATTTTAGAACCTGTTATGCTGGTGGAGTTGAAAGTGCCCACAGAATTTCAGGGTAGCGTTGCTGGGGATATCAACAAGTGAGTTGTATTTCTTTCTTTTGTGAGAATCATTAGGCTATCCTTACCAAACATTGTGTCTGAATTCTCTGTGCATTGCATAATGTAGGAGGAAAGGTATGATTGTTGGAAATGATCAAGAGGGAGATGACTCTGTAATTACTGCGCATGTAAGCCTGTTTGCTGTTTCCTCTTTTATTTTCTTTCCTTTTTTAGTTTCTTTTTTCATAAAGCTATTTGGTAAAGCTAAACACTGCTGTCATGAACTTCTATTATCTTTGAGTACATTGTGGAAGTAGGTTTCTGGAATTTGTCAGCTAAATTATACAAGCAGCAGGCACATCTAACTTTTATAGCTATTCTGGTTTATTAGGATATTATGCAATGCGTGTAAGATTGATTATTATTTTATTGGTCTCTTCAGGTCCCTTTGAACAATATGTTTGGATATTCAACAGCACTTCGTTCAATGACACAAGTAATGTGAATTTTTTTTGCGAATGTTTTGTTGCTCAGTCTTGTTATAATGACTGATCTACATCTTGTTAAATGGTTTGCATATAGGGGAAAGGTGAATTCACAATGGAATATAAAGAACATGCACCAGTTTCTCAGGACGTTCAGTTGCAATTGGTAAAAACTCACAATGCTGGCAAGGGAGCTGAATAGTTGGCGCTAAGCAACGTCCTATGCCCCTATATTTTTTGTGACCAATAAGTATTCAGTCAATTGTTATATAATTTACTTGAACAGACAAAATTTAGATTTTTTGAGAGGAGACAAACTTAAGATTGATCCTTCTAGGGGTCAAAACAAACTATTGGAAAAGGAAATAATTGTTTTTTAGGGGGACACTTGTGTGTGTATAAGAGAGTATGTCCTGTATATTTTTACACTGTATGGTAGGTATCACCGGCACAGCAAGTTTTTAGTTGCATGAAGTTATGGTGTTACATTTAAGACTTGACAAGAAACTTGAGAATGACAGAAGAGAGAACACTAGAAACGTGCAATGAAAAACTTGGTACAATGCATTAGTCTTGACTCTTGACCTTTATATTCGACTCTGTTTGGTCACGAATAGACCTCTAAGCAGAAAAAGCATACGTAGAGGCCAGAGTAGTCAACCGAAATGTTTTGGCCCAGCCGCTGACACTCGCAGTCCCAATCACGTTTATTTCGAGTCATGAAACCTTTATAATTCACTTTGGCGCCATTGGAAAAGATTGATCATCTTATAAATTCTTAGCTGTTCATCGTCCAAACACACCTATCTTTCAATAATTTAGCTGCCAATTCATTAGCAGCATCCAACCACTTTCAGCTTTTGAAAGCATTTAGCCAACCAAAAGAAACAATAATGTGCTAAGAAAACATTAGTTAAATGCTTCTCGCAGTTTTGTGGGAAGCTCTAGATCCAGCTCTGATTCACTAAGTGGGGAAAAGTAACGATCCACCATGTCTTCTGACACTTGTTCCAAACTTGGTGGACTCCACTGCATAATATAGAACCATGAAAACACATATTACACCATTAGTAATACACTTATGAAATATTAGTGTATCATGATTCATCAGTCGGAATATTATTAATATGACATGTATCACAATCTTTAAAAAATTTAACTCCGTCTAGATTCATCTTGGCAGAAGGCACAACCCCTCCCCCTTAGGTAAGCTAAGGTGAAATGGTACCTTTGGTGCAATGTCCCTGTCCACCATTCGCGCCCGAACCCCCTGGCAATGAATCACAGAAACAGTATTGTGAAAAAGATCACACATGCTTGTTCAAAATCTGGAAATTTGATACCTCATAAAAATCCCCTGATATTAGCCTAGATACTCCCTGTAGTGACATTCGGTACTCGCGAACCAAGCACTCATCAAAAGTTTGAAATCTACCTTCTCTTATCTGAACCACCAAATAACAATTTGTAAGGTTACAGCAGGAAAGGCTTTTTCAAGTCATTCAATACAGGGTGGCAGGGAGAGAAAAGACAAGTGACAAGAGTGCGGGAGACTCACTGATCTCAGTGAAACCTTCAAGCTTAATGGTGAGGCCTCTTTCAGCAATCTTAGAGTGGAACCACACCATGGATCATTTATTAAAGATGCCTCACTTTCCTGAGAACATTTGTCATGTTACATTAGTAGGCATAACTTGGTGCAACATCATCCTAATATGAGGGGAAAACAGCTCATCTCAGTATGAAGAACTCATTCTAAGGGTCTAACCTAAGAAGAAATAGACCAGAGGTGAAAAGAATGTATACCAAGGAATCAATAATTTCTTCAACTGTGTCAAGACCGAAGCATTTCTCAACTATGTCAATCCTGACCAAATGATACAACAAAGAAGCAGAATTAGATACATGATAAAAATTAGATATTCCAATGTGCTTGCAGTGAAAGGATTTATAGATATACTGTGAGAGGGAAAAGAAAAAAAAAAAAAACCTGTGAATTACACTACTCTTGTCAGGATAGACAAGGTCTGAATATTTTTCTAAACAAGCTTCAATGACAGAAGGGTCATCAGTGACCAATTTCCCAAGTTCTTCTTCAATTAATGGAAGTTTCTGTAGGAAAAATGTAAATTTACATACTGTTAACATGACAGAAAGGTAAGTAAATTGAAAGAAACAAAAGGGTCGAATAGAACTAACTTCACTGACTGAATAGTGGGTAGCTAGCCCACAAGCCATCATTTCTGCTCCATTGAGTTTTGCTCCTGTTAGAGCCAAGAACTCACCTGCAAGCAAGAATACACCTCATAGAAAAAATGTAAAAGGAAGAGAGAGGGAGAGGGGAAAAGACATTTAAGGTACTTCATACAAGGACATCATGGATGTGTAATCACAAATTGTAACTTATAGAAGTAAATCACATATATAACAAACTCTAATGATATCTTTAAATCAAACCAAACATGAACAACTTTTTTCAATGCATTAATTTCCAGTAATAAATGACATGAAGTCTTAAACATACCTAAGTGACCAGGAAGATGTGAGAGGTAGAAGGATGCACCAGCATCAGGGTGAAAACCAATTAGAGTTTCTGGGGTGGCAAAAACCTACACATGAAGATAATAGTGAACAGACATTGCAAAGGATGAAACTAAACTCAAATAGCAGATCAAAGGTAAACACTAAGATCACATGTATCCTTTTACATACAGTTTTACCACAGGCAACCCGAAATGTCCCTGGTATGGAGACTCCAGCCCCACCGCCCATGGTAACACCATTCAGAATAGCTACCTACGTGGAGATTATTGATTACATCATTCAAGATTTTAATACACACCATAGATTACATAAGTGGACATAAATTATCGAAGTAAATCTAAAAGCATCAAGTGAAATTTATGTAAAAGAAAATTAATGTTAAGAGCTCAAGCGGAAACAGAAATCATACAAGTAATTGAAAGAGGGAGCCAAATGTAAACACATGGCCAAACAGAATCATGACATTAATAGTTTAAAAATAATAAATAGTCACATTTGGCTTCAAATATGTGCCAAGTAGGTAGATGAAACTATAAAGAGTCCTGAAAAAGTCCTTGCACTCTTCAAGCTTCCCTGCAAAGACAAAACCACCAGACTCATGTATCAACCCCAGCAAACATACTTAAAATATATACCCAAGCAAGTCTAGTATAAACATATAAACATTTTGCAGAATAACACCAGAAAAACAACTGAAACTATTAAAAAAAAAAAATTTAACCATCAGACGTGAAGACTTTGTAACAGGATAAGGAGGTGCTTACCTTGATTCATAAAATGGTAGAGAGAAACAATATCACCGCCGGCACAAAACGCCCTACCACTGCCCTTCAGAAATTCAAAAGAAATTTGTAATTCATTTCATGGCAATTAATCAATCAAATTATCACCGAAGAATTACCTTCATACTCACAAAACCAATATTAGGATCATTTTCCCAAGCTTTAAATAGTTTATTCAACTTAGCCCCCTGAATATACAACAGATAATGGTTTATATATATATATATATATAAAAGTTGAAGATAATAAAATTTTCTATGAACCAAATAAAGAACAGAAATTCAGAAAAATATGAGAAAAGAATCCACAAATGATGCAACAAAAGCACAGAGAATTAAAAGGATACCATATTAGTGTTGAGAGCGTTGAGAGCAGAAGGTCTATTGAGAATTGCCATACGAGAATTAGCTTTGCCTTCAACTAAAACCTGCAAGCCATAAAGACGCGGAAAAAAAAAGAAAAAGAAAATGAATTTTTACATATATATATATATATGTATATGTACGTAAATGTATAAGCTAACTAACTTGATTGCAGAGATCGTCAGTAAGAGAAGAGGAGGTCCGGTGTTGACTGAGAGCTCGCAAGTCGTTAAAATATCGACTTATGTTTGAAATCTTCAGCCTTTGCATTCTCTCCTCCTCCTCGTCTTCCTGATCCTTCAAATTAATTATTTTGCCAACTGTGTGTGTGTGTGTGTGAGTGGCCTTCATCTCTGTTCTCTCTCTCTCTTATTTTTTACACTTTTTCGAACCGGGTTCCGCCCGACGGTTCTTCTTCTTATCCGGTTTGAATTGTTTCCAATAAAATTTAAGATTTAATTTCTTTTCTTTTATATATTTACACGCACGCGCACACACTATTCCATATGTGATTTATGAACGAACTTAATTAAAAAAAAAAGTTATTTGATAATCTTAACAAAGATTTAAAATTTATAAGTAAAATAAAAAAATTATTTATCAGTATTTTTGGCCTATATTAATTAACGTTATTAAAATTTTTGGTGACGACAACTCGTGTCTTCGTTCTCGCAAGACTTGCGCATCCTTTCCAATAAAATTATTCTTCAATTGCAACTATCCTTCTTAATTAAAATAATTTTCAGCCTCAACATTTTTGGCGATTAATTTATCTAAAAAAAAAAATCTCAAAAAGTTAGAAGCAAGATAACAAAAAAAAAAAAATCGAATTATCATACGGCACACAAACCATCGATAGATCAAACAATTTATTAGGGACCTAAAACGACAAAATAAGCGGGCCGTGAGTTACGCGAATAACAAAGAAATTGATGAATACGTAGCGTATCGATTGTTTTTCGGTTTAAGGAAATAAAATATAAAATGGCAAAAAATGGAGAAGAGACAAATGGCAGCAGCACGAACAGTCCGTGATGAGTGACGAGCGAGCATGGCGATCATATGAAAACAAACTAAACAAACTTGCTTCCATATTTCGCTTTGAGGCTGAGGCTGACACATTTTCTCTATATTTGTAGCCGTAGACAAGGAGTAGTCTCATTCTCAAATCTCAATCTCCTCCTCCTCATCTTCATCCTCGATTGTCTCCAATTCTTCGATCCTGTTTCCTTTTCTCTCAATCTCTTTTCCCCTTCTCTCTCCGTCTTATTTATTATATATATCACAACCACCCTTATTCTTCTATTATTTATCGACATAAAAATATTTTCGATCTCTCAAACAACTCTTCGCTAGAATGGCCAAAAACCCTCTTAGAGTTCTTGTCACTGGCGCTGCTGGTACGCTTTTTAAACACTCACTTGTGTCAATAATCTCGCACATGTATTTTATTTATTTCGGCCTCTCAGGTTTTCTTGTAGCGAAAGGATAGCTCGCCATCCATGCATGCATGCTTTTCTTTGGAGTGAGGAGATGTTTATATTTTTTTGTAATTTCTTGTGGACTTCATTTTGGTATCAGGTTGGCTTCATGTTGAGGTGTTTGTTTATACTCTTAGGTTGAAATGTTATTATATATAACTGTCTTTGCACGTACATGTAAAAGATAGGACTTTGCTTTCTTGATTTTGGTACAGGAATTAGTTGTTTCTGTAAAGTCTTAAATTATTTTGTGAAATGGAATATTTTTACATTATACTGTTTCAGAAAATTCTGGTTGTTTTGTTCTGTGTTGCGTTGTTTTGGAAGATCATTAGACACATGTGGAGTTTCCTAGATATACCCAAGGAGCCCTGTAGAGTCTTGGTTACTGGTGCTACAGGCAAGCTAGCTCTGAAGAAAATGGATTTGTAGATTTTATTTTATTTTTTTCTATCTTTCATTTCCTGTTTGAATATGCACCATTGGCTATCAATGTGGGCTGGATTCTAGAATTGATGCCAGATTTCGTTTTTGATATATTTGTCAGAATTTTAAGTCAAATTCTAACAACTGGAAAAATTAATTTGATCAACAGGGCAAATCGGTTATGCTCTCGTACCGATGATTGCTCGTGGGATCATGCTTGGCCCAGATCAACCTGTAATCCTACACATGCTTGATATTGAACCAGCAGCCGAGGCCTTGAATGGGGTGAAAATGGAATTGATAGATGCTGCCTTCCCTCTTCTTAAAGGTTAATTTGTCTCCAATGCACATATATTATATATATATATAGCTAGATTAAAAAAGTATATATATATTAGTTTGCTGGTTTCTTAGATATATGATGCTTCTTGTTGATTTGTGGTTCAAATAGGTGTTGTTGCTACTACGGATGTTGTTGAAGCTTGTAAAGATGTCAATATTTCTGTCATGGTTGGTGGATTCCCAAGGAAGGAAGGTATGGAGAGGAAGGATGTCATGTCTAAAAATGTTTCAATTTACAAGGCTCAAGCCTCTGCCTTGGAGAAGCATGCTGCTCCAAATTGCAAGGTGAATATAATTAAAATCCTTTGGAAACAAAATTTTATTCCCCATTAAAGTAATTACGTGGAGCATAGACAGGAAAAATCTGCACTGTAGTTGCACTTGCTCTGATGCTTTTAGGATGATACATTATTTTGATATTTGGAGATCATTCTCGATAATTTGTTATGTTAACATTTCTTATATCACGTAGGTGTTAGTGGTGGCCAACCCAGCGAACACCAATGCACTCATTTTGAAAGAATTTGCACCTTCAATCCCAGCAAAGAACATTACATGTCTGACACGGCTTGATCATAACAGAGCGATGGGCCAAATCTCTGAAAGGCTCAAGGTTCACGTTAGCGACGTGAAGAATGTCATCATATGGGGAAATCATTCTTCCACTCAGTATCCTGACGTCAATCACGCAACCGTAACCACCAGCAAGGGAGAGAAGCCTGTCAGGGAAGCTGTTGCCGATGATAATTGGTAGCTAAAGATTTCCAGCCTCTTCCTCTAATATTTTTGTTTTTATGCATTGAAATGATTTTCACATCCTTGTCTGCTATACTGTCTATCTACCTAGCTCTATGTGACCCAATCAAGTTCTTTTCTAATCAATATGTATTATTTTACTGCTTGTATTACAGGTTGAATACCGAGTTCATCACCACCGTGCAGCAGCGAGGTGCGGCCATCATCAAAGCGAGGAAGCTATCAAGTGCACTTTCTGCTGCAAGTTCTGCTTGTGATCATATTCGTGACTGGGTTCTTGGGACTCCCAAGGTAGAAAGAACATCATCAGCATCTCATTTCTCAAGCAGCTAGCATTTGGTTCTTCCACTGAATATTTGTTTCCTTTCTCTCAGGGAACGTGGGTGTCCATGGGAGTGTATTCTGATGGATCTTATGGTATCCCAGAAGGCCTCATCTACTCATTTCCGGTAACTTGTGAGAAAGGAGAATGGTCCATTGTGAAGGGTAAGTACTAGTTTTGTGTTCGTTGATCAATTGCCATGTATAGTATAGAATCTCTCGCAGTCGTAGGAATATAAAGGCATGTTTATTGTGATTAACATGTAAGCACTTAACGGAGGAGATTTCGTAGCTATTAAAGATTATATGATTGACCATAGTTCAGGATTCATGACAGATAATAGAACTGTGAATGTGTTTCAAGTGATCGTGACAAGATGAGGATTCTAAATTACACGCTATCACATTAATTCACGCTTATTTTTTAACTAGATTACTAATTCCTGCGCAATTGTTTTGAGATGGCAGGGCTCAAGGTAGATGAGTTTTCAAGGGCAAAGATGGATGCAACAGCCGAAGAGCTTGCTGAGGAGAAAACTTTGGCCTATTCCTGCCTCAATTGACTCTGAACATGATGCTGTAATTGAATATACCCTGAAACTGCTCTTCCTTGAAGGATTATATTATTACAGAGACTTTAAATAAATCAATTGAAAATAAAATAAAAATAAACAGGGAGTCTCTTTCCGTTGTAATTGTAGTTAATTTGATAATAAGCATCACTTTGCATTGCGGTTTTTGGCTTGCCAAATAAGTTACAAATGATCAACAAAAACAAATTAGCTTTGAGTGTTGTGATAGTTGTCACCATTTCGATTTTTGAACACTTTCGCTTCGTTGTTTTCTTATGAAACATGAATGGGAAGGTAACTGCAAAAGCACTCGGGGAAACTCTGTCGATTATGGTTAACAACGGTGCTATTTACCCCAAAGTTAATCCCAAATTTGCGCTCCGAATATAAAATGAACCGTTTTGATTAAACTGAAAACAATGCGTTTAACACTTTCTCTTTTCTTACTTTTCTCTGTTGCATACACACGTTTCTCCTTTCCTTTTCTTGCTTTTTTTACAAACCACACAAATCTCATTTTTTTTTCTTTTTTTTAACGAACTGAAATCTCCTTTCTTTTCTCTATTACACACCGCCCCGAATTGAAAACAGTCTTTTTAATTTTCAAACCGCCTCGAATTGAACAACTACAGTCTATTATTCTTCTCCTTAATCATGTATGTATCTCATACATACAAATACAATGAAATCAATCCATCAAAATTGTTCCATGAATAATAATAATATCCCTAAATCCCATCATCAATCCCTAATCAATTTGTATAAATCTATCAAAGAATATGGCTAATGAAAAAAAAAAAAAAGAATTGTTACAAATAACCGGAAAACTCAATCAATGAAGAAGAAGGCGGAAACAAGACTAAAGACTGATCATGATCTTTGACTCTGTTACCAGGCGGAAACAATATAGAAGGAAAAAGCATTTAAATGGAAGGAAAAAGCAATTAAACGGAAATAAATTTGTTGGTTTAAACGAAAATAATATAGAAGGAAAAAGCAAATGAAACACGTGATGCACAGCTGGAGGCAATTAAATGAAAAAAGCAAACCAAACACTTGGGCTGATAATTAAAAAGAAAAAACAAATGAAACGCAGCATTTTGACAAATTCGGGGTCAATAACTTGTTCCTATGATTAATAAGGCCGGCAGATCCGATACTATTCGGTCTTTTAATCCTTTTAGCTCACAGAAATCCGTTTGGTTTTTATCCCGGATTTCAGAACCGAATCTGCAGACTGTAAAGTGTAAACCGAAAACATTGGGCAATTTTGTAAATATAAAATTGTGAGAGGGGACATAACATAAATTCATAAAAGAGTTCATAAGAAGAGTATTATTTATTTTTGGATTTATTTTTTGCATCATTCCTAATCTAACTAGAACTAACCCAGAAAGACAAGATTGTAAGTTTGTAGAATCGTAGTCGCCAATTCATTCACTCACCTCGCGGCCGGCCACTGCTTCGCCCCTTCGCCGCACCGCCTAAGCTCCGTTTTGTCTATATTAGGCTGTAAGGTGAGTGGAAGCTAGATAAATTTGTTTATAATAATTTTATTTGTGATTATTATACGTTAAAGTGAGATGAAAGTGAAGTGAGGGATTGCTTATTGGAGAGAGCTTTGGTTTGTTTGGCCTCATCTGGGTCTATTTTAAACTTATTTTGTGAATCATTCTCCACTGCATGAACAATACAAGCTGAAGATTTGTTAACATAATGGCTTGCTCTGAAGAAATGAGAGAGATTGCAAAGAAAGCTTTTGAACGTTCCAATTATTTTGATACAAGAAGGTCCTGGAACTGTTGTTATATTTCATTAGTAAAACAAAACTGATCTAGGGGTAGGCCGTATTTCCAGCTATCGAGAAAAAAAAAGTTGTTATTTGAGAAAAATTCAATTTTTGTGTTTTTGTAGTTGAATTAAAGCAAAACACAGGAGATACTGGAATTATTAATAATCTCGCACCATTTGAAATCTTGAATTGTGTGGCTTATTGGTTCATTCCCAATGTTGGAATGTTTTATGATTGTGGTGGTGCAGTGAGATGTGAGAAATATAAAAATTACCATAGTTCTTAGATGAAACTGTTTTAAAATTTCTCTTCCTGTTGAAAACCCTAGTCGCATAATTTATTATATGCCTTTTTCTGTACTCGCTAACTTTTTTATGCTGATTGGCTTTTGGTGCAATCAATTTGAATAAAGTCATGATTTGTTATGCATATAATATGTAGATGAAGATAAGCCAGCTTCTACGGTTTATCAATACCATGTAGCATTAGAGTTTCTGCTACAGGTTTTATTGATTACAAATATGTTTTGAATGGTATATTCAGGATTGAAAAATGGAGGAGACAATGAAACAATTCCAGCAAAACCTTATTGAGATTGAAAATGAAGCTGAGCATCTTCTCTTAGCTCGACATCAGGTGATTCAACCCAAACAGTTTGTGTTTCTTAACGTCATCATTTTCACACGTTTGTTTGAATTTGT
Organism: Citrus trifoliata; assembly: GCA_018350135.1. NCBI lineage: Eukaryota > Viridiplantae > Streptophyta > Magnoliopsida > Sapindales > Rutaceae > Citrus > Citrus trifoliata. The sequence goes on along the minus strand of CM031386.1, from coordinate 42,943,246 downwards.
GTTCTATTTGGTTGTTGAAGAATGTACATCACATTCTCAATATTCTTTGACAACTGAAGTTAATGCATTTGGCTTCTTTTGAAAGCGACAAGAATAAGTTGAAATTAGAAGCCACAAGAAACTGTAAGATTTTTTGAATCTAGAAATAAAGTGCCACAGAAGGCTCATATTTTGATGTTCAGGCTAAGAGAAACAATAAGTTATGCATATTTGAGCGCAGTACAAGCATTTGATCTTTTCAGGTTTCAGGTTTTCTTGGTAATTGTAAAAGCATACAGCATAAAATACAATATTGGTTCTCTTTTCCTTGGTTTCCTTAAGCCATTGATGGATATTATTGATCTTTGGTGATGGAAATGCAGTTGGTTGAAAGTGACATAGTGAGGAATGGGAATAGGGAAGCACTTACTGCACTGAGAAAAAGGGCTCGGACAACAAAAACTAGTGTACCCTCTCCTTTTGAGTCCATAATGAAGGATGCAGGAGGCCCTGCAACAAGGCCTTTGGTGAAGGAGGTGTGCACAACCTGTGGCAACCATGATTCAAATGAGCACACTTGGATGATGTTTCCTGGAACCGATGTCTTTGCCAGGATCCCATTTCATGCTGCTCATACCATTCTGGAGACAGGTCCCTTCTGCAACCTATACAATTTGATAGAACTATGCTTTTAAAATTGCTTTACAGAAGAAAATATGGCTGAGCAGTGAAAATTACTTGAATTTCATGTGATGATTTAATAACCGTTGAATTCTGGTTTTTCTTGGTTATTTAGGGCATACTTAATTTCCGAATATCAGTCTGCACATGAACCAAGTTTGTGCTATTTAGACATTTATTTGGTTTACGAATAAACAGTGACTGTCTGCATTTTTTCAACTTTCAACGACAGCGTATAAGGATCTTGATGCTTTGAAATGCTTGTTTATCTAAAAGAATTCGTGTTTGTTTATTGAACTTTCTTCACTTCAGCATATTTCTCGGTAGATAGGATAAGATTTAACTGATGGTTTGTTGAGCATTTTGATTTTGAAGGCTTCCACACATGTCATGACATGGAGAACTTAATTAGAATTTGAGGAATTCATTGGCACGATTAGTAATTATCCTAAATAATGACTGAAACACTTAGAAGCAAATGATCGTGGAGTCAATTAATCTAACTTTCTATGTATTAAGGTCAATCCTATTCAAACATTTATTACCATGATATGATATTCTTTCTTCTCTCCAAAAAATCACCACGTACTCATTTTGTAATAACTAAGGCACAAAGTTTATTCCTTTGATGACATTGAATTGCCACCAATGACAGTTTATACTCAATTGATCCAAACTAATACGTTTCTTTTTAGGGGACTCTAAAGGCATTTTCTCAGGCAAATTTTCTCATAGCTGTCGTATCATGTTGGGATATGGGTCATGAAACCCTCGGTTGAGTCCTATTATTTTGTTGTTCTTTCGTTTAGGATGCTAAACTACACATTATTTTGTGGTGGGTTCCTTGTATCTTATTATTGTTTCATGGCAGATCAAACACGACTTGATTTTGAAGCCAAAAAATTGCAAAGCTACGTAAAGGAGAAATCCTTGTTTATATCAGAGAAAGGTGCCCTTGCTGACAAGATCAATCCTGGTGTGCTCAGATCTTTAGTAACCTTAACTGATAAATCAAAGTAAGTTATGTTATGGTATTTTTGGCATACCTCTTTTCTAATCAGTCTGCATTAGTTCTGAGATTTAATTATATATTTAAATAATTGACCGAACATAGTCTTCTCCTTTTGAGTGACAGTTGCTAAGGACCTGGTATTGAGGTGAGGTGGCTTTAATGCCATAGTTGCCATGGAAAAAATGTTGTAGATAGTGTATGGTAATATGATTTTCAAATAACAATTTTGACAAAAATGGAAAAGATATTATAGGTTTTTCATCATACAAGTATAGGATAAAATCAAATTAGCTTCCAAATCACAGTTGCAAGTGTTTACCAAACACTAGTGCTGTAGCTTGGCCAACCACAATAGCAAATAGGGCCTAGATCCATGTTTTCCATTTTGGCATTTTATAATTTCAGGAATTTTCCCCCTATATATGCAATTTACGGGGCCCTGACTGCAGAATTTATCTTCATTTATTAATTGAGGATGATGAACGTGCTAAGAACTGTTGTGTGTATATTTTTTCTTTTTAACTAACAGGTCTGTTGTCTGCTTTTGCTGTTTTTTCTCACGCTCACTTATTGTTTACGCCTGTCGAAAACTCATATATGCATTTGTCTTGACGTTCTAAACTGAAGAAAAAAGAAATGAGCTTGCCATGTTTTTGGATTGTAAGATATATGAAATTTTGTTACAGGCAAACTTATTAGTTCTGAATACCTGCTATGCTGAGAATGTCTGCTATATATAGCTCACGGTTTGGTTTTTTATTCTAGTCTTGGACTATTTTGTTCTAGTCGTGGACATTGAAGAAAACTCTCCTTTGTTCCTCCAAACATGCACGAAAAATTATGAGCACAGTTCAATATATAGTATATGTTTCATAGGATACATGTTTAGAACTCTGGTTTTATGGATTGGGTTTCTTATGCACCTAACTTCACTGTAAATGGATAGTTGGATACTGTGGTTATTTACAATAGGTTTTGGCTTTTCTCTTTTTCCTCAGCTTCTCATTTATTTTCTTCCTTCCCTCTGAAAGAAGTGTCAGAGGAGCTTTTTGTCAGTTTAGGGACCATTTAATTTTGTACTTTAACTGAAAGTAGGGAAGTTTCGCAGGGACTGATCAAACAGTTGTAGATACAGTGTAACATAGTTGTCTTATTGTTTTCATGTGGTCCTAATTCCTTATAATATTCACATGATCTAGATACCCTTTGAAAGTTGTTCTTCTTTTTTGTTTGACATATAAGCCTTTGCCCAAAACTGTGTGTGTCAAAATATCTAATCTTGCTTATGAAGCTTTGAGTTAAAAAAATTAAGTTTAGATCCAAATGGTGAACCACAAGTAAAATTAACTTTCAGTGGCTGTTCCACGGCTCTGCATTTTCCATGTTGTGCTTTTCCAGATGTTTTACAAAATGGCTTTTTAATCTGGACTTGCTTTATCATAAGATGACTTGTGTACTGTTGATCATCCGTAATTCATATCTACAAGAGATGATTGTGCACACCTTCGTATTGCAGATAAGAGGAATCTACTGCACTTGCCTTCCAATGAAGTCGCTGGCTAAAGCAGTGGAGATTTTCTATATTTCAACCGATTACAAGGATTGCAGCTATAATTGCGAGTGAATGGAATGTGCAACTTGGTTTTCCTGAGATGTGTCCTGAAACGTCGCAGTGATTTTAAGTTTAGGAATGATTCTTTGTAGAATGTAGTCATTGCTGCGCATTCTTGTGTGATTTAGTGTTAATGGAAGTGGAACTGAAAAAATAAATGCTTAAACTTTACAACTCGATTGATCCATCTTATCTTACAACAGTTATAGCAGAAGCACAAGCGTCACAGACCACTGAGTGGTAAATTTAATGCACTAGTAATGTATGCTTTAGCTTCCAAGTCTGTAAGCACGGCTTGGGATGTTGGGTTTTTGGTGCATTTTTGTAAATACAGATATGTTAATTTACTCCTCTGAACGCTTAGTTGCTCTGGTGTCTTTGAATTGATAAAGTTATGGGCTGCCGACAAGGCAAAACGATGGAGTCCAAATATAGAGCAAAGACCGTTTGGCTTCTCATACTTTTAACTGTAGATCGTTCAACAATTGAGAATAAAACGTACAACTATATGGATTATGTAATGGAAAAATAAGTTTTTCAGAACAAAATTTCCAATGGGGGGGGGGGGGGGGGGGGGCGGGCAATTCAGTCCATCTATTCTTCATTTTCAGCAAATTAATCTCCAATAAGCTGAATTGTCTGTGCGTTTTAATCTAAAAAGGTCGCGAGGAAAAAAAAAAAAAAAAAAAGAAAACCGACAGTTTGAAGTAAATTAGTTATTTCAATAAAAAAAAATTAAATAAAATTTATGAGAGTCTGACTAAGTAATAGACATTCCGTACAGATGAGTCAACGTCTGTGTCAGCCTTTCACCAAATGCCACCATACTCCTACTGTACGCCTCTTTCCCCCCCCCCCCCCCCCTCCCCCTCTGTTTTGTTTTGGACTTATTTGACTCGGTCTCTCCAGTTTCCCTCCGCACGCGACTTGCGGTACACAGTTTCTTATACTCGCCCTGCTTCACTTAAACCTGTTAAGAAGTTGGGGGGTACTTTTGTACTTACACCTCCCGGACCGAGCGAACGCGGAGAGTGTGCTGTACTACAAATACTAAAAAAAGTTGTACCCTCTCCTTTTGAGTCCATAATGAAGGATGCAGGAGGCCCTGCAACAAGGCCTTTGGTGAAGGAGGTGTGCACAACCTGTGGCAACCATGATTCAAATGAGCACACTTGGATGATGTTTCCTGGAACCGATGTCTTTGCCAGGATCCCATTTCATGCTGCTCATACCATTCTGGAGACAGGTCCCTTCTGCAACCTATACAATTTGATAGAACTATGCTTTTAAAATTGCTTTACAGAAGAAAATATGGCTGAGCAGTGAAAATTACTTGAATTTCATGTGATGATTTAATAACCGTTGAATTCTGGTTTTTCTTGGTTATTTAGGGCATACTTAATTTCCGAATATCAGTCTGCACATGAACCAAGTTTGTGCTATTTAGACATTTATTTGGTTTACGAATAAACAGTGACTGTCTGCATTTTTTCAACTTTCAACGACAGCGTATAAGGATCTTGATGCTTTGAAATGCTTGTTTATCTAAAAGAATTCGTGTTTGTTTATTGAACTTTCTTCACTTCAGCATATTTCTCGGTAGATAGGATAAGATTTAACTGATGGTTTGTTGAGCATTTTGATTTTGAAGGCTTCCACACATGTCATGACATGGAGAACTTAATTAGAATTTGAGGAATTCATTGGCACGATTAGTAATTATCCTAAATAATGACTGAAACACTTAGAAGCAAATGATCGTGGAGTCAATTAATCTAACTTTCTATGTATTAAGGTCAATCCTATTCAAACATTTATTACCATGATATGATATTCTTTCTTCTCTCCAAAAAATCACCACGTACTCATTTTGTAATAACTAAGGCACAAAGTTTATTCCTTTGATGACATTGAATTGCCACCAATGACAGTTTATACTCAATTGATCCAAACTAATACGTTTCTTTTTAGGGGACTCTAAAGGCATTTTCTCAGGCAAATTTTCTCATAGCTGTCGTATCATGTTGGGATATGGGTCATGAAACCCTCGGTTGAGTCCTATTATTTTGTTGTTCTTTCGTTTAGGATGCTAAACTACACATTATTTTGTGGTGGGTTCCTTGTATCTTATTATTGTTTCATGGCAGATCAAACACGACTTGATTTTGAAGCCAAAAAATTGCAAAGCTACGTAAAGGAGAAATCCTTGTTTATATCAGAGAAAGGTGCCCTTGCTGACAAGATCAATCCTGGTGTGCTCAGATCTTTAGTAACCTTAACTGATAAATCAAAGTAAGTTATGTTATGGTATTTTTGGCATACCTCTTTTCTAATCAGTCTGCATTAGTTCTGAGATTTAATTATATATTTAAATAATTGACCGAACATAGTCTTCTCCTTTTGAGTGACAGTTGCTAAGGACCTGGTATTGAGGTGAGGTGGCTTTAATGCCATAGTTGCCATGGAAAAAATGTTGTAGATAGTGTATGGTAATATGATTTTCAAATAACAATTTTGACAAAAATGGAAAAGATATTATAGGTTTTTCATCATACAAGTATAGGATAAAATCAAATTAGCTTCCAAATCACAGTTGCAAGTGTTTACCAAACACTAGTGCTGTAGCTTGGCCAACCACAATAGCAAATAGGGCCTAGATCCATGTTTTCCATTTTGGCATTTTATAATTTCAGGAATTTTCCCCCTATATATGCAATTTACGGGGCCCTGACTGCAGAATTTATCTTCATTTATTAATTGAGGATGATGAACGTGCTAAGAACTGTTGTGTGTATATTTTTTCTTTTTAACTAACAGGTCTGTTGTCTGCTTTTGCTGTTTTTTCTCACGCTCACTTATTGTTTACGCCTGTCGAAAACTCATATATGCATTTGTCTTGACGTTCTAAACTGAAGAAAAAAGAAATGAGCTTGCCATGTTTTTGGATTGTAAGATATATGAAATTTTGTTACAGGCAAACTTATTAGTTCTGAATACCTGCTATGCTGAGAATGTCTGCTATATATAGCTCACGGTTTGGTTTTTTATTCTAGTCTTGGACTATTTTGTTCTAGTCGTGGACATTGAAGAAAACTCTCCTTTGTTCCTCCAAACATGCACGAAAAATTATGAGCACAGTTCAATATATAGTATATGTTTCATAGGATACATGTTTAGAACTCTGGTTTTATGGATTGGGTTTCTTATGCACCTAACTTCACTGTAAATGGATAGTTGGATACTGTGGTTATTTACAATAGGTTTTGGCTTTTCTCTTTTTCCTCAGCTTCTCATTTATTTTCTTCCTTCCCTCTGAAAGAAGTGTCAGAGGAGCTTTTTGTCAGTTTAGGGACCATTTAATTTTGTACTTTAACTGAAAGTAGGGAAGTTTCGCAGGGACTGATCAAACAGTTGTAGATACAGTGTAACATAGTTGTCTTATTGTTTTCATGTGGTCCTAATTCCTTATAATATTCACATGATCTAGATACCCTTTGAAAGTTGTTCTTCTTTTTTGTTTGACATATAAGCCTTTGCCCAAAACTGTGTGTGTCAAAATATCTAATCTTGCTTATGAAGCTTTGAGTTAAAAAAATTAAGTTTAGATCCAAATGGTGAACCACAAGTAAAATTAACTTTCAGTGGCTGTTCCACGGCTCTGCATTTTCCATGTTGTGCTTTTCCAGATGTTTTACAAAATGGCTTTTTAATCTGGACTTGCTTTATCATAAGATGACTTGTGTACTGTTGATCATCCGTAATTCATATCTACAAGAGATGATTGTGCACACCTTCGTATTGCAGATAAGAGGAATCTACTGCACTTGCCTTCCAATGAAGTCGCTGGCTAAAGCAGTGGAGATTTTCTATATTTCAACCGATTACAAGGATTGCAGCTATAATTGCGAGTGAATGGAATGTGCAACTTGGTTTTCCTGAGATGTGTCCTGAAACGTCGCAGTGATTTTAAGTTTAGGAATGATTCTTTGTAGAATGTAGTCATTGCTGCGCATTCTTGTGTGATTTAGTGTTAATGGAAGTGGAACTGAAAAAATAAATGCTTAAACTTTACAACTCGATTGATCCATCTTATCTTACAACAGTTATAGCAGAAGCACAAGCGTCACAGACCACTGAGTGGTAAATTTAATGCACTAGTAATGTATGCTTTAGCTTCCAAGTCTGTAAGCACGGCTTGGGATGTTGGGTTTTTGGTGCATTTTTGTAAATACAGATATGTTAATTTACTCCTCTGAACGCTTAGTTGCTCTGGTGTCTTTGAATTGATAAAGTTATGGGCTGCCGACAAGGCAAAACGATGGAGTCCAAATATAGAGCAAAGACCGTTTGGCTTCTCATACTTTTAACTGTAGATCGTTCAACAATTGAGAATAAAACGTACAACTATATGGATTATGTAATGGAAAAATAAGTTTTTCAGAACAAAATTTCCAATGGGGGGGGGGGGGGGCGGGCAATTCAGTCCATCTATTCTTCATTTTCAGCAAATTAATCTCCAATAAGCTGAATTGTCTGTGCGTTTTAATCTAAAAAGGTCGCGAGGAAAAAAAAAAAAAAAAAGAAAACCGACAGTTTGAAGTAAATTAGTTATTTCAATAAAAAAAATTAAATAAAATTTATGAGAGTCTGACTAAGTAATAGACATTCCGTACAGATGAGTCAACGTCTGTGTCAGCCTTTCACCAAATGCCACCATACTCCTACTGTACGCCTCTTTCCCCCCTCCCCCTCTGTTTTGTTTTGGACTTATTTGACTCGGTCTCTCCAGTTTCCCTCCGCACGCGACTTGCGGTACACAGTTTCTTATACTCGCCCTGCTTCACTTAAACCTGTTAAGAAGTTGGGGGGTACTTTTGTACTTACACCTCCCGGACCGAGCGAACGCGGAGAGTGTGCTGTACTACAAATACTAAAAAAAGTTGTGGCTCCAGATTTTTAAAAACACAAACTACTTGCAACGCAGAATAATACATCGTACATTGAAGATTTGATCGGCTTCACCTCCCCTGTCTCTTTTGTTATCATATGCCCCTCTCTTTTTACCTTAATCACAGGAATTGCCACTCTCGCAATTCTTCTCATTCCGACCCATGATGATGGTGATGGTGATGTCATGACCCCCATGACCAAAAGCATCTTATTGAGTTATGGACCCAATGCTTGCCATGGGCTTCAATTGTAATCTCCAAAAAAGGCTTTCAAGTCGTATGAACCGATGATCCTAGAGCTCGGAGTGCATGAATTTAATGATCAACAACAAATAATATCAGCATTCCTTTTGTAATGTGTAGCGAAAGCACAAAAATTCAAATTTGTCAATTCATTTCCGTTGTTTGATGCATCGTTTTTTTTTTCTGAATTTATAGTAAAATTAGAATAAGCAATCGAGCATGCATCTTTATTTTTCATGTTGAAACAAAAAAAAAAAAAAGTCACCAAAGGCAAAGGTTGCATGTATTAATTTTCAGCTGGAGAACTCTGCGATCTGCACCAACACACAAAAGTACTAAGGAAGTACATTTAATCTTGCACCGGTTAACAAATTAATGCGCTTGAAGAAAGCATGTGAATAGAAGAATAATCGAATGTGGAGGAGCTCACGATCTTCAAACCCCCAAGCGTGGTTTCATGTTTTTTTTTTTCCCCCCCTCTCCTTTTGATTCTATTTAATTTCTTGAAGAGCATAAACGTGATGAATTGACTAATAGTCAACGACTAAACTTAATTCTTTCAGTGTTCTCCTCACGGTAGCTAGACTATTTTATGTTTCGGTCAAATCACCGTTAACATGACGGAATCAAGAATTTTTTGCAGTGTTCGTTGGTTTATATGTACCGGGGCTAATTTCGCCTCACAATTTTGATTTTTTTTTTTTTTTTTTTTACTTTCGTTTAAAAGCGTTTATTTTCAGTAGATTTACGTACAGGCATAGGCCAAGAGTCAGAGGCCTATCAAATTAAGGACTGACTGACACACTATTTTATGATACACGTAACCAAAAAACTGACCACCGTTTAATAATGAAGTGATTTTTAAGTCCTGTCTCTTTCAGCGTTTGGATAACTTTCAAAATTTTGGTTTTCTTTTTCTTAATTTAAATAATAAAAGACAGGGTGAGAAGAAAACCAAGGCAGTGAAGAAATTCATGTAAAAATCCATGCCAATTGACATGCATGATGAGCCTTCTGAGCAACTGATTAAAAATTTTCAGTCCCGTGGGCCCCATTTATTTATTTTTATTTTATTTTGTTTCTTTTCTTTTAAAGAAGCAGAACTCGTGGCGTTAAACTGAAGGGAAACCAAAACTACACGCAGCAAGCATTTCTGACTACTGTTGCTATTCCTAACTAGTTGGACTAAAATTGATGAAGAAAAAAAGACACCTCATATGGGGGTAAATATGTAATTCCAACTAGTTTTTTTTTTTTAAAAAACTGGCCAATCACCTCTGCACAAGCCGCCTCCTCCTCATAACCCCAATTCCAAAGCAGGCTGTGAGTTGGAAGGATTTTAATTAAAGAGAGAATGGGCTAAAGAGAGGCGGAGTACAGGGCAAATTAAACGGTGGAGAAAGGAACAGTTAAATAAAACTCTGCAAGTGTTAAAAGCTAGGGTTTGGGAATTCGCATCCATCACTACTGCTACTTTCTTCTCCTTCACTGAGTTCCATACAGCAGCTACTGTTGCTGCTGCTGCTGCCGCCACCATAGGTGAGTGATTGAGTGAGATTTAACCGCTTAATTATCTAAAATCCCCCAAACAGCCAACATGTCTCAAAAAGCCATTCATGCTTCTCATACAGCGAAAACCAGCCAGGAAAATGCCTTCTTTTAGAGCATCTACTCAGAAAGAAAAAAAAAGCCACATCTTTTCTTTCCCTCTATAATCTAATCTCTCCTCAAAGCTGACACGCACACTTTCATTCCCTTCTCTCTCTCTCTCTCTCTCTCATACTTATTTTGTTCTTGCCCTCGGTCACAGATCACAAAAACAAAACAAAACAAAACAAATGGTGGATTACGAATGGGGAAACCCGTCAACAATAATGCTTACGGGAGATGAAGCGACTCAAGAACCAAACCAGAGCCGTCAGATTTTCGATCATTACACGACACAGGAGCCTTTTAGCCAACACAGTACAAACACTAACAACTACTTTCATCAACCCATCACTAGCACAACCCTGTACCACCACCATCACCAGCAGCAGCAGCCTCCTCCTCCTCCTCATCATCATCACCACCATCATCATAACAATAATAATAATAATAATAATAATAATAATAATAATGCTCACTCCCTTTTCTACCCACGCGCATACACCAGCGCGTCGTCTTACGCTCCCACCCACCACTCCATGCTCTCCATTGACGCCGCCTCTGGCGGTTACTTTATGATCCCAAAAACGGAAGAAGTTTCCAGACCAGTCGATAACTTTGCTTCGAGGATTGGGTTGAATTTGGGCGGAAGGACTTATTTCTCTTCAGCTGATGATGATTTTGTAAGCCGGCTTTACCGTCGGCCTAGACCGGGCGAAGCCGGTTCGGCTAACATTCCCAGGTGCCAAGCCGAGGGTTGCAGTGCCGATCTGACTCACGCTAAGCACTACCATCGCCGCCACAAGGTCTGTGAGTTTCACTCCAAGGCCGCAACCGTCATTGCTGCCGGATTGACTCAACGGTTCTGCCAGCAGTGCAGCAGGTTTTTGTTTATCATTTTACAAAAATACCCTCCCCATGCATTTCCACATTTCAGTTCATGGCTAGCTAATGGCATTAATTCTTACAATGATCCTGATTCCCGAGGGCATTTCTGTCCGTAATAGTTTCCGTTTACGTATTTAACAGAATATTAGAACTAATATTCCCCTCCCCTTCCCCTTCCCCTTCCCCTTACATGCATTTATATTCTCACGGTGACCGCAATTTGTGTATTATAAATAATCGAAAGTCCTTATTCCATTCTGGTGAAGAGGGCTGTCGTGGGATTACAAAAATGACGGAAACGTCCCTCCAATTATGGTGCGGAACTAATGATTGGTGGTCCGTACATGGGGAAATCCCGAGGGTAGTCTCGTCTGTGAAATTTAACTTGATATTGTCGCCACACTTTCCATTTACGTATACCGTTCTTTTTGCTTCACATAGCATTGTTGATAAATGGTAAATTGATTTAAACTAATTCTTTGAGTTTTGATGTTTGGAAATGAAAACAGATTCCATCTTCTCTCTGAATTCGATAATGGAAAACGAAGTTGCAGAAAGAGACTAGCTGATCACAATCGTCGCAGGCGAAAATCACAGCAACAGCCCACTACTACTACTACTATTCAAGATAACCAAAAGACCCAGCTTGAACCCGAGATTCTCGCAAGTAAACCCTAATCATAAACTTGCTACGTCCATTATTGCATGGTTTAATTAACTAATTGTTATACCTGTTAAGGAAAAAAGGCCAAAAAAAAAAAAGTTCTCTAATAATGCTTTTTTTCTTTTTTAAATGGGAATAATAGAGTCGCCTCCAGATTCAGGAGCTCACTCGTCGTCGTCAGTGACGGTTGCTGTGTCACCGCCGAGAATTTCATTGGATTGTTTCAGGCAAAAACCTTCCCAAGCGACTGCTTCGACTTCAGCAGGCTCACTTTTTTTCTCGAGTGGGTAACCAATATCACTGGGAGTATTTATTTTAGCTAGCCAGCTTTTGATTAATAACGTAGTGATTAGTGAACTGAACTACTGTCTACCTTTTTCTTTTTTCTTTTTTAAGCTCTCAATGTTAGTTTACTCGTAAATTGGTGCTAGAAATTGCATCATAATGAACTAATCATGGAGCATCATGCTATTGCTAATATATTTTACTTTTGCTGGAAAATGTTGCTGCCAATTTTGCGCATTTTGTGATTTTATTTGTTCAACTGTTTCCTATTCATCACTGCGTTGGGGAATTTTCCAATACAAGGGGTCTGTTTGGTTGTAGGGATAGTGCTGATAGGCACGGGCGTGCAGGTTTTTATTCATTTTGGGAATTGCATTATTGAGGATTTGTCCGGCCCTGAGATTTTCCAGGAAAATGCAGTAAAATTTTATATTGTAAAAAGATGAAAATGACCACGTACGTCATACGAATTATCAGGGAAAGAAATTGAAGCAGTCTTGCTGCTGTGGTGCTGTCTCCCTTATGGAGGCTGTACTAAGCAAAGTCATTATTGAAAGAATCAAATCAATCAGATGGGCCCAATAATCTTAATTAATTTAATTTCTGCATTTCAAAACGGTATGCGCGTGGCTGTTTTTCTTTTCTTAGTTTGAGATTTGATAGTTAATAGATAGGACCCTTCCTGGTTGATTAAAATATCTCCGACCTTGGTGGGTGTATCTTAATTTGAATACTTACTATTCGATTTACGGGTTCAATTAATTATTTAGGTAGTACTTAATTACCGCTCTAAAGGTCTACCACTTCGTTAAATATACAGGAGAGTGGTAATAGTAATGATGATTTAAGGACACAATTAAACAATTATAATTAGCTTAATAGCTTCGTGTATTCAACCATGTGAAATGTATGCATAACTTCAACTCGCCAAAACTTACCTAAATTTTTGTGCATCTTAAATACAGTAGGGGGGGACTTTATATTCTTAACGTTGTTAGATCTTCAAATGATACCAATATGAGGTGACTAATATAATATTTTATATAAGTGACCTAAGATTAAAACCAAATTACTTCTTTGGGAAGAAGTTTTTGATCCTACTGAAACTACTGCGTCATTAACCAACCATCTACTAATTAGGAGACACCTTGAGAAAATTTAGAATATATTAAAAATACTATGTTAGTCATACAACCGGTAAATGATGGTATGATATGTGTACATTTATTTAAAAAATCATCATGCAAGTAGTGATTATATTAAATTTAATTACGCATGTCATACATGTATCAATTAATTGTAATGCATAAGAGGTACTCTAAAATTTCTCGGACACCACATATATTCTTATTCATTCATGTTGGGAGCGGAGGTCCTTATCAACTAAAGAACTATGGAGATGAGATATAGTTACACTCCTCGAACTGCACGCAGACATATGAAAGTGAAGACGATATATAAGTACAAATTAATAGCTAATGGAGATGCATGCATTATGAATTAATTGCTTGCTCTCTTTATCAAATGCATGCAAAGTGCCAGTCACGTCAAGACCTAAGAGAAAGTTACACTCTTTGTCCCGGTAATGATGATTGATGATTTTAAAATGTGATACTGAGGGATCTTACGTCTGTTTCTTCTTTTACAATTGATCCGGCCCTTTTTGCTAGTTCTTGAAAAATATTCATTGTGGTTGCTTATTAGGAAGCCTCTTTGCAGCTTCGAGGAAATTGAGCAGTGGGTCCTTTCGTTTCAATTTCTTGTGTGTCCACATTTGAGTTAATTCTCAATGTTTGCTAGCTCTTTGATTGACAAAAAGCCATTATATATAGATTAAAAATAGTCTAAATTTTTCTTTAATTAGTGCCCAATATTCGGGGGTGGAGTGTGAAATTGGCCATGACGTGTAAAATACAACTTCTGTGAATACCAAAAAGTTTACAAGGAACCTAATTTATTTTTTTATTTTTATTTTTGAATTTTACTCTCACAACTGTATACGTAGACTCTCCACCTCATAAGAAGGTGAAAATGTGTCAACCAACTTATTAATCCTTTAATCCTCACACATTGATTTCATTGGATGCATCTGCCGGGCAATTCTTGGACTAGATGCCTTGTTTGTAATTTTAGCATGATAAATTTGACAATGATAAAATTTTATCAAATTTTGAATCACCTTGTGCTTGCATTAGACCCATCAACCTTCTACATAATATTATTTTGGTGTCACATAACAGTGTATAAAAATTGGGTCAGAAATAGAATTGTACATGACCCACATAATTTACGACTCAAAAACTTTAGCTAGGGAGGCTCTTAGGAACCCTTCCTCTTTCAGGGCGAAATCTTTATTTCTTTAACTTGAAAAATGAAAATAATTTTTCGCTTTTGTAACTACTGTACTTGGCAAGACCCAAAAAACTGATTGGTTAAAAGTTAAATTTTACAAGGGATGTGGATATTAAAGCTCGTCTAAATATATAAATGTTGCAATGTTTTCTGATAACGCATTGAAAAACGATCTACGTAGGTGAAATGCTGGAAACCCCACCTCAGTCGTTATAACTATCAACTAATGTTCGGAGAAAGGTGTCTTTATTTCTTGCACTTTGGATCTTAAAGAGTTATGTCCGGCCCCTTACCCTGAGCAAGAAGGCAACTCTAGATAGGCACGAAAGGAGAATTTGCATGGAGACTCTCCTTATGGTGTTTTTTCTTTTATATGTTTTTATGCATAAATTAAAAATGTAAATTTCATAGCTAGGTATGGATTAAGGGAAAAGAAAAGAAAGAGACATTTTTTTCTTAATGAAATTGGCCTGTAAAATCTATCGAGATTTTGAAACCCTAATACATCCGTATCATAAATTCGGAGAGTTAGTTGGGACGTGGAAAGAAAGAAAAGTGGTCCAAACAATCAAATAAAGATCGAAGAATGAGGGAAGGGCGACGATGAAACTGAATTAAATAAATAAAAACCCGAAGCTTTTTCTTAATCTTAAGACAAAGGTATGAAAGGTACGAATGACTCATTGACTACATGCAACACTTACCTCAGTTCCCCATTTCCAGTTTCGGCCTTTTTTTTTTTTTGGTTGGGGGGCAAATCCCTAAAATTTTACATTTTCTTTTTTTTGACATTAAATTTTTACATTTTCTTAGATAAGGACAAAGTTTGCTAAATACTTCCACCCGCGGAATGATCAAAGTACTCTTAGAAATAAAATAACGAAATTTGGCATTCTAATGAGTATTGCTAAATGTCCAAATTACCCTTAGACTGATGAATTTAAAATATTCATAATGGTGGAAGGGAATGTAAATTTATGCTAAAGAGTACTGTGGCCACTCCAGCACAGACCACAGAGACAGACAGGGACCGCCTTGAAACAAATGACCAAACTATTTCACAACTTGCGAAGCTGCAAAAAGATGAAGGAGTTGCATGATAGATAAAAGTTAACGCCATTTTGTTTTCATTCGAGCGTGGGTCCCAGAAATGACATCTTTTTCATCTCAATTACTACCAGGCCTAACCCTCCGAACAGATCATCATCATCATCATGACACTTTGTGAAGGAAATTGGACGGGCCCATATTCTTTAAATGCAACTACTAACTCGACTGCAGCTGTTGATGGAGAAATACTTTTCAAGGCCCTGCACGTGGTGAGCTTTCTTTATGGTAACAGAGAAGTTTGTGGGCCCGGCATCCGATATGGGTTGATTCGGAGTTGCAGGTTCACGGGCCACGAACGTGATCAATTGATCATTCACTCATACTCACACACTTATTGTCCTTCGTGGGGACTTCGCCAACAATTTTGATTTCGTCGGCAGTTGTTGTTGCTACCCTTAATGTGCGACTCGTGAGAGATCTTTCTCTTCTTCTTCTTCTTCCTTTTTTTTTTTTTTCTATTTTTTGCTTTCTTTTTTCTTTGACAAATTTAAAGAAGCTTCGTATTAATTTTCAATTTCCTCCTATGGTTTGCATTGAATTGAAGCTAATATTAGACCGACCCAAATACTACTTTTGAGAAACTACTTGGCTCTTTTCTTTTTGTTTGGAAAATGAGAGACTACTCAACATAAAAACTGAACTTGAATGTGTTCAGAGAATAGTATTTTATTTTTGTTTAATATTTTAGCTCACGTGCAAGTCCTATTATTTAAGCTTTTAAATTATTATTTTTTTAACACAAATTAAATTCACAAAGAGTGGATTGATACCTTTGTATTGATCTATAACATTGTTGAATTTTATCTCATATTAATTATTGTAGAAGAGTCACTTGAGCCTATAAGTAAGATAGTTTTTTTACCCAATAAATTAATCTTTTAGGTTGAATACATAAAAGTTATGGCATTAACCTCTCAATTAAAACAAATCTAAAAGAACATGTGAATTTGAGATGTTAAAGAATCTTTAATATGTATTGATATTTGGCCCCTTCCCTTCAAAATTAAACTCTTAGTTCAGCCAAAAGATCGTCTCTCATCTTTTGGCCTCTATTTATAGACAATAAGATGTAAGTTTGGTGGGAATTTCATTTCAAATCTAAATCCCACCTTCTATTTTTCATGTTCAACTTACGTTGTTGGATTTGGTACCCATTTTTTGTATGTATCGAAATTTGTTTGCACGTGATTTCATTAGTAACCAGTGTTGCTAATTATAGGAGCTTCTAGATCAATCATCAATAATTTTCTCTGGACCTTTCACACAAATCATCCGATGGATATTGAGTTCAAATCTAAGATTGAACATAATTCACGTCCGATATTAATTTACGATCCAAAATTAATACGACCAAATTTTGCAATGGTCTTTAATCTAAGACCAACATAAAATACATATGATTTGTGAATTAATGATTTTTAATGGACATGTGGCGCAGGTTAAGTGTTTTCTAGCACTTACAATGTTGTTGGATCAACTGTTTGCATATAGAATTTCTTAATATTTTATCTCTATTTTCTGTGAACTTGAAAGGTATGTTCGGCTGGTACCCAAAGGATAAAGTTACTCTCAAAGCTATTCCTTTTGAATTGTATAATTATCCGTCAACGTAATTTAGGAAATTATAATTATAAGTCTCAATTAATAAAGGAAAATAGATTGATAGTTTGGTAGTACATTGAATCAAATATTAATGAAGCCTGTACAGTCTTTCTCCAATAGGTTTTGAAAGCAGTTACCCACCTACTCGTTATCGGAGGCAGAATAATTGTGGATGGTCATACGTTAACAAGCACATTAACTAAATTATCAGGAGAGTCGATTTACAAATCAAAATATAAGTCATTTGGAACTTCCAATATAATTATTTACTTGCAGTTGAAGATGATGGGTCCAAGCTATAATATCTTTTTAAGCAGACACTTGCATGTGCGTTCATATGCTGAAATTTCTCCATGAAACATTGCAAGTACTCCGTGAACCCATTGTCAGATATTCAGAATATATTGATCTCAATCAGCCACATCACATAATTTTACATTCGATCAACCTTTTTCCCCCTTTATATCAAGATGGATTACCATAATAAAATTGCATCAATTCCTGATGCGCAAGCTACCTGTGCTTTTCAAAGTGAAAGAACACAGCTAGTTGCCCGTAAATAAAAGAGATGCAAATTTATCACACGATCGTTTCGGCGGCATGGAGAATTAATGGGCACCCGTAATTATCTGTTGATTCCACTTTCAATGGCAATGCAGAGCCATAACTGATTTGCTAAACTGTTGGCTTCCGAAACTTTGAAATTAACATGAAAGTACCCAAAGTCATGTAAAAAGGGATCATTCTATTTTCAGTTTAAAAGTGCGTCGTCCGATCAACTTTTGATTTTGTGGCCATGCAGGAGGCCCTTAATAGATGCTGCAGGTATGGGCCTAGCATATTTTCAACACTGTAAAACATAAAGAAGCCTTTAAGATGAATGTAACTAATTTTCTCACCTAAACAATTTTAATTTGCGCACTTCACAGCTTTGAATTCAAATGGACCTATTTTGCATCGAATCACCTAGTTAATTTCTACTTCCTGCAGGTTTTTAGCGTTGTGTCTGTGAAAATTCTCAATGCCCCGTCCATGCATTCTTAAAAATCAGGACAATTTTTCTTTTTTCTTTTTTTTTTTTGAAGACTTTTTTCGCAGAACTAACAAACTAGGGTGTTTACGCCTGTTATAAACTTAAAAATTATTATATCAGCGAGTTCGGCAGAAAAGGGCTTGGAATCTTGCACTGCCACAATGAAGAGATCACCATGAAAATTGCATCAGTAAATTGACTTTTTCATAAAAGTTACTTAGCCATTATTGGATGAGAAAAAAGTTATTGTTCTCATTGAAATGATGAACTAATTAATACAGTTCTACAACACTTTTTTTTTTTGAAGGGAAAGTAGAGCTTTCCAGTTCTACAACAATTAGCCACACAATAAGCTACCTAGAAAGAGTGTAATTCTCTTCATCAAATGTACAAAATAAATCAAAATTATGGCAAATCCACAAGAACTCAATATGCAAAAATTATTTTTTCAAACTAGATGGTCACCTTCCAGGGAGCTCCAAATTTCAGATTCTTCTTCTTCATCTTTAGTTTTTCCCCTCACTGACAAGAACCCCAAATCTTCAGTGGGTCCTTGCATTAGGTCTAGAGTGACATGTGTGTTAGTTTGTTGGTATCGGCCCCAGTTATGCTGCTCAGTTAACATCTGGTATTGATGGCTGCTTGTCATAGAGGTGGAGCAGACCGTTTGGGTCTCCCCGTCATTTGCAAGATGTAAATGCCAATCACGGCCGTCAAGTATGAGATGCCGAGCAACAATGGCTGCACGGTTTTCAGCTATAAGCTCACGCAATGCAGCACTGCATCTTGAAGAGAGGTCGGATGAAGAAGCCCACGATTCAGCCTTTGATGACAGAAGAGAGAGAGCACGTCCTGTTGGCGATGGAAATGGAAATCTCCCAGTCATCAACTCGTTTACTGTTATTAGACAAATAAATTTACTTCTTGATCAGCTTTCTGAGATCACAATAGTATTGAATTATTGAGCCAATGCTTTTCACAGGTAAGTATTTTTAAGATAGAACAATGTAATATTACTAAAGATGGAATCAAACTAAACAAACATTTAATTTACACACTTCATGCTTATTTGTCATTTTGGATCAAAATCTTGATCTTGTTTTAATGTATGAGCTAATCTATCATAAATGCCAAGTACCTTTATAAGTTGCTTGTGATGGACACAGATGAATAGTGGAGAACAAGTTAAGAAATCCTTCTAGTACACATTATATGAGGGGAACATTTTGTCTAGCCACTAAAGAGATTACAGTGTTACCGAATATACAAACATGTGGAAATGAAAGTAAAAGAAAAATCGGATGAGGTAAACTTGATGTATATCTAATTTTGCTATTCGGTGTATAATTGAATAAATTTAAAAGCTAAAATAAGAGAAGATGCCAACAACAAAAAGAAAGATTGAACGAACAAATGTCGCTAAATCTATATATTTCCAAAATTCGCAAAATCTGGCTCACAGTAATTAACTTCTTAATATAGACTCTAATGCCTGAAGCTGATTGTAAGTGGGCAACCAAATCAAAGACAAATATATCCTCTCATAAAATCTTCAATACTGTGAGAATGTGATTTTAAAGAATTTGAAAAGAACTAGAATCCCTCTAGGAGCCCCTTTAAGTTGTGCAAGTTGAGTTCTATTAACAGGATGATTATAAATTGTCGTCAAAGTAAAATCTTACAGGATCCTCTACCTTCACAACTGAACAAACTGGAACGATACAGCTACAAAAATTTCAATTTCATATTACTACAATTACAATTTAATTTTCCTGTTTCTGCATCTATAAGTTCACTGCTATCAATTGACTTAAACATAATAGGAAATGTATAGATTAATGGGACACTAATAGATTTTGATATTACTTTGCCTCTATTCATCTCCTAGTATCACAAGCGCTTCTATTATTATTATTTTTTCAAATAATTCTCAATAAAGAGAGGCAAATTTATAAACCTGGAAAAGTTAATGATCCATTTCATGTAAATTGCTAATTTTAATAGAACTAATGTTTATTATAAGAAAGGTCAGGTGATTCAAATAACCACATGTTTCTTTTCATTATTACAAAAAATGTGGATATTTTAATTTTAGTCCCTGAAAAATCCTTGGAAAGGATCAAAGGATGGAAAAAATTAAAGAGAAAACTATTCAAATATGAAACTTGGGAATCAATAATCGAAAAATTGATTATTTATTTCTAGGAGACAAACTCTTTGTGACTGCCTAATTTAGAGATAATTAATATTAAAATTAACAAAATTTTCAAAAGAAACTGGAACATCCCGAGATATAAACCCAAACCCATGTGCACGTTGGAAAAGCACAATAATAATCCCTTGTTACTAAGATTTTAAAGATTAATTAATATAAATAAGATAAATTTCGTTTTTATTTATTATGAATAAGATGACTAAATTTATTTAAAGAAAGAAAATATTAAAAAAAGAACAAGTACCATAATTTGAAATTTAATTAATTAATCAATGTAAACAGTTAATTGATAATTAATTTTAATATTAATTGATAACCAATTATTAAATTGATTGACAAAATTAACACAATCAATCTTGGCGATTAATTATCTTTATCATTCTCTTTATCTTCATTCTTATCAAGCAAGTTAACGTTTTAATAGTAATAATCATACAGCCACATGCAACTTATGCCAGGAAAAAAGAATTAAAAAGACTTCACAAGAACCGATTGAAATTTTGAACACAAGAAAAGAATAATTAATAAAATTAAACAAAAAAGGTACCTTGAGAAGAGTTCCTTGAAAGAGAATCGTGAGAGCTCTTTCTTCTACGCTCATTGTGGCCGGCCAGTCTCCTTCTGCAACTCCTCTTCGAGTCGTCAAATTCTGACACCACATGAAATCTATACATGCATGATCCGCATTAATTACCAAAAATGCAATCATAAAGATCATTTCGAATCTTTAAAATAGCAAATTTTCCTTAAAAAAAAGATATTAAAAACTAAAAAAGGGGGAACAAATCAAAGGATTTACTGAACAGTAGTTGAAAGATTTCAAAAATTGAAACGACCCAGAAGTGAAGAGATATGACAAAAGTTACCTGCTACACTGTTGACAGAACCGCTGCTCTAACCCCAGAACCTTAACCTTTGGAGCCTTAGAGTGCACTTCACAAACTTTATGCCTTCTGTGATAATCCTTGGCGTTGAACAGAGGCACGTGGCACCCTTCAACTTGACATCTAGGCACCGTAGCCGTGGAGGTCACCAGAACGGGAGAAAACGAGGAGGGACCCACACCACCACCACCAGCACTGGCAAATGTATAGTAGGGTTTCCCCTTTTTGACCATTGAAAATCCTCGGTCGCCTATTGACGTTGCTGTAGCATCCTCGAAGTAGTGCCTCTTTCCGAGTTTCAAACACATGAGGTGTGGATCAGGGTGCAAGTTTGACCCATCACCGGCGTAAAGAGACTGGCTGTGGGGAAACATGAGCGCATGTGCTGCATTTCCTTCTGATGTGTGCGTGGTGCTTGTTATCTCCGCCGTAGCGAACAAGCTGCTACTGTTACCCAAATCAAACCTTGAGTGATTGTTAAGCGCCCACATATTTTCCCAGGCAAGGTTGTTACTGTTATTATTATTACTATTACCGGTATCCTCTCTAATGAAGATGTTCCCGCCAATTTCCATTTCTCTCTAAAAGTGCTTGTTAATTTACGGTTCGATTGGATAGATTAGCTCGAGCTTTGCTGCTTTTGTGCATACTAGCAGTAAGATATTTTGCTGATTGCTAGTAGCTATTTAATTTAAGAGGCTAAGAGTAAAGTAAGCTGCAGCTTACAGTGAGCTAGCTTAGCTAGGGTGACTAGAGAGTAGGGACAGGAAGTGGCACGTGCGACTGGAATAAAGCACGTGCGAAATTGCATGTTAATTTACTGATTGATTTTTGAAGAATCAGCTTTCGCCTTCGAGGCTGTGAGGTGCAATTAGTAAGAGAGAGAGAGTGCGTGGGCGTGATGATAAGGCTAGAGAGAATCGGTTAGGCTAACAGAAGAGAGACTCAGACTCCATTACACTGTTTTTTTCTTTTTTACTTTTGGGGTTTTGTTATTCTTTAATGCTAAAGGTTTTGTGTCTATCATATATAACAGAAGCCATATGCACGCGCAGTTAACAGGTCGTGTGCTACACTGTCTCATTGCTGTTAATTTGCATGCATGTTTCACGTAAAATTTCGGACGAATGTCGAATTTTATGTCTCGACGGTTACGTTCTACTTATCTTGCATGTGAGGGTAAATATTCTCCCTACAAGTCCGAAATCTATACACAATTACAATCGCTTGGGATTGGCCACACAATTGTAGTTTCTTCATAATATTCGAATTTTCTAATTTATTATTGCACATTTAGATCGCTTCTATGTTACGATTACTAATTGGTAATCAGAACGAGTATGAATTGAAGTGAAGAATAGAAACACAACAAGTTATATACTTAAATTGTAATAATCAAAATCGAAGTAGATTGTTCTTATTAATGTGTTTACTTTGTTTTAGAATCAAAATTGATTATTTTTAATTATTAAAATACCCTAAGCTGTTATTATTATTATTATTATTATTATTGTTGTTGTTGTCGTCGTCGTCGTCGTTAATAATAATAATAATAACATTAATAATAATAATAATAATAATAATATATGTGACAATAATAATAACAACAACAACAAAAATAACATTATTTTTTACTAATCGATCGGCAAGCGGAGTAGCTAGACAATCGACAAGTAACAATCGATGTGTACTGTACACGATTGGCAGTGATCAGTGGCACAAGGCTGATGATTTGTATTGGTGCAAGGATCTGTTGTGTTTCACATGATCTACATACGACGGTGATGCACGACGACCGGATCTGCTGCATTCAATAACATGCGGTGGTCATGGCTTTTATTCCCATCGACGAGGCTGCCAATCGACCATGACTGCTATGCTCTTTTTTTTTTTTAAATTAAGAATAAAATTGAGTTTATAAATTCCTTTGAGGGGTAAAATTGTCAGTTGTGAGAATGAGAGTCTGATCTTAAGATTTAGACTCTCATTTTCTATTCTCGTGCTGTTATGGTTCCTTGATTTTGATTTTATAAAGTAAATATGGTTAATTATTCGATTCTAAATTTCTATTCTGCAATTTATTGAAAAGTAATCGCATCATTAATTTAAAGTTTTAAACTCTGGTCTGGGCCCATCAGCCGAGCATCGTTAAATGTCAGCCTTCGTGTCCGGATTATATATAAGTTTTATTATTATTATTATTTTTACAAGTGAGTCCATTCTTCATTTAAAGCAAACACAGACTGTAAAGTATTTGTATACAGTCATCAATTCGGCCAAGCCATACACGTGTCTCGAAACGGGCACCACTAAAAGGTGGATGCATATCAGCCTTTAAACTATAGCAAGAATTGACCAGGTTGACTTGATCGTGACCACTCCTTAGCTTTCCCTGTTTTCTTTTGAATTGTTTTAATTTATTTTATTCCCACTGGTGGCGGGAGGGATACTTAAAAAAATATTTAGTAAGATATTTATCTTTATTTTTAATTATTAGAGAAAAAAATAAATTATTTAAATCACTAACGTGAAGGACCCAAACCAGTGCCCACAATGTCATTAATGGGGCAGCAGCTGCCACCAAAGTCTTGGCGGCCTTTGCTTTGATCGGTAAGAAACTGCGGTTGGCGTGACATTTTCTGCAAATTAAGTGGAACCACCGGTGAACGCTAAAACCGAGACCGGGCAACAATAAGCAAAAAGTCATGCTTCCCTAATTTTGAATAAAATGAAATCATTGGGAACTAAGATAATTTTAAACATTCAAATATTTTATCTTTTTTTGACAATTTTAATAATTTACAAGTTTATTTATTATACTATTGTCATTTTTTTTTTTGTTAAACATATACTTTTTACTAAGAGTTTGGTTAGTAAACTATTTGATATTCGTGTTTTTCTATTTTATCAACATTAAAAAAAATTATAATAAATGTACAAATTAGCCTGAGCTGAAAAAAGAGTTTTGGGCCGCCCCAGTCCGTTGTGGTTAAAAAATGTAATATGATAATAGGACCTGACACTGATGGGCACTCGTCGATGTCAACGACTTCTTGCATAGTTGTTAAAGAGGAAAAATGGGAAGCCTTGTTGTAATTAATTAAAAAAGAAAAATCGAACTATTGATCAGATATTCTGAAGCAAATTCGATTATTTATTTATAGGCTCCAAAGTTCAGATAAAGGCTGCATTTTTTTTTTCCTATTGCTGACCCTTCTCTGGTGTGCCATAAAGATGTATCATTAAAAGACTGAGATCGATATTGTTTTGTCACTGGGTATCCAAAGAAACGTAGGACCCGTAATTAATTAAAGGACTGCCACGTGTACGGCTATTGTTATCCAACTTTATGTTGGGCATCTTTGGTTCATAGTTAGTACAGTGTCGAAGACAGGAAGCCATTATTGAAATAAATTAAGTAATGCTACAAAAAAGTTTAGAACACAAAACAATAGAGTTCCTGAAAAGCAGGGAAAAAACTTTCACTTTGTACTTGGTTTAGTGGGAGTTTGACACGCGTACGTCAGTTCTCTTCCCCCCCGTACTCAACAGAACTCCTTGAGCCAACTCAGAGACATGGCAAGTCTGAGACTACATTGTTTCTTTTAATGAAACACGTTGCAAGATTACAAACAAAAGAAAAATGAAGGAAGGATACGGGAGGAGGGGACCGTTTTTCTTTTTTCGCTATTTTTTTTTTTTTTTTTTTTTGGGATTTTTGATTTGGGACCATTTTTACATTCTCATTTGCTCATGATGCCAGAGCTTTAGATCCCTAGCTAGATTTTAAAAAGGAAAAATTATTGGGTAATTCATTTAACTTGAAGCTAACCTATAGGGCATTGAATAAAAATTGAAAAAATAAGAATGACTACTGTAGAATACTCTCATCCTCACTTTCAAAATCTCAAAGGTTTCTTAGTCTTTTTTTTTTTTTTTTTTGTGTTATTGACTCTTCAAGTTTTTATTCACGTCACCCAATTTATCCAAAATTATATACAATATTGTAAAACTTAGGGTGTTACACTGTCAACAAAGCAAAACTTCGAAGTTCAACATAAAAAAATTACAAATTTTCAGTAGAGAGTGAAGGTGTTCTACCAAACAAAAAAGGCTGGTTACTGCTTCTTTGATTTGGAACTAACAAGAAACAACAGTGGTTAATTTTGTTTAGCTTTGTTACATAGAAATTAGTAATTTTAGGTAATATACAGTTGATTATATTTCACAACTCACAAGGCTATAGTTAAAAATGAATATATGTATATATGGGGTGTCGATTCAAGAAGTCCAATCAAGCTGAGTCAAGATGGGGCCAATTTCACTGCACGTCTCTCTGTCTCTGTGAATTTATTCACAAAGGAAGCAAAGTGTACAACTGGATTTCAACCATCAATGGGGCCTCGTCTTTACTGTCGACCTCCATCAAAGAAAACAAATGCATCAATAATTCACACATTGAATGTAGCTTTTGTTGCTTCAGCTTTCATACTTCCACGAAATTTCTGCTTTTAACAACTCAACTCTCTTGGGGCCATCCAATAATGTAAGCATTTTAAAGCTCAACTTTTACAATGCATGGTTAAAAGGTTTAATAACGATTTGTTCATCATGGAGACATGAAGTGCGCATGCTGCATGCAGTGATGCAGGTTTACTTGTTTCGGGGGCTGGCTAGTGGCAACAATGTTTTACGTAGCTGGGTCGGTATCAATATCGATTGTGGGCCTCTTATAGCTTGAATTCCACACATTTAGGCCCAAAGTCTTTCAATGATTTAAGAAAAGAAATTTTTGTTCCCCTGCTTCTTGTTTTTCTTCCTTTTGTAATGATTCCGGTCCCTGGCTGAGATTCAGATTATGCTTTAGTTTTCTATTTGATTTACCTTTATGATGGGACAACACATTATTTGTAATTTTATTAGTTTTTACATAAAATTTCAATAGGTGAACTCTCTTAAGTGGAAACATGAGATTTTGAATTCAAAACCAGTCACATGGTTGAGCAGAAAATTAGGTTAGTATTGGGCTATAAATAAAAAGTTAAAGTTTATTGTGGTTGTCATGACATGAGTTTAAAAAGTATAGTTTATGCGTTTGCTAAATTTTATTACGAAAGTGTTGTTTTATTATATAATGATCAAAATAGATATAAGTTTTAATTGTTTTTTATTTTTAAACTACATTTAATAAATTATTTAGACATATCTTTTTTTTCTTAAATATGTAATATAGATTAAACTTTAAAAGTCATAGTTATGAAATTAGAATATGAACTTATTGAATCAAAATTAGAGAGAATGTACGTGATTATAGCGGTAATATAATATCTAATAATTTATATATAAGTGTTTTATGGATAAGTGAAATACAATTGTTTTTTTATTAAACTATAGGGTTATAATATGAAGGGAAATTATCATTTGTATACCCTTAGTTTACTCCATTATCAAAAATACTACAACACTTTGAGGGTGTATCAATCGTCCACCCTAAGTTGACAAAATGTATCAGCTGACCACCAAACCGTTAGTTGCCGTTTAAGTATGATGGCGTCAGAAGGGTAATTTGGTCTTTTCATATGATACAAGTGATAATTGCAGGTATACAAGTGATAAAAAGAGAATTTAAGAATATACAAGTGATAATTTTCAAGGGTAAAACCGTCAATTTACTGTAATTCCGTTAACTTTCAAACGGCAACTAACAGTTTGGTGGTCGGCTGATACATTTTGTCAATTAAGGGTGGACGATTGATACACCCTCAAAGTGTTGTAGTATTTTTTATAACAGAGCAAATATAGGGTATACGAATGATAATTTTCCTAATATGAATTTTAAAAAGGTGTGGTAACTTATTCAATAAGTTGTTTATGAAAAGCAACTCCCTATATACTTTTAAAGGTTGCTAACAAAATGTAAAAAATTATTAAATAAGTTGTTTTTACAAAATTTAACAAACATCATTTTTATTAAAAAAATTTGAAATAAACAGTTTATTTAATTTCAACCGCACTCCCAAATTGACCCTTTGTGTCCTAGTTATGGCTATGACTCTACTCTCCTTCCAATTGGATAGGGGTGGATAATTATTTGAATATTATTATAGTAGATATATTTTATTTTAAAACGACCATGGAATTGGTCGAAGATATATTCATTATTAAGTATATTAGTATTCTAATTGAAAAAAAAAATAGAAAGGTAAGATAACTAGATAAAGACAAAGGATTTTTTTTTTTTAATCTCTTCACTTGTTAAATTGAAAAGAAGAAAAATGAGTATAACCTAGATTGTTGAAACTACACAAAATTTCCATAATATTTTAAGTCATTCGAAATTTCACTACCAGTATAATGATGTTAACTTTATTAATCATTTTCTCATTCTATCCTTTATTTTAATGTTAGTCATATTACGTGTTTTGGGGATGTCAATCAATTATAAAGACTTATATATCCTTAAAAATTAAATTAATTGGATTTATATTTATTAAAAAAATTTAAATTCAATTTAAACTATCTAATAAAAATGGAAATTTTCTCTTGAGAAAATCCCCTGTGACTTGTGGTGGCCTGCCTAAGCCCCTCTTTCATTTAATCAAGCTTCTAGTAACTGTCATTTTTGTAAATGATGGATGTCGATTGAAAAATAAGTCTGATTGATTTGATTGTTTCATAAGTTTTCAGGATCTTATAAAGAATCAATTTGATGTAAAGATTACACACACACACACATAAATGCCATTCTTCATATACCTCATCTCCGAGAATATAAGTGGTTCGTTTTGTTTCTATACGCAATTCAAGATTTCGTTTGTGTTCATGTGGGCGATTTTTTATTTCTGATGTGAATTCAGCATGCCATCCACCCTTTCCTACAGGTTCCCCCACCGATCCAGTAACACACATCAAAATCTCATGAGTCCTCACTTATCGGAATAAAATAGAGTGATGGAAAGGAAACATAGACATCTATAGAGACAAGGTTGACACTCATTTTTCATGCCAACTTACCACAAACTTTATGAATGGATGCTTTTCTAACAACTATGTTCCTAATAAATCAAATGCCATCCATTATACTAAAGTTACAAACTCATTATTTTAAGCATTCTCATAAACATCTCGACTATCAGAGGCTGAAGGTATTTGGCTGTAGGTGTTTTTCTTAACTTAAGGACTGTAGCAAGAGTGAAATGTTCCTAAAACTTGTTCGTCTTTTCGTAAGTTTCGAAATAATATATAATACGCGGAAAATAGACACTTTTAACGCAAGTTATAATCTTCGCAAAATATTTTACTCCTTCTAAGCAACCAAACTACATCACGAAATGTACACCTAAAATCATAAAGGTTACAAGTGTGTTGACCCCATAGCAAAAAGGATCTATACTTGAAAATATGTAATTTTTAATGAAGCGCATTGTCACGGACCCCAATCATGACACCTAAAATATGCGTTTGTATGATAGTATCGATAATGGTTGTGTTAATTGTTGGAGACGTGCTTCAGGGGCGTGCGTGTGGGGAATACAATGGTCCTAAATTCCTTGGAGTTTAGGCAGGCCGACCCGATTGAGTTTGAAGAGCTTGTCGCTAGTTGAGACTTAACATTGAAGAGAGGTCTAGGTGAAGCCCTTCACACACTGATTGGGAATTGGAGCCATTCTCCTGATAAGCCTAAGGCAGGGCGAAACCAATCGATATTGTGACACTTCCACTAAGCTTACTCTCGTAGTATGGGATGCAGGAGTGCCGGACGAGCTCAAAATCTCTCGTCCCGTGACAGCGTGCTTCCCTTTTCCTTTTGTTAAAAAAAATGTTAACATTATATGTAGGTCTCTAATTCTAAAATAGTTGCTATGAATGACAAAGAGAGACTAGCCAAAGACGGTGCTTTACTGTCAACTAAACATTGCTCGCTCACGGTTATTGCACCTCTGCTGAAAATTGCATCAGAAGTGCACCCAAAATGAATCACCTAAAGTCACTCCATATCCACATCTACAATATCGTTCATCAACAGCAAGTATCTTGTAGATAAACTCGGCAATCACTCATGCTTCATCAAATTGATCTTTTCACTCAAGGACCTGCCGTTCACAATTTCTTATTGCTAATAACATGTGTCAAGACCTATAATTTAGGCTCTTTCCTTCTATTCAAAACTCTTCTGCGTGTGTGTATTTGTAATGAAAATAGGTTATATATATATATATATATAAGCACAGAGTATTCTTTTTTCATAATTAATTCATCTTGGATCTTTATACGAATAAACCAAGACAAGTTTAGGCATTTCGCTTCCGCACCAAAAGTGTGTAGAGGGTGGTACTTGGAAGATGCACCATTCCACTGTTTAGGTAGCGAATAGCTGTTACATACCCAAGAAATTAATGCTTTTGTTTGGATAAGAGGAAAGTGAAAGATTGTGTTAGAAAATTTGGTGTCCTTGCGCTTTCTTTGAGAGAAAATGAAGTAATATGCAATTAAAGGATATGGATAATTTTTGAGTAATTTGCAATAAAAAAAAAAAAAAAGAAAAAATGAGCAGGAAACTACAGTGTTGTGGCCTAAGATGGCAGCTACATTTGAGGCTTTTTCTTAGACCTGGAGTTGGAACATTGAGTCTTTTACACTCCAAGAACTTCAAAGCGAAGAGAACAAACAGTATTTTTCTTGACTTTTTGCATGTCAGTTGACACATTGAGTCGCCCACACGTCAAAAATATGATACAATTGACAGAGAGTGGCAACGACCAGCAGCAATGATAAATTCTAACTACCCAGTTGCTTCATGTCATGCAGTTTGCCTTTCCTCTTCTTCAAGAGAAAATGAAATAAAACTAAAAATTTGTTAGACCTAATAAAAGTCCCCACTTCACCTGCAGCCCCTTGAATTTCCAAAATAGGCAATTGACTATAATACATCTTTATTCGTCTTCATTAGTTCGTTCGACCATTCACTGTTGCTTTTATTAACAAATCATTGTTTATGTATTAATAATTTATCATATCCTTATAATGAAGTGGGCTACCGATGCCACTAGCCCATTAGGCCTACGATCAAGGGAAATTACTTTAAATAAATTTGTACTTTGAAATATGATGTGCAAAAATTATAAAAGGCGTGCTGAAAAAAATACTACAACTGATTGCTTTGCTTCTCGACCCGTGTGTGTGTGTAGTGAAATATGTATATGTGGCAACAATTTAACGAAATAGGTATATACAAATGTGCCCCTAATTAACTATCGATTAAATGTTAATCTTTAACCGTCAATAAGTGGGCAGCTCCTGTAATCCAAAAGTAGTCACCCAACATAAGAAAATGAAAACATGTAAAATAATTGTGAGATCATGGGTGATTAAACTTGGATTTGCTATAAGTTACAAATAATGTAATTTAGCAAAGACCAATACTCCTTTTCAAAGCTTCTGCGTTACCAAATAGAAAATATCATGATAAGGATTAAGAGATTATACAAACTTCCCATCAGTGATCAGTTTAAGCATCATTAGTCTTAGTCTAATTATTTTTGAAATTGTTGGCAACCATTTACATAAATTAAATTTACGAATATAGCACTTCCTTTATAATAAAGCTTCCCTCCAAATGCAATCCGAATTCTCGCACTAGATACTAGTCACTACCATGCTTTTTTTTACCAATCATCTCCTTCTTCTCATCTTCATCATATTCATCCATGAATCGCCGCAATGCATTGCCGTCCGATCAACACCAAAATTCAAGTTGAAGCAATCTGATAAGTATGATCCCGCTGAAGCCACAAGGCACAACGTATCTGATAATACATTGGATGGATCAAAGCTTATGCTGTCTGATTCTTACAAGGCCAGTTCGTTGCATGCAAAGAAAGATTACGTGTTATTTCCTGGTAAGCCTCGATGGACACGTCACGTTCCCATAACGCTCTCGTACGCCTTCTCAAAAGAGAACATGATCAATTACTTGCACATAACAGACATTGAAGCCGTGTTTAAACGCGCTTTCAGTAAATGGGCATCTGTTATTCCTGTTAGTTTCATCGAAACTGATGACTACGATTTTGCTGATATAAGAATAGGGTTTTACAGCGGCGATCACGGCGATGGAGAGCCATTTGATGGAGTGTTAGGGGTATTGGCTCACTCGTTTTCACCGGAGAGTGGGAAGTTTCATTTGGATGCAGCTGAGACGTGGGCCGTTGATTTTGGGTCCGAGAAATCACCGGTAGCCGTTGATTTGGAATCAGTGGCTGTGCATGAGATTGGGCATTTGCTAGGGTTAACGCATAGTCCGGTTAAAGAAGCCGTTATGTACCCTACGTTAAAACCTCGAGATAAAAAAGTTGATTTAGCTCTTGATGACATACAAGGAGTACAAGCTCTCTATGGATCAAACCCTAATTTCACAATTGGTTCCTTAGTAGAATCTCATATTTCAACAAATCTGGCCGTTGATTTGAGAGTCAAATCGTCTATGTGGGCCACATTGATGCTGCATTATTTGGTGTTTTGCTTTTGCATTAATATTACTAGATGATTCGGAAAGGATACATAATATATATAATCATGCAGCCCAAAATCATATGGAGCTGATTGTTTGTCTTAGATTATTTTTAGAGATCATAGGTCATGATCATACGGTGGTAGCTAGTCTTTTCATATCATAATTACGTTCATCATTTTTAATTACTATTTTTCATTATTATCTTTTTTCCGAGAATTTCTTTAAGATTTGATACTAGTCTTAGCGATAGTTGGAATTCAAAGGAAGCTAATTTGTAAAAGTTCTTGAATAAGTGAATGGTTTTATTGTACTCTTGTCCTGCTTATTCTTCCATAAATATATTATTCAGGTTTTATTCTTGATGCAAATTTAATGGTTGGTGCCAACTGAACATTGATTTATGGAAGTTGAAGCCCTTTTTTTTTTTTTTTTTTTGGGAATACACTGAAGCCTTATTTTCGGTTAAATTTGATCTTATCTTATCTATATACAGTAAATGAAAAATACGGCTACAATAAAGAGAATCTTTGTCAAGTTAACAAAGAGAAAAATAAACTCCATAAAAAAGACTTTAAACGAAAAAAATTTCTACAATAAAGACTATCTATGGAGATTTTACTCTAATATAAATGGAAAATTCTAATAAGAGGTAATTGCATTCAACTATGAAGTGTCATGGGAATGAATTAAAAGCAAAGAAAATATTGAAGATGACTTTTTTTTTATTGTAGAACTCGTCACATGTAAAGAAACACTTACAGCGATAGTGACATAAAATGATTTTCTCTTTTTTTTTTTTGGGGTAAAATGACAATGCCGCGTCAAATTTGTTTCCACATAACAAAATATTATTTCATAAAGAAGCAAGGTTATTTTTGAAAGTCTTGGATAAAAATTTAAATTAGTTTATTATTAATTTATGCAGTAAGTGAGTTTTATTAGAAAATATGATTTTTTTTAATAATTTATTATTTTACGAATTTACTGAATTATTGATTTAACATGTTAATCTTAAGCTAGGACAAAAAAATTATTATTTATTCGATATTATTAATTTATAGAGTAACTACTTTGATTTAAGGGAAAAAAAGGTGGTCCTCCCAAAACGTGTCACAAAAAAAAAAAGAGTAATGTTTCTTTCTAATGTCAGTTTTATGCTAGTACGTGTTTGAGAACAAAATTGCCACAAAATTTATTATTCAGGAATGAAGAAGGCATGGCACCATGAATGCGAACACCATGGCGAAAGGCTTTCAACGAGACTCAGAAGAATCAGCCGACTCAGTTGTTGGGGAGCGTGAATGAGAGAGGCACGAGGGACCACCGTAAGTCGTTGTATGTCACTATGTCTCTTCCCCCGCCGTCGCTTTCTCACACTCACCGCACGAGTTTGAGACCTTGAATATTGTACGTTTTATATTGAAAAAACTTTACCAACCTCCATTTATTAATTATACTGTTAATTAGCAGTTAACATACGAATTCAAAAGTCATAGTACTTTGGATCAGAAACCTGACGAAATCACTTACATCAACTTGCGACAAATATTTAGGGCCATATAATAGGCCGGATCTACGTATTTTTATAAATATTCATCGGCTTGATGATGGTATTTCAAATCAATTACATTATTTCGTTTTAATTTAATATTTTCTATTATAATAGATAATAATTTGATATCCCAAAATTACATCAACTTTAAATTATGCGAATGATCCGACAAGATAAAACTCATTATATTGATTACAGAATCTTACAAGATACAACTAAGCAATCAAAGAAAAAATTGACCAACGTTGATCAATGCAATATGATAATGGATTTGTGGTCATCTTCAATGAAAAAAAAAAAAAAAAGTAAGAAGAGGAAAAGTCCCGCGTGTTTTAAAATGGGTAATGGATTGTGATTATCTTCCCCATCATCTTTGTCATCATTGACTATACACTACAATATTACGCCTGCTAAGAGTTGACATTTTGAAGTTAATGGCATCTACGTGTCGCAAGCGTAGACGGTCCACGTGTCATTCCAGATGTAAGTTTAAAAAGTAGAATTGAAGACCACAAAATTCTTTCAGCGAAATTGATCGACAGTTGCAAGCTGAACGAGAACCACAAGCTTGTTTCGGCAAAACAATCGCCAATGAGACACCGCCCCACATACTATGAAACTAAAACCCGACGGGCTAACTATGTTGTTCGTTCCTAGGAAGTTTTAGCAACTTCGAGTAATAACGATAACTTGCATACTTTGGTTCTGAATAGAATAAATGACATAACGCTAGCTAATGCAAGAGCAAATAACCAATTCGATGCTTCATTGGAAGAGTTAATTTCCAAAAAAGAAAGTGATAATCGCTGCCAATGATTTCATCAAGTAATTCTCAAGTAACTTTTATTAGTTGACCATCCCAATTTAGGACAAATAATCCCTCTCAATATTTTTTCTCTCTTACTCTCTCTTAATGAAATAAGTAGTTAAAATTGAATTTTAAATTTTAACGTTGACAATTAAACCAGCTTTATTTACTTTATTTACAATTAAACCAACTTTTTCTATTAAATTCGAAAGACTAATACTAGGAGAAGATCCTAATCCCTCAGTTTGAGACTTAAATATTAATTTAGGCAAAAAAAAAAGTGATTTAAAACATACTAAATTAAAGAAGCTGAAAGTGATAATGTGAAATCAAGTCTTTCTAATTCTATTCTTAAATACATTCTTTTATTAATGGTGATAATTACATTATATAAAATGTATGCAAATCCCAGCTCCTTAACAATGCCTAATTATCCTTCTGAGCATTGAAAGACCTATATAATATAACTGCAATGCATTACTGCCGCAGATGAATATTGAAGGCTCTGGAAATATTAACATCAACATATAATAGGTAACAAGAAGCTGATAAACGAGTCCATGAAGCAAAAATGACACTAATAAATCCCTAGATTTATGTTAGGGTTATTAATGTATATACCAAAAGAAATTAGTATATTTTTAATCCGATTCTATTTATCAAAGTACTTCAAAACAATATAATCTAATATCCAATAACACTACAAGTTTAGCACATTGGATTTCACTAGACTAAATGTTATAAATGATCCACTTAATCGTTAGTATTGGATTTGCTTGTACTTTCTTTCGAATCCACCAAGTTTTGATGAGTGATAGAATATATAAATACGTGATGAGCGATAGAATCATTGCATGATAATCAGTGTCAGATCCAACATACATTAACAAGTTGCTTCAAAAATGGTTAAGGGAAACAGGAAGAGTGTGGGAGTTAAAGCAGCAACCATGTGACTGTGGGAATACGAAAATGGGTATTGGGCAATCATTATGAGTTATTTATAGTGAGTTTCCTTGACCTTCAAATTAGGTTCACATGGAGGTTTGGTCAGAAACAAAGCTTATGGTGAAGGAGAAAGTAGTAGTAGCAGAAGAAGAAGAAGAAGAGGACGCCGAAGATAAGAAAAATTGTACTAGAAGTTACACAGTGAAATTATTAACAAATTAAAACAAGAAAAAAAAATTAAGTTATTAGATTGAGGCGATGTCTTCGTTGTCACTTCAAAGAGCAGTAAGAAAAGGTTTTTGTTGGTTTCTCATAAATAGCCAAAACAGATACAGTGAATGGGATCTTATAAGTTTGTGTACTTTGAAGATATTTCACACAACTACGGGTCAACAAAGTACTAGCTAGCCCTGCTAGACTTCGAGAAGAAATATAAACCGCTACAATGCTAGCTCATCACTTAAGTGACTGCCCCTTGAAACCACCAGTTAATTTCTCTTTAAAACTTTTTCTTTTTATCTCATTCTTTGATTCTAGATTTTGCTTCAAAATAAGAACCAGTAGTAGTGACACACTCTCTATAGAGTACTATTGGAATTTATAGAGGTAAATTTTAGCATATGTCCACACAAATTTTGCTTTGTTTTTCCGTCCTCAAAGCAATAATAGAGGGCCTAGCTATATTTAAGGCCTTCAATGAATCTGCAAAAGCAAGCAGCTTTAGGTACTATGAATTCTTCGGCCAAACTAAAGCCATCCAAGTGCATTCAATTCCCCTTAAGAGACTCAACAAAGCAAACAAATTAGTGCAACTTATCCCAAGGACCCTGTTGTGTTGACTGATCAATCAGACAAACCCTACTCACGAACTCGTTCCTGCTTTCCCAATTAATATTTTTCTAATTTCTAATTATGGACCAAGAACACTTCCTCAAAACGTATCAATAATCAAACCCTTTGAATGAATAAATAAATTATTTAATTTGCACTCTCATGCACACAACGCCCTAAAAAAATTATAATAAGAAAAGGGATTCAAAATTAGCTAGGCACAAAGTTACATTATTTTATTGAAAACGTACTTGCTGAAAGCCAAAGCACAAGACAAAGGGCATAAGAACCATATCTCAAAAAACAAACTTAACTATTAAACACTTACTACTATAAAGACAATTAAAAGATTTTGATACGAAGTTGATTTCCCTTTTTCTTTTTGGTCACTCTTAACACATCACATCCTTGAGAAGCTTGTACCTGCGCGTAGTGGGCCGTGGAGAAGGCGCGCCGCTGGGATTCTTTCCTTTCTCGGCGCTGCCGCTGCTCTCTTCACGATCTTGTTGCTTGATTTTGTCGCCTGAATACTCGGATCGGTTTGTGATCCCGGTTCCATATCCCGATGAAGATTTCTTTGAAGAACTTCCAAGTCTTGAGCTTCTTTCTTCACTCTGGCACCAATCGCACATCTCAATTGGCTCCGCAAATTCGCTGTAGTAGTTACTACAATAACTGTACAATCAAGAAACGTTTGACGACAATCAAATCATAATTTTAAACCAGAAAAGAAAAAAGAAAAAAAAAGTACATGGGCACTAATGTTTTCGTGAACTATCTATCATATGCTTATAGCATAAGAAAGGTGAAGATGGTGATGGTGGTGGTTGGTTGGCCGATATGGGTATGTACATATTATAACCACATGTGATGATGGTGATCATGATGAAACTAAATATGGTAATAACCTCTGTGTGTATGTGTGTGTGTGTGTGTGTGTGTATAATGGTTAATTCATGGCAATAAATGATCGATGATGATGGTGATGGTGAAATTCATACGAATGTTGTATGCGGTTGCGGCATTTGTTGCAGCGAAAGAGCTTGTCTGGAAAACCGACGTCGCCGCACATGCAACATACTGTTTGAAGATCCACCATTGTCAATAACCTTGAATTTTTGATAAAACTGAGAGACAAAATGAAATGAAAGATGAAGAGAAACCCAATAAGAGAGACAGCTACAACAGAGTCATTTGACATATATAGAAACATAAATATGTGTACAAAGAAAGAGAGTAATTTTTTTTTTTTTTTGTTTTGGGAGTCGGTGTATAAATCGCATAACTTTTTTTTTATACATGTAAATAAAATTATAAAATATATGAACAGGAAATATATAAATATACACGCACAGGTAGACCACAGGTTGCCTGCTTGCAGTCGTTTTCAGTTGGGGGTAGGAAGATGTGAACCTTAAAATGTAGATGGGAAAATGACAGTTATGTCCTGGACAGCAATTTCTTAGCTTGATTTTATTTCTTTACCTATTCACCTTTTTCATCTTCTTTTGTCCTCTTCTGCTTCTTCTCTTTTGTCCATGTATAACTGGCATGCTTACTACTATTCATATCCCCAAGCGCGATCTCACTTTCCAATCGTGCAAGTAAATTATTACGATAACGTTAATCACATCATTGTTGAGTACATACTTCTAATTGTCTTAAGGACTATTTTTGAATTAATGCAATTTTCATTTAAATTTTGTAAGATTTCGGAAAATAATTATAATCATCCAATTCGAAGAAATCAAACTTGAAATTCTGGCCAATTTCTGTATTTTTTTTTCACTTTACAAGCATATAAAATAACAAATGGGGGGTTTTTTTTTTTTTAACCAAAAAACGAAAAATGTGTGTTCGTGTTTTTGGGTGATTTCTTTTTCTTGGCCGCGGGGTGGGCGAATGAAGACGCTTCAATCCCGCGCAAATTGAGCTTTAGAGTGAAAAAGGGTACAAAAATTAAAACGAAATAAAAGTTGTGGGGGATTACGGCATCGTACGCGCACTTGCAGAGAGTGGGGATTGGTAGCTCTTGGGATTTGTGAAGGGGTGAAACGCTAACTGTGAAAAGCATTAAGAGGGAAAATTGAAAAAAAAAAAAAAAAGGGAAATTTTGTGAGCTTTGTATGGTAGCTGTTGCTGTCGTAATAAAAATAAAAGTAATGGGATTTATATGTCATTATAGTAATTCTCGCGGGGGAAATAAGAAATGATGTGGCATTCCAAGTACATTGCTGTTTATCTCCTACCTTTAAACAAAGTCTTCAGCAATCAACGCCATAATTAAAAGTGGAAAATAGCCCTGGATACGTGACACGGTGATCCGGGACCGCACTACAAGCAACAGACCGTTGGATACGGTTAAATTTAGGGGACAGAAAGAGCCAAAGCATGTCAATCACCACCATGACCATCAACGTTTATATTATTATCCACCCAATCGTGCGATCAAAACAGAGTCTGCCCATCTAAACGTTCCGAGGGGCAAGGATATGCGACTTTGGTGTGAGTGATAATACAATAGGAAATGGAGCTGATAAGCATCACGTGGGCCAGGTCTCTTTACATATGCTTCTCATTTAAGAATTCACATAGGAGAAATCGGAAGGATCCGTTGGGCCGCCGTTTCCTCTCAGCAACGCCTTCCATTTTTCTTTTTTAATAATAATTATTTAGTGGAAAACCCGTACTTTTTTTTAATTGATTGTTTTATTTAATTTTTTAAGAGCTTAATTATAATAATACAAGTGAAAGGAGTAAACTATACGAGTTCCCCATAAAATGTGTTAGTCAACTCCATTCAAATACATTAATTAATAACTTTCCAAAAAAATTTATAAAAAAAAAGTGCCACTCACATTACATAATAGGCCAGGCTAAGCACTAATAATAAGTCTCCCAATACATTAGCACATCACTTCCACATGCTATTCTATTTTCCTCTTTGTTCCTGCTATTCTAGAACACGTCACATATGCTTTGCAACTTTATATTTCAGCATTAAAAGCATGAAGCACATGGTCGCGCGCCACTTTATTCTGACCTTAAACATGAAAAAAAAATTGATTATGGAACTTTGCCTTTGAAATTCAATGGAATAATATTATCTCTGACTTTATCTTAACCTATGAAATAAGATCATTTTCTGACGGGCTGAAATTACGGTGAATTTTCTTTGCTGCCTCTCAAGAATATAGAAAAATTCAAATTCATTTTTCGCGTTAATGCTCCAAAATTGGAATATTGGGAAGTTTTCGAGCATTTTATTATCATAATTTTTCTTGGGTAACTAATCAGCCACCCACATGCATGTAACATGCGGTGATGTCAAGTACTCGTAAGAAACATGCTGAATATATCCATTGAAAGATAAGAACTAGCTAGGTTTAGCTTTTCCATCAAATAGCAAGCAATTAAATGCGTTAACTTGTGAAATAAATCATGATGTAACCATATATTAAAATGCATGAATTGTGGAAGTCGATGGAGTTAAGTAGGAGTGGGGCTTGCCGATGGCGATGGTGTTGATGGTGATGGTGATAGATGGGCTGGCAAAGCTAACACGATTTACATTTGGGGATATTAGGGCGATGATTTGATGACTTTTTAAATCTAAAATATTATTTGTTTTTATTGTTGCCAAAACTAACAACAAATCATTGTTAACAAACTCGGTTCCCATATCTTCAAGTTGTCAATGAGCTCCATGAATTTGAAACTCAACTTCTCATCATTATAATTACAGTAATCATTTATTCTATTGTAAATTAACATAGGAAATTCGGTTATGATTATAATTATCACGATCTTTAAAAAAAGGTTATTAACTTAACAATAAAGGTTTAGAGGATAAAATAATTCAATTTCAAAATAATCAAGATCGGATTTATAGGGTCATAAACTAAACCATGTGAATTCATAAGTGCATGAATATCTGATTATCTTTATATTCTTCTTTAATAATCACATATGACTAGGGTTGGCAATGGGACGGGATGGGATGGGATTTACCAATCCCAGTCCCATCTCGTATATAAAAGTGGGATGAAAAAATGTCTCAATCCCGTCTTTATTTTTTTTTTTTGACAAAAATATATCCAATCCCGTCCCAAAAGAAAATAGATCCATCCCAATTGAAAAAATTTACATTCTTAATCGGCAATGAGATGGGATGGGATAGAATTTGTCAATCCCACTCCCGTCCCGTATATGTAATTGGGATAAAAAAGTCTCAGTCTCGTCCCTAAATTTTTTTATGGAATAAAAATATATTCCAATCCCGTCTCAAGTGGGATGAGATCCCGCAAGATCCCATCCCATCGGAAAAATTGTCATCTTTACATATGACAAATTTATATTTTTCTAAAAAGAGAGAGAAAATGATTCTAAACTGAAAACCCATGAATAATGAAAATGTTAACTGTGAGCAGCGGAACTTATAAAATGGCAAAGTGAAACTAACTAATTAAATATTAATCAATATGCAATTATCCATCGACCATTTTTTTAGACTTTTTAAAAATACACAAATCTTTATTTTTTTATTTTTACTAAATCACCTGAAATTACAAAATGTTACAGTTGTCCACTGCCGTCTTAATTTTAATTTTACCCCAAAACATAAAGTGACTATTTCGCCCCAACTAAATGACAAAGAAAAGACTAAATACTACAAAATAAACTGATTTATTTTCATAAATAAAATAAAATATATGTAACTTAAATTTAAAAAAATACCAAATTGAAATCATAAAAATAAAGGAATTTCTTTGGGCAGCTAAATTTTATAGAGGAAAATTTTGCCAATAACCGAAACTCTTCAGTTCTCCACAAATCAATTTGAATATGAAGCCAAATATCAAATTCAGATTTACAGACTTCTTTCAGAGTGACAAATTACAATGCTATCAGGACTTATAATCTCAAAATCAAAGGCTGTAAGGTCACCGCAAGCTATGCCCATCGCCTCCCCTCATGCACCTCTAAGGCTATGCCAACACAAAAGTAATCAATCCGTCTTTGGGGCAAGGGATTCGAGTGATCAGAGCTTGATCCAGCGCAAGTACACATAACAAAATCATGAAAAATTGTTGGCTTATTATAGTTGGAGAACGCCAATGGCTGGCGATGGTGACAAGACTTTGGTTGTGTGGCGCAGTGGAGCATGCACTGAGCAACGAGAAATTGCGTGGCTGTTGGTGTGGCGGAGACTTGGCAATGCGATGGCTACTGGGGAGGCTGAAGGCTTGGCGTGATGACCGATCAATGTCGGCGGTGAGTTGATCGCCTTGAGAGTTGAGAGAGAAGAGCCTGCTGCTTGGTAATTGAGAGATCTTCGGGATATGAGAGGCTTGAGGACGATGGAAGAATGGATTTTGTTTATATTTATATTCTGATTGTAATTTTTAATTTTTTAATTATGCAGTTTGATCGGGTTTTTGAATTTGATCCGAATCCCATCCCAAACCAGGCTGTGCATAACAATGACTTTTTGTATTTTTTCAGTAAAATGATAATTTTATCCTTGTGATTTCAGTAACGTTATAATAGTCTGTAAAGGACAGTGGACAACTTTAATACTTTGTAACTTCAAGTGGAGTTTAGCAAAAAATAAATAAAAATTTGTATATTTTTGAAAAAAATTAAAAAAATAGGTGATCAGTGGATAATTACCCTTATAAAAAAAATGAAAAGGGTATATATTAATTTTTCTAAAAGCTCACATATGTTCAAAAAAATTAAATTATCAACTTTTTATCATTAATAAAAAAAATTAATAAAGCAACTCTTCAGTATAGCATTCGACAAAAATTAATACATATTCTTTTTGTTTCTATTTTATTTTTTAGGGTTAAATTTGGTAATTTAATTATTCTATTTATTAATAAAAAAATGAAACATTATTATAAGATGGTAATATTGTAAAAAGAAGACAGAAGCAACAAAAAATAATGAAGGGAGTGTCAATAATTTAACTAGGGGTGGGCATTTTCGGGTTCAGGTCGGGTTCGGATCAACCCGATCGGATTTCGGGTTGATCGGGTTAGAAAAGAATTCATCCGAACTCAACCTGAAGTTGTAACCCGATCCGAATATATTCGGATCGGATCGGATCGGGTCAAAAAATCGGGTTAAATTCAGGTTAATTCGGATCGGGAGAAATAATCTTAATCTGCTTAATCTATTCATTAAAAACACAACAAAAAAAAATCAATTCATACTTATAATTTAAAGCTTCCACGGACTTGATAAATTAAGCTTCAAAATTTTCCATAAAAAAATTTCCCTCATTTTATTATTAACATTTAACAATACATATACTTAACAATTAACAGATAATATATAATATATTATTATATACCATCAAAACATCAAAAAAGAAAAGAATTTGGGTTGCCGGTTCGCGGTGGAACTTGGTGATGGTGGAGGCTGCAGCAGCAGCAGATCTGATGGCAGCGCAGCAGATCCAACAGCAGTAGATCCAGCAGCAGCAGATCCGGTAGATATTCGGCAACAGCAGATCTGGTAGCTACGGATGTCGCGAAGCAGCAGATCCAGTCGCGGGTTAGGTGGCTGCATGCGTTGGCTGCGCTTCCTCCGTTCTCTTCTCTGCGTTGGCTGCTGGCTGCCGCTTTGCTTTTGGCTTTTGCGATGTGTGTGTGTGTGTGAAGTCATGAGTGTAAGGATGAGGGCTATGAGCCTGTGAGGATAAAGGGCTGTGAGGATAAGGCAGCGAAGATTTGTTTGTGTGTGGCTGTGTGCGTGGGTTATAATTTGATTTTGTTTTTTATTTGTCAATTTTTTTTAGCCAATTGTTTTTGAGTTGTGACTATGTGTTCCCATGTGTGTGGTGTCTGGTGTGTGCATGTGTGATCAGTGATGTGTGATGTGTTTCTAGGTTTACTGGTTTAGTGAGTTTTTTTTTTTGGTGCAACCCGATCGGGTATTCGGATCGGGTTGGGTTTTACCCGATCCGATCACAACCCGATCGGGTTTAACCCGATCCGATCACAACCCGATCGGGTTTTACCCGATCTGATCACAACCCGATCGGGTTTGCAATTTTTCACCCGTTCGGGTTTCAATAACAACCCGAACCCGAACTTATCCGGATCGGATCGGGTCGGATTGGGTCGGATCAGATCGGGTCGGGTATTTTGCCCACCCCTAAATTTAACTATAGGGACTAAATAAGGTATTTTAAAAATACAAGTATAAGAATTAAACAAACTTTTACCCTTTTTTTCTAAAATTGTTGGGATAACGCTTTATTTTTTAGAGTTGTTACCATATTCTTGTTAAAGGCAAAATATTTCTAACCTATCCATTAATGAATTTAGTATATACTTTACATCTATATCTGTTTTACTAAGGTTGACTAAGTCAAAATAATAATTTTTGTCATTACACCTCTATTCAGTTATAACTTAATCATAGTAATAAATTAATTTGGTCCTAACATTGTAAGTATAGAGAGGCTTAACTGCAAAAAGCATATAGGAATTAAACCATGAAATTATGAAAATGTTGTTACTTACTACAATAAGCCATTTTATAACTTTCTAATACTAGCAATTATCTTATAAT
Organism: Citrus trifoliata; assembly: GCA_018350135.1. Taxonomy (NCBI): domain Eukaryota; kingdom Viridiplantae; phylum Streptophyta; class Magnoliopsida; order Sapindales; family Rutaceae; genus Citrus; species Citrus trifoliata. Next base: position 42,899,854 of record CM031386.1, on the reverse strand, counting down.
ACATAGACATACTTTTCTTTCAACTAGACCAAATAATAACATTTTTTTAATAATAAGTTAAATTAGTGATAACATTTTAACCTTCTAATGTTTTCATTTAATTATTCAATACATATTAATAGTTTAATCATTATCTAAATTAAGTATCTAACTCTAATTGAGGAGGGGGGGGGGGAGAGGATTGAAGGATCGAGATCCTCGCATAATCTGATATTCTCGCAAGTAAATTTCATTTATATTATTAGTGGTTAATAAATAAAAAATAATTAAATTCTAAACATATACTAGCACTAACAGGCAAGTGACAAATAATTTTAATTTTATTTATATAATTAGTGGTTAATAAATAAATAAAAAATAGTTAAATCAAAATCATATACTGATACTAAAGACAAGTGACAACAATTTTTAAAATATCGTGAGAGCTGAGATCAAGAGAAAAGTCTAATCCAATATTAAATTATGGACGTAAATAAAATAAAAACTAATTAAAATCAAAGGGTACTAGTGAATTCTTCATTGGTCCGCGAAATTGGTTTACGTAGTATGACAGTTTGACTTCATCGTCAGTTGAATCGGCTTTCTGCACTTCGTATAAGTGCACGCTGTTTTTGCATTGCCGGCCTTTATTATTATTATTATTGTTGAAATCTATCGACATTTGATGCATGCATACTTGAGGAAAGGGCCAGCCACCGCCGAGACGAGAAGAAGTGTTGTGCCCGCGCATTTAACACGGCATTCATCCTCTTCTTTGATAAAAAAAAAAAAAAAACCCAACCTTTAAGCTTAAGTAGTTTCTCACGTGTTAAGACACTTGTGCACGAGCCCTTTAGCTTTAAGTTGTGCAGAAGCGGGTCCCGAGGCCCCCCAGCATAATTTGATTTAATAGCAAACTGCATACATGCATGGTCCTTGCAAAACATTTTCTAGTTAATTAAATACATACCATCATAATACAATCCTACAGCCAGAAGCCAATAATATTCTTATATATACAATAAAACCTCTCTCCTATGTATTCCTTTTTAAGTATCACACATGTGTCTGTCTGTCCCTCTCTCTCTCTCTCTCTTTATATATAAAGTGAAAATACCACTAAAATCTAAAATACCAAATATTTCAATACATTAAAAATTTATTTATTTTTTCTGTTAGTGACATCTAAGTGAGAATGGTCTCAGTAGAGAAGGATAAATAATAATAAATTAGTTCTTCTTTAGTGAGATGTCAGCAAAATACAAAAAGCTATAAAATTCAATACAATAAAGACTATATTTTTTTATCTGTTAAGATCTATTTGAGATTTTATTAAAATATGGAAAATTTTAAAAAAAATTTATAACTATGGAGTTTAAGAGATTTAAAATTTAAAACTCATAAATCATACGGTTTATGCTTCTTCTTTTTTTACTTTTCCGTAGTTTAAAACTTCGAATTGAAACATTTATATATACACACATTCGATCGTTCGATCGTATGAGACCCGTCCTATTTAAAGAACTTATCAAATGACAAATGGGGCATGCCTATGTTACTTCGAAGTTAATATGCGTGGGATGAGCTGTAATTTAATTATTAATTTCCACGTGTAAAGTGCTGATGAAGGAGTCCGGCAAAACTTGCGATTTCTTCTAAAATTCAACTACAAGCATACACGACGCACGTGATTACAGGTTCCAAAACGAAGCCATTCGGTGATCTTTATTTATATCTCTAGCTTTATTATGAAGTTAAAATTGTTAGGTAATTTATTCGTGTCTCGTAATTTCTTTTTTTTTTTTTAAACCACTCGATTTCCAACAACCGCATTAGGCTCCGACTAATTCGGATTCGGAGTGTAGTCACAGTTAAGGCTTTTTACTCCTCCCAAATAGTGTGTTTAGTGGGGATCAAACCCGAGAACTCTTCCCACTTACCCAGCCTGCGCCGCCAATTGAGCCACAACTGTTTGGTCGTGTCTCAGTAATTTCTTTGATGCAGCAGACTCATTCCTTCATAGCTGTCAAGATCCTAACCCTAGTTACTCATCAGTTGCAGCAAAAGCATGCATGCTGTACAAAAATGATAGGACACGGAAGCTTTTGTGTACCTTAAACACAGGCAAGTTTCTCCCAACAAAAGGCACACCTTTTTTCCCCCTAATTTGTATGTACCTTTTCACTTATCGATTTCACTGTGCCAGTCCGTAGGCAATGGATCGCTGGGACCATTAAAGATTTGCAGCAGAATTCCATCAATAGGATTGTCTACGGTCGGATCCACTGATATAATTTTCGGTGTCGTACAATGTCCCTTACCGTTCACATCTCAGGAACATATAACGTCAAAAATTCTATTCCACAGCCTTTACAAATAAAAAGAATGATAATAATAATAATAATCACGAGCCTAACGGTGACAATATTAATTAAATAATAATAATAATAACAAAATTAATTAAATAATAATAATCATTTTTTTACTAACGTTATATAATTCATAGCTATTTTGTTGTGGTTGTATCAAATGTTTTTAAAAATTTTTACTTGATCTTTTTGTTGTTAATATTGTTACTTTTATAGTGGTGTGTATATAATATGTCGTAAATTTTTATTAGCTCGGAACAGTTATAAAAAAACTTCAGGAATCAATATTTGAAACATATAAAAATTGAGATTCAGAGTGGTGATGGAAACGTTGCTAGTGCCATCATTCTCCTTCATTAATTTCATTATAATAATGGTGCATGCTAATTAACATATTCGACTTCAACTCTATTTGAAGTTGTGGGATATCGTACCTCAATTTTTTATAGCTCAATTTTTTTTTCTGATAGCCGAATACAATGAAAAGAATTTTAATGAAAAAAAAACATATTAATTGAAATGGGACCAGCCATGATGAATGGGAAAATGGCGCAGTCATTTATTCATTGACAAATTCTCGCTGGTGGGAGCATGTCGTGACGCACAATTCAATTTTTCTTCCCATCTCGAGAAACCCCCATAGAGAAGAATTTCATCATTTGAGAGTCTTTAAGTTCTTACATAATTGTAGCATCTGAATCCGATGCCTTTCATTTTTTAATATATTTGTGAATATTAGGTTAAGCATTAAAGGATGTAAGTACAACTCCAACCCCCCCTCCCCCCTTTTGTATACATTCATATATATATATATATATATATATATATATATATATATAAATAAAGGCTCTGGTTAAATTACGTTAAACGTAATTTACGTCAGATACAACAATAATATTAGTGATGTGATTCGTTATTATTAATGTGCCTGGTGTAAGTTACGTTTAACGTAACTTATGCGACTCCTTACATATATATCAATTGAGTAAGAGGAGGTGTGATTAATTCAACTTTCAATTATAATTTTCACCCCAATAAAATTTTCGCCGCCGATAAATATGATAATCCTTACTTAATGGGTAATGGGTAGGCTTAGCATATAGATGTAATATCGTATTCCACGAATTACTTTTCGATGTCACATCTTCTTTATTAACGCGATCAAATCAAGATATACATGGTGCATTTTCCATGTTGGGGGTCTATTATTACATCTTTTTTCTTTTCCCTTTTCGCCAACCTGGGTAGTGAGTTCAGTTCCATCTACTTTATTATTTTGATCAATAAAGTTAGGGTTAATGGCTTCGTGCTTCTATAGATTTTCATTATAAATTAATTAAGAAATATCACAAAAGTATTTCGGAATGATTAAGGCTATCTAAAATGTTCTTCGGACTTTAGTTCTTTCAATATTCTGCAATTTACATAGAATATTTATTTCTTTCTTTCTTTTTCCCAAATGAAGAATAATTCTACATTTAAAAAAAGACTCGAATTTCAATGAGAAAGAGAAAAAAGTTTAAGCGGTTGTTAGGCAAGGGCAGCAGAACCACAATATGCAAAATTGGGATAGACGAGGATAAAAGAAATCAGGTAATTAAGAACTAGGGTAGATAAGTAATTGAATCAAATTCTACTGATATGCTGTTAAGTAATGCCTAACAACAGCATGCATACTACATATGTGTGGTCAGTGTACATTTAGAAACATATCAAGCATTGATAACTGAATTAATTCACAAAGTGTAAATTGTAAGTTATTTTGAATTACATGAGACTAATGCCTAAATTACAACTCATATTATATAAGACTATTACTGATATATTTACAACCAGACAAATTCTTGGGACCGATGCCTAGATTTTTATTCTCTCTAATATTCGAGAGATGTTTACTCCATTTTCATTTTGAGAGGAATGAGACTACCTTTACTCAATTATTTTTCATAATTGGAAAAAAATTTTAGCCCCCACAATGTTTTTGTGGGGGTTCAAACCATTGCCTTCACAAAGACCGAGTGGTTGGGTAATTGAGTGAAATGTTGATTTGCGAGAAAGGGTGGTACACACTAGGGATGACAATAAACTTTGGATCCGGATCTTAAAAATCAAGATATGTGTGCATCCGAAAAGCCGGATATCCAGATCCACATTTATTTAATAATTAAATAATTTATTCAATTAAATTTCAATTGAAAAATACATAAATTAAATAATTTATTTAATATGTATAAGCATATTTAACTCTATAATCTTCATTGACTATAAAAAATATGTTAAAAATTAATAATAATAATTAGAGAATATTGTAATAAATCAATTTACCTTAATTTTTTTTTATATTTGATTTATATTGTGAAATTATCATATGTGAATTTATGGTGTTGTTGTACGTTATTTATGTTGAATTGTTAATTGTTAAATTATAGTTAAATTTTATTTGATTGTATTAAATAAATTATTAAATTTAAAAAATATATTTAAATTTAATAATATGCAAATCTAGACATCCAAAAAATCTGTCCATAATCCATAAAACTATTACCCATATTTAAATCTGTATATTTTTTTGGGAAAATATCCACTGTCCATTCGTTTTTTACACATTTTTTAAAAATACACAATTTCTTCATTTTTTGACTGAAATCCACCTAAAGTTACATTTTTTTCACTTTTCCACTTCCGTTAAGAAAACTAACAAAAATTTAAAAAAATGACCATTTTACCCCCAAAACGAAAATTACAATTTCACCTTAAAAATTATAAAAAATAATAAGATTAAATCTAATAATTTTCCCCATCGTTCATTAAAGAAATTAATTTTACAACCATCAAATGCAAGTTTTTTTTAAAATATATCGGTAATTAAGATGCTAAATTATAACAGTAGTATTAAAAATAGTCCAATCTCACAAACCATCAATTGAATTTAAGATAAGTAAAGTTTTATTATTATTGAGTTATAATCTCTAGTAGTTAAGATTTTTTTGTACTTCATTAACGTACCAATAATGATATTCATTATTAAATCTTATTATTTTTTACATTTTTAGGGTGAAATTATAATTTTCGTTTTGGGGGTAAAATGGTCATTTTTTTAAGTTTCCGTTAGTTTTCTTAACGGATTCCAAACGGAAGTGGAAAAGTGAAAAAAAATGTAACTTTAGGTGGATTCCAGCCAAAAAATGAAGAAATTGTGTATTTTTAAAAAATGTGTAAAAAATAAGTAGACGGTAGATATTTTTCCTATTTTTTTTTACAGATCCGGATACCAAAAGTTGAATGCGGATCAACATCAAATAGAATCAAGCAACCACGTCCGCCCCGAGTCTGAGCTTGTCGACATTACGTAACTTAGCCAGCAAATTCTGATTCTAAAAACAAGTAGCTGGTTGATTGATGTGCATCAGCATCATCACTGTCTGTCAGTTGTCGCCTACCCAACAATGTAAGAGGCTAAGACTTAAGACAGCCCCACCCGGTCCCCACACATTGAATCCTAAAGGCCATTTCAGGTCCAATCCAATTATGGTTGGCCCCCATTCACCCACCATTTTATTACAACTTTTTATAAGGTTCACTCGCACACCCATGATGTGCCCACAACCCCAACAGCCTTGCTTTTTGCCTATGCATTTTCGGCTCAGGGATCTGATTCCGTACACCTAACATTATTGTTTGCAAGCCGGTAATGTACCAACGTGCAACTAAAGTTGACTGTTGATTGTCCGATGGGGCAGATCCTACCCATTTTCTAAATTGACCCGAGGCAATACCCTGAAAGTTGATGACCACTGGTCCCATTATTCGCCATTACATGTGAATCATGCAAAATTATTGGCCTCCCTGGATTTGAGCTATAGAAGCTGGGGTTCGGATTAGATTTGCTGAGCAGGATTTTTACCGGCAACCCAGGACCGCACGTAAAACCGTAATCAACAAAAGAGTAGCCAGCTGAAGGTATTTGTACGTGAAGTATAAAGTAGAAAGCTAAATAGTGAATCTGAGTACAGATGCAACAAGGTTACAAACTTTCAATAAACAAACCATTTGGCTTGGGAATAGACAAGGTTACAGAGGCAACAATGAGGGGTTCCCAAGCCAAATGAAACCAAACTATGAATCTAAATTTAGTGAAAACTTTATTGAGTTACAATAGAATAGACAAATAGAATGTGACATGGAAAAAAAAATTAGCATGTTTACGCCCACACGCGAAGATCCGAAAGCCACTGAAAGCAAGATTTACACGCCTACTTTAGGGCACAATCAAAAAGCCCTATACTCTATTATAAAATCCCCCCATATTCCTATTTTTACATTATTCTAAGTTTCTAACCCAATTTAACTACCTTATCGTGGTCAGAATGAGCGGCAAAAAATATTTCCGTAAACAAAAACTGTTTATTTTCCAGATTTTGAATGCTATTGTAAACACAACTAAAAAGCAACTGTATTTTATTGAATGAAAGCCACTTTGGGCCAACACCTCGTGGACAGGAAAAAGCACTTGCTTGGATCCTTGTCGAATGATATGAGTTAAAGCCCAAGAATTCCCCAAGGTCAAGGGCCCAAAGAGTATTTGTAAAGGTGAAGATGAAAGCAAAGAATTTGCCTCAAATGCAATTTTAGTAAATGAACTAGAAAGCATACAAGGAGGAAGTCCCCCCAGGTGGAGACAACATTTTCAAAGAGGAAACATCAAACAAAGAGATGCGTGAATGACAACTGAAAATGATTCCAGGAAGCATAAAACCGATCAATAACACCAAGAGAACATCAGTATTTTGATAAAGGAAAATAAAAGCAAAGCGTCTTTGAGGGTCTAACATTTGGAGAACCAACAAACTAAAGTTCTAAGCCACTTACTTTTGGAGGGTGGTATTCATTAACAAGACTATGAGTTGTACACTCTTCATCCACTGCAAAGGAACATAACTGAAGGAAATCCAGCATTCCAGTTGTGCCGATCCAAAATATTACATCACATTTTCCGATAAACACATTAGATTTATAGACACAAACAAACATGCAAATAGAGCAAGAAAGAGGTTACTGATGACAATTAGAGAAGAGGCGCATCATTATAGTTCACATGTAAGCACAACATTGTTATACACAACTTTGCACAGTATAAGACATAAAGGTTTTGTGACCAACCTGTTCACAGGAAGCAGCTTTTAGGATCATGCCTCAAATCTCCAGAAAGTGACAATAACCTTAGTTGACAATATGTTTGAAATGAGCTTGATTCATATACAAAGTGTAAGGCTGGAAGACAAGAATCCAATAACTGTACAATAAAGAGACTAGAGAGCAATTATGTTTATAGAAGAATAATAGTTCCAAGGACTTCCCTGAGTTGACCCTGTGAGCTACAGACACCTTCTAAAAATCTGTAAATGAAGGGTGGTAAACTATAAGTTGTCATATCTTACTCTTTCCAGTAGTAAGGAGTACAATTTACAAACTTGATAATCTCCATAAATATCCTTTGCAATCCGAATGTTATCATCTAGATAAACAGATCGAAACCTGCAGAGATTGGGCATTCATTACCAAGAATGTCACCATCTCTGAAATTTAGCAGATGAATAAGCATGGTATTCATCAAGTCAGGAGTTGAGACTGACAAGAAGGAAAACTTTAATGACTCAAAATGGCTATCAGATTAAATTTTTGAAGTAGAAAACGGTACAATAGATTCAAGAACCAACTTGATTGATTTAAAAAAAGATGATTGAGGGGTAAAAAAAAAAAAACGAGGGCAGAAAATAGGGGAGAGTTACTTTGAATTACATAACACAAAAGTTCTAAATCTATGTTTCAGAGAAAAACGTTAAGACATTAGAGGCATTGAGGTGAAACTTTTTACCTCATATATTCATAGATCCATGTGAGCAAACAAATAAATGGTTGAAAGTAGAATTGCTGCAAAAATTTATAAAAGATCAGCATATGAAAGAGAATTCGACCAAATCAAGATGGTGCAATACTATTGGATGGAAATTAATCTGACTAAATGACAAGGGGAACTCACATTCAACTAAGTAGAGCAAAAGCTTTGTTCATCACTCTGTCCAGTGATAGGGAGCGCGTTCAACGACTAAATAGTCTCCCCTGATGTCCTTCACAACTCGAATCTCATCATCAAGGTACACAGTTTCAAACCTATGGAAGCACAACAAGACAACATAGCATAGTGTTAATCACTTCTAGTACAGTCTTAATCACTTCTAGCTAAGCAATTAACAATCTACATTTGATAGGAAAGGCTCACATTCAGAAAATAGAGAAAGCAAGCACTCACCAGCCTTTCCCAAACGGTGGCAATGATACTTCCCAATTTTTCCCACGTAGAACTGCACTTGTAAATCTAAAAAGTAGAATCACTAATCAATAATCTGATTTCATGCAATATCTGCACTAGTAAACGATACTTCTTTTATATTACCTGAAATTCGCTCGTTGAGGCGAAGCAATCTCAATATTGGACCTCACAAAGAAAACTCCATCGGGGGGAAAAGTAATTACATTATTGAGAACCTTTTTCTCAACATCAATCACCTGCAGGACGTCACCGGTTTGTGTACCAAACAAGTAGGCTTTCTCAATGATGAATAGTTGCTCTTTCTCCGTGGTCCAGAGCAAGCGCCACGTGGCAGATAGCGAATCACCGGTGGTGACCATATCGCTGCCCAGAACAGCCATATCGTCGATCGCTTTGATGATTGAGGATCGCTTGTTAGGATCTTTCTGAGTTTTGAGTCCTCGTTCTTGGTCTGCGATGAGGTTTAGGAGTTCTTGCTTGGCTGATTGCGATTGGTTACTGATGGACGAGCATGTAATTCTAGAGGCATGATTATGAACTCGTCGTTGGCGTTTAGAAGAATTAGCGTTACAATTAGGAAGATTCAAAGAAATGGGGAGTAGTAGAAAGCATCGACTTGTAGCCATCGCCGAATGTGATTGCAGATAATAACAAGGCAGAAACTGTTGGTTAAAATTGGCGGTTGAGGTTTGAAGCCCTGGAGGTAACGTGCAACTCACGTGCCTGTAGATATTCGTATTCTAAAAATAATAAATTAGATTTAAAAAAATGTCTAGTGTCTATCTTTTATTATTTCAGTTAAATTAATAAACGCCAATTGTTTACACATCCTCAACAAGAAAGGTAACCTAGCACCCCTCAATCACACCTATATTGCTTTAATTCTGAAAACCACAAAGCCTAGATCAATAAGTGAATTTCGACCCACACGCTTTTGTAATGTTATTTTATAAAATTATTGTAAAATAAATGGCTAATAGGTTGAAACATATCTTAGGTAAAATTATTTTTCCAAACCAAAGTGCGTTCATTATGAATAGACTTATTACAGACAACATAATAATTGATTATAATTTATAAATGTCTTAATAAGATAGGTCAGGGCAAGGGAAAGAAGAAATGTTTGATAGCTCTAAAATTGAACATCAGTAAAATATATAATTAGGTGGAATAGAACTTTTTGAAGTGTACAATGTATAAGCTAGACTTCTCTTCTAATTGGATTGATTTGACAATGAAATGAATCACTATCACTCCTTTCTCAGTTCTGATAAATGGGGTGTCAAAGGGTCAAATTCAACTCCAAAGGAGGTTGAGATAGGGCTATCCCATCTCACCATATTTATTCCTTTTATGTGCAGAAATTTTCTCCAACATGCTTATGCAGGCTGAACGAAAACAGAACATGCATGATCAAAATTCAACAACAATCTATCAATTACACACTTATTACTTGCAGATGATAGTTTAGTGTTCACAAAAGTAACAAATGAATATTGAAGCACCTGAAAAGCATTTTTGATTGTTATGCTTCAACTTCAGGGCCAATTTTTAACTATGAGAAGTTCTCCATGATCTTCAATAGCAATGTTCATGCTAGCCAGATAGATATTATCAAGGTATTTTTCAACTCAATTTAGTTTCAAAATATGAAAAATACATTGGTTTACCATCTTATAGAAGAATAAAAAAGCCATTTACAAAAGCTTCAAAAAAGCATCAAATGAATAGATAGCAGGTGTGGAGCCCCCCACTTAGTGGCTGGTTTAAAATTAATGTGGATGCAGCCGTGAAGATTAAGAACCAAATTGTTGGGTTGGGAGTGGTTGTAAGAGACTCAAATAGAGAGGTAGTGGCAGCGACAGTGCAAAGATCTATGTTCCAACTCAACAGTACTCACATGGAAGCTGAAGCTGTAAACTTAGGTATTAAGATTGCTCAGAATGCAAGGTACTCTCCAATGATAATAGAATCAAACTCACAAGAAGTGGTGGATTTAATCTTGAGCATGAAAGACAACATAACAGAAATCTCTTAAATAATTGTAGGCATTCCAGAAAACATTCAGAGATTCAATCAATTTTCAATTCATCATGTACCAAGAGAATATAATGTCATAGCCAAGAAAGCTTTAGATTTTGAAAACCTTGTAATCTGGCAGGGACCTTTCCCGCCTCAAATTATGTCGTTATTTCCAAAATCTAATCAATGAAAGCTATATTTTCATTTAAAAACAAAAAAAAAAAAAACAAAAAGCCTATTGGTTGTTTTGTTTTTGAAAGTAATATTGTTTGTCTACTTTGAAAAAGAGTAATAGCCATTGGTTATGTATTTAAAGTTTTTTCTTTTCAATAAAAAAAAATCATTCTCAAGTACAGATGTCCGTAATTTTTTTTATACACATACATTTTTAAACTGTGTAATTTAAAAAAATTAATTATTGAATGAACTATAAAACTATACGGTTTAAGAGAGTTAAAAACTAATATTTTTAAACTTTTACGGATTTAAAGTGTGTTCGCATGAAAAGAAATGAGGGCACCCACACTCAAAAATAACTAATAAAAGAATGATAAATTTAAATTGAAAAAAAAATATTGTTTGTCTACTTTAAAAAATAATAACTAATTAAAAATTTTGTTAAAATTACCTTTATAATTTAACTTGCAAGTGAAACAGCGCGCCTTCTTAAAATTGAAAGCCTTCATTCCTCGTACTTATTGCGCTCCAAAGCCGTTTGTCTTCGAAGTTTCGAGACACGCTCTCCAATTTCTAGTTCCTACGCACACTCAACTCCGTCCACTCTGCTTTTTGCTTTTTTCGTGAATTAGAAAATGACTATTTCATCGCGAACGCCTGATACCCGAGGTGAACACTAGTCCGGCCAAGATGTTCGCACTCAAAACGGTATTCGCCTTCGCTCTCTCTGTTCAAGATTAAACAAATATTGTTCATTTTCTTTGAAGTTTCAACTGAAGTGTTTGTGTGCTTTGTTTATTTGTGCATATACAGTGGTGGCGCGTCAAGCAGTCGCTAACATTGTTAAATCATCGCTTGGTCCTGTTGGACTCCACATGTTACCGCATTTACATTTCTGTTTCTTTCACACTGTGCTTTGTCGATATTGTAGAAGTTTCAATTTGAATTAGTTGTGGAAATACAAGAACTGTGGGTAGCTTAGTTGAGCTTAATGAGTTTATAGAATCATTTGAAACACATAAAACGTGTGATTTTTTCTTCTTTGATTTATATTTGCCCCAATTCGATCATCATGAAGTGGATTTCATTGGTGCTGGTAGTATCAGGTTAAGGTAGTGAAAGTTACGTTTGCATCATATTGCTTCTAAGTTTTTAGGAAAGGGGAAGACAAATCAAGTTCGTTTTTCTTGAATTCAAATTGTTTGCTTAAAATCTGCCAACACTTTTTTTTTTTTTTTGGTTTAATTGCAGATGCTTGTTGATGACATTGGTGATGTACAAATAACTAACGATGGTGCTACAATTCTCAAGATGTTAGAAATTGAGCATCCAGCTGCGAAGGTGGATATACTTACATTTTTCTCTTTGTATCTATATACATTTGTGTGTATCCATTTGCTATGATTCTGATCTCTTCATACCTTCCTCATGTTTGATTTTTCTTTTCTGAGGAGTCAGATACTTGTGGAGTTGGCTGAGCTTCAAGATAGGGAAGTTGGGGATGGAACAACATCAGTGGTTATTGTTGCTGCAGAGATGCTGAAGGTAATTGAAGCTAGTTTGTTTCTAGATGCCAATACATGTCTACATTCTCAGCTTTAAACTCTTATGGATTAGTAGGAAATTTATGATATCGGAGTATGCAGACTTGGTAATCTATTATTCCATCTTACTTATTGCAGAGGGCAAATGATCTGGCGAGGAACAAGATTCACCCTACATCTATTATCAGTGGGTACAGAGTGGGTAACTCTTGTTTCACTCATCCTTTTTCCTCCATATTTCCTCACTTTTTTAATTTTATGGACAGCTTGCAATGAGGCAAGCATGCAAATATGTTGAAGAAACATTGGTTGTGAAGGTAAGTCTCTGGTGTTTGATCTAAATTTCTGATAGGCGGTCAAATATTGATGTATTCTTTTGATAATCAAGCATTCTAGTCTTTGTTTCATTGGTTAGTGTCTTTTTTGGTTTTCTTTTTTTTACAGGTAGAGAAGCTTGGAAAAGATTCTTTAGTAAATTGTGCCAAGACAAGCATGTCCTCGAATATGGTGTGCTTTTGTCCCAAAAATATGGATTTTCATTGATATATGTTCATATTCGTCTCACACCTTAATCCTGCCTGCCATTATGCTGTATTTCCCCAACACTGAATTTATTACTGCAACATCTATCAATATCTTATTTTAATTGTAATTAATGTTTTAATCTCTGTCTAGGTTGTAGATACAGTTCAGTCGGTAAAAATGACTAATCAACAAAGGGAAGTCAAGTACCCAATTAAGATTTGTATTTTTTGATTGTTCAAATATATTGCCTGTGAAGAACCTTGTATGTTGATCCTATTATCATTATGGGATTGAAAGATGTGTTAAATATCTTTTCTTGGAGTTCCCTTTTCCATTAGTTTACTAGTGGTTTTATTTATATATGGGTGTTGCTTTGATTGCAAAAGTTATAATACTGTAGTTGCTTTCTGCACATTCCAGGGGATCAATATTTTGAAAGCACATGTGAAAAGTGCCAGAGATAGCTACTTGCTAAATGGGTATGCTCTTAACACTGGTAGTGCTGCTCAGGGAATTCCTCTGAGAGTTGCCCCTGCAAGGATTGCCTGTCTTGACTTTAATCTCCAGAAGACAAAAATACAATTGGGTGTCCAAGTCTTAGTTACCAATCCCAGAGAGCTTGAGAAAATTTGTCAAAGGTGATCTGAGAATTGGTTGTACTTCACAACCTTGTTTCTAATTTGCTGCTCACTCTACTAAAACATGTAACATCTGATTACAGCCAGTTTGATTGGTTTTGCTTATATGTATAGATATTTGGAGAATGCATGGTGATAGTGTGGTCTATCCCTCCATTATTTAACCATTATAATAAAACTGAAGATTGTCTTACCAGGTTAGAAAGAAACAACTATGGACTTATGGCTGGACTATGCAAGACTGGAAAAAAATTTGAGGTGTCTGAACTGCAAATAGCTTGGATGGTTCAGTTACTTTGGTTATTGCTCCCTTTGCTTGTGAATACTGTATCTTGTCTTCAAGCAGCAGTCGAGTTATAGTTACAGTTGTTTTGTTTAATTTGCCTTTCTGTAATGGATGGTTAAATTTCTCATATATGATGTTTCCTTTTGATGTTCTGGCATATATCAAAGGGAAATTCATATATAATGCTTACAATTCAATATTCAAATCACTTAATCTGTCTCTAATGATACCGATTCCTTCACAGAGAAGCTGATATGGCGAAAGAACGTATTGAGAAACTTCTGAAATCTGGAGCCAATGTTGTTCTGACAACAAAAGGCATTGATGACATTGCACAGAAGGCAACCCTTTCTGATTTTAATTTTTCCCACTTTGTTTGGCTATGCCTTTCCTAGCTGTGTGACTATTTGTTGTTATGTACTTAGCATTTGCGAATATCATGCCTGTAGCTTTGTGGTGTTGTATCAAGAATTATTTTCAAATGAACTGTTTCTGCCTGCCAAATTGATAATGTTATGGGAAATGTAATATCTATGAGAATTGTGAAATCAGTGACTTTTTGCTTGAGTATGTGTTACACTTGGTAAATTTATGAAATCTGGAAATATACTCCAGATCAGTTTTTATTGTGAAAACAGTGGATAAAACACCTTACAACACTTCCAGGAATTTCAAGAGTCCTAGATTCCCTCCCAAGAGCAAGGCTCTCAACAAATTGATACACACCCTCTTCTGACTCTCCTTACCCTATAAGAATCCCTTAGGATGCCCTCATAACTGAACACAAATAACTGAATACAGACACACATCAGTAGCTGACTAACCCATCAGAAACTGAATACAGACATACATCAATAACTGACTAACCCCCTTATTAATTATTACTTAAATATCCTTTTATAACTGACCCACTAATCCCTCACATGGTTCCAATCTTTCTTCTAGAATAAGTAAAACAAATAGGTGGTCTAACAGTATGCTCTGGATGACCATACAATTGGCTTGTTATACTTGTGTGCCTTATTTTTTGCTCATTGTTTATCGTATGAGTAACTTGTGTGTAAGCCTAGTTTTTTGATAAGTATAATATGTTTTTTCTTCTATTTCCTCCCAGCACTTTGTGGAGGCTGGGGCTATTGCTATTAGATGTGTTCTGAAGGAGGATATGCGACGCATTGGCAAGGTAACTGGTGCAACCATGGTATATTCTTACTCCATTCATTGACTTCCACAATTACTTTGATCAGCTACTGAGCTGAACTAAATGCTTGTGCTATCATGGGGGAAGTATGTGAGTTTATTACTTGAGATTGTCAGATGGGCTTCCGATTTATTTATTGGAACCAGGGGTGTCAATTTGTGTCAATGTGCCTTATCTGATTCTTATCTTCTCACATTTAAGTGTATCTGTTCATTAATCGTGTCAAAAAATCAAATCACATGTACGAATTGTTTATTGAATGCGTCTAATCTTGTTGATTCGTTTAACACACTTAGTAGAAAAAATTTTAAAGAATCAAAAATTAATTTAAAACATGGTAAACACATCTTTATTATTCTTAAATAGGTCATACATGGGTTTATTAATGAACAGATAAACGTGTGGAGATGGTTCAATACAAATATGACACAATTGTCATTCGTGTCATGTCGTGTGAATCCGTCTATTAATTGTGTCAATTTATGACATTGCGACTCCAGAACATCACGTTGTATCAGTGTCATGTAATCATATTGTGACCTATATTAGCATGTCTAATTGGAGCCTTTAGGATTTTACTCTACTAACTAGTGAGTGCCAAGGTTATGTTTGAGTAAAGCGCATGTTGAAGACATGCACTTTGATAAATGTATCAGACTTGGACTCGAGAACCCATTTTCATTTCATTCATGTGGTTGACACTAGTATTTTTCTTCATAGATGAATTGATGATCTATGGAACATGTTGTTAACTGGTTGTTAATTTGTCAGGTTTCAACATTCGCTGACATGGAAGGGAAGGAAACATTTGGAAGGGGAAGGAAACATTTGATTCGTTACTTCTTGGATCTGCTGATGAAGTAGTAGAGGAGCGTGTTGCTGATGATGATGTTATTATGATAAAGGGGACTAAAACTACAAGTGCGGTATGTGGTTTAATAATTAATTGGAATTTACAAATTTGGTGCCTGCTAAACTTTAAAACCTTTTTATGTCTTCGGACATGACATCAATATTGGTAAAGTTCTTGGTGTCATCATTCTTTTGGAGTGGTAATCAAGCCTAAGGCTTCAACTCCACTCACTGCATTATCAAGTAAAAATATGAAAGATGAAAGTCAGAATGATGAAGAGTAGGATCGATTTGTCTCAATTTTAATTGCAGTATTTTTGGGTTTTGGGGAGTAGGGATCTGTTTTTGGATGCATTGTAAAGGGCTTTATATTCTGCTGCCTTTGTCGTATTAGAAACTAATTTTGTTCGCGCAGCCCCTTGTATTTTTCCTTTGTAATTGGGTATTTTGGCACTTAAAGATTCAGAAAATTTTGCTGCTAAAGCCTTGACTTAGGTCGAGGGCTTTTTGCCTTAACAAAGTTAAGGTTAAAAGTTTGGACTCAAATATTTTTTCTCAGTGGAGCCATAAAAAATTGTGTGTAGAGCCATAGAATTAGCAATATTAAGTTGCGAATCTAGTTGAAATCATTAATATTATTGCTTTCAAAATATTTGTGAACTAGATTTTTTGGGCTTGTTTTGCTAGATTATGGATCCATTTGGGGCAGTTGCTCCACCCCTTTATTTAGGAGGATCCTCTTAAAGTAATGAGGGTAATATGTATAAAAATATTAAGCTTTAAAATATTGAAGATTTTATCCAAATACAGCAGGCAGTAGTTAGAGCTGATGCTTAAAATTTTGAATAATGATAGATATTTTATATTTCAATTTTAAATTTCATCATAAATAATGTGGTATGAAATATGTCACTTATTAAATGGATGATAATTTTTTATAAGATTTAAGTAAAGTAATTATAATGTCATATCTTGTTCAAGATAAAAAAAAAAAATTTAAAATGTGTAGTGCTATTTTAATTTCTTGTGATGAAATTTTTTTTATTACTTTTATACATTTTTTTTTCAATATTATATTAGATAATACAATTAAAAATATACTTATTAGTATAATCCGATATAGGTTTGTTGCAATAACGTATAAATAAATTTTCATATCTAAAAGAAGACTTCAAGTCTTGAACTAAAATTTTTAAGGACGTGGTGGTTAATCATTTCAGTCACGGAGTTGTCCTGTCAGTTTTAATAAACTTTTGATACTGGAACAGTATTGAATTAAAAATTTTATGCGGTAACTATGTTGGGTTTGTTAACCACTCGGCCAAAAAATAGAATCACTCCCTCATCATAATCGTAAGGATAATAGTTTGAAATCTACAAAATGTATTATAAGGATTTAGTTTTATCCAAATACAGTTTTTTCTGTTTTAAAATATGAGTAGAGCTGATTTTCCTTTTTAAACTACTAGTAAAAAAAAAAAAAAAAAAACTATGTTGGGTTTGTTAAAATGCAATATGCGTTTTCGATCGACCAACCCAACCAAACGGCGACGTCTAGCTTGTAATCCGTTGAATTTGCAATGGAAATGCAACATCCAATGATAAACGCCTTAATTGAAGTTCCGGAAAGAGAAAAGGCGCCTTGATTGACATTTACACTTTCTCGCGCGAAAGTCGGTTCTATCATCGAAATTACTTTGCATTAGTTGTTCGCTGCGATCAAAATATGAAAATCATCCTTTCGAGTAAAAAAGAAACGTTAATATTTATTTAATTCTTTTATTAATTATGATTTCTTGTCTGAAACATTGTTAAAGATCAGAAGCAATCGTGAAAAACATGTGTAATCATTTGCGCTAATTTGTAGACAACAAAACCGGCACTAATTTTGTTCCCGTCGAATTTAAGTCAATTTGAATCCAAACCAGCTATTATGGGTGTCAATAATTTTAATACTAATCCAACCTGTTTATTGTCATGTCATTCATTTCACAAAATTTTAACATTTTTCAAACAAACCACCTTCATTTCACAAGGTCCTTAAAACTTTCACTTGTAATCAAAGCAATTAGAGAACAAAGAATTAGAAAATTATACTCGTTTACCTCAAGAACTTTGAAAGTGACATGTTATCTCTGAAAACATTTCACAAATTGGATCCAAGTTTGTACGCATAAAAGGCAAGTCAGTGTTTATTTTGAAAAATTTCTAAATTCGAAGATCTATATTGACTATTTGTGAATTAGCCAAAAGACTTTTTCTCGATCCTTTTAGCTTCTAATTATGGACTGAAAATTGTCGAATTGGTGGAAATTTCAATCTCGATCTCAGTTTCTACCATTTGTTTAGTTCGTTTGATTTTATGATATTAGATTCAATAATCATTTTTGTTTGGACATGAGTTCTCACCAATCTAGTTTTATTAGTAATTGCGTACTATTTATTGTTAATATTTTTAGGTTTGATCGTTATTAGTTTGCTCCAATCTTTTTTGTATAAATCACCACATGGTTATTGATTTATAATCCGGGACCAATACAAACCATATCCTTATTAATTTTTTTAATCAAAATCAATACAAGCTATATTAGTATTGATCTTTAATCCAGAATCAATAAAAGTTATATTAGTTATTCGCACTAATAATATTTGTTACATGGTGGCGCAGTGTAAGCGATTTTGTCTTTTGGCACTTCCATATTATTTTCTGAATTTTTTTTTTTCGAAAATTTGAAGTAATCTACGAATCTACTTCATTGTAACATAAAAAAAATTGAGGACCGTAATTGTGTATTTTCTGCTAGGGAATCAACAGGCCGATATAACGCGAGCGTCAAACGATGATGAAATATCTTACCAAATTATATATCCCCAAATATAGCGATGGAGCGCCAAATTCGTCTGCGCGCGGAGCATGTAACACAATGGAGCGGTCTCCAAATGTTATATTCTCACGCAACTTGGGCCCCACGACCCATGTCCACCGACAATGCTCATTTAATGCACCATCTTGTTGAGTTTTTCCTACTTATATATATTTTTTAATAAAATTAAAAAAAAATTGTATGTGATTTTTTTTACTAATATTTCATTTTTAGAATTACTTATTACGGTGCATAATGATGGAAAGTGACATTGATGCTTAATACATACATACATACCTACATACATACATATATCTATATGTTATGTACATATATTATTACAATCGACACATATATTACAGTCTTAACTTTTTCATTAAGAGGAACCATATTTTACCACCAAACTACTAAAAATAAGAGAATACTTAACAGAATTAATTTTGTGTGCAGAGAATAATTTTGTTCTCTAAAGTAACAATAATTTCCAAAAACCAAAGATCTATAAAATCAAATATTTTCAATGTTAAAACTTTTAAAAATAAATGACTTAAGAAGCTAATGCTATATTAATTTTAATTTTAATAAATACAAATCAATTATAAGAATTAATTTAATAATAAATAAATAATTATTTTTAGAAAATTATTTTACTTGGTTGAAAATATTAAGATATTTAACATTTTTTTAGCTATTTAAGTCAATTAATCAGTACATAACAATTACAAGATTTAATTTGATAATCCTAAATAATTATAAAATTTTATTTAAAATTTATCAATTTATCACCTTGCTAGTTGGGAAATTATCAAAATACTATGTGCCTTTTTGGTTTTGTATCAAATCAATACTACTGTTTAGAGTTGGCAGCATTCCCCGAATTTCAATCAGGATTCAGGATCTCAATCCGTTTGGAACATGATTTAGTACAAACTTTTATTCTAATTTACTATTTGGGTCGGTGTTCAAATCAAATTTGTCCTGATTCACTATTTCGGAGGGGACTTGCAATGTTTGAAAATCCCGATCGGAATCCCAATTGTATTAAAATTTGGGTTTTCAAAAACATGACAAGTCGGTTTTAAAATCACATAGATATAATATGTTGGTCATACGTATATGACAAATCGTTTTGATAAATAATATATATAATATATCGATTATAACATATAATGATCTACTATATCGTGATACAAAAACTCCATTAATTAGGGTATTAAGAGATCCACAACGGCTAGGTCAGGCAATTTTTTTGTCAATAATTTACTGTTTGAGACATATTTTTTGGGATTAAGATCGATAATCCTAATTGTTCTGTCCTTTGCCAATCACAACTGTTAAAATATATCCAGGAATTGAGCCTCTAAATAAATACTTTGAAATATCATTTATGTTAAATTAAATTTAAATGCTTGATAAATGAGTCAAAAATAATGATAGGTGGTATGTTGATGCGGATCCCTCAAAAGTTTGTGACTAACAAAAAAATGAGATTTTTAATACCTACCAATAAATATGTAACAACGTTACTAATGTTAAGCTATAACTAATAAACGGAAATCTAATATTGTCTTAAAGGAATTTGAGCGATAAAACTAAAAAAATTAAGTGATTTTTAAGGCCTTCAATTAATATTTTGAAAATCCAAAAACAGTAATATAATTTGTTTTCCATTTGTAATCCAAAAAAAAAAATTATATAGAGAGAGAGAGAGAGAGAGAGAGATTATTTCGCAGTTGTGGTGAATGTAATTCAAATGAAATTAATTTCGTCCGGTAAAACCATTTATGTGGCCAAAATGATAATAAAGTAAACAATAAGGGCCGAAGCCTAAAAGTTAGAGGACTTTAAAATACAGCCATTAAATTATGTCTGTCAATTTTCTGTGAGGCATATTTTCATGTTGCAAATGTAACGAGAGCAATTTCACCCCCAAACATGACTCATTGAAGAATATTTAAAATAAACATTAAACATGATAAAATTCCGAATGCTCTCCATTTCACTTGGGCATGGGTGAACTACTTTGTGATATGGCCGGACCAACCGCATTACGGTTTGAGTTACAATTCCTTTGGGTCAGAAAATTCAACCAAAACGATATTCAAATTATAAATTTAAGCCGAATCGGTTCGGTTGGACTAGAAATTCGGTTCAATTTAGGTTATAAACCCTACCCTGAATTTGTCCTTTCTGAAATCCACCTAAAACTGACTAAATAACAAATAAATTTCTCATAATCCCATCAAACAAATTTAACTAATTAACATATATGGTATTTTATATTGAACAATTAACATAAAAAATTAACTAACAATTAACAAAATATAAAAAATTTAAATTGTGGCGGGACAGGAACGGCAGCGTGAAGATGCGGCAGCTTCATGAACGAACAGGGAGATCAGAAGAAGAAGACAACTTCAAGAAGAAAAAGAAGGATTTGGCAACGGCGGAAGACGAAGAAGAAGAAGATGAGGACGCGGCTGTAGCAGATGAGTGGCTAGTTGGTATTTGTGTGTGTTTGAAAAATATTATGGTTAGATAGAATGATAGACATATGAGGATTTGGTTGGCTGGAGGCTAAGTTTGTGAACCGTTGGCTAGCAGTGGTAGCTAGAGTTTGTAAATGGTGGTGGTGGTTGTTAGGGTTTGTAGATGGTGGCCAAGTATTTAATGGTGGGTATCAATTTGGGAATTGATAGCAAGAATTAGAGAATTTGAGGAATTATGGAATATTAGTGTTTTTTGTGGAATTAATTAGTAGCGTTATTTGCATTTAAAGGGCTGTGGTTCTCATGGATTCATTTGTAACTTCCCAGTGTGAGTAATAAAAATTTTCTAAATATTCCCAATTTCTTTCCTGTTCATACCTTTTTTTATTGGAATTTGGGGGGAGTCAAATACAAGCTGGTGGGGAAGATTACAAATTGAAGCAAATTTTTGGGCGTGTATTAAAATTTATTAAAATATTTAGATGTGATGAAAAATTAACCTATACAAAAAGATAGACTTTTCATCTTTTATCATGGGAATAATACAATTTGAGTACGTTGGATATATTATATTGTATTATAATATATTTATTATTTTATATAATTATATTATATTATATTGTATTACATTAACATTATATTATAATAACAGTATACAACGTTTGGAATTATATTATATTGTATTAATTTTTAATTATTCCATATTTGGTGCTACATTACGTTGCATTGTATTAATTTTTTTTATTAATTTATATTATATATTTCAAAACAATATTTCTTGTACTTAAAAAATACTAATTATAGAAGTATTAAATTTTAAAATTTTAAAAGTTTTTACTTCATTTTTAATATAAATATAAAAAAACATAATTTTTCATTAAATACATATGAAACTAACAAATTCTAAACTTTTCAATAACAGATTGAGTAATGAATTACAAAACAACATGAACATATTTTGCTTATTTCATAAAATAAATGGTAAAATAAATTATAAAATAATAAATTATGGATGACAATGGGACGGGGTGGGGGTGGGGATACCTACTCCATTCCCCACCCTATTAAAAATTTTTGCCTCTATTCCCCACCCCATTCCCCAATAAATTTAGTGGGTTGGGGATGAGGAATCCCCACGTAGGGAATGATTCCCTCATCCCCACCCCATTCTCCATTTATTTATTTATAATATATATAAAAATATGATTTCAGTAAATTAAAAATTAGAGATTTAAAAGAAAATCATCACCATATTATAAAGTATTTAATTTTTTTTAAATCTCTAAAAGTTTGAAACAATATCTTAAACTGATATTAAAAGTGAAAAATATTTAAAGAGAGCAGTACCTTAAAAGAGAAAAGAAAATATAATAATATTTTAAAGTTAAAAAATGTTGTAGGTTTTTCTTTTACTCATATCATGTTTATATTATATAAAAATTAAAAAATTATTAATTGACATTATAGTTGATAAAATAAAAATTATTAAATAAAAATTAAAAACGTATTTATATATAATGGGGATTGGGGTGGGGAGTGCAATACTAAACCTCATCCCGTTAACAATTTGAGAATTACTTTTCCCCCACTCCCTGTCTCATTCCCCAAAAATTATTAAAAATTTTCCTCATTTGGGGAGGGGCTCCATGCGGCCACAAACTCGTGGAGGATTTTGTCATCCCTATAATAAACAAAAAAATAATGATACGATCATAAATTTTGTACAAATTTATTTTGTACAAATCTGATGTGACATTAATTTATTAATTAAATGAAAATATAAAAATTTAATACGCCACACATCATCCTTATCTCTTATCTCTTTTACCATCTCGGAACTCAATCTCCTTCTGCAATCCTTTTTCGTCCTTCTCTCTTTTGTTTTTTTTCCCACAACTTTTCTTTATTCTCTGGGTTCTTTGCATCCTTTATTTATTTATTTATCTTTGTAAAAAAGTCACCAAAATGTATAAAGATTTATAATTCTTATTCCATCTAAATTCAATAATTCAACACCACAATCTCCACTAACCTCTTAACCACTCTCTCTCACATCAACTCCTCTGCACTTCCAGATTCTTATTATTATAACTTTTATTACTATAATTTTTTTCATGGGCTTTATAGAGTCATCAACTGAATAATTAAACTCGAAACCTAAATGGAAAAAAGAAATATGCACGCGAATCTGTTAGAATCTCGCCGCAGCACCACCGCCACACTACGCTGTTGTTCAAACTTCAAATGACGCTTAACTCCAATCAGAGATTCAGACGCTTCAACTACACCACTCGCTTAGTGATTCCCGCTGCACTGACAAGGCATATGCTATGTTTGGCTCTTGAGAAATTGAAGGAGAAGTGAGAAAAATCTGTGAGTGAAAGACGAGTGAGTTTGAGAGAAAAGTTTTATTTTGAGTTTTGCGAAGAAAAGATTTGTTTTGAGGTTGTGGCTAAGATCGTGAAGAAGAAAGTATTTTCTCTCTATTCTAATGTAATGAGGTCTAATTACGACAAACCCCACAAAGTTCATTTTTTTCCAAATACAATAATGTATTAACTTAATACAATATAAGGTTATAATGTGGTGTAATGCTAGGGGTGCCAAACACAGCCTCAGATTACTTGAGAGGGGGGGGGGGGGGGGGGGGGAGAATAAAAGACTGCAAGTTGAGGCTGCGACGTTAATGAAATTTTTAGGCTGGCTACTAAGAATGCTTTTCCAAATATCTCCCCAGAGGTTTGATATATTTTCACTTCGAGGGAATGTGGGATTACATGGGTAATTTTTAAAAATCTCTCTTAAGGTTTGAACTTGTTGTAAGTAGATGTCGAGAATCTATTTATTTATAAAAAAACCTCATACCGTTAGTTAATTTTAACATTGACCGTTAGTTGACTGTGCAAAGACAATATTACCCTTAACAACAGTTTGTACACTGACATAACTAAAAAAAAAACTAAAATTGCTAGCGCGAAAAGCACAAACCTTATTTTTTGACAATTTTATCCTTATCAATTTCAAAGATTTACAATATCATAGGTAAAATTTATGACTATTTCATTTTCAAGTTTTTAATTTTATCTTTCTTGTAGGAACTTTAAAGAAATATCAATAATTTAAAGAGGATTTTTCAAATTTTTAATTTTATCTTTTTTATAGGAACTTTAAAAAAATATCAATAATTTAAAGAGGGTAAAATATCCAACAATTTTAATTTTTTTTTAATTATTTCCGTTTACAAACTGTTATTAAGGATAATATTGTATTTGAATAGTCAACTAATGGTCAATTTTAAAATTAAATGACGATAGAAATTTTTTTATAAATAAATAAATTCTCACAATTTAATTAAGTGACGGTAAAAAATTAACAAGTTAAAATTTTAGGGGAGAATTTTAAAAATGACCCGGGATTACATACTTTTTATTCTCTCAAAGTGAGAAGCCCGTAACTGGCTCTCGGTACAGGTTTCTGAGGATTACCCGTTTAAAAGCCTCAAAGGCTTCGGATCAATCAAATCAATCAGGAGATTAACGTACCGTACCTCCAAAAAAAGCGAAGGCGCACCGTACGGTTAGTACTATTTTTCGCTCAATAATCCCACCGCCTACCAAAGCGACCGACCTCTGCTTGCAACACGTGCCTGGTGCCTTCCCTTATTAATTATATGTGGTTTGCCCAAATTTAATTATTTTTTCTTCTGGTGTAGTCTTTATAGCTCTATATACTAAATAAGTAACAGCTGGAAAAAGTTGTCGGTCCAAAGTCAATTTTCGTTTTGTTTCACTCTCTTTCTGTTAAATGAATAACGTGGTGGCCTCAGCGTCAGGGGTAATTAAAAATTGTAAAAACTGGGAACGGAACACAGAGGCGGCTCTCTCACTCTTCCTTTTACTTTTCTTTCCTACTTTGGCGTTACGGCTTACGAGTTCGGTGTTTTATCTTTTTTTCCTAATTTATTTGACGTGTGATTGTGGGGTCCACCAAGTGTCTGTCAGCGTCCACGACTAAGCGTGTTCCACTTTTTTTTTTTTTTTTTTTCGGGACAAGTGAAGACTGAAGAGTGCAGCAACTGGCAAATTAGGAAGTTTCTTCGATCGCAGACACTTTCATTTTGTACCGGCCAAGGCCGATGGGTTGGGATTATTTTCACTTCAAAAGAAGATAACATTTTCTTTTTGGTTTCTTCTATTCCTGTACATTTGATGGCTATTTCAGTTCCACGGTCACGTTTTTCACCGACGTCAACCCAATGGGATAAGGGCTTTTTTTTTTTTCCTTTTTTTTGTGGTAAACATTAAATTCAGCAACTTGTATGAGCGAAAATAACGCAATGCCCTCGAGGGAGACAGAGAGAGTATTTCTCGTGAAAGGATGGTGCTGTTTCAATTGATATAACTTGTATTTTATCCAATGCATGCACATGAATGATATCAAAACTTGAAATTTATTACCTTTGGCAGATGGTCCAAAAGTATTCTATTGCTTACTTTTTGCTGGAGTTATCTACATTTATATAATCTATTATTTATGTCAATTCGATTATTTAGTATTAGTTGTTACGGGATTCATGTTTGAAACGCCGACGACTACAGCTAGGATTATTTTTTTTTTTGGGCAAAAGTAATGTTATATTATAATATCTACTTAAATGGAAGATGACTATTTTTTGGTTTCTAATCAACCAACGTAGTTATTTATCTCAAGGAAAAAATACTTGATCGCCGAGAAAAGGGTTAGGAGAAAAAAAAAAAAAAAACGCCTATGAGGGAGGGAGGGAGGCATGAAAAATGCATATAATAACTTAGTTAGGTTGTGCATGTGGAGCCATTTGTCCATGATAGCACGAAACCATCCATGCACTTGACCATCCTAAATGCCCTATTTAAAAATTTTATACATACTGCATTGGAGCATACGAGATGTATATCCAATCGTAAGTGTGCTGGAGAGAGTGAGATAGAGAGAATAGATTAAAGAAACAGTGTGACTCAGTGAGTGGTGTCTTCTCTCACTACTGCTGCAACTGCATGGTCACTCCCTGCACGTTTCCCTGCCCCCCGCCCGGCCTTTCAATATTAATCAACTCCCCCTCTCTGTCCTCTCTGATCACTCTCTACCAACAACTTAGAGAGCTGAGCCCCAATCACCGACGCCACCAATTTTTTTAACTCCACAACCGAATGGATATCTACGGTCTCCCTTCTAATAATACTACCACTCAAGACTTGTTTCGCATTGACGACCTTCTTGATTTCTCCAACGACGAACTCTTCGCCTCCTCATCTTCCGCCGCCACTGCAAACACCACCGCCATCGCCTCCGACACCGACCACCTCCCTCAGGCGCAACACCAGTCTTTTGACTCCTTTAATCCCTCCTCTGACTTCACAGGCGACCTCTGTGTCCCCGTAAGTTATATTCCTCTGAAAACTTGATTCATTTTCTCTTTGTTTTTATTTAATCACACTGTTTTGAGTTCATTAGAGTGATGACGTGGCGGAGCTGGAGTGGTTGTCGCAGTTCGTAGACGATTCCTGCATGGACTTTCCAGCAAACTCCCTTGCCGGAACGATCGTCCGATCAGACACGTCATTATCAGGAAGAGGACGAAGCAAGCGTTCAAAAGCGACAAATTCGGCAGCTAACACGACCACGTGGAACTGGACGTCATCCGAATCTGAGTCTGGAAATTCGAAGCAGAAGCGAGAGAATCACCGGCAATCGTCGCCGATTCCAGAAGGCGGAGTGAGGAGGTGCACGCACTGCGCATCGGAGAAGACGCCGCAGTGGCGGACGGGACCTCTGGGCCCTAAGACTCTTTGTAACGCGTGTGGCGTACGCTACAAGTCGGGTCGGCTCGTGCCTGAATACCGACCGGCTTCGAGCCCGACGTTTGTGTTGACTCAGCACTCGAATTCGCATCGCAAGGTCTTGGAGCTTCGAAGGCAAAAGGAACTGTTGAGGCAGCAACAATTACAGCAGCAGCAGCAGGAGGAAGGGCAGGGGCAAATCTACCGTCACCAGCGTGACTTTGAAGTATGCTGACGTGTCATAGTCGGAGTGTTTTATGATGTCAAATGAGAATAGTAGTGTACGCTTCCGCATGCATATGTTTATCAAAATCTCTAAATTTTCAATTTTCGTCGATTTTATTTGTTATTTTTTAAAATTTTGTCTCCATCGAGGAGAAAAGTTGTGTTTTTAAAACAAACTTTAAATAGTTTCAACTACCAAATGCGTCGTGTTTTTATTTAACGCTTGCTGAAGATTTGAAAGGGTAATGATGTTACTGTGACGGGGGAGGGAGCTTCCACGTGACCGAATATTCGCTTATCGCTTCTCAGTTCTCACATGGAAACCGAGGGGAGCCAGTAATGCTTTTGGACGTGAAATTAAAGAAACATTAATGCAGGAGGATCAATTAGAGTAGCTTTAATATTTCTGAGAGTCCAAGAGAGGATGAGATCAGGTCAGACGGTGGTGGGGACCGATAAACTGGACAGTGGTAACCGGTAAGGGTTGTCTATTTTCTCATTCTGATTTGGAACCAGTGCAGTGCTGTGCTTTGCGCACGACGTAGGCTGACTGACTGAATGCTAACCGTCTGATGCCGCTGATGAGTGTAACTTGATGATCACGTGCTAAGTGATGTAAGAATATAGGTATTATTGTTTATGGAGCGACCATGTGATTTGTATATATTGATGCGCTTTCATCTGCAGATTCCTGATGAAGATGCAAAGTAATTGCTTATTTACGCTGAGATATTGTTGGCTTTGGATCCATTGAAGAAACAATAATCTAATCCCTATGCATTTGATAGGATTTCAATTTAACAGTAACTGATTCATACATAATTTGGCAAACGGTATAAGTTAATAAGTCACAGTTGCGGTGGGGCCACCTCTTGAATTGGGCAAGCTGTCAGTAAGTTGCGCTATAATTTGCATGTCATTTTGTGGGTAAGCCAACGCCTAGCTCGATTGAAATGAGAGTCACAGAGACTGCAATATTAGCTTGAGTGTACGTTATGGGTGGGCAAATTTAGATTCGAATTAATTCCGTCGGATTTCAAATTAATTAGATTGAAAAAAAATAATTCGAACTCAGTCCAAATTTGTAGTCTGATCCAATCTTAATCTACATAAAGTTCGTATCAGATGAAATTTTTTTTGTCGTATATGGGTTGTGTGCTCTGATTTCTTCAAATTTTCAAATTGGATTTGATTTAATCGGATCGAATTGGCCAAAATCAAACCCAACAAAGTTAGAATCTTCATCCGCACCCAATCCTAATATGAATTATTGGGATCGGATCGGATTATTTATCCATCCTTAGTCTGTTAGAATATTTAATAGTTTGACAAGATAAATCTTTTCAGTGTGGCTAGACTTCAGAACACCTAGCTCGAGTTGTAAAAACACAGCCTTTCCATAGATAAGGTCCATAGGGGTGAATGAGGCAAAATCTAACGATCTCTCATATTCAGTTGATATAACTTGTATTTTATCCAATGCATGCACATGAATGATATCAAAACTTGAAATTTATTACCTTTGGCAGATGGTCCAAAAGTATCAAAACATGAATGATATATATATATCACTCACAAAATATAATATAATAATAATAATAATAATAATTCCCTAATAAAGATATTTTCATTTTAACCCCTCACTTGAAAAAGACTAGGTAAGGGCATCCTCACTTTACCTTAACTAAATAAAGGACTACACACATACACACCCTCCCTGTTTTTCCGAATTGTTTATAATGGACGCAGGAGGCGAGGACGTCAAGATATCTCGACGAAACGGTCCACAAAATATGTAAATAAGAGGCCCAAGGGCAAGAAGAGCAGCCATGCTTGCAATGTATGCGTAGACATTGACTTAAAAAATAAGACCTTATAAAAAATAATTTGAAATTGAAATACATTATAAATTCTGGACTTTTGGGCTTTTAGATCATCCCTCAAAGAGATAAAATGGTATGTAGACACCAACATTCATTACAACACTCAATTCCACATGTATGGCTGTATCTCATCCTTGATTGCAACTAAATTTAAAAAAAAAAAAATTGTAGAAAGGAAGCATTTCTAAGCACTTGGATTGGTTAATGTGACCATTGCTCATGCAGCAGTAAGTGGGCAGATGTGAGAAAATTCTCAGACAGAGATTCCATAATTACTGATTTTTGAAACCTCCTTGGTTAAAGCATTTCTTTCTCGCTTTGCCTCAGAAGCAATGTTGGAAACCTGCCAAGCAATCAATCTCAAACAAGTGATATTCTTGCCTAAAAAGGGCCATTATGAAAGCAACTACATCATCCATGTTTATAGCCAAACATGCACTAAGCGTACAAAGTCAATTCATCAGAACAAATGACCTGATAGGTTGATTACTAGAAGGGAAGGGGTTATATATCTTCAATGTCATGTAGTCAGTGCATACTCATCTAATACATTGTCATAAAGATGACCATATACTTTACATCTCTATCATGATGTACAATCTTTTACATTACAACAAAGTAGCAGCATGTGCTTTAGTGCAATATACCTTTTGCTGATAGACACTTAATTCTTAAGATTAAATATCAAACAATGAACTTAAAAAGTTACTTGTGCAGCATCATCAAACATCTCCTATCTTATCTTAATTGAAAAATTAAAGCCAAAATAATTATAATAATAGTAGTAGCAACAAAATACTAATTGCACATGTTAATATAGAAAGCTTACTTGTGACCGGAACCGGGATGCTTCTCTTCTAGGAAGTTCTCCAACAATATCTTTCAAGCCTGATGCAACAAAGAACAACCATAAGACCACCTAGGCATGACTTCTCCTCATCAGTTTTTAAAGTATTAACATACCAGCGGCTTGTCTTTCAATTTTATAGGCCGAGTTAATGACTCCTTGGATCTGCTTGCCAGCTTGCCTAATCAAGATACGAAGCATTTGAATAGAAAACTCAGGCTTTGGGAAGAAATGAATGTAAAGACCATCCATCTAAAATTACTAACCTGAGTTTCGTCCTTCCTCGAATCAGCTCATCTTCCGCTACCAATGCCACCTTCTGAAAACCAATAATAGAACATCTGAATTGCATTTAAGAAATGCCTGGTTTGGACAAACTATTGATGTAAAAGCAGACACCAACAGAAAAAGGAAAAAAATGGCAATGATTTTTCCAGGGGATTAAAATGCCAAGTGATCCATACTACTTTCTTCAATCATTGCGTTTCCAGTCAATATATTTTCTTTTGAGAGAAGTTCATGGCATTTAACCTTATGATTTCCGTGATTTTCTAAGAACACTATGAGCTATAGCCAATCAAAGGGCCTTTCCAAACCAGTATAACTCGCACCAAATACTATTATTCTCTTCGAAATAACAATGCATAAAATATTTTGATGAAAGCTTGTGAGAGAACCAGCTAAAGATCTAATAAAAGATCTTATTCTAAGCGCACAAACACAGAGGTTATGTTTTTAAATGAACAGATAAAGATATAATGATAAATAAGTTGCTAATTCACAAGCTGTAGATTACAAATATTGATGGATGAACAACACCAATCATTCATTCCACATCATCATTCAACTAAACAATAGAAAGGTCACCTCCAATTTCTCACTTTCAGCCTTCAGGCGGTCAATTGATTGCCGCAATTCCTTTACTTTAGTATCAGCTCTGGAGAGCAAGGACTGCAAATAGAAACATAAGCAAATAAAATTTGACATGCTACAGTAAAATGCTTAACAAGCCAATGATTGGAAAATCCATCTTTCCTTAAGGCAGTCAGGTGGTCCTTAACAAAATCCATTTTGATTTTGATCTCCACAGTTCAAAAAGAATGGAATGATTAGCAATAGACTGGTGGCCACCTATAATGCATGCAAATTTACTTACAAAAAAGGGAGAAAAAGGGGAAAAAAAATCCTTTCAGATGATTGAAATAATCTCTCCTTATATTGCTGGAGTAGAAAGAGATCAGGAATCAATCTCGCTTGGTCGCAAGAGCATTATTTATCAGGGGCAAAAAAAAGGTAATATTATTCCACTCACCTCTTCGCTAGCAAAGAGGCGCAAGGTGCTGTAGTACAAGAAATGCCTTGGCCCTGCATGTTATTTGAATTAGTTCAAAAGTTGATAGAAAAATAAAAAATATAGTGTAAATAGAAGTTCTAATGAGGAATTGTTTTCTTAAATATATGCAAATCCCGACATATATAAATTTACAAATGTGCAACTGCCAAGTATATTTACACCTTACAAACATAAATGAACTAAGTAAGCAAAACCAATACACACACGGAAGATTAGGTATCAATATCGTCAATAAAACAAGTTCAAAAGAAAAGGAGGAAAATGATAAACAATCTTAATTGGTAACATACTTTTCAATAAGAAAGATCCTAAGCCGATGGCACCACCGGCTGTAATAAATGGATGTGAAGCTGCAACATGGATACCCTCTGCAACAAAAATTGAAGAGGAAAATATTATCATCCTCTCTTATTCTTAGAAATACAATGTGAGACTAAAAGAAACAAGTTTGTAATCGAAAGTGCAAACCTTTCACCTTTCCGACCGCTGCGTCCTCATACGCGGCATACTCGGATTTAACATCTTGCAAATAGTCCTGCACTCAAATATAAAATCCAATATAATAATGGTACGATCATCCAATGTTTCATTCTGTCCCATGGAACAATATATAGAGTTTGCTGGAAATGAAATTCGAAAATACCAAAAGTAATGGATATTCTAGAAGCTTACGAGGGTTTGCTGGAAGTGAACAGAGGCAGTGAGACGTGTTTGAGAGAGACGAGATCTCGAAGCTTCAATTGCAGAGTCGATTGACTCCTCGACGATCTTCCGGTAAATCATAACTTGTCGGACCGCGTTGTCGATCCACGGATTACCATCTTGTAGGGATTGCGATTTAAAAACGGTGTCACTTGCTGCTGCCACGTTTGGCTTCTCATCTTCTGATGATTCTGTGACTGTAGCCATTTGACGGGGAAATTCTTTCAGGGAATTTTTTTTTTTCTCTGCGGAATATGTCGCTACTTGGGCGGTTGAGCCTTGATGACCCGACCCGCTTTTAAAATCGGAGTGTAAGTGATCCAACTAAGTTCCTAGCGGCTTGCGGTTTGCCGATATCAGGTATTCAGGTTCTGCTTTCTTTGAACTTCTTTCCTCTGCTTTTTCTTTAATGAAAATTATGGGTTATGCTCATGTCACCCCTCAATGAATTAATAAATTTTAAAACATCTCCCAAATTGTTATGAATATCAACTTTTCTTTGAAAAAATTAAAAAAATAAATGTGAAATGATGAGATTTTTTTTCATTTTCATTATAATAATTTAGAAAGTATTTTAAAAATTATGATTTTATTACGAGATAATTCGAAATTAACCAAATAAAAATTCACCAACAATGAAGTCAATCTGATTACTAACAATGTAAATATAAGAAGCAAAAGATATAATCATATGACATGGTTCACTTGAAGCTAATGTTGTTATCAGGAATCCAACAGAACAAGCACTGAAAGCTGATGGAGGAGAATAAAAAAAGATGGTACAAGAATTATTTACACGATTGAAGTTAAAAACACAGAGAGGGAGAGAGAGAGAGAGAGAGAATAGTGTTGCATTGAGCACTTCCACTGGTAAGGTTGAATTGAAACACAAGTCTCAGGGGTAAACAATTACATTGCATTTAAGGGTGCATGTGTCCCGTTGTATATATATTGTATTAAGAGTACGTAATATTACGTTGCATTAAAATTTAATATTTAGTACATTTAGTGTAGTGTCAATTGTGTCCATGTATGTGTGTGTGTGTTTGTATATATATATATATATATGTATGTATGTATGTTATTTAGTTTTTTTTAGGATTTTATTATTGGGTATATTGAATAAATTAATTATCTACATGTATTAATCAAAATAATGACTTCTACCTATTAAATAGGGCACCAACCCCCTCCGGTCGTCATGTGTCCAATGGTTTTGGATGAAATTTTGAGACTTTACCATAAAAAATTTTAAAATATTCATCAATAGTACAACTATTGTTTGTAAGAGTAATTGTTGAGTGCATAATTTAATATATATTCAGCATGATTTATTAATTAGTAAAATAATTAAGAACAGGAAAAATTTTTGAAAGATGATGATGCATTAGGCAAACCCATGTACTGAATCATGTAATAATGCACGCCAAACGCATGGAAATTGTGGGACCAACCACATTTCCTCGATGTGAATTTTATTTTATAGGAGATTGGGAATGCGATTTTTATTGGTGAGAGTAACTTTATTACCTTTAATAAAACATAAAATTTTTCATGATGCCACAGACACACACACATTTATATATATATAAGAATTGAACAATGAAATAGAAATAAAATATATAATTTAAAAAAAATCATGAAACAACAATAAAAGAAAAAGTGCTTGATTACATTCATGATAATTAGTATATTGACTTGACAAGACTTCACATAGGATAAGTTATTTAAATAAATTTATATTTTACCGAATTTTACAATAACACAATTTAATAGACAACTAGTTATATAACAAGGGTTCTTTTACGGCAATAAATCAATATAATATTTGTTGCACTTTACTAGTTTAACGCGCAAAGGCTTTAAAAGCGTTGGATTGACTCAATTTGATCCAACCGCTTATATTCAACATGCGGATGATAACTAATATCCGGACATTCGGATAATAGAAATACTGTATATATATATATATATATATATATATATATATATATATATATATATATATATATATATATGTTTGTAGTAATAATAAGAAGAAGAAGAAGAAGGAGGAGGAATTGAGAATGAGATTTTCATTCGTTATAGTGACTTTATTACCTTTAACAAAACACAAAAAATTTCATGATGTCACCATATATAAATTTTAGTAATAATAATAATAATTAGAAGGAGGAGAATGAGGGATTGGGAATGAGATTTTTATTCGTTAGAGTGAATTTATTACCTTTAATAAACACACAAAATATTTCATATATATATATATATATATATAATTGTAATAAGAAGGATCGGGAATGAGATTTTCATTCATTAGAGTAACTTTGTTATCTTTAATAAAATGCAAAAAATTTCATGATGCCACCATATATGCATAATCATAGTAATAATAATGAGGATGCTACAATGGAGATACTCTACTGTAGAGCACTCTTTTATAAGGATATAATTAAAGTTATAATATATTTTTTACTATTTATTACTTTAATCGTATAATTATAATAGAATGCTCTGTGATGAAGCATCTTTATCATAGTCATTGTTTAATAATAATAACAACAATAACAACAACAATAAATGTTATTACTATGCTATTTTTATTATAATAATATTAATTGTTAGGGTTATCATAATTGAACTATTTATAAAAATTATAAAATATCAAATAACTATAATAAATATTAGTATTTATTATTTTACTATTGTATTTTTGAAAACATTTCATTTTACAACATTTTTGTCAACATTGTCAGTCCAACGCTAATGTCATGCTAACATTAAAAATATAAAATGTCTTTACATTCAAAAACCAAGATAAAATTATATGTAATTTAAAATTACAACGGCAGTATAATTATTATTAGTTAAGACTTAAGAAAGAAGGGGAAAAAAAAGTTTGCGAATCTCAAGTATCTAGCATCGTCATCTTCTTTTTATTCATTTTTTTTTCCCTTAGAAAGAGATCGACCATCTTTGAAAAATTATTGGCACTGAATGGGTACAAGCAATGCATTGGCATTGATGGGTCTCATCTGCAAAAAGAATTACAGGAATTGAATCGGCAGCCGCAGATATGGATTTTTTCTTCTTTAAATAACTTATCTCTGGGAATATCTGATCAATTTGGATGAGGATTTTACATAATATTTCCTTGAGATTTGCTTCTCAATTGATTAGTTTGATTTGGGGTATGCAACAATGGTTTTATTATTATGAATTTGAAGGATTCTGGTGAAATAGAAATTAAGATTGATAGAAAGCATATGGATTTTCAAGCTTGAATGGCTGTTTCAATTTGCTAACTTGAAGCTTTAATGGTGGTTTCAATTTGAAATTTTAGCAGTTTAGCACGTAAGGAAGATATTTAACCACAAGCATAAGAAGTTTTGGCAGCGAAGAGACGCACTCTTCGGCTGGGTTTGATTTTTTTATTTTGTTTTCTTATTTTTTTATTAAAATTTTAATTTTTTTAAAGTAAGGGCATACTGATATTTTACTAGTTAATGAAAAAAACAATTAATAGGGGTAAAAAAAAATTTCACAAAGATAGTAGTAACAAAGTGAAAGACACCATTACTTCTTGTAATCTTTAATAATTTATAATTTATAATATAGTCAAATGATAATAACTCTAATTGTTATTATTATTATTACTGGTGTTGTTGTATTAATTAAGGATATTTTAGTAGCTTATAATAATTTATTTTGATTTTAAGATAAAATAACATATACAATGGAAATACAACAAACTAATTACACCAACTTATTATGATCAACGTAAAATAAATGCATCATAAAATTCAAATTGACGACCTAAAATAAGCATTTTACCTTTAGTTAAATCATAATATGTATATTATAGAAGACCAATTTTCATTTAAGTTACACAGATTGTGAGGTTAATAATATAACATTTATTAAGAGTTGAAAAATAAATAAAATATTGTTACAAACCTATAGATACATAAAGTCTAAAATCTATTGGAACATGGGGTAGGACTTAAAGCATAGTTATTCATAGTAAAAATGTGGTTTACACTTTACTACAAGTTATTAATATCTGACCTCCCTCTTGTTTAACATTTTCAATTATTTCGAATTTATGGGTTCAGATCTATTATTAATTTAATTAAAAACAATTTGACATATGGACGTTTGTTTTGTAGAAAGTGGGCGCTGCACCGCCCCAGCCCAAGCCGATTTTACCCTACATAAGTGACAGGCCCGTCGCTTTAATCACATTTTACCCATTCGCAGAAAAACACAATTGCCACTTCGGATAAAAACAAATTCAGGAAGTAAGCTCTGAACTCTCTTGACGTTTTTCAGTCTTCTCAATCTCCAAGATCCTCAACCGCTACCAAGTCTCATTACTCAATAAACTAATTTTTGAAAACCCTAGTATTGAGTCTTTCGCCAGTGATCAATCATGCTCAGGCTTTCGTCAACTGTTCCCAGTCAGATTCGGTTCTTGTTGCAGAGCTTGAATGAAGCCAACGCTGATTCCGTCTTCAGAGAGCTCTGTCAGGTTATCGTCTATTCATCTTTCAATTATCAACTATTACTTTTGTTGCATTAATCATCAACATGTTCTCTTTACATCTTTCAAAACCCTAATTTTTCCTGAATTGTAATTTTTTCTTGAGTGGTGCAATCATATGTTTTATTGGCTTTGTTTGCTTATTGCTTATCAATTTCTTGCAAGATTTTCAAGAAACACTTAAAATTTTGCCTTGTTTTTTAAAGAGTTTTCTTCAACATTTAAAAAAAAACCCTAAAAACGTGCCAGTTTTTTGCTAAGTAAGAAACATATTCACTGCAAGATATCCAAGAAACGCTGGATATTGCGCCTAATGAATATGGAAGCAATTGAATTGATGCTTTTTTTTTGAGTAAATTTATGCCAGCAAGTTTGGTGGAAAGTGGTGTTGATGCGTAACTATTCCTTGGAATACTATTACGTCCTTTCCGTTTTCCGTTTATATAAGAATATCATACTGTGTTCATTGCACTGCTTAACTAAGTGGTGATTATATGTTCTTGGTTTTCCTTTGTTTTGAGTTATTGCAAGATTTTCAGGGAACCTGAATATGTGAGTTTGAATATCGAAGCTATTGAATTAGGGGTTAATTATTTTCTCAAATTATTTCGTTGATCACTACGCTTCATTTCAAAATGTGGATGATGAATCAGGATGGAATGGCTGTCTCTTAGATGTATAACCTGCCTATGTAGTGCTTTAAAACTTAATTGTTTCTGACATTTACTTTCTTTTTTCTTGTTGGTAGTTCATTGAATATGGAATTGAGGGAAGCACTATGATGCTTCAAACCTGCATGGATCACTTGAATCTTCATGGGACTGACTTGAAGAATCCACAGCTTGAATCAGTTGTAGCTTCAGTTTTCAAATACATTATGGACAAGCCAAATTTCAGTACTGTGTTTAGTCAGTCTGTCAAAATTACTGAGATCAATGAACAACTCCTAGAGAATTTATCAGATGTGTTAAACTTATCTCTACCTGAAAGAATCGGCATTGGTCTTGCTTTGTCTGATTCAGAAAATCTTGATGCATTAATGTGCGGTGAGTTGCGGGTTTTAAGTTATATGATTGTCCTCAAAAAAGTGGTATCATTGTGGAATAGGTGTAATTATTCTTGATATAGCTTCTTCAACTGCTGTTTTTCTTGTGAATTCATTGTTTTTTCCTTTTGGGGGGAAGGTTTAATAGAAATTAGCCTTTTGGTCCTCTACAGGGAAGAACTTTTGTATGGCTCAGATTGAAAGGTTGTGTGCCAATCCTGTTCCTATGAATTCTGCCGAGCAAATTCAGAATATTATTATGTTCCTTCAGCGCTCAAGTGACCTTTCCAAGCATGTAGATTCTCTTATGCAGAT
Source organism: Citrus trifoliata (assembly GCA_018350135.1). Classification (NCBI taxonomy): domain Eukaryota; kingdom Viridiplantae; phylum Streptophyta; class Magnoliopsida; order Sapindales; family Rutaceae; genus Citrus; species Citrus trifoliata. The sequence goes on along the minus strand of CM031386.1, from coordinate 42,861,850 downwards.
ATTATCTTTGCTGCAATCAAAAGATCATACCCAGTTCATCTTAAATCCCGTTCTTCCAGATGAATTGCGTGATGCTACTTCTCCGAGGTGCCAATCATATATCAGCTATGATTTAAATTCAAACAGCTTAGCAGTTGATAGTATATTCCAATTTTTGAATTGTTTGTCATTTTGAAAGATATATTGCTTCTGTTTTTGGCTGCAGGGATTTGGATTTGTTTCATGAATGCAGAGACGATGATTTTGATGATATTTTGGCAGAAATGGAGAAGGAAATGAGTATGGGAGATGTGATGAATGAACTAGGCTATGGATGCTCAGCTGATGCCTCGCAATGCAAAGAGATTCTCTCTCTTTTCACCCCACTGACGGAGATTACCCTCTCTCGGATATTTGGCGCGATTGCTCGTACCCATGCTGGACTTGAGGACAACCAGAACACATTTTCAACCTTTACCTTGGCCCTTGGTTGCAGCACGATGTCTGATCTGCCACCTTTGAGTTCGTGGAATGTCGATGTCCTTGTGAAAGCTATCAAACAACTTGTGAGTTCATCTTTCCTTCTTCTGGTTTTTCTTTTTGAATGTAGCAGTAGCTACTTTGTGAGATAAGTTCTTTTTAATTGAGTATTTATGCTGAATGCAGGCTCCTAATACAAATTGGATAAGAGTGGTTGAGAACTTGGATTATGAGGGATTCTACATTCCTACTGAGGAGGCATTTTCATTTTTCATGTCTGTATATAAGTATGCTTGCCAGGTATATTCTTGGAAAACTTGATATGCTAGAATAATATGTTTTGAACAATTACATGCAAATTGACAGAGCAAATTGCAGGAACCGTTTCCTCTCCATGCAGTATGTGGATCTGTTTGGAAGAATACTGAGGGTCAGTTGTCTTTTCTTAGATATGCTGTAGCTTCACCGCCAGAAGTATTTACCTTTGCCCATTCAGCTAGGCAGCTGGTATGTAGCTTTTTATATCCACTTATTGCTTTGTTTGTCCTCATGTAATCTGTGTCTGATTTTTATTAATGACAAACAATTCTTGCAGCCATATGTTGATGCAGTGCCTGGCCTTAAGTTTCAGTCTGGACAAGCAAATCATGCATGGCTGTGTCTTGATCTTTTAGATGTGCTCTGCCAACTAGCTGAGAGGGGTCATGCTAGCTTTGTTCAATCAATGCTTGAGTACCCTCTTAAACAGTGTCCTGAAATGTTGCTTCTTGGGATGGCACACATTAATGTATGCTTATCATATTTATTTGTCTAATATTGTTCCAGATTATGTTCTTATAACATTTATTGGTTGCTAAATTTCCTGTAATTGCAGACTGCTTATAACCTGATCCAATATGAAGTATCTTTTGCTGTTTTCCCAATGATAATTAAAAGTACAATGAGCAATGGTATGATTCTTCACATCTGGCATGTGAATCCCAATATTGTATTGCGGGGATTCGTTGATGCTCAGAACATGGAGCCTGACTGCACGATAAGAATATTAGAGATTTGCCAGGAGCTGAAGGTAAAGTTAGGGTGAATGAACTTTCAGAACTTGACATTGATTATTTGACCTGGTTGTGTGTCATAATCTTGTTTAATGTGCCTGATGCATCAGACCTGCAATTTAATTTGACCAATTATGAAGATTTTTCTTATCATCTTTATCCACTATTTCTGCTTATTCATTTCTTACATTAACCTAATTAGATTTCTTACTTTGTTACGCAGATCCTATCATCAGTTCTAGAGATGATTCCTTCTCCATTTGCTATCAGATTGGCTGTTATTGCTTCACAAAAGGAACTTGTGGATCTTGAGAAATGGTTAAGTATTAATTTAAGTACATACAAGGATGTTTTCTTTGAGGTAATTTCTACAGCCGTCAGCTGCTGCCATATTGGCTGTTTCTGTCATACTTCATGGATAGAAAATGAGAGGAAAAACTGTCTGACATGCATAGTCTGGCCTTTCAGGAGTGCCTCAAGTTTGTAAAGGAGGTTCAGTTTGGTAGATCACAGGATTTTTCTGCCCAACCTTTCCATCATTCTGGTGCTCTGTTGAATCTTTATATGGAGAAGATTCCTGTTATTCTGAAGGTCTACTTCATATATTTAAATTTTTTGACAACATATTGTTAATTTCAATGATACTTAAATTTTGTCATCTTTATGTCTACTATGCAGTTGTTAAAAGCTCATATTGGTTTGATTACGTCAACCAAGCTTTCTGAGGAAATTGAAAAGTTTCAGGCAGTAGTCTTGGATTCTACTCCAAGGCTGCAGAATGGTGAGGCTGCAGATTCATCAACTTCTGAAGGATATGCAGATGACATTGAGGCAGAAGCAAACTCTTACTTCCATCAAATGTTTTCGGGTCAGTTGACCATTGAGGCAATGGTTCAAATGCTTGCACGATTCAAGGAATCCTCTGTGAAAAGGTACATCATCAAAAGCTGTTTTGTCTAGTTGCTTTGCTATTGTGTTTTATGTTATTATTCCATTGTTTCAAATTCTGTTCAAATTACTGAAACATTGCGCTGTTACTTGTTTCTACGGAACTTAAATTGTAATTTGGTAGGAACAAATATTTTTCCCTTTTGTTTGACATTTTATATTCTTCTATTTTGGTGATCATGTGCAGAATGGATTTCTGACCAGAATATATTAAACAATTGCTTTCTAGAAGAAATTAAAAATCTTGAGTGCATCGTCATTTTGAAATTTTTTTTAAAGACAGTATTTGCGTGTGAAATGAAAATCAATAACAAGATTTTTTTTGCTAAAGTTTATGGATCCATAATAGATTTGAGTATTTTTGAAAGTTTCAGTTTTAGAATGATGATTTACTGTGATTGGTATGAACTGACAGGGAACACTCGATTTTTGAGTGCATGATTGGCAATCTATTTGAAGAATACAGGTTCTTCCCCAAGTATCCTGAAAGACAGCTCAGAATTGCTGCTGTCCTCTTTGGTGAGTTTTTCTCAGTCATGCATTGATACTACCATGACTCTTATTTCTAGTTTCCAATCTGATGCCACTATATACCTAGCTTCTAATTTATAGAACTCTAGCATAAGAGCTTGAGTTCCATGCAACTTCTACTATTATCAAACTTTGTTATTGTTTTTTCTGTCAAACTTCGCCATCATTTTCTCCTTTGCCTGTGTTTTTTGAGTCTAGTCTATATCCAATCTGGTCATATGCTTAGCATCGATGCACATGTTTCTGTGTGAGGAAGGTATTTGTTGACATTGGGGAAGGAAGTATCTGGGAATGCAAGAAATTTAAGCGGCTGCTTGGAATTGTTTTCCACAGATCATTTTCCATTATGCAAAAACAAAAAATAAGAAAATATGTTTGGCAGGCCAATTTTTGCTGTGAATTTTTGTTTCCCAAGAAAAATGCTTTATAATCTCTTAACAAAAGTGAGAAATGCAAATATTCTGTTTTCCTTCTTGAACTGTCCATCATGGGTCCCACATTTGCTTTGTGGTAAAGTATGCAGGTCCCAGGTGAAACAATACAAATAAATTGATTATTTACTGTGAAAATTAATTTATACATACAAATATATAATTTTTCATTATATATTGATTGAATTATATATCTTTTTCATTTTTAAATTTTAAATAACAATTTAATTGTAATTTGATACCTTATTTTAAGAATTTATTTGTAATATTTTTTTATACCAACACTTCTTACATTCTTATTTCTTTTATTTTACCCCAAAAAAAATGGCTATTGCAAAATTTTATTTATTTAATTATTTTTGGTTCTTTAGATTATTACTCTTATTTAAATCTTTAAGAATATATCAATATTATTTTAATATTTTGGTGGTCTTCATGAAAATTCTTTTGCCATAATACTATTTTTCCTCTCTCTCTTTCTATATCTCCATATTTACAGACGAGCAACCAAATACATTTTCATTTTTCATTTTCGTATACTGTTTTAAAAATAAATTACCAAATACATTTCTCAATTTTCCAAAAACTAATGATTTCTGTATTATGAAACAAATAAAAGATTATCATTTGGAAAAATATGCCAAAAGCAGCCTAAAGTTTCCTTAATTTTGGACTTGCTTGTTTCGGTACTCTGGTAACAGTAAGGAGATGGTTAACAGCATCACAAATATTTTGCCAGGAGCATAATTGTAGAGCTGGAGTATAAGTTGCATTATATCTGGTCACTGATTGAAAAGTTATGTACACATATTTTGCCAGGAGCATAATTGTAGAGCTAGAGTATAAGTTGCATTGTATATGTTCACTAATTGAAAAGTTATGTTGTCAAAATGATACTTATATTCTATGTGTGCTTAGATTAGATGCTTTAAACAAATAGGGGATGACACTGTGTTCACCTCATGTTCTGTATATGAAGTGCTTAAATAGGGAAAGACTTTGATTAAACAATGACAAAGTCTTCCCATTTGCTATAGGGTGAACTCACTTTCCTATGTTCACTCAAATAGTGGAAGTGAATCACAATCATACTAGAAATAATTGTAAAACTGAAATTGTCCTACCTCAGTTTTACACTACATGGTTATGCAAATTTTTTTATGATGTGTCTGTAGCATGAATGATTTGCCCAAGTAATCTTGCTTTTGTATACATCAGTGTAGCTGCTTCAGCATATGTACTTTTGCAAATAGCTTTTCGCATTTTAATGGTCACTATCTATCTTTAAGTTGTTGTGTGCTCTCACTCTGTCTTATTAAGTCATGTCGCTGTACCAAATTTCAGGTTCCATAATCAAGCACCAGCTTGTAACTCATCTAACACTTGGCATTGCCCTGCGTGGAGTTTTAGATGCACTGCGTAAACCTGCTGATTCAAAAGTTTGTATTGTCTTCTCCTGAATTTTCTTTTGTTGGGTTTTCTTGTATAGTATTGTTTATGGCATCTTTGCATGCAGATGTTTGTGTTTGGGACCAAGGCGTTGGAGCAGTTTGTGGACCGTCTGATTGAATGGCCACAATACTGCAACCACATCTTACAAATATCTCATCTACGTAGTACTCATGCAGAGCTTGTTGCTTTCATTGAACGAGCTCTTGCCAGGATTTCGTCGGGCCATTTGGAATCAGATGGGGCAAGTAATCCTGCTGCTCATCAGCATGTTTCTTCGCAGGCTACCTCAGGAAATGGGGAGGTAAAGTTTGATAAACCATGCACAAATGTTACTAGGAAGGAAATAAAAAATAATTTTTGTATTTGATGTATTTTCTTTGGCCTCACTGAAAGCAACTTACATATGATTTCTTTTTGACTTCTTTAGATCATTCATTATGAATATCATTTTGTGATGCTTTTAGATCTTTTTCCTTCTCCCCCCCCCCCCCCCCACCTTTTATGGGGTGAGTCAAGAAGGATACTAATAATGATGTATTCTGCTACCATTTACTGCTTAAATCACTATCTTTCTGCACTTCACTGAATCTGGATTTGCCTTTTTACTATCTTAAAATTATGCTATTAAAATTGTAATGTTGTTTTCGTTGGTGCCATGTAAAGTTTGATGAATCTTCCTTATGTTTCCAATCTGCAGATGCTATCATGAGTCACAAAATTATATCTTCTTCTTCTTTAATATTATGTTCTCAACACGGATGGCATGGTTTTATTTGTGTTGATTGGACCGCAGTTTTCATATTCTATTAGCTTAATTATGTTGTATCTGCCTATCCAGTGGTTAGATCAACTGGGGCTTCTGCAATCTGAACATCTTCTGTTTTTTCTTTTTTAAATGTGGTTTGTTGTTATAGGTTAGTGGCTCTGGGATCACACAATTGGGGCAGCAACTTTCTTCTCAGATACAGCTCCAGCAGAGAAGCGAAAGTGTTGTTGATGACCGTCATAAGGTTTCTGCTGCTTCATCTAGTGATATGAAACCACTTTTGTCATCTATTGGCCAACCATCATCGGTTGCTCCCTTAGGTGATACTTCTAGTGCACAGAAGGTATGCTTGGTGGTCAGAGCTTTCTTTTTCATTGCAAGTATATTATTAGCAGCTCTAATTGACAGAATTTTTAAAACTGAAGCTGCATAATGCGGTCAGTGCTCCAGCAATGCTGTCAATCTCTTCCGGTTTTGCTCGTCCTTCCCGAGGAGTTACATCTACTAGTAATTATCTGTAACCTGCTTTTCACTTTGCTATTATGTTTCTATTTTATTCATTCAATGCATAATGTATGCATGCATGTGCATTGATTTCTGATGCAGAATTTGGCTCTGCTTTGAACATCGAAACACTGGTTGCTGCCGCAGAGAGAAGAGAGACTCCTATAGAGGTAACCTATATCTTTTGTCGTGGGTATTGGAAGGAGGATTTGGTGTGAGTGTATACAGATCATTTCTATATGAAGATTGGTCTTAAATGATAAGGCACTCAACTTATATCTTTTGTGGTTGATTGACTCAAGTAATTTCTTTTCTTTTTTTTTTTAACCTTTATGATAGTGTAACTTGTACCATATCCTTGCAGAGGAGTCCTGAGTCTAAAAATGCAGGTTTTGTTAGATGCACAGCCATTATGATACTTGAGCCACCTCTCACGAACATGAATCCTAAGTATGGGAATAAAGTTCTCCATTGAAAGAATTGGGAATCAAGGAGAACATAACTCATCTGTGGACACTGTAGCAATACTGAAGATAGAAATACTTCTTATTTCTGCACTTGCCCTACTCCTCATCTCTGCCCTTCTTTCATACGAAAAGAAAAAGCAAACTTGAAATGAAAATGAAGGCTAGGAATTTAGGTGAAAGAAGTTATGAAGGGTTGTGGAAAAAGAATAGCTTTGGGAACTTTAGAGTTCTGACGGTGCCTTGGTAATAATTGGGGATGCTGGAATTTTGATTCTTTTTATATAATCTTAGAACCAAGATATGATAAATCCATTTGGTGCTATTGCAGTAGTTTAAAAGTTGTACAAATGAACCAATTATAGTACTGTACTGTTGAGATTTTTGAGACCACAGATGGTATTATATTTGATAGGCTGCTTTTCTCTGAATAAGCTTGTTTTCTGGTTGATAGTATTTGTATTGTGTTGCGATGTGGTTATATGTCGTAGTATAATTCTCTAATATATATTCTTACTGCTTACAGGCTCCAGCATCAGAGGTTCAGGATAAGATTTCATTTATAATCAATAATATTTCGGCTCTAAATGTAGAAGCCAAATCTAAGGAATTCACTGAAATATTGAAAGAGCAATATTATCCCTGGTTTGCGCAGTATATGGTTATGAAAAGGTCAGAAAATATTTTATTCAGTTCTCCTTTTGTTTGAATGCATGTGTTGATCTTAGTGGCTGCCTTTACATTACTATATCATTGCTAAGTCTCATATGGCATACTGCCTACTTCTAACAGAGCAAGCATTGAGCCAAATTTTCATGATTTGTACTTAAAGTTTTTGGATAAAGTTAATTCAAAGGCTTTGAATAGAGAGATCGTCCAGGCCACATATGAAAACTGCAAGGTTTTTATCTACTATTACCTTAATAATGCATTTAGGTTTATTTACCAAAATGGAGAAATAATTTTTTCATTTGCATATTCTTTTAGGTTCTATTAGGATCAGAGCTTATTAAATCAAGTTCAGAAGAGCGTTCATTGCTTAAAAATTTGGGTAGCTGGCTTGGGAAGTTGACAATTGGAAGAAATCAAGTTCTAAGGGCTCGTGAAATAGATCCCAAATCACTGATTATCGAGGTAACTATGCCTACTGTATCATATTTTATAATTTTTATTAGCCCTTCTTTTTAGGCAGTTCTTTATGATGCAATTTAGAAATATCTGGCCTCTTTGCGTTTTATTACTTGATTTACATGCATAATTTCTTTTGTTGTCAGGCATATGAGAAGGGCTTGATGATTGCTGTCATTCCATTTACTTCCAAGGTTGTAGTCTTTAATTTGATTGTTTTGCCTTATCGAGTGCAAAGTTTTGTGATTTTACGTTATATTACTTGCTGCAGATTCTGGAACCATGCCAAAGCAGTCTAGCATATCAACCTCCCAATCCCTGGACTATGGCCATTCTTGGATTACTTGCTGAGATCTATTCAATGCCAAACCTCAAAATGAACCTCAAATTTGACATAGAGGTATGAACATATTTTTGCTCAATCACAGGCCATCGTTCATCAGTATAATATGTCTGTTAGGTTGGTCATCTGATGTATGTATTTACTAATCATGTGCTGCTTTAGGTTCTATTCAAGAACCTTGGTGTGGATATGAAGGACATTACACCCACTTCTCTTCTTAAGGATCGGAAAAGGGAAATTGAAGGGAATCCTGATTTTTCTAATAAAGATGTTGGAGCATCACAACCTCAGCTAGTTCCTGAAGTTAAACCAGGAATAGTTTCTCCGTTAGGTCATGTGGATTTGCCGCTTGATGTTGCCAGCCCACCTAACTCTGGTGGCCCTACGCATTTATTGTCTCAGGTTTATACTGGTTTGGTGAAAATTTTTATTGGATGTTAGCGATAATGATGTGCATCATTAAGTTTTATATTATTATTATTATTATTGTGTGGTTGTTTTAGTATGCGGCTCCTCTTCGTCTTTCTTCTGGCACATTGATGGAGGATGAAAAACTAGCAGCTCTTGGCATCTCCGATCAGCTTCCTTCCGCGCAAGGCCTATTTCAAGCAAGTCAATCCCAGTCACCTTTCTCTGTTAGTCAGGTATGGTACTGCTTGTCATTTTTTCTTTCTGGGTTGTAGTAAGGAGAAATTGACTCCTATTTTGACTGTGGATGGTTCTTCTGTTGCAGCTTTCGACTCCTATACCTAACATTGGAACTCATGTTATTATCAACCAGAAACTTACTGCCTTGGGCTTGCACTTGCATTTTCAGAGGTTTGGAATTGTTTTTATATTGATATTTCCCGCTTATTGAGTACTTCCGCTTCTATCTGTGTGAAACTCACTCCAATACATGTGTTGCAGAGTGGTTCCAATTGCAATGGACAGGGCTATCAAAGAGATTGTTTCTGGCATTGTTCAACGCAGTGTTTCAATAGCCACTCAAACAACTAAAGAACTTGTTTTAAAGGTTTGTTTTCTCAGTTAAGCAGTATAGACTAACACAGTCATTGCAGGAATTGTAGTGTATAGTTTATTGTTGACTAGGATCTTATCCTCCACTGAATCATATTATCCAGTATTTTGTCAGTACTACCTCCTGTGTTTTCTCTTTTGTCGAGGTTTTAAGTCAAATGAAGTCATGTATGAGATTGATGTACCGAGTCTTTCACTTATTTGCTGCAATATCCTCAGTGCAATTGCATTCATGCTGAGTGTTCAACTCAAAATTTTTCAGTATATGATATCGTCTGTTATTACCATGTTTGCAAACCATATTCTTACATGTCCTTGATACCCTTTCTTCCCCAAGATCTATAGCCAGAATATCTGCCCATGGATCCTTCCATTTGACATGAATCGGAATATGGTATTGTGAGCAAAAAAGGAGCAAAATCTCTAAGCTCCTTGACTGTATTGATAACCTTCACTAGCACTTTTTGATAGGGCTTGCTAATCAATATTCATATCCATTCTAACCTACTTTAAACCAATGGGATGTTAGGACTATGCCATGGAATCAGATGAGACGCGTATATACAATGCTGCACATTTGATGGTTGCAAGTTTGGCAGGAAGTCTGGCCCATGTGACATGCAAGGTTTATAATTTACGTCAAAACTTTTCAGAACCATTACCCTTTGATCATTGTATTCTAAATGATGCTCTCTTGTTGCAGTTTCATTGTTTTTCATTTCTTTCCTATTTGTGTTTGTGGATTGCTAGGAGCCCTTGCGCGGTTCTATATCAAGTCAATTGAGGAATTCACTTCAAGGTTTAACTATTGCAAGTGAACTCCTGGAACAAGCTGTGCAACTTGTTACCAATGACAACCTCGACCTTGGTTGTGCAGTGATTGAGCAGGCTGCTACAGATAAGGTCAGATCTTCAGAGAATCTTATACTTCCGACCTTTTTTGAGTCATTGAACAGACAGCCATAGATATGGACAGGTTTATGTGTGGTTTGCACTCTGATATGCATACTTAGCAGCTTTACTATTTCGGGTTTTTTTTTTTCTTGAGGTTAAAAACAATAATAGTAATGTTTTGAACTTCCTGTAGCCCCAAATGGTGGGAAGTACTGTCAATTTTAAGTTTCAAACTCTGAAAATATGAGAACAAAAGAACTTCTATGTTGCTTATGAGTTGCATATGTGCTTGGATGATCTGTGTGGGGAGTCTTCATTTTGGTTCTGTGGACTAGTTTCTACCATAGATAGTGCTCAGCAATCTCAAAGATTAGTTATCATCATTAATATTTTCCCCTTATTGGAATGGTTCTAATGATAGTTCTAAATCTTTTTGAATTTCACTCGTGGGGTTTTCTCATGGCATTTTGCTTCATGCAGGCTATTCAAACCATTGATGGAGAAATAGCTCAACAACTTTCTTTAAGAAGAAAGCATAGAGAGGGCGTAGGTTCCTCTTTCTTTGATCCAAACATTTATGCACAAGGATCTATGGGTGTACCTGAGGCCCTGCGCCCAAAACCTGGTCACTTATCAGTTTCTCAACAGCGAGTTTATGAGGTAAACACAAACTGGCCAGTTGAAATGATGTCTGATTTAACTCGAGGGGAAAGGCACTTAAAGATCTCATCCAATCCCTCTTTTGCAGGACTTTGTTAGACTTCCTTGGCAGAACCAATCTAGCCAGGGCTCACATGCCATGTCTGCTGGTTCTTTGACTTCATCGGGTGATGCTGCTCAAGCCAGTGCTTATGGTTTAGCAGGAGGACAAGGTAACCAAGGCTATTCATCAAGTGCAGGAAGCACAGGATTTGATGCAGTTTCTCGCCCATCGGATGTTGCTTCTGGCACTACTGAATCCACTTCAGCTGGGTTTCTGAGGTTGTTCATGCCTGCACTTGGGTTTATCAATTTTCTAAAATTTCTTCATTTCTGTATTCAACATTCTTTGTGTGTTTTCAGTACATCATTGGTACACATTGGGGCTGCTGATGGTGGTATTCTACATAATTCCGAAAGTGAATCTGTCAACGCTGCATTTACTCCAGCTGCTACTGAGTTATATGCAGCTGATTCAACTGAACCTGTAAAAGTGCGAATTCTTGTGCGTACTAGCTTACCTGCTGTTAGGAAATTGTCCTTTTTTAATTCCTGACATCTGCTTTTACCTTTTTTATAAGGAACCTGGAGCTTCTTCTCAGTCACTACCATCAACTGCTGCCTCTGAGCGCATTGGAAGCAGCATCTTGGAACCTTCGCTGCAGACAAGGGATGCTCTGGATAAATACCACATTGTTGCACAAAAGGTTGCAACTAACCTTTTTTTTTTATATAATTTTTTCCCTTCTCCCACATTTTTCTAATCCCTTAATTGGAATTGGGTGATACAATCTGCTGAGTACTTCAATATATACATAAGCGCATCTGTGCTGTCAAGGATTCCGAGGTCGCATTTACATGGGGGATTGGTTATATTTGACTCATTTGCATGTACTAGTTGAGAAACTTGGTTTTCATTTATTATTTTTTCCGGTGTTGGAAGAGAGGGGTTTTCTTTATGGTTTTTGGGATGGGGTAATGGGTGATTTGGTTAATCCGGTTAAAAGATGCTGTTGATATGTTTTGAAAGTCCAATAGTGGGTTACTCTGACATGCAAATGAAGCCAATGGTTTTCCACATGGAAATTTCATGAGGATGCCAATTTAGCAATAAGACCTGAGTTTTATTGAGTTCTGATTTTTAAATCTTATTATTTATTTGGGTTTAGTTAGTATCTGTTAAGTCCGATTCATTGTTTTGCTGACCTAACTCTTTCGTTTAAAAATATTTCAGCTTGATGCTTTGATAGGAAATGATGCTAGAGAAGCTGAGGTTCAGGTATTGTTCTTTTTGCTCTCCTCTGGGTTTATAATGCGTCTAGATTTTACTTCCTTTGTCCATGTTTTCCTTATGGACTTGGACTTTGGTCTCCGTTCTAGCTCATTCTTTTGCTTTACTTGTTTTGCATCCAAAATTTGGTTCAGAATTTTTGGGACTTAATTTACCTAATTGGATATGTCTTCTGTTCAGGGAGTAATTTCTGAGGTTCCTGAGATAATACTCAGATGCATTAGTCGAGATGAGGCTGCCTTGGCTGTGGCTCAAAAGGTTCTCTCTCTTCATTGGAAAATTTTGAATTGTTGCTTTTGCTGATGTCCTTTTATTTTGAAATAGTTACAAAAGGAATAAAATAACCTTGGCAACTTCTTAAGTAAGTTCTAAATTTTCTGATAGGTCTTCAAGGGATTGTATGAGAACGCATCAAACAATCTTCATGTTAGCGCTCATCTTGCGATTTTGGCTGCCATTCGTGATGTTTGCAAGCTTGTTGTTAAGGAGCTCACTAGTTGGGTATGCTTTAGTGAAGAACTTCTATTTCCTGGACCATATGTTTGGTTTGCCCTACACTACTGTGGTCTTCATACTGAGTTCCTTCTGTCATAGCATTTTGGAAATATATTTTGGTTGATAATGCATTTTGTTTGGAATATTGGCTATGGTGGGCTGGTGCCATTCACATGATAAGTTCTTTTGGAAGATGAAGAACTCAGAAAAGCAGGTTTAGGTCTCTTGTGGTTTTGAGAACAAAAATTTCATCTATTTCTTTTGTATATCCTGAATTTTCTTAACAACTTTCATTTTTTAATGTAAGCGTGTAATTTATCTCTTATTGGAATAGTTCCCTTCGAGATCCTTGATGAAATTTATTCTTTTGAGAGTCACTGTGGAAAGTTTTTACCACGCATTACACTTTGTAGTGGATTGGTGGATTCTAAATTATATTATCTTGTTTCTTCTAAAATAATTATGATTGTTTTTTAAGTTATTATATTTTACTGTGTAATGTTTTTCAGCGTATTACACTTTATAATGGACTGGTGAATTGTAAACTATATTTTCTTGTTTCTTCTAAAAAAGATTGTGATTTTTCATTAGAAAAAATTAGTTATTATATTGATTATATGATTATAAAATGAATTTTTGATCTCCAACAATTGTGGTTGTATTCGTGCCACTTTGTAATTCTTCTTTTATTTTTAATTCATATTTTTTCGATTTGTATTTAATTCCGTTGAACTGATCTCTGATATTGCTTGAGCTTTCCAAGAAATGATGTGATATTCATGTGAGCTGAGCTTGCTAACAAGAGATGATGTGTTGCTTTGTAATTTGCTTGTGTTTTTTTCCCATTTCATTGATTTAATCAGTTGTTTCTGATGGTGTGTGTGTGTGTGAGCGCGCGTATTCTAACTGATCTTAATTTTCCATTTCTTGATTATCAATATTTAATTTGTAACTGTTACTTTGTAGGTGATTTACTCAGACGAGGAGAGAAAGTTCAACAAAGATATTACTATGGGCCTTATTCGTAGTGAATTGCTAAACCTTGCAGAGTACAATGTTCACATGGCAAAACTTCTTGATGGGGGAAGGAACAGTATGTATAAGGGAATGTTCCTTTTACTTGTTTCTTCTAACATTGTTGAGCCAACTGACTCTTGCATGAAATTTGCAGAGGCTGCAACCGAGTTTGCCATTTCTCTTCTTCAAACTTTGGTTTCTGATGAGTCCAGAGTAGTCATTTCAGAACTCCACAATCTTGTAGATGCATTAGCAAAGGTTGTATTTGTTATTTCGTTTGAAAGAATGCAGTTAATACTATTTCTTTGTGACTCTAACTTTATGAACTTTGCAGCTTGCTGCAAAACCTGGATCTCCTGAGTCATTACAACAGCTGATTGAGATTGTTAGGAATCCTGCTGCCAATGCTAATGCTTCATCTGGTGCTACCACTGCAAAGGATGATAAGGCTAGGCAATCCAAGGACAAAAAGGTTAGTAGAGATATCATCATCTGAATTTTGGCCCTTGGTCTGATTCTTTCTTGTGATACGAAAACTTATTGAAACAGGCTCTTAGTCACACCACAGCAAACAGGGAAGATTACAACATCCCGGAGTCTGTGGATCCAGATCCCGTTGGTTTCCCTGAGCAGGTATCTTGACCTTAAATTGATTGATATTGAATTGGAAATATCACGAAGAAAAGACCAGAGATAGATAAAATCTGGGTATTGTATGGGATTTGGTAAATTTCTCCCGTTTGCCAGTGCCCTGTATAGATGAATGGTCCTCCAGATGATGTCACAGTAGAGTGCTTACATGTATGACCAGTGGTTTCTGTCAGTTTATAAAGCCAACCACTTTGATGGCCTCTTTTGGCCAAGAAATTAGCTACCTCTAATTCTTACTTTGGCTTAGCTTCCTTTTTGCTACAAGAAGGCATTTTATCCACCTATATTGACCATCTCAAGTGGTGTCTGAAATGCTGCCATTAGCATTTCTTTCGAGTTTCGCTTTTCAATTCGCCCATTAACAGTAGAAAGATGTTGCTATGGGGGATTCCAATTTATGTCTCTAATAATCAAGAGGACAGCCACGGCTAAACAGGATTGTTTGTTCCCTCTTTTTGTCTGTACAAATGCACTGACTCATGCACTGATGCTTGCATATTCGTCTCTTTTATTATTTCTCTATATATTAATGGCTTTGCAAATGGTGGTGTGAACACCTTGCAGGTATCCATGCTGTTTGCAGAATGGTATCAGATATGCGAACTTCCTGGCTCAAATGATGCAGCTTGTACTCGTTATGTCTTGCAATTACATCAAAATGGTCTGCTTAAAGGGGATGATATGACAGATCGGTTCTTCCGCCGCCTCACGGTGATTTTTCATTTTTGATTTGATAGTATTTGACAGACACAAACTTCTGGGCCCCCATCCTCACAATTATTCTTTTAGGAACTCTGCACATTTAGTATTGTATTCAATAGCCATGAAACTTTATATCTTTTTTATTTCCATTTTCTAGGAAGTTTCTGTTGCACATTGCCTATCTTCAGAGGTCATTAATCCTGGTACATTGCAATCACCTCAGCAAAGTCAGAGCCTATCCTTCCTTGCCATTGACATTTATGCAAAACTCGTGTTATCGATCCTGAAGGTGGGTGTACTATATATTTTTCTGATTATGTAAAAACCTTCATATATACATCCTGTCCTTAAAAATCTGCTTTACGTTGCTGTAACATTTTAAAACTTCTATACAGTGTTGTCCCGTGGAGCAAGGGTCAAGTAAAATATTTCTTTTGTCAAAGGTGATTCTCAACTATAGTTTTTTCCTGTCTTTCCATTTTTAATTCTTGATTTGTATCTTAATACTAGATCATTTTGCAGATTTTGACTGTTACTGTCAAATTTATTCTAAAAGATGCGGAAGAGAAGAAAGCTTCTTTTAATCCCAGGCCGTATTTCAGATTGTTTATTAACTGGCTGTTAGACATGAGCTCACTGGATCCTGTTGCTGATGGTTCAAACTCTCAGGTATGGTTAGTTTGCATCAATTTGTCTCAGTTATCTCAATTGATTGGCTGATCATGATTTTCTATCTTGCAGATATTGTCGGCCTTTGCAAATGCATTCCATGCTTTGCAACCCCTTAAAGTACCTGCCTTCAGGTTAGCATCATGAATTTGTTTAGAAGGCATGTGATGAGATATATGATTACATTTTTTCAGAGGATACCTTGTATAGAAGGCTTCCAATTTTGGTGATTCATGTTTTTTCACTAATGAACTTTGACTTGCAAGACTATTGAGTTTGATTAGATTAGTTGCAAGATGTTGATCAGAATCAAAGACGTACTCATCTGCGGAATTCCTTCTTGTGTTTATTCTGCTGAATTTACTAGTACACTGGTTGTTTTTAAAAATAGATGAAGTCCTTGATTTCCTTGTGATATGTCTCTGCTGTCTTTTTTATTTTTCTGCTTTCATTTGTTTGAGGAACCTCTCTTGCTCGACTAGTCAATCCCCTTCAAACATATAATGATTTTGCATGGCCTGGAAGGGAACATGAAACGAATTGACTTTAGTTGGAGTGCCGAACGATGATATCATCTGGGGTTGTGTTGGTGTGTAATTGAGTTGTCTTGATCTTTTGACCAGGGAGAGCCTCCTTAAACACCGTACAAGTTGTCATGAAAGTTTGTGAGATTGCATAAACTAGTGAGAAATAGTTGATTGAGGCCATTATTGTCACAGCCTATGCATTCTAGATCTATTGGAGTTTATATGTAAAGTTCTTTTACTGCTTTTTTTATGCCTCGTGCATTTCTAACTTGGTGAAAATTTTTGCCCAGCTTTGCGTGGCTTGAGTTGGTCAGTCACAGGAGTTTCATGCCTAAATTACTCATTGGAAATGGTCAAAAGGGTTGGCCTTATATCCAACGCTTGCTTGTGGATTTGCTTCAATTCTTGGAACCATTTTTGAGGAATGCTGAACTGGGAGTGCCGGTTAGCCTCGCACAATTGCTAGCCCCTTTTGTTTGCTGTCTGTTATACTAACCTTGAGGAGAATGTTTTCTTATTCCTTTGATTATATGTGCAGGTTCGCTTTCTGTATAAAGGCACACTTAGAGTGCTGCTAGTGCTGCTCCATGATTTCCCAGAATTCCTATGTGATTATCATTTTACCTTTTGCGATGTGATTCCCCCAAGTTGCATACAAATGCGCAATATTATCCTCAGTGCTTTTCCTCGCAATATGAGGCTGCCTGATCCATCTACTCCCAACTTAAAGGTGTTTGTTGTTAGTCATTGTTTGTGGCTTGTTATTAACTTAACAATGAAGACTAATTCGTAACTTGTTTTTCAGATTGATCTGCTTCCAGAAATCAGAGACCCCCCTCGTATTCTTTCTGAGGTTGATGCGGCTCTTAGAGCAAAGCAGATGAAAGCTGATGTGGATGATTATCTCAAGGTACCGTATTTTGACACTGATTATCTTAATAACTTAAAACACATGTATTTCCTTTTCTGTGTACTTTTCTCTATGGGTATGATTCTTGTGCCTCTACTCTGGAGTTAATACTCTGTTAACTTTTTGGTTAATGTCAATTCTCAACCCATTTAACTGCATTTGGACAATCTTTGCAGACGGGCCAACCAGGTTCCTCATTTCTGAGTGAACTGAAGCAGAAATTGCTCCTTCCACCCAGTGAGGCTGCTTCTGCTGGTACCCGCTACAATGTACCACTGATCAATTCTCTTGTGCTTTATGTAGGAATGCAGGTATCCTTGAATTTTGAACTGTATTGCGTCTGGTTTTCTGTTTTCTCGAATTTCACTTTCGTTTAATGTTACGGAGACTAAACCTATTAAACTGTGTGATTTTTGGAATATTATTGTGGTTTGTTGTTGATATATACTATCAATTTGTACCTCCGTTTCCTTTCATTTAGAGACTAGGTCTTGGTTTGTAGTCGCAGAATAAATCTCAAACTCTGTATGGATCAGCCATAATTTACAGGAAATTGTCAATTGGTTTCTTGCTCCATTCGCAAATTTTATGAATCTTGAATTATGTTGGCTATTGTGGGAGCAGTGGGGGCAATTCAAGAACAGTATTTACAATTTGAAGTAAAAAGAGTGGTTGTTGATCTTTGTATTTGTCTATTTGTTCTCTAGGCCATCCATCAACTGCAAACAAGAACATCTCATGCACAGTCGACAGGAAACAATAGTTCGCTGACTGCATTCTTAGTGAGTGCTGCCTTGGATATTTTCCAGGCATTGATTCAGGATCTGGATACCGAAGGGCGCTATCTTTTCCTAAATGCGGCTGCGAATCAGTTGCGCTATCCTAACAACCATACACATTATTTTTCCTTTGTCTTACTCTATCTGTATGCTGAAGCAAACCAGGTGAGGGTTTCTACGGCTGTGTATCTACTTTCTTTTATTCAGTTCTGTTTGGCGATAAGAAACTTGTTACATTAGTAGTGATGTTGGTAAGGTTTGAAAGCTTTTTCTTTTACCCCCAAAAAAAAAAAAAGGAGGATACACGCGTTCACAAGTTTGGAAGACTGTTAAAGCTATCAGCCTACCCTTAACTTTTCAGAGGGTCGAAAATGAAACCATGAAATAAGCAAATTTTTCTTATTTTTCTATCTATTATTTAAATGTAAGATTGTTTTATGAAGTTCCAAAATCTAATCTCTGACTATGAAGATGGGATTAGAATTTACAATTGGTTCAAAATACTTAGCAAAATTTTCTTTTTGTTAAAATTTGCTTTTTGTTATTTAAATGTACTATTGTTTTATCAAGTACCAAAATCCAATCTATGGCTATAAGGTGGGGGGATTAGATTTTATGGCTCAGATGTGGGGAAAATCACTTGGATTTAGCATTTGATGAAATGTTAATGTATGAAAATTCAATATTTCTTCCTTTTGCAGGAAATTATCCAGGAGCAAATTACAAGAGTACTGTTCGAACGCCTCATTGTGAATCGACCTCATCCTTGGGGTCTTCTTATAACTTTCATTGAACTGATCAAGGTAAAGCTTCGTTTTCTCAATCTTAAAATGCGAAAATATTTGTAGTTTCACTCTTGTAACTCAAATGTGTTGAAGTTGCAGAACCCTAGATACAATTTCTGGAACCAATCATTCATCAGGTGTGCTCCGGAGATTGAGAAACTCTTTGAATCAGTCGCAAGATCTTGTGGAGGTCTCAAGCCTGTTGATGACAGTATGGTCTCTGGGTGGGTGCCTGACAACACTCACTGATACAGCTTAATATTTATGTCAAATTTGCTGCATTTGATTATTTAGATTCTCCTCTTGTAATCGCGCGATCTTGTATATATTATTTTTTATCCCGTTTTGTGTATATATTCGTATTGTTGTTATAAGGTTTACGCTGCTCTTTATCATTATTTAAAGTATATACAAACGGAACAAATAGAGTCTCCCTGGTTATCCCCTGCTCTTAAGAAGTGTTTTTATGCATTTTGCTGATCATTAAAAACGTTACTAATTAGGTGTTTAGCAATTTCATTGGTTTAATTATTTCTTAATCGTGAAGATTTCTATGTGGGATGGCAATTGAACTCGGATTCGGCCCGGATGAACTCAGATTTTCCGAATTGGGTTCAACGGATTAAATAAAATTCAGTAGTTGGATGCCATTTTTAAAACTCACATATGTTCGGGTTTGGTTTTGGGTTTAGGTGAACCTGTATATCTAGAACTCGGATTTGGATATTTAATAATTTTAATATTAATTTTTTAAAATTAATTTTAATATAAATAGGAAAAAAAATAGAGCCCAAATGGTGCCCTAATTCATTTACATTTTCACAGTCGCAATAAACATTTTCTCTCTCAATCCTTCTTTAGCTCATCTTCATTAAATCATCGTTTTCATCGTTTGCCCACTTTCGCGGCTGTTCATCATCATAATCAGTTGTTTCCTTGTCTTCTTTGGTGCGACCGATAACCAACTGTGATGTGGGTTGAACGCCACATTTGCCAATCGCGATTACGGATGTGTACATCATCATCAAGTGTCCCAACTCCGATACGGTCAGAATCTACGAGTTTGCATTTGTTGTTTGTTGATTCATCGGATGCCAATCCTTCAAGTTTGTGAATATCGGATTATAAGTTCCTGCTTTTGTTGTTGAAAGTTGATGTCTTCCATTTTATTGTTAGGGTTTGATTTGAATATTTGTGCTTTGATATGCTTCCATTTTATTATTTATAGTTTATTTAATTTTGAAATATTTTTAAATTCTTGGATGTTGCTGTTAATAAATTAAGGGAAAATGATACCGTTGATTATAAGTGGGAGGTTTGAACCAAGAAACAAACGAACTGATTTGTATTTGATTTGTTGAAATTCTGGATTTGTATTTCTATTTGATTTTTCAGTTGATTTCAGTTTTTTTTTAAATTGGATTCATTAATTCGGGTTGAAAACCCGCAATCCATGAACCCAGATTTTTTCGGGTTGAACTTGGATCGGACCCGGAGTGGAAAAAGACGGGTTTATTTCTGGATTCAGAACATAAAATATTCGTTTCGGTCCATATCCGAAAAGGCTAAATCCGCACTCGGACCCGGATTTTGTCATCCCTAGTCCTGGTTCTGAAACCTAAGGAGTCTATGTAGATTAAGCGGTGCTGAAAATAAGGAAATTGTTGGAAATTGTTAGACTCTGCGGTTTTATCTAGTACCTGGTGAACATATTAACTAGATTTATAAATGAATTAAGAAATACTTTTTTTGAGGTTCAAATTTTCTCTTTGCCGCAATATCCATCCTTTTGGATTCTTAATCAAATTGGTGATTATTTATTTAAAAATTATTATTATTATTGTTGTTGATATATTAATTAATTATAATACTATTATTGTTGTTGATATATTGATTAATTATAATACTTTTTATTATTCATAACAATATTATAGTAATGTTAATATATTAATTAATTGTGATACTTTATATTATTAATTAATTATGATAATATTATTATTATATTTTTTTAGCATCATGGGCTTCTTAGTTGATTTGTTCTACCATCCTCTTAGCAATTGGATTGATCGTTTAGAATTTATTAATTGTTTACTTGTGCTATTTTTTACTTTTAAGAGAATGGAAATGTCAATCGTTCTCAACTGCACTTAGCAACAATGCATGCTCAACAACCACTCGGCTCAGCCCAAGTGGCCAGGGCTGCTGCCCTCCAACTTGGAGAGCAGCAGTTCGAACCCCCACAAAAGTATTGTAGGGTATTTCCTTTCTCATTATTTTGAGTGAAGGTAGTTTTCTCCCTTACCCATGAGTGAGAAGTAAACATCTCTCGAATATTTGTGAAGGTTAAAAATCTGGGCAGAGCTTCATTAGCAATGATGTCAGTAAGTCCCAGTACTAGTCTGATTTGTAAATATCAGTTATAGTCTCATATATATGAATTGTAATATGAGCAATAGTCTCATGTAATCAAAAAAAAAAAAAAACAGTGCGTGCTCAACAGTGGACCGCCTTATACAATTAGTGAGCCTTGGTGCATGAGCATACACGTTGATTTTGATAGAGACTGAGCTGTTTGCAGTCGACTAGTTCTAAATAAACTCAAATAAGCAAAAGGTCGGCTTATATTATATTACTAGCGTAACATGTGCCACATTTTTCATCGAAGTTCACGAATTATGGTTGATGAAATGAAGAAGCATATAGTTCAATGAGGTAAATGTGCAATTAACGCACGGGTTGCTTTCATTATATATAATTACGCGCATGAACAAATACTTCTCACTTGCAAACGATAATGAATGGCGTTTCACTATCGTTACTCTCTATGACTAAAACGAGGTTCGTCCTGCTCAGCCACCAATAAATACATATTCATTCATTCATATTAAATACAATGTTCCTGGTCATAGCTTGGTAACTAAGTCACAACTTGGCTCAATATATAAGATTAATGTACTTGATCAAATTGGTTTTATATTTTTAATATTCTATTGTTTTATACTAAGAAGAAATGAGAGTCGACTTCGATGGCTAGAAGAGATATCAACCGCTAGCTATTTCCATGTTTTTGTTTTTTCTTATAATGAGGCCATGAGCTAGCTAGATAGTTAGTGGTGGTTCGTATTCAAACAAAGCTTTCCTTTCGTAGAAGATATAACAATATCAATTACAACGTTCGTATCATTTCTTTTGCCTCCAACATTAAGGCATTTTTCCTAATAACAAAGACGATGATGCAGCGTGGTTCTACACAAAACGCTATGTAATGAAATTGATGCAACAAAAAGATAAATTATTGCAGGATGATGGTTAGATAGGAGATATTATCAATACTTTATTGATTTTGAAAACACTCGAAATAAAAAAAATTAAAATGAACTAAATACATGTTGATACTAAGAATGCTCATGAATCTAGGGTGTTAAAATTTAGTGATTCCATAATACGCCAAGAAATAATAAGAATAAAACTCAAACTAAGAGTTTATTCAAAGAAATAATCAGTAAAAAAATAAAAGTCTGCTTGTAAAAGATATAAAAGACACTCATTAATACTAACTACAACTTATCATAATTTGACTAGAAAATTTATTTTAATGGGACTCATATTTAAATTAAAAATACAACTCAGATAAGTAATATCTAAATAATAAAACTTTAAATAGGCAACCAAATTAAACTATAATATAAATCAATTAAAATATTCTTAAATATAATATATTTCAATCTAATTCCTGGAAAATTTTGACCTCAAATTTTGCTTCTTGTAGTCCTCAAGACATCTTCATGTGTATAAAGATTAATTTTCAAACTAAAGCTTTTATGTAGACAACGAACTTTAAATTTTCTAACTTTTATAATGATGTCTGTCCAATCCCCTAATAACTTCAATAATTTCTCTAACATTACCTTCTTGAATTGTTCGTGCTGAATTTCAACTTAACTGAAAAAGAAAAAACAATTTCTCCTCATAATCTACCAACCGTTAAAAAAAATCACAAGGATCTTCTTTATTTTTATTTTTTTCAAACAAATCATGGAGATAACAATATAAGATTGTATCAACAAGTGCCGCATCTTATTCTACAAGATCAAAAGATGTATGAACAGTTGTCTCATTCTCATTCCACATCATCATTATAATTATCAAATTTTGGCAGCCGTGATAGGATCATGAGAAATTTAGGTTTAACACAAACGGCCACTCAATATTCTCCTTGGATGGACTAACATTGATAAGCAAATCAAAAACCTTTTTTTTTTCTTCAATATCATTGTCTTCTTTATTTACATCTTCAGGAACACTTTGTTAAACTCATATTTTGCTTTATGTGTAAAGATTTCTTAGTTTGAAGTTTCTTTAGATCTTCAGCGATAGAACGCTAAGTCCTCAACATTCTAACCAAAACATCATCTTCACATCTGCACGACAATATTGTCGTTTCATGACTTTTTTTTTTCTTTTTTTATCACTCTTTTTTCTTTCAAATTCTTTATTTTCTAGATTCATTTATTTTTTTTCTCTCTAATTCCTTCATTTATTGTAAAACTAAAATACAAAATAAACAGCAAGACTGTAAATTGATCTAACCGGTGAATTTGTAGCTAGCGACGACGGCCGAGAATCTAACTGTGGAAGCTCCGATATGGTTGAGGAGCACAATGGTGGCAACGTTTTGGTCCAATTCGCAGTGATCTGACCAGAAAAATCAAATCCAAGTGGTCGCAAGCGTTGGCCTCGATTCCGACAATAGGCACGTCGATCGGTTGTAAAAATTTGTCAAAAAAGATTGTACTGGTGAAGGGAAGTTGATTGTTGGCGGTGGTGTTGGACAACACGCGGTAGAAATCGACAAATGGAAGTGGCGGCGCTTGCGGCTTTTGTTGCTGCTTTCCAGCGGTTTTGTAGCTGAACGGTGGCGTTTTTGCTAGGGGTTTGGTGGTCGGCTTTCTCTGACTTCGTTGGTGGTTTTGATCGACGGCAAACTTACGGGGTGTTTGTGAATAGAGGTCGCTGTGGAGTTTAGGTTTTCTAATTTGGGAATTTCTGATTTTTTTTTTTTAAAAACGAAATAAAGATACGGAAAAAAAAAAGGAGGAGAAAGCTGAAGAGTTTGGGTTGCTTGTGTACAAAGGTGATGGGGTTTGCAAATCTAAACTTATTAGTAAAAATTACTAAAGATATTTATTTATATTAATTACAGTTTATAAACTTCAATCTAATTAGAATTTATTCGATTTCTTACTTTAGATCAGGAGACAATTTAATTACCTCGCCCTAACGAAAGTACAAAATTTCAGATTACTTTAGATCATAAAATTACGTTGTTAAATGAAATATTATCACGATAAAATTTATTTAAAAAAAATTACGTGCGCTGGCACTCCGTCAAAACGTAGGCTGACTGAGTTCGCAGCTCGTTGGTTAAAGGATTAAATAAGGCGGCGCCTGCAACGTGGCACGCATGGACGTCTGGTGAAGCTATCATGCACCAACGTGTCTTAAGAACGGATTTTCTATTGTAATTCGTCTACACGTGTCATCATCCACGTCATACGCCCGTCGAATATCTCAGTTGCCCTTGCCCACGCTCATTCCGTCATTCGTCCGATACTTACTTGGTATAAAGAAGGATATATACACATAAGATTATGAGAAGGTAAGGGACCACATTTTCCTGATTATTATCATGATCGATGAGCTCCGTATGTATTCCATTTAATATTCATCCCTCTTCCTCGCACCACAATTCACGTTTTGATATTTATTTGATTTCAATTCTCATTTTGTTACATTTTCTAACTTACCCGTCCCCATTATTTTTTCACGTTCAATGAAGCTCCCTTTTTTTTTAAAATTTTAAATATGTATTTATTCTATATATCTGGTATATATGAGTGCTTATGATTATTTATTTATTTATTTAGTACATGGTCAATCTCATACATCGCTGCGTCAATGGTAAATTCTCTTGGTGGTTCTTTGCCCATGGGCATAATAAGTAGAACCAGCTTAGATGGACTCGTATGGTGGCCTATCATTGAACACAAACTTGCTTCTTCGTTCATGATGCATTTTTTACAATATGATATATATACATATGGACCAGAGTCTCTATCACCCTCTCCATAGCTAGCTAGCTAGCTAAGTCGTGCCACTTTCTCTCTCCTTCTCTCTCTCTCTCTCTCTCTCTCTCTCTCTCTCTAATTACATCCTCTCCCACAACAAAACCAAGTAACCAAGTTTTCTCATCTGCAATATTATAAGAGAAGTCTAATAATAATAATAATAATAATAATAATAATAAGATCTTGTTAAATATTATTCTCAATATCATGAGCCAGTGTGTTCCCAGCTGGGATCTCGATGAGAATTATCCCAACAATTGTCGCGCCCCTCTTCGCTCTCGCTCCAATTCCACGGCCCCTGATGTCCCCATGTACGTACTCTCTCTTTGCGCGTGTGTGTACGTAACTGTATGTTAGCAATCTTAACAAAAATCATTTTAACTTAATTTGGCGCGCGCAGGTTAGAGTTAGACTACGAGGTAGCGGAGCTAACATGGGAGAACGGGCAGCTAGCCATGCACGGGTTAGGGCCACCGCGCGTGCAAGCCAAAGCCGCGGCCAACAACCCCTCTCCCACAAAAAACACGTGTACTGGCACCCTCGAGTCAATAGTCAACCAAGCAACCAGCTTGCCCCAGGCCCAACGCAACGGCAAGCCCCCATTATTGGATGAGTTTGCTACAGCCCCCTGCTGGTTCCACCAACAACGTCCTAGTATGACGACTATGGATGCTTTGGTTCCATGCTCGAACCGACGGTCCGAAGACCGGGCCACTCAAGTGATGGATCCCGCGCCACGAGTCGGTGGCACGCGCTCAACTCGTGTGGGTTCCTGCAGCGGACCAGTTCCACTTCCAGTTCCAGATTCCACCAAGGATGATGACGTCCTCAACGGTAAACGCGCGAGGGTGGCGCGTGTACCCGTGGCGCCAGAGTGGAGCAGCAGAGACCAGAGCTTTAGCGGTAGCGCCACGTTTGGGAGGGAGAGCCAGCGTGTGAGTGTGACTCATGACACGTATGATATGGATATGGATATGGGCGTGGGATTCACTGGTACTTCGATGGGGTCGCCAGAGAACACTAGTTCCGCCAAACAAGGCAATAAGGCAACCACTACTGATGATCATGATTCTGTTTGCCACAGTAGACCTCTGGTAATTGCTGATGTTTCTTTCAATGTAATTGTAAATTGTATTGTATTGTATTACTTATCTCATCATTCATTTGCTTTTTTTAATTATTATTATTAATTTTTATATATAAATAAAAAATAAAATTAAGTTAATAATTTCTTTTATGTTGATTTAATAACTAAAGAGGGAGGCAGGTGATGAGGAGTACAAGAAGAAAGGAAATGGAAAATCCTCGGTTTCAACTAAGAGAAGCAGAGCTGCTGCTATTCACAACCAGTCTGAAAGAGTATGTCTCTCTCTGTCTCTCTCCCCTTTTTTTTCTTTTTTTAAAGAAAATTTTAAAAAGGTTCATTCTGCTGTTATTAGTAGCAAGTTTAATTTTGTCAAGTTTTATAATATCCATGAAAATGAATATACAAATTTAAAAATATAATGGTTAAAGAGGTGATTGGACTATAATACTATAAATATATATTATATATATTTGATGCTTCCTTGTACTTCTTTTATTAATTTTTTGAATCATAAAATTAGTATATTTCTTATTATTTTCGATGATATCTCTCTTGTTTGATCTAAAGAAAGGTACCATTAATTAAGATTTCATGTCTTATTAGTTTCACTCTGTTATTATTTTATAACATTTATTTTACTAAATCCATCTGCACTATTATTACTTCCAGAAAAGAAGGGATAAGATCAATCAAAGGATGAAGACACTGCAAAAATTGGTCCCCAATTCCAGCAAGGTTAGAAGTTTGACTGGTGCTGCTTTTCTTTGTCGTATCCACGGACATGCTAATTGAATTAAAACCTGAAATTTTAATATAAATATAAGAATTACAATTAATATAATTTACACCACTCCCGCACATTATATAAGCCCCATGCTAATTATTTAGGCTTAGCCCAAGTGGCCAGAGTCACTCCCTTACAAATGTGAGGGAAGTGGTTCGAGCCTCCGCAAATGCATTGTAAGGGTTTAATTTAAATTTCCTTCATTGGAGTCTCAGAGCTTGAGTGAAGGCAGTCTTTCTCCCAGGATGGGAGTTGACGTCCCTCGAATATTTGAGAGGGTTAAAATCTGAGCGGTGCCATATCAGAATTAATGTAAACGGGTCTCAGTATATATATAATTGTAAATATAATCATGAGCAATAGTTCTCAATCAATAAAAAAAACAAAAAAATATAATCCCCACGCTGATATTATTATTTTGATGAGCCGTATAAGTTACAGCTGAATATAACTAAGAGGCTCCTAAATATAATGATTTGTGTTATGCTGATGCTCAGCCAGTCTCTTCAATTACATCTGCCTGAATGTAAGGATTATGTTTTTTTCCCCCACTTCTTTTTTCTTGGTCTAATTTTTCATTTCTTTTCACAGCACCGCCCAAGTACTGTTTATTGAAAAGTTTCTCCTGCCTTCATCATCACTTCCTACCCGGAGGACTGGGGAATATCTATTTTTAGTCCCTTATCCTCTACTATATGCCTTTTCTCTTTTTCATCTTTTGGACAGAAAGGGATCTTCATTTTAGTACTCTTATTATTTTCAATCTATGCCTTCAATTAAAGGGGTGAAAAATTACAATTGCTAAGTGTTAAATATTGTATTCATTTGTGTGTGTTAATTAAGTGTGCTTCATGCTGTTTTAATTACATATCAGCACTTGTAACAAGTTCGGCGTTTAACCATATGGTGCTTGACAGTGTCGAAGCCGAAGGAGCTGGGCCTAGCACTCTTAAATATTTTTTATTTAATTACAAAAATACCCTTTAGAACTTATATAAGATTTTTTTTTTTATATTTGATTAGTTATGCTCCCTCTTCAACTATGATCCAATTCTTTTTAAATTTCATCTCTCTTTCAACTTCAAACTCTCCTCTTTTCATATCTTCACGTCAAAATTTGAGCTTTTCAAGTCAAAATCAAAGAGCAATTACAAATTTTTAATAATTCTTTTATATGGGACAGATATTTTGAGGAAAAAAAGCTTGTTATATCCCTTATAAAGTGTATTTTTAATTTCTCATTGACAAATTCTCCGAGACTGTAGAGAAGTATTTAATTGAAAAAAAAAAATCCAGCCCACCGCAAAAAAAGTTGCTCCCTTCGCCACTAGTGCTTGATTAAATGTGGTCCAAAAATCTCTTTGATTTTTCAAATGGCTTTTGGCATTTTGGGACAGATCCGACGATCGTAGTCCACAAACAAACCAAGCCATTAAGATAAGTTGACAGAAAGTTGTCAGTAGTGGAGACAATCACCAGCCACCACATAATACCTCCAGTCGTTGGCCCTAATGCCCTTGTTCTTGTCTCATATCATGTCATTTTTCATCTTAATTACACTCTTTGCATCAGATTGCATCTTATGATTGCTTAAAAGGAGTCTCTCAAGTCTTACACTCTGATCACGCATTCAATAATTGAAGTGTTAATAACGTGGGTTGGACTTGGGTATCTGGGAAAGAGAAGTAGTAGAAGGAAAAAAAATGTGGGGACGGTGTGGAGGGCCGCAGTGCAAAATACAAATAAAATGGGGTCGAGTCATATGAATACTAGTCAATGTTATAATGATGTAGCTGGATTTGCAGATACACTCGCATTATGTAGCGTGTCTTTTATGCGATAAGAGTGTCGAGTTTTATTCTGCTGTGCACCTCTTCCACTAGATTGTTTTATATTTTTCATGATTGATGGAGAGGCCATCAAAATCACATCTATATGCATGCAGATGGATCAAGTTGAAAAGTTGAAAGTAGCCCACTTGGTGACTATCCCATGCACACACACATAACAGAAGCTAATGTATGGTTATGAAAGATGATTTAGAGTGTGTGCTTATTTAGAATAAATTTGGTGTTTAAGGGAAGGAACTTTTTCTCATTTGGTTTTGATTATTATTACAGACTGATAAAGCCTCAATGTTGGACGAAGTGATCGAATATCTGAAACAACTACAAGCTCAAGTGCAAGTGATGAGTAGAATGAACATGCCACCTATGATGTTGCCAATGGCAATGCAACAACAACTTCAGATGTCTATGTTGAGTTCAATGGGGATGGGTATGGGCATGGGGATGGGTGTGATGGACATGAACTCCATGAGCCGCCCAAACATTCCCGGCATGCCACCATTGCTTCATCCTTTCTTGCCTTTGGCCTCATGGGATGGCTTGGGTGACCGGCTACAAGCTTCCCCAATGACAGACCCGTTATCCACATTCCTTGCTTGCCAACCGCAGGTAGGCTGATTGAAGTTTTGCCATGGGTGTATATATAATTAACTCTTCTGAGTTGAAGTTATCGTTGTGATCTTGTAAGTATATAAATCTGTTGCGTGTGTTTCTGACAGAGTAATATTTGATTAATTTTACATTATTTTGTTGTAGGCGGCGAGCATGGATGCTTATAACAGAATGGCTGCAATGTATCAGCAGATGCAGCAGCAGCAGCCCCCAGCTTCAAGTTCTAAGAGCTAAGCATTTTGCTGCCCCATTTCTTAATCAACTGTTAGATTCTAATATCAAAATGCTTAGCCAAAACATCGACTTGAACTTTTAGAACCCTTCTTACGGGTGCGCGGTCAACGCGGGTGGAATCATTATATGATTGCTTGCGAGTGTGTAGATGCTATATATGCTGATTTCTTTCAATACTTTTTTGTAACTTCAATTAAAAAAAAAAAAAAAAATGAACAGGTGCCTTTTGGAACAAATGTTGCCTTTTTCCCTTTTTGGGTGTATAAATTAGATACATTCGAAGTTGCACAATTAATTTAAAACTTATATAATGAGCGATGCATTATCCCTAATGACCTGGATCTTTTCTTGATCTAATTTTTCTGAAGGCTATGAGCCATTATATATTATTACTCAATATTTTATTTTGAAAAGGAATCGTAGCTTTCATTCAGTGCATGAAACTTTGTGGGTAAGTACTTATCCAAACAACAGATTGATTAGAAATCCTCATTATAAAAGTATTCATTATAATATCATAAATAAAATGTAAATTTAGCTAGACCAATCAATGATGTTAGAAAGCCTACGAGCATACTGGATAACTCAATTTCTTGGTTGATCTTGAATTTCAAAGACCACCTGGTAGAGTTCTGTTAATTTGCAACCTGCAAACCCATTCTCATCCTTTATTATGTATCCCCTTACTGTAAAGATTAAATCTCTCGATCGGCTAACTTTGGATTGCATTTGTTCTCTTTATCCTTGTACATCAATGATTCATTAGAAATAAAAGCTTTTAATCATAAATCGGAGCATCTATCGGCTATGACCAAATTAAACAACGATCGGAATAGTGAGTGAGTCGACATTGTTGTCAAAATACTGTGGCCACGGAGACATCTAACATGCAGTGTTTGCTAAGTAATGGACAAGTGAGTGAATATTGGACGCTCATTTTGACAACTTGAATTAATTCAGGCCACACACCACATAATTTCCATTAGCTTGTTATTATCCACCTATGATTAGTGAAATTGGCCTTTCAAGAGAGCAATTTTTTTTTTCTTTTATTTTATGCGAATCAACAAGATATGGAAGGATTGTCCACGACTTTGAAATTATAATTGTTGATAATACGCATTATGCATTTGCAAGAACTTTTGTAGACCCTTTTCGTAAAAAGGAATATGTACATCTAGAAAAAATTCAAATTTATTCTTGAAAATTGAAATACTCCTTCTTATATTTACTTCGGGGAAAATTTTAATTTGTATACGGTATTCAAAGTTGAATTTTTCCATAATAAATAAAAAAAAAAAGTGCATACTAAAGCATGCATTAGCTTAACGATGAACTTACCTAAATAAAAGTTGAAGTTACAAGTTCGAGTCATACATATAAAAACTGATCAAAACATTACTTCTCGCACAAATGTGCATAAAAATAAAATTTTCCTTAAATATTCATAGAGTTAGATTGATTTTCGAATTACAGTCACTAAACATCACTACAAATGTGTGTATTTAAATTTTCGGTAAAATTTATATTATATTATATGTAGATTATAATCAATTAAAAAGACAAATGGCTCAAATGTCAAACTTACAAAGATGGATTGTGTTTGTGGATGAATAATCTGTCAAATTACTTCGTAACTTGTTTATTTGATGGCAGTCATTTCTTAAGGCCGTGGGACCCGAAACATATTTTACGACAAAAGCTGTAACATCGAATATATCTCGTTGTTGAGAAGTGAATGCGATGGTTGGCCAACTGCCAACTTGTGTGATTTTTACACCGCCATAAAAGATAGGGCACAGGAGAAGCAGTGTATACGATTGGAAGCCGAAGCAAACGCTTGGACGCTGAGATCACCACATGCTTTATGTTGAAAATCTTTTGGTTTCTGGCCTCCTTCGTCTTGCGATATATTTGTCCCTTTACCCCTTTTTTTTTTTTTTAATCTGCAATACTTAACATTGCATGCAGCTAATTAAGTATTCCCACACGTGCGGCTTCAATTTAACTGTAATTTGTGTCGCATCTAAAACAGTGCGAGTATTTTTTCAATTTTTAATTATTTAGTTGCGCTTACTTATGTGCTAATAATTGGGGTAAAGTTTGTATTATCTCTCTCGTGAAATAATAATTTTCGTATCTTTTAAATTATTACAAATTTTAACTTACCTTTTCTTTTAAAAAAATAAAAAAATAAAAAAATAAGAGTGAATAGATGAAATTTTTTTATCTTCTTAATTATAATAAGATAAGTTTAAATTTATAACAATTTGAGAGTATTTTAAATTTATCACTGCACAAAAGTTAATTCAAAATTAACCCTAAATAATAGTATACGTATAACTATGGCCTCTAACAATTGGAAATAGGAATTGCCTCTCCCTATATCTGTGTTCTATACTGATAACAAATTAAGCTCATTTGATCTCGGATTCTCTTCTTTGGATCATTTTTTTTTTTTTAATCCTCGTATAACTTATAGGCCTTTGCTTCTTGTTTTGTTTTTATTTAAATTATTGGCTTGAAAAAAATAAAAAAGAAATTTATGATAAAAGTAGTTAAAAGAATTTAGCATGTGAAGTGAATTAGAAAAAGTCGGAATAATAAGTTGATTAAAATGGAGCAATTAATTAATTAATTAATCCTTTTGATTGGTCCAAAAAGCGTTGGTGTGCAAGGCAAACAGATGGAGATGGCGATAAAAGCTATTAATTAGGTCTCAAAGAACACCATAATTCAAGATTTTTATCTCACCGTATATTTGCATGCAGACACAGCAGGATAATGAGGCTCCATAAATTGGGCGATTAAGTTGCGGGAACAGCAAAACTAGTGAGCCTAAATGGTGTGGAGAAATGGGATGCACATCCATAGGACCAACGGCACATATGATTTATGCATAGCAATAGCATAATCATTGTCAAGAATTACACAGTAGTTGTTTTTTCAAATCAGCTGTTGAGCTTGCGATCACTGTTTCTTTTGGCGTATGGTTGGAAGGTCCTTTCCAATGTTGGTTTTCATTCCAACATATAAAACACAATGTAGTTCAATTCCCGGGTCCATTTAGTTTTTCTTAGTTTTAAATTTAAATTATCTTGTATTTTATGTTTTTGTCGATTTTTATTTTTATTTTTTATCTAAACCAATCGAGTTTTGTTAGCTTTTAAATCGAATCAATTTTTTCATGGGTACTAATTTTTAGCCCACCCCTATCCGTAGGTACTCTTATTCCTCTCTCATAATTGGATGGAGATAGATTTTCTCTCTCATATATATGAGTAGGGAAGGTTGAACAAAAAAAAAAGATTAATATTATTTTTATAATTTTGAATTTATATTGTAAATATGTTAAAACAAGTAAAATTAAAGAAGAGTTTTTTTTTTTTTTAATGCCGAAACAAGTATAATTGAAAAAATGGTTTCATAAAGATTTTAAATGGCACAATGGGTGCTAGAAGCTCTACTCAAAATGTTAAAAATAAATAAAGAATAATTTTATTTGACTCCCTCAACTTATCTCATTAACCCCTAATTTTTTAATTTTAATTTGAAATATCTAAAATGTCCACCAAATTTTTATCCCTTCTTCTCTCTCTCTCTCTCTCTCATTCATTTTTCCCCATTTCTCTCCATTCTCTCCTTTACCAAACACCCATCACGACTCAGAAATCCTCCTCTCATATTTCTAATATCTTCGAGGGTTTCATTTTTTCCAATTTGTATTGATTTCATTTATTTAGTTTAATGAATCGTTGCTTTTAAACATTCTATGGATAAGAACGATTCCAGCCAAAAGAAATGGCTTCAGCATACAAGTGGAAAGTTTTTGAAACAATACACATGTGCAAGAAGATGAGACAGGAGAGAGCTGTTGAGCCGAAAAGAAAATAAGGATATTTAAAAAAAAAAAGTGATAATACAATCACAAATTTTTGTACAAACTGATTTGTTATGAATTCATTGATTGAATGAAAATATAAAATAAAAATATAGATCATGTGGAATAAAAAATATTTAATTTAATTAATTTTATCATGTCATATTAATTTATATAAAAATTTATAATTATATTATTACTCTTCAAAATAAGTAGAGATTAATTAAGAACCGATGCTGTTGAAATAATTTGAGGATTCAAATATCATTACTCATCAATAAAAGTTTATTGGACTTAAAGAAATTTTAATCTGCCTATTCAGGCCTTCATGGTGTACTATGCGGCCCATTATGACTGTCCAATTCAACAGCCATCTCGTGATCAAATCACGCCGCCTGTTCTTTTTACACTTTAGAGATGGAAAGCAAGGATTATTGATTCCACCCCCACTCTTTGACAAAATGAATGGGAGGAATAAGAAAAATACATGGCCCATGTTTAATACTAAGCCTGCCTTCTCTCAGTTAAGAACACTTCGAGTTGGGCCTATTAAATCTTTGTTCTCTGCCACTCGGCACATATTTGGGCTAAGAATTTGGTGGATCAAATTTGTACAATAAAAAAGCGTCCGTTCAAATGATAACATTTCAAAATTTCATCCTAAATTTCAATTAAAATGATGTGCCGTGTGATAAAATCATTTAATAAATATTTGATGATTTTTTATAAACTATAAATTAATTAATTATATTCTTTTACAAACCAATAAATGAATACTGCATCATTTAAAATATAATTTTAGAAAAAAATTTAAGATGTATAACACTATTCTATCATATATATTTAATATGAATAAAGAGAATTAAATGTCGTTTGAAAAAAAAAAATCAAATCAAATCTAAGGATGTTACGGGGCATTGGAAACGTATGGCAATTCCATCTTCTAGACATTTTCTTTTTCAGTGGACCTTTGCAGCAGCTAAGCTATGGAAAAATTAATTAGTGTACCTCATGTTAGTAAATGAGATATTTCTTTTTCATTTCCTATCATTTTTTTATTTGTTAAGTGATCAGTACATGTGGGTACCCTTATTTATGTGCACTCTCTCTCTCTCTCTCCTCTCCCCCCCCCCCCCCCATATCATCTTAAATGAAGATTTTATTTTATGGCCCTTGTTATCTTGTTTAATATCAACGGCGAAAGTTCCTAAATTTACTGAACTTGTCTTTCAGGCTCCAGTGATTTATGCCCAAAAATAAAATATTCAAATAAATTAGAAAAAAAAAAATTCAATTTTTTTTATGGTGCGATTGGTGAAGTGTGACTGCAAATCTCGATCAAGTGGGAGTTTGATCAAATGATCGAAGCACAATTACTTGATGCTGATCTAAATGAGATAATCATCCTACAAGATTTGATGATTTTGATGATCGCGATGACGATGATGAGCAGTCAAAGGCACGAGCGCTGCCTGAGGGAAAGTACTTACATGTATTAATGCCGTCAATTTACTGTCGGGGTCCCAAACACCAACCTATGCTAGGACCCCGCCAGCAGGTCTCAAAATTTCGTTCGTGCCCATTTTTTGTTGCCCGTCAACACACTGTCGGCGAGGCGACCTCCTTTTTTATTTATTTATTTGAATCCGTTAAGAAAACTAACGGAAACTTAAAAAAATGACCATTTTACCCCCAAAACGAAAATTATAATTTCACCCTAAAAATGCCAAAAATAATATGATTTAATAATGAATATCATTATTGGTACGTTAATGAAGTACAAAAAAATCTTAACTACTAGGGATTATAACTCAATAAATAATAAAACTTTACTTATCTTAAATTCAATTGATGGTTTGTGAGATTTGACTATTTTTAATACTACTGTTATAATTTAGCATCTTAATTACCAACATATTTAAAAAAAAAACTTGCATTTGATGGTTGTGAAATTAATTTTTTTATTGACCGATGGGAAAAATTATTAGATTTAATCTGATTATTTTTTATAATTTTTAAGGTGAAATTGTAATTTTCGTTTTGGGGGTAAAATAGTCATTTTTTTAAATTTCCGTTAGTTTTCTTAACGGATTCCAAACGGAAGTGGAAAAGTGAAAAAAAATGTAAATTTAGGTGGATTTCAGCCAAAAAATAAAAGAATTGTGTATTTTTAAAAAAAATGTAAAAAATGGGTGGACGGTAGATATTTTTCCTTTTATTTTTTCGCAGCAAAACAAATAATAGGTTAATCGCTGCGGGCAACTATTGTTGGTTTAATCTCATAAAATTAGCATTACGAAGTACAAAAGCTTAGCTGTTTTGCCTGTACTTTTTTTTATCTTTACAAATCTTATTTATTTTACCTATGCTTCCACTCAGCTTCCAAACCAACCTCGTTTCACTAATTTAAAATTAACCTGTACGTACCTACCGAATTCCACCTCGACCTCCGCAATTTCTCTCCAAGATCCTATTAATAGATAATCACTTTCAAATAAATTATAGAGTATCCACAGCTTCATTTGGTTTATTTTCGCCTCCTGCTCTGTCTTTGTTTATAAATCCTTTCAGTTTCATTAACAAATATAAACAGCAAATTAGCCCATTTCTCATCTCAGTTTGAAATCGCACAAAATTAAGCTATAACATTGATGGCAGTTGCTTCAGCTTCTCTTGTTATCTCTCCGAGAAAGCTCAGATCAGATGTGTACTCATACTCCTACGAAAATGACTCAAATACCCCACTGGTGATATCAGTTCTGGCCTCTCTCATTGAGAGAACGATGGCTAGGAATGAGAGGATTGCCAGAAACTGCAGACGGGCACTGTCAAAAGATTCAAGAAGTCGAGTTTTTGACTCCCATGAGATACCAGACATGACCATTCAATCTTATTTAGAGAGGATTTTCAGATACACTAAAGCCGGCCCTTCAGTTTATGTTGTTGCTTATGTTTACATCGATCGTTTTTGCCAGGCCAATCCTGGATTTCGTATCCATGCAACAAATGTACATAGGCTTCTCATTACAACAATCATGGTGGCTTCTAAGTATGTTGAAGACTTGTAAGTATATGAATATTACATACATAGATCATCATTTCAAATTAATATTTATTTTTTAATTTTATTTTCATTTTCACTGTATATACTTGTTTATTTCTTCATTGGCGGTTTAAAATTTGCGGGCTATTAATTATGTGGCCGGATTTTTGTCTTATGAACAGAAATTATAGGAACTCTTATTTTGCTCGAGTTGGGGGATTGGAGACTAATGAGTTGAACAAATTGGAGCTTGACTTTTTGTTCTTGATGGGTTTCAAAATGCATGTGAATGTGAGTGTTTTTGAGAGCTATTGTTGTCATCTGGAAAGAGAAGTAAGTATCGGAGGAGGGTATCATATAGAGAGGACTTTGCGATGTGCTGAAGAAATCAAATCGAGGCAGACTGAAGATAGAATATTCAATCATATTGCTCGCCTTACCCTCTAAATCAAACAAACTAAGGAAATTTTGTGTTCGATCAGTTATCGTCGTCGTATAAATTTTGTACATATATTGATGTATATTTCAGTTTGATTTATTGGAAATTTATAGTTCTTCCAAAGCCAATATTATGTATAGATCATTGTTAATTTCTACAAATATTTTTTTTTTCTTTAAATAAATGTGTTCGAGCCTGTGATGTGTATACAAAGATAAAGTAACGGGATGTGACGGCTGAGTGATTTTTAAATAAATTTATTTGACTGATTAATCTTACTTAAATTTTGAGGGTAATAAACGGACTGTAGTCTTAAGTGATTTTTTGTCATTTTTTTTTAAGTCTGTTAAATATATCAGCACCCATGTACGTGGGTAGCATAAAATTTCCTAACATACATTAGGAACAAATTAATGATTTAATTTTTTAAAAATATAATTCAAAGTTCATATAGGTACTAGGACTTGGCAATTCTTAAAATCTCTAGTGACATCCAAAGAAGATGCAAAATTGAGTTATGACAATTTCATTTTATAAGTTCGAATGGAATCCAGTTCATTTGTTGTAAAAGTATTGTCCGTTTATTTCAATATCACAAGCATTTTTCCACTATAATTGATGACCGATCGTTGCATTGGCGTTTGATGTTGATGCCTTAATCTATAATTATTAATTAGTTGCTTACATCGCTTTCAGGCTAATAACTGATATTATTGATTTCATCAACCATCATTGTTTGCACGCACTCAAGTAAAAGCCACTAAGCAAGGATGGCCTGCATCATAATTAATAATCTAGCCCCCTCAAATAATTGCCTGTGAGAGGACCACTTGGCTTTCCCTTGTAAAGACCATGCATATAATTTATTTACCATAAAGCACAGGACGGTCGTAATTCGACGTTCACTTTCGGGTCTGTAGTCTTGTTCAATTCGGCACCATATGCTATTTGATCAAATTAATTAGCCAGATTCCATCTTAGCCGATTAGTGTACTTCCATCAGAAGACAGACGAAAGAGGAAAGAAACAGATTATAATGAAGTGATCGGATAGGACAAAAGTCACAAATATACGGGAGAGCATCTCATAGAGATTAATTAAATGACAAACGTATTTAGTAATTTATAATTATTTCATAAGAAATTATTACTTTATTTCGTGATCAAGCTTTTAGATCTCAAACGTGTCCTTCTTGGTCTTATCAAGTTCTATTAATTTCTTAAGACACGCACCTAATCCTTGATTCACGATCGTGTATAAAAGTGGCCACGTCACCTCACCGACGAATTATCTTCATCCACGAATGTTCTTTGCCAAATGCCAACTGTACATCCTCCGGTGCATGCATGCAAATACAGATTTAATTTTCAATCCATTTTTAAATCCCTCATAAATGGCGTCGCAAAAGTTAATTGATTGTACAAAATTACATTATTTGTAAGATTCTTCAAAATTTATTGGCTTTTGCTTTTGCACAACAACCTGGACATTTGATATTTATGTTGTCTAATCGCACATCGCAAGTGGGGGGTCTAGCTTTATCTAAATCCTGTGTCTATGCTGTAACCAATGGTAACATCTTTTTGCTCATCAAAGAGCGAGCAGTTGCTTTGCATTTGTCTTTTTGAGTGTCAAAAGCACCTACTGTTCGATCAATTAAGAAGATGTTACAGTGGGTGACAAGCTCTAATCCTATCTTGCCTTTCATTGATGATATTGATGTACAGATTCCCCCCCCAAAAAATAAGGTTTATAATAATCCTTATAGAAGCAAATTATGTATACGATCATTGGCATTGCAGTGTCCTTAGTTCTGATGAATAATTTGGACCAAAAGCAAATGAAAATTTATAATCTAGGTACCAAAACTTGATCTATGAGGTAACAGCCTAGGGACAACAAAAATTAATTTGCTTAAACGTTTCAAGGAAAGAGGGAAGAAGTTTGGTAATTTAACAAAAAGACTAATATATATATATATATATAAGCTAAAAAGTTAGGCGGCTGTGTCTTAGACCACTTTCTGAAGAGTAAAGGCCAAATAGAAAGGTTTTAAACATTTAAATATTTGTAACACAACTCAGATTGTCTCCTCACCACCAACTCCTCCCATAAAATAAAGACCAGAACTTATCAGTACCAACACTGCAGTAATTAATTTCATCTCTTAAATACGCCATGAATATTGTTAAGTCAATCCGGATCAGCACTAGAATCAAGAATCTCTCCCGCGTAATGCATAGCTCTGTCTCTGATGAATCTGAACTGGGAAATTTTGTCTTCACATAATAGCTTAACCCTCGAGCGGGTTTCGTTTGGTGAATTAAAAAAATAAATCTGGCGACAGGGGAATCTTTTTATATGTGTCAGAAAATCTTTATTATAGATCTTTTTTTTTTTTTTTATAATCTGCATGGAAATAATGCTGCTTCATTGTCGACTTATACCATATGAATAATATTGGAAGTTGAGGAAGGTGCGAGTAAGCTAATCTTTCTGATACAATTTGTAATCAGTTAAAGGAACAGGTATGTCTATTTTCTCTGCCATGTCCATGATGAGCAGTCACCTAACTTAAAATCCCAATATTTTTGGCCTATCAATCATTTATGCTCCATTGAATAAGTAGAAACTAGGATTGTGATGCTGATTTTGTCTCCAATGATCATTAATTATAAGCTATGTAAACTCATTCTCCGAAATCATTTAAATTATTAATTAGCAACAAATGAGTTTCTTTAGCATTATAACGAAACAGATGCAACTAAATCACGGCCTGAAATCTGAGCCCTAAGCTTGTAACCAACTCCAAAGACCATACTCGAGCTAACTACATGAACCATTCAGCAAAAGTTGCATGGTTATTAAATGAAGAATCAAACTCAATTTCTTTCGGCCCAGGCCCATGTTATACGCATCTTGTACTAACTTTTGAATTGGGCAGCTGTTCGTGGGTATCTATTTCGAATTGGACTATTGGCAGCCCATTAATTATCTTTATGAAGCCCTTTTCATGTGTATTTACAATTTTACCCTTCGTTACGCCCACAGAATTCCTGGCTTGCAGCTGCCAGCAAGAGAGGGAAAGAACCAGAACAATGAACACAGATGAGCGATTGAGTTCCAGTTTTCATCCATCACTTAATCGTTTGAGCGAATTGACCACATCTGCAAATTCACACTGGATTAGAATCAAACCGGGGTAAAAAAAAGCATAATTTCCATGGAAATATACGATTTACTCGAAACGTGAATCTGGTGAGATTGTGATTAAACAAAATTACATGAAATCTTTATATAGTACATAATATTGAGAGCAAACTAATTTTATTATTACGAAGAGGTTATAACTTAATAAAATTATTGTTTTGACTTAATTATTCTCACTCCAAGTTATATATATAAGTAAAGTATATACTACATTAATAATTAATCAATAGAGTATGTCAAATTTAATGTATAATATATTTGAATTTATGACGTAATTATTTTTTTAAATTACTGGTGAGCTTGACTGGTCAGCAGAGAGCCATGTGAGAGATGAAACAAAGAGGAAACTAGTCGCATGGGTTTGAATTTATGACGGTTGGAAAAGTTAACTGCAAATGGTATATCTTCGCTGATTTTGGTGTTTATTTTGGGTAATTAAAGAGCTGTATATTGCCAAGATTACACACGATTTTTCACTATTCTATGTGGGAATATAATTAATTACACGTGACTTTCTGTTTCACCAACCAAAATCTTGTTATTTTACGAGTAAATGAACGTCACTTACGGTACTTATTGCCATTGATTAATGGATCAAAGCTTTTTTGCTGTGGCGGGAATAATTTTCTGTTTCACTCACCAAGAAATTCCCCAGCAGGGGAATTTTCTTCCCACTCTAAACACGTGAAAGTGATAGGCATGTGAACACTGCATATAGTTGAGAAATTAATTAAGCAGCAGGAGCAGCTAGATGATAGCGACTTCCATGTTTAATTACAATAACGCTGGTAAAATTAATTTAACAAACTTCCCATGAATCATCAAATTAATCCATGATCTAAGGATGATGATAGAATTACCAAGTCAAATCTTTAACTATGCACCGTTTGATTGTCGCTTACGTATGATGATAGTGAGTATAGTATCTATAGCAAGAACAGCAAACCCTTCGAGATCAGATCAGTCCTGCAACATGCCATTGCGGCGAGAAAGAAAGGCGAGAAAAATTGAAAAAGTTCTACAAGACCCTCATCGTCGCCAGATATTACGTGTCGTTGTTTGTGAATGATGTTGACCGTCACGTGCTAATGGAATGAGTTCAACGGTCTGTAACCACCATTAACGGCTACATTAAAGAACACTTTTCACGCAGTCGCGCTCTAATAGTCATGGAAATTGAAAGGAAATCCCTAATTAACAAAAAAAAAATCAACTTACTATCAAGAATTATCTCCTTAAAATGCGACTCTCTGTATGGTTCTTGCAAAAGAAACTAACGTACAACCGCCATGGAGGCAACTGTTTTTTATGACGCGAGTTTCATCCACGTACAATTTACCACGTTACAGTGAAATGATTGAGCCGAGTAACTACTTGAAGCACAATAATTTATGATAAAAAAAAGTCATATATATATATATATATTACATGTGTTCGAATATAAATTTTGTACCTATCAGTATCAAAATTATAATCGACCAATTTCAAAATTGGAAGTGAGAATAATGTGACATATAAGGGCACGTTAAAACGTTTGATCACATAAACTATTGCTTCATACCCATTCCAACGCTCCAGAGAAGAGTTGAAATAAAGAACAGGCTGACGCTATTTAAGTGAATTAATATATGCACTGATTATTGTTACTATTATTATTATTATTATTATTTGTTGTATTGTTTACTAAATTATTTAAAACTAAAAGCACAAAAAACCTTGAAGGACACCGCAACAAGTTATCTTCTTGAAAGATTTTACAGATACTTTTAGAGTAAAAAATTTGTTGCTTATTTAAAAAAAAAAAAGAGAAGTAGATGAGTGATATCCATGATGAGTAACGATAGAAATTTCAAAATTTGTTTTATCCTAAATGATGTGTTATTCATTAAGTTGTTGTTAATTCTTTACAATATCTAATTAAAACTAAATGTATTATCATTTGTATAGCACTACGTATTCATGATCGGCGCGAATTCTTTGTGGTAAAATATTATACATACCTCTTGATATTTTTCCCCACCTCAAAATTACTGTTCAAATTGAAGTTTCGATAATCAGTAACTAAATTAATTTATGTAATTATTTGATTGGTTCCTGGTTAGACGAAAAGAGGTCCAAAAGTATCTGCTGATGCATGTAAAGGAAATCTATGTAAGAACGTCCAAATTTCGTATCTTTATAAAATCTTGTTATCTGGCTTGTTCACGAACCTGAATTATTAAAAATAAATAAAACCAAAACCCTCAGATCATCTAAAAGGATGACACCTTTCGGCCGAAAAATGCATGCAGTGCATAACATGATATACTCTTTCACTCTATAAATACCAGTGACCTCGAACTCATCAAATCCATCAACAATCAACAGAACTAATTGTAATAACTACACGTGGCAACAGTTCATTGTGTACAATAATATGGCACAAGTTTTTCGATATCCCATATCATTTTTCACTCTTGTATTCATGTTTCCTCTTTTACTGCACTCATGTTGGTGCTTCAATCCCAAGCTACTTAATATCACCATGGCAGAGTCGGGGTCTGATTGGTCCCCGGCTGGGGCAACGTGGTACGGTAGCCCTACTGGTGCAGGAAGCGATGGTACGTATTTGCCATGGAGATATCTAAATTTACAAAATTTTAAAATTATTAAAACCTAGCATTTTCCTTGTTTTTGTGACTAAGGTACGTTTTTTAACTGTTTGTGAAAAATTTTGTTGTTCATGTATAAATATTACCAATTAAGGTGGAGCTTGTGGGTACGGAGCGGCAGTGGAGCAAGCCCCGTTCTCCGCACTGATTTCTGCTGGAGGCCCCTCTTTGTACAAATCTGGCAAAGGATGTGGAGCCTGTTATCAGGTGAGGTCTCATTTAATTTGCTTAATCTTAAACATTCATTTTAGTTGCTGATTAAAATTAAATTGCCTAATTAATTCTATACTAAAGTAATTAAATCTACTCCAGGTAAAATGTACACATCCGGAATGCTCGGGAAATCCAGTGACAGTGGTCATTACTGATGAATGCCCTGGGGGGCCCTGTGTTTCAGAATCAGTTCATTTCGACTTAAGTGGCACTGCTTTTGGAGCTATGGCAATTTCTGGCAAGGCTGATCAACTCCGTAACGTTGGGGTCTTACAGATTCAGCACAGAAGGTACGTACGTAATTAATTAGTACTTGTTGAAATTTCCAATTTTTTTATTGTCATCATACATCAAATGGCCACTTTAATTAATTTGCAGAGTTGAGTGCAACTATCCTGGCATGAGGATAGCATTTCACGTTGATTCAGGCTCAAACCCTAACTATTTTGCGACACTGATTGAGTACGAAGATGGTGACGGTGACCTTGCTTCAGTTGACCTGCAACAAGCTCTGGACTCATCCGACTCGTGGCTTCCCATGCAACGGTCATGGGGTGCTGTTTGGAAACTTAACTATGGATCCACTTTACGTGCTCCGTTTTCGCTCCGTTTAACGGCAGCCGAATCTGGGAAAGCTCTTGTAGCAAACCGAGTTATTCCGGCTGGTTGGCAACCTGGACAAACTTACCGATCACTTGTCAATTTTACACC
Organism: Citrus trifoliata; assembly: GCA_018350135.1. Lineage (NCBI taxonomy): Eukaryota > Viridiplantae > Streptophyta > Magnoliopsida > Sapindales > Rutaceae > Citrus > Citrus trifoliata. The sequence continues at coordinate 42,818,494 of CM031386.1, read as the reverse complement.
CTAAGCTAATTTATTGGGGTAACATCAGGTTCCATGTAGGATTAATTATTACCTACATCGACTTAAAAAAATAGCTATCTTTTTTTGAAGAAAATAATAATAATAGTTAAACTATGTGACTTACGTGCCTTGGCTTCTCTCTTCTCTCTTACTACGTATAGTAGCCATTCATATTTCATGCGCAAAGAGCGTTATTGATTGCTGTAAGAAAAATGCAGTCTTTTTCTTCCAACTTGGAAGAGTGAAAGATTTCAGACGTATGCCCCACGGATCAGGACCTTCTAAGCAAATTTTATCAAAATAATTGGTGATTAATAAATTAAAAATAAAGGTAATTAAATTGTAATCATATACTAGCACTAAAATTCAAGTGGCACAAGATCTATAAAAGATCAAGAGATAATCTTAGTTCAATTCCCACAATGAAAAAAGCTATATTCAAGTGTTCATGGATAAAAAATAAGATCATCTCTTAATCTGAGCTCTAGTGAATTTTAAAAAGTTTTATGTCATATATTTTTTAGTAATAAATATATAAGTAAAATTAATAATTAATAATTAAATCGAAATAAAGATAAAGAGATTGTTCATTTTTCTCTTATTAAAATTAATACATACCACTTATTTTTCTACTATATTTATAATATCCAAAAACCCTCGTGACCCCAACAAATTTAAAGAAAAGGAGAGATAACGGGTAATTTACTTAATAATTTATCTTGAAAATATAAAATATTGTATTTATTATAAGAAAATGTTTAAAAGATAACAAAAATATGATAAATATCTTACTATTAATTTTCATTTACACAATCTATTTAATTTATAATAGATATGAATAAAAAGTATATTTAAAAATAAGGATAATACTATTGTCTACTATGAAAATAATAATAACTTAAGTGCTATATATATATATATATTAATTTCCATATAAAAAAACTGACAATCTCCTTAATGATAATGGGACGATTACATAATAAAATATTATGAAAAAAAATATCACAACTAATTAAATCTTCACCACCTATTTATATCACCCGTCATTCGATGGTTAAAAGTCAAGTAAATGAGGAGGAAAAATCCGAATCCATTTTATTTAGTCGTAAAAGGTGGGACCGTGGGGACTTTGACCTTTGTTGCCACAATCTTCAAACAAGTTAAGTGGCTGGGTTGATCATCCCAGTAATTTTAATAACCTAAATAACGACTATCAAATTAAAGTACTCCCCTCACTTTTAAGAAATTAAAAGTTAACAAATCTTGTCCCAACGATTCTCTAATTGTGTTAGGTCAGATAATTTCTCATGAAAAATTTTAAAATATAATAGAGATAATATAACTAACTAATATATGTATGACATGTATAACTTAACTAAATTTTATATAACCACCACTTATATGATGATTTTTCAAAATAAATATGTATATGTCATAATCATAACATCATTTATTTCTTATATTGCTGATATGATATTTTTTATGTATTTTAAAATTTATCTTCCTCAAGAGATAAGCTCTTCCAGAACTTTAATACTTATTAGTGTCATTATTTATTTATTTTTCTTTAATTTTAAATTGTCATATGGAATTTTAATTTTAATACACCGAAGCAGGTCCAACAGTATATAATATATTATATTTATTAAAATTTATATAATACCGTCTAAAGTAATATTTAAAAAAAATTGTTTTTCCATCAAATGTAATTTGAAAAAAAAAACTGAGTGCCAAAAAAAAATTAAAGAAGAAAACCTTTCCCCAATTCAGCATATATGGAAGTTAGTGGGACCAAAAATTCATGTGGGTCCATTATCGACGAAGTGGGTACATAAAACTTTTTGACGTAAACTACATTAAACGTCATTTTTAAGGTCAAGTTTCTTCTTTTATCTCCTCGGCTAACATTTTACGAATATAAAATTCTATATTTGAGAGTTTTGTGAATAATTAATTGTAATTTCTGGGTGGATGTAATTTGTGACAAAATGGTTAGCTTTGAGTGAGTGGATGACGTCAGAGTAAATAATCAATCGTCATAAATATGAGATTCATTTTTCAAATGCGGTAATGGCCATGATTTCATACTAAATATTCGTGTGAAGATAAGAAATACCTTTTTAATATTCTTTCTCTCTTTATTTCTCCTAATGAAATATGTGATTCCTGATTGTTGGCGGCCTGTGGACATACTTTTCGATCACTTAGTCAGTTTTAAACCCTATCCTAGCTATTTGGTTAACTTATTAAATAAATTGTGAATAATAAATAATAAATAACAAATAATAATGCATATTCAACACGCCACAATTTGTCCTCATTGTTTATTCGCTTTTTCTTTTATTGTTAGTAGCCTGTAAGTGGTTTAACTTGATGTATATAAATTATGAACAGAAGTGGCCCAACGGACTCATGTTTAATTATGGCCTGTTTTGATTCCAGCCGATATCAAAGTCCCTAGTTTTGTTCGGATCACTTCAGACTGTACAGAGCAGAGGCCTAGACTTCGGGCATTTAAGCTGTAAACCCCCCAAACCCCCTACCCCAGAAAACAATCTTCTGAAGGAGGCTTAAATTTTAGAGTGGTACTATTGACACCCCTCCACAATTCTTCTGAGACCCCTTCTTTAAATAATGCTAAACTTAATACCAAAAATACCCTTATTTCTAAATAAACACATTTAATTTGTGAATTTTTTAATTTTCTATTATTTTCTCGCTTCTCACGAACAAATTTTTATGGCTGATAAACTTCTTGATAAAAATTAATTAATTAAATAAAATATTTGTAAGATTATGATGTAAAAAGTTTTATTATGAGCCTTAAAAAAAGGTAGATAATTTTTTAAGAATGTGTTTTGTTTATTATCAATAGATTGTCTTAGTAATTGAAGAAAAATTTATAGAGAATTTGAGAAAAAAATTACATGTGTGAGTTTGATAGCAGAGAAAATACAAGAGTTTTATTTTTTTTTAAAAAAGAAAAAATACATATTTGAAATTAGATAAAATAGATGTGAAATATATTAAAGTATTTATTTTTAAATGTAATTATAAGAAGAGGAGCTTTAAAAGGATTTTAAAGAGGTGTCAATAGTCAAACTCTAAATTTTATGTTTGAAGTCTCAAAAACGAGTAGGCAATAAAACACTCCCTCCATCTATTTACTAAACCCATCCATCACTAATAAAATTCAAAAACATTTGGGCTGTAAACCCCCCAAAGGCCCAAACATACCCTTGTTTAAAGTAAAATTTTATGATAACATTTTCTTAATAAATAAAAAAGAAAATGGGAAGAAGGAGCGCGCATGCTCTCTCTTTCTCTTGCTCCCTAGACCCTCCCTCCTAATTGAAACCGCAAGAACTCAACTGCACATGCGCTGGTGACAGAACAACTTAGCATTGAATCAAGCTTTTGTAAAAGCATATACAATATTTATTTTCTCCAAAATCAAACCAATTCATGGAGCACGAAAGAATACAAGATTTGCAATCACCTCATGTCTCATGTTGTTGTTTATTCAGTTATAACATCATGAACAAAAATATAGAAATAATAGAAACTGCAAAGAATTGTAATCCATTACTTGTTGAGCGGTTGGCCAAGAATTTAAAAAAGAAAAAGTTCCTTGAAGCACGTTAAACACTTTTTTTTTTTTCTTAAAGGAGTAAACTTATTAGTAAGCATTATCTTTTTATTTTATTTTTATGGTTTGGGTTCTAATTTATTGGTTAAATTCCTTTCGGTGAATGGCTTTTTGTCTATATTATGATAAATTACATTTAATTTTGTAAAAATTTAGGGTTAGAGAAGAATGAATATGCCAGCTATTGGTAGGGATTTGTATAGAAAGTAACTATAATATTTTATTTAATACTCCTACCATGTCCTTTTTAATAAATTATTAAATGAGTATTATGATGATAAAATTAATTTTGAAAAAAATGGATGCTTAGGAGTATTTAGATGGGCTCAAATATCCTCACTCCTATAAAAATAGTTTACTTACTCTTAATCTATCATATATTAGATTCTTTATCAATTCTTTAATTGAGTTGATGGCATCTCCAAGGTTGAGAGTTCATGTTCTTTCCTTGATTATAGGAATAACAAAATAAGTCAAGTCGAGGAGTGAAAGAAACTACACACACACTCACACACGAGTGGAAACAGTGTATTAAAAAAAAAAAAAAATCAAGCAAGAGGAGTGAAGCAAAATATAATTCGATCGTCGAGTGATCAAAATGCTTTAAGAGCTATATGATTAGATATTTTTTATTAGGCTTATTTATGATTAGATCTAGAAATCGTAAGTAAGCAACAATAATCACAATGCAGCTTCTGAATGACAAGACAAGATACACCAACGGAATGCAACGTTACACCTGGAAATGCACAGCCTGCAATCCAACGCGAGAGCACAAGCACAAGGCTTAAAATTTATCATAATAAAGTAAAGAAAATATTGCTGCGGTAGACCAGAAAAGGAGTAGGTAATAAGCACAATGTGATTATTATTAATCTCAATATTACAATAAATAAAGTGGGGAGTCCCAATCACGCGTCTACTATCGCTTTTGCAAATCAGTTACAGTTGAGTAGACTGAGAGCTTTCCACTGAGTAATGACTGAGCATGCTCTTAACTACTTAACTGAGCTGGCCGCAGCTCTCGATCTCAATCTCAATTGCTTTGAATCAAAGCAAAAAGAAACAAATGATAGTTGTTTGATTAAAAAAAACTAAAAACCCACTACGGTGATTGAAACAACACTTTTTGCTTTGCCGTGAGTTCACTGACTCCTTCAAACAGTGCCCTCCAACTTCTTCTTCATGGCCGCCCATATTTGAAGAGATAATGCTAATTGCTGTTGTGCGTGTAATTAATATCTCTGCTGACCTTGTGAAATATCATATGTGTTTGCCTTATAAGGCTTACATATGATCAATTGATCATACCTTGGAGAAAATTAAAAGATTAAGATATATTATTATGTTATATGGATGGATGTGATTAATTAATGTAAATGAAAAAAAAGGAAAAAAGAAAATTTGTGTGGAAAAGCAACTAGAACCAACCGACAGAGAAGGAGAAGCAATGGGTAAATGAATTAAGTTTTCTTGGCTTAGAATGGAAGCGATATGCATACGTAAATAGGACGTGGCAGTTAGAACCACAAACACACACACACTCTCTCTCTCTATTTTCCCTCAATTGTTTCCCCTCACACTCACAATATGTATCTCTTATTAACAACCCTCACACACTCACTGTTTGTACGGACATCCGTTGGTTTTTGCTTTGACCGGCGGGACGGTGCCACCAGTACCACATCATATATACATACCCTCGCAATTCGTTAATCTAATGTAATGATAAAATGAAATCAAAACACAAAAAAGGGGCAAAAAAAATGATCACACGCAGAGCCGTAGAAAAAGTCTCAAAGCCACTCACCCTCCTACCACTTGTCATCACACTCTAGATCACACTACATACAACTCCCTCATTCTTCTTATTTTTCTATCTTTTCATCATCCACAAATTAAAACCAACCATTACTTTTACTGAAAACTAGGACTAGTATTCCTCCTTCAGCCATACAACCTAACAACAAGTTTCACTACAAGAGCAAACATACTCCTTCCCTTTCTCTTCCATCTTTTCCAATTTAAATTTAAATTAATTACCCCACCCACCTTTCTTATTTACTATTTATTATTGCTCACTTTTTCTTTTTTTTTGCATGCATGGCCTTAATTGTGGATCAACAATCAAACTTTAAGCACTACTGTAAAATTTGCAAGAAAGGATTTGGTTGCGGCAGAGCACTTGGCGGTCACATGAGGGCTCATGGAATAGGGGACGAGAGCGGTCATATTGATGATGAAGATCAAGCTAGCGATTGGGAGGACAAGCTCGGAGGCAATGTGCCACCTACCAACAAACGTATGTACGCGTTGAGAGCGAATCCGAATCGTCTAAAGAGTTGTCGTGTTTGCGAGAATTGCGGCAAAGAGTTTTTGTCTTGGAAATCTTTTCTTGAACATGGTAAATGCAGCTCTGAGGATGCTGAGTCTCTTGTTTCGTCACCAGGATCAGACGGTGAGGATGGCACGCCTCGAAGAGGTTGCGGTTGGTCTAAAAGGAAAAGGTCTTTGAGAGCTAAAGTGGGTAATTGCCCGTCGAGCGAAGAAGAAGATCTTGCTAATTGTCTTATGATGTTATCTAATGCAACCGTCGATCCTTTAGACGCCGAGCCGGAGGAGTCTTGTGCTTCCGCCAGTAAAGAAGAGGAGCGAAGAAACTCAATGAATTTCATTGGCCCTATTTCAATGGACAAGGCCAAAGGGGTTGCAAACAAAGGCTTGTTTGAGTGTAAAGCATGCAAGAAAGTTTTTAATTCTCATCAAGCCTTGGGTGGACATAGAGCTAGTCACAAGAAAGTTAAAGGGTGTTTCGCGGCTAGGCTTGATCACATGGATGATAGTTTAGCAGATGAAGATCATGATGTGATCACACACGAAGAGTTTTTTCCAACTAAATCAACGTCGGCTATGCAGTTTGATCATGGCGCAAATAACAACAACAATAACAATAACGCTCCATTGGCTTCTAATTCAAAGAGGAAATCTAAAGTACACGAATGTTCAATTTGTCATCGGGTATTTTCGTCTGGGCAAGCTTTAGGTGGGCATAAAAGGTGTCACTGGATCACTTCAAATTCACCCGACGCGTCTTCATTGCCTAAGTTTCAGCAATTTCATCATGATCACGGGGAACAAATTCAGCAAAGACCAAAATTCATCGACGACTCTGACCCCCTTGATCTCAAACTTGATCTTAATCTTCCAGCTCCCGAAGATGATCATGCTAGAGGAGGCCGAAGGGAACATGTCAGCATGGAGGTTTCAACAGATATTTATTTACAGCCTTGGATAGGCGTTGATGCTAAAGAAAAAGATATTGATCATCATCAACACAACCAAGAAATTAATTGTACTACTTCAATCCAAAATAATAATGTCGATGATGAAGCGGACAGTAAGGTGAAGTTAGCAAAGTTAAGTGAACTAAAGGACATGAACATAAGTGGAGGTTCATCTCCATGGTTGCAAGTGGGAATTGGTTCAACTACTGATGTGGATGCTGACACATAACCTCTTTATTTTATTTTTTATTTTTTTTCCTTTTGGTTAGTGATGTAACGATTCTTTTGTCCATTAATGTTGTATTAAAAAAGTGTAATTACAAAGTCAACGAGTTTATAACTCGCTGCGGTCAACTATTAGGCGCAATGAAATTTGTAATCTCAAAATTTTAAGCAAGGATTTTAATCAACTCAAAGCTGCCCACGAGATTATCTCGATTAATTAATTTGACTATAGATTTGAATTATATGTTCTTAGCTTCGTTATTAATCATTTAGGAGATCGAGAAAGAGAATTTGATGGATTTGCGTTGCCTTTATCCTCCAAAGTGCCTGCCATTACAAGTTTGACTAATTAGCAACGCAAGTTGCCCACTTCATTCATCAAGAATAGAATAAATAGTTTATTAAATATTAGGGCTGCGTATGCCTCCTTGGACCTTTAAAACAAAAGTCCAATTACCTCAAGCCACTAGACAAGGTTACATTAACTTGAAATTAGACCCATTTTATGAGATTTTTCGTATTGAGTTAGGTTTGTAGGAAGTTGAATTTTGCATATAAATTTTATTTTTTCTGGCATTTTTTGCAAAAATGGCAGCATGATAATGACCTCTTTAACGTTTGTGTTGAACCATTCCCTGTGTCGTTGGAAAAATATATTCTTTCCTTCGTTTCTCCCAATCTCACGGTTATTTTGTTGAGAAAAATGGTCATGATTGGTCACATTAACATTGTCTTCTTTTCTCTATGTAGCGTAAGAATTGTTTGTTTAATATTGTTATTTGTTGATCTTGTGATTTCCAGAAGTTAGGTTGGCGCTTGATGGTTGATAATGCGGTAATGTAGATTTGATTACATATCTGGTGGCGGTTCTTGACCAATTTGCCCTGACGGGCGTGGCCCACGGCTGGATTGTCGGGGGCAAGCTTTGGTGATTAAAGTATTTCACTCATATTCGACGTCTCACACTCGGAATAAAACATGCCCAAGCAATAATACAAAACCGAGGGAGACTTCGAGATTCTTGTGGCTTTTAGAAATTAGCTTCTTTTTCGTGTGTTGAAATAAGTTACTCAACGATAAAATAATTAAGTGTTTGGTAAAATATGTTGTTAAGATTATTATGAGTTTTAAAAATAAAGTACATGTTTTCCATAAATTTTAATATTAAAATATTTTTTAGTATAAAATTATCAAAATAGACAGTAGTTTAAATTGTCTTTTTTTTTTTTTATTCCTTACGATGATTAGTAGTGGTTGTAATAAAATATAATTTTCTTCTTGTTAAATTATTAAGGCCATAATATGGACTTTAAAAATATTATTAATTTCCTAGTGGATTATTTTTTTTAAGTTCCTTTTAAAAAGTAACCCCTACTTAAAGGTTGTTTTCAACTCATAGAAGCTTATAAAATAAATATTTTAAAAAAAAATTACCAAACATTTTTTTTTCATTTAAGACTATAGTACATTGTAATGTAGACTGTAGTATATATCCCAAATATTAGTGAGAGAAGATACCTCTTTAGGTGCAGGGTAGAGGTCTCATCTTTGAAAAGTGTAGATTTTCAAGTTATATTCACTAGACCTCATTTTTTTTCTTTTTTTTTTTCTATTATCTCAATCCCCTCCCTATCCATGTGAGTAAGATTGAAAATATAAATAATTTACTTTCAACATAAGAAATTTTTCCGTTTTAACTAAATAGCTCGTATGACTCCAATCTCTCTATAGAACCCAATCCCCCAATTGTTATATCTCTAAAATATACAAATAATTTTTTTTTCCAAAATTCATATGTATAGATTGAGTAGCAAATAGCAAATAATAAAATCCAATGAAAGAAACTTGTATTTATTATGAATAAAAAAATTTAGAACTTTTACATGCTCGCGCTCATCATTTCGGGAAAAAATAATAGTAATAATATACAAGCATAAAATGCTTGTACCAAAAAAAAAAAAAAGTATATCAACAGCCACCTGTTTATCACCAAAAGTAGATTTCCCATAAGGACGTTGGTAATGACAAGACGGGTCTTGAATATTGAAGTTCAAACAATGAAAGAAACAAGAATCAAAATGAATTAAAAATGAAAAACGAAACAAATTTAATTGACTTAATGAGAAAGGACAAAGCCTACGAATTGTCCTTTAACGTTCTTCCTTCGTAAACTATTGAAGAAGTATCTTGACCCTTAGCTTTAAAATATTGGGAAATTGAATAATTCTTCAATATAAAATGAAATTTTCAAGATATTTCGATTGTAAGTTTATTGAAAATAAAAAGACTTGTCTTTAATTATTAATAGATTATTTAAAAGCTTAAAATTGCAGGATAAAACGTTTCTTTTAACAACATTAACGCCAATATCTTGAGTTGGAATCTCATATTTATTCGGATTTGTCCAATTGTTTGGATCTGGCCACGCTTATCTGGTTTCTCTCGATATTCTTTAATTTCTATGTACCTTATTGGAACTTAATTAATTTTTAATGCAATTTTTGGATGGTTATCTAAAATTTAGTAGCATTTCGATTTCAAATCCAATTAATTCAACATAAGTGTATAACATAAACATTTCTCAACGTTCTTAATAACACTTTTAGAGCCAGTTTGATCAAATGAATTCGAGGACAGTCGAGGGCAGTAATTCCATCGCCACAACTATTAGTAGGCCTAACCGTAGTGAGCTTTACAATGTTGATAAGTAAAATATGGTCGCGCTGCTCCATTGAGTGTTCGTCATTTTACCCGTAACAAAATGCCATCACACAATGACGCATGACTGAGATCACAGTTGTGGTTGAAATGGTGCATTTGACAAACTATCCTACGTTACGTTGTATTAACTGTATTATATTATGATGCATTAAGTTATAAGAGTGAGGATATTTGAACCTATCAAATTACTGATTAAATCTGTTTACGTAATAAACCTATCATCCAAATTTAAAAATTTTAGTTTTATTTTATAAACATATCTCAATACTTGTTTATACTTTTGTTAAACAAAATTATCATAATTTGTGCAGTTTTTATTTCTTTTCCACTGCTTCTTTAACCGTCGATGTTTATCTCTCCAATTATATTTGGGATTTCCACCATTGCACATGTGCAAGATTGACTCTCTAATTCACTGTATTTTCTCTATGGTTTGTTTTTCAGAATGTATTGTCAAAACTCATAAACCCAAGATTACGAAAATCACAATGAATAGGCACAATTTCTCTCCCCACAATTTATTTCTAGATCTCACAAAAACGTTTTCTTACAATATGTGGAAGGCTCTTGTTACCTTATAATAATGTAAGGTAGATAATTATCTCACAACCGTTTAATGAAAATTTAACAACTGTGCAAAAAATAGGATTCTGCTACTTTATATTTTTATAATTGTTAGATTTTCATCAAACGATTATGAGACAGTTATATATCTTACATTATTATGTAAGGTAACAAGTGCCGGTGTGGAAATCTTAATTAGGAAGAGGCACACCCAAATCCCAAGAAACATTACTAAAAAGAGATTATTAGCGAAATCCTAGAGGATATTTTTCAAATATAAATTTTAAACCAAATCCAACTTCCTTCAATCTTTGTTGCATTAACAGAAGTGCACATTAAAAAAACAAAAGATTTTTGTTCCTCTAGAACTTTATTTATATTTAAATATAAGTGGCATTTTTTTTATAAATTAAAAAAGTCTCAAATATAATTTTTTGACATTTATGTTCTCTCAAATCAAAACAAAAAAGGAATTAAGTTTCATAATTTAAGAAATATGTATATTTTACATAGATGTTTTTACCATATAATATTTACTTCTAATAAGATATTTTCGCATTCAAATAAAAATTAAATAAGTTTACTTTTTTCATTAAGATATAAATTTCTGAAAATTAGACATAAATTACAAAAAAAGTTAGAAAAAAAACTGAAATTAATAAAATTTCTAACTTTAATATTTGAAAAACAAGCCCAGGTATAGTTCAAGCTTTGCTATCTGGCCACTTGACATGCATTTCCTATGCGTTTGATTTCACGCGAGCTTCTCTGCCTGCCAAAAATTAATTGGTTCTCTTATTATTATAATAATAATAATTTTTTAACGTTCTCCCTGAATTCTGTAGTCGGTTTTGACTTTTGCGCTCTTTGCATATGAGTTGAAACTCTACAAACCTACTGTACTGTTAAAAGATTGTGTAAGCATTGATTAATTAATTAATTTTTTTTCTAATTTCGAGTTTTCTTTTTTCTAATTTTCGAGTTTTCTAAGAGAGTTTACTTAGGACTTAGCAGACCTAAAATAATATATCAAAAGGCGAAAGCTGTGGTGTAAAATTCTTAACACGTGCAATGATTGATTATCCATACTTCTACGTAAGAGAGCATTGAATATTACGACATTAGCACCATGCCAGCATTTAAAAACTCAAAAAACAACATTTTTATTTATTTATACCCGTACTCGATCGGTAGTCGGTACATTATAAATAGCTTCAGTCTTTTCACTTGTGCGAATGCTGTTAGTTTTGTTTGGCTTGGCGCATTCATCGTGTGATCAAGCGGTTCAAAGCATAAATTTTTTTTTTTTTTTTAAAAGAAATAAAAACAATCAACTTCGCTTAATGCAACTAAATTTTGCCCCCGGTAATATTAAGTTGAACAAATCCACTGTTACGTTACAGTATTTTCTCGTAATTGCAAGCTTTATGCTCTCTCTTTGTAAGAGAAAATCAATTGGATGGTAGATGGTAACTACTCTCTTTGTCAGAGTGTTACTATGATGGAATGATTTAACACTTTCTGAAGAATGTTTACAAACAAAGTTATACAAATGACTTGTTATTAAAAGAAAAGAAATGACACATGGGTGTTGTTATCACAAATTATATCTAATATAAGTGCGATGAAACGAATTAATAATCATAAATTATTATCGTTGATGCGATATTTCCCTCTCATTATTTATGTAAATCCGTCCAATCTAAAAGAATTAAAGAAAATTCACTTTAATTTTTTGAAAAAATTAAGTAATAAAGAGTAAGTACATAGAATTAATCAATTATTATTTTCACGACTTAGAATTCATAGCCATCTTAGAATTCTTAACCATCTTTGATCACCAAAAGTTTATTTTGACTAAATTACCCTTCTAACATAACATAAAATGACTAATGGGATTGTCATTATTACTGTGCAACAATTAACTTTTTTTGATTTATAAAGTTAAAATAAATTAAACTTAATGTTAAAGCAATTCCAATGGTCGAAGATCGTAAAAAAACTAATGTGGTGATTTCTTCTTACATAATCAGGCTAATAACATTTTCCATTCTGTCAAAAAAGAATACAGTTTTTCCATTTATATCAATTGGACCCCTAACTCCTTTATATGTTAACCAGTTAAATATTAAAGATACTATCAACTTTTGTGTTAACCAGTCCTTATTTTCTTGCTATCTCTTATTACATTATATAAAGTTTGTGGGTCTACAGTAAAGAGAAATCGTGTCGGATCACATAAGAGCCAAAAATACATCAGAGATCCTTGATAAAAAAAAAAAAAAATTTGGTAAGTTGGAGTAAATCTCCATTTCCAATAAATTAACATATCCCAACCCATACTAAAAATGAAAATGTGCAAGAAATAAACTAATTTTTGAAAATTACATGGCACAAACGTGAATCTCACAAAAACTAAAATCAAAGTAATGCACGTGCGCATACACATATATACAATTCTCCTATATAATCTTACCTCTAATATAAAGGAAATTAAAATTATTAAGTGTCCGTTGGTGTAGCTTTTATAATGATTATAAGTACTTTTTTAATCTAAAATGCCCTGTTTAAAACTTTTGTTGTTGTTTAATTATATTTCGAGTATAGTTTTTAGAGATTAAATAAGTTATTTTATCTTTATCAGTAAAAACTTACAATTTGAGTTTTTGGGAGTGGTGGTGGTGCGAGGACTTTGATTTAATAGGGGCCTAGTTCAAATAATAATATAATTTTAAAAGTGTTCAACAAATAAAAATTTATTATTTATAACAATCTTTGACATTATTTCATATATTGAATACGTTGAAGAATAATATCATTATTAAAAATACAAAATATATATTTTTTATGTATATAATAAGACTATCATTTAATCATTGATCTCCCATCAGATTTTGCATACTATTTTTTTAAAAAAAATTGATAGCCGAATTGCTCTTTCTATTATTACTTTGGCAACCGGCAAAATCAGTGTTAATATCATCAATAGGTAAAGCTAATGAATACAATTTATCATTTTCATCCTCAATTATTTTTCTTGCTAGCTCACCAATTTCTTTCAATCCTGAAAAATTATTGTCAAAACCCATATTCATGATAAAAACATCAAGTTGAATTTCAAGTGTCACAAAATCTATTAAGGAAAAATTATTTAGATAAAAGTTGTCAAGGTGAAGTAGTTCCTATTTATCAAAAGTTACAAAAGAGCCATTTGGATATAAACATACCAAACAAAGAAGCAACTTAATATTCGTCTCATTGAAATAATTGATTAATTTTTAAAGTTGCATGTTCAAAACAACATAACACGAAACCAATGAGGTTTAGAGATTTGACTTTAGCTTTTTTTTTTTTAAGGATTTCAAAATAATTTGTAAAATCAAATATGTGATATTTTAGTTCTTTTTAGAATTCAATAGGAGCTTTTATGGTAAATCAAATTAAAAATAGGACAGATGTGAAAATGAATTTAAAATTTTCTAAAAATCAACTAAGCTGGGCCCAATGTGCTAGCGCCACTGTTTGGGAGTAAATGTTGGAAAGTTTTTTTTTTAAACTAAAGTTATTTAAAATGTATATTATTTATTTCACAATTTTATTTCATTCATTTTATAGCATGATTTTAAAAATTTATTTATTAAAGTAACTTTATAAATTTTAATTAAATTGCTCATTAATAACCAAACAAATAATTTTATTTTAAATAAAAAATTATACTTTTAAAATTTCTACTTAAATAAATTATATTTAAAAAGATATACCAAATGAAGCTTAAAGTCATAACTCTTTTTTTTTTTATTAGTAATAAGGTAAGACTTGCGAGTTGTGCCGCTCAACTTTCTGCAGATTCTTCCGTTGCACTACAAAGGCTGCCGGGGAAAGCATCGGTACATAAATGGAGGAGTCAATAAAAATTAAAGCATTGCATAAACTTGCCAATAAAAAACGTGTAACAATGGTTGAACATGACCATAATATCCAGCATGGACCAGACTGGGTCTACTAACCCCTAACAGAACGGCATTTACTGCCCACACAAAACTCCGTTCTGTTAGCTTCCGCACAATTCCCACCCTTCATTTCCCCCTCCAACATTTCAACAAAAGATCCAATTTTGAAGGAAAGTAACCCCCCAAAAAAAGTTGATATTTACCTTTAATTAACTAACAGTTAACTTCTAAATTAATTAATCAATTTATTATTCCTTTTATTTATTAAAAAAAAAAAAAAGGTCAGTAGCCGGTCTAGCCGGCATGCTAAGCTACTAACACCGACAGTTGGCTCTAAGATTAGCGGCAAAAAGGCAACAGAATCTTAGAATAAAAATTAACTGATTTCCGTTTTTTATCAAAGATAGAAACAACTGCAATTACAGCAACACAAAAAGGACCGTCTATGGGACCATGTAGGCTTAATTAGCTAGGAACGCTGGCTCTTATGATGACACGTGGACAATGCGATTTATGCGTTTAGATTTTATTCAATCCTGTACGTTTGTTATTTAATTTTGTGTCACAGCCTGGGTTAAGATTAATTAGTAGAGTCGTTGTCTTTACAAGAGGGATATCCAGTGATTTTTTTTTTGTTTTTTTTTTTTTTTGTGTAATCAGCTTCGTCGTTACAACAACCCGGCAATTTTCTTGACTAGTACAAGAAAGCCACCGGTTTTAGTCTGGTAACCTAATTCTTAATACCCAAAACACCCTTTAATTATCTAACAAAATAAATATAAAAAATCTTTTAAAAATTATTAATACGTTATAAAACCACGCGCATTCAACATTTTTATTTATTTTATCGACAAAAAAACCATTTTAAGGGAGGGCAGTTTAGGAAGCATGGGGAGGGGGAATAAATACAGAAACGGGCAAGACTCGCATGTTACATGTCGTTCTTTCTCCCTTCATGCATACGCTTTAATTAAACTTAATATTTATTATTATTTTTCCGTTTTAAAAAGAAAATAAATAAGAAAAATTCATTTCTGATTTTTTTTTTTTCTGGTATCTTTGTATATATCTCTTGGTGGAGGAATGCTTGTCACCTACTCTTTTTTTAGTTCCCAATTCTCTCACATAGAAAAGAGAAACCACCAGAGCTCACAACTTTTAAGCTTCTGTTTATTATCTATGTATATGTTTTTTTCAAGAAAAGAAAATCACTTTTTGTAATGGAGAAGCACAAGTGTAGGCTTTGCTTCAAGAACTTTTCAAACGGAAGAGCTTTGGGTGGTCACATGAGGTCTCATATGCTGAATCTTCCAATTCCTCAGAAAATTCAAGAAGAAGAAGAAGAAAGGGAACATCGTCCTCATCATCAACAACTCAGTTTTGAAATTGAAACTGAGTCAGCTTCGTCACCATCATCATCAACTTCTCCTTCAGAGGAGGATGATGAAGAAAAAAGTTTGTTTTATGGTTTAAGAGAGAACCCAAAAAGAAGCATTCGCTTGGTAGATCCTGAATTCTCTTTTGGAGTTGTTGATGCCTCTGCTGCTGCCGCTGCCGCTGCCTCTGCCTCTGCCTCTGTTGTTCTTCAAGACAGAGAAAGTGAGACTGAGTCATCCAAGAACCCAACTCGGAGACGATCCAAACGGACTCGGAAACTGGAGCAACAACATAGACAGGAACTTGATATAATAAAGAAGCTTAAATTGAACAAGAGCAAGAATACCATTGAGTCGTCGTCGTGGGGTCATGAGCCAGAACCGGTGAGTTCCATCTCTGACACTACAACAGAAGAAGATGTCGCTTACTGTCTTATGATGCTTTCGAGGGATAAATGGAAAAGAAAAGAAAAGCAACAACAACATCATCATGACTTAATAATGTTTCGACAACAAGATGATGATGAAGATGAAGATGAAGAAGCTGAAAAGTCAATGGATGAAACTGATGAATCAGAGGAGTTCAAGTCTTTTAACAATAAGAATCGAAGTAGGGGAAAGTACAAGTGCGAAACATGCAAGAAAGTGTTTAAATCTTATCAAGCTTTAGGCGGGCATCGAGCGAGTCATAAAAAGATCAAATTTTACACACCGGTTCAAGAAACTGAGCTTGACCAAGAAAATGCAGGTGCTTCAATCAATCCTGCATCACCACCATTGTCAGTTAAAAAAGTTCATGAATGTCCAGTTTGTTTCCGAGTTTTTTCATCTGGGCAAGCACTTGGTGGGCATAAGAGAACTCATGTAACTGGTTTAGCGGCAAGCACCTCTGCTAGAAGTGCTTCTGCTTCCACGAAGTTAGGAGAAAATCTGATAGATCTTAATCTCCCAGCACCAATTGACGACGACGATATTAGCCAGATTGAGCTGTCTGCCGTTTCTGATGCTGAATTTGTAAACCACATCAAACGGTGAATTACAGAACAAAATATTTGATCTAAAGGTAAAGAATTTTGTCCTTTATTTTTTTTTCTTCCTTTTGGATCTAAAATTATGCCATTAGTTACGGTCAACTGGGTTTTGTTTGGTTTCTTTTAATTATATATTTTTAGAACTGTTTGTTCTAAATGTTCTAACTGTAACTCGTCATCTCTTTCAAATTTTGTCATGTTCTGTTTCTGTAACAACTGATGATTCAGAAACCAAAATGATTTTCATTATTCATCACCATTGGAGCATTGTAGTTGATGGGTTCAGGGCAAGTTCTTTTAGCTTAATTGTTTCACCAATCTTTTTCTTAATGTAAAAAATGGTCCATCTCAAAGTAAGTTGACGTATTTAAAAAAAAAAAAAAAGGCATAGTTTTACTAATAGAAATAATACCTTCTACCTGTCGGTTACTGGCATTGTTTACAGTTCATGAAGAAGAAGCTCATTCATTCTGCTACCTGACCGTTCACTGTTACCTCATCTGCCTCTGTTCCATATCAGTTCTTGTTTTTATTAAATACTCCATAATTTTATTTATTTATACATCTCTTTGCTCTGCTTCTCCCTCTGTCTCTCTCCGAAACTGTTTCATTCAAACTTTACTTACAGATCTGCTAACCGGTAACCAGTAAAAATTAAGTTTAGTAGGCATGGAGCCTTATGTTATTTACATTAACTTTATTACCTCATTTGGGAATACTGAAAAGGGTGTAAATTTATCGTTTTAATGAGACCAAAAAAATCAGACTGTTTTGGATTGGCCGGACTAAAGTGTCAGCCGAGTCAGGTTCAGAGGGAAATATGTATGGAAGTTTCGGTCACATTCATTTGCTTTTGAAATAAATGAATGTGTTGTGTGCGTAGTGTAAATGGGTGACTTTATTTCTTGCTTTTTCATCTTTTGCCCAGTCTTGAATTTTCCAGCAGATCTTTGTCCATATTTATGCTACAATTTTATTTATTTGTTAAATATTAATTGTTAAACCAGGTTGCTTAAATGGCTAAACAAATATATAAGTAACTGCTTTGAAAGAAGGTAACATAACAGATGGTTGTCTTTCTGACGCATGACGGTTCAATCAGAGTCATTAGTTTTGTCAGAAAGGATGTATCCTATTGTGATCACTTCGTCGTACACCAAACCAAAAAAACTAAAAAATCAATGTTTTTTTTGTTTTGGCGGAATATCTTAAAAAATAAAGTTTCTTGCATTATTTGGGGAGAATTGTTATAGTTTTCTCTAATAAAAGTTTGCTAATCAAATTTATTATTTATAGAAACACACCCTTATTAAAAAGAAAATTGTAGAAACACCGAGGCTCTGAAGCAATGGTCAATAAGATTATGCCCACTCCACTTGTGTAAAAGAGGGGTTGCGTGGAACGAATTAACCACTGGGTCAGATTACCCAACTGCATACATTAGAATTATTTAATTTCTTATGCCAGCATCACTTTGCATAAATGTTGTCCTTAACTCGAAGGACCTAAAAGAATAAAAAAAAAAAAACTAAATAATGAGTAAGATTGATTGTGCATATTGATATGTATCACACTATCATTCTAGAAATATAGAGTTAGAAATACCTATTGTATTCTACTCAATTTGGCCGTGAATGAATGGGTTGCTAAGTCAAATTAACACACTATTATTCTTTGGAATGATGCTAAATTATATTCCCATCAAGAATCCATCTTTTTAAAATCGAAACAAAAATGCGCATTACAAAACTGTAAAAGTGTCATATACAACAATCGTAGTTAATTTTATAATGACCGTTTAATTTAGGCGGCTCGACTGATATTTCTTGATATTTGATGTAAAATTAGGCGTGTGTAAGAAATTTTCATAATTTTGATTGGATAATATTTTTAGAAGACCTTATTGAGACCAAAAGCATCAATAAATAATATAAGTCCAAGATATTGACAGATCCTTGATATTTACTTGGTGAATTTTAGCTTGTGATTGAGAACCACCACCTTGACATTTTTGCCCAATTAAAAAGGAATATATATATGTCCAATTTGAAGGAGCTTGATATCTTCAAAACTAATAATGGAAACATGCTTACCTTATAAAGACGTTATTAAATCACTAATTAATGCTTTCACTATTAGATGACGCTTAACTTTGAAGCCGACCTAATTATCCATGAAAGCAAATTTATATTTTATAGCAACAGCAATGTGAAGAGAAGACAGCTTGCGCGTTTGGTTAGCTGCTACTTCAATTTCTATTTATAGTTGAGAAAATTGAGATGGGCATAATTCACATGAATCGGCTCCTGTTTCCTTCAAATAAAAAAGATTAATGATAGTCAATAAAAAAAATGAAACAAGAACAAGAACAGCAAAAACTGGCAGTAAATTAAAAAAAAAAAAGGGATAAAGATTAAAGTTAAGTGGAGAAAATTTAAAATACTAATGAGGTACTATGTTTATCATATAATAAGTAAATAATATTATATTATTTAAAAAAAAACTAATATATAAATACAATAGTAGTCATATAAAATTTAGTTATATTTATCGTACATACGTAAATTAATTATATTTCCTTTAATTTATTCTAAAATTTCTGAAATGATACTTAATTTGTGACTTTGTGAGAGTGAGTGCTGGCTACTTCATAATCTCACGACTCGGTAGTGGTGGAGAGATGTGTGCAAGTTTGAATTAAGAAGAGACGCAATTAATACAATACAGTAGAAAACAAAACAAAAACTGTGAGCTTCAAAAAGAGAGAAAGGGATCCCACAAAGAACGAGTCAACAGTGGGATCACTTTTCGCCTCATCTTTTTTCATCTTCAAAGTTCTAACAGACACTACATCATCGTCATCATTGAAAAAAGCACTTTTTGTTCACCATGAGTTTCTTCAGAGCGATTCCTGCTTTTTTTTTGTTGGATGAATTAATCGCTTGGTAGTTTGTTTAAAAACTGTGAGCTTCGGATTGACTGCGAACCTGTTGGACTTAAGTGACGAGCATTTTGGTTGCATGATTTGCGCAAAAAGCACATTGTCGGTCTTGCATTTTAGGTCCGTGGCTGCTTCTAGCCTTGATGTACCCCATCGATTGAAATATTCACTATCTGATAAGCGATAACTATTAAATGGACTACTTTTAATTAATGCTTCAGTTTGGTATAATTTTACGGATTAAAAGCGACAACGCTTCATTGTCTAATTGGGTGGCAGTAAAAGGAAATTGATGACTCTAATCTAAACTGAAATTGCGAGTTTTGATTTTCATCGAATGAGCTGGTCATTGTGTTGAAAAAAAATAATAAAATCTATTGTTCATTGTTGTTTGATTTTTCTTTGTTGCTTTACTTGAGATAATAATGTGTTTGGTCAATGATAAGAACAAAGTGAAAGAAATATAGGGAGCTAGGAGAAAATATCAGAGCTTCATTCCATTAATAGTCTGTCTAATTACAACTATAAATGAATGATACCAAATCCAATGACTATGTGTCTTATCTGTGGATATATGTTTAACTGATTTCATCAACATTCATTTACTACTATTAGTAAATTATATCAACAGTACTCTCCATGAGTTATTTCAAGTTTCAACTATTACCTTTTGGCCTAGGCATTGTTAAAAGAGCCTATTCAACCTTGGTTCTTCGGCTCCCGCATTCGCACTCTACAGGTATGTATGTATTCATGTAATTGTTTTTTAATTCATGGAGCATGCCGTATATTACGACGCAAGATCTTAAAAGACAACGTGGAGAATGCCATTGATAGTTACCCCCTATTGTTTCTTTGGCTCAAACCACATGTTAAATGACCCCTTCAAATTTTGGCTCCTGCGCGCATCACTCATATATATGAATGGACCTATGCTAAACTATAATGATTCAGAAGCTTTACAAATGATACTGTATTATTAGTTCAGATTAAGTTTCCAGAAGAGATATCAGCATTGCAGAGCTGAGAGTCTCCGTTGGCATGATGGTTTTGAGGGAAATCAATGTAAGCTAAGGAACACTCATTAACAATTACATGTACCTAGCTTCAAGTTCACCGTCTTATCTTACGGCTTTTCCGTGAAGATTTCTCATTCATTTCTCTACTAGCAAAAGCAACCACGAAGCTTTAATTGACTCGCCCTGTCATGTGAACGGTTAGGAATTGGTGCTGTTAACGCAAAAAACTAAAAGAAATTTAATGGCAATACCCACAACAACTTGTGAAAGAAATTTTGAACATGGCAGTGACACATCGAACTCATTATTAGCGTTTGGCTGGTAAGATGACCACTGTGTGCAAAATTCTATATGTTATCATGTTGTCTTATTTTTGACCACTAACATCGATCGTGCAGCGAGCAAAGTGAGAAAAAAAGTCAAATCGGCTTCATTTGCTAACTTTTGTGGTAGTGTATTTTTTTTTTTTATCGCGGCCTAACTACCATTAAATAAAGATCTTGATTTCCTGCGTGTTCTTAAAATCTAAATAATGAATAGGGTTAATAACATTTGGATCCCTGGAACTTTCATTGTTTTTCCAAATAAGAATATAGTTGGCATTCTTGTGCATAATCGTGGATAATTCGTTCATAATATTCCTCACCATCCCTCATCATCATTGTTGATTCTTCTGATTGATACGAATTACGATGACACATCATCCGATATGGAAAAAATGTGGCCAACATTTTTTGACAAAAAACTTTATAAAAAAAAAGTGTTGAGAGGCTTATAAAAAGAGATAGATGAAGTGAGAAATCTACTCGTATAAATAAATCAAATTTTACGTTCTTAGTCATATTGAAATGATCAAATAAGTCTTTATATCTCAAAACTACAAGGATAATTTGGTCATTCAATAAAAAAGCATTGCAGCGACTTATTTGATACAAATATACAAAGTATACCATTGTTTGAGGGAAAAAAATTAATAAAAATGTTTGGATTGGATATTTTATCCTAATCTTCGGTGAATCACGGTTAGTGTGTGTGTGTGTAAATTGCTAAACTTGAATGATCGTTTAGAGAGATGCGTTGAATTCTGGATCATGGGTGTGTCCGAGTTGACATCATGGCTAATGACATTATCAATTCTGGCTTTAAACCATGTGGTGGCATGCGTGATCATAAAAATGCAAAAGAAACCAGGGCGGTGAAATAAAAGAGGCAAGCCCTCCTCCTATGCCGTAAATTCTTTTAGTAATTTTGCGTAATTGTTCTAAGCTCTCCCTAATTCTCCTTTTGTTTTTTTTTGGTCCATTGACTATTATGATTGCTAAAAGTGACTTCAATTGAGGCTTCATCATGTGGTATGACCATTTTTGTTTTGAGAATTGGGACAAACAGACTAATTAGACAGGATTTTTTTTTTCAACTCACAGGAGAAATTGAAATTAAAAGCAATAGTTTTTAAGGAATACAGTAATTTTGACATTCAAAAAAAGGGTCTGATGAGAGAAAATAACGAGATTGAATCATGTCATTTAAGTTTAAGAGTAAACATTTAATTCAATTTTTGTCAAATCGAATCAAAATTTCTCAGTTTTGTTTGGTTTAGATCAGAAGATAAAAACCAAATGATTTATAAATAGAAGACCCATTAGTTTATGTTCGGTTCAGCTCAAAATTAAATCGAACTAGCATCTTAGTCGGTTTGATAAATTGAATTAAAAGATATTTCTTAACTAAAAAATATAAATAAGTAAAATCAATTATTCAGTTTGTTTCTAAATTTGGAAAAAAAAAATTCCCCTTCCTCGGTCCCTCATTGTCTGTCTCACACTCTCACTTCACTCAGCCAGCATCCTCACTGGCACCACCGTCCCTCACTCAAGATTCAAACACCCATTACTCATCACTCATGATTCAAGCATCCACCGCTGTCACTCATGATTGAACCAACAAGCCACCATCGTCCATCACTCACAATGCAAGTATCAGCCACTGCTTATCTCCTGTCGTCATCTGTTGTTGCTGTCGTGCTGGTGAAGGTGAGTACTACTGAGTTGTGTTCAATTTATTTTCTTTGCTATTGCTTTTTTTTTTTCTTAATTTTTTTAATTTGGGATCACAAGATTAGGATTAGTTGATCAAAACTTTGATTTTTAGAACTGATTTTGGGAATTTTCTTTTTCCGAAGGGTTTCATTATTTGTTTTATGGGAATTTGGTAATCGCTTTAATTATTTAGTTGGAAAGTGTTGGCCTGTTGGGTTTTTGATGATTTGTGGCTTGTGATTACGTGTTAATGAAAGCAACGAATTTGCTGTGGGGTTAATGGAACCGAATTTTAAAAGTGAACCAAACCGAACCGAATTTCAACATCGAACAGAACTAAATAATTTCGGTTTTGAAGATTTTGTTTGATTTCGGTTTTATTTCCCGAGAACTAAACTAGACATTGCCTGTCTCTACATGGGCTATCACACATAGGAGCACAATTTTGAGTAATGATATTTATACCCCTCAGTCTGTATCAACAGTCTTCACTCCTCAATTATCTCTATTTGCTGTCTAGCAGGTGCTCGTTTTGTGAGATCAAGCGTGGGCTTACTACCATTGGGGTACCTCTTTATTGGCTTATTAGAAGTTATTTGGTAAGTGACTTTGCAGGCCACGGAGTAACAATCACAAGCTGACTGTTGATACCCTTTAATGGTGATAATTTCATGGGCTGCTGGGACTTTCATGAGTCACCAAAAATACCCCATGTGTTACGCCTTTTATTGGGTTCGTCAGAGATATGGTCATCCCAAAAGGCATCATAAGACTGCCTATAACCCTTGATAAAGATACATCACCGTGCTGTTAATATGATTGATTTTCTTATTGTGGATCACTTGGGTGCCTACAATATTCTATTGGGTAGACTGTTCTTAGTAGCAACTAAAGCAATGATTTTGTTTTCTATAACTCAACAGCTCCTAACCTCTAGTGACTGAAGCCTTAATTGCCAAAATTGATCGTGAGTAATTTTCACGAAACTAAAACTTAGATTTTCCCGAATGAATAAATTCTCTCGAAGATCATAAAAAAAACTAATGCGGTGATTTTCTTCTTACATAATCAGGCTAATAACATTTTCCATTCTGTCAAAAAAGAATACAGTTTTTCCATTTATATCAATTGGACCCCTAACTCCTTTATATGTTAACCAGTTAAATATTGAAGATACTATCAACTTTTGTGTTAACCAGTCCTTATTTTCTTGCTATCTCTTATTACATTATATACAGTTTGTGGGTCAACAGTAAAGAGAAAGCGTGTCGGATCAGATAAGAGCCAAAAATACATCAGAGATCCTTGATAAAAAAAAAAAGTTTTGGTAAGTTGGAGTAAATCTCCATTTCCAATAAATTAACATATCCCGACCCATACTAAAATTGAAAATGTGCAAGAAATAAACTAATTTTTGAAAAATCCATGGCACAAACGTGAATCTCACGAAAACTAAAATCAAAGTAATGCACGTGCGCATACACATATATACAATTCTCTTATATAATCTTACCTCTAATATAAAGGAAATTAAAGTTATTAAGTGTCCGTTGGTGTAGCTTTTATAATGATTTTAAGTACTTTTTTAATCTAAAATGCCTTGTTTAAAACTTTTATTGTTGTTTAATTATATTTCGAGTATAGTTTTTAGAGATTAAATAAATTATTTTTATCTCTATTAGTAAAAACTTACAATTTGAGTTTTTGGGAGTGGTGGTGGTGCGAGGACTTTGATTTAATAGGGGGCTAGTTCAAATAATAATATAATTTTAAAAGTGTTCAACAAATAAAAATTTATAATTTATAACAATCTTTGACATTATTTCATATATTGAATACGTTGAAGAATAATATCATTATTAAAAATACAAAATATATCTTTTTTATGTATATAATAAGACTATCATTTAATCATTGATCTCCCATCAGATTTTGCATACTATTTTAAAAAAAATTGATAGCCGAATTGCTCTTTCTACTATAACTTTGGCAGCCGGCAAAATCAGTGTTAATATCATCAATAGGTAAAGCTAATGAATACAATTTATCATTTCCATTCTCAATTATTTTTCTTGCTATCTCACCAATTTCTTTCAATCCTGAAAAATTATTGTCAGAACCCATATTCATGATATAAACATCAAGTTGAATTTCAAGTGTCACAAAATCTATTAAGGAAAAATTATTTAGATAAAAGTTGTCAAGGTGAAGTAGTTCCTATTTATCAAAAGTTACAAAAGAGTCATTTGGATATAAACATACCAAACAAAGAAGCAACTTAATATTTGTCTTATTGAAATAATTGATTAATTTTTAAAGCTGTATGTTCAAAACAACATAACACGAAACCGATGAGGTTTAGAGATTTGACTTTAGCTTTTTTTTTTTAAGGATTTCAAAATAATTTGTAAAATCAAATATGTGATATTTTAGTTCTTTTTAGAATTCAATAGGAGCTTTTATGGTAAATCAAATAAAAAATAGGACAGATGTGAAAATGAATTTAAAATTTTCTAAAAATCAACCAAGCAAGGCCCAATGTGCTAGCGCCACTGTTTGGGAGTAAATATTGGAAAGTTTTTTTTTTAAATAAAGTTGTTTAAAATGTACATTATTTATTTCACATTTTTATTTCATTCATTTTATAGCATGATTTTAAAAATTTATTTATTAAAGTAACTTTATAAATTTTAATTAAATTGCGCATTAATAACCAAACAAATAATTTTATTTTAAATAAAAAAATTATACTTTTAAAAGTGCTCATTAATAACCAAACCGAACCGAATTTCAAGATCGAACAGAACTAAATTATTTAGGTTTTGAAGATTTTGTTTGATTTCGGTTTTATTTCCCGAGAACTAAACTAGACATTGCTTGTCTCTACATGGGCTATCACACATAGAGCACAATTTTGAGTAATGATATTTAAACCCCTCAGTCTGTATCAACAGTCTTCACTCCTCAATTATCTATATTTGCTGTCTAGCAGGTGCTCGTTTTGTGGGATCAAGTGTGGGCTTACTACCACTGGGGTACCCCTTTACTGGCTTATTAGAAGCTATTTGGTAAGTGACTTTACAGGCCACGGAGTAACAATCACAAGCTGACTGTTGGTCCCCTTTAATGGTGATAATTTCATGGGCGGCTGGGACTTTCATGAGTCACCAAAAATACCCCATGTGTTACGCCTTTTATTGGGTTCGCCAGAGATATGGTCATCCCAAAAGGCATCATAAGACTGCCTATTACCCTTGATAAAGATACATCATCGTGTTATTAATATGATTGATTTTCTTATTGTGGATCACTCGGGTGCCTACAATATTCTATTGGGTAGACTGTTCTTAGTAGCAACTAAAGCAATGATTTTGTTTTCTATAACTCAACAGCTCCTAACCTCTAGTGACTGAAGCCTTAATTGCCAAAATTGATCGTGAGTAATTTTCACGAAACTAAAACTTAGATTTTCCCGTATTTTATTTTTCAACATCCCGGTAAAACTAAATAAAGATGAAGGAAAGTAAGGAGAATGAGAGAGAGGAGAGAGAGAAAACAGAAAGGATAAACTTATAAAATTTAAAATTCTCTATAGATTTATTGAACTGCATGCTGCTTCTTAAGTTTGTGTCTCTTGAACTCATCAAGTAAACATGCGTACAACAACAAAGAGCAAAAACTCATTTTAATAATAGCACAAAATTTTCCCACTCCCCTTGGTTTACAAGTCAAATTGGTCTTCCAAGGGAAGCCAACAAGTCAATCAGCGAACTTCAAAGAAAGTGCTGAAGTGAACAAACCAAGTTACTGTTTGATTACAAGGTAAATGGCCCTTCACATTTAAGCATTTCAGTTTTATTGTCTGTTGGTGGTATTGACCCACTGAGAGATGTCTGGATCCGAATTTAAAATGCATTAATCCATCTTTTTGAACTCTTTCCTCTTTTACAAAAAAAAAGGGAAAAAAAAAATGGAGCTGTTAAGGAAAAAGTGTTCAGAATCAAAACTCGAGCAAAATATAAGAGATTTGGCTCTTTGTGCAAAATGAACTCCTTCCTGTTTATCTGTGTCTTGCTTCATTCTGCTTAGATATGAAATTTCTCATATGGTTCTGACATCTTATTAAATCTGCAATTTCCTAGGTGTACTTCATTGACCCGGATCTGAAACCTTTCAGAAAATGGTATAACCACGAATACTGACAAAAAAATACACATTAAGATACAATATAAGCCTTGGAAGAATTTTTTTTTTTTTTTTCCTGAAAAGCGGCGCTGGTAAGCATTGGTAGTTTGATACATGTTAATCCATAAATTGTTGTTGTACGTGATCCTTGTGAGGGTATTTATGCCTACTGATATAATTCGGCTCCGTGTTTCTTGCCTCTTTCCTTCTCATGTAAAATTATTGCTTCCTTGGACATTTACAATAGTTATTGGCAATTTCCATTTATTGTTCCCTCTCCTTCTCTCGGGCACTAGAAAAATTTGAAACATGAATCAGAGCTAAAAAAAATGTACCTAATTTTAGTTTGTTCACTCTTAATATATCAGAGGTAATATGTCAGTCATATAACAAATAAATAATGTTATGATATGTATACGTTTATTTTGAAAAATCACTATACAAGTGGCGATTATATTAAATTTAATTATACATATTATATTTAATTATACATTTTATATTGTAGAATTCCACTTCCTTTCGGGGTTTGCATTGATTCTTGTTTTCAAGCATGATGCACGTTTATTTTCTTCTTTGTGCAAAATGAAGACGTCACCTTAATTTCACGCCACAATCGCCATGATTCATTCCATGCCATGCCCCAGTCATACACGCACACTTAAATCAAAAGCCTCCAACTAGTAAAATATATATGTTGTGTTTGCAGTGTCTCACACGTGATCTTTAACGCCGGCACGGCAATACAGCAGCCCTTTTGCTCATTGCTCTTGAAAAAGAGTCATGAACCGCAAAATGCAATGCAAATAAAATCTTGATAATTGAATGAGCCATAGCATGTGTAGGCTGTTAGTTGTTGCTGATATGGTAATGACTGCGAAAGCCGAAAAGACTCACGGAGAAAAGGATATTAAAACTCATCATAACAAATTAATAATTGAAGCCTTCACTTGCCTGAAATTGGGCTACTATCACATATAGGATATTTGGTTTGGGTTCAATATCTCATGGATTAGTGATGCAACAGCAGCTCTATCTAGCATTCTTTGACGCGTAATTCAATTGAGAATTTCCCACTGATCTACAATTAATTTCAAATTTAACTAATTGCCTCCAACTTTCACTTTGCGGGGAATGAATCCAAGGGAAAGAGCTCATTATTTGGAGGTGAGTAAGACTCGTCAATTAAACTCTTAAAAAAGAGGGAATTATTGTGGGAAACTGACCAAGGATCACTCTTCTATCTTCGAATGTATAATAGATTAATTTGGGCACTTTTGCAAGAGCCAGAGCCGTAGTGTCTTCTCGAATATGGAAGAAGGCAGGCGGGCATTCAATAAGTCACGACTAAAAGAAAATATGGTCCCATTTGTACTCCAATAAAATAATAGTATACCGGGACCTCATTCGACATTTTCACTTATTCAGGCATTTATATTATAGAGGAGATATGAAAGAAAATGGTAACACGAAATAAATCATTTGGGCCGGAAAGAGCTAGAGGTCTTGGAACTTTGCGGAACTTAGTAACTCCATAATAGTAGGCTTGTTTGGTAGCCTTTTGTAATCTTAATTTCCGGCCTCTTCACCAATCTCGAAGAGTATAGCTTAAACACCCCTCTACAATTCTTATAACACCCTTTTATGATTTATTTCCTAAAATAACACATTTTAATTTATAAAATACAGATCCTTATATTAAAATTAACACAACATCCCATAAATTTCACCTTAAAAAAAGGTATTTATTTTTAATTTTTTTATCTATAAAGTACATCAAAATTAATAAAATCTTAAATTATATTTTATTCTTATTATGTAATTTTTATATTTTTATCTCTATAATTCTAAACTCTTATAAATTTTTTTAAAAAAAAACATTTTTCAATTAAAATTTAAAATTTATATTGTGAAATGAGGTGGATGTAAAAAGTTTATTAAAAGAATAATTTACTTAGGCATTTAATTGAATTTCTATTTAAAACAATAAATGAATCATATATCTTTGGTTATTTAGGTAATTTAAAATAAAAAATAATGTTTCATAGTCAAAAGACTCTCTCAATTTGAAAATCCACAACTAATGAAACTGAATCCTTTTTCTCTTTTCTCCCTTGAGAGATGATTCTACGCAAAAGTCAAAACTCTCGATACAACTACGCCGTATTAGAAAATTAAAGATTAATTCATAGTTACTAAAGAACCATGATACTTATATTATCGTCACCCACCGTTATTGTCCAAATGAAAGGAAGAAGAGTTCTAGCTCATAATGCAATCGGTCATGGACTGGAACCTTGCTTACTTATTAAGATAAGACTTTTCTATGCTTTATAGCCGTAGATCTATACAAGTAATCAGTTTATTTTATTCAATAAAACTTGTTTTGACATCTTATTCATAAATAAACAAATTTTAATCCTGTAATTTTTTTTCGGTATCAATAATATATAAGAAGTATGTACCGCTGAACTTAATTAATGGCATACGTTATTTTTATTAAATTATGTTTAATAAAATATAACCTGTTAATAAACTGTTAAAAGGGTGGCTTTAATTTAGAAAAAATAAAAAAAAGGCAGAAAGAGATATAAAATACAATATTTCATGTAACAAGAACAATAATAAAATAATTTTAATTAAAAATTAAAATAATTTATAAATATGTAAATTCTCCGATGTCTTATTTGCACCAAAAATAATATAAAAGATACAGATGGAAAACAACATTATTCATTTACTAACCATGCCAAGTCATTGTGCTATCAAACACCATAATTAGTTATTCAGTCCTTTTGGTACTTTTACATCATCATTATAATTAATTAAACCATATATCAAGTGTAATGCATTATAATTAATCAAACCATACTTCACGATGGTGTATTTAGTGTCAGCCTGAAAATCAATTGAAATAAAAAAGATACAACAATTTGTAGTTGGAAAATTCTACCTTACGGATGTTGAAGGTACAACCCCCCCTCACACAGTGAATGAAAAGTTGGCCCAAGTGAGGTCTACAGTTTCATTATTGGCAATAACATGGGCTTTGGCCTGAGCTTAAAAAAAAAAAATTCTATCTTTTATGTGCGTTTATATAATTTGGAAAATGAGAAGAAGATACTAATAAAAATATATATTGACTAAAAATATAAATGGTTCATATCATTTCAAAACTAAGGGCTTTGTATAGAATGTCTGCATTGTCTATAGTTTTGGCTAAAGAATAATTAAAAAAAATAGTAAGAAAATTACGTTTAAGTGCAGTAATATTGTTTAATTCTGACTAGCTGGGTCCAAATTCGAGTAAGAAGTTTAACTGGCTATCAAATAATTGGTTGGCTAAAGAAACAAAATTGGTTTTCTCTTTCCTTCTCTTTGGTATTAGAGCACCTCTTTTGTCCTTATTTTAAATATTTTTTATATGAATAGTTACAAGACAGACTTCATTTGTTATACGATACTTTTCCACGATTGCTAAATTAGACCAAACTCTTGAAAATTATTATAAAAATCCATTTGCTGTTTTAGAAAAAAGATTATGATAGTTGGATAGAAAATAACCCTTACATAGAAATTTTAGAACGTACTTTAGAAATTGTAAAAATTGAATTAAATAGAATTAATATTGAACATGTATATTTAGACACTTTAATAGAAGAAAGGCTTGGCAATTTAAAACTTCCCGTAGATTACACATCTACTACTTACCTTATGAAATAGAAAGAAAAATAAATATTAAACATTACGCTTTTACAAATTTACGAATATTTAATTTTAGAAGACATAATTTGCAATATTATAGTATTAGTAAAAAAATAAATTATTAGATAAATATGAGAATTTAGTATTAAAAATTAGGAATAAATTAGAAGATCTAGCAAATTAGTTTATGAATTTTCAGCGATTAGATTATTTAGACTTATAAATTAGCCATCATAAAAAGCAAAAATTAAATTTGACAGAAAGAATACAAATTAGTTGTAATATTGAGCACTTAGAAAACCAATATAAACATATTCCACACACTAGCAATAATCAACAAAACTTTATAGTAGATTTATTAATTAATTTAGAACAATATCTAGATGTCAATATAGAAAGGCTAAAAGAGCTAGTACTAGGACTAGGCAAATTTTTCGAAACAAGTAATATTAATACATTAAGAAGAAATTTAGATTATATTAAAGAATTATTAAAAAGATTTTAATAGTCAGGTTAAAAGATTTCCTAGCAAGAAAGAAATAATCGAGTTAATTCAATTATTAGACATAAAAACACCTAATCCAGTAGAATTAGAAATTAAACATATTGTATAAAGTTTAAAATTAGAAATAGAAAAATATTAAATTTACGTAATGAGACTTACAAATTCAATTAGACGCTATAAAAATAATTGTTACTGAATGAGTTCAGATAAAATATTAATAGAATCATTAGCAGAATTAAAATGAGAAATTCCACATTTAAATCCAATAGGTTATAGTTATAGAGAATTTAATCGAGAGAGTAATAATATTCAACAAGCACAAGCTAACACTATAGTCAAATTATTAGTCAAAATCAATAATAGGCTAGAAGACTTAGATAATAGACTTAATAGACTAGAGAACAATTTTCAAACCTTTAAAAAAAATAAAGAATCTGTTTCTCACCTAGAACTTAGCAATTGGTTAGATAACTTGAACAAAAAACTAGACAAATTAACAAATGGAGTAGAAAAATAAAATTTAAGTGGACCAGTCTTAACATGTAAGACATTAGACATTAAAGACATTTTAGGATAAAAAATAATGGATTTAGTAAGAAATAATAGAGTAGATGTAAAGCAGAAAAAAATAAGAAGGCGGAATCCCCTTGAGGCTTGGTCCCAAGTCCATCAAGGATGAAGGGTAAATGGACATTTGATTTGGCATTGCAATTTATGTCTAAGTGGTAATACTTGATCACTTATTACATTTTCTCAGTCCCATTTTTCAGTTAACCTCATTAAAAATTTTAAAATAATATTTGTTTCCTAACATATCTGACCTAATCTTGAATTTATCATTATTATAATTTTTTTATCATTTCTCCAAGCCCCCCTATAACTTATAAATATTTTAAAAAATCAAAATCACTATAATATCTCTCTTTCTTTTTAAATGTTTTATTCATAACTGGCATAATCATTAAAAAAATTCTATACTTCTTCATCATTCTATATTAAAGACTGTAGATTAATTCTTTCATAATTATAAAAGTACAATATATAATATTTGCAAAGAAATAATCATTTAAAAGTTTAAAAAAATTAAAGTTTAAAAAAATTAGATCAATTAAATTAAATATTAATAGAAATTATTATCTGATATACTCTTTTAAATTATTTATATTATCTCTTTTAAACTATTTTATAAAAAAATAATTAACGGAGAGTAAAGGAAAATAATGTGGGGTCAAATTTCCCAACTCATTTCCTTCGCGCAGGACGGTGGACATCGTATTGATCATAATATTATATTTATAAGTAACAATGGGGAATGCTAACCCATGACGATTGACGAAGACGATCTGAACTTTGAGTAGAAATTTTAGAAAACAGGCATGGATTATTCGACGGAATATCAACAATACTATCAGCAGCAATATCAACAACAACAACCACCGCCAGCGGCAGCAGCTGAAATGCAGGCCTATTACGCATATGATCATCAACAGCAGCAATACCAATATTACCCTTCTCAAGATTACCCCACAGCGTCTTATCCACAACAATTTCACCAAGAATCCACCTCCACTCATCCTCCCGGTGTCCCAATCCCACCCGACCCGACCCATTTTCCTAATCACCATAATGCCCATTTCCCCCTTGGAATTGGAATTGAACAGCCATCCAATCTGACGCTGTTTTCTGGGACTGCCGCCGCGGCACAGAGGAGCGTAAGACCGCAGGTGAAGTATTCGAGTTTTGCTAGCAAAAGCAATGTTTGATTTATTTTTTCCATTTTGTTTTCTTATTTTTCCCTTTTCAATTGTTATTGCTTTCAAAGGAATTTGTAATCAAGTGCTCTTGATTTGTTCTTTCAAAATATAAAAAATAAATAAAATCACGAACTGCGGAGCAATTCCCCCCCCCCCCCTCATGATTTCGTCATGATCTTCATCCGAGGCAGCCGTTATTCATAAACTACTAGTTTTTGGTATGATTACATATTTGAGTATATTTTGTGTTTTTTTAAGTGGAGAAACAACTTTTGCTTGTGTTCCCGTGAGGGCTTTATATGAAGGCTATAAAAGGGGAGCTGTTATAGACTTGACTTGACAGTGGAAAATGAGCTCCTCATTTAAGGCCTTTATTTGATAGAAAAGAGAAGCGCATGTTCTCCAATGTTCTAAGCTGAACTGAGCCCAGTTGAGGAAGCTCTAACTAGTCACTTGCTCTTCAAAGTGATCTTGAAGATGCCGATAAACAAGATGATGGACTTTAGAATTTGGCTTCTCAGCTTGGCTCGGCTTAGCTTTTTTGCTTCCTGGCTTGATATGTTATTTCCTTTCCTGGTCCCAAACTTTATACTGGGTTGAAGATTTTGCAATTTGTTTAGTGTGATATTTGACATCTATTATTATGTTGAAGTAGATACTTCGTGTGCTCACTCAGGCATGTATGGGAATATCATCAGGAAAGCAAGCTGATAGGTATTGAATTCTCGGCACTTAAAATCCCATTTCTGGCTTAGCCACAAACCCCTAGAGTGACCAGGTGTGATTTAGGCAGCAATTATGGCTACGGTCTTTTGTTCCTTTTTAGGCAGCAATGGATCTTTGCTTTTGAGCTCCCATGGGCATGTTGGCAACCTCTCTAGATGTGCCTACTGTCTATTATTGCTAACTTGTCCACGATCCCTAGAGCGACCAGACATAGTTTATGCGGCAACTGTGGCCCTAAAGCTTAGGTTTATAGATTATGGATCTTTACTGGTTGCTTTAGAGCTCCTGTGGACATGTTGGCTTCCTTGCCAGAAGTGATCTCGCAGATCAAGTGCATTACTGCTGCTTAAATGTCTGGCGCTGTATTTGTTTTATGTGGTGCATCATACAGTTAGATGCGGCAAACTTTTGACAACCAGTGATCTAGGTTGTTAGATGCCTAAATTTCAGCCCATTGCTCTTTTTGGCTTTCTGGTCAGTTATGCTCTTATGAATCTCTTCTTTTTCTTGCAGGATAAGTCCACTACATTATGTGTTCCCACAAGCACATGTTTGTAGTATTCATGAAGAATACTGAACAACGTTTTCTGCCTTGTATGATATGATATGCAAACATGTTTTTATTATTATTATTATTATTATAATATTATCACATCTTTAGAGAAAAGAAGTTTGTAATTCATCTAATGCGTGTCATTGGATCATACCTTTTGTTCCTGGTTCACTTTTGCTGGTTTGTAAATTATTGCAACAGTTTCATGATTTATTTATAGTAGCTCTATCATATGGTAGATTCTTATGCAGTAGTTGTTTGTTTTCCAAAAATGCAGTAGTTATTGTTGTTTGTAATTCAAGTTCTTGGTATCCCATACCACCACTACTTAAAATAATTAACTTTTCATTCTCAATTTTGTTGAGAGTAAAAATTAATGTAAATAAATAATTAATCATCTCTTGTGTTACTATCTTGCTAAACTTGTATCTTTTTGACTTAGCAGTTATATTATTGAATGTTGCACTTTATCTTGGAATGCTATGTTGCAGTTTGGCCAATCTGCATGTAGGGGTGGAGGTAGAAAGGGTGGCAAACCCTTTCGAAGAGGTGGTCGATTAGTTGGCCGGGGACGTGGCCATGGTGCAGCATCAAATTCTACACCTTCAGCTGCTGTTCCTGGACAGACATCATCATCTATACCAGGACAAGTGCCTGGTGCTCCAACCCGCCCACCTCCACCTATGGCATGGTGCGAACTTTGTAGGGTTGACTGCAACACACTGGAAATCTTGGAGCAGCACAAAAATGGAAAGAGACATAAAAGAAATTTGCGAACACATGCGGACTTGCAGAATCTCAATAAATGCATAGCTGGACAGCAGAATATTCAAATGCCTAATTCTGGAAGCCAGCCGGAAGTTATTCAGCCTGAGAAAGTTGAGGAATCCAGGGAAAAACAACCCCTTGAGAGTTTACCCTCCCAACCTCTTCTTGGTAATGCTAGTAATGAGACTGAGATGCAGAAAAATACAGTGGATTCAGTAAAAGAGCCTCAAAGGAAGTCAAGGGATCAACCTGATTCTTGGGGCCGTGGCTCCAAGCGTAAGATGAGAGGGGGACGAGGTGGTAAATACATGAGAACTAACGAAGGGGGCCCCAGGCGGCCTATCGAGCCACCCAAACCCAAAGGAGTGATTCCTTTAATATGTGAGTTGTGCAATGTTAAGTGTGAGTCACAGGTTGTTTTTGACAGTCATTTGGTTGGTAAAAAGCATCTAGCCAATGTTAAGCGGTTTCATGGCCACCGGGCTTTATATGGAGAAGCAGCACTCCAATCACTTTACCCTGCAAGCTTTGACAGTCTGTCATCTTCTGTTATTACTCAAGTTCAGCAAGGTGTTAATGACCCTCAGGTTGTTCTGGCTCAGCTGCTGACATATGTACTTTCTCAAGCCCAAGCACCTGGATTACTAGCTGAACAGTTACGTGGACTAGCTGCACAAATACCAGGATCAGTAGGTATGGTGGCACCAGCACCAGCACCAGCTCCTGCTTCTGGGTCAAGTCAGGAAACTCAGTATCAGCATGACTTTCGGACTCAAGGATCAACGGCCACAACAGAAGAGGGGAGTAAAAATACTGTTATGGTGGAAGCTGAAGATCAGCAGCAATCTATTGCCACAGATTTAGAATCCCCAGAAACAGTAGGTATTGAAACCAAAGAGAAGAATGCAAGTCTTCCTCAGGATAAGAAGATCATATCATCATCGGAAAATCCAGATAATACTGCCCCTGCATCAAAATGTGAAGTTGCATCTGGAGGTGAAGCTGTCCAGCAACAACATGGATCAGATGATCTGGTTGATTCGGAGAAAGTGCAGGATCCGGAGCTGCAAAATGAAGAGGATGCCAAAGAGGATACGGTTGAGGCTCCGCAGTTGCAGAACAATGGGTAAAGCGAGTAGAATATTGTTTGGAGAGCTTATCCAATTACATAGATCTGTCTTTCATTTTGGATGGCTTAGCTGTTTTTTGGTAATACATATTTATGCTCAGATTTCCCAAATGTTGGTGAAAAATTGCAGCAGTGCTGAGATGGTAGATTCTTGAACATGTGACAGATGAGGAAGAGGAACTTAACAACACCCAATAAATTATAAATTATAAATTATTGCATTGATGCGAAATTTGTCAATTTCATTCTTTTAAAAGACTTTTCAGAAAAAGAAAAAGGGAAAGAGAAAATGGCTATTACTT
This sequence comes from Citrus trifoliata, assembly GCA_018350135.1. NCBI lineage: Eukaryota > Viridiplantae > Streptophyta > Magnoliopsida > Sapindales > Rutaceae > Citrus > Citrus trifoliata. The sequence goes on along the minus strand of CM031386.1, from coordinate 42,782,071 downwards.
CTGGGACATTCTTTTTACGGTTGGACAATGGACACACAAATTGAAGCTAATAACTATTTTTCAACCGTTGGGCACAAGTACAAAAACAGAATAAATTTTATGGGTGTTGTTAAGTTATATTGTAATCTAATTTACAGCTATGAGTGAACAACGGGAATCTGCGCATGGTGGATTCATAATCTACTGCTTTGATTTATTTACACAATTTTAATACAAAGATCTCAAATTTAAATATTGATCTATCAACCATCAAATTATAATTTTTATTTAAACCATTCTTAAATTTTAATGGTAACTTTAGGATTAATATATAAGTTACATCTTAGCGTAACTTTTTTTTTTAAAGTCTGTTATATAAAGATGTTAACGACATTACATTAGATATTACATTAGATATTATATCAGACATTACAATTAATATTTATATTTTAAACCCTTTTTAATATTTGAGGGGTGCGTGCTTACTCCACTTACATTTCGTAAGAGAGAAACTGTCTCCACTCACATTTCGTAAGGGAGAGACTGTCTCCATAAGTTACATTTTAGCATAACTTTTTTTTTAAGTCTGTTATACAGAGATGTTAACGACATTATAAGATATTACATCAAATATTACAATTAATATTTACATTTTAAATCCTTTTTAATATTCGAGGGATGCATACCTTCTCCACTCACATTTCGTAAGTGAGAGACGGTCTCCATTCAATTATGTTGATAATTGAAGGAATACTGAAATTAACCCTCATAAAACTCTTATAGAAGTTCGAATTCTTGCACTCAATATTTTAATTGTAAGGCTTCTAGACCAAAGATTCATTAGTATCTTAGAATAACTTAATATTGTCTTTTTTTTTTAGAAGGTAACTTAACATAGTCTTAATTTGTATCAAAAGAAAAAAAAAATCCTAAATTGGCGGGGGTGTTTTCGATATCCTATTCTTTCACCAACTCATCGATTCACTCACTTCCCAGACCCCAATGGCCAAACCCTAACCCTAACGCTAACAAGCGAACTCAATTTTAATTTGAAATGACTGTCATCTCTCACTGTTAATCAAGTCCCAGCTTGTCTCACCACGTTCGATTCAAAATAGTTCACTTAAATTCCCTTGCCCAGTTGCCCTATGCCTCTGAATTCTGGCACTTACTATCCGTCGTCTATCAAATGTGTTCACTGCAATCGCAACATTTTCTTAATTCACCACTTCTTATCTTTCCAAAGTTCAATGATAACCCTAAATTTCACCTGAACAGAACCCGTAATTTTGGGCAAAGAATAGGGGCGTTATCGTCCGTAGAAGAATTTCTGCCGAATGCCACTAGGCGGAAGAAAGACTCACTGTGGAGAGGAGGATTCAGTCTAGGGGTAGATTTGGGATTATCCCGCACTGGCCTTGCCCTTAGCAAAGGCTTCTGTGTCCGTCCGCTGACGGTAATAAACAACATAATCATTTTTTTATTATCAATTAATTTTGCAGTTAAATTCCTCTCAATTTTAATTTGAAATAATGTTGGTTTGTTTTTCTAGGTTTTAAAATTGAGAGGAGAGAAACTTGAGTTACAGCTTCTAGAGATTGCTCAACGAGAGGTAATTCTTGATTCTTATGAGCCTCAATTGAATTTGCTTTCAAAAAAAAAAAATTACGTTGGTTTTATTATTGTGATGGAGGGATCGTAGGAAACTGACGAACTTATAATTGGGCTACCGAAATCCTGGGATGGAAGTGAGACACCTCAGTCCAACAAAGTTCGAAGTGTTGCTGGAAGACTTGCTGTTCGAGCTGCTGAGAGGTCATTCTCTGATATCCTAATCACAGCGATCTTTTCGTTCAGTTGCCATTTTGCAATCTTTTTCACAGCCTTAAACTCCACAAGTGTTGGAATTTGAAAGGTCATAGCTTGAGCAAATAAGAATTTAAGATATTCTGGTTGCTATTCTCTAGCATTATTATTTTGCCTTTAATTTGGTCCTGTGAAGTATAGCTACATGTATGTAAATGTAATTTTGCTTTAGTGGTAATTTTTGTACATTTTTTTTCAAAGAACGTAATTTTTTCCCCCAAAAAATTAACTAAAATTTTCTTTTGCTGGAGGCTAGAACTTTCACTTCTTCCTTTTGGATATGGATTATTGATGTCAGATTTTAAATTTTAGGGGTTGGAGAGTGTACCTGCTGGATGAGCATAGGACATCAGCAGAAGCCGTAGACCGTATGATTAACATGTAATTATTTTCTCAAAAGCTTTCCTTTTGTTGGATATATTATTAATCCTTGCTTATATGGAAAATGTAAAACGATTGTGGTGATTATTGCTTGTGGAATAGCTCTTTTCCTTGTTTTCTTTGTTTGGATAAACCAAAAGAAACTATTTGTTGTTTGGAAACAGTTTGAATCATGAAGGGGCAATGTAGAGTGACATGGCTGTTTAATCAGGTCAAATATGCTCTGTATTTGACTGCACTTTGTTAATTCCAATATGGAGACATCACAATTTCACTGATGCATATTAACTATATTTAATCGTTTGATGGAGAAAGTGGATTTGGTGAATGTGGGAGACTCTTGATTCCTGTTGCAGTTAAGTTGGGTTTAAATTTTTGGTTGGTGATAATTCACTATATACTCTTTCAGGGGCCTAAGCAAGTCTGCTCGGCAAACAAAAACTGATGCCTATGCTGCTGTGGTATGCCAGGAATCCATCACATTTGGTCACCTTATAAATATGATTTTTTGGTAGCATTCCTGAAATACAGGATAAAGTGGTCTTTATTTCTTGTATTTATTTATATTCTGACTGCAGATATTACTAGAGAGATACTTTTCCATGTCAGGCCAGGGCACTGAAATTGTACTGCCCAAGCGTGTGGATTTGCAAGAAAAACTTAGAAAGGGGGCACTGGACAATGATTTTTTCCCAGATAAACCGGAGGGGTGATTATTGTGTAGTGTCCTCTTCCAGTATTATTCTAGTCTTGTTTAAGACATACATAGGGCGGATGGCCTGAAACCAGCATTGGTGGGAATGGTCGAATGGTCCGTGATTCCTGATGCACAAGCATTTACAGGAGAAAGAAAGCAGAAGAATTGACATGAAAATGACTTATTATATTGGCGGTGAGAGAATATACAAGATGGAAAGCAGTGCTCTTGTCTGCGGCATATTGCGATCCTTGAATGCAAGTGTTTATGTATTCCCATTCAAGAGCATGTTTTATTTTTCTAAGTTCTATGTTTTGTTGCATTCTTTATCTTGTTTTTGGTTAAGGCTTGTTTCATATATTTACACAATTTAACAAGTGAAATGTAGAAACGTCATAAGTTTTCAGAAGTATTATCTCTTACTGTAACATGAGGACTCTGCAATGATTTATACCTCTATGTTGACTCGGAAATTCTATTAGGAATAGCATCACTACAATGATAAAACAAATTTAATATTTTTGGTTTTATTTGGATGACATCCTTCTTCACGGTTTGATTCAATTGCTAAAAACGGTGTTAAGAATATTATTGAAGCCGTGAACATTTGAATCTTGAGCAAGTAATGGGCAAGGATCTCGTCAAAGACCAATCAGGATGCAAACTAAAGTGTATCTGAATAAGAGTAATGAATTGACTTGAACAATCTGACAAGAAAATTAATAAAGATTCAAACGAAAGGTAAAACAGAACAGAGAATGAACAGAGACACAACAGATTAAATGGTTCAGCCACTTCTTAGTGACCTACGTACACAGGGAAGAGGAACTCAATGAGCCTCTTTGATTATTTCAATAGAGAACACAAGAAATTGTAGAACTGTTTTCAGGGAATTGAATACAAGTTTCTCTCTATGCTATCTCTGTCTACAATGCCTTACACCTTGCCCAAAAACCACAAAACCAGTGTAACCGCCAGCTTTATAACAGAATGCAGCTGCAACTTGCATTTCCAGATTGCTTAAGCTGCTCGTGTGCTGTCCACATGCCTCACTTAATTAACCACCAAAGCACTAAAATGCTATGCCGTTTTGATGCTTATGGAAATTCCACAATGGAATCAATTCGAAGGTCACACGAGAAGCACATGACTAACTTAAACATCAATGAGGCTGATATGCTGTCGTTTCAGTATTCTGGTTTTGATTCACATCGAACGCAACATTGTCAAAGGTGAGTTGAGAGGTCTCTTTTGATAGCATGACCACAGTGACAGGTCACAGGTGGTGGTTTTTACTTCGTTAACGAGCGTAATCAAATTTCTAGTGGTTTTATTGTTTTACATATTACAGATCACATTATTTTAAATGAAATTTAGAATAAAATTTTTAGATGTATATTATTACTCTTTATAAAAAAAGATCATTCTTTATACTAAAAAGATGAAGAAGGTTACTTCACTTTTATTTAATAATGTGGTGTTATAATACGATCAAAATCATCGTTTGAGTGTAAATATGGGAAAACTCAGGAAAAATATCTAAAAATTGCCTTAAATTTGGATTAAGTTGAAAATAGTCGTATTAAAAAATTTGGAGCAAAACCTTTAATTTGAATTCCCAAGAAGGTAAATCTTGAGTTTTTGAGGCATAAAGAGATTTAGTGAAAGAGTGGGATAAAAAAACACGAGTCTTCATTCAAATATTTCAAGAGCCAGCACATGGTTACTTATAAATACTGTAGCGTTCAACGAATATAATATTAGAACATCTCGAAAAAACTTTTCAAATAAAATTTTATTATTTATTTGAAAAGTCACATTAGTATTTAAAACTTTAAAGAACGCTCTAATTAAGATTTTTTAAATAAAAATAATTTTTTTAATATTATAAAATAATTTTTTAATTTATATTTTATTATTTTTTATTAAAGAGAAAAGAGAAGTGCTTTAATTACTATTTATTTTTTTAAAAAAAATATTTATTTAATTAAAATAACATTAAATTATTTTTATTTAAATTTTTTTTAGTAAATAACATATTTTTTCAATTTTTTTATCACATAAAAAATAAATAAATATTTAAAAAATAAAATAAAACTATAATTATGGTAGTACACATTTATAATATAGTACGAATCTCAACTACGTATATAAAATAATAAATAATAAAAAACTCACTTTCGAAGGCACATCGATAAAGCCAAACCCATCAAATTAACGAGTCTTTTTTGAGATGCTCACATAGAGATGCTCTCACTTTTCATTAACCGCCCGCAAGTCCCTCTCTGACATTACTTCACATTCGTCTCCGATTGTCATGCTCTCGTAAACTGTCTCCTCTGCGCTTTTTGAATAAAAAATTATTAAATAAAAAAAATGTCGAAATCGAACCCTAGGCCTAATTTATCTCAAAATCCATTAGCCGAATATTTCACCAACTCGCTAATGGCTCAGAACCAACTCATTGATTCACTCACCTCTCACATCTCTCTTTATCACTCGCATTCCCTTTCCTCAAACCCTAACCCAAGTTCTAACCCACGATCCTCAATTTTAAAATGGTTCGCGTCACTCACTGTACATCAGCGCCAAGCTCACCTCACGATTGTCGATTCGAAATTCGCTCAACTCTTGATTCAAATGCTCGGCAAACTCCGTACGAACGGTCACGGATTCTTCATTATTCTTCCCGACCTCCCCTCACGTGATCCGCCGTATCTTCCTGGTTTGTGCTACAAAAAGTCACGTGGTCTGTTATCTAGGGTTGCCGAGTCAAACGAGTCGAGACGGTGGGTTTTTGAATCCACTCGGTTGTTTAGCTCACGGGAAGGTGAAAAGATTGAAGAGTGGTCTTGTCCTGTAAATTGTCTTGATACATTTACAGTAAGTGTAGAATTTGTTGAAAACGTGGATCGGTTTATTGATATAATGGATGAAATATCCAATGGCGGGTTCTTGAGAGGTGAAGAGAGTGAGTTGGGAGGTGATTGGGTTGAATTTGAGTGGTTAAAAGCAAAGGGTTATTACAGTATTGAAGCTTTTATTGTAAATAGGTTAGAGGTGGGTCTGAGATTGGCGTGGCTGAATTGTAATAATGGGAAGAAACGAGGTGTGAAGTTGAAAGAGAAACTAAATGCGGCAGGCACGGCTGCTAATGTGTACTGGAGAAAGAAGGGATGTGTTGACTGGTGGATGAATTTGGATGATGCAATGAGAAGGAAAGTTTTGACTGTGATACTCGGAAAAGCTGCAAAATCTCTGGTGTTGTCTTGGAACCCTGTTATTTTAACGTGATTTAGTGATTTAATGCAGTATCATCTCAAATTAAACTTTTTTTCGTGTGGGTGGGAAATGGTTTTAGGTAGGGCTTTTAGATGAATGTATCAAATGAGTACTTGAGGATATAAGAATGAAATTTTTTCCTAGCTCAGACCTTAATAAATTATTTGCCTGAACTCTCAAATTATTCAATGTGAGATTTGTAAAACAATTTATAAAACTTTAAGTTTCTACAGGCGTTAAGTGGAGAAAATTTCCTACCAAGGTTGTTGGTCTAACAAATATGTGAGGTGTGGTGCTGTTATCCATTACAGGCTCTGCTTTGAATAAATTTAACTAAAAATTGTGTATTCGATCGATCAGAGGCCACCTTGATGGCTGCAATGGCTTTATTGTTTGAAATTTTCTGACTTGGGGGTCAAGATAATAGAGTGATTATAGTTGTATTCACTTTATCTATGGTTGACTTCTTCTAGATATACTTTGAAAATTATGAAAGCAATATCTGACCTGACATCTTTTTGTTATAAGTTTTCAGACTCATGAGGTTCTAAAGGAGGCAAGTAATGGCTTAGAGGATGGAATGTGGCTCTTCAATGCAGGAATGAAACAATCATCGCGGTTCTACCATTCCAAATCATTGCAAAGGACTATCTCAACACTTTCAGTTGACGTGGAATGTGGATTAGCCATTTCACCAGCTTCGCTTTCTGGGATACCTGCTTCATTAGCTACTGTTTTTTCTGGTTTGTTTGTGCTTCAGGATATTACTACCATGGTATTATCTAGTCAGCATAATGAATATGATATAGAAAAGATATTTTTCAGCTCTCTGAGATTTGTCAGTACTACTACTGATTGTCTACTGAGAAAACTGCGAGGACTTCTTATGGTTGTTTCACTTGATTGCACAAAACTTGAACTTTTTGGAGAAGGAAACTTCAAGTCTTCACCTAATAAATCCAAGGAAAAGCCAAGCACAAGTGGCCGTAGAAAAAAGTGCAGGGCCCGTAGTACGAAAAGACAGAACCCCTTGCCTAAGTCAGCCTTGGATGAGCTTTCGTTAGATAAACCTCCTAAGGTACTGGTTCTTTGTTGAAATCTACTTCAAATATGTATTTTGGAACTTCTAAAGCTTTTTATTTTCTAAATTTTATATCAGGATCCTGAAGGTGCCTTGACTGATACTGAGAAGGTGGATTTGATGGGGTCTGATAAGGTGCCTGGCATATCTAATGGGAAGGATATTAGCAGGGAGATGTCAACCTCAGAAATGGAGATGGTAGTCTGTCACCAGGAACATGCTCGGGCACTGGTTGCTGGAAAAGGACGAACTAATGCAAGGAAGACTAAGACAGAGAAGAATAAAAATAAAAATTGTACTTATAACAATCCAGTTCCTGTGAAAGATCCTAAAGTATCAGTCTTAGAAACTTCGTCCTCTATTAGTTTGCAAGATGAGGTGGAAAAGTATGATAAGTTGTCCGCTCGGAATGTTTCTGTTGATAATTCAACCTGTAGCAATGTCCTTGCATCAAATCAGAGTTCTTGTACTTCTGCTAGTGTACCTGCAAGAGAAGGTATTGCTACTCAGAGTGCTCAAGAAGATTGTGTAGTTAATTCTGTAAATTCAGAATGTTGCCAGTTCTCAAATGGTAGGATAGATAACCAAATTCAACATTTCTTACAAGTAACTACAGACAGTAAGGTAGAATGTAATATAATATCTCCTGATATGCCTGCAAGGGATCTTGATAATGCTTTTGGCAATAGTATTAGTGGGATCAACTTTCAGAATTCCTTTCATGAAAGTGAAACCGGGGCAATATCAGTTCTTCCTGACAAGGGAATAGAAGCCCTTGAAATCAAAAAGGAATCTGCTGTGACTCAAGATCAAAGAAATGAAAGTTTCTTCGGTACAGCCCTGAAAAGCTCTTTAGAATGCCCTTCTTATGAGTGGCCTACTATTGCACCTGTTTATTTTCCCTCCATTAGTTCACATCTCCTACCTGCCACTGATAGATTGCATCTTGATGTTGGTCACAACTGGCATAATCATGTCCGTCAACCTTTTGTTCCCACATTGCATCAGGCCAGAAATCACCCTTTTGATGGTGGGTGCAACCAAATTTTGTCTCAGCCATTGCCGATGAGTTTAGATTGGCCCCCAATGGTTCAAAATGTTTCTGGAATTGCACCATCAGTTACGTGTAATTACGATTCTGGATTTATATCATCTCGGCAGTCTGGTTTTCAGCAGAGTTTTGCTACGAAGGGTATGCAGTTTAATGCGAAGACCTCTGATGATGAGGGAAAGTGTTCGGGTGATTTCATGGACTTGCCTGAACCAACAACTACACAGGAACAAGGTGACGAATGCGACAGTCATTGGCTATCTGAGGAAGAATTAGAGGTTCACACAGTTTCTGGGATAGATTATAATCAGTACTTTGGTGGTGGTGTGATGTATTGGAATACTTCTGATCATCCAGGGACAGGTTTCTCTCGGCCTCCTTCACTTAGTTCTGATGATAGCTCATGGGCTTGGCATGAAGCTGACATTAAAAGAGCTGTCGATGACATGGTTGCTTTCTCTTCTTCTTATAGTACAAATGGTTTGACTTCACCAACTGCTGCTTCATTTTGTTCTCCTTTCGATCCTCTGGGCCCTGGACATCAGGCATTTAGTTATGTTGTTCCTGGAAATGAAGTACCTGGCAAGGTGTTGCATTCGTCATCAACAACTACAGATGTAGCAACAGAGGAGGAAATCTCTGGGTCTTTTGCCAGTTTATCTGGTGATGTTGATTCTAAGGCTTTAGATACACTGCCTTGCCCCATTTTGCGGCCTATCATCATCCCTAATTTATCACGGGAAAGATCAAGATCTGATTTTAAGCGTAGTCATGACCATAAAAGCCCATGTGTCCCTCCTTCTAGGCGGGAGCTGCCTCGGATAAAGCGACCACCATCACCTGTAGTACTTTGTGTCCCTCGGGCTCCACGTCCACCTCCACCCTCTCCTGCGAGTGACTCCAGAAAAACCAGGGGCTTTCCAACTGTTAGATCTGGTAGCTCAAGCCCTAGACATTGGGGTGTGAGAGGTTGGTACCATGAAGGAACAACATCAGAGGAAGGTTGTGTGCGTATGGATGGTTCTGAAGTTGTTTGGCCTTCATGGAGAAATAAAAATCTTTCAGCCCATCCAATGATTCAGCCCCTCTCTGGTGCTTTGTTGCAAGATCATTTGATTGCAATTTCCCAGCTAGCTCGTGACCAAGAACATGTAAGTGTAGCTTCTGGTCTCTACATTCTTATCGAAGTGGGTTCTGCATTCCAATAATGGATTTATGTTATTTTTATCCAGCCAGATGTGGCATTTCCGTTGCAGCCACTGGAGGTACAGAACTGCCCAACCAGAAAGGCGTCACTCTCTTTGATGCACAGCCTTCTTCATGAGGAAATCGACTCTTTCTGCAAGCAGGTACAACCCTTTTTTTTTCAAAAGAAAAAAATTTCATTGCCTCAATTGAAATTGATTCTAGATTTATGTAGCTTTAAGCCATTACTTTAATCATTACTTGATTCTTCATGATCGTTGATTACATCATATGATGATGTTGAAGGTTGCTGCAGAGAATACAGCTCGAAAGCCTTATATTAATTGGGCTGTCAAGCGGGTTACACGTTCTCTCCAAGTCTTGTGGCCCAGGTCTAGGACAGACATCTTTGGTTCAAATGCGACTGGTTTGTCCCTTCCTTCCAGTGATGTAGACCTTGTGGTTTGTCTCCCTCCAGTGAGGAATTTGGTAGGCACTTTCTTTATGTAGTTTGCCTTTTGATTACTTCTATCTTGTGTGCTAGTGCTTTCCCTGGAACAACTCATCTGCTGAATTTTTCTCATTAGGAACCTATCAAAGAAGCTGGGATTTTGGAGGGTCGTAATGGAATTAAAGAAACTTGCCTTCAGGTATACTATTAGCATCATTAATCCTTACAATACTAATGGTATGGCTTTTGCTGATTTTTTGTTGTCATGTGGTTTACATCCCTACATTTGCCTCTTTAGGTTCAAACTTTTTAGAGTTGCTGGTACACTATTGCATGTATTTTATCTAATTGACTTGTAGAAATTCATCAAACTATTAATTTTATCTTTTCTGTGTACTGCTTGTCTGCTTCTATCCTAATCAAGAGCCTTATGCCAAATTAGCAGTAAAGTGTTCAAAAGTTTGAATTTGGCGCTTAGGCAATTTTCTATGATCAATTGTGAATTTTGCAGATTTTTTTTTTCCAATTCTCCTCTTGCTTGTTGTACTAGACCTTATAAGTTTAGCATTCTCATCTCCATTTAGTGATTAGTAAATTAATTGAATTTTGTTTTTCCAAATTTCCTTTTATACGTATTGAAGATTTGTTATCATTGTAGTATTTTTATTTCATCATGGCTGCACTGTACTCATTTCGCTTGAATCTCACTTACTTGAATTTGATTTCCCTCCAGCCATTCACTCTATTTAGTTTGGCTGTTACATTGACGGTTGGGCAGAAAATATGTTCCTGATGTCTCCTAATTGAAGCTTTCAGAAATTGCTTTAACTCTATCCTGTTGGAAAACTGACACTTGATATTTGTCTCCCAGCATGCAGCTAGATATCTTGCTAACCAGGAGTGGGTAAAAAGTGATTCTTTGAAGACCGTGGAAAATACAGCTGTAATGGTTCATCTTCTTTGATATCTGTCAGTTTCTTTTTTGTTGTAGCTGTTATTCATCTTCTTTGATATCTTTCAGTTGCTTTCTTTTTGTAGCAGTTATCTCATAATTTTTCTTCTCATGCTGGTATTTTTCTGCTCTTAGATACCAATTATTATGCTTGTGGTGGAAGTTCCCCACGATTTGATTACTTCTGCTGCTTCTAGTGTACAATCCCCAAAAGACGATGCAGCTCATACAACATTAAAACATGACAACCATGTTCATTCTGATATGGTTGCCTTAGATGACTCTGCCTCACCAAAGTGCTCACATACAAGTTCCGATAATATTAAGGCAGTGACATCAGTTCGTCTTGACATTAGTTTCAAATCTCCATCTCATACTGGACTCCAAACTACAGAACTGGTAAATTCTTGTCCTGAAAGCATTCATAATTTAGCTTTTGAATATCACGTTCTGATGATTTTAGGTTTCATTTGAAATTCTCTATTTGTTGCTTGCAGGTCAAAGAGCTGACGGAGCAGTTTCCAGCTTCAACACCCCTTGCTTTGGTGCTAAAACAGTTCTTGGCAGATCGTAGCCTTGACCAGTCCTATTCTGGTGGCTTAAGTTCCTATTGCCTGGTCAGTCATTCTGCAGTACCCATATCTACACCATATGTGGCATGTTAATGTTATGTTATTGCCCTGTGTATTTAAGTGTTGATACAAGTACTGAACTAGACAGTGATACATGTATATAAGCTGTACAAACATAGGCGGGCCATCTATTCTTTTGCCGAAAGAATCCACTACCTACGAACTTTTATAAATGACCCTAGAGAAATAATTGAGAAGATATGAATGAAAGGTATATATGTATCTCTGCTGAATTGGTTTTGGAAATAATTGTGTACCAAACAATAATAGTATTCCTATAGTTGCGCAAATTGATTCACTTAATGCCCCATGACACTTCTTAAGATGTTTTTTATCAAAGTGGACAAGTAGGTTAGAATGAAATGATACAAGGAATATTTACATGTGCATTAGTATCCTGCTTAAATATACTGAATCTGAAGCTTCTTCTCTCCACTATCAGATGAGCTCCACAAGAGTTGTACTAAATTTTCCTTAACAAATCCTATTTGACCTAATTCGAGTGGTCCATATAAGTTCGTTTGCACCATCCATTCCTGTCTTGGCCATATCTTCAACAGTTAAAGCTGCTAGAAAATTGTTTGCATCATAGATTTGGGTGTTTAGAGGCAGATAATGTGCGAATGGATGCATGCCCACATGTGTTATTCTTATTTCTTATTAAAAAACACAGATGTGTTTTTCTTATGAAGTAGTTCACATTCTATGAATCCTGATATAGGTTATGTGGCCTAGTTGTTGTACTTTTTGCCAGATCATTTGAGTGTTGAAAGTTCCAGCTCTTAACTTGCGTATCAGGTTCTGGTTTCTGACTATTTATGTTGCTTATAGCCTATGCAGCTCACTTGATCACCTTTATATGTAGTTTAAATTTCTGACTTTATCAGGAGTGGAAGAACCAGCTGTTCAAATTAGTTTGTTTACTCTTGGACATGCATTTTGTGATTTTGATGAGACCAGCCACACTTTTTTTTAGTATTTTGATTTATTTTTTATTTAAAAAGAACACTTATGTCATTGGAGCTTGGATTTTAACCCTATATTCCAATCTTTTTGCAGATGTTACTAATTACACGTTTTCTACAACATGAGCATCATCTGGGCCGGCCTATTAATCAGGTATAATTGTTCTTTTGTTTTCAATAATCTCTTCACATATAGTTTAATATGATTTGTTTCTCTCTCTTTCTTGTTATTTTCTTTGGATCATATGCAACTTCATTGTTCTTGCAGAACTACGGAAGACTTTTGATGGATTTTTTGTATTTCTTTGGGTGAGTCAAATGATCATGCTATAGTTTTCACTTTTTATGGTTCGACATGGTAATCCACTGGATTTATACTTACTCGACAATCCTGAATAATTTATCATTAACTGATGATAATCTTATTACTTTAATTTTAAATTATACAGGAATGTATTTGATCCTCGCCAAATGCGTATCTCAGTGCAAGGAAGTGGTGTGTATATTAAAAGGGAAAGAGGTTATAGGTAATAGTTCTTTGTTTTTTATTAACATGTCTAAAATGACCCACCGTGAGCTAGTAGGGTGAGTCTTTTCTAATTTTATCTAACAAAACTAAATCCAATCAATTAGTAAATATTTTGCCGGAAATCTAGTTCCAAATTGTTTTGTTGTTACCCTTTTTTTCTAAAAATAATTCACAAACTATAAATTAGACTTAAATCTAACTTTACTAAATTTTAGGAACTTTGGCTAATGAACATTGGAATTTTCTCTTGATTCCTATGCATTATAACCCCAAGTAGTGCAACAGTGAAAGAAAGTCTAAACTTTCTCTTCACACTTCCTACACCTCAATCTCTGTTCAAAGGGTGCTTCTAAAAGGATATTGGGTTTAAAACACCTTAAAATTCCTTCCAAAATCAAAATTTTCCATACTCTTCCCCAAATTTTAAACCTGAAGCACCTACATTTTCTTCTCTTTTATTTTTATGTAAAGGGTGTTTTTCTAATATGGAAATCTTGAATTGGCAAAGCGTCCTGGATGCTTTTATTGTTTTGGATGTGAATCCAAAGGCCACAATCTGCTGCACGTGATGGAGCTCACGATGTGCAATAAATAAATTAAAAAGACAAAAAAGGCCTAAGGGGGATGCTTTTGTCACCTTTGGTTTCACAATCTGCCGTAAATAGGGCCCTAGACCGAGTCTTGGATTATATTATAGGTAGGAATTGTTGGACTGAGACCTTTACCTTTTTCTTTTAATTTATCTGTTGCACATGATGGGCCCCACCATGTGTAGCAGATTGTGGCATTTGGTTCACAACGCTACACAAGCATCTCAGGTGCTTTTCCAATCCGAGATTCCTGGATTGGAAAAGCACCCAATATATTTAGACATTTGAATGACTTTGAAATGCATTTAAAATGCAGATGGAGCTAAAAGACCATAAAACATGGACTCCAATTTGCTTTTTTCTAATGTCTTTTATTGTATCGCAATTTGTGTTATTTTTCCCCTTTTAGCTCCATCCGAATGAATTTTTCTTGCAAACATCAACCCTTTGGTACGACTCTGTACATATTTATATATGAGTCCTCTTCTGATGAAGGATTCCTCATCTTATTAAAAGGAGGACTAAGTTAAAAGCAGAGAAACACATACAATTAACTAAAGGACACAAAACACACTACATTAGAGTGTGTTTTTCTTATCTTTTAGTTTGGTCCTCATTTTATTAAAAAGAGGGACCCTTATTGGAAAGTTATTCTATATATGACTCTTCTGTAGCAAGGATATCAAGAAAATTATGATTGGGCTTAGTTGAGCCATTCGTTTGATGACAAAAGAAAACTTTTCTGCTCTCATTCCATTGTCTTTTGTGTAATAAATTGAGAGGAAAACTTTTCACTGACATAAATAGACCTTAGCTATACAAATACATTCCAATGTAAGCCATTGGATTTATCTAACAGTTCACATCAATCCATCCTTACTTTAGAATGATTGTGTATAGAGCCTGGGTACCTTACATTACCTTACATTTGTTGTAAGGTATGGTTAGGCAGAAATCAGTAATTGGAGGTGGAGCCAGGTGGGTCAGTTATTGATTTTTTTGTCTGCTTGTACCTTACAGCAAATGTAAGGTAGCAATATATATATATATATATATAGAGAGAGAGAGAGAGAGAGAGAGAGAGATGGATTTGTGGCCCCTTAACTTTACATAAGTTTTTACACAATTTTTCAACCTTTGTCTATCAATGATTAAGATTAAAGGTAGAGGATAACTGGAAAAACAAATATGGTGTAATTTTCCAATGAGGGATCCTTCACTTAATGAAAGTAAGGGATCACCTTAATGAGAAGAAAAACACACTATCTAATGCAGTGTGTTTTGTTATGTAGTATATTGAAATTTGTGTTTTTCTAATGTAAGGGAACCCTTATTAGATAATGACTATGTATATATACACACACAAGTGAAGGCATGAGAAAGTGAATAAAATAGTGAAATATTGTGTGCTTGGGGTTTTGCCAAATTTGGGAATGAGCTTGGAAAGCTTGTAGTCTTGGACGGGATTTTGATGTGCTTTCCTAAATTCCTAAGGAAGCACCCATTTAAGAGAGATTGAAGTGTGGGAAGTGTAGAGAGAGTTTAGATTGAGAAATCTAAAAAATTTTCAATTTAATTTTTTGCACCAAGCATTTCTCCCATTTTAGCACTACTTGGGATAATGCATCGAAATCAAGAAAAAATAATACTTAAGGTTTCCAAAATTTGTTAAAGTTGGCCGAGTCTATGTTTATGGTTTATTTATTATTTTGGATCACAAAGGTAACAACAGCACAATTTAGAGCTGGATTCTTGGCATTACTTGTTGATTGGTTTAATTTTCTTTCATATAGTTAGTAAAAAATTGCTCTTTCAGATTGAGGCGGGTCGTTTCATTGTCTTGGTTTCCCATATTAGTACCTCTCTATCATAACATACTGGTCTTTCTGAATTTTGTAGCATTGATCCAATACACATTGATGATCCTCGTTTTCCAACAAATAATGTGGGGAGAAATTGCTTTCGGATACATCAGTGTATTAAGGTCAGCCTTGGTCCTTGTTGGATTTATTATGATCTGATAGGAAACTGTTCATAGCATGAATCTGCTAGTCTTTTCTTAGATGTGAATATTTGTCTGATTGTTGCTATATGTCTGATCTTTCTCTTAAGAAATATAAAATACTGTGTGGTGCAGGCATTCTCAGATGCTTATTCAATCTTGGAGAATGAGCTTACTAGCCTTACCCCTGCTGATGATCAATGTTCAAGGCCCCCATACAGATTGCTCCCAAAGATCATACCAAGTATCAGTTTATTCATATCATAGGAAGGTCTGAAGATTTTTTCTCATGGGAAGGTATTCTTTTGGCCATTTGTATTGTTATTGCTTAGAGTTGGCTGCAACATAATACTAGCATCATGAATGCTTTTAATTCTGAGGTTGGTGACTCAGGAATAGCAGATAATAAGATCCTTCAGCCATTATTTATTCTTTTATTTCATTTTTCTCAAAGGTAATGGGGTGGACGAAGGAAAAATTCATTTTTTATGCTAATTCTATTCCCATTTTATTTGAGAATTCCTTAACACTTGCATTGTATTTCTTTTTGGGTGTGAGAACTCATTACACAAGGAATAAGGGTGTTTGTAATTCCCCCCAATAATACCCCTCCCCCCCCCCCACAATTTTTGGGGGTGGTTGTTTCTGTTTTGGTTGGGCTAGGGGTTGCAGCAAAACATGGTAATCAAAGATTTGTTACATGACAGTCATTGATTGTTTGGGGAATTTATGCAACTATAATCAGCTTTTCCAAGTCATAATTTCTTGTTTGTAGGTTTACTAATCCCCAAATGGAAAATGAAAATTCCATAATCTTTTAACATTTTGCATGTTTAATGCAGAAAATGCTGCACATGGAGATTGATGAAACAGGGACTTTTGGGGCATGGTGAAAACCAGTTATAAGCTTAAGAAAGGAATTCTTTAGAATGTTAGTGTCCTGTCTTTCTATTTTTCCTTTTTCTGGCCTCGCTAGTTACTCATTCTAAGAATTCAATAATGTCATAATCCTCAACTTCAAATAAATTTTTTTGCTGTTTCCTAGTGTTAGTGTGAAGTTTAGTGTAACTATATTTGTATTTATTGTTTCTTACCTTTAGGCGCCTTTCTTTCCCCCAAGCTCTCCTCCCTCCCCCCCTGCTTATAGCACGCGCAGACAGACAGACAAAATAATGAGAAAGTCAAGTTTTCATAAATCACGTGAGCCTATGAAATAACCTTCGTTATATATCCTTCTTACGTGTTAGTTTTACCCCAGATTAATCCCTTGCGTGTCTGTTTTGATTTTGCTTTTACGCTTTTTATATTCTAGTGAAGATGGGGATAAAGCTGGTGGAAAACCACTACCATATCTGGGGATTTTACCTGTCAGATTTTTGGTGGACGTCTATCTTCCTGAAGGTACTACATTTTATTGTTTATGGGGAGAATCTATTTTGGATATTTTATCTGCATTGCTATTTTATAATATTTGGATATAATTAGTTAATTTGGTTAGGTAGATTCTGGACATATTTATTTGTGAGTTATACGTTTACAATTCTTGTTTTTAGTTCATTGTTTATCGTACTTATTAGACGATTTTTATATCAGCCTATGTTGCAGCAGTGTCTTGTGTGCATGAACAGAGAGTTCATTCAGTAAAGCTGCCATACTGTGTCACAGTTCATTTTACATACAGACAAGCACAAGGAAGACAAATTTCTTGGGTGCAGCTTACAGCATTGTTGCATCTTGTCTGTGTTTCGGTGAAGGTATTTTGCTGCAGACTGTCGTTAAAGTTCCAGCTTGTCTTCCTGTTTTTGCATTGCTTCTTGTTTCTTGTCTGCAGCTAAGGTGCTGGAAGATAAGCCGGACTGTTTGGATATATCTGGATTGGACTCTATTAATATGCATATGCACATATTCTTGACTGATGTTGAAAACCATTTCGGATGGGGCATTTGCTACACTGAATTGGGAGGGCTGGACCTGTTCCATTGATACAAAGAAGATGCACCAGATTTTTCCTTCATTTATCCGTTTACCTACATCTCTGTTCTGTTTATTTGTATATATGAATTTATCGTGTGTAAATTGAGTGATAGTACTTTTCTTTATGTTCAAAATGTTTTGAAGGTTCTAATTGTTTTTTGCCTTAACGTTCAAAATGTTTTGGAGGTTCAGAACTGGGAGACAATGTATATTATCATGGTTTACTTGTGATCATTGACATTGATCAGGTTTCTTGGCTATCTGAGTGAAATGATTGTGATGATTTATCTGAAATTAAGAGCGAGAGTGATTGGATGCTATCAAAGTTAGTGATCTTGATGATTTGTCAGATGTCATGTCATCAACCAGAATTTCATATACTTAAACTATAGGATTTGAATAAGGTTATGACTATGTTTGAGTTCACTTACAATGGAATACATATCTCAACCACAAACGTATCTCAACTACAAACGTAAAGTGATAAATAGTAAAAAATTTATTATAACTCATTATTTATTATTTATCATTTTACGTGTGTAGTTGAGATTCGTGCTCTACCGTAGGTGAATTCTAACATAGTTGAACCCTTTGAATAATCATGTAAATTTGTTAAATTATAGTAGTGACTTAATAGAAGTTAAGTCATTTTGAAGAGCCTATATATATATATATATGTAATGCATATTATCTTGTAGCACAAATTTATGTATTACAATTGTGTCTCTGTATTTGTCACAGCAATAATAGGCTTCTAAGAGATAAAATAACTGTGTACAAATGCCTGATAGCATTCTCTTATGATAGGAGTTTTTACTTCACAATTGTAAGTTTTGATTTTCCTCACCTTAATTTGACGGCTCTCTCCCTCCCTCCCTCTAAATATGTGTGTGTGTAGTACCTCGTTCGTGGACTTGATAAGTTAAGGAAACTTAATTTTCTCTCTGCCTGTAATTGTGATTCTTGTGTGAAGTTTTATGTCTAATTTAACCGCTTCACATGATCATATATGTCTGTCTCACCCGCGTACGGCTACCTTGCTTGGACCGGCTTGATTTCAATTTTCTCTTATCATGTAATTTGTTTTCTTTATCAATTCGTGCATAGAGTTTCTGTTGTCAGCACGTGAACTTCTACCGTTGAAAAGAGGATTCCACTTGTAGCTGCATTTGTATCTTCCAACTTTTGGAACGTACGAATTAGTCCTAGATGTTGTGTTCAAACCAACCTGAGGCTAATTTTGCTTGAATTTGAATTCCGTCAAGCAACTTTTTAGTGTTTTTTTTTTTTTTATGGGATCCTCATTAAATTTCTCTTATTTTGTTTTTTCCCATCCCCACAATATAATGAAAAGAGCAAACATGGGTAGGGAGAGAGACATATTTTGGGAATCTGTAGACTTTATTATTATTATTATTATTGCATGAGATTATTGCTTAAATTACAATTTATATTATATGAGAATATAATTGATATTTACAAATCAGATTATTATTAGGATTAACTTACATCAATGTTTATGTGACCAACTTACATCAATGCTTATTAATATTCGAGGGATGTCTACTCCACTCACATTTGGGTAAGGGAGAAGATTAATTTCACACAATTATACAGTATAATTAAGGAAAGAAATGCCCCACATTACGCTTGAGAGGGTTCGAATTGCTGCCCTCCAAGTTGGACTTAAATGACCGGTTTTTGTGCAAGTTTTGCGACAGGCGTTTTGCTGGAGACATTCCTAGGATTAAATCACATTATCTTGAGTGAGTTAGAGGCCCTGACATTCCTGAAGATGTTTGAATTGCAGCATTTCACGCAATTCATACTCACTAAAGAGAAAGCTAGGTGTTTGATCTCTTCAAATAATAATGATCTAGAATCTGAAATCATTTCAACTTCAGCTCCAAATAGGAAAGCCAAGAGTTCTCTTCAACCTACCGTTCTAAGGATATGTGAGAAGGATAAAAGAAGAGCTGATAAATTGCTGGCTAACTTCATAATCTCAAACAATTTGATCACCTGAAGTTCCCAATCCACCATTTCCGGGTGACCTGCTGAAGAGCATAGCAGCAATTGGGCCTTGTTACAAATTACCTAGCTGTTCATCACAATTGATCCTAGGTGTCAACAAGGAAATTGAGGAGTACATTACAAATGTCAAGAATTTTTTCACTCCAACATGCTGTTCACTGTAAAGGACTTGTGCGCAAGCTTGCAGCAACTTCTTCAAATGTTGAATACCGTTACTTGCATTAATTTTCTTGGTCAGTTAATTTAAATGAATCTTTATTGTGTTTCTACGCATGCAGGAAAATGGCGGGAGTGTTGTGGTGATCCTTAACCTATATTATAGCCAAGGTGAATAGGCCTGCAATCAGGATTCAGAATTGGACATTTAAACCATAGAATTTGAATGATCGTGTAAATATATTTATTTCATAAATATAGTGCCTTGTTAGGTTTTCAACTGATAACTAACCTCAAGCAAAGTTGAGCTTGAATTAATTAGTATTTCGTTGTTACTTGGCGCTTGATTTATATATTTTCTAAGTTAACAACATTCAATTGCAAATATCTGAATCTGTTAATTGTTTGATGACGAAGTAACATTTGTATCTCGCTTATCTTGTACGCCACTTCAGCCAAAATTAACTTGAACGTGTAGTTAATTTGATGGATGGGTCTAATGCTTTTGAGTTTGTGGTAACTAAATATGGAAAGGGGGCATTTCCAATCAAGAAATGGGATCCATCTGAGAAGCCATTTAAAGGTATTATTTTTATGGCAATGTTAATAAATATTATTCGGATTTCATTTTTTTTTTCAGAATTACTAATGATCATCTGGCACATAGCATTGCAGAGTTTAGCTTTTTTCTTGCCAGTTCACTGCAGAAGATGCCTTTGGAGTTGAATATTTTTGTTAGGTATCACCAATGAGAATAGAATGCAAGAATATTTGGCCCATCAGATTTGAACGATCATCTTATCGACGATTTATTACAATTAAATTCTTGTGATGTTCTATTAGATATTAATCATGAGCTCTCTTGGGAATGATCATCATGATGTGATGAAGCAGCTATGATATGAGCTAACAACCATTTGATCCGTTTGTTAATAATCTCTAGAGCAAATATGTGCATAACAGTGTTTGTTCTTGTAGATCAATTTTGCTTTGTTTTGAAAACCAATTATAATCTTCCGACCCAAAATCCGGACAATCAAGCTAAATGATTGTTTTATTTTTTCCCCCCGTTTCCTCTGCGTGTAAGCAATGTAGCGGGCCACTATGGGCGTTGGCATTTTCGGGTTCAAAATCCACACATTCCCATACTTGTTTTCTTGCGTCAGATTTTAATAAGCAACACCATTTTACATATCCACAGGAGATTCTTGGGAGATTCCTCAGTATCTCCCTCTTCCCCTATTTCCATTCCATTTCTTTTTCTTAACTTCACTAAATTCATCAGCATTCACTCACCTACAAGTAGGTCCTACTTCACTGGAGAATAACGTCTGAATCCTCCGGTTTTTCATATTTTTCCAACTACGAGCATGGTTTCTATCATTTGTGTCAAATAGGTCCTTACCCCCTATTGACTTATTGCATGATGATGACCAAAGAAACCTTATGGTATTAAAAATTTTAACATTCAATAATTAATGTAAGACTAAGTATTTTATTGGTTGGGGAAAAAAAATACTTGAACTCGTCCCCCCGAGATTTTCTCTAATAGATAATTAAACTTTTATTATTTTTATAAATGGACATTTACACTCCGTTTCATTAGCGAATTGTGTATATTTAATATAAGTAGATTAACAAATAAGTTAAATTTTGAATGGAACTGTTGTTATTCACTAATTTTGGTGGGCATTTTAGTGCACTAATGCCTTTATGTAGGTACAAGTTAAGTAGAAGAAATTAATTCATAAACGAAATTGGGGTGCGGATGACAATTTCTTGTAAACGATGGAGGTTTAGCAATTCATTTGTAAAATGATAGTGGGTGTAATTTGCAATAAAAGGTGGGTTTTGAAACATAGAGGCAGAGAGAGAGAGAGAGAGAGAGAGAGAGAGTCTTTGGTCTTAACTCTTAAGCATGACTTGCGAGTATACATTCAAGGCGAATATGCTTTTGTTAATTCTCTTATTTCAACAAAACTTTCCTTAACGCCACTTCATCACGCCAAGCATATGCCCTCTAATATTCTACCAATCTTTTTGCTGAATAATAAAACCCGTCGGGGCCCCACACACCCCCGTATATTTACATATATATGTGTGTCAGTGTGTGTGTGTGTGTGTGAAATATGATATGATGATGACGACGACGATGATGTCCTTGATTCGTCCCAATTGATCTTGCCTTTGATTTTGAATCTTGAGAGACCGAGAGATCATGAAGTTCGGCAAGAGATTGCAGCAACAGATTGAAGAAACGCTGCCCGGTTGGCGTGACAAATTTTTATCCTATAAAAGGTTGAAGAAGCTTGTCAATTTGATCTCTTCTTCGCCTCCTCCATCGCATCGGCACTGCGTCGAAGCTGAGGCTGACTTCGTTTACTTGTTGAACCACGAGATCGACAAGTTCAATGCTTTTTTCATGGAGAAAGAAGAGGATTTCATCATCAAGCGAAAGGTAAACAAACATTATTATTCTTTCTTTCTTCCTTCTTTGCACCACTCATCCGATTTTTTGTTACATTTTACTACTTGTTTCATATGTAATGCACTAGTAATTAGGAAATCTAATCAAACTTTTAATTGCACGGACAGACGGTTCACTTAACATAATTTTTTATTTGTTAAGTTATAATTAATGTAACTTACAATCAATGCAGAACATGTAAAAAATTATAACATGGTAATGGAGTTCACTGCCATATTATAACTGCTGTAAGTTACATTGATTGTAATGCTAGCTTTTTTTTTTCTCTCTATCTCTTTCTCTCCCCTATTTTTCTTAGTGAAACAAGTGGTTTAGATTAAGTTTTTAATTTTAATTTTAACAATCAAAATAGTTTGTTTTACTTTACTTTATGTATAATTAAGTCGAAATTTTTTCATTAAATTTAGAACTCTAAAATAGACTTACAGCAGGAGTAAAAGCCCAGGAGAGAGGGCGAAGGTAAACAACGTTCAGTTAAATGCTAGCTTTGCTTACAAGCGAGAACGGGGCCCCACTTGATGGACTCCGTTTCTTCTGGGTCACTGCTCTTTTAACTTATTATTTCTTGCGCTAAATGCATGACAGAATAAATTCGTCGTTCGAAAAATTAATCAATTTTCGGGCAGTTTAAAATTAACCTAAAAGTCGTTTTTCAGGATCCCTAATTATTTCACAAGTAATAACTGAGTCATTTTAACAAAATTAATTTTAAATTAATGTAAATTATGGATGATATGTAAATATTCTGAAAGTATGATGTCAATCAATCATTAAATTTATCGAGAAGAATGAAATGTGGAAACCAACATATGGTTATATGAAGCATAATTTTGTTGCCACTCTGCAAATACTTTTGTAATTTTAAATTGCGAGCATCAGCATTTGTGCACACAATTCCTATTTCCCTAATCCTCCCACCTTTGAAAATTCCAACATTTAGCATTTCGGATCAATTCTAATATCAAAATCAAAATTAGCTTAGCTAGCCTTAGAGATTCTTTGTTTGTTTTGAGATAACAAAAGGGTTCTAGGAAAGGAAATGGAGAAAATAACGTAGATGTTATTTTTCTTAATGAGAAGGTTTTTATTGTTCTTGAAACATTGAATATTATTCATTCACTATTTGTTTTAAATTACTGGTTTGAATTTAAAATATTCACCAGCCATTCATCCAGTGGACTATTATTTCTTGAATACACAGAGTGTTATTTCAAAGTATTATTGTAATTCTAACAAAAAGCAAATTGATAGATGAACTCAAAACAAATTATTTCAAAAACTTTAAAAAAAAAAATGCAGGAATTGCAACAGAGGCTGCAGAGGGTGATTGATACATGGGGACCAAACGGAGCTCGACCTTCAGAGACAAATTGTAAAGAGGATATGGCAGAGATTAGGAAAGATATTGTCAATTTCCATGGCGAAATGGTGTTGTTAGTCAATTACAGCAATATCAATTACACAGGTAACCCATTTAATCGAAGAATTTTATTATTATTTTTGTTCATCATAACGTCAGGATCTTGATCTTGTCATTAATATGATCGAGGTTTCTGTAGGTTTGGCTAAGATATTGAAGAAGTATGATAAGAGAACAGGCGGATTACTGCGCTTGTTATTCATTCAAAAGGTGTTGAAGCAACCTTTTTTCACCACTGAGGTTGTCTCGAAACTGATCAAGGAATGCGAAAGCACAATAGCCCAAGTTTTTCCGGTTGACGAAACGGAAATAGGAAGAAGAGAACCAACAATAAGAGTTACAGGAGAAGGAGTTTTCAGAAACACGGTTGCAGCTCTACTGACAATGCAAGAAATCAGAAGTGGAAGCTCTACGCGAAGTCAGTTTTCGCTGCCTCCTCTCGATTTGACGGATTCTGAGTTTATTCGGACACTTCAGATGAATTCTCCTCCTATTCCCATACCAATTCTCTGATAATTGAAATGGAAATTTATCAAACAGATGGTTATAGCAAGCAAGAGTATAAAATTGGAGTATTAATTATAGGTGAAATTAGACAGTTTGATTTATACTTTTTATGCTTTTGGAATACATGTAACAGCTGTTATATAGATTTACTGAGTAGAGGGTAAGCGGACTTACATAAGGGTGTTTTATTGTATACATGGGCATTTTGTCACATTAAAACGACCAAATGATTTGTAATATTTAGGTGGTTCTGTTGCAAAACTATATAATTTCTGTATGTTTTTCACGGCTTATAGTTTTTTTCTTTTTCTTTTTTTTGGTGGAAAAAATTCTTATTTATTTATTTTTTAATATAAATCTCAAAGATAATAAGATAGTTGAGGAA
The DNA here is from genome assembly GCA_018350135.1 of Citrus trifoliata. NCBI lineage: Eukaryota > Viridiplantae > Streptophyta > Magnoliopsida > Sapindales > Rutaceae > Citrus > Citrus trifoliata. Next base: position 42,757,464 of record CM031386.1, on the reverse strand, counting down.
GAATATTTTTCATTCATACATTAAAATCAAAGCAAAAAATAAAAAATAAAAAAATAATGGCGCTAATGCATCTGCTACTTGGTTAAAAATGCTTGAGATATGACAAATCCGAAAATCCTAGTTTGTGTATAAATAAACGTTTGAAACAATTCAAAATAACTCTGAATATGACCCTATAAACTAATAGAATAGTGTGTATAGAATCTGACTCAACCACTGAGGGAGACAAATCAACCTCTAGAGTGAGTCAAATGCCAAAGCCCAAGGCTTCAATCTCGGCTGTCAATATCATATTAAAAAAAAAAAAAACAATGATCAACTCCAACCACAATCACCAGCCTCTCACGGTTACGAATCAGAGCACCAAAACCCACCAGCCCTGTCCACAGCAGCATCAGTGTTTAACTTATACCAACCCTCACTTGGCCTTTCCCAAAGAACACACAAACGAACACTACGACATACATCAGAAGCAGAGCGCATAAGATCAACACTATCCTCCCCCCGACAAACCCAAATTAGAAGGCATAGGCACAAAGGCAAAAGAAGCCAAAACCCCTTGAGCTATTAGTCAATGCAATAGTCACACTAGGGGCTGGGAATACATTAAGCTCGTATAAACAATTATTATGGCACCCACCATATACCCTACATAACCATAGTCAGCAAGTGAAAATCAGTGCCAGGCGACACAGAGGATGCATACTCAATAAAATCCCTCAACATAAACCAGGAACGATACTGAATAACCTCAAGAAAAAGAGTCAATTCCCAACACTTCCCGTGCAATAATAAGGCGTACATTATTACAGTTTCACCATAAAAACCACACAATCCACATTCTACATTGCACATTCACTGAAACTTTCTTTTTAAATAAATTAAGCATAGAGGGGAGAACATCACACAGAGCCCGCCAAAGAAAAATTGTAACGTTTGTTGGGACTTTGAGATTCAGGACGTTATGCCATGGCTGGGAGGCTACACCCTCTGAAGATCCAGCATCACAAGATTCTCGAAGCTGAACAGCTAAATGATAGCCAGATTTTACTGAGAAATCCCCATGCTTATCAAAATGTCAGATGATAGAATCAGGCAAGGCATGAAAAGGCAACTTATCTCGAGGATCTACCGAACATCGAGCTCCAAGAGATATTCCTGTAGTGGCACAACATTCCACGAGTCATCATCTGCAATCAAAGAATCTACAGCCACCTGAGGATCCAACAAAATCGGCGAGACAGGTTTAAAGCTAAAAGGCCTCGGAATCCATTAACTATGATAAACAAGAATTTCATCACCAGAACCCACGCGCCATCTAATACCCCGCTGAAGAAGCTCCCTACCCTAAAGGATACTACGCCAGTTAGAAGAGGGGTTAATGCCGAAAGCAACCTCTATCAAATTACCACGGCGATAATAGCGAGCCCGTAACACCCTCGAAACAAGCAAATCATCACATAATGAAAGTCGCCACCCCTACTTAGCCAACATGGACTGATGAAGCAAGAGAGATCCCGGAAACCCAGCCCACTTGATTTCTTTGACTTACTAAACCGCCGCCAACCCATCCAATGAATACAGGGCTCCTGCTCATTTGAATCCCATCAAAAGACTCTGAATTTCCATGGAAGACCATCACAAATGCTCACGGGTAATCGGAAAACACTCATCGTGTATGCCGGAAATGCCAGAGCAGCCGTCTTGATCGGAACCTCTTTACTCCTACATGAAAATGTTTGTTCCCGCCAGCCAATAGTTTCTTTTCAACCCGGAACTGGAGCTCATGGAGAAAAATAAAAGCCTTTCGTTGCCTTCCAACCATTGCAGCTAAACCCAAATAACGATCTAAAGTGGAGACTTCATGAAAACCAAATATTCTTTTAATCACCAATCGAGCATAAGAATTCACGCGCGGACTAAACAAGATAGAAGATTTATCATAATTAAAAATATGGGCCGAGGCCAGAGAATATGCCTGAAAAAATTCTCCCAAGAAAGTCCAGCAAAAAATAAAACTGTCATCCGCAGAGAGTAACCCAAATATTAGGAGCAGAACGGACAAGAAAAAAGCCTCAGCACAGACAATAAATAAATACGGCTACAGCGGACAACCCTGTCACATGCCACGTGTGGGCCGTACAGAATCCCGAATTTAACCATTAGCCATAGAAGAAAACTGAGCTGTAGACTGTTGTAACGCAAGCCATAGTGAGATGCACCCATTGATCAGCAAAACCCAATCGAACCATCATCTAAACCATCATCAGTAACACAATCATAAGTCTTACTGATGTCTAATTTCATTGCCACCAACCCAGACTTACCAGATTTCTGGGACCGTAACTTATGGAGGCGTTCATAACCCACAATAACACTATTAGTGATCAGTCTGTTCGGATGAAACTTAGCAATATTGTGGTAAATAACGTTATCGAGACTTGTGGGATGAAAGTCAATCACCTACGTGAAAATTAAAATCATAACCAATGTTTGTTTCTCACCATAAGCATAGACAGAGTCGATGCATAATTAACCAGAAAAGAAAATGAGGTACATAACGTGGATTTTCAATTTATCAGTTAGGTCATTTAATTACTTTTAAAAAAATAGTGACAGTGTGTAGCCATTTATCTCATAAAAGGTGCGAACCCCATTGGCCACTTCTTTCTCTTTTAAGATATTATATCACAACCAAGGGTTTAGTTTGTTTTGAAGGATTGTCGAACATTGCTAAAAAACCCTTTTAAAAGTGACATCTAGAAATATTTACGATCGAAGAACAAATCTCCAATAAGAATTTGACAATTGCTAACCCATCAAGACTATTGACACTGCCATTGACAAGAGTAAAAGATTAAAATACTGCCAGTTAATTAGTTTTAATAAATTCGGCCCCACTAACTGAAAAGATTTTGACATCAGGCAATAAATCATGCGCTGGAATATAATTCGTGTTTGTGTGATAGTGAAGTTCGATCTTCCACTGGTCCGTAATCTGATGTGAACTTGTTAATTTCCTTGGATAAATAAGACATAAATCGGAGTGAAAAAGCCTTAAAATTAAATTCCATGGCTAATCAATTTTGTTAGCAATCCATTCGAAGCCTGTGAACTTTTTTATTTTAGGCTTTCATAGCTACTTGTTTTAGTTAAACTGAAATTAATATTTCATTTTGGGTTTTCTGATGGTAGACCTTGAGATTATGGTGAAGTAACTAATTTTGAGCTGAAAGCGTCTCAGTTGTAATGGGATTAGAAGCGTGTTTAAAGATGGGTATAAGGAATATTAATTTAATTTTATAATCTTGTAATTGTTGTTTAAGTAATACAAATCAGTGTGAAGAGTATTTTGATGAATTTAAATATCCTCATTCTTTATCTATTAAAATGACCTGTTACTCTCACCATCTAACACTTTATTTTATTTATTTATTTTATTTTAAAGGAAAGACTTTGTAAATTAACAAAACCCAAAAAAAAAAAAAAAGTTCCCAAAAAAAGGGAGCTTATTTAATATAAATGAACAAACTAATCATAAACCTCAGGGGTCCTATGTTGGATTGGTTTGATGGTGGGTATCAGTAAATAATAAGGCCCGCCCAATTTGAATAAGCAAGATACATATCAAGCCCGTTTGGCTAATTTAAGAAATCTTCTCTCTCTTTCCTCCCGATTTCGTTTTCATTTTCTCGTTCCTCCTCTGCGTTTCATCAGACTTAACTCACAAGCTCATTTGACACAAAGATTTCATAAGGCGTTTTCTCGACGAGGTAAGCTTTGTGTTTCATTGGATTTTCGTTCTTTATATCAGTTCGTGTATTACGAAATAGCCTCGTATTAATATTTTCTGGCCCTTTGATTTGACCTCGCTGCTTTTATACTGTCGTTTCTGAAGACAAGTCGAACTTCGAAATGAAAAAATTTCTAGGCTTCTCCTGGAGACCCTGCTGTTAAAATGCTATTTAAAATTTTCTAAATTCCGTGTTCTTTAGTATTCTTTTGATTTGTGAAATTGTTGTTGTGAAAATTGTTCTTGGGTCGGTAGCCCTTCTCAGCTTGCAGCCGGGGGATTTTTCATTTTCTATAAAGATAAGTCAGTTATTATTGGCCTGTGACCGAGTGCTATAGTTTGTTTCATTTTTTGTCGGGATGTTTTTTTGCCAAAGGAACCAAACTTTAGTACAGCTAATGGGGTAACCTTTATCTTGTAATAGGTTATTTGAGTATATTAACTGTTAGTTTGATATAATCTATAGTGGAGCTTGTATATGAACTATATGTCTTTGTGGTTTTTTAGCATGAGGAATGCCATTCTTCTTCATTTTTTCTGTCATCTCATGCTTTTTATTTATTTATCTCATGAAGTTCATATGTTTTTGTGAGTCAAGACTCCAGAGCATAGCTTTCACTCTGAGTCTGAGCTGCTAACATTTCTGCAAGTAATGGCGTCATTGGCTCAAGCTCCATCTACTATGTCGACCGTTGGGGTTCTGTGGACGCTACCCAGAAGCATGAGATTGGTAAACTTCAAAAGTGTGATCCCTGTAGTCACCTCACCTCGTACTCATGTTAAACATTCCCCTCTCTGCTGCACAAAATTGACTCCATGGGAACCATCACCAGCTTCCCATGCTCCCACTGATGATGCTGACTACAAGATCTTGAACAAAAATAGCAACATATTTGAAACTTTGAGCTCTGACAATACAGCTGAAGCTCCAGCAACGAAAACTGAAGAGGTCACGGATGCAAATAATCAGCCATTGGTCCAGCTTCAGTTTCTCAAATGGCCAATGTGGCTTCTTGGCCCCTGTATTCTCCTAGGCACAGGTATGGTACCAACTTTGTGGCTACCGATATCATCCATATTTCTTGGCCCCAATATTGCCAGCCTGCTTTCCTTGATTGGACTTGATTGCATCTTCAATATCGGTGCAACCCTTTTCCTCCTCATGGCAGATTCATGCGCTCGGTCTAAAAACACAACACGGGCCTGCAATAGCAAGCCTCCTTTCAGTTACAAGTTTTGGAATATGGTTGCAAACACAACTGGATTCATCATCCCCTTGTTGATGCTGTTTGGCTCACAAAAGGGCTTTCTCCAACCCCAGTTGCCTTTCATCCCATTTGCAGTTCTTTTAGGTCCCTACCTACTGCTTTTGTCAATACAGATTTTGACTGAGATGTTAACATGGCATTGGCAGTCACCCGTGTGGTTGGTGACCCCAGTTGTGTACGAGTCTTATCGCGTGTTGCAACTAATGAGAGGGTTGAAGCTAGGGCTGAGCTCAGTGCACCTGCATGGATTGTGCATACAGTTAGGGGCCTAGTTTGCTGGTGGATATTGATCCTTGGTGTGCAACTCATGAGGGTCGCCTGGTTTGCTGGTTTCACAAGTCAAGCTCGCTGGCAACAATCTCCTGCTTCTGCTGATGGTTAATCTTGTTTTTCTGCTATCAAAGAATTACCTGAAACATTGTGGTCTCAATCAAATACAGATTTGTGAGCAAACAATAAAGTAAAATGTAGAATTAATATATATTAGCTGATTGAATACTTGGTTATTGGTCTCAATCAACTCATCGATACCATATGTTGTATGGAGGTGGAAATTTAACGTCATAGAACTTTGGTATTGGAAACTTTTTATTTATTTATTTATGCTTGAAAAGTTGTATATAAGAATATATATATTTCAAGCAAGCAATGTCATTTGGTTAGGGTCCGATTGAAATTGTTTTTGGGAGGTTTAAAAGTAATTTTAAAAATTTTAAAGATAATTTTAGTCTTTGGTAAAAAAAAAATTATTTTTGTTAAAATTAGTTCTCCTATAGCTAATTTTAAAAAATAAGGAATGTTTAGTTTTTAAATTCTAATTTAAAAATGAATTTTATCCTTTAATGTAATTCAATAAATATCTTTAAAATTATTACCTAACCCCAAAATTATTTTTATTCAAATTGAAAACAAAATTAATGTTTAAATAAAAATTTATTATAATTCATCAATATAAATTTATTAATATTAATTTATCGGTTGAATTATTATTAAATTTGTCTCACTATATTATAAATTTAATTATCAATTGTTTTAAGATAAAGATAAAAATAAAATTAATATATTATTTTTTTAGTAAAAATTGTTATAATTCACTATTAAAAATAGGTACATATATTATTTTTATGTGTATAAGTAAATTTTATTTTTCATTATATATATTTTAGTTATTTATTTATTTTAATAATTTAACAATAAAATTTATCAAACATATAAAATTACTTTTAAAATTTATAATACTTTTAAAAATAAAATTTATTAAATACTTAATTAATTATTTTTTAAACTAATTAATTATACAATATAATTAATATCAATTAATTTAAAAATTACAGCATTCTCGACCGGACTCTTTCGGTTACTAGTTCTTCTTTCAATCAAATTTTGCTTTGACTACATTCTAGGCTCTAGGGTCTAATCTTAAAATGAAATTAATAAAAAGCTGCATTTAATTGGTTGCGTATTTTCTGGAGTTGACATGTTAGCTCCAGCAGGACCGATACCAATTGCACTAGTAATTGATTAAAAACATCACTGAGACGGACCAATCTACACACCCAATGGGAAGCAGCACACGTGTCTTGAGGAGAGAGAAAAACCGTGCAAATGCAGGTAATATGAGTTCGCTACAGTTAGATCTGTAACTTAGCCAGCTCCCACTGAGACTAGCGTTTCTATGTTTCACGCAAGCATAACACACGGTCAACATAGAAGATACCAGTCAAATGGTCATCAATGAAAAGACGATTGTGCCCTTACTTAGAACCGAAGAAGCTTCGAAGTTTGGTATGCAAAGTATGTCTTCGACTGTAAAAAAAATATATAATTATAAAATAAAAATTAATAATATATAATAAATTTAAATTTAAAATAATAATTTTAATAAAATTATTAAAGTTATAATAAATTTTTTTATTATATAAATAAAAACTTATATTAATATAATTTTTAAGTTATAATAATTAATATTTATTAAATATTTTAATATATTATATCTTAAAAATTACAGTAATCTCAATTTCAAAAGTATCCAAAATAAAAAATGAAAAAATGTCTTTACCTTACATTACCTGAAAATTTTAAAAATATATATGAGATACTATGTCAAGCATACAATAAATAAATAATATCATAATATATATGTATTTATTTTAAAAATTATCATATAAATAATAATTGTATTAAATTTAATTATATATATCATTCATGCATCATGATAGATTTTTTATTATATGAATAAAAAATAATATTAGTATAATTTTTAAGTTAAAACAATTAAAATTTATTAAATATTTTAATACTATATCTTAAAAATTACGTTAACTTTAATTTCAAAAGCACCCAGAGTAAAAAATAAAGAAAATATCTTTATCTTACATCACCCAAAAAATTAAAAAATACATATGAAATACTATATCAAGCATACAATCAATAAATAATATCATAACATATATTAATCTATTTTTTAAAATTATCATATAAATAATTATTGTATTAAATTTAACTATATATACTATTCATGCATCATAATACATTTAAGATATTCTACAATTTCTCCACGTCACCCTCGTAAGACAAACATCACTGTCCCACGTTTGTTAACTTTGCTCTTTGCAGCTCTCTCTCTCTCTCTCTCTCTTTGATTTACTTCGGCGTCGTTTCTTTGAATCTCTCTTTCTATATTGTCTTTCTCCTGCCCACTCGGCACTCGTGGCTAGCTAGAATTTTCCTTTCCGCCGGCACCGGAACTACTTTCCCTTGCCGGAAACTGCCAGTTCCTTTCTATCTCCAGCCCCAACCTAAATCGTTTGCGTCATGATGAGTACTGGCGAGCTTCTCAACATCGAACCTCAGGAGCTTCAATTTCCTTGTAAGCTTCTCTTCTTTTTGTTTTGTGATCTTTATTTTGCTTCTCACACTTTTTATGTTTCTGATTTAAGTGTTTTCATTTTCGAAAAAAAAAAAGTTGAATTGAGGAAGCAGATCTCGTGCTCTCTACAGTTATCAAATAAGACAGATAATTATGTGGCTTTCAAGGTACTTATTTCAATTTTAAGAAAAATTCACCCGTATTTTCTGTGCTGCACATTTAGATCTTTGAGATCAATTTAGAACTTCTCGTGCCCTAGATATTTCTAATTTTGATTTGCGTGTTTATGAGTGTGTATTTTGTGCGTTTTAGGTTAAAACGACAAATCCAAAGAAGTATTGTGTTAGGCCTAACACTGGCGTGGTCTTGCCGAGGTCTACATGTGATGTTATAGGTAATTTCTCACCTTTTCTTTTTAATAATTATTGTTATTAATTGTCACTTTTATTCCAAATTACTTACTGATTTTATCAATTACATGTTATGATTTAGTTACAATGCAATCGCAAAAGGAGGCCCCACCAGATATGCAATGCAAAGACAAGTTCTTACTTCAGGGTGTGGTTGCCAGCCCTGGAGCTACAGCTAAAGATATTACTCCAGAGATGGTATTGACATAATGACTATATAATCTTGTTTTGAATATATATTCTGGTTAATTGGTACGGTTTTCGGCTAACATGGGTTTTTGTGTTTTTGTTCTTTTTTTTTTTTGGGATTCTAGTTCAATAAGGAGGCGGGTCATCATGTTGAAGAGTGCAAACTGAGGGTTCTTTATGTGGCTCCACCTCGGCCTCCATCTCCAGTTCATGAAGGGTCAGAAGAAGGTTCTTCACCGAGGGCATCAGTTTCGGATAATGGGAATTTCAGTGCTTCCGAATTTTCAGCCGCTGTGAGTATTGATGCTTTTGGTAATTGAATTTTTGAAGCATCTTACATTATTTTTATTTCAGTTTAATTGATCATTTACAAATTTTTTTCTTTTTCCTTTAGGCTTCAAGAGCTTTTGTTGAGCAATATGAGCCGCAAGATAAGTCAACAGAGGTACACTTTTTATTTCTCAGGCCTTATGCATTTGATATTTTTATTTGTTTTTGAAGATGACTATCAAAATTTAGTGTAGATTCTGACAAAACATTATTTACTAGTCGGTAACTAAATATCTGTGGATGTAATTGCTTCTTTCTTTTTCTCATCAATTAAAGGCATTCTTTTTTATGTGTTGGTGCGACTGCACTTTTGTGTTTCTCTGTCTCTTGAATGTCCTCTAGGGCCAACACTATTAATCAGGCAGCATGTGAAGTCATAAATTTTGCTACTTTTTGTGCTATATCAAAGTAGTCACTTAGCATTTCCAGTGATCCTTTTGTCTTTAGAGTTGGTTTGGTTCTGAGACGCATCATTTTTACATTTTCACATCAGAATACCTTGGTTGATGGGAATCCTTTTCAAATTTCTGTGAAGCATCTCTGCAGCCATTTTTATCCCATTATTATGCTTGGTAGGAGGCAAGAAACATGCTTACCCATTATTGTTTTAATGCTTATGTTCAGTGGTATCCAGTGAGGTTGACTGTTAGTTAAAATGACATAGGAGCTATTTATATATGCTACTTACTGCAAATTACTCATTATAGTCTGTCATTTTTTTCCATCACAGTATCTTTATTTCCGAGTCATTACTTACCTTTGATTGTTTGTATTAAATGTGTGGATTAAACTCAAAGCATATTATTGCTCAAATATCTCTAGAATTTCTGACTCTCGAATCTGATTAATGCTTGTGATTTCAGGCAAGGGCTCTCATTTCAAAGCTAACTGAGGAGAAAAACTCTGTTATTCAGAAAAATAACAAACTTCAACAGGAACTGGTGAGAACATATTTATGTCATTCATCATTTAAGAGGCCTTTTTCCCCTGAGGTGTGCATGATGTCTCTTTGGTTTAGGAATCAATTGAGCTACACTGATATTTGCATACTCTGAGATTCCTAATAGAGCCTATAAATTATAGTTGGTGCTCATCCCCTAGTTTTACCAGGAAATTGCAGAAAGCACAATTAGCAGACAGCCCACATGCCAGAAGGATGTTTAGGAGAGTGAACATCCCTTATGGCTGACATATGATGTTTGGAATATTATAATACCTGTCATTTTCTGTTGATCTTGGAGTCATGTTGGGGCCTCATAACTTGTGGTTCCAGCAGCTAGTTGCATCTGAGTTCTGACTAGGGGTGTTCAAAAACCCGCGTTTGGGTTGGAAACGTACTTTCAACTCAATGGGTTGAAATTTCTTAACCTGCATTGTTTGCAGGTTGGGTCGGGTTGAAAATTTTCAACCCCTTCCTAACCCGCCAACTTGGAGAGTGAACATATTGTATGGCTTTGACATATGATGCTTGGTATGTTATAAAACCTGTCATTTTCTGTTGATACTGAAATTGTGTTGGGGCCTCATAGCTTGTGGTTCCAGCAGCTGGTTGCATCTCTCTGACTAGGAGTGTTCAGAAACCTGTGTTTGGGTTAGTAAAATAATTTCAACCCAATGGATTGAATTTTCTTAACCTGCCTTGTTTGCAGGTGGGGTTGGGTTGTAAATTTTCCACCCCAACCTGACCCGCCAACCTGCCTTCTATAATTTTAAAAAATATATATAAATATTATTTAGATACAAATACAAAATCAGAAAACCGTAGTTTCACTCATTCTAACTTTTGAACCCTAGTTTCTATTTCTTTTTCTTTTTCTTGCACTGCACGCCTCCCACAGAATCTATTTAATTTTTCAACTTTTGACAATGTGAACAACTTTAATCCAACCACTGCTTCACCAAGATCTTCATTATCATTTACATCACCAACAACACACTGACCCACTATCTCACGAACCATTTGTTGCTGCTGCCTGCTACTGTCACCAACACATGTTCGCTGCCATTGCTGCCAGCTGTGCATTGTACACTTTTCCCCCTTGCTGTCCAATTGCATTATTGAATGAAACATGTCCTTGATTTCAGATTTGGGTTTATTATCTTCTTCATTTTTAGTAATTTCTGAATGTGTATGATTTGTAATAAAATTAAAATAAGAATTATATATATATATATTGGAATGAATTTTTCTTTTAAACGAATCTGTAATAAATACAGTCTGCACTTTTTTTTTTAAATTGATTTTCTTTATTCCAACCCGACCCGTGATTATGGGTGTGTTTGGGATTGAGGTTGGGCAGCTGCAGCTTAAAAGTTACAACACTAAAGTGTTTGGTAAACATTAGCTGCTATAGCTTCTAAGTTATGTTGATATGATTTTTCACTTGTATACTGAAAAATTTATTATATCTTTAATAATTTTATCAAAATTTATATTTACTACATATTATTAACTTTTATTTGATAGTTATAATTTTTTTCCACAATAGCTATAACTAAAAAGTTACAGCACCTCAATCACAAACGGGACCTATGTGGATTGAGTTGGGTTGACAATTTAAATGGTCCGGTTTGGATTGGTTTTTCCCCTACCCACATTGTCGGAAGGTTGGGCGGGTTGGGTGCCAACCTGATCCAACCAGACCCATGTACACAAGAAGTTCTGACCTAGTAATGGTGTTTTAGGTGCTGTCACTTAAAATATTGCCACAATTTGTTTTTTTTTATTTTTTTTTTTTCTGTTTCCTTAATCTGAGGAGGGGCAAGCCTTGATCGCTAACGGTCAACATCACTAGTCTAATAGTCACGTTTCCTTATCCATAGAAAAGTCACTTTGAATGGGAACCGAACCCAAATTTACTAGTCCAGCGAATATTTGATCTCTACTCATTCATTCAAATGCCAATTTATGAATGACTTACGCAACTGGAAATCATGTTAATAATTGTGCTCAGATGTAAGTTTTTCCAATTAGCTTGTGCTCAAGTATTCCTAATTATTGTATCATAGTGATATGATTACAATCAGTGGCATTATGGCAGCCTGCTTACATGAGATTATATTGTGCAGGAGCTCTTAAGGCATCAAGCCAACAGAAGTAGCAGTGGACTCCCCTTCATATATGTTGTTATTGTTGGCTTGATTGGTATCATTTTGGGGTACCTTATGAAGAAGATTTGACCAACAAAGCATATTTGATTTCATCAGTACCCTAGCCAAAAAATGAATTGTAGAAAATTGATAAAACAGATGTGTGACTGATCAGCAGCATCTTCAATGTGTTATTGGTCTGTATCAAAACTAGTACAAGTCAAGTGTGAGTTATGAGGCTCGACCTTTGAAATTAAGTAACCAGGTCAAAAGTTCTTGTTTTCCATTTAGCAAAGTTAATGACTTTTTCATTGAGCTAGTGCAATGTTTACTAAAATCAGATGTTGTGAGGCAAAAGCATTAGCGTGTGTGACTGATCCTGTGAATAGCCCATGCACTACTGCTTTAACGATCCAATATTCTCATTGCGTGCCTACAGAAGAATAATCAAAATTTCAAGACGTTGCACTATTATCAGCTAGCAATAGTTGCAGGTCCCAAACGAAATCCGAGTGTGGAACTCCTGTGATTACACGCCATTTAATTGCCCAACTATTTTCCCATTTGTTTTGTATTGTGGAAAAGAAAATTGCCCAACAATATCATCATGTGTACATATGGAGATAAATATTTAAGTGCCCTTCAGGTGCCCTACTACCTCAGAATACCTAGAGAAAACACAACTGAATTATGGACTATACAAACCCATCAAGAACGTTCAGATGCTCATATCATATTGCATCGACTGACAATCTTCTGAAAATCCTCAAGATTAAGCTGCAAAGGAATCAATGGGATTGATAATTAGAAATTCGTTAAAAGAGTTCAAACCTTCTAATGCTGTGTGAAAAAATGAAAATTGTCTCAAACACCATATTAGTCTTATAAGGAAGAGTATCACCTATTTTAGGTAAATGTGTTCCCAGCAACAAGAAATAAACTACTATTTCATTAGTTGAATTCAGGTTTAGGTTTGTATGGGTGGCAACAGAGAGAGGAACTTGAGAGGGGGAAAAAAGTTTGAAAAAGAAATCCAAGGAGCAAATACTAACCTTCCCACCTCCATCACTATCAAAGCAATGGATCATGTCAAACAACTCATCGTCTGTCCAAATGAAATCATGTGCAACCGATACTCTTTGTAAATCTCTCAGACTTATGCTACCTTTTCCTGCATCTGCATGCCAGTAATCACTCGTCAGCTACCAAAATGTCGTCAAAGACAATATTCAATGACATAGGAGAAATATGGCAAATTTACCCTAGATCAGCATTGGTTGGTTTCAATTAGAAAAATTAAAATGACAGCAAAATTCAAAAGATAATGATAATTTTCTTTCTATCCCAGAGTTTCTGATGCTATAACAAAGAAACTAAAAGCATTCATTTCTTCATATCTCCGAGTGCCCAATATAGGCCTACTGCTTCACACAAACATACATGGGGAAAAGGGGAGGATAAAATAGCAAAAGATAAAGAATAAAATACAGTAGCATCATTATATTACCATTAAACTGAAAGAAGTGTAAGATCACTTCATCTTCTGTCATTTTCACCCGAGCTGTGAACTGCAGACCAAGGAAATACACATTAAGAGAAGACTAATGCAAACATATCCACATGCTAATAACATTAACCCTGGTCCAATAACAAACCGATTTTTTCCTCTTGCCCATTCCTGTATTTTCCCGACCACGAGCAATTCCCTTTTTCCCATTCTGAGTAGGAGCTGAAAGTTCTTCAGAAGGTTGCAGTGATAGAGCTATTGCCTGTAAATGAATGCTAAGTATCGGTGGAGTAACATTTACAAGATTTTGTACAACCCAAGTACTGAAAAGAAATTGCAATCACCTGCATTAATTCATCATCAGCAGCAGCAGCAGCAACACGATCTGAGCTACTCAATTGCTTTTGAATAGTGGCTTTCTTCTTACATGTGGGGCTTTTCTTCTTCTGTATTGAGCTTTTATTCTTCCCCTGAAGTACGACATCAGCAAAGCCAGTGTCCTTAGAATCAAACCAGATGTTCAATGGGTTAAGAAACAAAATTGCCTTCCAAGTTACAACCAGATAGAAGAAAGTATTAAACAGCATTCAAGCCTCACATATATATACCATAAAAAGACAAAACTTCAACCAGTTATGCATAAATTCTTTTTCACTGACATTCCAACCAAGATATGTAACATCTTACCATCTGAAACTTGCAAACTCTGCGAGAAATTTCTAGTTTTCTTACTTCTTTACTTCAAAAATTGAAGTTTGCAATGGGGCAACAAAAATCAATAAAAAATTGAACCAAAAATACCACTTTTTGGAGTCCATTAGTGGGGAAACACAAAGTTTTTTGGATTCCTATAAACAAAATTTCTCCAAATTCAATATTACCTTCCTTTTGTAAGACCTGGAAGCTTTATTGCCCAAAAACTCCGCATCGTCATCGTCACCACCACCATCTTCATCTTCATCTTCGCCTTCGTCTTCATCATTAGGCCTGCAATCCTCATCGTCCTCGACGACCTTGCGTTTCCCTTTACACTTACTCAAATTCTGAGGCGAACCCATTAAAGAAGAAGCAAGTTTGGAAAGACCCATAGCCTCCATCCTGGCTTTGTTCTCTGCAATTTTCGACAGCCTCTGCTTCTCGTACGCCGATATCTCATGTTCCTTTTCCCCATTGCTATTAATATTAGGCGCCTCGCTTTCTTCTTCTTCTGAACTCAGATTCTCACTCTCTTCGGGCTCTGAATCTGATGAATCGAGTCTCGCCATTTTGTTTATTTAGAAGATTGAGTTTTGGTCTTAGCTAAAAACCCAAAAATTATTATTGTAATAATTTTTTTTAATGCAATGTACAGACAGTAGGGATGCCATAATTTTCTACGGTTTGGAACCCTCATCCTTAATGGATGAATTTTAAATAAATTTTAAAAAATAAGTGAGAAATAGAGAAAAAAAAATCTCAAATTCTTAATGAAGTGGGGATTGATTTTATATTCCCAATCCACCCAACTCAAATTCCCAGTGTTTATAAATTTTTTTTATTTTATCAATTATAATGTTAGTTAATAAATTTTTATTCTATGTTTACAAGAAAACCTTATATTGTAACATTCATTCAACTCTAAAATATTGTTATATTTTTTTCTCTCTTAGGGTGCTACTTTCTTCATACATGTTTTTAGTTTTGATATAATTTTAAGATATTGTTTGAACCTTTAGAGATTTTATATTATGGTAACAATTTTATTTAAATTTTTAATTTATTAAAATTATTTGTGAATACCTACTATAAAATAAGTAAATTAAAAATAAAGTATGGATGGGGATGAGAAAATCATTCTCACATTGGAATTCCTCATTCCCACCACTAGATTTGATTAAGGCATGGGGTGGAGAATGAAGATGAAAATTTTAATGGAATGAGGGATGGGGTACGCTTATTTAAATACACAAGCACCAACGAATCAGTAAACAATAATGATATTTGACACAAAACCATCTCATCGATGTTTATTTTTTAATTTTATCTTATTATTTTTTAAATTATCCTTAGTGAGAAACTAAAAAAATTATATTTAGCCAATACATTTTAACTTAAGAGTTAGACAATGGGCACCACTCTAATCTCCCTATGAAGTCCCTTTTTACTTATTTTATTTTTAAAATCTCTTTTAAAAAAATACTCTAGTTTTTAATTTAATTTTTTATTGTTAAAAATCGAAGTAATATTTTTTCTTTTTTGCAATCTTGTTGTTACTCTATACATAAATTAAAAAATATTATGGGTGATAAATTTTTTAATATTAATGATTGGCTTAAATTACATATATTTTAAGTTAAAATTTGAAAGCAATATCAAGTACAAAAATGTTTGATCAACAAGAAATAAGAAAATACCAATATATTACTCTATAATTTGTGTAGTTCCTTTTGGTTAGAGAGGAAGTGACGTATGGGGTAAAAAGGGAAAGAGACTACTTACAAATGCAAGTAATTTGTTTAAAAAAAACTATGTGTGGTGAATTCTTATTTATCCTTGACTATCATTTTATTTAAAGTGGAATTGTACGAGGAAAGTGAAGGTGTGCCAATAAATCCATTCATCATAATAAGCCCAAAATAAAAGTTCAATGCAGATAATCATGTTATTCAACAACTGAGTAAAAAGGACAATTGCATTCAATTACTAGAGGAGTCATTGGACAAGTAAGATAGGGTCCGCCTATGTTGCAACGGTTGTAACCTACCCCAATTTTTGTCTTTTGTAATTTAACAAATGCCAAATTTCATTGAGCTCTTTATATTCATTTTTATTCATAAAATACTAAGAAATAATATGGTACTTTCTACTTACATACATCATTAAAATTCTAATTAACACCTTACATTCTTCATATTTATTAGTTTTATAAATATTAAAGTATTTATTTGGATTACATCCAAGACATATGAATCCATGTAAAACACTAATATCAACAAAAAGACAACAATACCCTTAAATTTATAAATTAAAAATAAAATTTAAGATTTTTTATCTCTTTTCTCTCGCCTTCATCTCCATCATCATCACTCCTCACATTCATCTTCTTCCATCATCTTGATCTTTATCTCCATCTCCATCTTCATCTTCACATATTTTAAACTTGAGGAATATTAATGAAATGACATTAATTCCCCTAAATGTTCTAAAAATTTAATGGCAATCACTTCAATTCTAAACTCAAATCGAATGCTTCTGTCAAAAGGAATTGTAAGTTGTTTTGATGGGGATCTTCTTCGTTACCATGTCATCAAATCCCTTAGTTTCAGATCCAGTATTCCAAATCCTGATCCCAAACTTATTAGCCTTCAAGCTAAAACTTTTGTCATGAACTCAACAACTCCAATTTTAACTAGCGATAATTCAAGATTCTCTTCCAATCTCAATCTCAAAGTCCAATAATCTGTATGAGTGATGATGGGTGGCCGTTCGTTTCCATTAAATTGACAAATCCAAATCATTTGCAAGTTTCGGTTGTTGCTGCTCTCTTTTTCATTATGGTGGGGTTGTTCTTGTTGTTGTTGTTTGGTGGACAAATAATTGGTCTCTAGCAAAAGTTTTTGGATCTTAATCATTTACTAATAGAGACAACAAAATCATTATTCGCTGGACATGACACTCAACATTAGAACTCTAATTATTCACTTGTGACAATAACGGCGTTGGAGGTGGTGGCTCAGCGCAGGTAAGACGCTCCCATAGCCGATAAGTGGTCTTGTGGGGGAGATATTGTTTGTGTTGCTTGCGGTTTTTAAGCGATTTCAGACATGGTGGTGGGTCACAAAGGTTGATGGAGATGAGACTTAACAATGGCGTGCTTTTGTTGCTGGCTGTACTGGTTAACTCCATTTTCTTCCACCTTCGTCAAGAAGGATAATTTTGTCTTTTTAAAACTCATTAACAAATTATAAATAAAAATAGTGTAAGGTGCTCAAGTAAATTTGACAGTAACTAAATCATAAAAGACAAAAATTAGGGTACCGTATAACTGTTGCAACATAAGCGGCCCCATAAGATAGATCTATTTCTAGGACCTGCCTACGGTACAGATTCTGTACCTAACAGCTCCCATCATCCCACCATCCCATTTTCTATTGTTTAATTTCTCACTCCACATCCAACCACATCCAACGGCTGATGCTGTAGTCTGTAGCTTACATATTCTGTAAGCTAGTCAAGTCCCTATTTCTATATGTGTTTGTACATAAGTTTGAGTACGTGTATATATGTAGTGGGTTTCCAATCAGGGACGTTGATCATATTAAAGTTAGGGATAAATAAAAAAATAAAAAACATAAATTTTAATACAGTAAATTTTGTCATGTAGTGTATTGACTCAATTCCCGCTACTTGAGAGATTTGCATACAACTAGATACGTTATAAGAAAATTATCTATGAAAGAAAATAAGACGTTAACTCTAATGCAGTGAATTTTATCACGTAATGTATTAACTCAGTTCCCAATATTTAAAAGATTCCCATACAATCAGCTATATTATAAGAAGGACAGTGTTATATTACGTTTAACGTAACATACACACACTCACAGCAACAATATTAATAATAGGGTCTGCTACTGTTGTTGTGAGTGTGTGTATGTTACGTTAAACGTAACATAAGATGATCCTTATAAGAAAGTTATATGTACGAGAAAATAAGATATTGGCCCTATATAAAAAAAAAAAAAAAAAAGCCCCCCTTTCTTGTTACCGTGTTCGAGTGCTGGCTTAGTCAAACCAAAGAAAGAGAACCCCGAAATCTTTCTCCTAGAGTCTAGAGATTGGTCGTACTATCTAGCTTGATCATGTTTTTTTACCAACCCTTATATGCAAGTATATGCAGTAGACTTATCGTGGCTAATGGCCAATAGGAAAATGAGAATTTGGATTTACTTAATAATTTAAACTCCTACGTCTATTCGAGAAGACACAAACCCTCTATCTCAGGGTTAAGAGAAGGAGGTGGCAAGTGCCAACTAACCCGACCAAATGGTTGTTAGCTCTAATAGAAATATTTAGTTAGAAATAGATTAAAAACTCTTTCATATTTTCAATGGCCAAAACTTCCTCCTAAGTTTTTGGCTCAAGCGAGAAGCAGCGTGCCTTGAGATTCCATTGAGTTGAGACGTATATCATTTCTCTAAAAATATTGGGATGATGGTGGTGTTGGAGGTGACTGCGTCCGTACGAGAGACTAAAAGTGCAAATGAGATGGGAGAGACACAGAGAAAAAATAATAATAATAAGTGGTATTAATTAAAAGGAAAGGGATAGTGAAAAAATTTAAGGAGGCCTAGTATCAGTTGGGCCGTCGAGTGGGCATGACACCTAGCGAACTGCATGTGGCAAACCTCAGTCTGCCGGGCCCACCCAAGTCTCTGCTCATCTCCCAAAATCCGTTCAGTGTACAGATAGCAGAGTACACAAAATTCTCCCCACCCCCGCGCAAACAACAAAACCCAATCAACAACTATTAACTGAAACTGCAGTCACACCTCAACTTTCACCGAATTCAAAACGCACAATCAAAACTCTAAAAACGACAGTATAATGAGTTTAATTCATTTTAATTAGATAGGCCAATTTATTTCTCACTTAAATTTGATGGCCTCCTTTGTGGAAATCGGTCGATGCAGTCATCTGATTTCACTCCCTTTAACTTCACTTAGTGCTTGCCCGTGCCGTCCCTCGTCGAACAAAATCCTAATTTTTACTCAAAAACAGCCTCCGAAACTCAATGTTCGGATAGTGTTTAATCGACCCAAATTTACACTTCGCGTTCGCCAAACCGGCATTGACACGAACCGGCGCTTGATTTCGGCTGTAGCAAGAGCCGAGCCGGACCACCTCGATGACGGCAATTTGAAAGAGGTAATAAATTCGATTGCTTATTTGTTTTCCCCGTAAATTACGCACTTGCATTCATATTTACGCATGTAAAATGTTTTTTTTTGTGACCTAGGTAGTTTAGAAGATTCAATTTTCAGTGGGATATTGATTTCTAGCGATAGGTATCATGATTTAATTTTTTTTTGTAAATTCAGAGATTCATTAGCATGCTTTATTAATATTGCGTTGGAATTATTGAAATGAGTGTGTTATAGGGAATTCACAATGGCCATCAATTAGTGGTAAGTGAGAAGTCGGTTTCCGATTCTGGGAGTCAACAGAATGCGAGCCAGTTGAGGAAAAGAATTGGTTTTGGACTTGGCATTGGAATTTTCGTTGGAGGAGTTGTACTGGCTGGAGGTTGGGTTTTCACAGTTTGCTTTGCAGCTGCTGTTTTTGTTGGCGCACGTGAGTATTTTGAGTTGGTTAGAAGTCGCGGAATTGCTGCCGGAATGACTCCGCCTCCTCGATATGTGTCACGAGTTTGCTCTGTTATATGTGCTTTCATGCCTATACTTACCTTGTAAGATTTTTAAATAAGTTGCACATATTTAGAGTTTCCGATAATACATTTGAAGGTTTTTAAATAACTCGCAGATATTTAGAGTTTTCTAAAATACCTTGTAAGATTTTTAAATAACTAGAATATATTTAGAGTTCCCGATAATGCATTTGAAGATAGTTGTATCAGTTGTTTGAAGCTTCTATTCGGAGTACATATGCTTTTGTTCAAAATCTTGAATCCTCCTCAGTTCACAAAATAGATTTTTAAATGCTCTATGGGTGGGTTCAAGGTCAATGTAGATGACTTCTGGGTTTGATCTTTTCATGAGTGCTTAGTATGCTATGCTTTCTGGTTCAAATAAATACACTTCGTGTTTCTGCTTAGTATCTGGTACATGAATGTAGGGTGAGTTTATAGTTTCATAAAGGATGCAAAAGATAAGTCCTAGATGAATTAATCCTTTCAATACCTTTTTAACTGTTCTTAAAAAATAATAATAATAATAAAATTAACTGTTAGAATTTCCTTATTTGTTAGAGTGCATTTTATTTTTATTCCTTGGAAATCAATTTCATTCTGAACATTGGCGAATTTTTGTCCTAAAGTTTTCAATTGTATTAAAATCCAAATCTTTTTGACATGTGAGTTCTTCTCAATTCCACATGATCATTATTTAATATATTCTGTCAGCAAAATACTTTGTTTCATGCTGCTGGGATTGTTTCTGCAAAAGAGAATGCTTTTGCATGTGTGCAATGTCTTTGATCTGGAATAGTGTTCAATGTTGGTTGTTAGTTAAGATGGTGAATTTCGTTGCTGACTAGTGTTTCTTACATGGTCAGGTATTTTGGTCAAATTGATGTTTCAGTGACATTTGCGGCTTTCGTTGTTGCTATGGCATTGCTTTTACAGAGAGGAAATCCCCGTTTTGCTCAACTCAGTAGTACCATCTTTGGTCTGTTTTACTGTGGTTATCTTCCTTGTTTCTGGGTTAAGCTCCGATGTGGTTTGTCTGCTCCAGCCTTAAATACAGGTGAGTTTTCTATGCACATGTGGTACATTAGATATTAGAAAATTTCATAATAGAACCAATTTTACCCATTTCGTCTGAGTACAAGCATATATTAAACATTGATTCTACTTGAATGTAAAAGATCTTGAAACCATTAAGTTTGTTTCAATCCTCTTTATGATGAGTGTTCTGGCTTCTTTTGATGTTAATGATGGAAAATAGTGAAGTAGATGTTCCAACTCTCTTGTTGAAGGACCTCAGCATGCGGTGTTGTGCTTTATTCTTCTTCACACCCACTTTGGTCTCCTAATTCCTTCATGGCATTTTATTTATTTATTTTTTTTCCTTTCATCAAACTACATGTTCTAAGAACTTCACGTTTGGCAGGAATAGGAGTCTCATGGCCCATTCTTCTTGGTGGCCTACCTCACTGGACAGTAGGTCTTGTGGCTACCTTGATTTCTTTCAGCAGCATAATTGCAGCAGATACATTTGCTTTTATAGGTGGCAAGGTATTTAAGCCTCCGAATTGGTTGGCAGGACCTTGTTCTCTTATGATTTCTAACGTCATGAATAATACCTAGGGTCCAGCTATGTTGGTTATACTCTAACTTAGAGCATCTATTGCAGCCATTGGGTCTAAAACAACTAATACTCATTTCAGCTTTAGATCCGATGGCTATAGGAGATGCTCTAACTTAGAGCATCTCCAACATAGCAATTCCCATAATACCTATAATTTGTGGGGTCTGGAATAATTTACCTCCTCCTTTTTCTTCTTTTATTGGTTGTGAGGTAGAATGCCTCCTTTCTTACACCTCTTGAGGTTGTGTCATACGAGGATTTCTTTGGCTCTGGTTCAGTGGACTTCAGACCTGTGTCGGTTATTTAAAGTGGAAGTTTTCTTTTTCCTTTTGGCCATTATTATTGGGAGGCAGTGACATAGAATTTGTATTATGCTGCAGGCTTTTGGTAGGACACAACTTACTAGTATTAGTCCAAAGAAAACATGGGAGGGAACTATTGTTGGTTTGGGCGGTTGTATAGCAACTACTGTTGTGTTATCAAAGATTTTTTGCTGGCCAAGATATTTGCCAAGGTATTCAAAATCTTCCTGTAGTTAAGTCGTTTGTAATAGTTGCATCCTATAACCTTTTATGTTTTCTCTGTCTGAGTTTTTTATTTTATTTTATTTTATTTTTTGTCAGTGCAATAGTTTTTGGGTTTTTGAACTTTTTCGGATCGGTGTTTGGTGATCTTACGGAGTCCATGATCAAACGTGATGCGGGTGTCAAAGACTCGGGGTCTCTAATACCTGGACATGGTAACTATCTTTCTCTTTTGTTGAGTTTCCATGCATGCCTTTTGAGTTTTTACTTACGCCCAATGAATCCCTCTACAATTCGCCCCAGAAGGACATGGTTTTTCAATCCCATATTTGAATATATACTATTTTGGAGGGATGAAAATTTTGAAATGTTGAATGTAGGTGGTATACTGGACAGAGTTGACAGTTATATATTCACTGGCGCTCTTGCATACTCCTTTGTGAAAACCTTCTTACCCCTTTATGGAGTTTGACATTTTATGAGCAAATGGCTAGAGAATACAAATTGAAGAATTGTGGGCCTTTTCCCCCCTCTGTGCGCCAAAGATAGGAGAACATACATCCATTAACACGATCGAAAAGGCTCTGTGAAAAGTGATAAATCCCTCACTAGACAAACTCATGGAAGGGAACTGAGAGTGCATTTGCAACTCTTACGGTCGCCAAATTATTTTATGAGTACTCAATATTCGAGTGAAGGTCACTTATGGTGGCAGGAGAGGGTACTTGAAGACTCAAGAATAAGCTTCTAGAATCTTTCCTTTCCTTTCTTTTTGCCCTTTATACAATTTGATGGAAATGACGCACGAACGAAACAATGTTAAATAATGCTAATGCTTCTTGGCACTGAGGTAAGTTTAAATGTGACTGTATCTCATCAATAGGTAATTGATCTTTGATTTCAACGACAATCCGTCTCAAGAATTAGAAGGTAAATGACAAATTCATAATTTTTTGAAGGGTAAAATAAAACCAACTCAAACTTTTGTCTTTAATACCCCAACCTGCAATACTAAACGAATTGAAAATTCACGTCCCCATCAACCAAGAATCAACAAATAAGTGAAGAGCGCGTTTGGTTTCGTTTTTTGGTGGGTGGGTGAGTTTCGACCTTCGACACTTTTGAGTTTTCGTTGGGCTCTTAAACGTCTAACATTCAAGGCCTAAACTACTGGCCCAAATAACAGAGCAGATATTTTGTTTTTGAAAAAATAATAATAATAATAAGAAATGGTTGAGGATGTGAGACAATGAAATAATTATTCCTTGGACTAGCATGGCTTTTCAACTATAATTTTGTTTCCTAGAAGTTTGCTCAAGTTTCAAAGTGTGGCCCCATCACAATTGTAACACTTTCAACATTACTCTCTTATCATAATAATCATGGTGGTTTATATAGATAGCGACCCGGGGTTAGCATTCATTCATTCAGAGACGATGATACAACAAAAAAAATATTATATGATTAATTTCATTGGTGGAACGACCAAACTCTTTCATACTCTTGATATCTTTTTGGCCATAACGCGTCTTCCATTTTCAAATGCATCATCATGTCTCTCCATGTACGCTTGCTGTGCAAATTAATTCTCCAATAACAATAATAGTTCATTGAAAGTTGACCCAAAATCATTGAAGAAGCTATGCTCAATATGTCAACTTACATGACTTAATGGACTTCAAAACCCACCAAATATCATAAAACTTATTGGCTAGTGACAAATGAACTGAATAATATGATTACTTGTGAACCGTATTAAGTTTTGATAAAATAATTAAAAGCGGAAAAGTGATCTCTTATCTAGCAGCTGAAAGAAAGAACCAAAATAGTTAATGCAAGAAATGTGTCACCAAGTTATTTCCCGAACCCATGACCACATATTAAACATGCCCCATAATGGAGCTTACCAACCGTTATTATTCTTTTTAAAGTTTATTGTGGATTTAGTCTTCATAGCTTCTTGTGTTAAATTAACCTGAAAATGTATTTCTTACATATTCATATATTGGTCATTAACACCTGCGGCTGGCAATATTGGTACTCAGAAAATATGTTGCCTTCCCAAAATAAGCGTATGTTTTTTTCTTAAACCGTTACATTTACCTAAGAAGGAAATGGAGGTAAAATTAAATAAATAAATAAAAGAAAAGAAGAGCCTGAAAGTTCACACGCGTAATGTTGATATATATCTATATATCTAACGAGGCAAAGAGAACAAATTATAGTAACCAAAAGAATAGAAAGAAACCACGAAAGAGACATTTGGGGAGTTAATGTTAGGGTTGACTTGATGAGATGAGATAAGAGAAGAGAAGAATGAAGATGAGATAAAAAAAGAAACCCAATGAGGCTCTATTTGGAGGGTAGCTGTAGCGAAGCCACTGTGGAGCCGAACTTCCACCAAATGTATTTTGAGTGAAAGAAAAAGAAAGAGTCTTGAGAGGGAAGAGCCAATGAAAGTTTATATTGGACAGGGCCTACCACAAGTGGCTTTTGACAAGCATGAGTGCTCACTTTTGGGTTTTGAAACATAAAAGAAAAAGGCAAAAAAAAAAACAAATGTGTGGGATGCAAAGAATGCGTTGTTTTTAGGCTGACTAATAAATATTGGGAGAAAGAAAAAGATAACAAAGAGGGATAAAATAAAAACAATGACGGAAACTTAAAGAAGAGTTGGAAATTGAAGAAGAAGAAGAAGAAGAAGATATGGTGGGCAATTAAAGCATCTCTAAAAGTGTAGAAAGAGATAGAAGGAAAGCAAAAGATTTGTATGAGGAAGGAAACCCTAATCAACTTTTTCAAGCAACACGCACACCCATGTGTCTCACTCAACCCCTCCACCTCATCACTATCTTTTGCTTTTGCTTTTTTCTCTTTTCCCCCAAACTTTTCTTACCCATTTGCCTTGGATGCTCACTATATTTTTTTTGGCTTTAGCCTTACATTTTAATCCCTCTTTTTCATCTGTACTTTTGTTTCTATGAGTTTTTATAGATACAGTATCACATGTACATTGTAACAAAGATTTAACTTTTTTTATATAATATTCACTCATTTTAAACTTTATTTATCTTAAGACAAAGCTCGGATTAGAAGAGAAAAAAAAAAAAAAAAAACTTCAAATGGTCTTGTTTTAGTATCCCAAATGGCCAAATGCTAACCAAACGAGATTAAAAAGTCCTTGTGGCCAAAATTCTTTTTATCATTTTCTCAAAGCATATATTTAGGCAATATAACCAATAAAAAAAATTAAAAATTTAGGATACTTTGTCAACTACAATATTGGGTTAAACTTCACTAATACAATTCAAGAATAGTATTTAATATCTGGATTACTTGTTACGTAAATAATGTTACAAAAGACTGTCGAAATCGTGTTGTGGTTAATAAATTATTATCAACATGATTTTCGATATTCTTCAACAATGCGAGGGGTCCCATTGGAATTATTTGCTTTCGATGCACGGATCGAAAATGGCTGATCAATTAGGTTTTTAGTTAGTGACCCACTTAGCATTTTTTTTTTTTTTTTTGAGCTTTTTGAAGAGGACAAAAGCTGGCAAAATGTGTATGTCTCGAGCCTTTAGCATATATCTTTGTTCTTGAAAATCTATAATAACCGAAATTCCTTACTTCTAGGAGAGGCTTCTTCAAGACAAAAGTGCTTACCTCAATTCAATTCCTTAATGAAAAGTCATTTATCATTATACTTTTCAAGGAGTCTCTGATTTTTCTTTTTATTTTTAAATTTTTTTAAGAGCTTCAGAAAA
Organism: Citrus trifoliata; assembly: GCA_018350135.1. Taxonomy (NCBI): domain Eukaryota; kingdom Viridiplantae; phylum Streptophyta; class Magnoliopsida; order Sapindales; family Rutaceae; genus Citrus; species Citrus trifoliata. Next base: position 42,731,687 of record CM031386.1, on the reverse strand, counting down.
AAGTGTATCACTTTTATGGGTTTCCATATCTAGCTAGAAGATGCTCAAATGGTGATCTCTCTTCCTTTCCCCTGGAATCTGCTTTAATTTCAACTGTTGAGGTGACTAAAGGCAACAGTGCCAGGTCCAATTTGATGAACGCTGTTTGAATTTGGCTACGTGAAAATGATCGTGATGAAAAGCTTCTTTTTCATACATTTGCTTCCTGTTCTTCCACTTTCTAATTTCTACCACAAATTGTCCTACGCACATGCAATTAACGACGAAACATAAGTCATTTCGGGTCCAGGGTTTACTACTTACTAGTTGTGTAGATTTAACTTTCGTTAATTTGCTGCTTGTATTCCCAAATCAATGAGTCAAATTGCCTTACCATATTATTCATTAAGATCGAGGAATTGTAGATAAATTAATGTTTACACTAATATTAATTTTTTTTTTGTTGTTGTCTTTATTGAATATTGGTCCATGCATGCAAATTTATTTGCTCTATTAAAGCTATTGATTAAAGACAAAAACTTACATGGCCGGCATAGGCTCCATCTCTTCGAATTCCTTAACCCATAACCCCGAAAATGACTCCTCATTTCCTTTTAATATATACTTTGTGAGAAAAACTAATGTATATCAGAAGTAGTAAGTTAGCCATACGATAATTAAATAGTGTAAGATTATTATGAATAGTAAGTAATAAATCAATTGTACAACAAACTAATTGCTTGATAAAACATTATTATATGACTCACTGGATACGTTATACGTATGTATGTATATAATCTTTCTCTTTATTTATGAATTAAAAAAAAATATTCCTTTTGTTTCCTAATTAATTAAGGGTATTGCATTTTCTCCTACTAAATCACTTGAGAATTATATAATATTAGAATTATTTTACAATGAGAGATCTCTTGAATTATTAAAATAAGAGATAAATTAAAAGACAACTAAAATGCGTACTCTAATATGCTAAAAGATAAAATATATTGTATTCAAGTATACAATTTATTTATATTTTAATTCATCTCTTATTTTAATAATAATTTAAAAAATTCTTTATTCGATAAGGACTCTATAATGCCGTATGTTACAACATGTTTATCAATTCAGCTGGCGAAAATGCAGTGCAAAAATCAATGACTACTAATCAATCATTCGTCCACCATTCTTATTCTTTTTTGGGTTGTAAATTCATATGGCATTCTCCACCCACTTCCAGAAGAATCAGGTGGTGATTGTCCAAAAACGGTTAACTATTAGATCAGGCGGTCTTAATCACTTGAATCAAGATTTGTGTGGCTACGATTGATTCAGGAGAAAAAACAAACTTGTGTGGGAGAGACAAGCTTAAGAGTTAAAGACGTTGACCCAAACAAAGAAACCACACACACTGCACACTGTGAGCTCGTGTGGCGAGAATGGGAGAGACACGATCCCATGAAATATGAATCCCATGCTAATTGAGGCGGTCAGACAAACGATAAAAGTAATCCCTGATGGACTTATGATTAATCATCATGCGATAAATTGAAGCATCGGGCCGTACACGTGGCAAAGGAGGTACGATAGTGACAAGTAACTTGAGTGGATCCCACTCCCACGCCTGAAATTGCTCTCTCTATCATCCATTTGTCATTTTCAACTGTCCACAGCAACGCAACACTAGAGACAATCTGTCACATTCGTATTGTCCTATATTTATAACTCAGATCCAGCTACTTTGCAATAGTTGCAAGGTACCACCCCCCCCCCCCCCTTTTTTTTTTTTTAAATTTTAATCTTTTACCGTTGTTTTAATAGAAAATGTAGAAATTTATCTATTTAATTATTAAAAGTATACTCCTTAATATTTATTGAAAACTCAAAAAATGTTAAAGAGTTCAAATTTTAACTCATAAGTTTAGATTGTTTTAGATTTATATTATTTAATCAATCATGAATCTTAATAAATAAATATTATTTTTATTATAATTTATTTTATTAAAAATAATAACATTATTTATTTTCTTTTAATCATAAGCTTACTGTCATATTTGTTCTTTTAAAAAACTAAATATATCAAATAAAATAATCAATACTGAGTCTTAAAAATTAAATATTATTTTTAATATTATTTATTTTATTTTACTTAATATTATTTAGTGAATGAGTTATTACTAATTTATTTTTTTTAATTAAATAATATAAAATAAAATAAAATTACATTTTAGAAGAAAGTCACAGTCAAAGTACATAAATTTATAAATAAACTATAAATAAATAAATAAAGTAAGGGATCAAATCAAATTTAACGACAAAATTGGTGACACCGCTGGATCCACAACTTATAAATACGATGGGGCTGGGAGTGGAGAATAACAACTAGGCCCCCTACACTGTTCATGCAACACCTAAATGACCAAACTCTAATTTCCCAATTGCCCCATTCTACGTATCAGAATTCAGAAGCCCCGTAAAGTTGCAATAGTGGATTCAGGGGCCCCGTTTGATTAGTCCACTCCACGCTGCCCTCGTGCCGTTTTCAACTCGCAAATTAATATTATTACGCTTGAGCTATTACCTCTCAAAAAATTTCTTCGGGAAGAATCAGAAATAATGGAGATTTAGGGGCCAAAATGTGACTTTAAAATTTCACAATTGAAACTGAAACACCTTTTTTTCTAAAGAAAGAAAAGACTTCACTAGAGATTATCTTTTCTAGCACTCTGTTGTAATTGGACTTTCATTTCATTTTGGGTGTCAACATCGAATCGAGCCAATGGCTGAATTAACAAATACAATAAAACTATTTACCAATAATGACAAACAACACTGAGGCTGTCTGCGGAGCAATTAACTTATTCGGTGTCCATGAAGCCATCGCAATCACCTCTTATAATATTAGTGCTAATAATTATTTAAAGAGAACTTAAAGCTTTGTCTCCCAAGCAACATGAGACATGGCCTTTTGTGTATATTAAGTGTGTTCATTATTTTACAAAAAAAAAATGTCATTTGTTAAGGCGCTGAAAAAGAAGAGAATTTTTTAAACAGAATCATGTGAGGGGTCCATTGGGCACAAGAGCCATGTTCATCAGGAAGCAGGGGAGATCAATAAACAAAGTACTTAAACAGCAAATTCAATGCACAACGCTGCCGAGTGTTGGCATGCACAACTATCATAGATCAAGAAAAATTTAATACAACTGGACAATAAAAATAAGTGAAGAACACAATTAATAATCCAACGTACCAACCAAACCATAGTGGAAAAAGGGGAAAGTATTTTAATAAGCATGGATTAGAGAGACTCCCGAGTTTTAGAATAGAGAGAATTTAGGCCAACATCCTATCCTTGAGACCTTCAAATGGATATTGAGACAGCATAATTTGTAGAGCTCAATGATCATTCAAAATGTGCTTTTCGATGCAGATGCATATGCATTAAGAAACTAACTAGTGCGTTCCTACCAAGACGGTCACTCAAAGGATCTTATAAAGCCTGGATTGTTAACAAAATAAAGCTTCTAGAGCTCTAGAACCCAAAAAAGAACTGAAATGAAGTTGCATTCTGATACCTACATGGAAACTCAGTTTTTTAGGCGTCAAATTCTTCTTTGTTCCATACAACAAATAATTGAGCACATAAAGAACAACTAAAGTAGAACACATAACAAATCCATGCTAAGAAACAGAAATAAGAAAGAATGTACTAAGCCATGCATCAACCAGTTACTAACACGTTTGGTTTCTTCTTGATTGGAAACAGTTAACCAAAAGCACATAGACAATTAGCATAAGAGATCCACAGACAACAAAATTCAAAATGATCATAAACTAAGGCAGTTATCAGGCACCTTTGCAACCAATATACAGCTACTACTCCTCAGCATCTCCAAGCAGTGGCTGAGATGAGCTCTTTCCGCTGCCAGAAGAGAACAAGGGAAGACTGTCTCTTCTCTACATGGAAACCCCTAACTGGAGTCCGCTGCACCAAACAGTCAGCCTGGGACTCAGCGAAGTTACTAAATGTCAATGGAGCAAACCCAGATTGCATGAACAAACTCCTCCAAGGAGGCAACCTTTCAGGGGAACGGTGGCGCCCCAATACAATTTTTTCAATACAAGGATAAACCAAAAACCTCTCAATCTTTTGCAAGGCATCCAAATTCACATTCATAGAATCAAGCGATTCAAGCAGGCCAGAGTAAGACTGAAGGGCGTGAACCATATGGTGAGGGAAGGGAAAATCTGGTCGGTCACAGCTTCTATCCAAAGAAACAACAATCTTGGGTTGAAGTTGCTTTACAAAGCGAAGCACCAAAGGAAAGGTTGCTGGATAACTAGAGAAGACGCCAATTGGAAGATTCACAGCAGTTACTTCGTTCTCTAATCCCTGAAGTGGCAGTGGCCAAGAAGCCGAATTTAGTGTTTCAAGGCTTAGAATTTCAAGCTCAAATGGAATATTGATTTCACTTGCAAAGTGCTTTAAATTTTCTTGAGTAAAACCTAGCTCAAACTCATCATGGGCGGACGAAGAAGCAAATGCAGTGATTTTAAGTGAAGGAGGACCTTCGCTTCTGAAAACAAGCTCCTGCATAAGAGAAGCCCACTGCCCACCGTAACCAATATCGAAATCTATAATGTGGATTCTATTGCACCCTTCAAAAGCTTCAAGAAGTGCTTGGTTACAAGTGAAATTAGCAAACTGAAGAATCGGCGAGATTTCAGAGAAAGATTTATAAGCGCTAATCTTGAAAATGATGTTGTAACTGGACAAAGCTGCACTGGGATTATTCATATTCATGTGGAGAAGTAACTGCAAAGCCTCTTTAACATAAAAAGCAGCCCTTTGAAAAGGCTTAACGACAGGTGAGAGCTGGTGATTGAGCCGCGCCAATATCCCTTGCGCAAGTACAGGATTACCCATTTCAATGAGCTCTGCGGCTTTGAAAATTTGGTCAATTACTGCCTGCTGAAGCTGCTGATTCGCCAATTCATCATTTACCATCTTTTGCTTGGTTGCTGTTGCTGTCACGCCCATTGTTTGCCTTTGTTGAAGCATTTGAAGCTGCTGTTGTTGCTGTTGTCTTCGAAGATATAGTTCTGTTGCCCCGAATCTGAAAGCGGGAACTTTTGATTGGGCCCAAGATTAAGGCGCTTTGGTGGTGGCGGTGATAAAAGTTGATGCTCTTGCATTTGAGCATATGAAAGGGGCAAGAATAAAGCTGGATTTTGAGCATACTGAGCTTGATTCTGATTCATTATCAGCTGAGGGCTGAATATCTGCGGCTTCTCATCCAAAGCTTCAACTGGTTGCGGTTGAAAAACGCTTGGAGGAGGTGAAAGATTTGTAGCTGCTGCTGTTGAAAAAATGTGATTTTGGTTTGAACCAGAACCAAGCCTTGCACTGTTGCCAACAAAATCAGGGTCAATATTGCTGCTGACCGAAGTAAAAGGTGTCTCAAAGCCAAGACTAGCCTGATCCACAACACCAAAACCTGCATTGAATTCCGTATCTTGATGCAAGATCTTGTTTAATCCAAGAGATGGGTCATCGGTATCACCCATAATGAGCCTTAAAATGGACTGCTCTTGATTAGGTGAACCAGACAACACACTCTCCCAGTCTTCCATTCCCAAGCCTCCACATTTTTCAGTATTGGTGATATCTACTGATGGGGGGTTGCTAGAGGCATTGGTCGCCGCCACGCCGGTTGTGTCGGTGGTGGAGGAGCCACCACCGCCCAGAGAGGAAGACAGTGTTGAAGATGACGTGGGAGGGCTTGGACTTCTTCTGTTATCGAGCACTGATGTGGGCTCAGTGGTGGCACTGCCCACATAGCAACAATTTGCTTTCTTGTTTCCCCTGTTGCTGTTGCTGAGTAGCCAGTCTTGTTCTTCCTTGTGCTGCTGATGATGAAATTGCCGCGAATCTGAAGAAGAAGAAGAGAAATCTAAAGCCCCCTTCCCTTGAAAATCCTCAAAGGCTAGGGGCATGGCCCTCATCTAATAAACTCAACAACAGTGTTACCCACAATCCCAAAATCCCAGAACTCTCCAGTTTACAAAGGTTTAGAAAGCTACAAAAGAAAGAGACTGATACTGAGTGAGTTTGTACGATACAAAGAAGATACAAACCAGCAGAAATCAAAATCAAATTTTATCAAAACAACATGCACAAAGCTACAAGTCAAGCTTCTTTGGCCGGCTCTATCGCCCTCTTTTGCTAGCTCAGTAACTCAAGACTCCGAACAACAACACTCTCTGCTACAGTAAGCTTTCCTCTTCTGATTCTGAAGATGAGTTTCGATGCAGGTTCTTTTCGGTGGGTTTCTCTCTGTTTCTCTTTCTCTTTCCCTTCTGCTCTGATTGATCTTTACGATAGTCCCTCTTCCTTCTGTTTTCTGCTATGGATGCGTGCAACATATAAAAGAGGTAAAGTGCCCCGTCCTTCTCTCTCCCTCTCTCTCTCTCCCTCTCTATAGTTTCCCCCCTTTCACTCTCTCTCTCTCTCTCTTTTTTCATTTTTTATTTTTTATTTTTATTTTATTTTTTATTTTTTTATGTGGCTTTTGCCTATTGACGTAGTTATCTCTGCTCGGGCTTTCTTTCACTCTTATCATTCCCCACGCGCAGCATTTGGCGCGTATAATCAAAATTTCCCCCCTTCTCTCTTCTGGTCGAGTGAGTTGGGGGAAAAGATGGGTAAAATACAAAATCAATTTCAAGTAGTATCCAGAAATAGTCTTTTAATTCCCGCTAAGTGAGCGTTATTTACTATTAAATACAAAGGTGAAATTACAAGTAATTTTTATAAGTTATAAATTAACGATTTAATAAAAGTATTACTTTAGTATTTGAGATGAAATTATAGGAATATCACTTAATAATCTTAATATTAATAAATTTTAAGGATAAATTTAGTCCAAAGAAACAGTTATTAATGTAGTAAAAATAATTGTCTTCTTATTTTTAATGTTGTCATAAAAAAATGTCAAATATAATTTGCTAATATATATTAAATAGGTTCTTGCAGCTTATTTTTACTCACCCTAATGCACTAATGAGATGAGAATAATCTTATTTAATTTGCATATTTCATTTGAATATTTTGGCACCGAATAGTTAACAACTTAACATCAAAAAATGTTTTTATTTTTTTAATATTGGTGTAATTTATATAATATTAGCAAATAATAATAAGAAGGGATTTAAAAGGCTAAATTAATTTCTTAACCCCATATATTTCTTAAGATTCGAATTACAGTGAGGAATTGAAGAAATCTACTTAAAAATTAGTCAGTCAAAACCCTTAAAATTCTATGAGTAGTCATTGGTTAGAGGCTCCCATGTGTTGGAATAGTCAAATTATGCACTACTCCGAACCTCTGGCTAACGACTTGAGAACTCGATTGGTTTGTGGGTATTCACGCTCTTCAAAGGAGCGTGAAGTGAGCATTCTGATTGGTCTTGGCCTCTTAGATTTATTATTATTATTACTACTTTTTTACAATTTACAGAGATCAAAGATGCAGAGATAGGTATTGATGATTTTTGGTAATTTACTTCAATTCCTAAATTGCCCTTTGCTTGTCCAAACCAAAGGGAAAATACGAGGGTTTTCAAGTAATTACGGAAAAACCTAACGATCGGCAATGTTTTCGAAACTGAATCTGACGGCACGAGATAATGGGTGGGGGGGCTTTTTGAGGGTTTCATAAATATCGAGACAGTTTTTGACGGTTGTGATCTATTTTTCTTCAACATTAAATCGTGGCTGTGATTCATCCGGCGGGTCTTTATTACCTTTTTATTTGTCTTCACGAGAAGAGCTTGCACAAAAACTTGGACAAAATATGAAAGTTTCTATACATAGCATACGCTGATGAAAATCAAATCCGAGATGTCAACCAATTAGGGCCTGCCGCCTGCGCATGCAAGTCACAATGACACGAAAACTTGGGTTAAAAAGAAAAAAAAAAAAAAAAAGAACAACAAATGCCAACAGTTGCATGCATGTTGAAAAATAAACAACTAAATTAGTAAATAGTCGGACCAATGAGTGAGAAGAAAACGTTGATTTTAGATAAAATAAATCCAAAGACAAGTACACTAATTACGAGTGACTTTATGAAACTACATTTATAACCTTGCCGCCCCCTTTCGTTGTTATTTGGAATGAAAATCACTTGGGCAAAATTTATTTGCCCAAGTACGCTGGTGGGGTTTTCCACTTATTGCTAAAAGTTGAGTAAATGTCTGATTGCATGATAGATGCATGCAATCGTTTAACAAACAGGAGAAATACAAAAGCAAAATTAACGTTTAATCATTGTGCCATTTGACAAGGAAAGCAAGGCAAAAATAATTGCCCCACACTCGACAGTTCACACAAAATATTTTTATCTTTGAGATAAGCAACCTAACTCCTCCAAATACAATGTTTCGATGTTTTATAACGTTCCTTTTTGAAAATTTTCCTTCGAAGTTGCTTTCATTTTCTATGTTTATCATTGCAGCTCGAGAAGGAAATATGGGACTTGTCTTCTTCTTCTTTTCTTTTCTTTGCTTTTTTTTTCTCTAACATGACATTTTGCAGGTAACGGAGAGCGACTTGAAGTGAAAATGAATGTGGGAAAAAAAATGAATAAGTGGGTGGTTCGAAATGTCTAGAGACGATTGAAAATTTGGGTATTTGTCGAAAACAAATAAGGGGACACGTTTTTTCTTAAATGATCTACGTATAATATTATTATATGAGATTTTTTAGGACTCCGGATAGATGGTATTTATAACATCTACCATAAATCTATGATAACTAGTTTAAAAATCTACTCATATTAATAACAATGGGATCATATTCATATTCTACTTCTTTATGGAAACGTGCTTAAGATTTGCTATAAATTATTTAGCAAACCAAATACATTACAACATTAATTAAATAATCGTTTTTACTAGTTCCGACTTGGTGGCTATCGACTAATTTATAAGACAATATATTATAAAAATTTTATTTTTATTTAAGATCCACTAACCATAGCAATTAATAATTAACTAATTTATTAGGTTTACGAGACTTCTGTAAAATATGTTTCTATAGTTACTTGTCTCTTTTTAAGTTTGACATTTGAGTTGGATCTCACTTGTCAAGTTTTACGGTGCAAAAAGAAATTATAGCATGCAACTATAGTACAACAATCATTATAAATGTTTAATTCCTTATTTTTATTAAAAAGGATTAACTATGTATAAAGTTTTACTAAAACTAAAAAGCTACATAAATTAGAGGAGTGTCTCATAATTAATTCAAAATGTAACATATTGACTCACTTAATTACAATAAAAAAATATTGATCTAGTATCTAGAAAAAAAGTATGAAATATATTCATAAACTAATAATTCATTGATTTGTCAATTAATTAATATTTGTTTAATTATTATTATTTTTTGGGGTAATTTGGACATATCAATGAGAAAAAAAATAATTTCCACATACCTCGCTAAGATATTGAGTTTTCTCACTTTATTGGGTTTGACTAGGGATAACAATGGGGTGGGGTGAGGTGGGGGTGGGGAGGCCTACCCCGTTCCCATTCCTCATCCCATTCCCCAATAAATTTAGTGGGGTGGGGATGGGGAATCCTCATGTGGGGAATGATTTTGTCTTCCCCACCCCATTCTCCATTTAACTATTTTATAGTAAGTATAAATACATGATTTCAGTAAATTAAAAATTAAAGATTTAAAATAAAATAATCACCATATTATAAAGTACTTCAATTATTTTTAAAAAATCTCTAAAAGTTTGAAACAATAACTTAAAATAATATCAAAACTGAAAAATATTTGAAGAGAGCATCACCTTAAAAAAGAAAAGAAAACATAACAATGTTTTAGAGTTGAAAAATGATTATATTATTAGGTTTTCTTTTATTTATATCCTGTTTATATTACATAAAAATAAAAAATTATTAATTGACATTATAATTGATAAAATAAAAATTATTAAATAAGAATTAAAAATATATTTATATATAATGGGGATTGGAGTGAGGGTGGGGTGGGGAATACAAAATCAAACCTCACTCCGTTAAGAATTTGGGATGGGGTGCCAAACCCGTGGAAAATTTTGTCATCCATAAATTTAACTAAGTTAGATCAACTTCACAGTGAAACACTCATGATGATTTTACGATTATAAAGATAAATATTAAATATATACTTTTTATTATGATCCGACGGTTATCGTCAGTACTCTATAGCATAAAACCAATCCAACTTAGCAACTACATTCAAATTATCGTTGAATCAATTTATTGGCAGTTCGCAACCCTCTCCACTTAACAAATGGATCAGTTGACCGTTGCTTGACCCTTGTCTTGATGTTTTCCCACTACTCCCGATGCTCAACGGTTACGCTGTTGGGTTGGTAAATGGTAATCTCCCTTCAGGCTCATCCCATGCATATAAATATTGTTTCCTTTCACTTAACCCATAATGCTGGCAGAAAATATTGTGCGCATCTGCTCAAATTATAACGTTATTAGAAAATGTCATTATATAATAAAGAATATGATAAGAGACAAGTTAAAAATAAAAAATATAAAATTTATTATATTATAAAACAAAAATATACAATATACTTTTATTGTTGTTAACTTATAAATTATCCCAAAAAAAGGAAAAAAAAAAAACACCTAACTAAATATCATTTAAATAACGGCAGTTAACTTGAGGGATGCTGCTAATTGTTAAAATTAACCCCAATAAGAAGAGGCTTTTGTTGTATTACCACTTTCCCAATCCCGTGTGAAGCCCAACATAACAAGTCGTTTCTATTCTCTCTCATATGAAGAGTAAAGTGACCCTGATGAAATTCACTTTGCTTGCCCTCTAGGTCTATCTAGGCTTTTATCTATTCAAAATTTTCAAATATTTATTATAATATAATCCCTCTCTTTCCTCTTTCTGCATATTATTATTATTATTATTATTATTTCCTTTTTTATTTGCTGGCAGAAAGGATTGGCGATCACAATTCACAAGTTCTTTTCCCTCTTCTCAAGACACCCCACATTTGAAGCAACACAACACGCACAAAATTTTTCTACTAAAGAAAACCAAAGCAAACCCCTTTTAATATATATTTATATGAAAAACGAATACCCACTTCCCTGGGATTTTATAAAATGACCATATAGTCCCTTAAGTCTTTAATAAACAACACTAAGTTTTCTTTCTTTTTTTTAATATCATAATACCACTAGTATATAATGACTAAAAATTGATTTTAAATTTTTTTAATAAAATAAAAATAGTTTAATTTTTATAGTAAACTAATAATATTTTAAATTTTTAATACATAAAATAATTTTTAAAATATAAATTATTATATTAGGTTTAATAATGTATTTGTATTTATTATAAAAATTTTAAATAATCTTTAGACTAAATAGATTTTATAATTAATAAAATATATCTCATGTATTAATAAGAATAAAATTATTTTATACAATATTTTAATACCATGTTTCTATTATTACAAAATTTAGCTTAATGTAATATAAGATTGTAAAGTATTAAAATATTTTTAAAAAATTAAAATTATTTTAAGATGTATATACTGTTACATTTATTTTAATATTATATTTATATTTATTGTAAAATATTGGAGTTAAATTTTTTTAACTAATAGAGTTAAAAAGTATTATAATCAAAAAAAAATCTTGGTATCTCTTATTTAAAATTTGGGATGTAGATGATCACTTCTCAAAATATAAATATTCTTTTTTCCTATTTATATATATTGAAGCCAATAACATAAATGAGGTATTATTAGTTACCTCCCTCAAGATTTAGTTATTTATCTCTTAGATGGGAATAATTACAGAATATGCGAACAGACCCTCAAGTTGACATGTGTTTGAGGCCTTTAACAAAATTTTATAAAATGACTCATTTGTTCTTGAAATTTTGAGCCGAAAATATATTTCTCACTCAAATTATATCATTATTTTGAAGGTAATGTGAATTTCACTCTCGTTCTCTCTCTAATCTTCATGTTCACAATACATTTGAAGCATAATTAAATAGTGCACAAAATAAGTTGGATTGTATGTGAACAAATGTAATTAAATTACTTAAATGATCAGAATTACATATATTTGGACGCACGGTCAACCATTTAGAAGGGGTAAAAGACGACCGTTTCTCAAATCTTCTCATATATTTTATAGATAGCCAAACCTCATGGAAGTTATGCAATAACACCCCTAACATAAACTTATGGGTTTGTTTGATTATTTGGGGGCTGAAGTCTCAAAGTCAAGGCATTCCCATGATTAGAGAGCACAAGAAGAAGAAGAAGAAAAAGTGGCCTACAATAAAATCCAACTTCTAGCCCTAACCGATCTATAATAATCTTGGGGAAGATTAATCATAAAAACAATTGATGATCATTAATCATTCGTTCATTCCCCATGATGTGAGACAAGTTTTTTGCTTTTGGTTTATTGGGGTGACAAGCCATGATTAAAATAATCTATTATTTGTGCACCACATGGGAACGTGGAAGAAAGTTGGTGGATAAGGGCAATTGGGCTGGCTACATGACACGTCCGCCGCCAATTTGAGATCACCCGATCCTTCAGTTTTAGCCACTCCAACAGAATAGAAAAATGACCATCAAAATTAATTTTTGATGCAAATACATGCATTCCTAATTTGGACATATATTATATCTATTATCTATTATCTGACTGACTTTTATTTATATGTTGCTTTGCTCGTTGTGTTCGGTGTTTCCAGTTCTTTTTCTCTTTAATAGCTTATATTGTCACCTTCTAGATGAATCTGAAAACGCTTAATATAATGGGTAGATGCTGTACCCCCGCAAATTATATTGCAACCGAATAAATATTAAAATGTGTTTGAACCGTAAGAACAGACCACATTAACATTAAAAAAAACAAAAAAAAAAGAGGGACCAGTTGACCTTCAAATTCGTGAACCGGGTTTTAATTAGGCAAAGATTAGCCCAGTGGATGCCGTCTTAATAAATTACAAACCAGATTCTATCTGCACCCGCGTATTTCCCGTAGAACACCCTTCAGTTTCTAGAAGTTCAATTACCAGTTTGCGTCGTTGCTATTATTAAATAAATTATCAGCAACAGACCCGTTCATATTTGCAGAAAAAAATTATTTTATTTTATTATTATTATTATTATTATTAAGAAGAAAGAGTCCTTTGTCGTAGGTTTAAGTGGCAGATAGATTGAATACTGTTCCGATGTTTCTTGATTGGCTCATGGTGGCATTACAGCGATAATTTATTTCATTTGTGGGGCTTTAGAATTTCTGCCTTTATCATTGGTGTGCTCTTAGCCCTAAAATCAAAGTTATGATCACTCCACATAGTCGTAATGTACAGGCGACCCGCTGCAGAAGAAGTTCAACAATTGGAAATTTGAGCTTTTATCTGACTTTCTTCAGTGAGATTTGTGCAGCTAGCTTTAGCATAAAAACGACAATGCGTTCCCGTTCCTTCTAAGTCTCATGAAAATAATCTCACTTCTATTTAGCATGCAAATTTCCAAGAAATTACCTAACAGCTTCCTCAAGTTAATCATCCATTAATAGGATTGTGAATCATTTCTTTCCTCCTCGGCGTTGATATGTGATTTTTTTTTTTCTATTTTGACAAAAGAAAAGAATTATTGCCATAATTTAGAAGTAGAATTAATATTTAGGATACAACATCTCGACATTAAAGAAAAGTCGGGCGCTAAGTTACGTGCACGTAACTTGCGTCTCCCTCACGGCTACAGTGTCCGGCCCCACCATGGATACTGTAGCTGTGAGGAGGATATAAGTTACGTGCACGTAACTTAGCCACTTCCTAAAGAAAAATATAAAACCTCATTTGAATCATTGACATTAAAGAAATCAGATGTCGGTTGCCCAAGAAACAGTAATAAGAAGATTAGATGATCGATCAACATATTTCATTAATAATGGTGAGTTTAAACCTTGAATTGAGGGAATTGAGAATTAAACTCGTGTTTACTTACTAAAATAAAGGAATAGAAATCAGGAGACATGATTGAGAGTCTAATACCAAAGGGAGTTGGGAATCATACTTTCCATTTCCAGAACTTCCTAAAATATTCCCACCCCAATTTCATTACTACAACTTTATCCTTTATTTAAATATTAAAAAATATAAAATACAACCAAATAATTGAAAACCACAACAACCCAAAACCTAGAATCTATTTCATCCAGTATTCAAAATTGCTTCAGCACAAATCAGAACGGCAATTGTTGATCTTGTCAAGCAGCTCCATCATAATCACTTCGCTAGTTGTCTCATAGCGTTGACGATGTTTTCCGTTTGTTGATTTGAATATGAAAAATAGATCGAGAAGAAGAAGTAAAGAAGAATAAGAAAAAAAAAAAAGAAAAATACAGAAGAAGAAATGAAGAAGAAGAGGAGAGAATCAGGGGGAGGGGAAGATAAAAGAGAGAATAATAAATAAATAAATAAATGTTGTTGTAGTTGTTAATAATAATTTTTTTGAATAACAAAAATTACAATTATTATAATAAACAATAATAAAAATGATAATAATCATAATTATTATGATTGGCACTGATACACTAAGGACAATTTAATAATTTTTAAAAATACATTATGATACTAAAATAAAATAAATATATTAATGGAAATACAACTTATTTTTATTTTGATTCTTATAATTTAAATAAATAATTTATTCTATTTCTCATTCTGATTTTAATTCATTCCAAATCAATTTCATTTCGATTATGAATTAGTAAATACACCATGAGAATTTTAATTCAGATTGGTGGAGACATGATCCCATGAATGATGAATCTCCTGCTCATTTGCTATCATAGCCACACACAGTCCTCGAACCCGAAATCGCATTTTTCATTTGTCATCATGCTATCAAATTGTAAAATCAAGCCACACACGTAGCAATGGAGGCACAATAGTGACAAATTCACTTTAAGGTGTTTTTACGTCTTAGATCAAAAAATCAAAATTAAACCTATGTTTATTGCCAAAATAAAAAAGAGGAATGGAAATATTTTGTGCGGGCCTCACATCAGATTGGAAATCAAGTATAGGAATTTAACTCCTGAAACTTCCAAAAAGGGTAAAAGCTCATTTAGATGACGTTTATTTTTTAATTTAATGACTTAAAGTAACTTAACTTAATTAATTAAGTTAATTAGAAGTGTTTATTTTTATAACTTAATGAGATTTTTTAGATAATTTTAATTTAATAAAATAAGTCAATTTTTTTAGCTTTTTACTTAATGGAGAATCTGAATTAAGTCAATTACTTGCTAATGTAAAAAATATCCCTATTTTATAATTTATTTTTCATGTCTATCCCAAAACTCACCCATAGACATTTATTCCACATAAAAATATCCTTATTTTTTCTTTCTTATATTATATACGATAAAATTTAAAATTTATGGTATTTTATTTATTAAAATAATTATGTATTAACTTGAATATATTTTTACTTATAAATGTTAAAATATTGTGGTATTTAATATATTATTTATTTGATATTCAAATTTAATAAAGATACAAATGTAAAAGTACATATTTTCAGCTTTTTAAGTTAAAAAAAATAACTTAATACTTATTTTATGAGATTCAAACAAAAAAATAAACATATTATTCAGATTCAGACATTCAGATCTATTCAGAATTTAGATTAATTCAGGTCTATTCAGATTTCAGATAAAAAAACAAACGTCACCTTAGTCTATGTATTTTAATATTAGTGTCAATTTTAATCCTTGTATTTTTTAAAAATGCATCAAAACATCCCTGCTTTTAAAGTATTGAGACCCCTACTGTTACTTTTTATGTCTTTTGGCTTATTTTTACAATATTACCTTTTTATAATAATTTTTTTAGATATTAATAAAAAGAAAATAATTAAATTACCAATTTAACTCTAAAAAAAATTATATTAATTTTTAATTATCAAACTTTGTATGCAAACTACCAAGTGTGTAAATGGTGCTTGCAGATTAATATAAATATATATACTTTTTAGGATTAAATTGGTAATTTAATTGTTTTCTTTTTATTAATGTCCAAACAAAAAAATTATTATAAAAGGGTAGTATTGTAAAAGTAAACAAAAAAAAAGTAACGGTAGGGGTATCAATACTTTAACGACAAAGATGTTTTGAGGCATTTTAAAAAATACAGGAACTAAATAAATAATAATTTTAAAATACATAGACTAAATAAGTTTTTATTCCTTTATGAAATATGCCCAAATTCCATTATTATAAATTTATCCTCTAAATATACAAAAAAAAAAACCAAAAAATAATTAAAAATTATAGCAACCCAAAACCCAGAATCTATTTCATCCAACAATCAAAACTGCTTCAGCACAAATTAGAACAAGAGTCGTCGATCTCGTCGAGCATAATCATAATCATAATCATAATAATCATGATGATGATGATGATGATGATGATGATAATAATAATATTAATAATGACGATAATAAATTAAGGGCATTAAATAAGTTACAAGAATTTATTTCATACATCAATAAAAATATAACTTTTACTCTGATTCCTATATCTGAAATAAATAATTTTGGTTCATTCAAATACCGCACCATTAATGGATCCCACAAGTTGAAGTTGCTTTCCCAATTATCCATTTGTCATTTTCGATCTGGCTGTCCCCAGCAACGCAAACCTAGAGACAATCTGTCACATTCCTAAATTTGTGTTCGGTACCCTTATGAGTGCTGAGGGGCGGATGCTTGTTATGGTGGATTGTGGGCCCCCGTCGTTTAGTCCACTCGATTCAATCCACGTGTCATCTTCAACTTGCGGGATTCTAATTGAGTTTTCCTTTTTTTTTTTTTTTTTTAGTTTCTTTCCAATAGTTTTTTTTTTTTAAGGGAAAGAAATAAGATTTTAGGGGGCTGTTTAACAAATGCATCTTTAAAAAATGTTTTTAGTTTTACAAAATTTGAAAATAATTTGTTCTTTAAAAGAAAACATGGAACTTTTTTTAAGTTTAGATAACCATTAAATATTAACAATTATTTTTATTATTACTTAAATTCAGAGAACGCAAAGCAACCAAAGCAAAACTTGAAAATAATCTTTTAGTGAAATCCCACATCATTTCGATATTTTCAGGCTTTCAGCTACATTTTAAAGCAATGACCTTCTATTCATTAAACAACAGCTTCACTCTTCTTAAAATTAAACCAAGGCTAAATGCGTTCCAGGCTTCGAGGAAAGAAACAGAACTATTTTCACTGTTTTCCATTTAAAACATTATTTTCTGGTAAAAAGAGGATAGAGAATAGTATTTCCATTTTGGAAAAGTTCGTTTTCAAGACATCACCTTCATTTTCAAAGCCATTTATAAAACATAGCAACGAAGCTTGATTAAAGCTTCAGAGAAGAGAAAATTTTCACTGTCTATAACCAAATCAATTTTTTGTTGGATGCGAACCTACAACCAGTCAGTTTATTAACAGCCGACAGCCCTACCACTAAGAGGTACTGAGAAACGCCTACATTCCCTTCTTTGTAGATTTTTTTTTAACAATTTACTTTCAGCAAAGTTAAAACAACTGATCATAGCATTGCGAAAATTATGTCTTTTAGTTTTCGACAGACAGTAGAAAGTCTATAATTTGGGCTCAGCTATGATAGAGGATTCTCCTCCATGATTACAGGAGTTTACCTGTTCAAAGTATTTTGAATGTAAAGATATATTCAGTTGTAACAAACCAATAACATAGGTAGCTGATGCACTCTTTGCTGTATATATTGGTACGTGTAAATGATGAGAAGGCTTAATACTTTCATTGATTTACACGTACCAATATATACAGCAAAGAGTGCAACAACTACCTATATTATTGGTTTGTTACAACTGAATATATCTTTACATTCAAAATACTTTGAACATGTAAACTCTTATAATCATGGAGGAGAATCCTCTATCAAGCTAGAGGTAATTTTCACTGGTCTTCCATCCCCACCGGTCTTCTCCCCCCTTCTTTTCATAGAGTGTCAACTTTGAATTGAACCACTTGCTCCCATTGAAAAATACAATAAAACCCCTATAGACAATGAACAATAATAATGCCAATAATGACAATGATAATCCGAACCATTAGATTATTCATCGTCAATGAATCCAGGGTAATTATCTCTCTTATTATATAACTGATAAAAATTTTATTATTTATTATTATTATTATTATTATAAAGAGAGCTAAAGCTGTCTCACAAGCAACATGGGATATGACCTTTTGTGTATTATATATAAGGGTGTTAATTTAACAAAAGCATTGTTATTTGTTAAGGCGCTGAAAAAGAAAAGACTATAAACTAATCATGTGGGGGTCCAATGATACATGAGCCATGTGATATCATTAGGATGCAGGGGGAAACAATAAATAACTGCTTAAACAGCAAATTCAATGTATATAATAATGCAAGTGATAAATAAATACAACTAGACAATACATTAAGGGATGAATTTATTATCTATTGTTGCAATCACAATGGGCAATTGAAAGAAAACATATTAAGGGATGGATGAGAGTTTTAGAATTGAGAGAAGTAGGCCAACATCCTATTCTTGAGAGCTTCAAATGGGGAATTGAGACAGCATATTGTTGCAATCACAATGGGCAATTGAAAGAAAACATAATAAGGGATGGATGAGAGTTTTAGAATTGAGAGAAGTAGGCCAACATCCTATTCTTGAGAGCTTCAAATGGGGAATTGAGGCAGCATACTTTGTAGAACTCAATGGGGCTAAATATGCAGATGCATATACATTGACAAACTAGCTAGTGAGACTGTTCCTAATTTGCTACCATGAAGAGCACTCAAATGATCTCGTTAATACAATGACAGCTTCTAGAGCTAGAACTGAATTGCAGTTCATATGGTTAGAGCTGCGAATTCAATATGCCAAAAAATAGAAGTTCAGAAACAATTAGGTGTGGATCCCAGGTTTCTAGTCCGAAATGTAATTCATTGACTCTTAGGTTAAAAAGTGAGAAGGCTTCTAGACAAGATAAGAGTTCATGAAGCAAATTAGCCATACAATTCATGGATAAAGAAACTAGTTTTGAAGGTCAAATTCTTCTTTGTTCCACGTCTTGTTTCCTTCATGTCAAGTTACAACAATATTTAGCACCCTAAACATGAAAATGAACAATTTAAGTTGAACCCACAACCATGTCAAGGAACAGAAACAAGAAAGAATGTACTAAACCATGCATGAACAGCTACGAAAATGTTTTGTTTGTTGATTGGACAATAAACCTAAAGCTCATAGACAATTAGCATAAGAGAACACAAACAAGAAAAGTCAAAATAATCATAAACCAAAGCTGTTGTTAGGCACCTTTGCAACCAATATCCCGCTGCTACTCCTTAGCACCTCCAAGCAGTGGCCAAGATAAGCTCTTTCCGCTGCCAGCAGAGAACGAGCGAGGACTGTCTCTTCTCAACATGGAAACCCTTAACTGGAGTCCGTTGCACCAAACAGTCAGCCTGGGACTCAGTGAAGTTACTAAATGTCAATGGAGCAAACCCAGATTGCATAAACAGACTCTTCCAAGGAGGCAATCTCTCAGGAGAACGGTGGCGTCCTAATACAATTTTTTCAATACAAGGATAAACCAAAAACCTCTCAATCTTTTGCAAGGCATCCAAATTCACATTCACAGCATCCAGCGATTCAAGTAGGCATGAGTATGACTGAAGTGCATGAATCATATGGTGAGGAAATGGAACATCTGTTCGATCACAGCCTCTATCCAAAGAAACAACAATCTTGGGTTTAAGTTGCTTTACAAAGCAAAGCACCGAAGGAAAGGTTGCTGGGTAATTACAGAAGGTGCCAATTGGGAGATTCACAGCAGTTGCCTCACTTTCTAATCCCCGAAAAGGAAGCGCCAAAGAAGCAGAATTTAAAGCTTCAAGGCTTAAAATTTCAAGCTCAAACGGCATATTGATTTCACTTGCAAAGTGCTTCAAGTTTTCTCGAGTGAAGCTGAGCTCGAGCTCATCATGTGTGGACGGAGAAGCAAATGCAGTGATTTTAAGCGAAGGAGGACCTTCACTTCTCAAAACAAGCTCCTGCATAAGAGAAGCCCACTGCCCACCATATCCAATATCGAAATCTATAATGTGGATTCTATTGCACCCTTCAAAGGCTTCAAGAAGTGCTTGGTTACAAGTGAAATTAGCAAATTGAAGAATCGGTGAGATTTCGGAGAAAGATTTGTAAGCACTAATCTTGAAAATGATACTATAACCGGGCAAAGCCAAGCTACTATTATTCATATTCATGTGGAGAAGTAACTGTAAGGCCTCCTTGAAATAAAAAGCAGCCCTCTGAAAAGGCTTACCAATTGGTGAGAGCTGGTGATTGAGCCGCGCCAATATCTCTTGCGCGTGTACAGGATTACCTGTTTCGATCAGCTCTGAGGCCTTGAAAATTTGGTCAGTTATTGCCTGCTGAAGCTGCTGATTTGCCAATTCATCGTTTACCAACTTCTGCTTCGTTGCTGTTGTTGTCACGCCCATTGTTTCCCTTTGTTGTTGAAGCATTTGAAGCGGCTGTCGTCGAAGAAATAGCTCTTGCTGCCCCGAATCTGAAAATGGGACCTTTTGATTGGGCCCAAGATTAAGACGTTTCGGTGGGGGCGGTGCTGGTGGTAAAAGTTGATGCACTTGCATTTGAGCATATGAAATTGGCAAGAATAAAGCTGGATTTTGAGTATACTGAGCTTGATTCTGATTAATTACCAGCTGAGAATTCAGTATCTGTGGCTTCTCATCCAGAGCTTCAACCGGCTGCTGTTGAAAAACACTAGGAGGAGGCAAAAGATTTGCAGCAGCTACTGTTGAAAAAATGTGACTCTGGTTTGAAACAGAACCAAGCCTTGCATTGTTGCCAACAAAATCAGGGTCAATATTACTGCCGAGCAAGGAGTTGGTACAAGTAAAAGACGTCTCAAAGCCAAAGTTAGCCTGGTCCACTACACCAAAACCTGCATTAAATTCCATATCTTGAGGCAGAATCTTGTTTATTCCGAGAGATGGGTCATCAATATCACCCATAATGAGCCTTAAAATGGAATGTTCTTGATTAGGTGAACCAGACAACACACTCTCCCAATCTTCCATTCCCAAGCCTCCACATTTTTCAGCCGTGTTGATTTCTACCGATGGAGGGTTGCTAGAGACATTAGCTGCGGCCACGCCGGTGGTGTCGGTGGTGGAAGAGCCGCCACCACCGCCGCCCACCAGAGAGGAAGACAGTGTTGAGGATGACGCGGGTGTGCTGGGACTTGTTCGGTTATCAAGCACTGATGTGGGCTCTGTAGTACTTCCTCCCCTGTTGGGGTTGTTAAGCAGCCAGTTTTGCTTTGGCTTTAGCTGTTGCCGCAACAACAGTACTGAATCTGAAGGCGAAGAAGAGAAATCTAACGCCCCCTTCCCTTGAAAATCCTCAAAGGCGAGGGGCATGGCCCTTGTGTATCTAATAAACTCCCAACTACAAAATTACACACAAAATCACTCCACTCTCGCTCCAGTTTCCGAAACTTTAGAAAGCTAAAAAAGAAGAGAGATTAATGAGTTAGTTTGTTTGTATACTAGCAAACAAGACACAAAGCAACAGAAATCAAATCAGAGTTCGTAAAAATTACATGCACGAAGCCACGGCTCAAGCTTCTTTGACTCCTTTGCTGGCCCAGTAACTCAACGACCCAGCAGAACAACAGACATCGTTTGGTTTGATAAGCTTTTTTATCTCCTGCTGTTGGTGGTGCATGAACAAGTTTTGTTCTTTGGCTTGGTTCCTCTTTGTTTCTCTTCCCCTCTTCTTCCTTTCTTTCTTTGATCTCTGTACATATGGATGCGTGCTACTCATAAAAGTGGTAAAGTGCGCTTCGTTCTCTCTCTCTCTCTCTCTCTCTCTTTTCTTTTTTTATTTATATATATATATATATATATATATTTTTTTTTTTTTTTATGTGGCTTTTGTCTGTTGACGTAATTATCTCTGCTAGGGTTTCTGTCACGCTTACCATTCCCACCGGCAATATTTAGCGCGTATATAAATTATATTAATTAGAAAAAATTACCAATAAAATTTCAACGTAAAATTCAATCCTTTCAAATACACACACATATAATTTATTGATAGAAAATGATATGGCAAGCATTAGTTCATGACTATTTATGAATAATATTAAAAATTAATATTATGAATTGATCAAATAATATTATGTGACAATATTTTTTATTTGGTTATACATAATATCTCACAAAATTTATTTGTTGTGGAATTTATGCTATTTATCTCAATAAATTTATTGGATGTGGGGTTATTTGTTTAAATTTTTAAAAATAATGTGAATTTTTTGTTAATAAATTTTCGCTTTTATTGTTAGTTACATATTTGTGTGTGTGTGTGTTTTTTTTTTTTTTTTTTTTTGCATTTGAAAAGAGGTCCGGAACCTATTTGGTTAAAACGGACGGGTTATGTTGTTATTTCAGAAAACGTAAAGGGAGCCATACGTTGCTATCCCCACTATTAATCTTTCCCTCAAAGTTTTGGATTGCACCATTGGTGGTGTGCTGTGCACGCTCCACTGAAGAGCGTGCTGAATGCTCTTCGGTCTATACTTACTTTTACAGAGATCAATGATGCAGAGAAAAGGTTAACTGGCTCAGATTAATATTTTTTGTAATTTACCTGCATCCCGAAAGTACCCTTGCTTCACTAGCTCAAGAGTCAAGTCTGGTCAAACTTTTGGTGAAATACTCGGGCGTTATAAGTAATTACATTGAAACATCTTCTGATCGTCTGGGGGCCGAGTTTTCGAAACTGAATCTGACGGCTGTGATAGTTTCAAAAAACTAAAAAAGAAAAAGGAAATCATACGGTTATGATATTTTTCTTGGACATACGTGTGTGGCTGTCATCGATTTTTTTTTTTTTTTGGCCTTTTGTTTTTTTATCGGCAATCTATAATTTCTCCAGAATTTGTATGTGTTAGTTAAAAATAAAAAATCAAAATCGAGGGAGATTCGAGCTCGCAATTTCGTATATGAGAGTCAACGATATTTCACTAATTAAACATGTTCATGCATATACTCGAAAACATAGGAACTTCAATGGATTTTTTTTCTTAATACATATTCGAAGGATACTGAACAAAATACGGCTGATTTATATATATATATATATATATATATAGAGAGAGAGAGAGAGAGAGAGAGAGAGAGAGGTATGTTCTCCAAATTAGAAATAGTAAAACGGCGCCGGTGGCCGCACCCATCATTAAATTATGGGTTGTGTGAAAGCTATATAACAAAGTACTTTGGTGGGGTTTTCTTTCTTTCACTAGACACTAGCAAAGAATTCAGCAACTGTTATTTGCATGGCAGATTCATGTAATCCTTTAGCAAACATAGCCGTGGAAAAGCATGATACTTCAGGGCTTTGGATTAATATCTAACTATGCCCTTTCAAAAAGGAAAAAAAAAATCTGATTTAAAATAAGCAGTCTGACTCTTCCGAATAGAGTTGCATTTTTTTTAATCTTTGTTTCCAACATTTTCTTTTAAGGTTGCTTTCGTTTCTTTTCTCTAATTTTCTATTATTGCAACTCTTGAAGGCAGAGTATGGGCTTGGCTTAGTCTAAATTTGTTAAGGTGGTAATCTTTCTTTTCTTTATTGTTTCTCCTCGAACAAACCTAACATCTTTGCTGCAAAATGAAGAGAAAATGGAAATGTGATCAAAACAGAAACAAATGTAACAAGGGGATGAATGGAAAACAGACAAGTGGGTGGATTGAATTTCAGTCTATGGAAGATTGAAATTTTTGGGTTATTAATTGAAAATAAAAGATTTGGGGACAGGCTTAGGTTTGCTATAAGTTGTTTAGGAAACCATGATTTGGACATGTCAGTGAGGAAAAAAGGCTTTTGTTTATCCACCATCTACCCTCCTAGTCCCATGTGAAGCCTAACACAACAAGTTTCTATTTCTCTCTCGTATGATGTGTAAAGTGACCCAAATCAAAAACTTACTGACTCACTTTGCCATTCAAAATTTTCAAAGTTTGCTTGCATCCCTCCCTCTTTCCTCTTTCCTCTTTCCTCCTTATGGTTTTTATTTTTAATTTTTTGAGGTGATGACATGTCACTTTCTCTGATTCTCCCCCATCTCAACTTCACAAATAAATAAATAAATAAATATATAAAATCTCAATCTCAACTCCCCCGGCTCAACCTACCTCCGCACCACAAGCATAACCATGCACAAACAAAACATTGCCAGCTTAATAAAACCAGATCAAAGCAATAAGGACTAGTCTTTTTTTTTTTCCCCAACCTCTACAAATCAAGAAATTTATTAATAGAAAGATAAACACTTAACCAACGGGATATAATTAGCCTTAGATGACTAAAAAATTAATATAATGAATTAAAATATTACCAAAAAAATACTACCGAGATAACTAATGAAGATAGTAATAAGAAAATCCATTAATATCATTACACGGCATGAGATTTAATATCTGGTTCCTAAGTCATCATATTTCTAAAGGAACCATTACTCCTATTGAGCGATCACTCGCTTTTGCTGATAAATTTCCCGATAAAATTTTGGATAAAACCCAATTACAAAGATTCTTAGGCAGTTTAAATTATATTCTTGATTTTTGTCCAAATATCAGTAAGTTATCTAAACCTTTGCATGATAGGCTAAAAAAGAAACCTGCTGCATGGACTGATGAGCATACAAAAACTGTTAGATTAATAAAGAATTCTGTAAAAAATAAAAAATTAACAACTGATTATTTTATTTGAATTAGTGTTGTACTCTCTTTTGTTTTATGCAGCAAGAGAATGGAATAGAATAAAATTATATTTTACTATTATAATAATAACAAAATAAAAGATTAGCTATTGATTATTTTAGTTAAGTTAGTTCAAAAAGTAATTAATTAAATATTTATATAATAATTGAAAATTTAATGTTAAATATTTAAATAATTTGTCACCCATAAATATATATATATATATATATATATATATATATATATATATGAGATCTTAAAGTGTGAGAAAAATTCAAGAAACTTTAAACTGTGAGATTTTAAAGATTTAAAATTTAAAACACTTAACCTACATAGTTTATGTATTTTTTCATACTTTTTCACACTTTAAAATTTCATATATATATATATATATATATATATATATATACACGAAAACATATAATTATTAAAGTTAAGATTCTTTTTATTTAATTTATAAAAACCTATCTCTTAAAAAAATAGTTTAAAATTTGACTTCTGAGTGTTTCTAATATGAATGATATTATTTAAATATTTTAATGACTCTATCTTGTATTAGCTTCTAATCCTAATCTATTACGTAAAAGTTTTTCCGGCTTTCGTTTTTAGATTAACAAAATAATCTATAATCAAGCAGCGGTCCCCATGGATCACCGCAGAAGGAAATTGACAAGTAAGGGCAAGTGGGCCGGGTACGTGCGGGCTGGGCGGTGATGCACCGGCCGCCAATATGAGATCGCGGATCCTTCAGTCGCAGCAGCGATAGGCGATTCCATTCCAATCACCCGTGAAAATCAAATAAATATATTCACATCAAAATTCAAAAATTGAATTGATGCATGCATCCGTCGTCGTATAATGTATTTGACTTGTATTCATTTTTTTTCGTTATGTCTTCGGTCGTTCTTCCGTGTTTCTGGATTATTTTTTATTCTTTTGTTTTGTCAGCTTGTCGTTGAAACTGAAATGTCGAATCTAGTGCATGAACTTAATTGGATTTGTAGCTTCATAAATTATTGTTGTAAGGAAGCTGTAACCGAATGCACGTTAAGCTTAATTTAGAGCTGTGCCCCTGCCGCCCCACTAAAAGTCATTTTCAAACCCCTCTTCTAATTATGTCCCCATCAATTAATATTAAGAATAAATTATTTCTATTCTTACGTACTCCAATTCCATAGATTTTTTTTTTTTACCTAATTTAATCATGTTGTTGTTTCTTTGTTTATTTCTCATCACATCATAACATGGGAAGAGATATATAATGGCCCATAATATTCAGTGTTCCATATTTCTTCCCTCTTTTATATATAAATATTTTATATCTAATATTTTTTAATATTTAGATTCAAGATTTTGTGTTTTGTTTCTCTCTTACTCTTTACAATAAAACTGTAATTGATCAATCAAAGAAATTTTTTTCAGGAACCAAAGCACATTCAAAGAATATATAAACCCCTATAATTTATAGACATTTTGAAAGTATCTCCAAGTGCAAAAATAAAATCTTTATTTATTGCAAAATTATTTAATCTTTTACAATGAAGGAAGAAGAAAAGTATGGGCTGGTTAAATATCTTAACTCTTTCAATTTTGAGCTTGAGAGACAGCAATTAGCCCAAAAAGTGGCTTCTATTTGCACCTCGAAATTTAAATCCTGAAGAACCCAATTGGTTTCGTGGTAGCACAGACACAGTGAAGCAATAATGGGTTAGGCCCATCTCATGAAAATTTTACCCACGATGGGCTGGATCTGCGTAACAGCTTATACGTAGTCATTTTCAGCTAAGATCACATTGATATCACCTGTGCGGTAGTAAGAGCATCTCTAATAATCTTTATAAATTTTATTATTTAAATACTTATTTATTTATTTATGTGTTAAATAAAAAGATAAAAAAATATAATTTTTTTAAAAGACTTTTTAAATAAAAATAAATTAATATTATTTTAATTAAATAATTATTTTTTTAAAAAAAAAAAGTAAATAACAATTAAAATACTTATCTTTTTTTCTTTAATGAAAAGTAATAAAATATAATTTGAAGAGAGAGAAATTAACTCTTCAAATTTAAAGAAAGAGAATCAATTCTTATTTGAATAATTTTAATTGGAGCGTCTTTTAAAATTTTAAATATTAATATAATTAATTAAATAAATAATAAAATTTTATTTAAAATTTTTTTTGGTGATGTTCGGGTAAATAGTTGCACATTACAGCGTACACGGTGTATTACATGTTATGATTTCAATATTAGGTTGTGGGGGTGTAGATAACATAATTATGACATGTGGCACACACTTAATTAAATTTATGTATTATTTTTCACGTACACATTTACTTACATAAAATGATATTAATGACGTGGCAGAGTTTATTTGGTCAATGTACTTGTGCACCAGGCAAGCCAGAGAAGTAAAATTTTACTAATGTTATTCATTGAATTGCCACAGAAGCAAAACTTAACAAAAACACTACAACTTAGAAGATTCGATAATTAACTTGCTGCTTACGTAACAGTCAATGAATTAAAAACCTCGAGCAGTACAATCATTGACACGTCAGGTGAACCAAATTTAAAAGAAAATTACGGGTTAATCCAATCTTCTTTAATCAGCAACTGCACGACGACAATAGCTTCATTGTATATTATAGTCGTATGTCAGTGCTTTCAACTTATTCTCATCTCCTTAATTTTATGTTAGAATTGAAATTTCTCTTTCACTTTTTTCAAATTTAGTTTTTCGCTTCCTTTTTTCCCTGTTGGTAATTGACTGATTTTCATTACCCTTCTTTACCCTTTCGATTTTGATACCATTGTTCGTTTAATTGAATTATTTTTTTATTCTTTTTTTTTTAAAAAAAAACTTCGCTGTCGTTGATGTTAGGGTTTTGTTCTCGTTCTGCAGGATAATTAACGACAATGAGTAAAAGCAGCTTCAAGATTGAGCATGAATTCGGTGCCTTTTTTTTTTTTTTTAATTTGCCCACCTGTTTTAATGAGAGCCCGATTAAAAATTTAAAATATCTCAATTGTTGTATTTGCAGAAAAAAGGCGTGCCGAGGCCGAAAGAATTAGGGAGAAATACCCAGATAGAATTCCGGTGAGAATTCAACTTTATCTTTTTAATTTTATCAAGTCTTACTCGTTATTTTGATGTGATGTTATGATCATAATTTTGTTTTTGCTGTTTGATGGTATTTAGTACTCTTCCTTCGTAGGTTTAAGTGGTAGACTGAATAATGCACTAACTTTGCTTAAGGTGCATGTTAGTTGCATTTGTGACTTGCTGAATTTCTTTTAGCATCTGATCTTATGACTAACATTGTTGGGTATGGTGTGATTACCTTTGCTATAATACAAGATTAAAGTTATGCTCGATTGATAGGAATTTCTCCTAGTGATGTTTATATTGTTGACGGTGGATATGTATTTGTTTTTGGCTTAATATCTGAAATCACTGGAGGAAAAATGCCGGGCATCTGCCAGATGTTTGTTGCTTTAGAATATCTGAAATCAGCAGCCAGTCTGTTAGTCATTTTCTTGTTTCAACTGTGCTTGGGCCCCCCTAGTATGTTGTGTGTATTGGTCCAGGTAGATCATTCTACTGCTAGGTCCATGGGAATGCGTTCATATAATCATACCTCCTGTTTGAAGAAAGTGAATTTGCTAGGTATACTGCGCTGCTATTTGGTAACTTCACAGTCTTCTGCTTGGATTTAGAAAGAGACCATAGAAAGGAGAGATGCTATTTAAAATAGTTAAGGCAGATATTCATATTTGTGAGATTTTCTTTTGCTTGTAATTTCTACGCAGCGGGTTTTGCTTGGGTGGTGAATGTAGTTTAGTGTAGAATATTTGGAAATAGCCTAACAGAAGAATGGGTTTCATTTGGTCTTCATCCTTTGGATTGGATCCCAAAATAATATTTCTTTGCTAACAAAATTAGCTATTTGTTGTATGCTATTGTGACAAAAGTATTTGCTTATTAGTTTGTGTCAATCTTTGATCGCTCATGTAGTGATTGGTCAGCGCTTTCTACTCCTTGCCTGTCTTCTACACGAGCTTCATCCTCTTTATGCATGATACAATTGTGCCACTTTATTTCATAGGCAGTATCAAATGTTAAATTTTTATGATATCCCAATCTTACTTGTATCGATCTTTGCTTCTGTGCTTTATATAGGTGATAGTGGAAAAGGCTGAGAGAAGTGATATTCCTACAATTGACAAGAAAAAGTAAGTACCCATTTTTGGCTGCAAAAGGATGTATCTGCGATACCCTGACAGAGATCTAGTGATAAATTTATTGTTAATTTTGTAGTTGTCATTATGATTCTGATGATCATCAATGTATTCTCCTTTGTTTGCTTAGAGCTGTCTGTGATCTAGTCCTTATACGCCAGTTGCCTTTTCTTGTCATGTACTCCAAATTAAGTGGTTATTCATTTTGAGGCCAAGAAATTTTGGATGGAGATTGCCACTATGGGCATTCCATTTTTTCTGTTTATATGCATGAACCGTCATAAGATTTGTATACTGACATGGTTACAATGTTGCAGATATTTAGTCCCCGCTGACTTAACAGTGGGTCAGTTCGTCTATGTGATACGGAAGAGAATTAAACTGAGTGCAGAAAAGGCAATCTTTATATTTGTGGACAATGTTCTCCCACCTACAGGTATTGCATCGAAAGGATCCATGCTCTTCCATTCCCTGCTCTCCTGGTCTTCTCCCCGTTAATTTGTCCTGCTTTCCAAAATTTTGGAAAAATGGTGTTAGAAAAAGAAATTTGCAGCTTTAGATGTATAAAGGTATTTAAAGTACTTTTATTTTGCAGGCGCAATAATGTCTACCATATATGATGAAAAGAAGGATGAAGATGGGTTTCTCTATGTTACTTACAGTGGTGAAAACACATTTGGATAGCATAATCTGCCACTACCCTTTTTCCTCTACCTAAGTTTGGTTTGTTAATCTACTCATCTTGAATTTATTGTTTCTGCTTTCTGGCTTTGTGCCGGTCATAATCCGGCTTCTTAATTTACATGTACTTTTGTATATAGCCGGTTCAAACTATGTGGTATCAGACTGATGATTGCGAATAATTTAAATTCGATGGAAGTGTGGTATCAATCCCTTAATGCTGGCTTCCCTTTTTGTGGAATTCGCTATCATCATAAACCTTGCTCGAGAAGGGAAGAGAGAGTATAAAATCTTAAAATACGAAAAAATGAACTATTTTCCCTTTCCCTTTTCTAAAGAATGCTTTGCAGTTCAACGAGGAATTTTTCTAGCAATTTGAAGAACAGTATGGTTTTATTTGGTGTTGAAGTGCTATAATTAAAAATAAATAAATAAATATATATTTTAAATAATAATTTTTTTTCTTATAATTATTAATTTAAATGAATTTATTTTTAAATTATAATAATTAATATTTATTAAATATTTTAATATTACTGTTTAGGATCAGACTACGGTGCAACTGCATCTAACCGTTGGATGCATTTAGATTGGTGGAGTCCACTGAAATTCAACGACTGGATGTAACTGTGACATAGTACTACAGTTGCACGTAAGGTTTCCGCTACTGTTTAACCTCAATTCTAATAGATAAAAAATCAACTCAGCAGCAGGACTAGAGCGGAGTACGGAATCAGAAGAGTTATACCAAAAATTAAAAAGAGTCATGCTAAGTGTAAAATTAAAATCAAAATTAAATTTTACAAATTCATAGCAGCGGACAAATGTAATTAGTCAGAAGTCAGAAGCATCATGAATCATGGAGATTTCTTTCAGAAAATAAAACCATAACATGACATGATGTGCGGCCGGATTGAGTTATTATACAATTGAATTTCCGTGGGGACAACGGGGCCGAGTCGACCAAGACTGTTGGACTTTAACAAGACACACCCAGTCGAGCCGATTGTCAAACTACCCAAAGCCCGAATCCCCAATCGCCTGGGTCGCCGAGCCTGTCGCGCCGTCGCTCTCAACCACCAGCCCGCGAATACTTACAATCGAATGTACATACATTTCAAAAACAGAGTAAAAAGGAGATACAATCGCGGGCACCCTCAATTAATTCATTGCGATGCAATCAAATCTCACTCGTTAGTTAGTTAAGGGGTAATTTTTAAAAATTTCTCCTGAGATTTGAGCTTATTGTAAGTAGATGGTGAGAATTTATTTATTTGTAAAAAATCTCATACTGTTAGTTGACTGTGTAAAGATAATATTACCCTTAACAACAGTTTGTAGACGAATTAACTAAAAAAAACTAAAATTATTGACTATTTTATCCTCTTTAAATTTTTGATATTTTCTTAAAGTTGCTACAAAAAAGATAAAATTAAAAACTTGAAAAATCTTTTTTAAGTTATTGATATTTTTTAAAGTTTCTACAAGAAAGATAAAATTAAAAACTTGAAAATGAAATAGTTATAATCTTTACTTATGATATTATAAATTTTTGGAATTGACAAGGATAAAATTGTCAAAAAATAGTGATTGTATTTTTCGCGCCAATAATTTTATTTTATTTTTAGTTATGTCAGTTTACAAACTATTATTAAGGGTAATATTATTTTTGCACAGTCAACTACCGGTTAATGTTAAAAGTAAATAACAATAAGAAATTTTTTACAAATAAACAGATTCTCGCCATCTTATTGTAATAAGCCCAAATCTCAGGGGAGGATTTTAAAAATTACCCGTTAATTAAGGGGAGAAAGTGTTGTCGGGTTTGAATGTGGACCGGGACCGCCGTTAGTGAAGAGGACCAAAGACATCCGGTGTCCAAGTTGGGAGGATTGTCCAAGTATCGTTAGTTAACTATGACCGCCGTTAGTGCAACTCCACGTAGTGAATGTATCACATGGGTGTCCGCCGCGTGTCAATTATGGCGGTATTGACGGTTCAGTCACTCCTCTAGTGTTTCGCGCAAGATTAAGAAACAAGGGATTCTGATCCATGCAACCTTGTCCCCTCAGTCCTCTATGTAGACCCCATGGCGTGTGCTCGACTGTTTATGTGGTCCCACCCACCCGCCCACGCCATGTACTATCACATGACATCGATCCATTGCATACGAATGTTACGTGTTGTATGGAATTGTCCTTTCCATTTCTCGAAATTTTCTTGGTATAAAACTTGGAACTAACATCACGAACCTACCAACTTAATTCTAATCAAAATGCCCATTTGCATGAGCAAGCTACGAACAAAGATCATCGATTTTTTTCACTAATTTGGTGAAAATTAATATCTTTCATTTCTTATCTTTAACCCAAAAAAAGAGGATTTGATGAATCATCTTGTTTATATACATATTATTTGATAAATATAAGTATATAATTCGCTTGTCTAATCTATTATTATTAACTCTTTAGATTTCATATCTAATATGTTACGATCAATAGACAGAGAAAATTGATAGATTATAAATTAAGTTATGTATACATATGGCGAGAAGCGATTTCACGAAATTATATATATTGCATCTTGTATGCATCCAAGCTGGGGAGACAAAATATATTGTTGAGGAAGATGCTGATCATGAGCAAAAGCTCACAATGCAACTTTCTAAAAACGTACTCTTAACTAGCTAGTAAATATTTACGTAACCTATCCTGAATTTTCGGAACTCAACTGGAATTAACAAAGAACAGAAGAGGTCAGAATATTTTAAAGTGAACGCAAAGATCAAGTTTTCAGTTGCCCGTGGGACAATGAGCACATACAGGTCATAATTAAAATTACTTTAGAGGATGTTTGGTGTTTTCTTCCTAGACCTAAAAAGGCTTCCACTTTTCGCAACAAGTACATATAAAGATCATAGAATAATTCAGAGTGTATAAGATTTTCTAGGGAAAAAGGCGGGCTAGGGCAAGGAACAAGGAGGACACAAAACTATGTAAAAGGTCTAAAATCTAACAATATATATAAAATCTAGGTAGTTCTTGATAACTACAATTAGGGGCGTTTATTTAATATATTTGTAATTTTAATTTTAATATACTATATGATCATTCTTCCTTTTTCATTCTTTATTTTATTATTTATTACAAAAGGAAAAATCTCTACTTATTTCGAGTCTGTGTGAATGTTCGCTCTCTCTTTTTCTCTCTTTCTCTGTTTCTCTCGATATATCTACAAAGAAGGGTTTACGTTGCTTCTCTTTCCATGGTGAGGGGTCTCTTTTAATTTTCTTGGGACCCAATTGATTGAAAAGTGAAAGAGAAGCGACAAAAGGGAAGGCCAGCCATATCTTCAACTTCCTTTCATACTTGATACTTCTTCTCCTCACCCATACATACTCATGTTCTTCAATAGAACCACTTGAAACCTACATTTAATGTTCTTACTACAAATATCAAGTCAGTAGCTTCATTTTCACTAATACTCTCCAACTGAATAACTTCTCTTAGCTAACTCATCATCCTTCGAATTCACATTGTTAGTAGATTCATCTCTTGATTATTATGTCGATCTCGTGTTATCTTCTTTTCTTCTGTTTAAGCCTCTCTTTATTACACGCATGCCATGCGCGGCCTCTCGACGCCAATATTGATGATAAGAAGCTTGAAAAGAAATTTCGCATTTCTAACCATAAGGTTAGTCAATATGTAAATCGGATATTTGTTTGTTATAAATCATCAATAATATGATTACTAGGTATCTTCTTCTTCTTCTTCTTAAAATTTTCTTGTTTTATTGCAGAACGAGGAGACCAGTGTCGACAAGGTACCAGTTTTGCCAAAGACTAATAAGTCTTCTACATTGTCAAATGAGCTTGGAGGAACAAGAGGAGACGGCGTTAGAGAGACTAGTTACTTGGGTGATAATAATGCTCAGAAGGGCCTGAAAGACGCGAAAACTAATCAGAAGATATCAGAAGATGATGAAGCTGAAACTACTTCAGGCAGTGCTCTTAAAACTGACGACTCTCTAGTTTCAGTTTCATGGCGTTTGCCTCGCAATAAACGTGGAGGAAAACATCCTGGTTTCAACTCAGATTACTCACCACCAAAGACACATCCTCCTTCTCACAACTGAAAAACAAGAACTAGCTAGTTATTAATTTGTTTTCGCTCTTTTTATTATAATCCCTATACTCTTATTCTCATCTTTCCTTCTAGAGTACGTATTCGAGGCGTGTATCTATATCTATATATTTTGAATCTTATCATCTATGCTGTTAATTCTGCAGCAGATTAATTTTTAGCTATCCTAGCTAGGGCATTGCATTTGCCCTCCAAAAAGGCAGGCATAACGCGCTTTGTTTGTCATGACCACATAACACAAGATAGTTATTATATATATAATGTTTCATGTGATTTTGCAGACTCAAGGCAACTCTATACGAGTCGTCACATATAGGGAAATGAAATGCTAATTGCACGAGAGGACATATATCAGGGACTCATCTTTGTTATTGATGATATATAGATAGGGAATCATAAATTGTATAGCAACTTCATTCATGATGGGTTCCTATCAGCTTACCCCAAATTTGGTAAGCTCTTTGATTAGGTTTAATTCGGTGGAGTAGTTGGCATTCACCGTGTAGGAAATAGTGTTGATCATGGTTATCAAATTCATGCTAACCAGCTAGCTAGCCAAAAACATGCAGAAGAAAAAGTTCATTAAAAATCGCCTGCAAATTAATTCTCTTAGTTCATTTCCATGTCCTTAGAAATTGCTAGAGTATAAGAGGGATGGCATCCATGTAACGCAAGCAATGCATGTGCATGTTCATTAGGAACGGGTACGTGAGATGAAGCTTACCAAAAAATTGCTGTATATAATAAAAGCATAATTTTGTTGATTTGTTGTTACTATTCTCCCATCCAAATGAATAGTACTGTCTGCATGTGAAATTAAAAATATAACGATGATCTCAAGTCAAGTGTTATTGTGGTCGTAACTGAAAGAAACCTCCAATTGATCATGGGCAGCCGCTGCATGTGAGATATGGTGGTTGGTTCTTCTTAAATGAGGACGGCATAGTTATATATCAGCTCCCAATCTTTACTGTTGATGAATATAATATTTTGTTCAATTTCTATTCATCCTGAGAATATTTAACAAATTTTTTTTTTTTTAATCCAAAGTCTTTATATCCATGGCAGTATGAGGCTAGACGCCCATCAGATGAATGTATAGAGGTTTTTTAATTAATAGGTCAAAGGTTGGTGAGAGAGCAAGTAACTAGACCGTTTCTATATTTTCGATTTGACTTTTAAATTATATGTAGGATAAGTTACAGCTTACGCAATTTACAGCCCAGCCATTTTGTGCAAATATGGGTAACAAGAGTGGAGTCAATACCTTCTAAATAACTGGACTGCAAGTTACTCATGCTGTAACGTAGGAAAAGTCTTATATGTATTGTGATTTTAAGGTCTCCGACAATGTTATTATAGATGCTAAGATCCAAACGGTGTAGTTTCTTTTGATAAAATTATGAGATCAATGTATGAACGAGTTTAAAAGGGTGCTGGGGACAATTATCGGGACCTAACGAGAGACATTAGAAGCATCGATTTCAAGGGTGTCTCCAAAATAAAATAAAATACTTGTATAATTCAACTGGAATTTATAATCCCAATAAGTAATTAACTTGATAAAATTATAATATTTTTTACTTTTACGATGACGAACATCCCAGATTTGAAATCCTTAACGAAGGCAACGATTCCATGAACGAGGCTTTTCCCAATGTGAATCTGAATCGATCTAAAATAATGAATTTTAATCCTGCTAGTTCCCACCAGACAGCCATGTCATGTATGTTCCTCTGGGATTTTACCCCGCTTCAATCGAGTCAAATTTCTCAAGTTAGGGTCAATATTTTGACTCAAACAGAAGAAATAATTATTTCAAAGCTTGAGGCTAGATAGTAACACCTGAGATCACATGATGTTAGCCTACTTTTTTTTTTGGATTTATTTCTTTACAAATGAACCTATCAAGCGATGCGAATTTATGTACGGGCAATTCGTCTTATTCTTCATTAAGATTAATATTTATTAGGTTTTCTATTTTTTTAATTAACAAAATTGACTAAATTTGATTAGGCAAGCCTAACTATTTTCTTATTTTAAAGTTTATATGATTTTTTAAGTCATTTTATCCGGCAACTGTTGATGTAAATTTATGCCTTTTTTTTTTCTCTTACCTTCAAATTGGGTGTCTTGACCTTTATATATGCATCTTAGAATTCCACTCCCCACTCCAAAAAAAAAGTGGGCCGTATGGAGTGTGATTCTCATTCCTCTCTTAAAATTAGTAAGTAAACACTAGAGTGAAAAGAATCCAGACTACCACTCCCACCCCAGAAAGTAAATACTGCATTAAGTCATTTTTTTTATAAAAAGTGGATTTAAGTAATTATTTATAAGAATTGACCTAAGTCATTTTTTTATAAATATAGGACTTATGTCGTTTTTTGTTAAGAATGGATCTACGTCATTTTTTTTTGTAAGAATGAACTTAAGTCATTTTTTGTAAGTATATAACATAAATCATTTTTTTGTAAAGAGTGGACCTAAGTCGTTCTTTGTAAAGAATAGAATAAGATCGTTTTTTGTAAAGAATTGACCTAGATGTTTCTTTAATAAATTATGCTTTTGGTTTTTTGTTGTATTTTACATTTAAACACTTTACTTCGAATTCTAAATAGTTAGGCTATTCTTATTAAGAGTGAGACTAAGTTATTTCACGTAAAATATTCTTATTAGGCCAACATTTTTCATGAGTTTGGACCGTTTATAATCTGGTCTAACATCTTGTATCATTTGAATTTGAATCCCCAAAAGATAGTGACTAAAAGATTGATTTTAGTCTTTCTCACCATTAAATTAAGAGTAATAGATATCACTTTTTTGAAAAAAAAAATTTAATAAATTAAAATTAAGTTCTGAAACAATATTATAATATTAGATATCATATTTTTTTCCTTTTTGGTTTGCCTCAACAGCCTTGGTGTAGTCAGATTTGGAAATTATCTATTATGCTTTGGCGTCTTGTACAGAACAAGTTGCCTACAGATTATGTGCTAAAGCGACGTAGGTATCTGTACTGTTTCTGGTTGTCCTTTCATGTGATTCTCTCAGGTTCTCTTTTGCAAGGAGGCTTCGGAGTTGGTTATTAGATAAATTCACTATTTCACGTCCTCACATTGATTCGGTTGGAATTCTGTTGTGAATCAACCCTTTAGCCCACTATTATTCAATATTTGGATTGCTTCCGCGTGCTTTCTTTTCTACTCCATTTGGAAGTGTAAAAATTCATAAAGTTCAAACAGATTGCATGGACCACATTCGCTACTTTGCATCTTTGATTGAGATACGTTGAACAGTTTAGGCACTCCTCTTTCTCTTAGTTGGTTGGATTAAAGTGAATTCTCTGATGGGGTGTCTCAAGGCAACCGAGGGCTTTCAGCTTGTGCGATGGGATTTATATAGACAATCCAGGATCTTTTCGAGGTGACCAATACTTCTTCCTATGCTGAAATTATGGCAGCTGTTAAATCCTGCTAGTGAACTTGCTTGCGCAAAAGATTGGCGGCATGTTTGGTCGGAGTGCGATTCTATGCTTGCGGTGTATTTTATTTAATTTTCCAATGCTTCCTTGGTGCTTACGGGATCGATGGTTGAATTGTTGTTTGCTAATAAAAATCTATGAATTTTCGAATTTCTCCATACTTTTCAGGAGTCAAACGGTATTGCTGACATTATATCTTATTCGGGATTACAATATATATAGATTTCCAAGTTACAGATTGTAACCGCAGGGCTAGTACGCGCCGATTAGCGCTAACGCATTTTTAAAAGCAAGACAAAAAACGGCAAGAGATATAGTTAACGGGTTCGAAATTTGAATAGAAGACAAATAATAAATTAACCATTAATTACGAGAGAAAGATATAAACTATGGTTACCAGTCTGGAATTTTTTTTACTAAAAATCCAGAGAACAAATGTTGCTCAGCTAGAGGTTCCAAAGAGATCTCAAAGAGTTGCTTTTGGAATCATATTTTGGAGCTACATTTACAAGATGTGGGAGCGCAGAAATATTTTGCACAGGTGGCGCGCAAGGCATTGCGACTTACTGCGAGTAGCAGTTACCTCCCAACTCCAATTCCAAGTCGCTGCTGACTATATATGAAATTTTACTGTTATATAATTAATTAATCATGCAACTGATTCACACACCACTACATGTAGGAGCCAAGAGGCCATGCAACCACACAAGAAGCCGTGGAGGGGAGCCACAGCCACTTTTGTTTTCTTTTTTCTTTTCTTCTCTTGAAAAGGACATAAAGGGGCGAGCTTTTAAGCAATCGACGACACCGGAGAAGCAATAATATTAACTGTAAGTGCTTTCGTTCTGTTCTGACGCGGACTAATCCTAGCTAAGCGATTAGTGAGCTGTTACCTGGCCCTTTTTTATGACCCTCTTCTTATAGCGAGGAATTTATTGAAAATGAAATAAAAATATACAAATAATTTTAGAGTACATAATGAGCCTTATCTGTGAGGAGAATTATAGCCGTTGCTTGGCATGCATATATTTTACATATTTTAAAAAGTACAGATAGTAGGTGATTTTATTGTAGTTAAAAGTGATTCCCTTCCTGGTACATATGCAGCTCGTGAGGCAGAGGGTATCGGCTTGCGAGAAGCTCTCAGTTGGTTCATACATCTTCCAGTTCGATCAATTGTTGTTGAGATGGATAGCTTACAAGTATTTAATGCTTTACATGACAGTGTTGTTTATTCTAATGGTTTTGGTGCTATAATTGCTGATTGTAGAGATTTAGCTCATTCTCTAGGAGAGTTTGTTTTCTCTTTTGTTTGTCGATTAGCGAACACCGCTGCTCATACTGTTGCTAGGGTGGGGGGTTCTTTGTCTGGTCCGGGAGATTGGAGGCATGTTTCACCTCCCTGATTGATTAATTGTCTTGGTTGATTTAAAAAATTTACCTTTCTTAAAAAAAAAAAAAGTACAGATAGTAATATTTATGGTAGAAAAAGAGCAAAATCACATTCAAATTAAAAGGGTCCGGCTACGGTGCAATTGTGGTACTGTGCCACAGTTGCATCCAGCTGTTGGATGCACTCGAATGGGTGGAGTTTATTGGCATCCAACGACTGAATGCAACTGTGGCACAATACCACAGTTGCACCACATATTTTTCCCAAATTAAATTATACTAAAGCGAATTAGTAATTTTCGTAATGGAGGCCACAATGTGTGTCACTAGTATTGACAGGATACGAAATTAATTAAATTTTTTTTTAATAATTAATGTAATGAAGTGTTAGAAAAACCATCTATATTTTGGTTATATAAGGCAATACAATACTCGTCATAATCTTCTTATCAGTAATACGTGTCGACATGAGATATATAATCTCTCTTAATTAAAATGAATAGTAGTAAAAAATTGGTGTCGGTTTGTAACAATGTAACATGTGGTATATACGCAATGCGGTAGGGAAAAAAAAAATCAGGCGCACAACATTCTAAAAATGCAAAAAAAAAAAAAAAAGTCTTATTGGCCAAGTAGTATTACCAGCTAAATCAAGGTTAATTTGATTCAATCTTTAATAATGTACATGCGTCTTCACTATGTTTTTAGTTTAACACATCGCCATCTCCGTCTATAAAAACTCAGCTGTACTTTGCCATACTCACCACTCAAAACACACACAAAAGAAAAATCTTTAGAAGCAACAACAGTACTACTAGTGTGTTTGGAAATGGCTTCTAAGTGTTCCGCAAACATTGCTCTTATTCTCATTCTCAACATTGTTGTCTTCACCTTGGCCGGTGCACACAATGTGCCTTGCTCTCCTATTCCTAAGCCACAAAGCCCTCCCCCACCCCAGCCTAGTTGCCCTAGAGATACTCTAAAGCTAGGAGTGTGTGCTGATTTGTTGAATGATTTAGTGCATCTTGTTGTGGGAACACCACCAGTAACACCGTGCTGCGCTCTTCTTAAAGGCCTTGCCGATCTTGAAGCTGCTGTATGTCTTTGCACTGCCATTAAGGCTAACATTTTGGGCATCAACTTAAATCTCCCCATCTCCTTGAGCTTGCTCTTGAATTATTGTGGCAACGGTGTCCCGAGTGGCTTCCAATGCGCTTATTAGTGTGCTCTATCTTATTTTATTAAGCACTTTAATTAATGTTTGAAGATTGTATGGGTGTTGTTTAGTCTGCGGTGGTTACCTTTCTAGTGAATAACTTGTTTTACTAGAAGGGCTTAGGCTTTGTTTGGAGCGGCTGCGCTGTGGCAGCACAGCTGCCCCAAACTGGCTATTAGTCGCGTTTGTTCTTTTTGATTTTGCCCTTGTGCTACGTACATTCATCACAATAATTGAAGTTATTATTTTAGAGGAGCGGAGTGGATAGTTATATTTGTATTTTACATTTAATCTTGATGGATCTGCTTCCCGTCGTGATTTGTTGTAATCAGGGGCGGATTCACCTTAGGACCAGTGGGGACTTAAGCCCCCACTGGAATTTTTTTTTTTTAATAATTAATTTAGTTTTCTTAAAATTCTCAATAATGTTTTCTAAAGCCCCCACTAATTTATAGTCAAGCCTATAATTTTTTCTAAAGCCCCCAGTGAATCACTATGATTTTTTCTAAAGCCCCCAATGAATCACTATGCTGTCTCCGCCCCTGGTTGTAATAGTCATAAATAAATAAATAAATAGCGACTTATTGTTCTTCTTCTTTTAGTTTTGAGTGGATAAATTAAGCAGAAAGCATGCATCACGAACTCTTGTTAATTTTGCTCGAATGTTACATGTCTTTCTTTCAACCTAACAAATAACTGAAAACACCCCACTCAGATAATTTACATCTAAAATACAGACTCATCAACAGTTTATACTGTGTTTGGTGCTAAAGATAGGCTAATGACAAGATTAATGCTCCATTGTTGTGATACAAAATTTTTAGTTCGGCTGATGCGACAATAAGTGATTTTCATATAATTAATGAATAGGAGTGCGATGGTAAAATAATTATGTCACGTCACATACCGCATGCATTAGCTTTCTTTCTTTTTTTGGCAATGCAAGGGAATTTATTAAAAAAAAAAGAAAAGAGTATCGTTACAAATAATTAATAGGAACAAGATGTGTTTTTTTTTTTAATTTCCCATAACAGAACCATATCGCGGAGACTAATGAATAAGCTACGAATACAAAATACAATGAAGAATCGACTAAATCGATACTCTAGAAAGTCATTTCCATCAGTACAGACTAAATCTCTAAGAAATGGGTGGAACATCCTGCCACCAAATCTGAACCGAGTTCTGAAACCCACATTTTACAAGATATTCAGCAATATTAATTATTGTTCTCCCTGTACGTTTGAGTACAACAAAATTTCATTATCTCAAATTTATCAGTACAAACTTTGTCTTTTCAACTCTGCAAAACATATTATTATTGGTACGGATATAATTTTTGAACCACTTACCAAGTTACTATCGAAATGCTAAGCTATATTTCATATTAATCGAAAATTCTGGAGTTCGTCGGTTATGATCTTTACTAACAGCTGTAAGCACAACATTCATGTTCAGATTGGATCTTGAAAAGATTATGTATTAAATGCATTTTGTAAACATTTCTTAGATCACTATCAAAACCTATAAATATCTAAAATGCGTACAAAATTCTTTGGGAATATCAGTATCACTATCACAGTTATTAGTTGGAGCTGCTTCTTATCTGTATTTTATTTTTTAAAATTGGAAAAAAAAAAAAAAGACCCACCAAATGGCACTCTCTCCCTCCCTCCCTCTCTAACAACGAAAACCGCTCCATCTTTTATCCATTTCGGCTTCTTCGTGTACGTTATTTTTTTCTTTTTTTGGGAAGGGGGGAAGCTCTGTTATTTCAACTTAAATATTTAATTAGTGTGAGTGTGTATGTGCGCGCGCCAATTTGGATTTGGAAGGCATCTAATTCCAATTCCAGGCTTTGTATTTGTACAAAATGAATCGGCCGGTGACAGGATAAGATGAGTTAATTCGCTAGCAAGAAGATTACGACAGTGCAGAATCACGAGCTTGGCAAGTAGTAAAGCAGACATAAATGCGTTAATTGATAAAGGCCTCACAACTCAAGTGGTGGACAATGATTAAGCCTTTCTCTAATTGTCTTTACTCTTATTAATAATTCTACACACTTTTGCGATCGTATCGTATTGTTGGTTTGCAATAAGCTCTGTATGTAGCTTTTTTCACTTTCACAGAAACCCGAATTCCATTTGTACAGACGATATCGGCAACAACCTTGCGGTATCTAAATCTAGTTCAGCTAATTATATCAGCCACGGTATTTGGGCGATGTGGTAATGGCTGCCACCACATCCTCTACTCTATAAATACGGCCAACAAGTCCTTTTCAATCCTACGACAAATATCTCCAATACACAATTCATCAATTGCCTTACTTAGCTAAATGCTCGTTTATTCCTTCTTACCATTTGAGCCAGATATTCATTTCGTCCATGAATTTTTAAAAAATTATCAACAAATTTTATGTTATGGCTCTATCTTCTTTAAAATCTACTTAATTTTATGTATTTTTCAGCCTTTGCATGCCGGATTTGCTTGAATTTTAAGTTATATCAGACAAAATTATTGGGCAAAACTATAGTACCACAGTGATACCATACCACAGTTGGATTCAGCCATTGAATATATCCCACAGTGGTCATCATAGTTGTATCCAATAACTAGATCCAGTTATGATACGGTACCAATATGATACTATAGCTGGACCCCAAAATTATTATTTTATTCTTGAAATGTTACATTCAAACAGTTGCGAAAGTATTGACATAAACGTGTTGAATAATTTTTTAAAACGCAA
Source organism: Citrus trifoliata (assembly GCA_018350135.1). Classification (NCBI taxonomy): domain Eukaryota; kingdom Viridiplantae; phylum Streptophyta; class Magnoliopsida; order Sapindales; family Rutaceae; genus Citrus; species Citrus trifoliata. The sequence continues at coordinate 42,688,843 of CM031386.1, read as the reverse complement.
AGATTAATTAGATAATTAGCTCGAAAAGTAGAGGCGGAAAGAATATTTACCCATCAACCAATGGCAGTTGATTAGAAGACAGGAGTGAGTTCGAGGCGTCTTTTGATCTACTCTCTCTGCGTTTTACCTATACTCGCTTTTCCCAGCTCAGTAACCAATGGCAGTTGATTAGAAGCAGGAATGAATACTTCCCTTTCATCCATTCGTACCCTCTAAATTTAATCCATCCTCCACCCTGACACAGACCAAATGTCCAATTCAAAGCCAACTTTCAGTCCATTTGCGCCCTATTATTCGATCCGACCCTCTCTCTAATCTAACACCAGGTCAACTTTAGTTTAATCCACTCACCAACCCTTGTTGCTAGCACAAACGTAGAGCCAATTTTTAATCCAATCGCGCTCACTATTACGAATTCGTTTTTTGTTTGTTTTTTTTTTAATTTCTTTGAGTTCAATAGCAATTCAATTCACCCTTTATCCTTGTGAGCGAATTTAAAAAGAGAAATTTACCAACAAAAAAAAAAAATTCCTCGATCGCTTTTCGTAATAAAAACAAGCATATATGTTATTAAGCTTTAATTATTCAATAAGCAAGCAATAAAAAATGAAATGTTATGAATTAGAGGGAATGGATGTTATAATTTAAAGGAATCGCATGTAAGCATTTATTTAAAAATGATATTTGAGCAGATGATGCTTAAATTACATAGAGACAAAGATTGAAAAAACAATAGCAAAATGCTTTCAGGGAAAAAATGAATTGTCTTGTGATTAGCAAAGGAAGAGTAATATATAGGCATTAGTGGGTGAAACACTTACATTTCTTAATTATAAGAACATTAATGGAGAGAGCACTTAGATTGTTAACAATGAAGAAGATAATGGGGAGAGCACTATTTGGTGGAATCCACATCTACATTTCACGATTTACAACACTCCCTCTTGAATTCACTAATTATTCATTAGATGTGAGTAATATTGTCTTGTTAAAACCTTACCAATAAAACCATTAGGACAAAACATGATCGAAGGAAAAAGAGTATAATGCACAATTATCTAACATAGTTGCAAAATTCTACTCTTTAAAATGTGCTCCCCCTAATGACATTGGATGTGATTTTAAACTAGTTCATTAAAAACCTTTGCTAGTAAAACCCCAATGGGAAAACTTGGTCAAAAGGAAAAAAGAGTACAATACATATGCATCCAATATTATTGTGATTCTTCTCTTGTAAGATCACGCTCCTCTTGTTGAGTGCTCTTCCTGATGAGTACACCTCCTGAAGGCAACATGTATTAATTTAATAGTTTCCTAAAACGACGCATGTCAATGTCATATAAATTTTCTCAAACAAAGATGTAGGTAGATCTCATGAGTGTAGAAATTTTGATAAAATATGTTTTGTTCTATCTCTTTTAATGTATTCTCCTCTAATTTGAACTATACATGCAACATTGTCTTTATATATTATCGTTAGAATATCTGAACTTGAAGATATTCTATGCGTACTTTGAATATAATAGATTACAGATCGCAACCATGTGCATTCTCAATAGACTTATGTAGTGCAAGAATTTCAAAATGCTTAGGCCTCTTCAGCAGTTCTCTTCATCGTCTCTTTTTAACGTTCTCTATTTTCTCCTTGCTAGCAAGCATGCTATACGCCAAGCCCCTAATAATGCAACATAAGCTTCAATTTCTGATTCTTCATCATCTCAATCACTAGCCCCTGCCCCTGGGGCTATCGGCTATGTGAAGGTTCCCGTTAAGCTAGCCATATGCACGCGTTTGCTGGTTATTGCTTTGTTCGGCTTCATTTGGGCCTTAAATAATTCAACAATGTTTTCAAGCTGTTGCAGTCTTTTCTTGACCGTGATGCTTCGCTCTGCATGCCTTTTCCCTTTTCTAGTTAAAGCTAATCATTTGAGAGCTAGTCAACAACTTCAACTTGAATTCACTCATTTTTCTTCAACTCCAATAGAATGACCATGCCTGAATGCATGGCTAGCTCGTTAAGTGAGTAATAAAATAATATTTTTTAAATAAAATAATACTTTTTATGCAGTAAATTGAAAAAATAATTTATACATTATTTACTTATAGAAGACCTGTAATCGGAATAATAATTCTATATAAATGAAAAATTGGGTCCAAATAGCCACACAAGTCAGGCTCATTCGGACAATTATTTACTGATTGCGTTAAAATTGGGCCTTCGATATGGCCCAGTAAAATAGGAAAGCGGACACTGGTCTGATTTTTTTTTTTTCTTTAGTAGGTTTTTTTTTTTTTTTGAAGATTACTCTTCAGTAGTTTAGTTGGACAATTAACACCACGTCATAAATTTAACCGCTCCTTCATGTAATTACAATTAAAGACAGATATAAGCCTTTTTCTCCCCCGGCAATGAGAGAGATTATTATTTAGAAGAAGGACATTTTTTAAATTAATGAGTCCTTTTTTTATTAACAAAAATAAGAGTTGAGACGACTTTAGTTTTAGAAAACGACGTCGTTCTCTGCTGGCCACCCGCTTTCTTAGAAAATTTCCCTCCAAAAACACCAGAGATTTTTCAAGATTTGAAATCATCATCAAATCCCAAAAACGAACTCAACTTTTAGAGAGAAAAAAAGATTGCGAGCTTAGAGAGATAGGGAATTATAGATATGGATGTCAAGAAAGCTGGATCTTCGCTTGATTATCTAATATCTTCCTTCAACACTCGAATCGCTGACTTACAAGAACTCGTTATCGCTCGAAACAGTGAGTCAACTAGGAAATCAATCTCATTTTTTTATTTTCGAATCAGACGGCGACATATTATTTTTACTGTTTCTCTTCTTTGAGCGTAGTGTATCCAGCCAGTACCGTCGCTGATCTGTCGGCGATTGACGCAGCAGTAAAGGCTGTGGAGCTGCAGGCGCAGGCGATCAAGAACCGCGTGCGGGAGGAGACTGAGGCTATTCCTAAAGCTAAAGTACTATATTTCTCTACTCTATCTTGTCAATTAGGGTTTTAATTTTTGCTTCTTCGAATTAGGGTTTAATATTTGATAATTCTGGAGATTCGGTGAAATTGAGTGTTCGATTTTAATTCTGAATCCTCGATATTTGGCTGCTTCAAAATTGACGGAAAACTATTGAATTTTGAAGCTTTTGGCCATTCGTTTTCTTAAGTTCACAATCTAGAAGCATCAAGCAGCTATAACATCAGTCATAATTCTGAGTCCTTGATATGCTATCCGATTAAACTGTGGATTCCATTGAATTAAGCCATCTTTAACCCTGGTGAAAAGTTATTTTTTTAAAGCTGATTTCAAAGTGTTACATCGATATTTTCGCTTTGCAAAGATAGAGAGTAGAAGAAATTATTTTTTAGTTTATAAAGAATTTAGTTATGTTTTATATAGTATTTGGAAACTGAAAGACTAAAATATCCACATATTGATGTTCGTTTGAGTTGAGATCATTACTGATAGGTTAATTTGATTTTGATCACAATGGTGAGTATCTGCTCCTAGTTTTTTTTTGGGAGCAATCCTAATTTGTTTGTTGATGAAATTTGATTTGCTGTTCCAATTGCAGAAACTCATTGATGCGTCTCTGCGTCAGCAGAAGATACTGCAGAATATGTCATCTCATGCTTCATCATCTCTCTCCCAGACAATGAGCACGTTAGATTTGAATACTACTAAATCGTAATCCTGTAACTTTAAGATACTTTTGTGATTTGATGGTTTGATTGTATTTCATCTCCCACAGATGATCAATACTTGTGCTATTTTTGTATTTCAGCTTGCTGCCAGAATCCTCTAAGCAACAATCCAATTCTGTGTCGTTCAAACCTGAGGAGCCAGCAGCATTACCCAAGGTGTGCAATCTAATAGAAACAAACAACAACATTCATCAAGGATTTTGCTGGAATTTGTCAAAAGATGCATGTGTTTTTGGAGAGTAAAATTATCTTGACCCACACAATATGAGAAAATTATCTAAATACATTTATTTCCCTCAACCTATGTTTGCTGTCAAATCCAGGAGAAAAAGGGTCGTGGCTCTCCACCACTGTGGTACATAACTTCTGATGACCTGGATTCTCTGTCCTCGTAAGCATATCTCTCCTTTTTAATCATACAATTTTATTTGTTGAGAATGAAGTCTAGCTAAACGTTTTGCTTGTGTACCACAATAGGATGCAAATTTGATATTTCGATATGGACTTAGGCTTGCCTTTTTGACATCAAGTTCTTAAAAAAGAAAAACCACCAGATTAAATGCGTCTTTAGTATTTCTTTTAAGCATATCTTTTATTTGGTGATCGAACTTGTATTCGGGAGATTATTCGAGAATCACAACAACAATGTTAACAATTTTTCTTGGCATGCATGTACATTTATATTTACACACACACACACGCACATATTTATATATATTGATTGCATGAATTATTTTGCTGGCACTAGGTAGATGCTTTAAAATTTCTTTTTCTTTTCTCCTCTTCAATAGAATGATGGTATTGTGGTGCCTTGAACATTTTTTATTAGATGATATTCTGCTCAATTTCCTGTGCTAACTCTCGTCAAGTGCAGATACATGAGAGGAAGGCTCACTCTAGAGAAGGTTAATGCTGCAGTAAATGATATGGCAACTTATGCTGAAGCCAATGCCCACCTTATTTCTGCCCCAAAGAAGAAGGTCATGATCCAATTTTTTACTACTTTATTATTTTTGGTTATAGGACCTTACATTTGTACTTATTGTTTTACCTCTTCATGTAGTTGGCAGAAAATCTCTGGGAAAGAGCCCTGGTAAGTAACTTGATTGGGTTGCATCACCTGTATTTGCTATTTAGTTTAGGCAGTTCCCATAAAAAAATTGAGTACTTTCTGAGAAATAGCAATTATCTTCAGGAGCACAAAGCAATTGCGTTCTGAAGTGTCTGAAAGGGGCAGATTAGAATTGGTATTTTGTTGCCACATTTGAAGATGTGGGAACATTATTATTTCAAAAAAGTGGCATGTAATTAACTTGTCAGTGCCGATTACCTCTTCAAGTTGCTGACTATAGTACTTGCTTGTTAATTTATGCAACTGATTTACATACTGCCACATGCAGGAGTTAAGAGATATTGCAACCGTCGAGGCAGTGAAGGGGAAACACTTTTTTCTTGAAAGTGATGTAAAGGGACCCTCGTTGAAGCTTGACAACACTGGAAAGGCAATATTAACTGTAAGTGATTTCTTTTCTTGTGCTCCTGACACATACTAAATGCTCTTAATGTTCTAAATGCTTAGAGATCCAAAATAAAATTTCAGAAATTATCATTCTCTTTGTTCACAAGATTCAAAATTTGTTAATGAGAATGTATCCTTGTAGAATGTTCAGATGTGTATATATATGGACTACATGTGTTTTTGGGTAATAGCCAGAGTTGCAGTTGTTTGTAACTTCTTGGGCATGGAACTGCAAGTGATTTATGTCATGATGTTTTACAGGTCCTTCGTCACCTTGGACGCATTAGTGAGACAAGGATTGGACATCACAGAGTGATAATTCTTTTGAAGCCTCAGTGAATGGTCTTGCTTTCCCAAATATCAAATGGTAGAATGCTGTAACTTCTCGGAATGAGGTGAGCACGCAATTGTCCGCAGAAATTGGACCTGCGATGTACCCCAATGTCTTCTCCACAAGGACCTACCCCATTATTGGGGAAAAAAAAAGGTTTTGTTTCTAATCCACAGTTTCAATAGCAGCAGCATTAGCACAACAAAATGACTATTTCCACATAATTCATCCTATACGGCAATAACCATGACCAATCTACTGCATAAGTGCGCATACACAGTCTTGGGTACCACGGCACTCGAAGTTGAAGAATAAATAAATAATAAATACAACCCCGGGTTCTGGACCTTTGATTTATTAAATTTCTGATTTCTGAAACAAACAAAGGCCGGATTTGTTAACATTGCTCTCACTTTTGTGTTAGCCTGTTGGGGTATGTGATTGCGGCCTCCAATTGTCGAAAAGAGAAATATTGGCAACATAATCTATCTGGCCGAGGCTGCCGTTGGCCTCGCCGCCACGGCCATCCTTGTCCCTCACTCCAGGCTCTGAAATTGGAGCCACTGCGCCAACGTCTCCCGCTATTATCATGAATTAATGGGAATGATAAAATTATAAATTTTTGTAGTATAAATTAATTTCGTATAATTTAATTGATTTGATTAAATAATTTTTTATTTTATATTTTTATCCAATCAATAAATTTATATTATTATAATTTACACCAAAAAAATTATATAAAAATTTATAATTTTATCATCACTTTATTTTAAAAGATAAAGATATAAATAAAGATAAAATTAATTTTTTAATTCTTACTTCCTCAGGTTTTAAACCCGGAATAAATAATTAAATAAAATTTATTTATTTAAGCCCTTTATAGTTATATTTAATTATTTTTGGTGCTGTATTTTTTAGTTATTTTATGGTATCTTTACGATTTTGTAATTACACAAAATCAGAAGACCACCTACTGACTGTAGTTTCGTACCTTCCACTGTTGTTACCCGTTGCCAACCATTGCTTTTCTTTGTTGTTTTCCAATATACTTGAGGTTTTTTTTATAATTTTTTTATACACAAATTGTTATTGATATTATATCATATATTATAATTATAATATTTACAATTGTACTAAACAACTGGGATTATCGCGCCATACATTAATCCACTGAAATATTTGTTCAAATATTTTAAACATTCTCTAATTTTAAAGAGTGTATACTCCACTTATATTTCGTAAGGGAGAGATTGTTTTTATTTAATTAGTTGATAATTGAGGGAGTACTAAAATTAATATTCATAATATTTTTATGGAGGCTTGAACCTTTGCATTCACTCATTGAAACACTTGTCCAAATATTTTAAATCATCTCTAATATTTGAGGGGTGTTTACTCCACTCACATTTTATAAAGAGAAATTGTCTCCACTCAATTAATTAATAATTGAGAGAGTAGTGAAACTAATCTTCATAATGATTTTATGGAAACTCGAACCCTTACATTCAACATTATAAATGTAAAACTTCACCCATTGGACAAAAACCCCACTGGTAATATACTTCAGGTTAGGTTTGGTACAATTGAATCTTATCAATAGGTCTTACATTGGATTCATTTTTTTGCCAAATGGTAGAGTGAACTTTTTTTTTGTTAATCTTGTAGTTAATTTGTTTTTCCTTTTTTGGGTCTTGTAATAATGATGTGTTACTTTTTCTATACATATAACTATTAGAGTGACATTATTTGAATTTATCAAATTCCTCTATACTTATTAAAAAAATAAATTTATTATTAAACAATTTAAAATTTAAAATTATCTTTACTAATATCTTTTTCTCTCTATATTATAATTGCATATTCTTTCTACTCATATTCTACAAAATAAACCCTTAATATAACTTTCTATTAAATTCATTTTTTGATCTTTCTTAATATATTATAATCTCTATTTCATTCTTTCTATATACAATAATTTTTTTTAAAAATATATTCATTAGCTTTTGCATTTGGTAAAAATTAATTTTTTGATATTCATTAACTTTCATGATTAATAAAAAATTGTTGATGTTCATTTTTAAATGAAGGGTTTTATTCTTCTTAATTAGTGATATCAATTATTTACAACTAAAAGAATCCATCTAAATGAATTGGTGAGAATTTATTAAATTAAAAAGAGAAAGAGAATAAAAGGTTATTTAATTAATTTTTTAAAATTATTTAGATAATAAAATTCTTAATTAAAAATAAGATGTAAAGAGAAAATTAGTATATTCAAATATCCCTACTCTAAATATCAATAACCTAAATAAGCCATATCAAAAAATATATATATTTAGTTCGTTAAGTATTGAGGTACTATAACTTTAAAGTTATACCTATAATTAAAAAAATTAATAATTATAAATAAATTTAATAATATGTGGTAAAGAGACTCAATATACTCTTTAAACATTAGATGATTTAATATATAAGAAAAAAAGTTCTTAATTGATGTAGGAAATTGGCAATAGCCAAAACTTTTCAACTTTAATTTCTTCAATTGCATGATACTACCTACCACTAGCAGCATTCAATGCAAAATAAACAAAACTTTGACCATATCTATATTTTAAGAGGGGTTATTTTTAGTTCCTCCCCTCGACTACACTCTATTTCTAGTTTGATAGAATGTATGCGGTAAATTCCACTTCCACCTCCTATGTCTGTATGCCATTCTTGTATATTAGTTGAAATGGAGGGAAAGTCGATAATTTCATACTTAAATCATTTAAAATTAAAATTAAAAAAATTAAACAATTTCATTTAGATTACGTGAATGTTGTGAATCAGACTATTATCTAGTGTATAATTACTGAATCATGCTTTTATTAATCGGTAAAACTCACAAAACAAAACCATGTAAATCACTTTCATCAACCAAAAACCAAAGCAAAAAACCTGTCTCAAATCCGTTGGTTTAATTTTGAAGCTTTTGTAAGTTATTCTTATGCTATCTCATAACTCTTAACTCACTATTGTTGTCAAACCATTGATCTTTCTCCTTCTCCGCTTTAGAGAGAGTACGTAGAACCTGGTGTGGGGGATAAAAATTTTGGTGAACCTAAAGAAAGTAGTAAACGATAGTTAGTTTTCTCTTGTTTTTGGGTAAAAACCCTCCATTGGTTATCATTTCTTTGATCTTTTAGGTTTTGGATAGGCTTTTGGCAATTACAAGCCCGAGGTTAATACTTGAGAAGGTGACTAAGAGCTTTAAGAGGCTAGGAAGTTAAAGCTTATAACTTAGGTAGGTAACATTGGGCAATTGATGTTTTGTTATACCAAAACTGAAAAGCAAGGCTGATCCTTGTTTGCATGTCCAATTTTGCTTTCAACATATGATCTGGTGATGTTTGAGTTGAAGGAAAAATTGATTATTGAAGTGAAAAGATGATAAATGGTTTATAAATTCTACAGAAAATTTGAGAATTGTTGGACTGTTATCGTGATTTTGATTGTTTTGAAATGTGACTAACGATGCTTGATTGACTTGAAATTTTAAGTAATAAAAGTTGAATGTTTATATTTCAAGATTGGAGATTTTTAGAATGAATTGAACTAACAATTGACTTTTAATGAAAAAAATATTGATTTTTAATGGATTTGTCAAATTGGTCGGTTATTGTCTGAAATTGTCAAAAACTATGAATGTATCATGTTTGGTGTTATAAACAAATAGTGTAATTATGTCGAAACAAGCCAAAATTTTATAATATTAAATTGCGATATGTCTATTTTAAATTTGAAAAGTTCCATGGTAATTGAAGTTGTAGTTTATTTTATTTTAAATAATTGTACACGAGATTAATTTATAAATACTAAGTGCATATTTAGTATGATTTATCTAATTGTCAAAAGTGTTAATTTAATCCCATAAATTTTTTGTAAACTTTTTTTTGTTGTTATTTGGTTTTGTTTTGAGTAAAATTTTTTAGGGATTAAGTTATTTTGCATATACTAAGAAAAGTTCAAAATTTTCACTTTTGCAAGTAAATGTTGAATTTTTTTTAAAATGTTAAATTGTGTAAAACATCCTATACTTATTTCACAATTTTATTTCATTCCTCCATTAAAGCAATTTTTAATAGCATTTAATAAAAGCTCTTGTCGACCACCAAATAATTAAATTTTTTTTATCAAAGCTGTACTTGAAAAGTTATATCAAATGGAGCCTAACTCATAAATTTCAAAATCAATCATCTTGTCATTAAATTTCACCCTAAAAATATTATTTCTTTCCATTTTTTAATTATAATTGCATATAAATCTTAAAGTCTTAAATTATTTTCTTCTTGTATATAATTTCAATTTTCATAATTTTAAATTATTAAAAGTTCTTCAAAAAAATATTTTTTAATTAAAATTTAAAAATAATAAACATGAATTATGAAATGCGGTGGGTAAAAAAAATAGTTTTAAAGGAGCAATTTATTTAAATATTTAATTAAATTTCCATTCAGAATGAAAAAAAGCCTATTGTTTTAGTATCTCCTAGAAGCCCATCAAGCCCAACCGAACTAACGGGCTAATATTTATTAGGCCTGCTCCGCCAGTTGGGTCCTACTTTTTAGGAAAAGAAAAAGCCCGTTACCGTGGAAGAAATTCAAAAAACCGTTACTTTTATTTTATGCGAACTGTTTCTTGTGGTTTATTCTGAGTCAGGGCCTCAGGGGTGACTGAGGGTTCGCCACATTTGACAACATAAAAGGAACTCACAACATGCATGTCTCCTCTCAAATGAAAACAATAAAATCTCATCAATGCTGTCCAAAATCTCAAGAATCAATCCATTTTCTTCATGTTTCAATTTCTCCACTTCATCCGGAAACCAAACTTTTAACCATCCCTTTAATCTCGCCACCTGTATTGCCTCTCTTCAATTATGTGCCCACCAAACGAACCTTCAAAACGGCCAAGAGATTCACTCTTACATGCTCAGAACTGGCATTATCGACTCCCCTTTATCAATAACTAGCCTTATTAACATGTATTCTAAATGCTGCCAGATGAACTATGCCCTTTTTGTTTTTAACAATTTGAGCTGCGAACCTAATGTTTTTACTTATAATGCAATGATTTCTGGATTTTATTCAAATGATTTAGCTTTTAAAGGATTGGATCTTTTTAACCACATGAGACAACTTGGTGTTTTGCCTGATAAATATACGTTTCCGTGTTTGATCAAGTGTTGCTGTGATGTTATGGCAGTTCTAGAGGTTAAAAAGATTCATGGATTGGTGTTTAAACTTGGTTTAGATTTGGATGTTTATATAGGCAGTGCTTTGGTTAATACTTATTTGAAGTGTCAGTTTATGGAGGAGGCACTGAAAGTGTTCGAGGAATTGCCTGTTAGAGATGTTGTTCTTTGGAATGCGATGGTTAATGGGTATGCGCAGATTGGGGAATTTCATAAAGCTTTGGAGGTTTTTAGGAGGATGAGCAAAGAAGGTATTTGGATGAGTAGGTTCACAGTTACTGGGGTTTTATCGGTCCTTATTATGATGGGATTTTTCAAAAATGGGAGAGTGGTTCATGGAATTGTGGTGAAAATGGGGTACGATTCAGGTGTTCCGGTTATGAATGCCTTGATTGATATGTATGGGAAAGGGAAATGCGTTGGTGAGGCACTGGAGATTTTTGAAATGATGGAGGAGAAGGATATATTTTCGTGGAACTCAATCATGACAGTTCATGAACACTGTGGTAATCATGATGGGACTTTGAGGTTTTTTGATAGAATGTTAAGTGCTGGGGTTCAGCCTGATTTGGTGACGTTCTCAACGGTGCTTCCTGCCTGTTCGCATTTGGCAGCATTGATGCATGGTAGACAGATTCATGGATACATTGTTGTTAATGGGCTGGCAAAAAATGGTAGTTGCAAGGATATTGATGATGTTTTTATGAACAATGCACTCATGGACATGTATACAAAATGTGGAAGTATGAGAGATGCCCAAATGGTTTTTACTAAGATGAGCAAAAAAGATGTGGCATCATGGAACATTATGATATTGGGTTATGGCATGGATGGCCAAGGCAAGGAGGCATTGGATATGTTTTCACACATGTGTGAGGCAAAACTTAAACCTGATGAGGTTACATTTGTGGGTGTACTGTCGGCTTGTAGCCATTCAGGCTTTTTAAGCCAAGGACGTGAGTTCCTGCTACTAATGGAATCCAGATATGGTGTAGTTCCAACCATTGAGCATTATACTTGTGTGATTGATATGCTTGGTCGAGCTGGCCAGCTTAATGAGGCTTATGAATTGGCACTAGCAATGCCTAATGAAGCAAACCCAGTAGTATGGAGGACTTTATTGGCAGCATATCGGCTTCATGGGAACACGGATCTTGCTGAGATTGCTGCACAGCGGGTTTTTCAGCTTGAACCTGGACATTGTGGAAATTATGTATTAATGTCAAACATCTATGTAGCCGGTGGTAAATATGAAGAAGTGTTAGATGTTAGACATACAATGAGGCAACAAAATGTGAGGAAGACACCAGGGTGTAGCTGGATTGAACTCAAGGATGGTGTGCACACTTTTATTAGCAGTGATCGGTCCCATCCCGAAGCTAATTCTATTTATGCTGAATTGCACTCATTGACTGCACGTCTGCATGAGCATGGAGATTGCTGTGCAGGAACACTTTTTGACAGCGGTAAACAAAACAGTCAATGCTCTTGTTCAATTTTTTTTTTCCCCCAAAGCTTAAATTTTATGTCCGATTCTTGATTCAACAGACCGCACAGCATCTGGTTTTGAAAAACACAAACTCTACTTGGAAGAAGTTATTGCTAAAGGCTCGTTAGACTTTGATTAATGAACTTCAATCATATCTGAAGTCGAGAATTCCTTTCCTGTAAGTTCAATATTCAACCATAAAAACTGTTTTTATTTTCTTAATGCCTCTTTTTAAGAAATTATTAACAAAAAAGATTTGGTGACAACAACGAAAAGCAAGGATCAAGACTGCAGATTTTAAGATTTTAAAATTGGTGCTGAAGGTTTTTTATGTGCAGCAAAGTGACAGCAACTTTTAGATCTGTGGTGTGGTATAATCTAGGACAACATATTTGATTTCTTTTTTGCTTTGTTAGCTTATGTTATTTGTTTCTGCCATCAAATTCTTAAAAATTAAAATGGTAGCTGACAAGAGCTCATTTCTTCCAGTATAGTTTATATGCAAGTACTATTGTTATCCAAAATTTATTTGTGCTTCTGGATTAATTGGTGTGCTATAACTCACATATGGCATTCTTTGTCGTAAGTTGTAACTGCAAGATGACACAGAGATGTGATACGTTTGGTATACAACTCGTTTTTGGCTGACTTCCATTTGTGCTATGGTTACTGGAGGAAGGCATGCTGTGCACTATTGACAAGGTTTGTTGAAGTCTTTGAGCAATCCATGCAATCTGCAACATATTCCAGTGATGTGTGGCTTCACTATTGTAATTTGGCATCTGAAGTTCCTCCCGATCTCCATAGGAAATCCGAGTACCAAGAAGAGACGTGATTTGATCTCTGTAAAAAACAGCGTCTGAAAACTTTGTGGGACACTTGCATCCTTGAAGCTTTAGTATTCTCAGTTCAACCAGTCATGTTCCTGGTAACAGTCATATGCCTTATTGATGGTACTCAATTGGAACTGTCTCTCTATGCTTAACAAGTTTTTAATCAACAACACGAGGCATGCATGATAGATATTTTGGCGTATTTTTTTGTTGAGTCTATTTTTACATTTACATTTACATTTAAGAGTTGTACAACACAGCAATTTTTCCTTGCAGTACAATATACTCTGGTTCTTTTGGTAATCCCATGTTTCTCTGCAGCTAATGTGTAATGAATTTTATGAGTTGGCTATATATGGACAATTGAATTATCTTAAACTGTTTAACACATGCTGTCAATTTTTCCTGCATATAACTATAAATGTACTTTTGTCTTCTACTTCTTTCATGCTTTAAAGTTTATTTCCTCCGATGCACCTGCCTTGCTGTTCTATGCAATTCCTAGTATATTCTCGCTAGTTCAAAATGTTCCAATTATCTTGCAGATTATTCAAAAGGGGTGTTGTTTATAGGGAAGGATTGCCTGTGCCGCGCCTTGTGGGTTTATTCAACTACATTTGTTCTTGATTGCTTTCAGAATTATTGGGGGTTCTCCAGCTCAGATATATGCGCAAACTTTGAGATTTCCAAGGAAAAAGTTACATCATCAATGATAGGTGCACTCAAGAAAGAAGTTGATTTTCTTGCTCCTTAATGGTTATAAGTATGTCTCAGCTTCTTCAATCTGATTTGCACACTGGGACAACATTTTTTGTTCTTTCTATGTAATTTGATATCTGCTCGGTGGACCATATGGTATTACTTTCAGTTATATGCTTACTGAATGATAGGTTTATGTTTTCCTCAGTTTAAAGAAGTTGGCTGCTGCCCACAGAATTTGTGCCTGAAACAAGTGAAGTCCTGACATATTACGAGGACAGTGAAATCTCCAATTTATTATCACCTGTTGGCTTAGCTAGAAATATTTTATTCATTGGGGAACAGATCTATAAGGAGGCATGTCATTTGGAAGGGAAAAGAAAAAAATTGCTTTGAGCCTCAATCAAAAGGCTTCTTTACATGTGAAGCCACTTTATGGCAGCCAATCGAAGAAATGGCAAGACTATTTGAACTTTGCTGAGAAGCAAGGGGATTCTTGAACGGGTTTGACTTATGGCTTTCTGAGCTTGTTTGGAACCTTCTTTATTTATTTGTTTATTTTTTATTTAAAAAGATAAATTTTCATTACTAACCACAGGTTGTCAAACATAATGGTATGCCTGGTCCCTGTGCTTAATTATCTGGAGTTTTGGGTGCGTTTGGTGGAGTTCATGGAAAGTAAGAGAAGAAGATAGATATCAAATTCAAAACCGCTAAGCTAATCTTATTAGCTTGAAAGATTATGTAATTGATTAGACCCTAAGACACGAAAACTTTTAATTTTCATAGTATTTGAAGTAGATTTTAACTCGCTAATAGTTATTATTATTATTATTACTATTTATGGAATATAATTGGTTTAGGTGAAGATCTTGTATATGCACAAGTAATTTTATAACAGCAATTCATGCTAATCTCGATTAATCTCAACTCCGAACCATATAATGTTGGCTTTATAAGTTTGATTTTGATTATTCCAAGAACATTTTTGTTTTTGAATTGTGTTCCTGAAAATCATAAAATTCCAATTTAACACGACACGTTGCTTACTTGGATCGTGGAAATACGCAGGTGATCTTAGATTCTTTACGAGCTCCAGCCTTGACTCCATTGCTTTTTACATTAACGGATTATGCATTCTGTTCTTATGTACGTGCACGCTTTGTTATTCGGTATTCAAGAATCACAGAAATGAATCAACAAGAGTGAATATGATTGAATCGATCCCAACCGTCTATGTTTTTCGGGTTTGCATAAGCCTGAACCAACCTACTAAACACGCGGAGTTTTCACGCCCAAAGAAACAAATCAAATCATAGAAATTGTTAAGAATCCATAACGAGGCTAAAAATTATACACATTAAAAGGCAAAATGGTGTTTAGTAATATTGGAATATCACTAAAATTCAAGCTCACATCCACCAATTCCATGGACAGTAGCTGCTAAGTTGTCTTCACCAGATAGCCAACCAAGATGCCGAGAAGACCAATCAGCAGAACAAACACTGTAGAGAGACCACCAGCACGACTTTTGCTAATTTCTTTTCTTACAAATTCCTGCACAACTTTTATAGTTAACAGAAGTTTCGCAGATGATAAAATACTTTTTGCATCATATACAATGAAATATGACAGACACAATAACCTCGAGGGCCCCAATATAAACCAACAAAATTTAAATGAAGTTATGAAGGTCCAAATTAGTAACAGCAAAAGAGATATTATATGTGTAGATTTAGTGCAACAAGTCCAATTTCTGGCTCTATCTTGCCCTATAGATCATCCCATGACACACACACACACACACACACACACTCATATATGTACATGTATAGTATACACACACGCACACAGAGTCATGCTTAGGTGGAGACATCCGCACAAAAAATTCAAGCAAATGGGACTAAAAGACTGAAAAAAAAAAGAATAAGAACTCCAATACACTAAAAGACAGAAAACTGTGCACTGGAATCTGTATTTTCTTGTCTTTTAGCTCCGTTCGCATTTCAATTTTGTGTGTACATCCACATGTGAGAACATTACGTATGTGTATGTGTTAAACAATGTATACAAGGCATAAACATGTTCAACATGAAGATATCTGAACCAACCAGCTCTTGCCGTAGTTTTTGGTTTTGTTGCATAGCAGAAGTTTTCTCTTCAGTCAACTTAGAGATCATTGACCAAGCCTGAAGAAGATTAGTATATTAGAAAACTGGCAGTCAATGCACAATAGCAATAATAAAAAACAATGCACTAATGCAATAAAGTGTAGCGCAGATATCTTTCAATTTCAAAGATAATATTCATTAGAAATAAAACTGTAACTCAGAGAAAGCACACAGCAAAAGGAGATATGCTCGCCCAGCAACCGCTTGAAACATCTAACATTGATAAGTAGCACCATGTGTCCTACACCTTAATTCACCGCAAGCCCAAGTGGAGTATAGATAACAAACCATTAGATCTGCCTACAAAGATTACCAGTATAAAGTATAAACTAGAGAAGCCTGCATCTGGGCCTAGTTCTCACAAACTCTCCTGGTCTGTTATCATTCAACAGAACAACATCTTCATATAGCATCATAATTTTAAAATAACACACAACACAGGAAAACCCGAAAAGGAATATGTTACTGTTGCACCATTCTCAAACCTTCCATAGTTTTGGTCAATGAATTATCATTGCGTTATCGCATTTCATACTCGCCATAAGTTCAAACAGGAAATGGTACTCATCCCCCATGGGAGACTATATTAAGCATGAAACAAGCACCAACTGGCACACTGTTTTATATAAGAAACTACACAACGTGGAATCATTTAAGATAAATTGAAGAAACAAAAAAGGATTACACATCAATACTGCTCAAAATTATAAAATCATTCTTCAATCAATCATATAACATTCATAAAGGCACTCCAATGATCAAAGTTGAAAGACAGTCAAAAGGGACCGTTTACCTCTGATGATTTCTCTTTGGGCACCTCTAAAGATTTTGATACCTAAGATTTATAACAAAAAAAATGAATACACAAAATGATACAGCAACCAAATTCCTTAGTAACTATTCCATTGATGTATCTCAAAACCTCATCAAAAAGTAAATAATAGATTTCATATAGCAGCCTACGAAACTCTTACATCATCAAATGATGAATTATGGTGATTCCCATTTTCTTGTGAGAATGCCCTGGGAGAAGATCCTTCTTCAGATCCTTCAGGGACAGGTGAGGGGGGATTAGCAGGAATGTAAACAACCCGCAGCTTAAACTCCTCGACAACCTTACCGTCCTCCTTAGTAAACTGCAATCAAATTCAGACACCATCAGAATCCAAGAAAGATTTAACACAAAATTTAACTTCAAAAAAAAAAAAAAAGAACAGCGGCAAAGGACACACCATGTCTGGCCCTATGTCCTTTGCAGTGGCACCATCTGGAGCTACAACGCTTAGAAGGAGGAATTTGTCCTTGCACTGAAAGTCAGGCGGTGCCTCTTTCTGTGCTTGCATTGTAACTGCCACAATTTCATTCCACAGCACAAACCATTGAAGAAAATCATCAAACAAAGAAATCATTAAACTGAAAAAAAGGAATTTTTTTACTCCATCAACAAGTAATTTGTAATCAGCGTATGTAAACAAACTAATTTATAATAAAGGATCACCACAAAAACGGTGATGGTATATAACTATACTCATAAAGGCAACTCACTCCAAGAAAAGAGATAACTAAAAACCACAACGAAAGCATAACTAGTTCAAATGTTATGGAGTACGTTTACCTGTAACAGCACATGAGGTTCTGGGCAAAATTATACCAGTATTAGGACGAACACAGTACTTCTTGGGATTGGTTGTTTTAACCTATCCAGTGAAAATTTTCCACAAATTACACAAATACAATTACAACTAAATGGGAGTTGAAGCAAATTAGTACTATAAAAATATCAATTATTCCTAAAAAAGGCTACCTTGAAGGCTACAAATTTATCTGTCTTGTTGGTCAATTGCATTGAACAAGCACTCTGCTTCTTCAATTCAACTATTTCATCACGTGCCATAAAGCATGCAGACAACAAATAGAAATTCAAGGAATCAGCACATTATATCCGTGGAACCAATTGTTCGCATCAATCAAATTATTGATCAAAATGGAACATTCAAAATTATTAGTTAAACTTTCGATTTCAAACACAGAGGTTAAAGCGTGGTTTCATTCATGTGAACCTCACGTGACAGAAAAAGTGAAAAGCAACATCGATCACCATGATAGGAACTTTTCTTCCAAATTTTGTTGAGAAACAAACAGAACTTACATGGGAATTTAAGCTCAGAAGGCTGAATATTGACAAGATCCCCTGTACTCATGGCTCTGTATTAAAGATTATTTCTTCAGATTTTTCGTTTTCCGTTTTACAATAAATCAAATGTATAAGTCGATTCTGTGAAATTAAAAAAGAAAAAGAAAAAGAAATTAGGGTTTGATGAAAAACAAAAATACATATGGTGCGAAAATCGCAAGAAAAAGGAGTTCGTTGTTTTTTAAAATATGGTAACATAAGTATGCCTCGTAAACTGTGATCGCTGTGACAAATTTAAGTCGTCGATTTGGTTAACGGATTAAAGTGTGGAAATCCAACGGTGACTAGACGGCTGTGGCATGGGGGGTCCCAATAGCTGATACGCTTAGATGAGCAATCTTTAAAGTTTTGGTTCGCTTTTTTTAGGTCTTTGATTATGAAAGAAATTATCTTTAATTTTTCTTTTCTTTTTTTTCTTTTTTTTTCTAAAGGATTAGATTTTCTTTTTCCCCCCTTGAAAGATAACTTCGTTAAAATAAAAAAACAGAAGAATCTAAATAATTGATAGAATATTTAACTAATGTATGCACTCGTACATTACAATCCCTTAAGATGAAAAATAATGCTTTAGCAATAATAATTAGCTTACATTAGAAAAGATCCATAATAATTCAGTGTAAGTACTGAGCTTGAATTTACCCAAAATCAATAATGCAAATTAAAGCGATTTTGACTCAACTATTAACATAGATAAACTAATCAATCTTACTAGCACGCCACAAACCAATTCCTAAGGCTTCTGCTTTGGCAATGTCAACTTCATCAGAGAAATTTCTACAACCACCTCCAAACCTTCATGATTCCACACAACAGCACCATATCCCCCTACGCCCCAATTTACATCAACTACTGCATCACAACAAATCAAAGAATGCATCAGAGTCCTCTCACTTGACAAACCATCGAAGCAATAGGAAGCATCCGACAACACTTTCTTTCTAAATAAATTCACACAATGGGGAGAATAAAATGAAGAGCTCATCAGAGAAAAATCTTAACCTTAGGAGGCACCTTTAAACTCCAAATCAGATTCCAACACTACCCAAGTAGATGATCCAGCACACAAGGAATCCTGACTTTACAATATACAGCCCACACTTATTGGTCCTGTAAACGTGACGTATGCCAGCAGTTCCCATTCTGAATCAGATTATCTGTTGTTGTCTCTCGTGGCAAAGAAACCGAAGAGGTAGGCCTGAAAGTACTCATCCTCAACACCCAATTACTATCATAAATACTAATATTTCTTCTATTTCCTCACTCGCACGAATACCTTACTATAAAAGCTCACGCCCAAAAGAATACTCCACTGTAGGCATGAAGGATTTGAACCTAATTGAGCATGTAGGAAAGAGCTTCGTCGAAAATACCGTACTTGTAATACCCTCGAGAGCAACAACTCATCATACAACAGCAACCTCCACTGTTGTTTTGCCAACATGGATTGGTTAAAACAAAGGATTATAAAAGAACTGATATTAATTGAATGAGATTATTATTATTAAGGCAACCACCCTTTTGAGTGGTGCTTTTTTTTTTTTTTATATTAAGATGGCATGATTAAATAATTAGTTTGAAAACGGTGGAAAAGTTATATTAAACATTCTTCTCATAACATATTTCATCCTTACAAAAGAATATGAACAACTCAAAAGTGCATGTCAAATCCTAAATATAAAAATCCTTCTTTGACATATCATGAATAATGGATATGATTTGACAAACAATAGAGATAAATCAATCTTACTAGCAACCCGTAAGCCAAAATGCACCTAAATTATTCATCAAAATCAATAACATTCAAATAATTCCCTTAAGAACATTCAAAGTCATCAAAAAATAATAAAAAACAAAAACAAGTAGACAAGAAAAAAAATCATCAATAAAAATAAAAATACAAAAAACGAAGACGATAAGTCAGTCATACAAATTTTTTTCTTGCGGAACACATATAAAGACCACATCTACATTAGAGTTCGTACAACAAACTCCAATATGAGAGTATTCTCTTGATCCGAACACCATTGCGGCTGTCAAGAGATTCATGGAAAAAAAAAAGCTTGCAGTATCTCTTATTGAAAAGGAAGAATTTAAGTTTTAATTTTTTTTTCTAAATTATAAGGGAATTAATTATATTTTTCATTGAAATAAAATTTTACAACATATAACACTACTTATCTCTCGTTAGAATGAAATTTGTAGTGTATAGCACCACTCACCTCTTCCAACACCTGATAAAAATAGAAACTAAACAAAAGAAAATCGGATGGTGGGATGACGGGAGATGTTTGTTACAGAATCTGTAACATAGACAGGTCCTTGTAAGTAATATAAAAAAAAAAAAAAAAAAAACTTACGTGCTTTTCAAGCAAGAAATCTAATCTAAAACTATTCATCTGAGGGGCCTCGCTGTTCGTTATCGGACTACCGAATTTATAAGTGAATGAATTCGTAGCACCAATTAATAAATTAATTTTTTGCAAAATAACTTTTGTCTCTCAGTCAGACTCGTATATTGGATGTGGATCATCTTAAAATATTGATATGTACTTTTAGTTAACTATTCGATGCCTTTGGGGGCACGTTCAGAAGATTTTTTTTGAAAAAACTTTTACAGCCAATTCACTCAACTCGTCATCATCGTTGCTGACGTCGTGAAAAAACCCCGTCTTTCAAAGAATCCTTTGCGTACGCGAGGAACCCCGTATCTACTCGCAGCTATTTCATCAAATGCTACGAGTTCTCAATTTTACCCTTCCGCCTCCGAATGATTAGACCCATGGCCCGCGCCCCGCGCCCATCATGATGAAGTCCAATTTTGCTTCAAAAACAACAGTGCAAAAACGATGTCTCTCGGCATTCTGTTACTGTACGAGGCCTTTTCACTTTAGGCTACGAGAACACCATGCATGCACAGATGTGGCCTCATCTCTTCCCCAAGAGGCAATATTTGCATAACATGCAAGTGATCAAAAGTCAATGAAAAGGGGAGAAAATAACTTTGCTTTCAATTAATCTACATTTTATGGTATTGTTTGTTTAGTACCACGTTTGAATTTCTTTCGTGACTCAATTCGGGGTGATTAACAAAAAAAGGAAAAAAAAAAAAAACTGGGTATATCTACTATATATAGTCTTTTGTTTGATAATTGAATTGATTGTTGCGTATAGAATCACATTATGTTTGAATTATATTAATGTAAGATGGATACAAGTATAAACGAGTGAACTGGGATCTGCTTCGATGGAGCTGGCCTTCATATGCTAAGGCTTGAAGAAATTTTTATTGTCTTGGAAATGGAAAACAAACAAAGCTCTGTATTTGGACTGGTTCACAGGCTCACAGCCACATGCATCAACCGGTCGACCAGTAGGTTTATGATGAGTTCTCTTGTTTATGTATGTGGTGATGTGGTCCCTTCTTTTCCTCTTTTTTTCCTTTTTTTCCCCCCTTCTAATGATGATTTAGTTTTTTTCTTGATTTCTTTTTTTCAGCTTGTTAAACCTTTAATTTCAGATTTGTAAAATCCCTGCTGCTGTACGAATGTTTGCGCATTAGCAAACCTGAGATTGATGGCACCACATAGATAAAACAAAACTGAATGCTATTATAAAGCGGCATAAATATAACCCCATACGGGACCTGCAAAGTTGCTCAGTGCAGTGCTGGGGTAAATTAAATAAGCATGCACGGTTCCAATGTTTTTTAACTATTTGTTTTATTGTGGTTCCTGCTATATATGTCCTGCTTCTGCAAGAAGAATGGCAAAAGCCGTATTGAACTCTTAATTGAGCCGGGCTGCTCTATCTTTGCACGTATGCCGTTGCAATTATAGCTGAATTCTTTAGCTTCGCTATATTTCATGCCATTTGCATTGGATATTTTGACCGTTCAAAGACTATAAGCTTGGACCCAAATAAATAAACTAGTGCTTACAGTTGTAGCAAATGCAATAGCACATAAGAGCGCGTCCGCAAGGACTAGGAGGACCAATTGGTTAAAAGTCCAGCGAAGAGGCAATGTATGTCGGCCACCATCCTTCCTAAAACAAATAGGCACATGGGGACTAATAATCCATTTTCTCCTGTAACCCTCAAATGAAGGTCCTATTCTGCCACTGCCACCTATTCTTGATCCGCGTCTATTTTATATCTTAGTATAAACTGGAACAAGTACTATGTATTCCCAAAAAAACAAAGGACAAGAACAATTAATTTTGCAATTGTCAATTGACATTACTCTTCTTCTATGTTCATGTTTATGAATTATCAGATTTCTTTAGCCACCATTACCACCCAATATAAATAACTAGTTCGTTAATCGAAAATGCCCATAAACAAGACAGAAACCAAATAGACTACATATAAGGAACCCATGGGTCGTTATTCTTCTATAAGCATATACAAACAAAAATAAAAGACAATAATTTCTTCATAGTTACATGTCACAAGTTCCCATACTCGATCATAGACTGAAAATTGAAGGGAATTTCTCAAACGAAGAGACACAAGCAGAAGAGGGAGTACCCAGTGTGTGTATATGATGATAACCATAGCCTAAGATTATATTCTTATCCTAGGCAAATTACATTAAGATAAAAGTCAAAAGAGAGCACAATTATAGGATCTTCATCAAGATTGGGGGGTCTAATTCTAGTACTTTCACTCTCACACTATTAAGTAAAATCGATTACCTAACCAGATTAAATTTCAAAGTCAAAAGTTAATCAAGTAAGAGCACACAATGATTTTTTAATGGAGTAGCAACATTCCGTGACTGAAACTATAAAAGATAGATACATATGATTACTAATATTTGGCGGTTCATACAAATAAATCAGAGTATGGTAGAAGTAAATCATAAATAAGAGGGCCTCGTATTGTTGCTGCTCATAATGAGTTTTGTCATTCACAAAATTTGGAGATATATATTTTATCCCCTAATTGCCCTTTTCAAAAAAATAATAATAAAACAACCTCATAATTTCCCCAATGCCTTACCGTCCTTCCTTGCGATTAACAATTAGCAAATGGATCATCGCACCACCAACACAAATTCAGTAAAGAGGAGCCCTTTGTGGAGTCTTTTTCCTTCTATTCATCAAGCCAACCGACATCTCGGGCACTGGTGAACACACCGAACGACATGCCGTGATGCTACTTCTCTTCTTCTTCACAATCTTTATTGTATCACAGGATGCAAGAGCCCCTCCGTATCCGTCGGATCCAGACGATGTCCGAGTCGACCCGACCGGGTCAAGAATCGAGTCAGGCGTCATTAGACCGTTGTCAAGACTCGATTCTGGTAAGGGCAAGAAGTTGCACTCAAAGAAAAACTTCGAAAGGCCACCTTCTATTCTCATGAGATAATCAATCTGGTGACAAATCAAGAGAAAAATAAATGAAACCCAGATGAGAAAATTGAGAGAAGTGAAATGGGTATTAGATAAAAATTTGAAGTAGAGATGACCTTGCAAGAGAGGCAACAGAAGAGATATGAATCTTGGAGGCTTCTGTCACAAGTGCTGCAAATGTTGCCGGAGCTTCTGGTCCTTGACTGTGGCCTTTGGTTTAAGAATATCACTTTTGCACCGTTGTTTATGTATGGCTGTTGGAGAAAGATTCAGAAAAAAAAATGATTTTGAGCAATAGTTGCAAGAACACTTAAGAGTAGCAGAGCGCAAAAAATTTGAGAGAATGCTAATTTATTGTATTATTACAATTGATTAGTTTTGCAACAACTGATAAACATGGACATAGAAGAAGAGTGGAGGTCCCAAACGCATCATGAATTGTTGCAAAGATACATTTTCTCGTATTTAATTATACTAAACAAAGGCATAGTTCATAAATTTGTCAGCATGTAGAGAGACAAACCTAAAATGGAATTAAAGCTTGTTCCTCTCACAGTTTAAAGATTGGTTTTTTTTTTTTTTTAACTTTTGTTATGATCAAGAATAATGACTTACTTGTACATAGTCACAATCCACCAACTTGGCAGCGTCATCCAATCTTATAACATCTTGGTAAACATATCTTCTTATCTGAAACACGAATATGCATAGAATTTATTTTTTTTTGGAAGAAAATAATAATTAGGAAGAGGGAAAAAAAGTAAGTGAAATTAGAATTAATGTGTTTGTTGAGAACCTGTAAGAGTCTGTGAGAGCCATGAAGGGACAAACAATGAGGGCATAAGCTAGTGCAACAGTCCAAGCAGTATATGTTCTTTTCATTCTTTCTTTCCTCTTCGTGAATTATGCAACCGTTGAAGAACTTTTCAGTGAACAGAACTTCAAGCCAGCGAGGAAGATGAGAAGAAACCAACTGCATATATACATAATTGAAACAATAATTCAATTTAACTTTCAGAATAAAATAACAAATTGCAGCAGGAGATAAACAAAAGCTGCGCAAGATTATAGAGAAGTGAACGAATTAAAGAACTCCACCATGTTATGATATGAGATATCTTTTGATGTTTGATGAGAGAGAAAATTTGGTCAGGATTTATGGCGATAGAGAAAGAAGAGTGTTAGAAACGAGAACGGCTCCTCCTGGCAAATGATACAGGGTGGTGGTACTATTACCGATGTAAGAATAAGAGAAAGAGAGAGAGAGAGAGATTTGGTTTTGGCTTCATTTATAGAGGTGTTGAATTATGTTTTGAGTAATATAATAATAGTACAACATCTAGCCTACTCTAGTGTGTAAGCTGTCTTTTTTTTTTTTAATTTAATTTTTTGCTGTTTTGCTGGAGAAATTGGAATTCTCAATGAAAATAAAATGAAATGTCCTGGGGAACGGAATCACACAATTTTTTAGAAAATGTTAACAGTAAATGGGAAATGGGATAAATAATTTTGGAAACTCAAATCAAGATCAAAGCTTTCCTCTTCTGATGCTGCTGTTTACTAAGCGCCCATGTCCCAAAAACCCTAGCGCTATGAGCATCTGGCACTCTGTGTATGGTTGGGTTTCTGCTGCTTCTCTCTCTCAGCTAAGTGCTAAATGACAAGATATGAAAGAGTCACTTTTCTCAGTTATATTTGTATATGATACAATGTTGGGAAATTATTATTTTTAAAAAAAAAAAAAGACAAGTGGGGTGGGATTATATTTGACGTTCAAAAAGTGACCCTATTTTACTTTTTCATTTTGTCTTGGACATTATTTATTTGTGCTACATCCAATATACTTTTTTCACTTTTTAAAATCTCTTCCATTCCATTTCAATTAATGTTTTGTCGAATGAAAGTTTTAAAATACTTGCGGTGCTCGTAAATTAAAATGAATTGAAATTAAAATAAAGAATAATAATTAAAATAAGTTATTTATTTAAGTTATAAGAAATTAAATTAGCATAAGTTGTATTTTAATTGATAAATTTAATTTATTTTATAATTAAAATGAAATTTTATAAGTTATCAACATATCTCTAGTTAAAATTATTTTTTATTAATAAAACAAATAAATAAAATTTTAAAGTAAATACATGTATGCTTATTATAATAGGGAAATTATCGTTCATACAATCTATATTTGTTCTATTATAAATAATACTACAACACTTTGAGAGTGTATCAATCGTCCACCCTAAATTGACAAAAATTATCTATCGACTACTAAACTATTAACTGTCGTTTGAAAGTTAACGAAATTATAGTGAATTGATGATTTTATTCTTAAAACTTAAATTAAAGTCAAGAAAAATTATCACTTATATACTCTTAAATTATCTTATTATTACTTGTATATCTTAAATTATCTTATTATCACTTGTATACTCTTAAATTACCACATATATCATATAAAAATATCAAATCACCCCTATGACATCATCATATTTAAAGGATAACTAACGGTTTAGTGGACGGTAGATATATTTTGACAACTTAAGGTGGACGATTGACATACACTCAAAGAGTTGTACTATTTTTTATAACGGAGTAAACTAAGGGTATACGAACAATAATTTTCTATTATAATATTGATAGTACTACTAGAATTTTTAGAATAAACCAGTTATTATTCTTACAATTATTATTTACACAACTATCATTATAAATAAAAATTATTATTATAACTAATAATAATTATTATTATTATCATTTAATGTTTAAATAAGATAAAAAAAAAGAAATATTTAATTTCTTAGAGTAAATGTATCAATTTATTCTCTATTGTTATTTTTCAATTTCATTCTTACCTTTATTCTCAAATTTATGAATTCCACTCAAAATTTATTTATATTCTTAATACATTTAACAAGTAAACATTATCAATCATTTCAATTTTTCAATCTGAGAAACTAAAGCAAACTTAAAACTAATTTATTTCGACAGATCAAAATATGTATCATAAAGGCAAAGAGATAAATTGACGTTAAAAATGGGTGGTGCAGACAAACAGAGAGTAGTTAATGGTGGCATATGAACCGTACGCAGCATTCAGTAGGGCAGCTCCCTCTGAGCAGAGCAGACACAGCTATACAGCCGCAGCAGTAGCTGCACATACCCATATTATCATCATCTGTATACATACATACATACATACATACATACATATAAATGCTAAAGCAAAGCCAGCGGCCCAGCACTGGCATCATATCCACAGTGTGCAACAAAGATCCTCCTTTATTACACGAATTGACTAAAGCAAGCTAAAGATTTTCAGCTTGATGTGAGATCTTTGGCTGTTGATTTTCCCACGCGCTTTTGTCAAAAAAAAATAAATATAGGAAGAAAAAATGGAAGACATTGTCATTTTCATGTCAATAATTTTGACCATTAAGTTGCGCTAAATTAGCGTCAAGGCAGAGCCAGAGAAGAAAATTCTATGCTTGTAGTTTAATTGATGATATAAAAATTGAAAACATATAAATGACAAAAATAAGGCGAGTTACGTGCACATTGCTTTATGAGAAAAAATAAAAACTGATCTAAAATGACATGTCATATAATATATATTGATAAAAATGACATATCATCTCATTTATCGGATAATTATTAATAATTGTTAAAACAAAAAAAGCTACTTTACAACTGAATCTATTCCTCCAAAATTATCCAAAATTTTTGAAGATCCACTCCTCCAAGCTCCAACTGGAATTTTTTATGATATAATATGTATAATTGTAAATAATATGTTGTTAATGATTTTTTATGGTATAATATTGATATTTTTTATGGATAATTGTTAATAATATATACCATTAATAATTCATTTTTTTAATTAACACATCTATTGTTAATAAAAAAATAAAAAAAAATTGTGTATTGTAAATTTACGTTAATTTTTAGGGTAATTTTTTTTATCTCATTTTGAGTTTTAAGAGGGAAATAATCAATTTGACACAATTCTGTTAACTTTCTAACGGAAGCTAACGGATTGGTGGATGACAGAAGTGTTTTGTCAATTAGAGTATACGAGTGATACACTTAAAAAGTGTTATATCACGTTTAATACGTGTGTCATTTAAAAATATATGACTGATAATTCCTTAAAATAAATTATGTGGTCAGGTTCGAATGGTTCATTCGCCAACTTATACAAATTTGACAAATTCAAAATCCCTAATTCTCGCCCGTCCACAAGATTCTGATGCGCTTCCTTTTTCATGTTAAACACATACCCCAAATCAAAATAAATGAATCAACACTCTCTCCTTGAGTCTGGAGTGAACCCAAAAAAAAAAAGGAAAAAAAGTTTGATTGTCATTGACCATGTCTATCAATATAGCCATGCTCTACGAAATGGCCCAAATTCAAGGGCAGCCTGAATTCACTTAGTTTAGTGAATTTGGGCCTCCTTGACAGTTTGACTTTGGGCCACAAATGTTAACAGTTGGAATTATTGTTATTTCTGTTTCCCAGAGAGGAAAGTTTGAAGTAGTGACAAGAGAACAAACTCCGTAATCAAACTACTCGTCATGCAAGGCTTGACCGGTCTATAAACAAACAAGTAGATTATTAGACAGACAGCATCATTGTATTTGCAATTTGCATCTAAAATTATAATCAGTTCTGTGAAATTACACCAAATTTTGTTGACAACACCACAATCCTATAATAATAGCCTAATCAATCTGATTGATACATATAACAACCAAAAGCAGTGCATATCTCAGCAGGAAGTTGCTGGAGAAAGTGGCCATGGCTCAATTTGCTGACACTGAGATGGCACCATTATCAACAGCTATGCATTGTCTTTTGATCTTATTTTGACTTCCCTTTAACCACTTCTCACCTAAAGGTGCCCATCTTATTATATATTCACGGCATTGGCACCAACTTTTGGGGTTCCCACTTCCCAGTCTTTCTCTACAGGTCAACTTTCTAGCGACAATTTTTTTTTTTTTTACCCCAATTGGAATGCATTCTTGGGGGTTAATTTCTGGGCATTTAATATTTTAATCTTCATCAAGTTTTCCTTTTCCCCTGATTGCCTTTCTTTGTTTGAGGATGAAAGAAGGCGCAGGACAGGAGCTACTTCGCTTGCAAAGTTGAGCCACTAAAAGTTGTCTGCCAAAAGCATCACATCCTTTTAAAGGCATCAGAATTCAGATATCATAACTTGTAATAATGGCAGAGGACTCATTCTAATTTTAATCCCCGCTTTTTATTCGTGCCTAACCCGACGTGATGTTACACCCACCGTTGAATAGTACAAGAAGACAACTGAATTTAGTTTAGTTTATTAATTAAACAATTGAAATCAAGTCCCAAATCTTACTTACACTAATATTTAATAGCACGTAATACAACTTAATTTCCTGAATCTCAACTGCCCTGCGCCAGTACTGTTCATTTTGTCAACTTAGCATAAGATTTAAAGTAATAAGCAAAGGGCGTGTCATATTTTGCAGCTCTATTGTCACATTCAGCCGAACGCTGAAGTCCATAATTGCTGTTTCCGGGGACCAGAAACTAGGGAGACAGAAGATTGTTGAAAATAGCATTTTAGACATGTCTCTCATTCCATGGGAAAAAAAAAAAAAAAAATTTCTTATTCTTAAGTTTCTTACCGTTAAACCATTTTCCCTAAAAAGTCAGCACAACTGATAATATCATTTTGACCCCTCTCTTTTAAGTTTATCTTTTTAAAATATAAAAATAGTAAAATTATTATTTTACTACCAAAATTTTACTGACATATCAAGTTAGTACCAAAGTTTACCGAAAAGTACATTTTACTACCAAAGTTTTACGCCGTTATCAATTCACTACTATTCCGTTAAGAAAAAGTTAATTTTTAATGAAAATTGAGTTAAAAATCGATTTTACCCCAAGAATTTGGTACTAAAATGATAATTCTCCTAAAAATTTGGTAGTAAAATGATAATTTATCTATCAAATTAATAGACAATTTTACTTTTACAATTGAAAATGTCTTTGATGCCCTTATGACATCAGTAAATTTTTAACGTTGTTAACGGAACGGTAGTAAATTGATAACGGCGCAAAACTTTAGTAGTAAAATATACTTTTCGATAAATATTGGTACTAACATGATATATCAGTAAAACTTTGGTAGTAAAATAATAATATCCCAAATAAAAATATATAACTGCAAACTCATACAAAATAAGTTCTTTAGGTAATAAATTTAAGGTCTATAAATTTTTTTCTTTTTAAATAAATTAATTATATTATCTCATTATTTAGTTCATGAATATTAATATTTAAAATAAAATTTTATTATATTTAACAATATTTAATTTAATTTTATCCACTCTTATCGACTCATGTTAAAATAAAATTTCCGACGATATTATGTGTAAAAATATATTATGAAAATTTATTTATGTAATATGTAATATGAACTAAATTGAGAAAATGTAAAACAGTAAGGACCCATGTGAATTATCAAATCCTAAAGAAAACTAGTTTCTTGCTTTCTGCATTAAAAATATTAATGAGAAAAATAAAGAAGAAAGAAACACAACGGAAAAGTTGAGGAAGTGACAGCCGTATTTAGCGACTACCATTCCTTGCTTACAAGACAGCCAAAGCACATCGCAAAGACAAAGTAGTAGTAGTAGTAAAACTCAAGGCGTCGCAATTGCATCAACCAAATCTTTGTAATAACCTTAGCCTAGACCACAAGAAAGCTCAAGCCTCAAGCTCTGCATTTTTGCAAATTGGCATGCTCGGAAAAGAAATGGACGAGTCTTGTTCATTAATCACAACAACACCAGCGGCGAAGCCCCCACAAATCTCCGAAATGTTTCAGAAATTCGCTATCGCTTTCAAGGCCAAAACTTTCGAATTCTTTGCCGACGAAGACGATCACGATCACGATCCCTCCGACTCCGAGGGCTTTACTCTCCTCGACTCCGCCGAGGATTTCATCACCGACCAGAAAGTCGTCGTCATCAAGCCTGACCGGCCGCACGATGTTCCCCAACAGTCGCCGAGTTTAATTCCAAAGTCTTTGCTGACAGAGACCCAGGCCACAGAATTTGAGCCAAGTTGTAATCTTTCTTCAAAATCAACGGTAACAAACCGTTTGGTGAACACCCAGTTGGCGAATACGTTGATTTCTTCGATTTTTGCTACGGTTTCGTCGTTTGAAGCATCGTATCTCCAGTTACAAACAGCGCATGTTCCGTTTGTTGAAGAAAATGTAAAGGCGGCTGATAGAGCTCTGGTTTCGCATCTTCAGAGACTCTCTGATTTCAAGCAATTTTATAAAGATGTTTGCAAGAATCCTGATTTTATTGGTGCTGAGGAAGATTTGGCTATTGGGTCTTGTTTAGAACATCGAGTGCAAGAGAATCAGAGCAAGTTAAGGACTTTAGAAATTGTCTCGAATCGGTTACAAGAAGAAATTGATGCAAAAGATAGCCAAGTTGCTGCTTTGAGGAAGCAATTGGGTGAGATTCATAAGTGTAATTCAAAGCTATCGGGAAAATTATCCAATAATTTGAGTTCATCATTCGATGTTCTCTTGACTGTTAGGGTTTTTGATTCTCTGTTACATGATGTTTGTAGAGCAGCACATAAGTTTACTAAGATTTTGATTGATTTGATGAAAAAAGCTGGGTGGGATTTGGATTTGGCAGCAAATTCTGTTTATCGTGATATTAATTATGCTAAGAAAGGGCATAATCAATATGCACTTCTCTCGTATGTTTGTTTAGGGATGTTTCGAGGCTTTGATTTAGAAGGGTTTGGTTTGGTTGAAAATGAAGTGGCGTGTAATGGGCATGATATGGATTCTAGTAAAGCTAGTAGTTCCATGAAGATATTACTTGAGCTTGCATCGAGTAATCCTTTGGAGATGATAAGTAGGAACCGCAACTGTGAATTTTCAAGATTTTGTGAAATGAAGTATCAAGAGCTTATCCACCCAACAATGGAAATGTCTATTTTTAGTAATTTGGATCGAAATGAAGTGGTTCTGAATTCGTGGAGATCCCTCAGTGTGTTCTATGAGTCATTTGTTAACATGGCTGGTTCAATATGGATGCTTCATAAGCTGGGCTTTTCATTTGATCCTCAGGTTGATATTTTTCAAGTTGAAAGAGGGGTTGATTTTTCTATGGTGTACATGGAAGATGTTACAAGGAGTAAGTTGGTAGGAAAAACTAGGGCAAAGGTTGGGTTCACAGTGGTTCCAGGTTTTAAAGTTGGGAGGACAGTGATTCAGTCTCAGGTTTATTTATGTGGCTTGAAGTGTACAGAGTAAATGTTCATGATTTTTGACTTTGTTGAAATTTAGAAATTATGTAATTGCTCCAATATGAAAATCAGGAAAAAGGAAAGATGTTACATTTGAATCTTGGCTCTACAATCTGTAAAGGGCAGGGATTCCTGGGAAACCATAGTGCAGAAGAATCCAAAGGATTCAAGCTGGAACTGTAGTGTATATTGTGATTTACTGAGCTAAATAATGAATACTAAGTGAATGCTAGCACCTTGTCACTCAGGGAACTGGTACTGACTGTAAATCCTTGGCTGGGCTGTGAATTACTTTTCTCCTCTGTAAGGGCTCTCATGTTGAATCCCATTTAGAAATACTGTAAAGCTGTTTTACTTCTTTACTTCTGTTGTTATTTGTTTGCTAGTTGACATAAGAGATACTTCACCAAACTGTGTATCCATATTAGGTGTTCTGATTATAAAGGTGTTCTGATTTATAAAAGTTCGACTTTGAAATGAAGATTGTTCTGTGTGTAAATATATGTTTCTAAGTTGTTTCTTGAAACTTATTTGATTATCCAAACAAGTATGGCTAGATTGTGTTTATCATTTTATGAAATACCTTCTATGTAGTATTTTTTGGTTGAACACAGAGACCTCTGCATTGAAGTGATTGAATGTTGAATCTATTGATCTGCAGTTTGTTTGTGTGGTTTTTATTTTCTAATACTGAGGGAATTGTATTTGCTTGGTTAGCTTTGTTTGTAGTATTATCCTGGTTTGCTTCTGCAGTACTGAATGATTTTCCTTTTGCTCTACTTAACTTTGTCGTCATAACATTATAAAATTAGAAATGCTGGCTGCAAGATTTAATGATCGTATTTTAACATGGAATGGCAATGGATAGTAACACTACTCTCTGCAGAAGTGTTATACACAATACAAGTTTTAAGTAGGAAGTTAGCAGTCCAGATACAAGTAAAAAAACATCATTTGGTGCTTTGATTTGCTTATGATAGCCCTCGATGATAGCTTTGAGCCAAAGGGAGGTTCTTCCCATCACTGTGACCATGAGCTATCCTTGTGGCTGCTTGGCTGTGCGCCTTCTGCCTTCTAGTTGTTTAATTCTGGAGATTATCAGATTCCATTTTTCATTTTCTTTACATGTATGTATATTGTATGATTGGTTATGCTCAAATGACACGAATTTGTTCCATTGTTTGCACTTTATCTGCATTGAGATAAGAGTTTTCTATTACCAGTGTCGGCGAACATTTGTTTTAATATATCAGTGTCGGTGCGTTGTTATTTCTAATATATGCATCTGAAATTGGGTTGAACTTGTAAAATCGAATAGATTGAGGTAGCTATTATTTTTTGGATTGGAGTGTAAATATTGAGGAGTGGAAATATTAAGATTGAGAGTGTAGAGTGAGAGTGAGAGTAGATTGTTTATTTACATTTAAATATAAGTATGGAATGGAAATCAAAATCTAATTTTATGTGTTTATTTTGTGTTAGATTATGAGTAAATAATTTTAAATTACTATTTTACCCTAATTTAATTAATTGTAGTTTTTAATTATAAAGTCAATAAAAAATATATTTAATAAATAAACATTTATTGTATTGTATTTGAAAATTTATAATAAATTAATATTTTTAATTATGTACATCATAATTTTTTATTAATTTTAATTATATAAATTAAATATTATTGATAAGAGCACTATAAATGAAACATTTTTACTATTAACATAATACGAAATTAATATTTTCTTAGAATAAATTATTTATTATTATTAATTATAAATAATAAATAAATATAATACTATTGGGCTTCATTTTTGTTATGTGAATGAGCTGTCATGTTTCTTGTATCGAAGCCAAGTGGACTTGGGCTTTTGGGCAGTACAGTACTGGGCGACGTACAAGGGTAGAGACCCAAAACGTACCCATGCCCAAACAAAATCTGACATCACAATAAAGCCCATTTATTACTTCCGTACTTTTTCCCCGTTTTCAGAATGATGAACCCCAATGTAGACTGTAGAGGCAATTAATTAGAATTAGAAAGAGCATATATATATATATATGCAGTTATAAATATAAGCACGGGGAGAACATGAGACCTTAAAATTTACAATTTTGTGGCCGAATTAATATTAACGTACGAAGCCGAATAGTTGAGACTTTGAGGCAGTGAGTAGGGATTGATTAAAATCTCTCCCTTTAATCAATCCCCACCATATTTGGCAGACGCTCCATCCCTTTCACCAACAATGGACAGCATCCCTTTTTGGATTCAACCTCGTCCTCGGCCTCGGGTGATCCATGTGAAGTTAGTTCACATATATATTTACATTTTAACTATCCCATGTTTTTCTTGTACAAAGCGCTACTCAATTTCTAAAGTTTGTATTCATAAGTTAATGCACTCTGAAATAGAGTTAGCAAACTATGAGCTTATATTATTCATAACAAGCCCAAGTTCTTCAAAAGTTCGTTCAAGTTTGGACGGGTCGGTCTTGGCTTAAATTTAAGCTTTTTATTAAATACAAAATAATTTTTTAATAAAGTAAAAAATATTTAAATTAAAAATAATTATGTAATACATAATATAATAATAGTTCAATACACAAAATGTTAATAACACAACATAATAAATCACAAATACTAATATAAAAAAATTAATTTAATATTTTGAGTTTATTTCTTTTTTATTTATAAATTAAAAAGTTATTTTTTCCTAAACTCTTTTCCAAGCCCAATTTATGCGGCTTTGCATATCCAAACCCAACTCTATGTGGGCTGGGCTTTAGGTTCAAGGATCTTGGGCGAATCGAATTGACTTGGATAGGACTTTTTTGCCAACCCTACTTTGAACAACGAAGATAATTACATCTACATTACTTCATTTTTAAGGAGCATTAATTTTTAGATTTTATCAAAGATAACTACAGCGGTTGTGGTTATACATTTTAGTATTTTTATCGATGGCTGGAACAATTCTATATTTAAAAAAAAATTAATATTACATAAGAAGAGAAATGATAGACATTTGAATATTTAATTCCAAATTTCATCCAATATAAAAACACATTCATCGCGTGGTAGATATTTTTCACAAGTTCCTAATAAATAAATTATATTATCTTATCACCTACTCAATAAATGGCATCATATTATTTGGGAAGAAAATGTAGGATTAAATTTTAATATATCTAGCACTGTTCTTACAAAAAATAACTTAAAAAATTACTCTTTAGTATAATTTAATGTAATAGCATAAAATAACATACACCAAAATACGCAATGTATAGTTTCTTCTTCTTGGAAAAAAAAAAAAAACTTGTCCCACCAACTCAGTTGAGCTAGTGAGACAGCCCAGTGGTCCCCCGTGGGACCAATAGATATATTAACACTAGTTTAAGGACTTTGCAACCAACTGCTTCACATAGTAGAATACAATTGGGCTATCTCGCCATCTCAGTGCTGAGGTGACGGGATAGTTCCACACAAGTCATCCTTTTTCTTCTTCAAATTTAACATATAAGAAAGGGAGATTACTAATTTCTCCTCCATCAAAATCAATATATATCACATATAATATCCAAAAACCTATTCGCAAAATAAATAAATAAATAAAAGAAAACATGGGTCAATGAGTCATTTGGTTGATAGTTTATCTTAGGAATATAAAATATATATTTATTATAAGAAAATATAAAATATATATTTATTATAAGAAAATATTTAAAAATAACAAAAAGTATAAGAAAATATATCTTACCATTAATTTTTTAATCACACGGAAACATATATTCTTATTTTTTATATTTAATTTCTATTTATATGTTTTATTTAATAAAATATAAATAAAAGTGCATTTGAAAATAAGAATAAAAATATAAAATTATTGGGGATAAGGTTGGGCAGTTCTTGGGCTTCACTTGATGAGCTCAAGGTCTAGCCTAGAACCCAAATTGTATAAAAAAAAATTTAAATGTATATTAATTTAAATAATTATATTTATTTTGCCTATGTATTATATATATTTAAATGTTTAAATATTGAAAGTTTATATTTTCAAGCCCAATTTCTTTAATTAAAATTTAATATTAATTATAAAGCTATAAAATAAATTAAAAAATACATATATAATTTTTGTAATCACCTGAGATAATATGTTTTATCCAAACTTAAAAAGCCCGGATCAGAATCCAGGCTTGGCCATACTCAAATCTAGTTCAAGATTTTAACATTCTTACTGTCAAACGGTTATTATCTATGATCAAAACAATAGAAGATAAGTAGTATATATTAATTTCAATAAAGTGGTGACGACATTCTTGAAGATTAATTGAACTTAACATATTTAAATAAGTCAAGAAGAGAAAAGCATAGGAAAAGTAACAAATCTAAATAAGAGCAAATAATTAATCGCATCAATAGTGAATAAGAAGAAAATCAATGAAAAAGTTGGTTCGCTATTTAATCCTTTCATTTCCTTCTCGTTAAAAAAAAAATCCAGATGCATCCATGTTGTAGGGAACATCGACAATTCTGAAACGTAAGTTGGAGATACACACTTTCGTGATTCATTAACGCAGTGATATTTAAAACTGTGATAGACACGAAGTC
This sequence comes from Citrus trifoliata, assembly GCA_018350135.1. Classification (NCBI taxonomy): domain Eukaryota; kingdom Viridiplantae; phylum Streptophyta; class Magnoliopsida; order Sapindales; family Rutaceae; genus Citrus; species Citrus trifoliata. The sequence continues at coordinate 42,652,364 of CM031386.1, read as the reverse complement.
ATATAAACAAAATCTAGATGCATCCATGTTGTAGGGAACATAGTAATGGAAGTTTAATACTTAAAATATATAATATTATATATGGCAATCGATGTGTCACCTATGATTGATTGTCCAGTGTAAGATGATGAGTAACAAATGAAACGTCACGTCATTAAAAATTTTATATTCCAATTATGTATAACTAACGAACTATAGGATTGCTCGTCAAAGATAGTTATAATTCCACCTAATCTCCGACATTTTCATCAGGGAAAAAGAAAATGCTTGTAATGTAAGTTGACCAAAGCAAAATAATTTTCCACTAGGCCTATAGACATTAACGTCCTCAATTTTTCAGAACACAAAGAGCTCGAGCAGCTTCTGATGATAACTCACCAGATTTCACTTGCTATACGACCGTAATACGAACAAATACAACGTTTATGAAGCTTTGACTCGAGCGACAGAGCGAGCCATCTCATCCTCAGTTTGTCTCATCAGATATGTGTGTATGATTGACTAACAGGCAAAATGATATGAAACTAATAACTCCTACAATATGTTAATTAAAAGGAAACAAAAGAATATCCAAGGAGACAGAAAAGGATCATAGTAAAAACTAGGACACGATTAATGGAATAGAAGTCTTCATTTCAGATAGTTAATTCCCGGGGAGAGAGATTAGTTGTTATCTAATTGAGCTAATTGACAGCAAACATTCCTGATGATACTATAAAATTTTCTCCCAGGCAGATGGCCAAGCCCCAAAATTCTTATCAGTCTCCTAGGAAGAAACACTAAAATGTCATTCCTAATAACAGGTAATTATACAGAAAACATAAAAGAAGAAGACATAAACTACAACGAAACCCCAGCAATATTAATATTAATTATCACTTCTTCTCAGTAAGGAGTGACACCAACATTTGCGGCAGGAGCAAAGAAACCATCCTTTATCATCGCGTCCTCTCCCTCCTAAATTCGGAACAAAATAAACATCTCAGAATTAAAACACCCAGAAATCGCTTCTTTAAAGAAATTAAATTATGACTGCAATTATGAGTGCAATGTGACAAAACGACACACGCTCACACAGTGTTTATGATTTATAGATTTAATTTAAGTACCTGCTGCTGGCGCACGCTAGTTTTCTTCACGGGCTGATCAGATGGCATAAGTCCGAAATGGATGTGAGGAAAGTGGGCCCACTGAAAGAACAAAATAGCTTAATTTAGACATAATTTTATAACAAACCATCTTGATTTTTTATTTTTATTTTTAATTTTGGAAGTTAAAGAAGAATAAAACCCTCGCTAGAAACTCGAATAAGGTCAATGTGTTGGACCAATGGACTTTAGAAATTAATTTTTCTTGGGTCTCACATTTTTGGCAGCGGCACTAAAGGCCTCTCTGTGGCTTATATCAGGATTTCCAGCTTTGATGCGTTGGATCTCGTCCCTGCGACATGTATGATTTGTTATTTGTTATTTGTTAATGTCAATATCAATCAATATCATCTTCATGCTTCATGCTTCATGCTTCATGCATATGCATATTCAAGAGGGATTATTAAGCAGATGAACACTTACTTGATGAAGCGGTTGTAGGCAGATGGGACTCTCTGTCTCTTTTCTGGAGCTGCACATTTGTAACACAAAGCCCACACAGACACAAGCAGACAGACACTTTAAAATCACTTCGCTGACTTTTGTAACATTTAATTTGTTGTTTCGGTTTTACTTTAATGTCTCTCACTCTGTCATCACTTCTTCATCATTATCATCATCCTCAGTGTATATATATGTATGATGCATCTTACATGGGTTCATTATTCATTTTTGAACTATTCATGATCAGTAACACGGTCATTAATTACTATGCATCGTGTTTCAAGTTAAAGTTCGTCTTCAAAGCTGCAGTGACCTAACTAATGCAGCAGATCTGAACAGGGCTTTATGTGGTACTATATGGATCTGGAAGGAAATGAAGAAGAAAGTCTAGGCATGAACTAATGCCCTAGATATTGTTACCACATGAAGAAATTAACCACAAACACCGTTGAGAAACAAAGACTAAAAATCGTCAATCTAACTTTTTCAAATTTCTTTCTTTATAAGCTAAAAGCCTATTGGAAAATTCGAAAGGCTACTTTGCAAGTGCTTTGTCAAATTTCACTTCTCTGAAAAAAAAAAAAAAAAAATAGGGTTATCATGAAATGAAAGGTCATATATAGACCTAGAATTTATGAATATAGGTTGTGCTGTGATGCTTGCACTTGTTACTATTCACCGACCATATGAAATTAATGTAACTAAAATAATGCAAAAGAAATGAAGTGTGTGTGTGTTTCTTAATTCTCACGTCTGTTAACAACAGGAGACTTAGGGATCTCTTGATGATCAACTACTCGAACAGGCATAACAGATTGATCAGCTGGATTTGGCGGATTGATCATCAGCATATTAGCTGGCACATTTCGGATCTCCTCCTGTTATATCCATCATCCCCAGTCCCCAATAGAAAATAATTAGATTCAAATGAAATAGTAAGTCACATGTTATAACAAGTACAACATTAATTGGAAATTCTTATTATTTCTTATGTACCAGAAGATTCTGAGGAGTGAAGAAAGAATGACCCAGATGAAGCTGATTGGCTGCAGGAAGCAGCAGAGCGCGCATGTTCACAGACAAAAGATTGGTGCAATGGCCGCAGCGAACCGTCACAGTCTTGAACAAACTAGTGCAAGGAACACTCACCTGAACCACATTTTTACAAAAAAATTAAACAGCCATTCAAAGAACTTGAAAAAGAAAAGAAATTATTGATATATGAAGGAAGAACTTGTGGGTGGGGGAAAGGGGACGGGGGGTCAGAGACCGAGAAAATGAAATGATAAGGTACCGCGAGGACAGTGTCGCAAAAGGTGCAGTGGACGTAACAGAGCTGCTCGGAGGAAGAGAGATGGTCCGGTGACAAAGCAGCAGGTGTTGAGGATGACATCCTGTTTCTTTGATTATCCTGATTCTTTAATTTTTTTAGTTTTGATTTGATTGATTGATGGACTGACTGATCAGTGGACTGATGGGATGATAAAATCCCAACTTGTTCTGATCTTCTTGATTGTTAAGTACTATAGATATAAAGAAGAGGAAGAAGAAATAGAGAAAGAGAGAGAGAGAGAGACACCACTAATATAGTAGGGGAAGAACACATTAAAGAATTTTTTTCTCTTTAATATATTATATATATATATGGACAGTAACTTTCTTCTCTTTACAGAAAACTACGAGTCAAATCCGTATTTAAAAGTTTGATCATGACTCATGAGTTGAAGCTCATGCACATGTTAATTTTTAACTGATCATTTATCTTGTGGAAGAGTTTGAGTTAAATATAAAAATCTATGAGATTAATTTATACTCAAAATTAGTTTAAAAGCTCATATTTGGCTCAGACTGGTATAATTAACCTAAAAGAAGTAATTCAATTTGAGATTTTCATTTTTAACAATCTTTAGTACAAGAAGTTGAGCGAATTTCGATCTACTAACAATCGTTGTTTGAATTTTAACAAACCAATTAAAAAATCTTAGTTAGGACAATCCCATCACCAATGAAATTACTCTTGTGTTTTAAATTTTGTTTCTTTCCAACATGATTGGTGCGTTTAAAATGAATATATATGAGTAAAAGTTTTACTAAGGGAGATTGATACTTTCTCCCAAGATATTTATACATTTACCATTTAGGTCCATTCTCATTTGAGATTGATGTTGGAATGTTTAAAGGTGGTCTTGAGAAGGAAAAAAATAATTTTAATGTTTGGTAAATTCACTCAATTCTAAAGCAAATTTTGAAAATCAATGAATGAGTAGTTTTTTAAAATCTTAGTGCAAGAATTAGTTTTATCCTTGCTAACTACACATGTATCCTCATATACATTGCATAAACCATAAATTATTAATAATTCAATTAAGAAGTGGAATTATTAAATTATGATGATTATGATGATGATGATGATGATGAATAACAAAACAAAGAATAAAACTAATAAAATATAAATATTATCTTTTTTACTCACTAACTATTATATATACACAACTAAAAATATTATATAGGTAAGTAATTTTCATTAAATAATATATTTATTTTAGTCATTTATATTCTAATAATTTAATAATATCAAACACATATAAATACTTTTAAAACTCATGATATTTTTAAAACTAGTATTTATCAAACACTTAACTAGTTTTTTTTACAACTAATTATTTTTATGATAGAAGTAATAATTATTATTTTAAAAGTTATAGCACTAACATTTGCTCTCATACTTCTTATAACTCCCCATTATCGCACTGATGTTAAAACTTTGACCAATAATAACTGTTTTATAACCGAGATGTGTTTTGTGAAATTTTGTAGATCATCAAAAAACTAGAACAGTAGTGAGGAGAGCGACGATGCACCTGCCCCGTGTAAAACTTTATCTTACCATCGTCAACTCTTAATGAGAAATAATTATTATGGGAATGAGATTAATGAACATATGCATGTTAGAAGCTGTTGGTGTAAATAAACTAAACGGGTCACATGCAGTGGAGTAGAGGGGATGGAAAATAAAATGAATGGTAGGAATTGAATGAACAGCAATGGGTGAGAGAGAGCAGAGGCGGCAGAGGTGGGGGAGAGGGAGAGAAAGGGACGTGTGCATGGGAGTGATTAGCTTTGGCTCATTCACATGTTGTTTTCACGGTAAAAACTTAGCCTCTGATCGATGCCTTTTCTTGGTTCACTACAATTCCATTGTCAATGTTAACCCCTGACCACATCGATCCATCATTTGGCCACCACCATATCATAATCTTTCTTTGTTGACTCGATCATGTGGTGTGGCGAGATGTGGTTCACTCTAAAACTAAAAGCCCTAAATGCCGGGCACCTACTCTTTGTACATTTTATTATAGATTTAGTGCCCTACTCAGCTCCCGAACTTCCAATCCTAGGTTGACACCTCAGCGATTTGGGTTCATTTGTCTTTTCATCGATACGCTAGATACACCCACTACAATCATCGCGATACCGTGATAGTATATATATGTGAAGGCCGGTAAATTTTGTGTAATTTGACTTTTTTCTTCTTTCTTTCTGTCTTTGTTTCCCTTTTTTTTCACCAAAAAAAGAAAGTCTTGTACAAGTTATTTATTTTTTAGTGCCTTTCAGCTCGTAAAACCAATTTAATTGAATGATACAAGAAATATGATCAAGGTTCAAGCCCATCTAATAATCATATTTATTATTATTATTATTTACAACTATTTTACATCTGGATGGCCGTTTCATAAACTTGCTTCCCAGACCAGTATAGTATTAAGTCGTGATTTGCTTGAACCACTAATGTTTTAATGAGTAATTTTAATGCTTTCATGGAGATGCACTTATAAAATTTATATACATAAATACTTGGGGGAAGAATATTAATGAACTAAACGTTAAACAATTACCGGGTTAGTAGTTAAAGGCGATAATTCTTCTCATAATTGAAAGTGTATAATACTAACAATATTGGCAAGAAAAAATATTTAAGACCTTTTTTTTTTTTTGCCGATCGATTTGACTACTCAGACATTCACTCTATATCTTTCTCTCTCCCTCTTATATGCACAGAGATACTTAGTTGTCAGTGACAACAGAAGGCAGAGATCCCTTTATTAATAAAATTCAATTTATTTTGTCCTTGTCTTCATTCCTTTCCCTTGCATTTGCAATTCGCATAGCTCTTGTATTTCTTTTTGGCTACTATTATCTGATTCAGCTATGACTTGACTCTACACTTTTATCTTTCTCTCCGGAGGCTTTACTTATTATTACATTACAAAATTGTTGCTTAGAAACCCTAAAGATCTCAGATTACCTCTTTGATTTCGCGGACATCTGTCAAAAACTATCACCCTAATGCTTTTCTCTGCCCCGAAATTGCCTTATAGGTAAAGTTTCCAGTCATTCAGTCACTAGTCACCGTGGGTCCTGTGTAGTAACTTTTTTGCAGCTTGAATGTTTGTTGTTAGAATTAGGGCATAGCTGATACGGCAGAACTTTTTAAACTTATGGGTCGATTTGCAGAAACAATCAAAAGTTTACAATTTATTAGCATAATATTTTTTCATATATTATCTCCACGTACCCATCATCATTATTCATCTATTGATCTGCGGTTTTCTGCTTGTTGAGTACACAATTTGATAACAACTAAACAAAAATTTAACCTGTACATAAATAAGTTAATTGGATTAAGGAGACAGAGACATCTGTTATTCAATAGATTTTATCGACATATCGGCGTCTTCCTATACACTAGCTAATTTGTAGCGGGACACTCTATTAATTGTAATGCTGCGACTGGTTTTCAAAACATAATTGATATTTCCATGGTACAATTATGTGTCTGGGTATCAATTGATGCCTGACTTTATTACACACAATTAGGTTGTGTGGTCGCATGATGATCAATAGAGTACGTTTCTACTGCTTTGCCAAATTTCTAATTGTTGCATATGAACGAAAGCCACTGTCCTTACAGGCATGTATAAAGTGATATTAATGGAGCATACGACTTTGCATGAAGATGGCCTATCAGTTACTACAACATTATAACACGTTGGTACGGATATGTGTCCTTGATTAGCTTCTTTCTCTGATAAGAGAGCAATTATTTTGTTTGTGATTCATGCTCAGATTAACTTGAGGGACACCTCCAGGTATATAGGCAAAAATAGTTGAGTAAATTTTTATTCGTCTAAAGCCAATTAAAATTGAAGTAAAATTTTTTAGGTTTATTTATGAATATAGGGCTTAACCTAGTTTTTGTCCCATATGACCTTCGAGTGCTGCAATTTGCGGGACAGTATACAAATAAGGAGTGTACTGAAGCTTACGTGACAATGACTTGAGAGATAACCCTAAATTTATTTACTGCTAGGGCACTGACCCAGAAAATAATAAATCTTTATAGCTCTTAAATATTGAAATTGTACTCTTATTTGTAAAGCTTTTATGATTTGTCATCAAGTTTCCACACAACATGTTTTGTTATAATCCCAAATAAATAAACGACTTAGTTGGCTCAATGTAGATACTATAAAGGCACTACGGCAAGCAGGGGGCTCAACTATGTTGAGTCCTTGCCCTCAGGCCTATAAATATTAATTACAGAAACGATAAGAGACTTAATTGGAACTTTACCTAGTTAATGTAAGTTTATATGTTTCCCCTAATGTTATATAATTTTTATGCAAAGAAACGGTCTCTTCATATTTGAATTATTTTCATTTTGACCCCCGTCAAGCAATAGCAACTGTAAAATACGACACACTCTAAAAAGCCTGCATGAGAAGCGTTTTCTGTTTCTCTCTCACACACTCCCTTTGGTTGAAATTCAATGGGTAGAAACCCAATAAAGATGCTACAATATTTTTCATATATATATATAGAGAGAGAGAGAGAGAGAGAGAGAGAGAGAGAAAGCAGAGCAGAGCAGCGTGTTTCTTCTGGCATTTCAAGCTGTGTGTATAATTTCACAGTGGCAACAAGAAAGTAAATACGTACGTTTCTGAGTTTTTTTATCAATAAAAAGATAAAATTTACGTAGTGGCGTTGAGAGCAGAGAGCTTAGCTTAGCTATAAGCCTGTTGTAATTCAGTAATGGTACGTAGCTATAGATGCCCGCTTCTCATCTCAATTTCAAGCTCTGGCTTGCCTCCTCGAGGATCACGTTGCTGAAGACATCGAAATAAGATCCATTTTTTGGTCCTTTACGTTGATTGATGCCACGCGTACTGATTCCCAATACTGGTAAAGACTGCAATAGAATTGCTCGCCTCCAGACTAGAAGGCTAGTTCTTATCCTAATACGTGGCTTTCATTCACAATAATGTTGTTTTTCTTTCCTAATTATCAATTTGACTTTTTGAGAGGTTTTCCTTTTTCTTTTCCGCCCGGCTTACTTTTTACCCCCTTGTAATGTAAATTTAGATTTATTTATTCTTTATTAAACATAACTAAAATTGGTTATTGATCGGCGCCAGCCATGACAAAATCCTTTCCATGAATCATCTAGGTCAAGCGATGGGCCACTAATGCTACAAAGTATATGCAGCCGAAAAAGATCTACCAGTTCCCATCGAGAGCTTAAAGGGTTCCAAGGTAGAAATCATATATGGGATGATACGAGTTTTCAAAATATCTCATGCCATATGTGTTATTATCGTGTTTCAACTTTCACGCAAGTGTCAATTTACAACTCTGCAAGAGGTAATGTGCGTACGTGTAAAACAGCTCACCCAGATATACACGACAGCAATTTGAATTTGAGTTGTAATTTTTCTTTCAAATTTCTATCGGCAAGGGCTGTTTAGCGTTGTGATTAAGATCAAGATAAGGTAATCAAGGAACCTTATTGAGGATAAAAGGAAATGTTAAATTACAGTTCACCGTTGGCTTCCTCTATCACAGCTGTGGATAGCGAAATTTTACCAACCATTCTACACCCAAAAAACAAAAAAAAAAAAGATGAGTCTTGTCATCGACATAGCAAATCACCATTCTTAATATTTAGAAGCAACCAAGACAATGAAGTCATCGACATCTTAGGTTTATTTTGGGAAAAAAAGAAAGGGTAAAAAGACAGCACCAACGTGCTAAAAACAGACCTACTCCAACGGCAAGTTTGGCGGTGCTATAGATTATGATCATGTGGCTTACTAATTTGGACCACAACAAAAACACGACATTCATGGACCATTATTTCAGCCATTATTGCCAGCAGAAGAAGGGTACTAGGCATTCACATGCGCCACTCGGCCAATCTATGCTCGTCGAAATAAAAAAAAAAAATGATAAAAAAGGAAGCTATTGAACTTTACACATGCCAAATCACAAATTTAATTTTCAGTAACATAGATTGCAGTGAGATAACGGCAGCTCAACCTGCGCCCGCTAGTTGAAGTTGACACATGACAAGGAACCGACTTTCAAACTGATGATTCCTATGCGGGTAACATTCACTTTTTGTTTTGCCAAAACCTAATTTTTCCGCTGACAAGTCTCCGCAATTGTTACATCTATATGTATTTAATTGTTTGGAAGAGTGATTACATACACGTGAAATTGAATTAGATTCTTATTCATTTTTCAGAATAATGGCACCAAAGATTGATGCCACAAAGTTTATAAAAAAGGAAATTGATTTGTCATACTTATAGCTTACATAAGCAAAATTCCTATGCAAAAGCACCATCATTTTAGAATTCCATCTATCAATAAATCACATCTTTCTGCTACTTTGAGAGCCAATAGATAATAAGAAATAACGTACAAGCAGCAATAACTGCAGCCAGAATAAGAGTGTCCCTTGAACGCCGCCTTCTGATTGAACCTGGAAAACAGACTTGGGATTAACAATACACCACAAGTAAACTTGATAATATAATTTGCTTTATCACATACCAAGTAGGCCACGAATAATAGGGAACTTGTCACTTAGAACCTTCACTTTCCCTTGAACATCTCCAAACAAAGCCCTTTGAGAGCCAAGGACTGTTCTTGTCGTTTGAGCTTGACTAATCACATCATCTATCTGCACCAAAGCAAAAACAGAATCCTGACATGGATGAATACCAAGCACCTTCTCATGAAGGGTAACGCATTGAGAAACAAAAATAAAGTTGAGCTTTCAAATTAGAAATGGAACAAAAAAAATGGTGTACTAGGAAATAATTTAAGTCAGGGTTCTTCTACATAAATCACTTTTGGATGTTTGACAGCGCATAGATGGATGTCCATGCGCCATTCATATTTGAGTGTGAGAGACATCATTTGCATTTTGCTGTTACATAATTTTCAAAATTTTGGGCCTTTACTCGAGCTGGTATCACAAATATCCACGATTTCATTATTTCGCTATTTCTCTTATAATCATAAACTCTGCACCATTTTCATCTTGAAAAATGTTGACTGTGGGATGAAGAATGGCTGCCTGTCAAATAGTCAACCCATCATGTCAAACGGAAAGAAGGATTGTTGTTTTAAGAAGCTCAACTAAACCCCATTGCCAAAGTGAATCATAAGAATAGAAGCCACAGCAGCTTGTCTTCAAAAGTCCTTGGTTACACTTGACTCCAACCATATCCACTTTTACAATCCCATTTTTTAACCCGTTTGATTTATATTCTTTAAGAACACATAGAGAATCAAGTGTCAATTGAAAATTACTCATAAGAATTGTAATCCATATATCACTATCAGAAAAGCACCCGAGTCTTACATGAGTTATGCTTCCATGTATGGCAGCTCTCTCTCGTAATATCTGCATTCTTGGTGACATACTCCCTGATGCCTGCAAGAAGGCAGATACATCGATTTTGAAAAACAATGGCAGTATTTAAAATGATTACGAGATCATTTGAGAGTTCCAGCAGACACCTCAAGCATAGATTTTAGAAAACTGAAAAAGAATGGTAGTATTTAAAATGATTACGACATCATTTGAGAGTTCCAATCACTCACCTTATACTCACTGATATCATCCCTAACGGAACTCAGAAGCTCTGCATGTTCCCTCATTGAGTTGATGTTTCCCTTGATTCGTCTAAATTCCTAACAAGATACATGCCATTTGCTCAAGAATAGCATCTTTATTAAAGATAAAGCAGAAGACAGATCAAGTCCACAAGAGTAGCAATGTTTCAGGGGTAGCAGAGAGTCCCAAGAAAAGATAAATTAGTATTAATACGGCAGGGCAAAACTCCCTGACACAGCCATGTCAACACCAGTACAAACCATAATCAGATTTGGATTAGAATGCATCTGTATATTATGAACTTACAATTATTAATGCAAGATACAAAGTGTTAAAAAGATCCGAAGGTTGCACTTTCTAAACTAGTAATAAATGTAGCTGATTAAATAGAAAGTTAGACTTTTGAAAGTGAGGTAACGGGCATGTGGAGTAAAAGGGTCAATCACAGATTAGGTTACTTCTGCTTGTCCACAGCAATTACATGTCACCATAAAAAAGCAATCACGTCCACCGAACCATGTGAACTTTAGTTGATAGTTCACTTGTGTACTAGTCAATACAATGGAAGAAAAGTTCCCACTTACAGCATGACAAAATAAAATAAAAACCTGGGTGAATTCATGAAGAATGTCGCGATGCCTTGCAAGTTTCTGAGTTACAGAAGTAGTTGGAGCAGCAGATGCAGCACATCTACTCATTGCATCATTTACATCAAGTAGCTTCTCGAGCAATGATTGGATTTCCATTTCCATGGACTTCCATGACCTGCCAGACCCAACCGTTGGTGACCCTGCATCTACATAACCTGAGAAAACAAATATCAGCAGAAAGGACAGTCAAATTATGGAAGCCCCCTGCTAAAAAAAGAATCAACTTATAGTTTTTCACAAAGCAATGCGTCGTATCTATTGCTGCATACTTCAGCCGAAGCAAGCAAAATAATAGGAACTTCACCACTGCCGAAAGCGTTCCATTTGGTGTAATTACTGTTAACGAAATTATCACTCAGCAAAACACATCGATTTTTCTGTAGGCATTCATAATGTGAACAAGTAGACTAGTATAATTATGCACGTAGGATTCAGAATGTGAGCTAGTAATAAAAGCACACTGTTTTCAAAATGCAAAAATGTTCGAATGCAAAATGCAACAGCAGTCCCCCAGGGATAAAATCTAACAAAACTAGACAGATCCACACTAAAAATGACACTGCTATCTTTGCCAAATGAGAAAGCACAAACAATCACTGATCCAAAACCGAAATAGGCAACTCATTTTCACTTCATTTATAATTAGTTTCATGACTATTGCAACAACAATGCACAAACATAAAGGCGAAAAAATGAGTTCACATTCATATGCAAAAACAAAACCTTAACAAAATCTATACTAACGGTAAAATAAAATAAAGATACATTGTTTCTATTCTTCAACACTGCCAATTATTTATAGTCTTCAACTTGAGATCCAAACGCACTACAAATGACGAGCGAACTTAAAAGTAATTCATTTTAAAGTCGGAGTATACGAGAAATCTACAAACCTCCTTGAGTGAACCTGGCGCCAAGCTTAGCGTAAGAGGAGAGTTTGACATCGAGATCGCCCTCGATCTTACGTGCCTCCTTTCTCAGTTCCTCCCAACCCGATTCCTGTAGATATAGATTCGGATCCGTCATTTGGATATTCGGATTTCAATTACAGATCCTGGTTATAGTTTCAATTCTTTCGGTGATCCAACGGCGGAGATTGATTCCGTTATTACAGTTGAAATTTGAAGTTCTCAGCGCACCTGCACCACCACCATATGGGGCTCGAGTTACTCTGTCGTCTTAACTCTCTTTCTCAGGAGCAGGAAGGAACAGAGTCAAACAGAGTCAGAATCTCCTGCGGGTACCCGAATTTGATTTTAGAAAGGCCCATCTTCAACACTGACATCAACTGCCCACGGGCCAGTATGGGTTCTGAATCTGATTAGCCCCTCCTTCTTTTCTATTCGAATCCGAGATAGTTTTTTTTTTTGTTTCGGCCTATTTGCCCAATAAAGCAACAATGCCAACTTTAAAATTCCGAATAATTATATTATTTGACCCCTCAATGGCTCTATTTATCTTGTTAACCCTTACCTTTCAATAAATATTTATTTATTTTTAAAATTATAATAATTATTTCTTTTTATCCTCTTTTATATACTATCTCTCAAACATCATCATCACCACCACAGCACAACCACCTATGTTCACCAAAAATTCAAAATTATTTTTGGCAACATTCATTCTTTTATGAGAACTCTTTGTTACTGCAAGAATGACATTATTTGCTTAAGAAAATTAAGGTACATATATTATCCTTTTTATTTATTTATTTAACTTTTTTGCAAAACTCAAGCAGCGATAATCAAAAGCTAATAGCACCAAAAAAAATAAAAATCCGTAAGATAACAAAATTCGAAAATTTGAAAGTTTCTTGGTTGTAGCAATGCAGAGAGTGAAGAGTTGGTTGATCAACTCACGTGTCCAACATAATTGATAAGTGATAACAATGCATTTGTTTGAAATAGCAGATGAATTCAAACAATTGTTCACCTAATTCAATATTTCAAATTACTCTTTGGATGGACATGGGCTATGTGAAAAATAATTATAAAATCTAGCGAGTCTTTGCATTCATGTGTCCGTCGGCTCCGTTCAATGCAAGTGCAAATTAGATCCCAGCCATTCGCTTGGAGTTTGGTAATAGCAGCAGGGGTCCGAGTCCAACGATGCATATACAAATTTAGATCACGCTATACATAACAGAGAACCCCTAATTGAAATGTTGTGTTAAGATTCAAAGGCACGGTGGTCATATCGAACAAGAAAAGCATTAAGCGATGACAAGTTGAAATGTTACTGTATTACTGTTAATTAAGCAATGTGATCTGGCGAGTAGCCATGCATATGTCTGTGCAAATAATAACGCCAATGTCTTACAAATGACAAAACATATACATAGGTTTTGTAAGATCTACCCTCTCCTTATCTGATTGATATCAGATATATGACATCGTTATAATCAAAAGACAGCCTACAGACAAGAGATTTTTTTTCAGAGGCTAATTACTTTTTTGTTTATAGAGGAAGACCAATTGGATTTAAGCTTTGAAAACTTTATAAATAAAACAAAACAACAGAATAAGAATGCAGGGCCAACAATGCCGAGCATTTCCTTCGCTATCTATAAATGTAGGGACAAAGTCCTACATAATTGTGTGAATAATAATAATAAAAAGAGATAAGAAAGCAAGATCACATTAGATCCAAGTATTGATTGAAATCGATCTAAACTTTATTGAACAGCAGTAAGAGATTTCAAAAGTTAGATGATGTCTCACTAAAGTCGTCAGCTTTATGTCTTTTGTCAATTCTAGGTAAGATAAAACAAGAGTCATCAAACTGGGAGATTGTGTCGACATAAATTAGTTTATTAAACAAACCTGACCATTTGCGCTTTATTTTAGAAAAAAAACAACAAAGCAAATCATTTTCATTATGGTAAAATAAAGGCCATCGATCGGACTAATTCGTACAATACTATTCACATAATAAGGTGCATGTATTTAAAATAAAGATCTTTTTATTTCTCACTTCCTCGTCCGCATTCACCGGCTACTGGAATCGTTATCTCATCAAAGGGTCCAATAGCCCAAAAGAAATATTATAAAAACCGTGAGAAAAGAGTCCGTCCAATAGAAGAGAGACAGAGACCTTCCACACAAAAAAGAAAAAAAAAGAAAAAAGTTGTTAACAAAATTCAGTATTAAAATTAACTGACAATCAAGATTATAAAATACACACCTAAAATTTAGGGTTTGTTTGGTTTCGGACTATTTGGATTTTTCAAATCAGAGTTGGGTGAACGGTCATGATATAGCTTGTGGGAGAGAAAAGGACAAATGAACGGCGGAAAGCCAGGGAAATTATGATATTCTGACCGCCCTGTCCCACCACATAAGAATATCTGAATACGTGACTTGTACTCATTTGTCCACATTGCTTGGGCCCACAATTCTTGAATTGTTAGTGATAATTGGAAATAGACGGTCCTACGAAATTTATAGGTTTGTTCTGACATGGCCAAGTACGCAACCTCCGTGCTGTACGGACTGCTCCCCTTTTCCATATTCTTGACTGTTTCTTACACCATTTTTTTTTTATTTTCCCCTTTTTTTCTTTTTGGTGGTTCTTCTTCCAGATAAGCAAGGCTATTGTATTGTGTAAACAATATTTTCGTAGTTAAATGTCTACCTTATGATTCATGAAACTGTCTATCACTAATGTCACATGACTAACGACAAAGAATTTTGACTAATTTAAATACATTGTAATGATCTGAACTTATTTACGTTGGTTTAGTTCATATTTTTTAATCAATCGGTTTAAATTTGATTTAATTTTTAAAAAAAAAACTTAAAACCGAAAAAATATTAAAAAATAATGAACTAAAACGTTTCAATTTCATTCGATCTTAAGTCACAATTAGGCTCGATTCTCGATTAATTCTGTAAAACAAACTAAAAAAAAAAAATCCATCCTTGGTATTGCCCAATAATAACACTGTGACAAAATAATATACACACTGGCAATCTTTCAGTGGATTAAACAATAATAAGACTGTTACTTACGTTTGAGTTGTTCTTCGTCCCGGCACGGAACGAGAGTAGTAGTGATGCCTTGATCCTCAGATGCCCATGAAATGAAAAGAACACTATTTAGGGGCTGCTGAAATCGAGAGATGGTCCACACGCGAATGCACAGCCCCGCAGCAATGAATTTCCAAGAAGCAGCACATGTACCCGCATGCTTGTGACATTTGACGTGTCCATCGCAACAAACAGCTGTACGATAGTAAATTACTCCGTGCAATACCATAACTACTTCAGACTTGGTCGTTTTGTCTCTTTTTATTTATTTATTTTTTATGTTTTGGGTGGGGGGAAGGGGAACGGATTTATCTTCACTCTTTAAAAATTATTAAAAAATCCACTCTCTAAATGTCAATCCCCTACGTGGTGGCGGTGGTGCTCAGCGAAACAGTTTCTTAGAAGTCACGTGGCGGAAGGCTCATTTGAATCTTCATTGATTTACCTACTGACCGTAACAGAGGTATTTCTTGAAAAACAAAAAAATTCAATCGTACGGTGTAAAATGAATCAGACGGTCGATCGCACTATAAATATGCGAGCTTTCGTGTCAATCTAAGCCGATATTACTTTTATTAGCTGACCCTTCTTTAATCTGACTTTTGACTCACTCCAAAATTCTCTCTTTCACTCGGGGACCTGTCTATGGTACAGATTCTGTAACAAACATCTCCCGTCATCCCACCATCCGATTTTCTATTGTTTAGTTTCTCACTCCACATCCAACCACATCCAACGGCTGATGCTGCAGTCTGTAGCTTACATATTCTGTAAGCTAGTCAAGTCCTTCACTCGGATATAACTCCTCTTCATTCTTCACACAATCGCGTGCGACCATATCAAATATGCACACACTGACCTATCTTTTGACCATACGCTGAGCTTTAGCTTTTACATAAATACGAAACAAACACCCACCCACAAAAGAAAAAGAAAAAAAGAAACCACCAACCCAAGAATCCAATCCTCCACTCACCGCCGCGCCACGCCACGCCGCGCCACGACCGAGAATACGCATAAACTTTGAGAAGAGGCAGGCAGGGCTGGGTTTTGATTCTTGGGAGATGAAATTGGAAATCTTGGTCGAGGTCTCGAATGAAAACTCTGTCGTATGATACCCTGAATCGACATGTCCAATATACCAACCTCTCTTTCTGAAATATGCCTCACTCTTTCTCGCCTCGCCATGTCCATTGCCGACCCTTGGCCCTTCTCTTGAACCTCACCTCACTGTAACAAGATTCCTTTTAAGTTCATTCCCGTTTTACTCACCGCACTCGGAACCAACTCCCTCTCAAACAGGGAAAAGGTTGAACAATGAGAAAGATTAGAGGATTCAAGATCGGGAAGCGCTTGGTTCGGGTCACCCGATGGATCATCCGTAAGACACGGGGAGGATCCGGGTACCAACGATTAGGTGCGCCAGACACGTCATGCGAGTGCAAGAGCAAGCCAATCTCGAAGCTCATCAGCTGGGGCCGTCGGTTGACGAACGTTGCCAAATCTCTCTGCCTTGCGAAGCCCGCGTCGGGTTACGTACCGATGGATCAGGCTCCGATCAGAGAGAAGCCGGTTTCTGTTCCCAAAGGTTACCTGGCCGTTTACGTGGGCCAAAAAGATGGCGACTTTCACAGAGTTTTGGTGCCGGTTATTTACTTTAATCACCCTTTGTTTGGTAAGCTTTTGAGGGAAGCTGAGGAGGAGTACGGGTTTAATCAACAGGGTGGTATTACGATCCCTTGCCGTTTCTCGGAGTTTGAGCAGGTCCAGAACCGAATCGCTGCGGGTAACGGGGCACGTACCCGCAAGCTGACGTGGAAACGCAACCATTGAGGATTTTCGGTATGACTGATGATGACGAACATAATATTACGTGATATAGTTGTGATAATGGTGATAATCACGATGCTTTCAAGTTTTGTTTCGGGAATCGGTGCGGTTTTTTTTTTTCTTTTTTTTTTAGAGGTTTTTCTGTTCTTTTCATGTGGTACATGTACGTTGATTTAGATAATATTATTAAAAGTAAAAATAATTGATAAAAACTGATGGCGTTTTCGTGTTTATAAATAACGGTGATAACAATTGCCCACAGGCCACAACCTTCTTGGTGAGGTTAGATAGGAGTGTTTATGGAGATTTTTTTATATAATTTTTTTTATTAGTTTTTTTGTTAAAAAAATCATTAAAATTTATTTTTTATTTTGATATAAATATCTAAAAAGTTGATATAAATTACAAAAATACATTTCAAAAAAGTTCAAATTAATAATATTTTTCTGTCTAAAGTAGGGAATTTGAGTTGTATAATCAATGAAATATTTTCTCTTGTTTCTTATTTTAGGCCATGGTTATATTGCTTATAATATTTTTTTTTCTGAAAAGTTGGATAACAATTGTTATGGTAATTAATGATGATGTGAGAGTGCTAATGACATTTGTCACTACTAATTTGCCAGTCAACATTTAAATTAATTTTCGGGTGCTGTATCCCTCTTGAGATAGAATTTTATTCAATAAGTATGCGATGAATTAATTGCGAGGAATTAATTGTCCATTTGGAGATAATGACGATCATAATGAATCCGTGACCGACTGCCATTTTGATGATTTGCATGCGCATATAATTTTCAATCGGTGCGTGCATATTTGAAGTTTAGGCAATTTCTTGGAAGAGATTCTATTTGTTTTACACCTGGAAAACACATTTATTAGATGTCCTAATAACAAAATTAAAAAAACAGGAAATAGCAATATATATAACGCATCAGACATCACGAAAAGATTTTTTTAAAATTTTCAGTTTAAATTATTTATTTACTTCTATGAAAATAAAAATGTGAAAAAATAAATCTATTTAAAAAATACTTTAAATAAAAATAAATTTATATTATTTTAATTAATTTTTTTCTCTAACAAAATAATAGTAATTATAACATTTTTTTCTAATTTTAAGAATAGTGAAATAAAAAATAATATAATAAAAAATTAAAATGTTATAAAAGACTATTTAAATAAATTTTTAAATGAATTTGGAGAGTAAGGTGGGCAAAAAAGTCTATGCTGATAAGGATCTAAACATGGGCTTAAGAAAAAAAAGTCGCTAGGGTGAGACTCATTATTTTTTAAAAATAAATTTATAAATAAGAATAATAAATTAAAATTGAAAAAATATAAAAAAGAAAAAAACTTAATTTCTTAATTCATAAATCAATGGTGATTAAAAAAATTAAAATTATAATACTAAATTTTCTCTTATGCATTAATTAATTAAGAGAATATTTAAATTAGAGAATCCAATATTAAAAAATTAAATTTTAAACTTTTATTTATTATTATTTTTTTAAATATTTATTTTTTTTAATTTATTGTTGATTTAATAACGTATTGATTATTAATTTATTTTAAATTTATAAGAATAAAAAAAATTAAAAAATAAAATAAAATCAAGCCATACCCAAGTCCAACTTTTGTGTTTATCTTACAGTGCATTTAGGGTTTGGAGTTGTAAAAGCTCGGTCCAATCCCACTTTTTACCAACTCTATGTGGAGCTTATTTATGTCTTTCAGTAAAAAATAAAATTTCATTTAAAAAACCTTTTATTACTAGTCTTTAAGTTGTCCTCTTTAAGCTTGTAAAAATCTCGCTAATAAATTATAGTTGTGATATAAAGAAATATCAACTCCAAGTCTCAAATAGATTATTGACACATGTCTTTTGTTACATTTATAAAATTCTCGTTAAAACAATTATTTTTTTCTGTTGATTTTGTTGTGTGTAATTAAAATAAATGTTATGTGCAATAAAAAAAAGCTAATGAAATTCGTTTACATTAGAATATATGGATTATAGTCGTGACCACTGACCAGTTTAACTTAGCTCCCAGTTTATAATATTCTCCGTAGAAAATTTATCTGACATTTTTCTAAAAATAAATAAATAAATAAAAATTGCCCAAGGATATAGTTCATGTTATGGAGGTTCTCCGGCCAGGAAGAAATAGAGAGTTTTCATTTTCATAGAGAATTTAGGTGAGCATTTGGTAGCTTTATTCCACATGATTGTTAACTTGATTTGGTCATAGTTTTTTTTTTTTTTTTGCCCCTTACAAAATCTTATTTCGATTGGGTACTACAAAGCTAGAGAATGATAATTTTCCTGGCATGCGATGGGCACCATAAGCGTCTCTATCGTCCTAGTTGATGATATTAGACCACTACTGCTGTTTTCAGGATTAGAGAATCTTTCAATGGAATTGGAAGTCACCCGGTGGATGCAGATCCACCACAAGTTTAGTGGGCTAAATTTGACCATCTGATACTGTTCTTCCGTCCGCCACACGAACATCTTCGCACAAGGTGTTTGCTTTATCGTGGACCTCCAATGAATTTGGGCTACGAATTTGTGGCCATTATTTCAATTGGGCCGCATTTTGCATGGAATCTTTTTACAGCAACACCAACCGAAAAAGGAATGTTCCATATGCGACCTTGCTACTGTACATTATCATATACTGCACATTAATCTTATAATTATTATCAATAATACACGTGTACTTTTTTTAGTTAGTTGACTTAGACCTATGGGGTCAATGTATGGTATATGACATTGTACCTTAACAATTCTCTTCTATATATTTGTATTATAAGATTTGTGATTCTGTGAAAAGCTGAAAAGGACAGTTGCAAATTGGGTATCAAATGTAATTTTTGGTAAGAAAAAAGGCAGTGTCAGTCTTAACGACAATTTCAAATATCAAGGATTAGGATTTTTACTCAGTTATCCCCGAATTAAAGGGAGAAAAAAAGAGTGGTGATTTAAATTTTGATTTCTCCAATACCTTATACCTTACTTGAAAATTATAAATTATAAATAAAAATACAAGTCGGAAACCTAAAATAATGGAGTAATGCTGCATCAGCTGTGTCCGACCAGTCATGGAGTGTAAATTTGCTAAAAAATTTGATGTCGAATTTCTATCAACTTTATTATTTTGTTTATAAATATTAATAAATCTTGTGATTTATGGCAGGGAAACTCTAAACTATTGTTGTAGCCTCACTAATCTTTTGTAAACAAACATGAGGATTTACTCACAACCGTGGGAGTACGCAGAATCTAAGCTTTAGAAAATTTAGGAACATTGCATCATAATCGAAGGAGGGTTGGATCACAATTATATTTTCAAACACAATTATCCATGCTTGAAATTATAATAAAGATTTTTAATTCAACAAATTTGAGGAAAAATGATGGCTATATGAAAAAAAAATGATAACCGGGTAAATTAAAAATTATATGGGATATTGAGAGAGAGAGATAATTTATTTTAATAATTGTAATGGGATTAGAGAAGAAATGGGGGCTACTGAAATAATTTAAAGGAATTAAATATCATCACTCATTTTATATCAAGCTGAGGGCTAAGCGCAATTATAAGCAAACCACACCAATGGGTAAGCGCCATATGACCACTCTGGTGGTTTATTATGGTAAGGCCGAAACGCAACCATTAGCTCCCTTAATTTTTTTTTTCCAGTTATTATTAGAAGGCAGGGCATAGAGGTAAGTAAAATCCAAAATAATTGTATAGTCCTTCTCTCTTTCAATATTTAAATTCGGTGGTCAATTGAAAAAATTTATGTGAAATTTATTCAATCAACCCTTTAAAAGTATTAACATCCTAAAGTTTTAATAATGTAGTAAATAAATTAATAAACATGACAATATTATAAGATTTAAGATTGGAGACAAACTTAAATGCGCTTGTGCACTGTTTAATAATATTTTGATGCAAATAGTTTTTTTTAAATAACCAACCACAGTAAAAAAAAAAAAAAACATATTTGAAACACATGACTTGTATAAATTGAATAGTCTTATTGAGACTATAGCGTATAAATTTTTCTCCTAAAGTTGATTCTGATGACAATTATGAAAGCATTTAGAATAACCTACAAGGTAAATAGATGCTTTAACATTAAAGAACTAAATCCATAAGAAATTAATCGTATCTTAAACCTTATAATTGAAATGATGTATTGGAATATTTCATTTTACTGGCATAATTAGATGGTATATTCTGATCCTTGTCATAAGACACTCATGATAAATTATAAATTTTAATGCTATTTGCATTAAAGTTGTACATAAAATTGAACAAAATAAACAGAATAACGGGGCTTGTAAAAATAAAGTGAATAAATTTATATTTTAATGAAATGTTTCTTAATTTTAGTGATTCTGTACCTCTTTTTTTTTATTTTTTAATATAGCACTACTCTTTTAAATATAGAAGATGTAGGTATCAGCATTCAACAATAAACAACAATGTAAACCCATTAAGAGCAAGTGGACCCTTAAATTCTTAATAGCATAAGAATTCAGGAAAAGTATATAACCCGAAAAGCAACCACTATCTCATATTCTCAACATCAGAAAACAAAAACAAAAGAAAACAAATCCAATTCAGAAAAAACAAGAATGTCGAAGAGAAGTCTTCAATCACACTCCACCCACAAAGCCATAGTAGCTCTGAGACTCTCTTCACTCTTCAGTTTTTCTCATAGTTTATTATCCAAGCTTTGGGAGAGCTCATATCTTCATATACGCAGGCTGTTCACAGGAGAAGTACGTACCCAACTCACCATTTGAAGGAAACCGCAACTCTTTCTTAGCATCAGTCGTCAGCTCATCTTCTCAAGCCGCTTACAACAGCTTCGCAATGGAAATGGAACCTCAACGCCGCCAGAAGCGACTGTATACGGCTTGTATCAATGCAGGGGAGATTTAAAAGCCACTGACTGCTCGAGATGCATTGAAAGTGCTGTGAACCAAATAAGTTTGGTATGTCCGTACACTTACGGGGCTTCTCTGCAACTAGAAGGGTGTTACGTTAGATACGAGCATATTGATTTCCTGGGAAAGCTTGACACGAGTATTAGGTATAAGAAGTGTAGCAAAAGTGTGAACAATGATGTTGAGTTCTTTAAGCGAAGAGACGATGTTCTTGCTGACTTGCAAACGGCTGTTAGTTTCAAAGTCAGTAGCTCTGGCTTCGTTGAGGGTTTTGCACAGTGCTTAGGTGACTTGACTCCAGCTGACTGCACTACTTGCCTTGCTGAAGCTATTGCAAAGTTGAAGAATTTATGCGGCTCAGCTGCCGCGGCTGATGTGTTCTTGGCACAGTGCTATGCCCGTTACTGGGCTTCCGGCTACTACGATTTGACAGGTGCAATTCGCTATTTCCTTCAATTAATTTCTTCATACATCTACATTAGTTACGCATGGTTTTAGTATAGGGGTTGCATTAACTAATTAAGCTTTGTGGCACAAAGATCATAAAGCTTACAATATTCTATCAAGCTAAAACAAATTTGACCACTAAATGTGGTTCCTTTTTTGTGAAAGAGGGAGACCATTCGAAAAATTTCCAAGGAAATGGTCAATATATAGGTAATCTTTTTTAAAAGTAAAGCATTAAGGCGCATCTGCACTTTAGTTGCTTTCTTACAGGCACCACCGTTCTGCCCCTCTTTGTTATTGTTTTTTGGTTTGTTATTAATGTTACCCACCTTTCATTTAGTTAATTAGAGTACTTTTTTGTTTTAATTTTCCCACACTTCAAGAAAGCAATTTAGGACCCACTTCCATTCAATAATAAGTGCAATGATAATATAGAATCTAGTTCTTTCTCTGAATTATTCTCCAAATTAGACTTGAATATTTAGAGTAATTAAATTGAAAACAATGAAAGAGAGAGCTTTACTAAACATAAGGATGTGGCAGTGGCAGCCTTGGTACACGTCTCTTGTCAATCCATACCAAATAGAATACAACGCTAATTCCCGTTACTTTTTTGCTTTTGCTTTTGATGCTTTCAGAAGATTCTTCTCACGATGACCAAGTCGGAAAAACAGTCGCCATTATCGTCGGTGTGGTAGCTGGTCTAGCCATTCTCATTGTTTTCCTCTCAATTTGCCGAAGAGCAATGGGTAAGTGGAGATTCAATCCCCATCGATCTATATAAAGTTTTTCATATATCATCGTACTGATGATTAACATGATGAAATTTTACATGCAGAAAGATAGAGATTGACTGACAGGTCATTGAAATGAAGGGTGGGCCCGTGGTAGAGTCATGATCGATTATGGTTGTTTTGTAGCACCTCTACTTTTGTCCGATTAAATGAATACATTGTTAGTTTTGTACTAAAGAGAAGGCAGAGTTTTTGTTATTTGTAATCCTCCTCATGGTATAAAGTAAAGCAGAACTCCCATGTCCAAAGTCCAAACCAAAATGGCTGCCGATAGATTCCCCTTCATGCTCTACACGTCACCCTAATTTTTTATATTATTTTGTGTTTAAATTAGCTTTTCCCGACAATAGGATTGACGAGTTCGAGAACATCACGTTCTTAAATAATTTCATGCTATTGCTCAATTATTTATTATTTTAGTTTTTTTTTTTAAAGATACCAATTCTGCAATTATTTGTTCAGGATTACCATATCATTGGGGCTCCCTGATCCTAGTTTCCAATAATGGGTTTCTTAATGGGCCTCCATCTGAGATTAGCAAGAATATACATATACGTATACATATACATATACATATAAATATACTATACACACACATATATATATATATGTTAAAAATTATTTGATGAATCTTTTATCCCGCATACCCTTCTGTGGTGCCATACACAATTGAAATTAAATTGCTTGACATTAGCAAGGAGGGTTTGGGTCAGTGCCCGTTTGGATTTTAAATTATTTATCTCTTTCAATTCTAAATTATTTATTTATTTTGGAATATATTGACCAAGGATACTTAACTAGAAGTGATTGTATAAGAACAAAATCTTGATCAGTTAGATTTACTAAAACAAAAGATGGACAAGCCACAGGAGACTATTAAAAAATTAAACATGCTTTTATTTTTCTGTTTAAATCAGTCAAAGATCTATCTTGGCAAGCAAACCTATGTCTGATGTCGACTCCCTAATAAACCCAACTGTGAGAAAATAACGTTGAATCAGATTATTTAAGAACGGAAAGCAATAACATCCTTTATTCGAGAGATTACATTTACGTACAATTTCGCAAAGAATAAAAACTGACAATGACAAGATGGTAGTTCCTTTTAACTACCTTATTATTTATTTTTTTTAATTTGATGTGCAGTAAAATATAAACAAAGAATGATCAACCTAGAGACCGGAGGTGAAGGGGACGTTGGTGGCCGGCAACCAAGAATTTCCAGCAATAAAGTTGCCTACGGTGAACTGGCTAACCTGGGACGGACTGGTAAGAACGTGATAGCCACCCCACTTGACTCTGTTAGCAGTTGAAGAACCCGGGCCAGTGTTCATATACTCAGCATAATACAGAGTATTCAAAGCAAAATTACCACTCCATTCCATCCATCCAGCGGGGTTTATCAAGCTGTCAAGGAAGGTCTTGATGTAAACGGTTCGCGAGTACTCCTTCCAGGGCCTCCCAAGGAACGTCTTAACGGAGCTTTGAACGGGCTTCAAGTCGGAAGCAGCAGTGACCCTACAGTTGTGAATAATGATTCCAGTGTTCTGGTTAGGGTCGGTTCTGCCTTGTGCGGTGAGAGTGTTGGTCCTGTTGGGGGGTTTGCGTGCAAATATGTTGCAGTTTTGTAACACAACCGCAGCGTTACCAAATATGAAATCCACTGTCCCATAAATGTCACACTCTCTGTAGAATTGACGATCTGAATGAACGTAGAGGGTGTCCTGGTATCCTTCAAAGCTGCATCTGTAGAAGACTGAGAGATCCGACCCGGAACGCAGTGCCACCGCCTGGTGATTGTTTGGACCCGCAGTGTTGCGGATTGTTATGTCACGAGCAATGAAGTTATCTCCAACAACGGCTGGCAAATGAAATTCCACATGTAATTATTTTAGTTTAAAGTAACTGCTGCATTTCATTCAAACTTACACATCTCCATGGAGCTCTTATCAAATTCCAGATTTTGCATAAGTTAAAATGGTTTTGACTTTATGGCAGAGTCTAGAAATAACCTTTGATAAAATCATATTATTGTTATTTATTGTCAACGAAATTAACTTTTAAAAAAATAATAGCAACAATCATAATAATGGACCTTGCCCGAAGACTTGATACAATTTTAATTGGATAGTTGATGTACTTACTTGCTTTTAAAGCAAACTAAACCTAAGCAAATTGATCGCCATTTCTCTGAAACTATAATGCACGGTTCCAGTGTGATAGACATATTCAATTAGTTAACATGCAAAATTAAACACGTCTACTTCGTGATCAGTTTTTGACTTATCAAAATCTATGTACATCTCTCAACTACTATAATTTTTACTTGGCAGCTCCTTTTTTTTTTCCTCCTCTTTTTTAAAGCTCTTCATTTTGAAGTGTCCCTGTTTTTAGTACGTTTACAATAATAATGTTTCGTATTAAATAAAACAATGTTGGATGGAGTCCATGAATTCATCTGAACTTGACTAGGTCAGGCAATTATGACGCTTCCGTTTACTATATATGTTCTTTAATTGATTTCATTAGCCCAAAGTTGTTATTTTCTGTTTTGACCAATCAGAATGAATATATGGAATTAATATGGTTAAAACGTCGTTAGCAGGTAATGAAGAGATTGATAAAACTCACCAACAGTAGCAGAATTGAAGGTTGTAGCGCCACCTCCAACACTTTTGCTCCCAGTGATAATAGTCTTGCCAATCCCATCTCCCACGAACATAATATTCTTCAACTTCACTTCAATGTTTTCATTATATGTTCCTGCCTTGATATAAATCACATACCTGCTGCCACCTGCCCGCGATGCCGCCGCTACTGCCTCCTGTATCGTTTTAACATTCCCGGAACCATCCTGGGCCACCACAATATTTGCTCGTGGAGTCGTCTGCAACAGCTTTCGGTCGCCGGGCTTGACCCAAGTTGGGAAGCCATCTTTGTAACTAGGCTCACTATATGGCACCTTGTTGAGGGACAAAGCGTTGCTAATCAACTTTGTTACATTATTTGACAATAAAGGTAACACATATTCGGGAACCCCAAGATCCTCTAAGCTGGCTCGGCACGTCTCTAAGTTTGTAAGAGCCGTGCTAAGCCATGTTTGTTTGTCAGCTTTGGTGCATCCAGGGCTAGAGTTGGAGGTTTGGTTGAGCTTAAGAACTGTTAGTTCATAAAGCTCGCGGCAATCTTCCCATGCAGCCTTTTCACGCTCGTTTCGGCACTTTGAGCCAAGGGTATACGTGCGTGATTGGGCTGTCGTGGCACGTTCTAGTGCAAGCTGTAATGAAATTTTGTAAAAGTCAGTGTCTTGTTTGATGGAAGTGACATCAGTTTTTTGTGTCAAAAAATACTCGCATGGTTGAGGGTTTGGCGTTTTGCCACACCACGATTTTACTTCTTCAGGGCTGTACCCAAAAGAGGTATGAGAGAGAGAAAAGAGCACAAGTGAAACTGTTATAAGAATTCGAAGAGCCATTTGAGATAATAATGGATCGAAAAGCTTGCTATGGACTTCGGGAATTGTTGTGTGAAGAATGAGTGGTAAGCTCATCCCCTTTTATAGGGAATAAAAAACAATGGGGGCCTATTGGTGGAGATGTAATTAATCATTGGACGGCACGACGACGTCTCGTGCTTTTCTTTTTGTTTTTCGCATGTATTGACTTGAGATAAGAACTACAGAGGAAGCTAGCTGTTGATCAGGGAAGGGGACGCGTTGTTGACATGTTCATGGGTCATGCAACATTTGTATGCATGAATAAAGAATCCATTCGTAATTCTAATGTGACCCGCAATAAAAGTTTGATTAGCATAATTAAATTATATGGGATCAATAATTACCATAATTAATAATCGGTCTCCAACGATATGCCTTTTTTGCTCATTATTTACCCAAAATTGTTGGATGTAAGAAAGGAAATTTAAACCATACAACAAAACTAATTAATGAAACCTACAGCAAGATACCAATTGCCAGATCAATTTCAAGATTATTTCCTTTCTGATAGAATAATATCATATTTTAGCAGCTAGCATATGAGTTAAAAAAAAAAGTTATTTCCTTTGTTATTGCTAAGTTTGGGAAGATGCTTCTTTAGTTCCTACAGTTTGAATTAATTATATAATTAATTTCTATATTTTTAAAAATTCCACTGTCTTTGCTTTTGTAGCTGTTAGATCTAATTTGTCAAGAGTAAACTAATAATTTTTTTCTTTTTTGGTCTAATATAGCATAAAAATCAAATAAACGTGATGCGCATCAAGTGAAAATTACATAATAATTAAGTAAATTTTAACGAAAATAAATATGCAGCAAGGACCTATACCACTTGATGATTAGCTCAAAGTGCTTGGATGTCTAAAGCCAAGTTTAGGAGAATGTAATCTTTTGCCTTTATTACTTTCCCACATTGTACATGTATACATTATGTCCCCGAAATTCAATCGTTATCTCTTCTTTTAGAATTAATTAATAGATATAAGAACATTAATGCAATTCTTAATGGAAGGTCTAAATAATAATTAACTCAAGTTTTCAAATATTTCTTAAATATTGTCAAGCGTGACGCACGTACCCAATTATTTAACCTTCATTACTAAAATACCAGTCTCTCTTTTTTTTTAAAAAATTATTTTGGTAAACATTTTCATCATAAGTCTTTGTTTTTTAACTCCCAAACTCTCACATACATAATTAATTTATTTTTCAATTAATTAATTTCTTAACCTTCTTTTAGTCATAATAACTTTAATTTAAAATTCCTCAAATACCCTTACAACCAATTATTATTATTATCTATTAATACCGCAACTTTCAATGATCGAGCTGAGGGTCATTCTACAACTCTATATTTGACTGCCAACTGGCTGCGTATAAAATAAAATAATTAAGTTGGTAGATTTTTATTTGGGGAAACTTCTTATCGCGTGCATGCTTCATAACCTTTTGACACAAACCGTTATTAGCTTTCCGAAATCAGATGTCACATAGATTATAAACGAAAGAAGTTTGCAAGTAGCTTAGGGGTCATATTGCAAAATTTGTTAAGTTAGCTGTACGACATAAATCGAGCTTATTCTGTAGCAAATTTAATTAAACAATTTGTAATTACATAAACTGGTGATTAACGGCTTAACCAGTGAAGCACCTACATATAATACACATTCTTATCCAATCACAATGTTGACTATGCATGCAACTGGGATCCCTCGAGATGTGAAGGGAATAATTATATTGATATTTTGGGTGGGTGATTAAACTAATTTATATTTTTTTTGTTCCAAAGCCCCACCTGCCCTAATTCCTTGTTAATTGTTTTCTTATATTATTGTCTCGTTCAACAAGTTGAAAGTGGTATACATATCAAATGGTTTCTGAAACTTGATGGTCCGTTGAAAATTTCTGTCATGAGTCATGAATCGAATGAATGACATGAGAAATGAGCTCATTTTTCACCTCTTAAAATTAAAAGGTTTACACCAATTTGGTCTTACTTTTTACTGTTTTGTGGAAACGATTTGATATTCAAAAACTAGGGTCAAGGAAATTACGTATGTGAGAATATTATGACGGCATGGGAGAAGCTAATAAATTCCACACCTAACGAGTTTGATTTTAAAAACTATCAGTTGAAATAAATTTGCCAACAAAAAAATAAAAAATTGTCGTACACGTACGAATGTGTGTTTAATTAATGCAAACGCCAATTTGTTCATAATTTAACAACCAGGCTGAAATATTTTGTTTACTCGTTTAATTGGCACATTATTGATATAACGACCGAGAGATATAGATAGAATTTTCCCATGTTTATTTTATTGGGGATAGGAATGATTGGTTGATGAGAAATGAAATAAATCTTTTAATTAGGATATAAATTAGGCGTTGCATTTCAAGTTACAACTCGAAATTAGAAAAAAAAAAAATTGTGTCAATCTGATGTGGGATCGGGCAGGGCCGGTAACAATCCAGGGAATATACATACATACATATATATATATATATATACGAATATTAGTTTGGTGGGCATTAACAAATTTTGCCAAGGTAAGCAATGAAAATGAAGTCGTACGTGCTTTATTTAAAGTGCATGTTTGGTATAAAAATTGGTGGCTGACATGACTTTTGCTGGCTTCTCGAATTATATGCATGCATCGTAATTCGTATCGAAATAATTAGAATTCGTTAGCAACTCTATACCCAATGGTTGGTCCATAAACTACTTTTCTTCCAAGAGTTTTGAGTTTACTTTACGTATTAGTGAAATTGATTTTTTTTTTTAAAAAACTTAAAAATAAATTCATATCATGCTCCGAGTTTTAAATAAATATTCATTTTCTGCAACCATCACGAACTCAAAATTTTATTACATTCGTTTTCTTTTTTTTATTATTTTTCTTATTTTAATTTGTAGTATTTATTATGCAATTAAAGTTATCAATACTCTGCTCAATTATGTAGTCCTTAATCTCATAATTACATTATCCGTGTCGTTAATTGATGGAATTTGCAACATCAGCATCGTGGCATCATCGATCATCATATCGTTATCAAATCTAATTTTGTTTTTTGATCATCATTTAAAATACGGTTGCGCCCATGGGACCAAAGCGGTAGATTGGTAGATGGCCGTCATTGAATTGGCTGATTTTTGACTCACAAGTTTTAAGCACGTATGTTGTTTCTGAATCCTGATGAAGTTTGCTCCTTCACGTATGTGAATATTCACCCTCTCTAGAAAATTTGAAAATTTGTCAAGTGCACGGATTCTTACTCATTAATTCAGCCATCGCTTTCGTGAAAGCTACAAGTTAACGATTTTTTTTTTTTTTGATAAGTACAAGTTAACGAAATTAAGCTTTATGAATTCTTACCGTCAAGTGTTGATGACATATAAAATAAAATAAAATAAGAACACTGTATGACTAATGAGGTCAGTCCAATACTTCATTCCTTGACGTTTTCTAAAGTCAGACTTTTTGAGCTTACTTTCAAGGAATAAATTATGTGCACATATAATGGTGGTCCATTAATCGGATTGATTAAATCCATTGACACTGTTTGTAAGCAAGAGTTTTATGCCTACAATTTATTGTGTAGATTCTATCTTCAACGTTTAGACGTTTCAACAAAAGAACTCAATTAATGCTGGTTGGTTTATGAAATTGTCAATCAAAATCACACTTTAAATCATATTTGTGTTTCGTGCTCATTCTTCACTTGTTAGCCTTAGCCACCCACCGACGTTCTTGAGTTCCCTGGCCGTCGCCTTATTTGCTTCATCAATATGAATGAAAATGAATGTATTTTACTTTACAGTAAAGGTGTAAATAGTAAATAATATTAGAGTTGGTTATTGTCAACCCTCCAAATAGCTCTTGAAACTCTTTTTTTTTAATAATTCCATTAAAATATTTAAAATAGGGCGGGACTCTTTAAACTTGTTGAAATATTCTCCATACTTACTTTTTTAATTTATATTTTATTACAAAAGAATATCCCTAGCTAACTTAAATTACTTCTATAACCAAACCTTACAACTTTTTAGCATGATTTCTCTCTCTAACGTTATTTTTTCTTCACAATTGTTTCTTCTCTCTCTCTCTCTCTCTTTCTCTGCAATTGTTTGCAAAGTTATGTTCATATTGGTTCTTATAGTTTTCTAACTTCTTGGCAATCAAATCTCTTTCAACGTTCAGATTTTATTACGTACAGGGGCAAAAGCTAAAAACTTTGGTTACAAAGTCGAAGTGAATTATGTATATGTCGTTTAGAGATATTGTTTAATTTCTATTATAATTTAGGGAATATCATATATATTTAAAATAAAAATTGAAATGTTTACAGGGGTCATAGCCCACTTTAGTCTCCATTAAGAGCCGCCCCCGATTATGTGTACATCTCTCAACGAACTTTGTTTTCCATCACACATTATTTCAATTTATAAAAAAATTATGGGCAAAGATTAGAAAGATCACAAACTTACTTTTATCTACGCATCGGTAGTAAAATAAATAAAAGACTTACTATTAGATCAAAATTATTTCTCTTGAAGTTGTTCAAAATAACTCAAATTTAAGTTAATTATGTGGGAGATATTTTTTTTCCTAATCTATCTTAGGTTTCTAGCTTTTCGTGATAGAATTTCTTTAAGAGTTCACTTTAAGCAAAAGACAAAAGATAGGAAAAAAAAGAGCAAGCAACTAGAAAATATTTGATTAAAAAACCATGATAAAGACTAAATAGAAAGAAGAGATAGAAACGGACTTATAAAACTTAAGATGTTAAGGGTATATTTGGTACATAGGTATGAGTTAGTAAATAATCCATTAAATATTAAGGTGGGCTCAAATTAGAGATAGCAAAATCTAGATCTGCATACAAGTACATCCGGGTTCAGATTCGTATTGATAATTAGACATCTAGATCCGCAAAAAAGCATGCATATCCAGATGCTAGTAATGCTCATGCAGATTACTGGATGGGTTTTCCTAATAGCAGGATTTCCATAATACTAAATTTAAATATAAAAAATTTAACAAATTTATTTACCTAATAAAATTAAATAAAATCCAATCATAATTCAATAATCAACAATTTAACATCTAGAATAATATACAACAACATCACATATACATAAATAAAAATAATAAAATATCACAACATAAATTAAGCATTAAGAATAACATAAGTTTAAATCTAACACCACATTTACACAAGCAACAATACCAAAAATCCACATATATTCTAGGCCTCCAACATGTCATGCTATTATATCATCAATCATTAGGATCATCCACTGCTTAAGCGTTCATAATTTGGTTTACAATCCGTTTAAAGAGCTCACAGTCGAACCATGAAAACATAAAAAAATAATCATTAAAGTGTTTTGTTTGTGGAAAATTATAAGAATATTGTTAAATGAAATAAATGATTAGGTTAG
This sequence comes from Citrus trifoliata, assembly GCA_018350135.1. Taxonomy (NCBI): domain Eukaryota; kingdom Viridiplantae; phylum Streptophyta; class Magnoliopsida; order Sapindales; family Rutaceae; genus Citrus; species Citrus trifoliata. Next base: position 42,620,147 of record CM031386.1, on the reverse strand, counting down.
AATTTTTTATTTTTTTCATTTAAGTTATATATATTGAATTTTAATTTGATAAATAATTTTTTTAATATGAATTCAAATATCCTATTTTTCAGATGTACTTGCATTCGAACCTATATAGATCTTAATTAATAGCGTCCAGATTTACATTTTTAACATGCGGATTCGAATTTTTTCGTACACAAATAATTCGGTTCTTTACAAATATAGGTCTAATCCGATTTTTTTTAATCATCCCTCATTCAAATAGCCCCATCTTAAAAATAATATTAAAGTATTTTAAACTATTCCTATAAACCCCACTCTTCAAAAAAAAAAAAAAATTATTAAACCCCATTTCAACGGATTTGTTTTGTTTCTTGTTTTCACAGCACCATTTTTTTTTTTTTTTGGGACTGAATGGAGCCTCAAATCATTCCTCATCCAAAATTTTTATTTTGTTTTGAGCAGTATTGACATAATTCAATGTAGTGGCAGCCAGATGCATGGCTTCTGGATTATTGGAATTGGATCGGTTTTGACGTGGCAGCGATGATGGTGTCTTGGCTTGGGTGGTCGGCTTGAGTGTCGTCGGCTTGATAGGGAACGTGCATATAACATTATTGACATTATTCTGTTATCGTTGAATCAGCAACGTTTTGATGTAAATGATTATTTTTCTGTTATATTATTGGAGATTCGAACAACGCAATTGCAAATCCTAATGGTAAAAATAAGGAAAAATTAAATTTAACGCTGAGAGAAGTAACGTACGGTATATATGAATATTTTTTTTTGTCTTTTCTAAACGAGGAGCATATGTGGACACTGGGATTTAATAGTGATATACTAGATCAGTGGCTTACTCTCACGAAATATGAGATTCGACTCTCATGAGTTTTTGATCATTTGTATCGCAGTTATGGTTATCTGGAAAGAAAAACAATCGAATTACAATACCTCACTGAACTCTTATTACCAACAATAAAAAATTGAAATGTAGCAAAACTTTTTTATGTATCTTTTTTCTACAAGTCTTGACCATACGCACTAAATCTCTCATAAATTGCATTAATTGACAAAATTAATAAAACACCAACAGTTTAGATTTGATTTTCTAACAATCTTTTTTTAATTTATCTTAACTAGCTGATTATTTAGTGGAGCATTCATGTCTTTGTCCCTCAGAAATTGGATAGGTAATTTTTTTTTAAATATTATTTTATAAATAAAAAGTGTGATATACTTTCACATTCTAAATTTAGAAGGGTGAATGCATAAAATCTATTTTTGAAACTAAGCTATACTTCAAAATAAAATATCAAGAAAAGTGAGATAAAATTTATAAAATAATAGTCAAAATTTTAACATTTCAGATGCAGTATGAGTCTTAATTGTGATATGTTACTCATTTATTAGATGATAAATTTCATCACTTGTAAAAATTATTCATTATTCAATAAATTGATGAAAATATTAAAATCCATAACATTATTCAAATTTATAAACATCAAATGCATATGCATATATAAAAAATAATTATGGCAACGAGCAACTACCTGTTCTATTATCAGCTTCAATCAAGATATTTTAATCTGAAAATATTAGAAAAATTAAGAACCTTGAATACACATAATTATCCCCAATAATTAATGACTATAACACTCTTGTCTAATTAATTAAATAGTCTTCGTTCTCTTCTTATAGGGAGTATCTCCAATCGAGCAAATGAACGAGTTTCAAGAATTTTTTATTTGTTTTTTCCCGTATAAAGATGACTCCAATGTCACTACGTGATGGCCCAAAAGCAATGACACATAGCTACAAAATTCCATGTGTTTGCCTCTTCAACTTATAAGCTGGCTTTATATTAACGACCAAAAACTCCAAGTCAGTAATTATCTTGATCAATGTCGTCATTCATCACCACCAAAATGTCCATTTCTCCCCCCACCTTTCTCCACCTCCTACTCCTAGCCATGGCTACCACCACCGCATCTTGCACCGAAGAGCTGGCCGCGGTTCAATCGGCCCGAGCTGCAGTGTTGCAGGCTAGGAACTGGGCTCGGGCTTCCATTGCACCAAATGGGTTAGAGTTAGAGGGCCAAGACTTGGATAATTATGATCATCACGCTGATGAGGCTTTAAGTGAATGTACTCGACTCTTTGATGAGGGTGAGTCAAGGCTCGCAAGCTTGCTCCACCTTACTGGCGATAATTACACTACTGATGATGCTCGTACGTGGCTGAGTAGCTCGCTCGCTTGCCACAGGACTTGTTTGGAAGGCTTGGAAGAGAAGGGCCTTGCTCAGACCCGTGCAAGGGTTCACAATTTGACTCTGTTGCTTGGTGAAGCTTTGAACTTGCATGCGAGGTGTAGGGGTTTACATGCGAAATTTTTAGGATCCACTTAAATTTGGAGAAATTATCAGCCATATACCCTTAAATGACACTGTATCAAACGTGTGTAAACATTTTTCAAGTGTATCACTCATAGGTATTACTCGTATACCCTAAGTTGACAAAACACTTTTGTCGTCCACCAATCCGTTAACTTCCGTTTGCAATTGCTGAAATTGTAAGGATAATTTAGTATTTTAAGATTGACGAAATTTTGATTAAAAAAACGACATGTCATCCCAAATGGCATATCATATGATATATATTGATAAAAAGGACATGTCATCCCATTTATCGGATAATTGTTAATAATTGCTTAAAAAAACTACTTTACAACCAAATCTACTCCTCTAAAATTTAATCTAAATTTTTTAAGATCTACTCCTCCAAACTCCAACTGGAAATTTTTATGGTATAATATGTATAATTGTAAATAATATGTTGTTAATAAGTTTTTATGGTATAATATAATATTTTTTATGGATAATTATTAATAATATGTACCATTAATAATTCATTTTTTTAATCAAAAAAATGTATTGTTAATAACAAAATAAAAAAATTGTGTATTGAAAATTTACATTAATTTTTTGAGGAAATTTATCTTTTTACCTCATTTTGAGTTGTTAGGGCAAAATAGTCAATTTGTCATAATTATATTAACTTTCTAATATAAGTTAATGAATTGGTGAACGGCAGAAGTGTTTTGTCAACTTAAGGTATACCAGTGATACACTTGAAAAATGTTCACACAAGTTTGATAGTCATTTAAGGGTGTATGCTGATAATTAATATATACATCCGCGCCCCCGCGCGTGTGTACATGTATAATGAATATGAAAAAAATCTTATGGGGTCATTAATATATATATAACTTAACAGCATTAATTTGTAACAAGATGACTTGAAGTTGATTGACCCGAGTTTTGATTTGAAATAGTTGTATGAAAGTGGTCAAACTCTAGAAGGTATTATTTTACTTGGTTTAAAAAATGAGTAGTATTTTTATTTTTTGTTATAAGACTTACCATATTACTAAAATTGTAATCTTACAACGACAAATGTTTTTGTTACACCTCTTAAATTGTCAATATAAGCACGGCACATAAGCAGTTGTTTATTATAGGAACTTATTTAAAATTTATTGTTAACTTATTTTTGGTTTTTAAATATTTACATCGAAATACAAAAAATAATCTTTCGTAATTTTTATCTGAACGATAAATATTATATTCTAAAAATATCTCTGTAAAATATATTTATTTCTTAAACTAATAAAATTTAATAATTTTTTTTATTTGCAATGACATAAATATCGAATAACTATGATTAAGATATTTTTTATTTATAAAAACAAACAATATACCGTTTATATTTAGATATTAAAAAAAGAAAAATAAACATGTTATTCAAATATTCATAGTCAGACTCATTTAGACATCAAAAAATTTCAAACTCATTAAGATTTCAGACAAAAAAAACAAACACTACCTTAGTCCCATATAATTATATGATAGATAAAGACAAATTTGAGGATGAAACAACACAGATGATCAAAATATATGTAACTAAAAACTAAAAAAGCTGTATAACAAAAATTTTCGTGTAATGTAATGTTACATGGAGAATGTTGTATGCTATGCCTTTTGATATGTAACCTTATGATTTAAACTTTAATTGAATATGTAATATAATTAATGTTATCAGAGAGAATTGTCTTTTAATTTTAGAAAAAATCGATAATATTGTGATTAAAATTATGGCATCATTGTTGTGATAAATTAGTAAATATAAGGTAAAACAAGTAAATTAATATAAAACGAACATGATTTCTACATAATTTTAGTAAAAAAAAAGTTTATTCACTTACTTTAATTAAACAAAAAAAATTAACTGAAAACAAAGAAATTCTACCAAAATAAGTTTTATTGAATTGTTTTAAGCATAAATTTTATATTCATTATGGGACATCTATAATTTTTTTTTTTTTTACATTTTCCTTCATAGTATTTTTTTAATAAGTTTTATGTTCTATTTTCAAAATTTATGTTTTATTTTGTCGCTGATGTTGATTTACTATTTTTATGTTATATTTGTAAATTTTTATTTTGTTTATTAGCAATATAATAATTTACCACTCTTATTTTAATTTACTTATTTTACCTTTTATTTACAAGTCTTATTTTTATTTACGTAATTGATGTTTTATTTTACAATTAATGTTGATTACTAATTTTATGTTATATTTATAAGTTTTAGTTTATGAACCAGTTATACATCAATTTACCACTCTTATATTAATGTATTTGTTTTATCTTTCCTTTGCAAGTCTTGTACTTCATTTGTATAATTTATATTTTATTCCACACTTAATGTTGATTTACAATTTTTTCTGTTACATATGTAAGTTTTTTTGTTTTGTTTACTAATAATATACCAATTCACCAATACTATGTTAATTTACTTATTTTACCTTTCATTTATAAGTATTATATTTCATTTACGTAATTTACATTTTATTTTAAGTTTAATGTTAATTTATAAATTTTATTTTAAATTTAAAGTGTTATGTTTAATTTAAATAATTTATGTTTAATTATAGTATCGGTACAAGGATTTTTAAATATATATACCGTGTATATTATTAGTTGCTGGATTTTGTTAGGACTACCTCGTAGACATAGACCAAGACCAAGATACAATCAAAATATTAATGGAGGAATATTAAGACCATGGAGCCCGGCAACGTCCAAGGCAGACTTGGTAGAGGCACAGGACGGTTCAGCTGGCACTCACAGAACAATCAACGAAGCATTGGCTGCACTTACCAGAATGGGTCGTACGCGACCACAAAGAGTGGTAATATACGTAAAATCAGGTGTGTACGATGAAAAAGTTGAAATTGCACGTCACATGAACAACATAATGTTTGTTGGCGACGGCATTGACAGAACCATCGTTACCGGTCACCGCAACGTCCCTGATGGTTCCACCACCTCAAGCCCAGCCACATTTGGTAGGAAATTAAATTTAATTAATTACCTATTCAATTATGATTATACACACACAGATGTATATAGAGTAAGGAATTAAATTGAATTTGGGGTGCGCGCGCAGGCGTGTCGGGGGGTGGTTTTTGGGCTAGGGACATGACATTTGAGAACACGGCAGGTCCCCAGAAACACCAAGCAGTGGCACTACGAGTGAGCTCAGATCTCTCAGTGTTCTTCCGATGCAGCTTCAAAGGTTACCAAGATACTCTCTTCACGCTCTCCCTGCGACAAATTTATCGCGATTGTCAAATATATGGCACGATCGATTTCATATTCGGTGACGCCGCAGCAGTTTTTCAAAACTGTGACATATTTGTAAGGAGACCAATGCATGACCAATCCAACATGGTGACCGCTCAAGGAAGAGACAATCCGAATGAAAATACAGGAATCTCTATCGAAGGATCGCGAATTAGGCCCACCGCGGATCTTGCTGCTGTTAAAAGTTCCTTCAAGAGTTACTTGGACGGTGATCTTGAAGACGGATCTTGACGGGATTATCCATCCCGAAGGCCGGATCGAATGGGATGTTAAACTTTGCTCTATCATCTTTGTATTGCGCGGAGTACTTGAATGCTGGGCTTGGTGCTGCTACTGCTAATAGAGTCAAGTGGCCTGGATGTCATGTACTTAACAATCCCCAGCAAGCCACTGGTGTCCCGTTTTGGCTTGGGATTTTTTTTTTTTTTTGAATGAGAACTATTGCTCATGATGACATTTATAATCATATATATATTGAGACCCGTTTACATCAATTCTGATATGGCACCGCTCAGATTTTAATCCTCTCAAATATTTGAGGGACGTCAACTCCCAAGATGGGAGAAAGATTGCCTTCACTCAAACTCTGGGGCTCTAAGAAAGGAAATTTAAATTAAACCCCTCCAATGCGTCTGCGGAGGATCGAACCTACTTCCCTCACATTTGTGAGGGAGTGACTCTGCCTACTTGAGCTAAGCCCAAGTAATTGTTTTGGCTTGGGATTTAAGAGCCTGTCGACTATTTCTATTATGTGTATTGATATTTTTATGTTACCATAGTATGCTTCTATAGTTGCGTATTGCTAGTAAATCCATTAATATACCCTCCCAAGTAAACTCATCCTAAAATCACTCAATCATAATTTATAAATTAATGATGTGATGGTCCAATTAAGAAATCTAAATTAATAAAGTCTTGAGGGTTTGAGTCTCCACATATTTGGAACTTATTAAATTACATTACACATTAACATTAACCTACAAAATCAAATGTTGTTTGGTTGTCAAACTTAAAATGAAAATTGAAATGGCATTCTTGCAAATTTCCCGATAGTAGAATGGTAAAAATAGTGTCGTATGTGCTGACGTAAAAAAAATATTTTAGTAAAGTCGGAATTATGCATAAATAATGTGTTCCGCCGTATCTCTCTTTCTCTGCAACCCTAGCCCTTCTCTCTCTCTTTCCATCGACTCCTCTTTAGAATAAAAGTATCTAGTTCTATTAAAAAAAAAAAGGAATAAAAGTATCCAGAGAGGGAAAGGGAGAGTTCACGATTCGATGGCCGGTGGATCAGATGCTGCGGAGACTACGAGCTTATCGTGTGTTCAATGTGACAAGCCAGCTCATCTTCAGTATGTATTTCCATTTTCCTCTCAATTCATTTAGTTTTCGAAAATTGCCTGTATTAATGGAATTCTTTGATTATGATTTAATGTGTTATTTGTAGGTGCCCAAAATGCATGGAACTAAAGCTTCCGCGTGAAGGCGCTGCTTTCTGGTTTGTACCTCGTAGTCCTTTCCTGCTTTGACTATATGCTACGTTTGTGTTAGTGAAAATTAAAATGTGAGGATTAGAAGTATTCTTCATGATTTTGAATGGAACATGTGGAATCCGATTTGCATTTTCTATTTTTAGTTGAAATTTAAAAATTGTATTCTGCGCTTTGATATTAATGACGCTATTGTATTTCTTATCAGTACTCAGGACTGCTTTAAAGCTTCTTGGACCTCTCACAAATCTGTTCATTTGAAGGCAAAGCTATCTGCGCCAGGAACTGGAGAAAATTCATCTTTGGTTAGTGAAGGATGGCGTTATTGTATCAAGAAAGGACAGGCTCGAACTCCAAAACTTCCCCATTTTGACTGGACTGGGTATTTCTCAATGGTTTATCTTCCAAGTGCATTTTCTAACTTAATCTTTTAAGATAAAAAAGATGTGAGCTGTTGATATTCGATGTAATCATCTTGCTGCTTTTTAATTATTTTCGATGAATAATTTAGAGTTTTATGTTATGATTCACATTGTCAGTTGGCCAGGATGGGGTCACTTTTTTTTTTTTTTAAAATATTCCAGCAATTCGCAAAAGATCTATGAACTATATACTCTGGTTTTCAATAAAATTGTGAAGCCATAATTGTTTGATTCTTGTATACAGAACACTGAGGCCATACCCCATATCTAGCAAGCTTACTGTACCTGCTCACATTGAACTACCTGATTGGGCATTGGATGTGAGTTCTTTGAATCATTTCTATTAAAATCCCAAGCAAATCCTTTTTGTGATTTAATGGAGCATGGTGTGCAGAATCTGGCATTTGCTCTTTGCTTCGATTGTCGTGTTAGAGAGTCGAAGAACTTTATTTTTTCTTCACCCTTTGTGGTGTCTAGTATCACTGATGCAATTTTGCAATTATTTTTTTAACTCTTAGGGAACACCCAAAGTTGAGCCCAATAGTGATCTGCAGCATGTTGTTGAGGTACAATTTTGCTTGAAAATATTCCTAGTATTTTGTTATGAATTATCTTGATTTTATTCACTGTGCCTACCTTCTATTTTCCTAATTTTGATGTATTTTGGTGAAGATCAAAACTCCAGATCAAATTGAGAGAATGCGAGAAACATGTCGAGTAAGTTTATTATGTAATCTCAAACATATCCATCCATGTTTAAATAAGTAGGGAATGGATTTTATAAATTCTCATTTTCGTTTCTTTAGATGTTTTTGATGAACTATACAAAGTGTCAACAAGATATGGAAGCACACTGATACTACTCTGCACTCTTACTCTTGTTTATGGTTATAAATCTTTAATTTAAACAATCTCAACTGTCAGATTGCAAGAGAGGTTTTGGATGCGGCTGCTCGGATGATTTGTCCTGGTGTTACAACTGATGAAATTGATCGAGTGGTTCATGAGGCAACTATTATTGCTGGTTCGGATCTTTCTAATGCTGTCATAGTAGCTTACGTTTTAGTATCTGTGTGATGCTTTATGTGGTGAATGTCACTGTGACAATCATTTCATTGCCAGTATTTCTTATAAAAGGTCCAGCCCAAGGGTGGGTCTTGTGAATTGGGCCCTCACTACTGGCTACTCATTGGAGTAGTGACATCATTAGGATAGAAATCTTTTAGTGGATTAAAGTTAATCATGATGCATACGGTACAAAAGGTATGCATGATAAGTCCCCAGCCTTGCAGTTGAGTTCATGGGTTTGTGGTCTACTTGTCTATCTCTACCGGTGCCAAATTGAAATAGATGTGGGACTTTGAGTCAGGGGTGGACCCAGCTAAGGCCCGGGAGGGGTTTCAACCCCTTCTGGGCCATTATTTCTCCTTTTAAGTATACCCCAAGCTCCTTTTGAAAAAGACAATAAAAGAATTTGGCCACATTCACGTACAACAAAATGCTTATAGTGGTAAGAGTTCTACTTTGTGGCTTTGGAGACCTTGGTTCAAATCTGTATAGCCACACAATTTATTTTGTTAAGATGTTCATGCAGATTTCCTTCAATATATTATTATACTTTTTAATTTTTTTTTAAAAAGTAAAATTTGAATATTTATGCAGGTCTCCTTAATTTTATTATTATTGTTTTTTAAATTTAAAAAGAAAAGAACATGTCCGAGTTAAGTGAACAGTTAAAAAATCAAGTCCTGCAAATTGAATTGATTTGCAGAAAAACCCCTCCCCCAAAAAAAGAAAAAAGAAAAACCCCTTACCGCCGGCACACACACCAAACAATTGAATTGGCTCGGTCTGCCTGCCTTGAGTCACACCATAATAATATGTTGTTTAATATTGTTGAAGTTCCTTTTTCTCAACTTGTATGTAGATTTATTGATATCTGCCAATTTGTTGAGCAAGTCTGCTCTACAATCTTTATTATAGAGGTATCTCCTATGCGTGTTTGAATTAAACTTAGTCAAGTTCTTGATTCACTGTAATGTCTATCATTGGTTTATTTGACTGATAATTGTTGTTGCTATGCATTTAAAGATTTACTTTACTGCAGGAGGATACCCCTCTCCTCTCAATTATCATTTCTTCCCAAAGTCTTGCTGCACGTAGGTACTTCTTTTGTGTATGCTTATCAATTTACATGCGGTTCTGGCATATCAATCAACTGAATGTATTTGTCTTTTTGATGCAGGTCAGTTAATGAAGTGATCTGTCATGGGATTCCTGATTCCCGGTAAGTCTTGATATAGCCAGCAGCTAAAAGCTTTGTCTTTGTTTTCATGTATTTCTCTGTTTCTTTTTATCATTTACTTTTCAAGTATTCCTTTTAATATTTTACGATGTCTGAGAGATCTGCATAAAACCTAATTTGATCTGATTTCTTCAGGAAATTAGAGGATGGTGATATAGTAAATATTGATGTGACTGTTTACTATAAAGGAGTTCATGGTAAATAGTTCTACATCTGCTTGTGAAGTAAATTCAAGTATTGCCTAGAAGCTTCATGATTGGATAACAGTGATCTCATTCTGTAGGTGATTTGAATGAAACATATTTTGTGGGAAATGTTGATGAAGCATCTCGTCAGTTGGTCCAATGTACATATGAGTGCTTGGAGAAAGCAATATCTATAGGTATGCATTGGGAGTTGTATTTCCGTTTGTTGTTTTGGCTATCTTCTGTATGATGTGGACAGTTTTTGGATCAAAGTTTGATATCTCGATTCAAATTTAATTTCAGTGAAACCCGGGGTGAGATTTCGTGAAATTGGTGAAGTCATTAATCGTCATGCTGCAATGTCAGGATTCTCTGTGGTAATGCATAATTTTTGGTTTGCAATTGTGATTCACTGCTACTCTATTGAAGGTACTAAGCAGTGTCTAGTTGTTTCTTTTTCTTGTTTTGCTAAAACAGGTAAAATCGTATTGTGGTCATGGTCTTGGAGAGCTGTTCCATTGTGCACCTAATATTCCCCATTATTCAAGTTTGTACCATGCTTTCCAACCCTATATTTTCTACATGCAAAATTTTTTCTATTTCATGGATAATGCTCAACTTCTACCGTAACTGGGTTAAAAGAATTCAAACACCTCTTTATTCTAAGTGATGATCTCATTTGAATACTTTGCCTTGATCCTGAGCAGGAAATAAAGCAGTTGGTGTGATGAAAGCTGGACAGACCTTTACAATAGAACCAATGATTAATGCAGGTACTTCTTTGACTTAATTCATGTTGTTGAATCTAGGAGTGGGCAACTTCGGATTCGGATCAGATTTCGGGGGATTCTGATTGGGAAAAAAATATATCCGATTCTAATCCGAACTTTAAATCCGATTCGATCCAATTCGAAATAGATCAGTCGGATGAATATTTGGGATAAGCTCAGATTAGATCAGTTTCGATTGAGTTCAGATTTGGGTGAAGATTTTCCCTTTTTTTTAACCTAAATCTGCCATCACTTTGTAAATTCACCACCTTTTTCAATAACCTCAAGATCATAACTGATCAATTATACATTTTGTATTAGTCAGGAATATCAGTTATTATCGATCAAAATCAGTTATTATTTAACAAATACACATTCGGATGACCAATATCAATGCGAAACACAAATATGAATGTCACACTTATTGTCATGCGCCGGGACCACACCATGAACAAATAACCAAATATGGATTAAGTTATCAAATTTGTATTAAACACAAATCTGTTTTAAGTATAAAATTCAAACACAAATCGCCGGGAGTTGTCATGCGTCAGGAATACCATGGACAAGTCGTGAGGTTGTTGTCGCTGTCAGCTGCTCATCTGGAACCTTGATGGCGTGTGGCGTGCAATTGGCCTGCGGGACTTCGATGTCCACTGCCGGCTGGGATCGTTTGGGTTGTGTCTTGACGCTCTTCAGCGTCATGGGTCTGGAGGATGTTGTGGAGGCTGGATGTCGATCAAAAGTGGCTGGGTTTGTTTGGTTTGGGTCGTTGGCGTATGCATCAGGTCGTGGCCCGTGGGTGTGGTTTGTGGTCGTGGGTCTGGTGTGGTTTGTTTGTGATCGGCGGCTGGGTTGTCTTTGTGATTTAGGAAATTAGGAATTAGGTTTTCTGTTTTCATTTTTTTCTGCTTTTATACTTTGCTTTTCTTTTTCCCCCCAGGCAGTGCAATCTGATCGGATAATTCGGATTGACCTGAATCTGATCTGATCCGATCCAAATCAAATTCAATTGGATTTGAAGCCAAGTCCGAATCTGATCCGATGCCCAGCCCCAGTTGAACCTCTCAGACTTTAACAGCTTGTTATTTTTCTCACAACATTTGAAATCTATTCATTTCATCGTAGGGGTTTGGCGTGATCGAATGTGGCCTGATGGTTGGACTGCTGTTACAGCAGATGGCAAACGCAGTGCTCAGTTTGAGCACACTCTTTTGGTAAGTGCACATATCTATTATATTTTCGTTCATGTTTTCTATGTAGATTGAAATTGTTGTATAGTGGGGTTGGAGAATGCCATTTTCTGCAGTTTAGTGGGCTAAAAGGAATAGCCCTACCTTTACCTTCGTGGGTGGATTTGGTACTTTATAATCAACTCTGGAGAATATGATAAAAGGTCTAGAATTATGTGGTACCTGCCATGTTTTTGTTGGAGAATCATAAGTCTTACGCATGTAAATCCTTGAACTGACAGCAGTTCTGTATCATATGCTTCGGGAAAATGGTAATTTAACAAGTATATTTTCATTCAGGTCACTGAAACCGGTGTTGAAGTTCTTACGGCAAGGCTGCCCTCATCTCCGAAGGTGTATCCTTGGCTAAATGCATAGGTGTTGATTCCACCTCTACATTCTTGCATATTGTAACCTATTGTGCGAGAATTTACCAGGCTTCAGTTAAATGAAGATGCTCAAGTTTGTAATTAATGGGATAATTTTTTATTCCATTTTTGAATCTAGGTTAGAAGTGTGAATGCCAGGTCTAAAATGGATTTTGGTCCCCTACTCACCCTTGCTGTTGCCTTTGTCAAGATTAATTTATTTGTAATGGGGGCACAATGATGTCGAATTTTTCTTTAGGCTTAATTTTAGATTCCGTCAAGCCAAACGATGGCTCTTTTTTTTTTTTTTCTTCTGAGTTGTGATATTTGACTCCTCATTATATTTCATTAGCGGACTAAACACTTTTATTCTAATATTTGTTTCATCCTTATATGAAATGACTTAAAAGGATAAATAGCTTTTAAATGCATTAACATGATAATTTTTATTAATGTTTAATTTAGTTAATCTAATTTTTTTCTAATTACTTTGAACTGTTTAAATTATTATCTCTTTTAAAATATTGTATATTTTATTTTTGTAATCATAGAAGAAATTAATTTATAGTACTCAATAGAGGATGATGAAGAAGTATGTATGTATATGTGTGTGTGTGTGTGTGTGAAATTTTTTTACGGTTATGACAACAATGGATAAAACCTTTAAAAAGAAAGAGAGGGATTATAATGATTATAAGAGTTTTTGTTCCTTTTTAAAATAGATTTTATAAGTTTTATATGGTGGGTGCTTGGAAAAATAAAATAAAAGTTATAATAAGGGTAAATTTGAGATTTGGTGGGGTATGTTGAGAGATAAAGATTAGTTCAAAATTTTCAATGTATTAATTGAAAAAGGAGATTAGTGAGATATGATAGGAGAATCAAATATCACTGCATTTTTCCCTTGCAGCTCATAGGCCTATAGCTTTTTCTATTAAGAAGTAAGAGTGGAGTTTTGAACAATCTTGTATCCTTATAATATCCATTTGAATTTTAACACCAACAATTTGATTTATAAAATACATAATCCTAAAATCTTAAAGAATCCTAAAATCTTTAATTTTTTTTTATAGTTTCACAACTATAAACTCTTATAATTTTTTTTAAAATATCAATTAAATTTAAATTTAAATTTAAATTATGAAATTGAATGTGTGAAACATTTGCTAAAAGGATAATTTATTTAAGTGTTTAATTAAATTTTTATTTAAAATAAAAAATGAATAAAATAGTATTTAGTTATTTTAATAATTTCAATTAAAAAGGGGTTTTAGAAGAAGTTCGGAGGGTGTGAAAACTCAAAAGGCTGGCTTAAAAGATACGTACATCGTGGCTTCACCATGGGCTTGCGGTTGTGACCTAGATATGGTGCTGCGTAAGTTTTTTTCGTGGACAATCGGTCAGGGTGAATTTAAGTCGGCCCTGTCAAAGTGAGCTTAGATCCGCCTTTTATCATTCGTCAATGCACCACCACCTGGTACTTTATTTACGAAGATGAAAACTAGAGTGACGTTCTTTCTGGGTCGCTTGGCCCAAATTGCTGATTCATTCATCTGAGCCAGTTTTTGAAGACCAAAAATAATTTCAATAAAATAAAGGACAGTTATGAAAATTTCTGAAACTTCGAGTAAATAAACCAAAAAAGAAAAGGGAAAAAGAGTGCAGTAAGTGTTTATAAACGTGCTAGCCTTATAAAATAATTGAAAGAGGCACTGAGGCTTAGTTAAACAGCTTAGAGAGGCTCGGGTCAGGTGCTAACAGGCTTGGATAAGGCTTCGGTAATAGGCAGGGGCTTGGACTTGAAGAGATGATAGAGCCTTAATAAAGCTGGATAACTTGAGTCATTTGAATGACTCAGGTACTAAGGCTTGATCAGCCAGGTGCTCCGGCTTTTAACATTTGAAAATAATATAAAATTACACGATAAAAAGGAAGCAAACCAAAGAAACAGGGCAAGTGAAGGAGGCAAGGGCAAGTGAAGCACGGCAAGTAGAGAAACTAAAATAGGAAGCACAGGAAGACGCAAGCTAAAGAAGCATGCTATAAACACAACAGTAAAGGCAATTGAAGCAAGACAAGAGAGAAGCTAAGTAAAGAAGGAAGCCTAAGATCAAGTTAGAGGAAGCCAACAGTAAAAAGCCACTAGATAAAAGAGGCCAAAAACAAAGCAGCCAATTACTCAAGTGAACAAGCAAAGGTCCTATGTCGCAAGCTTCAACAGCAACATCCCTGTAATCAAGTTTAAGCAAGAATAAAAGTCTATCTTTTGTTGTACAAGCAAACTGCAAGGTTTAATATCATAACAAAGAGCAAGCAAATGACATACAACAGATTGATAATTTACAAGTCAGAACCCACATGACCCAACCAAAGAGGAATATGACGCATGTTCATCAGTTGCAGTAGGCCACTTTTCACCATCGTCATTTGTTATTTTGTTGGTATTGTTGAGTACTCCCACACCCACACCTGCCAAATTATACAATTCTAACCTTTGGTGCTTTACTACATTCATGTCACCTTCCCAGCAAGTTTCACCAATAATTTCTAGTGCTTTCTCTGTCTTGTCTTCTTCCAAAATATTTCCATTTTGAAGGAGGACAAGGTAAACCTGTTCTGCTGAAGCTTTTCGAATCTAGGAGAAAAAGAAAGAATAAGAAGAAATGGTAAACTTAAAACTTCACATTAAAAATTAAGCAATTAAGGTGAGATGCATTCCTAGACAGTGGCAATATGGGCGATTGAGCAGCACAAACCTTGGGGAATCTATGGCCAAGGAAATTGAGAAGATAAGAGAACGCTCGGGTGCTGATGGGATCTGAAACTGAAGCAATATATCCAAGTATTGCAATACCAGCATAGAGTTTGGAGAAGTCCTTGGTGGCTTTCAGTTCCACCGCCAGGGAATCCAGAACACCAGCACAGAAGATTGGTGTATGAACCTAAAATATAAAATTAAGAGTCCAAATTTAAAAAAAAAAAAAAGAAAGGCCACTGCAAGGAAAAGATTAGTAATCTGCAAAACTTAACAAACTGTTTGAAGGGACAGACATACTCTCAATAATTAATATTGGCTAGTTACAAGTAGATAGATGTGATACTTTAGCAACAAGGAATCTAGTGGAAAGAAAGAAACATTAAGTACAAGGGACAATCTAGGTAATGTAACATACAGACTTCCAAATTACTAGAAATTTCAGTCAGTAACTAAATATATAAACTCTAAGTTGGTTATTGCTTAGGAAGACATATCATACCATCACAAAAGAATTTCCAGCACTTAAGGATAAAAGAACCTGATGCAAAAACAAGACAGAAAAATAAAAGCAACAATAAATTCTGAAAGGTAAGAAGAGAAGGTCAAAGTTTACCTCCATATTTAAGAATATCCTCTTGCTGAAAAGGCTCTCAATAGTCTGAAACACATCATAAATCATCAAGGTTGAGTCTTCCACAAAAAAATAAGGACAATTGAATGCATATATATATGTATAAGCAAACATAAGGAAAATAAAGATAAAAGGTTAAATATGTAAACCAATATAGCTCATCAATTAATACACAGCAGCAGGTGCAGAGAAAGGTACAAAATGTATGAGAATTGTCTCTCAAAAGTTTTCTGTCAACTCTTAGAAAGAATATCTAATCTGTAATCAAGGACAGAAAAAAGATTGAAACTAAGCACCGCCATATACGCATTATTTCGTAAACCTTGAATTGCAGCATTAATTAGTAAACCTTGAATCGCAGCTCATCAAACATCATAGCATGAAAAACTTTTTTAATCATCAAATTTGAAAGTCAGGGAACGACAGAGAGAAGGTGAACGGTTAAGATCAAGAGTTTGTGCCATGACCAAAAGAATGTAGCACATCAAAATAAAGGAAAAAAGGGAATTAAATTCAATCTTTGAGTAAGAGCTTATGAACCTTCAAAGTGGGAACTATCACTCTGTCACATCTCCTATAGTGTTGAAGAACCCAAAGGATGTCATTATATAGCATATATTCTCTGGAGCTTCTTGCATCAAGGTCTTCAGTCTCACCTGCTTGAAGGTATTCCAGCAATGCTGAAATTGAAGCCTTCCTCAAGGATTCTTGCAGCCCACCAATTGAAATAACTAATCCAGATAGCAATACCCTACTATAGCAACTGAAACGAAGTAAATGTACAAAACATGGATATGAAAAGGCGGGTACCTACAAGCAAATACATGATTTTCTCTTTAGTAAAAAATTAACATGCAAACTGAAGGAAAATTGTCCCCATGCGCACTTACCCCCCAATTCAAATCTGCTTCATTAGGAACAATTTCTTCTAGCTTTTCCCTGTGAGGTATAGGCACAAAAATTGTCTTATTGTACAATATCCTTCGGAGAACCTTTGCAGCTGCTTCTCTTAGTTTATCCATCTTCTCGACAGCTTGCTTAACAATTCCTGCAACTAAATTGGTAGCAAGATTCGCATCAAATAGTGTCTTTTCAGCTGTGACATTGCCAGGCAGCTCTGATTTAACTTCTTGTGGTTTTTCAGGGGAAGGCACAAAATCTGTCTTACAGAGAATATATGTACATATCTCAAGGCCATCCATGGCAGCCTCACGAACCCAAGAACCCACATCACCTCTGTTATCAACTGAATAATCATCAAGAGCTTTGAATAAACTAGTCATCACTTCATTTTTAATTAGATGAAACAGAGATATTTCATCTTCTCCAGAATGGATAAGAGAATTTTCTTGTGACTGAGTCAAGGTCTCACACACTGATACAAGTCCTCTCACAGCATTTACACGTGCTTCAGTGTCTCTGTCTTCAGGGTTCTCCTGCACCCAAAAAATATCCATTTGTTTGAGTCAATTTTCTATTAAACTGACTGGAGAGGGGAAACATCAACATCACCCAAAAAAAAGGGGGAAAAAGAAAAAAAAAATCTGTTGCACCTCAATTAGACAACAGCTGCAAAGTTTTAAAAGCACATCCCTCCAGCTATTAGCCAAAAGTTCATAGGGCAAAACACCTAATGCCAAAGCAGATCCTCTCCTTACAGCTGCATTTGGATCAGTCAGCTGTTCCATGTACTTCAATGATATACCACCAACAACTCCACTGTCAGCAGCAACCATATATGTTTGCACAAAGGGTTTCAGGGCCTTAACAGCTGCATTCTATACATCACATGAAATTTTCTATTCATAAAATAAGAATACATATACAAATTAGACAGGTTGACATGCAGAAAAATCTAACATTACAAGCACCTGTATCTGAGAATTAGGATGTCTCAGATTCTCATTAAGAGTATCAAGCAAACTTCGCTTTGTTTTCCCTGGTAATGACACAAAAGATAAAGAGATGCACTCAATGAATCGTGAAACAGCTGAACGCATTATCTCTCCACCCTTCCCACGATAGAGACGTGCTTTCTCAATACCAGGAACTATACCAGCAACAAGTTTCTGTTTATCTGTAGGACATGGGAATCTGTAACTTGATATTTGCACTCAAAAACTTAAGATAAGTCCAGACAAGAAGAAGACACTTAAATAGGAAACAAATCATTCACTAGAATATTGCATTTTCATTCAGATAGCTATAAGGTTCAAGGGGAAGGAAAGAATACCAACCAGCAGGAAGTGCATAATCACATTTGCGTAGAGCCAAAACAACTTCCCCGGCTGCTAAGGTTGCACCATGGCGTGTGCACAAATCAGTTGAGAGAGTGAAAGGAGTTAACTTCTCCAGAATAAAATTTGCAAAATATTCAGGATCATATTTGACAAGAGCAGAAAGTGCCTCTGCCGCAAGTTCTCTCAAGACTTTATCCTTAAGAAGTAACATGATCACAACAATGAGGACGATGATTATCCAGGCAAAAGTATAACGGAGAATATCAGATCCTTAATTTCATAATATGCAGTAGATTCTGAATATTATCAAAACTAGTTGAAAAAATCCAGCCAAAAAGCTGCAAGCAAATGATGAGGATGTTCCTTACCATTATACTCATACCAAAACTTAGTGAAGTTAAAAAGTAAAACATGGAAGACGAGGATAAACACTGCAATAATTATACTGGGGAAATGTATACAAGTCCAGTGAAAGAAGATCAAATCAAGAGCATACCCAGTGACAGATCTTGTTATACAGCAGTTCATCAACAAATGGATAAAGATAACCCTCATACTGAGCAATAAAGACAGCAACATGACGGTAAGAGTATACTCGTGAAGAGAGTGAAAAATAATCTGCAGTATTCACAATGTCAATGCCATGTGGGTAATTTCCTTGCCTTCCAACATTCTCCTGAAATGCAGCTGCGGCTGCCCTTCTACAGTTAACCTACTCAAAACATCAAAATTTTTAACATGGTGAAAGAAAATAACGGAATAGTGGGCTGATAAGAAAAATAAATAAATAGATAACAGAAGAAAACGGTTGCTTAGCACCTCACGGTCATAACAAGCCACTGTTAATAAGTGTGGAGCTATCTGTTCCAGTATGTTTCTCATATCAGTGTGACAATATGCACGTCCAAATGCCCAACAAACATAGGCAGCCGCATCACGTACATGAGACCCAACGCTATGGGAACCTCTTCGAATATCATAATGTAGGGCCTGTAAAGAAGATTATCATATAATCATAACTTATACCCAATCATGTTTATGTCTAATTTTGCACTTAAAATACAAAACAGGCTAAAAACAGATAAGGAAAGACAAAAAAAGGTTGGGGAAAGGGGACAAAATTATAAAGAAAATTTAAAATTTTCCAACCATGTCATTCATGAAAAGGTATTTTTTTTTTTTAATAATCAATTAGATGACAACAATGTAGAAATTATCGTGGCTCAACAGCATGCATTATTATTAAAAAAAGAAGATTACTATGTGTGAAAATAAAGGGACTGAGAAATCTATAAACCTTAACAATAACAGGTACAACTTTAGGAAGACTGCTGGGTAAGAGCAATCCTCTACGGGCTAGTTCAGCCAAGGCTAAGCAACCCCCATGCCATGAGCCATCTCCCTACAAAATTTTAGCAGGTTAGCACGAATCACCTCCAAAACTGTAATGTATGCAGTATGGTTAGGGTATTCTCAGTTATTTCCAATTTCAAATTATATGCAACAGTGTATCTGGTTAATTCAGTCAAAAGAGAAGAACAAGATGTGAAAAACAGCAACAGCGTCATACCTCGCCTGGGGAGAAGAGCTCAAGCACAGATGAAAAGACCTCTTCTGAAAGGGAAGATGTTAAACATGAAGTAATACGGCCTATTCCTTTTGCAGCAGACCAGCGTACAACAGTGTCCTGCATTGACAAGAAGATTAAAAATCACACAGGAAGTAAATGGTTAAAACTACACTGAAGCAGATATAAATGAAGATGAATCAGAAAGAAGTGGCACATCTCTAAGTAATCCGTAAATTCAAGTCTAGTCTTAATCCATGGTTTGGAAGATTATTGACCTTAAGCCATATGATATTGGGTTTATCGGGGAATCACTCATGGGTCCAAAAGGAAGTCTCAAGCGATCACCCACCGTCTCAAGAAGCCTAAAAAGGCTCCTAATAAATGATGAAAGATCCAGTTAATCAAACAACTTCACATCAAATAAGACAATATACCGTGTCTCTCAATCCAGAGAGTAGAATTTCAATAATCTCCTCTAGAATGTCAGGAACATCCATGCCTTCATCTTCTGGGCAGTTTTGATTTTGTTCTGATTTCAAGCTGTCAACCACACTATGGTCACACTGATCAATTTCCCTGAACGCAGCCCGCGAAGACATATTTTCTCCAAGTGAGCTAGTTCTGATCTGCATATAAGGCATATCAAGAAAGCAAGAGATAGCATCAGAGTGATATTATACCAATTGACCAACACCAAGTTAATTAATATAACCACTCAGAAGTAGAAAATTTTCTTCTGTATAATTTGAAAAGATTTGAACTTGAGACCTGTTCTAAACACTCCCAATTTCATATCCACATGAGCTAAGGAAATATGGTCATTCAAAACATTGCAAGTGATAAGCAATGAGACAAGGTGGAAAGCAACACTGATGATGTAGAAAGTGCAGAAGGATAGCCACAATGAAAATCTATAAAACTATTAGTCAACTCTTCTTACAGATAGTTTTTGATGATAAGGCATGTACATAAGAGATGCACAGCATCAGTTAAAATGAATTATTTTTCAAAGAATGAAAGCTTTAGTTTGGTAAAATTATTACTCATTCTGAAACAGATCCCTTCTGGCAGACACTTTGACTTAACCTCAACAAAATTGTCAACTGCCAAGCTCAGGCAAGGAACAATGAACATTTCATCTTTAACCTATAGTGCTAGTGGGTCCTCTATGTTTCAGTGGGCAGCCCATGAGCCTCTCGTCTTGTCTGTACCTTATCTCATCCATCAATCAAGAAGTTAGGTTACATCGTATACATCCCCCAATTGCCAAATATATTTTGACAACACATTAAGGCACAACCAATAGAAGCATGTTATGCATGATCAGAAAGAAAAATCAGCTGTAATTGCAAAAGAGAGAAATTCGTTAAGGTTCTAAGATACAAAAGTTCATCAAAATGATGGTGCAGTTACAGTCATTTGGCATAAGTTGTTTCAAATAGAAACCAACCACATATCGCCAAGCCGGGGTACAATGAGGGAGACAAGTAAGCCCGAGCCGCTGAGTTAATTTCATCAGATACTTGCGAAGGAGAGGACTCCGAGCTGCAGAACCAGACTTGAACATTGTTGATGCATCATTCCAGACGACAGGAATCACATCCAGCAACACTTTCCGACCACCAGCCTGACTAAGAAATAGTAAATAAGAGATCTAATCGGTGAAAAGCAAACAATAACTAAAAATGACTGTGATTAGACAAACCAGATGATTTGACCAAAATAAATCCCAGTTACTAGGAACTTGGAAAAATAAAACTTTGTTAAGTAAGACTGAAGAAATGAAACTCTGTTATATTATTGGAGTCAATGATTCAAAAGGGATTATCATCATACATCCATGGTGACAAAAGATAACAAAACCATTAGCAAATAGACAGCAGAAAAAACCATCAGCAAAAAGTTCCAAGAAATGTCCCCATTCATTCCATCTCCAACAAGAGAAATCATTTAGTGAATCCTACTTTTGAGATTCAAAAGCTTCGCATGCAATAACACTCCATCATCTGATGAGAGGTAAAATATTCATTTCATCAAAAAAAATTTCATAGTTTTGTTGGTTCTTAAGCCATCATCTGATTTAAATGTATAAACAAAGCAACATCAATGATATTTGCAGCGGCATGGGTTTTTTAAGTAGCAAAACAAACCTTGAAAATGGCAGCCAGAGCTTCCACAACACCCAGTAACCGAAAATGATTCATGACATCATCTGTGACAGAAGATAGGACTTCATGCGTCCATTCAACAAAGCTGAAAAAGAAATAAAATAAAGCAGCAGATCAGCAGTGTAAGGCTAACTTTAATTTTCAACATTCCAATAGAAACAAATTAATAAAGTATAGAACTTAGATATTTCTCACATTTGGATCATCATCTGGTTATTGATATAATCCAGAATAGATCTTAATAGCATTCAATTGAATAGAAAATTTCAAAATTCTACACTCAGGCATGAAACGTCACGAGACTACATTAACTTAATGCTTGAAAGTAAATACCAATTTGAATTGTGAGATAAACCTGGCAAAGGCTGTTGGCATATCTGGACGAGTTAGAAGCTTGGCGAGTAGCAATCCAGCTATAGTTCGCATGGGGCCAGCATTTGAAAGGTAATCCTTACAGAACCCTAATATTCTCATTACTAGCGGAGCTGGTTCATTTTGACCAAGATTTTCATTATTTGCAATACTAGTATCGACAGATGAGATATCAAATGGAACCAAGACGAGAATAGAAAGCCACAAAAGTATCAAACATTTTGCCTCCATCTCTCCAGTACTTTCTTGCCGCAGAGACGTCACTGAAGCTGTATCATGACATTTCTCCAATAGAGATACTGCAAGTTCTAAATCGGAAACTTGATGGGGAAAGAACTTGATAACAGCCTTGTATCCACAAACAGTAACCAAAGTGTATATAATAATGCAAATAGGCTTAATAATTTTGAGAATTTCATCAGAATCTGCACCTAATTCAATTGTTTTAGAACGGATAATAGACATCAAGGGAGAAACAATGTTTTCCAAATAAGGCTCTACTAGTTGCCCCTGTTCCTGATATTTGTCCATCTGCATAACGAAAAGGAACATTTTTACAGCAATTTATCATAAATCTGATCACTAAACCCCAAAAAATAAATGTCACTCCAAGAAAACATCAAAATCTTAATAAAGAATTATATGAATAAATTTTAAGAAATTCAAAGAGTTCAATAATAAATTTGAGTGAGTGAGTGAGTGAGAGAGTACAATAGATCGGATCTTGTGAACGGATGACGTGTCGGGAACACGACCGTATGAAACGATTTCGTCCAAGAGAGACTTGACGATCTTCCATTCTTGCAAGAAGTATTTCTGAAGAACTATCTCTTTACAATCGAGTTCGTCTTCGTCTTGACTGAAGATCACCTCTTCCATTATCTTCACTTCCTCTGTTTTTTTCTGAAGAGTTAGTGTACCTGTGGGAGGATTTTTTGTAAAATGCTCGGTTTTGTAATTCCCGCCACTTCACTGGAGTAAATCAAGAATTCAAGATTATTATTTTCTTTTTTCAGGGAAAAATAAAACGAAGAAGAAGAATCTGCTCTGTGCTTTGAGCGACTGTTCCACGCGCTATAAAAGTTAATTTTTTTTTTTACTGCCAGCGAAAAACTCATCCTGTTGCCCCTTTTCCCGCCGGCAAAAAACCAATTCCGTTGCCGGGAATCGAACCCGGGTCTTTCGGGTGAGAGCCGAATATCCTGACCGACTAGACTACAACGGATTTTGGATCTCGTCAGCGTACAAAACTATTTAAACAATAATATTTTGATATTTAAATTCCAAACATCATGTGACAACACAGGCACGGCACGACATGAGTACGTTTCAGTGGGACACGTGGCATGGCATGCACATGAGTCCAGCCGAGTTTAGAATTTTCAGCACAAGGGCTTTAAAAGCACAACACGATTAGAGATGAGTTAAACACAACACGATGAAAAAACCTATAATAAGAACGTTTTATTTTTTTGTGAAAGTAAATTTAAAACTTTATGATTTTACAAATAACTTAAAGTTAAATTTTTTAAATTCTTTTAATTCTTAGTTTTTAAAAAATACTATAATTGATTTATATTTATATTTATTAAATAAATAATTGATATCATGATTTTAATGAATAAAAATATAAATATCATGATTTTATAAATATGTATTAATATTAATGTGAATTATGATCTATGACTCTATATAACTCTAATTTAACAATTAATTTAACCCTTAAGAAAAATGTTATCATTATTATTATTGTTGTTAAGTATTAAAAAAAATATAATACTATAGGTCAAACTTAGTAATTAATATTATATTTTCTTACTATTATTAGTTTATTATTATTGAATATGGACTTTAGTTTTGAATTTCTGATTCTATTAAATTTGAATAAAGGGATAGACCTAAGAAAAATATATAGACTTAAAAAAAGTACGTCAACAGCTTAGTATGTGCTATTAAAAAATTATAAAAAAAAACTTAGTGGGCTTTTTTTCTTCGGCACGAGCGCGCATGGCCTTGCCGGCTCAGCCCATTAGCCATCTCTATTCCAAACTCGCTCCGTAAAATTATTAAAAAAAATTAACAATTTTAATTATGCCAAAAAAATTTGGTGGGTAAATATTAGTTAATTTAAAAGCTTTGATTGCATACATCAATAGTTCTCCAATTGTAAATAGATTTGTATCTATAAAAAAAAAATTGAAATTGAAGAACCTCCTTGTAAATGTTGAGGCGTTATATGTATTTATCTAATAATTATGTAAAAAATTATTGTTTCTTGTTTTAAAAAAATAAAGATTCAAAACAAAGATAAAAATCTTGAAAAAAATTCTTAAAGTTTGGAAAATTCCAAATCATTTTTTAAAAAATTTGGGTTTGGAAAGGACATTCTAGGAATTTAATAAAAGGTTAAAATATCACTATGGTAGGGCTATTTGAACCCATCAAAAAATACTTATTAAACCCATTTTTGAAAGAATTTTTTATAATTAAAATACCCTTAACTTAAATTACAGTAACAATAAAATTTAAAAAACAAAAAGAATTTTTACCATTTCAACCCATCTTTATATTCAATATAGTTTTATTAAACCCTATTCATATTTTCTTTAAACCCTATGAATCAAGATGTGTGATTCTTCTATCAAGCCACATATGATTCGATTCAGAGTAACAAAGTTAGTTGTTATTGATTTGATGGATATAGAGAAAACAAAACAATATTGATAAGAATTTGATTTACGAGCATATATGAAATTCTTTAAATTACATTTGATTTTTTGTTTCTTTTTTCTATTCGAAATTGATAGAGAGTCACATTCAAAACCCAGAAGTAAACTCCGTATGTACATGAAAAAGGTCTTTAACAATCAGTATCGAGCTTTTTCTTTTCAGGAAGTTCTGAACTGGCGGTTTCTTGTCCTTGGAGGCTTTCTTTCAGTGTCCTTCGTCAATAGCACCTAGTTCTTGAATCCTATATGACCAGTAGATGAGGCATAATGCAAATATTTTCTATGATAAATGTTGGATTTTGTGCACCTTTTTAATGCATTGGTGATACAACATCCATCTTATATTTTCAACAAGACATCTTCTAGGGTTGAGGGCTACAAGTGAATAAGAAGTTTGCTTTAGTCGCATTAGATATGTAATCCCATCAAAACTTTGCGGAATGTAGGTTTTAGATATCGTTCCGTTGTTAATCCTGATAGGTATCTATTAGAAGGACAAGATATTAGTTTGCTCGAGATTTTGCTACTTCCTTTCAAGTTTAGATGAGCTACCTATTCTTTAGTTTTTGAACCTCAACTGTCAGTTTCATGCCCTCTAGATCCTTCTGTTGGCTGGAACAATCGTTTTAGTTTTGTCTGTTGGTTTGTGTCAATATGCTTTATGGAATGCTATTTTTCCTTCATTCTGTCAGTTGGTATTATTGTGAAGATCTTGATTTAGTAAATAATAAAGCTTTATATTTCATATAAAACTAATTTTCCAAATGTAGTTTGTATTTTTAGTAACTACAATGGATGATGTTTCCATTGGATCTATCAATTCTAATACAAATGTGTGATGGATTACAGTAGTGAATTAACAACTCAAAAGGTAACTTTAATTTATAATTAATTTTGGATTATTTTTTCATGAAAATTTATTTAACTTACATGAGATTTTTGTCTATCTAGATATTCAAGATTAGAGGCAGTGATTCAATGAACTCGTAATGTTAGAAACAAAAATAGTATAATGGTTGTCATTAGAAGATTTGAAGTGGGTCATGGTGGTAAAAGCCAATGATCTTTTTTAGTTGTGAAAGAGGTGGAAAGTATCAAAAAATAAATAAGAAGAAAGACAACTAAAATCAAGAATGACTCGTACAAAAATATGCAATGTCCTTTTAAATTAAAGGGTCAAAAGTTAGACACTCATAACAATTGAATGCTAAAGGTAATGTGCGGAGTGTATAATCATCCAGTTGCAAAACATCTTGAAGGGCACTCGTTTGCAGGGCAATTGACAATAGACGAAATATCAATATTAGTTGACATGTCAAACATCGTGGTACGACAAAAAGATCTTTTACGTCACTTAAAAAAGATATGCATTTAATATTTTTACAATGAAGTCAATAAACAACACACGACAGAGATATAAAGTGATTGAGATGGTTGGCAGATTATAAATACAACAACTTTTAAGTATGTTATATGAACATAATTATATAGAGTGGTATAGGTGTTATAACAACACAAACATTGTCAAAGACTCGTTTTGGGCACACGTTGGCTCCTTAATTTCCACATCCTCCCACTTAAGAACCTACTATAATTATCAAACATGTACTTGTAATAAGCGATCAACTACATTAAGAAAGAATCTTCATACCAAAAGCTAGACATCTTAAGCATTAGAAACTAAATTAATGCTAAATTTTACATTTTTCATATTCATCACTAGGTTACCGTTATTTAGGGGTTCTTAAAGAATTATAATTTGACGCAATAATATAATAAAAAGGCTTTAACAAGTTAAATATGAAATGAATTTTTATACTTAACATAAATTGATCACCTCGGGGCCGCCATGTTCATAAACCTTGATCTCTTTCACCATATTTGTTGGGGTTCTTGTTTATATTGCTGCTTTTGTTGCAAGTGCTTTCATTAATTTCTCATTCAAAACAACATTTTAGCAACTTCGTTTTCATCTAGCGTTCTCACCAACCAATGTGTCATCACAAAGTCTCCCGCTAACTCAATGCAAACCCTTATGGAGGAGTGATGGTTTAAGATTTCTTTTTTTAAAGGGAAAAGGACAAACACACCCTCAACGTTTAGGTAAAGGGAAAAAAAACCCCTCCTAACGTTTCAAAAAAGACATTTACCATTATACCCTTCTAGCATATAAAATTTTTTATTAGATTATCCAATTTGTCTATATATTGTTAATAAAATTATAAATATACCCTCATTGCCTCAACGTTGAGGGTGTGTTTATCCTTTTCCTTTTTTTAAATTTCATTTCTTTAGTAGGAAGTTAGATAAGGGATATCAGAAACGCTTGTCACATGAGAGGGAAATGATAGCTGTAGATGCTTTGCTTTGCTTATGTTTCAATGATAATATTAATTTGCTTTTGTTAGTAGAATTGTGTAGAAAAAAAAGGAGTGTTGAATTTTGAATGAAAAATCGCTATTGTTGTAAATAAATTTAATGGATTTAATGAGATTAGGTATTTAAGTGGGTTTATTGAGTAAAATTTAAAATTTCAAAATTGTAGAGTGGGTTTGTTTAGTAAATATATTTATTGAATAATTTAATGGGTTAAAATAGCTCCACACATATCACTATTATTGGTAATAGTTATGTGGTCTTAAAAAAAATGGCCTTCAAGTAGCATGGGTCGTTTGGGTGGGTTGTCTGGCCCCGGTTGGCGTTAACATGACAATATGGCTTGTATTTCGCCTTCAAATAATTTCATAATAAATTAACAATCGTGGTAGGATAGTTGGCACTAGAATCAGGAATGTTTATCTTGAAACACAAAAACAAAGAGAATATAAAAAGAAATGAATTTGTAAGACAATGGGATTTATAAATGAATTTAATGAATAAAATCACACTTCTAAAAAAAAGGAAAAGGACAAACACACCCCCAACGTTTAGGAAAATGGACAAAAATCCCCTAATATTTTAAAAAAGACATTTACACCCCAATTCATTATAATTTTAATATATAATTACCATTATACCCTTCTAGCATGTTAAAAAAATAATTAGATTATCCAATTTATCTATATATTGTTAATAAAATTATAAATGTACACTCATTACCTCATTCCTCTATTTAAATTTTTATCAATAACCAATTTTCAAAAAAGACATCTACACACTTAAAAAAAATTGTAAATAAATTATAATTTTAAAAATAAAATTGGTTATTAATACCATAATAAATAATATAGAAAATTGGTTATTAATAACCAATTTTATTTACAATATTTTTGGGTGTATGGATGTCTTTTTTGAAAATTAGTTATTGATAAAAATTTAAATAGAGGAATTGGGCAATGAGAGTATATTTATAATTTTTTTATAATATCCAATTTGTCTATTTATAATTTTATTAACAATATATGGCTAAATTGAATAATCTAATAAATTTTTTATATGATAGAAGGGTATAATGGTAAAATTATAATAAATGAGGGTGTACGTATCTTTTTTAAAATATTAGGAGGGTTTTTGTCCATTTACCTAAACGTTGGGGATGTGTTTGTCTTTTTTAAAAAAGAATAAAATCACAATTATTATAAAAATTAGATTTAGTAAGGATTATTAAATATTTAAGTGAGTTTATTGAGTAAAATTTAAAATTTCAAAATTTAAAAGTGCTTTTATTTAGTAAACGGTTCTGTGGCCTAAAAGGGGGGGGGGGGGGGGGGGGGGGTTCAAGTAGCATGGGTCATTTGGGTACGTTGTGTGGGCTCAGTTGGCGTTACCATGATAGTATGACTTGTATTTTGCCTTCAAATAATTTCATAGCAAATTAACAACCGTGGTAGGACAGTAGAATCAGGGATGTTAATCTTGAAACACAAAAACGAAGAGAAAAGAAATGAAATTTGTAAGACAATGGGATTTGTTATTAATTCACAAGGATTTATTAAGTTGGTGGAAAGCACACCAACTTGATATATATTCACATGCCTTGATTAAACGTAATGGTATATTTACGTTACGTTTCATTAAAAATTTGACCCAACGAATAACACATGAGATCCAGAAAGAGTCTGGAAAGAGCAAGCTAAAATTACATCTTCGAAAGGGTAGCCTCACGGCTTTTTACCGGCACCCGCACCGTATCTTGCGGCATAGCGATGAAACAGAGCAAGAGCATTGCTAGTGACCTGCGCCACATTCAAGACCTTGCCTTTAATCGTGGCCTTCAGCTTACTCATATTACGTACAGGGAATTGGGCCACACAATCGCTGGCATCAGTTAAGGCAGAACTAACCCAAGTCTCAACGTTATCTACGCGCGTGAACGAGTCATCAGTAACAGCATTTTGGGCATTGCCTAAACGACGAATCTCTTTGATTGATTGGCCAAGTTGTTCTATGCCGCTATCAATTTGTTGCTTGCAATCCTCGACAGTTTGGTACTCGCTAGCGTTGATTGCTTTGAGTTGTTCGGCTACTTTCACCAAGTATGCCTTCGTGACTCTGGCCCTGTAGAGGCTAATTGATAAGGCGAGCTGGGCTAGTTCTTCTGGGCTATGTAACGATGTTTTTCTCGCAAAGCCTGAGAGGCAGTGGACACACAAGGTTGGATATCGGGTCGATCGGCATGACTCCTCGATGTAGGCCCTGGCCCGGGAATGTCTGCCATAGGACGGCTCGATTGTGGCCGCGAGGCAAGAAATGGAGAAAATGATTAGTAAGAAGACACTGAGTTGAGCCATTAGTCTGTCTTTGATACCTAGAGAACTGAATTGAATGGAATTCAAAAACAAAGTTTTTTCTTTTTCTGTGAAATATGTCAAGAGTTGACTAGTTTATATAGACATACGGAGAGGCTGTCACAACCGGCATAAGTTATTTAATTTTATCTCTCTTCCTATGCAAGTAAGATGAGACCATCCGTCCATCACATATTAATAGAAGAACTTAGAAATAAATTATGATTGTTTGTTAAAAGTTTAAAATATAAAATTTTATTAATTTAAAAAAATAATTTTTTGTGATTTTTATTTGAATGAAAAAAAAATGTTTAAATGTCTGAATGTGAAGTAAATGTTATATTTTAAAAATATCTTTATAAAATATGTTTATTTTCAAAATTATAAAATCGATATTTTTTACTGGTAAGGACATAAATATCAATTTTTTTAATAAAAACAAAAAAAACATCACTTATATTTAGATTTAAAAAAAATATCATTCAGTTATTTATTTTCAAATATATCCAAACTTCAAAAAAATTAAGAACCACACAAATTTAATTAAAAGGACAAACCTTACCTATATTTAAACGGTTGTTCAAATTTGATAAACCTACTAGCACTAAAGCTTGCTTTAAAGATAATTACTAGCCGAAGCATTCTCAGAAGGAGCACGTGCTATTTATGCATATCGCGCTTCGCTAGTCAAACATTTGATTGATGAAGGAAGCCCTTTGATTGACGGAGAGATTCGAGATAATGGCAATCAGCGATGTTCCCGGGGAGTCAGCCCATCGACATGCAGTGCTCCGGCAACAAGATCCCTAAATTTAAGGTTAAGATATTCTGGACTCTGGAGAATTCGATAACTGCATGCATAGCATTGCATGTCGTGACATCTCAGCAGTCGTGCGAAGCCCTTAGTATTTAATTGCTCAAGAAACAAAAAATTATTCAGCAAAATTCAAACTAGAAATTTCAAAAAAATAAAAAAATCAAAATTTCACTTTTCCCCATTTCCAATCCTGGAGTATCTTGGAATTAACAGGCTCAAGCACGCGAGTTCTACCTATTTAACGGTATTATTTAAAGTAAAGCGGTTTTCTTTCAGCGGCAGGGTCCTAAGCTTATAATTCAAGTAGGCTGGCAGCGTGCTAAAGTAACAAATACTGAACTAGCAGATAAGATTCGGTTAGAGAAAGCAAGATAAATACGATTAGCTTCCATCAGCTTCCTGGATGGGTCTTGATATTTGACAGCTAGCCTTCTTCATTATGATTCTGTAAGGGAGGGGGGAAGGAAAACGATTCTCTATGAAAAAAAAAAGGATCAATTAGGCCCTGAGATTCTGCAGGGGAAATAACAATCTCAGTCACAGACAGTCATTTCACCTAGAAAAAAACGGCAACTCTATTACAGATATTTATAAATAGTACAGCAAACTGAGCAATATATATATATATATGTCAACGATAAGCAATACTTAATTAAACATGCTAAATAGATATTTGGATGAAAAATTGCATCACAGTTATTCAGCAACCTTCACGCCTGAGAGATAAACTCGGCTCTGAATCACACTGCCTCCAATCCAGAAACCAGGCATTACCATGAGCCCCACGGTAGGCTTCTGATCATCTTCATCTATTATCAAGTTCTTAATTACACTTTCCATATAAACCTCTGAGAACTCACTACCTTTATTAACCTGAAACACCTTGACATTAGGCTCAAAAGAATAAGCCAACCTGTGCAAAAGCCAGATCGACTTGGCCAGTTTTAGAAACGCCTGGTAAAATGGAGTCCTTGGATGTCCACCTCCCATTACAAAGTTCCGCTGATCTAAATTCCCAAAGAACGAAGCCTCCATCTTTGGGTGCAAAACTGCTAGATACTTGCTCCGGCAAAATTTCCCAAAATTGGAATCTGGGTTTTGTCCTAATACGTCCAATGGATCAATCTCTCTTAGAGCAAGAAACTGGTGGAAGAAACTCTCTTTATTAACTATAAGATTTTCAGATTTGACAGAAAAATCTTCCTGCTGAAACCCAGCGAACATTCTCTGGCATATATGGGACTCAAATGCATACTTCTTGTGGGCTCTCTTTGCATAAACAACATTGGGTTCAATAGAATTAGCTGCAGAGTCAAGATCCCATCCAGCTGCTTTCATCATGTTGATCAACGGCTTAGAAAAATCATGAATAGCTTTATAAGCAGCTTCAACAGCTTGAGTAAAGAGATCAGGGGTTAGATCCACTGGAAAAAACCCGTTTTCATCTCCAGAGCCTTCTGACTCTTTGGTTGACAAGCCCCTAAGCTTAAGGTTCTTTTCCAGTTTTACCCGCTTCTGGTTTGCATCCTCAATATGCTGCTGCAACTGATGTATTTCAGAATCTTTATTCTGAATTTCAGATTGGAACTTCTTCACCATAACCTCATAAGTTTTCAGCAGGCTCTGCTGTTCTTGAATCTCTGCAGCTAAGCGAGAGTCCTGAGGGTAAATACATGCTGGTTTAGGGTTGTTTTCCCGGTAAAAATGCTTGAGTTCAGACAGGTTCTTCAACTCAGAAATTACAAGTTTATCTGCAGCTTGAATTTTATCAGGGTCATAGGGAGTATGAGCAGCTTGGAGCTCAATGTAAGCTGACTTCAAAGAGGAGATGTTTGAAAAAATCTTGGACACCAGGGCTTCAAGAGCTTCTGGATTCTGATTCATGGCTTCTTCCATGGGTTGAGGGTGGACCTTTTGGCTGTTGCTCTCACGGAGTTGGTTATCTTTCACCCCAGAAGGTAGCATAGCTACTACCAACAAAGGGGTAGCTAGATTGGACTCCTACAGCAAAAAAACCAACACAGAACCACCTGCAATCTCCAGAAATCATAAAGTTCATACATATGAGAAAGGAATGCTTGATTTTTTGTGTTTTGGGGGGGGGGGGGGAAGGGAATAGCAGCAAAGAAAAGGAAAATGCACTTTATGGATATTCATAGAAAATGGAACTTCAATTCGGCTTTAATTCTCAAAAGATTTTTGTAGCACGGTTCACATGTAACAAATCAAATCCAAACCAAAAGATGTTTAGCCTTTTAGGGTTGCAAAAGGTGCTGGACCAATCTCATAATTATCTTCAAGATTGATACATAAAAATGCATTCCAGAAAAATGTCAAGAATATTTCTAAAATAGATATCAAAAGATTAACCTTTTCAATATCTCATGTTCATTTGCTGATAACCAAATAATTTAAATGGACGAATCCATACAAGTATAATACTAGCAGCAGGTGTAGCAAATACAATAGAAGCCAAGGACTATCAATCATTAACAACTTGAACAAAATTCATCTTATATTCCCTAGCTTAAATGCGTTTCATATACACTTTTGAACATTCAAATATTTGAGTTTCAATTGATCTGCTAATTCCTAATAACTAGCATAACACCATCCCACATAATCACGGTAAGCAATCCAAGGGTTAAAAACATTCTTTTTTCATCGTAAAGATAAAGATCACCAAGTGGAATTCCAATGAAATAAGAGACTAAACCAACATAGCCAACTGAAGGAAGAGCAAGCATGATGTCCTCCAAAGAAGAATTAAACAATACAAGCACTCAAGTTCATGAATTTACAATTATGTACAACACAAGTTGGTTAATTTACCTATGGAGTTCGCAATCCAGCCACGAAGTGAATCCAACAAACATAATACCCTTAAAACACTGTTACAATCAAATAAGAAGAATGAATTAATAATCACCGTAGACTTCTAATAATGTTACAATGCTCAGATTGAACTTTCACAAGGCCGCTTGGACCAATCACTTTCAGTTAGCAATCATAAATTTTCGAGTTATTCAGCCAGATCTTCCGTTGCTTCACGGACACAATACAACAGAGTAAATAGGATGAAACAGCAAAGCTAAGATTTCACATTATTTTTATTTTAAGACAGAGATCCATACAATCAATTAAATCAAGCTCATTAAAGCTATCACGCATACATATTCGCTGTTCTTACTTCGGTTAGTTTCCTAGCAAACAAACAGGGCAAGCGAAAATTACCTAATCGGAGACGTTTCCAGAAAGTCGTCGGAGGAGAAAGAAATACTACGAGATTAACACCTGAAAAGAGAGAGAATAAAATGACACGAAGGTTTGGTAAAGTTCAAGCCTTGCCTGACAAAGTAACCCTATAAATGAATTTTTTATTATTTTATACTATATTTAATTTTTTAAAGATTGTTTAAATTTTTAATGGAACTTATTTAAATAAAATTTTTATAAGTAAAATTTCTACTCAAAAAATTAAACTAAACATCTTGTAACGTTGTAAGGTACCATTAATTTTATTTATTTTTGTGATTTCAGTTCTTCATCGTTAAATTTGATGAAAAGATAGTTTCAATGGTAAATATTTTTTTATTTAAATATTAACATCATACTCCTTAATATTTATTAAAAATTTTAAAAAATTAAAAAGTTAAAATGTTTAGCACATCAGTATGAATTGTTTCAAATTTAAATTGTTTAATTGATAGTGAGTCTTAAAAAATAAATTTTATTTTAATATTATATATTTTAATTAAAAATATAAAATTTTAATATTATTTTTTATTAAAAATAATATATTATTTAATTTCATTTTACTTAATATTATTCAGTCATAAGTTTATTATTATATTTATTCTTTCAAAAAACTAAATAATATTAAATAAATTATTTTAATATTTTCAAATAAACAATAGTGAGTCCTAAAAAATTAATATTATTTTTTAATATTTTTATTTAAAATAATAAAATTTTAATATTATTATTTTTTAAATAAATATTATTTAGTCATAAGTTTATTATTATGTTTATTTTTTAAAAAGATAAATAATATTCAATAAAATAAAATTATATTTAAAAGGTCAATAACCAAAACACATAAACCTATAAATAAATGTAAATAAAAAATAAAAATAATAAAATTACATTTTAAAAAGTTACAACCAAAGCACAATGACTTACAAATAAATTGTAAATAAAAAGGAAAATAAGCTGTTAAATAAAATTTAATATCATAAAAGATAAAAATTGGATGTACTTACAATTGTTGGCCTATTGTAAGGTAACTGGATCCAAACAAATTTAGTTATCTTATTATCAATGAGATTTTTTTTTATTAAAAATCACAATATTACTTCAATAGATAAGTTTTCTAAAATTATGTTATGAAAAATATAAAATAATATTATCAAATAAGTAGAAGATATTTTAACATTTAAAAAATACTTTATAATCTCTATTTTCAAAATCTCAAAATTTGAGTTTTTGTTAGTAGAAGTAAAATAATTTATTTAATTTAAAAAAATTCTAATATAATAAAAGTTTTTATAAGAATTTATAAAATTAAATAAATACTTATAATTATTAAATAAATCATATGAAACAAACACTTTTTTTTTCAGTGGTTCAATAATACATGGTTCAAGTTAAATATTCTTTTTTCTTTTTTATATTTAAAATAAAGAATCAAATGAATGAATTAATTGAAGCCTGCTCAAGGAAGATGCTTTAAAAATGTCAAAAATTATTTCATTATTACTTACTAATGAGTATTTACATTTCAAAGATTGAAAATTTACTGTTGTGCAGTGATTAAAAAGCTACTTTTTGAAAGAGATTAAACCACAAGTTTTGACCCATTAACTAATTAATCATGATGAAGTAAAAATTTGTTTAAAGGGTAATTGTCAAGTGAGTCTTTATTATTTGTAGAAAAAAATTATGAGACTAGAAGTTTATAAAATGAATAAACTAAATCCTTTCTAATATAAATTTACTCCATTTAAGTCCTTTGCTTGATTCTTCTGTTAAAAAAGTAAGTGAAAATTTTAACTTAAACATAAAATGACAATTATATCTTATACATCGTATTAATGATTTAAAGTATAATTTTACCCCTAATCATTAATTTTTTTTAAGTCTAACTGCTATTTATTAATTTGAGTAACAAGAAACAAAACTCTAAAAGAAAAACAAAATCTTTGGTCAATTTTTATTAACTAAATAGCAAATTAAAAGAAGTACATTAACAGAATATAACATTCAATTTAAAAAAAAAACAAATCTCACCAATAATTAAACATACTTTATCATTTGAAAAATTAGACTTGAGAAACCTAATCTTACACAATATCATTAAACATGGAAATAATTTAACCAGAAAATACATACAAAAATCACCCCAAAAAAAAAAGAATTACTAACCTTTAAATTTAGGTTCTCCTCAATACTTAAATTTAACCAATGCTAACAAATGTTTAGTTAAATTCATGGTAGATTTATACAATATTTTTTGGTGTAATGCACGTTTCCTCAATCTCTCCTCTAACACAAACAATGTAGTAGTTTTCGTAACATTAATTTAGTATTTTTTTTTTCAAAAAATATTAACTTAAGTTACTTGAGTTTAGTTTAAACTATTACCACCGGTCAAAAATAAAGAATAAGGAGGTGCTCAATTATATTTTTGACTAAAATGCCCTCAATGTTATTAACATTTTTTATGATGTAATTAAAATAAAGTATGACGTAAATTTATATTTGAAAGGATTTAATTGATTCATTTTACAAATTTATGGTTTTTTAATTTTTTTCTACAAATAATAAGCACTAAATAAAAAATTACTCTTTGTTTGTTTAAATTGGTTAGAAAATAATTAGTTTAAATTTTTTTTTTTTTTATAAACGAGAAAATTAATGTAAACCTCTCAAGAAACCAAACAAATTGAAACTTTAATTAAAAGAGGAAGAAGAATATTTGAAGAGAGGAAAAAAAAAGGAGTTTCTTCCAATCCCGAATGGCTGCTGGGTGTTTTCTAGACTGAAAGAGTGGATAGACTCGTCTCCTCGTCAACTCGAAAGACTCTCTTTACTCTCTACAAATTTATTGTAAACCCAATAAAAAGAAAAATACAATTAGAGAGGCAAATTGTGAATCCACAGAAGAAGAAAGAAGCAGCAGTAGGCTTCAACAGTTGAGTCTCATTCATTCAATCAAAGGATTATAATCGTATCGTAAGTTTTTCTCTGTTCACTTTACAGTTTCTGTTATTTTATCATTCGATTTGAGGAATCTAAATGAAGAAATAACTAAATATTTTGGTTGTCAAGCCTTGGATGTTTTTTTATTTGCCTTAATAGTAAATATATACGAAATTAATTGAAAAAAACCCCTTTTGTTAATGGGTTAATTCCACGTGAATAAAAACGATTAGAGAATCTCACCCTTATAGAATTCAAAATAGGTTTGCTTTAAAGGATTAAATAGGAGAAGAAGCTATTGGTCAACTGTGCTATAATTGTATACTCAAACTTTAGCATTGCAGTTGCCTCATACGAAGTGAGTTCATTATGGCTGGTAGATAGAACGAATGCTAACTGAGATTAAGGGATGCCTTATTTTCTGGTTTGATTAATGATATTATGCATATTGTTATCTGGATACCTGCTGTTATAATTTACACATTGTGAATAGCTACTTGCAGGTTCCTATATGATGATGGCAACTACAGTGCCGCTGCCCAAGTATATGAACAGTACTGAGCTTTCACTTCCGGCTTCAAAGTATGATAGAAGAAGAGTT
Organism: Citrus trifoliata; assembly: GCA_018350135.1. Classification (NCBI taxonomy): domain Eukaryota; kingdom Viridiplantae; phylum Streptophyta; class Magnoliopsida; order Sapindales; family Rutaceae; genus Citrus; species Citrus trifoliata. The sequence goes on along the minus strand of CM031386.1, from coordinate 42,582,871 downwards.
GGAATTGTGGTTGTCGCGGCATGCTTTCATAAATATTCTTCTGCCTTCGGCCAAAAGTTACATCCTCGGTGTTTTTTGGTCCATGTAGCTCAACCTTACTTTGTCAACAATCTAAAGTAAGTCTTTCTGATGATTGTTGTTCAAGTTTGATCGTTATGGTTCTTGAGATCTTTGTTCGAGGATTAATATTTTTGCAGAAAGATTTTGCTTGAGACGACATGGTTGGGGGGGGGGGGGGTACATGATGGTGTGACGAGGTTGAATTTTATATTTTTAGTTTGGATTACTGTTGTCGGCATCTGAATATAGGCAATTTGCTAGAGCAATGATAATTGAGTTCCTCTGTTGGCAGCCGTAGAACTTAGCATCCCCAGCATAATTATACATGCACACATGACTAATGCCATGCCAAGGATTAGTTATATTTATTATAAAAGCTTATGCCCCATTAACAGTACTTAGATTATTGGATCTCTTTATAGGGGAAGCTTTTTCCATTTCATGGGTCAACCGGATGTTCAGTCCTTAATAGTCATTTTGGAGTAGGCATTATATAGCTGCTTGCCATACACAAAGGGCATATTTTCTCGTGGTAGAAGTACTTGTAGTTTATGTGGATTTGATTTTTTTCAACTATTCTTAACTACTAACTACATCATAAAATTGTGACAATTTGTGTTGGCTCAGGAAGATGTCCTGGGCTATTGGAAGCAGTGTTGATGACAACGGATTTGACCCTTCTTCATCAGACAGCAGTAATGGCAGGACTCGATTGATTAGAGTCATACAAGCATTTCAAACCAGAATAGGTGCAAGAATCCAGGAGCTCAGGAAAGATCTTCCAACAAAATTACTGTTTTTCTTGGTGGGGTTTTATTGTGCAACCGCCTTTGCCACTGTTATTGGGCAAACAGGTGACTGGGACATCCTGTCTGCTGCCTTGGCCGTGGTTGTTGTGGAGGGGATTGGGGCTTTAATGTACAGGGCTTCTCTTCGTTTACTTAGCAAGATTAGGAATTTGATCACCATGTTTAATTATTGGAAGGCCGGGCTAACTCTTGGTCTCTTCTTGGATTCATTTAAGTATGAAATGGATAACATTATTGGGTCTTGTAACCCCTTCATTTTTGCAATAGATATCTTCCCCACATTTTTGTAACACTAGGCTCTTTTAAGTGCCGTTGATTTTATATCTTTTTGTTATTTGCATCTAACCATTCAAAGAAGTGATTTGTTGGGAAGCTATTTTGGACAAATAGCAGAGACAATCAATGTTTGCTACCACTGGACAGAAGTTGAATTTATTTATACACCTGAAGAGTGAAGAATCTTGGAGACAACCATGGTTGATAATTACATGTAGGGCATCCAAAATCCAAGAATTCTATTTATTTATTTTTATAAAAATACTAAGTATAACCTATCAGAATATAAACTATCTAGCATCTTCTGTAATATATCTGTCGATGATGAACAAGATGACTTCTGCTGTCTGCTTAGCCTCTGTACGTTATGACAGTGGAGTCATGCATCAATGTTAGGGCCTGGATAGGCTGGTAAGCTCATAATCCGGCTATCTACTACTGGGCCACCCACAGTGAAATGATACAGACTTTGAAACTTTGATCCTGTCAATCCGAGAACTTCATGAACTGCAAGGAAACACAGGGAGTTCAAGATTACACTTGTTAGAGAGGTAAAACACAAGAAATGAAAGCATGATGGCTTGAACAACTATTGAAGATGCTTGCCTTATATCATAATAAAAACAACAATATTCCCATCTAATGAATAGAGCCATTTTGCTATGACAATTGATTTAAAACAGGACTAGCATAGAGGAAAATTAAACTATGAAGCAATACTTAAAACTCTTCACTTGGTGAAGGGTCTCATTCCACCAGCTGAATCCTTTAGCTCTGTAATCATCTTAATAATAATAGTCTCTTTTGGGACCTATTGCATTGTTGCTAGATTTTAAGGTTTTGCAATCTGATAAATGCTTCCTGGAATTCAGCTATTCTTATTCATCAAGTTATCATGCACACTCCATAAGATATTCGAAAGAAGAAATAGAAACATATTTCCTAGGGATTCTAAAGATTCATGCATAAATATTCACAACTTAGAGAAGAATGGAAGTCAACATACCAGGATCATCAAAGAAGCAACCAATTCCAGTTGCAGATATGCCAACAGCATGTGCCTCAAGGTACAACACCTGACCAAGAACTCCAGTCTCCCAAAACAATCGTGGATACATCCAAACATTCTTGTTACTCAACGTAGGCTCAAAATGAGCCACCATACCAAGGCTAAAGCAGCCATCACCAGCAATGTCCTGCATTTAATTTAAGGATACAATAGTTTAGATGGCCATAGAAATTTTGATAATTTAATCCATGTGCTATCTCTGGTTTTTCAACTACAGAGAGAAAGTGAGAGATTATTTATTCTTCTAGGCATGGTGCATAACTATTGGTCTCAGTTAACCAATGTGGAATTTCTGATATAATAATTCGTGGGCAGCAGATGATGGAAAATTCATTTAGAATCTGTCTTTCTTTTAGCCACTTACTCCAGTTAGCATTTTTCATGCTTAGAGCTTGTTGTAACATGTTTTTTAGGGTTAATAAACAGTGGGTTGTTTCGTGTGAAAAGTCAATGCAAGAACTGAACCAGCAGAGCATCTTTAATTAATGCAACTGAACCACAATAAATTAGAATTTCACAATCTAAACTCATCAACCTTTTCACTCTTGGAACTAGGTCGAGGCATTTTCAATTTCGTCTCCATCTGTAACGTTGTCTTTAATAGTTTTTTCAAACTTTATGCTCAGGACTGACAACATATGGTCAAGCATCTCAACTGTTTAGATAAATCACCGCCACAAATTGCACATTTTCTTGATTTTCACTAATACAAGCTATCAATCACAATAAGAGAAACAGAATCATGAAAAGAACAGGCAAACCTGATGGCACGAAAGCCCTTTGGCGAGTTGCTGACAATCACCCCTAGCAAGTTCATATAAAGGTAGATCCCGAGGACACCCCTCTGGTTTCTCCCACACGAAGCCAGACCTCAGAGCCTTCTTTAACTCCCCCAAATGATCCTCATTCCTTACCAAGAAATACAAGCCCTTTGGCAAGCCTTTCACCCTATGAATAAACAAAGCAGCATGCACCTCGGCATCCCAGGAAAGAACCCGGTATGGCAATGCTAATTGCCTTTTCTGCTTCTCTCTGCTTCTAGAACCGGAAGGAAGACAATGCAACATTATTTGATAAAATGTTTCTCTATCAATTGCAGTCACTCCATCCATATCAACTGCACTCCTCCTCTTCCTTACAACTTCTCTGACTGTAAATCCCTTATAGGAACTCTCACTGCAAACCCCACTGCTAGAGAATGGATCAACTGAAAATGCATTTCCTATTGTTAATGGTTTCTTAACTACTTCAGCAATACTATAAATAATATCCCAGCAAAAATGCTCTTTACTTAACAAGTTGGGCTTTCCTTTCCAGTCCAAAGCCGAAAACTCCTCCATTAACAATCTCAATTTCTCATAATTCACATCAAATCCAGTGGCCCCAGATGGAAAAACAACAAGAACACAATCCGGGTGCTCGAATTCAATCTCTGGAATCTTCCCTTTAATGGGTTTTGATGGAATAACAAACTCCGGGAAAAAATCAAGCCCCATTAATTTCTTCAATTCTTTGTATCCCATACCCTCTAGAATCTTTACATCCCAACCAAGCTCAGCTGCAGCCATGGCAACCGCCGCAATAGCGTGACCCACGTCATGATTACAATACCTAAACGCGCGCTCACCATATTTCCAGGCCTCCCGCCAGAATATGGAAGAAAATCCTACAAGAAACGAGTTTTTTGGAAAGAAATTGTTGAAAAGATCAAACCGAGATGGGATTTTAGCTCTAAGTTCCAAAGCATGCTCTTTTGGCGCGTAATGAGCAACAAACGGCGAGTCACAGAGGGATTCAATAGCCGGGGCAATTATGTAAGCCTCAGTGGGATGTAAATTGCCGCTGCTGGGGTTGACCCGAAGAGACCACGTGGAGTATCCAGTTGTTTTCCAAGCGGAGAGAGCTAAGGAATCGTAAAAGAGCTGAGAAATTGAGGAAACAGTGAGGGATTTCGGAGGAGGAAGAGATGTGAATAGAGAAGAGTACAGAGGGGCATTATCGTGATTGTAATTACTCAGAGACGACGGAGTTTGGGTTCGATGGTCAGTGCGACTGGGGAGGTGCATGAGAGGGAGGAGAGGAGCAGAGATGTAACGGCGAAAGGGGTTGGGTTGATTGGCCCAATCTAGTCCGTGAGGGCCACGTGCGTATTTGGTAAACGAATGCTTGGTTTGGTCATGGTATCTTAGAACATGTGAGAGCTTTCGAGGGTCTGTGATTTCTGGGTTTTTTACTTGCCTTGTATTCATTTTTGATGCTGATGATGAAGAGAAGGACATAGCGGGTATTAATTTTCTGTTAGGGAGGCGGAGCACGGAGGTCGAAGGACGTAAGTTTAAATGGAAACGGGTAGCGTTAGGAGGAGGACGAGAGTAGTATCTTGTTGAAAGGTGTGGCATCTTTTATCACCTGTTAGTGCTAGTGCTATGTTGTCAATTCAGTTCTTCTAGACTTTTTGAACTTTGACGGTGCGGCCCGGTGAGGAATTTAATTTCCAGGAGCTGGCTACGGTACAGATTCTGTACCTTACAGACCAGGTTAGCCAGCTCCCTAAGGGTGCCATTTGCTTGTTTTGTTTCCACATGTAGAGACACGTGGAGTCCATGGAGTGGAGAATGTATGTTACAGATTACTTCTCCTAATTTTTTCCAACATATCCGGAGTCTGCTGATTGCGTGTGTTTAATATTTGAAAAAAAAAATAAAAATACTAGATCCAATTGATTGACTGGCCACCCAATGTTTAATTAAAGGGGTTATCTCAGTAGTGACTGATTAGAGGGTGCCTAGACTGTTTCAGGGCCCAGAAGGCAATAATAGAAATTCAAGCCCAAGGTTTAAAAACCGACAAAGCTTTACATTGCTTGCTTATACTACTGGAATTAGACGTACTAGCTAGAGTGCATGGTAGGGATACGTGATTCTGCCGCCGCCTCTGGCAAATGGCCAATCATTAGCGTACACGTCACAATATCGACCTTGAAGCGCACGACGTCAGTTTCCACATCGGGATTGTTCTTTCGTATGATATGATTTTGCGCAGTGACTCAGCTAATCGATGGCATCATTATCACTCACTCCCAAAACGTCTTGATTAGCCAAATTACCCTTTAGTCCGCCTTGGTCACGGATGCCAGCAACTCTCGAGTGCTCTAAATTCTGAGCATCAGCATATTAATACTGAAATCTTGAATGATATGTATAAATAATAACCTCTCTGGCTCCAATCGACGTCGACCGTAACTGAAAAGAAAAGGGTGGTGCTGGTTCCCTTAAAGTAGCGCCAGCTAAATACACTCGTCTTCCTCTGCCGCTCACTCGGACGAAACTCAATTGTGAATTGTTCATCTCTATTCTCCATCGTTTAAGGTACGAATACTATGGTTCACTTTCAGTTATCGGAAACTCGAAATGGGCTAAAATTTCGAATTTTATGATTCGTTTAGCAGACATGTCGGCAATGATAGGAAAAAGAGGAGTTCATTACCTGCAAAAATTAAAGTCTGCGAATATCCCAATTGCTGTGATAGAAAAAGGTCAGAATCGTGTTATTGACGCTTCTCTTACCCTTATTCGTGAAAGGGCAAAACTTAAGGTAAAATCTTGAATTCATTTTATTTTTGCATTCCTCTAATCTGAGCTTCGTCTGTATTGTGGTGCTGTATCTTTGATGCTTCAGCGGCTGCTGTCAAAAAAACAGATCCTTGGGGATGGACTGAATTCGCTGCCAAATAAATATAACAGTTTAGGTTATGTGCTTTCAAAATTAAACACTCTAAAGCCAAGCATTGAATTTTTATGCAGGGAGAACTTGTGCGTGCTTTGGGAGGTGCTGTGGCATCAACGTCACTTCTTGGAGTTCCCTTAGGACACAACTCATCATTTCTTCAGGGGCCAGCATTTGCGCCTCCTCGGATTAGAGAAGCCATTTGGTGTGGCAGCACTAATTCAACAACTGAAGAAGGTACTTTTACTTTGCCTACAACTAATTCCCCAAGAATTCGTCATGATTGAAATGGTAGGCAATCTGGTTTTTTGGATATGCAGGGAAAGAATTAAACGACCCGCGGGTGCTAACAGATGTCGGTGATGTCCCTGTCCAGGAAATTCGAGATTGTGGAGTAGATGATGATAGATTGATGAATGTCATAACTGAGTCTGTCAAGCTGGTCATGGAAGAGGTAAGTCTTCTTTTTCTCTGTGAGTTTTTGATTAATTTTATTATAGGATCTGAAAATTCACGGATGAACTTTCTATTCTTGATGAATCTTGAAATTAAGTACACTCTACGTATATATGGTCCTTATGGTGTTAGTTTTTCTAATCTTGGAGTTGAATTGAAAAGACAGCCTATTTGAACTCATAACATCAGATTTGTGGAAAGTGTGATCTTCTTGGTGCATCTTTTGTGAGAAATTTGTACTGTCTAAGAAGAGTTATACTGATCAAGAGAGTCTGTTATTTCATAATACCATCTAGTACAGATGAACCGCCCTCACGAAGTTTATACTCATTCAGGATCCATTGCGTCCACTAGTTTTAGGTGGTGATCACTCGATATCTTTTCCTGTTATAAGAGCTATCTCTGAGAAGCTTGGAGGACCTGTGGATGTTCTTCATCTGGATGCCCATCCCGATATCTATGATGCCTTTGAGGGGAACAAATACTCACATGCATCATCTTTTGCCCGAATCATGGAAGGTGGTTATGCTAGGCGGCTATTGCAGGTGGACTTTTGTCTTCGAATTATCCATGTTTCTGCCCTTTTCATTCTCATGAAATCAACTGATTGTAATTGACAAAAAGTTGGATACTGGTGTTATCTTACATGTACATATGCAAGGCATTGTTTTTATAGTTTGGATACTGAGCTGAATTTCTGACTGTTTAGGTCGGAATCAGATCAATAACAAAAGAAGGCCGAGAACAGGGCAAGAGGTTTGGAGTAGAGCAATATGAAATGAGGACCTTTTCAAGAGATCGCCAATTTTTGGAGAACCTGGTCTCTCTTTCTCTCCTCCTCAAATACACACACTCTCTCACAATTGCAAATGGTTATACGTGCCTATATTGCTTTTTTTTTTTCTTCTGTGCCTCACCTTTGATGTGTTTATCCAAACAACTGCATTTTCATAGTATTGTAAATTACTAAAGAAATGCTAATTTGATGGTGTCTTTTGTAAAATATTGTAAGAATCCTGGGAATTAGCAAAAATTATATGAAACAAGGTTGGTATATAACACTTCTTATAATGTGGATAAAATGTAAAAGCTTTTCTTGCTGGACAGTCTAAATGGTTGTAAAATTGTTCTAATGCCCTATATTATGTGAATTATGAACTTGTATCACCAAGATTGATCAGAATGTGGAGTAATGGTTTTGTTTTAGAGAGATGTCAATGTTTAGTTGAGGTGCAGTTTATAAATTATAAATTTAAGGGCATTAATTCCTCATTGTTCCTTTGCAGAAACTTGGGGAGGGTGTAAAGGGTGTGTACATCTCAGTAGATGTTGACTGTCTTGATCCTGCCTTTGCTCCTGGAGTATCACACATAGAGCCTGGAGGTCTCTCTTTCCGTGATGTTTTAAACATTCTCCACAATCTTCAAGCTGATGTTGTTGCTGCTGATGTGGTTGAGTTCAATCCACAGCGTGACACTGTTGATGGGATGACTGCAATGGTTGCTGCTAAGTTAGTTAGGGAACTGACAGCAAAGATCTCGAAATAGTAGATCTTTTCCCTCAACTATCCTAAATTTTATACCCAATAATTCATTGATGTCCTTAAAAATCTGGCCAATGGCCAGCTCATAAGTCACATCGGCCATTTATCCCGAGACACATCAATGAAGGAATTAAACGCCTACCTACCAGGTAATCCCTCATTCTTGAGCATGTCAACGTAATTGTATTCTGTATCATGTCTAAATAAGAATAAACAAATATTATAGAGTTCGAATGGAGATTTTTACAATCTGCCCTATGAATTAATAATGTCGATTGATGCAAATTAGCAGCTGTAGGTCTCTGTAGAACACAGTAGACTGGTTCAATCCCTTGTAGCACGATTGCTGTTATTTATAATAGATCAGTTTTTTTATTCCTCAGAAGTCAGATGAAGTAATGCAGATTGTAAGTCGGAGAGAAGCACAATTTCTGACTATCAAGATTTGCATTCTGCGGTTAGAATTTTAGTAAAATTTTATAATTAGAAGATTGTATGATAAAAAATTTCTTTAAAATGCTTACCGGAGAATTATTGTACTGCCAACATTGGTAGTTATCTACTTCAGTTCTCTGGATGGTTCGCAAATTAGCCCCTTGCTTACTCCTCTTTGCTCAATTAAGGCGAAAGGAGAAAAAGGGTAAAGGGCGCGGGGAAGGTTTATTGATTTAATGATTTATTGGTAAAATGACTAAATTCCGAAGGACCAAACGGTTAAAAGATTACGCAACAGGTGACTTATACCGATATTCAGGTGCTATTATGGAACCTTGCGTTAATTCGTCGAAACAATTCATTCTCTCCCTATTGGGACTTCGATCCGAAATTTACAAGACAAAAAGCTTCATTGGGGTGCAACCCTCGTTGCACTTTCCCCCTCGTGGTTTTCCAGTGATATGGACTTATAACGCCTGGCGCACACAACAAAAACACCCAAATTCAGGGCAGTCAAAGTAGCCGATAGAAAAAAAAATCTGTCCAAATGGCCATCATTTAGATTTGGAGGAACCCAACCGGGCTTCCCATTCTTGGTTGTCAATACCATCACGACAGACAATATCATGCTGCACACGTAGGTCCCAATTGCTGTTGATGACATGGACAATGCAATCCCCAAGCTTTTCAATCCATTTGGTATTTGTGATGCAAAAAATTCCATTTGTGCAACATACACAAATGCTTCAGACACTCCTAGAAGCACGTATTGCGGAGTCTGCCAGAAGATGCTTAGAGAGCTTGTCTCTTCACCACCGAAACTAGCATATTTTAGCCTGCGTTGTTCAACGATGCCTGCGATTATCATTGCCACTGTTGCAATGACCAGACCTATTCCGACTCTTTGCAGCTCTGATGGAGTTTTTGGCCTTCTTTTTGCTACTTTTAGATATAAAGGAACAATGAGTTTGTCATATAATAGGATGAATGCAGTCGTGCTCACAATATCAAATGCTGTCATGCTGGCTGGAGGAATTTGAAAGTTTGAGACTCCCGTGTTCATGGCTGCTCCTTGCTCGACAAAGAGCGAAAGCATCTGTATGTATGCCATGGATGACAAGATGGTACAAAGCCACACCGGTAATAGCCTTAATACACATTTCACTTCTTCAACCTGTGTGACTGTGCAAAGTCGCCACTGGTTTGGGTTTTGATCTTCATTTGTTGTTATATCAGCAGAGGTCATAATGGCAGCCCGATCAAGAAATCTGCATCATTTCATAACTCAAACATTACATTGAGCTTTGTAGGGACAATTTCCGTGTGTGTACAATTCATTATCCGTAGGCAATGTTTAATTCTATAGATTGTTTGCTTACTTGAAGTCATTAGTGTGCAGGATTCTCCTTGTCCCATTAGCTTCATATTCCCTTACATGGACTTCAAAGAGACCTCCACCGTTTGTTGGCATTTCAAGATTTATTTTCCTTAACGAAGCCACAATGACCTGTGAGAATCTGGAGAGTGGATTACCAGAAGGCTTGAAATGCCGATACCTGAGAGTCCCACTAAGCAGTGATGAAAATGCCAAAATATCACAACCTGCACATATCCAAAATCCCAATACCCAATAGCCCATGTTCTCTGCATAAACGAGAACTGTCTCCGAAAACAAGCAACCGAGATTTAAAGCAATATAAAAATAGCTGTAAAATGAAGTTTTGGATTTCTTTTCTTTGGGATCCTCTTCATCAAACTGGTCTGCACCGAATGTAGCAAGTGCAGGTTCAGGGGCTCCAATTCCTAGTGCAATTAGATAAATTGATATGTAGAATATTGCAGTTTCAGCTGGTGAGTGCGGATCACAAAGCTGCCCAATTTTGCCACAGCCATGAGGTCTAAGCAGAAATGACTGAGTTGCAAAGGATAGACCTAGCAGGCCCTGCCAAAAGCAAGTCCAAAGTTAAGCTCCATAAGAATCACTAACAGACAACGTGAAGGGAGTGACATTTAAAATTTAATTTGTCAACCTTCATGAATGAATCTGACTTACAATAATTGAGAAAGCCTGGAAAGTTACACAAGTGAGGTATCTTCCAAAGTAAGAGTCACTAAGAAAAGCACCCATCAAAGAAGAGAGATACAAGGATCCCATCCATCTACTGAAAGTGTTTGATGCTTCTGCATTGGTCTGCCTCAGTACAGATTTTGCAAATAGAACCATATTCACTTCGACTCCAGCAAAAGCAAGGTTTGCAAGCCCTTGGTTCACTAGAATATGATAGCAGTTTTGATAGAAACGAGAATAATGATAAATTATCTTAATTGAAGTAGCAGTGATTAATGAATTGCGCAGCAGATACCTAATAACAAAGTTCCACATCTCCATCCGCCAGTCCTTTCTTTAATGGCCGGTTTACCATGAAAATCGAGCGACCCATCTTTAGTGTATGCATGGCGAAGCCTTTCTTCGATTGACAGATTAAGCTGCCGTACCACATGCCATGCAAAATTAATCCAATACTTTTTTTAAAAAAAAATTATTTAGACGAAATAAATTAGTTAATATTACCTAGAATTCTACTAATATTAGAGTTAAATATCCAATACTTTTTTATATAATTTTTTTAGTTAATATTACCTAGAATTCTACTATTATTACGGTTAAAAATGTATCGGAGGAAGCTATTCCAAATAATAGAAAAATTTACCCATATTATATCACAAGTGAGAATTGAGGTGGTCCTCAATTAAACTTATACTTTAATCATCATAAAATATGTAATATTCTTATGCCATTATGATTAAGGTGAAGTAAAAAATACAATATTTAATGACATGACAAAGATGTATCAGTAACTCAGGCGCATTTTTCCCTCTTAGAATTAATATGTTATCAAGAACAAGAAAACCAAACTATTTTTCTTCTTCTTTTCCTTTTCAATTTCAGGAAGAGAAGAAGTAACTGAATCATAACATAAGGAAAATGTTGAAGTAACTTGAAATAATTGTGTAAGAGAGTTATTTTGCAGAACTAATTTATCAAAGGGTGTGGAAGAAAATAAGTAAACTTCTAAACCATGGCATAAAATCAATATTACACACCTGAGAAGCTTCACTGGTTATAGGTTCCTGCTGCTTTGCCTCCATTATTGCTCACACAGAGGGAAGCTGCGGACCGAAAGTTTTTTTCCCGTGACTGTCTGAATTTCTATGGGAAAATGAGTTGTCAATTCGACACTACTTATATATTTATATATATATGGTGGTCATGCGAAGCAATTAAGGTAATGCTGACACGTACACGAAGTTACATTGCTCTTTTACTTACTGGGTTTGTTAGTTAATAGTTATGGAGACGATTGACCAATAGATGAACAAACCTTATCTTGGGAAAAGCTACTGCATTCATGCATGCATCTGAATTCTGAAGTAAGTAATGGAATGCAGAGGTGACCAAGAACCAAATTTGTTTATTCACGATAGAAAGATGATGATTTTGAGGGCCATTGGCCGTGACATTATTACCGTTATATAAATCGGATTATCGGTTGCTTAATGGCTGCATGACGCATCTATCTACGAATCCCCAGAGAAGGAACTTTTGATAGGCAAAACGTTGATTGTGTCATCAATCTACAGAGATATTGTACCTAAAGAGAGATGATGCTGCTAGATTCTAATTTATTGGTATGATCTTATAAGATAATATCTCATTAATGACTGTATCTGGTTTTATTTTATCATGTAATCATGTCTTACTGCTTACACAACGTATGTAACCCTAGAGTCAAATAAAAATGTCACGACACATGAATCTCTAGGTAGCGCCAATTCTGACACAGTGCAAATTAGACGGTTTTTCTAGTGATCACAAATTTGAAATATCTCATTTTCCAGAAGGGGATCCCTATTGATAATCATCCTTTTACATAAATTATTTTGTGATATTTTTAATTCAAAAACGATTATTATGAAGCAATTAATTAGGCTGGTAAAAAAAAAAAAATTCATATAAGACCTTAAGTATCCTTGAGCCGCCTTTAGTGATTGATTAGACGGTAAAACAATAGTTTCATTATGTTGGAGGGCAAGAACTCAACTATTCGTGAGGGGCTTATTCCTCTATTAGAAATATTGATCTCTGTAGGAAAGATCTTGCCCTCGTTGGTTGCGGAGTTTCTAATTTTGAATGGCAAACCATATTATCGGGGAAAAAAAGAAGAACTTTTATTATAATAATAAGGAAAATGATAACTGAACTAAAAAATGATAAAATGAAGACAAAAATAATAGCATGTTGCTGCCGTTTAGTGACTTATAATTTACTTCTCCTTGGGCCCATAGATAAGATAAGAGAGAGAAGAGCAATTTCTTTCTTCATTTTATCTTCGCTCAATCTAAATAGCAGACCTCTAATAATAATATATTATAAGACTCTTTCCAAAAGTTAAAAAAAAAGATTTAAGATTATAATTTTTTGAAGAATCCAATTTCAGTCACTTAGAGCATCTCTAAAAGGTTTTATAAATTTTACTCTTCAAATATTTATTTGCTTACCTATGTGGTTAATAGAAAAGTGAAAAAATATGTTATTCTCCAAAAGACTCTTCAAATATAAATGAATTAATATTATTTTAATTAAATAATTATTTTAAAAAAATAAAAAGTCAATAGTAATTAAAACATCTCTCTCTTTTTCTCCAACAAAAAATAATAAAATATAAATTGAAGAGAGAGAAAATAATTCTCTAAATTTAAAGAGAAATGATAATTTATTATTTAAAAAATCTTAATTAGAATATTTTTTAGAACTTTTAAATACTGATGTGACTCTTCAAATAAATAATAAAATCTATTTAAAAAGTTTTTTGGTAATGCTCTTAGGAGGAGTTGCTACTCACTTGCCAGTTTTATCAATCACTACACACGTGTCAGTTTTATCAGATAGGGAACTATTTGATAAAAATTCAAAAATACGTATTCATTGAGAAAATTAAATAAATTGGGAGCCAAATGTTATTATCCCCTTTTTTTTTTTTACCTCGGCCGTCTAAAAGTCAAACGAAAGGAAATGGTTTCGTGGTTTTATCCAAACGACATCAACCAATCAAATTCCTTGACGAGCCATTCCTGAAACGGTGGCGTTTGGGAAATTGATCCAGTGTTACCTAACTTATCTTGCCGTTGCACCACATGGCAAGCTTTTCAGATCACCCAAAAACGATGTCTTCGTTACAAACACTCTCCTCAAGAATTTCGCGCCTAAATCTCCTTCAAAAACCCTCGCTTAGCTATTCGGCAATGTCTCCAGGATTATTTGTCCGTCACAATCGACAAACAATAAGACCCACGTGGTCCCCTCTCAGAATTTTTTCTCTACCAAACCGTCACTTCAGTTCAAAGAATTTCGGCCAAATCAAGATGAGTGCTAAAGATGATTTAATAGTTCTCGGCATCGAAACGAGTTGCGATGACACGGCGGCTGCTGTTGTAAGCCATTTCTTTGCGTGTTTTTAGTTTTGGTGGAGTTCTATCAAGGAGAATTAGCACTATCTTTTAATATATATTTCTAAGTGAATGCTGTGTTTGCAGAAATCCTAATTGGGGTGTCTTTTTGTATTTTATTTCTTAATGGGGTTAGTTTGTTTCTTGTTTTTTGGGTGATTGTAGGTGAGAGGCAATGGTGAAATTCTCAGTCAAGTTGTGTCGTCTCAGGTAAAGATTGCGTTTATTAGGTTGAATTTGATATTTTGGTTTCAGATTCTACTGAAATTTGTTTTGAATCAACTAACAGGTATGTTGGTTATATGATTTACAATTTTGTGTTGTGCGGTTTAAATTATAAAATTAATTGAAGCAATGGCTACAAATGGAACTAGCATAAACATATCTTAGAACAAAAAATGTTTGTTTTTGTTATCAAATCATTGCAATTGGCTGCCACATAAATTTACGGCATTAGTGAAAATAAAAAAAATCAAGGTGATTTTTTCATGTCTACCCTGACGTGCATTCATGATAATTTTAGTTGAGTTAGCTGTAAGTCTGTGTTTGCTTTTCGGTTTATATGCCATATGCTGATTTTTCAAGTCTGTACTATGTCAAGGCAGATCTGCTAGCTAAATATGGAGGTGTAGCTCCAAAGATGGCTGAAGAAGCACACTCACTAGCTATTGATCCGGTATGATATCTGGTAACAAGTGTGCTGGGTACTTTATCTCGTGTGGTGACGTTAATTCTACATCTCTGTCACCAATAGTTTCACCATCCAAGTTTATGTTGCATTATAGTTTTGCAAATTAGTATTATATTTTTGTAACAGTCTTTGTCAAAAACCAGTGAATGTGTCTTGATCTTGCATTTTTCTCACATGGTTTGTGTAATTCTTTAGACTTTGCTTAAAATTGTTTTAATGCTCAGATGGTTTTGAATTTGTGATTTTTAAATGCAGGTTGTGCAAGAAGCACTCCATAAAGCCAATTTAACTGAGAGAGATCTTTCTGCAGTTGCTGTCACTATTGGTCCCGGATTAAGCCTATGTCTTCGTGGTAATTTAAAACATATTTTACAAGTTCTATTGTGAACTAGGGTAGCGGAAAATTATTGTGAGGATGGGATTCACAAGTTCTACTTTTGTATACACTGGAATGCAGTTGGTGTGCAGAAAGCTCGGAAGATTGCTGGTCAATTCAATCTACCCATTGTTGGTGTTCACCACATGGAGGCTCATGCTTTAGTAGCCAGGCAAGGGTTAACTATGACTAGAATGCAGAATGACTTCCTTAATCTATTCAATAACATACATATAGGACAGAAAGACACAAGTTAATTACCACATGTTTTTGCTTCTTAAGTAATGATGTAATCATGCTGTTATAAGAGCTTAATCACTATTATGTAGTTGCTTGCCAGCATCTAATGTATTTCTTTTTATGTCTAGATTAATTGAACAGGACTTGCGATTTCCTTTCTTAGCTTTGCTTATATCAGGTATAAACTTTTACTTCTCCCCTAGTCCTTATTTTCTTGGTTTAACTGATAATTTTGTGTGAAGAGGATAAAGATTTTGAGTAGTTTAGAGTAATGGAATATAACCATATATATGGGACAAATCTCACTCTGTGATTTGAAACCATGGGTGATTGTGATCCTGCTGCATGCTTAGGATGCACAACATGTATATTAGCAATATTAATATGCATGATCTCCTGGTGAATGAGAAGGGAGGGACTTCCTACTAATTTTATGGTAAGTCCAGGAGATGTAACTCAAGTCCTTGATGAAAACTTTTTGCTTAGCTGTTATTTGATCTTTTCTTGTGAGACTGCTGCCTCAATGTTTCCTTTGTTGAATTGCAAGACTTCGCATACTAGTCATTCTTTGGTTAAGAAGAGCGTCAGTTATTCAGTGGTTACTTCAAACCCCTCACCATTTGTTCTATCTATTTGGCAATTATTGTAAAGGTTATGATGACTGCTGGCTTGTCTGTTTCTTAGGTGGTCACAATCTACTTGTTCTTGCGCATAATCTTGGGCAATACACACAGCTTGGGACCACAATAGACGATGCAATTGGTGAGGCATTTGATAAGA
This sequence comes from Citrus trifoliata, assembly GCA_018350135.1. NCBI lineage: Eukaryota > Viridiplantae > Streptophyta > Magnoliopsida > Sapindales > Rutaceae > Citrus > Citrus trifoliata. The sequence goes on along the minus strand of CM031386.1, from coordinate 42,566,902 downwards.
CAGCAAAATGGCTGGGTCTGGATATGAGGAGAAGTGGTGGACCAGCTGTGGAGAAACTTGCCCTAGAGGGTGATGCTGAGTCTGTCAAATTCTCAGTAAGTTGGTTTGCCTAAAAATTTATCATTTTTTTTTTTTGGGGTGATCAAGGTATGTTAGACTGTGTCTTTTATGCTTCTGTTCAACAAGTTTGTTGTATGACTGATCTTTGCATTCTCTTATGGTACACTCTTAATTTTGGCAATTTTTTTTTTAATAGACCCCGATGAAACAACATAAAGATTGCAACTTCTCATATGCTGGTCTGAAGACTCAAGTGAGATTGGCAATTGAATCCAAAAATATGTAAGTTAAATATCAATGTTTGCAACTGTTTGGAGTTGTATCTGCAATGTCAACTCTTCTCAGCCACATTGGTTCTCTTGACTCATAAAAATAATGTAAATTAAGTCAATGGAAAATACTTCTATCTTCCTCTCTGTGTTTTGCCTTAATTAACTCCAGCAATGTTGGGAAATATTCAAATATCACCGTTTTTCCAGTGCCAATATTTGTCCTTTTAATGACCACATTAGGTGCAAAATGGGCATTCCAGGTATATTGGCCATTTCTCAATATTATTGAACTTAATCAAGACAAAATGTAGGGTGATATGATATATACCTTATAAACAATTAAGGAGACATGGTTCTGAATCTCACACTAACTACTACTAATATATTTTTAACCCTTTGCTGTATCCACCTACCTATTGATGTGCATTGGCTACATGCAGCGATTCTAGGATTCCCATTTCTTCTACCAGCTGCCAAGACAGAAAATCTCGGGCAAATATTGCTGCCTCTTTTCAGGTTCTTTTTTTTTTTTTGTGTTTGGGGGGGGGGGGGGGGGGTTGCGGAAGGAGAAAGAAATGATGAAATTCATGTTGTTGTCAACATGCTCCTGTTAGTTTATGCATGAGTAATGTTCAATTAATAATTTTCAATTACATTTCGTGCAGAGAGTTGCAGTATTACATCTAGAGGAAAGGTGTGAACGAGCAATTGAATGGGCATTGAAGATTGAGCCTTCTATAAAACATCTGGTGATGTCAACTGCAACTGTCTAATTATCTTAAATCCACGCTCTAAGTGGTTTCGACCTCTTAGTGGTGTGTGACATTATTATCGTGCAGGTAGTCTCTGGAGGTGTTGCATCAAATGAGTATGTTAGGGCTCGACTTGATCGGGTTGTTAAAAATAACAGCCTGCAACTTGTGTGCCCTCCTCCCAGCCTTTGTACTGACAATGGTAAGCTGTATTTCACTTCTCAAACTGTTCCTTCCTTGTTTTCTCTGAGCAGAGTGAAGGTTTTTAGATTTTACTTATAAGAAGTAATTTACTTACTCCGCATTGCTCTCTACCATTCTGCTGAAGAGGATATGACAGGAAGATTGTGATAATTCCTTTATTCCAATCCCTCATAAATATAACAGTATCAAGACTTCAGTTTCATTTCTTCAAACAATATGACAATCAAAAGGTTGTACGTATAACAATGTCGTTAGCTTTTATTTGTAATGGTTTAAACTAGGGATTTTGCCTTGGTATGCTAAGAAAAAGTTTCTTTCTTGTGAGATAAGCAGGCCATGACATCTAATGGCTAATGAAATCCCTTGCTTTCCATCTATATAGGTGTAATGGTGGCTTGGACTGGCATTGAGCATTTCTGTGCTGGAAGGTTTGATCCTCCACCACCTGCAGATGACCCTGAAGATTTTATGGTAAGTTGAAAAGTTGATTGCTTTCTCTGAGTAAGGGCTGGCTTCCTGTAATCGTAGTTTTACTTTTATCACATATTTGTGTTATTAGTATGATTTACGGCCACGGTGGCCATTGGGAGAGGAATTTGCTGAAGGAAGAAGCGAAGCGCGGTCCTTAAGAAAAGCTCGAATACATCCTTCTCTTACATCTATCATCCAGGCATCTATGCAGCAGCAATCTCCTTGATATCGATCCATGCATTGAGCCATTTGTAGCAAATTCAACAAGCTGTAATTATCTCTGATTTATGACTGACCATTGCACTCTGAATCAAGTATTTTGGTGATCAACAGAGATTGTTTGCCGCTGGCATGCCAGGCTTTTGATACTAATGAGCAGCATAATGCTGGGATTGGGAGCCATTGTAAGCTTGTTACATTTTCTGTAATAGCCTAGCGCCCAACTATGTTACTGTTTGTGCCAATTTGAGATTCAAATTTGTAACTGCAAATGCATTTTTTTTGCATCGTCAACTGAAGTAACGAGAAGGTACTTGTTTGATTGTTTCAGAATTCAAGAGTATCAATCAAATTCCTTATGTTTTTACTCTTGCCTTTTTGTATATTATGGCTTCTATTAACGCTGTTTTCCTTTAAAACAAGAAAGTAAAATAAAATAAATTTTGATTTTCACTTTGAAGATAAATTTCGAAATTTAAGATATAATTTAATGTGGGTTAAATTTCAATAATCATATAATACTAAAATTTGCATCTAATAGTAAATTTAAAACTTGGATATCAAAACTTCAATTAATATTTTTTAAAAATTTATAGTGGTTTATTTTAGTATTAAATGTAAATTGACTTTGTTATAGATTTTTATATGCGATTTAGTAATATAAAGTGCCTTTTTCTATTATGAAACATCGATAAGGAAAATTTTTAGATAATCAAGTCCCTAAAAAAACATTTTATTATGGTTTGTTTATTATTTTTAATTTTGAAATTGATTGTGAACCAAAAACCGCCTTAACACTAGCTTGTGGGCCCTATCTCTAAGAAGAGGAAAGGAAGTGAGGTGAGAGCGCGAGAAGACGAAAAGGAGAGAAGAAAAGATGGAGGTTTCGAAACTACCAATCTCAGCAACGCAAAGAGGGAAACTAATATCTGCAGGTTACACTTCTCTTTCTTCAATTTGTTCGGCCTCTTCTTCCGATATTTCTCGCGGTAAATTTTTTTTTTATTTCGTTTTTTATTAGATGGTACTATAACGAATTTCACATGCCAAGTGTTTGGTGTAATTACTACACCAACTACATTCATATAACATTTATATAATTCACTTGCTGTTTTGCTTAAATCAGATTTAAAAATTTCAGAGATCGAAGCTGTTGAAATTCTAAAGGTTGCATCAAACAGCTGGTGTCAATCTATTCTGAATTGTAATCCATTTCCTCTTTGATTCTCCTTTTTCTTTTTACCAATAATGCTGTCTTTAAATGATACTAATTTGCATCTGGATGAAATTCCAGCATATTAGTTAATAGCTATGAGATTGTTCGATGTTTGTGGCATACAGGTACACAGACTGCCTGGGACATGCTCCAGGAGGAACAGGAGTCGTTGACAAGGATTACTACATCTTGTGCAGATCTAGATAACATACTGGGTGGTGGAATCGGTTGCAAAGAAGTTACCGAAATTGGTTTGTTATAACTTCTCTCGCATTGGACTAATTTCTTTGTCTTGTACCCTGTTGGTGCTTGTAGTATAAAGGCTTTGTTTTAAGAAATATTAGTTTTCTTATTTTTTTGCTCATATATGCAGGCGGGGTACCTGGCATTGGCAAAACGCAGCTTGGGTAAGGGTTCCTGTCCTTTTAACTTTCTGCTACTGTAAAAGTGGCATGTTCTTTTGGAAGTTATCATATTTAATTATTTATGTTTACAGGATTCAGCTTGCAGTCAATGTTCAAATTCCAGTAGAATTTGGTGGGCTTGGTGGGAAGGCAATATACATAGGCAAGTGTTTAGGCTTGTAGATATCAATATTGGTTCTCATGTTGTTTCACTTGATCTCACCATAAAGCTGTAAGCTATAACACAATGCTTTTGATATTTAGATACAGAAGGTAGCTTTATGGTTGAGCGTGCCTTACAAATTGCTGAGGCATGTGTAGAGGACATGTTGGAATATAATCGATTTTTGCGGAATGATTGCCAAGTTAAAACACAACCAAAAGATATTTTGGAAAATATATTCTATTTCCGCATCTGCAGTTATACAGAGCAATCTGCGGTGATAAATTACCTTGACAAGTTCGTTTCAGAGCATAAAGATGTAGGTATAAGTATAACATGAATATGTTGCTCTTGAACATACCAGAAATCATTTTACTTGTGAATTGTAGTTATCTGATTCCTGTCACATTTTCTATTCTATATGAGACTATGCCTTTTATTGATTTTCTTGTTAAAACTATGGTTAAGAAGCATACATGGACGGTGTATTTGAATTGTTTAAATTACTGATCTGGGATTTCCCCATGTATGTGCTCTTATATTAGGAGTATGGCAAATAAAATTTCTCATCTGCATATTCATTGACTCCTTGTTGTATAGATTGGTTAAAGTTGAATCACTTATCATTATGTTGTGCATGTATTGCATCTGCTTTCTTGCTTATTTGACTATTAATTGTATAACAGGTTAAGGTTGTTATTATCGATAGCATTGCATTCCATTTCCGCCATGGTTTTGTTGACTTAGCCCTTAGAACTCGAGTGCTCAGTGGAATAGCTTTAAAGTTGATGAACTTAGCAAAAAAGTTCAGTTTGGCGGTAAGGACAATTTAAATATCTTCTTAAATGTTTTAACTTTTGAATTTTGTAATAGGCTATTTATGATGTTACTTTTGTTGAACCCCTACCATCCCTTTACCAATTTTTTTTTCTGAATTAATTTATTGCCATTAATTCAGTTCTTACACTACCTGGTTATATTCTAGTTTGGCACCATCCTTTGGTTTCCTTTTGTAGCTGCTTTTTGCTCATAACTTCTTTTTTTCAGGTGGTTTTGTTGAACCAGGTGACCACTAAGTACACAGAAGGTTCCTTCCAATTATGTCTTGCACTAGGTAAAAAATTCAATTCTCTTGTCAAATCTCAGTCTCCTACTCTCCTACTTGAATATTAAATTCACTAGCTCATTTAGTCATTGCCGCAGTTTCACATGAAAATAGATCCATGCGTACATGCGTGTATTTGTAGTTTGCTTGTCCCTTCACTTTGCCCTTTTTTTTTTAAAACACACTGGCTAGGTGATAGCTGGTCACATTGTTGTACAAATCGGCTCATTTTATACTGGAACAGCAATGAACGTCATGCATACATTGACAAGTCACCTTATCTTCGATCAGCATCAGCTTCATATTCAGTTACTAGCAGAGGGATCAGGAATTCCACATCAAGAAGTAAAAGGATCAAAATGATGTAAGAATTAGATAGCCTGGAAAACAAGCCACCATATTATTTTCATAGGTGTGATTTTCCTTCAATAATTAAACAAATTAAGAGGATGAGTAATTTTATTGCTACCTGCCATCTGAAATTTTTAACTATGTTCAATTTACGTGTATAATTTGCTTTCAGATCAGACCTTTGTAGTCCATAACTGCCTGTTTGTTGTCTTGTAGGATTTAGAAAGGTGAAGCAAATGATCAGTCCATCACCCTGGGAAATGCTGCTCGGTTCACAACTGCGTTTCCCACTTGAAGTTAAATCCTCCTACTTGCCAAAGAAAGTGAGGTCAACTTTGACTAATCTAGCAAAATTCATTATCATTTTCATTACTTAATATCGGATTTGGCCCTTAGCTTTGCTTGTATTACTCTCTTAACTATCTTTGCTGCCACGTGTGGAGTTTAGTTTTAGCTTTCCCATATGGTAGGTAATGGTAATTAGTTGTCAGCAATAGTGGGGATTTGAAGTTTGAATAGCAAAAGCCTTATTTTTTAATTTTATTATGCATAATTATAGGATAAATCTTTAACCTGAAAGAATATGTACTATTAGACAAAGTTTTTGACCATTGCCACCAAACCTTTTCTAACAACCCACCAAAATATGCTGGATCATCAAATCATAGTAAAAAGTTAAGTTAAATGCCTATCGCTTTTGACCCTCTTGTATGGCAGCCGCCTTGCTGAGTGGAGACCCCAAATTTAAGTTACCTCTGTCGCTTGAGGACTTACAGCCATGGTAAAACTCCTGAAAATTCAGGTAAGTTAACTTGCAGTTTGGATTAATTAGCTGATGATGATCATCTTTTTGTCAGCTAATAGCTTTGTTACTGTTAGATTATTTGAAATTAATAACTCAAAATTTGTGTTAATTTTTAAGTAAAAAAATTAAATTAAAATAGTTTCACCTATAATTAAAAAAATAAAACAATACGATCACTTGAGTTGTTAAATCTTAATCACCATTATTTTACTGCCAAGTGACTTTGGCATCGATGTCATGCCTCAATAAAGATTTTGACCCAAATGAATAAAAAATATAAAAATTTTAAAAATAATGACGTGGCACCTAAATTTTTTTTAAGAAAAAAGAAAAAATGGAAGGCTGAGCATTTTCCAAACTCCTACCCATAGTGAAGGGTTGAGATGTCTCCTCTTCGAATCTAACGGTCAGCTCTCCTTACCCCTGCCCCTAACTGACGCCGAGAAGATCAACAGAAGAGTTGTTGGCTCTCCGTCTCTCTCTCTCTCTCTCTCTCTCTTTCTCTCTTTCTCTCTCTCTCCCTCCCTCCAATCCCAACATAAAGTTCAAAACAGGATATTAATTTTTATATTTCCTCAAATAAGGACCAAAAGTTTGCATTTGTATCAAATGGATACTTTACTCTTATTAAAATACCAAAGTACCCTTGTGATTTGGCTTTTCACTCTACTAATCCACGATAATAATTTAACTTAAACAATGAAGATTAGTCAGTTAATTGGTAACGTATTTTAGAATTGTACAAAGAAGTATGATGTTTTGAGTCGGGTATTTCAATAGAGGTTCAGGACTTATTTAATAAAAATATAGAAACATGCTCCATTTTAGAAATCATGAAAAATTGGGGACACAAATGTTATTCACTCTTTATCTAACTAAGTGAGTCTTGACGCGAACAAATGGCTCGATTATATCAACGAACTCAATCACCCTTAACACAAGAAACACAATCAGAAGGCGAGCTCAACCTCTCTCTCTCTCTCTCTCTCTCTCTCTCTCTCAAAACAAAACAAAACAATGGCTTCTTCATCTTCTTTCACTCTATCCCAAGCCCTTCTGGCCGAGGCACTTCTCACCATGGCTTCACTCAATCATCAGAGCACCATCGTCTCGCTCTCTCTACACTCTCTCTCCCTTCCTTTTCCGGCCTCAAATTCACCTCCTCTTCCACCCTACGCACCCCCACCTCCCGCCGCCGCCTCTCCACCAGCCAAGCCAGCCGACCCATCCGCGCAGCGGCCGTAGAAACACTTGAAACCTCGACTGATGCCTCTTTGATTGAGAAATCAGTCAATACCATTAGATTCTTGGCTGTCGACGCCGTCGAGAAGGCCAATTCGGGTCACCCGGGATTGCCCATGGGGTGTGCTCCTATGGGTCATGTTTTGTATGATGAGGTCATGAGATACAACCCCAAAAACCCGTACTGGTTTAACCGTGACCGCTTCGTTTTGTCCGCCGGACATGGCTGCATGTTGCAGTACGCTCTCCTTCACCTTGCTGGTTACGACAGTGTCCAGGTGTGTCTTTCTGATTGGTCCTCTTACTCTTTGGATCTGTCTTTCCTTTGCTTTGGGATAATATTACCTTGGATCTGTTCAGTTGAACCAATCTCATTATAAATGTTGTGTAATGTCATGCGTGTTATAGGAAGACGACTTGAAGAATTTCAGACAATGGGGAAGCAAAACACCTGGACACCCAGAAAACTTTGAGACACCTGGTATCGAGGTCACAACTGGTAAGTTTCAAGTGATCTTTGTCTTTTCTTAGTCTACTGACTTGTTGTAACTGAGAGAATCCATTATCAAAGTTAATTAATTATCGCTTGATGTTCCGCATAGGTCCTCTTGGCCAGGGTATGGCGAATGCTGTTGGTTTGGCTCTTGCAGAGAAGCATTTAGCTGCTCGATACAACAAGCCAGACAATGAGATTGTTGACCACTACACGTATAATTAATATTCATCTCTCTTTTATTTTATTATCCTGGTTCTCATTTTGTTGGATTAGTAATCTTGGTATCTCTTTTCTTGTAGATATGTGATACTGGGAGATGGGTGCCAAATGGAGGGGATTTCAAATGAGGCTTCTTCCCTTGCTGGACACTTGGGACTTGGGAAGCTTATTGCTTTCTACGATGACAATCACATCTCTATTGATGGAGACACGGAGATTGCCTTTACGGAGAATGTTGACAAGCGTTTTGAAGGTCTTGGCTGGCATGTTATCTGGGTGAAGAATGGAAACACTGGCTATGATGATATTCGTGCTGCTATTAAGGAAGCAAAGGCTGTCACAGATAAACCCACTTTGATTAGGGTTAGACATCTCTTTCATGCATACAAATGGGGATTCATTTTAACCTACTTTGATTTTTTATTTGATTTTTTCTGTTATAAGTGAGGCTTAAACCCAAGACCTGTGTCCTAAGGCTGCCACTTGCTCCTTATTGGCCTTGCTTTGATTTTTTATTAAATCATATGCAAATGAAATTGAATTAACTGATTAGCATTCACTATTGTTTTTCCTTACAAATCTATCTCTCTCTCTTTCTTTCTCTCATTCTTTTCCATTTTGTGATTCATGAATTATGCGAAATATCAATTTTTAGTGTTGTAAATCTTTTTCGAATTTGCCACTACAAAATTATCAGATTTTATGCTTGGCTTAGCTCTGAAACTGTGTTATGATTTTGTTGTATGTTCACATTTCCACAGGTGACTACAACCATTGGCTTTGGGTCTCCAAACAAAGCCAACAGCTACAGTGTACATGGAAGTGCGCTGGGTGCCAAGGAAGTAGATGCTACTAGAAAGAATCTTGGATGGCCATACGAGCCTTTCCATGTGCCAGAAGATGTTAAAAAGTAATCAATTGTTGATAGCTTTTATCTGGTCCATTTTGCTTCTAGGGTTTGATTTGATATTTAGCAACTCACTAGCACTTCTGCAGGCACTGGAGTCGCCATGTTGCTGAGGGCGCCGCTCTTGAAGCCGAGTGGAATGCCAAGTTTGCTGAGTATGAGAAAAAATACCCTGAAGAAGCTGCAGAGTTTAAGTCTATCAGCAGTGGTCAATTACCTGCTGGTTGGGAGAAAGCCCTTCCGGTGAGTGGAGCTTTGATGATCTTGTTTGCTGTTTTTTCTCACATTCGTGGGCCTTTTTGATAACAATACAATTGTGATCTGCATACGATTGTAAATATGCTTTGCGTTTAGCATTTTGAATGACATTGATTGATTGGTGCCCATCAATTTCTCAAACATTTCATGTCCAATTGAAGCATCAAATCTCCATTTCGTGTGCAATATCGATCATCTATTAACACATTGTGTTTGCAATATCCAGACATACACTCCAGAGAGCCCAGCGGAAGCTACCAGAAATTTATCTCAGACATGTCTTAATGCCCTTGCAAAGACTCTCCCTGGTCTTCTTGGTGGTAGTGCAGACCTTGCTTCTTCCAACATGACCCTACTAAAAATGTTTGGGGACTTCCAAAAGGACACCCCAGAGGAACGTAATGTTCGGTTTGGTGTTAGGGAGCATGGGATGGGAGCCATCTGCAATGGCATTGCCCTGCACAGCCCTGGCCTAATTCCTTACTGTGCTACTTTCTTTGTTTTCACCGACTACATGAGAGCTGCTATAAGGATATCTGCTCTGTGTGAAGCTGGCGTTATCTATGTTATGACCCATGATTCTATTGGTCTTGGAGAAGATGGACCTACTCATCAGCCAATTGAACACTTGGCAAGTTTCCGTGCCATGCCCAACATTTTGATGCTCCGTCCGGCTGACGGTAATGAAACTGCTGGTGCATACAAGGTTGCTGTTGCCAACAGGAAGAGACCGTCCATCCTTGCCCTTTCCCGACAAAAGCTTCCCCACCTTGCTGGAACTTCCATTGATGGTGTTGAAAAGGGTGCCTACATAATTTCAGACAATTCTTCTGGTAACAAACCTGATGTCATTTTGATTGGAACTGGTTCTGAATTGGAAATTGCCGCCAAAGCAGCTGAGGAACTTAGAAAGGGAGGAAAAGCTGTAAGAGTTGTCTCCTTTGTTTCTTGGGAGCTTTTTGATGAGCAATCAGATGCCTACAAGGAAAGTGTGCTTCCGGCTGCTGTCTCAGCTAGAGTTAGCATTGAAGCTGGATCTACATTTGGGTGGGAGAAGATTGTTGGAAGCAAAGGAAAGGCCATCGGCATTGACCGATTCGGTGCTAGTGCACCAGCAGGCAAAATATACAAGGAGTTTGGTATCACCGCGGAGGCTGTTATCACTGCAGCCAAAGAAGTCTGCTAAGCTTGGTTAGTCAAAAACTTCTTATTATTCCATATGCATTTGGGAATTGGTGATTACAGTGAAGAGACCATTCCCAAGAGAGTTGCTTAATTATGGTCTCTCTTGTTTTAATAAAAGCAAGATTATTTTTCTTCCTTTTGCTTATTATTCTGCTGCTGAGCATCGTAGATTGAAGAGAGAGAGAGAGGGAGAGAGAGTAGGGCTTGTTCATGTTCATGAATTTGTATCAAACTCTTGGACCTATCTTGAGATTTGTAATGTTTCCTGTTGATTTTGATGCAAATTTGTTCGTCCATCATCATTTTTGAGTGATTTCTGCTTATAACTACAATTTTTTTCTTTTAGCCAATGAGATAAATTTTCTCGTTTTGCAAAATCTGATCTATAAAACCAAATTTGGCGTCAAGTTGGGTTGTCTATGTGATCTCGGTATAAACTGAAAATCTCTTCATAAGACTTTCCACATGCATATTTCTTGATTTGGGCAAACGAGAGGCTGATTCTTCACCAGCACAAAGGTATGAAAACAAAATGATAAATGAGAAGTGAGAAGGGCTTTCGCTTTACCGTCCCCACCATTGAAACTGAGTGGGATTGCGTAATGGTTTCGAGCCATTCAAGAAGGGTATGGGATTGGACCTACAGAAGTTACTTGGTGAAACTGAAGCTTGAGAAATTTGTTGATAAAAGCAAGCGTCCACTTAATGTTTGATGATAAGTTTGTGGTTGTTGAAGCTTATGTTCAATCCATATTGTCTTTTACCACCGATAATATAGTTAAGTTTGCTTATAAAAATTGATGGTTATGTTTCGTATTTGGCAGTGGGCCCATCTTACTTACATACACTGAATCATCTCTCATCAACGAATATTTCAGCATATTCAACATTTATCCAGATTCTGGCATGCGCTCTTTTTGCGCACCAGTCTTGATGGTTTGGCGACCGAAGATTTTCCTCGTTAGACGATTAAATCTTGATTGTAATGTTTTTCTTTTTTTCATTCTTAATCCATGGTTGAAGTCTTTCTTGATTCTAACTTGGCCATGTGATACCATACATCTTGGGTGTTCCCCACAATCAACCAAATATTTTTATTCACTCGCACAACAAGACCTGGTCATTTGCGCAGAGTACCAATGTTGACCAACAAAATTATACTTCGCTCATTTTTGTTAATTTAATCATCAAATTTTCGTTACCAACGGACTTTAGAACGCTTGGATTCACAATGGTGAGAGTAATAGTTTGAACTCTTATAATAATTTTATAATTAAAAAAAAAATTAAATTCTCGTTTGACTTCTTAGACAGCTGCGCACACAAAAATTTTACAACCAAAAGGAAATCAATCGTGAAAATGGGATGAGGACCCTCGAAGCAATTGACTCGTTAAATAAAAAAAAAAAACCCTTCAAAATTGGAAACGTGCTATACATAATATATACATATGTAATCGGACATCAATGGTATCTACACACTCAAGATGCATAAATCCCCTTTAAATTTGATTTGTAATTTTCATCTATTTCGAGGTATAAAAAAAAAATACAATATTACTTTAGTTTTCGAGATTTTCACAACAGTGAAATTGGTTTTCATGAAAAGAGTAACAAAAAAATCACATGTGCAACGTTGACAAGACCAGGGGTCCAGCTAACTGTGCACTTGGAGCGGTGCATGGAAATATGCTCATTAAATCATTCTTTTTTTTTTAAATGAGAACTATTGCTCATTTTTTTTTTTAATGAGAACTATTACTCATGATGACATTTACAATCATATATATACTGAGACTCGTTTACATTAATTTTGATATAGTACCGCTCAGATTTTAACCCTCTCAAATATTCGAGGGACGTCAACTCCCATCCTGAGAGAAAGACTGCCTTCACTCAAGCTCTAGGGCTCTAAGAAAGGAAATTTAAATTAAACCCCTACAATACGTTTGCGGAGGCTCGAACCACTTCCCTCACATTTGTGAACGAATAACTCTGACCCACTTGGGCTAAGCCCAAATAGTTGCTCATTAAATCATTCTTAAACGTTAGAATTTTCACATGTGCATTGAGGTTATAAATATTCTTGTGTAACTTTGATAAATTTATGGTAGAACCCCATCATTGTGTGACTTCTGAAATTTCGTACCCATGTTTGCTGAGGTAATGAGGAATACCTACCCCAAATCGTGCCGGACAAACCCACCTACTCCGTGGGTCCCATTTCTATCCAATAAAAATTATAAGATCAATACAACAACCAAACTCACTAAAAAATTTCGATCGCATCCTCATAGAAATCCATATTTTTTATGATGACCAAATTTTGAATAGTTCATTTATATAATTTACATAATACAGGAGCAGTGGTAGGTATCCGTGAGTCTTTACTTGAGTTTTTACATTCAGGTGATGCAATAGATTATATATAATTGTTTTATTAAATTAGTTATTAACTAATAGCAACATCACTTTATTTATGTTTAAGGTCCGGTAATGACTAATGTAAAACACTATTAATAACTATACGACCATAATAATAATAATAATTAATTTTTTAATATTTATCAATTTAATCTTATAATTATCAAGCATTGTTGTGCGGTAAAACAACTCCATCACAACCGTTGTCTTATGCTTAACAAAAAGATATTGAATGAATTATATTATGTATATTACGTTCAAGTTGCACAAAGATTACGTTGGGACTCCAGTTGTGAGACTCGAATCTGATTTTTATTATTTATGACATTGGTTTTGTCACATCCGCAAAGTGATGCTCCTTTTGTCATTAGCTGGCGCTAAAAGATTTGATTTATTGATAAATGCAGTAGAGAGATCATCCCACAAAAGTAGCCGCCCAGGAAGTTGGTGAGAATCAGAGACGAGAGGAGCAGCCACCAGCGGATCGAGATCAAAATTGTACCGCGGCATCTTCACCAACCACGAGTTTGACACAATACGAATACAAGGTTAATTTTCATTATAGCCCAAGAGGTACAATCACTCGCCAGCAGAACACGTGAAGCCGTTCAAATAATATAAAATTTTGGGCAAAGCATCATTTTTGGAATTTGGGTATCAATAATAATTCAGATTTCACTGTAGCTTTCGAATAGGCCTGGGTTGGAGTTTGGTTGGTGAAGGCCTCCACCGAGAGTCAACAATACAACTACCAAGCGTTACACCTAAAACTACTACTTTAAAACAACCCAGAAAAAGAAAAAAGAAAAAAAGAAAAAAAAAAAAGGGGATTCAGAGAGAAATGGCGCAAGTTAGCAAAATTTGCAATGGGATTCAAAACACACGTGTTTTTACGAATCAGACGAAATTACAGAAACCCAAATCTGTTTCTGCAATTTCGTTTAGATCACAGAGCAGAGGGTGTTCGAGTTCGTGGGGTTTAAGATACAATGAGAGGCTGGGTAATAATAATACAGTTCGTACAGTTAGGGCTTCAGCTTCAGTTGGCACAGCTGAGAAGCAATCAAAAGCATCGGAAATTGTATTGCAACCCATCCGAGAGATTTCCGGTACGGTTACTTTACCGGGTTCTAAGTCTCTATCCAATCGGATTCTTCTTCTCGCTGCCCTCTCTGAGGTTTGTGTGTTTCAATTGTTTTTTTTTTTTTTTGAAGCGAATGACAATAGTTTGGTTTTGTTTTCTTTGTTTGTTTGTTTCCCGAGAAAGTTTACCCCAATCTTATGAAAAGATTTATTTTTCAGTGCTCTTGGAACTGAATGTGCTCTGAATTCTGAGAGATTTATAGTTTGTGGATGTAATGTTTAGTTTGTCATTTCAGGGGACAACCGTGGTGGACAATTTGTTGAGCAGCGAAGATATTCACCATATGCTTGATGCTTTGAAAAAACTTGGACTAAATGTCGAAGAGGACTTTGCAATGAAACGAGCGATTGTGGAAGGCTGCGGTGGTCTTTTTCCGTTGGCCAAACAACAAACCGGTGAAATTGAGCTTTTCCTTGGTAATGCGGGGACAGCTATGCGTCCTTTGACTGCTGCAGTAACTGCTGCGGGTGGCAACTTGAGGTCTGTCCAATACATATTGATTTGAATCTTTCCCCTTAGAATCACATGCTGCAAATGGATATTTGACATCTTATTTAAGTATAATCATGCTAATGGCACAGGAGTTTCGGACAATTTGATTTTATTTGTAGAGCTAATCATATAGTAGAATATTCTGGACTACTAATGATGCCATTCAGCTGGAATAGATCCTTAGTTTTTGCTTCTGGCGTTGTATGTTTCCTTAGCTTGTGAAATGGAACACTTAACCATGTTTTTTCTTCTGCCATTGGTCATTTGTTAGTGGCGTACAATCAACCAGCACTCTAGCCTTTAATGTAATCCCTGCAAGAGCTATCTTTTCCTCAAAGTATTATAGCAGAAACTAAAACCTATTCCTTTCCTGACTCGTGTCAGCTATATCCTTGATGGGGTGCCCCGAATGAGGGAGAGACCAATTGGAGACTTGGTCACTGGTCTGAAGCAGCTAGGTGCAGATGTAGATTGCATTTTAGGCACAAATTGCCCCCCTGTTCGTATCAATGGAAAGGGAGGCCTCCCTGGGGGAAAGGTGAGGTTTGCATTTTCCTTTACGTTAGTTTCTTGTGTGTTGATATGGCCGGGATCAGCTCTTTGTTTTGTCTAGCTGAGCCATTTTTCTTTTTCTTTTGTAATCTCATGTTAATCTATACTTCCTGAGCCCCATAAATATTTTAAGAGATGAACCTGCATTCATGAATTTTCGGTCTGCATGACTGATGTGAAGTTTCAACCAGTGTCTAAAAGTTGGTCTGGAAGAGTAGGTTGGAATCAGCAAATTGGCTTTTACTTGCAGATTTCCTAGACTGCATTACCTATCCTATTTGACCCCATTTGCAGGTGAAACTCTCTGGAAAGCTTAGTAGTCAATACTTGACTGCTTTGCTCATGGCAGCTCCCTTGGCCCTCGGAAATGTGGAAATTGAAATAATTGATAAATTGATTTCCGTTCCGTATGTTGAGATGACTCTGAAGTTGATGGAGCGTTTTGGGGTCTTTGTAGAGCACGGTGATAGCTGGGATCGGTTCTTCATCCAGGGGGGTCAAAAGTACAAGTAGGTTGCTCTTATCTATATATTTATTCTCCTTATGGGATCTTGTTTCAATAGAGTACTGATAACTGTTAATCTCAGGTCTCCTGGAAATGCTTTTGTAGAAGGTGATGCTTCAAGTGCTAGTTACTTTGTAGCTGGTGCTGCAGTAACTGGTGGGACCGTTACAGTTGAAGGTTGCGGGACAAGTAGTTTACAGGTATTTACTTGTACCATTGTCTACTGTATCCTATGACTTAATTGTAACTTTGAATGCTGTCTTCCAGATTAAATTGCAATATACAAGGAAATATTTTTTCGAAATTCGAATCTATATTATTGGCTCGGATGAATCTCTACAAATTATCTATATTATCTTCTTACTCCATGAACTTACATTTCTTTCTTTTCCCGCTTTTTTTCAATGACAAAGGGGGATGTGAAATTTGCTGAGGTTCTTGAGAAAATGGGTGCCAAAGTTACCTGGACTGAAAACAGTGTAACTGTCACCGGACCACCACGAGATCCTTATGGAAGGAAACACTTGTGTGCTGTAGACGTCAACATGAACAAGATGCCAGATGTTGCCATGACTCTAGCTGTAGTTGCACTATTTGCTGATGGTCCCACTGCCATTAGGGATGGTATGGTTTGATCCTTGTTGAAACATGGAGATTATTCAGTCTTCGATTCATAAAAGGCTAATTGAAGGAACTTATAATACTCAAAATTTTGGATATTTCACTCAATTTTTTTTTTTAATTCTTTGTATTCCAACTTTCATGTTCTATTTCATAAATCTGTTTGCTCTCCGGAACTGTTTAACACTTCTTTACTATACATCATTTTCTGAGAATGGCTTGTAATCAATTTTATTTTCTAATTGAAAGTACCTTCCTACCGTGTTTTAACAGTGGCAAGTTGGAGAGTGAAAGAAACTGAAAGGATGATTGCTATTTGCACAGAACTCAGAAAGGTAGATTATAGTGCTTTTTCGCTCATGTAAAATTTTTGACCACATCTGCTTGAAAATTTACTTACATTTGGGCTTGATGTTTCAGTTGGGAGCAACAGTTGAAGAAGGACCAGACTACTGTGTGATCACCCCACCTGAGAAACTAAAAGTGGCAGCGATTGACACTTATGATGACCACCGGATGGCCATGGCATTCTCTCTAGCTGCTTGTGCTGATGTTCCAGTCACCATTAAGGATCCTAGTTGCACCAGGAAAACTTTCCCCGACTATTTCGATGTGCTCGACAGTGTCACGAAGCGTTAAACAACTCTTCCACATTTCTCATGAGAGAGAGACTTCTCACCTCCATCAACCAACGAGAACAGCAAAACCACCCTGTAACTTGCATGGCCTTGTAATTGCCAATAATTATGTGTAAGTTGAGCATGTTATTTTTACTGAGGACCGAGTGTTTTTTGTTTCACAAATTTAGGATGAGTTTGTTTGGTCCTATCTTGTAAGAGTAAATTTGAATGAAACTAATATTACTCTAGTGAGTTTACTTCGACGTACCAATTAGTCATTGAACACAAGTATACTTGATTGTTCATCTCTGATTTTAAGTTTCTAGTTGCAATTTGCAATTGAGTTGGATCCACATTGGTGAGGGGTACTTGTGAGTACAATTATGTATTGTCAATGTTATTTATGAATCTTGGACCTTTATGTAAAATTTTATAATGTCCCAAGTTCAACTTATGCAAGCATTAACTAGCAGGACATGGAACATGATGATGCCATTGCCAGGATATAAAAGAAAAGTCTAGCAGGACGTGGCCATCTCGTCTTTTTCATCAGATGGTCACATGGGTTGAGTGGTAGCGGTGGCTAAAAATATTTAATTTCCATCTCTTTCCCCTTTCAAAACTGTCTTCATTCATTCTATCATCTACCAAAAATTGTGTGAATACCACCAATAATAAAAATAATAAACTATGATCTTTTGTTGAGATTTTAATTCAATTGTTTACCAAATTAGGCATTGTTTGTGTGTTTATTCAAATTCTTGATGTGAATGTCATAATGATGAGCACTAAATTCTAGTGCAGAAGAGCAAAAATTTGGTATAATTTTCATCAGCATCTCTATTCTTGATATGATGAGCTTTTAGGTAAGTGAAAATGTCTTGTTTTGTTTTGGTGAATTTACAGTTTTTGTTTTATTTTTATTTGTTGTGTACATGCACTCCACATGATGCTTGCCTATCATTAACAAAATTGCAATCTAAGATATCAGCAAGGGCTGTTTCTAAAGGTGCTTTTGCCTTCATTTCAAGCTTGTTTCACCAAATCTGACTTGTCTCACTCTTTCTCACATGAGACTTGTCCCCCACTGCTTTAATTCGCTCCCAAGTCTCAATCAAACAAACAAATGAAGAAAATAAATAAATTCAGCGGTTTGCTTTTGAACGTTTTATATACAAAAATATAAAATACAAGTCGTATTTGTCATAAATGATGATGATGCTGTCTGTGTAATGCAATGCAACCAGTCTCCTAATAAGCTTTATACGAATAGCACCAAAAAAATTCAATAACACCAAAATCTAATTAATCATCTGGGACCTGTCTATGGTACAGATTCTGTAACAAACATCTCCCGTTATCCCACCATCCGATCTTCTATTGTTTAGTTTCTCACTCCACATCCAACGGCTGATGCTGCAGTCTGTAACTTACAGATTATTCTGTAAGCTGGTCAAGTCCAATCATCTGATATCACAATCATTCAACGTGATTAGACGCTGAATCGCTATGTATACGGAATAATATCCGGACCCGTCTTTACATGATAATTGCCACCCACTAAAATTAAACTCAATTCTCTGCATAAGTTTCTAAAAGAAAAGAAAGGAAAATCCAAGCCTGGAAAAGCAGGTACTGTATATACACACACTTGTAAATTGCAAAAAATCGTGTTAAACACAAAGTAGTTTATTATAGATTCATTACACATCAATAATTACAATGAAAATTTCCCTTTCATTGAGAAACTTACCGGTCTTAGTTGTAATTATATTGCAATTTAAATCCCAAAATGAATAACTGGCACCAATTATATTTTACCCCCAAACAAAAATTTGTGCTAGACAAAAAGTTGGATTAAAATGTTATTTTACAATCACATTTCACATCCCTCCCAAAATATTATCAGAGTAATGATAATAATAACCCATATCATTATTTATTTATTTTTTAATGGGATAATAAATCATATCTTAAAACAACAGGGCTCAATTGAAATTGATATTGAAGTAGCCCCATTTCCATTAATCACAGTTCTTTTTCTCTGGCCTTCCTTGATCTCCATTACCCAAGTTTTAAAATTCTCTCTATAAAAACAAAGTCCAAACTTGGTCTTTTGAATAACAATAGAACCCAAAACAATATAAGATCATAGATAGAGCGAAGCAAAGCAGAGCAAATCAACCCATTCCCCCAGCAAACAAGAAGAAGGTTCCCATTTCCCATTTTGCTCACAAGTACATGAGAGCTTAAAACAAACAACAAAAAACCCTTTGGCCTTCACTATCCTTATCTTCAAAACAAACCCTAACCCTAAAATCAAAAAGAAAAAAGAAAAAAAAAACTCGCAAATGTCACAGCTGAAACAAATGTCCCATCTTGATAACATTCCTTCAACTCCTGGCAAATTCAAGATGGACAAATCCCCATATTTTAACAGACTTCGATTCCATTCTTCTTTAGCAAAGCTCACATTTTGGTCCTTCATTTTCTTAGCCGTAATCTTTATTTTCTTCTTTAGATCCCCATCGTCCAATCCTCTACCCTCTGCCGATCCATCTCGCCGTTCACTTCGCACTTACGACTGGGGTGGCCCCGCTTTTGAGAAACGGGTCAGGTCGTCGGCCCGGGTCAGGGCCAGAAATGGCATCTCTGTTTTGGTCACTGGTGCCGCTGGTTTTGTGGGCACCCACGTGTCAGCTGCCCTTAAAAGGCGCGGTGATGGTGTTCTTGGTCTTGATAATTTCAATGACTATTATGACCCTTCTTTGAAGAAAGCAAGGCAAGCGCTTTTGGAGCGGAGTGGAATTTTTATCGTTGAAGGTGATATAAATGACATGGCTCTTTTGAAGAAACTCTTCGATGTCGTGTCTTTTACGCACGTGATGCATTTGGCTGCACAAGCTGGTGTGAGGTATGCCATGCAGAATCCTAATTCTTATGTACACAGTAACATTGCTGGTCTTGTTAGTTTACTTGAAGTTTGTAAAAATGCGAATCCGCAACCTGCTATTGTGTGGGCGAGTTCTAGTTCTGTTTACGGGCTTAATACTAAGGTGCCATTTAGTGAAAAAGATAGAACCGATCAGCCTGCTAGTTTATATGCTGCTACCAAAAAGGCCGGTGAAGAGATTGCACATACTTATAATCACATTTATGGATTATCTTTGACTGGGTTGAGGTTTTTCACTGTTTATGGACCTTGGGGTAGGCCAGATATGGCATATTTCTTTTTTACTAGGGACATTTTGAAGCGGAAATCGATTCCGATATTTGAGTCTCCTGACCATGGCACGGTTGCTAGGGATTTTACCTACATTGATGATATTGTGAAGGGTTGTTTAGCAGCATTGGATACTGCAGAGAAGAGTACCGGAAGTGGGGGGAAGAAGAGGGGACGAGCACAGTTGAGGGTTTTCAATTTGGGGAACACTTCTCCTGTACCGGTTTCAGATCTTGTGAGTATTTTGGAGAGGCTTTTAAAGGTTAAGGCCAAGAGAAATATTATGAAGTTGCCAAGAAATGGTGATGTTCCGTTTACTCATGCGAATATTAGTTTGGCTCAGAGAGAACTGGGGTATAAGCCGACAACAGATCTGCAGACAGGGCTGAAGAAGTTTGTGCGGTGGTACCTCAGTTACTACACTGGTGGAAAGAAGGCTGCTGGTTGATATGTTCCTTTGATTGTGTGGTAGGATCCTTTGAGTTCTTGTTCTTCATGCTTCTTATGATTGTTTTTTAACATTTCTTTGTTCCTTGTCCAATTACTGTTCATCTTTCATATATTTCTGATGATGCCAATATGAGGAACATCAAGTTCTACCGCGTTGGAGAAGTTTTTATGGTTGGTGAACATTATTTGCTGGCCAGTCCTGGTGTATTAAAGAAAGCCAGAACCTTTTTTTTTTATAATTTTCCCCTTTTTTTACCCCTTCTGGAATGTAATTGTTGTAGTTTCAGCATTGTAGAATTCATGACTCATAGAACATATGCTGATTGTTGGACATGTATCATTGCCATGCAATTCAATAAAAGAGCACACGTACTAGGTAAATTCAATTACATTTAACTGCTTGATTACCTAATTCCTTTTATTGGTGTATTAATAATGTCCCTGATTTTCTGAGCTGCTAAATTTTTGACCGATGATTTTTAGTGACTGTCTTGCTATGAACTGTTAAAATATATGTACTCTAATCATGGAAGTGCTTACTTTCCCTAACTTACCAATATATCTTGCTGTTATCCATACATGACAAGCTAGTAAGTTGCAATTTTATTGAACTCTTGTGAATGGATTATCAGATTGTAATTTTTTAGGGAAGTAGGTCTGTCTCACTATCTCCAGGGAATGATTGGTTTTCCACCCCTACTGGTACATAGAACTTAGAAGTTGAAAATTTGATATTACTTTTATTTAGTGTCTACTCTTTAAGAGCAATGGTTATTCTTCCATATACTGTTTGTGATGTACCCAACTTCTGGCAGTCTCAATTAATTCTATTACAGTCAGGATCTTCGACGTCAGTTTAGATCTTCCAACCTCAATAGATTTGGCCAATTACAGTAGAATCTTGAGTTGCATATGGTCTTTTCACTTTCATTTCATGTTTTAGGTTATTGTTTGCATGCTGTACTTCCTGAGAATTTTAGATGGAGAGAATTTTCCATTTTGTAGAAGTTTGTCTATGTTAGCAAGATTACTAAAGCCAAGATCATAAAAATTATTGGTGGTCTTCATGATTGCTTGTGTATTGATTATCATCTTAATAGTAACCCGCCAGAATGGTGTTCCTTCTCCTGCTTGTGCAGTCCTTGCAAGGTGCAGCCACCTGCCAGGCTCTGGAGTTTTTGGGAGTTACTTTTGCAAAACCTAGATGATATTCCTGGGTATTCTTTTTTAATTAATTTTTTATTCTTTTTAAGCAAGTATATTGCGATTTTTAAATATGGGGGAGTGTTGACTGGCAATTGGAAGTTTTGGAAATGGTTCTCCGAAAAGAAGATATATTGTGTGGCATTTGTAACTTGTACGTAGAGGATCAATGTATTGCTGTTTTCCGAAAAGAAGTTTTCTCTCACCAATTCTTGTTCAGCAAGATTAAATTCCAGGGCAAGCGTACATGATTTGAGACTTGGAAATCAGCTGGCCTGGCAGTTGTAAGAACCTAATAATCAGTCTCTATGTGGTTCGAATTGAATATAAAACAGATAGAAATATGAAAAGTGGAAGTTCTTTTCATCTGATGTGTGTTCGCAGCGCAGGGTAGTTGTGTGGTTTGTATTTTTCATTTGCATCAGATTCTTAACTACCTCTAACTCAAAGCAATAAGATGGAACTTTTATGAGTCTTCTTTCTCTTTGTTGCAAAGGTAACAAGTTATTCGAGCAAGTGTTCAGAATTCTCATTATCTAGTTTTGTGTGGCTCAAATAATCAACCTTTCCTTTATATACCCATGTGTAATCGAATCTGAAAGCTGTAATAAGTAAACAATTTCAACAATTTCCTCTCGTGTGCCATGCAAGACCGTAGTATTAAACATGTCTGTCTCCGCGGCTTTGAGTAAAGGCAATTACTTAACCAGAGAGCATGGGTTGGATCTGATTTATCCGATGCAAAATTATGTATAAGCAGATAGATTAAACTCATGAAAGTGCTAATATGGCTGGTTTATGTACTCCTGGGTTTCTTCCAAACCAGGTTTAGTAGGCTTCATATTGCAGCATATCGTTTCATGCAGATGCCGCCCATCTTCATAATACTATTTTATATCAATGGGACTGAAAAGGCCACTTTTTAAAATTCCGTTTCTACTTGAAATCAGTTTCCCATGATCTACAATAACGTATTAAAGAGATGAGCTACGTAATTCAATCAAAAGTTCATCTATATATACATCTGTGAGAGAAGAATGCTAAGACTAAATTTTCCACAGAAACGCTCGTATTTTCCACTTATTACATAGAAGCGCCAAAACCTCTTATATTTTTCTCTTATTACATGGAAGCGCTAAATTCTTTTCCCCCAGTCACATGCACCAGTTGGTTTGTTAAAGAAGCACCCAACGGTAGGTCACTTACTTTTCTTCTTTCATTTCCTTTTTGGTTCTGCTCTTTGGTATTAATAATCATTACCTCAACAGATTGTTTTTCTTTCTTCAATGGAATCGATCATCCCAATAGTTGATAACGTTAAGATTGCAATTCAAAACTAACTATGGTTCTTTTTCTTTTTCTTTTCCTATCCCAGTTAAGTAAGAGAAATCAATTTTAACGGAACATTAAAATAAATAATAAAAAAAAATTGTCGACAACAATTACCCAACAATTTACGAAGCAAAATAGTAAAAAATTTCACCATTTGACGTTGGATTTAATTCATGCAGAAACCATCACAAATTAGTAAAAGTGATTAGCTTAGTGCCACATTTAAATATTTAACGAAAAGAACAGCCAATTTCTCTAGGTCATGCAACAAACCCAGTTCAGGAAGATACAAGACGCTTATCTGGCCATGATTCTATCTTTTAAAAGTACTCAACTGGCACGATGCCATTAAATCCTTCTGTCAAGGTGACCTTGTTGTCTGATATAATTTCATCTTAGTTATAAAGTTGGGTTTTTGTGTTCAGCTCACTGCCAAAAGCAGCTGAGAAGTTTGTCCCGTCTTCAGTAAGGCAGATATGCCCAGGCTTTGAAACGTACACAAGCCCAAAATATCACTTCTAGTAACTTTTAAGAGTTGGGCTCTCAACTCTTTAGCTCTGCCTGTGCTTGCATTCAATTCAAAGACTCAAAAAGAGAATTCTCTGTGGCCGCTCCCATTAAAAGGCGAATGTTCATAGAATTTTGCTATAGGTTATTAGGAATTGAATGAGGGGGCTTCAAACACATAATGCACCCTCTTTATACCATCCTTAGCAGCTACTTCAACATCAGCTCACAGGAAGTGGGAGTAACACATAAAATAACTAAATTTCCAACAGATTCAATGACGCTCCTTTACATTTTTTTTTAATCTTTTTGAGACTGAAAAGAAATAATGAAACCATGGATAATGGTAAAAGGGCTATTGCCAAAGAACTATCTTACTGTCTTAGGATATCCTCCCACTGATTACTTCACCATCAGTTGGCAAGCCACACGAGAAGTGATCCATGTACCTACACTGCCAGCAAAAGCATAAGAAATCCAGTTGACTGAAGGAAAAAGCAATATTCTATACTCACAAAAAGAAATGCTGGGCTGGAAGGACAGAAGTAGTCCACCTAAAACTTCTTCAGCAGAAAGGATCGGTTTTATCAAGCTCTCAGAGTCAACTCCTGAACATACATTATTACATCAAAACGTGCATGTAATCAGTAATGTGTAAAGAACAATAGTTAATTAGGTTAAGCGCTATAATTGAACTTACAAGAGCCTATATACCAAGAGCGTCAGTTTTATCCAGCTACTGGACTGAGCGAAAGAAGCCAGGGATGAGGAGCTCTGATCGAACCGGTTTCTGTTGTCCATGATGAAACCTACGGACGTCAACAGAACTGGAGGCATGGGAGGTCAAGAAGGACTAGTGATCATACATTCATACTGTATGATATTTTCACGTAATTATTTTTAATTTAATTTTTTAATTATGGTATTAATGAATGACACAAGAAAGATATGTGAAATTTTATAATTTTTTAAATTGAACACGTCGTAAATTTATTAATTTTTTTTTCTTCTCGACTCGAGACATATTTAAAAAGATTAAGATTCAATACCGAGTTAAGTTTTTACTGAGTACTAAATTAATGATTGAAATTATTTTTAAATTTGTATTTATCTTATCAACAACCATTGTTTAGAGATGTAGAAATCGAGAAGTCTAAATCATTATATGAAATAAATATTCTAATACTAAATTTATTTATCAACGATCAACACAAATCCCACAAAAAATAAAATGTTACATGTACATTTAAATAAAATTTCATCATATTTTATAAAAAAATATTAAATAAAAAATACAGAACACTTATAAATTCAACACTCGTATCAATATAATTTTAAGTAAACAAAATAAAAATTTAAACTCAAAAAATTAACTTTATAATAAATATTAGAAAAAACAACATACCTTGCTAGAAGTGGGTATGATTTTTAAATTATTTTAGGATATGTTTGTTGAAAAAATATTAAATCTTTTGTTGAAAAACTATTAAATTGTGTGTGAAATTTAGTATCTTGAAACTTCTATAGAAAGAGAGGTTGTTTTTAATAGGGATGAGAGGAATATTTTAGATAAAACACCACTAAAATATCATATGCATTAGATTCTAAAAACTTGTAAAAACGTTGTCATATTTCTATTTATGGGAAGTGGAAATCATTTTCTCACATACAACCATACAAGTTAGAAAAAAACCCTAGCGCCGGCAAGGGAAAATGTTCCTCTAAGGCTCCCACCTGCGCGTGGCCCATTAATCCCCATAGCCCACAACGCTGCGTTTCCACTTCAATGATTAATCCTCTCCAACCACGTGTCCAAAGCTAAAATTCTTTCAAAAAAATATAATAAATAGCTGTAACAGTAATCGAACTTGCAAGCGTAATATTTTTGTATTTTTTCTTTTTAAAAATAGAGTTATACATGTTAAATTAGGATAGTTATACATGTTAAAAATATGAATATCGCCCTTAAAAAGTAACCCAAAAAAAAAATACAAAAATACAAAAATAAGCAGAGATTTTGTATATAATTTAAAAGTATGAAAAAATAATCCTAAACAAAATTTTCTAAATTTCTTTTGCCTCTCTGCAACTCTCTTCGTCTTCGCTCTCTGCTCCATGAATAATTTCACTTGGTATCTTCCTATATTTTAAATAACAATAACAGGTGCTTCAATTTGGATTTTACACATGCCATAATGTGTTAAAAATAACAAAAATATCAAAAAGGGTTAATTGAGCGTGCAAAACAAGAAACAGAGTTGCCCCTTTTGGGAGGCGTGTGAACAAATGAAAAAAAATACTAAATAAACTGAACGCCGTACACCCGAATAGGGTTAACACACCACTAATGGATTATCTTTCAATCAATTAACACCAAAATCTCAGCCAATTAGTATTTATTTTTTTTCCTTGACAGCGCACAGTTGATTTTTTTCCGATTCAAAATGTCATTGCTGAAAGCCTCAAACTAAATTAAAAATTTTGATGCTCATCAATAACCTTATTTTATTCACATCGTTATTTTACCCACTCATAAATCATAATATTACTTTAGAAACTTGTTTATCAAAATAATTTTATGATAAAGCTCATTCACAAACAAACTTAATATTTTTTCTTTTTTGGGTTAAAAACTCTACTTAAGATCTACTCGAAGGAAAATAAAAATAAAAATGAAAAGGTTATAACAAACAGACCCTTCAAGCTAGTGCAATTTCGGCATCACATGCAGCAATGCAACCTCCATAACCAAGCTCATGACCATCTTTATTTAACTAGGTCAAACAAAACTACAAAAGCAAAACATAGAAATTCTGCATCATGGATTACCAAAGAGCAACTGTAACAAAAGCAGCATCTTCAAAAATCCAACCAACAGAGAAAGGTCATGCAAAACCAAACCCTGTCAATGGCGTCCATAGAAATTCCCACAATAGAAAGAGAACATTATGCATCCAAGAATCATAATTTCAAAAGTATCAAAAATAGAAACAAAAGGATCCAGAGAGAACAAATGATGAACCAGTCCAATACATCAAACATCATTTCCTCCCTAATCGGTTCAGCCCACTCTTCTAGCATAAAGTCGTTATAAAAGGAATAACAATAAATAAGGAAAAAACTTGAGGCCACTTGTCAAAGATACGATCCTGGAAGTTCCAAATGAGGTACCAAATATATCTCACCTATGCCACGAGAGTGCTGGCAGTGGTTGACTCACTGCAAAAACAGAGAACCACAGCAGATTATTATCAAACAGTATACGAAGTAGGAATAAAAGATTTCAATCATTATAAATACATGTTTGACAAATTAGCTCCTTTGAACCCAAACAAAGAATGTCACAAAGATGAGAATTCCTTAATGGGATGCCCTGTGCTCTGCCCCCACATATTTGAACATAGGCAAGGTTATATGATCACAACAGTTAATTCTAATAAGCCTCTACTCATTACATGCATTCAACGGCTTCCTAGAGAATGAATCACCAACATATGGATGCTAAATCCCAATCAAGCCACGTAAATTTAAATGCAATAACCATTCAATATCACAAAGCAAAGATACTTACTATTTCCATACAGGTGGAAGCTTCTTTGTCTTCTTGTAGTAGCGAGCCAGTCGGTGGATTCTGCTCTCAACCAAGATCAACCTAAACTTGGAATCTTTATCCTTCCTGTTCCTCTCTAGATGCTTTCTAATAGCGACTGCTTTCTTGATCAGGTGGTACAAGTCCTCAGGAATTTCAGGAGCAAGCCCTAACCAAATATTGAAAATCATAGTAAGGAAAAGCCAATAATCAGTTGAAAAAATTATCTTTCAGATCTAAAGGGAAACAGCAATAGAAAGGGAAACAAAAGCCTGTAGCTAAATGTACCATGAGCCTTAAGTATCCTCAAAATTTTGCTCCCAGTAACACTCTTCACTTGAGCAATCCCGTGAGAATCACGAAGAATAACACCAATTTGAGATGGTGTTAGACCCTTCTTTGCAAACTTGCAAATATTATCGTCCACCTGAAAGATTTAAAAAAAACTTTAAATCAGAAACAAAGGCAAATATATTAAAGCTACAACATTCACCCAAAAAATAAATGAAAATACTTTCAAGTGAGATACTTTCTAACGGACATCCCCAGTGTACATTATCATAAAACAGACAACAATATAGAAAAAACACAGATGGATTCAGAACCAAACATGATAAGCAATTTCAAACACATATAAAAAGCAATGAATAATTAAGGGACAGCCCTAAGAAACTCTAAATTCAATTACTAAAACATAAAAATAAAATGATACACGAGAAGTAAACACAGCAACTGATTAAGTTTCCTATCGATGAGAAAGCACGATGTTCATATTTATTCTAAAATCGTTTTTTTTTAAAAAAGAAAAAAGAACTTCTCTCACTCAATATTCTCAGCGGCCATAATATAAGAGAAAAATGAAGGCGGGAAGGGTTACTAACATCCTGAGAAGAGATCTTAAGCCAACTCGGTGGTGTCCTCTTGTAAGGCAGAGCTGATGCGGAAATACCCTTACTGGAAAAATAGAAATAAATGAGAGAAAATCGTTTGCTTGTAAATTAAATGAGTTCCAAACCGGACATCGCCGTAATGTTCTCGTAAGAGAATAAATCAGGTGAAGAACAAACCCTCGACTGTGCATACGACCCATGCTGGCGAAGAATGGAGTATCGCTACCACTCTATCTCTGTGTCACCACTGCTACGCTGCCTGCTCCTTGGCGAGAGAAACCCTAGCTAGTATTGAAGGAAAGAGAGGTGCAGGACACGAGTGCATTTATTATCTTTTTTTGAAATTGCACCGAAGACCTTATAGTTCTTTTATTTTTGTTTTTAACCTACGATAACGAACTAGATTTAATGTGTGGCCCAAGATTGGTTTACTATTGTAGCTATTGCGGAATGGGTCGAACAATGGATCCAAGGACCATCGATCTGGGTTATGGGCCGACTCTAGAATTGAAACGGGTTGTAAACAGAATGAGTCGAGCTTATAACACCCTGTCAATCCTTACAACACCCCCATTTGAATTCTATTCCAAAAAATACCCCCAACTTACTTTATAAAGTGATACTAACTCATAAATTAAAATCAATCAGCTCGTCAATAAATTTCATTCTAAAATCTTAAATTGTTTTTTCATATAATTTCAATCTCCATAATTCTTGATTCTTAAAAGTTTCTAAATTTTCAATTAAAATTTAAAATAAAATATAAATTATTAGATGGGGTGGATGTAAAAAATTATTAAAATAATAATTTGTTTATATATTTAGTTACATTTTCATTCAAAACAAAAATTGACTTAATTTATTTTCAGTAATTTATATAATTTTAATTAAAGAATAATTTTATAGAGAATTTAAAGGATCCCAAAAGGCTGATATCTAAGTTGTGTGGATTCTAAACTTTGCAAATTGCAAGCAATGATTTATGAGTCCATTACTTCCATTTTTTTTTTCCAATACTGTATCAGATAATATGATATTAAATCATATATTCACAACAGCTATTATGGAAAACAACTACTAGTATTAAAATCAAATAATTTACTAGGACTATTAATTTACATTTAATTCAGACAATTTTACTAATATTATTAGTTTACGTTAAATTCTATGAAGTACTAATATTCGAGGAATATCTTTATTTTATTGGAAATAGTAGTACTACCCAGATTATATTATATGGTAGACAACTACTAGTATTACAATCAGATAATTTAATTGGAAATATTCATTTAAATTAAATTCTACGAAGTGTTGCACAGATTGTCAATCTCACCCTACTTATAATTTTTGTGTAAAGTAAAAAGACTGTAAAGGGCCCCGCTCAATTATTCTTGTGAAGAAAATTAGGCTCCACTCGATTATTCATAGGAAGAAAGTCGAGTCCCTCGAGACTCGGAATTGCTGCTATAACATCCGTGAGAGCAGCAGCCCACCACTCACATTACTTGCGTTTTTATACCTTCAAATAGGTCAATGCATTTGATCACTTTCTCTTTCAAATGGTTTATACACCTTTGTTTCCAGTGCCCAAAACAAGTAGACTATTAACCCAAATTCATTTATAAATAAATAATGTCGTGACCTCATTGTAGTAGTGGGCGTAACAATAAAAGGCTACCAGTTTTAATGGACACAAGTCGACAAACAGTATGTGTCAAATTGTCAATTCATTCCAGCGCGGAGGTAAGTGAAAAATATGCGTCAATACTCAATATCACCATTATGCGCGCCAACCTCGGTTGTTGTGCATGAGTCTATGACTCACACCTCCCGAAGCACATATTAAATTACAAAATTCAAAGCTTCATTTGTTTTTGTCTCCTCCGTGGAAAAGAACCAAAACCGCCACTTGAATTGTAATAACCAGAACAATGGGTCTTTAATTTATTAGGAGAATTTTTATATTTATAATATTAAGTATAAGAATTTGAGTTTTTATAAAAATATTTATGGGTTTATTTATAATTTTTTTAATTATTAAATAATTTAGTAGAATCAGTCTATCTCTCATGAAATATGAATGGAGTTGACAGCTCTCGAATATTTGAGAGGGTTTAAAGAATTTGGACAGCGCTTCAAAAAAATACATGCCACGAATAAGATTTCAATTATAGAATCTATTTATAAATATTAATTGTAATACCTAGAATTTTGTATAACAATATTTAAAAAAAAAAAAGAATTGTAATAACCAGAAGGTCATTTTTTCTCTTAAAATTTCTATCAAATGTTATGGAGATAGGAGTTGGTAAAATGATGAGGAAGGACACTATAAAAGCCGAAAAGACGGAGAGAAAAAAAAGCCAACTCAACTGCTCAACAAGTGCAATAATGCAAATGGGCAACTCCAGCAAGGATGTGAGACTGCATCAGATTTTGATTTTCTTCACACAAAAGTCTGATAAATACCCATCATCTTTTTATGCTAAGATTTTGAATCGTAATAAACAGTACAAGGAGAAGTCAGATAAGGAAAAGGAAAAAAGCTAGGATTTTTGTGATTTACTTGGTTTTGCTGTTTCAATTTTTTTTTTTTAAAAAAAAAAAACAAACAAAAAGTACGAAGCAAACGGGAAAATAAGCATCAACAAAAAGTACTTATCGATTTTTCTTTTTTTTTAAAAAAAAAAAATATATTTGCCAACCACATAAATTATTTGGATAAGTTTAATTCACGAGCACACAAAGAAAAGATCGTTTTAGGGACAAAACTACGTTACAGATTCTGTAAGGTACAGACTGCAGCATCAGCCGTTGGATGTGGTTGGATGTGGAGTGAGAAACTAAACAAAAGAAAATCGGATGGTGGGATGACGGGAGATGTTTGTTACAGAATCTGTAACATAGACAGGTCCTCGTTTTAGTTACTAACTTAAGGTGATGCCACGGCAATGCAATAATGCAATGCGAGTCATGGTCCCTACTAAATATGTCCTTGCCGCCTGATCTTTCCGGATTAGTGTCTTGGTCTCTTAAAGTGACCCCTTTTTAAGTGAAACTGAAACGTGCATAAAATTTAATTAAGGTTCACGTGGAGCTATCAAATGGGTCCGTCCATTTCCAAAACGATTGTCAAATGTCAAGTACTCACCAATTATTATTTTATCAGGCCTCCTCTCTTATTTAACCATACGGTGTTGTTAAGATATATTATAATGCAGGCATGATACATCAAATCTAAAAGTTAATTTTATGAATTTAAACATAATTTTGTTGATTAAATATTTAAATTATTGAGCACTACTATTCAGTTAATTTGTCGTATGTTGTAAATACGATATAAATTATAATGTATCGTAACAAGATTCTTAAGCCAAAATATACTGTTATTTGATGAAAGTGTGGTAGCTTATTAGCTTTGCCTCATGTGTGGTAAGAAAGCAGGCTGGTAGTTTTCAACCATCAATCATTGATCAATTCTGGGGAAAAGGATAAAAAGAGTTCACGTGTTTTCAAACTCAGTGATTTTTTTATTCCACAAAAAAGATATTTATTTTTTTTAAATTCTATTTTTTCCCTGTTTGATTGTGGTAGATTGGTAGGGCACCATATTGTACCAAAATCACTGATATTTTTAGAATTTTCCACCACAAAACCAGCCAGCTGCACAAGTTTACCTTCCCATTAAAAATTTGATTCATTTTATACACAAATCATTTTTCTTTTTGAAAATGACCATCTCCAAACCCTTAATATTTTCCAAGAAAGAATAGTGGAACCATTTTTTAATAATTAGATCAGAGAATTGACGGGGAAGAAGAATTCAAATTCTAAATGATGTTATTGGGTCACAGTGCGAGTGCGCGAATGTCTTTGCCGGTGCAGGTGTCATTGGTGATTCATCATCACATGTGAGGCCCATGCTTCTCGTTCCTAAAATTGGGCCCCACCATTACTGTCAATTTTTTGAATTCTGGGTCCCCTTCTTTTCAAATACGCTTACCTAATTGAATAAGTTAACAGAATCATAATTTTTTTTTAAAAAAACTAATACTAAATAGAGTAAAGGACCTCAATTTATTATATTTCACAGTTAAAAGGCAGTGTTTTTCATTGCGTAGAATAGGTCCCCAATTCTTCTTCTTTTTTTTTTGAATACGGTCCCCAATTCTATTTAAACGGTAAAAACATAGTGTTATGTGCACAAAAAATAATATACTATTACTAGAAAAAGAAAATCACTATGCGGTAAGAATTTTTCTTATCTTTTTTATCTTTTGCATTAAACTTTGTATTCTTTTTTGTATTTGTAGTATTATTCTAATAAAAATATCATTCGCATTATATGTAACTATTCAAATTAGGGGTAGCTTATCTAAATAAAATAAATTATTGATTGATAGATAGACTAAGAGATACGAATTAAAAAAAAGAACTAAAAATGAAAAATAAAAAGAAATTTAACAAATTATAAAGTTCAATTCGATTCATATGTCTAAGTCTCTAAGATTAGTATTTAGTAACAAAAAAGATTTGATTCACCAGTCTAAAATTAGAATAAAAAATTTTGATCAAAATTAAAAAGTGAATTGTCAAACCTTCTTCATATTTATGTTATTAGAACAGCCTAAGTTTTTTTTTTTAATTTTTAAGTGTTCTTTATTGTTGTGGTATTGTTGTTTACAGTTTTATTATTATTCTAATTCATACGTGGTTTTTACTTATAAAAAATGAGATTAGTAAATTAAGTCAGTACCGTAAAATTTTTACAATACTTAATGAGATTTTATTATGTGGAACTATTTAGCATCTTTTCAGTTTTTAAATTTATAATTCTTTGCTATTTTGTGGTTAGGTGTTTGTAGCTTAAGCTTAAGCTTAAGTCTTAGGTATTGTTAGTCTTTGTTGGCCCTAGTAATATATGTAATTATTTTTTTAAAAAAATGTTATTACTCGACGAAGGATTTTTTGGTTAAGAATAGGAAAGCTATATCTTTTGTTAAGAAAACATGAAGAATAGGGGCTAGATGTTATTTTCAACAAATCCCAAGATAAACCGCACGGCACTGGAAAATTTTCACCGGAGAGGAGAAAAGGGCGCGTGGTCCGCGTGGTGTTTGTACTTTTGCAGGGGTGCGCAGTAACTATTAACTCAGGTGAACTTGTTAACACTGAAACTGAACTGAGTTTCGAATTCTTCACGCACTCTTTTCTCTCACCTCAACTTCAAATAAAACCAACAAAAATCAAAACACATTTATTTCCCAAATTTTCTCTCGCATTTTCCTTCATTTTCCCACAAACCAAACATGTCTTTTTCGCTTTACGTCCTCACTCTCTTCCTCTCCGTCACTTACACACTCTCTTCAACTTCAGAGGTCGACATTCTCATGCAAATCAAAGACTCATTAGACCCAGAAAACCGGCTCTTGACTTCTTGGGCTCCTAACGCTGACCCATGTAGCAGTAACTCTTTTGACGGCGTGGCGTGCGATGAGAATGGTCGCGTGGCCAACATTTCCCTTCAGGGAAGAGGTCTCTCCGGTGAGATACCGGCAGCTGTAGGCGGCCTGAAGAGCTTGACCGGCTTGTACCTCCACTTCAATGCCTTGAACGGGGTGATTCCAAAAGAGATTGCTAGCTTGAGTGAGCTTACTGACTTGTACCTCAATGTCAACAATCTCTCTGGCAAGATTCCTTCTCAAATTGGAAACATGACTAATCTTCAAGGTTGGTTGCTACTATTGGTTCTTGGTTTTTCCTGAGAAGAGTATAAGTTTTTTTTTTCTTTTTTTCTTTTTATCCGTATCCAAACTATTACAATTGAATTCTATTACACGTGTGTTTTTATGGGTTGGCCTTTAAGCCCAAAAATTTGTTACATATTTTTACTTCGGTTAACTCAATCACTGTAGATTGAACTGTGTAAAATAAAAAGCTCTGATTTTAATTTTTTAATCTAGGCTTTATTTAATGGTCTGCATTTATCGTTATTCTTACTGATTCCCTGTGGTTACTTATACATGTGGGGGATGTAGTGATGGTCATTTTTTTAGCTCATCAGTAGGTTGTTAAGTAAAAAGCTTAAATCTTTAACGTTGATTTCTTTCAAATGTTTTTGGGTTGTGATAATTACTTGGATAAATGAAATTAAATTGAAGCTTGGGTGATAATTACTGATTCTTGAATTCAACGTTACAGGTTTATTTCCAGACTTTATGTTCACTTGGTTGACTAATCCAGCTTGAACCTTGAGTAACTTTATCAGATTTCATGTTTATTGTTGGAAGTACATTGTGATTTTCATCAATGGAGCTTTAACAGTGGATCTTTTTTTATACAGTTCTACAGCTATGTTACAACAAATTGACTGGGAACATACCCACTCAGTTGGGATCTTTGAGGAAGCTCAGTGTCCTTGCTCTGCAATACAATCAATTAACTGGTGCAATTCCTGCGAGTTTGGGAGATTTGGGGATGTTGATGAGGTTGGATTTGAGCTTTAATAATCTTTTTGGTCCAGTTCCAGTTAAGTTAGCTAATGTGCCTAAGCTGGAAGTTCTAGACATCCGTAATAATTCTTTCTCTGGAAATGTTCCTCCAGGTATTATGGCCTTTCCAAATATTTCATGTTCTGTTATGGGCTTTTCAATTTCATTTGTTAAAAGAAAATTAGGATGTATAAAATCTAATCTTGATTTTCTTCCCCTTGTGCATGGCTATGAAGCTCTGAAGAGGCTGAATGGTGGATTTCAATATGACAACAATGCAGCCTTATGTGGGACTGGCTTCACTAATTTGAAAAATTGCACAGCATCTGATCATCTAACTCTTGGTAAACCTGAACCATACGAGCCTAATGGTCTCTCAACGAAGGATATTCCAGAGTCAGCCAAATTACCAGCTAATTGTGGGCAATCTGGTTGCTCAAGTCCGGCCAGAAGACCACATACTGGTGTCATTGTGGGGGTAATTGCTGTGTTTATCATATTGACTGTTACTGGACTTTTTACATTTTCTTGGTATCGTCGGCGAAAACAGAAAATTGGAAATGCTTTCGATAATTCAGATAGTCGTCTTAGTACCGACCAGGTAAAGGAGGTTTGCAGGAGAAATTCTTCCCCACTTATCAGCCTTGAGTATTCCAATGGATGGGATCCGTTGGCCAAAGGTCAGAGTGGAAATGGGTTTTCTCAGGAAGTTCTTGAGAGTTTCATGTTTAATTTGGAAGAGGTGGAGCGAGCAACTCAGTGCTTCTCAGAGGCGAATTTGCTGGGAAAGAGCAGTTTTTCTGCCACCTACAAAGGGATCCTGAGAGATGGATCAGTTGTTGCTGTAAAGTGCATTGCCAAGACAAGTTGCAAGTCTGACGAAGGTGAGTTTTTGAAGGGGCTAAAGATATTGACCTCATTAAAACATGAAAATCTTGCAAGCTTGAGAGGTATCTGCTGTTCAAAAGGCAGAGGTGAGTGTTTTCTCATCTATGATTTTGTCCCCAATGGAAACCTCTTACAGCATCTTGATTTAGAGGCAGGCAGTGAAAAGGTTCTTGAATGGGCTACCAGAATTTCTGTCATAAAGGGAATTGCCAAAGGTTAGTTTACGTGCCTCTTTCAAGGAAGTTGTACAGATTGTTTATTTTGTTCTCGTTGTTTTACATTTGTGTATACTGAATTTTGATGTCTTTCTTACCAGGGATCAGTTATTTACATGGAAAGAGACCTGGTCTAGTTCACCCGAATTTGTCTGCTGAGAAGGTGCTCATTCATAGACGATATAATCCCTTGCTTTCAGATTCTGGCCTGCACAAACTCCTTGCAGATGATATTGTTTTCTCAATGCTCAAAGCCAGTGCTGCCATGGGATATCTGGCTCCTGAATACACCACCACTGGGCGATTCACAGAAAAGAGTGACATATATGCATTTGGAATGATTGTATTCCAGATTCTGTGTGGAAAATGTAATATCACCCCGTTCACTCGCCAAGCAGCAGAGTCGTCTAAGGTTGAAGATTTCATCGACCCAAATCTTGAAGGAAAGTTTTCAGTGTCTGAGGCATCTAACCTCGGGCAAATTGCTCTACATTGCACCCATGAATCTCCTAGCCACAGGCCATCCATAGAAAAAGTGATGCAGGAATTGAGCAGTATTATTGGCAGTTCATAACTTTGACCGAGGTTTTGCCTCATTTTTCAGCTCCAAGAGGCAAGATGGATCAATCACCCACTAAGGCTTATTTGTACTGTCCTTTACCCGAGGACTGAAGTTGTGAAATCATGAACTTGGAGTAGTGTAATCTATTCTTGGAACCTGGTGGGCCTTTAATGTAAACCCTTTAGTTAAAGTAATTGAAGTTTAGCGATGTAACAAGTTGGCTTCTTGCCAGAACGACTTATTAACTTTTATGTGGTTCAAAAGTTCGGAAAAATCCTCTTCAATAGCACTAACAATGACTGAAGTATCTCTCTGCTCAAAGATTCAAGGCTTTTAAAACCAAAAATGATGACAGTTATCTTTTCTTCTCGTCTCTTCCAAAGTTGTTTCAAGTCACGCAACCGATAAAAGGCATGACATTTCCATTTTGTCATTCTTCATATGATCACTATAGCTTTATTTTATTTTATTTTAATTTTTTTCGCGTGCCCTTGCAGCACGGCGTGTGATGTGATTCCATCCAACTGCAAACCAATACAAATTTTAACATATTCTATTATATCAAAATGGCAGTGCGTTGGTAATGATAAAGACATTGACCTGTCCTGATTATCTATTCCGTGGGCAATCTATGTAAAAATCAATGTTTGGCATCATTGCTTTTCCATTTTGTGCCTGTGAATATGTCTTGTTTGGCATTACTGCTTTTCCATTCTGTGCCTGTGAATATTTCTTGTCCTCTTCTCACCCATGAGCTAAAAGGCTTCTACTTTTTCTAACCCCTTGTCTGTTTCATCTTATTGTTTAATGTTTTTCCTAGACTAAAATGTAATAAAAAATAAATGTTATGTCTGGCATCACCAGTCCGTGCACGAATAAACGCATACATACTTGTTTGGGTGTGTGGAGATTTTCAATCCCACGTAAATATAAATTCAACATGCATTAACAAATTTATTTATTGCTTTGTACAATTAACCAGAAGGCTTTGAATTCAACCGTAATGTGTACAAGAGGTGGCCACAGAATCAGGTGTCCACATATTATCCAACATATATTAGATGTCTCTAACTTGGAGATGGGATTTATCTCGCACAAAGAACTCATGAACAACTCCCTCAAGTTCAATCCAACTGCAACCCGGAAGTTTCTTTAGGTTTCTTTCCTTCATCATCGACCTAACTCTTCTTGCATCATTCCACATACCAAGGCCGGCAAACATATTGGACAGAAGCACGTAAGAGCTCGAATTACTTGAATCCATCCCAATGAGATGCTTAGCTACAGGCTCGCCAACATTTAAGTTTTCATAATTTCTACAAGCACTAAGCAAAGTCCTCCAAATAACATCATTTGGTTCCACGGGCATGTCCTCAATTAAATTTCTAGCTGCTTCTATGTGCCCAGCCCGACCAAGAATGTCAACCATGCATCCGTAATGCTGCAGCTTAGGCTCCAGCTTGTGAATTCTTCTCATAAGCTCAAAACATAAGAGACCTTCCTTCACCAAGCCAGCATGGGCACAAGCATTCAACAATGCAGTGAATGTGATATCATCTGGTTCTATGGATAGCCTTTCCATCTCCATGAGCAAATCAAAGGCCAATTCACCTAAGCCATGGATGGCTAATCCATTGATCATAGCATTCCAGTGATCAACACTTCCATCCTCTATCTGCTCAAAAACCTTTATAGCATTCTCTATACTGCCACATTTAGAATACATGTCAATGAGAGCAACACCATGTTTCCCATTCAGAGAAAACTGATCTTCTTCAAGATACCTATGTATCGCTACCCCTTTGTCAATATGACCTAGTTGTGCAATTGCTGAAAGAACAATCACCAACGAGGCATCATCAGGGTGAAAATAAAGTTCACATTGCATGTTGTCAAAGATTTCCAAAGCTTTCATGGAATACCCATTTCTAACATAACCACCCATCATGGCGTTACACGCAACAACGTCTCTCTTGGGCATTTCGTCAAACAAACGCCTAGCAATATCAACCTTACCTAATTTTGCATAGCCATCAATCATATTTGCCCAACTGACAACATCCCTCTTCGGCATTTTGTCAAACAAAGCTTGAGCATCATCCATCTTTCCACACTTTACACACCCATGGAGCATCGAGTTCCAAGAAATCAGGTCTCTTTCAGGCATTTTCTCAAATATCTGCCAAGCGAACTGGAGCCCAGCTTTCAATTGCGCATAACCATTAAGCACTGAATTCCAAGATATCAAATTCCTCTCTCTGATAGGCATAGAATCAAACAACTCACGAGCTGACTCAATGTTACCACTCTTAAAATATCCATCAATCAGGGAATTATACGAAACCGAGTCTCTTATTCCCATTTTATCAAACAATTGACGAGCGAATTCAAGACAGCCACATCTGACATACAACGAAATCAAGCAATTCTGCAAAAACAAATCTGACCCAAATGCGACTTTCCTCAACAAGCCATGAATCTGCAATCCTTCCTCAATCAAACCCAACCTCGAGCACGCTTTCAAAACTAACGACGCCGAGAACTTATCAACAGAAACACCATTATCAAGCATTAAACAAAACATAACCAGAGCTTCTTTAGGGTCAAGCCCATGCGAATACGTCTTGATTATAGCATTCCAGAGAAAAGGGTCCTTTTTCTCTCGAAAGCGTGATATTTAAAGAAAATATAGCGAGCGAATTCAGTTAGAGGTGTGCATGGTGAAGATGAGAAGGTGGCTACGAGCTTGGTAGTGAGATGAGTGTTTTCGATGAATCCAGTTGTAATCATTCGCGCGTGAATTTGGTTTACGTCGTTTAAGGTTTTGCATTTTCGAAGAAGAAGAAGAGTAGATTGTGTTGAGTTGCATGGCTGATTATAATTTGCAGAAACAAACATTAGTTTCAGTTACAACAATTTCTTCAGTCAGCTACCTTTTTCTTTTCTCCGCTAGTATTGCAACGACCTCTTCACGGCTAACCCCTGTGTCGTCCACGGAAATTCAGAGCGCGTGGGAGCAATATTGTTGATGCATTTTGAGGGAAATGGTTTGGCCCAGCATAGTTTCATGGGCTTACAAATCTCAAATCCATGGGCTGATAAAATGTTGAAAACTTTTGAGAGAGGATAGCGCTGAACATGTCCAAGATGCACTTCTCTCAATTTTTTTTTTTAATTCTCGTTTTTTATTATAATAATATTGTCCCGTATTAATATGTAGTGTAACAAAAACTGAAAAAAAAATAAATTACGGACTTCTAATTCTGAGATGAGTAATGATACAGTCACAAACTCTTATACAAACTTATTTTGTACAAACTGATGTGGCATGATATCATTGGTTGAATGAAAATATAAATTAATAAAAACAAATCATGTGGGCCAAATGATATTTAATTTAACCAATCTTATCATGTCACATTAATTTGTACAAAATAAATTTGTACAAAAATTTATGGTTGTATCATTACTCTTCTGAGATTATCAATTTACGATTTTTTTAATTTTTTAAGATTTTGTATGGCTGGATTTTGACAAAAAGTTATTGGAAAGTTTGATCATGTATTTTTATTTTTTTAAACAGCATTTGTTTTTTTTTCTATTAGAAAACCAAAAAAAAAAAAAAACTCCGTGAAATAAAGCTTTGTTGCAACAACTCAAGATCTAGTAGTCTAGTACCAAGTATCGACCTACGGCGGCGATAGCTCCAAAACATATCTAGATTAAGTCGAATCATTAGCATTGATTGACGTTTTATATTTGTATATAAAATTGCGTTTTTATTATAATCAGAAGAAGACAATACAAAAAGAAAATCGGAACAAGACAATGATAACAGAAGCTGATATTTCAATTTATGGGGCTTGAACTTTTCAGCCTATCTATCATGGTGTCATGTACTTTGGCTGAGTGCATGCTTATAAACGCAGCACAAATTTCGGGTCATCCTATTGAAAAAGATGGGCTATTTGTCTTTTGTCAAACATGTGGCAGGTGATTTTTCATTTTTGTTTAAAAAAATATATATGCACGCACATGAGTTAATCGAGTTGAAGGCAACTTCCAAATGTTTTTAAGTCAATCGATTCATCGATCAATTATATATCTGTTATCTTTTTACTTTATCAAGATGTTGTTTGATAAACTAACCAAATTAGCTTACATTTCCGTTTCCTAATAATATTAAGGCTAAAAAAAAAAAAATACACGCACACGTACACAAGTACACAAATAAAATATTACTTAATTTGTAACACTCATTAAGATAATATCACAGAGTGATAAAATTCAATTTATACAGTTCTTCTTCTTCAGCTAGGCCGTCAGTTTGTGCATTATTTATGGTAGTTGATGCTGCGTGAAAATAACCCCCCCCCCCCCTCATATTTCAAAATCTAATCAGAAGACCTCTGTTGTTTTTTTTTTTTTTTATACTATTTTGCCCTTAGAATAATTTTTAATCGATGATGGGTTTCACCATGTCAACGGTAAAATAATAAGAATAAAGGTTTTAACGATAAGGGATTAAATAGATTTTGAAATATGGGGGATAATGATACCGTCATTGAAATAACATGGGATTTTTGATAATTTTCGCTTAATCCTATTTATGTGTACGGACCCAAACCGTTTATTTAGTTAAATGCTGGACGGCAAATAATGGATTTAACGTATCCACGACCAATTAGCTAAAAGTTGGATAATTTCTTACGAACTGTTTCATTTAAATAATGGAAAATATCCACCGTCCACCCGTTTTTTACACTTTTTAAAAAAATACACAATTCTTTCATTTTTTTAGCTGAAATCCACCTAAAGTTACATTTTTTTTTTCACTTTTCCACTTCCGTTTGCAATCCGTTAAGAAAACTAACGGAAATTTAAAAAAATGACCATTTTACCCCCAAAACGAAAATTATAATTTCACCTTAAAAATTATAAAAAATAATCAGATTAAATCTAATAATTTTCCCATCGGTCAATAAAGAAATTAATTTCACAACCATCAAATGCAAGTTTTTTTTAAAAATATGTCGGTAATTAGAATGCTAAATTATAACAGTAGTATTAAAAATAGTCCAATCTCACAAACTATCAATT
Source organism: Citrus trifoliata (assembly GCA_018350135.1). NCBI lineage: Eukaryota > Viridiplantae > Streptophyta > Magnoliopsida > Sapindales > Rutaceae > Citrus > Citrus trifoliata. The sequence goes on along the minus strand of CM031386.1, from coordinate 42,525,767 downwards.
GAATTTAAGATAAATAAAGTTTTATTATTTATTGAGTTATAATCTCTAATAGTTAAGATTTTTTTGTACTTCATTAACGTATCAATAATGATATTCATTATTAAATCTTATTATTTTTGGCATTTTTAGGATGAAATTATAATTTTCGTTTTGGGGGTAAAATGATCATTTTTTTAAGTTTCCGTTAGTTTTCTTAACGGATTCCAAACGGAAGTGGAAAAGTGAAAAAAAATGTAACTTTAGATGGATTTCAGCCAAAAAATGAAGGAATTGTGTATTTTTGAAAAAGGTGTAAAAAATAGGTGGACGGTGGATATTTTCCCTTTAAATAATATGTTTATGGGTCCAGAAAACGATTTTAGACTACAATTTGAGGGGCATTGACTTAGCAGAAGTCACACCCACTCCCTACATATACTATATACAATTAACACAACTTTCTTTTAAAAAAAAAAAATACAATCTATTGGTTGTTGCCTTATCTCCAATATTAATGACAAAGTTTTGACAAAAAAAAACTGACCCTTTTTCTAATCAAATGTTTCATTGGATTTCCTATTCTATTTGGTGCTTATATCACAAAACTCGTCGTTTAGTTACTTAAATAATAAAAAAGTTGAAAGTGTTAGCTTTTTGAAAATATTGTACAAAATTGATCAATTCTATGTACGGCTGAGACCCTCAAGATCTTACATGAGCTCACGATTTTATAATGGCAGTATTAGGTAATGACCTTTAAACTTTTTAATAGTTTTATTGATGAACCATAGAATATAATGGCCACGCCCATCGTTATCCGCCCACTTTCATTTAATTTGTCAACTGTATCCATTATATAACTTAATTTGTAAAAGATATTAACGGGCAGATTAAACATTATAAATCAGTTTGACTTTCGTTGTGCACGATTCTTATAATCTCAGCAACCCTGAATATAATTCCCCTACACGATGATGAATACACCAATGTCCAGTTTTATGTCTATTATTTGCACATATAAAACATTAAGAAAGGAATGCAATGACAAGTTAAAAGACCCTCCTATTTGATAATGGGGTGTTGTAGTTTTTAAACTATTACTATTAGAAAAAAGAAGAAGTTATGATTATAAAAATAAAAGTAAACAGTATATAATAGGTATAATTTGAAAATAATAATTTTAAAAAAATTAATAAAGGTATAATAAATTATTATTCATCATAAAAGTGTAAAATCAAATTAATTAACTTAACTTGTAAGTTACAGTAGTTAGTAATATTTATCAAATATTTTAATAGTATTATTTTTTTAAATTAACGCTATTCAACCCCAATCTCAAATGAGATCTAAATCCATTTTAATTTACCACATCTTGCATGCATTTGTGCGGTCATTATAAAATGGGCATAACTATAACTATAACTATATATATATATATATATGTATATATATGTATGTTTAAGCTTCTTAGATCACAACGATTTTATCCATCGGTTGAACCAAATAACTATGGCAAGATGAATCTAAGGAAATAATAGATTATATATTTGTGTGAAGCCACTTGTTATTTTCTTAATTCAACCAAGTTATAATTATGTGTGCATGCAACATAAGAATTAAGGGTTTATGAGCAAAGGGCCAAGCACACAACTCATGATAGAGAAGGTTCTGTCCTCTTTGTTTGCAACTTGCTTAAAGAGAAATGCTTTATTTCTCTATTCGGCCTTCTCTTGTAGGAGCACTGTAGATAAGATCGTCGATCAGCCGTAACGATCAAAGATTCAACGGTGATGGTTGGTTTGGTTATGTATGAGTTGATGACGTATAAATACGTACCCCGGCCTCTTAAAACAATATATATATATATATACACACGTATGCCAACTAACTGTAAGATATATATATATATATAATACGTATACAATTAATTAAGTATCAAATGTTTTAACCACCGGTCCCCAATTCAATTCAACTATGTATCAACGGTTCATAAATCTTTATACTCATGATTTAGCTTATTCGGTGATAATTCAGGACTAAAAGTCATTAGTCCCTCAGCATATGCGCCATGCATGTGTACATGCACGCACAAGAGCAAAATCAATTGCATAACCCCATTAAAGTTGCAGCCTCATAAAAGATGTACGTAGTTATTTCTGGATCGAAATGTAATAAACGGCTTTTATCTTTTTTTCAAAGAAAATTTTACGGAAAAGATCAAAGAACAAGACGAGAGCAACAAATGCTAAAAATAAATAAATTATTATCAACATTTTTTTTTTTTTTGGTTTTGTCAGAATAAACAACCACGGTTGATATATAGTTGAATTGAATGGGAATCCCAAAATTAGCTTTTAAAAGGGTAGAAAATAACTTCGATCAACCTTATATACAAACTGATAATTACTATATAGTATCTACTCAATTAATAAGGTAAATCCTTTTCATTAATTTTCGGGAGATGCTTCCACACACAGAGAGACGCACATTAGCACAAATGCAAGTGCGTGCTTTTTCTGACAGAATAAAGAAATCAAAGCCAGCAAATGCAAAGCTATGATTAAAAATTGGGGGAAAATTAAAAGCTATGATATTTTTTCAACTAATTTAGGACATTATTTTATGTTATGATGTAAGAAAGAGTCTGACTCTTGCAAGTTGGTAATTGTGAAAGCAAAATTGTCAACGGCTTGCACTAATTGCTAATGGCTAATGCAACTGCTGGTGCCTCACACATAATCTCCTTTTATAAAGCAAACCCATTAACACAACCCCTGACCCACATTACTCTCTCTCTCTCTCTCTCCCACCTTGCACGCAAACTTCAAAACAAAGAACAAAGAACAAGAAATAAAAAAAATAAAAGAACTTCAGAGTTCAGAAGCTCTAAGAGAGAGAAGATGAAGCTTGTTTGGTCTCCGGATGCAGCTTCAAAAGCATACATAGACACTGTAAAATCAGTAAGCCTTCAACCCCATGCGCTGTAATTTCATTTGAAGCTCATTTTTAGTTAGTAGCTAGCTGGCTAGTACTTATGATATATTTGCATAGTTAATTTATTCGATCGGTTCATTTTGCAGTGCGAGAATATCAAAGAGTCAGGGGTAGCAGAGCTTCTTTCAGCGATGGCAGCTGGGTGGAACGCAAAGCTGATAGTGGAAGCATGGACACAAGGGGATCCAATAACAACGAGCATAGGACTAGCAATAGCAGCACGTCACACTTGTGCAAGACACGTGTGCATAGTCCCAGATGAACGTTCAAGGCTAGCTTACGTTAAGGCCATGTACGACGTCGTAGGCTGGGTTTCGGAGGTGATAGTCAGGCAAGCAGAGGAGGTGATGGGGGAATTAAAGGGTGTTGATTTTTTGGTTGTGGATTGTACGAGTAAAGATTTTGCTAGGGTTTTGAGGTTTGCTAGGTTTAGTAATAAAGGTGCTGTGTTAGCTTTCAAGAACGCATTCCAAAGAAGCACCTCCGGGCTTAGATGGCAAGGGCAAGGGCTGCTGGACAGGGGGACACGTGTCGTCAGATCGGTGTTCTTGCCAGTGGGCCAAGGGTTGGATATAATTCACATTGGGAGTACCTCTGGTTCGGGATCAGGAGAGAGCATGAACAAGAATCATAGCCGTTGGATCAAGCACGTTGATCAAAAATCGGGCGAAGAGCATTTTTTTCGGGGCAAATTTTGAGAGCAGGAGCAGGTCTCGCTGTTGGAGAAGTACTGGCGTTATTTACTAAACTAGGCCGTGAATTTTGATATTAGTAATGTAAATCTTCTGTAAATTAATAAAATTAAATTAGTTGGTGTACTTTGGAATTTGAAATTTTTTGATAAAATCATGCATTGCAAGCTTTCCTTTTTAAAATTCTGATTCTGGGATTACTATGAAGTAATAAAGAAGAACAGAATATTGAAAATGGCCACAGCGTGGTGTTCGGCTCGATCATGTTTGTGGACCCTATCGACAGGTCGGCACCAATCGCCTAGTTCGATCATGTTGATAGACACGTAGCGTCGTAGCCCAAAACCTCTTGAGCCGATTCAATGGGCTACCACTACTCAGTATCTAGGTTGGCCCAAATAGCCTCACAGATTATAACCCAAAACTGTAGAACGAGCTTAAGGAGTTAAAGAACGCAAAACATTACCGTGGAAATGGTTATTTCATTTCTAGTTGTCTACCACACTACGCTCTACAAACATCTAAGTGCCCTGCCAGGCTAACTGGGCCGACTGTTGAAGGCTAATCCGGCCTGGATCTTTTAATTAATCAATAATCAGCGAAGTAATGACTACAGCACTACGCAACTGATTTGAGAGATCTTGATGATGATTATTATTTGGTTATAAATCTAGCAAAATTTTGTTTTTATAACATCCTTGTACTTGTTCTTTTTATAGAAACGATATCATTTTTGAAGTCCGGTAATTTTCCTACACACTAAATTTGGTTGATCCTTGAATGTGTAAATAATAACTTCACGAGTCTCACACACACACACACACACACATATATATTACCTTTTCTTTTGCATAAAAATATGAACTACACACTGCCCAACCACGCATTTATATACATATAACTCCTTCGAAGGTGTAGAGCCAGATGATTATAACCTGACAGTTTCTATATATATACAACTTACACTTCTAAAGTCAGCAACAATTGCTAAAACTTGTGGGGAAACTTTTGAGCATCAATTTGAATCCTAGGAAGATTATGAGAAAGGAAACAGGAGCACATTTTTCTTTCACTTTTTCTCAAACTTCTTTTAATTCAAAGGGCATATATGCACTTTTAACTCGCAATTAAGCTTCAATCACCTTTCGTGACCCTAAAGACATGCTCTTCACCAGTACATTTGTCGACAGTAACAACCCAACGACTCCTTTTTTGGGCCGCCTCCAACATCACTAATTTCACCAATTCGAGTGACCAGCAGCCCCTCTCCAATGGGTAAAAAATGGGTCTTGTATTCCCCCCAGGATCCCTTAGGAAGGGCGTTGTACCCTACAATAACACCCGCACCCGATCCATGCATTACACTTTCCTTCGCGGCTCTGAACACATTCTCGTGGCCATCGATATCATTATTGCAATCAATAAGCACAAAATCTGCACCTTTATAGTCGCCCATCAGTAACTTTTGAGCATCACCTTTTACAAACTCAATGCAATTAGCATAACGTCCGACGGACTTCTTGGACGCGTCGATATCACCAATTACTCCGCTTAAAATACACACAACACGGCCGCCGGTTTGACGTGCCGCCGCAACAAGTGCTAGCGTCCTGGATACGGCGATGCTTGAGCATGCCATCACTATTAGCTGCGCATTATTTCCAGCCGCAAGTGCTGAAATGAACTCCCCAACATCTGGCTCCTTGCCTCTTTTGCCCTATATTATATATAAATTTAACAAACGAGAAATACACGTAATAATTAATAATTAAGCTTCAGAAATTGAGAAATTTGCTTACCATTTTAAGAGCTTGGAGATAAGCTGTGGTAGCATTTTCAGAAGACCAGCTAGACATTTTTGTTTTAATTTTTCCTTGGTGAGTTCCAAAACTTTTTATTGGCAATAAGCGGCAGTGGTGAGGAAAATAGGAATTGTTTCAGAAGGAGCCTTTATATATGAGTCATGACATGAAAATTGGGAAGCGACCGAGGCATCTTTTATCATTAAATTATGTGCAAAGCAAACAACTAAGGGAGCTTTGAATCGAAAATATTATGGTATGACAACTGGCGTGTTGGGTTTTCAATAACATGTTTTATTAAAAAATTGTTTGACAAAAACAGTTATCTCTGATTTTTTTTTTTCCTTTTTCCTTTTAATTTATCATACACGAATATCGTTATGGTTCCCCCTTCATTTGGATTACAACAGTGGAAGGGGACCGTATACGCATCCAGAGAATCCCCATTCACATGCACGTGTGACCGCCCATAATGCTCCCTCATCTGATTGATTGTAGTACATATTTTTGTTTTAATTGTGACTAGCTAACCTAATATTTCTCAATTTTCTCACCATTTTTTAAAAAAATATTGCCATATAATAGCTGTGATGTCCTCGACTGGGTGACCAAAACGGTCTTTTGAATGAACGTATGTACATATTTTCGCGGCATTTTTCCGAAACAAGCAAAGCATTGCCCGTGTTCGTTGGGGGCACAAAGACAGTAAGATTTATGGATGTATAGAAGCCAGTCCACAGCGACCATGGTTTTGTCATTTGTGTCGTTAACTAATTAATCACATTCAAATAAAAATGAAATATTTTCAACCAATTCAGAATCAAATTAATACTGTTGTAATTGACTGACGCGTTCAAACAACAAAGACGCGCAAGTAAGACAACCTCGTAACCAACATGATTCCGCGGTTGCCTCAACAACCCAACACACACATCTAAGTCCGATCACGTTGTTCTGCTCGCTGCATCGGACAGCATAGAGCATATCACAACCTAATCAATTTCAATCTTTTTTTCTTGTTTTTCTCCCTATCTTTTTACTTTTTTTTTTTTATTTTATTTATAATTCATATTTAAAAAAATCTTATATACAATGAGGATAAATCAAGTTGTTAATATTTAAGTAGTTGGATGGTTAAAGTGTTACTTCTTTCACATTACATTAAGTTTAAGCTTTACCGACCCCCGTTACTAAAAAAATTAATTTCCGCTTTATCCACCCCCTCTGTCTTCTTCTAAAAAGGAAAGACAAAAAAGAAAAACACAAGAACTCCTATGAACTGTCTTTGCAGCTTGAAGAATTTTGCACTTTCAAATCGCAGTAGAACTGCTCTAAAGCTAATCAAACTAACCTTACAAGTACAACTATTGTTAACAGGCTCCGTTGTCTGCTATGCCGCTAATAAATGAAACTTGTAAGGACCACGAAGTGAATATTACTATCTTCCTGGTTCACGGAACTTGTTTAGAGAATAATATGAACTAAAAAAAAATGCAGGCTTGCCGTTGCAGAGAGATAAGTTAATGCGTGAGTCAATCAAACCGAACCGACTATATCAGCGGACCATGCCTGATTTCAATCAAACTCGACTGCATACATATAAAACAAAGAAAGGACGAAGAAACAAATTAAAAAAATGATATGACCCTTTCAGCCAACCATTAAATTGTGATCGGCTGGGTTAGGCAAGGCTCCGGTTAACACTTCAGTGTCTGGAGTCAACCGAAATGGAATAGTTATTTGCAAAGACATAAGATTCTGATGTTATTTTAGAAGAAAAAGGAAATCGACAATTAACATTATGATCATTAGCTGAAGGTCTTCTCAACCGATGATTACATTTCTAAAGATACTTTATTTTAGACTGTTCTGCTACAATTCATAAATATAATGGATGCTTGAATCATTCTATATTAATTCTAACAACCTTTTTTGCTCTCCCCGCTGAAGCATTAGCCATGGCTTCATTATATGATGTTGTGACTCCAGCATTTCGGGTATTCTCTGAAGATGGAAGTGCCCAACCACCATAAGCTGACCTTCCCTTTTGTTCATCTTGGCTAGAACCTAGATTGGCATCGCATGCAAACGTTACAACCATTCAACGCATTTATATTGAATCAAAATGAAATAAGCACTATTGTTCAGATGTGGCACATTATCTAAGATGAACAATGGGTGTACATCATCAGGAATCAGTTTCACGGTTACAACCACACAATAGTTATATAAGGTGCACAACATGACAATTGGCCCAATAATTGCCAACTACTTCCCAAGAACATACAAATGGAGCAAAGACCAAGCAAATGGTAGCATAAACTTATCAAAAGCTGTACTTAAGAAAGCCTAATTTAATGCATTTAACTGGTTCTTGTACTTCTCAGACAATAATTAACTTAAAAGTTCCTCATTTTCAATCAATCATCACATAAGGCGACAAAATGCTCACCTGCGTTACGATTCATATCAAATCCTTCACTCCAATAATGCTTATTTGCATTCCCCTTCCATGCTTCTTCAAAACCAGCAAGCTCATCTGGAAAAGAATTTGAATGTTAAGGTTCTTGTTGACACAACATTCAACATAATGCTTTCAAATAGTCAATGAAAGCAGCAGGAACAGACCTTCATTTAAATTATGCAGAGTTTGAAGTGTATCCACTTTACCATCCGAATTAAGCTTCTTTGTAAATGAATGACCCTGCACCCAGTAAAACAACCAGAGCGCCTTCCTCAGAATGTTATCTGACTGTATCTTCGTTTCAGTATCTTTAAGACTGGCAAGTGAGCTGCTATAGCTAAACTAGTAAAACCCCTTAAGATAGTAGAAATGGTTTGGGGTTCTAACCCTGCTCCCACTGGTGGAGAGAGGATTGGTTTGACGTCAAGCTATTAATATTTTTTTTTTTTGGGGGTTGGAGGGGGAGAGAGAGCCTTTAAGACTAGCAAGTGGTGGCAACATATAGAATCACTAAACAACATTTATGAGCAGTAAAAGAAGACACATAAGACAAAATTAATTGGTTTTCAGTCATGCAAGATTCAGAACAGTGCAAGTGAAAATCTGCAATTTCCCATGGAAATCTTGAGTTGAAAATTCCAACTAACATGCTTTGAACACCTCTACAGTGGATGCCACAGAAGCGGTTCAGTACTTTATACATGCACTCACCTTGTCATTAATTCCTCTTGAAATCCTATGTGTTGCTTGACCAGTTGTTCTATCTGCTTCTTTGCTCTCCTCAAGCACCACCTAATACATATAAGACAACATTAAAATAAAAAAAGAAATTTAAAGAATCCAACAACAAATCGGCTATCCCAGAAAAAGTTTACTTACACCATCATTGCCAGTCCTCCTTGTTCTTGAAGAAGTATAGTACGCTCCATCAACACCGCCATATGTTACTTTGCAAGTCCGAAAACTAAAACCACGAGCCTGTGGCTGAGTCCCTTGTACCTTGCTCTGATGAGTCTTATAATTCACATCGTTATTCTTCCCTTCTATTAGATCAACCACAGCAATCATATCAAATTATTAAGCATTTATTCCTACAAGGAGAAATAAATAGCCAGCAGAACACAAGTTACTCAAGATTCACTTACCACCTACATCATCATCTGGATGCTCAACACAAGGCACTTTGCTTGACCCAGAATGCATTTCATGGTCCCCAGAATTTAGTTCTTCCATTTCTCCTTCATGATCAGAATTAATTCTTCTATCACTAATCCCTTCTCATTATTGTTTGGTGTTAGAGGCTCTTTGCTGCCAAATGGACGAGCAAAGAACAGATCATCAAATGGAGCCCCGCCCCCAAATGAGGTAGGCATCATACTCCTGAGGGATCCAAAACCTGCGAAAAATACTAAATGGGTCACCCGTACCAAACAAATCATTTCTATCTTCTCTTCCCCTCTGCATTGTTTTATAAGCTATTTCCTATAACAAAAAGGTCAAAAAAGGGGGGAAAAACCTATTAAGGAGAGTAATAAAACCAACAACTTAAGCTTTAAATATAAAAGGGATATCAAGGAAATCAGTATGTTCAGAACTAACGAGGGAAGCAAATTAAAATGAATTACAAAAATAATAGATAAAGTTAAAATCAATATATACTGTCAGCTACAACTTAAATGTACATGCTGAATTACTCAGTATTATGAAAACTTAAGCGAACACTCTAACCGGGCAAAAAAAAAAAAACCATCAAACTGCCGTGGTAGATACTGGAAAAGGATCTAGTCAATGTTCAGGAAATCTAACTTCAATAATGATACTCGGTCTGAATGATGGTGAGAATACTGTATATGGAGAAGAAAGTGGAAAACGCAATGATCAAATTCCAGTTTCCGTATATATTAATAACATCTTTTTACGCGTTAATTCCTTGTTCCTGTGAGCAAATCGCCATGGACATAACCCTGGAGCAAACTATCACTAAAAACTGATTTAGCTATAATTTATACTATCTGCATGCTACGTTTTAGGATTCTAATTAGTGGCAACACACACTATATATGTTGTTAGGAATGCTTGGCTGTACATAAAATAACAGAAAATGAGAAAGCGCCAGAAAGAATTACCCGACCCGATGCAATTATAAAATCAATATGCGAGAAGACAGAGATTCGCCAGAGCGAGACAAAGAACCCCAGAGAGAGAGAGATACAGCCGCTTGGTTTACGAATATGAAACCCATATTTCAAATACCGACATCCAGCTTTGGAAATTTTAATTTCTATTTAAGAATGCAAGAGAACTTGACACGTGTACTCCAATTATATTTCTTCACCAAGCTAGAATGTTCCCGCTTTGCACCGTCACAGAATCGCCTTCCTTTCTTTTTTTTTTTTTTTAAAAAAAACTTGACCAATATTTTATACATATATATATATATATGTACACACATATTAATATAATCCTCCTTTAATGCAAACATGTTCGTTATTTTTTCGCACACATTCTTTTAAAAAATAAAATTTAATAAATTTAATTTTCAAATTATTAAATCACACGATTTAATAGTTTACTCACACTAAAAATAATTATATTCATACTTAAAAATGATTACATATATACGTGTGTCATGTAAAGTTAGTTTAACAATTGAGTTTAATATCTTAACACAAAACGGAGTAATTTATTAAAAAAAATTATAAAAATAGAGGATATAAACAATTTTTGCAAAGAGTGAATGATATGATAAAATTTTTCATTTTTTTAATAGTTGGTCACACAAATACTTTTTCCCTTTCTTTTTTCTTTTTAAAACATAAATACTATTATTACCCGCTTCTTAACTTCGTTCAAACTGTGGAAGGAGACTAGGCACTTTTAACAAATTGAACAAGAGTTGAAAACAAGCAATTGCGGCTGCAGATATGAGTCCTAGAGACAATTTACAGAGACTAATCAAACACACTACTTCCAAATCCGAGAGACATAAAAGCATTGGGAACAACATCTGATTAAAATCACCAGCACTAGAGGCGCGAGTCCCGGGAGATTTCATCCTTTATAACCAATTAAACTTACAACAACAAACTACCCGAAAAAAAAAAAAGAGAACCATCACCAGTATTCCCACCAACGACAAGAAAAATTGCATTCTGATCTATTGGTTCTTACTTCTTATATTTCAGAAAACATATAGTTAGAACATGTTCGGCAAGCAACTTCCAGGTTGCTTTCCCTGATTTACTCCTCCTCATTCGTGTCATTCGTGCTTATTTCTTTCTACAAGAAGAGCCCCATGGTAATGAATGGTTAGGATCCCAAATTGGCTGCAAAAGTTAGGGATGTCAAGGAACATCTGCGGGGCTCCATTTTTAACATTATACAAGGAAAATTCTGAGTTTCTTGGCGTCATGCCAGGATTTGTTAGAACTCTTGAGAATCAAAGTCAGGCTTTGATGGATATTCAAGACCCTGAAGTGCTGGCATCTTTCGTATATCCTCATCTGAATAAGCAGGAATGAACCAATACCGCTTGTCTGTCCCAAATACCTAATAAGTAAAATAATAACCAGAAAATCCAGTCAATGAACAAAATAACCAGCTATATTGATCAACACAGCCTTCATCATTCATTTGAATGCAAGTGAACAAATATGGCTGACTGTTTTTCCTACTTTTCAAACAAAGCTGCAGCATAAGAGTTTCCACTATTTCTATTGTAAAGCGAAATAAAGAATTGTTTTTAATGAATTTTCTGTGTTGCAAGATCCTCATACGGTCATACACTCATTTGTCTGAAGATGTAAATTCAATGCTTCATGCTAAAATGTTTAAACCTTAATTGCAATATCTTCCTAATTGAGTCTTCTCCTTAAATACTACCCTACCTACTCTCCCTACAACCAATGGATAAAGAAGAAGAACAGGAAGAAATAGAAATAGAAAATAGAAATAGAAAAAAGATAATAATAATAAATAAAAAGAGTAAGAGTAAGGATCTCTCTGCCACCCAGATTTCATATGATGCTGCGCTAATCTTACTCTCAGACTTACCCACTACTGAGACAAGTCTAATATTTGCCCTAAAAATTCATCTAGATAATGTTCGTTAGGTTAATGTCCCTCAAGATAACTAAAATCAAAGTGCTTTTAATTAATTCTTAAGTATATTTTAATGAATCTGAGAAATAAGCAAATGATACAAGCAGAGAAATAAGTGAACAGCGCAACAGAAAGCAAAAGGCAACCACCTGTTCAAAATTCTTCTTTCTACCCAGGTCATACCGCCATTTTGGAGTGGTCTTCTTCTCATATGCCTGAAAATAAAAAATTAATAGACTCATAAGTAAACAGGGTGTGCATCAGCTACACCTCAATCACCACCACTAACTCTCTGACATAAAATAAATAGAAGAAAACTACAATACCTCAATGGTTGTGGTATTAGCAGACACCAACGATATGTGCATGATCAGAAACCCTAATACACTCAATGCGAATGCCAGATTCAGAACTGCAACAGTGAGACACCATTTATTACATAGAAGTGCTGATGTAATAATATTGCATAGGTCAGAATGATAGGTTAAAGAGGCCATACCAAAGGCAAGAAAAGTGGTTGCAAGGGTTCCCGGTGTTCCAGGAATTTCACCTTCACTAAAGAATGATATAAAATGCGGCAAGAGTGACAGTGTCACAAGACTTGTCTCAAGGAATGTGTACAACTGCATTGAGAATTAAGACTATAGTCAATAGATAGTTGGATAGTTAATTCATCCCAAGTAAAACACCTAATCCACCAATGTCATACCATAATTAACAGGGTTAACAGTTTAACACAACCACAATTAACCAGAACCAAGATCGAATTTATAAGCTTAGCAACTCTTTTGTTCAAGGAAGCCCAGTATTCAACTATATATTCCCCACCACTACAAAACTTTCTTAAACAATTGAAATTTATCTCATCAAAATACATAAGCTAAAAGGCGTGTACTTCTGAATCAAATGAAGTATACCAAAAGGACCTATGGTGTTCTTCCAAAGGGAATTTGCTGTAGGATATAGAATCCCAGCCAAACTTTAGAGCAGACAAAAAACCTAGGCAATATAAGGCAACAGTTCCATTGAAATTTTCCTCTTTTGTTATCGATATGAATAGGTTCTAATGGTCTAAACTAAGACAATGTGAGAAAACAACCGTCTTTTGTCACATCATCAAAACAACCATTTCCACTCAGAAAGTACACATAAGAACAGTCCATGACAACATCAATATGGTGCATTAGAGAAGAAAATTGGAAAATAAACATGACGCATATCTGAGAGCAACAAAACAGAAATGCAAAAAACTGATGCTAAAAAACATTTCTAGGGTTACAAAGTAAAACAAACATACCAAGAAAAGAAGAAAATACTTGTAATTCAATGCCCCAACACAATTAACAACCCAAACACAATGATGGTCCATCTTTAATATGCACCGCCCGCCTGAAACAAATAAATTAATGCACCTTATCTTTCTGTTATGAAAAAGTAACAAAACAAAATTTTAGCAAAAATGTGAATAAGCACTCACAAAAGAAATTAATACACCTTATCGTTCTGTTATGAACAAGTAACAAAAGAAAACCTCAGTGAAAATGTGTATAAGCACTCACAAACAGAACAATGATGGCAACGAGGTGGCTTCAGCTGGTTGCACTTCCGACAGTATCGGATTCTTGGATTCAAAGGGTCAGACTGCACTCCACTGAATTCTGATGCATTCAATGGATCAGCATCCCCTCTCTCCTCGTCCAAAGCAGGCCTCCAATTAGGTGGCACACTACCCGCATCCGTCAAAACAACAGAAAAGTAACTCCAAAGCAACATAACCAACTGCATAACGACAACGAAATGTCCATTTTCAGTAACATTCTGTTCATATGCTTAGTTTCTCACACTTTCTAGAGCTAAAAGTTAAGATGATCTCATAGTTCTAGAACCCAAATCTGTTAGAATTTGTCAGATTAGTGGAAAAATGCATGAAAAACATAACATTTAGAAGGACTAAAGAATTCTAATTTTTCTAAAGAACGTAGTCCAAAGACACTCCCAAAAAAAAAAATCCGAGACTCATCAATAGTAAAATCTCTACACCAAAAGGAACACAAATCCCACAAGCTAGAATGTTTTCACTAACTGAAATAACTTTGGCATTTTTATTTACTTAATTGTTGCAAGGAAAGATAACCCCTTTCTAACCTGACTCTGATTTTATCAAATAAAGTTTTTTCAAATTTAAAACAAATAATTCAACTCTGCATACTTTAGTAGCTTAAAGATTCTTAAGCCAACTCTGAAACAAAACCCCACAACCCACAACAAATTTAACCCAAAACCACCCCCTAAAAGTAATGATTCTTAGAAGCTTACCAAAGAATGGAACAAGATCAAGACAGCAACAGCAGTGACAGAATCAAGTCCACCATCGTACAAAGCGGGACCGTAATTGGTCAAAACGACGGCGTAGTAGGTGACACCAACAACCCCGAGAACCAACAAGATCATGATCGAACCGAGACCCCGTAAGGCCGTACAAAACTTGAACACATTCCAAGCCATCGCAGCTCCAGATCTATGCATGCTAACAAACCCTTCACAAAAATTTTGCTGTTTAAACGATTTTGTCCCTTCTTTGTGATTTCCTTAAGCGGAAAAATGTGAAATTAGGGTGTATATTAGTCGGGCCGTTGAGGGTGATGGTAATAATGTTAATGGTAAGACTCAGAAAATAAGAAAAACAGAGAAAACAGAACTAAGATTTTTAATTTGTTAATTATAGAAGTGATTTCTATGCTTCTGCTTTCTGAGGTTTTTTCACCTTTTTTTTTCCCCCTTCTTTTAGTTTTTTGTCAAGTGAATTTTGTGATTCTTGGGTTTATGAGATTTGGGATTCCAGGTGGGGTGTGGAATCCTATCAATCCATTTTGTTACAGAGAGCGTTTTGCCCGAAAGAACTAAAATTCAAAATTAATTCTTCTTTGAATTTTTTTTCCAAAAAAAAAAAAAGAAATAAGAAATTGAGAATTGCGTCGGATCCCTAACTTTTTCTAATATTTCAAGTTCATAAAATATTTTTACATTTATATCAAGTAGGTCCATGTTTAGCAACGGGGAAAGGAAAGTTCTGTTCGTCGTACATTTGAAATTGACAATGGTCACAATAATAATGTTATTTACCAGTATACCATGGCATGCGTGATGCATCTCAATGATCAAGGGTATATAGGTTATTTTAGTTAAATTTGGTGGAGTTCTAGATGGGGATCTTTAATATTGAAAATAGAAAAAGTAGGTACTTTCTTTGGAAATCGTGAGAATTAACGATCCGGAAAATATTTTCCCTAGAAAAACATTTCGTGTACGAACGATAAATAAAATTGGAGGTTTGGGTAAGATTTTTCTTTTTAATATATATATATATATATATAATATAAATATAGATATTATATAAATAGTGTTTCCGCGAAGTACGTTTACGATACGTTGTCTAAATTTTATCCAACCCCCTATATTTATGTATTATATTTATAATTTTTTGAATTGTAAAATTGCGTTTAACTCCTTACACTCAATTTTATTTTATTGAAACCTTAAAATATGAATTCGCCCCATATAATTTTAAATTTCCAAAATAACCTCCATTTAATTAAAAAATATAATAATTATTAAATGAATTATAATTATTATTATTTTATTATAATCATAAATAAAATTATATTTTTTTTAAATAGATGATTATATTTTTTTAAAAATATAATCATCTATTTAAAAATTGATGATTTGACATATTCATATTATGCGATTAATTTGTTTAAAGTTCTCCAATAGTGCACCACTTTCTCCAATGACTTCCATTAATTGCAATTAATTTTCTCTTGATCACAAAACTTTTAGTACTTTTTTTGCTTGGATGTTCTATTAATGGTGCCATGCCAAAATGTTTAGACAACACCAAAAGTGGCACTGGAAATTGGTGTGAGCTTCATTCACAAAAATGTTAGTATCAATTAAAAAGCAAGTTATTGGGGGAGTTACTATAAATACACCCATTGAAACTCTTAGCATCATGGGGCTTTTTTTGCAACCGTTAATTGGCTCCATAAATTCTATTACATAAAAGAAATAGTAGGGACTTGTGACTCTAATTGCTCCCTCAAAGTCGTTTACTTATGATTTACAATTCACAAAAAGAATGTAATAAATAAATAAATGTTTAACTCGCATATACATATAAACATGTGAATACGTCAAATTGTTTAAAGTTCTCCATCAATCTTTCTCTTTATATTGTTAAAAAAATATAATCATCAATTTAAAAAATATAATTATATTTATGATTATAATAAAATTATAATTATAATTATAATTCATTTAATAATTATTATATTTTTTAATTAAATAGAGGTTATTTGGGAATTTAAAATTATAGGGGGGTAAATTCGTACTCTAGAATTTCAATAAAATAAAATTGAGTGTAAGGGGTTATACGAAATTTTACAATCCAAAAATATTTACAATATTCATAAAAAATTACAAATAACATAGAGTATAGGGGGCTGAACAAAATCTTACAGCCAAGCCGTAAGTTACATTCAAGGTAACTTAGGCGGACCATATATATATATATATATATAGCGAGGGAAGATAGATTTATTAGGAAATTAGGATTAGTTGATGGAATTAACAACTACGTTATATTTTAAGGGTGGTTAGCACTTTGATTACCTTAGCAGGTGTGCGTTTGTGATTATGTGTAATATTTATTTTGTTTTGTGTGGTACACTGTCGTTTCAACCTGTACAAAAGCGATTAATGAATGGATTTAGATTTTTAATTAATATAGTTTGTCGTCGTCTAGATGCATGAGGTGAATGAATAACCTAACCAAAAGTCTAAGCGTCTAAATCATTATAATTATAACATAATTTATGGATCTAATGAGCGAAACTCATGGATTTAAATGTTGACTGTTATTAAAAAAAAAAAAACAACTTATTTACTAACTAATGAGTTAATTAGATCTCTACAAAATCTTTAGTTGATTAATTAACTTTTGGGAGTGGAAGAGATTGGCGTATGGCTTGGGATACTCTTTAAGATAAGCATAGTAGATATTAACTTAATGAGCGTAGGAATTGGAATTTTTTCTTTTTTTGTGAATAATAAAAATACATGTTTTCTTTGTTTCCTCTCTCTCTCTCTCTCTCTCTCATCTTTGAGCTATACTTGAAGCCAATTCACTTTATGCTTAAATTGTACAACTTATATAAAACCACGCCTTTTCTAGATTCTCCCGAATTAAGGCAATATAATATATCTATATATGTATGTATCTATATATATAGATTCATAGTTCATCCCCTTAAGCCACAAATACGTCTTCAGAAAGATTTTCATAAGATATAATAGAAAATTGAAGCTCATTAAGCATGATGACGGCTAACAAGAATAGAACATCCATGATTTAAGCTCAAGGCACAAAACGGACCATGAAGGGTTAGCAAAATAGCTAAATACATTATTTATACCAATGAATAGTTATGAGTCCATTTCAAATACAAGACATGAAATTTCGGTAAGAAGCTTTATTAAAGAGTAATGTTATGTTAATAGACTTGGGATACAAATTTTGCATCTCAGATGTCTTGTTGCTAATCATCGACTCAAATGTATTTATTTTGTAATATCAATGAATGAATGACACACATTAAGTGATACATCATTCATACACAAACTTTGTACGCACATCATTAAATAATGATTGTGTAATTAATTAAATAATTAATTAAGACCTTTAAACTGCAGTTGGAACTTGGAAACAAATTATTCGATGTGAAACATGTGGATTAAAGAGGATACGTATAATAACACCGCATGTTTTAGAAGAAATGAATGTCCACTAACTGAGAAAAATTATTTAAAACCCTCTAATATTTAAGAAAGACATATAACCCTTAAATCCTGTTGATTTATAGTTTATTTTAACTGAGAAAAATATAATATTGTATATCTACAAAAAAAAAAAAAAAAACAGTTGCATTTATAAGAAATGACATGTAAATTTTCCAAAATTGTATTTCTCCTTAAAATTGCTTCTGCTATTACTATGAAAATTTTAATTTACAATTTGCTAGACCATTAACAATTAATGCAAAGTTTTGCTTATTTAAGAAATTAATTAGTTAGACAAATTTTAGATACATGGGCTTCATTTGGTACAACTTTTCAAATAAAACTTATTTAAATAAAGTTTTTTTTAGTATAGCTTTTATAAAAAGAGTTTTTGCCAAAAAAAAATTAGTTGTTTGGTTCTCAATAAGACATTTTATTAAAAATTTATAATTACTTTAATAAAATTTTTTTTAAATTATGTTATGAAAAAAAATAAAATAAGATTGTCAAATAAGTAGAGGGTATTTTATATATTTTAACATAAAAAAAAATTCAACCTCTATCCTCAAAAGTCTAAAATTTAAGTTTTTACTAGTAGTAGTAAAATATCATATTTAATCTTCAAAAACTCTACTAGAAAAACAATCAAATAACAACAAAAATTATGATAATAGTTTATACGATTAAATAAAATTTTATGGTCATTAAATAAACCATACCAAAAGACTTCATCTACATGATTAGGTAGACGAGGTTCTACAGGCAAGTTTTAATTTTCTTTTCTTTTCAAGATTCAAAATATGAGTTGATTGCTTTTCCATTTTCTCGCTTTTGCCAGAAGTGCAATTTACAAATAATTTTGTTAGTTTACTCATCATGATTCATGATCATAGTTTTTCATTAATTTCACTTTTGCGATACTTATCAAATATTATTTGGCATGATTTGTATAATTCATACTTTGCGTTGCAGTTACATGTATGCGTGTGTGTGTGTGTGTGTATGTATATGAAAGGGGAAAAAAATCATGCTATAAACATATATTCTCCTTAAATCACTGTGCCAAGGAATCAATTTTCATTTGGTATTCTGTTCTCAAAAAGTCTCCCGAAGCATCCTTCCTTTTTACTTTTGTTATTATTATTATTATTATTGTTATTCCAAATGAGGGCAGTAAACGTTAGCACTGATTACTGTTACTCATACGAAGAATTAAGATATTCTTCATGGAAAGTAGGTAATTTTTGGTCCTAAAAATATAACGTCTCTGACGCTGAGAAAAAAAAAATGGGACATATAATATATTGGGCCATATTTTAAAAAATACAAGGGTCAGCCAAAAATTGATGCAATGCTAGATAGATAAACTTTTTTAGGTTTGCTAAATGTGCTTGTATATTTGATATAAAATTAAAAAAAAAAAAAAAAACAGGATAGAACGAGTACAAGGAATTTGTCAATGAATTATATGAGATTTTACTTTAATGAATGAATATAATTAAAATAAAGGACACATGGAATATGTGAGGCAAGATCATCACCTAATATGACAGCTGTGTAATGATGACAGAATGCAAGAAAGCATGGGCTTCCTCTCAAGCCTGGCAGAAGCATCGAAGAAGCTAAGGATTTTCAATGCAGATCTGAACAAACCAGAAAGTTTCAAAGGGTGCATGGGAGTTTTTCACTGGGCTCGACCAATGGGAAAGGGATGCACAGAAGAGGACTTGGAAGTAGACACAAAACTCGCCGTTGAGGACTTTTAGGCGCTCTCAAAGGATAATTTTTAAAGACATTCCATGAGGTTTGGTGTATTGACAATCTAATAGAAAGTATTCTTATAATCACAGGAACCTCCCCTCACGTTAGTACACGTTTTCGATTATTGTTTGTGTGTGAGAGTAAATTAGTGATTTCGTAAATTAAAAAAAAAAAAAGAAATTCAAAACAAAACCCAAAGTTGCATCGATGACTCAAGTTCGGGTATTGGTAATTAATTAATTACCCACATTACATAATATATGAGATAAACCAAAACTCTATTTTCTCTCTCATTAAACGAAACTCACAGCCATTTTCAAGCTTGAAAAGCTCTAAAGAAGCTTTTTTAACCATAGAATATCTGCCACCTTCAAGTAATTTTAACCCGAGTATCGACATGATAAGTTACGATGGTGGCACGAGTGTTCCGTCAAGCGAATTTTGCTGACGGCTAGTCTTAAACGACTAGAATTGGAACCCAAAAAAGGTTAGTTTGGCAGAAAGCCCTTGGATGTTAGACTCTTTTTTTTTTCAATTTATTGTTGTAATGATAAAAAAATGAAAAAAAAATGTGTTGAAGAAGTTGTTGGATAAGTTATCTTGAATGGAAAGAATTTTTTTTTCCTGTTTTAGTTGATTTCAAATGTAAATGAATTGAAAGCTTTGATTTATTTACTTATTATTTTATATTCAAAAGGTAGGTTCGCTGATGTTTTAGTCTGGGGAGGATAATTGATTTTTGCTTGTCATGAAATTGGCACGACAGCCATTACCCAATTGGTCCAGACTTTTACTGTGGCAATAGCATTCGTTCTTCCGCTCTGATCTGGCTTCTTCATATGGTTAGCGGCTTGAAACTTGAAATATCAAAGGAATACTTTTTCTTTTATTCTTTGGCTTCAATGTAAATGGCTGAGGAATATTATTCTAATTCCAATATTTGAAAAGTATAAATTCATATCTTTACAATTACATTCATAATGAATGAACTGTTATTCATTTACTATATTGAATTTGGAGTTGCCACTGCCAAAAAGTAAAGCAAGCATTATGATTCATAAATCACTCGTTATCTTTTTATTTTGAATGCATTGAAGTTTGTTTATCGTCTTATTAAAGTAGTTTACTAACTATTAAGCATTTGAGATATGTTAAATGATGAAGGAAGAAATTGTGAGAAGAAAGTCAAAGAAGAAAGGGCTATAATGGTGATTTTTAGCTTGACAATGACTATATTTATGGCCTATAAATTTTCTTTATTATTATTATTATTATTATTATTATGTATTGTTAATGATTTGCTTTTCATGGTTATTTTAGATTTTTTAGTGCTCTAATGTGATGTTTAACGCTAAATTGTAGCTACTACATTACACTAGCTGTACCTGTCAGGGCATTTATGCAACCTAGGGCATTTTTGACTTTTTGTCAATTCAATAACAATCGAGTTAACGAGATACTAATGTCAGGGGAGGTCTCTGTAATTACATGAATACCTTCTATCAGAATGTCAATACACCAAACCTAACGAGAAATCCCTAAAAATTACCCCACTCTCACCGTCAAACATGTCATTTCTAGTTTGTCCCATGATGGCTTTTGAAAAAGGCCGCCCAAGTGAGTTGGATGGAATGGCTGGAGTCATAATCTTGGCAATAAGATTGTAAGCTCGTCTTATAGTTCCAAGATTATTGTAGAAAAGATCAGGATGCACGAACATAAAAAGTTAATTGATAGAAATTTTTAAATAACAAAAATTTTTTAGAAGAAGTTTGAATTAAAAAAACTAGGATTTTAGACTCCTTTTATATTAATTTTAAATATCACGAATTTACTAAAATGGATAAATTTAAAATATTATTTTATAATAAAATTTTCCTAATCTAAATAACAAAAATAAAACAAACTACACCAAATTTGATATCTAGAAAAAAAAAGCATAAAAAATCATAGAAGTAATAGGAAAAATATAAAAAAATCCTAAAATTGATAAATGAAAAGGAAAGAAGTGAAATTTATAACTTGAACACTGGGTAGAATGGCTCAACTAGTTCTAGTTTGCTTCATTTTATCGTAAGTTTCGAAATGATATATTACACATCCAAAACGGACACGTGTAGCTCAAGTTATAACCTTCAGAAGGTACTCCGTTCATCTTACACAACCATCCTACATCAAAAGATAACCTTGGATTGCGCCCATAAACATGACATTCAGCTTGTGTCTTTGGTTTTGCCATTGATTGTCGGATCCTTCATTTGCCCTAATGTGCCTTCATAAGTTTACATCTTTGATGTAAGATGGTTGTGTGGGATAAACAAAGTATTTTTTAGAGGTCATAATTGATGTTACAAGTGTCCATTTTTGTATGCATAATATATCATTTATAAGTTTGCAACGAGACAAATCAAACCTAAAATGCTTGTGTTATTTTAGCTTGTGATCAAGCCAAAAATTTTACTTATTTCCTAGTCTCTTTTTTTTTAGTTTTGGATTATTTTTTCTTTTTTTTCTTATTACTTTTAGAATTTTTATCTTTTTTCAGATATTGAATATAAGTGTTGTTTGTTTTGTTTTCCTTATTTACATTAGTAATATCTTATTATAAAATAATATTTCGAATTTACCTATTTTAGTAAATTCACCGTATTTAAAGTTTGTATAAAAAGGCCTAAAAACTTAATTTTATTTATTTAGTCTTTTTAATAAAAATTCCATTATTTAGAAACTTAATTTTTTTATGTTTTCGTGTTGTCAATCTCTCTTATTACGATGCTGTGCATGCGCCACCTGGTGATCGATTTGAATTAATTTTACTCGATCCGAAAAAGAAGTTGAGAGCATAATATATGCATGAGAGATTCCTAATTGATCATTTCTTATTTATTTTATTTTATTTTTTAATGCAGGGAAGCGAGGTCAACATAAAGGGTTTTATTAAGTTACAATCTATGTGACTTATAACATTTACAAAATATGTGAAAACTAAAAAAAATACGACAGCAAAATTTATTATCATGTTATTTAAATGGTAAGTAACATTAATTATAACTTAGTAAAATCCTAATATAAATATCTTTTTTGTTCAAACAATGTGGTGCACTGGTGCATGTTGATGATGTGGCATCTGCAGGAATATTTCTTCTTGAAAATCCTAATTCAAAAGGGAGGTACATTTTATTATCGGCTTAATTGACAACTGATAGAAATGTTTGATTACTTCTCTAGAAATTACCCAGAATTTGAGCTACCATCAGCAGAGTCGGTTTTGTCACTTCCCCCCCCCCCCCCCCCCCCCCCCCCCCCCCCCCCCCAATTCCGACAATTTTGATTTATTTATTTAGTGCCGTAACAACGTAACTGCCGTCAAAATTTTTAATCCCCTTCAATTTGGCAGCGTTTAAATAAGAAAAATAGAGTATTTTTTTTTATATTAGAACCGCTTTAAAATAGAGTATTTTTTTTATAATCATAAGATTAAAGTTATAATAAATTTTTTATTATTCATCACTTTATATATGTGGTTATAATTTGTGCTTTACCTTAAACAACTTTAAGATAATCATAACCTTTATTAATTCTTCTAAAAAATTTAAACAAATTTACTCTTGTAGCTACACAATGTACTTTCTTTGTTATTTGTTTTGAAAATTCTCAACAGAGTAGTGTTCATTGGTTTCATTTCATGTGACTGGTTCACAACCATTGAAAGGTCACTGTAACTCCAATCTAAAATTTATATATAATGGTATATTCTCATGTTTAAGATAAAAAAAAAAAATCAATTTTTAATTTCTCGTCGATTTATGGCAATCAAATCTATGCCTCTTTTCCATTTATTTAATTTTTAATGTATTACTCCTCCTTCGCTGCTTGTATTTTCGTAAATTACCTTAAATATTCATGTTGTTACTTCTCCATCGAACAAACTGATTTTAAGGGTAAAATAGTGCTTTTCTATTTGACAAAAATTAAAATTAAAATAAATATGATATTCAAAATTATTTAGAAAATACATATCATTTTAATATGAAGAGACCTACTCTAAGATTAATGAGATTTTTTAAAAATGTGAGATAGTGGAAACGTCAGAATCACTGGAGAGACGACAAGAAGTGGCCCGAAAGAGTGGTAAAAATAAAAGCAAAACACTTTGTTGTTATTATTTACAAGTGACTGACACATTTCATATAGAGAAGGAGCTAGACACAGAGAGAGAGAGAGAGAGACAGAGAAACAGAGACAGAGACAGAGACAGAGACAGAGACAGAGAGACAGAGAGACAGAGAGACATAGGAGTAATATGGAAGAGGGTAAAGGAAGAGTCTGTGTAACAGGTGGTACAGGTTTCATAGCATCTTCGCTGATCATGAGACTTCTTGATCATGGTTACTCCGTTACAACCACCGTTCGGTCCGAGCCGGACCCAGGTATGCTTTTAATTACTGTAACAAAAGCAAAATCTAGAGTTGCTAACACTTAAAATTTTTTGGTAAATGAGCAGAACACAGGAATTCGAAAGACCTTAGCTTCCTGAAAAATCTACCGGGAGCATCTGAGAGGCTCCGTATCTTTCATGCCGATCTCAGCCACCCAGATAGCTTCGATGCAGCTATTGCTGGGTGCACTGGGGTTCTTCATGTTGCCACGCCCGTTGATTTTGAAGACAAAGAACCTGATGAAGTTATAACACAAAGAGCAATTAATGGAACACTAGGCATCTTAAAATCATGCTTGAAGTCTGGAACGGTGAAGCGAGTTGTGTACACTTCAAGTAACGCCGCTGTGTTTTACAATGACAAAGATGTTGATATGATGGATGAGACATTTTGGAGTGATGTTGATTACATCAGAAAATTGGATTCCTGGGGAAAATCCTACGCAATTTCTAAGACATTAACGGAAAGGGCAGCTCTTGAGTTTGCAGAAGAACATGGATTAGATCTAGTGACACTGATACCTTCTTTGGTTGTTGGTCCCTTCATTTGTCCTAAATTTGCAGGCTCTGTTCGCTCCTCACTTGCTTTGATATTGGGTAATGTGAAACTGAAAATGTGCTGCGTCATGAATCGTTCACATACATTAATTATTTGTGTATGCTATTGCCTTTGCTTTCGCTTTTAATGTTTAATTAACATATACAGTATATGCATGCTCTCTGATCAGGTAATCGAGAGGAATATGGTATTCTTCTCAACACATCAATGGTGCACGTAGATGACGTGGCCAGGGCTCATATCTTCTTGCTTGAATATCCTGATGCAAAGGGGAGGTACATTTGTTCTTCACACACATTAACAATTCAAGAGATGGCCGAATTTCTTTCTGCAAAATACCCTGAATATCCGATACCAACCGTGGAGTAAGTTAGTTGCCTTGTTAATTCTTCATAATTTTTTCAGTCTTGTTACGTTGAGAATTTGTAAAAACCAAATTGTTCCATTATATTTTTTGCAGTTCTTTAGCAGAGATTGAAGGTTACAGAGCAGCCGGATCGTCATCAAAGAAACTATTGGATGCTGGTTTCAGGTACAAGTATGGGATCGATGAAATGTTCGATGAAGCAATCCAATGCTGCAAAGAGAAAGGCTACCTCTAGGCTGTACAATGCGAAGTCTACAGAGACTGGATGAACTTTATAAAGTTTTAAGTACCAGAGCGGGGCTTGTTAGGATAAGTATGTGTATGTCTAATATGAAGATGCGCATAAACTATGAAGAATTAATTAATATTCAAGAAGATGCGGTTCTTGAACATTGTGGATTCTTTGTGCTTAATTTTGTCCTCATTTGTAATTTATGCCTCAGTGTTTGCTTATTATGCCATGTGTGATTTGTACCTCAAGAGTTGCCAATCTGTCGAGCCAAAATTAAATCGAGAGTGGGACTTTTTTTTTTTTTTCACCCTTTTCTTTTTGTTAGGTATATGCAACCGTACATGTGTGCACGCTCATTTCATCCATGGCTAGCAATCAAGTTTATCAGATCAAATATCATAAAATCTCATAAGGTCATTTCTTGAAACTATAATTTCTTATTTCTAGCCTTCTAAACTTTTGATCTACTTTAAATGAAAAGGTTAAACATTCTTTGAAACATAAAGTACGTATAACGAATTGTGAATCATGTGATAAGTGATTTGGTTTAAACAATGTAATTAATATTGTTAAATGTTTGAGCAAGTAGTTAAGTGTCAAGTAGACAAGTAATGTACTATTGGGGATGGAGGGATCACAATGAAGGGAAGAGAGGAGGAGATCGTCATTTCAGTACCCGTCTCTAATACTCGGTCCATATCCCCAAATTTTCTTTATCTCCGTTATAATTATTTGATAGGGAGAGATATGATCATTGAGGGTACTAATCTCCTCCTAATAACATATGCTTTTATTTTCAAATATAATGTAATCATATTAAAGCAAAAGTATAAAATCATCTCACCAATACAAAAACATCAAAATAAACTAAAATAAAGAACAATTTCCATTAAACTAAGTCAAAGTCATCAATACTACGAAATAATCCATAATGTTAAGTAAAAGTAAAGTTTCAAATTTGAACACAATAAAAAAAAAATGACAATAATCTTTTGCATTAACATTGATTCATTACAAAAGTCATATGGTATAAATCATCAACACAATTATCTTTTATTTATGAATAAGATAATGGTGTCAAAATTCATTCAAGTGTTTACAGTAGCTCTTATTTATGTTAATTTTTATTAATATTATTATATGTGTTGTTTACATCAATATTGTAATTTAAATTTTAGATCTACTCACTAAAAATTTTAGTAAAAATAAAATAAAAAATAGCAAGAGGAAATAGGGAGGGGTAAGGGATAAGAATGTGTTTCTTTGCAAAAATGACTAATAGAGCATGTAAAAGATTTGGTACATCCTGAATTTTGTATTGTCATCTCAAACGAAAATCCTCCCTCACAATGGTTTTAATATTCGGGTGATCTTCCAAAATAAGTATTAAGAATAAAGAATGTAAACCAAATGTCAATAAGATTATTTTATGTTTTAAAACTTCATCTCATTGAAAAAAATGATAAATGTTTTTTTATTATTAAATATATAACATTTCTTTGGATCTATTATCTATATATAATTGTCTTGATAAGTTTTGTAATGTGATTTTAATTTTGAACTTATTTATTTTCTAATTCCTAGGAGGTAAGATTTAAAAATTATTTTAGACTCTATTTGCCATCTCATCGTTTATAAATAAAAAACATTAAAAAAAATCATTTTAAGACGTGTATTTCCAAAAGTTTGGGGGTAATAAATGTTAGATGTAAATGTGATAAATTTTTTAAGTATAGGGTCAGTATTCCATAACATTTTTTTTTATAAATTTCTGTCGGTATGAGGAAAAATTGTCACCGAAAAGAAATAGCAAGGGCATAAGAGTATTTTAACATCACCTTCAAAATTGAAGATCCAAACAACAGCGAAGTTCGCGCAACATGTAAGTGGTTCCCACGAATTCTAACGGCCATTCTCAGACCGCGCCTAATTTCTCTCCTTTGACAAACCCAAACACAAACGCAGTTCTCTGTTTTCAAATTTCTCTTAATCTCTTCTCAAATTAATCCTTAATTTCTTGCTCATTGTGTTTAATAATCCCATCGCTAAAAAGAAAAAAAAATCAACATTTCATAATGTCATTTTCGGATTCTGAGACTTCGTCCCAGGGCGGAGAGTACAAATTCTTCCGTCAGTTCAGCCGTGATCGTAAGCCTCTTTCGTTTCTCTGGATTCATCATTTCACATTTTGCTTTGATTTTATGTTTGTTTGCAAAGAAAATGTAGGCGAGGCAAATTTATCGAAGATTTAAATTTTGTGATTGGAAATCAAATAGAAGAGGACGATTATGGCTTTTTTTTTGGGGGGGGGGGGGGTGTGATTCTGATTCATCGTAGTCTGTGTTAGTTCTTTTAATAAATATGCAAGAAAAGCAAAGCAATAGATTCCAAAATCTTGAATCATTAATGTAAAAATCGGAGGTTTAATTAGTTTTTCCTTTTTTTTCCCCTTGAAAGAGGACTGTGATAGGAGATATTGAAGCTGGTTTGAATAAAGTAAACTTGTCTTTATTGAATAATGAAGCAAAGGAAGAGAAAATAGGGGCAGAGAAATAGTAATTCAAGATTTGAATTTCAAGCTCAGTGAGTAAACCAGAACAGTGGTCAGGAATGTTATCAAGTTGTATACTTGAATTGTGATTTACTGTAGTATCTGTTGTTTTTTTTTTTTTTTTCCAGAAGAGATCCAAGAGAAGTAAAGAAGGAAATTCAAAATTTTGAATCGTATTCATCAAATCCCAACTTCTAATATGCATTTAAATCGTTCTATTTCTGGAAAGAAGAATGCAACATGAGATATAATACTGAATGCTGGTGTTGTTTTCTTGAATCATATTTACCTACACTTTGGGTCATGCTTCTCTCCAGAACCTTTGATTTATAGATTTAGTGCTTTCTTGTCTCTTCTAGTAACACCATTTTTTTTTTTGGTTTTGCAAAACTCAGGATTATTGCATGAAATGCTGGAGTCAACCAATGCAGATTCAAAATCATGGAAGGTGTGTCTGATGATCTTGCTGTTATTTAACTTATATTCTTCACTTATAATTATTACACATTGTGTTGCTAACATTGACTTGTTTGTTTTGGTAGCACAAGACAGCTCTATTGTCTATTTTTTTATGTACAAAGTTTGCTTTATTTCTTGGAATTGGTCTGCTAAATTCTTCTAGTATTTACACCTAGTCTAGAAACATATCTTTGTGATAGAATGTCGTTAGATTATATTATCTATTTATTTATAAATTGTATTATGAGATAAGTCAATGTACAATGGCCATCCCATCTAATTGCTGTAAGCCTTGAAATTCACAATTATGGGAGACAATGGCCTTTTTTAAACTTCCATCTTGAAGACAATAGCTTTAGTTTTCATAACTGATTATTCACAGGTACTCATCATGGATAAAGTAACTGTGAAAGTCATGTCTCACTCGTGTAAAATGGCAGATATCACTGACCGAGGAGTTTCCTGTAAGTATCTGAACGGATATATATTTTCTCATTTTATAGGACTAAGTGCAAGTAATACCTACTGGACTTACAAGTCATGTTGACTTAATGCCAAAGGTTTATAAAAATTTGAGACTCCAATCCTTAAAGTTAATTTCTTAGTAATGCTTGAAAGTGTGCATTGTTGTCGATTTTCTTTCCATTTATGGTTACAGATGTTGATTTAATGCTAACATATCTCGTAAATATTAGTTTGTTAAGACTGCATTTAACGAGCAATTTATGTTTGTGTTTGCTTCTAAAACTTATTAGTTATATTTCTGTACTTCAGTGGTGGAAGACCTCTTTAGGAGAAGACAACCATTGCCCTCCATGGATGCAGTATATTTTATCCAGCCATCAAAAGAGAAGTACTTTCATTTTTTTTTCATGTTTTTGGTCTTTTCATTGTTTTAGTGTCATTTCCTTAATTTTCTTTTGGGCCAATTTAAGCTTCAACTAAATCAAAAGTCTAAAATTCTTTTGTCACAATCTTTCTTTTGCAAAATTGCTAATTTTTAGCCTTGATCTATGGTTAATTGAAGTGAGTAAGAGGTGTAACAGTTTCATATTACAAGGTTATTTGTGAAATTCGGAAATGATTTAGTTTCTTTAGGTACGTGATGTATGTAACTTTGAAGCTGCAAACTAGGAATCTGTTGAATATATTTTTTGGAACTAAAGAGAGTTCCATGTGTTTGTCACATTTACCAAGATGATTTCTTTTCTTGTTTAGGGCAGTGTTAATGGAAAGCTTATGTCAATCTCAAATAAATAAATATGGTTTATGGCTTTAGGTATCATGTACATTGGAATAATATATAAAACCAACTGGTGTCATGTTGGTAGCTGCTTTACAAATGTCATTTATAATGGTGGAAAATATATTTTCGTCCCCCGTTCTATACATTTACAGTATTGTATTTTTTTTTTTTCCTGCAAATCTACTATTTTACTAGAACTCATTCTCCGCACCATCTTGCCTTGCAAGCTCTGTCGGATATTTTTTCCACTCCTTAGAAAACCTAGAACCATTTTAACCATATCTGTTGCTAGCATGCAGTGTGGTAATGTTCTTGTCCGACATGTCTGGAAGGGAGCCGTTGTACAAGAAGTAGGTGTAGAATTCTACTTGTCATAACCTAAATCTTATACAGCTCTCAACTCATTATTTTTCATTTTACAAAAGGCACTTCTTTTCTTTTTCTTTCCAGAGCATATGTGTTTTTCAGCACACCAATTCCAAAGGAGTTGGTCAATCATATCAAGAGTGATACAAGTGTGTTGCCCCGTATAGGAGCATTAAGAGAGGTTAAGATTTTTGTTATGCTTCCATATTGATACTTCATACACATTATAGTACAGTGGTTTTCTTCTGCTTTCCTTGTGGCAGGCTTCTATTTTTTTTTATCTCATTTTTTTGGCTTGCTAATATGCAGATGAATTTGGAGTATTTTCCTATAGACCGTCAGGTACCTATAACTGTTGTTATTTTGATTGTTGTGAATTCCATTAATCTTTACGGTCATCCATTATCTATTTACTTTTTGATCTTCAGGTGCTGCAAAATGCATTATTTTCAAATTTCTGATAAAATTATATTCACGAATTCATCTTACATGAGAGAGAGAGTTATAGCTTATCCTAAGCACTTTTTTCCCCTTGTTTTTTAACAATACTATTCTGGCTTCTGGCATCCCTTAAATGCAGGCTTTTATTACTGATCATGAAAGAGCACTGGAGGAACTCTTTGGTGATAATGTTCAGAATACTCGGCAATTTGATACTTGCTTAAACACAATGGCAAAACGAATTGCTACTGTTTTTGCTTCAATGAAGGTATGAACGCTGTAGTTTTGCAATTTAATGGATGCTGTAGTTATCAAGAATCCACACTTTAACAAAGTTACACTGTATTTCCAATTTGTTCTAAAATAGGAAGAATTATTTTTCTAGTTGGTTTTGCTTGAGAAACTCGGTTCAATCAGCATGTCGCTATTTACCAATTTCACCGTTGTAATGTAGCTTAGGGTTAAAGTCTATTGTTAAACAAGTAATTGGACTGGAATGAAACTTGGATTAGCACTGAATACTGGCAGCTCTGATTTTGATTACTGTTCTGCAAATTCAAGAAAAGAAACGCTAACCTGAATTTTATTTTACCAGAATAATAGCTTCTTAACATTTTGATACAGTAAAAGCATATGCTATTTAAAAGAGAACCCTGAAATTAGGTTGGACTCACAAGTTTACATGTTTGCCAATCTGCTTGGACTGGAAATAAATTATACCAACAGCATAAAATATTATAGCGATAAAGCAATAAATATTAGTTTCCCTTGTGGCAGCTTCCACTTGATGTTGAACATTTGGGATACATCATATCATTTTTTTACAAGTGGAAATAGTAAATTCCTTGGATTTAGATCAATATTCTCTCTTGGTTTCAGGAGTTTCCAATGGTGCGATACCGTGCTCCTAAGGCTTCTGATGCATCTACTACTACATTTCGTGATTTAATACCTTCAAAGCTTGCTACTGCTGTTTGGAACTGTATTGAGAAATATAAATCTATTCCCAACTTTCCACAGACAGAAACATGTGAACTCCTCATTTTAGATAGATCTGTTGACCAGGTTACCATTATTTTCACTTATCATGTAACTGTACTTTTTATAATCCAGCAATTGTGCTATCTCAGTGTGATGATTTAAATGTTTAGATTGCCCCTGTCATACACGAATGGACTTATGATGCCATGTGCCACGACCTACTGGATATGGATGGAAATAAATATGTGCTTGAGGTACAATAATTTGTTTGTTTGTTTCCTTAAGGAATTCATCTTCCTTTTATTTTCTCCTTCCTTTTCCCATATCGTATGGAAGAATGACCTATATCATTTACTAGGTTCCTAGCAAAACAGGTGGTCAGCCTGAGAAAAAGGAGGTCCTTCTAGAAGATCATGATCCAGTCTGGCTTGAGCTTCGCCATGCACATATAGCTGATGTATGTCTCATGCATTACAAGTCTTTTTTCCTTTAAGTGTGAATGTAGCACTAACTGGCATATCAGGCTAGTGAACGATTGCATGACAAGATGACGAACTTCGTATCAAAGAACAAAGCTGCGCAAATTCAACAAAGCTCAAGGTTGGAGCTGATTTCCATTTTCAGTTCTGTAAAAATGCATGTTCTCCAGATGCTGAACTTTGCTGTTAAACTGTGAAAAATAGTATGTTTCCAGATCACACAATCACTGTTGTTTTACATAAACTTTCACATGCTTAAGTTTGAATTTGTGTAGAGATGGTGGCGAATTATCTACACGCGACTTGCAGAAAATTGTTCAAGCTTTGCCACAGTACAGTGAACAAGTTGACAAGCTTTCTCTTCATGTGGAGGTTTGGTCTTCTTCTATAAGTGCCATTTTCTTGTTCAACGGTATAGGTTTGTGTCTAATTCTACTGAAATGAGATGCAGTTAGCAATCTACAATGAAAACTGATAAGGGAATGTACTTTTCCTGTTGTTTGCGTAGATATGATTATTAGTGGCAACAGAATCAGGAAGTAGAGGAAAAATAAATGTACAAGTATTCTAAACTATTCAGACATATACTTTATCTCAAGGAAACAGAAAACAGTTCAGAAATTATTTTATACATTTTATAGAAGCAAGAACAGAAATACAGTGAAGTTTCTTGCCATCTTGAAACTCACACTACTCGGATAAGGGATTTTTTTATTGTTTAGCCTAATGGCAAAATCAATCCCCTCCTGACCAACGTGAGTGGGTTCAAACCCCAGACCTCTTGTTTTCAATACCGGATATTTTACTATCTCAACTAGACGGCGCCCAAAATTGGGATATGGGATTTGAAATATGCACAATGTTAATTAAATGATTGTTTGAGAGCATTAGAAACATTGTGCAGAATGGTTGAAATTAGTACAGTTATGCATTTATTAAGATGATTTTTCAATGATTATTACACCACAGATAGCTGGAAAAATTAACCACATAATTAGAGACATTGGGCTCCGAGATCTTGGGCAACTGGAGCAGGATCTTGTATTTGGAGATGCAGGGGCAAAGGATGTTATCAATTTTCTAAGGATGAAGCAGGTGATCTAGCACAAAGTTGTGGTTAGACATTATTTTCTTTCTCTACTGCTGGGTAATGTATTGGATTTTCATTTCTTTCTCCCTACAGGATGTAACCCCAGAAAATAAGTTGCGTTTGTTGATGATTTATGCATCTGTCTATCCTGAGAAGTTTGAGGGAGACAAAGCGTCAAAGCTTATGCAGGTAGCTATGGAATTCCTTTCATTTTTGTTTATCTACTATTATTGTCATTATTTTATTGTTGCTTTTAAAGTGCTACTAATATATCAATGCACTTAATTCTAAGTAGACACACTCATATCTAGTATACACTGACAAAATGAGGAATGAACAAGAAACTCAAGTAGGAATATTTTGCTTAAGAACGGAGAGTAGAATAGAAGGTTCAATATTACAACAGATAATAAAAAGAATTATGTTGAAATTTGTAACAAGTATTTTTTTTTCCTCAGCTGGCTAGATTATCATCTGAGGATATGAAGATTGTGAATAATATGCGGTTGCTTGCGGGGTCATTAAATTCCAAAAAGTCATCTACTGATTTCTCTCTTAAGTTTGATGGCCAGAAGGTAAAGAAGTTAAAACTTTTCAAATGGATGCTAAAGACTAGACTGAGATCCTCCCTTCACAAAGCACTTTATCAAAGTATGGTGATAGTTGATATTTTTTGGGTTATGATTACCAGACAAAGCAAGCTGCAAGAAAAGAGCGGCCTGGTGAGGAAGAAACATGGGCACTGTTTAAATTTTATCCCATCATAGAGGTATTAGCTCTCTCACCTTTGCCTTAACTTTGCCTTCCTGTCCTGAACCCTCTCTGTGATTGATTTTGGCAAATGAATGTATTCATATCCTTCTGAAGTATCTGGAACCAGCTGATGGGTTACTTATATTTAAGTTACACACCATTTGTTATTATTAAATTCTTTGGGTGTAGATTCTGATACATTATTAAGTTATCACTGATTTTGTATGGTGACATCCAAAATACTGGAGGAAGAAATATTGTTTAATTACTTTGAATGTTACATGAACATGACAAGAAGAAACTAAATTGGTTTTGTTGTTTGTTTTGAGCAACAAAAAATACAGAATCAAATGCTTGGCCTGTGCATGCCATTATTCTCTTTTTATTCCAGTTTCGGAGTTGAGTATAACTCAAAAGAAATTTGATTGTTCTGTGTTGTATCTTTGATTGATGGCATCAGATGATATGATTTATGTGTCAGGAGCTCATTGAAAATCTTTGCAAAGGTGAACTACCTAAGAGTGAGTACCTGTGTATGAATCATCCAAGTTCAGCCGAACAAGAATCTACCTCAAGATTCTCCGTTCGGAAAAAGGCAGCTCCTGCCACTACCGCTCCTTCCGAAAAGAAAACTGGTCATTCGGTGAGATCAAGACGAACACCATCCTGGGCAAAACCTCAAAATTCCGATGATGGATATTCAAGGTATTCTTACAGGTTTCGAGTTGAAGGCTAACTGCATTTGAATGAACGTCAATGATATCTTTTGATCTTTCTTCATGGACTATTTTGGAACTTTTACATTAGATTTTTACATGTTCAACCCTTTTTGTGTTGGAATCTCAATTTCTTTTCTTTTTTTCTTTTTTTTCCTCCATCTTGTGCTGCCTCTTGCAGTGATTCAATTTTGAATCATGCAGTTGCTGACCTCAGGAAAATGGGACAGCGTATATTTGTATTTATGATTGGTGGAGCAACTCGTTCTGAGGTAAAATATCTAGTGTAATTTTTTCTTAAACACTTCAACATCAGGATGTAGGTCTCACCTAATGGTTTAATGATGACACCCTGTTGCATTTCAAATTTACTTAAAGACTAGCATTTTGCTGATGCTTCTGTTTTCAGCTGCGAGCTTGTTACAAACTTACGACAAAACTGAGGAGGGAAGTTGTCCTAGGTTCAACTAGTTTCAATGATCCCCCTGAATACATTTCGGTAATAAATGCTAATTTATCAACTTTTTCTTTTTTTTTCCACATAAGTTCAGTAGCATTTGAAGGCTAGACTAATTAAACTTTGGCAAATAATATACTTATTATATTTTATCAATCCTATTTTCCTGATATTGCAGAAGATGAAGGTGATCTCAGATGGAAAAATCTAAATGGGTAGCCTCAAATTCATCGGCATTTAAGTTTCTGCTCAATGCCAGGAGGTTGGCTATCTCATTTAGAGTTTTTTTTTTTTTTTCGTGTACATCTTGAAAGTGAACTAGGCTTCTCTTGTTTTGAAAAAACCATGGCCTGGCTGTTTAACGTAATTAAAGACCCAAGCAGAGTCAACTCACTATGTGGTTTATTCTGTAAGAAACAAGAAAAATACTCTAATTTGCTCCCAAATTTTGTTAGTGGGGCAATAGGATGTCCAACGGAGTAAATTAGCTTATTGTGTACAAAACTATATTATGTGAAAATTGAAACGAATCGATTGTTTCTCTGTAACAGTTTTTATACATCAGTTTCAGTTTGTTTTTGTTTCCCAGTTTCATGCTTTCCCAGATGTAATGTTCGAATATTATTTTCACAGAAGGGAGACGATTTGCAACATTATTGCAAAGAGGTCTGCAAATTAACATAACAAGTACAAGACGCTTTTTAATCTCAATTCACATGGTTTATACAAACAAGGCGTTAATATTATTATGTACCGATACTTTTTTAATTCAAGACTAAAATCTAAAATGCGTTTACATCGTTGGAAACGAACATTTTCGACATTGTAAACACGTCAGGCATTTTAATCCCACATTTCATGGGATGAGCTATTGTTGTTGATAGAAAGCTTCCTTATGGGCTTTGACCCAACAGTCAGCCCATAGGCCTTGAGAACCCATAACATTATACGTCTACTGTCTCCCAGTAGTCATGTGGTACTAAGTGAGCTCCTCCAAAATCATTTTAAAGCCCCTTTCCTAACGATGGGAAGTAGTGCTCCGATCGTCGTCCAGGATCCGAGTGCAGAACGGAAAGACAGGACTAACCCGCGCCATTAACACCCTCTCGTAGTCATTCTTCTTCGTGAGTCTTATTTCTTAAGAAAGCAAATTGTGTCAGTGTCACCATCCATCATCATAAGCTTCAATTCTCTACAGTTACGTACAAAATGGATCCGGTTCTTTCAATTACGGTGGTCTCGGTGGTTCTTGGAGCTCTGATCGCTATTATCTTCTTCAAAAGCTACTTCAATAAGAGAAGATCGGAAATCAAATCCATCGCCAAAACGGAGCTCCAACCCGATCACCAAAAAAAACCTACTAAGCCTTCTCAACCCATCTCCAAAAAATCTCACTCCAAACCTCACTCACACTCTCACGGCGATAAGGTATTGTATTGTATTCTCTTCTCTGCTTGTAACATTCTTTCATTCTAATTATTATTTTTTATTTATTTAAAAAAAATCATTGGCCAATAATTTTGACTGTCAATTGTAACCGTAGGATCAAAACAAGCGACATCATCCGTTGGATGTTAATACTCTCAAAGGTCATGGTGATTCCGTCACCGGCCTTTGTTTCTCCTCTGATGGAAAGTGTTTGGCGACAGGTAAAGTACTAACAAACCAATTAAGTTTTTAAAACTAAGAACATGTGAATTATGAACAGCCATATTAGAATGAATGAATGGGATAGAATCTTTTAAATTTAGATTTTTTCCCGTAATCCTTTTTGGTCTATTAAACTAGATAGTCATAATTATCAATTTGTTTGATCTGCCACTAGATCAAAAGTAAACTTGCCTACAGTCTGCTGTAGATTAAATAGTTCTTTGAAGTTGGCGTAGTAAGTTTTTAACTAATTTGATACATTATGTATGCGCGATTGCGGTTGTACTGATCCACAAATTCTTGTTTTCACAAACAGCTTGTGCTGATGGAGTGATCAGGGTACATAAGTTGGATGATGCTTCAAGCAAAAGTTTCAAGTATGAATCTGACATCTTTGTAATGTTTTCAAAAATAATGCATGCAGTTTTTCTGTCCTCAAGTTTTTTTTTTTTTCCTCTCTCTCTCTCTCTCCCTCTTTTAGGTTTTTGAGAATCAATTTGCCACCCGGAGGTCCTCCGACGGCTGTCGCATTTGCTGACAACGCAACTTCCATAGTTGTTGCAACTCATAATCTGTCTGGCTGTTCATTGTACATGTATGGAGAAGAGAAAGCCATATCTACTAATGAAGGTAAACAGCAATCCAAGCTTCCTGGTCCAGAAATCAAATGGGAACATCACAAAGTCCATGACAAAAGGGCTATCTTGACACTTTTTGGAGCTGCTGCTACTTATGGTACTGCTGATGGAAGCACAATCATCGCTTCTTGCTCAGAAGGTATAATTCCAATTTTTTTTTGTCTAATCCTAATAGCCTGCCTAATCCACCTCAATCCAGGACTATACAAATGCCAGTCTGTGTATTTGCATTTTCCTCCCTTAACAATTTCTCTCTGTTCAGCGTTCTTAGGAGCGATTATGTATTGGTCCTGGCCTTTACAGTGTCTCTCCTATACAAAAAGTTGTCATTATTACTTTTTCAAAGATACACCCACCTGTGTTGGATTTGTTTAGTCCTATTGGAGTAATGGCGCCTTAATTCTGCTCATTTGTTGCTTTCTAGGGACTGATATCAGTATTTGGCATGCAAAAACTGGAAAACTTTTGGGTAATGTTGACACAAATCAGTTAAAAAACAACATGGCTGCTATATCTCCAAATGGGCGTTTTCTTGCTGCTGCTGCTTTCACGGCAGATGTGAAGGTGAATATTGCTGATATATTGTCGTGTGGCTTTGACAATATATAACTTGCAGAATGTTTTGAACTGGAACTCATAGTATTTAACTTAACTGTAATTAATGAATCTGCTAGTTACATTTGTGTGTTTTTATCTATAGGTGTGGGAGATTGTATACTCAAAGGATGGTTTAGTCAAAGCGGTTACAAGCGTTATGCAGCTTAAAGGGCATAAGGTTAAGTGATTTGATCAAATTTTATATTCTTGAGGTCAGCCATGTCTTGCAGTGTTGTTTATTTATGCCTTTTCTTTCTATCTTTCTTTCTTCTCTTTTATTCCTGTTTCATGCTTCCAAGATTTTCTCTTGTGAAATACGCTTCTTTGAGAGGTATAAGAAAACAACTACGAAGCAAACTATGTTTGAAGCGTGTTTGAGGCACTTCTTGATATTGATGCAAGAATTTACTTTAGTGAAATTTACTTTAATGAAAATGCTGTTCTAACTGCTAAGTTGATAAAATTTCTTCCATCTTTATTGCCATCTCAAGTTCTTGATACAGTTTTGTAATTTAATATGTTGCTGGAAGGCCTAATTTTGTTATTCACTTTGGACCATGCAGAGTGCAGTTACTTGGTTGTGCTTTGCACCAAACTCAGAGCAGATTATTACAGCCTCAAAGGATGGTACACTGCGAGTTTGGAACATCAATGGTTTGTAATTCTGTGCAGTTTTTGTCTTTTAGTTATGCTAAAATTCACATATTTCACTCATAGCCTCAGCCACCACCGTATCCATGCACCTACTCATCTTCACAAATGGTCATCCACTAAGATATCTGCAATCAATTCACATTCAATTCACTTTGTGTATATCAGTTGAATGATGGTGCCAACAGAGTGGGTGATGGTATTCACAGAGTAGTGCATCTTGAATTGAGTTCCCTAAACACTTGAACAGCTAGTGGATTCCTAAGTGGTATTAATATCTGAACAACATTAAATTTTTTTATGAGCACAAGATGCGGCACGTTTCACCTTTCATGATGTAGTTCTTGATTATTACTCCATGTCTCTAGTTGCCTCTGAAAAGGAAGAATTTCTATAAATACTTGGAAAAATTTGTGATGTTGAGATTGAATTTTCTTGCTTGAATACAAATGGTATCTGCATATTCCTAAGATGATCTGTGTGTGCTTGCGTTGTTTAATGCTGTTTGTGCTGACTTTCTATATCCATTTTCTGTAGTTCGATATCATCTTGATGAGGATCCAAAGACTTTGAAGGTGTTTCCAATTCCACTTCTGGATTCTAATGGTGCTACATTGCAATATGATCGGCTTGGTTTATCCTCTGATGGAAAGATATTGGCTGCAACACATGGTTCAACGTTGCAGTGGCTAAGTGTTGAAACTGGAAAGGTTTTAGACACAGCTGAGAAAGCCCATGAGGGTATGTCCAGGCATCAAGATTTCACGCATTATTTAAAAATTTTACTTACACTTTGTTCTCTATTGCAAGCCTAATTATTAGTTTTTAATTATCATCGGTTGCTTTGTCTTAATACAAGTCTACCTTGCAGGTGAGATCACATGCATGGCTTGGGCACCAAAGACAATTCCAATGGGTACATTGCCTTCTTTGCTTAATACCTCTCATATTTTCTTATGTTACCTAGTATATTGGAATATTCTCTTCCCTTGTGCGGATCTGTATGTATTCAGAGGTTTGGGACTATGAGTTATTCTGATCAATCTGGCAGGAAGCTGCGGCTTTACTGGGCAATCATGGCCCACAAAAAGCACCACATAATGCCTTTTTGAGATAACCCTTGACAATTATTCTCTTTTGATTTTTATAGATATATGCAATTCCTGTAGCCTTGAGATATCAAGTACTTAATTGATTTATAATATTGTGAAGTGTAAGTATCTTGGCCTGGACAAAAGATAGTCATTCTTGACATGTGATTTACAATGCATGCTCTTGCAGCTCTTTGATGATAGGATTTCTTGGCTTTCCTTGAATTCTCTGCTCATTTTTCCTCAAGTTTTATTCATATTATTTTGGATTTAGATGTCTATTTGAAGTTAACTCACATAACCTTATTATCCTATCAGGAAATCAACAAGTCTCGGTTTTAGCAACATCCAGTGTTGACAAGAAAGTGAAGTTGTGGTTGGCGCCATCACTTGAGTCAGCATGAAAGAATCTTTCAGTTTGCTGATAGCAGGCAATGGCAATGAAGGAAGTTTCTTATCTGACAAGTGGCTGCTATGCCTTTATTGACCCTAAAAGTTTTGAGCACTAAATCCTTCAAGGTTCAACAGTTAAGTTTGGTTATTTCTTAGAAATTACATGGTAGAGACCTTCCGCCTCGGAGGTAGAACAGGAATGCTTTGTGAGGACAAATTGCGAGAACAAGATAGTGGTTATATGACTGGCAGAGATAGATTATACACAAGCAGGAAATCTTATATTTCAGATAGTAATTACCTGTTTCTCTCATTTTGCTTTTATTTGCCATCTACAGTTTTATGCTATTGCCAATTACTTTGGATGTGATTTCAACCCTTTTGGTGATGAAGCAACCCCTTCTAAAAGGAAGAAGTGATCCATCATTTCTTATCTAGGGGTCCATCTCTATCATTGTGAGCAAAGTTTGGGTTGGATAGAGATCATACGCTCCCCGGCAATTTTAATAATGTTTAGGACAGGCCCAACATATATTTTTTATTTTCTAAAGCTGATGAATAAATTTTGGGAAATTACAAGTGTACATTAAGGTATGAGTTCAAGCAATATCACAAGAGCTTTTAGGGCTTTAGCAATAAAACAAAATTTGAAGCTTCATGGGGTGAAATGATTAAAAATCTCAAGACGGCTCGAGAGAGAATAATGGAGGAGTTTGCGGGGAAGAGAAGTAGCCTTTCAAAAAATCTCTCTTTACTCGATTAACTATTTTTACTACTTCTAATAAATAAATGTTTATGGGTTTTGATTTTTGAATTTGGAAAAGAGAGATTAAATTTTCCAAACTAGAGGAAACAGAGAAAGGAAGAAAAAAGAAATTGTTTAAATTTAATTAAATAATTCTCAAGTTTAAAAATTATTGATATATATCAAAATATTATTAGTGGGTAATTTCATATAAGCTCAGATGTGGAACATTAGATGTACTCTAGAATTTTTTGTCAAGACAGTTATTGGTAAAATGTGGGCTTAGGTTGGGTTTTTTTCAAACTTAGGTCCAATTTTAGAGAAAATATAATGGTTGGACTTGGACCGGACCTAAGTTGAGCCTAGACTTTTAGTTATTTTTTTATTTTTAAAAATTTGAAATAAATTAATGATCAATAAATTATTATAATTAATAATAAATTAAAAAAATAAATATTTTAAAATAAATAATAAAGAAGGAAAATGAAGTAGATAAAATTTTTAAAATTTAATTTTTAAATATTGGGTTCTCTAATTCAAGAACCCAATTAATTAATTAACGCTTAAGAAAGAATTAGTATAATAAGTTTAGCTTTTGTGAATCATCATTAATTTATGAATTAGGGATTCAAGTTTTCTTTTTTTTAGATTTTAATTATTATTATAATTTATAAATTTATTTAAAAAAAAAAAGAAGAAAGAAAGACGAGCTTGTCCAAGTCGTTTTCAAAGTATCTTTCTAAACCCTCACGTCGAGCTGGGCAAAAACCTGTGGGCTTGGACTGAGTCGGTCCAGATTTTGTTGTCCTCCCTAGTTATTAGTAATGAATTGGGATGCCAATTTTAGTTGGCCACGTTGTAGCATATCCATTTTCCCTTGCCATTGCCATTGCCAAAATAAAGCTCTAATTAGTCATAAAACTCTATTGGTACCGTTGGATTTGAATCCATTGGATTACTGTTTTTATTTTTTAAAATATGCATAAATAATCCAATTGCTATAACATTTAATTACAGTAAGAGATCTTTTATTATAAATGGACTAATACATATAGAGAAATTTTATAACAAAAGTTTTATTACTTTAATAAAATAAGGACTAAATTAAAGGATAAGAAAAATATACTCTAATATATTATCAAATAATTTATTGAAATTTATATTTTTCTATTTTTTGAATTAATTTTTGTTGTATTAAAGTAAAGAATTCCATCTTTATAACATTGGATCTTTGTCAATTTATTAGCCTTTTTTTTTTAATTTGAATTTGACATTCGAGTAAGTGGTTGATAGGACGGGGCTATTTTAACAAAATTAATATTAGCAGTTATTAATTTCAACTCAATACATTGAAGTGGATCGTCAATATAACTTTCGAATTCAGTCATAAGTAAATAAACAATTTTTTTTCTTGAAAAAAAAAGGTTGTTTTTATAGCATAGGATTTTCCAACCTTAGCATCAAATATTCAGAAAAAAATATGTTAAAATTTAGAAGGTTCACACATCAGAATATGTAAACTTTAATCATATCGCATTTGCGTGGAAATAATAATAAATACTTAGGAATCTCACTTTTATCACTGATATTCTATCTACACCCTTATTACTACTACGAAGTATACGTAACTTAATTAAGAAACCAGAAGTGACATATGATAACGATGTGGAGACTAATCAGGCTAGGATAAGCTGGTTCCATGAATGTACGTAATCACAGTGCACGGTGGAAGTGGATAACAAAGCATTGTCCATTGTCCTGCAATGATGGGCCGAGAAAGGATGGAATGCTGAGGACCAAAAACTCAGCCCAATGAGTGTATGGCGCTGCAAAACAAGTTGGAGCTACGTACTTTTTAGTGGTAGCCCCATTCTGTCGTAGTATCGAGAGCCATCTATGGATCCAATTGTAGAATTGAAATCATCCTCTACAGACTCCAGCTCAATATTTCAAAGAACGTTCTCTCCAACTTTGGTTTGAATCTTGAATTTGTTTATTTTCTGAGACCAGCTAAGCTAAATCAACGCGTATGGCAAAGGAACTACAATACCATAACAAGAAGATGAAGAAGTGTGGGTGAAGAATGAAGTCGTGTTACTTTCTTTAATTAAGGTAGGGCAACACTGTTGTACAAAAACCTGAGTAAGGAGCGAGATGAGACTTATAATGGGAGTGTAAAGTAATTGAGTAATCGAAAGTTGAGAGATATAGAGACTGCCTTTACTTAGTAGAAGCTAAGCGAACAGAAGGACAAAGCTTAGATCTCAGGGCACACAAGATTTATTCTTCAACTTGAGTTAATACAAAGTTACTCGAGCTGTACCTCTCCTCTACTTGTCTATCATTAAAAATTCAAAAACTTCCTTGGTCGAGAGAATTCATCTCTTTTCTTGTCCGACAATCTGTACAAATTAGAAA
Organism: Citrus trifoliata; assembly: GCA_018350135.1. Classification (NCBI taxonomy): domain Eukaryota; kingdom Viridiplantae; phylum Streptophyta; class Magnoliopsida; order Sapindales; family Rutaceae; genus Citrus; species Citrus trifoliata. The sequence continues at coordinate 42,482,818 of CM031386.1, read as the reverse complement.
ATGACTGCTTGAGAGTAACTTTTGAGTAATAACAATATACGCATGCTTCCAGCCAGAAGATAGTGTGGTAATGACAATAATAAGCTGAAAACAACATACCAAAGAGATATTGGTACTGAAATTGTGTTATTAACAAGATAAGCCAGTACTGAACTAAAGTAAAAATACGGACAAAGAAAACCAAACTTAACGCGCTGCATCTGGCTGTCTCTCTGGTGATGAGGCTAGGAATTCTGGTAAGCCTTTATATGACTCATATATCCTGAGTAAAGTTGGAAACTTGGACTGCATAAACAAAACAAGTAAACAGAGCATATCATTATGTGGACTGGCATGGCAAAACAAAGAGATCACATAAAACGACTGCACTTTACAAAGGCCTGCACAAATGGAACAGTGAGATATACCACTGAAAGTTATGATACTTGAACAATTTGTTTGTTTCAAAATATTAAATTCCCCAGCATCAATGTCCTCAAACATACTAACATATAATAACCAAATATGGTAAAGTTAAATTCAAAAAAATACAATACATTACTATCTTCGTATCTCAAAATTCTTCAATGCAGCATTCAAGCTCAGAAGCATTAACATTGAGAACTATAGAATAAAACTTGTACCTGAAATGAATAAAAAGGCGTTACAAAATAAGGAGCATTACCATGTCAATGTTAAACCTCATAGTAACAACAGCAATTTGTGGGGCCAAAAACACATCAGCCTGCAAATGACAACCTATATTAATTTTCGGTTTTAGGTGTTTGGCAGTTAAACAAATTACAATTGAGGTATTATCACCATTGAAAATCATACTTCATAGTTAAGTATACAATTATCATGATGTACAAAATTATTGGTCGATTCAACAAAACTCATCAGATTAAACTCCTGCTTAAACATTCAATCATCCTCGAATATGAGCTACAGATTTGTTAATGGTCTGCCACAGAATAAGATCTTAACCTAAGTTAGAAAGTCAAATCTGCAGATGCAACAGAGTACAATTTCTTTCTTTCATCCCTTTTAAGAAAATGAAGAAATAATAAAGAAATGAAGGGACTTCCTGCATAGAAAAAAAATCAACCAACATAACGATTGTCTTGATGGCAAACTTTTCATTTCACAAATGTTTCGGACATTATCATCAGATGAAACTTTCAGGTATTAATGTAGGTTGTATAAATATTTCATCAGCAGGCATGTGCATATCAAACACAAAGAAAAGGGTTACAGCACTAAAGTTAGTTTTAATGATCAAAAGATAATTCTAAAATTATCAGTTATCCACCTTAAGTTTATAAAGTTATAAAAAATACTACAAAAGTTTGAATTTGTTAAATTTTCCACCCGAAGTTTGCAATTTGTATCAACCATCTGCCAAAAAGACATAATTACCCCTAAAGAATTACAAAACAAAAGTAAACACAAATTAAAGCAATAGTTATTTTGTAACCATAATTTTGTTTTTTGGTGGATGGTTGATACAAATTACAAATTTAGGATAGAAAATTGAACAAATTCAAACTTTTGTAGTATATTTGATAATAAGGTAAATTTAAGGTGGGTGACTATTAATTTCCCCCGATAAAATCAGAAGTTTTCTAGATGACCATGTGCACATCTTCTCCTGTGGCATACTTGGCAGCAAAATCTTTCAGCAACTTCTCAAGAGCTGTACACAAGGATAAAAGAACTGATATTAGTACCGCAAAATGTGCTCCTTCGATAGTTCGACATAAAGGCAATATGACCTCTTTCGAAGAGACGTGGGAGGGTGAGCAAAAGAAACTTACCTAGGAAACCTTTTTCTATGTGAGTCTGAACCCACAAAAGTCGCTCATCGGGACCAAACTTATCCTCAATATATTTCTGTTAAAAGAAAGCAGAAGAGAGAGAAAACTGAGTTACTTGATGAAATCTACAAATACATAATCAAATTTAATCATACAAAAACAGTATGTACCAGCAATGATAGCATATGAAGAGGCTGCATGCTAGAGCTTATTATACTGGCAGCCTGTGCAGTTTGGCATAGAAACAACATATCAAAACTGAATCAGCATAAATCTTTCACTCTCACATTCTCAGCAACAAAGGCAAGTACCAGAAAGAGATTTCACAACAGTTCTTCTTACCTGGAGATTCAAAGCTCTTTGCTGTGGATCAGCAGCAGGTAAGAGAGCTCTTTGAGGATACTTTTCCTCCAAATACTAACAACAGATACCCCGATGCTTAAAAAAATTAAACCTCAAGATCATTTGATGGTTGCTAATCATATATAGCAATTAACGAGAGCTCAATTCATCCTATCAATTTAAAGACAGAGAACACGAACCAACAAGATTGCATAGGAATCTGAGACCACGACATCACCATCAACTAACACCGGAACGAAATGCAGAGGATTTAATTCCTCAAACTCTGGAAACCAATAAATCAGAAATAACATAACATACATTTTTTTTTTTTTTTTGGGGGATAGGAATATAACATACATACATTATAGTATTGGAAATTTTCATAGCATGGCACAATACCTGTGATATAAATATAAATAAAATAGAAAAAACTTATTATTATCATCGAAATGTTTACCGGGACTAAATTGTTCCCCTTTTGAAAGGTCCACGGCTTTGTATTCATAGATAAGACCTTTAAGTTTCAAAGCGAAGCGGACCCGCCAAGAGCAAGAGCTCTGCCAGTACGAGTATAATACAAGCTTTGAAGACGACGACGAATTAATACCAATATCTATCTGCAACAAATTAAAAGCAACCAAATAAAAAAAAGGCTCGTCGTTATTGCAGGAAAATCAAAACACAGAATTTGGCTTTAATTTACCCATCGGCATTCGTGCAGTAGAAAGAGTAAAGGAGCGTTCGTTCTAGGTTGAAAAAGCGAAGCCCTAACTTGACATTTGAATGATAGAGTGAAGCGGAAAAAGGGAGATACCTGATCATCGTTGTTGGTGTCTGCGTCCATTATATTGATGATTAACCGAACAGATCCTCTTTAGTCAACTCGTTCGGTCTCTGACCACTTACCAGCACCCTTTATTTATTTATTTATTTATTTATTTATATTCCATATTTACTTTTCTTGTTTTCTAATCACTTTGCAACACCTTTCGGTTTTGGGTGGACATTGCAAATACTGTATATACTTTTCAGACAAAGTCGAATTTCATTCAATTCAAGAAAATTCTCTGAACAAACAGATGTTGTTCGTTTTTCATTGAGATTTGAGAATGGTATTCATTTATCCGCTCGAATTTGATAGTGTAAGTGCGGCTGCTCTTATTTATAATTCTTCCATTTACTAATAATTTCGTTTAATTAAAATAATCGTCAAATTATGACTTATTATTTTAATTTATTAATTCTCAAAAATCACAAAATTATCCATAGGTTAACTGCTTTCTCTCTCAAGTGTAATCATGGTGAAAAACTAAACTAGTTTCTCTTTCTTTCAATTTTTCTTTTTTTATTCTTTTTTAACTAAATAAACCTATCTTTCTCTTACTTTTCACTACAAATTTATCAGATTATCTGTTATTATCATTTAGAGTTTATACTTTTGAGATTTGATCAAATTTTTTTTAATAGATTCAAAGTGGTGTATAGAAACAAAATTGATCCTTCCAACTTTGTTGAGATTACAAAATGATAAATTTGTTAATTTTTAAACAATTTCATTTGTCATACAAAATATTTACTTTATGTATTATGATAATTTTTTATAAGAAAAGGAAATAGAGGAATGAGTGAGATCAAATAAGTAATTGATCAAATTATATTTTCATAATAAAATTTTTAATTTAAAAAAATAGTAAATTCTATTAACCCCACTCGTATAAGAAAAATACACACCTTAATGTAGTATAATAAAATACATGTTTTTCTTATTTCTTAGATTTTTTTTTAATCTTTTAATTGAACTTAAAGTTATTAAAATAAGAACTAAATTAAAAAATAAGCAAAACACACACTCCAATACAACTTATGCTTACTTTAATAACTTAAAAAAAATTTCATTGAAATTTCATTTTATTGAAGCATAAAATTCCTCAATAGAAAATTACCATATTGTTGTCACACTTTCATATATTAAAATGCAGAAATACCGTAACATCAAATGATTTATGACAAATGCTAAGTTATAATAATTAATGATACACTAACACTTTTCATTTGAACAACAAATTGCGGGTGATTATTCTTCCAATTTTGTTGTGGTTTCCATAAAGATATGTATGTTCAATATTGTACTTAGATGGCTCTCATTGTTTATTAGTGCAAACGGAAGAAATATATGAATAATGATAAGGTGTTCATCGTTTGTCTTTGATTGCACGATGCGAGGGAAAATTGGGAATAGCAAAAAAATAAGAGTTCCCAAAACCTGAAGTCGTTTTTTCGTACAAGGCCTCGATCGTCCAAAGAATTTTTTTTTTTTTTGGGGAATTTTCACATCGTCCAAAGTTTAAAAAGTTCCATACATACATACAAGATGCCATAGTAACAGCTAATTTCACGAGGATCTTCCCAAAAGCCGCCTTCAAGCTGAAGCAGATTCTACATAGTAGAAACAGCAATGACATAAATCCCCAAATTTAAAAATGCTGAAACGTTTTTTACATCCATGAGGTTGACAAGAATTCACATTTACCACACATATAAACAAAATGAACGCAGCAAAAAGGACGACATAACTTCAGTCCTCATGTTTTGGGTGGCTTTTCACAATAAAGCTTCGGGCTTCATCATCTGTAATGTCACTGCTCAGGAGAATAAGAGAAAAACATGGAATTAAATGGCTGCTAACAGGAATGAAAACTTACTGGATGAAACTAAGCAATAGAAGAAACATAGGAATATGAAACCTGTCCACGGCTTCTGACTTAGAGATCAATGAGAGCTTTTTGGACATAAGAAAATCAAAGAAAGTGCTGAAATTTCTTTTGCGGCAGATTTTGCAAACTTTTTCCAGGACATCATTAAACTGCTTTGGTTCCTGCACAATTAAGAACCTTCTGAAGTTAACCAACGACCGCTGAAAGCTATAAACAGAAGTTAAAACTGCTTCCTTTAACACGTGGGATGACATACAATATCATTGCCTCTAGTTTCTACCATGCTAACCTATGTTAAGTTCACATAGGCTATGGATGGAACTTTGTTCACCACCAAAACAGTAGTAGGCATAACATGGAAAATTCATTTAGAAGTTGAAAAAGAGAGATGGAGAGAGAGAGAGAGAGAGAAGTGCACGTGCGTGCGCGCGCACGTGTGTGTTCGAATGACACACTACTGAAATTAGTTTCAGCTTTCTGCTAGCTTCCAATAGATTAGAATGAAAACAGAAAAGCAGATCTGCTTCATAATAAAGTTAACTATAATTAGCAAGAAATGAAAAGAAGGTTAACATAAATACAGCAATACACACAACAAACATGGCCAAGAAAAGAAAGGATGTCAATAATTTCAAGAAGCATAACTAAAAGTGACTAGACGATATATCATTAAGGCAAGAATTATCCCAAAAGGCAAAAGGAAACCACAGGAGAAAGAAAGAGACAGAGAGGTATACTTGCTCAAGGATGCATCCCTTACGTAAAGCGACTAAAAGTTCCACTGCTTTAGGATAATTAATCCCTTCATCGGAGTTTTCCAGTAGGCCAAATATTTTATTTTTCATATCCTCAATTGCTTTATCAACCCAATCGGGGCTATCTCTTCTAGACATCATTGCTTCAAAATCTTGGATAGGGGTCAAATCGCCAATTTTGTCAACTGTAACTACAGGTTTGCTTTCCATGGAATTGACAGCTTGAGCATCAGATACACTGCCATCACCATTTGGCTCATCTGAGCCAGATGGTTTCTCTCGTAGGAATCGCCTAGTTGATTTCTTCAGCTGCAAGCAACATTTTATTGATACTTCAGCGCCTATGATAAGACTGGAATAATAAGGCAATTTTTAGTTTAAAAATGACCTTAGGATTCTCCTTGATTACAAATTGCCCACAAAATGCATCAATAGCAGACTGGCTTTCAGCAAGAAGTGTGGGATCAGGCTCAGTAATCTTCTTAAGACTATCATCAAGTGGAGGTGGAGCAGCATCTTGGTGCTCTGATTTCAAATCAAGATGATGATAGAAACGCTGCCGATATACATTATCTGCTATTAGCTACAGATAATGCACAAGAGGCATGTTGTACAAAAAAATGACACTCCTTAAATAAATTTAAACACTTGTGAAAGATTGTTGTGAATGCATGGAGTTCTCTCAGATCTTTTTTCCAGGAACCAAGCATCACTTCAACAACAAACAATGCAAGGTCTATATAACACCATGATTTAAAATACTACCTTACACCTGTATTTTACTCCTGTACTTGTCTGCAGAATAAAACAGTTTATACACACAAAATAACTACATACTTATTTTATACTCTGTGGACCATATTTCATAGCAGCACATAAATACGCAGTGGCACTCAAACAAATAACAGGATTTTAAATTTAAACCAGACTGCAGACAGGAACTCTTTCAAGGATTCACAATATAAGTTCACACGTCCAAAAAACCAAAATAACCACATATAGTAAGTACCTCCAGGGCAGGATTTGGTGTCAATTCCGGCTGCAAAATTTCCCCTTTGCCAGATGGTGCAAGGTCAAGCATTTTAACCAGGTTATCTGCTGCTTCCTGCTGTTGCTCATTTAGCTGCCAAGACACAGGAAAATTGCTGAAAGAGGGGAATTGAAATTCTCGAACATCCTCAGCAAACGGGAGTACATTGAAGTAGAATGAATCAGGCTGCCCATAAAAATCAGAAAACATGGAAACTTTTACTAACGAAACTAGTGAGGATGTACAATAAAAAATTACAAAAGAACAGAGTGAAGCTGCATATTGAGACATACAATATTTATTTTTTCAGACACATTGGGGGTCAAGACGCCAACAACAACACTCTGCTGTCCTTGTCTCCACACACAGCGCACAATTGCAACCTTGTTCATTTCCTTCATTGCTCTGGCTAAGGCAGAAACTGCAACTGTTGCCCTCGAATTGCCCGGTTCGGCAATAAAAAGGCTGACATCTTTCATGTAATAGTGTCTTTTATTAATGAAGAAGTCAGGAAAAAAAAAAAACATCAGCTAAAACATTATATTTGATAAACCAAAAGCAATCGATCCCATTCTAAGTTACAGAAAATGTTTTTACCGCAATATGTTTGAAGCATCAGTAAATCCAAGAAGCTTCACACTCTTTTCTGGTTTGAACTTGACAGCCTCCCATTCAGCAGAAGATATAGGAACTACTTGAGGTCCATAGCGATAACCTTTAATTCTTTGCTCAGGGGGTACAACTTTACTAGGATCTTCAACACTTTTGTATTCGTAATCCACCTTGACTTCATGTGTGGCAAATTTATCAGTTGAAGGTGCTTTATCAGAATATTTCTTCAGGGTGGGAAACTTCTCCTCTCCCGTCTTTTTGTAAACCCATACCTACTTATAATTTACAATAAAGTGAATTGCAATATTTATTAATGAGAAAAATGAACATAAAATTAGTAACACAAACTTGTGAGAGTTACATGCAGTATAAGAAAAATAAAAACTTGTGACATATATAGTGAAAAGAAGAATAGGAGGTTAGCTGATTAAGTTATGGACTTAGTGAAAGATAAGTCCCACATCAAATTACTGAGAGATCTAAAAGTAACTATCCAGTAACCTAGATATTAGCTTTGATTTCAAGCATCAACCTAGTAGCTTTTGCAACTTAAAATTTAGAAAAAGAAATTAATAAATGAATAAAAGACACTGACGCAGCATGAACAAAGGAAAAACCATAACTCTTCTGAATGAAAGCATGCAACAGTTTACATTTATGAAAACCTCACCTTAATCTTCATTTTTTCGCTGAGTTCAAGGTCACCTCTGAATATTGTGACAGGAGATATATCTCGAGTTTTAAGTGCACCTCGTAATGAAGTTGTACTATCAACAAACAATGTCTTTGCACTCGATTTCTTTGAAAAAATATTCAATAGATTATCATTCTCAATTATTACTCTCATATTCGGTTCTCCACCTAAACTTGCTCGCACAACAATATTTTTCATTCTCAAGCCGAAAGCAACCATTTGTCTGGCAATGGTGCTGACTTGATCTTCTTTGGTTCCCACATCTGGATCTTTAAGAGGACATAGTGCATCTGTTATCAGACAGAGATGCTTCTTTCCTTTATATGTTTCTCCATACTTCTTTATTAGCATATCTACCCCGACAACAATTGCATCGAGAACTACTAAAGTTAAGGCACTGCACAAGTGAGAATAAGCAGCATCTGATCTAGCAATATCATTCCTCAACAGACTCAAATGAAACATATAAACAAAATAGAGTGAATATCATAATGTAACATGTGATCTTCATCAATGTTAAAAATGTAAATTTAAAGAAGAAAACATACCCCATAGAAAAGGTCCTATGCTTTTTTTAAGCATGAGGATCAAATTTGTTTACATAACATATAAGAATATTTGTAGATAGCTATATATTTACACAAGAGAGTATAAAAAAAGGTAAGCATATAATCACCTAAAAACATGGCCCAAAACAGTAACAAAAAATACATTTTCCAGAGGCCAATAAATTTCTAAAAGGTAAGTCTATGTTTGACATCAAGGAACCTTAGGATCAAAATATTGGAAAGAAAACGTATGCCAAGATGACAATCGCAGCAACAATGATTTCGTGTAGTAAGCAGGGCATGAATTTTCAAAATAGAAAACAGCCTATGAAAAGAGTGGATACAATCGCCGGCGCAAGTTCCTTGAGGCAGATGTTTTAAAGATTGGACAAGGTGTCCATCAACAACTTTGATATCTTGCAAAACCTTAACATGTTCATATCCACCCACTTCCTTAGTCAGCTCATTTTCAGTTTCTGGGGAATCCAAGAGAAGGTAAATAAGCAATGTTTGCTAAACAAATTACTGTGCAAAGGCTCACGCCTACCTTCAGTTCCAAATAAAATAACTCCAACTTCATGATTTTTTCCATAAATCAGCTGCATAAACATAAATTGACAAGGAGTTAGAGCAGTCCTTATAAAGAAGGAATTCAAAAAACACAAAAGATTTTACCTTCTTTTGTATGAGCCTAGAGCAGAGTTTTTCAACGTCTGGAAGAACACTATGCATGGAAGGACTGACATCAAGTAACAATAACAATGCTTCCTGTTCTTAGACGTGTATCCAAAAAAATGAGATAAAACTTTGGAGTCAAAAAGAATTTCACCAATATGAAACCATAAAAATCACAAAACAATGCTTCCTGTTCAACATTTCAATCAGTTTACAGAAAAAAACCCTAAAACCTAGCATATTTGCATAATAAAATTAGAAATATTAGAAAGAAAATGAAGAAAATCAAGATACGAGTGAAACCGTACCCTCGTTCGAGCCATTAAAGAGTAGACTGATTGAGTGATGAAAGAAATAAAGCTTGTCACCGAAGCTGTGATTGTAACTGACGAAAGGGAGGAATGGGATTCAGACGGTTTTAAAAAATTAACATTAAAAAAAAAAAGCGAAAATGTTATTTATTCTCCCGCCTCGGCTTGAGAAGTTTGTTAAATTATAAAATGGCCACCGAACTTGGAAGTATTTTTATTTGACCACCAAGTATCGACATACCATCGCCGTAATTAATTGCGAAAGTAAGGGTAAAAGAAGAAAGAGCTGGCTCATTTTTCATGTTTTAATTTTTATGGTTGTCAAAAGTCAAAACGCGGCGCCAAATTCTGAGAATATGCGCATGCGCTGGTCTCTTCTCTCTTCCCTCGTCCAGAATCCGGATGAGCCCATAAAAGGCTCGAGAGTAGAGAGCGTCACAAAATAGTTGGGCTTCGACAGATAAAAATGGCTTTAATGGCGAGTTCTAGCGGATACTGCTACTATAACTACAAGAAGAAATACAACAAACGCTACAATTGTTCCACTGTTCCCCGTATTACCCTTTCTCAGTCTCAGGAGCCCCGAGACCAAACCAGTCGAAGGTAAGTAGACAGCAGACTCTTTCTAAACTAATTTCTATGGTTTATGTGTAACGCAAATTGAATTTCTTAGGCAAATTGTTATTTTGTTAATTTGAAGGGAAATAATACTGAGGAGCAGTGAAGTAGCAGTTATCGGGGCCATTTTCAATCTCAGGTACAAACTTTACTTGTCTAGTGTCTCCAAATTCGGAAGTTGAATTCAGTACGGTTTTGTCTGCAGCGGAAAAAAGCCCGAGTACTTGGGAGTTCAGAAAAATCAACAAGCATTGGCACTGTGCCCAGCTACCAAGAACTGTATTTCTACTGCTGAGAATATCAGTGATCTCACTCACTATGCACCTCCTTGGTAAAGCCAACCTTTCCCCCACTTTTCTTCCTATATTTTTATTGTGGAAGGTGTGGCCACTGGACAATAGTGAAGCGCGTGAAAAAGGTTTGTGTATTTTGTTTTTTCAGGAACTACAATCGTGGGAGGAAAAAGCCTGTTAGCAGAGAAGTTGCATTGGAAGAGCTCCTTCAAGTGGTAAATTATGAAACATTTCCAAGCAATCCTATCCATCAAGTCAATTGGCTGACACCAATAATAATGATGCATGTGTATCATGCAGATTAAATCAACAAAACCAGACAGATCTACCCCACGCCTTGTGGAAAAGAAAGATGATTATGTGCATGTGGAGTATGAAAGTCCAATCTTGGGGGTAGGTTTAGCTCATCATACATTTGTGCAACTGTTTTTTAACCAAGCCTAATGGTATAGAATGGCTGACTGAATGAATATCTGTCTTCAATAGCTTGTGGATGATGTTGAGTTCTGGTTTCCTCCTGAGAGAGATTCCATTGTTGAATATAGATCTGCTTCGCGTCTCGGAAACTTTGATTTTGATGCCAATAGAAAGAGAATCAAGGTAAAGTTTTTTTACATAATCTCACATTACCATCTTTGCAGTAAGCAAACTCATCTAACTATTAACTGGTGCCTGATATTCATTGCAGGCACTGCGATTAGCATTAGAGAAGAAAGGATGGGCTTCTGTAGACACCTTTTGAGGGGCGTATTCAACGAATTTTATCAAGATTAGGATAAATGGTATACATTTCAATCAGGGTTAGTGAAAGAGTGCAAAGGATTGACCTGTTCCATTACAGATTCTCTCCTCTGTTAAAATCAAAATGTTTATTCACAAGAAACCGTGCACAATAGAATAGGAAGTGCCATTATTGTTTTGCAATTTGACATACGTATTCAGAACAGGGAAATATGAAATGGACGATTTACCTCATTGTTCAACATTTATGAAAGATGTTATTCTCAAATAGCCTTCTGTTACCAGGAAAGAGCCATCAAGTTTCATCAACTATAAAACTCATAAAATTAAGGCCATATCACTTGCCTGAAATTTGCAATCCTTAACTGAAACTGGAGCGCTGCTATCATTTGTTGAAATACAGAGCAAATATAACATCAAAATATAGACGCACACCAGATGTAATTTGAAAACCAAATATACAATTTATCCTCAACGACAATAACACCAGATCTAATGTTGGAGTAGAAGAAACTAATGTCTCCTATTGGCATCATCACCGCAACATATCCACTAGCAAGGAAAGACATATCAAACTTGATTCATATCAAAATGTGAAACCATGACAACATAAGAACACTGAAATTTTGCTCATGGCAGCTCCACCCACTTCAGCTTGACGAGCATGGCATGATGCCAAAGAGATTAATCCTTCCTCAGTTCCATGTATTCACGATGAATACCACCTTTGTTTAGGACAACAATTTCAAGTTTGTCTCCCTGTTAAAAACATTGAAGGACATGTTAGAAAAAGAAAAAAAAATGGACTTTATGTACAAGGAATTGAGTCGTGTACCATGAACAAGAACTTAGTTTCACCATATAGTTGCATTTTCACAGAAACAAAAAAGCCATCACATAAAGCAGAAAAAGGGGGGGGGGGGGGGGGAGAGGGAACTTGCCGTGTATATGTCTCTCTCAGTTGCTGATGCAAAACAAGTTTTGACCAAATCAACTGCTTCAGCCTCTGAAAGAGGAGTAACAGCATCCTGCAGAGAGCACACATTTTCAATCAGAAACATATAAGAATAAAAGCACTGAAGCATCATACATGATGTCAAATATCTGAACTCAAGCCTACCTGGGCAGGCAGTAGCAGAGGACTGGGAGACTTTAGTTGGTTATCCAGGAATGGCATGATGAGCGTGGACCCAGAACCTTGGGAGCTATATCCAACCCTCTCATAGGAACCAACAGCATCATATGTGTAGACACAACCCTTCCCTGAAGTGGAACAAGAACAAAAAATTGACAATAACTAAGAAAAGAAAAAAAAAAACTTAAAAGCTGGCAATGGAAGTTTGAAAAATCTTTACCTTCATTGTCAAGCCCACCCAAGACATTAAATGAATAGTAAGGAAAGAAACGCTTGTAGTACAGGGTGTTGGAGAGTAGTTGAGCCATTCCAGGGCAGCTCATTTGCTTGTTGTGCTGATGCTGATAGATCTGTTTTTGGACAATGCACAGAAAACAAGATTAGTGGCATTATGCCAGTTTACTGATGCAAAAGAGAAGAACAGGAGGAAAAAATCAAAATAGCTTTCCTTTCCCAAAAAACAAAACACCTGCTCCCTTTGTTTTAGAGTTGGCATATTTAAAGAATTTTTTCCTTTTTCGAATAGGCATATTTAAGAGATTTAAACCACAGATACTATGTCTGTAACAAGTTCACATGCAAGATAGTAACATTTATCCACAAACATGACTACTCAACAAAGTGCTTGTACTGAAGAAAATTAGAAAAAGAACACCACTCAGTCAGACGTTTTCGGAACCTTACCAAGTGCCTTGCTGCCAAGAGTTTTTGTAAGGCTTTCACATCAGCTTGAAAACCAGAAGAGGCCATAACACATTTGTCTGCCCTGCAAGAGGTTAAAATATAAAAGAAAGAACCCATTATTCAGACTTAGATGAAAATGTTTTGCCAACAACCTCTTGCCAACCATAAAGTTTCCAACAACATGAGAAACAAAAGAATAAGGGATGCCAACCCTAAGTCAACAAACACAGTGCAGCACGAGAGCCAAACATTATAAGCAAAATAAAAGTTGAATACATTAAATAAATAAATTTCCTTCTTTTAGCTCCCATATGAGTTTTGAAGCAACTAGCAGTTTGATGACCTGGGGAAGAATTGATTTGTCCGCTTTGACTTGTGTTTTGGCTTCCTAGAAAATCAAAATGTTGTTCAATTGCAGTTTTCCTCGCATACCTAAAAGCCTAGGATTGGTATCCAATAGTATACTCATAATACAAGCCAAGGAATTATGGAAACTCCACATTGCAATTAGTCTATAAGCCAAAACACAAGTCAAAGTGAACACATCAATTCTTCACCAGGTCATCAAACTGCTGGATTACTTCAAACCTGGAGCAGACATCCAACATCTGCCAGAAGCCATACCCTCTAAACGCACAGCCTATAATATTTGAATTTTTAGAATGCATTCCATATCATAGCTCAATATATTGAATCTAAAACTACCTCACAAATTAAGAATCATATGCCTGAGATAATGTGCCTCTGAGTTATTTATCCACTATATGATTCTTTGATGAAATTGACTAGAGAATTATCAAAAATGCAGATTTCAATAATTTCCCACATCTTTTGGATATATAATCCTAAAAACTGGACCAAGGCAAGCATCAGTAAATCCCTAATAACTGAAGCTCGAAGCAAACTTTTAGCAAACTCGACCTTAATGACTAATAAGATTGAATCCATATAAGACACGAAGACAAGATGAAATTAATAAAACGAACGAAAGAGATACTGATGAAGGCGCGCTTACAGTTTACAGATTTTGGAGTAATCGCGAGTGAGGATACTGTAACCGGTTGACATTCGAGTGTCGGCAGCGATTACACAGTAATCAGCTCCAGCAATCGCAACACAAGTCCTGCAAAACGCATAAACAATATGATCGGACAAGTTTTAAACCTAGATGTATATGTAAATGCATGAACAAAGACGCTACCCTCCATTGTTGTCGTATGGAGACCATGCAGGATGCTGCTTCGTCATGATGAATTGTGAGCAATTAGGGTTTGAAATTTGGATAATATGAATTTGGGTTCGTTTTCAGTGTTTTAGATCTAAGAGTGGCTTTGAGAACAAGAAACGAGAGCTATAAACTAACGTAGTTTTTAGGTGAGAGTACGACAGTAAGTTTCTATTGGAGGCTCTGTTGGACAGTTTTTCAATAGACTTTATTTAACTAAATTTTTGTTAGTAAAATTGTTATAATAGAAATTTTATTTTAAAAAATTTAAATTATTTAATTATTAATGAAATTTTTTATTTAAACACTTCTAACCATTAAATATATGAATATTAAATAAATCATATCAAATAAATACTTAATCACTTAGAGAATGACTTTTAAGAAAATTTTATGTTGCGCTTGATTGGAATATATTAGATTAAATTATATTATATTGAACTGGACTTAGTATATCATATTAAATTATATTATATTGCAATAGAGTGATAATATTTATTAGGGAAGAATTACCTTATAGTTGTTGTAAGGTACAGTCTCTCACATAAATAATACTTAGTATTATTGGTACTATTCATGTAAGAAATTGTATCTTACGTTAGTTGTAAGATAGCAATCTCTTATTTATTATTGTCTTATATCTTATGTAGTATAAGTTTAGATTCGATTAATTGAACATAAGTTTAGATGTTTTCCCACAAAAGATTGCATCTTATCTTTTATTTATTACTCGAATTCAAGTAACTGTGGGCGCAAAATATATTCATAGCTAGTTGATTTGCACACTGGAGGCATTAAACAAAAAGTAAAAAAGAAAGTAGGAAGACGAGTAAAAGTTGGAATTATTTTTTGAGTCTTTCCTAATATTTGAACTCAAATAACCAAATAAAAAACTACATGAAAACCACCACTGAGGACAACTCAAGTAAATTGAATCAATATAGAAGAAAATAAAATATACTAATATTAATAATTAAAAGATTTTAAAATTATTCTATATATTTTAGTGAATGAATAAATAAATATTTTATCTAACTTTTATACGTGACATATCAGTATAATATCCATCACGCAGATGATATGAGGTAAAAATTATTTAACATCTATGATTTGCTGCTTATTCATTATCATAGATAGTTTGTCGTTAAATATTTATTTAGTCCGGAATAAAATATATATGACATGTCTTTAATAAATTCATCATATGGATGACCTGACATATAATTTATGGGAACTGTATGACCTGTCGTATAAAGCTTCTACACATAAATGACATGTTGTAAAACTATTAATATAAGTTCAATTATTATTTATTGATAAAAAATTAATTTTTTCTATCAATGAAAATAAAATTGTTATTATTTACTATTTAGTATTTAACTTATTAGCTAAATAACAAAAATAACCAAATATCTAAATTTTATTTCAAATTAATACCATAATTTAATTATAATGTATTTTGTTATCTTATACATCCCTATATGATAAAAGTTTTTGTCTAAATATTTCTTATTAAAGTGTGGATCATTTCATTTATAGGAAATTTCAAATTTTCCCCTTGAATATAGGTAAGAAACACTTACACTCAAATTCAAATGGGCTATGACACATGTTCCTTCAAATTTAGAAATGTCATACTTGACCCTTTTACATTAACATCACTTGATATATTACGTTAAATTACAGTAAAAAAAAATCCATAAATACCTCTAGTTAATTAAAGTTATTTTACAAACCGCAAACATCTATTAGATTGAAATATTATTTGTGTGTGATATGACAATATTTTTTTTATTTAGAATTTTGGTGAAACATAAGCTATTTGTATTATTGTATATTAAATTTTGTTATAAAATGAAAACACCGTATATTTTTATTTTAATTGGCTGCAATTAAGGTTTTTATTTATTAACAGTAATTAGTTTTTTTTCCCCAATTGGCAACAATTAAGATTTTTCTCTATTAGCTAGAATTAAGTCGTGCTTAGGTTTTTTATTTATTTTTATTTAGCTAATTACAAATATATTCTTAAATATATAAAAATATTATTTTAGAATCTTATAAAGAGTTCGAGTTGGCACGATATAATTTCTTACTTAATAACTATATCATAATTAAATCAATAGATAAAAAACTTAAATTCTTAACTTGACATGAAAAAATTATGTTTTCCTAAATTTAATCTATTTAGTAATCATGTTAACAATTCAAATCTATTTATTCAAATCATATTCGGTTGGAGTGAATGGATGTTATCAAATTTTACTAACTCTTAACTAATAGTACCACTCAAAGAAAATTGACAGATGGCCACAAATAATCGATCCAATCTAACAGATATTTTATGTGAAAAATAATCCGTAAACGACATAAATAAATAAATGAACGAATAACCACAGACGACAGAGACGAACGCACATTATCGCAGCGTATGTAATGTATATATATATATATATTTGATTAGAAGCAGCAGGTGTGGCAAAATAACAAAGCCTGAGCAGAGATTCAGGGTGAAGAAAGGAGAGGCCATGGAAGATCTACTTGGCTGGTTCTTGGTCTTCATCTTCCTTATATCTCTGCTTGGCATTCTCAGTTACCAGGTCATTTCTCTATTCTCTTCTATTTCTCCACTAAACAAATTTTGTTTTCGCATATATATTACAAGGACAATATTAGCTCAAGCTCCTACTTCTACAACTCAAGTTACAAAAACCTAGATGCTTGCACCAACTAATTTTACCAAAATGGCCATCGATCGTCACCAACTGCTAATTTACCGCTCTTCTTTCTTCCTGTCTTTCTTTCTTTTTTTTTTTTTCCCTCCAGAATAGGAACAACTATTTTCGGTAATTCGAGCTTTATATTTGTCGATGATTTGCTGCCGCGTGTACATAACCAGCATCGTCGTTCCGGCATGCAATAGAAACTTTGTTGTTTTACTGAAGTCAATTTCCTAGAATTTAATAAGCTTTGTAAATTCGTTAAATTAGAGGGAATTTTTTGAAATATGCAATTTAATTTGTACAAGCTGGTTTTCAAAAATGAAAAATAAATATAAATATAAATTCGGTAATCTCTAACGACTTTTTATTTTTGTTTTTATTTGTTTCCTTTATACCTGGCCTGCTGCTAATCACCAGCATCGTGTTCTGGCGTGCGGCAGATACTTTGTTGTTTTACTGAATTTTTTTAATAATTTAATAAGACTTTGTAAATTCGTTAAATTCGAGGGACTTGATTGAAATATGCCATATAGTTTACATTTACATAATCTTTTCTTTCTTAATTTTTATTTTATTTTATTTTATTCAGTAATCTATGATAATATATATGGGAGCCATTTAATGTATTAATTTAATTTTGACCTAGTACAAACTAGAAGGCATATTTATTCAGAGCAGTTATTAATGGCAGTGATCTCACATTCTGATGGTTTAGTTGCAGTTGATGTACTTGACTGACCTCGAGGGTGACTACATTAACCCGTATGATTCGGCTGCTCAGATAAACATGCTAGTATTCCCAGAGTTTTTTACTCAAGGAACCTTATGCATCCTCTTTCTTATAACAGAGCATTGGTTTATGTTCCTTTTGAGTCTACCGTACCTGTACTTCAATGTGAGATTGTAAGTTTCTTTTTGCACTAATTTTTTGCGTCAATGTTTTGCTGGACATCATATTTTGCTGCTGTTACTGGTTCATGATTGGTGTGGACCTCCTGTGCAAAAACTTTGCATTTTCAATAGGTAAAAGAAATGAAAGAATTTGGAGAAGGGCCAGAAAATTTGCTTATTTAGCATTTACAGACACTAGGAGGAAAAAGTTGAGGGGGAAAATTCATTGACCATATTTAGGGCCAGGGGTGGATTTATAGTAGTTGTACTTTTACTGGTTTTAAACTCTTTAACAGTTTGAAAGACAGAGATAATAATCGGGCGGCAATTATGTAATGTTTGTTTCATGGTACTGTCATATTGAAAGCAAAATGAAGTATAGGAAATGACTTTAGGACGCAATGAAACACAAACCGGTTTTATTGTGAACCTAAAAACGCACAATCTTATAATTCATTTCCAATATGATTATGGAAGATTTTCTTTAGATGGAAGTGATATGACTTGAATGGATAAGCATTTTTCTTATTCACTGAAGCTCCATGTTTCTGACCTGTAGTGCATGTCTAATGTGATTTATAATTCCATAATCTAGGTATAGGAGGAGACAGCACTTGGTGGATGTAACTGAGATCTATAGCCAGCTGACCTGGGAAAAGCATCTAAGGCTTTATAAGCTTTGCTATCTTATAATCCTCCTCGTCCTTTGTATATTCTGGTATTGTGGCAGCAGATGTTTTGATACCCTTCATGAATCACTCTTTGGACTTTGTGAAGTAACTTTCAAATATGTTATAGGTTACTTTGGACTGTTGGAAGAGATAAGCATTGACCAGGCATCAGTGCTCCCTACAAGTTTGCTCACAGTAAGTATATTTAGATTGCTCTTTTATTTTGCCAGTGTTTGAGCACTATAATGAAGATGTATTGTTTTGTCATTTTCAAAATTTTTCTGTCTACTAGCATGCAGAAACCTGTCCATTCATTGGATTGATTAATAAAAGAATAGTCAGTCTTCATTTCATAACAGTAGTATGTTAATGCATAATTGAGTGCATCACTATGTTTATTGGTAAATGTCAAAGGCACTTACGAACCAGGACATAGAATATGGAGCAATCGGATAAAGGTTAATTAGAGTTGGTGAAATGTGTTCAAAGTGTTTGGATGAGTATACTGAATCCGGTGAATGGTTTAAGTCACTCTGTGTTGATACTAGTGATGGATGAGGCAGTTGAAATGGTGGCAGCATTATGAGATAATGATGGTCTGTGAGGATGTTGAATTATCTGAAAATGGAGTTGTAGAGGTGGCCACTGTTCAGATGGCATTTTTGGGGGGCAGCTGCAGGAGCATATCCTGATTCTTTATGGGCAGGGTCTTTATGCTGGCCATCTGAGATGCTCAAAGTATATGGGATAATTAGTACGCATGCACAAAGATATTATACACTTAAATCGGTTCTCGGGGAATAAATATTGTTGTTGACTGAAGTTGGAATGGCAGTACTGGTTGGCTCAGCTGTAGATTTTTGATAAGCTATTTAATGCCAGTTTTCTTGTTAATCAAAATTAACTTGTATTGCTCTAGTCTGCAGGTTAATCTGAAACTATATGGTGCATCAGAGATTGTCACGTTATTGAGTCTCATCATTTGCAAATTGTACTCTTCTCTTTTCCCTGCATTTAGAGGCAATCAAAATCTTGCTGATAGAATAAATATAGCACCATCTTTAAATCTTTGTATCTTTACACAAGCCTATTTATACAAAATCGTGAAGTGTGTGCAAACCTGTGCTGGCTGCTGTGATCATACTAGAAACAATCAGAATAGTAATGAAGGCAATCAGAAACAAACAAGTTTCTCAAATTTATGCATAAAAAATGGAAGCATATCATAGTTTAAGGCCTTTTCCTGCTGTTGCTGATTGCCATTGTTTCCAGGTTTTTCTTGTGGGAGTGCTGAGATTCTAACCGTCGGGGACCGGAATTTGGGGAATTTTGCAAATTTAAACAATAATCAATTCAAGTTGCATCGCTGTATTATAGTGTTGGTAGAATCATTTATACACTCTTTCTGAGTAGCTCATGTTAATATGTTTGCTATTCAGTGTTTACTAATGAGTAGTTTACTTGTTCCTTTCAAATTCTTGTGCCGTCGAGTTTAATGATCTAAAAAGTACATTCCATTATGGTTGGAGTGATTTGAATCCATTAAATAATTCTCTGCACCTTTTTACTCTATGCACATATTCAAAAAAATTAAAAATTAAAATTTTACTATTTAAACCCTTTGTAATTTCAAAATTAACCCTAATTAAAAATATCAATATTTTTCATTTTTACACCTACAAAATTTTGTCTGGAAACATCAAAATCAAAATCAAATTTCATTTTCTGGTTTTATTATCTTATCTTTCATTCTTATGATTCCTTTTTTTTAACGCTAATCATTTAAAAAAAAAAATCACCCCCAGTACATAAAATCATTCATATATATATATATATATAGACAAACACACATATTTCAAAAAATGACAATATTAGATTGAATTCTATGGTCACATAAAATCATAATTCATTAGTCTTCCTAATATGTATTTCAGTGTTGTTCGTATAAGGTTTCAGTTGGCATGTATGATTAACAAATAATTTAAATTTACAAGGTAACGTAGATGTGGCTTGAACATAATAATAAGAGAAGACGATGAAGAAGAAGATGGTATTAAAAAACTATTGTTTAGTCTTAAATGGTAATTTTGTTAATAGGTAACTTTGTAATTTAAACTTTTATTCTAAAAATAAGAGTGAAAAATATAATAATCATGGGTTCGACTAGTCTCATTCTATTTATTTAAATAAATAAATAAATAAATATTTGCAATTTGCCAAGAAGTTAATGTACCGCATCAGGTGATTAAACTAAAAGTAAACGTAACACCAAATACACGCAACACCTTTTTAAACTCGCCGACCATGAAAAGCACTAAAGCACCATATAAAATTGGTCAAATGTACATGTTTTCCAGGCGCCAGTCCACATAAGGCCCCACGCAAATTCGATCGAAATTAGATTCAAATGTGAACTTAGATAAACGGGTCACTGAATCCAGGCAAAATCTGGATTTGAAAAAAAAAAAAAAACAAAAGAAGGTTAGGTGAATTAGATTTGAAGATAAAGATGAAATTCAGAAAGCACATGAATTGTCAAGGGAAGATATTGTGGGTAGATTCACTTCGTAGAAGATTACGTGGCATCTTTCTAGCACAAAATTGCACTGTATATCAGACAAATGTATGCAAATTGTTCTGACTTTTGATTGATTTATTTTTTAATTCGGCTTTCCTTTTCCTAGCTTACCTCTGCATACCTCACTTATAGAATATTACTTCTGTTACGGCAATTTTTTTCCACTCATCCACAACTATTTTCCTGCTGACCCTTTTTTTTTTCAAAAATAAAATAAAATCCCTATTGATTATTGAAATTTGAAATGATGAAAAAAAATTATAGTCATAAAATAAATATTTATTATATTCAGTAAATATGACTTTTAAATAATAATTTTAATCGAATAAATAAAGATACTATAAATATTTTAATTAAACAATTGTTGTTTAAAAAAAATTAGTTTAAAAGTCATAATAGTAAATGATTATTAAATAGTAAATGCTTTACAACTTTAGACCTTTCATTTTTAAGTTACAACTTCTCAATATTAATGCCAAATGAAAACTTTAATTGCTATTATTCATATTTCTCTAATTCTTTTTACATACTTGTTATGTAAATTTTGATCTCTGAATTTAAAATATTGATTGTCCAACGTTACAATTTACAAGTATATTTAAGAAGAGAAAACTTTTTTTTTTTTTACTTTTTACATTAAAAAATAGTCTAGAAACACCACAATCTTTAATGCTTGCTTCCATTTATTCCCCAAAAAAAAAATAATAAATAAATAAAAGAAAACAAAACAAAAAAAGGCTAGCCTCCTTTAAACAAAACGATGACGCCATGAGGGTGTTAACACTTGACATGATGACTGCGTCATCCCAAAAATAAATGAGAACATTATAGATGGGGTAACTCTCAAGATTATAAAAATTTAAAAAAAAAATGAAAAAGAAAAGGTCTCTCAAGAAATAAACCATTTGTAAAAAATCTGCTAATTGGTGAGAAAAATGAAAATTAAGCTATTTTTTAATTAAATTCTATGCACTTTCTTATCTCATTCTTAAATAAAAAAGAGTTTGACAGACTTTCAATTATAAATATCTACAGATTGTGTATGTTACAGAAATTTTATTCTTCAACAATAATAATAACAGAACATGTTCAATTTCAGTTGTATTTTGAATTTGAACATTGTAAAAGCTTTACAATATTCTCATCTTAGGAGGAGTCCCAACTGCATCTCTAAAACCAGCAACCATCAAGACTCCTTCAGACTTTATTGGTATTTTTACACACTGCATGCCATAGCTTCAGTATTGCACATGCTGATGCTGTTACAACCTATAAACACATATTTGGAGCTGTAGCTACATACTAGCATAATTAACTTGGTGGCTCAAGGCAAAGAAGTGTTTCAGCAAGTGATTCCTCTCTCCATTTCTTATAAACTTGGGCTATGAATGACTCAATTCTCCTTTCCAAATCAATGACACCCTCATCTTCACTGTCAACATCTTCTGTGTCAAGATCATCATCATTATCTTCATCATATCCATCATCATCTCCATGATGCTCGTTACGCTCCTCGCAGCTATCATAATCTTCATCGTGTTCTTTCTCCTTTACAGCGTAAGCTTCACAAACTGAAGGGGAAGAAAGAAACACCCCATCAGAATCCGCTAAAGATGGCTTCGAATGCCCTAGAAAGATGGTGATAACGATAGCGTTAAACACTGCAAACACCGCAACCCGGCTAGATTTTGCCACAATGATGAACTCATAAGTAGACAAAAGAAGCTTGTGTTGCTTAGAGACCAAGTATGGTAATAAGAAAAATAGGATTAATATCACAGGGATACTTAGGAAACAAGTACAAAAAATTTTTGTGAGGTTACCTCTCTTCATGCCCAACTATTTGCTAATATTTTTACTCTCTAGCTAATTGTGCAAGAAAGATCCCTGCTGTTTTTTTAATTTGGGGGTACCTTATATATTATAAATAAGCCCGGTTGATCAACTTGCTCATTAAAAAAATAACAGACATTTTCCAAGAAAGTTTAGAAAGTCCATTTCTCCAAGCAAATAGGATTTGTTTAATGCATGATGATATTTACTATTCTGTTATCTGAGCAGATGTCGACATTGTCTTGCCATGGACGGTTACCTTTAAAGAGGCAGGTTCACAAGTCAGCGTCAGAAATCATACATAATACAGCAAACGTCACCAAAATATGAAGTGAAGTAAGATGTAGACTTACAGTGATGAGTCTTTCTTAATTTCACTAGTCTCTAGCATGCTGACCCCGTAATAGTAGAATTACATTAACTGCTGAAGGGTATACCAGCGCTA
The DNA here is from genome assembly GCA_018350135.1 of Citrus trifoliata. Classification (NCBI taxonomy): domain Eukaryota; kingdom Viridiplantae; phylum Streptophyta; class Magnoliopsida; order Sapindales; family Rutaceae; genus Citrus; species Citrus trifoliata. The sequence goes on along the minus strand of CM031386.1, from coordinate 42,459,501 downwards.
AAATTTTCAACTGCAACACAATATTAACGCTAACACTAGAAAATCGAAGTGCTTGCATTTCTCTATTTTAAATTTTAAAGATAATTCACGTTCCTAAAGAAACACACGTTCATCAATAATTTAAGAAACGAAGCGGTTTATTCAACAAGAAAAAACCAGCTCCTAGAAAGTTGTTAATCTTCGAGCTTGTTGCTCTCTTGATTCGTTACTTTTGTTGAATGAAAGCTTGCTGGAGCATCGTAAAGTGAGAGAAGTTTTCATCAATGAAATCGATGCCATAAAAACGACGATAAACAAGAAGCCGTCTTTTGCTCTATCCTTACAAGCCGCTGCTTAACTAACCTACAGATCAGATACAACTACTGGCCGAGCAGACAACATAAAATACAAAAAATTGATGCTAGTTCAATAGGAAAAAGCTGTAACCCTACTTCATCCTATGAATGAATATTCAGTGAACTACACAGGTAAACAAGAAGAAGTAATTTTCAAGTCTTTCAGTGGTAGTAGTGTAGTGGCAAGATTGGCATCAATACTGTCAGTGAGACTACAGATCTTGATTCGGCCTTTAACTTGCAGGCAAAGATATGTTTATGTCGGTTGTTGAATTTATTGGTTCCTGTATGGTTGGCCAGTTGTCTCTCCGGAAAGGTGAAGAAGCTGTGTTTGGCTTTAGTGGGCTAGAATTTTGTTGCCTGTGCCCATCCGTGCCCTCCCTTTCTGCATTATTGACAGGAATGACCCCAACAATGCTAGGAGCTGGTGTAACAATAGCTGCAATGGACTCAGCCTTCTGTTTCTTGGGTTTCTGCTCTTGCTGGTTGCCTGGTAGAAAACTGCCGACCACAACCTGATAAGTTGGATACAAGAATAAATTAGTTCATCATGGTCTTGAAATACAATCACATTTGTGTGTACTTACTGATGCAGATCATGGTAAGTAATCCAACACATCAATTCCAAGATACATGCTCTGCCCATGTTGTGTTATGTTAAAAGTCCCCTTGCTAATCTTTTAAACAGGCCATGCATACAAGTTTTCACAGGGTTGGCAGTAAGACACTGATCTTTCTGTTCAACGTCCAAAAATAAGGAAAAGAAAACTGGCAATGAAATTGATCACCTGCACTGGACCCGCTGCTACAAGAAGTCCAGCAACTGCCCCTCCCACAACACGGCCATCCGGGCTTGCCAAAGAGACACTCATACCACCAGATCTGCTCCTTGTCCCTTGACTCTCAGTAAGCATGAATGATCCAGACAAGGAGAGTATTTCAAACCGACCCTGTAAAATAATTGAAAGAACAGAACTTTCTTAAAAATTAAAGTTGAATGTTGAAGCGCAGCAAAACCCTATGCAGCCAAGAAAAAAATATATTTCCAACTATTCTGATCGCCCGACCTCATATGTTAGAGTACCCCCAGAAGAATCAGGTTGACGAAGTGTTACATTTGAAATCACTCCATTAGCGGATAAGATGCATATAGCTCGAGGTCCTTGTTGAGAGAATGATATAACCTTCATCATAACATCCTAGAACAACCAAAGAACACCACCATTGGAGTAAAAAAGTTAAAAAAAAAAAAAGAAGAAATAGGAATATTGCCACTAAAGCATCATGTTTTTCACCATTGAGAACATGGAAGGAAGAGTTAAACATAAAGTTTAACTTATTCTGTCAAATGTCAAAGACTATCTTCACTCATGGACTTACCATCAAGAAAATAATTTTCTCAAAATTTATAGTGTTCAAGGTAAAAACAATATCAGGATATAGTCATTTCATTAAAAAAAATTGCAGATTGAAACTCTCATACATAATGAGAAAGAACTAGTAATCTAGCAAAGAATAAAAAGTGCAAGAATCCTCGTTGTTGAGCAGCTCTAGACCGTTTCAAAATTTGACCGCAATGCCAATTACATGAGAACAGAAGAACATTTAACGGAACCAATTTTGAGTTTTATTTATTTATGTCACTGGAACAGCTATTTATGAAATCAATAAGAACATGTTTCGTCTCTTTCTTTGACTAAATGTACCTCGCCAGCATTGATAGTGATGACATGGGGCGTAAAATTTGTGCCAACAGAACAAGCATGCAGCTCACCTACAAAATAACAATTGAGGAATATAGGTAAATCCAAAGCCGAGGAGTTGACGTAAATAAATAAGGCGGATGCAGATATTTTTTATGCTACTTGGTCATTGGATTGTGCTGAAACTTTTCAACTGGCAAAGCCAAGATAGTTACAAACTGGAACATAAAGAATGATCTGTCCACTGAAGATATAACAATTTTCATCCATGCTATCCAACTACTATCAGATCTGCCACTGCAGCTCATGAACAACCTCAATTGATAAATACCAGCCAAATTTCAATTATCTTTAAAGCTACAACAGTTGCAACCTCAATTTCAGTTACCATGAGGCTTAATGATATTAATTAGAGCCAAGTCTCCTAGACCACCAACAGGACAGAAAGATGAAAATAAACTGTTGAAATAGAAGACCAGATACGTCAGAAGATTAAAATATACGTGCAGGGTCAATGGGGGCAGAGGGTATTTTATTTCTTTAAAAAGGCCTTTAGGAGGATAACTGGAAAAACCAAAAAAAAAAAAATTAACAACTTAAATTAAAAACACCAAGAACCAATAATTTTGTTGATTGATGTGAACATCTCGAGAATGCCAAGAATAGAAACAAAACAATTCTTTCTTTTCCAGAACCAATCTTTTCTAACTAAAAGGCAGTACCAATTAAGTATTCATGTTCCACAAGCATCTTCTAATATCCTTAGCAAAAAAGCAAGGCCACAAAGTACCATGTCTAAGCCACATAAGAAATATTCCTCACCCACCAAACTAACCATAGTTCATAGAATACCCCAACTTTTTACATTTCCAGAACCAGCATATCCTTCCAAATTTAAACAAGAGGAGCTCCTTACAAGAAGATCCCACAGAAACTTTAAGATATATTATCACCGAAATACTTTCACAAGGAATCTCATAAAAGGCAATTTTCAAATGCAAATCCAGCAAAAGAGAAGTTCCAAAAATCAAATAAGAAATTAGCAACAGTCAAATGCAGAAAATACCAATAAATATTCAACAAAACAAAATCATTTCACTCTCATCAAATATATAACCTTGCATGTTCACAGTATTATGATATATCCATTTCAGTAATTCAGAGCTAGCCAAAAGAGTGCCAAAATGCAACAAATGCAGCTAGAGAGACAGCTTGATACCGACACTACCTAAATTGTCCATTCCCATTTTCTTGTAGTGCTTACTTTCATGACCACTAACCCGACCTCTTCCTCGCTTCCCAGAAGGAAAATCACCAGAAGGGGGAACTGAAGATGAAATAGGCATGGGTGACAATGCCATAGTCCCGTCGGGACCATACTTCCTCGGTCTACCTCTCTTCTTCTTTTCTTGGGTGCCAGTCAATCCTACACTAACAGGGGACGTAGTCACCGCCAGAGATCCTGATACCTGGGTTGGATTTTCAGTTCTTGGAGCCACGTGATAGGCTGATGGTGCTTCAGCTCCTATCACTGTAACTCCTGTGCTCATGCCTTCTCCTGCTTCCATTGATTAATAGTTATTCAAAAATCCAATTTTCGCCAACTCTAACTACTCATATCAGCATAACGGCCAGACCTCACCTGCATAAAATAAAATAAAAATAAAAATGAATTGAACTCGTAATTTACAAAATTATGTCAAAAAATAAAAATTGCAAGTAGCATTCTCTTCCATCTATCAAACGTGCGACTTAAGCTAGGTTTCTTTCTGTATCACACAAAAATTAGAAAATGAATCATCAAAAAAGAAAAAAACTTTACTTAAAATGCATCTAGCTGAACATTTTCTTTAAGCATTATCATCGGTAAACTTGCAAGCTAAAGTACTAAATAACATCAAACTTAACATCTTTCTAAACATACTTAAAGATCAGACTTCGTCAAATCGAAATTAAGGATTTTTTTTTCTTAAAAAAAAAACATAGCACAATATGTAAACAGATATTAAAAAAAAATTTGAAAATTCATTAAGCGTTCATAAACAAAGCGAAGTTCAAAGAAAAAAAAATCATTTCGGAATTCAGAATCTTCTACTCAAAGTAACAATAACTTCTAACAAAACAAAAACTTAAAAAATAAAAAATAAAAAATAAACAAGAAATTTGGGAAAAAAAAATAAAGAACTCTGTTCATAGTTTAAAGATCACGACCTGTAAGCGTGATTCTGACACTCCAAAAAAGCTCTTATCTCAACTGAAACTGTCTGTCTCAGACCTTGTTTCACATTTGCAGAGCTCAAACAGTGTACTTCAGAAGCTTCTCTCAAGTGAAATTTCCAAAAATCACAGTTCGGTTACAAAAAATAAAAAGCAAAGAAAATAATTTTCTTTGTTTGTTTCTTGAGAAAAATATTTCTCGAGAAAAAGTTTACCCGATTTTCACCGCAGGCCGGTTTTTTCCTTCCCTTGTCTTAACAGAGACTGAAATGAAAATAAAGAAAAAAAACTTAAAAATAGATTAATAGAGAGCAATTAAAAAAAAGGTAAAATAATAATTAATTATTTGCTAAACCCGATAAAATAAAATTTGGTTAAGAGAAAATTTCACGTCCGTGAGGGCAATTGAATTTTGAAAATTGAATAAATGGTTAAATTGGTAATTTGGTTAAAAAGATTATGGGAAATAAGGAAACAAATTTGAGTACCCCCCCTTTTTTTTATTTGTTTCCCGTTTTCCATTCAAAGCTGAAAAGGAGGCACCGTTGGGCCGACCATTTTTGCTGCCGCTGACCTGCTTTTTTATCTTTTTCAAACAAAATCGAAGATTTAGCGTTAAGCATTGCCCTCGTTTTAATGACAAATCACGACAATTTGCCACTGAAGAGTGTAGAATTCAGTTACGTAAAGCTGATGGTGAGAATCAGATATCGGCTGATTCGAATACAGTTGGTTCCCTGAGACGCAATCAGCCAATCATATTCCGTCATGTTTGCGTCGTTATATTTTTGAACTCACCATCTCACACGTGGTAAAATCTTAGAACCCATAACGTTTCCAATTGCCACAGGTGTTTTAAACTCTATTGATATCTACCTCGTTTAGTGATTTAAATCATTTATTACAATTTTAAAAGCAGCAACAACTTTAATTATCAATTGTCCTTTGTCGGTGGAATTTAGTTGATCATTTGATTTAGTATGTGTATGTACCCTTCGTTATCGCCCAGTCTCTAAGTTGAACCCTAAATTAAAACGTAATACAGTAAATAATATGAGATTCATAGTTTATGTGATAATTTTTTTTTATGATTGATTTTTCGTTATAACACTTCTTTTTTATTTTTTTATTATTATTGGTATTATTATAAGAGCATCATAATTTTTTTTAATTTTATTCTTTTAAATACTTATTTTTGTGATAAATTAGAGCGCGAAAAGCTCACCCATAGAATTCTCTAAATAACATAAATTTATATTATTTTTTGTAAATTTTTTTATCAAAATAATTATAATTGTAACACTATTCTCTCTTTGAAAACAATAAGATTAAAAAAAAAAAATAGCTTCTGTAGTAGATGCTATAAATTGTAAACCATTTGGCCCGTCGTGGTGTGGAATCAAATCAGTCAAACAACAAAATATGGTCTCCTCATACGTAGGAAGCTATGATTGGCTGAGAGTCAGGGTGCGGTCTTGGAGTAGTCTAAAGTCAACAAATGCTGACTTGGTTTGCTGGATGAGTGGCGCTAACACTTGTCCGAGGTTGCTTGTCTCAGCCTCTCTTAAGCTATCGTATGGCAGCACTTGCACCCTCATCTGAGATTATTTTATTTGTGCCGTGCCGTTTCAACCGTTAGATTCAAAATTTTAAATAAAAAAAAAAAAAGAAATAGGATTGATAAGATTAGAAGTCAGCCGTTCCCAGCTATCCCATCAAAAGCACTTCACCCAAATGCACTTAACTAGACTTGAAAACCATTCTATGTACAGCCGATAATCGTCTTATTCACATTGGTAAAAAATTTTAGTATACGGTGTGCACATGGCTCGCTAACTTCTATGTCTTCTTTATATATAGAGGCAATATGCTCTTTAAAGCCTACCCTACACTTCATTAAAAAATACTCCACAAACTTTAGGCTGATCTCAGTGTGTGCCCACAAAAAGACTTTTATATCATAACAAACATTAATCGATAATCGAATCAAATAGAAAGACAAAATAACTAAATCCTTCAATCAAATCACTACAAGTATTGTCGTAAAAGACCAATTTATAATTTTGAACCAACTTTCTCAATATGGCAGGACAGATTAGGTGATAGAAAATTATCACTCTTGTTGCTTTTAAGAAGCCCAATCATAACTGACTTCATGGCTACTAAGATGAACAACTTAAAGCAGCAAGATGTAGCCTTTTTTTTTTTCGGGTTTTATTTTTGAACAGCGACAGGATGAAGCCTAAAATTGTACCTTACTAGGACAAATAAAACCAGCTCTTACCTCTTCAAATGAGTACTCAATTTTATCCCCAGTCCTTTCATTTGCCTTGGCACCAAGAGAAACACAAGGGGTGGCTGGAGTCATTGCCATCAGCATAGGAGCAGTAAATGTTGAAGGAGTTTTTGGTACTGAAGGCATTGTATTTGGTGCTCTGTTTCCTTCCTTGCATGCGACAATTTGCTTGGAAGGAGTCACGGCCACACTGGGAACTGCTTTCAATGATGTCCCATTATGTGTTCTTTTTTTATCTTCCAAGAAATTTGCAATGTTGGCCTTAGAGGAAATTGCCAAAGAAACAGGAGAGAGGGGCTTCCGAGCAGACTTTGACTCAACTTTACGTGCCTTTGCAGCAACAGAGGAGCAGCTTTTGTTTACTACATTGCCTGGAATCTCTGAATTTCTCCTACCTACGAAGTATAGCGATTAGGGGTACAATATGGGACCAAAAATATCAAATGAAGCCAGGCACTCTCATATACTATTTAGCATGATTAGCTTTCTTTCTAGTGACAGTATAAATCAGACTTATATGTTCATGCAAAGAAATATTATAAGATCAAATGGATGTTTACCAGAACCAGCTGCAAGACTAACAGATTGTGCGCGACCGAAGGGACTGTTTCGATATAAACTGTCAATCTTCTTATTAGAATGCACACACAGAGCTTCTTTTTCAGGCTTTAAGTTTTGAAGCATCACTCCACCAAGGGAGAGTTTCCTATTACTTGCAATTCCTGTTAAAGTTGTAGAAGTCTTCCTTCCACTCTTTGATGGACTAGGTTTCGATCCATAAATTGCTTCCTGCTCTGCTATAAGCTGTACCTGAAGTTTTCTGTGATCCTAAAATACAAAAACAAGTCAAGCAAGGACCATAAACAGAAACATGACTATATACTAGAAATTTTTAGTTTGTACTTTCTGTCTCTGCCTTTCTAACTCCTTCTCTTGCCTCATGCAGCTGTAATCTTCAAGCATAGAAATAAGTCGTACCTAGATAACAAAACAAAAGTGTGAAGAGTAAATGAATATGAGACATCCAGCCCAAAGCAAGGATAATATCAATAAAGTGCTTACACCATCATATGAAAATTCAGTTCCTGTTTCTTTCTCCCAAGCAGTTACTTTACAAGTCAATGCTTCCACCATTGCTGCTCCAGTACCATAGATTAAAAACAAATCCATCAAAAAATAAAGTAGCAGTATCACTAATTTTTATAGGCTAATATTTTAACTGAAACATGAATTTTTGGCCGTTTTATATCAAATCAACCAATATTTTATGTATGACACAGCAATTTTAGTAGACCATAACAGTAACCATGCTCACAAAGTGACCTGTCATTTGTGCAGATTGCATATAAATATCAAATATGATAGATTTGGAGTCTCATTTAGAACCATAAAAAATCTTATGTTACAGGGGATCAATTTAGAGTAAAAGCAATAACTTTACCAGGAATTTTGTTAACCAGGACACGGGCTTTCTCAGCACGTTTCAACGAAAGATGTGAACCTCTTCCAGCATTATAACGATTATCATCCTAAAATTCCAAGAATATTTGAATGGACTGGAATAAAAATAAGGACAGAACAGCTTACATTCTACTGAATCAACAAAATCATTTACCCTATTGTATTCCTCCAGCCAGGACTCTTCCTCACGTGCAGTGAACCACTTCTCCACCTTCTCTAATATTTCTTGCCTACTTGAAGCTTCCTCTTTGGCTTTGGCAATTTGAAGATCAGTTTGTTCCAGTAGGTCCATCAAGTCCATAGAACCTGCAGAATGGGGATAACACAAGTTAAATGGAAGATCAAACAAAAAATACCCCTGACCCATCAGGATTAGAATTTCAAAGTGAGTTGCGCAAAAAAATCTAGAAGAATCAAGAAGTATTTGAAACATTTAAAGTGATTTTCAATTTACACTGTTTGAAATGATTTTTCTAGATTAATAACTCGGTCCAGGTTTTTACCAGACTCTATGGCTTCAATTGAAAAATCCCCAACAGTTTCTGTCACCATGTGCATCTTCCTCAATATCTCTGCTAGCTCTAACTTCTTCTTCAGAACAAGCTCTTTCATTTTGCTGGATTTTAGCTGTTCCAGTCTTGACACTTCCCCCTCAACCTGCATGGGAAAGGCCCACTCTGCTGTTTATATAACCATAATACTTTCTGACATGCACCAGAGAATACAACAGAGAAAATGAACTACAATTTTCCATTTGGAGGTTTCCAACTTAAAACAACATACTCACATATTTAATATTGTTCATGGAAAGAAAATTGGGCTCAGTGATTTCAGGTTCTAAAGCAGCAATTTTACTGGTAATGTTGTGAAACATCTCCTGCTCCTCTAGCGGTGTGTCCATCAAGTTCCATAGCTCGACCAAGGAAGTTGCAAGATGTTGAAGCTGGTACAAGAACAGCTAAATTGGTCAAAAGGCCAAAAGAAAGATTTTACAACCAGGCATGATAAAAGAACTACAGTTACTATAGTACAAACCTTCTGCATTCTCTGTATCTTGACTTCTTGCAAACTTTGTATAGTTGTGGCCATCTTCTCAATTGTATCATTACTGACATCCTTACTTGCTTTCGGATCATTCAGAGTTGGGTGGATCTTAGAAACGGTGTCTTTGAAATCCATACCCAGTACCATACACAAGGAGTTTACATTGCTGAGATGCTTCATTACCTTCCTCAAGCGGCCGCTCTGCAGGTGAGGGAAGAAAAACAGTCAAATAAAAATATTGATCCAATAGAATAATCAAAGGAGAACAAAACTCTTTTCCAATTCGCAACAAACTTTCTCTTCTTGAAGATAAGCCAACTGGCTGCACAACTCCTTTAATCTTTGCTCAGACAAATCAGCCTCATCCTCAATAATCTTGTACATATTATCTTTTGGACAAATCTCGTTGGATATTATCTGTAACTGATTTAACACTTGAAGAAATTGATTCTTTCTATCTATCTTTCTCTGGCGCATATCCTCCAATAGTGGAGTAATGGTTTTAAGTTTGTCCCTCAGGTTTCCACCAGCTGTCCAATCACACTGAATCATACAAATAATAGATGAAGTCATCAACCAACTTAAAATAGCTGAAGATTTCTTTCATCAATTCTAAATATACTTACATGCCCTGGTTGCTCACCCAATGAGGAGCATATGTCAGCAACTTCAGCTTCAGAGAGAGCAATTGCTCGTAGAAGTTGAGCTCTGGAAATTTTTGCATCATCTATCTTTCTCCCATATACAGCAAGGCACTCTTGTTCAATTTCCAGAATCATCTTATCCCTTTCATTGTTGGGCTCTCCAACTTCATCCCAGATTTTCTAATATAAAAATGATTGACGGACAACAACAACAACTATTACTATTCCAAACAAATTATTCAAGTGAAAGAAGTGTTAACTCAAGAGACTAAAGAAGTACATATAATAATAGGTATCTAAGGAATACATCCTTATAAAGATTTTGAGAAAAACCTGTAGTTCACGTAGTAACGATCCACATGTAGTTTCTAGACGTGCAAATTCATTGGGATGACGGTTCAACATCGCAAGGCACCTATCACTGAAGTGACAACAATTACCATGAGATGGATTTATCACAAATGATCTGAGCTGGTAAAAAAAACAAAAACAAAGTAATAACAACAGCAACAAGTGATCCTAAAGAAGAGCTCGGTTGGTTCAAATACTAAGGGATGTAATTAATTTGAGTTGGGGAGGGGTGGGGCTTATAACTAAAAGAACAACAAAATACGTTAGTCATCTTAAAAATGCAGGAGAAATTCTGATCTTCATAATTCTATAGTCATCACCAAAACCATAGATTTTGTTTTTGCTTGTTAAGCAAAAGCAACTATCATTGGAGGGGCAACAGTTGGCATGAGAAAGTTTTATCACAGAATGATTAAATTGATAAAAAGTAAATAGAAGAAAATAATTAAAAAAAAAAAACAAGTGCTGACCTTAAAACACTACAGAAATGATGATCTTCAGCAAAACCCTACATACGTTCTAGCTTTTATAGACTTCAAAATCTTGTAAAGCAAAAGCAACTATCACTGGGGTGGCAACAATTTCAGTGATAGAGACTTGTCACAAAATTATTAAATTAATGTCAATTACCTTCAAACGTAATAGAAATTCTAATGCTCCTGATTCTATAACGATCGGAAGAATCTAGATTACGCTGTTGCCATTAAAAACTTCAAGTTTTTGTTAGGAAAAAAAAAAGATAATATGTTTCTTTCAGGAGTCTTGCTCCACAAGTAACCGCGATTGCCAGCAAATAAACTCAATCAGCACGACAGCAAGTGTTACTCACAGCAAGATTGGGGAATATTCAAGTACCTAAACATAAAGGCGCGCAAATCAACTAGCACTTACACTGTTGGGACGAAATTTGATTGTGTCAAATTCTGTCACGAAAGCAAACGTTTGTAGTCACCGGAGGACGGAGAAACTGTGACTCCCAAATGACGTAATTGCCACCGGGGGATTTATTTCGCGGCGAGAAAACGGATGTGTTTTTAAAAATAAAAAGGGGAGCGTCCGTCTAGTCTTCGTTGGGAGCCTTTCAAAAGCAACGCTTGAACTTGTGAGGAGGGAAATGAGCAAATGCATTGGAGCCGTTATAAAGGGAAAGCAATTGGGCCGGGTAGCCTGATCTCGACTGCGCAATCGGGCTAAATGTGACGGCAAAAACTACGAAGGATTTGAATTTCAAATGAAATTTTTATTTGAAAATAAATAATAACGCTTGCGATTGGTAGGACCATTTGATTATATTAAATGTCGCATCTTTATATGTTGAATTGCACTAATATCCAGGTATTAATGAATCTATATTTACCTATCTTTTATCCACCTTTACAAAATTTAAAGGTTCAGAAATTGATATTGAAGAAGAGCAATATTAGAAAACTCAACGATTAAGTCCAACTTATTTGGCATACAGTCATTAGATGGGTACAATATTAATTTTACCAATTATGAAACACTTGCAATGAAAGTACGCCTAAAGATTTAGGCATCATCATATTGTTTAGTTAATTCATATATTAAACAACTTCCATGAAACATTATAAAGTCACATTACTTGTTTAATTACTCACTGTGTAACGCGCAACATTATTCATCGAATCATTTTGGTATAATTTAGCAACTTATTTTAGTGTGTTTAGAGAACTAGAGTTTTAGATTCAATATTCTATTATGTAATTTTATAATTTTACGTCAAATATTTAAGTTCATGAAATAATGTTATGTCATTGTTTATATTCCATTTAGGGTTATTGTCATTTTACTAGTTTAAAAATTATCAAATATCAAATGACTACAACAAGTATTGTCTCCTATCATTTTTTACTATATCTTTATAAAAATATCATTTTATTATTTTTCTGTTATAACAAATATAATTTTACTACTTTTCCGTTACAATAGTTAGTTGATCCGTTAGTTGACCAGTTAGTTGACTAATAAAATACAAATTTTACCCTTCGTGATTAAAATAATAATAAGATAAATTTGTAATTCATATATCATAATTCCATAAAAAAGAATTATGTTAGTATTTTATATTCACTTTAATAAATATATTACAAATTTATTTTGTAAATAAATTTTAAGTATTTTTTTTAATCATGAAGGGTGAAATTTGTATTTTGTTAGTCAACTAACGGTTATAACAAAAAAATAATAAAATAATATTTTTATAAAGATATGATAAGAGATAATATTTGTTGTAGTCATTTGATATTTGACAATTTTTAAAATAGTGAAATGATAATAACCCTTCCATTTATCAATAGGTAAGTCTACTAATTAATTAATATTTATTTCCATCATTTGGTCCATTAAAAATCAAAACACATTATTTTAGGTAATCTGATAATCTCAATCTTTTGACTATTAGTTGAAAAATCTCTTGAGCTGAAATAAAAGATATGGAGTCAAATCTTACTCACATGAATAGTGAAGGAATAGGGTATACACACACACACATAATTGCTTGTTCCAAACATAATATCATTTTCATTGCCACTTACACAGGCATAATTATCAAATTCTTTCAAAGAGGATATTATATTCCTTATTGTAATGTGCATATAAGAAGTATTATTTTCCATGGCTCTCATTATAATTACGTGGAAAGTTTTCATACACCTAAGTCTTCACATGACTTCATATTGTTATAAGAAATGCATATATTATTACTTAAAAAACCATAAAGATTCAATTTCAATATACCGTTTGTTTGAACAGCCTCTGAATAATTCGCCAAGTTACTTTATTAGATTGGGCGCTTGAATTTAAATATAGGAGGATTAAGCATTAAAAAGTTGATTAGCTAAAAGATATGTTTTAAAATAATGAAAAAAAGTTAAATATAATAATTAAAAAAATATATGCTGAAAGAAATATATCATTATTTGAGATGATCAGCCGCATGAAGTTGGATTATATTACCTTAATATATTTTGAGGACGCCAACCATTAAATTCCAAGCCCAAATGAAATAAAAAGTGTAATTAAAACTTTAAAACACAAATTTATGCGTCATATAAGATATAGATATGATTGATTTAATGTAACATATAGTCAACTCAAGAGTTGCATTCAATAACTTAGAGATATATTGACAACTAAACATCACTTGAGTTTATGGATGCTATTCTTATAATGTAAGACTCGCCAAATCTCTAATAAGAGTAAAGAGCCTAATATTATCATCTTAAAATACATTTCGTGGACAATAGTCTACATTTATTTATTTATTTATTTTATTTAAACGATCTACATTTTGACTTAAATAAAAAGAAGTCACACACTAAAACAAACCAACCCCATAGGAAAATACTGTCCCGATGCATGCACATAAATAAAATCGAATTCGGCAGTTTAACTACCGCCGAGCAACTCAATCAAGGTCAAGGCAAAGAATCGAAGAGCTTGGATGACTGAAGCAGACGACAAGTCAAATGAATGATAAATTCACTTTTGACTGCTCGGGATTTCACATCTAAATTTCTCATTAAAGTTCTTAAAGACAAATTACCCTTACAGCACCGTTAATGATCATACCGTGCCACATGGTTCAGATAATGGCCGTTCTCACGTATTTTCCTTTTTGTAACGCTTATTATTATTATTATTATTATTGTTTTTAATTACTTGCTGAGGACTAGGTACGGTGCCCAGTGGGAATCAAGCCAATGGTATCTTATAATGATCTTGTGATTCTAACTAACTATAAAAATTTTGAAAAATACATGTATCAGGTCAGTATATTATATAATTCTATTAAAATATACATTATGATAAATAAATAACGCAACTGCAACGAAACAAGAATTAGGACAAAAGGGAGAAAAAGTAAAAATAAAAAATAAAAAAAAGACTTTTTTAAGTCGAGAGAGAGGCAGTGGGGAAGAAACCCTTGGGTTCTAAAAATGTCAGAGAAACTGAACGTAGCGTAGGAAGTTACTAAGAAACTGCTGCTGCTGCTACTTTTTCTTCTTTCATCATCCTCGACTTGGCTCTCTGCTCATGAATCCACACAAAACTGAAGACGATCTCTTTCATCCTCATCATCATGATCTGGTCCCACCACCCATGATCATCAACCACCACCACCACCACCACCTCCACCAGCAGACGAATCTCAGCCGTCCATCCACAATCACAACCACGACCACAACCCCAATCACGATGACCCGGTTTCTTTTTCTTCCCTTCCTGAAATCGTCCTGTTCCGTACCTCTTCCGAGGAATCCCCAAGTCACTCGTCTTCCGAAAACGACGACGCAGCGACCAATCATACGAACCATGATGACGTCATTAACAAGGTGCCCAATCAGCCTCCCGCGTACATTAGCCCCGAGCCTCATATATCCACTCAATTCTACACTTTCAACGCGGAGTCTCACGCTTTGATGATCCGGTGCATTCTGGAGCAGCGGCTCGCAACTCCAGCCGAGATCCGCGCCGCCACGCCGCGAGCCGTGCTCAAGTCTTGGCGGGCCGTCTGGAAGGACCGTAACGAGGATACGGCCTACCTCACGGCGTGGAAGCGAATCCAGGACAAGCTTACGGCTCACGTGGACCCCGCATCCGGTAACGAGTACCTCTGTTTCAAGAATAACTCGCAGCAATATGTCTCTCACTTTAATCAATGGCAAGATATAGTTATGAATTTTCATGGCGATGCCGATTTAAAACACTTAGGGCTTAAAGAAACTATAGAGAGAATTAAACAAGTCTGGACAGTGGGAGCTAAATTTTATGGCATACCTGAAAGTTACATTAGGGTTTGTGTGGCCGCGTGCCCTGTGTGTTCCACTTCTTCTGGCTCTGGTTCCAGAAGCAAACGGCGTAGGTTTGAGTATACCGAGTCATTTGATGTCCCTGCTAAAGAGGTGCCACATAGGTTACAGCAATTAGCTGCAAAACATAAGGTTGTGCTTTGTATTAGGCAGAAGTACATCAGGTATAAGCCTTTTATGGCTGAAGTGAAGGATTATGCTTGCCATAGGGCTGGGGAGCCTGCAGCAAAGAAGTCCAAGATGTTGAAGAGGGAACCGTATGCGTCTAAGAGGTGTGGCTGTGGGTTTAGGATTAGGGCGATCGTACCAATTGCAAATTACAATGAGAAGGATAAAACGTTTGTGTATCAGGAGGAGGGGGTGGCAGTTTTTAAGCTGTATGCAGTGCATTCAGGGCATGAACCGGGGCCGTTGGATGGCAATGCGAGGATTATACATCGTCTTGTTGGGTCTAAAGGTGGGTATCTGATGGATCAAGATACTGTCTATGGGGTGAGGGAGGATCATGAGGGATTTGGGCTGATGGGGAAGGATGAGAGTGATTTGCAGCTTTCAGTTTTGCAGCAAATGCAGGAATTGAGAGCTGAAGTCGCGTTGCTAGAAGCGAGAATTGGGAAAGTCCCACATGAGTTATTGAGTTCAGTGTCCCAGCAACTGTTTGATGTACTGGATAAGGTTAGAAGTGTAGGGGAAGATGGTTCGAAGTCACTAGGGTTGGTTTCTGACAAGCCGCATTCAGATGATGTGCTGGTGGGAGAAAGCGATTTAGTGCATTGGAGAACACTTGGTGATGGCAAGGAGACAGAATTGATTGAGGACGATGAAGATAGTTTTGGGCGAACACTTGGGGATGTTGTTCCTTGGGACCAGATGAGAACAGAGTGTAGAGGTGAAAAGGATCTGATGGGCGAGCCTTGTAAGCCTGATAAGTGGTTGAAGTGCAGTGATTTTGATGATAAGAGCATTCTTGACTGTGAAGATACCAAACTAACCAAGCCCATCAGACATGATGAGTCAATTGTGGGTGATGTAAGTCTGGTTGGTCTACCAGTTGACAGTTTCTACCAAGACAATCCTAAATGGTATGATTCTCCTTGTGGATTGGACTCCAGTGCAGATTGCGGAGACAGTGGATTTAGACATGGGGAGATTGTGTAGAATGCTGAAGAGACTGGTTGACCCTCTCTAACTTAGTCCTGACTTTAAATCTTGCCAATTCATCTCTTCTTACAGCTGGAATTGGGTTGTATATTTATGTATACTGAAGATTGGACATTTTACATGCTTGTAGGTTTGCAGTGTGTAATTCTGTAAAGTATAGCCAATTGGGCATCTCTGCACATACCTTATCATGACTATTTGTTAACTTGTCAGGGCCTTCATGATTTTTGTTGGGGTTCTTCCTAGAATGCACATCAGACTTCTTTTGTTTGTCATTTGAATTGGTGTATGTGTAACTAGGCATGTGCAGTTTCATCCCAGATTTATTCTCAGTGATGTGTATGTACTTTACGTTTACTTTTTATATACATTTTAATTATCAATATTTTCCAAAGCTCAAAGAATGATTTACATGCTTTGCCTGTCTTTGCTGCTTATAGAAGGGCTATACGGTTTATTATTGTATAGACATGCTTGAAGTTGCCAATATCATGCCAATTAGGTGCCTTTGGTTGGGATCTGGAAGATACATAACTGGTCCACTCTCTTTAGCTACAACTTATATTTTTCAATTGACAGCTATAAATGCTATGCTTGCTTGTGGTGCTAATTTGTGGACTATTCTGGATACATTTTCTAAATCTGTTTAATAGCTATGGCAGAGGTTAATTGCTTTTTTACTCAGGTCTCTATAGAAGCTTTTAACATTTACTTAAAGTTGGTTTCAGGTCTATTGCACTGTGTGTTGTAAAATGGTGGTTAACATGCACCATGTCTTGGTCTTCTTGCTCTGCTCTTGTTTTCCCTAGAAAACAAGTTTTAAGTGCTATGTAGATTTGATGCAGGCCTTGTTCCACAAGCTTAGGCAAAACAATTGTAGTAGATTGTCTAATGTTTTTACTTGTAATTTGCTGAGCTGGGTAAAAATTTCTGACTTGGTAGAAGGGCAGTTAGGTGAAGTGTGCACATCTTGTTCCTTGTGTGTGCATCCTGTGACTTGATATACTATTGTCTGGTTCTTGCCGATGTTATAATCAATTTTTCATATTTTTCTCTTATTTCAGAATTCTTACTTCCTGCTCTGACTGTCATGTTTGTCTGTATTTGAATTGCATTGTTCATGCTTCTTCTGGCTGCAAACACTACTGTACAGACAGTGCACACTGTTACAGAAGCATTCTGGTTATAGTTCAATTGTGAGGACTTAAAGGTTAAAAAGGTATGCTTTGGGGAAAATATCTATAGAGTTAAGACTTCACTAGACAATTATTGCTTCAATTTCAGTACATATCTGCCAAAAATTTTAAATGCTCGGCATTCTAAACATTTGGTCTACTTCAATGTACTGATTAGATCTTTAATACAAATTTCAGTTTCTAATTTTGAAAAAGAAAAAAAGAAAAAGGAGTTTCCGAAGTTGGTCAAAGTCTCTGCTATAGATGCATGTGTTCTTGTGTTCTTTTGTTTTGACATTTTTTGCTTTATTATATTTTGTCTTGTCCTCTTTATTTCACTTTCCTTTTTGTTGGTTCAGATGACATTGTTATAAATCATAGGGAGGTTTATACTTGTTTTGTCAAATCGATCAAGATATGACTACTTTCTCTAATTATAAAATCTCTAATGCTTCTCTGACTATGTCCCAAAGTCCATGTAATATAAGAATTGGTTTGTACCAATAAGCCTGTAGGTTTCTGGAGCTGTTGAAGATTCCAGCTAGTGGTCTGATTGAAGAATTGTCTGTTTCTTGAGTCCTTGGCGTGGCATCCTGTATGTGCTTCTGCAGTTCTGCTTTGATGGATATTGGGTTTTCAGTTGATTATGCTGGGCAAAATTTGATTGATTAATAATTCTACCAACTTGACTCTTGATATAGATGTGTGGCTTTGAATTCAATTTGTAGCCTAGGATTGATGTCAACAGTGATCTAGTTTAATGGCTTGCAAGTTTTTCCCACACCCTCCACCCCCCACCCCGACCCCGGGGGCTTTTATAGGTAGGAAGTCTATTTACCGTTGACATAGGAACAGCCATCATGTTTTCTTCCGACTCCGTTTTGTTTCTTCTATACTCAGATCATTTTGTCTTGAGTACAAACACAGAAGAATCTCCCCAAATAAGCCTGAGTTGCTTCTCAGCTGGAATTGCTGTGTTTGGCCTGGATTCGTTGCAGTCATGAAGCGTGAACGTGGGATGCTTTCTTAGCACTTTGTACTTTAACGAACTAGGTAGAATTAAGGCATCTTATTAATTGTTTTGAGGAATGATGATGCTAATGCTAAGCAAGCGGTAGAATGTGTAGGCATTGCCTGTTGATATGGATGTTGGGATAGGTAGTAGAATGTTGGTTTAGGCATGCCATCGTCTCCTTGGAAAGATGTAAAAATAGATGAAAGGGCTGTGCTCATGTCTTTTCTGGCTTGATGACAGAGGCCCTTGACCATCGCTTCCCATACTCCCATTGAAAGTTTATCAGAAGAAACCCTAATCAGTTGCAGTAATTGTGCTAGGCCTGGTGTTACTTGTCCAGGTGTGAATTTCTGAACAGGTTTAAAGGGTGAGCCTCGTGTAATTGATCTGGGCCTGGGGTTGTCCGTGTCTTAATTGTGTCATGTTAAATTTAAGTAAATATACATATGATTGATTATGGAACATTAAAATACAAATATGCTCCGAATATTAATCGTATTATTTGTGTTGATTTGTTTAACTTATTCAATATACAAAAATTAAAAATTAATTTAATAATAATAAAATATCAATGTTATTCCTTTAAAAATAAGTTAATATGATACAAATAAGTTTATAATATAATATGAATATGATATGAATATTCAATTCATTGATAAGTGTATAAAGATAAGCTATCAATATAAGTTTCTTTTTAATAATATTACCATATATTAATTAATGTTTGTGTCGTAAACGTGTAATTACGCAGAGGTGGTCCAATACAAATACAAAATAATTATTTATTATGATGTGTCAACTCATTTATAAATTATGTCAATATTTATCAATATGAATATAAAAAAAAAATCATATAGTATAATCGTATCAATGAATGGACTGCATTGGATATAAATTAATTTTTGCGATTCTAGACGAAATTATTCTTTAACATTTTCCTCAACGGAGAATGGCACCGATGCAATATGTTGATGCCAACCATGAGTTGCATGCCACGGCTGTTGCTTCCGATATTGAGTTCGTTGTCATAAATTTGGAAGGCTATAGCTGTTACCAGTTCTGTGACCGGCTCGGAACCTGTTTGTCCGATAAAAACTACCCTCGGACGTGGCTCTTTATCACCCATTAGATATTATGCAACGGTGTATTAACAAAGCGACAAAAAGGGGTTACTAATCATGGACTCAAAAGTAGTCACGGCCTGTGTTTAATTTAAGATTTGAAACATAGAATTGAGATTTATAATCAATGTGTTAAAATTTTGTTAAGAACAACAAATAATAAGCATAATAAGTTTAGCAAAATATGTTAGAAAGTTAATAGGTGAAGTAGGGTCACAACTAAAATAAAATTAAAAAAAATAAATAACAAACACGAAAGAGAACACTAAAAATTATGTGGTTTGACTTTTAGCTTACATTCACGGACAAAAATTAGAGGAAAATATTTTATTAATGAAAAGAGTTAATGAAAGAGTTACAAGTATTGTAGTATTTTAGCTCATTTCCCAAAACTCTCAAATCATTAGATTCTTAAAATCTCTCTCCAAATGAAAAAGAAGAATTGAAAATTGGATGCACAAAATGAGGGAAAATGCCCCTCTATGTATAGCCATAAAAATGGCTACCATGCATGAAATATTTTATTATTTATTAAAACATTCCGCCTCCTTTTTTCTTCACGTGGCCCGTCTCTTTTTCTTTTATTTCTTCTACTTTTTTCTTCTGCCCTTTTCGGTGGGGCGTTGACGTTGGATAACACCACATCTGCAAGTGTCAGGTGTAGATTAGCAATGACATTGCCGTCCATCTCATTCACTTGTCGTATCTTCATTGATTTTTCTCCAATTGTTGCTAAACAATTATTTTTCCTTAAAATTACCTGCGTCTTCATTTTCCATAACGAGAAATTATTCTCGTTGAACTTTTTAATTTCGTATTTTGCTGCCATCACTTTTCACCACAAACTAACTTTGTTAGGATCGGCTCCCACCGTTTCACGTGAACAATAACCATATACGTGAATAGTGCCGTATATGTGAACAATGTTGTATACATAAATAGTACCACCGACTCCAAAAAATACAATCAGTAACTCTGATATCACTGTTAGAAAGTTGATGGGTAAAGTAGGGCCACAGATAAAATGAAATTGGAAGAAAATAAAGAACAAGTATAAAAGAGGACACAAAAAATTACGTGGTTCGAATTTTAGCCTACGACCATGGGCGAAGACAGGAGAAAAATATTTTACTAGTGAAAATGAGTTACAAGTATTGTAGTATTTTAACTCACTTCTCAAAATACTAGAATCAAAATGTAAAATGAGAATTATAATAAATTGTTTAATTTAGTTGTAGAAATTAAAATAAAAATGAGTTGCATTGCTATTGAAATGTTTCTTTTATCTTAAAATCGGAATGAATTATTTTAATTTACTAAAATACTCTTAGTTTGTCATTGTAATTGTTATTATTTATTATAAATTTTGTCATATAATTCAAAAGAAATAATAATAATAATAATAATAATAATGATAATATTATCAGTTTTGTTATTTATATTATTATTTTATTTAAAAAACTTATTGTTAATAACAATAAGAAATAATAATAACTTTATTTCAATAATAATAATGATAAAATTAATAATAATAAACAGACAACAATAACAATATTAATATATGCCGAAAAAAGAAAAAGTAGAAATAATAATAAGAATAATAATCATCATTGTTGTAAAAAAAAACCATCACCTAAAAAAAGATATCATCATCATCAATTTTGCAATAGTTGCCGACGCGGGCAAGATCGGCTACTGTTTCCATGCGAGAATGGCTGGCGATGCATCAACTATTGCTGCGATTTGGTGAGCTGTTGCTTCGGTACACTAACAATGGCAGGTGCTGCTCGACACGAGATCCATGACTGGCCGTCAGCGATTGCACAATTAGCGATGGCAGGTGCTGCTAGTTCGATTTTGGGTGCTGCATGATTCCATTTTCATGGTTTTCATTTGATTTTTTTCTTTTATAATTTCGTGAATTAATTAAGACAAAGTAAGAATTTAGAAATTTGAATGAAAGTATTTCTGTCAATCCAGGGAATAAAATTTTATTTCTCAACCTCCTTAGGAATCAGAACTCTATGAATAATTTCCAAAATTGTGGACACTCCATGAGTTCCATTTCAATTTCGACCTGCAAATTTGTAAGTAAACATGCCGATGATTCTGATTTCAGAATTTCCATTCCGAAGGCAAGTGTGTGTGTGTATATATATATATATATAGACACACACAACTACTACCAAAGGGAGAAAAAAATTATAAAGAAAGCTATTTAATACACAATCACAAAGTCTATTAGGGAGTTAATTTTGGAAGCCCATGGGGGAAAAAGTATTTGCAAAATGCAATTTTCTGCTTAAGAGCTTCATTTCAAAATTTGACCATTAAATTAATTTTCAATTTTTTCAAGTTGTTAAACATGGAAGATAACAAATGCAAGGATAAGAATATTTGATAAAGATCAATCTATCCCAACTAAAGCTCAACAAATAGCGAGCTAGAATGGATTGGCCATGATCAGATTGAGAGATAGCATTAAAGATTATATTAGCAGGAAACGTAACATTGTCATCAGATTCAGATGCAAGGATTGAGGAACACGGAGCGTCAAATGTTTGTTAACAAAGTAACAACCGGACCCGGTAAAACTTTAATCAGAATTAGAAGGCTGGAGTTTTACTCCTGGCAAGTATTTAGAGACAAATTCTCGAGCCAAAGCTTGGAGATCTCCATCAGGGAGCTCTTGATCGAACGGATCAAAAGAACTAGTCTGATCCGTGGATGTCTGTTGTTGTTGTTGTAGAGGATCAAACTGCATCGATATATTATAACCAGACGCCATATCCGCTGTTGATACCATTTCTGACGATGAATAAAGGCTGCAAGGTGAAGTGCTTTGAGCTTGAGCTGCAGAAGCCATTGGAAGGCGCTGCAATATGGAAAGACGAGCCTGAGTGAAAGCTAATTCTGCCTGCAAATTCACTACCTGCAATCAGCAGGGAAAAGTTCATTTTCTGACTTTTCTTGTTCGTACACATGCATTATTCTGTAAATTATAGTATTATTATCCTATTAACATAAAAGATTAAAAGCAGCCATACAATAGTAAGAAGCTGTAAGTAAAATGCTTTGAAAAAGAACTGCATGCTACCAAGAGGAATAGGGATGGCGACGGGGAGAGGAGGGAAGGGATCTGCATATATAGTTTGATGTAGAGATGGCACGAAATCCGTATGAATCGCGGGCGGATTTCAAAAAAATAATGTGGATCCAAAATATCGGGCTTTAAATGCAAGTACATCTGAATTCACATTTTGAATTATGCAAATACAAATTTTTCTAGATCTTTGCGGATGCGAGTTGGATCTGATTTTTTACAAATCCAGATCTAAATCCAGAATCAGATTTTGCCATCTCTACATCAAACTATCAAAATGACTAGATAATTTATGAAATTAAGCAAAAGTACAACTTCAAGGTTGAACACATTCATAAACATCAAAAGGTATAAATCATTAGCAAAATTATATTTATCAATATTCAAGTATTTATATTAGCTATTATTTGTGTTATTTTTATAATATTTTGGTATTTGTTATTTACATTAATACCATTACAATTTAAATTTTAAATGTATTTACTAAATATTTTAGAAGAAATGAAAAAATTAAAAATGGGGAAATGGGAAGAAGATTGGATTTCATGAATCCTCATCCCCTCCCCAATAGTGGGTAGTAAATTATTCTCACCCCTCCTCCAAATAAGAAATTGAGTATAAAATTGTCCATACGCCCTTCCCGAATGAGGAAAATCCCTCAAGACTCCGTATTGTCAGGATTTAGTCGTAAACAAAATAAGATGTACGTTATTATATTTATATATAAACGACAACAAACAATTATGGATATGCTAAATCAAAAACATATGAACAATATTATATCCATCTTAGTCATTCTATCATACCATGCAAATATAACTATGCTTTTAATGCCACTTACCATGCAATCTTATCCAAATTTAACTTTCTAATCCTCTAAACTCCGAAAGTAGTGAGGATGTAATCTACCCAATTAAATAATTAATATAAATAATTATCCTCAGATGTAGGCCTTCGCTATCTTTTAAATGTAAATCCAATGTTTTACAATACTATAAAATAAAACCTTTAACATAAAGTAAATAAATCTTTTTACTAACAACAAATAACACCGAATTTATAAGTTAAAAAATGAGGACGTCCGCCCCCCTCCCCCCCAAAAAAAAAAGAAAAAGAAAAAGAAAAAGACTCTTGATACAGATGGTGCCAATTTTATAAATTTTCTGTTCTGCCACACAAGCTCTAAAGCAGATAGCTACGGGCGTTGGTGTATACTTACCTAATTAAACCTAATTATTCTTGGAATTCCAATTTACACAAGGAGCAATGATCGTTATCAGGATCAGAATGATCCTTGTACCGTCTCATTCTTATCTGATTGCTTGATTAAAAAGATCTTTTCTATAGAGCAGTGTAGTTACCAATTAGAACCAACACGTGGTAGGACCCATGTGCAAAGGAAAGTTGATCTACGATAATATATATTTAAACACTAAGATTATAGAAGCAATTAAGAAAGTCAAAATCAAAATATTTGAATATTTCTCGAGCTGATAAGTTTGCTTAGTAACTCAGGCAAGCAACAAGACTTATTATTAGCCATCCACCACTACATGACACTTGACAGCCGCCAGCTTGATGGAATTTCCTCCGGTTCCTGATCTGTATTTAGTCTCTCTCTTTCCAAAAAGGCCGGTAGCATTGGTTTCAATCATATATATTTTACATGGAAAAACGAGACCTAGTCACACCTATTGTATACTCATAGTATACTAACTAAAACCCTAAATTAGTAGCCTCTCAAGTCGTCTAACGCCGAAATTTAATTAACCTGGGTTTCAGTCAATTTTGAATAAAGAAAACATCCTCAGTTCTTTCCAAGAGAAGTACTCCAGTTAACTAAAATTGGGAATATATATAATGGTATGCTCTATGGTAAAAAGCTCTTTCTAGAAACCTCTCATTTTTCAATAACCTCCAAATTTCCAATTGATGACATTCTAAATATTGAATCAGTATATAAAAAAAAAAATTTAGGAGAAAAGAATGAAAACTTGGAGGGTTAGTGTTGAAAAATTGTAAAAGCGTGAGATTTTTCAACTAAAAAATGAGGGTACATGTACCATGGTCATTCTTTCTCCAAGCTCCGACTTACTAGACAATAAATTGCTTTCACAATTATATATGCTGTTGCTTAGACCAAGAAACATGAAATTAACCCTACACCGGCGGTCAGTTAGCATTGTTATCATAAACAAGATGCAAAAATATGACCAAACAAACAGTCTTATAAATGTGAAAAGTTGACTAACTAATGTTGCGTCTGCAATACAGCCACTTGTTAAAATGACTAAATAATGGTACCATTGTTGCATTCCAAGACGCTAGATGGTATGATTACCACGAAACATCTGTTTTTCCACTTTTCTAAACCATGCCTTACAGTGACTAAGATTTCTTCTTGGACAGACCTAGCTACCAAATCTAATTATAAGATTCTAGCTTCTAGTACTGAAGCAAACAATGAGCTCGTATGAGATTACATCTAGAGCTCTAGCTAGCCACCCGACAAACACTAGAAGAGCAGCTTAAGAAATGCATCAATCTCCCCGCTTCATTCAAGCGTTGATTATTATTTGTCAGGAATCTGAAACTTACAGGCTTAATTTAGTATAATTTCTCTCATCTTCATCTTAGCATGACAAACGTGGTACCACTTTAATTTCTTCTCCATAGAAGAAAATATTTGCTTACACAAAATATGTTTTCAATAATAAGCTAATAAATGTTATAAAAAAGGAAACCCTAATGGCTTCGGACAAACGGAACGGAGAAGTTAGTAATATGGATGGTTGGAAAACGGGAAAAAAAAAAGAAGAAAACGAAAAGGATCAATATGTAGTTATAGCTAGCTTGTTATACTGACCTGTTGCTGAAGAGCAACGATGTGGCCAACGCAGCCATAAATGGGATCCCTAGCCCTAGCCATAGCTTCATAACAAAGCGAGACAACAGCATCAAGCCTCTTGTGAGGCGGTATTCGGGAGAGAAGCTTAGAGGCATTGCTAGCGCCAAATACCTTGTGCACTGCTGCAAAGTGAGTGGTGCCTTGATCTGCGTCAAAATATGGTGCAAATACGCACCCTTTTACGCACTTTCGCCGAAGAAATTTGCAAGCGCCACAAGGCCCACCTCCGTTGTTTGCACTCATCATCATCTGATTCTGATGATATATCGATCTCTATTATCTTCTTCTCAGGATTACTTTGCCTTTCTTGTGGGGTCTCGAAATTCAGAATAAAATGGATTTTGGCATTCAGAGAGCGAGAGACGGAGAGGGCCTAAATGGGTAAATGGGTTTGCCTGTTTGTTACTTTTTATTGCTTAATTAGATAATTATTATAAAAATTTATGTGTAAAGCTTTTGGTGTTGGTGGTGGGTCGTTTGAAAGGGACTTTTTTTATTTTTTTCCTCCCCCACTTTAATTAATGCATGTATGTTAGCACGAGTGAAAAATAAAAAGGTGTGTATGTGTCCGTCTGATGCGTTGAGGGTGGGGGCTGATGTACGTACTTGGTTCAATCTTTAAAGCCACGGCAAGTAGATGCACAAGCAGTGGGAACAGATTGCGTGAAGCAAACATACATGCGGTGAGTGACTGACAGAATCAACTGCCAACCGCCGCAGTTGTGGCCACGTGGGGTTCGCACGTGTGACTATACTAGCATATCCATCCTATTCCTCCTATCTAATCACATCTTCTCTCTCTCTCTCTCTCTCTCTCTCTCTTGTCACTTCCATTTCTCAGGATGAATATCGAGAGACACAGTTCGCAGAACAGTACAAGCTATTGCTCACCGTTCCCTGTTGCTTCATCCAGTGACCACTGACTAGTGACTGACTGATGAGTGATGATGGTCAGCTTTTGCACGGTTAAAAAATTATTTTTAAAAAATATTGTGGTAATAACTCCGGGTAACTTGCATTTTTGCTCGGATGGGTATGGGTCCCGCCCAATAAGCCATAATCTCATTGGCAAAAAGGAGCAAATTAATGCAAAGGCCGTCCCTTTTCACTTTCTAACTTTGATGGTGGTCTCTACTGTTCTATCTCCCTATATTGTTGCAACTAAATGCATGCATACGACTAAATGAGCTCTGCCTTGTGTTTGTGTCCACTTAAAAGAGTTATTAAGATCACTTCCCCCCCTTTTATACATAGATTTTAAATTCCGATCAATTTTCAATGGCTTGAATAGTCAATTGCTACAGAGCTTTCATTCTTCATCCAGGAAATATATTACCAGATTGGGTATTTTTCTATGTGATAATTCGTCGCATAAGAATAAAGAGATGGTTGTTAATAATAAGCTATAGATGAAATGAGATTAAAGTTTTAAGTAGAGGACAGAGGAGTCAGTCAAGGCCACACTCACAGTGGGGCAGCACGAAAAATCATGGGGTGATGTAAAACACCATACATCAAATCATGACAAGTGGCAATTCTGGGACACTGGCCCACTATAGTCACTCTAAAGCAAAGACTAGGTCAGCATTCCTTTGAAGCAGTCCCCTCTGACGGAAAGAAAGCTTTCTTTTCCCCAGGCGAGCCAGTCACTTTTGCACATTCGCAGTTTCTTGGACCGGAGAGAAAAAGTACGCCTGGGAAAATGGAAATTATATAGCTAATTTTTATTTTTTTCCTTTTAATAACATAAGAATAATTATATGAGGATGAATTTTCTTTTCATTTTTTAAAACTCCCTTAAAGCAAATATTATTGTGCTTGAGATTATGCATTTCTTTTTCAGAAGTACATGTGTGAATTAGAAGAGCTAAATTATAATAATATTAGTTTCTATTTTCTTCTATTTTAAATTATAATAATTAATAAATATTAATAATTTATTGTTCAATAATATTATTTTATTTTTATATTAATTATATAAAAATAATTTAGCAATTAATAATACATGCTTAAATATTAATACATTCAAATAATATGTATTTAAAATCAATAGTAATATGAATAATGATATAAAATATTATTATTATATATAATACAATTCATATTGTACCAGATATAGTATTGCGTTATAACTTAATACACTTTAATGTAGTACAACGAATGTAACGTAATAAAATATGCTAAATGCACCCAAAATAAATCTTGATCCGATGGCTATTAGAGGACGTGGACGAATCAATATTGTGCTATTTATGTTAAATGGAATGAAAGTTATATTGCTTTATATGTTAATATAAATAATGATAAACATGCTTGGGGTGTAGTGTAATTAAGGCTAATTCAAGAGGCATGAGGCCAGTTGGAGTTCTGAGTTCTAAGTTTGACTATTAGACTGTGATCGGTTGATACAAGAGAAAGAGCCCCTTAGGCAAGTTAGGTAGTTGCCTGGGGCAGTTTTATATGATGGCCTAATATTTATGTTAAACTATTATTTTGTACATAAAAAATAAGTTTGAACCCTAAAGTTATTATTATTTATTTAATTTTTTTATTTTGTAATTATCTTTTTGTAAATAAATTATCAAATTCTTATAAAGTCTATCTAATGTAATACTTAATAGTTTTAATTTTCTACAAAATCATTGAAATTAATAGTTTCGTTCATGCAAAAGTTCTATTTTATTGCTAGAATTAATATGTTATAATTTTAAAAAATTAAGTATTCTTTTTAGATCTCTATAAAGCCCCACATTTTGTTACTCGTCCATTGAATTATTTTTTTTCTCCAACAACCAAGATACAATATGGTTGGTGCTTAAGAGGGAAAAAGAAAAACTATTTCCTCTATATTTTTTGCTCCCAAAAAAAAAATTCCTAATAGTTTTCTCTATTCTCCATGATTATTGGTCACTACTCAAATCCCCAAACAAGTAAAGATAAAGTTATTTTGTGATTTTATCTCAAGTTTTAGATTTTATCTTTTAATTCTTCTCTTAAATTTCTTATTTCTTTTTAAAATAATCTTGTGTTCACTTATTATTATTATTTTTTTTGTGTGTGTGCTTGTTTTATCTATTCAATAAAGAAAAAAATTGTATCAAAAAAGTTTTAAAAAATAGAAGAACAGAAAAGTTAGTTTAATCTAAAAAAAGAATAGTAAAAAAGATGTAATTTGAGTGAAGAATCCGCAAATAAAAATGTTACAACTGAATTAAAATATCATAAAATAATTAGTGAAAATTCTATTGTCTATTTTGAAACATATATTGGCATATCAGAATTAAAAATTTTATTAAATAATTTTTTTATCTTAAAAAATTAGAAGAATTGATTTTAAATAAATAAATTTTATAATATAACGGATTGTTTTTTTTTTTTACCTTAAATTTTATCAAAATCATTCGCCTAAGGTCTTAATATGTTGAGCCGACCCTACATGGGAGAAAGGAGGAGAGAAGGAATTCGTCCAAGGTTCCCTCTGTTCGGCTGGCAGTAGTGGACGGTAAATTATAGACACTGATGGAATTATGATTTTGGCACGTAGAGCATTTGAAAGTCCTTCATAATTGGCAAGGAATTCAAATTCTGTTTTTGCACGACGTGTGAAATTATCATGTTTATCCTTTCAAATCGATTAATTTAAATATTATATTTTGTCGTTACACGTGGTTTTCGTGAATCGATTTTACTGTAATACTCGTAAGAGAGATAAAAACAGAACTTTCAGATTTTTTTTTTAAAATTAAATTAATCTTTTTTTAAACAACAACAACAACAATAAGTAAAGTGAGGAAGAAAAAGTTATCCTCTCCCAAATTGTCGTTATTTTTATTTTAGTTTTTTTTTTCAATTCATTATTTTTAGTGTGGTTATTTAAATGTTTGAGTTTAAATAATTTTGAATTAGGTTATATTTCAAATATTAAATTAATTAAAATTTTATATCAATAATTAACTAAATTAGTTACAAACTAACCTGTACTTAAATTACAATTATAAGTATAACTAATTTATATTTCAAATTAAATTTATTTCTAGTTTAAAATTTAAAATTATATCCAATAATAAATTTTGAAAATTTAATCTAGAGGGTAAAATTCTCCAAGTGAAAATCATGCACTTCCTTTCCCTCCATATATATATATATAACTTTCAAAATCATGCACAATATAGTCCATATAAATAAAAAATAATATTAAAATAACTTTCAAATTATAACATCTGATATTTACTAAATATTTTAATATTATAACCTTTAAACTACAATTATCCAACTTCAATTTTAAACGCACGTGCTATTTTATTTTCCTCTCCCTTCTTCTCCTTATCTCTCCTCTGTCAACCAGATACCACCTTGACATTAAACTTTTTTCTTTAATATTAAAACAAGTTCAGACGAATGATCACGTAGTTAATGTTCCTGGTTCTTTTAAAATTTACCATGTCACCTGGCAACAGCTGCATCCAGCTTGTGGGCCGTACAATCAGAGATATTGATGTCCAGTTAATGGCTTACTGGACCGATACAGCTCGAATTATTAATGTCCATGTTGGTTCGACCCAATAGCTCTTCTTTTTTTGTTTTGTTTTTTCATATGCTTTCATGTATTGAGGCTTTTAGCTTGAGGTGAGTTTAGAGCAGATAGGCTGTTACCCCAGTGACATAAGACTCTTTCCCTCAATGTAAAGGAAATGTTCCTAATTATGCAATTAGGATTCATCCTCCCGAAAAGGCTATTATAAATATTAAAGTACCATAATTTATAATATCAGTTCGGTGTAAATTTTATTATGCATATAAATATAACACAAGAAGTGATGTAGCTGTATAGAAATTGAAGTATATTATCAAATCAATACTTGATTACTTTCCATAGAAGAAAAAAAAAAGGGTCGAACTAATATAAGTTTCTAGATTGTTTGACTAACAATTCTTTTTAGAGTGATAAAGTGATTATTGGATTCATGGTCAGTCTCGTTCAAACTCTCTATTTAGACTCCTTTGATTTAACTAATATTTTATTTTTAATGAGGCTAGGCTTTGACCGCACGAGTGTAGAATTCGTGGGTCCTAATTGCAATACATTATTAATGTTTCTTGTTAGTAAAAGTTTAAGCAAGCTTAAGACAACTTTGGGCTTCCTCAAATCCCGTAGGGACACATTGTTACTTCAACTTCCTACATCTCAAGAATAAATATATTTTATTAAATTGCCCTCGGTGTATTATTATACATTAAAACGCGTATCCTTTTAGATTATTCTAAATTTTTCGGTACGCATGTTTTAAGGTAATTAAGCTAAGTAATGTTATCTCTCTCGAAAAGCTAAGCTTAAATAATGACATCTAGTTTTATATAATCTATTATTGATTTATTGTATTGTAGCAAATGCCGCTGTCAAAGCACATTTATAACGTACAGATTATAGCTACTAACTAATTATTAGAATTATTTACATCTTTTATGTTAGTAATGAGGCTGCGTCTAAATTGCCTCTGGAGTAACGTCCTCCATTTTTTGGCCCTTTTGCACTTTCATCGTTGGCTTGAAATTAATGAAATCTAAAGACTAAAGTATTGCACGCCTTAAAAGGTACCAATAGTGTAAGAGCCTAAACGTCTTAAATTTGTTATAATAATGGTGTGTGTACTGACATTGGAGAATCGAAATCTTGAATAATTGGAATATTGAATGAGAATTATTATTTTGATGGTATTTATTTGTTAAAATAGAATGGGTAATGGGTATAAAACATATGAGTTTATATATGTTTTGAGATTATACAATGGGAGGGAATCAAGTTTTCTTTCTTTGAGCTCATCATTTTATCCTATAAATTTCATAACTCACTTTCATTCTCAATTAAAATATTATTATATTATTCTTATTCTTTTATTCTTTTCATTATTATTATCATCATTGTCGTCATTAATATGATTATTATTGTTGTTGTTGTTGTTTTCATATACAGTCATTACTATGATTGTTAATAATAATTTTTTTAAAATAATAATATTCACAATTATTATAATGAAATAATAAAAATGATAATAATTAACCGAGGACATTTTAAGATTTTAAAATAATTAATTCCAATTCTTAGACATAGTATTCTAATTCTTATAACTCAAGTAAATAACTTATTCTACTTCTCATTCCTACTTATTCTAATTTCAGATCATTTCGATTATTAATTAATAGAGGCATCATAAAAAGTATGTAAGATGAAGAACATGTTTAAGAGACACAAAGACCATTAGATCAAAACTTATCAAGGATTTTTTTTTCTTTTTTTCACCGGGTATAGTTTGCCTTGCTCATTTTTTTCTTTCATTAATCTTGAAACAAAAATCTAGGTTTATTATTTTACACGACGATTTCACACAATACATCAATGCCATGAAACTCAATGAAATATTATGCCTCCAAATTTTACAACGTAGGGTTTGATGATTAGCGGTGCACAACACCTTAGAGTCGATGAGTATAAGTGGCTGAGCAAATTGTGTAATTCACTCCTTAAACTTTCTTCAATTACAATCTATCAGACTATGAACTATGTTAAAACAAGTTTTATGAGTACATAAGACTTATAATTTTCTGAAATAAAGTAAGCCACTTCATTTCTGCAAGGCTTCTACTGAACTAAAATATTTGCTACATTTAGGGTGCGTTTGGAATTGAGGTTGGGCAGCTGTAGCTTAAAAGTTACAGCATTAAAGTGTTTGGTAAACACTAGCTGCTGTAGCTTTTAAACTATGTTGATATGATTTTTCACTTGTATAATATAAAATTTATTATATCTTTAATAATTTTATCAAAATTATTATTTAAAATTTATATTTACTATATATTATTAAATTTTGTTTCATAATTACAACTTTTTTTTTCACAGCAGCTGTAACTTAAAAGTTATAGTACCTCAATCCCAAACGCACCCTTAAGAGTCTGATTCCAGATGAGATACATTGACTAGCACCTTTGACTATTCTTATATCTTCCGATAATGCCGTGGCTTCTGCAAGTTCAATTTGAGTTTTACCAAATTAATTTCAATGGGATTTAATTACGCCGTGGTACAGACACTCATTAGCTATTGAATGAACAATTATTATCTACCAAGAATAATTATTTTAATTATACTCATTTATATTTTTTTCAATCCCAATTAATTGAAATTCTCATGTGATGCCATTTTTCACTCGTTGCCTGTATTGCTCTGTCAAGCAAAGCAGCGTACATATGCCAGCTTGAAGAAAATCTTCCTAATTTGCAGCGTTACATGCAACCGATTCAACCGACCGGTCCTCCATTTGTACATAAATCACAGTTAAAGGGGGGAAAAAAAGAAAGCCGTTAGATTTAAATGCTTGGAATCTAATGGCTGGACCGCATAGAGGTAAAATAGAGAGTGTGTTGCTCTAGAAGCAATATATTAAACTATTGAATTTAAATTGTTTGTATTTTTCTCTTATTATTAAACTATTTATTTATATTGTATTTTGAATTGATTACTCTCAGTCCATGAATATAATACTAACGATTTATGTATGAATTATGTCTTTTCCTTTCAAAATTTTAAAAGGAAAAAGAAATGAAACAATATTATCACTCGTTCAAGGATGAAGTTAACAAGAAGTTTTTATTGATAAGAAATTAAATATATACTTAATAAAGAGAAACGTAAGGAACTTTACTTCTTAAAATATTTATTCTAAACATTATTTGAGATTGTTAAAATAACATATTTATTCCTCAAATGATGAATTCATATAAGAATTTAATGATAGTTGAAGAGGCAATATAACTAATTAATACCAAAAAAAAAATTATATAAATTTGAACAAGAAAATTTTGTATTTAAATGAAACAAATTTTCTGATAAGAGCAGCCCCCGATTTTGAGCCTTGCCACTGAAGCAAGATGACATTCGGGGTTGAAATCAAGACTCGTATACGGTGGAACGGTGAGGCATAAGACTTCTGTCAATGCTTCCTCTTCACGACACACGGATTGGACAACACTCAAAGAGACGGACCACACGGTGATGCACCGTTACGGAATGTAACATGTATTTAATTTTCTTCTTCTTCTTCTTCTTCTTCTTCTTCCTCCTCTTTATCAATTTCTAAAAAAATATTTTATTTTATTATATTTTTATTACATCGAAAAACTGTCATTAACTAAATTTATTTTTATTACATCTTTTTCGGTAAGAAATCAAGAAACACAAATAGAGATAGCAGAAACGTTAATCCGTTACTTTCTTTTCAAGCGAACGGCGCGTGGGTCCTACTTCAAAATGATGTCATCTCTTACTGGGCCGTTACGTTCTTAGTCACCGACTCATACGCGGCGGTCTTCCATTGGCATGTCTATTCCTTGGTGCTTTGAACGCCGGAATTTTGTTTGACTGTCTGGTTAGCTCGCTAATCTCAATTAATATTGGGCTTAATTTTATTTGTTTATCAATTTTACGTCTTTGTTCAAATACGCTGTGATGATGAGTACAAAGTAACGTAAGTGAATATGTTGGCATCACATAATTATAATTGGTGAGTGACAGCGCGGGCGGGGTTTAATTGTTATGGCATCGGCCATTGGCGAACCTTATCAGCTTTGTTGTTACTTGTTATATGCAAAAGGAACGCTCAGGTCAAGTACGTACATGAAACAATCATTACCGTAATCATAGAGGTCATCGTCAAAATCATCACTATCATCTCCACCGTTTTAAATGTTTGTGAGTGTAAACATTTTTCTTGTGCGTGCCAACTTCTTTGACCCCTCTAAAAAAAATTTATGAATTTAATTTCCTCGAATGAAATCTCTCTATATTTGAACATTTAATCAAAGTATTATGCGTTTCCTTATGTAGCATAATTAGCCAAAACAAGCTATCCATTTCGCAATCGTTGTGGTGTGGAAATTAAAGAACAAAAGTTGCCATCTCTCTTTACATACAAATCTCTTGCAAGTAATTTTAGTTTACTCATCGATTAAGAGTTTACTTCCAAGTTGAAAAGTGATAATTTATTGGGCATACTAAATATGGTTAAAAGAGAAATAAAAAAACCAGTGGCCATTAAATTCATTCTAAGAAACCAAGAGGCATATTATATATATATATATATATATATATATATTGTACAAGGAAAGGAAAATGCTGAGTCATTT
The DNA here is from genome assembly GCA_018350135.1 of Citrus trifoliata. Classification (NCBI taxonomy): domain Eukaryota; kingdom Viridiplantae; phylum Streptophyta; class Magnoliopsida; order Sapindales; family Rutaceae; genus Citrus; species Citrus trifoliata. Next base: position 42,424,958 of record CM031386.1, on the reverse strand, counting down.
GAGAGAAAGAGTTGGCGTCTTTTGTTCTCTACGATAGAAGTGGCAAATACAGACGGAAGCACTGACACGTTTCGACTTGCAATTAAAATGCTTTGATTCTTTAGATTACAAGGCAGATTTTTCATATATAGCAAAAGCAAAGTTGTAAAGATATAACAGATTATTGTATTCATATTATGTACGCTCACTTTGTTAGAAAAAATTCACGAGATGAAGGAAGATAAATGAAATAAAAACAGGGGCAGTGCAGTTGAGAATAATAGCCTTAGCCTTATGCTTATCGCATGTTTGCTTCACGCAAGCAGCTAAATGGGGGGGGTTTGCTCTCTCGCGTGGCTTTAAAGACTTCCTCTAAGCGTTTTAAATCTCCCCCTATTTAAAACCTAAAAATAAAATATAATAATAACCCATTACCAAAATAGCTAGCACCAGACCCACCAACCTCACTCTTAAATAACCCTTTGATCTTCTCCTTCTTCTTCTTCTTCTTCTTCTTCCTCTCTTATTTTCATCATTTCATCAGAAACCCTAATCACCATATGGTGATAGCTATGTAAGTTCGAAAAAAAAAAAGATTAAATAAAAAAAAAAAAAGAAGAGAGAACAAATTTAGAGAGAAAACAAAGTTACAACCCTAATCATGAGTGCGAACCCTAGCAGCAGCGGCAGTGTTGGCGGTGGCGGTGGAGGTAGCAGCAGCGGTTGTGGTGGTGGTAGCAGTAGCAGTAGCGGGCCATGTGGCGCGTGCAAGTTTTTGAGAAGGAAATGTGTGCCGGGGTGCATATTTGCGCCTTATTTCGACTCGGAACAAGGAGCTGCTCATTTCGCTGCCGTGCACAAAGTTTTCGGGGCAAGTAATGTGTCGAAGCTTCTCCTTCATATTCCGGTGCACAAACGCCTTGATGCGGTGGTTACCATTTGTTACGAGGCTCAGGCTCGCCTGAGAGATCCTGTTTATGGCTGTGTCGCTCACATCTTTGCTCTTCAGCAACAGGTAACAATTAATAATTAAGATTGTCATCGCTCATCTTAGCTCGATTATTTATATATGCTTTTATGATATTTAGAAAGAAAATTTGCTTTTTGTTTTTTGCTTCTATTAATTGTCTTTTTGACACTTTACAGTTTAGTCTTATCCCTGAAACTGCTAGCCATCTTTTTGAGAAGCAAATTTCTTCTGTTTTCAATATTCCAGAACTAATTTATTAGTTGATGAGATTTTTGAGTCTTTTAATTTCAATTAATTACCATGCACATATATCACACACACACATATATATCTCAAGCAAATTAGTAGGAGTGTCCTGCTGTGTTATGAATTAACGAGAGAGAATTATGGATTGATGAGGCAATTAAATAATTAGTAGGAGTGGACAATAATCCTGTGCTTTTACTGAAATGTCGACGCGTTTTTTTATTAAGAAATGACATGGTCGGCGGTTACGAAAAATGGTCTATTAGGCTGCAGACGTTTCTGCTATCTTTCTGTGCAACTCGGAAATTTTGCTGGTTTTAGGGAGATGGTCGGTTGATCATTTGCTTCTTATTCATCATTTTTATTTGAGACTATCTTGTTTCCTGTTCCCCCACTTTATTATCTTTTTGGCTCCAAATCACAGCTAGCACATTATTAATTTATGTTTATGGCTATCTAGCGGCTTAATTATGTTCTTTTTTTAAAAAAAAATTCTTTTGAGGAAACCTCGCTCGGCTGGCGGTAAATATATATGTTATTATTTAATTAATTTGAAATCAATGGAAGCAACTGGCATCATCTCATCTCGATTTGATGATGGACTTGCACCTTCTTTGTTTAATATTGAGTTTATTACCTTCTCATGTTCTTTTGCTATTTATTATTCATACTTGATACATAAATAGCCTTGATTGCATGCAATTATTTATCAGATTATGTACCCACATAAATTTGTGAAAAATTATATCGAATTTCAACTACCAGCCTGGGTCCAAAATTAAGCTAGCAATTCTACTTCCGTAAACAATCAACCACTATATATATATATATGCTGTTTCTTTGCTACAATAAACCCTTCATTTATCCGCAACACCATGTGTTGTTTCTTTGCCACAATAAAGCTTCATTTATCCGCAACACCATGTGATCATCTAACGCACAAAATTCAAGCACCATCTCGATTTAACAAATGGCTAGTTGACTTCAACTTGCCTCTCAATGTTTAGATTAAGTCATTATTGAATACCGTTTATTGCATCGGCTAATACTTTCTATTTTTTGGGGACTGTTTAATGGCAAAATTACTTGCACTTGCACAGGTGGTGAACTTGCAAGCTGAGCTTTCATACTTACAAGCTCATTTAGCAACGTTGGAGCTTCCGTCCCCACCGCCACCTCCGCCGTCACAAAACCAAATGACAGCACCTCCACTATCAATATCTGACCTCCCGTCAGCCTCCTCCATGCCTGCAACATACGATTTATCGACGCTTTTTGATCCAATGGTCCAACCTGCACCGTGGGCCATGCAGCAGCGACAAATGGATCCTCGTCAATTTGGTGGTGGTGATCTTCAGGCCATGGCACGAGAGCTCCTCCATAGACAAGGGTCTCCACCGCCTGGCTCTATGCCATGCACCGATGCTTCATCGTCACCGTCCCTTTCTAAATGAGGCTCACCTTATTAACATACTACTTGCTGCTAAAGCAATTTGCATTGATGATCATCAGTTCTTGCGAAGAAGCTGAATTTTCATGTTGTTCTAATGAGAGCTAGCTAGTAATCTTAATAACTGATGTTTAATTTTTTTTTTTTTGGTATTATTTTTGTTTCCTTGTTATAATTTTTTTTCTTATTTTCAATAAAATACTAGTGAAATTCAATATAGTTTATACAATCAAGGCTTTTGTTGTGGGAGAATATTGTTAAGGAATTTTTTTTTTAATTTAGACCTTTTGTATCACCTAAAAAATTTTGCTAATTAAACTAACTAGCACCCACAACTTCATTAATGACATGCGACACTAATATTTCTTTTAGATCCATTAATAAAATATGCACTCAAAAAAGAGAAAAAAAATTGTGCATTTTTATTTGGGAAGCCATGAAATATTGAACTTTGCCCAAGTATTCATTCACCAGGAACCGATAGCTCTCGCATTATGGGATCAATAAAAAGTACACGAAAACCTCATTTCGTAGAAGCTTTCCAGAATTGGGGCTCGTATTGAAGCGTCATCATCAATGCGTTTACGAGTTATGACTCGGGAAACAAATTTTTCCTTGGGAGTAGGACTATTGGCGCTCCTCAAAATACCTCTTAAAAGCCTTTCAATTATTTTACAATTTTAACTTTTGTTTAAAATTACACAATAGGATAATTTCTAATTAAACCTCCACTCAAAAGTCCAATAAATTTTCCCTTATAAAATCTAATATTTTAGAAATTAAAAAGGTTGTTTTTCCTCTAATTTTTTAATTTTGTTCTTTAATTAAAAAAAAATTAGTACCGATAGCTACGATAGAGAGAATAAAAATCCATTATTTTTTCTTTTTAATGTAAGAGACTTTTAATAATAAAAATTAAAGAATTAACTTTACACAATAAATTTTAATTAAGGATATTTTTGTTATTGATAGATGTGTTAACAAAATTATATATATTTTTAAAATATTTTAATGAGGTTAATTAAGAAAATGGGTGTTAAGCGATATTTAGAGGGGTGCCGATAGTCCCACTCTTTTCCTGGTCATAATTGCTAGCTAATTGAGAGGTTGGATCTAACACAGGCCCAAGCCAGTACCTGGCACCCATACGTAAGGAAGCCCAATGCGTTAGCTTCCTCCAGAATTAAACACCCGCAGTTCCGCAGGCTTTGACGAAACTAGCCGAACTACGAAATTTTTCCCTAGAAGAAAGAATTTTTTTCGTTTTCTTTTAATCACCATTCATAGCAAACATGGCAATCATGCTTACATAAGTTCCTCCTAAAATTAATTATGAACTTTAAATGGAATTGCTTTAAGCAACCATGGAGGATATGAACACGACAAGCGCAGATGTGTGCATACGTGTTACAAGGCAATTGACTGAGAGGCAGGAATTTTGCTATAGGTTTCTCTCAAACCATATTCTCTCAGCACATGCTCCACTTCTTCCACGACACCTAATCGTTTGAACCATGCAGCCAATGTACACGAAGCTTCTTTCCCAACCATGAATCCATCTCTCTCTAAATCTATCAGGAACTCCAAGGCTCTGTTAAGCTGGTTTTCTTTTTCACATGCAGATAATATTAAAGCTACACATTTATCACTAGGTTCAAGTCCAGCTTTCCTCATATTCTCGAATGCAGTATATGCCTTTTGACTTTGACCTGCCATTTGGTAAGCATTTATAAGTAGCGCACACATCCTAGCATCCGGAGTAATACCTGCAAACTGGATTGCTTCAAACACCCTTTGAGCTCCTTCAGAATTGCCATTCATGGAATATCCTCTTAACAATGCCTTGTAAACTTCACTTCCTACATAAACTTCTTGGGCATCCATTTCTCTAAGTAGAACCTCTCCTCTGTCAAGCATTCCAGCTCTTACGTAGGCCATGACCATGGATCCATACGATCTTTTATCTAATGGTTCACCAAGCAGCTTGATTTCTTCAAAAGTTTCTTCTGCCATCTTAAGATTGCCTGCCTTGCTGTACATATCAACCATGACGGTTAAGGTTACCTGGTCACAGATGAAGCCTCTTCTCTTCATTGCTAAGAGAGTGTTTTCAGCATTTTGAATCTGCATTTTTTTCCCATAACCATGGATTATCTTGGTATAGTCACGGATATTAGCTTCAAAAGATTCTTCTAGTAGAGCAAGTTCTGCCACCTACAAAGATTGCAGCAAGTGATGAATTTACTTCGGGTTTTAATGGAAGTTCATTACACTCGCATGTCCAGGAAATTTTTTTTTTAAATAAGATATATTTGATCACAATCAACTGCAGAAACTATGAGGCAATTTCTTTGTTAAACGGTTTAAGAAGCTGGCTTAGAAGATGAATTATCTATGAAGATGGCCATATTTCAAACATAAAATAAACCTCTTTACATGGTTCTAACTTGAGACTAATTTTTGACTGAATTTCTGCAAATTCTAATACTAAAAAAGAAGAGGAAAAGAACCCATTTTTCATCTGAAAGATGGTTAGAGGATTTCAAAACACAAAACAGAACATGTACGCTTCAAGGAAGAATTCAGCTTCTCATACCAAAGGCATGGTTAAAGTAATCACGAATAGCCTCCGAAAACAGGGGTATCTGCAGTCTTTGCATAGTGAGGCAGGCTAAAAGACTTCCATTTTGTAGAGGTAAGTGTCATCTTCCATAAGGGTCAGATATACATGAATTCCAATCCAAGTAATAAATATGGTTGCTCTCATTTGATGGCAGTAACCAGTGAATCCAGCATGAAGCAAAACATAGACACAATATAGGGAAATAGGTAAACAATTCTTATTAAAAACAATGGTATCATGGGTTGGTGGCAAGTGGCAATCGGTCATAATACACCTTTAGTATTAACAAGTTACTCTAGCAGGATGGTGCGTACTAAGTTTATAGCATGTCTTTGCTACAGTTAGGAATCAAATACATTCAAAACATAGAACTAAATATATCCATGTTTAGAAGAAACAAAATTAAAAAGTTGTCTGTTTCTCTCTCATAGCGGCAAGGCACCCATGCAAGATTTTCAAGAGTGAATATTTGATACTAAATATGTATCCATCTTAAAAGCTACACAAATGTGGGTCATATGATCATCAACACCCGGTGATTCTCATGTACCTAAAATCTTTCAGTTAGGCAAATTGATGGTAGTCCTTGTTCCTTGCTATAGCTAAATCTCCCAATAATAAATACGAAACAGAGTAAACTAATCAAACAACCGATAAACACAAACGAAGATATTCTCAGCAAAACAAAATGAAGAATATATCCAAAAGCATATACATTTAGAATGCAAAGTATTTGTTTTATGGGCTTGGGAATACAAAAGGATATATTATTGAGAAATTCAAACATCATATTGCCAAAAATTGCAACTATTGTGCCCGCATATTTGACGAAATAAAGAAAAAAAAAATTATACCTGGAGATACAGGGGATGTTCCATTAATTTCAATTGTTTAAGAACCGCAAGCCAATCGGCTCTCCTAGGCTTCATAAACCTCACCCAAGCAGCCAACAAATGGGACAAATTTCCCGTTTCAGGAGAAACGCAAATAATCTGCTTGACGAATGCCTTGCATCTCTTGGTCATCTTTCGTGGGAGTTGAGACATTGCCTGCTTTTGTTCCTCTGTAATGTTGGGACCAATTTGAATCCACGTAAACCTTGATGTATCGTCTTTCACTTGAGTTTTTCCCATATCTTCTGCTTTAATTACTTCCAACGCCGGCCCAGAACGCAAGCTTCGAGACCATTTCGCTGGTTTTCGATGTAATGATAAGTTTCTCCAAGACAGGCGGAGTCTGGGTTTTGGAGCTGTAATTTCGTCGAACACTTGGTAAGCTGAGTAGGAACGGGGCAACATGTTGCAATCACAGGGCGCCATGCTCGACTGAAGTAAGAAGATGCCAATTTCCCTCACAAGGTCCGCGCCATCCATTAACTGACAGAGACTGTTGTTTTTCTAAAGAGCGGTATTTGACAATTTATCTCACAGGACCCTAATTTTCGGTTAATTCATTTACTTGCCTCATTATGAATTTAAAAAATAATTGATAATAAGTGTACTTTTCCCGCTCTCATCTACTCTCTCAATATCATAATTACATATCGTATATCAGTGCCACCGCGATTTATGACACAGAAGGAGATAAAATCATGACCATGATGGCTACTTTATAGTTGCTTTAAAGATAGCGATCGAATTACAATTATGGGGGCAGCTACTTTGCATCAGGGGTTTGGTACCCAAGTCATTTGTCTTGTAGTAGAGTGACCGTTGGATTTAATCTAATGGCTGAAGAAGAGACACATCATGGTAGTTAGTAACCTGACAAAAAGGTAATGGCCCGGTAACCTGTAGGGGATCTGCTTTTTGACAAAAAATAAATGACTGTAATGGGTTGGAAGTAGTTAAGTATCGCATGCAAATAAAGGAAAAAGGGTGCATGCAAGTTATGGTTAAAAGCAAGACATTGGAAGTGTGCAAGTATGGGTTGGGGTAAGATGGATTTGAAATTTTTGAAAATAGGGACGAAAATTTTAGGAAGTGGATTTAAAGGTAGGGTCAGGTATTGCATTGCGTACTTGGGGGGGAAAAGGAGAAATATCAAATTTAATCATGAAAGTAGCGTGACATTAATTTACAGTAAAGTGATCGTATAATTAGTTTTTTTTTTGGAAAATTTGTGCATGAGTAAAGTAAATGAAAACTAGATTGGAAAAAAAATGTGAAGAAAAAATATGTACCGGGTAATAATAATAATAATAATAATAAATAAAGATTGATCAACGAAAAATGACAGTTTAAATTGAGGTGAAGTATAAGTTAAAAGAGGAAGAAAATTAAGAGAAAACTATCTTAGACTTGATGAGCCAAACACCCTATCGCAGATTTTCTCATCAATAGTTTGTCGCAGGATGAGTGTTTTGTGCAAGGAATCCAACTGACACTTAGATGAATTATAACATACAAGTCGCTAAGTCGCTAAGTCGCTAAGTAAGTCTAGAAACCAATTATGAAAAACAACAATAATAACAACAACAACAACAATAATAATAATACGATAATGATGATGATAATTAGCGTAATAATAATAACAATAAAATTAAAAATAGTAAATCACCAACCAAGAAATAGAGGTTTTATTGAGATGAAGGATAAGGTTAAAAAAAAAAAGATAAAAATATAATGGACTATTGTGTATGGTAATTGACATTAAAATTTAAAATTAAACAAAATTTATTTATAAAAAACTTATGGAAAATATTAAAACACAGCTGAAAATTAAGATTACAAGCAGTTTGAGAGAAATTGAGAAGAAGAGAGATGCCCAAAATAAAAAAAAATTGAGGCTCTATTTATAGAAAAATAATTTTATAATGTAATAATTTGCAGTCCATCATAAGTTTCATGCATGTTTTCCTCACAACCATTAGACGGAGAGCGAACGACTGGTGTTTTTTTAAGTCAATAGTACCCGTGGAATAATTTGAAGCGTCTGATACGGTCAAAGAACGGTTGATATTTGCGGGTTAATGTGTGGAATTGGTTGACCGGAATACAAAGATTCAAATACTACAACTTGTTTCATCAACCATTGTCACATGGGACAATCGTGGCCATTGAATCATGAACAGTTGAAATTGAGTCAAAACTGCCAGCTATCCTAGGTAATCATATTTATTGTAAGCTTATATAATCATAAAATTAGTTACGGTCAACAGAAAAGGTCAATCTTTTTTACAGAAGCACAATTATAAGGCGGTCTTAATTAATGTTAAGGTTTTCAAACATGTTGAATAAAAACATTGACATCCGTTTATCTGTTTGGAGACTTGAAAAATGTGAAATTAATATTTTACATTATAAAAAAAAATACACGTAATTATATATAGTTAAGACATAATAAATAAATCATAATATATTACATGAAAACAAATATAAATTATCAAGTAAGCACAAAATAAAAGTATTATGGGTTGGTAAATAAACAATTGTTAATACTAAAACCTGTGCATAATTAATTATTGTCCACTTCGTGGCTTAATGGTTTTCAAAATCGTCATGCACTGTAATTGACTTGCATTTTTTTTTTTCATGCATGGTTAGCGTTGGATATTGTGGGGTATTATCTTGTAACTCAAGGTTTTTAAAGTGGTTATGTAAGTTGATGGCATAAGGTATTGCATTGAAGAAAATACATGATATCAATTAATGAATTTGTGTGTTAGCTAAATTTTTGGTTTCAAAACTTATATTGAATAGTAAAGCTGTGTTGTTAGCCTCTTCTATGTTGATAAATAAATAAGTTCTAACATTAATCCAATAATTATAGACTGTATTAAAAAATTAAACAAGTATATGTCCTCCCTTACGGCGCCTTACTCTCTAGCCTCTCTCATAAATTGACTTACAGTTTAACTCTCTCTGCCCCCCAAATCTTATCAGACAAGAGCCAATTTGCGTTTTTTTTTTTCATAAGTTTTATAAGTAGAAATCTCAATAGCAAAACCTGGAAATTGTTCAGTGGAGTTCTTTAGAGATGTAATATTCCCTACTTGGGAAAAACCTAATAAAATAAATAATAAAGACTTTCAGGAACAAATGATTACATATTTTTTTCTTCCGATCCTTCTTCTGTAATGTCATACTCATCTCCTGGAGTTATTTTGTTACTGTGATTTTGGCTGAGATGAACAATTTTTTATAGAAAAATATTAATGGTCATACTTTCATCAGTACTTTGCTGTAACTCAGGCATTACTTTGCTCAAAGAAGATTAAGGGCCTGTAAACATTCTATCAATAACCTAAAGCTATTACTAACTGTAATGGTAGTTGATACGATAATTGCACAGAGCAATAGGTCAAGAATCATTCTGTAACAAAGAAAAGATAAAGGAAAACCTTTGTTTTCAAGAATGAAGATGATGGCTTTTATTTGCCTCAAGAAACCAAATGATTTAACAGTAAATTTTGTGAAATTTTGTGTGTTTGATGCTTCGAATTTGTTAGATTCTTATCTCATCCATATTAACATCCCATTTTACAGTCAGAAAAACTTAGCGGTACTCCCCCAGGTAATCATTTTTGGGAATATAACATATCAACTCCTCTTGGGGAGGACCTTACTAGGGTAATGTACCTTACCCCTTGAAGAAAAGAGTTGAAAGGAGAAGAGTAAGGGGTAAGAATCCAACTCTCAAAACACAAAAATCAAATTTCAATCCACTGTTGATGTTTAACTGATCAAGCCTTCCCAGTGCCAATTCTTATAATCGCAATGATCATTTTTATTTATTTATTGTCAATTACCAAGAAAAAGAAAGGCTGTATTTAGCCAAGTCTCTGAAATATATAAACTTACAAAAGGTGTTTGCATTTTTTTTAAATAATTAACTATGAGTATTTGTATTACTAAATAATGAGCATTTGCATAATTACATACAAAAGATATAAAACATGTTATCACTTACTAATGTCTCAAAGTCAATTTTCAATCCTGTCGCAACCCATGTAGGATCCATCAATAGTTTCATAATTTCATTAAACTCAAAATTTCCATACATGTGCAAGATCTCATCAATTACATTTTTTATTCTACAGAACTCAATATGATTGGTCTCCCGCAGTTATAGTAGCTTCACAAGCTGCACGACATAGAAAACTTGGATCAGATACACAAGTACAAATAACAAAGAAAAAAAATGCTAAAATGTTAAAATGTTTAGAAAGAATGATTGCGGTACAAATTGCTTCGATGCGCATAAGAATAATTGTATTGAGCATGTTCCATCCATGGAGAATAAAAAATATTATGGCCAAAATCAAAGAGCATTTAATCTACCATCAGTTTGTAAAATTGTCTTAAACACCATCCAACAAATTATGACAGAATCCATGAGTGGTCAAGCATATGATATTAGGATAATAGCAAAATGTCAATAGAAAAAAAAACAACAAATAGGAAAGAAGAACAGTCAAAATGACTAGAATTATATCACATGCAAAATAATTTTTATAGCAAATATTTACAGAGTAAATTAACCTAACCTTACCAAAAGCTTAGAGATCAAAATCCATCATGAAAATCAGGCAGAATGCTCTGCAAAAGCAAGGACACCAAACTAAAATTTCTTCTTCAGCTCATGTGGGACTGGCCCAAATATTCATTTTCTTATTGGTCAGGCTGCTGTCATGGCTGATGATTTTCTTTTTCCTAAATAAAAAGCATAGCACTGCAGCATTGTCATCAAATTTGACAACACTTCAATCACAACAACAGCCCAACAGCTTTCACAATCTCGCCTTTCTTCACTTTAGCATTAGGCATAACTTCTTTTACCGATACAATAATTGTGTCCCCCAATCTTGCCACTTTCTTCCCTTTCAGAAGTTGCATGCACATCATTTCACCCCTGAATTGTCCGCAACTTTTAAGACGGTCCTCATTTGAATGAAAGTGCTTTGTCCCTGCAAAATTGCAAACCGAATGTTAAGGTCACATATAAGAGTCAATTTATCTAAATTTAACGCAAATAAAAAAAACCACATATTTTTCATCTAATTTCCAGCAATTTAAAGTTTAGCATCAAGAATAAAAAAAGGCAAATACAAATCAATATCTGAATTTAATTTCCAGCAATATGAAGGTGAGCATCGAGAATAAAAAAATGCAAATAAAAAGCAAGCCACCCTATTCATACCCTATGCAAGTAAGCCATTACTGACGAACAAAAGCTTCATCTCTTTAAGCTTCCTCAAATGAATCAGTACAATGGCATAAAACTCACTAAGCTAAGTGTTCTTGTTTCCAGACACAAAACTGAACTGACTAGCCCAGTACACTGCAAACTTGAGGACATATACTCTCAACACAAATTAACACAGTGGCAGAGAAATCTTCACAAATTCATAATCCTAGAGAACCAAATTTGGAATTAATGATGCAAATTACCTCCAGAAATCAATTACGGCAGCCGATGGCGGGTGAAGCTGCAAGTCAATTTTTTGAGACATCCAAGGAAGTGAGGCAGCGTGAAGGAGCAAGACAAAATCGACGGGGAAGAGAGAGAGCTGATGATAAGAACGAAGCATGGTGAGGGAGAATCGATTGGTGGTGAGAGTTGTGGCCTGAGGAGGTGAGACTGGTGGCACTGTGAGTGAGGTGAGATTTGGCGAGAGTGAGAGGGAGAACGCGTGTGGGCTTTGCGTGAGATTCTCACTACAGTAAGAATTTATACTGAAACTCTTTCAGCCGGTTACCCATTTTTCAATGGTTAAATCTTAGCCCTCAAATTCCTTTGTTAGCTATCTAAAGGCGCATTCATTAAAAGACAAGTGACTGGGGTACCAAACCCATGACGCAAAGTAGCTGGACCCTACAATTATACACGTTAAATGGTAAATAATATAAAATTTATTATAATTTTAATCATATAATTATAAAAAAAAATTTTATTTTAGAGCGATTCTAATATAATCAGATCTTAAAAACATAAACGAAAGTTGAAAACTTTAGTTTTAGGGTTGGAGTAAATAATGTATATATTGTTTAGAGATATTTTTTAATTTCTATTATAATTTAGGGGATATCATATATATTAAAAAAAAATTACAGGGACTATGACCCACTTTAGTCTTTATTAAAATCCACCCTTGCTTAAAGACATTTGTATGCAATAAAATCTCCAGATATTATAAAGGACTAAAAGATAAAAGAGACAAAAATTTTTCACCTTCAGAAGATTGCCAAACAATTAAATCCGTTGCGGGTTCCATAGACAACTCTAGTTCATAAAGCTCTGATATTTTGGCAGCTTGTTTTCCAACTAATTAAATTTTCTTTTTCATGTCTGGAATTTATGTATTTGGTATTATATCTCCAACCTCGGACAATTTGGAAGTTCTCTGTGGGGCTATCCTTTATCCAGCATTACCCCGTTATTCTTTGTCTCGTTGGACTATTCTTGATTTCACTTGAATGGTCGGGGAGTGCATTAACAAAAGAAATGGAAAATTGGTAATAGACACTTTTATTATTGACAATAAAGGGGAAGTGAGAGGGTGCAGAGACAAATGAAACAAATAACAGTAACATTTATTATTAATAAAGTTTTTTTAAAAAATTTTTTTTTTATAAATTAAAAAATAGAGGTTAATGGGATAAACTGGATTTCGGAGAATTTTAAACCCATTCAAGGTTAAGGATCCTCAGGCCCATTTGACTTGACGGGTTCTGAAGCCCAGCCGTACCTTTTTTTTTTTTTTGGTTTACCCTCTTTTGAGAACGGGATAAAGTTCCCAAGCCGACGTGGCCATTTTACTCACTGCCAATCCAAGCGTCAACTTGAAGTCGCTAAATAATGATGATAAATATGATTTAATCTCTTTGTCTTTTCTTTTTTTATGATTTAATTTTGGTAATCCATACCTTTAAACACTTTTTAGGACATGAATTTTGGAATCTCAACGTTTTTTGGTACTTCATTTCCTCTTAATTTTAGAATTAAATAGGGATGGACATCTCCTCGTTAATAGTACATTTTTCTTTAATATTTATAAAAAAAATAAAAAATTTAAATTATGTTATATTTAATAAGTTTGATGGAACATTGCCTCAATAAATTTGTATTGTCATTAAAAATATCAGTATTGCAAAAAAAATATCTATTGACCAATAAATGAAGGCGTTCTCCTATTTTTCGTCTTTCTAAATCCCCTCCGATCAACTAATAGACACAAAATTAAAAAATATTAAGATGAATAACCCAAATTACCCTAATTCTTACGACAATATTACGTTTCCCGCGTCGAGACGCCAAAGGAAAATTGAGGGTTTTTGGGTCATAAAAATTTCAAACTTGGACTTTCCAAGAAAAAGCAAACCAAATACGCGATCTAAATCTCAAACTCTCTCCCTGAATCCACAGTTCGCCCACTTACACTTCCGTTCTCGCTCTCTCTCCCTCTTATTCCCTTCCTCAAACTCTTCACTGGCAGCGATTTTTTAGCGATCAAATTCTGCCCAACCACGTCGACTCGCCGAGTAAAAGATCGTCACCATTACTCAGTTGAATTAAAACCTAAACGTCGTCGTTTGTTCCTGATTCCTTTCATTTTCCCGTTCCAGATCTGACTCACTGAGTCGCAACTCTTCCCAACTCGGGAATGGCTTCTTCGGAAGCCGATTCCCGCTTGAGCCAAGTTGTAGCTCCGGCACTCGAAAAGATCATTAAAAACGCGTCTTGGCGCAAACACTCGAAACTCGCTCACGAATGCAAATCCGTTCTCGAGAGGCTCAATTCCGCGCAGAAACAGCTGCCTTCGTCGCCGACCGAATCGGAAACTGAAGGCTCCACCCCTGGCCCGCTCCACGACGGCGGGCCCAATGAATACTCTCTGTCTGAATCGGAGTTCATCCTCAGCCCTCTGATCAATGGTTGCGGCACTGGCTTCCTCAAGATCGCCGATCCGGCCCTTGATTGTATTCAAAAAATGATCGCTTACGGTTACCTACGTGGCGAGGCGGATCCCACAGGTGGCCCCGAAGCAAAATTTCTGTCGAAATTAATTGAATCTGTTTGTAAATGCCATGATTTAGGCGATGATGCGGTTGAGCTGTTGGTTTTAAAAACTCTTTTATCCGCTGTCACGTCGATGTCGTTGAGGATTCACGGAGATTGTTTGTTGCAAATAGTGAGAACGTGTTATGATATTTATTTAGGAAGTAAAAATGTGATTAATCAGACGACAGCGAAGGCGTCATTGATCCAAATGTTGGTGATTGTTTTTAGAAGAATGGAAGCGGATTCATCAACGGTTCCGATTCAACCGATTGTTGTAGCTGAATTAATGGACCCAATGGAAAAATCTGACGCTGACAGGACAATGACAATGTTTGTACAGGGGTTTATAACCAAAATTATGCAAGACATTGACGGATTGTTGACTCCAGAAAATAAGGTGTCCTTAAGTGGGCATGATGGTGCATTTGAGACGACAACGGTGGAGACTACGAATCCAGCTGATTTACTGGATTCAACAGACAAGGACATGTTGGATGCCAAGTACTGGGAGATTAGTATGTATAAGACAGCTCTGGAGGGAAGGAAAGGTGAGTTAGTGGATGGAGAAGGGGAAAGGGACGATGATTTGGAGGTTCAGATTGGGAACAAGTTGAGACGAGATGCATTTTTGGTGTTTAGAGCACTTTGTAAGTTGTCTATGAAGACGCCTCCCAAGGAGGCATTGGCTGATCCGCAGCTAATGAGAGGGAAGATTGTGGCTCTTGAGTTGTTGAAAATTTTATTGGAGAATGCTGGTGCTGTGTTTAGGACCAGCGATAGGTACATGCTTTATCTGCTACATTGTAGCTATATATATTGCTTATTCTATTTAATTCTCTTAAATTTAAGCTTTTTGTTTTTCAGTTTAACTAGCCATAGAAATGTACATAGATTTGCTGGTAAAGATAAAAGCTTAGTTATTGCTGAGAGAGTGTTCTCAAGTGTATTTGTTTGGAAGCAATTATTGACAGAAGAATTAATGTGAGATAGTAGATCCTTTGGGAGAATGAAGATGACTTGTGGTGATTACTTATAGCTACCTGGAGGTCCATACAATTCGTTTTTGGCAATGACGTTTGCTAAAATGTAGACCTTGTGGTTACTACAAGGTGTCACTTACCTGCAATTATCTGAGGTCTAAATTTGCTTTTTGTTTGGTTGATCCCATTTGGATCGTATTTGTAGTAATATTTTAATTTCAGGTCCCAAAATCAATATTTTTTTGTCAGGCTTTATATGCTGGCTGTCAGAGAATAATCTTAAAGTGTAATGATATGCTCTTGGGAGCATAATGCAGAAGTTTCTAGCTCCTTTTGTTAGCATTTTGTTTGAGAAGGCCAGAAGATTACCTCTGATTTATTAGTTTGCTGCTCAGAGCATTTTGAGATTTAACATAAATTTAGAAAAAAATGTTGTTCTTTATCATCCGTGTATCTCATTCTCATTTGAGGAGATTTTTCTTAGTAAATCTCCTCTAGAATTGTACGTTTTACCATTACACGAGCTTATATAGGTTGAGGGAATCAGTAGATACACCAGAGAAATATTTGGAAATAATGAAATCATATGCTATTAGCTTCAACTTATTGGCCTTTATATCATGGATCTTAGTGTTTGGCAAGGGATGCTTATTTCTGTGCTTGGAGGGTCAGAGAGATTGTTTCTTTGATGGGAACTGATCCTTTGTTGAGAAACTCTCTTCTACTGACTAGAACCCAAACGGTTTCTTAAATTGACGGTTTGCCTGACTAAAATAGCATTGTTCTTGGCATTGCTTATCTCTAGAGGATGAGTAGCTTTATAGGACTTTATCTTGATTCTCATATGATGTTGCATTTCTTCCAAAGATCTATCAGATTATGGAGTGGATGGTTTGATCACTGAATATTATAACGTCTTTTACTTGGGATCGATTGAGTCAATAGGAAATATTCCCGAGGCTGTTTACATTTCACTTTCATACTTTAACCGTCCTTTTTGGATGAAAATTTTGCCATTGTCTTTTCCTCTTATAAATTTTGATTTAAAATACTGAGAGTTGGAATCTGCCTTCTGTTAAATTTGCTGTGTGGTGAAACAGGTTTTTAGGTGCCATCAAGCAATACTTGTGTCTTTCATTGTTGAAGAACAGCGCCTCAACTCTTATGATAGTTTTCCAGCTTTCTTGCTCCATTTTCATGAGTCTGGTGTCAAGATTTAGAGCTGGACTGAAGGCAGAGATTGGGGTGTTCTTTCCTATGATTGTGCTCAGAGTTTTGGAAAATGTTGCTCAACCTAATTTTCAACAGAAGATGATAGTGCTTCGGTTTCTAGAGAAACTCTGCATTGATTCACAGATCTTGGTTGATATCTTTATTAACTATGACTGTGATGTCAACTCGTCAAACATATTTGAGAGGTATGTTATGTTGCATCCTTCAGAATTTGTATTATTTTTTGCAGTCAAAAGGAAGCTTTGAGAATAATATGGTTTTTAAGTTTGGAAGCAGATGCCAGTCTTGATTTGTGTTTACATTATTCTCTTATGATTTGAGTGAGTTTGACTTTTTTTAATTCAACTTTTGCTTTTATTGTAGAATGGTCAATGGACTTCTTAAAACTGCTCAAGGTGTCCCTCCTAGTACAGCCACCTCTTTATTGCCACCTCAAGAGTCAACTATGAAACTTGAAGCTATGAAGTGCTTGGTGGCTATTTTGAGATCGATGGGAGACTGGATGAACAAACAGTTGCGTATTCCAGATCCTCAGTCTACTAAGAAATTTGAGGCAGTGGAGAACATTTCTAGTGGTCCTGAACCTGGAACAGTTCCAATGGCAAATGGCAATGGGGATGAGCCGGTGGAGGGATCAGATTCTCATTCTGAAGCTTCCAGCGAAATTTCTGATGTTTCAACAATTGAACAACGCCGGGCTTACAAGCTTGAACTTCAGGTAAGCATTATATATAATTTATTTGACACTGGTGGATCAACTTCTGACTTTTCTTTTAGTTTATCGTTGCCGATGGAATCTAATGTAAAATATATGGCAGGAAGGTATATCTCTTTTTAATCGGAAACCCAAGAAAGGAATTGAATTTCTTATTAATGCAAAGAAGGTGGGCAACACCCCAGAGGAGATAGCAGCTTTTCTTAAAAATGCCTCTGATTTGAATAAGACTTTGATTGGGGATTATCTAGGAGAGAGGGAAGAGTTGCCCCTCAAAGTAATGCACGCCTATGTAGATTCTTTTGACTTTCAAGGTATGGAGTTTGATGAGGCAATCAGAGTATTTCTACTAGGCTTTAGGTTGCCTGGTGAGGCACAAAAGATTGATCGAATAATGGAGAAGTTTGCTGAACGTTACTGTAAATGTAATCCAAAGGTTTTTACAAGTGCTGACACAGCTTATGTCCTGGCGTATTCTGTAATACTGCTCAATACTGACTCTCATAATCCTATGGTGAAGAACAAGGTGAGTTTACATTTTTCATTTCAATCAGATATTAGGGAAGTTGTGTGATGAGAGGGGATGCTGACAAGATTATTTTCCCCATTTATTGAAATATGCAGATGTCAGCTGATGATTTTATAAGAAACAATCGTGGCATAGATGACGGAAAAGATTTACCTGAGGAGTATCTGAGGTCATTGTTTGAACGAATATCAAGAAATGAGATTAAAATGAAAGGAGATGATTTGGCTGTTCAACAGATGCAGTCTATGAACTCGAACAGAATATTAGGTTTGGATAGTATCTTGAATATTGTGATCCGCAAGCGAGGAGAGGAGAAGTACATGGAGACTAGTGATGATCTCATCAGGCACATGCAAGAACAATTTAAGGAAAAGGCTCGCAAATCTGAGTAAGAATGACTCACCTTTTGGATGCTTTTCCTTTGATGCTACGTCATCTGCTATTCTTGTCTGGCAGCATCCAACATATATAATAACCATAATTCTGTAGGCTTATATCATACAATGTTAGGCTTATTTTCTTCGCAGGGTTTAAATTTGGACTGGAGTGTGACGTATAAAAGTTAGAAGGAAGCCTTATTTTTAGATTTTCTTCCTGATTATGTACTGATCTGGACATTTGCAGATCTGTTTACCATGCAGCAACTGATGTGGTGATCCTAAGATTCATGATTGAAGCATGCTGGGCTCCTATGTTGGCTGCCTTCAGCGTCCCACTTGATCAAAGTGATGATGAAGTTATAATAGCTCTGTGTCTTCAAGGCTTCCGTTACGCTATACGTGTTACCGCTGTTATGTCCATGAAGACTCATAGAGATGCCTTTGTAACTTCATTAGCAAAGTTCACTTCCCTCCACTCTCCTGCTGATATCAAACAGAAAAACATAGATGCTATCAAGGTTAGTATTGTGCTCCAATCGTAGTCATACAGGATGAGAAGGATATAAAATTATCTCAGTTCATGATCCTACTCAATTCTTTAATTTTTGTTTGAGAGGTATAGGATATCAAACAGAAAAACATAGATGCTATCAAGGTTAGTATTGTGCTCCAATCGTAGTCATACAGGATGAGAAGGATATAAAATTATCTCAGTTCATGATCCTACTCAATTCTTTAATTTTTGTTTGAGAGGTATAGGATTATGAGGTGACTTTTTCTCTTGCTAATGTTGTTGAAGCTTTGAATACCACTAATAAATGCTACCATTTGGTATCTTTTTCACTAACTTCTGTCTTAACTAGTTTTTCAACTGTGTTCCCTAAATATTTTGCTTTATATATGTGATTTTCCTTTGATCTGACAATCATCACCTGTTTGGGTATTTCGGGAATCAAAAGTATATGTGTCTGTTTGTGTCAAATTCTTGCGCTGATGTGGATTTGATTTTTTCCTTTTTTTGTTATGCACAGGCAATAGTCACAATTGCAGATGAAGATGGGAATTATCTACAGGAAGCCTGGGAGCATATTTTGACATGTGTTTCCAGGTTTGAGCACCTACATCTCTTGGGGGAAGGTGCTCCTCCAGATGCAACTTTCTTTGCTTTTCCTCAAAGTGAATCAGAAAAATCTAAACAAGCTAAGTCAACCATCCTTCCAGTTCTAAAAAAGAAAGGACCTGGGAGGATCCAATATGCAGCAGCCACTGTGATGAGGGGTGCTTATGATAGTGCGGGCATTGGGGGCAGTGCTTCTGGGGTGGTCACATCTGAACAAATGAACAATTTAGTCTCTAATTTAAACATGTTAGAACAAGTTGGAAGCTCTGAAATGAATCGTATATTTACAAGAAGTCAGAAGTTGAACAGTGAGGCAATAATAGACTTTGTTAAGGCTCTGTGCAAGGTGTCCATGGAGGAACTTCGATCTGCATCAGATCCAAGGGTTTTCAGTCTCACAAAGATTGTTGAGATTGCGTATGCATCATAAAATTTCCTTTGACCTTTTTTTCATGTCTTCTTTTCATCTTGATTTATTGGAGTTTATCTGCTGCTACATCAAAATTGTAAGACTAATATGATTTAATTTCTTATGACAGGCACTACAACATGAACCGCATCAGGCTTGTGTGGTCAAGCATTTGGCATGTCCTTTCTGATTTCTTTGTAAACATTGGGTGTTCTGAGAACCTTTCAATTGCTATATTTGCAATGGATTCTTTACGTCAGCTATCAATGAAATTCTTAGAGCGAGAAGAGTTGGCTAATTATAACTTCCAGAATGAGTTTATGAAGCCTTTTGTCATTGTAATGCGCAAAAGTAATGCTGTGGAAATTAGAGAACTAATCATCAGATGTGTCTCACAGATGGTTTTATCTCGTGTCAATAATGTCAAATCGGGGTGGAAAAGCATGTTCATGGTATTTTGAGTTTGTTAATACTCTTATCTACTATTTGTGAAAAGTTGGTCCTAGATCTCACTATTTTGTTACCATACGGCTTTTCTTTTCAGGTTTTCACTACTGCAGCTTATGATGACCACAAAAACATTGTACTATTAGCCTTTGAAATCATTGAGAAGATTATCCGAGACTACTTCCCATACATTACAGAGACTGAAACAACCACCTTTACAGATTGTGTGAATTGCCTTATAGCATTCACGAACAGTAGATTCAACAAAGATATTAGCCTGAATGCTATTGCATTTCTTCGGTTTTGTGCCACTAAACTTGCAGAAGGAGATCTCAGTGCTTCATCGAGTAATAAAGACAAGGAGACCTCAGCAAAGATTCCTCCAGCCTCTCCTCGCCCGGTGAAGGAAGTAAAGCTAGGAAATGGAGAGATGATTGATAAAGATGATCATCTGTATTTCTGGTTTCCTCTATTGGCCGGTAAGGAAACTGCTTACATTGGTGGTTTTCATGGTGCTGAACGTTTGGATTTGCATTTACAGCTTCATTACCTCCTTGCATAGTTCTATTTTCAAAACAGACTTTGTATAGCATTCAATTGCTTGTCTTTTATTTGCAGGTTTATCAGAACTAAGCTTTGACCCTAGGCCAGAAATCAGGAAGAGTGCCTTACAAGTGCTTTTTGAAACTTTGCGCAACCATGGTCACCTTTTCTCACTTCCTTTGTGGGAACGAGTGTTTGATTCGGTCCTGTTCCCAATATTTGACTATGTGCGGCACACTATTGATCCTTCAGGGGAGAACTCACCTGACCAAGGGGTTGATGGTGATACGGGAGAGCTTGATCAAGATGCATGGCTCTATGAGACATGCACTTTGGCCCTCCAACTAGTTGTGGATCTTTTTGTCAAATTTTACAACACTGTCAATCCACTTTTGAGGAAAGTGTTGATGCTTTTGGTAAGTTTCATCAAGCGTCCTCACCAGAGCCTAGCTGGTATTGGTATCGCTGCCTTTGTACGTTTGATGAGCAATGCTGGCAATCTATTTTCTGATGAAAAATGGCTAGAAGTGGCTGAGTCGTTGAAGGAGGCAGCTAAGGCAACACTTCCTGATTTTTCTTACCTTGGTAGTGAAGATTGCATGGCAGAAATTGCAGCAAAAGGACAAATTAATGTGGAGTCTTCTGGTTCTGGGTTGCCAGATGATGATTCAGAGAACCTGAGGACACAACATCTATTTGCTTGCATAGCTGATGCAAAGTGCCGAGCTGCTGTTCAACTTTTATTGATTCAGGTAATGTCTTCTATTCTTAACAAGATTCGATATTGAAAAGCTATTAAAAACATTCTATGTATTGATAATATCAACTTCAGTATTCCTGTGAATCCCATAATGCATTTAGAAACTGTTACATGATGGAACCACTGCACCTAATAAGGAACAAAAGATTGTATTTATGCAACAACTGTGTGCGTGCGCGCTTGTGTGCGTGTGTGTATTGCTGATTCAACATGAATGCCTAATCGTGTTGTATGAGTTGTAAAAGAAGATAAAATTTTGCAGTTAGTAAATATTGTTTTGTTTGAGTAATGGATGTAAACATTCTTTCTTTAAATTTTGCAGGCGGTGATGGAGATTTACAACATGTACCGTCCCTGCCTTTCTGCAAAAAACACACTAGTTCTCTTTGAAGCTTTGCACGACATTGCATACCATGCTCACAAGATCAATAGTGATCACCCATTACGTTCAAAGCTGCAAGAATTTGGCTCCATGAGCCAAATGCAAGATCCTCCATTGTTGCGCCTGGAGAACGAGTCTTTTCAGATTTGTCTAACATTTCTACAAAATATTATACTGGACAGACCGCCAACTTATGAGGAGGCCGATGTGGAGTCGCATCTTGTTAACCTATGTCGGGAGGTTTTACAGTTGTATATTGAAACTTCTAACCATGGACAGACATCTGAATCTTCTGCCAGTGGGCAAGTGCGATGGTTAATACCTTTAGGTTCTGGGAAACGGAGGGAATTGGCTGCACGAGCACCTCTTATTGTGGCAACCCTCCAGGCCATCTGTACCTTAGAAGAGACCTCCTTCGAGAAGAACCTAGGCTGTTTCTTTCCCCTTCTTTCAAGCTTGATAAGTTGTGAACATGGGTCAAATGAGATTCAGGTAGCACTCAGTGACATGCTAGACGCATCGGTGGGCCCGATTTTGCTTCGGACATGTTAATCTTCGGCGAGGTCGCACCTCCACATTTTATGATGTATGATATTCTTTCTTTCAATTCAAAAATCTTGTAATTTTTATTTCTTAGTTTTTGCTTTATAAGTTGTAATTTTTATCGGAAATGTAGTTTCATAGTGTATGAAGAGTTAGTAATGATTTTGGATTGGCAAGCGGTATCTCTCTAAAAAGCTTGAGCAGTTTATTCAGGAGCTTTTACCTCCGTTTTAATAGATGTCATTTCACGTTGCTGGTCAGATGTTTTTTTCAATATACGAATTTCAGAGCAATGAAAAATGTTGATCGATAAACGAACGATATTTAGATGTTGTCTTAATTTGATTGATTGTTGAATTTTGGAAGCAGTTGTTGCCTTTGCCTTGTATGTTTGTTTTTTTAAGCCGTTTCAAGCAGTCGGGCAAAACCAACTAGTGGGAAGGCATCATCAGGATTCACATCCGAAAGCAGTTGAACACAAGTCGTCTGTATTGCATGGCCGAACTTGACCATAAAAATCCAATGCATTAAAACCAAGTCAGCTTGGCCAATCAATCCTCTGGTTGCGGAGACAGCAAAGTGGGTGAAAATGAAATAACGCCGGCAACTTTAACCAAACTATCATCAATTTGGCTGGCTGGCTGGCATCCACCAAACGCAATGGGGCAAAGGGCAAGGGGACACTCACTCGATAGTACACTCAGTCAAAGACCATAATCGTGAAAAAGACTTGCAAGTGAAGAAAGAGAATTCCAAAGCCTTGTGGCCACAAAAGATTATTAAGGTCAGGCTACATGCAACATTGCAAATATCATCTTATCACTTGCTATTAACATATCTCGTCTTCTTTTCTTCTGTCTCTGTCTCTTTTCCCAAAAATAATGTCTGGTTTTTTCGAAACCCGCTTGATCTCCTTACGACGGAGAATGAAAAAGTTATTTTTTCAATATTTTGTTAAATCTTCTAATGGTGTTAATGTTAAAAGTGAAAAAAATAATATATTTTGTAAACTCCAGGTGGAAAATTTTTTATTTATTTTTAATAAGTGTGAAATGTTAGCTGGTTAATGGATATTTGCTTAATTCTTTTATTATTTTTTGAATGAAAATTTAATTAAACACTTTAATAAATTATTTTCTTAACAAATTTTTTACACCCAATCCATTCATAGTTTATATTTATATTAATTTTAATGAAAGAATTTTTTTGAGAAAATTATAAGATTTTATAGTTATGGAAATAGAAACTATGGAATAAGAAAAAAAATATAAGATTTTGGGAATTGTATGTATTTTATAAATAAAAACTAAAAAAAGTTACTTTTTTTTAGAGTGAAATTTTACGTGATCATGGTTAATCTAAATATATGAATTATTTTAAAATTAAACAGGAATATTTTAAGAAATGGTGTTATGAGGATTTTAGAGGGTGTTCCAAAGCTCCACTCTAATTGTTAAACTGGATTGCACGCCACGGTCTAAATGAAATGAGCCTTTTCACGTCGCCAGCCTTGATCTTGGGCTTGGGCAAACCCATGTGCCTTATTGGGTCGGCTTCCCTGAGTTGGCCGAAAAAACAAATCATCGAACATGAACTGATGAACCGCACAAATTTAAGCTTTATTTTACTTCTTCTTCTTCTTCTTCTTCATTTTTTTTTTTTTAATGGGAAGCTTAATTTTATTTAAACGTGATATTTAATTATTTTTAAGATAGAATTTGTCTCGTGTAGAGTATTAAATAATTGAATTGAATTAAGATATGAATCGATAAGTCAGAAACTGAGAATTCAAATCCGAACAAGGCTTCAAAATCTGCCCTGTTTTTTTAGTGAAGCAAAGTTCGTGTCAATGTCATAAATAATGCGCTGTCTTAACAAAAACTCAGATATTGGTTTAAAATATATGATCAGCTTACATTATATTAATTATCTTCCTGTTATATTAAATTTGTTGTGTTTCCGTACAGCGCTCGGCATATTGATCCATTAGAAGATAATGAATTTTTTTTTTTTTTAAATATCATTATGCATTATATTATCTTAGTTTTAAATTAATAAGTTGCTTCTTCTCAAAAAAATAAAAATAAAAAAGGTTGCTTGATCGATATTTAATTTAAAAAGTTTATCCTAATAAGATAGTCTAAGATATAACACTTTTTCCAATACTCAACCAACGGACACTTCGAGTGTAATCATTTTGTTTTCTTTGCTCATGTACTAAAATATTGAAGTTCCATTGATCATATATCAATACTTTTCAAATTTCAATTTCAGAACGCCATATTAAATTAAACTAAAAAAAAAAAACTCTTCTCATTGATGACTTTTAGAAGGCAAAAGAAACCATATACTAAGTTGTGTTTCAAAGTTATCATCCTGTCTGGGGCACTGTAAGACAATTATATTTTTCATTATGAGAATCACAGCACCACCAGCAGATTTAAATAACTCTTATTACATTAATTAAATTGTTAACAATTACTTTTCTCAATGTCCAAACTAACTAATTTTCAATTACTACAGAAACCATATAAAATTTTTGTAGAAGATTCCTAGTAATAATTAGCCCTTCCAATTATGCTGGAACTGAGTTTTAAAAATATAAACCCTTTATGCATAAAAATTAGCTAATCACTTGTACTGACATACAAATATATATATATAAAGAGTTCACTTGCACATTGAAAAATAATGTAACAAAAAAAAAAAGAAACAAATAAACAAATATTAACGGTATTGTAGTTGAAAGTATTATTAATACTTAATCATTCCATAGTTCATTAGATGGTAACTAATTATTACTTAATTACTAATTGCTTTGGCTATGCTTACCTCAAAGGGGTTGAAAAAACTTAATCCTCCGTTGACAATGGTTAATTAAAACAAAAATTAATGTACATAAAAGAGTAATTATTAGTTACTAATAACTAAACAATAAGTGGAAGCATCTTAGGGTTAACAAAAAAAAGATTGCGCACATCAATTATATAATATGAAAAGAAATTGATGACGATCACATCACAGTGCCAATAGAGCAAGCGTTTGATTTGATTTGATTTGAAATAGGTCACGATATAATTAAGCAGGTGAAGGGATGACAACAAAAGGATTCCAAATCGATCACTATCAACCACATGGCAACCTCAATTTGGTCGGCTGTTTAGCTCTAAAATATTCTCAGTGCTCGATGAGGGTTTCATTAATTAACTCAAAAATGTAAGCTTTAGCTTGGCCCTTCAATTAAGAAATCAGAAATGGGTGCCACAATCTCAAGCCACTTTGAGTGAAAAGTGGCTATTAAGAGTGTGAGAACATGCGACATTTATGCTAGATTCGAAGCAATTGGTGCTCTTCACATGCAAGCGCTGGCCATTTTTCTTCTTTAATGTGGTCCATACACTTCATATGGATTAGCTTTAGACTTTTAATAAATTATTTGTTAATCTGGACATTAGCATATTGGGTTTGATTAATTAGTTTAATAAGAAAGTTGATCAAGATAAGTAATACAATATTATTGCCGCATAATAACAAAAGCTGCAACATTTTTCCAAGCTTTTGATTCACTTCTTCCACTATCCATGGGTATGACCATGTCGTTTTCAAAAAAACTCAACCTCATCTACTCACAAGATTCAACATATGTTGATCATTTCTAAAAGGGTTTTTTTTTTTTTTTTCTTTTCTTTCAATGAACCCCGTGAACTCTACGCTGTTTGAACTTGGTTATGGAACAAAGTTTCAATCGTGAAAATGAGAAATTTAAAATGATATAGAATTAATATTATTCATATATACATCAATTTAAGAATGATGTTGAATCTAACAACAAATATTTCAGAACTTATCAATGAAAACCAATCAATTATTGCAAGTTCTGGGAAGTTGTGCAAACTATCATTTGTATTTAATTTTAATTAACTAGTTGCGAGAATTAGGTGATAGAATTGCGAGTTAAAAGAAAATAAGCTGGTACAAAAGAAATATAGAAATGGGTTACAATTAATGATCAAGAATTAAAGTGAATAAAATTTATTTTTGTTAGAAGAATTATTAGTGGAGATGAGGTTTGGCTTTCGGTACCTAGGAGAGGGAGAGCGTTTGGAGACCGTTGACCACTTGAGAAAACGATGGTTTGTTTGTATACAACCATGCGTTTTAATTTATTTCGTTTGTTTGCTAGCTGAAAGAGATGGGTTTGCTGTATTATCACTACATAATTTAATATTGATTAGGTGATTCAATTATATTAATTTCCTTGTTTGCTTGTTCATACGAAAGACAAAAGTTAGCTAAATCCAATGAGCCTCCATTTGATTTTTTTTTTTTTTTTATTGTTTGGTTTCCAATTTTCCTGAATCAGTCTAATTATCAACTGAAAAATTTCGCAACAAATTAATTCCCAACTAAAAAAGTTAACATATCACCACCAGAATAATCAAGGCTCCATTTGTTTTAATTTTACAAAAAAAAACATTTTATAAAAACTTACAATTTGGTTTGATACTACAACTTTAAATTTTTCATAACCATTTGTCTATAATAAGTTATAAAAATGATAGCAAATAATTTTTGCTTAGCATATAGTTGATTGGTGTTTATCGAACACCTATTGACTTTTCCCAAATGCTAAAATTTTCATTTCATAATAATTGTGATTTAAAAACCACATCATCATATGCTAACTGGAGCCTAAGAGAGATGAAATTAAGTAACACGAAACGAGAAGAAAGTGGACCATATGTCCCGGAGAAGACGCCGTTGATCCCATCATCCAATCAGCAGCTTCTTTTATGTATATATATCTTAATCTCATAAGTAGAAGAGAGAGGGTAGAGTAACAGTCTGGTATATGCATTACGTAAGGTCGCTAGTAATCAAGAACAGGAACCCTAGCTAATGTTAAAATAGCAAATAGAGAAAAAAAAAAGTAAGGGAATTTAGAAAAACACAAAATTAATTAATATCCGACATGGTGCATCGAATTGGGTTCATAGAATTCAGGGCGTAGGAGGTGCGATAGTGAAGAAATTAAATAGATCAGTATTTAGTATTCTCTCAATAATAGATCAACAAGAACTAGTGGAGATAGTGGATGTATACACACACACCCCTCATTTATTCTCTTGAGTAAATATATAGCTGCCATTGGTTCGTTAATTCAATTTTTCGTCTCCCCTTGGCATCGCATTCATTCGGCCTTATGCTGGGCACATAGAGGTCAGAATGGCCGGCCGCTAGCGCTATTGCTGGCTACATATATGCAGTCAATGATTGTTGTCAGCAGTCACCACCCACGCTTCTCCTTCTACTCATTCACGCCCACACGCCCTGGTTTCTTTTTCACCATGCATTTCCATTACTCGATGCACTCACTCAATCAGTTAAATCTTCCTTATTATTTACATGCACTACTCTCTCGTGCTCTTTCACTAGCGGCTAATCCAATATATATCTAGATCTTGCCTTAGCTAGTAGCTACCAACCTGCTTTCTACTACTTTCTTTGTCTACTCTTGTCATTTATTTTTGGAGAAAATCTGTATTGTTTAGTAAAATTCTTTCTTACGCATTCTCCGTTGATTATCTTAATTTTTTTCACGCTCCTAAATCTCTTTTCTTTTTTTTTTTTTTGGTTATTGATGAAAAATTTTGAAAAAGAATATAAATAATATAGTTTTTACAATGTCAAATTAATATATATCATTTATTTCCTACTGTTTTTATAATAGACAATAACTCTCTTTACATAAAAAAATTTAATTAAAAAGAGAGGTAAATGAATTATTTGTTTGATATTTTATTTTGAAAATATAAAACATATATTTATTATAAGATAAAATAACAAAATGTATTTATAAAAATATCTTTTTTAATTTTTTATTCACGCTGAAATCTATGTTTCTTATTTTTAGTATCTATTTTTTTTAAATTTTGATTTCTGTTTATATGGTTTATTTATTCAATAATAAATATAAATAAAAATACACTGAAAAATAGAAATAATACCGTAAAGTTATTATACTGGGAATTATTGGTTATCATGAAAATAATATGGGAATACCGAACACATATATACTGATAATGGAAGAAACTGACAAAATCCCCATCGTTTCATTACTGAAATCGGCTGAAATCTTGCACATGGAAGATTATTTTTACACTGGCAGAATGTAAAAAGAAAATTAATACAATCAAACGTTATATACGTAGTTAGCTAGCAATCTAATTAAATCTGTAACGTGATATATATAGTTGATTAGATAGTTATCATCATAGCTGGATTTTGTGGCGCCGCATCATTAGTTGTTGGGTTCCTGAAGGAATGGATCCATAGTTATCTAAAATGAGATTAATATATTATAATTCCGATTCAAACTTTTTCTGGTTATCTTATTAATGCTACCTCCAAAATTGAGTGCCCTTATCTATATATTCCTTTTTCATTCATTCAGCTGAGAAATTTGATGACACGAGTATTTAAGGTTTCTTGGCAATTGAATTCGAATCCAATTTTGGTGTAGATTACTACTAGAGATTTCATTGATTGATTTTTACAGCAAGCCGGCCTTCATTGCAGTTTGCTGATGAAAATTGATTGACAGTGTGTTATATATATATATATATATATATATACACTATAAGTCATATTTGGACAACGTTTATTACGCTTATTTTAAAGAATTGAAGTCCACAAGCTACCACGATTACCTCATAAAACTAATTACAGCTTTTGACACTCGTGTATAAATAAAAGTTTAATATGCCAATTTCTTATCATTAAAACGATAAAATAAATCATTATCTTGCATCTTTTGGCAGACAGTTGATAATAATAATAACAATAATAGTAATTTTAAAAAATATTTAATTCAATAATTATTTTCTATTAATTCAATAATTTTTTTGTGGGAAACTGGGGGAGAGACAAGTGTCAAAAGATGGAGCCGCGCAACAAAAACATCAACATCAATGCAATTGTAATGGTAATATTAGTAGCAGCTAGCTAGCTAGCTTTAAGAGACTTAAGCAGAGTTGTTTGGCTTTGTGGTATAATTCCATCTTCCTAGAATGGAGAGTCGCCCTTAAGACACGCCCTGACTCTCCTGACCCAATTTGTTTTGGTGGGTCCACTCCAATTTCCCATGACAGTGACATGCATGCTTGCCCCCCTTCACCTCCTTTCTCTTCATTTTATAAATGCACCTCCCTCTAATTATCATCATCATATGCCACTCATTCTCAGCTCAGCTCAGCTCATACTAGTGAGACTGCACAAATTGTTGTTTTGTGAATTAATGCAACAGTAACTCAGACTTGTAAATTCTAAAACAAATAAAATATACGTATATGTACAGTATTAATCCCACTAATGCAATGACCAATACCATCATTCGTCGTTTAACTGCAACGTACGCTAGCTCTCTATTTCTGTTGAGTTTTTAATTTTATCTTTGTCTTTATCTAAGAAATAACGTCCTTTTCACTGATTCGCTTTGGCATTTCATAGTGTTTGTTGCGTAAAACCTGGAGTTAAGAGAATCCTATGATTTTGAAGCATCTTCCAGGCCCCGGCCGATAGCTGAGCTGGTTCATATCTATCAGTGATTGTTATGTTAAAACATGCAAAGCTCATCAAGCTTTAGCAGCAGTTTTGAAAACAAGGACGGACTCATGAGTCATGACCCATGAAGGAGAAGGCTTCGAAGGATCATTATTGCTGCTTTCTAGCTATGCTAATTAGAGCGAATGGATGAAGCATAAGCTTCCTAAAGAAACGGAGGTTTTGATTTGTCATTTGAGTGAGAGCTAATGAAAATAGATGAATATAGAGATAGGTACACACACACACACAAATAGTTATTAGTGTTATTTTTTATTATTTTATGGCTGCAGTAGAAAAATACAGGCATTAGTTTAAAGAGAGAGAGAGAGAGAGAGAGAACGTGGGGGTGACGGTGTACGAGACAAAAGAGAGAGAAAGTCAGGCCCACAGAACCGCCCATGCGCACGCTCTCTCTCTCTTACCAAAACCAAGTCTAAACTCTAAACCATCATCGATCCAATGCCTTGACCTAACCCTAACCCAACATCACTAATGCTACATTACACTACACTACACCATACCCAAAAAAAATTATTATTATTTTTTTCTAAATAAAAAAAAAAAAGACCACCCAAACACTTACTACTCACTATCTCTCTCTTATTCTTCTTTGGTTCTTCATTTTCATCCAAACCTTTACCCAACCAATTTAATTGTCTTTAGATAATAGGAGTAGGAGATCATCATAGTTCATAGAGCAGCAGAAACAGGCTAATCAAGCAAAACAAGCAAACGACGACGACTTGAGAGATTAGATGGAAGCTGATAATTTGGTGGCTGATGCTTAAAGCCCCCCCCCCCCCCTTTTTTTTTAATCTTTTTCTAGGAAGGCTATAGCATTCCATCAATCTAAGTTTTTCCGCAAAAAAGAAAGAGTGAGACACAGAACCCACAAAATTAAGGAAGCAAAGACTCACACCAAATAACTCAACTCAAATCATATCAGTAGTCTTCCTTTCCTGATCAGATCTGATCTGATCTCGTCAACTATTTCAAACAGCCACCAGTGACTTGTTGTGTGTATGAGCTAGCTAAGCTAATCTAATTAGGGTTTCGACATGAATCCAGTTACAGCTCACGGCCGCCCTCTTCCTCCTCCTTTTCACACGAGAGATATTCATCTACAACCACATCATCATCAGTTTCAGCAACTGCAACACCACCACCACCAACAACAACAAAATTCTGAAGAAGATAACAGTAGCTTAAACCGCGGTCAAAAACGAGATCGCAATGAAAACAACATCGCCAACGCAATGGAAGAAGGCGAAGAACTAGCGGTTGTGACCGGAGAGGGAGGAGAAATCACAAGAAGACCAAGAGGCAGACCGGCCGGGTCCAAAAACAAGCCAAAGCCACCCATCATCATTACCCGTGACAGCGCCAATGCCCTCCGTTCTCATGTCATGGAAATCGCCAACGGCTGTGATATAATGGACAGCGTATCGAACTTTGCAAGGCGAAGGCAAAGAGGGATTTGCATTTTGAGTGGTACCGGCACTGTGACTAATGTAACTCTAAGGCAACCGGCTTCACCGGGTGCTGTGGTAACTTTACATGGCAGATTTGAGATTTTATCACTCGCTGGCTCCTTCTTGCCGCCACCTGCGCCACCAGCTGCGTCAGGATTGACTATTTATTTAGCCGGTGGTCAAGGTCAGGTGGTGGGAGGAAGCGTAGTGGGACCGCTTGTTGCATCGGGACCGGTGGTGATTATGGCAGCTTCTTTTGGTAATGCGGCATATGAGAGACTTCCGTTGGAAGAGGAAGAGACACCGGTGGCATCGATTCCGGGAAGTAGGCCACTTGGGTCTCCAGAAGTGAACGTCGGACAGCCGCAACAACAACAGCAACAGTCGCAGTCGCATCAGCAGCAACTACTGCAAGATCCTAATGCCTCTTTTATTCATGGGATACCGCCAAATCTTCTAAGTTCAGTGCAATTACCAGCTGAGCCCTATTGGGCCACAGGTCGCCCAGCTCCTTTTTAACAGAAAAATTCTAAGAAACTTTGATGCTTCTCTTTTCCCTTTTTTTCTATCCTCTCTTTGTTTGATCTTTTTCAGTGATCACTTTTCATTCTTCTTCCTCTATAGGTTAGCTTATGTTTCAGATGTTTGTCTTGGAATTCATCTACCTTTGATTGAAGAAGGATGTACAAATTAATGAATTTATCTTTTGGCTTTCATCATATCAGTATCAGAATATAGCTATTTTTTGAGGATGCAGCTGCAAAGATAGTAATTCATCTCCATTTTCGGTGTCTTTTTATTATTTTTTTCAATCGATTTCTTGTATTTCTGGTAACTTGCCTGATAATTGTTCAACCAGTACTCTTTGCTGAAACTAGCTAGCAAAGAGTACGATGGTTGCATGATCCTAACCCAAGATTATATTAACAATTTGTTTTCCTTTCTAAAGAGAAATATATAAAATTTTGAAGTTTCTTATAATATTAATTAAGCATCTTGACGTGTAGCTACATCAATACCCATCATGATTAGGACTATATTGCAGTTTTCCATTCTCACTTCTAGCTAGCCTGGTCAAAAGTAATTCCTCAAAGATGATCAGCGAGTTAATTAAGCTATATTGGTGAGTATGTGTAAGGTTGGTGGGTTGGATTATGGATGGAAAATCATGAGTTCATGAAGAAAGAAAGGCGAAAGGTATGGGCCGGCTTAGGGTTTTCGTTGTCTGTTTGTTTGATTTGTGGCTGGTTTTAGGGTTTTATTGTTACAGAAGCAGATGCAGATCAAATGGGTCGTCATTGAATACTGGGTTACACGTGCGGTGCTCTGCGAAAATCTCATTTCCGAGGCAGCAGCTGCTACATTTCCCTTTCCATTTCCATTTCCATATAAAGCCAATCCAACGTACAACCAGGACAAACAGACCTCATGAAGCGTTAATGTTTCTTTCTGTACAACTGTCACTGCCCCCACTACCAGTGATAAAGCCTACGTCAAGAGTGAATCAATCTGGCTGTGAGGTAAGTAATAAATTAATTAAAGACTTTGTCTTGTTTCTCAAACTTGGATTCTCATCCAAACCCTAGTTTTTTTTTTAACTTTATTTATTTAATTTTTTTTCCCCACCACTTTCGCGACATTTCCTTCTTGCTCGTTGGGAATAGTTATTTCTTTGTTTCGAATCGTGCATCTCTGTTGTTACATAACTAGTTATTATTTGCTAGGTTTCATATGTTACATATCTTTAGTTTAATTTATACTACATTTGCTGCTAGACATGGCAAATATCAGTTAGAACATCCATATTATCCATTCGTATGTAAATTCATAATTATCAATGATGAATATATTCATATTCATATCTAGGTATAGACGCCAGATATGGATACAGATGTTACTTACATGGATATAGATATTTATGGATATGCATCAACATTAAATTGGTATTTTTAAATTCAAAAATAATATAACATATTAATAGGGTAATTAAAAACTAATCAATGATGTATTCCATTAAGAAATTTTTATTCTTTTATATTTATATTTCCTAAAATCATTAATTTTAAAAGCTAATTAAGATTATTTCGTATAAAAATAAACCCGCTGGGAGGGGCGCAACAGCAATAAATTCACTAGTGATGCCAACAGATTGGAAATTCCATGATCTATCTAAAGGTGGTGTCGGATATGAAAAATAGCAAATGATGGAGGTGAACATGTTGTTTATGATTGTCGTCGATAGATCATGAGATTTTCGATCTAGTTTGTCAACATTGCATGAAGTTTTTTTTGTCATTGTGGGGGACGGGTAAGGCAGATGTTTCAATGACTGGACAATCTCACCTGTGAATGTTTCCATAAAATATTTTTTTTTATAATTTTGTTGTGGGGGTATATTTGACAAAAAATATTTTTAGTTGAGGACATTTTATGTTTATTCAATTTTGATATTTTTTTACAATTGTTTGTTTATTACGTTTTTCTGTTTTAATTTAAAAAATCAAATCTTTCTAAACTTAAATCTTAGTTAAATGGATATCGGTTGGGTAAAAATAATTATCCATACCATCTATATTCGTCTAGACATAATCTTAAACTATCGACTTCAAATCTAAAGAGTTTTGGATGAGTATTAACTAATTTTATTGGATGGATATTATGGATATCCATAATAAATGGATCCAGTTGCCATCCCCATTTGCTGCTTCTTCCTCCTAAATAATTTTTGCTGCTCATTTTCTTCTTCAATTGTAACCAATATCTTATCAAGTATGTAGAAGAAAAATTTGCATCTTTGTCTCCATATATATTGTAGCTCTGAAGGAAGGTTAATATTTTATTTTCTATGCTAATTTAATTTTGACATTATAAGATTCCTTCATGATTGGAGCTTTAATTCTCCATGGTGAAAATACAAGTCGTTAATGGTCGTTAAATCCCTCGAAATCATGCAGTTCCCTATCAAAACAAAGTTCTTTCTTATCAATTATATACATTTGTTTCCGTTTTCTCAAATATCCAAATATAAAGTAAATGTTATATAAAATTAAGTGGAATTATATCTTTTTTTTTCTTCCCCCCCAAATCATGCCGCTATTCTTGTCACATACTTGGCATTTATTGATCTTCATCTGCTCCCACTCCGTCGAGTGTACAAGGTTTTTAATCTGATGGAAAATATATTACTTATTATATTATTTGGGGTCTTGTTACAACTTGGTAGTTATTATTGTGTGGACCATGTGTGATGTGCTTTGAGAAGATAACATGATCTGGTTCTTTATGATTAAGACCTCCTCAAGGTTCTTTGAACTACACTTCAATGATTATCATCAATACGTATATATAAGTATGATAGATTCTATTTTTATTATTTATGCCTTTTTTTCTTTCCTTTATTGATAGTCATCTTGTGAAAGAGCCAACAAAACACAACTTTATAGCCTGAAACCCCCCACCGCAGTTTTGATGCATAATTGCATTTGATGCTTAAGTAGAATCATGTCCCACAAACTTATTCCCTTTGCCTAATATGCTTTAAGGTGGACCCTTGTAGGCTTTGTGAACTATCATAATGTGCCCTAGTATTGATTATTACACAAACAAATATAACTTATTTCCAGGACATACATTAGCTTGAAGATGAATAAATTGACAATAAGGCAATCGGCTTCTCCTCTTTCTCTCATTAAAACGTATCTACGCTCCATTGACTATCATGAAATTAAACCTGATCAGTACTGTAGTTGTGAATTGATGCTGGAAGCAAAATAATTGTTGATTTCCCGACAGTATTTTACCTTATATTGCTATAATCAGCTTAAAAGGCTTCTTTAGTATCATATATGGTGTTGTTGCTATTAAGCCACAACTAATGCATACTTGATACATAGCTGTAAGCAATAATTAATTATGCTGCCAAAGCCAATTTGCGAAATTTTTAGTCTGTATCAAACAGTTTGGCAGCAGCTAAAACAAACGGAGGCTTAATATGCTTAACTTGAAGCTCTCTGTGGTCAGGAACCATTATGATTTCTCTGTGTTTAAATTTAATTTTTAGAAACCATATGTATTACACATTCGTAATCTGTTAAGTATAAGGTAAATATGATACGTGGAAGTTAAGAGTAAAGAAATTTTTTCGTGTTGGTGGATGAAGATTTGCATAGCCAAACAATTTAGTCCGAAGATATAATTGTGCAATCGGGTGCAAGTATTCATGATTTATGGGGTACGACAATTGAATACATTACAACTTAACTAATAATGCTTGTGTTTTGTTGATAGAAGGGCGAGATTCTGTATTATAGAAGTAAAATGACACGTTTTGTATTTCCTGTCTGTATGTATCACCTTTCATCAAACGTGTGGAATTAACAATTAACACTCCTTCATTTATTTAGCTACTTTAGTTTGTGCAAAGTGACAATACTGAGGCCTTTCCCGTGGACTAATCGAAAGGATCTTATAGGGTTTCCGATTTCGTTAAAAAAACCATAACTTTACGCATACTTAGTATCAGCCAACGATAATTCACAAAAATGTGTAGGTGAGTGAAGCCCACTACGGGGCACGAATTACGTAGTCACAGTTAAAAACTCAACTTCGAATTTTACATAAAAACTAAAGAATGATGATTTTAGTTACTAATACATAATCAACTTTATACAAATGTTGAACATGGATGTGAGATTTTGCATACACAACAAATGGAGACTGGATTTGCTAACTCTGCGAAAAGGCTATGAAACATGGATTGCGTACAACAAACGTTGCGCTTTCCATGAAAACAAAAATTGTGAGGATTTGAGCTCGCCCAGTTCAAAGACATGGGGTTCTTGGCTGAAGCCTATGCAGCAGGCCAGAGCAAATTTCCCACCATCAGCCGAATAGAGGCACCAAGGGAATAACTGAAATAAGCCAAGTTCGGAGATTAAAACTCTATCCGTAGCCGCCGCATTTCAGCTCTGAATGTGAGGCTGGAACTTAGAGTTCGGTGGGCTAGACTCCTTATGTCCTCGCGAGAACAGTCCCGTGAGATTCGAACTAGCTCCCAGAGGGCACCTCCACTGATCATCTCTCTTGCATTAACTTCTGAAATATGAAAGAACTAGTCAAGGAACAAATCTCCAAGAACACAAATTTCTACAAGAAAAAGGGAGGTGACAACTTACCATGCTGTGCCAGGTGGCAGAGTGCAAGCTCAATGTGACGCCTGATTGGTGCAGCTTCATTGTTTGCATTTTGTACAATCCACGGAAGTGCACCATCTTCTATAAGAAGAGATCTGCCACTTTTTACACCTGTGGCAGTGCAGCGTATAAATCTTACTACAGAAAAAATGATGAGAAAAGAGAAACATATTTTGACATCAAAGTTATCATTTTCGAGGATTATTGAAAAAATATGAAGTTAACCTTGAGTAGCAGCTCGGGACTCGCATTTTGCAAAGTTAGCAATTCCTCGTGCAACTTGGGATAGAACGTCTGGATGTCCGCATCTCACCATCCCAAGCAAGGCCCTGATTCCACCTTCAGACCTCAGCTTCATTTGAAGCTTATCTACGATTACATTATACAGATAAGTAAATGACAACAATTCCAGAATCTTAAACAAAAAGGATTAATTCGGATTTATCCCGCTCATGAAACGACAATCTTTAAAATATCCATCAAATTATTGTAGACCTCAACTTACCTCGCACTTTTGTGAAGAAGATAAAAAAATTTCATCACCTCACTCCCATTTTTCCCTTATCTTTTGAACAAAAGCGGGGGTAGGTTAAAATTTGTAATAGCTTACAAGGTATTCTAAACATTGTCATTTCACGAGGGGGATAATTCAAAACTTACCCAAACATAAAAGAGGTGTTTTATTGCATATTCCTACCTTGACAAATTACCAGAAATTCTCAAACGTTTCTCTATTCATTTGACACCAAACAACAACAATCTCACAAAGTTCTATAACATGAATGACTAAAAACATAAGATGAGATGACAGAAAAGATGAAGGAAGAGAGAACAGGATACCATTGCCACATAAATTAGCAATAGCTCCAGCGACCATGCGTAGAGTCTGAGGATCCTCAGCATCAGCTGCTGTTGTCGATAACAAACTGATTCCTCCTTGTGCCATTATAAGTTCTTGATTGGCTTCTGCTATGTCAAAGGAAAGAACAATAACAGAATATATTTAAAGGCAATTGAGATATGACCTCATGTGATGTTCTCCGAAAAAGAAGAAACACCTGGCACTCAGAGACGAGAAAAATATTCGATAAGTAATTACCGTTCATTGCAAGATTGGCAATCGCACCTGCTGCTACCCTGCGAATAGTCTCATCCTCAAAGCTTCGAAGGAGCATTAGCAAGGAAGAAAGACCACCAGCTTCAACAATCTTTTCCTGATTTGCTTCTGCTTAGAACAGAGAGAACGCAAATCATTTTGACAAATTGCAACAAAATTAAGGTCTATATAGTAACTCATATCTAGTTACAGATAATATGTCTGCTCAAAAAACCATGTTCCCTCTCTTTAGCAAAAATATTCTCATAATCTAAATTTTTGTCTTTTCTTATAATCAAGATTGAATAAAAAATTTAGAGGGCGAGGGGGTGGTTTGTTTGTAGTGTGCTTGCCCAAGACACTTGAGCTCTATTAGTTGATAAGAAGCATTGGCAGTAACAACAACACCGGCGCTGGTAGCTGATGTTATCTCTATGTAAAGCGTCTACATGTATACAACACTCGCAAACCTCAAATGTGATAAAAACAGACTACACACTTGACAGAACTTCAACATACTCCCCTTACTTTTAACAAAATAATACAATAAAACATTAAAAAGGTCAAAAAAGGGAGGGGCAAATAAGTTTTGCTTGCAGAAGTAGAGCATTGTCCTTTACTTAGCAGGAAAATAATAATAGGCCACAAGCACTCTTGAATTGTCTGAAACCAACTAGTTCAATAGGCTTAATATCCCAAAGCACTTTCAAATAGTTCCACCAGCAGGAGTAAATACCCGCGAGCACGTTTCTGAGGAAATAAAGGATTACCTACCTTCAGCTGCAAGGTTGGCTACTACCTTTACAGCATGAATTCGAACATTGGCATCTTCTGATTCGAGCAGCGACAAGATCTTATGCAATCCAACTGTCAAATTGATTGATAGAAAAATCATAAGAATTGCGTGCACCAACGTGGTTTAAACAATAATCTTAATCTACAAGATTCACAACCTTGTTCAAAAAGTTTGGTAATTGGTGCCTTCTGTCCATTCCCAGAGTCTCTGAATTGAGAATGCTTGTCCAGACCAGCAAAAGTATTTCCAAACTCACCTCTCTCAAGACATTTTTGCATCTGTAATCATAAAAAAAAAGGCAAAAAAGTAAATTTATATGGATGTTCTTGTGCTTCAAGGACTACGATATACTAGTTCTCAGTGGTGTACTGCAACTCTAGCTCATGCTGATTGCTGGGTGATACATATCTCATATGGATGGGAACTTCAAATCATTTTGGATAGTGGCTCAAAAGTAAGCTAGCTGCGGGGAAA
This sequence comes from Citrus trifoliata, assembly GCA_018350135.1. Taxonomy (NCBI): domain Eukaryota; kingdom Viridiplantae; phylum Streptophyta; class Magnoliopsida; order Sapindales; family Rutaceae; genus Citrus; species Citrus trifoliata. The sequence goes on along the minus strand of CM031386.1, from coordinate 42,386,011 downwards.
TCTTAGGAGCAAATCACTACCTTTAACGTTTCAGCAGAACCTTCAATAGCAGGAAATCCACGAGATATAATATCCCATGGAGGTGGCACTCCTGAGGAGTCCACCCTCTGACCTCTTAGTTAGAAATAAATGATCATACAACCCTTCCCTTGGGATTTAAACTCAAATAGTATTAAAAGAATTATTACAATTGTAGCAGCATCATTCCTTAAAATAAAGGGCTGCTGACTCAAGCATTAAGAGGATGCTTACCAAAAAATAAATAAATAAAATAAAAAGAAAAAGAAAAAAAATCTCAAGTCAAATACCTGGTCAGCTTCAAAAGTCAACTGCAATAGCTGGCTTCGTAGTATCACTATTTCTTCTTCAAGTTTCCTTTTTTGAAGTGTCTCATCCTCCAAGGTTTTGTGAAGTTTTGACATTTCTGCATCTCTGCAAGACTAAACGCCAAATATCCCATTTATATCGCCATTTTCAATTTACAATCAGAAAAAAAAAGAAAAGGAAAAAAAAGACATCTTAAATATATGAACGAAACAATAGTTCAGAACTGGAAACCATACCCCTGATTCAGTATATTGTCCTAGTCGACTCTTCAACTTGTTGAGCTCCTCTTCAGCTGTTTTTCTCATATGAATTTCATTTTGAAGCAACTTTCCGATTTCAGCAATGTCCTCAGCAGCAGAAGCCCCAGGCTCCTGCAAAATAGGAAGGGGAAATAATGAAAAATGAACATTATTGAAAAATTCAATCAGTGGTCAAAAGGAAGTATAACTTCATCAATGAACATAGATAAAGCCAACAGATCATACAAAGCCAGTGTCGTAGAATGAGACATGCATTCATTTATGCAATGCAGTATGCCCATGATAAGAGAGATGATTAAGATAGTTGATATAATCAGATTTTCAAATCAATTTACATCAAAGGGCACATGTTACCACTCATGAAAAATTGCTTTTATGACAATGCTGCACAATAGTCTCAGTAAAGTACAGGGTACAGCTTTGAATCACATTTCTTCCATATTTCAAAACTAAGATACTGATCAAAAGCAATAGAAAGTTGAAGAATTATGTGCAAGCCCCTATTGGTGCTAACTATGTCAATTCCCTGGCTTCAAAATATTGACACAAGTTCTTCAAGAAACCAGAAGAAAATGTTCTCCATGAAACATACCTCTCCAGTATATTTATCATGGATGACGCCATTACTTTCTTGCTTCTGCTGAGTTAACAACATCTTTTCCTCCAGCTTCTTAACTGATTCCATATACTCCATTTGACACTTTAGCTTCTCCTTCTACATGAGACACAATATGAAACTTAAAAGTTTGTGCATAGAACAATACAAAAAGGCACACATTTAATGAATGAAATGCAAAGTTCTGATTGAATCTTGGAAAGTGTCAGGCAAAAAGGGAAAAAAATCTCCAAAGGCTTCTTAAGCAATAAACGAGTACCTCCAAGGCATCCGCAAAATTTCTTTCAACCTCAGAAATACGATTTTGGGCCTCTAAATGTATTCTCTCAACTTCATCATCAAATGCTTTTTGTTGTCTTTCGTTTTCCACAATGAGCTTGTCCAGTTGTATTTCAAGCCTTCTAGACAAACTTTTGTAATCAAACTCTTCCTTTATTTTTAACATATTCTCCACCTTCATAGCCTGTGATGAATAAAAAGCATGTCTTCATAACACATAAAGTATAAAAAGTAGTCATGCATACATACTTTATTTAGTCAAGGCATACACACAAACCAAATACCATCACATATACAAAGAAGAAACCCAAAAAAAAATAATAATAAAGCAAATCAAGGAAAAGGTAAAGAGCAAGCCAGCAGCAGTGCTTCAGCATAAAATATTTGTCGCAAAACCTATCTTCTATAATAAGTAGCTCTATGGCAGGCAGTGTACAGAGTAAATACAACTGAACTCACCCTCTGTCCAAACAATATGGTACTGGCAGTCTCTCCTCGGTGACGTGGAGATGGTCCAATGGTCACAATTAATGAGGTTCTTGCTGTCCCTGCAAAATGATAACAGTTGTAAAGTGAAACAGTAAAAAGAGACCACAAGATTACCTTCAAAATAGTTTCAATGTCTTGAAGGACATACATAGCAGTCAAAACAAAAACAGGGATCCATGGTGAAAGGTCGGAAACCAAAATGTACACCAAGAAAGAAAATTTGTACATTAAGGATTCCACAAGAGCACATGTGGATCACAGAGACCATCTTATGAACTCTTTTATTCTTAACATGTCGAAACTTGAGTGACATTTGAAAGGAATCTCACCTCCAAATGAATCCCTAAGCAACCTTGTCAGTTTCGAATCACGAAGTGGCACATGAGCACTGTTCTCTGCAAGGGCATTTATGCACTTCCCTAAAGCACTAAGTGAGAGATTAATAGATTTGGCTTCCTCCAACATATGCCCCTCACTTCCTGCCAAAATGGGAAGAGAATAAAATTTTACCACATAGTTAGCTCTGACTCCCAAAGTGCAATGATCAAATTTAAGATAATCAAAGAAACATATTCATATTAAAATAACTTGGGAACAAACACACACTCACACACAAGTTTTAATATGCACCTGACTTGTGAATACGTTCTGAACCTGCCAGATCTACTACAACCAGCTTGCTTTTCCGCACAAGCGGTTTTGAAGGTTTTATCAAGTGAGAAGCATGGTTGATTTCACTTGAAAGATCTTCTTCCCTTCCTACAACTGATCTCTTAACATGTATCTGCACAGAGGTAGGTGTACTTACATATAACAGAATATGGATTACAAACTAATCCAATCAACGGGTATTTAAACAAAGAAATAGAAGACGATCATTATTCACCATAAGAATGGCATGACTGCGAGAAGATTCAGTATTCAGTTTTGTATTTGCTGCAACTCGATGAGCTTCCCCCCATCTCAGCAACTCCATGAAACTTTGTTGGTCCCTGATCTGAACAAGAGTTGCCCCAGGTAGTGAAACATCACCGGTTTTCGGATCCTCCACAATGGAAATATTATCATTTGCTGGATCAAGAAGATCCTGGATGGTCTCCATATAAAGCTACAATATATGCAGAAGACAAAACTATTCAATAAACTCGGATCTATACAGACTAGGTGAAACTAAGCATCAAGTTGTGAAATGATCGAAACAAATTACAAAAAAATGAAGAGGTCAAATTGGATATGCACTTGAAAACAAAAAGGTAATAAATGATTAAAAATCAGTAAATGACCAGAATTGTACAGTTACATGATAAGGGCGTAACAACCTGCAAATATGAGACAGAGACAGAATCTGACTCCAAAGAAACATCAGCTAAAATATCCTCCATTGACCGAACCATGATTCCACGAGAGAAGGTATCTTCATCTCCCAATTGTCCAAGTGTAAAAGTTTTCCCTGTCCCCGTCTGACCATAAGCCATAACAGTCCCGTTGTAACCATCCAGAACACTCTACAAGAATAAAAGGAAAAATTCAGCGATTGCTACACGAGGCATGATATATCCTAAAAGGAATATTGCTAGGATTTTGAAGCTAAAAAAGTAATGCTGTGTCTACAAAAAAAACTTAATGAAGCATATATTGCTGGATTGAAAAATGCTGTTAAAATATTGACAACTATACCAACCATAACAGACCTCCACAACAGGCTTGGCTACTACTTCATAAACACGCTTCTGTGATGCAGATTCAGTAAAAACCTCATCGAATTCATAAGTGTCTGAGTCCCAATTGTTCTTTCGAAGTTTCAACCTCTTAAGCTGAGGTAGAGCAAAAACCCAAAATGATTAATGGCAGCCTATGACCTAGCACAGAGCTCAAAAACACAATATATAAGAATCAAAGAGAAATTTTAACAATCACCCACAAACTCAGCAATTAAAATGAGAATGAGACCACCTCTGTCTGCAGCTCGACACAATCAGCAAAATCGGCATCTGCTACGGTCTCTTCTGCATTTCGAGGCCGCAATCTCACTGCCACCCTAACTCTTCCAGGCACTATAAGCATAAAAAAATCAGCAGCTTGAGACATTAAAAGTTACTATTGAGACAAAAATCAAACAGAAAACAAAACAGAACAAATGAAACTGACCTCCGTCATTTCCAGCAGAAGATGCGGAACTGCTGCGGCGAACAGCCGATCCCAATGAGGGAGCGGGATGAGGCCTAGATTTGAAAGAGGATGATTTCGAATTTCCCTTCTGTACAATACCATTTCTACATGCAGTCGAAGCCATCACTTCTTCGCTACTAACTTCTCTTTGTTGTTAGTTCGAGTTCGAGGTTTTTTTTTTTTTTCTTTTAACTTTTTGTCATTCAAAGAGAGGCATACAGGACAGTTCAAGATTTGGGGGTTCTCTCTCGCTGTGTACGAAGTTCAAACAAAGTGATGATGGAGAGTGGGGGCCACAGGTGTTGGCGGACTTGGGAAGAGACGGACAGACGGTCGAAGGGTACTAGGGTAGTGGGTCAACATTGATTGTGTGTCAAATTACTAAAATATTCTTCTCTTTGTCGTTTATTAACTGTGGTTCCACAAACTACTGCTACTAGTTGTGCTTGTGCCTGTATCGGTAAATCTCTTCTTTGAGGCCAGACCAGTCGTGTGGTCGTGTCGTGCGTCTCTTAAATCGCGCCGTAGTGCGCTAGTGCGGCGTGTTATGTCAAATGACCAGTTTATCCATTCTTTTATGCCACGATTGAGACCCGTTTTAAAACACCGGCTTTGTAGTTCCGCTCTCTCGCTGGGCATTGGTTTGCGTTCTCAAGTTTACGGTTACTTATAATCTTTAGGAGTTAATCAAAATGACTGCAACGTGGCTTGGTTAGTGTTCTAATAAGAAAAGTAAAAAGTAAAAAAGAATATGCTGGCGGTAAAATTTGGGTCATGTGACACATACTCAATGATCCTAAATCTAATATGCCCTAAGAGGTAATTGAAAGAATAAAGATAAAATAAAAAGATTTCAAGAAGAAAATATAAGCCACCTTAATAACATAAAAAGTGTAGAAAATGTATCCCAAAATAACTTAAGTTATCACAAAGATCATTGCAAGTGATAATTCTTCCACTAAAATTGCCGCACATTAGCATAGTTTGATTCTTTTCAGAATTACTCTAAAATATCTCTCAAACAGTCACATACACTAAGAATAAAAAAAGAAATTATATCAATTATAACTCGAATCACTATTAGTGAAGTCAATAGCTCCCTCAACTTAATTGAATCGTTTGAAATAAATTGATTGGAGGTTGAGACATGTTGTCAGTGAAGACAATCTTACAGCTAACATGTGTCCAACTTAAAGAGCCCAAAAAATGTAATTTAAATAATCAAATTACTCTACAACTATTACTTAAAGAGAAAAATAACTTATGACAACTCGCTACGTATTCAAAAAGACATCAAGATGCCCTCAAGGCACTCCTTTCATAGAGTCTGGTCAATTTCATAAGAAAAAAAGATTTTCTTAGTCTTACAATTTTTAATCTCTTTTTTATTTTAAGGCCTTTTCAAAACCTATTATCTTTTTCAATTTTCATTGACTTAATCGTAGAGTGCCATTGCAAGCCACTATCAACGTCACATTTAATGGCTATCATCTTTGTTTTCAGGACTGTCCAAACTCTATCCATCTCTAAAAACATGTCTCGCAGTAACTCAATCCCCATCGTCCGCAAAATCACTCTTAAAGGAAGCTCTCATAGTATTCCTAGCCTGAACTAAAATCATACATAAAAAATATATGATGTCATCAATATAAGGATGATATCATTGAGTTGATGGAGTCAAAGAAAGTCTTGGAAGAACGGCCTTGGTCCACATATCGGAGATCCCATTCCAAATGTCTCGAATATATCTAGCTGCTAGAGAGTGATTGGAAATTTAATAAGTCAAAAAAACCCAATTGACGGAAGATTAAATAAATTAAATAAGTCTAATTACTAAAAAGCCTAATTATAAAAAATTTAAATAAGTCAAATAAGGCCGCTTTTTATTCAGGCCTAATAAGTTTCATTAATCATAAATTTAATCAAACAACCAAAGAATAATTGTAAGTTTCAAAGTTAATATAATTTTCTTATAATTAATTTGAAATGAATTCTTTTTTCTTTTGTCTTAATTAAGGAAAAACTTGCGATACAACTGTGATACCGTGTCACAATTGTATCTAGCTGTTCGATACTAATAAACTTTACTCATTTAAGTACATTCAACGACTGAATGTAACTATATCATAATACCATAATTATATTGTAGTCGGACCTCTAATTAAAGTGTTTGAGACATACTTCGAATTTATCCAAGACCGTCTGGCATCAAATAATATGCAGTCTCTGTCTTTTTTCAGTTGCAATTAATTAGGAGCTGGGGGCTCCACGTGCTTTAACCATCAGCGCCTCCTTCTTGAATGTTAGAAAATCAGGGATCTCCCATTAAAAGACCAAGAATACATATTATGTTGTCCTTTTTTATCAAATTTTGTATCTGATTTGTATCTGATTGGTTGCTAACTGTGTACCTAATTATCCATTATCCCATACTATCAGCAAAATAAATAGTAATAATCCATTATCCATCAGAACTGGATAAAGAGCAAAAGGCTAGCCTTTTATTGGGCTCAACACATGAAGCCCATAATATATAACCTTGGGCTACTATGAACTGGGAGCATTTGGGGCTTCTTAGGTATATCTGTCTTGACAAAGAATTGTAATATTTGACTCTATATTTCACCGATCTTCGCTAATCAGTTTTTGCTACTCTCAATTTTATCCTTATATAAAATTACTTAAAAAGATAAATACCTTAATTTAGCTAATCTATTTTTTTAAACCCTAATTTCTTTCATATTGTATACTCTACTTTTGTAAACATAAAATAAATTAATTTACAGTACTTAATAAAGATTATAAACAAGTATCAAATCTTTGTTTGTGGTTATAGCAACAATAGATAAAACCTCTAAAAAGAAAAAGAGAGATTATAATGATTATGAGAGATTTTTTTCTCTTTTTAAAAATAGATGTTATTAGTTTTATATCTTGGGTGCTTGAGAAAAAGATAGAAATTATAACAAGGGTAAATTCAAGATTTAGTAGGGCATATATTAAGAGATAAAGATTAGTTTAAAATTTTTAATGGAGTTAACTAAAAAATAGAGGTAGATAAGATAAATTAAGGGGGTCAAATATCATCTCTGCTCGATGAATTTTCTAGCAAGTAGCCAGCCAGCCACAAGTGAGGTTATAGCTGAGCTGTTTGGTCCTGGAAAAGCTTCAGTGGAAAAGAAATAATGAATATATTCTTATCTACTGATCGCCGATGCTTAATTAATATCGTCACCAATTCAATCAAAATTCTCATCTCCTGTTACAAAATCAAGGTAAGTCTACTCATGCACACTCTAATTAATATAAAATGAACGAACTACAGAATATATATATATATATATATATATATAAGATCAGATAGCTTAAGCTCGCTTCCATATACTAATTACACCTAAATTACAATATTACCCTTAAGAATCGATAATAATAAGAATATCGTGGAAATTAAGAACAAGGTTGATAAAGAAGGGACGACAATACGACAGGGTAAGGCTAGCCTCAAATTGACCATGCACGCATGCATGTTGATGTTGCATACATGCTTCCTTATAATCCATGCATCTTCATGATCATGCAGACGTAGTATGGTTAATTAGGGGAAAAAGGGAACAGGGATCGAACTAATTAATCGTAAGTTGAAGACTGACTGAGATAACAAGGCCTGATTCTCTTGGTGAAGAAGAAGAGCTTTGTTTCTCAGCTTTTCATTCTCTTTGATGATGCTCTGGTTCTCCATGTACAGCTTTAGGTTCTTTCTCTTTAGCTCCATCGTCTCGTTTAATGCTGATGATAATCTTCTCCTCCTGTATTATAAATTATATAATTTAATTTTAGAATTAAACATCGATCGATGCATGTATTACTTGTTTATGAGTGTGTGAATGCAGAGAGAACGAAAGAGAAAGCCGGCCGGGTTGTGAGTTATTTAATGACGATCACGATGATGAAATTAATTACCTGTTTAAGCGGCGTACCCGAAAATTGTGTCGTCGACATGGGCGTCTATAAGCAAAATGCAATAAGCAACCACTGCATAGAGATGGAGTCATCAAGTCTGCAGAGTTCAAGCGCGCACTCAAACATATATAGTGTTTAATAAATAGGGTTAAAAATTAAAACTGAGAGGAACCTAAAAGATCAGAGATCTAGTAAGTTATATATGGGGGATAGATGAGTAGTTTCTGATAAGATCGATGAATGTATACGGATGCTAGGAGAAAATGTGAGCTATATAGTGCGGAACAGAGAAAGTGTTTTGTACACGAGGGGGGGAGAGAGAGAGAGAGAGAGACGGCTTCCACCGTAATGATGGCACGCGGGCCCATGAATCATGATTACTAAAGTTTAATGAATGATGAGAAATGCAGAAACAAAACAATACGACCGATCCGATGAGATAAGAGGGCAATGTTTTCTCTTCTTCAATTTCTTTCGCCTTTTTCTTACTTTTTAAAGCTTCTAAAGGGAGAACCTGCAGGCTATTGGCTCTTGGGCACAAAGAAAAGGACTGCAATTATTCATTTGTTATCTTAATTTTGAATTCAGTTCTCCCGTGCATATTACTTTCTATTCCCTTACGTAACCCAAAATGACAGATCGCAGTCTTTCAAAGGTTCACACGAGAACAGCAATACTAGAGATATTACCAATCTCGCTTCTTCCATTAACACATCTAACTATATTTAATTTGAATTAATTTGCATATGATCAAATTGAGTAATAGATCCAGCCAACGATAATTGTAATTAACTAAGAAAATGGAGAATCCTTGGTTTCATGACTTGTCAAATAAATCTGCCAATGTAATTTCAAAAGAACGATAATGTGTAATACTAACAAGAATAGCCATCAAAAAGTCAAAGTTGATCCCAACCTAACTAGTGGACCAACTAAGTCAAAAGTCCTTGATTACATGCTTTTGATTAAGTAAACCTTGAGCATTATTTGACGCACTTTACTTCGAGTTTATAATGATAAAAAGGGTGTTTTTGTAACTAACATGAATAGAGATTTATGCCCATAGGCTGAGTATGTGTGGCGTATGGTCAAAATCAAAAGCCTTCTCCTTTTTAAAAATGAAACCTCGCACAAGATGTGTTAGAAGGATGTGTTTCAAAAGCACGCATATGGTCTGCTTTTTCACAAGAAAGTATATTGAAGTCTTAGGCCCTCCAAGTGTAAACACAAAACTTGGACTTAATTTCTTCCCCCCATTATGCTTAATCATTTGCATTTATATGAAAGCATGCGTAGTTGCAAACATTTAGCCGCACTCAGTTTCTAACATTCGAGTAAGTCAAAGTTGAAAAAATTTAGAAGCTATGGTAAAGACAAATGGAATTCCAAGTGCAAATTAAGCACATGTGGGCGGTTACGCAGAAGGAGAAGCCACGAGATCAAAGGAGTGGGGAAATTGGAAGAGAATGAGATTGGAGGAGTAGTTAGTCAATGAGATTAGGCTATTGTTTTGACACAATACTACAAGTAATTGAGTAGCAAAAGACATGCTCGTCTATTTGGAGAATGAAACCCATTTTGGCCTCATCTTCTTCTCCATCATCATCCACAAGACACTAGCTAGTATGCATCTGTATTATCATCATCATGATGAATTATAAATTCTGACCTATGGTGGATTGTTTTTTTCCTTGGTCCAACGCCACCTCAATTCTCAGCCACTTCACATGGTCACCTTTAATTGGCCAGTTGGACACTTGGTAGTGTCAGGAGGGAAGAGTCAGAATTGGATCAAATATCATCATATATATAGAACAATTTATGATAATTTTGAACATATTCTCAATTCTACATTATCAAAGTATAGAACACAAGTGGCTGAGCCATTTGGGAGTTGGATTACTAATAGCTTTCACTCATACATATCTTGAATTACTAGCCAGCAAGGCTACCACCATGAAGAAATTAAGATCTTTTTGAAACAAACGGCATTTTTCATTTGACAGGCATGAAAAAGCAAGATTAAAATGGAGTTGAAAAGAATTAGTCCAGCGATTCAGCATTTATAGCGAAATAGATGAATAAGAGAAAGAAGCCAGTGATGATGATGACTGTTTTTAGCGTTTCTCGCCGACAATCACGTGGGCCAAATCCATTACCGGCCTCTGAGTAGAATTCTTCGAGTCTCTCTTTCTTTTAAATGAATACGGCAAGGGGGTCCAGCTAGGTTGGAGTATCTCCAACGTGGAGCAGCGGGCAGAACCGTGAGATTCAACGTAACGCATGTTGTTACAACGGTCAGGATTTAAAGAAACTTTAAAATATCGTCCTTTCGGTTTTCGAATGAAACATTTTCTACTACTTCTTTAAACACGCTTCTTGTCCTAGCAGTATCATGTTCTTGCTGTGCCCCTGTAACATTGCTTACATGGCAGCTGTACATGCTCGTCAACACCATCACTAGTCACTTAAGCTGCACTCAAAATTTGCTTTTTTTCCTTACAGAAATTTACTATCAACATACAAGGCTATCAAACGATCGATACTCTGGGCTCAGTCCTCATATTGCTCACCTTTGAGGATTCCTTACTAATGCTCTTGACTTTGCAGTTTCCAAATGTATGCCGCGTAATCAACCCTGTTCAACTTTTGTCTTTTTCCTGGTAACAAGTCTCGTTTTCGAATTTATGTTGCTTCATCATTTCTACGATTTTACGTGTTGCATTATCGAACATATTTAACATAGATTGTTAGCAACAACGGGAATGTGGCTTCCAATATCTAAACGGGCTTATCATCAGGAAAATTGGACTCATCGCACGTGTCTCATTACTTTGGTTACCGTTTTGGATTCTTCTCACACGCATCCGACGCTGAAGAAGGCAGCTGCTGTATGCCTGAGATACTCCAACCCAGCTGCTGCTGTATGGAAATCATGACACCTAAAACGTATAACGAGTCTTGGAGCGTATATTATTTATTAATTATAATTATTGATTAAAAAAAAGGCCGTGACATTATGCAAAGCTATACCCAATTGCATGCTTTTCCCATTTGGCTTAGCAATTAATCTTTGCACATTTCAGAAGTATACGTAGTATATGAATGAGAGAGCTTAAAGTAAATGTTATTTAAACACCACAGCGCCTTGGCGCAAAATGTTCATTTAGCTTAACATCAAATTCAGTACCGTTCAGGCTCGCACAGGTGTCAGCTAAAATTGTCTTTAATGAAGACAGGCAATACAAGGAAAAAAAAAAAAAAACATATGCAGCCTTAATTAATTTAATAATTTACATACAGACTAAATAGCCAAAATATATATATATGGGACAAAGCGAGCCCCCGAAAGCAGAACGAGCTCATTGACGTTGAGTATTTACGACTGCCATACCTAAGCTGCTATCCTACAGAATCTTCCTGGGTAGCTTCATCATCTTCATCCATTGCGTTGTCTTTGTTATTTTGATCCTCATCAGCTTGGTTACTACCATCAGTATCTGCACCTGAACATTTAGAATCTGCTCCATCATTATCATCACTATCAGCACAGCCCTCGGTGTCAGAGCTGGAAATGGAACCTGATTTTCCTGTCCCTTGATGAAGGTCATTATCTACAGCACCACCAAACTGCACTTTTAATTCAGGAGTTACAATTCCAATCATCTCACTCAATGCCTGATGATCATGACTCCAGTTGGTGGGAGCAGCTTTTGAAGATGGCATATTTTGACTCTCGGCTGCCTGTGCACTGAAATCATGCGGACCCAGGGGGCCTTCCTCATTGTTATCTCTACTTCTAGGAGATTCATTCTCTCCATGGACTGAAGGAGCAGTACTGCAAGCCCAGCTCCCAGCAACTTCAGAAGCTAAAAGGTCTGCTGTCCTGATTGTGTCCTCCATGGTTTTTTGACTCACAGGATTATTCAATTGTGAGTGATTAACAGTTTCCTGACAAGTTGGGGGAATCTGCTCATCAATTTCATGCCCATGGGCTTCATCCTCAAGCTGCATAGTCTCACCAGCTAAAGTTTCAGGTTTGTTCAAATCAATATTCTGCTCACCATCAATCCCAGCGCTTTCAGTTTCATGAACTTGCTCAGTTCCAATGGGATCTCCCTCCAAAATAGGCCCTGTGCCAACACCATCTATGTCAGAACCAAAGCCACCTTTACAAGTACGATCACCACTAGTAAATTCTGCCTCTTGGGTATTTTGACCTTCTTCCTGACTTCTGATATCACAGTTGTGCTTCTCAGTAGTACTGGCTTCACCACTGGAGTCAGCCTTGGCAGCACTGTTGCTGTGATGCCCATTTGGCAGTTTTTCTCCAACTATAGTTCTGCTATTTTCACCGTCAGGTACACACAGGTCGATATCAACTGACGTATTCTCATAATTTTCCTCATCTTCCAGTGTCTTCTGCATTGCCTTTAGTTGTTCCTGCTGTTTTGCAAACAATACCGAGATCTCCTCAGTCGTGGAATAAAATGCTCGCAACTGTGTTTCCCTGGATGCCATCCACACATTCACAGGGATTAAACCATCACTCAATTTCAATGTAAAATGGAAAACTCAGCAATTCTGCATGTCCTGAATATCAACATTTCCAAGCGAAAGAACACAAATGAAGAGAATCGAAAACCACAACCATTTGAATATAAAACAAAGTGACAACAGCATCTCCTTGACAAGTTTTTCAAATATGTAAAATGAGAAAAATATCAAACATTCAAGATCCAACACAAATTAAGAGAAGGAAAGCCAAAGTGACTTGAATATACTCAGAAGTGCAAAGTTCAAATGAAAAGTACTTAGAAGTGAAAACGAAAAGTATTAAGAAATGCACTCTAAAGCACAGGTGTCCTCTATAACGTAAAATATGTCTTAAAAAGAGACTGATGTCATCAGAGAGCATCCTATTTACTTGAATCCCCGTTTTGGCCTATTTTACACAAGAGACTGAAAATGCAAACATTAGCCTTCAAACTGATGCACAATGAAATCCTAATAGTAAACATGGACAAGCAGAAAGCAATCTGCTAAGAAAAAGAAAATCATATACACAATTCAGAAAGTTTATGAATATTTCAGGAATAATTAGCAATTTTTGCAATGAATCATTATCATAAAATCACATGCTAAATGCAAAGAATTGGCAAATATCACAATTTTTGAATGGTGAACACATTTATACAAAATCTCATTACACCAAGGCCTCAAATCCTTACCGTAGCATAATTCTTTCCCTGGCAGCTTTTAGCCTCCGTCTCTCAAAATCAAGATCTCGCGTCGCAGCAAGTATATCAAGTTCAAGGCCAGAAACTTTAGCCCATGCTACTTCACGGGCTGCCTGCTACCGACAGCAAGAGAAATCTCAGCTCAAAAATACAACTCAATTGAGTTGCAAAATAAAGTTTCAAATGGGTAGAATAGAGATTCACAATAACCCACTAAATTATCAATAAAGAACTGAAAAAAAGGACAGCACATCTCATTTTTCCTTTTTCTGTATAAAGGGGGAGGGACATAGGGTCTCTATATAAGATACTTGTACACTTCATGCCTTCAAATGCCACATGCATGATCAACAAAGATATGAATCTTTATATGCAAAGAATTCCATAGGAACCAGCAACATTATTAAATGATAAAATGAAAGGCTGAGGATAAAGAGGACATCATATAAAGGAAATCTAAACCCACATATCGATGTTAAACGACATATGGTTTTGTTAAAAACTAGCTGCTTTTATACCTTTTCACTCTCGAGCTCTTCCCTCAGCTTTTTAATTTCATTCTCAAGTTCTTCAACTCTCTGCTCCAACAAACGGTGCAAAATAAGAGTTGGGAAATAATCTCCTGGCATAATGGTTAAATCGTACTACCAAAATAGATACAGAAATACATATTTGAATACATCCAAGTTGGCAGTAAGAGACATAATTACTTTTTTCCAACTTGCTGAGACATTTTGTTCTTTACAAACTTGAGTTTCCAGCAGCCGAACTTTATTATCAGAGGTGACCAACCTTTCCCTAGTCTCATCCTATGGCATAAAACAAAAGTGAGAGACAGACCTATAGATTTTTATTTGTGTGTGTGTGGTGTGGGGTGGGGGGAGAACGGGTGGTAAGGCAGGGAAGCGATATCACCCAGATATGAAATTGAGATGAGAATAGTACCAATTTAAGCTTCAAACTTTCCACTTGCAAAGAGCTCTGTTTCTCTGCTATCTGGTTTCAAATGCACAATTATTCACATTTTTATTTAAATCTTTTGAAAATAATCATGAATATGGAACATTCATAAACCGACAAGGACCTAGATGTTTCTCACCTGAAGCTTGTTAATTACTTCTTGCTGCTCTAGTTCTCTTCTTGAAGCAGCATCTGACAATCGTTTTAATTTCTCTTGAGTTTCTAACTGGGATTTCTGCACTGCTGCCTTCAAGTCTGCTTCAGCATTCTCTCGATCTACTCTTCTCAGGTTTCGCTCTTCATCTAATTGTATCTTGAGTTCATCTATAGCCACCTTCTGACTAAAAGAAAGAAAATCAACTATTATTACCTTAACATTCTCATAAGCACATTAAATCCCCTCTCAAAGTTGAGTCATTAGCAGCCGTCTCTAAAACAAAAAACTAAATGGCATTCTGAAATGTGCACAACTAGAAGCATTACACCATTGAACTGAAAGAAACCAAAAAAACCTTAAAGAGTGCTAGCAATGATGTAAACAAATATGGGGTACTCCAATTAGCTAATGCATTGATCAAAGAGAATTATGTTAGGCACAGAAAACACTAATTCCGAATACAACTTTGCCATGCCCACGGAAACGATAAAAACCATTTCCACAGAGATGGTCATCTCTTTTGTCCTGATGAATCTCGTTAAGAGTTCCCTTTTGCTTTCATAAGGAGGCCTTTGACAAAACCAACAAACAATTAGCATTCAAACACCCGTAAAAGATTATGCATCATCTTCTAGAAATACTGTAGAAAACCTTCAGTCATCCAGTAAATGTTTCTACATCCTTTCTTTGCTCTTGGAACTTTATAACAAAAAGCAAGTTTGAGACCCGAGATTCATGAAGTTCATAGAAGTGGGTGAAACAAATGACCGCTTCATCAAAATTTTCTATTTTAGTTATAATCAAAGAATTTAATAGGAGCATGTGAATAATCAACATACATCTTTTACCTCTTCATTATTTCATTTGCCTCTGTACATGACTGCATGGAAGCACTAAGTCTATCATTAAGGTCTTCCATTTCATGTTTTTGTTCAGCTGATATTCTACTGATCTCAGCAAGCTCTTTCTGTTTAGCATCCAACATGTCGCGTAGCGCTTTCAGTTGATCAAGATATGATATTGAAACTGATTCTTTCATCTCTTTCATTTCCTGCAGATCAATTAAAAGTCAAGGCTGAGTGATCAGAAATACTGATATTTAGTAGGTGAAAACAAAGAACGAGTGATTAGCATAAATTCAATTCACCAGAAAACAGAGGTTCCTTCAGATCTAGCAATCACTACAAAATTTGTTGGAGTTTTAAGCAAACTATAATTGAAAGAAGCACATCGAACAACCAAAAGAACTGTAATGTATGAGAATAGTTGGATATTGCTTCATCAGCACATCATAACAAACTTCCGCTCATGCTTAAACTAGATCAATTTGGTACATAACAGATTGCTAATAGCGCTGTAGGCGGAAACAGCAGAATAAAGCAAGGTACCATTTTAAGTCACCTTAGCCTACTCCCAATTGTTAGTATAGCTAATCTTCTTCTCACGCTTTGAAGTAAGTAGATGAAAAATGCAAACAGCTTACAAAAGGAAACTTAACTTGCACTGTTTATTTGATATATAAGAACCAACTAAGCTTTTTCATAATTTTCAAACAGTAATCAAGAGTTGGATGATTGTACTCAGACATATGCAAGGTCAAAGAAAAGGAAAATTGACATCATAATTCACCACATGATTACTTTTTCATGACGCTCAACAACTACACGATTCTCATTTCGCAATTTATCAATTTCCAGGACCTGACTTTCCAATTGCTTCCTTAATTCCTGCGGGTGACAGCATTTAAAATGCGAAAATGGTCAGAAAGCTTGTAATAGATACTCTTCGATGTCTCAGTCACTAGAGTAACGAACTCATAATATACCGTGTTTGACCGCTGAAGACTTCGAAAATCATCAAGAGATAGAGGACCGTCAGGAGAGCATATGCCAATACCTTTAAGTCTCTTGTTATCAGAAACATACTCCTCTGTGTAGAACACAAAGAAAAAGTTCATCAATTTATCTATAAGTCTGAAAATTGGAAGCAAGGAGAAGCATTTAACCCCAGGGAGGACCTGATTGCACATTTTAATGAAAAGAGCAATAGGTATAGGAAAGGCATAACAAATCATGTAATAGCCAAGAGCATAATCACCACCAATACTACAGCATATAGAGATTTTGGCTAATGTTTCTTCAGAGGTCTAATCTTCATAAACAAAGCAATTGATGCATTGCTGAGCTGACAGTGTAATCCACAGACAAGAAAGCAATTGAGTTGCATAGCACTAATGTTATGAGTAAAATGTTTTACGTATACTGAAATAAAAACTTTTGTGTCTTTAAGATTTAAGAACTTCATACAATGTACTAATCATTCAAATTCAGATGAAACTTGGTCAACTAATGAAGAATACTAAGGAATGGCAATTATGACATGAAAAAGTTCAATGAAACATTAAAGTAAATGAATATACCTGCTTTTCTCTTTGCAGCAGCACCTTCCATTGTAGGAGTAGACCTCGAAACATCGCGAAATACAAATGCAAATGCAAGGTCTGTTAAAAGTAACAGAAAGATAAATAAATTTTTGCAATGTGTCCTATTCTTTGTACGATCACGATAACCTTTACAACCATCCACTCTGAGGCAAAAATTTTCAAGCTAGACAGTTATAGTAAGTTGGCAGAAGGATGCTCGTGTGAAAAACCTAGAGCATTATAATGCCCAGATTTGAAACAAAACCATCATTTACCCGTTCTTTTTTATTTTTGGTTTCAAGACCAAAAAAAGAGAAAAGAATAGTTATGAAGATGCTGTAAAATTCAATCATAAGAGGTATCATCGGTAATATTATAAAATTGACATCAGAATAAACAGATTTCTTAAAAATGACAGTCTAGGAGAATGATATTGACTGTGCTCTGTTGAAGCAGCAAGAAAAAAAAAATCATTTTGTCTTCATCAGTAACAAGGAAAAACCTTTATTATATTACCATGCTGAGGAGGAGCTGCAAATGATATAATATCACCATGATCGATATTGACTTCAGAGCTATTCTTCTTGAACCTCTCACAGTTGATATAAGTCCCATTTGTGCTGCACAAAAACAATCAGTACACATCTTTTAAAAGCAATAAATTACAGAGCTTTCTAAGCAATATACAACCTCGTATCTTTCAAGAACACAGATGAGCAACCGCTAGGAGAATGATCTGAATCTCCACTAGCAAACTTCTTCCTGTATATCTTGCAATGGTTTGCACTGACAGCATTTGAATCAATCTGGAAATGTGCATCATCTACCAATCGGCCAATGCAATGTTCATCCGCAGTCAAAAGCATATTTATGCCCTGGCATTATAGGAAATAAATAAATAATAATAATAATACAGATTTCGAAGAAAGCCCAAAAATCGAGCGAAATTTAAAAATAAATAATGAAGAGAAGAATAGGAAATTGGTGAATTAGGGTTTATGGCAAGGTAGGTACCTGGTGGCGTTTGCGAGCGTTGTTAGAAATAGCGGTAAGGACGCCCCAGACTTTGGGGTCGTAATTTTGAAGAGGCTGAGCAGCGTAAGTGCCGGCCACCCAGAAGACAAAATGACTGGGGACCACGGCCTTCTTTGGAGATGTGGCATTAGGGTTTTGGTGAGGAGGGTGCGATGAGCTCGTCTGAGATGCATTTACGTTCACCTTCTCTTTAGGGCTTGGACTTGGTGTTGATTTGGGAACGGTTGGTGTTTTTTCTTGCCTGTCCTCTTTGATGTCCATTTAATTCTACCAAGACAAGGGACACGAATTGGCGCGGAATTTGTAACCCTAACATATAACCAGTGAAATACTCTCGCTGTTTTTGTGTCAATTAAATAAACACTAAGCGTGCTTTTGACGCTTTTGGTTCTCTCAGCTGGTGGCGCGTCAACATAAACGAAAAGAGATGTCGGCTGTCAACATTTAAGTGCCACTCTTTCCACTTCTACTCTCTAGTCTAGTTTCTGTTATAAAATTAGCCTCAGAAAATTTGTATTTTAAATAATATAACAGGTCATATGTTATTTATTTATTTATTAATGGAGTGAAATTAACTTATAAATTAATGATTATTATTAAAAAATCATGATAATTATTTTTGGGTGATACATTATTTAAGATGTAAAATTTTCTATCTTGACTTTTTAAGCATGTCATTGTGAATTAAAAAAATAAATTTAAAACATTCTAATGGACAATGGTTGAGCCTCTCTTTATTCACCATTTTTTTCTTAAGTAAGGAATAATTTTATTTTGGGTGAGCCAGCATTTAAAAGAAATTGTATATTACTCTTAAATAAATTTATTACTAATCGATAACCTTATTCAATTGAATAAACATATACTAATCTTAAGTCTTAACACCCATTTACTACATTTATACCGAAAACTTTAATTTTATTTTCTCAATCATCAATTTAAATCTTGAGTCTTTATTTTGCAATTAATTTTCTTGCGTGGTGATAGATGCATTTGAGGTGTGAAAAATAACTGAGCCACCGAATGGACTGAAAAAAAAAAGAGAACAAGTTAAGTGAATAAACAAAAACAAAAACAAAAAACTGAAACTGAAAATCCAATAAGCAGAGAAAACCAAGATTTTAAAGATTAAAAATTAAATGAACCGAAATTTTAGTTCAGTTCATATTTCTACTGAAATTTAGTTGGTTCAGCTCCGTTTGGCAAAAAATAAAATGAAGTAAATTGTGCCCACCCCTAGATTCATCAAACTCTAGTAAAATTGAGGCTTTTGACAAATTTTCTCTTCCTTTTGGTCATCTTCTAGATTTTAAAAGTTAAATATGCGTATTGTCTAATTTGCATATGCTAAAAATTTATGAAAGAATTATTTGTTTTCTTTTTCTCTTTTACACTGCTAGATTATCGAGGAAAAAGAAGGTTTAATTAAATAACCTCTAAGGTGCACAACAAAACGAAATTAGGGGAAAAAATCCTCTACCTTTTTTCTATTTATTCAGCAACTCAATTCCTTCCACATTTTTATGAGCTCTCTTATTTTCAAACACGAGATTTTCCTATTTAGCTAAATAGCGCCCACACAAAGATCTTTTATATGAACAAATTTAGCTGTTTCTTCAGTCACTTGACTTCTTGTTAAAAGAGCTCTTCAGAGAAAACTAAGAGATCATTAAAAAGCCATATAAAAAAAGAGAATTGAATCCCGAACCCTTGTGACTGGTACACATTGAGCGAATGAAAACCCTTCGATGGAAATCAACCATGACATTCAAAAAGCTTGATACCAACTAACCTCAACAGCACGTTAATCAAGCAACACCCACAAGAATGAAAACAAGATTTAAATTACTAACGTTTCTCAATCGTCAATCTCACCATTTGATGCTACATAAAATTCCGCGGTTACTTCTTCCTTCAAGCCCATAGTCATAACTGGGAAAAGAAAAATGTACAGTCTACTGGGAGTTTAATCATAAGTCACTGTTGCCACTCCACACTAAAGCCTCTTTACAATGTTATACAACAAGAAATTTTCAGACAAAGCTAGACAGCAAGTGGGTTAGCATGTATGGTAACTCGATTGATCCTTATCTCCGCAAGTGGTCGGTCCCCTGATCCAGTTTGTGCCTGCAAAAACCCAAAAAAATAGGCAGTGATGCTAACTCTAACAAGGGAAAGCATACTAAAACGTGACAACACACATCAAGTATGAAACTTCATGGAAGTGGATGTGTTGACAAGCAGCATCAAGTAAACAAGTTGCACACGAAATAGGATCACAACACAGCTCTTTAAGAGAAATAGTGATTCGAAATAGTGATTATGCCATCATAACGTACCTTTTCCATAAGGTCAAGAACTTCGAACCCATGAATTACTCTACCAAACACAGTGTACAATCCGTTAAGATGAGGCTGCTTTGCATAAGCGATGAAGAATTGGCTTCCATTAGTGTTAGGCCCACTATTGGCCATTGACAGTATCCCTCTAGCATTATGCTGCAAAAAGGCGGGAAAAATATACAAGATCATTGGTAAAATGTCAGCAGCTGAAAGGATGCCATACGATATGCAATCTTTTATTTTTTTATTTTTTATTTTTTTAAGATATCGTGAAATTATGTAGCAAATAAATCAAACAAACCAAACTTCACAAGTATCCTCAGGGTCCAATTTCGGAAGCTTGATATCTCTAGATCATGATAACGCTGCTAAATAAACCTTGCTATGACAATAAGTATACTTGTGAATGCAGTCTACGGAGAAGTGGCAAGAAGGAAAGAAGATGACAATCAAATATCCAAAACACTAAACTATGAGTTTTATAGTCTAACCAATAGAACGACAGGACTTAGGCTCCACCACCCAAATGATCTGCTCTATTCCCCGACACTTGAACATGCAAAGCACCCTAGCTTGTCCACTAGTGGAAAGATTGCCAATCTGTCTTTGGCCAGAGAACACAGAGATATAGAGATTCTAAAGTTTATTAGTTTTAACGCTTCCGCCTTGTTTTAAGTTGTGAATTGTATATAAGGATGATCCTTCTGCAATCCAGGGCAGGTCGTTTCATGAACTATAAATTCACGACCAACCAAAGAGGCAAAAACTGTAGCATAATTTATGTAGTCTAGAAAGTGCACCAAGCAATTGATTATACCTTGAGGGACTCCCTTATCTCATCATTGAACTTCTTGCCCCATATGCTTGTTCCACCTTTTCCAGTGCCTGTTGGGTCTCCACCTTGAATCATAAAACCTTTAATATTCCGGTGAAAAATGGTCCCATCATAGTAACCACTCGCGCATAGTGCCAAAAAATTCTGCAAAAGATTTTAATATGAGAATGATAAGCAAGCATGTTACTCGCTGAAGCAAGATTAGTTGGCACAACATTTTCATACTTATTGCGGACTTTTAATTGTTTCCAGAGCAGCGAACCCTAACTGAGGCTATGAGATATAGTATTCGGCAAAGGAAAAAAAAAATCAAATTGTAAACATAAATTAGAAGCTAAGCGGTGCATCAATTTGCACGTCATTTCCAGGAAGTTTGTTGAAGTCACAAGGAATCTTTTAAACCCTAAAAAATTATAGCTATGCGCATGTACGTAAAACAAAATCAAGTAACACGATTGAAATTAAGGTTTAAGTGAATTAAAAAATTGTAAGAGAAACAAATTCTCTTCTCTTCGCAATCTTCACTTTGATTATAAAATTGAAATTTGAAACAAACAGAATGAGACAAAGACAAACCTCGGCCGTCTTAGGGACTTCGTCGCAAGCAATCTCGCACTTAATATCACCCAGATTAGTGTGTAGAGTTACCGACTGAAAAGCCAAAATATTTAAGAAATGTAGTTATTTTCTTGATGCAAAACAGCTACTTGGTGAAATCATGCCAAAAAAAGAAAAAAAGAAAAGAAAACTCACCATCTTACCGCCTACCCCAAACCAAAGCTCAGAATTTATAAAATCTAGACCCGGGAACTGGTTTATTATTTATATGAATTCCATTGTCGGTGAACGCTAACGACGCCGTCATTAATCCGTTGGTGTAGCTCCTTTACTTTAGCCGTTTCTGTTTTACTTTCTAAACTACGCCGTTAATATTAACTGCACCTTTTCTTGATAATTAAAAGAGTTTTGATATGTTGCTACTAAACGACATCGTCATATACCGCTCTTTTGTTTTTCTTTGAAGGATTTTAACGGTGGTCGCAGGTCACTGTTGAAAACAGGAAAATGGACCCGTTATGACTTATGAATTGGTTCGAGCGATTCCTTCAATTTTTTTTTCTTATTTAAAAAAAAAAATGTTGTGGTGTCTTTATTTATTGGAAATAAAAATATAAATTAAGAAATATGAATAAATGATGAGTTTATTTATTTAAATAAGAGGTGGAGGAATTAAAACAGTGGACTCCACATAAAATTATGAATAATTATTCTCATAAGAGGAGCTGAAAATGAGACTCTCGGTCTCTAAAATGATCATATTACCTTCACTTAGAGTTTGAAATTTTCATTTTATCCTTATCTTCTTTATTATTATTATTATTATTATTATTATTATTATTATGACAATAACAAATTGAGGTCAGTTTAGTAATTTGTAACTATACATTCTGATTATAAAATAAAGTAAACACATCAATGACAATACAACTTATTCCAATTTTGATTCCCACAATTAAAGTAAACAGTTTATTCTAATTCATATTTTTCATTCCGATTACTGATTAATAAACCCACCATGATTATTGTCAATTGAGTTAGATGTAGACGTTTGATACAAAAACCATGACATTAGAAGCCTAGAAATAGAGCATAATGAGATTTAATATTCTTATAGTTTATTTTTCAATGAGTAATTGAAACGGGTTTGAATTAAAATAAATTAAAACAAAATGTATAAAAATTATTTATTTTAGTTGAAATCATAATGAACTGTACTGCTATTAATATGTTCATTTTATTTTTGAATCGAAATGAATTGTTACAAATTATTAAAATGATATAAATTATTATTATTATTATTATTCAAAATAAGTATTGTTAAAATAGTAACAATAGTAATTAATTAATAATAATTTTATTAGTGTTAACAAATTATTTTTATTATTATTATTGTTGTTGTTATTAATAACAATTATAAGAATGAGAATGATAACAATAACAATAACATAATAATATTTTAATTGAGAATAAAAGTGAAATTTTAAAATTTAGGTTAAGTTGGGTAGAATGGAAAGTTCAATTGATGGAAACTTTATTCCCTAGATTCTCAACTCCATAAATAATCAAACTTTCATTCTTTAATCCAAAAACATATGGACCCCATTTGTTTCATTCTATTTTTCTTTTTATGTTGACAAGTAAACGCCATGATTATTCTCATTATGAATTTTGATTTTTCAATAATAAGTATGAATAACAATGAGGTTGGGTAGAGGTGGGGAGATTTACCTCATTTCTCACCTCACTAAAAAATTTACATTCATTTCCTACCCCATCTCCATTTACTTATTTTACAGTATATATAGATAAATGATTTAAGTGAATTAAAAATTAAGGATTTAAATAAAATTATTATTATATTATAAAATATTTAAAAAAATATAAAAATGTTGAAATAATATCTTGAAATGATATTAAAACTAAAAATGTTTAAAAAGAACAGTACCTTAAGAGAGAGAAAAAACAACAACACTATTTTAAAATTAAATAAATATTATAATGAAAAGTTTTCTTTTAGTTATAACTTATTTATATTAGATAAATATAAAATTAAAGTTTATTAGCCAACATTGTAATTGATAAAACAAAAATTATTGAACAAAAAAAAAAAACATATATAATGAGGATTTGGGTGGTGGTGGAATGAGAAATATAGAACAAAACCCTACCTCATTAAGATTTAAGAATTATTTTTCTCAATATTCCACCCCTTTCCCAAAATTAATTTAAAATTCACTCCATTTAGGGTGAGATCCATGAGCTTCAAACCCGTAAAGAATTTTACCATCCCTGATAATAATTAAAATCTATGCAGCATTCTTACTCTTGATTTTAATTCTTCAATTCCATAAGTAAACATACCTTATCCCCAATTCCATAAGTAAATACGCCATTAATAGAGACTGCATGCCCTTACAGAAAGACCTGAAACGCGTGGAAAGAAATGGGGATTGCATGCGGTTAAAGGAAGACCTGAGACGTGTGGAAAGTCTGTGCCTCCAAACGAAGAAATGGAAAATCACGCAAACGATTTGTGGATGGATTTCATGTTCAATCTTCATTCGCGGTTCGCCCCCTCAATTTTCATGATCAGAAATTGGATCTGTTTTCATCTCTTATATATATATATATATTTTCTTTAGTTTAATGTGGTTCAGCTCATGAAATTTCGGCAGGCTAACGTGTTTTGTTCTTCGGCCTTGGCAATTCTAGAATGGTGTCACAAAATTTCAATAGCTCATGATTATTGCTTGCCAAAGTATCTACTCCAAAATTCTCTTCTTTTAAGATCTGAACATAAATAACATTTTATTTTCTCTAATAATATTGGCTCGTTCGCCCCTTCTCTGCCCCTTGCAGCAATCAAGGCATCATACAAATAGAATTCATTTCTTGAATTTGAATTCTGTATGGTATCAGTTTTAACAAATTGTAAAATTGACTATACCAATGAATGCCAATGAAACTCAAACAATGTGAAATGTGATAACATTAACAGAGATACCTTAAATGTTATCCATCTTCAAGGATCTCTCGGTGCACATGCATACATGATGTGCTGCAGTATTTGTAATTATACCTGTGAAAAGGCACTTTGTCAGCCAATGATGCACCGCAACATGAGCAGTTAATATCAGTTGCTAAGCCAGTTTTGGGCTGTGAAGTACAAGGTGCAACGGTAGTGCCACTGCCTTGAGCATTAAGGGCTAGAGCTGCAGCCATTCTCCTCTCAGCAGCAGCTGCTCTTTTCTCCCTTTCAGCAGCCTGTGATCTCTTCAGCTCCTCCTAGTAAGGTGAAAAAGAAACCATTTTACAATTCATGAAGCGATGAACAAGTAAAATGGCATAGAAAGAGAGGCAATCTGAAAGCCAAATCAACAAAAAATGCTAGATGAAAGAACAAAATAGTCAAATTTAAAATTGATATGCTATTGAAAAATCTCAAAATCATGTGAAATAATGTCCATCATATAAACATTTGTAGAAAATTCTAATCTAACCTCTTTGGAGATGTGCAATCCACGAAGTTGGGCCTCTCCCTTAAGAACCGAGGATGGTGTCGATTGGTTATCTGCAACTGCAGCATTTTCAGCAGCCTGGGCCTGTGTATTCAGATAAAAAGTTCAAATCAAACTGCCAAGGTCACCAGATCAATAAACGGGAAACAGAAAGCATGCTATGAGCACAATGAACAGTAGCAATGACAATGTTAATTTTCCATCTGACAAAACCAAAAAGTGCACATTCAAAGTCCAACTTATGCACAAAATATCTCATACTAACTTTCCACCCAACCCCTCCCCTTCCTTGAACCCTTCTGCCCTTTTTCCTTTGAAAACAATTATTAAAAATTGGAAAAGGGAAAAGAGAATATAAGATGAATAGATTGACCTTATCAATTAATATTTAATAACACCACACTACTGCATCAGTTTTTGAAAATCCAGTCAACAGAAAGATGCATAAACATTAAGGGATGAAAAATATCTTCCCTGGCATCTTTTAAGAAATATCAGGAACATGACAGAATGATGCTCACCTGTGCTGCCCTCTTTTCTCTTGCTTTACGCAATTTCTTCAATTCTTTTGCTCTTGCTTTCCGCTTGGCATCCTTCTCTGCCTGAACATCCACAAAGAAAAGTAAATCATCCGTAATCATTGACAGTCTGCTTCTCTCGTGTTTTATCAATAATATGCTTCTCTCGTGTTTTATCAATAATCTCAATTATTCATTATACAATAATTTATTAGAGGATAACCAATTTTATCAATAATCTCAATTACTCATTTTACGATAATTTATTAGAAGACAATCAAAATAATCTGCCCACCATAAGGAAAATCAATAAACACCTGTTTAGCAGCTTGGGATTCCTCCATTTCTTTCGTCAATGCACTAGGTACTTTAGCAGCGTGCCAATCCCATTTATCAGGGTTTGAGGCCATGAACCGTCTAAAAGTATTCCTAACCTCCTTCTCACTAGCCAGCATATACGGAGTGCACCCCTTTTCATCCTTGATGCAAGGGTCCAGACCCTGTTCTAGGAGTTCTAAAACTTTCTGAGCAATGCCAGACTGAGCTGCTTCATGGAGACACGTTGTTATGCCTGTAACTTCACTTTCACTCTCACTTGACATACACTGTTCAGAATATTGTTTGCAACTTGAAGAAGCTTCAAATGTTTCCTTGAGATCCAATTTATCAGCTAAGTCTTCTTTGCTAGAGCCTGGGTCACAATTGCTAATGGAGTTTATTCTCGAGCTCTCACAAGTTTCCAACGAAATATCCTTCTCATCCACTTCATAGGCAACCTGTGTCAGTTGCCTGTATACACGTTGAGTTTCCTTGAGTGTAGGCCTCCGAACAGCCAGCGGAATATTTTGAATCGTACAACACTGATGACTAAAATACGATTTATCCCCATTGAAAAGCAGTTGACGATTAGTTGAAGGGGCATAAATGAAAACACAAATGGAAGCATCAAAATAAGGCTTCCAAGAAGCAAGAAGTTCTTGTAAATCCTAGAATGTTTGTGAGACAATAATTAGTCCACTTTCCAGGAATAAGAAACAATATGTTTCCTCATATTGCTCCATTTGAATATAGTAAAGAAATATAGATATAAGTGAATAAAACAAACACAAAAGATACAGTACTTCATACCTTCTTTAAGGCAAGTTCATTATACCGTCGAAGAGCAGCTCCGGCAGAATTTGCAGCCTTGCCACTAGCATCTTTTGATGACTGTTTTTTACCGGCCTTGGCCCTCACCACATATCTACAAGACAGATAAAGCATTTAATTACAATTAAAGCAAATAACTAAGCATATCTCATAACTAGGTTTGGATCAATGTTCTTCAGTCCCATTTTCTAACTTGTGGAAATAAAATGCTCAAACAGCAGTAGACAAAAATGCACTGACCTGTGAAATGTTTTGCAAGCCACAACCAAGTTACCATCAAATACAGAGCCAGCAAAGTGCCCACCTCTTGCAAGCAACACAACTCTGAGATGAGTACCATCCCTAGGCTCACAAGTCAAACTTTTCAATCTCTCAATCACTTCACTCACACTCAAGCACCCCTCATCATTGACAGAAAATGATTTATTATCCTCATAGGAAACACTTTCAGACTCATTCAACATAAGACACTTCCAAAGTGAAACTCTCTCCCCTGACTGAAGGCGGATAAACAACTTCGTCCTAACACTCAGAACTGACTCCCCACGCGGATCATGGCGGAAGGATAACTTATCAGCTTCATCTTCTGAGCCAGATATACTGGACACATCATAGTCTTTAAGAGAATCAGATGTCAATTCCTCGAAATCTTCCTCCTTCACAATGTCCTTACCAGCAATAGTTAGCTTTACCTATTATCAGAACACAATCTAGTAAACACAACACGATTATAGAAGGAAACAACAATTGATGACCACTTAATAATGGAAGAAAAAGATCAATGTGGCACAAGTAATAGTTGTAGTTTACAACTATCGAAAACAATTGACATAATAAACGATGAACATAGGATTATAAGAGGCAGTTTACAAAAGGAGGGAAAAAAATAGCAATTTTGTTTCAAAGATTCATAAGAGGCAGATGTTTTATTACATTGAAACGATGAACATCGGATTTGAAGTGCGAGCGCTGATCCTGAAGAGACTCGAACTCGGTTTTACAAGTATTACAGGTCCACCTAGTTAGAGCGACGCCGTTTATGGAGCGGTTATCTTCTTCCTCGTAATCATGGATCACTTTTAGAGTTTCTGCGGCGGAGCGGGAATCATTATCAGACACTGATGTTGCAAAAGGAGATAGTAAGCGACAAGAATCGAATAAATTCGGGGGAAGGTCGAAGACTGAACGGTATCGTTTCTCTTGTGGAACGGTCGTTGCAGTGGTGCTGCTGCAAGGCGGCTCGGTCGCCATGGTCGCTCGATTCAGTTCTCAGCAACGGCTTGCGATTCTTTATTGTTCAACTTCCTGGTGACAAAGGGGGATTTTTCCTTCTCAGCCGTGGGGTACGAAACTGCCTGAGATTTGGGACTTTGGAACACGTAAAGACGGAAAGACGTCGCCGTTTCAAGCCGTTAACTTCCAACCGCCGCTTTATCCTTTCTAGCAGCCCCCCACTCTTGATAATATCGTGTTACGTGTTTGAATATTATTAGATAAAAATAAGATTAAATCTTTAACGTGGTATAAATATACGCACACAGATTATAAAAATTTAAACACTACTCAACTTAATTTCCAACACTAGATTCTGGTGGTGTTTGTTTTTTTATTTGAAATTTAAATAGATTTTAATTAGTCTGATTTTTAAATAGGTCTGAATGTCTAAATCTATATAATATGTTTATTTTTTCGTCTGAATCTCGAAACATAAGTATTAAGTTGTTTTTTTTCAACTTAAAAAGTTAAAAATATGTACTTTTACATTTGTATCCTTATTAAATTTGAATGTCAAATAAATAATATATTAAATACCACAATATTTTAATATTTATAAGTAAAACTATATTCACCTGAATACATAATTATTTTAGAATTTTAATATATAAAATACCATAAATTTCAAATTTTATCATATATAATATAAGAAAGAAAAAATAGGGATATTTTTATGTGGGGTAAATATCTATAGGTGAGTTTTGGGATAAATATGAAAAATAAATTATAAAACAGGGATATTTTTGACATTAGCAAGTAATTGACTTAATTCAGATTTCTCCATTAAGTAAAAATGCAAAAAAATTAGCTTATTTTATTAAGTCAAAATTATCTAAAAAGTCTCATTAAGTTATAAAAATAAACACCTCTAATTAATTTAATTAATTAAGTTAAGTCACTTTAAGTCATTAAGTTAAAAAACAAATACCACCTCAATCTCCACAAATCTCTATGTAGAATTTGTAGAGTAATTAATGAATTGGGAAAGTTTTGGGTATAAAAAATTATTATTCACGCATAGAAATTTACACTATTGCAATTATCGTATTGATATGTCCGCGTATATTTGAATTAACTGAGTAATTATTTTATGTAATTAATCATCCAAATCTTAAGAAATAAATAGATTAAGAATAGTAATTAAGTTTTACCCACCCTTTAATCAGAATTTTTTTTTTGTTTTTTACTCAATTAATGATTGTTTGAAAAAGAAAAAAAAAAAAGGCTTTGATGATAATGTCTTTGGATCCGCATTCAAAATTATTATTTTTATTTTGAAAATCATAATATCCGCTAACTTATCATTACAAAACCACATATACTTTAATTGAGTTGGTAAAAAACAAATAGGATTAGGGGATTGTTTGTTTTTTATCTAATGATCAATTAAGTTATTAAATCTATTTATTTTTTAATTTAATAAAAAATTTCAATTATTAATCTAATTTGTTTTTATCTTTTTGTTTGATCAAAAAGTCTAAAAAATATCATTAAAATATATTTTCTAAACTATCCTTATCTAATTAATTAATTTTCATCCTTATCCAAATAAAATTCAATAATTAGCATTATTACTCATTTTATTGGCTTGTGATAATGCAATTGTAGACTATTATTATTTTTATCTTTTTTTTTTCACATTAGCATTATTTATCTTCATAATTCTTTTATAAATATTTTTCATATAAGAGTCATGAACTAAATAAAATTTATTAATATATATTAATTTAGAATATAAATAATTATATTTAATTGAATTGATTTATATTATGATAATATATTATCTTATTTAAGTTATTTGATATGTTTTTTATTTGTTTAAAAATTATAATTTGTGAAGGTATGAATATAAAAATACAAGTTTTTTAATTTTTTAATTAAAAAATAACTTAATATTTACTTTTTGCAATTCTAAACAAAAAAAAAGATTCGCAACTAATTAAATTCTTTTAGATTTCAGAAAAAAAAGCCCACCTATGGTTTATAAAATATCTAGAGTGTATTTATTAAGTATTTCTAATGTACTTAAACCTCAAACAAGAAAAATTACAGACATCTTTGTAATTGTATTCAAATTATTGATAAGTTATCAACACTGATTCAACAATTGTACATAATCTTTTACTAACTAGAAATAAATAAATTAATTAAATAAAATATCACGTAACTCACTTTCACCTAATTATTTTATAATTTCTTTTTACATTTTTAACCAATCTAGTCAAACCACAAAAATGTTTGATTGTGGCTGTAGTATTATCATTCATAAGTTATTTCAACATAAATGCAAATCTCCCCCAAGTAACATAATTAAGTAAAAAATTGGAAGCGAAATTAATTTGTTTTTTCAATTTGTTGCTCAATGGGAATCATTGCCATTCGCCGGACAGAAACAAATCAAAGTTTCCTGGGAACATGCATCGGTCCATCGACGACAACACTAAAAACACCATACTTTATAATTGTGGTCCCAATGTATTAATTAAAACATACGGAGCCGTCCATCGCTTTCGCCACGTGAGCTTCTCACCATCCAACGCAATAACCAATAAAATAACAAATTAAAATAATAGAATGCGTTACACCTTGAAAACCAAACAACACTAACAAAAACAAAAAGTAAAAATAGAAATTAAAAAAAAAAAATTTCCAACAAACATCAACAATCGACAAACCCCACTGTTCTCACTCATTCACTCGTCACTCTCCATTGCTGCTAAAAATGCGCACTGTCTCATCCCATAAATTAAAATCCCAAATAAATTAAAAATAAACCTCTCTAATCTCTAATAACAACAAAAGGAGAAAAATAAAAAAATTAACAGACTTGCGTAATTACCGATCAGGACAAGAGAAACGAACAAACGACGGTAACGAGTACAGCGAAAAATGCTGGAGCATTCACGTGAAAGGCAGCATTGTCGGTGGTGCTATTCTCCGCTGAGCCCGGCGCGTCAGCTGGCGCTCCCCCTGGCGTCTCCGTCAGCGGAGCCGGAGGTGAGGCAGCCGAAGGTGATGGCGCCTCGACGGTCACTGGAGCAGGACTGGGAGAAGCAACGGTTGGAGCGGGAGACGGAGCAGCCACCGGCTCACCCGCTGGAGCTGGAGAG
Organism: Citrus trifoliata; assembly: GCA_018350135.1. Classification (NCBI taxonomy): domain Eukaryota; kingdom Viridiplantae; phylum Streptophyta; class Magnoliopsida; order Sapindales; family Rutaceae; genus Citrus; species Citrus trifoliata. The sequence goes on along the minus strand of CM031386.1, from coordinate 42,354,789 downwards.
GGCGCCTTTCCGAACAACTCAGTTGGCAAAAGCACATTGTCAACAGTGAAAATGGCCAACGGCGTTGAGTCAAGCACCGTGTCGGCGAGTCTCGACGAGTCGACTCCTGTGTGAAGAGTGACCGAGTCACCGGCTGTCGTCACAGTCAGATCGAACTTTCCTGCACCGTTAGTGGCCAATGTGGAGATCGAGCCTTTAGTAGTCTTCAATGTCCCTACTGGATTGTAGCCGTTAGCTGCATGATACTGTAAGAGGGAGACCACCTCGGCATTTGTGAGCTTGGTCAGATCAGGAACGCCGGCTGCCTTAAAAGCCTCATCGGACGGCGCAAAAACAGTCAATCCTTTAGAAATCGCAGACTCAAAAGTTTTAATCACACCACTGGAGAGAAGCAAGCTGGCAAAGGTCTTGCACCCAGCTTTCTCAAGCAACGCCGTAATGTTAACGTCGGCCGATGGAGCGGGAGCCGTTAAGATTCCGGGCGCAATAATCGGACTACTGATCTCAAGGACAGAGACATTGTAAGGAATCTGCTTAACGGATTTGGTGTAAGTGGAGTCGAGCTTAGAGCCGGAAGCAGCCGAGCCGAAGCCGACTTTGCCACCTTGGAGATCGGTAATATTCACGAAACCTAAGTTGCCAGGGGCATTTCCGGTGGTTTGGTAAAGAGTGGTAGTGAGAGTGGTGCCTTTGGAAATTTGATGGAGCTTTTGTGGGTCGTAGTAGTCAAGCAAAACGAGGAGGCTAAGTGCGCTTTTAATAACGGAGAGGGGGTGTTTGGCTGTGAGATCAGACATAGCTCCGTTGGGGAGGGCAAGGACGGTGATTGTTTGGCGACTGTTGATTTCATCGGCTAGTTTTGTTTGGGTAAGATAGCTGTTAAACTGTGAGTATTCTGGAAAGTCTTTGAGAATGTCGGTGATGTTGTGGGCCGATGAAATGGTAATTGCGAGTAAAGAGAGAGTGAGGAAGAGAAAGATGGTGCGTAGAGACAGAGTGCTCATTGTGGATGATGCTATCAATTTCGAATTTGGAAGACAAGCAGTGATTGATTAGTTATCAGAGAGACAGAGAGCAGGAGTAATAATATGGTGGAAGAGGAAAGGATTGGGAGTTGGGATTTAACGAGAGTTAGGGGTTAAATTTTAACTATGGTTAAGGACTGGGGTCCACTGGGACTTGGGGCCATGTGACGTGAGGAGGCAGGCATGCCTTGATCACAGCTGGAAATGTGGTAGCAGAATAATATGCTACGGCTACTTGGTTCTCTTCTTTTGGTTAAATGACAGGAATGACCTTCGTTCGCTTTTGTGTTGGTTAATTATCACTCAGTTGCGTCGGGGGTAACGGCTATAAAGTATAAACCATGGTTAGAATTTGGGAAGTCGAATTCCGTTGTCCCATCACCTATGAGGGGACTCCAACGGAAAGGAAGGTCAACGACTCCTATGAAAATGTGACGATAGGTGCTTCCCTTCATTTGTTGATATGGGACTAGACCATCAGGTACCCTAATCTTCACCTTAATGAGTAGTTTTGATTTTGAATAATTAGAATATACGCTGAATTTTGGAACACGCAATTTCATTAAAGCTACTTTTCTGTATGAGTTATAATTTGTATGTAATGGACTAATGGGGGGAATTTTGAGTCGGTGACTGACTGGGCATATAAATGATAAATCTGCCACTGAATTGGCTTTTTATTGATATTGTGGAATATGTATAAGGTTCAAGAAACCAGCTGTTACAACTTTCCACGTAAGTTTTCCACTCATAAAATTGCCGGGCAATTGGCCAATTGTATTGTTGAGCTTGTTGTGACAATGCTATAGGGCCGCTGGCCTTAGCCAGTCTCAGTTTGCTGTTTTTCAGTAGTTATGGTAATAATATTTGATAACTCTATTGCAACTAGCATGCTTTTCGAAGTCGTAAGTGGAGCCTTAGAGTCGGTGCACACAAGTATTGCGGTAATTTGTTTTGAGTTGGTCAATTTAATCCAATTTTCATAGCATAAATATCGTTGGATGGACGTTGAGCTTTATTTGGTAAAAGTAGTAATTTCGGAATCTGCTTCATGAACAAGTCTATACTCTTTGACCAAGCCCAAGGGCAGGATTTTAAAGATGGGTAAAAAAACTTTTTAAGGAGGGGTACCGAGCAACAATGTTAATATAGTTTTGAACCTGAGATTGGAGGCTCATTCTTTTTTATCTTCGAATATGGATCTGGTGCGAACTCATAATGTCGGCAACATTGTATCACCATACGGTCAGTCATTCACTACATTTATTTATATCAGGGATGGAAACTAAATGACAAAAGAATTAAGATTACTTAATATTAGATGCCACGTGACTCTGTACCCTCTTCCATCATTTGAAAATGGTCCACATTTTGGTGCTCGCGGCCCTTGGAATTATGGCTTACGACCACAAGAAAATTGGGGAAATAAAATTTAGATGACGTGCGAACAGATTGATGTTTGCTCCGCAAATTAGTGCTGGGCTTACGGAATTCAATTTCAATCTAATCTCAGCCCATAGGAAAGCGGATTAGTATACGACTAAATACACCCCAATGATTCGAAATTTGTAAGCTTTTTAATACATACCAACGCTGGCAGATGCAGGTGACGTGACTTCTCATGCTTGCAAAACAATGACAGACAAGCAATCTGACAAGGCGCGTGGAACACATCGCAAATGAAACATAGACGTTCTAGAATTGGATAGTGAGAGACACGCGAGCGAAACCCACTTCTTCGCTGTGAGGACTGCAAAGGCTAATGCTGTCAGAAAAATTCTGACAACCGCTTTTTCCTTAATCTCATCTCATCAACTTTCAGTTGCGAGCAACCAACAGAACTCGCTTCCCTCTCTGAAGTCTCAAAACAGCAATGCGGCATGTCGAACGAGGTTACTTATGCTTATAAAACTTAATTTCATTAAAAAAAAAAAAAAAAAATCTACTGCTTCTCTGAACTAATTAATGAAGGGTCCTGCTACTTTGCAACTGGTGTTTGGTACCCCTATTTTGTCATTTAGTGATTTAATGATTAAATCTAACCAAAGAGTTGCATGGTCGTGCAGATGGGTTTGCATGGTTATTAACATTGTCATCCCTGATGTTTTCTGAAAAATTAAAAAGGTACAAGTTTCTAAATGTTGACATATATGTCCAGATTGTTTCAAATTTTTTTACAATTAAATCTATTGACCTAGTTTGACTATTAGCATGAGTATAATGTAAGCACAATAATGTAATCTCATGTAAAATTTTTAAAATGCATGAAAAATTAGCACGCCCTAATAAATATTTTGTTAACATAATATCTATTTAATATACAATAGTTATTTGAATATGTCAATTAAAAAATAATACATGATAAAAACAATATTAGTTTGTTAACAATAATAATATATGACCATAACGAACATGCATATGCCTAAATTAAATGTTTCTAATAATATTATTAATGAACAAGTTGCAATAATATTATTAATATTATTAATTCGTAAGGTATGTTTAATTAAATATTTTCTTTATTTTGATACTATTATCTTCTTTGTGCATGATGACTAAATTTCATTTATGTTCTTTCTTTATTCCTAATTAGCAGTTTAGCACCCATGAACTCTATCCTCTATTTTTGTTTCCTTCTTTTCATAAACTCTAACCTAATAAAATATTTTGTTAACATAATATCTGTTTTTGTGTTTTTGTTTTGTGCTATTTTCCTTTGGTTTTACGGTTAATTCATGATCATTATGCAATTCTTCATATATATATATACTTCTAGTGTTTTTGCAATTTTTAAATATTCCTCTACTGAAGGATTCCATAAAAGCCCATTCATGTCTCGTGAAATTAATATTAAAACTTACTTAAATTAAAGGTCTCCAAAACAAAGGCAGATGGTAATTCAATTCGATTCCTTTGTTCCATTAATTTTTACACTATTTTTCTTTTTTTCTTTTTGAATGAATATTATTTGTTTACAATGAAATTACGTTTAGCTTAAAATAAATTTTGAATTTAAATTAGGATAAGATCAAAGACAAGTATAATTAATTAAGTATATATCTTGTCCTTAATAGTAAATTATTTCATAGGCATTTTAATAATTGAAATTTTTAATAAAAAAAGGTGCAAAAAGTATTTTTAAGTCAAATAGTCTAATTTTAATTAAAGGAGCTACTACCTGTATTTTATTATTTAAATATCCAAAATGCTTAATTTATTTTTTGTAAGGGTAAAATTTTGTTAATTGTCAACTCAACAGTATAAGTATTAAAATTTGAAATAAATAGGACTTGAGTGTCAAAATTTAGAAATACTACTTAGTTTCTTTTTTTTATTATTAACAAAACAAGGGATTACTTACCCTATTGGTAACGTAATTTTGCCCAGTTTGATAATTAAAAAAAATTGAAATGAACTATACAATCCATGAATTTGATAAGGAAAGAAAATAAAAAGAGTTGTAATATATTTTAGTACTAAGCTCTCAAACTTTGTTTAAGTCAGATGAGCTCTATTCAAAATGTAGCTTTTTTAGTTTATTATAAATAAATCTCATTTCTCATATCTCACGGTCCAAAAATATATTAAATGGAAAAAATCGGATTGTGGAGGAAAGGTGAAGAAGAATGGAAAAATAAAATTATCGCTATACTTATAACTAAATTATAAATAAGAAAGATTGTAAGGGATTCATAAAAAAAAGACAAAAGAGGGTACGGTGTCACGGGGGTATTGTAGCTGCGTCCATTAATGAAACGTTCTCTGCGGTGTGTTTTATAAATTCTCTTTTAAAACTTATCTTATTTGCATTGTTTTAGCAAGCAATGTTGTTTATTGCTTGTGCTTCAAGCTTAACACTTTTTAACTCTCGAAAATAAATAGCCGTTGGTGAAGCTCTTATGACAATGGAGCCCAAACAGCTTCGAAGCCCTCCTCTTTGTGAAGACTCTGGTACAAGAATGTCTATTTCTTCTTCAAATCTTCCTTTTTCTAAGAAATAAGTAAATAAATAAAACAATCCTTGTTCGTTTTAATATTTATTTCTGATGTCTCCTTCATCCATTTTGTGGTGAAGGTGGTAGTGGGACCCACAAGAGAAAGGAGGAGGAGCGGACGGTGGTGATGGAAGGGAGGAAAAAGAAAACAGTGAAGGATGGATCAGCGTCGATCAAATGCGAGGACCCAATGCTAACGCCTGCTCAGTTTTCCGAGTTTCAAAGACAAGTTCTCATTTTTGAGCATATGAAAGCTGGGCTTCCTGTTCCTTGTCATGTTTTGATGCCCATTTGGAAGGAACTTGCTAGCTCTTTTGGGTCGGATCGCAGTGGTGTTTATAATCTATATCCCAGCCGTAAGTATTTTACTCTCTTCTGATTTTCTTTGAAGATGGTTCATTCGGCACGAAGAAAACAAACGGGATGCATTTAGCCAAATATGATCAATTTTGTTGACGAACATTGATATGCAATTTGATTTTTCTATGATAATTTCAAGTCTCTTATTATTATGAGCTAGGTTATGTTAATAGCTAAACTACGTGTTTGCACATTGGTTCTCTGAAATAAGTTGGATGATATGATATGATTTGATGAACTTCAAAATGGGGTATGTTTCCCAGTTATAATTTGTTTAGGGTTGTGGACACACATTTTGGGATAGTTAACGTGACAAGATAAAAACTTAGGTAGGACTGGTTTAATGGGAGCATATGATACAACATAAAAAAAAATATAAATTTTAATATATTGGTGACTGTATTTTTTTATTTATTAGTGTATTGAAATTTATGTTTTTTTAATTTTACTAACATTCTTATTTTAATAAAATGGGACACGAGAATATATATATATATAATTATTATTAGGTGTGGGTGTATATATTTTTTTAATACGGACACACTTTTAAATCGTATGATTTAAAAATATTAATTTTTTAATAAATTATAAAATTCTACGATTTTATAAAGTTCAAAACTCTTTTTTAAATCCCATAATTTTAAAGTGGTTTGAAAAAAAAAATAAGGACACTGTATTAAAGAAGGACTATATATATTATTTTTGCTATGTCTTTAAATTTAATTTTTTACGTATTTGCTTCAAGTTTCAATTGCAGGCCTTGGTTGGGAAAGTCGGTCGAAAAGTTGATCATAGGATCGCGGTGGATCTAGAACGGGGAGGTGCAGAAGAACTGATGGAAATAAATGGAGGTTCAGTAAGAATTCAGTTCCTGATCAGAAGTACTGTGAGCGGCACAAGTACAGAGGCTGCAAGCGTTCAAGAAAGCATGTTGAAACTTCTCAGATTGCAAATCTTTTAGGTACAAATTCACCCAATGATTGTCAGAATTTGAAAGCCATCATTACTAACCTCCACACCCATCATTACTAACACCCCCCATAGTGATAACAACATTACAACAATGATGGTGTTGACTGCATAAATGCTACTGCTGACACCAATCCCATCCCCTCATGCAACCGCATGATTCTTTCCATCCCCAGCAGTGGCCCCAGCTTCACCACTAGTAACACCCTCACCACCACCTCCAACATCAACAGGAAGAACAATGTGAGCAGGACCATCAGATGCAGCAAAAGTGGAAACAATGCATCTGCAGGAATTGGCTTCTCTCCGAAAAGTGTTGAAGTTATATTTTTAGGACAGAACCCTTGACATTTTGGATGTTCTTCTTGCATTTATATTAATCGAATGATTAATTACAAATAATTCTTGAATAACTATAAATTTGCTTATGGTATTCCATCACTGATTCTTGATAAACTCTTGAGTAGATTACCCTGACTCTTTGGATTCTAGCATTAGGGATAATGTTACAATTGTTCGTTTTGTAATGTCTAGCCGAATTTCAGATCAAATTATTCATTCCCTTGCTTTATATAAATCCTTCTTATCTGTTATTTTTTTGCAAAAAGGAGAAGGAAGATGTGAAGATGATTGCAATTTGGAGCTTTATGGCTGTATGGGATTGCAATGTCTGTAGGCTTTAAAAGGTGTTAAGATGATTGGTTACTTCAGTAGGGCTGTTATGCACTTGATCTAATGCGTTGCAATGGTTTATGCATGTAGTCAGGGGAAAAGAATAGAACTTTTGACATTACTTTGCGATTAGTTTGGTGGTTTTGAATTCCTAGTTTCTATTTTTTTCTTGAATTTTTTGGTTAACATTTGGAGATTGGTTGTTGGATTATTCTGTTCCGTGCTTCAATTATTGCAGATTTTTAAAATCCATTGCCTCTATAAATGTCAAATGAAGAACAGATGGGAAGAAGTGGCGGCACAGCCGAGATACCATTCCTGATCAGAAGTACTGTGAAATGCACATGCATAGAGGTGCAAAAAAGAGTGTTGAACCTAAAAAACCAGTTCCAAATTTTTCCATTGACGCTACCAGCAGTCCTTTTCTGCCTAGCACAATGATCACATCTGCCAATGCAGATTCTGCAACCTCAGACAGAATTCTCTGTTTATCAGTCCCAAAAAGTCCTCAAGTTGCAACAAGAAGTCCTAGCAGCAGCAGATGCTACCATCACATCCAACAAAGACAATCAATTTGAGGCTTTTGCAATAGCTATCAGAATTAAAGTGCTTTTCTTGAAGAAAACAACTATGTTTCTGGTGAACTAAGATATATACTTAACCATCTTTCTTGTGTGGCAATAGAAAACTGGTTGATGAACCCGTTAGAGGGACAGTTCTTATTATGCCTCTTTGATGGAATTGTGCAATAGAGGGGCTGTATGATATATAGAGGTTTTCTGTCAAGTTATAAATTAGACAACAAAACTGTTTGTTAAAACAATTGCAGAATCTGCGGCAACCTATTCAATCCTTTGATAGTGCACTGCAAGATGTAAAAAGGTTGGTTGATTTCAGAGCTTTCGATATTTAAGAACATTCATTTAGTCTTGGGCTTTAAGATGAGAGTAAAAGTATTTTTGTAACAAAGTAACTACTTAAAAGGATGAAATCAATATCAAGATGCAGTATAATGAAATAAATTCAACGGCTTCAATGGCATGTAATAATAACATGTTGTGGTGTAGTTGGCTATCACATCAGTCTAACACACCGAAAGTCCGGATTTTACCCTTTTAAGCTTTATACACAGGACACAGCCAAATCCTTCAGTATAAACAAGGAGGGTAGTATATTAAGTTCAGAATTTAAAATGCTATATATTGCAAGTACCCCTAGGGTTGGCATTCTTGATAATCCAAGGGTGATCCATAATCTTCTGAAGAGAAAGCCTTTTGGAGGAGTCCTTCACTAGAAGCTGAAAAGTTTATGTTTGTATAGTCACAAATGTAATTAGAATCCATTCACTGTACAATTTATTTCTGCAAAAAGTTTAGGTTCGCATGGTAGAGGACAAACTTACCCGGCTTATGAGATGTTTGGCTTCAGCAGAGATACTGGGGGCAGAAGGAAAGCTCAAGTCAACTTTCACGATCCTGTGCAACACAACTTAATTCATGCTTAAAATCTAGTTCACAAAATACATGAATCATACTGATTAAGAACTCCAACAACCATCCCTCACCTTCTGAACGTGTCTTTTTGACTCTCAGCCTCAAATGGAGGAGCACCATAGAGGAACTCATAGCAAAGAATACCCAACGTCCAGTTATCTACAGCATAATCATGTTCTTTGTTTTCCACCATTTCAGGGGCCAAGTAATCTAATGTCCCACACATAGTATGTCTCTTGCTTCTTGACTGTACCGACCATCCAAAATCACCAATTTTCAATCGACCCTGCAATTATTACGACATTCAAACACAAATCCAAATACCTGCTCTAATTTATTCATGAATGTGATGTATGTGAAGGTACAGCAAATCAACTAAACCATTTAGAAGCACATAGCATCTTATAATGGGGTGTGTGTGCTGAGTGCACATCCCCGTGCCCTCAAAGTTTTATGGATAAAGGAATCACGATAAACGATTGGAGCTCTGTAACTGCCAAAGGTCATAAAAACAAAAAGTTGAAATAATTGTGCTAACTACATGGAAATCCGTAAGTCATGCATATAATCATTGTGCTAAAACATGCAAACATTAAACAAAAGTAAGGACAATTCGTAAGAGTACATGTGTCCAAATGTTTTAAGTATAAACTTGCAAAACATGATTCAGTTACAAAATTTTGACATGATTATACGAACTTGAAGACGTACTTTCTTTCTGATAAAAATTATTTGGCTGTTGTGTGTGCAGGAACCTCAGAAAATTAGAAGTAGCACATAACAAAAGCAAAGCCCCTCTACTATAGACTTCTGCCTAATAAAAAGAGACAATAAGCTTTGGGATGACTTTTTCCTGAAAAAATAATTGGCAACAATCTCATCAACTTGGATTAGCAGATCCACATGGCAATAAAACTACTACATGGAAATCCACTATTTTAAAAATGTCAAATTGGTCCAATCCAGGACAACACATGAACATAACATTCGTAAAAGATTGTATTTAAAGACATATGAGCTGGAATCCAGGAAGACTAGATCCCCTAAGAGTGTCTGATCTTGTAAAACAATTATTCAATTTGGAGATCCCAGCAAGGCTGCCGGAGACATTGTTTGCTATGATGAGTCACATAAAGGTCCCAGTATGGAAACATGTCTATAACTTCCCCACCAGGACCTACCCCCCAGCCTAGAGTCAGAACTTCAATTCCGGTCATATCAGTTTATGAAGTTTAAAATTCTCCTATGATAAAATAACAATAATCAGAATAATTTAGGAAAATTAACAAAAGGGTTACTGAGTATACCTCATGATCAAGCAACAGATTTTCAGGCTTAATATCTCTATGAATCACGTGATTCTCATGACAGTACGCCAACGCATTAGTAAGACTCGCAATGTACTGAAATTCACACAACAAAAGTAAGCCACATTTTTAATTTATTTTTTTTTTATTTTAAAAAAACAGAAAACACAAAAATGGTAAAAAGTAATCACCGTAGCGGCTTGCTGTTCAGTAAAACGACGGTGCTTCCTGAGCTCCCTGTAAAGCTCACCGCGATGAGCGTACTCGAGAATCAAGAAAATACGTTCATCATCATGAAACCAACCGTAGAGACGCAGTATATTAGGGTGACGTAGACTCGATTGAATTTCCATTTCCCTCCTCAATTGATGTTGAATTTTGTACTTCTCAATTTGCTCCTTGAATATAATCTTCAATGCCACTGGATATTTGCTCTACAACCAGCAACCCCCCCCCCCCCCCCCAACAAAAATAAATAAATAAATAAAAGATGACATTAGGATTAGTTTGGCGAGAAAACGAAGTGAAACCTTGACTTCTCGGACGAGATAGACGCGGCCGAATTTGCCCTTGCCGAGAGGTCTCCCAATCTCGAAGTCTTGTAAGGACCATTCGCTCTTGCGATTATCTTCTGGTTCTGCTGTTTTGGTATCCATTCGGGACACCTGCTCATTCCAGATCAGGTCACTTCTCAGTGGAAATTCAAATGGCTATGAGCGGAAAATGTTAGGTCCTTTTACGAAGATGACCAAAATTTGAATTTTCAGATAACAATCGAAAATATAACCAATTATTCACTTGTAAAGACTATGTTACCCTTATTTAGAAAGTGATCTCAAGATTCCATCTCCTTTTCACTCAGTGTTACGGGTTCACTCAAAATCACATTTAGTAGGGCAGTTTGAAAATACTATAATTTTTAGAATAATTATTATTAAATATATTGTAAAAATAATTAGTTACATAAAAAATCAATTTAAATATTTAGTAAAAATTAATTTATAAAGGTATTGTGAGTTTTAAAAGTAGTTGCATGTATTTGATACATCTTATTATTAAAATAGTGCCACAATATAAATAATTGAATAAGATATAATTTTAAATAAAATAATAAAATGTATTTAAATATTTATAAATAAATATAATAATTAATAATCAAAACAAATATTTTATATTATTTATTTTATTTTATTATCTTAATATAATTGGTAATAATAATAATTTCTTTAACGTTAATGATTTTATTTCCTAATTAATAAGGATAATTTTAAATTTTTATAATATATATATATATATATATATATATATATATATGAGGATATATATAAAATTAGATTAAATATAAAAGTGATTCTCAAAATAAATTTTTAAAAAGTTACTCTTTTTTAATTTTTTTTAAAATTTACTATAAGATCAAGTGATTTTGTGAAATATAAATTTTAAAATTTTTTATTAAATATCAAAATTAACTTTTAACTTTTTAAAATTACTTTTGAACTACTTAGAAATAATTTCAAATGAATCCTTTGTTGAACCAAAGCAACAGCTTTCCGATAGAAATTAAAAACTAACCCGCAGCCGCAAGTGAAAAACAGACTGGTCCACGGTTGACTGGTAAAATAGTCTTTACGATTTGCTTCGGGTCAATGTTTTAAGCGTTTGGTTTTTGTTGTACTCATATTCCACAAACTATATTTCTTTGCCGGAAAAAAAAAAAAAAAAAAAGGCCACGTTTGAACTCATGGATTTCAATTTCTTTTTAAATTATTCGAGCGCCGGTTTAACAAGCGCACCACTTTATCATCTACAAAGTTTTTGTTCTTACATGTGGTATTCTTTCCGTCTCCGTCGTAGAGAATGATAAGAATAAACAGAATCATCCTTAGGTCCCCAGTTACTGCAAACTGGAAGCAATTGCAAGCTAACTTTGGATTTAGAACACATTTAAGATTCAAATCTATCCTCGTGTCAATTAAACAATTTGAAATTTCTTTAATACATATAAGTTTTGTTCTTTAGATTAGTTACACAAAATATTACAACATACGCGCAAAAGAATATGAAGAATTTACACATACAAAGTTTCATATGGCCAGGCATGTAATACTACTAGAGGATTTTCATTTACCCAGTTGTGTGCCGGTTTAATTTTCCCAGTGAAGCCGGCCCACATTGGTTTCAAGCATATCATGTATGCGATAAGAGAAATTTAGTTAGAGCCAAACTCCCGATTCCACTGTTCAAGCTCTTCCCACTTGCTTTTGTTTAAGCTCGGTCTAATGACGGCCATTGCCTTCTGAAAGTCTTCATACCTAAGTGGTCTTAGCTGGTATTGTAAAATTATCAATTAATATCAAATGACATTCCTTATTCATCAAGTCAAAAATAGAGAGAGAGAATTTTGAAAGAGAAAAAATAGAAAAAAGATAAAGAACAGAATATCTCTTTAATTTTGTTCAACGGGGCTCTTGCGGAAGTACCTGATTTGCTTTGACGGTAAGAATATTAGTACCAAGCTCTCTAATCGGCATCATTGCAGCTTCTTCACACAAGGCTTGTAAATCACTTCCAGAATATCCTATATATTAAACGTAACCACATTAAGTTCTTTATATATATATATTTTTTCCAATTAAATTCTTCTTTTCTTTATTCTTTATTTTTTAAAGTAGGAAAATAAATTTTTTTCCAACATTGAGATTGATAACTGGGCTCGGTTATTGTCCAAAGATGAAAGGCCGAAGTGTTATGCCAACTATAAATTGGTGCACCCCTCTACCATCAGTGAAACGATATATTCACAAGGTTATCATACATATATAAACATCTTACCTTCTGTCTCCCTCACAAGTCTTTCTAGATCTCCACCTGTCAGAGATAAAGACAACCGAATTATCAGGTATTTTTCACTGCAGCTTAATGAAGGGCAGTTTAACAGCAATGTAAGAATATATGCCTATGAATCGCACTGTCTTTGCCAAATTTGAATATGAGAATAATTTGCAGAATAATAAATAATTGAGAATTAGAAAAAAGAAAAGGTAATGGATTATCAATGAAAATCAAATAATGAGAATATTTTTGGAAAGGGGGGAAAAAAAGAAGTCTAATAAAACACTAACTATAGAAAGTCATTTGATTTGCAAAAAGCACCCCTATGATAAATTTACCAGGCAAGGAAAATGCTTGGCCCTTCAGTTTGTGCTTCAGAAGAAGTCTCCTAACATTTTCATCTGGCAGAGGAACATAAATTCTCTTCACCTGGTTCAGGATTTCACATTATGCAAGTCACTAAAGTAACATCAAAGGCTATTTAAGAGTCAATACTCACAAGAATTTTCATTGTTAACATATAATATTCATCAAGAAGACATAAACTGTATGGAAATTAACGCAAATTTTGTGCAAAATATTAAACAGGAATTAACAGTATAACATTATTATTAAGGGTGCATAAGAATGTTTTGAATGAATCACTCAACAACATACTAACCAATCTCCTAAGGACTGCATCGTCTAATTCTTGTGGCTTATTAGTTGCACCTGCATTAAAAGAAAAATCAAGTCTCAGAAAATGAGAAGGTAATCTAAAGATGCATGATCAGAGGATACACAAGTGAATGAAACCAGCATTCCTGATCCTAGATATATGGGTCAAAAACATGTACAGCTGAAGAGTAAAAGAGAATGACTCGACAGTTCCCAACTATACGGTAATTTAAATTCATTAATTAGGCTTTCAAAGCCACATGTACACATTGTCCAAGCTACAAAAGTTTCTTCAACACTCAAACTTATGCACCAGGTATCAATGTTTTTGTTCGCTGTAAACATTAAAGTTTGAGATTTATTTCAGTTGACAGAAGATATGACCCAAACAACAGCAGAAAGGACAGACCCAAATGGTCAGGATAAAGTGTAATTAGGTTAAATATGAGGAGCTAACCCATGACAATCACCAAATCATTAGGATTTGATGTCACTCCATCAAACTGTATTAGAAACTCAGACTTCAACCGTCTGCTTGCATCATTCTCATTAGCCATCCTTGTTGACATTATACTATCAATCTGTTAAAAATCACAGAGAAAAATGCATCATCAAGACCATCTAGGCAGAATAAGTTGAGAATGAGTCACAAGAGAGAAATTTAAGTAAATGAGAAATCAGAAAATGGCATTTATCCGATATCATGTTCAAACCAGCCCTACCAGTTACAATTACTATCAAACTCTTTGAGATCACTTGAAACTAACACAATTGAGATTGAATTATCATATCCAATTTAGTGGTATACTAGTGCACAGGGATACCAATACCCTAAAATAATAATAATAAAATCATATAGCCATTCTTTTGTCTTCAAATATCAATGCAAGCAACAACAATGTGCATGAAAGAACCAATGCAAAACAGAAGGGGCATGGTGTCTCATAATGGAGATAGGAGACTTCAGGAGTAGCATACTTCATCAATGAAAATTACACACGGCTGTCTAGATATAGCTACCATGAAGAGAGTCCGGACGAGCTTTTCACCCTCTCCCACCTAACACCGTACAAGTTAAATTCGTTATGATTAATACCACCAATGAACCAATTAAAGAAACAATTAAAGAATAATAAAAATTAAGGAATAATAAAAGAAAGATACTATAGGGACAGAGAACACACCCACTTCGACGTTAGGGAAGACGCAGAAACATTGAAAAATGTAGCCTGTGACTCCGATGCCACTGCTTTGGCAAGCATTGTCTTCCCATTTCCAGGGGGACCAAAGAGAAGCAGACCTAAAAAACCAAAATTCAGAACTTCTGCTCTGGAACAAGTATTTGACTGCCGTATCACTTCCTTTATGGACTTATCAATTGTTACCTCTAGCTGGTCTTCGGAGGCCAGTGAACAAATCTCTTCTTTTAGTCGGCAAAATAACCATTTCCATTAATGCTTGCTTTGCTTTCTCAAGACCAGCTGTGGAGAACTTAGATGAGAAACAATTTCAATCCAAAAACATTAAACAGAAGTGAAAGAGAAGAACTCTCACCAACATCTTCCCATTTAACAGATGGACTTCTATCCACTATTGCTGTATTTATCATTTCAACCAATTTTGACTCATAACCATTACCAGCTTCTGCCAAGGGTTTAGAGCTTCCAATTTTTTCTGTCTGATTCCTTACCACTGGATTGTTTCTACTAGAACGCAGAGAATTAGTTGAAATGTTTTTCCTAAGGTTTGATGTTGATGAAACTGCAGCAGTTTGTGCATGCGGTGAAGTGCTCTGCAAATATTTTTTAAAATAAAAACATGACAGTAAAATATGATCAAAATTTATCAGCAACCCACAGCCCAAAAATTTGCACAAATTTTCTTCAAGAAGAAAGAACAATGATGATTAGGAATCAATGCATCATCACAAACACCAGTAAGGAACACAAAAGAAGAAAAATGATTCCAAGTTCCAACAACCTTGATTTAAGTTAAACTGTAATCGTTGGTCACTATTACCTCTAACTTGCCTTTTGATAAAACAGATTCAGTTGCTTCCCTGAACATATTTCCTTTGTTAGAGCAGAAGCAATTCCAAAACCTTCATAGAACATCCTTCAACAACCATAACACACATCCTTCTTATCACATTGACAAGGGTTTTGTGAAGCCCATATTGATATCTAAAAAAGTGTTTATTAGATACATTTGATCATATCCCCAGTTTGCTTATTTCACATGAATTTCCTACCCTTCTCAATATTTCTTACCCGTTCATCAACACCTTACTTCAAATGACTAGTAGATGGTAATATACTTACCCAGTTTGCTTATTTCACATGAATTTCCTACCCTTCTCAATATTTCTTACCCGTTCATCAACACCTTACTTCAAATGACTAGTAGATGGTAATATACTTAAATGCATCTATTCAATGTGTTCCTTAGAAACACTTAACATATGAATTTCAGAAGCAAACACTAAACTTGATACTGAAGATACAAAAATCCCTTATTAGAACAAACATATGTCATTCAGAGATAAGAAATTTTTTTCCTTAAAAAAAAGTAGGCACATTTCATACCAAAATAGATACTTGAAAATATAGCACCAATAAAAATCCAGTAATATATCTTATCCTCCTAATTTAAAAGGAAGAATACACAAGTACATTGGTACTTTATACAAGCTTCAACTTCCTGGCAATTCATATAAAACTAAATCCATTTTCTAATGTTGAAGCAAGAAATGTCACAAGTTGCACCACATTAAGAACAGAACCTACTGTTGGTTATACACATAAATTAGATGAAACATACCTTGCTCGTAGATGTGCCACCCGCTCGCCGATTCAATGCTTGTAATCTGTCAGACACTTGACTCTGCCATTTCGATATCTTTTGGCGATATGATTTCACCTTCTCGTGTTCACTGTCGCAAAAATATGTCACCTATAAAATTTAAATAAATAACAGAAACAAAAAAAAATCAATTAGAATTTCCAATACCTAGTGCTAATATAAGATGGCACAGGAGTGGAACTAGCTTCGGTCAAAATACGCTGTGCGTTCTTGTAATGAATAATGGCATCATCTACTAAGCCCCATTCTTCAGCCCTAACGGCCTTGGCTATCTCTTCTTTGGCCAATTCAAAGTATCCTTTGAGCTTATATGCAGTTCGTTCGTTCGTAATTGAAGTTCCAGCTACGCCGTCCATCGTCGAAGAGGTAGGGTTTCGTTCGGATTCATAAGAGGAGCTGTCGTTGGAGAAAATTGAGCCGAGAGAGTCGATGATGTCTTTGATGAAACTCATGTCTGAAAATAAACCAGTAATAATTTGAACAATTTGCAATCGAAAAGAGCAATTGAAAAAATATTTCAGAAATTTCGTACCATTTCTACAAATCAGGGGAGAGAATCTTCAGATGAAACTGAAGACATCGCAGAGATTGTTAGCGGAATGTTAAGAAAATCAGTTCAAATTAGCAAAAATTTAAATATGGAGGTTGGAAAAATGTTGCCAGGAGTGAAAATTAAAGTCCGTGACGACTCGACTGTCGATTGAAAAATTCAAATAGTTGAAGGACAATATTGAAAATTTATGACAAATGAAAGACACAACACCAGGCGCGACACGAGAGAGCTGAGAGGCAATTTCCTTTCCTCTTATAATTCAGCCCGGTGATCAAATACAAATACTGGGCTGGACTGTTATAATAGTCCGGTCTGTTGCAATCCCTTCAAGGTAAGTCTCTCTTGTATATGATCCAAAATAATTCACTTCTTTCATTTCATTTTATAGTAGGTGGTTTGATTCTGTAAGTAAAACGTGCTGTCAGACTAAATTTCTTGTGGAAAGCGCAAGCACGCATGTGATCAGGCCTGTTTACTTTCGTAGATTTTAGAGGTTTCATTGGATTTAACTCTTTACAACAATTTTAAAGCTTTATGTCATTTCTCTCAAATTTTTATAACAGATTTACCACTTAAATCAAACAAGTTTATCCTATAATGTGAGCTTTCTAAATATCGATTTTCTTGATTAATTTGTAAACATTCTTTCTCATCTTTTTTAATTTTTTAAATATAATTTGTAGCATTCATCATGAGGAAAAAAAAAAAGTTTACCTATATATTCATTTTTATGATATTGTTATAAAAATCATAGCATCCTTAGAGACATAAATGAGTATCTAAGGATTTAATCAATAATGCACAAAATTTTAATTCTTTAAAATGAATTAACACTACATGCTAATTAGATTTATTTCTATGTCCAAACGTTATTTCAGATTTCTAAGACTAATTGCAAACAAAAAACAAAAAATAAAATAAAATAAAATTTTAAAGCCAGAGAGTATACGTCATATTTTATTTGAAGAGTCTTATAACATCTATCATACAATAATTCATATTTATTTTGTACACATCTAAGTTAATGTGTATATTTTTTTTATTTTATTAGTGATTTAAAAATATTTATCAATTTAATTTAAAAATTAAATTTACCCATGAGTTTACAGTACTTGCAACACATAATGTAACTAGTTAATTAGTATATTTTAAATGGGTTAATTTTGATTTATCCCCTCTTGAAGTGACAATCTTTAAATTATATCTCTTACTTATTAAATTACCCTCCAAAAATCCTTATCTTTCTTTTATTTTTTACAGTTAAAAAGGTAAAATAATATTTGTATATTCTCATAATAGTCAATTAATAGAAAATTGTCAAACCTCTGTGTAGGCTAATTTTCGTGAGCTTAAATCTTTTAAAGTTTTCAAAACACATATAAATATTTATACTACACACCTAATACTTCAATTTTTTTTTGAGTGGGACTATTGGCACCCCTCCAAATACCTCTTAAACCCTCTATAATTATTTTACAATTTTAACCTTTACTAAAATTACATAATAGAATAATTTCTAATTAAACCTCTACTCAAAAGTCAATAATTTTTTTCCTTAAAAATTCTTTATGCAGTAGATTTTTATTTTAAAAGGGAAGCAAGAAAAATTTGGAGGAGCTTGAGAATATGAATGTCGGAAGGGAAATGTGAAAGTTGATTTTAACAGAAAAATGACAAACAAAGATTTTGAGTCGGGAAACATGTTTAGTGATCTTGAAAATGCAATGTGGAAATCTAAATCCAAGGAAGAATATGATCCAAGATCATTACTAATCCTGAGTGCGGGTTCCGTGATTCGTTTCTCTTCTTAGCCTTTTTCTTTAGCCATCTTGACCGCTTTACGAAAAAGAGAGGAAACAAAGCCAAAACTTACATGAGTAGCAATGATGACGGGTATGAATTTTATGCCACAAGGGAGAATAAGAAGAATGGGATGAATCAATTTGAGGGTGAAGCTAATGAATTTGAAGCTCACAATAAATTGAATAATAGACTGAACAAGACATAAAATGAGACAAATGAGATCAAGACAGTGATTTATAACAACCTTTAGTAAAAGTAGTATCTGATATTAAAATCCAACATTTTATAAATTAAAAGGATTGTTTTTTCCTCTTATTTTCAGGTGAAAATTTTATCGGCTGCAATGGAGAGAAGAAACTCCATTGTTGAAATGAGATTTAATAATAAAGATAAAAAATAATTAAAGAATGACATTTACGCTAATATGTTTTAATTAAGGGTAATTTTGTCATTTAAGGAGTGTCAAAAAAATTTTATAATATTTGTAAATATTTTAATGGGGTTAATAAAAAAAGGGGTGTTAAGAAGTATTTAGAGGGGTGCCAATAGTCCCACTCATTTTGTTTTTTTTTAAATTTTTGTAGCCATGGCTGCGTGCGACTAAAGCAGCCAAACCCTTGCCCGTACCCGCACGTGGCCATGGAAACCAACCACAGCCCCGCGTGGCCAAGGGTTTGGTGCCCGTGGAAACTAATCACAAAGGTCGCGTGCAACCATAGCAACCAGATCCATGGCCGCATGGTTAAGGCAACTTTTTTTGTTTTAACTTTTAAGGACTATACCATTTTCATATTATTATTTTATTAATTCGACTAATATTTTTTTTGGTTAAAAATTGTTAGTTAACAAACTGTTAAAGGGTAATATTTTTATACTTTAACAAATCAACGATAATCGATCGTTAAAGTTAATTATTTTTATGATGTTTTCAAAAATAAAGGAGACGATTTAAAGATTGTCAATTTACGAGAGAGGTAAGTTGAAATTAATCCATTCTAAATACATTACTTAACAGTTTGAAACAAGCAAAACCATTAGTTAACCTAGTAGTTGCTGCCTATGGTTGGAAAAATAGAACACAAGTGGCTATTTTGAGATATGATTTTAATTGAGATCCACTTGATGTAAGTGAAAGGTCTAGGTGATTTGAATACTCTTTCGTCAGTACTTGAAAATGGTATATTATGTTCAAAATTATATTGAGTGAATTCTAGAGAATATAAAAAGTAAAGATAGAAAATAAAGTAGAAACGAGAGAAATTGTTACTCAAAACACAATCATGAAATTGAAAAAACAAAGAAAAATGCACTTGTCGCACGTAGGAAAGAGAGCTAAGGTACGAAAGGTTTATATAGAATTACTTATATCTATATAGGAAAGATTATAAGCATAAAAGGATCTCTCTTGTGCGTGCCACTGTGTCCTGCGTACATGAATGAGTGATTTAATCAGCTGATTAAATTATTAACTTAAATTCAATAGCTTCTCATTTACGAATTAAAAGTGATTGTTATGTAGTTAAATTTTATCTTCCTTGGACGTTTTCTGTGTCAAAGAGTTCAAGCACTTAGGAAATTCGTCGGAAACGATTTGGTAGTGGGCATAACTTGTTTTATACCCATTGTACCCCAGGAAACAAACATTGTTCAATACAGGTCTCGAGTTTTCTTAAGTATTTTTTTTTTTATTTAGTTTATGATTTTTTACTACTGTAACTTTATTTATTTTACCGATTCATGCTTGTTTTCTATTTCTATTCCTGACCAGATATTGTTTGTTGTTTACAATTTTATTGTACTTAATAAATTGCATGCTTCTAACAGCTATGAACCTAGATTATCTATAAATTCGTTTTATTTATCTAAATACTCATGTGAAATGACGAGATGAAGATGCCTTGCTTTTGAAACATGTGCAATTGTTACACACCATATGCAATATACGGTGCATAAATAATTATTATAAATAGTCATTTTTTTAATGAGATCCCGTACTTTAATTAAAGTACGAGATCTTAATTTGGGTCATCGGATTTAAATCCAATGACCTAATTTTTTTCATTTAAAAATTTACACATAATAGAGTCCACCATATATAAATTTTATGAATTGTTGTTATTGGGGGATTCAGATTTTTTTATTGATCTAATCATATATTGAGTAAATAATTCAATATTATTAATAATTAATAAACAAAAAAATAAAAAATTTAAATCTTATCTATATATTATTACTAAAAGACGCATGATATGAAATGTTTAAGTAAAATAGAACTCAATTTCACCCACCACTTTAAACGTATTTACACTCAAATGACACTTTGCTTTTCTAATTAATTTACTTTATTGCCCATCTCTTTTTATTTTTTCACACCTTCACTTCAACAACTTCAACTGTAACTATTTTAATTTATAACCTTCATTGTACAAAATCAAGAGCATCCAACAAAAATTATGACAACTTATATTGACACAATTTTAACCAAAGAATGTTGGGTGGGGACTGCTTTGTGGATTGAACATCTGTCCATCATTAGATAAAATAACTTGAAAACTGCTTTATATTTTTTGAAAGTATCCAAAGATCTTATCGCTTGCGCGTTAATATATTCCAACCTATACACATAAATAAATGTTATAATAAGTAATAATAAATTTTAAAATATAAGTAAATATTCAGAGAAGGTATTACCACTGATATACAGTTGATAAATATGATAGAGGCATTGTTTTAGATTGAAGATAAACAACAGTAACTTAAAAGTTATGTTGATTTAATTTATATTTATATAATAAAAAATATTATATTTTTAATCATTTTGTCAAAATTATCATGTAAAAATTATATTTACTAGATATTAATTTTTATTTTATAATTATAGTTTTTTTTTTTCACAATAACTGTATCTTAAAATCCGATTCTCAGAGTTATTGAACTTTAAATCAGATTGTGAAAAATAACGGGGCATCCATGAGTAAATTTTTTGACAAGCTAAATGGTTTCAAGTTATGCTTTTTAAACCTTTTGGTCTCTTGGGGCTTCAGGTTCTTTCTACAAACAATTAGAACTCAGATAAAAAATGCCGGTCGCAAATAAAAATCAAAGGGTCCTCAAACAAAGTCCTCGCTACAAGTCTGATGAATAATTTATTCATTGCGGCCGAAAAGAAGTCCTACCTACAAGTCTGATGCTTTTGAAGACTGGTAGTTTGAACCGGTCACAAATAAAAATCAAGGGTCCCAAACAAATTATGGCAAAAAAACACGACCTTAAAGTCGTAAACAAGGGATGAATTTTCTGGATAATATCTTGAATTATTTCTACCTGGGACTTGGTCGCTCGCCATACATAGATAATGGACAATTGGACTTGATGTTTAAGTTTAACCATTCTTTAAAACCGATAACATCGCAGACATTGCAGAATAATTCATCACCCACTTACTCTACGACACGCAGCACCATTCATTTATTATGATTATACCCGTATCATTATCCCTTATAATCAATTTCACGGGACAGATGTATCCATTATAGCTAGGATATGAATTATGATCATATATGATCGGTTTTGTTACGTAGGGCATTTTGATGATTTCTCTAGTTGTTGTTACTCAATGGTAAGCTACGTTGTCAAAATTTATAATCCATAATGTAATAGGAAGCAGCTTTTATCAATATTTATGTTTTCAAATATGCATTTTTTATTTGTTCAAGCTTAAGCGTTTAATTTGATAAATATGATGGTTCATAAGATCCGATTCCTATTTGAACCTGTAAGGCAATTAAATCAGATTTCTTATCGTTTTTTATTGGTATATTTGCACTATCTAATTATGGTGGAAACTCCAAATCTAGAGAAAAACTACAGTCGTTATCAAGAGACAACCAGAGAAAAAATATTCAATATGTGGAAAATTATTACAACCACACTCTCAGAAATAATTTTCTCTCACCCAAACCCCAAATACATAATCCTGAGAAATATTCCTTAACAAAACAAACCCATAATACCCATATTGAAGAGCCAAATGCTCCTTCAATATAACTACATACTTAAAAACATTTATCTCTCTCAATTTCTCATCAAAACTTGGATACAAAAGTGGAGGAGCACCCTCCTATTTATAACCAAACGGAAGCACTATTCAAACCGCATTACTATTCATACCGAATTACTATTTATTTCGTGTCACTGTTCAAACTGTATTACTATTCACCACTTGGTCAAACTTTTTTTTTAATCAATTTTCAATAGGGGGCTCCAACACCACCACTCTAAAAAACTTAATTTCACTTTCATTAACTTTTCTAGAACGTGGTTAGATTCATCAATCTCGACTTGATGATCAGTTGATTGTTTTTACCATATTATGGTTTTTTAAATTATTATGTTTTTACCATATTGTAATTAACAATATTAATGGCTTTGGATCCCAAGAAATGGAAAAGTTGAGGAATTTTATTGCAAAAAAACTATTGTGAATGTAATACATATTACTTTTTATTTTATTTAGATTATGTAAAAGTATAAATTTTTATCATATTTTATGGAATGGATTATGAAATTCTTTAGATTTTTCTTAATTCAGTTTTTTTTACTGTAATTTTACATTTAAAAAAATATGTCTAAACAATTTATTAAACATAAAATAAAAAGCAATTACAAAAGTATGTCTATTTTGGTCATTATATAATACAATAATATTTAGGGGTGGGCAAAAAAACCGTAGTCTTAAAAAAACCAAACCGAACCGACGGTTTTTTCTAATTCGGTTCGGTTTTTATTTAAAAAACTGAAATATACCGTTTGTAAAAAAACCGAAATGTCGGTTCGGTATTCGGTTCACTTAGCTGAACCGAAAAACCGAATTATTTTTTGATTTTATTCAAATCAAACATGTGTTAATTTTTAACTGATTGTGTAAGATAACTAACATAAACTTACATACACACAATCAGGAGTATATATATGTAAGTGTTACAATTTCGTAAATCTTTATTTCCCCCAAAATAAACCCTAATGCTAAAATCAAAGATTCAAAATCAAAACCAAATCCAAATCACCCACCCCAATCCACTGCAATCACGGAGAATGTTGTTGGCGTTTGTTTGCAATTTTTTTTTTATTTTGTGTTGTAAGTTGTAATTGTTGTTATTTTTATTTCTCTTTATAACATTATGATTATGTTTATATACATGGAGTATTGGAGTTTGGTTATGTATTTTAAAATTTTAATATTTCATATTTTGGGAGTATCTTATTAATAGTTAGTAAGATATTAGTGATAAAATGTGTTTTGAATATTTTGTATTTATTGTTAATATTTGTAATAAAATTAGGATAAATTAATTGTTGAAAAAAAATTATTACATTCATGAGGCCCAATGGGCTAAAAATTTAAAAATTCAAAATAGGCCTAGAACTGAAAAAATCGAACCGAACCGATCCGAAAATAACCGTTTGAATTCGGTTTCGGTTCTTTTTATAAAATAAGCGATTTAAATCGGTTCTACTTAATTTCGAACCGAACCGTGCCCACCCCTAATAATATTTTTATAATAAGATTTATCAAACACATGTACTTTACTTTTCAAACTCACAGTAACAACAATAATACAATTTACCAAACACTAAACTACTTTTTTAATTAGCAACTTATTTTATTAGCTTCCGCAATCCTAAACTGACCCATCATTTTTTTAAAAATCACGTCCCTTTACTTGTGTAAAATGTTAGGAAATTGGTGGGTGAAGCAGACACGCAGTTAAAATAAAATTGGAAAGAAAATAAGAACAAGCACAATAGAGGACACCAGAAATTACGTGGTTTAACTTTTAACTTACGTCCATAGGCGAAAATAGAAGGAAAATATTTCACTAGTGATATGAGGATTACAAGTATTATAATATTTTGACTCACTTCTCATAACTTCAATACACCTAATCTCTCACTCACTACACTCACAAGAGCTTTATAATTTTAAACTCTGAAAATTACTTAAGCTCTTTTTTTTTTCTCTCTCACAAATTGAATGCAAAAATGAGGGTAGGAAGCTCTCTTTATATAGCCAAAATTTTGGCTCTTTTTTATTTTTTTATAATAAGTCAACACGGCACTACTAAAAATGGCGGGCAATGGCATGGCACCGCCCGTCTAGATGGGCGTTGCTAGCCATGACTTAAACATAAAAGATTAGAATATCGATTCTCACAAGAGAATACTTAAGATTTCGCTAGCATATTCCTAAAATAAAACAACTAATATTGAAAAGAAAGAGGATCCGGATTACAACATGTACGCAATTACATAGTCCTTTTAATTAATTAATTTGATTTCATTTTCTTGATTGTTTCAAATACTACTGCAGATCCAGATAAGATAAAATTTCAACGGCATTAATGGCTTAGCTTAATGGTGGTTGCATCAGTAGAATCATCAACTGGCTGGACTTATCCTGTGTGATTTGATGATCATGTCTCTCTCTCTCTCTCTCTCTCTCTCTCTCTCTCTGTGTCTCATCTGTGTGTTTTAAATTTGTTTATAAATAGTGACTAGGAAATGGGTAGCTGGCATCATAAAACATAAAGCATGCAAAAAGCTTGGTATTATGAGGAGTACGGCCCCAAGGAAGTTCTCAAACTGGGGGACTTCCCGCTTCCTACTCCCCAGCACGACCAACTACTCGTCCAAGTTCGAGCTGCTGCTCTGAATCCTATTGATTCCAAGCGCCGCCAACGACCCCTCTTCCCTTCTGACTTTCCTGTGAGTAGCTGTAGATCTAGAAGATCATTTATATAATATTACAATTGTGCATGCATGTTACACTAACATTAACTAATTGTGCACGCACTGGAATATAGTTCTGCATAATCATATAATGAGTGACATCATGCATGCATTCGGAATTTTATATACTGACTGTACAGAATAGTTTTGTTTTTTATACAGGTCAAAGCTGAAGAGTATTTACAGTTTAGGATATGGGAGAATTCTTCTTTCAATTAACTACCTTGACCCATATTGACAAATATTGCCTATACACACACACACACACACAGAGACACACCTGTCAACTTTGGTACATAAAATTTATTTGACTGTGAGGGATCTTAAGGACTAAATTTTGAATTAATTCTGGCTGGTCATTAATAACAACTTTAAACTCCAGGAACAGTATATACGAGTGGTGGATGGCAGGGAAGCAGTACAAGCTGGAAAATACTTTCTTAATTATGTTTATGTTCTTGTTTCCATATCATTTTAGGATTATTCTGAAGTAATATTCGGGGGAGTTATTTCCAGCTTGACACCAGTGAACAACTTTGAGAATGACATAACAGATTGTGTAATAATTTTTTGCTGCTGTACATGTGCTTTTGCAGGCAGTTCCTGGCTGTGACATGGCAGGTATAGTGGTAGCAAAAGGTACGAGTGTCACAAAATTCAATACCGGTGACGAGGTCTACGGCAACATCCAGGACTTCAATGCAGAGGGGAAACTAAAGCAGCTTGGGGCTCTGGCAGAGTTCATAGTTGTGGAGGAGAGCTTGATTGCAAAAAAGCCCAAAAACATTTCATTTGAGGAAGCTGCCAGCTTGCCATTAGCAGTTCAGACTGCTATTGAAGGATTTAAAACTGCAGGTTTCAAAACTGGCCAAACAATCTTTATTGTTGGTGGAGCAGGTGGCGTTGGAACTTTAGTGATTCAGCTAGCCAAGCACTTTTATGGAGCCTCTCACGTTGTGGCTACAACTAGCACCCCAAAGGTGGAATTTGTCAAAGAATTGGGAGCCAATAAAGTTATTGACTATAGAAAAACCAAATACGAAGACATTGAGGAGAAATTTGATGTCCTCTATGATACAATTGGTAATTTTCTTACCATTCAACATACACTACATTAAGTGGTTTATAAACAAAAAAGCATTCATACGGGTCATTTTTTAATTTTTTTTTCAGGCGACTGCAAGAATTCTTTTGTGGTAGCTAAAGACAATGCACCAATTGTTGACATAACATGGCCTCCGTCGATTCCGCGAGCGATTTATTCAAGCTTGACAGTTTCCGGGGAAATTTTAGAGAAGCTCAGGCCTTTCATTGAAAGCGGAAAGCTCAAAGCTCAGATTGATCCCACCGGACCATATAAATTTGAAGATGTTATTGAAGCTTTCCGATATCTGGAAACTGGAAGAGTCAGAGGCAAAGTTGTCATCTCTGCTTTCCCTTCACCGAATCTACTCGGTGTCATTTCATTCGAGAGCAAGAAGAATCCTACTCCTGAATTGGTCTCTCAGCAAATGTCCGTTCACTGAGTACACGCACTAAATTAATATTGTGGATTTATTGCCTTGAAATCCTAGTAGGGCGTGAGCATGTCAGTTCCGTGGCTTAAAATGATTTGTTATTGCCCCTATGGCGTAATATATTGCCCACCCCCTACCTTTAAAACAAATATAAAATGTATGTAACATGTGCCCACCTTTGTTTTTCTTCTAAATCATTTTATTATTTCAATAAAATTAATGAAATTGTACACCACTTTAATTAGTACTTTATTTTTTATGGACCGACTCTATGCAAGCGAGAATTTATATGAATTGTGGTACATGTTTAAATGTACTTTTTATAGTTGGGGTCCACTCAAAACCACCTCATAATTCAGACAAAAAAAAATAATTAATATGACTTTGAGGAGCATTAAAATTGAAAGGATGAGGACAATTTGCTTGGAAACACAACGGAAATGACAAGGACAAGATGGAACCATAGAAACAACCAACGGGATAAATGACGCTTATATTCTGACTAGGCAAAAGAACCGCGCTTCACGCGGTTTTGAAAAAATAATTTTGTATTATCTTTTTTTTTTACTTTACACTTGATAAAACTGATAAAAAATATAAATTGATTTTTTATAAGATAAGACAGCCTTATAAAATTAATGTTATTTATAAAAATTAATTATTTGTTTGTTAACTTTAAATATATATATTAATGTTTATAGTTAAGTGTACAAACCTTATACCTTTTTATAGTTGTTGATAAGTTCCAAATTATATTCAACATCTGTAATATTATGAAAAAATAATATAAACATGTTTAAAACATAAGGATCAATAATTTCTAATATACACTTAAAGATTAACAAACATTAATAATTAAAAAAATACCTCAGAGGATTGTGTTATCATTCATGCGTATATCAACCAATAAAAATGTTGAATGCAGTAGAATTATCCAATGCGGTTGTCGGAAACTGGATGATTTAAATAAAAAAAAAGCTATTAGCCGGCAACACAAATAAAGAAGCAACACAAGATAAACAATAAAATGAGAGAATATATTATAAAGTGATTTTATTCATTTTAATTGTGTGTATACAAAACAAAAAGATGAGCTCTCCTTTTATAATTACATAATCACTCCATGAAATTAATGAAAAATTATGGATCGTAATTCCTTGTGAGATAGTGGGAGTTATAGGGAAATTAAAGGTTGCTAATGAGAAATAGTGAGGAGACTAAGAAATATATGTTATAAACATCCACATTTATTTTAATAAATTTATAACACTCCCCCTTGGTTGTTCATTACAAAGAATATGACTCATTAAAATCTTTACATAATTGTTATTGTATAATAACAATCAAATTAATTATGAGAAGATGAAAAGTCAAATTTAAAAGAAAATTTCTCTATTTATTAGATAATAGAGAATATATAAAGATGAGAAATGGTGATGTCACATCATCTTCTCAAGTCTCAATTTTATATATATACTAGAAAATAGAACCGCGTGTTACGCGGCTTTAAAAAAAGAATTTAATATTATTTTTTTTACTTTATACTTGATAAAACTGATAAAAAATATGAATTGATTTTTTTTAAGATGAGACAGCCTTATAAAAAAAACTATTAGCCAGTAATACAAATAAAGAAGTAATGCAAGATAAATAATAAAATGAAAAAATATATTATAAAGTGATTTTATCCATTCCAATTGTGTGTGTACAAAACAAAAAGATGAGCTCTCCTTTTATAGTTACATAATCACTGTATGAAATTAATGAAAAATTATGGATCATAATTCCTTATGAGATAGTGGGAGTTATAGGGAAGCTAAATGTTGCTAATGAGAGATAGTGAAGAGACTAAAAGATATATGTTATGAACATCTACATTTATTTTAATAAATTCATAACACCCATCCTTGAATTTTCATTACAAAGAGTATACTTTATTAAAATCTTTACATAATTGTTATTGTGTAATAACAATCAAATTAATTATGAGAAAATGAAAATGTAAATTTAAAAGAAATTTCTCTATTTATTAGATAATAGAGAATATACAAAGATGAGAAATAATAATACCACATCACCTCCTCAAGTTCTAACTTTATATATATATATATATATATATATAGTTTATTAATGAATGGTCCATTAAGAATTGAGTCCCCATTTTTTATAAAATTAATTCCTTTGTTTTTCAATACCTTAATTAGTAAACTGACGACTATTCTAAATAAATTTAAAGCTGAGGTCATCAGTAACGCCAGCTCTAAATATTTCACTTTCAATGATGAAACCTATGCCTTCTTTAACATTATACATATATAGAACATATGTAATCAAGATCACAACTCATCCTTAACTCCATCTTCACAGTTTTAAAATTAGAAAAAACAAATGGGTATCTTCTTAATCATCTTTGCCTTCACAGGATTTTCACTTCTCTGTTTCCTGTCAACTTTTTCTTTGCTCATCCTCAAAATCTACTCTGGCAAGTCAATCACAGACCCAAGTTATCCACCAGTCAACGGTACCGTTTTTCACCAGCTCCTCTATTTCAACAGACTTTACGATTACCAAACCGAAGTTGCCAAAAAACAACCAACTTTCAGGCTTCTTGGACCTGCGCAGAGTGAAATATACACAACAGATATAAGAAACATAGAGCATGTGCTAAAAACAAAGTTTGATAAATATTCGAAAGGCGAGTATAATCAAGATATTTTGGAGGATCTTTTTGGCCAAGGGATATTTGCAGTTGATGGAGATAAGTGGAGGCAGCAGAGGAAGCTTGCTAGCTTTGAGTTTTCTACCAGAGTTCTTAGAGATTTTAGTTGTGCTGTGTTTAGAACAAATGCTGCAAAGCTGGTCAAAGTTGTTTCGGGGTTTGCTGTCGCGGGTCGGGTGTTGGATATGCAAGTAAGTAATAAACTAAGGGTGCGTTTGGGATTGAGGTTGGGCAGCTGTAGTTTAAAATCTACAACACTAAAGTGTTTGGTAAACACTAACTGTTGTACCTTTTAAGATATGTTGATATGATTTTTCAATTATATCATATAAAATTTATTATATCTTTAATAATTTTATTAAAATTATTATTTAAAATTTATATTTACTATATATTATTAACTTTTGTTTCATAATTACAGTTTTTTTTTCACAGCAGCTGTAACTTAAAATTTACAGCACCTCAATTCCAAACGCACCCTAAAAGCCCAATAGTAAGCCTATGTCGAAATCGGATAATTATTCTCATACTTCATACATTTTATAAAATATGAAATTATTTTTTATTTTCAATCAAATAGGTCCCCAATCCAAGCTGCAGTTTGGCCATTTGCATTGCGTTGACTTAAAATATGCTATTTAGTTGAGTTCCTTGTTATTACATTCAGACGGTTGAAAATAAAAAATTCAATATTATTATAAGGACTTTAGGTCACAGCAGATAAACTGGGCTCTCAAAAGGAGACGGAGATACTATGTATATTTGATACAAACAGACGTATTTATTTTTTTACTTGAGAAAATATAAAAAATTTTGAGATTTGAATGTTGTTATCCATGTCCAAGTGAATGTTATTTTTGCGTGTAGGATATGCTGATGCGATGCACTTTGGACTCAATATTCAAAGTCGGGTTTGGTGTGGATTTGAATTGCTTGGATGGGTCAAGCGGAGAGGGAACCAAATTCATGAAGGCCTTTGATGAATCAAATGCTTTGGTTTATTGGCGATATGTTGATCCATTTTGGAAGCTGAAAAGGATTTCCAATATCGGGTCCGAAGCCTCGCTCAAGAAGAACATCAAAGTCATTGATGATTTCGTGCACAATCTTATTAGCACCAAGAGAAATCTTCTTGCCATGCAACAAGATAGCGTGAGTGATATGAGATTGATATGTACTGCCAATTTTGGTTCCTATCATGATTTGTTTGGTCAACTACTGAGAATTTATTCTTTGTTTTTGGTTTTTAGAATGAAAAGGAGGACATACTTTCAAGATTCTTAATGGCAAGTGAAAAGGACCCAGATAAAATGGACGATCAATACTTGAGGGATATAATTTTGAACTTTATGATTGCTGGCAAAGATACGAGTGCCAGCACACTCTCCTGGTTCTTCTATCTGCTCTGCAAGAACCCTTTAATACAAGAAAAGATCGAGCAAGAAGTACGAGATGTTACAGGCGGTCAAAAGAGTGAAACCAACATTGATGACTTCGTTGCAAAATTAACAGATGAAACACTTGAGAAAATGCATTATCTTCATGCAGCTTTGACAGAAACCTTAAGACTGTACCCTGCAGTCCCCTCGGTAAACACAATATTTTACAAACAAGACTAATTTTTTTTTTTTTCTATCTCTCAATCAAGTAACGCTTTTTTTTTTTTGTGAAAATAAATTTATAAATACTTATAAAGATTTCAATTTTTGTTAACAAAAGGATGGGAGATGTGCAGAGACAGATGATATTCTACCGGATGGATATAGAGTGAAAAAAGGAGATGATGTGTATTACATGGCCTATGCCATGGGAAGAATGCCTTCTATCTGGGGAGAAAATGCAGAGGAATTTCGACCTGAAAGATGGCTGGAAAATGGAATCTTTCAGCCCGAATCTCCATTCAAATTTATAGCCTTTCATGTTAGTGAATCACCTTCTTTTATTTTTTTTAGTTTATGGTTTGGTAGGCATTTAGTTGTTACAGATTGTCGTCAATATTTTAATTTTCTGTTTTCATCTGCAGGCTGGTCCCCGAATTTGTCTAGGGAAAGACTTTGCTTACCGACAGATGAAGATTGTATCAGCGGCTCTTCTTCGTTTCTTTCGCTTCAAGTTAACCGATGACACAAGAGATGTTACTTACAGGACCATGTTCACGCTTCACATGGATGGAGGCCTGCATGTTTGTGCAATTTCAAGGAAGTTTTGATGAATTGTATTGCGTTGATTTCATCATGTCATCTCCAATGCCTCATGCTAATCTACTAGCTCTCCAAAAACTTGGGATTTCTGTACCTTATGTTTTCACATTTTTAATAATAAATTGGAAGAGACAAGAACTAGACTTTTGAAGTTGGAGACTCAAAACACTTCCACAGACAGTTGCAGTTTAAGAAGAGAAAAATTCATGTGAATTATATTTATGTATCCGAATTGGGTTACAAAACTTTGATAAAAACATATAAAAAATTAAAATATCTTGGAAAAAAAAAGTTGTTCATAATTAATATGATTTTTTTTAGTGTTTCGACGTTTGTCAAAATTCATTTTGTACATCACAAGAATGGTCCCACTAGATGACCGGACCTCCCAAGAAAAGCCGTTACATCAGCAAGCCCAACCAACTGCAACTCATTTTTCTCTCTTTCGCCCACCCAAGAGATTTTGTTGGTAGGCATATTTTAATGGTGAGATAATTGTTACACGTAGACGTAGTGCAACGGAGTTGAATATGAAGATAATTGTTGCACGTAGTGCAACGGAGTTGAATATGATATCTTATTTTAGGCAATTTCCATGTTATAGTTAATGTAAAATATACTTTCTCATATAAATAATACGTATATAAATCTTACATTAATTATTTTTAAATATATATGTAAATTTTACATTAATTATAAGATAGGTATCCCTTATATTATAGTATGGACCACATATTTTAGCACAGACTCGTCGACTATAAAGAAAACAAAACCCTCCTTCCTTCTTCACTGACTGACACTGAGCAAGAAAACAGAACCAAAAAAAAAAAAAAAGAGAGATAATCCATGGATTTCCTCTCAATCCCTTTCTTGTTGAAAGCTTTAGCTATTGCTCTTGCAATTCTTGTTGTTCAAATCGTCACAAAAACACTGACGCAAAAGAGTGGCAATAAACAAAAGAAGTACCATCCGATTGGCGGGACAGTGTTTAACCAGCTACTAAATTTCAATAGATTACACCATTACATGACAGATCTTGCTGCCAAGCATGGGACTTACAGACTGCTGGGCCCTTTTAGAAGTGAAGTTTACAGTTCCGACCCGGCCAACGTTGAATACATGCTTAAAACAAATTTTGATAATTATGGCAAGGTACGTCCTACGATCCAATATTAATATTTAAATAGAATATCATTAGTATTCTAAGTTAATTGAAGGAAAATTTTTCTGGGTCTTTAACTTGTGCAGGGAAGTTATAATTACAGCATCCTCAAGGATTTACTTGGTGATGGGATTTTTACTGTTGACGGCGAAAAGTGGCGTGAACAGAGAAAGATATCAAGCCACGAGTTCTCAACAAAGGTGCTCAGAGATTTTAGCAGCGCGGCCTTTAGAAAAAATGCAGCAAAGCTTGCTCAACTACTTTCTGAAGCTGCAAATTCCGGCAAGATATTGGACATTCAAGTGAGTTTAATTAATGTTTCATAGAAAGACAAATTTCGTTTGGCGTTGACAAGTAAACTGAATGTATAGCAACTTGTTTTCATAGGACTTGTTTTTGAAATCAACCTTAGATTCGATATTTAAAGTGGCGTTTGGAGTTGAACTAGACAGCGTGTGCGGATCAAATGAAGAAGGTACCCGTTTCAGCAGTGCTTTTGATGATGCAAGTGCGATGACCCTGTGGCGCTATGTTGATATCTTTTGGAAGATCAAAAAGTTCTTGAATATCGGATCAGAAGCGAGGTTAAAGCAAAGAATAGAAGTGATTGATAATTTTGTGTACAAAATAATTCGTAAGAAGACTGATCAAATGCACGACTCTCAAGAGGAATATACTTCTGTAAGTCAAATACTTTACGAGCTTACTTTCTATTTTACATGTTAAAAGTGTAGAGCGGTGATATGATTGATATGAATATGTTAAATCGGTGAGCCATGCAGATGAAGAAAGAAGACATTTTATCAAGGTTTCTGCAAGTGACTGATCCCAAGTATCTACGCGATATAATTTTAAACTTTGTAATTGCTGGCAAAGACACAACAGCAGCAACACTTTCCTGGTTTATTTACATGCTTTGTAAGCATCCTGCCGTGCAGGAAAAGGTTGTACAAGAAGTGAAGGAGGCAACAGGTGCTAAGGACATCACAGACTTTTTGAAGGTAGCAGGCTGTATTAGTGAAGAAGCTCTAGAAAAGATGCATTATCTGCATGCAGCAATCACTGAAACTCTCAGACTTTATCCTGCAGTTCCGGTGGTAAATAATATTGTGATCCCTTTGAGCTATTACCATGTAAACTTGTAAATGCCTCGTGATTTTTGGTATTGATTGTTGTTTTTTTTTTTTTTGGGTTGCTTGCAGGATGCTAAGATGTGCTTCTCTGATGATACTCTACCAGATGGATTTAGTGTTCGAAAAGGCGATATGGTTTGTTACCAAGCTTATGCAATGGGCAGGATGAAATTCATTTGGGGTGATGACGCAGAGGAATTCAAGCCGGAGAGATGGCTTGATGAGAGTGGTATATTTCAGAAAGAAAGCCCTTTCAAGTTTACAGCTTTCCAGGTAAGTACAGTAAGTAGATTGCTGATAAAACAATTTTCAAAATGCTTTCGGAGTTGTATAACCTAAATTCAAATTTTTGCTGCAAAACAGGCAGGTCCAAGAATTTGTCTGGGAAAGGAATTTGCCTATAGGCAGATGAAGATATACTCAGCTGTCCTGTTAAGCTGTTTCAAATTCAGATTGAGAAATGTCAGTGAAACTGTCAATTACAGGACAATGATTAATCTTCACATTGACGGAGGCCTCCATGTTCGTGTCTTCCACAGATGATAAAGTTCTATCTTGTAATTCTATAAAATGAGAATTTATATTTGAATCAGTGATAGAGAGGAAATAATATGTTTTTATTGTATTTTATTTATATTTTGTATGAACATCTATTTTAGTTTATTTTTAATAAATTTAGTTTGTTTTAAAATAATTTATTCTTAAATTATATGCATAATTGTTGATATTCGGAAGCTTAAATTTTAAGTAACATGCAATAGTTGTTGCTGTAGCAATCCTAGAGTATTGACAGAGAAGAGTTTCGAACGAAATACTTAGAAGATTGTGATATGAAGTTTCAAAAAATAAAAGATACGTGCCCTAAATTTTTAGTTGTCCTAATTTTAAACTATAAAAGGAGCACACATGCAAAGAAAAAAGGGAGAACTGTCACCCAAGGGAAAAACCGCAGAGAAAAACACAAGAAAAATAGAAATCAAGAGGCAGATTGAAGGCTGTCCTAGAGGAGAAATCGCAGAGATTATTCAAAAATCAATTCTTCTTATTCTTTTCTTATTTTCTATTTATTTATAGGGATGTATTTGATAGTTGATTTTTCAAGTTGAGTAAATCTCAATTTGAATAGGATTATGTTTAATCTAAAATTAATGATGAACTTGACATAAGAATTCACCAAACGACAACTGAGGATGCATGATTCTGTCCATTGCTGTATCAAATGTTGTAACAACGATACTATTATAAAAAAATAGTCAATATTATTAAATGAGTTTATTCATTCAACTACTCTATTTTAATTGGTTTATAATTTCCTATTCCCATTGGTTTTATAATTTTCTTTACTACATTTTTTATTAGTTTTATTAGTTACTTTATCATCAATTAAAATAAAATTGTACTGTTAAAATTATTATAACAAGTCTGATAACAACGTGGAGACAATTTGAATACTCACTAGTATATTATTTACTGTATACATTTTCACATTCACACCCATAACATTAGAAATTGCACACACCATATATCTTGCATCAGGACACTGGTAAAACTTGGTTAATACTAAACTGAGAAATTTCCGGACCTCCCTACCGCATTAGATATGAAATTACTTCTTCACTCCATTCTGCAGCACACTAGACTCATTAAGACAAATGTGCGAAATAACTTTCTGTTTGATTGCCTTTGCTCAAGCTGAAGATACATCACAGTAATTCTGAATTTCTCACAACGTCTACTATTCTCTGCCTTTGACTAAAATAAATTTATCATTTCATTTTTCTTTTTCCAGCTGGATAACAAAATTGAAGAGGCAATGTTAGCCATCAACCACAAATAGTCTTACAAATGATAGCATTGAGTCATACAAGAAGAGGGGAAAAAATGATCAACTCAGTTGCATATGGTTTAAGTAGAAATCAACTACAACGATAGTGATGTAGATACAGGAGGAAGCTGGAGGCCAGGTCTTGAGGTCCATCCTTTCCGGTTCCTGTAAGCCTCTATTGCCTGCAAACGTAGCCTCTCCTTCGAGGCATCAGTCTTCAATGCCTGAAAGAAAGAAAAATGGAGAACTTCTTAGTTTAACTGAAACATTATTACTCATATATATATGAAAATCGAATATCAATGTCGCTACCTTAGGAACTGTTACCAATTTTGGTGGAGCTTCAACCACGTCCCCAAACTTTATTTTTTCACATCCAGGAAAGTCCAAATCCTCTTCTATTTTAGCTTTCTTGTGTCTCTTCTTCTTTGCTTCCACATACCTACATGAATTGAGACATAATCATCAATTATTTGACAAATGCAGTATGCATTTGCTACACCATCATTTGCACCAGATAAAACCACTTCTACATTCACTCATCCATCTAACTAATTGATTATATTTGCTAAATAAAGAAATAATCTTGATTAGCTTTGAAACAGGGGTGGGAGGTTCTCCCATACAACTTGGCTCAGTTAACTCTCAAATCTCATATTTCATTTGGTTATATGGAACTGAACCTCCTCGACTTGGTTTCTGATATTGATCCCACATAAAGATGGTGGCAATTATCAAGCTTTACAACAGATGAAATTATATAATTCAATTTTCACTCAGTATTGAGCTAAATAATATGCATGCACATACAGACGGTGTAATTGATAGCATTGTACACCCACATTCGTCTCTCTCATGACACTGCCATGGCTCTCTTCTCAAATTCAAGTTTCAGACTATAAACGCTCAAATTAATTCTGATATCCTGCAAACTACTAGAGATGCAATTGATCTCCACACAATGTTAGGCATAACCTCATAGCCATAAAAAGTCCAAATAAAATAAAGACCCAACAAATGCTTACTTTTTCTTGCGCTCTTTTCTTTTTGAATGGGTGCCCGAGTTCTCTAATGCCAGAAATCGCAGGTCCTTTACCTCCTTTGGCTTTCTCTTTTTCTTTCTCTTATCCGTTTTATGATTAAGCAAAATTTCATCACCACTCTCTATACGCCGCATCTCATCATCGCCACCATTTTTAATCCCAATTGATTCTCTCTTCGATTCATTCTCTCCGTCGTGTTTCTACAAACATTACACAACATCATGAGAAAATTAACTAATAATTTCAGGAGTAGTATCCAGAAACTTTCAAAAAGGATGTCGTGCAAGAAACTAACTTTTCTAGCATCAGCATGTCCTTCAGAATTTCTCTTCTCGTCCGGACCGTTCTTTGCAATTTTATCAAAACCTTTTAAAAGAAAAAAAAAATTCTATGAATAAGTGAGTAATAAAGACGGTTTTAAATGTTTAAGGAGAAAGGGAAAGAGCTAAATGAAAACATACCGTCAAGAGTCGACGTGAAGGAAATGAGTTTGCGAAGTTTAGAGGGCAAAGCGTCGATTTGTGAGGGATCAGGTGGCGGCGGGAGCCTGGCGGGACCTCCATGAACTGCTAAGTAGTTCTTCTCTCTTCTTCTCCTTCCTTTGCCTCCCATCTCTATACCCAACCCAAATAAACCCTACCAGAATTTGTGCCAGCAGTCTGCCGCGGTTTTCTAGCTTTTTCCTTTTTGTTATAATGACATTTGAGTCCCTGTTGTTTAGTAGTTTCTCAATTAAGGATATAGTTTGTTCATGAATATTAAATAGGTCCTTACACAGGTGCCTCTACTGGGAGTCTGGTATTCTTCCTAACAAGCCTAGATAGTGCCCGAGATCCAGAAAATGATCATTGTTACGTCGATGCTTTCAAATCTGGAAACCACTCTGCCTTATATATTGCAATCCGACGGCTAATCGCAACCACCTGAAAAAACCCTTTTAACAAAGAAATCGAATTCAACTGCGGTGTATCTTATTTTATTTATGTTTTCCTGACTAGGGACCACAGGGCACACGCCTTTTTTTCTCACGTCAGGAAAGTTTTAAAGTTGTGCACAAAATTGGATATATGGCTTTAATCGAACAAAAAAGAACCACGATAATAAGAAAATAAGAACACAGTCCATACGCTTAAATGAGTGATATACAAAATATACAAGATACAAAAAGGAATGCCCTTGAATTTTCATTTACTATTCTGTAAAAAAAATAATGGACAAAACTGAACAGCTTAAGCCTCCGAAAATGAGGTCATCAAGCTCAATCGCCAAAAAAAAAAAAAAAAAAGCCACCGCTCCACCAGAAAAGATAAAATTATCGAGCCACGTAACATAAATATAACCGACACTCACGGACGAACTTATACTCCGGGACGCACAGGGTTGTCCTTTTGTCCAATACATACATATGGTACATCAGCAAACTGGGACTAAAAGAATCTGATTTAATCTCCACATTGGGGCAGCCTAAATGCCCTTGTACTTGATCATCTAGTATCTACTTTGTGTATCTTCGTGCTCTTTTCTCCAAGTAAATTTAGAATGTGCCTAAAACTATGATTTTATAAGGGGGCTGAGCCCATCCCCTTCCCATCCAAGCTTGAGCATTTGATCGACCACTTTCAAGCTCAACTGCAAGCATTATAAAGTGGATTCATAATATGTTTCAAGTAACATTAATACTTTGATCATAATGCTACAATGCTGTGACGTCGTTAATAATGATGATGGTTAATATCACAATTGACATTTCATAACACTAAAGATTTAGTTTTTTTTTATGGAAAATGTAGCTTTATAACTTATAATCACAGTTCAATGCACTATAATGTATGATAATTATCGATACAAGAAATTTATGCATATTCCAATACTTGACATCCTGACTAATTGTCTTCCTTCAAAGGCTGAAAAAGTGAAGTAATTTGAAGCACCAAGTGTTAAATGCGCAAGGAAACCAAGTCATAAAGGCATTGGATAAGAAATGATAAATCATGCAATTGATTCACACGATTACAATACAAGCACAAACAATTTAACTTACTGCTGGATCCGTGAATACTATCAACTGCTTATCAGCAGTTGAGACCAGAAGATTTGTGTTATCCTTGTTTAAAGCTAGAGCAGTGATATCCTGTCCTTCCCCCAGCTTCAGTACATGAAATACCTGCAGTACAGTACAGAGAATTATTTGCTTTTTTGCAATGGAGAAGAAGTTACAGTTATGATGCAAAGAAAGTATATAAAACATTAAAAGCTAAATTACTATGGCCCTCTGAAAAAAGTGAATAACCCATTTTAAACAACTAGGGCACACAAAGGTGTTTATGCAGCCTAATATGACACTTTCAGAACAGAATGTCTGGTCCAAAAAGAGAAACACCGTTATTCTCTCTCTCTCTCTAAAAAATAAAAAAATAAAGACCCTTATTCTCTTGTTATCTTCAGTAATAAATGTATTATACAAATCATCAAAACTCTCTTGCAGAGAAAGGTCGGGGTATGTGAACTTCATTCAACAAAATGGAGAACATGGAAGAGGGAAATCATGAAGCTTACTTGAACTAAGAGCTTAAACTTTGTAAAGACCCAATATGTGGTAACCTAAGTTTTCCATACCTTCAAAGTGTGCAGATCCAGGAAACAAATTGATGGCGAAGGAACATCAAATCTGTTGTTATCCACGGATTGATCTGATGCCAAACCAAAATCTTCAGTCCCAGACTGCTTTGAATTTAGACCCTGGCTGTTATTGTAGGACCCATTATTAGCAGAACTTGAATTCACTCCAATCAGAGCACTATGCCCGTCCAAAGAAATTTCCATGCAACCAATGCTGCCAGAGAGAGGAAGTTTTGCTCTAGCAACCAAAACCCCATTAAGGGTAAAGCTACTGAGAGTGTGCTGTAATTTGTTCCAGGTCATTATAACTCCTTCAGAGGAGAGAGACACGGCATGGGCATCAATACCAACCAACCGTCTGATCAAGCGGCCCCTTCTTATAGAATGCAGCAAAACATCCGATGAATCAGAGCATGAAACAACAACTCCAAGATCTGAACTAACGCAACAACAGAGAATTTCCCTGTGGTGACCACGCAGAACATGTATGGGACCTTCAATACGACGCCTCCTGCTTTTATCTGCTGATGCGTTTGCTGGAGTGCTACTGCCAATTGAGTTACCAGGTGTGCCCACACCACTGGAAGGCTCTACGGTGCCGGTACGAGAAGCAAATGCTCTATGTATTCTCCAAAGTAGTATAGTAGTGTCCTGGGATCCTGTCACAAGGAAGTTGCTGTCGGATGAGAGCGCAAGACAAGTGACTGGAGCACAGTGCCCTGAAGCTGTTTCTAACGTTTTTGCTCCATCAGATGAAAGTAACTTGATACTGCCATCGACATGTCCGCCTAGTTACAATCCAAGAGGTAAATAAATATTAATAATTTAGAACAATGAAAAGCAAATACATTAACATCAGCCAATCAGATTCAGAAGCAAGCAAAACGTAAACAAGCAGCATCAACCAAAGTTCACCTAAAGTATATTTAGAAAGAAATTAAAATCACAAAGAAATAAAAAATAGGGACAAATCAACTGTAAATAAATAGATTGCTTACCAGTAATAATTTCTTTATCATGTGTGATGGAAACTACAGCCGAGCTTCTAATTCCAGAAGAAGCAAATGCTAGTGCCCGGGGAAAATGCCACTCATCAGCACCAGATCCAGCCGGTCCTTTGAACATGCGCAAGAATGTTCCGCTAGCAGGGCTTGCTGAGGCCTTCCCATGCTGAAAGAGGAATGGTGTACCCTGCCCATCGGGGGTGTTGGGTTGCCAGTTGTGCCGTGCAATATGTGCTGCTGGGGCATTCATATCAACAATCACAACAGTATCTGAGGATGCATGAATGGCAGCCGCAGGTAAGTTGCAGCGTTCAGGAACTGGAACAGCATATGGTTTGACCTCTTTTGGATTTCGAAAGATGGTCTGAAAAGAAAAATTACAGTCAAGATTATTTCTATCAGTTAATAAACATTAATGTAAAGGAATATCCAACTAAAATGCTGGAAAGAACTGAGGGGAATTTCATATGAATCTCAAGGGTATACATCCCAAATAAAAACAAATTAACAATATGACGTCTGGTTATGCAAGTTCATAGGTTAGATACTGTCCCAAGTAAAATAAAATAAAATAAAGAAAAACCCTCAATGATCCCATTAAGTCATAGGTAAGTCATCACAAGCCATTATCATCTTACATAAAATTTCCCAACAGGTTTGAAAAGCCACTGCCAACGATGGACATGGTTTTATATTTTTTCACAGTATATGCTAACCCATATCAGCATAGACAAGCCAAAACCAAAAATAGAAATGGGTTGGCAAACTGAATTTGAAAGTTACCTGTAAATGGATAACATCTCCTAATGGCATCTTCTTCATGTGGGGAACAGTTAGAAGTTGGGAAGGGGTTTGTCCAAAATAAGCTATCTGGTCTTGTGCAGCACGTTGTTGTACCTTTTTTTATGGAAACACGAAAGGAGAAGAATGAGGATCAAATCAATGCTGAATAGACATAAATACCAAAAGGAAACTTACAGGGTCTGAGATCTTATCAATATCAACTGTCCCCTCATAAGTGATGTAGAAGAAGACATTATTTGCTGATATAGCCTCTTTGCCTCGTTGCTTATACCTAAATGTTCCATGCATTTGTAAACAGAATTAGGGAAAATATTATTTAAAGAAGAAAAAGATTTGAACATTGGTGCAAGCTTAAAGAGAAACGAGTAAGATGAAAGAGAAAAACAGAACATGAGGACTAATGAAAAGAAGAAATTCTCCCAGTTGGAACCTACCCAAATATGAGGTCAACCCATTCATGCAAATGTGCAGATATATAATCACTCTCTAAAGCCATTCGATGTTTATGAATGAAATCGACAGGATTTTCAGCCCAAGGAGGAAGTCCAACAGAATCTGTTACAATCAACACATTCAAAATTGGACAGTAAAATTCATAAAATTATTTCTCTTAACACAATGTGATTAAGTACTTTTACATACCAAGCTTTCCTCCTAATTGTGTTGTACCGAAATCAATTGAATTTTCATTTGTTAATATCTCAGGGAGGTAAAACAACTCAGGAACCTGAAATATGGAACACCAAAAGGATATTGATTGAAAACAAAATGATTAAACAAAAGTAGGTGAGAACAAGCAGATGCATGGGAGGAAATCTGATTGAAGAGATAAGAGAAAATTTTGGTGAGCTAAACAATGTAGTGCTTTTACGCCATAAATCAAAGAAGCCATACCAATTCTTTCACATCACTCATATCCTCCAGAACTCCATTCCAGGTAGCAGCAATATCCGAAAACATTCGATCTGCATGATCAAATTTTCCTCCTTGTAGTTGAATGGAAAGAGTTGTAAACGGTTCAACTCTAAAAAGATAATATAAAACCTGAAAAAGAAACACCAGCAATTACAAAGAGGTGTTACCACAGCATCCACATATTGCACTTCTCAATGATATAACAACCTACAACCATTGGACACTGAATTTAATTAGAATTAGCAAGAGAGAGAGAGAGTATAAATTTAAAAAAGGTTCCAAAGTCATCCATGAAAGAGATGCCATGAGAGTAGCTGTATGATGTTTACGAACTTGTAATGAGGAAAAGAAAATAGGAAAAAGAAGATAACTCCAAAGAAGTTACAGAAGAGTATATCAAGACACAACAAAAAATCAAGAAGATAACTATAGAAGTCAAATCAACAGCATTAAGTGACATTGGCTGTTTACAGGAGATGAATGTCAGTATAAATAAATTAAGAACAAGAACCACAGGATCATTATAAAAAGCTAACTCAAAATTTATATTTCACAATAT
The DNA here is from genome assembly GCA_018350135.1 of Citrus trifoliata. Classification (NCBI taxonomy): domain Eukaryota; kingdom Viridiplantae; phylum Streptophyta; class Magnoliopsida; order Sapindales; family Rutaceae; genus Citrus; species Citrus trifoliata. The sequence goes on along the minus strand of CM031386.1, from coordinate 42,311,971 downwards.
TCTGAAGCATAGAAAACACACACTTTCTATAGACTTGTGCATGCCCGATGTACAATATAATACAATTTAACGTATTAAATTAAAAAACAAGGAATGTGTCATGTACCAGCAGCTCTTAATAAACCGCCAAGACACTAAACCAACCATATAAGATGAAAAGGGAGAGGAAAACCTACAGTTCCAGCACTGGAGTAATGTGAACCATAATGGAATTTTGGGATGACTGGATCATCAAAGCTAGAATATCTCTCCTGGAATTTTTTAAGCCGGTCTGGATTTAGTGCTCCAACAGGCTGCAAGTATGTATGAGGTTATAATGATATAAGAAAGAAAGCAAATCTAAGTGTTCAAATCAAAATTTAAACAATGTTACCTTTGAAAGATCTCTATAAGAAGAAGGATTGGCAAGATCCAAATTCTTTGAACTGTAATCAGAAAGAATCCAAGGGAAAACTGGATACTGCTAGGAAACAAATGAACCTTAGTGAATCAAATGCAAACTACTCTCCCATCTAAAATGAGTCATTATTCACCCACCAGTAAAAAATCCCACCTGAGTGATGTCATTATAGCTTCGCCCAGCCAGTGTATTCAACTGCATTAAGTACTCAAAATTGCTGATCTGTAAAAGGATTGTAATTCAACCAGTTATCATCAATTTTTTCTGTCTGTAAATTGAATTTTAGAAAGTGAAATCAGATTATTGGGAATAAGAAAGTTAAAAATTGTGACATGTGAAATATACCTCCCACCTAGCCCAACGTTCCATAAGCTGAGTTCTCTTTAAAAGTTGTTCAGGTCTCTACAATAGAAAATAGTTCATAAATTAATGGATGGAGAATGATAGAAATTAAGAAGCCATATACTTATATTCATTGTCAACAAATCATGATCTCCACAGGAAAAATATGTTTACGCTATCATGAGTTGAGCTTAATACAAAAGTATGAAGCACAACAAGGTGCAAACCTGAGTCGCCAGATAAATATCATTTAGATGAGGAGGGCGCGCTTGAACTATAGCTCGATATGCATTTCTTCGCCCCTCAGTACTCTGTGCAGTTTAATTAAAAAGAAAAGGGCAAAGCCCAAAAAGATAATCCGGGAAACTTTAGCAGTCAGAAAGCATCAAAACACATTTTTTGCATAATTAATGCAGAATAAAATTTAAATTAGAAATAGAACAGGAAATTTCAGAAGGAAAATACCCCAAAATCAAAGAAGAAGTTTGAACGGTCAACCATAAATAGTTCCAGAGCACTTCTTCTCAGGAGATATCTGTAGCAGAAAGAATTCAGTATTACAAGGCATGAATAACCAATGACAATGCAGTACAACATTAAGAAAAACATTAAAAGAGGCAACAGAATTTTGAACAGTATATTTACAGCCAATAACATATTGGGGAGTAAAATATTCAAGAGCAGTCAACCAGGGCATAGTTTGCAAAGTTGACAAGACAGGCAACAAATATTGATCAGAAGCTCAGTTAGTATTCACTTGGCATATGTTTTCACAGATGTGATGGAATGAAAATCCATCTTCCTTTTTCAGAAAATCCGGGATGCTAGGGAATTTTCTTTATCGATTGGTAGGGCTAGTCACTTACTAAATGAATCTCACTCCAAAAAGAAACAAAGTAAGTACTGTGTCACACCAAAAAGAGTTGCACTCACATAAATTAATAACAATCAAGCCAATGCTTATAAATTCATTCCTACATCAGAAAAATTTTAAGTACATATCAAAATACTGGAAAAGAACATGCTCAAATAATTGCCAGTATCTAAGAAATGAAGGTATTACAAAATTTTAACATAAGCATACCTTCGGCTATAAATTTGATGAAGGGAAGACATCAACCAGCTGCGATCCTTTTCTTGGTTTCTCAGTTCAGAAGTACCTTCCTCAGGGCTTTCAGTGTTATCAACTATAAAATTTATTCTCCGAGTTGTAACCTAAAAGAAAACAATCCTCCTAAGCTTGGTGACAGCTATCATAACAGAATGAATATGTTGAGGCTACAGTAAGCCAGAAATCAGTCTCCAGTTTTCATGCTCAGGAAACAGAAAATGAGCAAAGTATTCCTATATTATTTTCAGTGAATTGAAAATGGGAGAATATGCAGCCAGTGCAGTATTTCGGCGTGAAAGGGAGAAAAAAGAAGTTAAAAGAAAAAAGAGATAAATGCAGGGCCTACTTCTAGACATAAACCATCTCATAGTTTAATAGAACCACAATGCAAGTATATTAGTAAACCTTAGGTCAGATAATACATCCAGATCTCTGCAATGCAAAAGACAATAAAACGTTGCATGAAAGAGCTCATAACCAGATGTCGAGCCATAGATGAAAGATATTCAATCTTGTAAAACTTACCTGAAATGTTCCTCGTATAACCCTCAGTGGTCGAACCATTGATGAAGGAAGCTCAAAGACAATTCTTTCATCAAGTTCACTGGGAACATATCCAGGTAAAACTGCTGTTGAACTTGAGACCAAATCTTGGTCACGAGCAGGAGGAATATCACTAGAGTCTGCTGATGCTTGCAGGGTTTGCTCTATTTTTTCAGAGACGGTTGTTTGATCCTCCCCCACATGGTCTAAGTTATAGACTCTATCATCTAAGTTATCATTTTCTGTTTGTTCGTCATCTTCATTCACTGCCTCCATAGAGATTGCTTCTGCTGCCACAATTGGTGCATTTGATGGATTTATCACGTTCTCTTGACCTGGTTTCCTCTCAATCTGATCCTCGTAATTAGCAGCAGCACCAAAATGATCAGAACCCATGTAATTCCTTCGCAAACATCGCCTCATTCTTGAGGAACTTTCCATAAAGTCTAGCTTCCAGAAAATCTAGAAAATCATCCAGAAAAGGAAAATTCATGAGAAGATGCACAAGGGTTAATGCATTAAGATAACAGAATAAGTTGTTTCACAACATACACGTGGAGGGTCGCTTAAATGATCCTCAAATGGGCCAAAGAGACATTTCATCTCGATCAAACAATGAATAAGTTTGCGCCATGCACGCATTCCAGTGCACCAACGATGTCGTGAGATTAGATCAACTTGACTTCGCCTGTCAATCTGAAGACAAAAAACTAATTAAACGAAGAAGAAGAAGACGAAAATGATATATAATACACAGCCTCCACAAGTGATGATAATCATGATGGAAAGCGCAATCAAACCTCTGATCGCTGCATGTTTCTTGCTAAAGCAAAACTTGCAACTAGGACAGCAATAAATTTATATGAAAGAGCATTGAAATCTTTGCCATAGACTGATTTCGTATCAACAGGTTGCAGACATTCCATCCAGGCAACTCCCATGGCTTCCGATATATTCCATCTCTCCACACGCTCTGTATCACTAGCATTTCTCCGCTGTGCAGAAGTGGCCATTGCAACTGCACTGAGTCCTCTTCCAGAACCAATCTTCGCATTGCGCTCAAGGTCGCGTGCTGCTGCCAAGGCTGCAGCTTTTGCAGAAGCCTTGTCCTTAGGGAGAGGGGATGATTTGTTAATTACCTCTGAAGTTTTTTGAAAGCTTGAAAAGGTATATAGCCTAGTTTGTTTTCTTTCAAGCAGAGAGGTATCACGCCTAAGCTGTGAGGTTGCCACAGGAGCTGGGGCATCCCCACCAGCCGCACCGGCAGCAATCATTGCCAATGCCATTGCAGCAGGTGGAGATGCAAAAGCAGCAGCCCAAGGTGCAGAGATCATAGCGATAGCAGCCTGATAAGGAAAACCAAAATAGCTTAAAATATACACCAACCTTAACATCACAGGTTAAACAAAGAGCAGAAAGAGTCGATGCCTAATATACTATAACATTTACACAGATCAAAGGTTTCAACTAAATCAATAAAAAAAAAAAAAAGAAATCATGATGCTCAAAACAAAGGTAACTGGTTACAGGCCAGATAGTTTAGGAAGAGAAAGAGAAATGAGATGACATGAAATGACCTCTAGAGGCAGTGAATCAGCAGCCAATGCACGATCATCAAGAATAAGAGGATTCAAACCGTCAGCCGTTGCAAGTTCATGAATACCAGCTAAAAGTGGCCGCCACCTCCTCAATACAGCAACAAATGGTGGTAAAATAGCCTCAAGATACTGTTTACGAAGTGGCTTCCGGTCCCTGCTCACAGAATGCCATACCTGAAAGATACATCAAATATTAAAGTGATCACAGTAACAACTATCAACATTAAGACAAACAAAGTACTGATTACACATTATGTGGAAGGGAATAAGCACAGAAACTTTCAATGAGAATCTTATCTTCCAATAAAGATGAAAATAGTTGAGAGCTGAACAAAGAAGCAAATAGTCCATCACTAAAACATGGAAAAGTAATTCCAACAAGAACTGACCTCAGAATAGAGAACACAAGAAGCAACCAGCACTCTCTGTCTTTTTGAATCAGAAATTGGCATATTTAAAACAGGTGAAAGCACACTGTACATTCCAAAATGAAATTAGTTTAACCCCGTGCATATATATGAAATTAGGACAATGCTATAGCCCAGGACAACATATAATTAATTGCAAAATATAAGAAACAGTGTTATAGCCCAGGACTGTAAACCTTAATTACTTGCAATCACAGGAAGATTCTTTATGTATCAGAAAATCATATGTAACTTGCAAAAAGTTTCAGGTGTGCATTTTTCATGATTGAGTAAAACACAGTTTTAAGTGAAGATAAGTAAATTAGGAATCACACCCACAACAAACATATTCATTCAGATTCAGCACATGAATTTTTACATCTAAAGAGCTCAAAGATTACTCTCATGAAGCTAATAAAGGTGCATGATCAGGACTTTAAGGCATCCAAAATTATGACTCAGTTCTTCTAGGGAGAGACAAATGAATTCAAGGTAACTAGAAAACACTCTGGTAATAGTACCTCCACAATAATGCAGATCTTGGTTTTCTAGTCGACAGTAGAGAACTATTATCTAAGGACCCAATGTTGCTTGCATGTCGATGTAATCCTTCTGACATCTCATCTTCCATGTTAACATTCCTCATGAACATACTGTCTTCACCGTTATCCTCTTCTCTCATTGAAAGCAGCGCCATACGAAGCATGCATAAGAAAGGTTGATCACTATCCAGCAATTGGTAAAGTGCTGCCATTCCTCCCATCCCAGTACCTGAACCTCCGCCTATACCCAGACCACCACCAAGTCCAGACTCATCTAAAAGTAACGCTTGAAGCATTGATACTGACTTCTTTACCAAAGGAAGCTCAATCCAGTTTCCATTTGCGTCTTTTTCCAACGAAGAATTCCAAGAATCCCAGCCACTGCCACCACCACCAATCTCAGATGATTTTGATGGAAGTCCAACACCATACCAGAGTCGGCTCCTATATTTCCAACCCTCAGCTAAATCCATAGCACAGCTCCCATATGACACAAAAGCACAGGAAACAGATTCATAAGGTTCAGCTGCTGCTGCAGCAGTAAGACGTTCCATCACTGCAGCAGATATCTGACCATTTGCATCTGCCATTGAAGCAAGGACCTGATTGAAATCTTATTAGAACAAGTGGCGTAATATAAAATTTGTAGGTTCTTTGAAGGAAAGCATTTAACATGAACAGAACATCCTTTTATAGGAGCTAGGCTAATTTGACTTGAACTGGAAATCTAGTATTAAAAATCATGATGGTATTCCTGGTTTGAAAACACTTCACTACTAAGGGTGCCTCATCTTTACATTTATTAAAGTTCTTTCCTCATAGGTATTTTAGCACCCAGTGATATGCGATGTTTGAACCTAGGAAAAATCGTAAATTTTCTACCTATAAGATTTGGTTGACACGTTATATATAAACATGGAAATAAAAAAAGGGTAGGCATACTTTCGAGATGCACAACTGCATAAAAAACCAGATATTATTAATGAACAAATCAAATACGAAAAACAAACAAACAAACAAAAAGGTTTTCTTAGACTACTATATACATACATCAAGAGGGAGCCCACTAGAGTCAGATCTGCGATCACCCAATGAATCCAATGATTCTGCACCAATTGATGCTGACAAACTTGAGTGGTTATTCAGTGGAGAAACTAAAGAAAGAGGAGACGGAGAAGCATCCTTTTTTCTAGACGCACAAGACAATTTGCTCTGTAGCCGTAAATGATCTTCAACAAGCATTAGAATCACAATTGCATTCTCTACCAAAGCTACAGAAAGCTGAGCTGCATTCCGTGCTTCTGCCTTAGCATCTTTTGGTGGCAGACCCTCTGCAGCGACACCAGCAGCTGCTGCTGCAATAACTTGAGTCTGCAAAAGGAAAGCTGGATGTAGACATTAATGCAGTTTTCCCCTTCATTCAACCAATTCATGAAAAAATAGAGATTGAAAGTCATCATTCTTATCTTTCAAGGATGTTACTGTGGATAAGAGGAAAGACAATAAAATTAAAAATTAAAAAGGAAATTCGTAGTGGCCAAGTAGTAGCTCAATCAATTTACGTGATGACGAAAGAAAAATTGAGGAGATAATGTTAAATACAATAGCTTCCTGGCTTCATGATGTAGATCATCAAATAAAGTTTAATGATGGAACTTCAACCCACAAGTTTATAACTATTTTAACTACCAGTGAACTTTAGCAGTTCCATTGTTAGAAATATGATCATAATAATAAATGAAAATTTATGGTAACTCATCTATAATTTCTGACAAGCAAGACAATGGTGCTCGGAAAAAAAAATTACCTGAACCTGAAGTTCTCTGGTGGCAAAATCCAGCAAGCCACCCAAGAGCCTTCTTTTAAATAGTGGCAAAGATTCCTCGCGTCTTCAAACCAAGGAGAAGAACCATATAAGAGAATCCAAAATCAGATAAGTAGTATAATTTCGCAATGAGAGGAAAAATAGTTCTTTTAAATTTTATTTTCCTATAAAGAAATAAAATTATTACAGAAAGCTTTTCTGTCATCTGCAAACCACGCAGAAACAACTCCAGACAATTAACAGCATTCACAAGTGGTATCTATATATAGAGATAAATTTCAACAAAAGTAAAGGAGAAACATAATGTTAATTTTTATACTAACAGCTTGTTCCAAGAAATGATGATTTCCGTAAAAACCTCCAGGTCATAATTTAAAATTTCATAACTTAACGCCATTTTTTTAATTAAACACACACACACTACATGAGGCTAGAACTCAAGACCTAGGTCTTAGTAAGGCTGCCCGCTAACCAGTGGAGCTAGACCTTCTGATCTCAAGGTCACACCCTTCATTACTCGTGTTTTAAGGAAATCTATTATGTAGTTGAGAACTAAAAGTTATATCTTGTTTTGCAGAATCACCGTTCACAAACTCTGTATTCAATTGAAAGAGTAGCAATGCACTATTTAGCACCCTGTACAACATGGATATTCATGTTTGTGTATGACTAAATAAATTTCCAAAAAGGTGGGAAAAAAATAACAATAATTCAACAAATATTCACCACTGAGAGTGGGTGCCAAACTGGGTGGTTTTGCAACTGGTCAGTCTCTATCCTGCTTTGTGGCAAATAGATTCATTAAAACCCTATCTAAAGAACTCAAAAAGATATTGTTCAATGTGGTGCAATAGCAATGAAAGTTCGTGAAACAAATTGAAATATACTATGATGAAGCAACCAAATTAAATAACGAGGGGGAACTTTCGGGAAGCTGGCCAGTAGCATATGACAATAATACCTAGTGCGTTGTTCTCCAGTGCTAGATCCACCCACAATAGAAAGCCATTCTGCACAATGAATTGTGGCTTCAATATCCTGTAGAAGGGAAATAAAATACAAACAATAAATAAAACTAATACAGTTAGATTAAAAGGCAAGACCAATCACAAACAAACTAGTAAGGTAGTTGAAATCCACATGCAATTTTACCATAATAAACACAACTGAACTCAGACTCAAATCAGTACAAAATGAGGGCAGTTACGTGAATCCTCTTGAATCATCTTTACTTGATTTACATAAGTATCCTCCACGAAGCCCCGGCAATGATGTCCCCACCTATAACTTTTCGTTTCTTTCTTCTTCTGGTTACGATTGACTCGCATCAAGGGACTTTTTGTTTTGTTGTTATTGTACATCTATACAGAATTTTTGATCTCTCTCAATTCAAAAATCCAGGATTTGAATTGATGTCCTTTCATTGATTCTACCTAAATTGCATAGATTTATCCTAAAGATTTCATTTCAATTGAAATTTGGTTATTCTCCATGTACGAGGATTTCCCCTAAGCATCCGTGGCCCATAATTGGCGAATTCGTAGGTTCAACTCCTACTGGACGCACGTCAATGGGTCCCTCCAATAAGTCTATTGGAATTGGCTTTAGATCAATGGAATCTCATCATCTATACATAACGAATTGGTGTGGTATATTCATATCATAACATATGAACAGTAAGAACTAGCATTCTTATTGAGACTCGAACTCATAGGGAAGAAAATAGATTTATGGATGGAATCAAATATGCAGTATTTACAGACAAAAGTATTCGGTTATTGGGAAAAAATCAATATACTTCTAATGTCAAATTAGGGTCACTTAGGACAGAAATAAAGCATTAAGTCGAACTCTTCTGTGGTGTCAAGGTAATAGCAATGAATAATCATCAACTCCCCTGGAAGAGGAAGAATGGGAACTATTATGGCACATGAACCATGAGTTTCAATCATCTTTTCATCAACAAGTACCATCCCTACCATTTTTGAGAAAGACATCCATTATACCTTCTATCTTCAATTATATTGCCACTTCTTCCACTGTTGTCGTGCTTGGCCGGTGACTAAATCAACTTGGAATACAAGACAAACTAGTGACTCTTCATTGACAAGCAATGTTAAAAGAGTTTGTATGCAAGACTCAACATTCTGCCTAAATATTTTACAACTATGCTATTCACTAACTGTCTATTTTCGATATATTTCCATCTCATGGTTTTTTCGATTTTCTAAGTTGTACTTGTTTCACTTTTTCCTTGACTATAAAGTGAGTTAACCATGTGTATTTGGATTGCCAGCCTTTGTTAGATAACTGGCAGTATAGGATATAGTTTCATGGTTATGAGAACATGTTCAACAGAATTTGAATAAACACCTTTTAAAAACTAAGATGCCTAAGCTTAAACATTTTGGTATTATCAGAAGCAACAGCTTTAACAATGCAAACAAGAAATTCAACTTGGCCCATCATTTTCAAATAATCGCAAATAAAAACATATTCGTCAGAACATGCACATCTGTTTGCAAGCTAACACCTCATCTAACTTTTAAACTGGGAAACAATTAACAATCATTAAACAGGTTAGTGCTTTGGTGCATGTGATGTTCTAGTCACTCAGCACATATCTGTATAACCTCAAATGTTTAGATGTGTTAGAATGAAAGTTGAGCTTACCTCTGACTCTGAGTGATATTCTACAACTTCTCTTGACTTGTAGGATTTCTAACTTGGCACTTTGAACTAAACCAACACTAATTTATAGAAATTAGAGGAGTTTGTTTCAAGTTCAACAGTTTAGAGTCGATTCGATGTTAGACAATATTCAGTTAAGCAATCAACCTAAAGCAGAGATCAAGGATGAATGTGCAAGAAACTATAGCAAACAGACGTGTCCATTTAAAATTATTGCCATAGAGTATAAAGAACGATCAATCTTACAATTCTATGAAGGATTCAAGATTGATATTATTTGAGGAAAAGTAATAAACAAAGTGAATAGAATAAGGAAAGACATAAACCTTCCATCCATCCTTTTGACGCATTGAATGTTCCAGCATGATTATGAGAAAGTTGTGTATAAGGTCCTCTATGTCCCCCAAGCTTGGTGAACTAGACTGTTTGCTTGCACCCATCTACAATAACAAGCAATAGATTTAAAAGTATGCATGACAAGGAGCTTGTGTGCATAAAATTTTTTACCTGATATTAAATTCAAGAAAGTTCATAATCTAACTAAACCTCACCCATGCAACCTAAAATAAAACATGTGAAGATAACATGTTGAGAGAGTGAGAGAGAGAGAGAATTTCACTGAGATTACCTCATAGTTAGAGATAAGAATCTCTAGAATCCACTCGGGCCATTCCTCCATCATAGTCAGACTATTTCTATTTTCTGGATGACTGCAAGCTAAAATCAGAAGATCCTGAAAATAAGCAGAGGAAAATAAGACATTTTAACTGATTGCATCAGAATAATAAATGCAAGCCATTAATATGTTTTCAGGATACAGAATCCAAACAATACATTCCTTCCACACAATTCACCTAAAGAACTGACATTCTGAACATAAGACATTTCAGTTCTCTAAACCATACAAAAGGGGCATATAAGGAACATGAAAATATATATCAAACAATAATGTTAGGAATTCCAACATTCAAGTCCCAATGCTATGTGTCACTCATCTATTGGATGATGAATATAAAATTACTAATTACTCTATTCTATCATCCAATAAATGAATGCCACATCAGTTGGGACTTCAAATGTTAGGATCCCTAGCATTACTCTTCTTCAAATGATACACAAAAGATCAGTAAAACATGAAATTTAAAAAATAAACCAAGTAGCAACAATTCTAATGCTACTTACTGCTGAATTTAAATTCATTAAGCTCATGCATCATTAAGCCTCAGCTGAAAAATCAGGAGCCCACGAAACACTAAGACAGTTGCTTCATTCGTTCCATCCACTATTAGTTTGGGAGGTCTGATAACAAGTATGATTTTCTTCTAAAGAAATTAAATAGCATTTGTAATGCAATAAATGCTAAAAATTCACATTAGCATCTTTGGTAATAGACATGCAAGTCACAGTTACGGGCACAACAAAATTCAAATATAATTCAGAACATGATGCAAAGCTCGCATATCTACCAAAACCTATTTTTCTTTTTTAACTTGGGATTTCAAACAGAAGATTTTCATTCGACAAATATTCACACATACACACCCTCACACAAAAAAATTAGAAACAAGAAAGCATTACCTGTAGTGCTCGACTTTGCAAAGCCCTAGATGCATATGGAATCGAATGCAAAAGAACCAACAAAAGTTGTGAATGCTCAAAGCGATGACGAGAATCGTAAAAGTTCAAACCGTCCTCTGTTGCTAAAGCTGAAGTATTCATCTGAGAAGAGGGAAAACAAGCAGATTTAACATGAAATATATATGACTTTAACCAAACACAAGACATCAAAATTAACCTACCAGATCTTAAAAATATGAATACAATGTTATAAAACTACGGCAGATCAAAATTGACCTGTTATTAAGGATATCAAGGATGCATGAACAGGATACTGACATTCTCACACCATTCTCCCTAGCAAATTTGAGGGTGCTTAGTAGTAAGCACATTAGCATATCTTCAGCAAACAGCAATAGTGATTATGGAAACAGCTAAAAAAATTCCCTTGTTAAAATAATTTCAAGCTTAAAAAAGGTCCAAAAAGCACATCTAGATCATTACATTATTGATGGTGAAAGATCACTAACAATTATCTGAAATAGAACAGAACAGCATCACAGAGAAATGGACAACAAACATTAACGTCACTCATAAAACTTAACATTTCAGCATAAAAACATGTGTCCTTGGGTGTATATAATAGGTCAACACAGACCAACGGTCCAGGCTACGGAAAGCAGAACACATGTCTAAGCCATCATATACGTTGACATATGTAGTATGACAGGCAGATTATGGAACTTCATATGCCCTTGATAAGTACAAATATGTATGAAGATTTAACATGGTTGTGTTCTCAGAACAAAAAATCAATGAATAAAAATGAAGCTGAAGTAAAGAAGATTATGACTACCGAGGCACCCAATAAAGCTGTATAGACATTGCCGGTCATAAGCCTATTTGGTGCTGCCTGAAAAGCCTTCTGCAAAGCAAAAAGTAGAAGAGAAACTTTATCATCAAACATGGTACCGCCTCTCTCATGTAGCCCAATGCTTGGGAAATTGCTTTTCACATCAGATGGAGTAGATGAGCCAACTTTCAGATGCCCAGCTGATATCAGAGCACCTAAGAGTTCAATAATTGCAACAATGATGCCATCACTTTTGTCGATATTGTAAACATTATTTCTTGCATTATCAGCACTGATTGAAAGACTTATACCACCCAAATCCTTGACAAAAGGATTTTCAGAAACTGAAGATGTCCTTTCAATTTTCTCAGTGGTGGAAATTGCAACAGGACCTCTATCAGTATTGAAGGGCTGAGATTCAGAATCTTTCTCCTGAGAATCACTTTCCTTTTGGGATCCAACAATATCATCCTCACTTCTTTCCAAATTCGCACTTTCAGAGTCTGGTTCAGTTCCCTGTACAGATGGGCTTTCATCACTCTTGGTCAGTGGAACTGGAACACCATGGTCACCAGCTTTAGCTTCCTTTTGCAGCAGGACGAGAAGTGATTCTATCCCGCCAGATGCTAAAAATGTCTCGGCAAAGCTCTGAGCTCTTGCTGTATTTGGCTGTACCACTAGCCTGTAGATCAGATGCAGCACTCTGGCAACCTAAAGAAGAAATAGACAGGGCTCATTTCTTTCAATATGAATGCTATGAAAAAACATTAAATAGACAACCATTGGCTGATCATCCTCTAATCTCAAAGACAGAAATCAGCAGAGAGAAAGAGCGTGGGAGAATGTATGAAACACATCATTGTCAATTTACCTTCGGAATAAATACACTTATACAAGGTTTTAATTTAGAAAAATACCCAGCTAATGCAAAACGAGTGCACTTATTAAGAAAAATAAGATTTGTATCCTCAACAGTCCATTTAGTGTATTTATGCACTAGGTTGTTCAACATTTCCCTTCTAAATCCAAAAGGCATCAATTGGTTGAAAGTGCTAGATAATTAATGAAAACAAATGAATATGACAAAACTGGTTATAGAAATAAAAAGATATCAAGGGTTACAGACATAACATAACTTCATCCAAATAGAAGCAACTATCTAGAACATGCACACATGTTTGACTACATCATTTTGAAAATCAGTACAACCACGAAATTAGATAGGAAAGTTACACCAATCATAATTAAATGCAAATTACCGAAGAGTATGCATGTTAGTGCCAATATCAGCAAACTGAACAACAGAAAATTAATGCCCAGGAACAGGGGAAAAAACAATTTAAACGCAAATGCATGCATGTGCTGCATGTGTTCGTAAAGATATATACGCACACTATTAAAGATACATGCTTGTAAGCACACATATGTGAACCTGAGTGTGACACGAAGGAGAATAAACTCCGGCAGCATTGAGCAATGCATAGATAGCATCTTTGGTACAAAGAACACCCTAGTAACTTTACCTGATTGGGTTGTGGACAGTCAACCAGGAAACCAAGTAACCGACAGACATCCTCTGCTGCCAACGAAGGAGGAGTTGCCCCTATTAGAAGTTCAATTATCACCAGGAGTTCATCAACCAAAGCATTTACTTCACCCATTGGACGCATAGCCTCATCTAAAGAAAAAGTATTGACAGAATCCTTTTCACGAATTGTCCAATAGCACCTTCTGCAGCCATCAAGAAGCATTTGAATAGCGTTGGCATCTCGCATTACCGAAGACTCTGTGAAAACCATATCTGCAAGTGATGACAGAAGTTTCTTTTGAAGTCCATAGCTGCATAAACTCCATATTCTCAGGTCAAGTAGCAGTGTACTGAAAAGCTGCACTTTGAGTGCATGATTACTCTTTTGAGATTGACAAAGTGAGACAACTGCTGCTACAAGTTCCTCATCTCCTACACCATTATGCTTTCCAGACCCAAGCGAAGACAAAGTTTTCAGAAGATAGTTTAAGATTCTTGACAAAACCTCAGGTCCTCTGGTGCGAATCAACTCTTCATTGTTCCCAGGGTGTTGTATGGCTATGGAAATAATTCGGAATATTGGAGCAGCCAATGCAGCAGTTTCCAATGACAAAGGAAAATTTCCAGGTTGTGGTTCCAGGCTTTCCTTGTGCACATTGCCAACTGTTAGAGTAAGCAAAGACATTGGGCCCCCATAAGCCAAGGCCCACAAAGCCTCCGCTGGTCGCATTCGTGTAGCCACATGGACTTGCCCGAGAACTTCAGCTGGTCGTCTAACCATGCCTGAATATCATTACATTTAGGTGTTATAAGAAAGAAGTGGTAGGCGCCTCTGAAATCATTCCAGCATTTAACCTTCTAAATGTCAAAATCTTAAGTAAAAAGAGCAGCAATAAAGAAAGAGCAAAGAGACAGAGTGAGCACAAAAGCAAGTGGGCCAAGAGAGTCAGAAAAGAAGGGCAATACAGACACACTCCATCCATCCTACTATTCATAAATTCAAAGTAAGAAGAAGACTTAATAAAATGTTGAGAGAAACCAACGCATGACATAAGAAAAGTTTCTCAGTAGGAAAGGAATCTCAAATGAAACGAGTATTGACTGGAAATAATTAATCAGGGAGAATACCACTTAATAAGTGAGCAAAGCACTGCATTTGCATTGACATTGTGTTTGAATGTATCCAGAATATCTTAGAAAGCATAAAAAGGATTCAGATACCTGCTGCCCCTGAAGGAGAAGCATCAGGACAATACCGCCCACTCAGCAACAAGGGATGGTATAGCAGATGAATGTGCCCTCCAATTTCTGCATCTAAAAGCGAGATTTCTTCGGCCATATTTCGCAAATGGTCATTTGTGGCTAGCCAAGGAATCCCTGCACCATGACCGAAGGAAGGAAGCACATCCCCTCCTCTAGAAGCTAAACGCGCCATCCTTTCTGGGCCAATTGGCTCCTTAAAGATATAAATAGGCCCCATCTCAGCAAATAAAGGACATTGACGACGACGACGTTGTAAACCAGCAATTGTAGGAGGGGGATTTGTCCCAATACAGCAAAATGCGAGTGGCTTGGAAATCCGAGGGAACTCGAAAGGACGACTTTCATACAAGGATCCATCAATATATAATCTCAGCTCACTCTCAGCTTTCCCAAGAAGTCCTTGCTTGCAAGTATGCTCAAGACCAATAAAATACCAGCACTGTGGCTTAAATGCATGAGTAAAATGCAAAGAAGCCTTCTTACCCTTTCCACTAGCAGTTTCAACAACCAAAAACTGAGCATGAAAGTATGCCTCTATCCCCTGACTATCAGCGGTCAAAAAACTGAACAAACGTGGCATGTGCGCTGTTCCTTCACCAGCAAGGGCACTGGCAGCAGCTGCAGCTGACATAGCTGAAGATTTTCCTGACTTGGCCGCAGCAGCAGCAGCAATAGCAGCAGCAGCAGTTGCTGTGTTTAAAGTGTCTGCAAATGATTCAATGTAGATCCACGTTGCTAATGCATAACCATTAGTAAATGGCCAACGGCTCTCCCCTGGACCGAGCAAGCCAGAGCTTTCACCATCGAACTCAAAAGTACATGCCGGTCCCCTTGATTCCTTTCCAGCCATTGCCTTCTCTAATGACAGCATTAGGCGAGTTGCCCACACAGTAGTTAGTGTTTTTGTAATGACTTGAAGCCACTTATGCAAATCAACAACACTAAGCGAATGCCCGGCCAAGTACTGGATGCAATAGCATAACGGAGTTCCATCCCATCTGAATTGGTCTGTTGAATCGATATCCCGTGTAAATATATTCTCTGCTGACCTCAAAAGCACTCCTAACAAACCAGCCATAGAGCACATTGCCCTATTCCTTGTGCAAGCCCTTAATATGGCAAGCAAACCCCTAACCATCCTTGTCCTAGGGGACATGTATACCTTGCTGTCACCAACCCAAGGAAGCGAAGGAATTAGATCACCTGCTACAATGGCAGCTCGTGAGTTTAGCATCACACTAGGAGGATTATTATCCTCATCTTCAAAGCTTTCTACACCACCCATAGTGGCAAGAAGGGAATCTACAACCAAAAAAGCAATGCTCTCAGCTTCCTCCCCTGTTCCAAAACTCTCAACACCACTCACAATATTCTTCAGTTTGTCCAAGCTTTCAGGCTTCCCCATTATAGCAGAATCTACTAGATGCAATAACTCTGGAGAAACATTTGGCATAACAGTTTTAGGCTTAGGTTTCGGCGGTGAACCCATGGGAGAGTATCCAACATCCCCATAGTAATAAGAATCAAGACTTGTTGATGACATAGACTGCTTAATTTCACAACCTGTAATCTCAGGTCCATGGCTCGAAATGCTACGATCATGACGCGGTTCAGTCATTGGAGAAGAATCATATTGACTCTGTGAGGTGTCTTCGGTCTCACCATAAAAGAATCCTCCATTATCTTGATCTTTTAATGATACCTGTTCAAACTGGTCATCGTCTACTTCTGTAGATACAGAATCAGCCCCTTGTAAAACTACATTGTTGCTTTCACCACCACTACTGGCATTGATATTTTCTTGATTAGATGCTTCTACTCTATCCTGTACAACACTAACCCCTTGAGGAGCATCAGAGTCCTTCCCAGAAGTTTCTTCAACCCTCTTACTTTTCTCTTCTTCTTCTTCCATTGTGTTATAGCTTTAACAAAACTAGCAAGTAGTCATATAATATACACACCAATGCACCTATAAAAATTACAATAACTGAGAGCTGAATACCAGTTTAATTAACTAGAGATACATGATCGATGACAGTTGAAATGCTACAATAACTATAACACAATTAAGTAAAAACAAACAGAAAGAAACACAATGCAGCTCAATTTTAAGAAATATGTTTATACTTCAAGCACCAGCAGGGATACATCATGATTAATTCAAACACAACCAATCAAAATCTACCCATATCAAAGCATTCAAAAAAAAAAAAAAGAGTAATTGGTCCAGTTAGCCTGCTATTTACCTTGCTTCTTATCCTTATACAAACTTATGAAGTAAGAAATACAGCAAGTTTGATCTAGCTAAATTTAAAGAACATGTAACAAAAGAAATATAACGTTCACAACTAAACTGACCGAGAAGTTACTTGTTAGGTTACTTTATCACGCATCTGTTTGGAAACCAAGAACAATTATGGTACAGAATTGCCATAAACTCAAAATCAAAATATCACAGATCCAAGGAAACACGAAAGAGAGACCAGTATATGAATGCACATATTTCAAATGGTGTATACGATTATTTATTGATATGCAGAATAATAGATCAATGCATTAGATCGACAAAGTGAATAAAAATGCGGAATGTACAAGTACGTATCTACAGCATACATACTGCGAGAAACCGGTCGACGAACACTGATCCGACCTAATTAATAAACTATTGAAGAAACTGCAAAGATTTAATTTGAAAAGAAAAAAAAACCGGCGAATTCGTCTTGGTAATTTAAAGAAAAAGGATTAAATACAATGTGACAAGAGAAAATGAGAGATGTTTAAGTACCTTTGGAGATTGTGACAGCGACGAGCAAGAGAGAAAAGATCGATCAAGAAACGAAAGAGAGAAATGTTTGAGAATCGGAGAGGACGAGAGAGGAGGCGAATTGGGCGCGGGAGAGGTGGACGATTTAGTAATATAGGCCCTGTCTTGTGGTTGCCCAGTCAAAAACAATTGTAGCACACTGGTAGGCCAAGGCGAAGGGATTGTTAATTTCTTCCATTTGCAAAATACCAATTTCCTTCTGCTTGTTTTCGTTACATTTTAATTTTATTACCGTGGGAAACATCTTTGCTTTTATCTTAACTTTTACGCTAAGTAAAATCAACGATGTTTATAATATTTATTAAATTATTAGTTATCATTTCTCATTATATATTTCATATTTGTGCGCGCGCGTTTGTTGCACAACCCTTTTTTTTTTTGTAATATTCAAAACATTTACGAAATAATTAGTTGTCTATGAAAAAAAGGTAATGGATTGTTTATCAATTAGTTAAAAATAATTTATTACCATTTTACACTTAAATCTGGATTATACCAAATTTATAGGGTTGATGCGAAACGCTAAAGAAAGAAATAGTGGTCTGGAATCAGCTGCTAGGCTTTAACCAGACAATAGTATTAACTAAATATACCCCTCATATTTCTAAATACATCTAGCGGTGTGATCTCATTAGCAGATTGATGTATTTGGTGATGGTCATCCTTCCAAACAAAACGTTTTGAATTGAAATCTCTCCTGGCTATTCTTAAATTTTGTTAAACGAAAAGGAAGTATCACTACTGGAAGATACTGTGTTTATGTTCTTAGTGTTTTGAATATATATATATATATATATAACTGTAAAAATTATAAAAAAATTTATAATACTGAGATCTAGAAGTAGTATTCAACATGGAATTGGAAGATGGAAAAGTTGAAGAGTTTGACATCTCTAAGCTCCCTTATTCGGGCAATAGTGAAAGAGACTTTCGATTGCACCCACAGGTACGCCATTTCTCATGCCCAAAAAGCCGAAATGAAGTTAGACATCTGGGGTTTCATGAAGTGTCAGAGCCATTAAGGGGCCTAGTCCAAAATCACATAAGATTTTTTCTTTTTAACTCCATTAAATTATAAATTTGTTCGATTGAATGAATTAAATACATTAAACATAGGTTCAAAATATATTAAAAATCTTAAATTTAAAATTTATTTTAAAATTCACATATATATTTACACGCACTCTTATTTTTAAGACAATGAATTTTATTATCTCAACAAACACACACACACACACACATATATATATATATATATTTGTATTTCATATCGGTCAAATTTTTTGCCCCACTAACTTGATGTTCTAGCAGCACAGCAGTGCCACTAGTTTCATGGTGCCCAAAAATGCTCAAATATTAATGAAATTACTCTAGTACTTCTAGTTACCTGCTTCATACAGTATATGTGAAATAACTCGAGTATAATAAAGAATTAATACGCAAATTCTTGCCAACGCTAAAAGAACTGATCTAGCTTTAGAGAACTTTTCTTGATTCATATATTTTTTATTCTGTTGATTGGTATAGTACTCAACAGCTGAAATTGTTAAAGTGCGCGTATCCCTTGCCTTTCAAGTTTCGATGATTTGATCTTTGATCATTGAAAAGTTATTAAAGCTTCATTTTCTATGCTTTAATTTATCTACCAATTTATGGTTCGTTCTTTCAATTCAAAAGGTTCTAAGTTCATATTTGGTTAGAAGAATAAAAATGAAATCGAAAAAGAAATAAAAAGAGAAGTGAATGCAACGGGAAATACAAGTGAAGCAAAACCAATTATCTATCTCATTTCTTTGAAACTGAACTAGTTAGAATGAAGACAATATATTGATATAATACACATATAAATTGATCGATTGTGATGATGTAAATCAACACATATGCAGGCACCCTTATTTTTTTAAGAGTCAATACACTCTTAAGCCGTGGGGCTTAAAAGAGTTATTTTGACTGAAAAACGTGTTTGTATGAAGGAAAAAAAAAAAAAATGAGAGCGCCCGCATATATGTACGAACACGTTCACTTTGTCAAAATAAATATATTATTAAAAGACAAAAGAAAATGTAGGCTTCTAAATACTAAAAGATAAAAACGGAGTTTTGCATTTTTTTTGTCCTTTAATTCTGCATGAAATTCACATTTTAATGTCTACACTTACGAAATTATATAGAGACACACACATATATATGTATGTATATATGTATGTATATGTATATGTATATTGAACTGTCTATTTCTACTGCTACTGTACTATCCTTTCTATATTCATTTTCTACCTAAAAAGTCTAGATACCCGAAAGTCCATTACCCCGGTTCTAACAGCAGAGCCCTTTGCCGATCACAAAAAACATGCTCGAGCTTGGAAACATGCCTCATGAAGCACTTACTAATCTTTAAAAAATTAACGGACACATAACGACCCTCAAGTTAGGTAGCATAACTAACATAGTAATTTCCTCTCCAGAGATAGCCAAAGAAGCATTACTCTAATACGATCAAGCCTTATCTAGCTGAACAATGCAAATTTATTCATGCCCGAAAGGTTTTTAGGGCGCCAAATTGATGTAAAAGTAATGGTAAGTGACGCCAACATCAAGCGGGCCATGAATATATATGCATATCATTATATGACTGAATGCTAGAAGTACACAACATTTCATAATTTTGTGAACCGGTCTGCTCCTTTTGTTGATCATCAGAAGTTCATTGCAAATTGCAATACAGTCGATAGATAGTTCTTGAAAGAAACTTTTGGTTATGCCACCCCTTAAATTCTCTTTTTTAACTTCTTGGAACAAAGAATGCTAATAAGAGCAATTAAATTGTGCTCAGCATATGATATCTGCTGACTGCGATTCATATGTCAGATTCTTTCGACTCTGCCCCATTCATTCATAACGCTCAGAGAAACTGAGAAAGCCACCACTTTATACGTCTCTAGCTAGTTAGCAACGATACACCATTTTATTTATTTATTTATTTTGGCCTCAAATTATTCAGCTGATTAACTAGAAGAGGTGAAATAGGAAGCCCATTTTGCCTTTCAAATTAAAAACGAGTGATAAATAAATAAATTCATTAAACATCGATACACAGCAGGGACAAAAAAGTACCTTATTACCTAACGAATCGATCCCATCTTATACCCCACTGTCAACTGTATCAACCAACAAATAAGCACAAAATCAATTCAAAAGGTTTTAGAAGGCTTTATAGGATACACTCTGGTGGTGAACTTGAACTTATAGAACAATGCAGCTTCAGTGAAAAGGTTTCTTTTTTGTTTCATTTGGGGGGGGTGGGAGGTCAATATTTCCCGATTGATTAACATTCGATAACCAATCAAAATTTTTCATCAAGCTCTAATCACGAATTAAGAAATTCAAAAGTATAGAACGAGTAACTAATATAAAATAAAATAAAAGAGCGCCTAAGACAAGCTCCGGTTTGAAATCTGACTCAAGTATGAACATGTACCCTGGACCCCACACCGACGTGGCCCAAAACCAGGAGGACTAGGTACACCGCTTGCACGAATATTTTATGTTTCAATCTCCTTTTAAAGACACGAAAGCGGAAAGCCCCACTTCGCAAGTCATCAGATCAAACCGCTGACAGCGCATCAACTATGAAGACCATATTACTAAATCTAACGGTGATTGCGCTCCTGATCACCGTCGTAGCGTCAGATACCCCTGCAACGGCGTACACCAATCACACTGTCGGTGGCCCCGCCGGCTGGTCCTTCGACGCCATAAATAACATCTCTGCCACTAACTACTCGTCTTGGGCTGCTAACCAGACCTACAACCTTGGAGACTACCTCAGTAAGTTTCTTTTTCTCAGTAAGTTCATTTCAAATGACTTTCTTTTTCCTTTTACCTCTTTCTCCTTTTTTTTTTTCACAATTTTCTCACGATCCAAACAGTTTTCAACACGAACACTAACCAGACGGTGATCCAAACCTACAATGAGACTACATTTAGCAGCTGTACAACCGATGACGCATCGGACGATGATACCTTCCAGTACAACGGTGGCGGCAATGAGTTTGGTCGAAATGTGACTATTGCTGTCCCGTTGACTACGACGGGTACTAACTACTTCTTCTCGGACGCTGAAGATGGCGTGCAGTGCCAGCGTGGCGTGGCTTTTGAGATCTCCGTCAATCGCGGCCTCGGCTTGCCTCCTAGCCTCAACCAGCCGCCTCCACCTCCTTACATCGAGCCGCCCGGTCCCGAAACTTCTCAGATGACGCCGGTTAATATCAACGGTGGATCAACGGAGATAGATAATAGTGCGCTTAGGAGTGTTGCTAACGTGCGCTTTCTATTGTCTCCGCTGCTCGTTGGCGTTACCAGTCTTCTTCTAGCCTTGTAGAGGGACGGTGCGAAGTTGGGGATAGGAGTGGTATTTTGGTTTTTTATTTCTTGTCGTGTAGTGGAAGGGTATGTTTGACTTTTTATTTATATTTGTTTTGGTTTGGATGTGTTTGGGTGCAGTAATAGAGTGAGCTTTACCACGGATAGGAGGCATTTAGAATATTCTTTGGCACTGTTATTTATTTTTTTTTATATTTTTCACTGTTTCTCAATTTGCATTTTCAAACAAAAATGTTAAGTGAGAAAAATGATTGTAGCCATTCATTTTCTTTCTTTGTTGATAATCCCCGACATGTAAAATTAATAACTAATTATTAACACGTGATATGGATACGCCTTTTTACGGGATTTTATCGCACATCCTTATCATTTGTCTTTAATGCTCTTCGATTTTCTCGCTTCATGGTTTCCTATTGCGTGGCGTGAATCTGACGTCTTATTACAAAAGACCATCATGACGTTGCAACAACAATAGTTGAAGGAAGTGATGTAAGAATTTAGCATAACGGACGTAACGGAATGGTGTTTCCAGCAAATAGCATAACGGAAAAACCAAGGCGATCCATTTCAGTTACGTTAGTCTGATAATCACGAACCAGCAGAAGATAAAAAATTTATGTACATACAAAGTGAAATTTAAAAAAAAAAGAAAAAAAAAGAAGAGAAATTTGGTGCAATAATGACGGATGTTATCAACCTAAACTATATGAGCATATCTTCCGGTGAAGCGGAAAGGCAAACAAAATTTAGTTATAGTGCATAACAACATTATTCAGACGATTGCAGAATTGCAGATCCTAGACTAAAGACGGTAAAAAGAGGAAAGGAAAAAAAAACAAAAAAAACAAAAAAGCAAAAACAAGAAAATGAGAAAGTACGGGGGCACAAGTACAAAATTCCCAATTTTTTTTAGGAAAGAGATATTTCTAACAGCACAGTAACGGACAGACGTGCAACTAATTAAGTAATTAATGCTTGCGTGAAATTCAATGTCGACAGACGTGTGGCGGGGGGAGTTTCTTTCTCTATTTGATTGGACCTCTACACAAGCACTGAGCATCATCACATTCCCAACTTCAGATTCAATGCTCGCTTTAATCTTTCTTATTACTTTCTTACCAATCTCGTGGAGCGAATGCCAACCCCCAGTGTCTCGATGAAGACATGACATAAATTTGGAGCGAGAAACCGAAACGAAAATATTAACGGATTAACGTTTAGTGAGAGAGAGAAGATGGAGGCAAATTTATAAAGTGTGCCCGCTGGGATCGACGTTTCGTTTATTTATTAAGTATTTTTATTTATTTATTTTTCAGAAAGTCATCTTTTTCTGATCCGCAAAATACATATTACAATTTCTTGTAGGCCGAGTCTCTCCAATTTCGCACTGTAAGTCTCTCTCGGTCTCTCTTTCAGGTCTCTCAGATGTAAAATTATTTGATATTTGTTCGATATTTTCTAGGTTTTGACTTCTTTGGATTTTCTTTGCTAAAATAAAGTGTAACTCTGTTCGGATTTCAGGAAAATGGGGTTAATTTCTGGTGTTTTCATGGGAATGATCTTCGGGATCGCATTGATGGCTGGCTGGCGGCACATGATGAGATACCGAAGCGCCAAAAGAATTGCAAAAGTACTTCTGTTTTGTTTTTTCGATATTTTAGCGAAACCAGTCTGTTTTATTTGTTAATTTTTGTTTGGAAAATTTCACTCAATTAGTTTCTGCATTTTTTCTTGCTTGTTCGATTGATTGAATGTGTCTGAAAATCAGAACATTCGAGAAGATTTATCAACTGAACCTCTTTTGAATCAAAATTGTAATATAGTAGAAATTGTCACCATCACTGTATCTTTAATTTTTGTGGCTGCGTTTTGCCTTAAGTTCTATGTCTGGTTATTGCTGTATTGAAAGTTTTGAACCATCTAGATGTGTGTTTGTATGACCATAATTCATTGTATTTATTCTTCATACAGGCAGCTGATATCAAAATTCTTGGGTCCCTTAACAGAGATGATTTGAAGAAAATCTGTGGCGACAATTTTCCTGTATGGATATCATTCCCTGTCTATGAACAGGTTGGTGAAATTTCAGTTGATCAATTGTTGTTTTATCTTTTGGTTTGTCCTGTATGGTTCTTATGTTAACCTTTCTTTCTTTGCGCTACATAGAATCCTTTTTTCCAATATTATGCAATAATCTTCAGTCGTATGACTATTGTTTCCAAAAGGTCACTTTGCTAGTTTGCTAATGTTTTTGTCAATGTTAAGAAATGGTATATGACCTAAAGATTTATTAGATTCGTGAACAATTCAATTTGCATCACAATGAATTTATAAAAATTGTATCTAAGACAATTCAATTTGCATCACAACTAATTAATAAAAATTGTATCTAAGCTCTAATTCTTATTTATTTATGTTGCTTTCTGTTTCATGTTCCATGAAAGTATGCCTTTTTCTCTTTTTTTGGAATTATTTTGATTGTTAGAATTTGCTTTAGTGTCAAGTGTAGCTCATAGCACCTTACTTGTGGGCTCTTTCAGGTGAAATGGCTGAACAAGGAATTGAGTAAATTATGGCCATTTGTTGCAGATGTAAGCCTCTGGTTTTTCTCGAATTTAAATGTACAATAAGATGCTTACTTAATTCAGCTATTCTTATAGCCTCTTTTGTACTGGTCAGCATGTTATGACTCGTGACTATTTCATAAATTTTCGACTTCCTCAAACTTAGTGTACCCTGGAGCCCTTAATTTTCAATGATGAAGTGTAAGAATTTTACTATTGTAAGATGAGAGAAATTATGCAAAAGAAGGCTAGGAAAATGAGGAGGACCTACATTACAGGATACCATTCTATGAATGATATAATAACACCTGAATGTTCATGTTTATTGTAGGTGTTAAAACAAATTGTCTTTTCTACTGTTATACAGGAGGTAGGGAAAAATATTATGCTGTAGTTGGTAGATTTTATGTGTTTGCGTTGGCAGGTTCTATTTAGTTGTTCGACATAAAAGGTATTTCTTGCGAGAAATGAAAATTTTATTAGTGAAAAGATGCCGAAACTGAAATGAGGAAGGAAACCGAAAACAAAGAGAGAAATAGAGATTAGAATAAAGCAAATAGATTTGCCTTATGCAAATTTGTTTCAATCTCTGAAATGTTAAATTCAACCTCGTTGTCTGTGTTTGTTTTCAGGCAGCAGAATTGGTGATAAAAGAATCTGTTGAACCATTACTGGAAGAATACCGACCTCCAGGTATTACTTCTTTAAAGTTTAGCAAATTGTCCCTTGGCAATGTGGCACCCAAGATTGAAGGTATGCTTCACCCATGGAAATATTTTTGTCATTTGGTTGTGTTTCCACTCTTCTTATTTTCTTGTCAGTTCCTTCTTAAGCACTTATGCTTGGATAATTTCTTATTATGCAGGTATCCGTGTTCAGAGTCTTAAGCAAGGTCAAATTACAATGGATATTGATTTTCGGTGGGGTGGTGATCCAAGCATTATTTTAGGTGTTGAAGCTGCAATGGTTGCTTCAATACCCATCCAAGTAGGTGTTTGATTTTACAGAAGACTATCTCATGTCGTATCATGTTTTTTTTTTCCTTCCTTTGTATTTGGAGTCATATCATTCAAGAGGTTATTAATTTGGTTGGAGTCATATCATTCAAGAGGTTATTAATTTGGATGTTGCCATGGTGCCTTATCCTACAGTTGAAAGATCTTCAAGTTTTTACTGTTATACGTGTTATCTTCCAACTTGCTGAAGAGATACCCTGCATTTCTGCTGTTGTTGTTGCTCTACTTTCTGAGGTACATTTAAAACAACTGTAGTAAGATGTGTTAACATATTCAAATGCCTCTGATTCTTCAACAGTTGTACGAATCTTAGCTTTGGACTATAATTGGTCCCAGAAAAAGTTCATATATTGTTGATGGTCTTGTTAGTATTTTGAATGTTAGTGACTGTTTCCACAATTTATCAGATGTCCCTTTGTTTTAAGGACAAGCTTTTGAATTTGTTTAAAATGTAAAGGGAAGTTTGGAAACGAAATTTTGTATTTGATGTATTCGTATTTTCAAAGAAGCCAATATCCACAACAGAACTGAATTATATGAATTAATGGGTGTATTAGAAAAGTTCCATACATATTCTGAATTGACTAATTCTCATGTACATTCAATCAGCCAAAGCCAAGAATTGACTATACACTGAAGGCTGTTGGTGGAAGCTTGACAGCCATTCCTGGAATTGCAGATATGATCGATGTAAGTTATATTCTTTGTAATTTTTCTGATTTTATTTTTAATATTTCCTTCTTTTCTTTTCTTTTCTTTTTTTAACTCAGATTCGTGATTCTGCTTTTGTCTCAATTGTTAGGATACTGTGGATTCAATCATCACAGACATGCTTCAGTGGCCTCATAGAATTGTTGTTCCGATTGGCGGTATACCTGTGGATACTAGGTAATTTGTTATCGGCTATTTTTGTTCTCACTTTTTGCTGCTCACACATAATATTGGAATATGGCAAAAGTTTCTGAATTTTGAGTTGGTTCACATATTTATGCCTGCATTATGCCTTAATTTTCTGGTGTTTGATTCACATATTGATGCTTGGACCTCGGAGGATCTATTTTCAGCTAACCTGATATAAATAGGAAAAAATAATCATTCTTCCTCTTAATGTTTTGAGTTGTTTGGCATATGGTAAATCCTCAATGTAGTTATTTAATTTATATTCATGATGTTTGGTGTATTATTATAGGGATGTTAAGTAGTTTTCTTTTTCTGAAAAATAGTCTGATATAACATTCCTTTTGTTATCCAGTGAATTAGAGCTTAAACCTCAGGGGAAGGTTGCAGTGACCATAGTGAAAGCGAATAATTTGAAGAACATGGAAATCATTGGGAAATCTGATCCATATGCTGTTGTGCATATCAAGCCGCTATTCAAGGTTAAAACGAATGTCGTAGACAACAACCTGAATCCTGTTTGGAATCAAACATTTGAGTTGATTGCAGAAGACAAAGAGACTCAGTCGCTTATCTTTGAGGTTTATATTTTCTTGCTGTTTTTCCCTGCTCAGTAGGTGCCCATTTTAAATTCTGAATATGGTGCCGCTTTGTCCAATATGCATCTAATATACATTTATAAATATCTACGAATTTGCATCTATATTTCTGGTGGGCAAATACTTTAATTGTCATGAAGATTTGAGATGGTTCGTCCATAATGCTAGAGCTTGTTAATACTATGACTGAACCGTAAGACCTGTTGTGTGGCCTCTACATGTTGCATTATATACATATAAAAATTTGGGAGTTGTGATAATTGAACATGTTTCAAATAGAGCTACGCAATTTTAACCTCAACATAGCCCATCTACCTAGGGTTGAATTCTTTTGTGCTACTGAACTCCATCTGCATGAGCTTAAATTTTCCATTTGTTGAACACATTGTGTGTATCCATCATTTTTTTTTCCTTTTCAGTAATTCTAAAGCCACAAACTTCAATTGATGTGGCATAACAATATTGGTTGGATGAAAACACATGGCCCACGTGATTTATTTTCATTCTTTTGTGTTTTCATCCAATCAATACTACTTATGCCACACCAGTTTGTATGATACAGGTTGTACAATGAGTTTGTGGCTCTAGCATCGGTACGGGAGTCTTTATATTTTTTTATGTAATATTAACTCTTGCAGAGTAAAAGTGCTATAAAGTTGGTTTCCCTTGCTGCAAATGATGTTTGTTTACTACTGAAATAGGTTTTTGATAAGGACATTGGGCAAGATAAGAGATTGGGAATAGTGAAACTGCCCTTGATTGATCTCGAAGCAGATACTCCAAAAGAGGCTGAATTGAGACTCCTACCGTCACTTGATATGCTGAAAATAAAAGATAAGAAGGACAGAGGAAGCATTACTGTAAAGGTAGGTGCTTCTAAACATAGCTTTAATCTCTTTAAGTAGGTTGTTTTAGATACCAATGTAAATACTATATCGTTCATTATGCTGGTAACTAGATATTGGTTTACTTCATGCTGTTGCTTTTCAGTTCATGAGAATCCTCTTTGCTAATAGACTTCTTCTCTTGTATGTGTGTTATGAATCCTTTATTCTTTATAAGAACTTGTTTGCTGTCTTGTTTGTAACTTTTTTATGTGAGGAAGGCTTGCATAATGAATTTTCTAAATGATGCCAAATGTGTCGGCTTTTCTTAGAGAGATGGACTTTCGATTGCCCATTAGTAGTTGTCTCCCATGACAAGGTGGACTTCTGAGGTTTGAGTTGTGGTGGTATCTTCACTTCAGAGCTTTAGATTGTTTTCTGAAAAGTGAAATCCTTTTTCAGGGTGCTATCTGGTGGAATTTTTCTTGTTTCTCTCTACTACTCTGTATTAGCGTATTTTATTGGTTATTTTTACCCTGGAGTTATCTGGTTTATATATATACTTCAGGTACTATATCATGAATTTAACAAGGAGGAGCAGTTGGCTGCTCTAGAGGAAGAGAAGAGGTTCCTAGAAGAAAGGAAGAAACTGAAGGAAGCAGGAGTTATAGGAAGCACAATGGATGCAATAGATGGAGCAGCATCCCTCGTGGGCTCTGGTGTTGGAATGGTGGGTACTGGTATTGGTGCCGGTGCTGGGCTTGTGACCGCCGGTGTTGGTACTGGGGTTGGACTTGTTGGGAGTGGCTTTGGAGCTGTCGGCAGTGGCTTGAGCAAGGCTGGAAAGTTTATGGGCCGAACCATTACTGGGCATTCCAGCAAAAGGAGCGGCACGACAACTCCTGTCAATAGCGTCCAAGAAAACGGTGGAGCTAAGCCAGTGCAGTGAATATTGTCCAAGAAAATAGTGGTACAAAGCCTACTCCGGTGCCACTTCTCAAAAACGTGAAATTTGGCCCACTGTTTGTACTTTAAATTTTAGGTTGAGAGATTTCATTTTAACCCTCATATATCTCTAGTAGTTTCTACAATGCGAGTCTTCTGCTGTTTGGAAATTGATTATCATCCGAACTTCATTTACCTTGTCCTCTCCGTTCGGGTCCCCGTATACATGGGATCTGAATATGTTGTTATAGACCATCAAACATTTAACATTGTACAAAAAGGAAGTTCAGTTTTTCAAGTTCTAAATTCGTAAAGAAGGTGGTTTGGTTTTATTTTTATTTCATATCTACGTGGATTAATTGAAATCCGTCAACTTAGTATAATCGCTCGTAGCTCGCTTGCCAATACTCCTGCTCCCTCTGGTCAAATCCAATAGTCGCTCTCGTGAGTTAGAATCTTGAACAGGGAACGAACAACCTGTCAGATCCATGTACTGTATACAAATTAAAACACCACAGACAAGACACCATCCAATGGAGAGTAAACTACTTTCTGTCGTCGATGATCTCACGTAGTTTGATCCCGTGAACATAAAATATCATAACTTCATCTGTGACACGTGGTGCAACACGAAGGTCGTATCGTAGCCAATCTTTGGAAAAGAATAATATAATTTTCATTATATAGTTACGAGTAATCTTTTGGGTCCAGGATCTTTTTATTACTGATATTACTTATATTTATAATTAGATAATCACTGTAAGTAGTCAACATTAGAAATCTATAAGCTACTGTTCATATTTATTATTCTCACTAAATATTTAAAGAATATTTATTTCACTCACGTCTTTTGAGAGAGAATATTATTTTTAATTAAAGAAAAAAAATTAAAATTTCTATTCTTAGATGAAAACTTAAAATGTGAGGGGAAACAACCTACCACTAGACTAAAAAGGCAGTTCACAAATATTTTCGTTGTCCTTAGGAGAAACTCTTGAATTAATTAATAGCATTTCTTATTTTATCATAGTTATGAGTAATCTTTTGGGTTTAGGAGTAAGACTTGAATTAATTAATGGCATCGAGCACATTCTTTGAGATTATCATCACGTACCCAGTCTAGGAAATATCACTCACGGGTCAGCTCTCCCGACAGGCGTGGGCTGTAAGACTTTGATGTAGTCATTCCATATATATATATATATATTTACTTTTTAGAAGTGATGCAGTCATTCATAGTAGCCAAAGTGGGACTCACATGATCTCAGTCTCGCTCTTGTTTTATTCTTTAACCCCTTTCCCCTCGTAAGTTCCCCTCAGATTCCTTTTACGAAGCTACTTACAATTACAAAGTCAATGAGCTCCCATCAATTTACCAAACCACCCTATTTGACGATAAGTCGATCTCTAAGATCATCTGGGTATAATGGTCTTTCACAAAATAGAAAAATGCCGCGGAAAAAGTCGCCGCAAGCGCAAACGAGCTTACGTTAATTATGCGTAGCTACAAAATCAACAGTATTCAGTTACCGCGAGTGAAATAGACAAACAGGAAAAAACAAAGGAAACCCTATCCACGCGATTTAATCAGCGCGTTGGGACTCTGCTCCAGGTAAAAACTCGTAGAAGTTGGAAGCCACACTAAAATGGCTAGTTCTACAATAGACCGCTTGGAGTCTGCTGATACTGATCACTCTCCACCATTTATCACGCGCGTGAAGGAAGTGCGTGGCTCATGCTGGTCTAATACACGCGCGCGCGATGACCTTACGAACGATCGGTCCTGAGTAAATGACAACTAAAGCTACTCACATGACAGTTACTGTCGAAAAGCAACGGACTAATTAATTATCGCCACTTATGCAAAAAAGTCAAACTAATGGCTTCCTCAGCATCCATATCTAAAAGTTCCACGTCACGCAACACTTGTCTTATCCTAATAAATAGAAAAGGAAACCACCACGTATTGGGCCCACTTATGTACAAAAACAAGAAAACACACACCAACAGAGAACTCAAACAGAGCTGTGACCCCTAACTGTGAGAGACAGTGACTAAAATCCCCCACTCTCAATTCTTCTTCAACTGGCCATTACCCATGACTTGCTAATATTGTATTTCAAACACCCCTCTCTTTTCCAAACTATCTACAGCAATGCCATCACGCTCAGTATTCTCAGTTTCGCTGCCGCCGCCCTTGCCAATGCCGTCGATGATGGCGCCACCAGTCATACATCACCGCCGCCACAACCATCAGGCTCACTTTCTTCCGGCGATACTCGCCGGAACCCTTGTTCTAACCTGTTTCATCCTTGTCATCATCACCATTTTCACCTACCGGAAACTCTACAGGAACCGTACGGCTCCCTCGGACTTAAAGTCTCCAAACCACAACCACTGCCGACGGTTCTCTTATAACCTTATACGTCGAGCAACGGCGTCGTTTTCTCCTTCAAACCGGCTTGGCCACGGCGGCTTCGGCTCCGTCTACAAAGCCGTAGTTCCGTCGTCGTCGCAACCACTCGCCGTGAAAATACTCGACTCCTCCGGTTCCCTCCAAGGCGAGCGCGAGTTCCACAACGAGCTCTCGCTGGCCTCGTCATTAAACTGTCCTCACATTGTTTCCCTCTTAGGTTTCGCTTCCGATCGGCGAGGTCGCAGACTCGTTTTAATTTACGAGCTGATGGAGAACCGGAGCTTACAAGACGCGTTACTGGATCGAAAATGTGAAGAACTAATGGAGTGGAACAAAAGATTCGAAATTGCCATTGATATCGCCAAGGGTCTCCAGTATCTCCATCATTCTTGTGAACCGCCGGTGATTCACGGCGATATTAAGCCGAGCAATATTTTATTAGACGGCGATTTTAAAGCAAAGATTGGAGATTTTGGTCTTGCTCGGTTGAAAACTGAGGATCTGATGATTGAAGGTGAGTGTGTGAAGAAGAGAGATGTTAACGAGGATAATGGGTCGATCTTGGAGGAGACTGAGAGTGTGGTGACTGCCTATGAAGAGAGTGCTGGCGGCGGCAACGGTGTTGATCGGTCGCCGGAGAGTTGTGTAGTGAGAGTTTTTGATGCTGAGGTATCTCCTGAGACTGATACAGTAACTTTGTCGCCTGAAGTTGGCGTTGATAAAGGGAGTGCATCGGAAGGTTGTTTTGATAAGATTAGTGTTGAGAGTGGGAAAGATTTGAACGGAAATTGTAAAAAGGGTGGTTCGCGGCGGGATTGGTGGTGGAAGCAGGACAACGGAGCAGGGTCAGAGTCAGGGAGAGTAAAAGATTATGTTATGGAATGGATTGGGAGTGAGATCAAGAAAGAAAGGCCCAAAAACGAATGGGTTGCATCCCCAAGTTCGACCGAGAATAATGGTTCTGGCTCCAAACTTGAGATGAAGAAGGACAGAATTAGGAAGAAGGAAAAGAATAGGAAGCCTAGAGAATGGTGGAAGGAAGAGTTTTGCGAAGAGTTAACGAAAAAGAAGAAGAAAAGAGGATTGAATTCTAGTAATGTTGGAGAAATGTGGTGGCAAAAAGATGAGGAAGTTGTTGTGCAAGAGAGAAAGAAGAGGAAGAATAAGACTAGCAGAGGTAGCATTGATTGGTGGCTTGATGGTTTTAGTGGTGAATTAAGAACTGGAAGAAGAAGTAGCCAAGATTGGGCCAGCGGAGATATACCCAAGAGCGGTGGCATCAGCAGCACGCCGAGTATGAGAGGAACAGTTTGTTACATCGCCCCTGAATATGGTGGCGGTGGGCTACTATCGGAGAAATGTGATGTTTATAGCTTTGGTGTACTTATTTTAGTTCTGATTTCAGGGCGAAGGCCTTTACAAGTAACAGCATCTCCAATGTCTGAGTTTGAAAGGGCTAATTTGATTTCTTGGGCTAGGCAATTAGCTTATAATGGGAAGCTTTTGGATCTTGTAGACCCTTCTATTCATTCCTTGGATAAGGATCAAGCATTGCTTTGCATTACCATTGCACTCCTCTGTTTACAAAGATCGCCAAGCAAGCGACCTACAATGAAAGAAATTGTGGAGATGCTTACTGGTGAGGCTGAGCCACCTCATTTGCCGTTTGAATTTTCACCATCACCGCCGAGCAATTTTCCGTTTAAATCCCAGAAGAAAGCGCGGTGAGCTCATCGGATTT
Organism: Citrus trifoliata; assembly: GCA_018350135.1. Lineage (NCBI taxonomy): Eukaryota > Viridiplantae > Streptophyta > Magnoliopsida > Sapindales > Rutaceae > Citrus > Citrus trifoliata. The sequence goes on along the minus strand of CM031386.1, from coordinate 42,279,103 downwards.
TCTGTTACCATTTTAATTAGATCATTGACTGTAGAGTGAGTGTGTGTACTTCTTGTTGTAGGTCATTTCTAATTATTATGTTCTGTACAAATTGATGCAAAAACAAAGAAAAGTTAAAAAAAAAAGAAAAATCTGTATCATGAATTCAGGGTCTCTTTGCACTTTGATTGTTTATATGTTCCTTCGGGCCTACAATATTGTTTCACCGTTAACTTTATGCAACAACTATTGATTTTTTAGGGTACAACCCCGCTTGGCTTTTGCTGTACAAATTGTTGAATTTTAGGAATCCCAGGTTTAACGGTAAATATAAAGATGAATGTTTAGATATTGCTTTATCTTTCCAGATGGTGAATGGTGAGTGCCACCAGCTAGTGATCTTAAGGCTTCATTGATAGATTTGTGTGTTGTCCTGGGACACGAAGAAGAACTTCCCTTTTTATGACTTTTGGACTTATTGGCACTAGAAGTCAGAAGATGTGTCCGCTTTCTTACCCATTGCTAGCTTTCACAAGTTGGTTGTTTTTGGGCGCAAGCAAGGGATTCAACAGAAGGAAACCATTCTTGGCCCCCGCCTTTTCTTTTCATAAATGATTATACAGTTCCATTAAAACTGTTTATTATATTTAGCCATACAGAAACCCAGAATGCAAGCTTGTTCAGCCTGTGGCTGTAAAATGTCTCAAATTACCGTAACAAATTTAGCACGAGGTTAATTAACTGAGCCTGTTACAAAATGTGCTAATGAAACAGATCTTAACGGTGGGTATACATACCTTTTACCTTTAATAATTTTTCGGATATATACCTTTCACCTTTAATAATTTTTCTCCGCAATGAGACGACAACCCTAACAAACACTTGCCGTTAACAAGCCCTACCATTACTCCTTGTCTAGTACTTTATATCATTCAAGCCCGTGTAAAGATCACTGATTCGATGAGTTTTGGACGCTTAACTCTTGATAATTAAGAAATCTTTTCTATTGTCAGAACCCTCAAATTCATGTCTTTGCAGCAGTAAAATTTTGTTACCAACTTATCATGTACATGCTTCGCAGCATATTGTTTTTTGAGGATGCTGATATTAACCATTTCCAAAAGTGGTATTCATAGGATATAGCTTCAATGTTTCAACTTTGTTTTTCTTTAATCTCTTAGTCGTTAAGATAAAAAAAATAAATAAAATAAAATTAAAAATCTGATATTTGGATAGAAGAATTTGACAGAACGGCGACAAAAACAACGATACACAGGGTCTGATCTACAGCATGAATTGAAAATCATTAAAAGCATGTTAAACCGGTCTGAGGGCTCTTTCATCATTTTTCTGTTGGAAATGGTGGGGGGAATTCTGATGCAGAATGAGTTCGGTTCTCTTTATATGCAAAGAGAATAAGAAATCATGAACTGCTATTGCTTCGACTTGGAATGTTCTGATGCTTATTCTTTTTTTAATTAATTATTCGATTCTTTAGAATAAAAAAATGAATGTGATTCTGCACAATAGTGACAACACAGGTATGCAATAAATCTGGTAGATCATGAGAATCATTTTGTAATTGCACTTGTGAAGTTGTAAATTGCCGAGTTGAGGGTGGAGACTAGAGACTGATATTCTTCCTTTTTTTTAATAAAATAAAATAAAAGTGGCAGCAGGCTTATGCTATATTGGGCCTATGTTTGGCTACCATCATACTGAAGGCCCATATAATATTTCTTATGAAGCTCATAAGTCGTACAAGATCGATGGTCTAGGAGGGCCGTCCGAGCTGGTCGATCCAAGGTTATTTGCCAGATCCTATTCAGCGGGCAATAATAAAATAATTGGTGTTTGAAAAGATAAAATATTGCTGGGGCCATGCCCTGCCATGCCAACAAGAAAAAAGCAGCAACTCCCCACTATTAAATGCTTCTAGACCGATAAAATTCATAAGATATATCCACCACTTACTTCCCTGTCTGAGAAGAGTCAAGAAAAACTGGCTCATTTATGGATTTCGTTCAGATTTCACAATCAATTTATTATGTAATGTTGTTAATTGTTATGAAAAAAGGCACACCAACCAACTAAATGTATAGCCCTTTAATTGCTCCACCTTCTATTCTTGACCACAAAAAAAGCCCTAAGCTTTCCCTTCCCGTATAAATAAAAAGTCGAACACTTGTTTTCAATTGTGCTAAATAAAAAAGTAACAGAGTGGTGGCAATGGCAGAAGAACAAATTCAATGTTCCGTAGACCCTTTTGAGTTACTCAAAATCTCCCTCAACTCGGACGGCTCAGTCACGAGACACAACAAATTCCCCACTGTTCCGCCATCGGCATCGATAACCGACCAGCTCGCCCTCTCCAAAGATTTCCCACTCAACCCCCAAAACAAAACTTTCCTTCGCTTATTTAAACCCAAGGATATTCCCCCCAACACAAAGCTCCCTCTTATTATATACTTCCATGGCGGCGGCTACATTTTGTTCAGTGCTGACGCTTTCATTTTTCACAACTCCTGCTGCCAACTGGCGGCTTTTATCCCCGCTTTAATCCTGTCGGTTGATTACCGTCTCGCCCCCGAACACCGCCTTCCTGCAGCCTTTGATGACGCCATGGAATCCATCCAGTGGGTCCGCGACCAGGCTCTTGATGATCCGTGGCTGAGAGATTACGCTGATCTATCCAAGTGTTTTCTGATGGGCTCCAGCTCTGGCGGCGGCATCGCTTACCATGCCGGGTTACGTGCATTGGACTTGGATGCTGATCATCTTTCGCCGGTGAAGATCGTAGGGCTCGTGCTCAATCAGCCATTTTTCGGTGGGGTCCAGAGGACTGAATCGGAGAAAAGAATGATCAACGACAAGCTCTGCCCGTTGAGTGCAGCGGATCTCATGTGGGACCTGTCGTTGCCCAAGGGTGCGGATCGCGATCATGAATATTGCAATCCGATCGTAAGTGCGGAAACCAACGATAAGATCGGACGGCTGCCAAGTTGTTTTGTGGGAGGACGCGAGGGGGACCCGTTGATCGACAGGCAAAAAGAGTTATTAAAAATGTTAGAGGCACGTGGAGTGCACGTGGTGCCACATTTTGACGATGGTTACCACGCATGTGAGCTGTTTGATCCTTCCAAAGCCGAAGCCTTGTACAAGGCTGTCCAGGAATTTGTTAACGATGCATGTGCCCGTCACCCTGAACATAATAATGCTCAAGCCGCAGCTTCAAATAAACCAAGTTTGTGATGTGAATGACAAGTTATTTCAAAACAACCGTCGGTTGCTTGTCTCTCCATCGTGTTCCAAGATGGTTATTTAACTTGTTTATATGCAGTTTTAAGTATTTGACAAATTATGGATCTTTTTTTTTTTTACTTGATAAAGATTATTAATATATGGGTTCCTCTATGATGCTGTAAAGTTTTTTTACATAATCAATATTGTATTAATTATGAACCATTAGATTTAATCAATGGTATACAATATTTGTATTAAAAAATAATTTAAAAATAATGGTAACGGTTCAAGTGGGTGGATAATTTTTGTAAAATAATTATGATCATCCTTAGAGTTTGAAATAATTTCACTTAAATAGTATATTTATTTAAAATTATATTTCAGCCCTCCTTTAAATTTGTAATATGATAGTCTCTTTTAAATAAATCTTCAAAATCAGTTACCATTAAGTATAAAATATAATATTAAGTAGGTTATTTAACACAAAATCTTGTAATAATTTGTATTGTATGAATTTAATTACAAACCATTAATACCTAAACATTAATGATAATAGAAAGCATTGCAATAAACTATTTTATATGTGTTTTATTAATAATACTATATGAGTCACGACAAATGAGAAATATTTTATTCACCAATTATTATTGAAAAATATAGATGTCTATATAACTATAGAGTGAGAAATATTTTGATTTAAATTTTTATCAAAAAATTAAACTATTTATTTCATGCAATTCAATGGTGGAGGATATAACATTATGAAATGTTGTTTTGACTTTCAATATCAACCATTAGACTATGGGATATTAGTGACTCAAATATTGTGCCAAAATTTTAAGTTAAAGTATCACAAACCATATCTTTATAATGGAAATATAAAAACATACAATGGATTTTTTCCTCTTTTGTCCATTATATATTATTTGATGTAATATTTTATTTTGTCACTATTCATTATCATAATACAAATAATGACTCTTCGTTGTATAAAAATTTTATAATTACTATCAAAGAATAATAATAAAATTATCTTTCATGATTTATAAACTAAAATTAATTAGTAATATGTGTTAGATTTAACTTTTATGAAATTAACAAAGTGACATTTGAAAATAAATGAAAATAAACTTGTGAAAGTTAAATTTTATAAGGCTGAGATAATTTCCTACCATGTCAATAAAAATCTAAAAATATAAATAATTTTCTTTCACTTTTTTTTCTCACGTAAATATTATTGGAGACAATATTTTATTTATTGTCACTATTAATTATCATAACAAAAGTAGTGATTCTTACTAATATAAAATTTTATAATTACAGTCAAATGATATCAATAAAGTAATATTTCACGGTTCATAAACTAAAACTCATTAGGAATATATATTAAATTTAATTTTTGTGAAATTAATAAAGTGATATTTGAAATTAAAATGAAAATATATAGGCTTATAAAACTTAAAATTCCTATCATGTAAGGATATTAATTGTAAGATAAATATAAAGTTAAGAGAATAAGTATGTTAAATGGGTGTTAAAAATAATACATAAAATAATGAGTATTTTAATATATGATATTAAATTTTATTAAAACATGTGTGATCAAGTAATTTTTATATTACAAGCAATCTCAACAATGAGTTTATTGATGTAACTATGACAGTTACTTAAGTATATGTACTTAGTTGTGTTATTTATTACTATTATATCATATATAAATTTTACAATTGCAACTTATTTATTTGATTTGTGTTAAATAACCTACCATTATATTTTATAATTAATGGTAATCGATTTTGGAAGATTTATTTAAAAAATATTATCACATTTCAAATTTAAAGGAGGATTGAAAAATAATTTTAAATAAAATATGCTATTTAAGTGAAATTGTTTCGAATTCTAAGAATGATCATAGTTATTTTATAAAATTCTCCTCCCCTTACACATATGTTAACGGTTTACCATTATTTTTATATATTTGTTTTACTACAAATATTATGTACCATTGATTAAATCTAATGATACACAATTAAAAATATTATTGATGCTGTCAAAAAATTAAAGCATCATAGAGGAACCCATAATATAATCATTAATTGGCCGTTAGTAAAGAGTAAAATCTTGGTCAGTCGTGGATTTATTGGCTAGGGTTAAATTAAATTATAACAGATGATTGCGCGGATATCGGATATGCAAGAAAAGGGAAAATTAGGAGAGGATCAAGATGAACGGATGATTTATTGTGCTGAAAATAATGTAGCCACATTTTAAATCTAAAAAAAAAAAGAGTATAATTGAAAAATGAATAAGAAGTGAGAGTGAACTTATAAACCCAAAACCTTAAGGGCGTATAATTTGGCAAAATCGCGATAAAGAGAAATACAAGATTATGAATTTTATTGATGAAAGTGATAAACAATCCAAGATTTATATTTTCCTTTTAAGAATTAAAGATAATATTATACATCTCAAATTATGTCCTAAAATCCATCAGGATAATGATAAGAATTTGGAGAAATTTTATCATGAGTTTAGAACTCCAAATAGAAAAAATTGATAGAATCCATGTGTTTTCAAAATCAATCTAAATTTCCACTAGTTTATCATCGTTTCTACCGACATACGATTTTTTATCAAAATTTGATATAGTTCAAAAAATAAATTTTAAATAGTTAATTATTACTTAACTAATAAAAAATTTAAAACATAATTCATGAATTTCTCTAAATTAAAATAATTTAAAAAAAAAACTCTTGGTATTTTGCAAGTAACCAAAATTTACCGTTGCCTAGACATGATTAAACAATAACAAACAAACAAAAATAAACTGATGCCCCAATATTTTTGTGTTCGAAGAATTATAAATATCTCACTATAAAGTCCACCAAACCATACCAATGCAACAAAAATAATAATAAAATAAAATAAATATGTAATAGTCTATTATGTCACATCACTTGGCATCATATTAGATTATCCGTAAAGGGCAATGTTGACACAACGGTTTAGTGAAAGTGGAAAGGAAGTAATATAAAGGCCAGTTTGGTAATATTGAAAGTGTTAATGCTGTTATTTTAAAAATAATTACTATTATCTGTATTATGAAGATAAGTCATTGTGAAGAGAATTAATAAATTATTTAGTAAAATTAATTTTAAAAAATATTATGAGTTTTAAAAGCAGTTATATACATTTAGTTTATATTAATATTAAATTATTATAAAATATAAATGACTGCATTAGACATAATTTTGAATAAAATTTATTTATGCATTATAAATATTTTTATTATGTATATATAATAATTGATAATTAATTTTTTTATATTATTAATTTAATTTATTTTGTTCTTTCAATATAATTAATAATAATAATAATATTTTAAAAGTTAATAATTTTAATTCTTAATTTATAAAGATTTTAAAATTAAGGAGAAAGTTGTTTGGTCGCATGTGTAAATGCAACCAGTGTTCTGCGAGAAGATTAGAATCAGGTCGCATGATTTTGGTTATGTCTCAAGTTGTAAGGCTTCACTTAGAAGCTCATCATTAACATCTAGACACGTTCTGGTATAATGTTTAAAGCACGATCAAGGGTTATAACGACAACTCAATAACTATACAAACAGATGTATAAACTCCTAAATTAAAATGGCATATCCAATTTGGTAACGGCCACACATTGAAGAATAAGCAATATTTGCGGTTGTTTAAAAAAATCCGAGAAGTTCTTGAAAAAGGGACTTTTCCAATTAGTAAAGAATCTGATTAAAAAATACTAAAAATCACAAGTGTGTGAGATTAATGTTTTTCCTTATTAAAAACACAATTGCTAAGTTGAGCGTTGGATGGTTTTTGCCGGAAAAAATCCGACGCCCCCGGACAGTTTTCTATTATTACAGATTAAAGAAGGTACCGTCAGATAAAAGAAGTATCATCGTAATTTCGATTATATCAAAACAGTGAACGACAATTTTCCATCAAAACAAATTAAACTGTTAACGAGATAATATGGTCGCCATCATCAATTTGACCAGATTTCAGCATTAATATTTTGGCACCGTCCTTAGTGATGGTTTGCCATATCTAGTAGTAAATTATTCTAAAAAGATAATCATCATACGACTAACTTTAATATATACGATCGAATTCAATCAATCCATATATATCATAAAATCATGACTTTAACGTATGGTAATTTTTATTAAGCTGTTTAACAACATTGTAAAAGTATAATTACATTGTTGTCATCTCATCTGAATTTTATAAAATCTGAAATTTTTGGATCTGAGAACGACTATATATATCAGAGCTTCTACATGTGGAAATTAAACATAGATTTTGTGCAAAATTCAAGTGTTTTTATTTAATATATGCTGTTTAATCAGCTCAAAACTCACATTTAAACATGTGCCTATATTTCAAATGATAAAATCCTTAACAATTTTCAAAATGGCAAGTCCTCGACGCTTGTCCACTATATCTACAGCATGAAAGCCGGTATCATCAAACTGTGCTTCAACTTGTACTCCGTTCAGGGCCAGCAATTGAACAAAGTCTTGCTGCCGATCGAACATCGGATCAAAACCAAATCCGATAACCAAGCACCGGGGCAACGATTTAAGCTTAGTCTTGTGAGGTCCATCGATAAAAATATTAGCAAATCGATGGTCACGATCTGTCCCTTTTGGCAGTGACAGCTCCCACAACGCGTCTAATACAGGCAATGGCAATAATTGATCCGCTGCGTATTTAATCTCAGTTCCCGTTCTACGAATTCCACTAAACATTGGTTGGTTAAAAACCAAGCCAGCAATTTTCACTGGCCCTAAACACAACTCCATTGCTTTTAACGCTGCATGAAAAACAATATTACCGCCATTACCGCGGCCATAAAGGTAGCATCTGGTAAAATCACCATAATTTTTAATCCATTCTTCGCCTTCTGGGTCTGAAGCTTGCTGCTTCACCCAAAGGATTGCCTCAACAGCGTCTTCGTAACAAGCGGGGAGCCTGTGCTCGGGAGCAAGACGATAGTCGACAGAAATAACAATGGCGGGGGTTTCACTTGCCAAACGTGTGCACGTACGGTGACATACGATATCAAGGCCTGAGTAAAGAACAAAGCCACCTCCATGAAATTTAAGGATTATAGGAAGACGAGCGACTGTGTTGTCGTTCGAGGGCAGCTTCACTGGTCTGAAAATACGCAGCTTTGTCCTGTTGTTAGCGTTTAGAGTTACGTCTTTGCTGACAGTGGGGTTCCCCGGAACCGGCTCCGGATTCGCTTCGGCACCCGGAAACTCACGGTTGCGACGGAAGGTGCCGTCTCCGTCGTCAACTACGCCCAAATGGGCATATGCATCGAACGTGGACATTAATTGTAAGTTTTTTGGTTTTACTTATGCATGCATGTTACTTAAATTACATATATGAAAGATTAAGCTTGCTTCCGTGTATAACTTTCAAAAGATTAAAAAAAAGAGTGGCCTAACTGAAAGTCCTAAACACTAGGATCTGCGTGCGGGATTAGTGTCCATTGGAGCCGTACGCATAATTAGTTGTTGAGGTTTGAGCAAATTTGTAGGGTTCGGTTGCTAGAATGTGGTAATTGGTTTATTCCAAGGGCTTGATTCACGTTCATTTAATGAACGTTCAAAATTAATTAAATTGAGTGCTTCAAAAACTGAGATGGACTGAATTCAGTTTTTGACAAGTACCTTAAGATATATCGATCATGATGATGAGCTCTATCCGCTCATGTTAATTTGGTTTTTAATTACGTATAGATTTGAAATAATTAGTTACAATTTGATCTTACGAGGCCTTCTTCAGTCAGGTTTACGCGCAAAAGATTACTTCGTAAGGAAATAATTATATAGAGTTTGTAGCCGCTATATATATAATATAATATAACCCACTGCTTCATCCTTAATTTATGTATGCGTCTCTTCATATATATAACACTTGACGAAAAAAAAAATAACTAGAGAAGTTTTCTCTGTTGAGGTTCATTTAGAAATTGAGAAACTCTAATGTGAAATGATCAGGATATTATGTTATTTGTAATGCTTGTTCGATAGAATCTTATCAAATTGTTTATTTTAGAAATTCATAAATTATAGTAAACGTATATAGAGAAAATTTGGAACACTAAATATAATTTCTTTGGACAATATAGACGGTTGAGGCCATCCTACTGGCATAAATTTTTTTTTTTTCAAAAATAAAATCTTAATAATGAATTAGCCGTATATAATAACCTTCCATGGTTAATTTGAAAATGGGAACTCAATAATCCTATGTATTGATGGTCTTCTTATTTGTTATTTACTCATTCACAGCATACAATGAATTTAATTTTTAGCTGTAGAAAGTTTGGTTTCAATGATATTTCTGGCTGTTTGAACGGCTGGTTTAAGCATTTATTTTTTAGTTGGAATTTGATGTGTCTTGATCGAGCCACGGAATTGCAGGTAAGATAAAATCGTAGAAAATTTCTTATAGAATGCGACAATTAATGTTGAGAATTTGGGAACTTTTTGGAAATAACAAATACTCTCTTTCAAATAGAATTTGGGAAGTAGATTTGGCTAATTCATTAATTCTTCCATGCAACATCTAAGCATGGCATCAACATCTTATCACAAGGTGAATGCATTGCCTGATTTTTTTTTAATAAACCTCAAGAGAGTTAAAAATTTATTAAATGAAAAAGAAGGTATAAAGTTAACTTAAAAGTGACAAAAATAATTTTTTTTTTTATAAAAACAATATTAAACTATAATGGAATTAAGAAAATTGATACTTAGGAATCCCCAAGAATCATGAAGTAGAGACTTTTTAAATTTATAAAGCAGAAAATCCCACTATGTAAAATTGGAGAAACCCAAACCGATGTTGACTAAAGTGTCAGCAACACTATTGCCTTCTCAGTAAATATGGGAACAATGAAATTGCATAGACTTTATCGTAGTTAGACAATTGAACTATCTAGTGTGAAGCTGTCAAGGAGGAGAGAAGATGTCAATTTTTAGGTAAAGAATAAGCAGTCATCGAATCACATTTTAACCACAACGAACGTCGACCCTTATGGTAAGCAAATTCGATAGCACAAATAATAGTATAAAGTTTTGTATAAAAGGAAGTTTGATTCCCAATTGACATTGCGAAGCGACTCAAAAAATTACATGAGGACCTCTATATACAGCACTGCAAGAAGCTGGACCTGAATTTTCTTTAGATAGACCGTCAATATTAACTTTAATCCAAGAAAAGATGAGAGGATGTCGTATAATTGTATAGATCTTTGGAGAAGTGCGGAGAAGCTTGGTCAAGTTAAGTAGGTTATAAATAAGAAAAGAGTAAGTAAAAACTTACAAAGCCTGAATTGTTTTTTAACTCAAAAACTGTAAATGATAATGAAAGGGCCAATTAGTGGGAAGCGACTTCGCATGTCATTCATCATAACTACTTAATTACATAGTTGGTCGATCGGGCGTGCGAAGTGATTGAACTTTGCCTACCTTTAATTTCATAGCATATTTTGTATTTAACTGTAAACCGAACATTCAAATTATATGCTGCTGCTCCTCTACAGCATAAAATTGGCGATCATTGATGCTTGCGTTGGATTTAAAGACGTGTTCAGTTAAGTATGATGCAATTGGACCTCACCATTGTTTTTGTCCCCATTGTCTCATCCTTAAATAAATTGATGGGATACATGCTGTTACCATTGTATGATAATACACGTGTAATATATACATCCAATTGATGCGTACGTGTGTGCTAATCAGCAATGCCTGGAGTACGCAACGCAATACAAACGTAGCTGTCTTGGAATCGTACTTGCCAACACATAAATAACGGACTTAATTTGATGCATAAACAATAGTGTTGTTGATTTGATGGACTCAATTTTATCATATTGTTAATGGAAAGTTGTCTAGTTTGTCGTTGACTTGCCTACATGTACAATACTTAAGTGTGTTGATCGTGCCTTCCACTTGGATTTGGCATTGCGATTCTTCGGTGGTTATTCATCAGGCAGGCTTCAAGCGTTTACTCTTTTTTTTTATTTTTTATTTTAATTATTGTTGATAAATAAGTAAGAGAGAAATAGAATAGAATCAGAAATCCACAAACATATGACAAATCGTACACAGACGGACGACAAGTCGTTGTAGCGTGGGCTACGAATCTTCCGCTAATCAAATAACCGGGACCCACTCTCAGATCAGATGCGAGTGGCGAAAAATCTAATACTTGCCGAGGAAGTAAATTATTTAATTAATAGAGTAACAATAATTCCGTAAAACTAAAAACAACAAATCACAGTCAGACTCAGATGCTTTCTCGCATCATTCTTCTTCTTCTTCGTCATCTCCGTTTACTCGCTTCAGTGTAAGTGTAAAAAACAACCTCACTGCTATGACCGGTGGCGGCGGCGGCGGTGAATCGCCGCTTGCGCCAGCCTGTAACGGCGGCGAATTTCTTCTATCTCTCCTCCAAAAGCCCCAGCAGCATCCCCAAGCTCCTCCACATCAAACTCCACCGCAACAACCATCCCTGCCCAACGATCCTGCTGTTGCGGCTGTAGGCCCCACCATAAATTTCCAGCCACAGTGGCCATCCAACGGCTGTGATCTTCCTCCGACCTGGCCCCGCACTCCTCTCCCTCTCAATTTCCTAGGGTTTCCTCAAAACCCTTGGGCTTCTTCTTCTACTGAAAATCAGCAACAACGACTCTTGTGCGAGGATTTCGGGAGACTAGGGTTTTCCAACGCTAATTATGCTGCAATTCATAATCTTGTTCAGCAACCGAATCACCAACAGCAGCAGCAGCAGAATCTGCGGTTTGGTTCTTTCCAGGTCCAGCCCGACAGCTTATTGAATTTGAATCCTTTAGATAATTTGAAATACAATTTGGATAGGAACAGTCAATTTGACCAACCCCGAGCAAGTTCTATTTCGAATCCGAATTCATTTCAGCACAGGAATCTGGAGAATTCTCGAGAACATGATTTGAGACTTGGCAAACAGCATTATGGCTCAACACCGCCTCCTGGCTTTTCGAACAAGGCAAGAGTTGCTGGCAGTGGTAATAGCAGAAGGGGCTTTGAGCATAATGTTGATATGACTAACAGATTTACTAGTTCTGCTGTTGAAGGTGGTAATGGTGTAGGTCTCACTAGACAGCTTGATCATCCTGGTCCTCCTTCTGGAAGTAATCTTCATTCAGTATCAGCCTTGGACATTGAAGAGTCTTTGTTGGATTTGCGTAGAGAAGGCCGAGAAAGGCATTTGGGGCGCGATAAGAGGAGGGAGAATGGCCCTGGTTATAGTCAAGGTGGCGATGATATGGATGATTTTGGCGAAGACCTCGTGGATTCTTTATTGCCTGACGATGAATCTGAACCCAAGAATGATACTCATGAGAGGAATGACAAGAAACATCGAAATTCACGTGATAAGGTTATCGCTTTTCTGTAGTGGTGATTATATGCTTCCATGAACTAATCATTATATTAGCGACACGTACATTTGCATGATTTGATTGGAATTCTTTACTGATCAAACATTTCCCGTTAGTGGGTTAGTGGATAAACTGTGTGATTTGCCTGTGCTTTTTATTATCAGGAAATCAGATCAGATAACAGAGGGAAAAGACTACTTAGCCAGAGGATGAGAAATTTAAAATGGCAGATTGAATGTCGTGCTGACATAGGAAGACTAAATGCTCCTTTTCTTGCAATTTATGAGTCTCTAATACCAGCAGAAGAAGAAAAGGCAAAGCAGAAGAAATTGTTAACATTATTGGAGAAGTTAGTTTGCAAAGAATGGCCTGATGCTCGGTTGTATCTGTATGGATCATGTGCTAGCTCATTTGGTGTTTCTAAGAGCGACATTGATGTTTGTCTTGCAATTAATGATTCAGAGATCAACAAGGCTGAGGTCTTGTTGAAGTTGGCAGATATCTTGCAATCAGATAATCTCCAGAATGTACAGGTGAGTCAGTTTGATTTGTTGTTCCCCATGAACAAGGTTCAATGAGTTTGTCTCTCTGAAGTTTTTGGAGAACTTAAAAGTAATTGTATTCTTTATTTTTCACTTGTACGATGAAAAATGAACCAGACGCTGCAGATAAATGGGAAGTGGATGGTGAAATTTTGCTCTTCTGATTTTCAATAATGAAGCATATTTTTTTGTAACATGTTGGTTCCTGAAAGAAGCATATTTCAATTAATGGATGCCCTTGCTATTTGTTTGATACTGTATGTAATTCTGATTGCTCATCAATTTAGTTTTATTCCATCATTTGGTTTTAATTATGTGTAATTCCTTCTTAAGCAGTTCTTTTAAAAATAGTGTACATGGTATATTTTTTCCTTTGAAACAAATTTATCCTGCGGTGTTTGATTATTTTAACTGAATGATGGGATTGGTCTAAGTGAAGCACAAATCTTATTTGCACGGCGTGTTATGGTCTTTTATTGTCGTTTGTGCTGTTGGTTTACTTTCTATGGATGCAAACTTTTTCAAGTTTCTTGCAGGCACTGACACGGGCAAGGGTCCCCATAGTAAAGCTTATGGATCCAGTCACTGGAATTTCTTGTGACATATGCATAAACAATCTTTTGGCTGTTGTAAATACAAAGCTTCTTCGGGATTATGCTCAAATAGATGTGCGATTGCAGCAGTTGGCTTTTATTGTTAAACATTGGGCTAAATCAAGAGGAGTCAATGTAACTTATCAAGGAACCCTATCTAGCTATGCGTAAGTTATCTTTTAGAGCTATATATTTATTTTCCAATTTAGCAAATAACTATCTGTGGGTCATATTCCAATGATGATTGTCATGAGACCTGCTTGAGACAATCAGCAAAAGCCACAGACAATAATTCTGGCTATTTTGGCCTACCTTTTTTCAACAGAATCACCTTGTTTAAGATGTCTATGCTAAATGTTTGGGTTTCTGTGCTTATGTTGCTTTATTGCAATGTTTACTTTTGTCTCCTTTTCAGGTATGTTTTGATGTGCATTCATTTCTTACAGCAGCGTAGGCCTGCTATTCTTCCATGCTTACAGGTATATATTAGCTGTTTGCTTCTTTAATTTTGTAGCATGAAATGCATATCATTTTGTGCTTCTACATTTGGATGCGGGGCCCATACTTCTACTTAAGCAGTTCCTTTGGTGTGCTTTATGTGTCCTTTGCGTGAGAACATTGTGGTTATCTGGTTGTCTCATTTACATGCCAACCCTATGGCCCCCACGAGGTTTGTGTGTGTGTATCCACAAAATATTTATTATATGTTTCAACTCACTGGAATGTCAAGGGACAATAGAAACAGCAAGATGCGAAAAATGGTAAAAAATGACTATTTTGATTTACTCAAAAGATTATGTAGCCTGTATATAGAAATTTTGATTTGAAGAAACTGTTTGAGTCAAGTGAATGAATTTTCTGCCAATAATACTTGTAAAAAGTGATGCTTTTATACGGTATATAGTGGCATTGTTTATATAATAATTATGTCCTTAAATTATTTACATGCTCTTTGGCTGTCATTTGTTATTTTATTTTGCTCTGTATTTGATGTGCATGACATGCTTGACGTTTTGTCATAAATATTTGCATTTGAAAGTGTATCTTTACTCCATTTTTGTTTTATTTCATGCTTGGTAAAATATCATTCAGGGAATGGAGAAAACATACTCTGTGACTGTGGATAATATTGAATGTGCTTACTTTGATCAAGTTGACAAACTTCATGGATTTGGGTCTCGTAACAAGGAAAGTATTGCTCGACTCGTGTGGGCATTTTTCAATTACTGGGCTTATGGTCATGATTATGCCAGCAACGTTATTTCCGTTCGCACCGGAAGTACAATAAGGTAGGTTACATATCTTATATGACTTGGATTTTGGTTTTTGAAATGTTATTAGATGGGTTTCTCTTGACAAGTTTACCCTTGAGGATGTGACCGGCATTTCTAGAATCTGATATATAATGGAGTGAATTGGTATTTAGGTAACGTTGAAATGTCACTCAGTGTCATTGTTTTGATAAGAAAATTCACCAGGGAAGTTGGTACTTGTGTTTAGTTTAGGCACAGCTTGCTTGTTGTTAGTTTGGTGAATAATGGTTGCATGTGTGAGTAATCTGTTTGCTGAATATTGTTAGCAAATGACAATGGCAGCTATGCTGAGAAGATTTCAGAGGTTTCTTAAAGAATTTTTACTTTATAAAAATTGACACTCAAGATATCTTTCTTGAAATTGACCGATTGTTTCCCGTTGTGTTAGCAAACAAGAAAAAGACTGGACAAGAAGGATTGGAAATGACCGTCATTTGATATGCATAGAGGATCCCTTTGAGGTGACTCACGACCTTGGTCGAGTTGTGGACAAGTTCAGCATAAAAGTTCTAAGGGAGGAGTTTGAACGTGCTGCTGAAATCATGCAGCATGATCCAAATCCATGCGTGAAACTCTTTGAACCCTATGTTCCTAGTTGATTTAAGCCGCACTTGTTAGAGATGTAATTGCAATGAAAAGAGATTGATCAGCCTTAAGCATCCGTTCCATGGTCTTGTGTTTTATAGTTTTGTATTTAGGGCATCAGCTTATTATTTAAATATCCTTGGGTGTAAAGAACTTGTTGGCTTAACCGAAAGTTGCAATTTTAATTACCAAGCGGTACTGTAGTGTAATTTTCGCTTCATTTTTGGAGTTAATTTCAAGAGTATTATGGTTAATGAAACCGATTTAAATCAGTCGAGAGAGAGAGAGAGAGAGAGATAGAGAGAGGAGGGTGAGGGAACTGTGAGTGAAGTGTGAACCTTGGAAAATGCCCCTCGGCGGGGTTATCAATGTTTTGTTTATCTTTTTTTTTTTTTTTAACTGAATAAGTTTCTTATTCTTTATTTTAAAATTAAATAACTTTTATTAGTGGTTAATGGAGCCGTGACGGTGAGCCGGAGAAATTTTGAAATGTCTTTAACTAATATATTAGCCATATAATAAATAAAAAAATATTATAATATGTGTTATGCGTAAAATTTAACTACGTATTGCGTATATATTAATTAATTATGTTACCCCGTATATATTTTAAAATTCCTGCCGGCGGGGACTGATGTAAATCAGTTGGACGAAATATATTAATTAATTATGTTTGCCCCTCCCCCCCACCCCACACAAACCCCCAAACCAAAAAAAAAGGAGGCTTCGTGACGATGGCGACTCATCATCACTTCGCAGTCCAATTCCCACAAGTGCTACTCTTAAGAAAACCATCAGGCTTCGCTATGTTCGGAGAACAGTTCTTTACCTCAAACAAATTCCAATACTTGAAAGCATACGAATCAGCGCTTCCTCTACACGAATTCTTGACACTACACGCACACTCAGTGAAGGCCATCTTCTCCAGCGCCGGTGCGCCGGTCACAGCCGAAATCCTCCGCCTGCTTCCAGAGGTGCGGCTGGTGGTTGCCACAAGCGCCGGCCTTAACCATATTGACGTAGTAGAGTGCCGCCGCCGCGGTGTGGCTCTGGCCAATGCTGGTAACGTTTTCTCTGAAGACGTGGCTGATTACGCACTGGGCTTGCTAATTGATGTCCTGAGAAAACTTTCTGCTGCCGATCGCTTTGTCAGACAAGGGCTTTGGCCTATCAACGCTGAATTTCCGCTTGGGTCTAAGGTACTTTTTTTTCTTTTCTTTTTCCAGTTTTGATTTGGAGTATTATTAATTTTTCTTTAGTTCTATGCAAATTTTGTAGCATTGCATGGTCTGGTGTCATGTGTATATCTTTTGTTTTATTTAGTCTGAACTATGAAGGGGAAGTGCTGATTTTGATCGAGCTTGTTTGTGTTGATTATTGGCAATTTCAGTTGGGTGGCAAACGAGTTGGGATTGTTGGGCTGGGGAGCATTGGGTCTGAAGTTGCCAAAAGGCTTGAAGCTTTCGGCTGCTGCGTTTCATACAACTCTAGGAATAAAAAGCCTTCTGTTACATACCCTTTCTATCCGGATGTCTGTGAACTTGCAGCTAACAGTGATGTCCTCATCATTTGCTGTGCATTGACTGATCAAACACATCACTTGATCAATAAGCAAGTCTTGTTGGCCCTGGGGAAGAGAGGAGTTATTATTAATGTAGGGCGTGGTGCTATTATTGATGAGAAAGAAATGGTGGGGTGTTTGCTGCGAGGAGAGATTGGAGGTGCTGGTTTGGACGTGTTTGAGAATGAGCCTGATGTTCCTAAACAGCTCTTTGCACTTGATAATGTTGTGCTGTCGCCACATAGTGCTGTCTTTACGCCTGAATCTTTTAAGGATGTGTGTGAACTTGCGGTCGCCAATCTGGAAGCTTTCTTTTCAAATAAGCCCTTACTTACTCCGTTTGCCGCAGATGATTGACCGCATTTTTGTGTAAAGCTCTGCTGCTGCTGTCATTCTCTGGAAGAAAGTCACAGGTAAAAAATTAATAATTTTATTTAACATTGGGCAGTTATTGGATATTTTTCATAAAGAACTGATGTAGTCTTAAGCATCAAGGTTTTTTTATAATTATGCTCGAAGGGCTCAAACTCAAAGGATGTATATTTATTTTATAAGGCAATGCCTTCTTCGCACAAGCACACACCTCACTTATTAATTACATACTAGTATCAGAAATACGAAGCAGAGTGAGAGTGTCCTGCTGATAGCTGTCACTGACCAACCACATCCAAAATGAATTATCATTAGTGCTGTATTTTATGGGTCAAATGGACACTACATTATTAACGAAAACCAACCATTATCACGCCAAGTGGAACCAAGTTTCATGGGTACCTGTATAATCTCTCTCTTGTTTGCTTAAGTACACAGTAAGAGTGGGTGTGGATAGTTTTGGGGTTCTCGTTCGGAGAATTTTTAGGATTCGATCCGAGCTAGAACCCCTTACAATTGGTTTTCAGTTGGGAAACTGTGCATCCGTGGAGTGGGCGTCAGCAGCCGCGTCGAACTGCTGTTCAGCGGATAGCAACAATGAAAAGTGGAACAGAAGATTAACAATATTAATGGTTATTTTATCTTGCTAAATAAATATATGATCGTTACTGTAGGTGCCATATTCCAAAAGCATCTAACTATACCACATGTTCATCTTATTAGATATTAGAAGTTATTTTGGAGTAAATAACACTCAAGATATTGTGAAATCCAAATTATTCGGGGAATAATACTTAAGGAAAATTTTTCTTGGAGCTTATAAAAATGGCAGGGGGATTAGTTTCGCAATTCATTAGGCTAAGTAAATTACGTCCAAAGGTCAAACGAGTTAGGAATACAAGTAAGGCCAAATAATTCTTAGATTAAATTCACCTTCACGTGTACATAAATAATGGTGACATATGTCGTTAGATTGAGAGTTCAAAGTAAAATTATAAATCCACATCATTCATTATTTATAAATAAAGATTCATTTTTAAGGAAAAAGAGGTCTTTAATTTTCAAAAAAAGTATTGTTTATATATAGAGAGAGAAACTTATATTCTTTATTTTTTTTTCTTTCTTTAATCTTAATTAAATACTAATTTAGGCTATTAAAGTGTCTTGTTTAGGTACTCACCCCATTGGATTCGAGGCCAACGATTGTGATAAATTCTCATCAAATTACAAATATGCGTGAAGTTAAAATTTCAACCCCTTCAACTTGACACGTGTTTCAAAATGAGAGCATGATGTTCCCAAACAATCTTTCGCATTGGACGATGTTGTTCTGTGCCGTCTCCACACTGGAATCCAAGCCAGCTTCACTTATCGTGATGAGAAACTCGGAAGCTTTCTTTACAAATAAGCCCTTGCTTTTTGCTGTAATGTAATGTTGCGTTTACTTTATAGAATGAGAATGGGGTGAGAATGATAATGGGTTGAAATGAAAATGAGAAATGAGAATAAGATTTCAACGTTTACTTGACAAAAATAAATGAGAATGAAAATGTGCTGAAATGTCATTAACGTGTTTACTTGACAAAATAAATGAGAATAATAATCAATTTATCAAAATACTCATAGTATTAAATAATATAATTTTCACTAACTAGATACATGTATAAATGTTATTATAAATACGATATTAATTAAAATAATAAATAATAATAATACTGAAAATAATAACAATAATTAATAATAACTAAAATAATAAAGTTAATAAAATTTAATAATAATAATAATAATAGTAATAATGATATTTAAAATAATAAAATTAATTATGATTTGAACGAGGGTAATTCGTAAAAGTATGAAAAAATTAGTGGGATATAAAAATAAATATAAATTTCAATCTCATTATCTCATTTTCATTCTCAACCCCATATGGAAATGTGATTCTCATATCTTATTCTCTAATTACGTGAGATCCACACATTTTTATTTTTATTCTAAAATTATATTTTATCAAGTAAATGCAGAATATATTTTAAAATTATATTCTGCATTTCCTCCAGCATAATTTATTATTATTATTATCTCTAAAATTACATGTCACCTGCTTATTTTTAAATCTTTTGATCGTGCTGCATCCCCCATTTCTTTCTAATAAATAGTTCTTAATTCGAGCTGCCCCTCAACAAAATGAATGGAAGTGCGGTGCGTAATTTTAGTGATTACTAATAAAAATTATAAAGGTAGTTCTATTTTTTTAATTTATACACCGACACCATTTCTTTGAAACGGAGCCGTTTCGAGGAGCACTATGAGAAATCACAAGATTTTCCTTCTTTTTTTTTAAATTTCTTTCTTTCTTAATTAATTAAGTTGACCAGTCAAGTGACTGGAACCGACGATGGAAGCAGGTCATGGGCATGGAAAGAAAAAGAATCCCAAGACCTCCCGAGAGTACTACTGTTTAAGCCGCCACCGGACTTTCACCTCTTCGGAGACAAATGCTTTTCCTCGAACAAGTTCAAGTTCTTGAAGGCGTGGGAATCTCCTCTCCCACTTGACCAATTCTTGAAAACACATGCACAGTCAGTCGAAGCCATTCTCTCATCGGGTGGCGCCCCGGTCACAGCCGAGACCTTGTGGCTGATGCCGGCCGTTCGATTGGTGATGACCACGAGCGCCGGACTCAACCACATCGACATCGCCGAGTGCCGACGCCGCGGCATCACTGTAGCTAATGCTGGAAACGTTTTCTCCGAAGATGTTGCTGATTTGGCCGTGGGGTTGCTTATTGATGTGTTAAGGAACATTTCTGCTTCTGATCGGTTTGTTAAACAACGGCTTCGGCCTCGTCAAGCTGCTGAAGGGGACTACTATTCTCTCGGCATCGGCAGTAAGGTCTGTCACTCTGCTTGCTCCACTCCACTTTCTTGTTTTTGTTTTACTCCCTTATTATATAAAGATGGTAATGGATAGTTATTGGATATTTACTGTGATATAAATATAACTAAATGCACAGATGAGTCAATATCCATTTTGAAGCTTTCTCAGAGTTTACGTTGATATTGTCCGGTGGGGAGGGATTACCTCTGCTGCTTGGCATAAACTTAAGGCTTTCCCTTTACTGAAAAATTGGAAGGGAATCCAATCTATCTATTTTTGTTTGCCGAACAGGACTGTGATGAGAAAATATATGCATAATCAATTATCCTCTTTTGGAATTCATAATGTACTAGTTATGATTGGGATCTCATGGATGCTACCTTTTGCTTTTAAATCTTTGCTATATTTTTTTTCGTTTTTCTATTTTTCCTCTTTTCTTGACTATGAGAAAACAAGATGTAGAGGTTATGATTAATATTATGAATAAGGTGCTGATGTGTATTACTCCTTTTGAAACTGAAGTTTATGTTTGGTGATTGCCAATTTCAGCTGGGAGGTAAGGGAGTTGGGATTGTTGGATTGGGGAGCATTGGCTCATTAGTTGCTAAAAGACTAGATGCCTTTGGATGCTCCATATCATACAACTCAAGGACGAAGAAACCATCTGTCACGTACCCTTTCTATTCAAATGTCTGTGAACTTGCAGCTAACTGCGATATCCTCATTATTTGCTGTGGATTAACTGCTGAAACCCACCACATGATCAATAGGCAAGTCTTGTCAGCTCTGGGGAAGGAAGGAGTGGTTATAAATATTGGACGTGGGCCTATTATTGATGAGCAGGAACTGGTGCGATGTTTGGTGCAAGGAGAGATTAAGGGTGCTGGTTTGGATGTGTTTGAGAATGAGCCTGATGTTCCCAAAGAGCTTCTAGCACTGGATAATGTTGTTCTGTCACCCCACTGCGCCATCTTTACTTGGGAAACTTTCAAGGATCGGCAAGAACTTGTGGTGGAAAACTTGGAAGCTTTCTTCTCAAATAAGCCATTACTCACTAAACTTGTGGATAAAGATTAAACGGGAGTATTTTGGCCTGTGATTTTTTCCTTTCATTTTGCAAACATCTTGTGTTATGCCTCCTTGTGCGAATGGGATTGATTTCTGGTGAAAGAGAGGCTTAAGTTGCTTCAGTCTCATCGAGCACGTTCTGTTCATAAGTAAAGTACTGTAATTGGCATGTTGTGTACTTGAATTGATCACCATCCTTTGTATTAGAAGGATAATATCAGGGACTTGCCTGCTAAACTGACTTCCATTTCTTGCGTCACATTTTCCTTTTCGCTTTAATCATCTTTGATTGTTTTCTCAAGGGTGATAAAAAAGAAACTTGTCAAGAAACAGAGCCTGGCAATTTTGTTTTACTACTACACTAATTTCGACACACTAATTCCGGAGTGGATGCTTCCGGTGTTCCAGAGCTGATAATTGACTAACGACAATTATTCATTTTGCAAGCATTTCACAACTTCGGACCCAGAATGGGTCGTGCATCCAAACATAGAGAAAGTTTAATCTAAAAGTTAAAAAGACGAGCATTTGTGAGAATTTAATTGGTTTCTAATGATTAAAACTAAGAATTGTTTTCTTACAAAATGTTACCAATAAATATTATCAAATAAGGATCCAATTTTAATTATTAATTATTTCTTAATTGCAGGTGGCGTCTTATTCACATGACTTGCTCAGGTCCTACATCTTAGGAAAAGGGTAAACTTCAATTTTCATTAGATAGAAAGACAATTCTCAATTTTCATCTGTAATTATTTAATGACGCAAACTATTTGAAACTTAAATAAGCTAATATACCGTTACTAATAAAATCTCAATTGTTGAGTTTTTGAGAATAGAATTTGATTTTTTTTAATATTAAAATACTTAAAATATCTACAATTTATTTGTCAATTTTATTATTTTCATAATATAATTTTAAAAAAATTATCTATTAAAATAATTTTATAATTTTTAATAAAAGTTATTTTTGACAACAAAACAACTAAAAATTTTTGAGTAAAAACCCTACTTAAATAAGTTCTAATTGAAAAGTTGTATGAAATATATCCTTAAAGTATGAAAATCTTAATTTATTCAATTTTCAGTTAAAAGATGAGGGTAAATGGAGGAGATATTGATAATTTTTTTTTCTTTTTTCAATCTTCTTAATTGTATGAGTAAATTGATGATTTTAAATTTTTATGAATCGATTAAAAATTGTGGTAAATTTTAGTTTGTCCTTTAGAAAATGATGACGCGCGCACTGATGTTTGCCAATCCATAATTCCACATTCTATGGTTCAGCTGTACAAGAATCTATGGATCATCTTTCTCCCTTTATGTATAAAGGGGTTGCAGCAAATTTACTAACCAACTTTACTTTCCCATTCTATATATAAATTTCCAGAGTTAAATGATCGAATTTCTAAGAGAGAGAAAAAAAAATCAATGGAAATTCATGAAGAACACAGGGATCACCAATCACAACACTTGCCACGAGTCCTTGTTATTAAACCTCCAGCACCATTAACGCTATTTGGTGACAAGTTCATTTCGAGGAGGTTCCAACTCTTGAAAGCGTACGAATCGTCACTCTCACTCGAGCAATTCTTGATTAGCCACGCGCATTCAATTGAAGCCATTCTATGCTCCGGTGATTCTCCAGTCACGCTGGACATTCTCAGGCTGCTGCCGAAACTGCGGCTCGTCGTCACTGCCAGTGCGGGTGTCAACCACATCCACGTGCCCGAGTGCCGCCGTCGTGGGATTGCTGTTGCTAATGCCGGGAGTATTTTCTCTGACGACGCTGCAGATGCCGCAGTGGGGTTGTTGATTGATGTTTGGAGAAAGATTTCTTCCGCTGACAGGTTTCTGAGACAAGGGCTTTGGTCTAAGATTGGGGACTATCCTCTTGGTTCTAAGGTCATCCCCGCTCTCTTAATTTGCTCAATCTTTAACATTTTGTGAAGTATAAATGAGTCGTTACATTAATTGCTGGTAAATGTTAGTTGTTAAAAACTAAAACCTCAACCAAATTGTTGGCAAATATTAGTTGTTAAAAACTAAAAACTCACACTAAGCTGTTGCACATCCAAAATTAAGCAGACAATTTCGTGTGCATTTATGCTTCCTTGCGACACTTTTAATGATTTTAGTCTTAGTTTGTGGTCTCATTGAATTGTTACGCAAGATAAAAACTTTCAGTTGGGAGGCAAGCGGGTTGGGATTGTCGGACTGGGAAACATTGGCTTACAAGTTGCTAAAAGGGTAGAATCATTTGGCTGCAATGTGCTATACAATTCAAGGAGCAAGAAGCCAGTACCATACGCCTTCTATTCAAATGTTTGTCAACTAGCAGCTAATAGTGACGCCCTCATCATTTGTTGTGCGCTAACTGACCAAACACGCCGCATGATTAACAGAGAAGTGATGCTGGCATTGGGGAAGGAAGGCATAATTGTTAATGTCGGACGCGGGGCTGTTATTGACGAGAATGAAATGGTCAGATGTTTAGTGCATGGAGAGATTGCAGGTGCTGGTTTGGATGTGTTCGAGAATGAGCCTTATGTTCCCAAAGAGCTACTTGAATTGGATAATGTTGTGCTGCAACCACATCGAGCTGTTTTTACCTCCGAATCTTTCGTGGATTTATGTGAACTCGCTGTGGGGAATTTGGAAGCTCTCTTCTCAAATCAACCGCTGCTTTCTCCAGTCACCGCTGAATGAATATATTATGATCCCATTCTCAGGTTTGTCTCTACTAAGTACTCTGTTGTTACACATTGGAGTTGTTTACACCTTGCAGACACGTCTTGGACTTTTTGGTTCCCTTTAAAGGGCTGCCAGAAATGGTCTCATGGGACGGGCCTCTGTTTTTTTAAGTAGAATTTTTGTTCACGCATCTCCAGCGCCCAATTTAAAAATTATGGGAAAGTGACATTCCCATTATTAAGATTAATAGCAATAGGACTTAGCAGCACAGCATTTGAATCTCTTCCCTGCAGTAGCTGTTGACCAACCTGATCCAACACATGAGACACAGTTTGGATATATATATATATATATATATATATATATATAATCGCTATAAATCTTAAATGGAATCGATGCCTCGCAAAAAACACATGCAGTTAATTTTTGTTTTCTGCTCGATCGATTTGTAGGTTCCATGTTGTCTATTTGAAGGGGTATTTTGTTTTTTATTATTTTTTTAAGAGAAAAGAAGCCGTATATCATGTACGATGGTACCTGGGGTTTGTTACGTAGATAATTTCATCAATTAATCACTAAATAGAGAGTACATGGGTAGCTACACCAATGTAATTGATTCAATTAATATTAGTCTTAGTCTTGGATAAAAAAATAATGATTTTGATCGTAAAGGGACGTTTATATTTATTTTTGCTATTTGAAATTTAAAGAACTTTGTGGAATCCGTCGGTGATCTAATTTTTGTTGCTTCTTTCGTTCTATATTTGCACGCACGACACGAGGCTCATTATTGTCACTTATCCATGCTTTTTTTTATATATATATATATATAAATTGTGACATATGGTGTGTAAAATGGAACGGATGGAAATTTTTTTTTCAAAAAATCAACATTATTCTGTTTACTTCTGAATGCTTCTATGAGTGAACAGAATCCTTATCCAATTAGCATTAATCTCTCTCTTTATTTTGATTAAAAAAAAAAAACTAAAACAAAGCCAAAACCATCTTTTACAACCAAACCAAATAAGCAATGTGTTGCCCACATGGGATGAAAATGATGCGTGAATTGTTGGTTTCATGACTCATTGGCATGCATCGTCATCAATCAAGACCATTTAACGACATGATCAGTCTGTGTCAAGTAAGGTCCTCAATAATTTCCTGATGACATTTGTATTTTGAAAATTTACCTCAAAATAATAATAATAAGATATGTAGCCCTATTCTCATATTATAAATGTACGTAGAGTGGGTGCTCCTGATGTGTCCGAAATGTGTTCTGCCTTCTGAAAGAAAAAAAAAAAAAAACAACATAATATTGGCTGCCCTGCCCTAATCCATCTCTAGCTATAAAATTAAATCTCACTGAACGTTGGCTCAGTTTTTATTTATCGATTTGTTTGATTGAACGGTTCCAGCTATTCGATATGCACGAAATATGATCTCTCTTCGGACCCTGTTAAGTTTCAAACAATAACTTACCCTCTTTTTTTGGCTGTCACCCATTTCCATTCAGAAACTATGTCCATCAGTTTGATAGGACCGACGGTCAAGAGTCTCGTTTCCCCAACAGATATCCTCCACATATCACGGAAATAGTTAATCTCCTTGTCAAAATTTATTACTTCCCTCTTCATTTCCAGTTATATCATAACCTCCGTGCTATTAAGGAAACGGCCCACTTTTTAATTTTTTTTTATTTATTGTGTTTTTTTTTAATAATTTTACCTTTTTATAAGTATTTTCTGACGCAAGTAAAAGTTTTAATGAGTTTGAAAAATGAGAGGCCATATAATTGGAAAAGGAGAACTATTCTAATTAAGTAAAATATTAATGAACAGTCAAGTCAAAAGTCAAATAGTGAGTCGTAAACTTCACATTAACGAGTGTTGCAGTTCAAATTTTCATATGGGAACTCAGTTTCCTCCAATTTTGTAATTGAGTGAAGTTAAATTTCTCTCACAACGAGGAATATGTACTCCTTTGATAATGAGGGTGGTATTTTCAGCTGTGTGATAAGTGATTTGATTTAAGGTAGTTTTAAATAAAATAAAATAAAAATTATCGTACATATCTTTAGCATTCTAATTATAATGCATACATATCACTGTTTTTTTAAATTAAAAAAAAAAGAAAGAAAGAAAGAAAAAGGGCAAAAAAAAAAAAAAAAAAAGGGTCATCGTCAACGAAATGGTAAGTAATTAGCAAATAGAAAAATTATACGAACTAAATTTAGGAGTGAATGCGATCCATCGAACGGAGAAATAAATGTTGGAAACATACTGAAACCTGACCTAAATTCTTGGCCATCGATCAAACCGTAAACCTAACTCATCATGTACGGAATTGGCCAACAAAAGAAAATTGCGACAGACCTTTCTCAAATATAAATTTTTGCTCTAAATGTTCAAACTTCACCGTATGCTTCATACTTGGAGCGATGAAGACAAGCACGACCACAGCGAGCTCAAGCACATGCCTACCCAAAATCAAAGAAACCACACCACCGCTGTTTGTTGATTTAGGCGCTTACTTACTTGAGTTTCATCGAAACTCTACAGAGCAGCTTTTACCACCATTTAATTAAATCAAAAGAACAAATTATTAGTTGCATTTTAATTTATTTTAATTTAAAAAAAAAAACTTAGAAAATTTGTGCAGAGGGCTTAGCCCATTGCTCACACTTCTGAAAGAGGCGGTGTCGATCTCTGGACTGGCCAATAGCGCATGGTATTCAAATGCTACGGCAAGATCACATGTAAGCACATAATTTTTTTATTTTATTTTTTTATGATAAGCATGTAAACTTAGAAATTAAAATAACTAACAAAGTAAATCTTGCTATGTTAATTTTAAATAATTATTTAAAACGAACCCAACAAATAAAAATCAATCTCAGAATATAATTGGTGGATGGGCATTGGGATCCAAGAAAAGAGAACCTTAATCCTGATAGGGCGCCTCTTCACTCGTCTTGAAAACCAACTCAAAAAACAAAACTATTGTACTGCCCTGTGTATGTGTACATATATCTATATACACGTGCGAGTAATTAATATAGGCGTCGGGCGACAAACTATAGTCCTATAAATGTGAAAAGGAATGACGCCACAGTTAAACAAGATTCCAATATATATGTTCAACTTTCCCAATGAACGGCCTTGGCTTTTCTTTTCTCTTTTGTCAGATGTAAGCTTCTTTTTTTAAATAATAATAACAATAATAATAATTTAACTTGGTTTAATTAACTGTCTCATACATAAATACCATCTATCTATTACAATCTATCTATCTATCTAGCTAGCTCGATCTACGTCAATGGATTGTTGCAATTCAAGCATATTGCCAACTCAAGAGCAACCATTAGTTTTTGATGCATCAGTTCTTCAATTTCAATCCACCATACCCTCACAATTCATATGGCCCGACGGCGAGAAGCCAAGCCTTGAGCTGCCTGAACTAGTGATTCCTCCTATTGACTTGTGCAGTTTCCTCTCCGGAGATCCTTTTGAAGTTGATAAAATATGCCAGCTTGTGGATGATGCATGCAAGAAACACGGGTTCTTTTTAGTTGTAAACCATGGTGTTGATTCGATGCTTATAAAGAAAGCTCATGAGTATGTGGATTCTTTCTTTGCCATGCAACTCTCTAAGAAGCAAAAGGCTCAGAGAAAAATTGGAGATCACTGTGGATATTCAAGTAGTTTCACTGGAAGGTTTTCCAATAAGCTTCCCTGGAAAGAAACACTGTCCTTTCGTTATCGTGCTAATGACGAGAACTCTTCAACCTGTCGTCGAAGATTATTTCTTCAACGTAATGGGTCAAGATTTCAGGCAATTCGGGTAACGTATATATATACTCTTATAAATAGCTGAACCATTAATTGTTATATATATTTACTAGATGATGATAATTGAAAAAATACACATATGCAAGCAAATTAATTAAACATGGCTATAGCTATAAATGTATCATATATAAGCATGCATGGAAATAAATTAAATAAAAGTATAGCATGAAATTAATTTCTTTTTTTGTTTTTGCTTTTGTGGGTGTGTAGGAAAGTGTATCAAGAGTATTGTGAAGCCATGAGCAGTCTCTCACTCGGGATCATGGAGCTGTTAGGAATGAGTCTAGGAGTTGGCAGAGCACATTTCAGAGAATTCTTCCAAGGACATGATTCGATAATGAGATTGAATTACTACCCACCGTGCCAAAAACCTAACTTGACTCTAGGAACTGGACCTCACTGTGACCCAACATCGTTAACAATTCTTCATCAAGATCAAGTGGGTGGCCTTCAAGTGTATGTGGACGAACAATGGCAATCTGTTAGCCCTAACCCAGACGCTTTTGTTGTCAACATTGGCGACACATTCATGGTAATTATTATAGTTAATTTTCATATATTCAGTTAACTATAGGTTTATTAAATAATAAAATTGTAATTTGAGCTTGAATTTATTAATCACTTTTAGTTGACATTTCAGGCTCTATCAAATGGCATTTACAAGAGTTGCTTGCACAGAGCGGCGGTTAATAATACAACTGTGAGGAAATCACTTGCTTTCTTTTTATGTCCAAAGATGGACAAGGTGGTGACACCTCCGAACAACTTGGTCAAAGCTAACAATCCAAGGATATATCCCGACTTCACATGGCACAATTTGCTCCATTTTACACAAAATTACTATCGAGCCGACATGAAAACCCTCGACGCATTCTCTGCTTGGCTTCAACAGCATGTCAATATTTAGGAGGGTAAATAGGAAATTTAAGATGATGATGACGATCAGGAATTAATGGAAGAAGTGGTTTTTTTTTTTTTTTTTTTTTATAAATTTTTTATCTTCTGTTTTAATTTCTTGTGGAAGGGAGAGAGGGATTAATTAAGCAAAAGGTAGCTAGCTTCTAGATTGGAAATACAAGAAAGGGCAACAGAAACACCAAAAAGAGAGGCCAGTTTCTGTAATTAGCTAATAGCCAGTTAGCGTTGGAGGGAATTTTTTTTTTTGAAAACTCCGAGAGCAAAAGCTCAAAAGAAGAAAGTACTAATGTAATATAAATAAGAGAGCTCTCTTATTTTAATGTTCTTTTGTTAATACAAGATGGTGATACATGTTGTGCATTTGTTTTCGGCATCACCAATTGTGTGGTTGCTCTTTGTTTACGTACTCCGTACATATGTGCATGAGAAGTCATTGGATTCCCGACTGGAGAGAATTAAATGTATGTGATAAATATTGCTAATTTATCAAACCATGTATGTGTTTGTGTATTTGTGTACGTATATGTATATGTATATTATAATTATTCTCTAGAGCAGACTTTTTTTTAATATAAATATATTGTTAAGTTGTACAATTTAATAGTATTAAAATTGAACTTTATTAAAAAAAATTTACATGAAAAAATAAAAATACGTCCGCATTATATATATATATATAGTTAATAAAAATCAACCAAGGATTGAGTAACTACAATATGGAAGACCATCTAACAAATATTTGATATGACGCGCGTGGGGACATTACGATATAGAGTCGAGCAGAGTTTCTTCCACATGCAAAGTTTAAGAGGTATGACGTAGAGCGATCTCCCAACGACTCATCAATATATACGTGTCTTACAGTTTTTGATCAATAATATATATTTGTGTATTTATAAGAACCAAATGGTCTTGCAATTGTTTTTTTTTTAGGTTTTGTTTTTTTCATGATAAAGGAATCACTAATGCATGTCTCATGCACTAATTAGTAATTCTACAAACTAAAGCGAATTCTTTTCTAGAGAGAGCAGGTGTACACTTGCTTAAATTAATAAACTAAACCAGCTTAGAGTATCTCCAAAAGGCTCTATAAATTTTACTCTTCAAATATTCATTTGCTTACTTACGTGGTAAATAGATGAGTGAAAAAAGATATTGTTCTCCAAAAGATTTTTCAAATAGAAATAAATTAATATTATTTTAATTAAATAACTATTTTTTTAAAGGAAAAGTCAACAGTAATTAAAACACATTTCTCTTTTTCTTCAATAAAAAGTAATAAAATATAAATTGAAGAGGAATAAAGTAACTCTTCAAATATGAAGAGAGAGATTTATTTATTATTTGAAAAATCTTAATTGGAGTGTCTTTTGGAGCCTTAAATGTTGATATAGCTCTTCAAATAAGTAATAAAATCTTATTTAAAGAATTTTTTGGTGATGCTCTTACAAACTCTAATGAAAAACATGCATGAACGATCTGGTAAATTGCTTTTTTGACGACAGTTGCCATATAAATTAAAGAAGATAATAGAGGTATAAAAGCAAGAAAAAGTAAGGGCTACTCATTATTCCAAACCTCCTTTTAACTTTTAAAAATCCCATTACCATCACCATTATATTTATTCAGCTGAGTGGATTTCATTCTAGCACTTCCCCAGACCCCAGTAGCCAACATCGCATTGAATCCTCATCCCCGTCAAAATAGAAACTGCTGCATGTGGTCCGTAAAGAGCCCACGTCACCCTTCTACAAGGGAATACCTTATGATTATGTGACCACTGGTTATAACTTATACACGTACACTATTCTCTCTCTCTCTCTCTCTCTCTCTCTCTCACTCATCATCCTTCCTTTTATCTTTTGGACAACTCAATTATACTTTGGATCCCTCTATCTTACAATAGGGATTGCTTTATACTTTTCGGTTATCATTAGCGTTGGAACTGGCGTCCACATGGGCAAAGCCGACCCACATGAAAAATTATTTTTCTACTATACATAGGTCTATTAAATTGAATTCAGAAGAGTTATGAGAAGAATGAGAAGCCTTTTATTTTATTTCTACAACATTACTGCATAATTATAAATACAGTTACATGGCTGTGAAATTTACGTAAGAAAGAAACTAAATATGAGTATTGTGTAGAGGCGGTGGGCTCTTGCTTCAATGCATGAAACAAGACGATGCATCTTTCACTAGCGTATGCACTTGAATTGGTGAAGCGCAAACAACAAATTATTTGCATAAAAGAACGTAGGCATTGATAAGGACACATAACTTGCGCACATCATTTTGGCACCCAATTAATCAGCCCCCTGATATAGGGCTATTTCTATTTATCATTTTTCATTAAAAGGAAAACCATTCATCTTTGTTGGTAAGCTACGACCAGTTTACAGTGAACAATAGATGTCAGTGCACGTGGTTCCACTACACCATCGCTGGCCGTGAGCATATAAAATATATTTAACTATGACGGGAAGATTCTCAAGACACTCCACTTTTTCTATCCAATGAAATCACGACTTTCATACAACCGTACAGATCCGGTGACCGAGTCATCAAATCAAATAAATAATGGGGAGCAAAGAAAGAACTAGATTCTCAACTTGTTTGATGGATACATCTTTATTCGGGTTCGGGATTACAATTTTGATGCAATTGAAGATTATACTTATGATCCCGATTTTGATTCTCAAACTCTGGGAACAATTGAGAGAAAACATGCTGGTTCATGGACGAAGGCAATAGGCGTAGGCCGAATCACACCGCATCCAAAATCCACGTAAAGGTCAGCAAATGACGTTCCGACTTCTACAGTGGAATTTTTCAAGAAATAAAAGAAGAGAAAGCGGGTCAACACTCGACACTAGGAGACGTAACGTGAATTTTCCCATTGATAATCATTTGTAGGTAGCTGGTTTAAAAATACTTTCTGTCTATGTAGTGCTGCTGCTGCTGCTTTAGGGACTCTTTGACACTTGGAAGCTTGCTAGAACTAGTGCTATAAGGTAGCTTCATTTACCCAGTGCCAAACTGAGATATTGTTTCAACTCGTTTTTTAATTTTTTTTCACTTAAAAAACACAATTCTAAAATATACAATAAGTTTTTTTTTTTTCTTTTTTCCTTTCTTTTGACATAAGACACAAATGATTCTGAAAGCCCATATCCCATGATCCCATCCTTTGACCGAAATATGTTTTCGTCTTGCCAGGTCTTGAGTAAGCTTCTTAATTTCCGCAAATAAAAATAAACTCTCTATTATAATGGCTCATGGACTCAATCCGTCAGCTGAACAACTTAGCTTAAGATCATCCAATACATCAATATGCAATAGGCCCACGGTAATTACATGACATCCACAACGATAAGACAGCGCTTCAAAAAAGTCCATATCTTTAAGTCCACAAAGACACAAAAAGTGTGAAAAATAACAAACTTAACAACTTTTGGGTTGATGATGATGTAACATATAACTTAAACAAAGGCCCTCACTATACACATCATTCATGTGCTAGCAAAAGCGTTTATTCTGGAAATAGAATCGTGAATAGCACCTAAATTATTAAGCAATATCCTTGGTTATTACACTAGTTTCACTGAGCTCGGTTGATTGCAATTTACGCAACAAACCTTCACAGTATAGTGGTCACAACTTTGTGACCCCAACCACTATCATAAACTGGCATACCCAATCAAAATATAAGCAAACAAGGAATGAAAAATCTCTGGTAAAACATCCATCTGGTATTTAACTTTACGTGAGAAAATTCATAATTGAGATTAAGCCATAAAAGAAAAAGCTCAGCATCTAATATTATTCTTGGATCCTTCACATGAACATAACCAAGAAACCATTTGTGCAAAATAAATCTCTAGCCAGATTAAGGCAGGTCATATAAAAGACAGTATGGTGGGATATTTACAGAGAACATGGAACAGAAAAAATGGAAAATACATTCCTTTGAAAGCAGTTGGATAATACAACCAACAAGCAGTCAGTACACTGTAAATACTGCTGAAAGATAGCAAGTCCTTGATCTAATAAAGAACCAATACATTACATTCTCTAAAGCAAAACTTCTTCAAAGAATACAGAAATTCACATTTATAGGAGGTTTACTACTATTTCCTGTCCAAATTTGAACTTAGCTCCCACAATTAAAAAAAAAAATTAATAAAAAAATAAACCACA
The DNA here is from genome assembly GCA_018350135.1 of Citrus trifoliata. Classification (NCBI taxonomy): domain Eukaryota; kingdom Viridiplantae; phylum Streptophyta; class Magnoliopsida; order Sapindales; family Rutaceae; genus Citrus; species Citrus trifoliata. The sequence continues at coordinate 42,245,827 of CM031386.1, read as the reverse complement.
AAAAAGGGAAAATTTTAAAAAAAAAACCACAAGGGAGGCTACAAGTCGTCAACATAGAATTTGTTATCTTGTTTCAGTTGGTGAGCAATGGTGGGAACAAATTTAATGAATTACAAAGAACGGCAAAAAGATGTGGAATGAAGAGAAGGAACAGTGCAGCATAAAAAATTGGACGCATTACGTCTCATGTATTAAACCAACACAAACTGACCCATTAGCAGTGAGAGAGAGAGGTAGAATTTCGTTGTACCTTAATGCCCATGATCAGATTTATTCATTTAGATTGCAATTCCGGAGGTAGGGATGATCATACTTAATGTATTTGGTCCAGTATGACCGATACTTAGTCATAGCCAACTCCAGCCATGGTTTCATGTTGCCATTATAGTGGACAACTGCTGCATTTTCTATCTCTGACCGATCAACACTAGGATTGTAACCCAATCCAAGCACGTGCCATGACTTCTCAAGTGGATGTGTCAGATTATAAAATGTAATCAGCCCTGGAGGCAATGTGCCAAGCTTCCACAGTGTCCTATCTTCATTCTGAGATTAAAAACAAAGAAACAGAAAAATAAGAACATAAGAAGATACTAATTGCTCATCCATGTGTAGCATGTTTAAACTCAAAAGACAAATGCAAAGGCCAAACTAATTCTTCCCGTAGCAGTTGAATCATCAAATATGTGGTTGTATAAATGACTATATGTGTAAACGAAAAAGATACAAGATTCTACCGACCATGTTCTGCCACTTGTGATAGATGCCAGTTATATCCTTCCTTTTCCACTCCTTCAAATCAAACATATTCATCCCATATGCCCACCCACAAGCATTTGGATCAAAGTTACGTGCAATATGAGGATTGGTAAAGTTTAGATACTTGTCAAAACGATGAAAGCTTTCACCACAGGTTTCCACCGCCCCATTCACTTTTCCTTGAAGATCCACAGACCATAATCTGGTTAAGTCTTTTTGTACAACAATATCATCATCAAGAAACAGGATCTTGTTCAACTTAGGATAGACCTGTGGGAGATAGAACCTCAAGTGATTAAGCATTGAAAGATACTTCGGATTCCTATACTTCAGATTTGAAGCACCAGAAGAGAGAGTGGTTGGATGGTCTGCCTTGAAATAATACTCTTTCATTGAAGCAGACTCAAGCTGCCGCAGAACAGGGCAGTAGGATGAGTTAAGCCACTTAAATTCATCAACATTTTCAACATGAATAGCAGCCTTTCCGGGAGGATTCAAAAGAAACCACATATTCATTGCTCCAAAGTTAAGTTTATCAGTTACGAGATGGAATACGTGTTTTGAGGAATCCTGCAATATCATCAATAGGCATATTCTTGTCAAGATTGCATCTAAGGTCAGTTTAAAAGGCTAATTCTTAATTTCCATTAAAGGCACATAAACTATTTTCAATAGTTTGAGAGCTCGGTATTAAATGACCTTTAAGCAAATGATAAAACGCAACAAATCAAGGATGTACTCACTAATGGAGAGCATTAACACAACAGTGCAACAGGATAAGCAGTCTACATACCTTGGCATTCATGATAGTGGAGTTGACAACAACCGATGCAGCCAACACATTATCGGAGAACAGGGCGTAATGATACAGATTTGGATTCTCCAAATTCTCACTTCCAGGGAATTTTCTCTTCTCTGGAGGAAGAAGATAGTATTCAATGGTCAAGCGCATGGACATGCAATGGATTCCATTTGGAATTGTTTTGGCTGCCAACTGACTCAGGAATGTGCTCTGTTTCTTTAAGCTCCTAACTTGCTCATCTGCTGTTTGAAGCATGGCTCTCAGCTTTCCGGTCACCAATTTGCAGTCATATAATTGTTCTCTTGCTTTTGACAGAACCTGACCCATCAATTTGATTTTCTCGGGCACACTACAAAGGTAATAAAAGCAGAATAGAAAAAAAAAAAAAAAGAATTAATAGAACCAGAATGCACGAAAAATGCAAACTATATATAATACACAGTGAATGACACAAAAATTTACAATGCAGCTACCTGTGATGCAAATCAGCATCAGCTGCTGTGTCTCCCAAAGCACGCTGACTCTCTTTGAGCCGGGACTGTAGTTCTTGCTGTAAGTCAGGCTTGTTCTTCATCTTTGCAATACTCAGATACACCCTTGCCATTATCATCTGATCCCGCATCAACCGTACAGTAGAATCAGAGTTGTCATTCTCGTTTTCTTTCCTCCATATGCTGTATTTTCCCAGGACAGCTGAGTCCACAGATTTGGAGCGTTCAATGGCTGCATTTTCAAGCTTCACAATTGCTTCATCATCTTGTTGTACCAAATCTGCTGCTCGCTTTTCACGCCTCCTCTCTCTCAATTGCTGTTCACAGAGATAAGTTTCACAATTCAGAAGAAATCATGGATAGCTTCAGATAGTAAAAAGGTTTAAGTGGCACATATGATTATTAAAGCAACATCAGATAGAAAGAACATCTACCCTTCGAAATTGCTTTGCAGGTGTATCAACCAATTGGGAATGGCCATCTGTGGGGGACAACCAGATCAGCATGCAAGCAAGAAACTATCAACAACGACATCAAATAGTCAAAAAGACAGATGTTACCAGCCAGAATATTGTCTCCTTTCCCCTTAGGAGCTTCTTTTTCTATACGTACAGCTTTTTGGTTTGGCTTTGAACACAATCACAATCCAATGACATCAGTGAGTAAGCAACATTAAGCAGATAAGACCTTTGCAACAAAAGTTGTACAATAACTAAATGCATACTCAACCAAAGCATCAAAGTCAAGCTCACCTCAGAAGTGGCATTGTTCTCTACAGAAGTCTCTGCTCCAACAAATTTCCATGAAGTAGACATGTTACTTTTCCTCAAAGAATCAAGACTTAAAGGGCCCAAATCGACTGTGCTGGCTGCGATAACATCAATGACCTAAACATTGGTTTAAACAAGTTGCGACAAAGTTAATCTAATTGATAATAGAAAAGTACAATTGCTGTAAGGTAATACAGATAGCTTGTAACTAAAACTCTTCACCAACTACACACTTACATCTTTTGATAGTAGGGATTTAATGTATTGCAGTGCCAGTCTTTCTCTCCAATGCACATTCTGCACCAGTCAACCAAATTTTTCCCTCGTATAAAATGAGTCACCAGAATCTCTTAATCCAAATAATAATGATTAAAAATAAAATAAAACGTTGCAACAAGCTACCTGCTTGCTAGAACCACTTGGGATATCATTTTGATCTGGCACAAGTAACAACAATAATTTTTAAATAGAAAGAAGAGATAAATAAACTTCAAACACGAACTGATAAAAATCTGATGCCAGATTACACAAGGAAAGTACAGAATGCTAGTCACTCAAGGAGTAAATATGGTGTTTTTAGAAGCATAGTGTTGGCGTTCAGTAACAAGAAAAAAATATATAGCATATACGGCCAAAAGGCAAAAAGTACCAATGCTATTAGTAAATTAGGATTTTCTAGAATGCAGTGAAAACTAACAATAGGTCAGGTCTAAAAAGCAAGCAAAAATAATTCTCAGAAAACCTAAGAGCAAACGAATGTGAAATAGAAGTTAGATCTGAAAATACACAATTAAATTGAAGTAATTAATTAATCAAAGAGAACTAACCAATCGAAGCGGAGGTGTAAAGCCCTCGGCCAACATAGAAGATCAACGGCGCAAGAACTGAGAAGAAAATAACAAGTACAATAGGCAATCGAGATCCACCGCCTCTTTTCCTGTGGATGCCCATAGCTGATAATCCCCGCCCCGACGCCATTGCCTTCCACAACCTAAAATCAGTTAATTAAAAGAGTAAAAATTAAAATTAAAAAAAAAAGTGAGGAAGTGGGAAAGAGAGGGAGCATCTCAAAACGAGAGATTTTAGAGAATGAGACATACAGGTGGATGAGTTAAGAGATCTTTCTAAATCGAGAGAAATTAGTGAGCAATTTCGCTAATAAGAGTTCATCGTCACAGCAAAGCATCAGATAATGACAGGAGTCCAAAAATGAGATTTGAGTAAGTGAAAGCGTGTAAATGAAGGAAAATGCAGGGACGAATGGAGTATGCCTGCGTTTATTTCAAAGCCGATTGTTTAAGAATCTGGAACCAGCAATGAACGCTAATCTTCGCTCTCGATCTCTCTCTGTATTCTGTAATCTTCTTTTAATAATCTTGCGTTTCGTTTTCACTCTCGCTGTGTCTATCTCCCTGTTCTCCACCCCTGGCTGTTTCAGTTTCTTTATTTTACTGACGTTTCCCAACCGACAATTAGCGACGTCGTTTCACGCCCGTCTGGAAGCACACTAAATTCTAATCATTATCGGGTTATTAGTTTTTTAATCGTCTTTATTCTCACCATTGTTATTAATTTTGGAAATGGCCAAAGAACTCCATGAAATTAATTAATCCTTCTTTTTGCCAGACAGTTAATCACATGTTTATTCCCTCACATTTTAGCTATTAAAACATTATTCATGCAAAATCTTAGCAATGTTGTGAGGCGAATGTTAATTATAACAAGACTTACAATTTACTTTTAAATAGAAAAGCAAATCAAAATTGAGTACTAATAGACATTTTAAATTTTTTATTATAAATTTTATTTTAAATAATATGTCATTCATTTTTTGGTTCATAATTTTTTTATAAAATTTAAGTGAATCAATTATATTATATTTTAATGAATGACACATTATTTACAATAACGTTTTAAAATAAATAATTTAAAATTACTCGTCAAAACTATATCGATCAAAATATTTGAAGATTTTATCCTGTGATCATGAATTCAATAAAGATCATATACACCGGGTCTAGTTATGTTACAATTGTGATATAGTATTACAGTTACTTTTAGTCATTAAATCTAATTAATACAATTATATAATTATAAATTTAATGACTGATTGTAACTATAATACCGTACCATATTTACAACATAGTTTTGCCCCAGACGTGGTCGTGGAGCTTTTTGTTTCGTTTTCAAAACTGAAAAGTGACTGTCGCATGGGCACATACATGCCCAACGCTAATCGATGCCCGTTTCCGCTATCTACGGGCCTAGGGGTGACCCACTAACATGGTCTGTGCTGCAAGGTTCTAAAGATAAGGCCCACACCACATGTACGAAAAAATCTTATTGAATCCCTCCATTCATTCATACAATTCAAAGGATATACAACTGGTTAAAACCATCGAGAATTCTCTACTTCAAGTCGGATCCATCAAAACCTCAAACACGGGGCAATACACTTACCATCCTCTGCCACAATTAAATCGGTATTGCTAATTTATATAAATATTTAACATCAACCCCAAGCTGATTCTTTTTATATGACTTAATTATTCTATGTAAATGACTTAATTATTCTATGTAAAACAATTAAAGAATCACAACAATATAACGTTTACACCTATAAGTTATGTAGCTTTTTATTAATCGGTCTTGCTAATTTATATAAATATTTAACATCAACTCCAAGCTAATTCTTTTTATATGACTTAATTATTATATGTAAAACAATTAAAGAATCACAACAATATAACTTTTACACCTATAAGTTATGTAGCGCCTTTTTCCCCCTCATTTTCCTTCTTTTAAAAAGATAAGGACGTGAACAAACCCAAATTCAACTTGAGCTATTTACCCCTCCCAAGATTCCTAAATGACATTCTTGAATTCAATAAACTTCAAACATCACTGAATCTCTCTCAAAATTTCAACTACGAAAAAAATATAAAAACAAAGCCAAATGGCACTGAGTGTTGATCATCACAAACACCTCAGGGCTGAAACAAAGAGTGAAATCATGCTAAAATATCACTAAGTTACATAACAGGCCCTTTCCCAAGTCTCAAATCTAGTTGTATCATAACCGATCTAAACAAATTGCACAGTTAAACTTTATAGGATAGCCACATCCAAGTAATCTCCAATCTGCATACGAGAAACATTAAGTTAGAGATAAACAGAACAAAGTTGAAATTAATCAAGATCAACAGCAGATCAAAGCAGTTTGCTATACCTCAAAGCCAAGTTCAGCCAACATTTTGCCATCATCTAACTGCCTCCTACCTTCATAAGAGAAGGTCTTCCCCACCTTCATAAAAACAACGAAGAATTTAAAGCCAAGTAAAAATCCTTTTTTACTTGTCATTTACAAATTAATCAGTTAAATCATATCATTACATCAACCATCTAATAAGCAATGACAAACATGCTCATATCCATCATATTTCAGCAACAATTCTACCCATGGCAAAATCCTTTGTTCATGTGCCTTGCTGAGCCAGTCCTATATTAAATAATAGTTTATATATAAATTATTGAATTAAAATGTTGATATTTAATCGTAAATTAAATACAAGTTAAAATAAATTATTGAATAAAATTTTATTATTGGTATCAAATTTGGCTTAAAATATGATATGAATTTAGTCCTATCTAAACCCACAAAAAAATAGGGACTAAAAAGTCCCAAAATATCTAGACTAAAAGTTGAAGTAAATTATTAATCCGAACAGCCAAACATAGCCTTGGATTGGAAAAATTTCTTATCCTGAAAATTAGTCTAGCCCTGCTTTTATCCCGGCAGCCAAACGTAGCCTAAAGGAGCTAACTAATAGATCTTAACTTGAGCTGGCCTTCAACCATTTAACAGGATTAAACAAGCTATGCCATTGCTTCACAGACAGTTCAGTTCATTACAGATTGATCATGTCCCAAATAAGAAACAGTGAGGGAAGAGTGACTAACCTCTCTCACCATAAAACGACCATTCTTATCGGGATAAACAAAAGCAAAAGAAAGCCTTGCATCCCTTCTTCTTGCAGCCGGAGCTACTTCTTTAACCTGTGATAGAGTATCAATCAACCATGCAGCCCAAGTGACAGATAATAAAAATATATGCATAATAGAATTCTAAAAAATAAAAAGGAAATGCACTGTTCAACATACCAGATCAGTTAGTTCCCGGAGAGTAGCATCCTTCCATGTATAAATTTGAACCTCATCCTTGGGTTCCTTGCCTCTGACTGCAAAATCCTCCCTAGAATGGTGCCCCCCAATCTGCAGAACTTTTGATGGGTGAGTCATAGGGTACATATTTCACACTAAACACATGATTTCAGTTCACAGATAATGTTTAAAAGTACAAGGAAAACTTATAAAAATGGTCTTCGTTTCATAGGCTGTGGCTGGCGGCCAACAAGAAGGTGAACATAGACATATGCTCCAATCGATCATGGTGCCACAGATTCTAGAAATGGATAATGTGGAATTCAATGACCATTGAATGCTCACTGCTTTAACAAGCACAACAAGGCTGACTTGAAAAGCCATTATAAAAAGCCAAGAACCTTTTTAAACAATGAACTATTAATAGCAACAAGCGCAACACATAACCTCTTTCCTTTACACTTAGTGTTTCCATTGAATACCCCAAAACCTCTAGCAGTCAAACTTCAAACTTTCTGCTATTATGCTACCTTGAGAATGATATACATACCAGCTAGAAAATCTAATAAATAGACATCAGACAAAAAATACAAAAGATAAAACTAGAGAAGAAATAAACCACAAATTAGAGCATTGAACTAATTAATCAAACACAGATCCAGATTCTTTCAAAGCACTGTAAAAGATATGGAAATATTGAATGCTGAATGCAAAGCAAGAGTTGTTGGGCAGGAAAAAGCATTGCTGAACATAGGAAAAGAAAATGAACCACTTGGCCGATGAGTCCAATTAAAGACAGGATGCCACTTGCAATATGAATTTGGGAGATGAACCTGTGGTAATGCATAAAGATATTACGCAGGACATACCTTAGTGAAAACTCGAAGCAACAGAGGACAAGTCTGCATTGGAAAAGGGAAAGAGGATAAGAAAATGAAATCACTATGAATAATTTCTCTCGCAACAAACAAAAAATATGGTCTTATTCCGACTCACTCAGTGACAGAACAATGTTGCAAGTAGTAATTAACACTTCAAATGATCTTAAAACTAAATTGTAGGCTAAGAAATCCTAAAAGTTTCGAAAATGACACTAGAAAACAATTTTTTTTAAAATAATAAAATAAAGTATATATAAGTCTTGAGTTGTGAAACCCTAAACTGTTAAAAGTATGCAAAAGAAATTGGAAAACGAACCTTCTCGCGATCAACGGGCTCGAAGCGGGGGCGAGGAGGCGGTGGTGGGGGGCCTCTTCCAGAAGGATGTAATGGCCTGCTCCTGCCTGCTTGTCTCCTTTGCGCTTCTCCTACTCCCGCCATCCCTCTCTCAGGTCTCGAAGTTTTTTTATTTATTTTTTTATTTTTAATATAATGTTTCTGCTAAGTCTTCTCATTTAGCTTGTAAATATAAAGAACCATTTTCGGAAGAAAATAATATTAAATAAATCTGAGTTAATGCTTATGTGTTTGGGCCTTGTTGGGCTCAATTGGGCGAGCCCAGAATCACCTCTCAGTAGTCAGTAGTTAGATCAGACCCCTTCTCACATCTTTCACAATTCAATAAAAACGATAAACCGTCTATATCTATCTTGTGCGTCTATTTATCTCGTGAGAAAATAATATGTATTTCACATTAATGATTTTAAAAAATAAATTGTAAAAAACAGTCGTATGACTTATTATGTGTGTATTACATCGCTTGAAATAATTTTTTCATCACACTAGTCAATTTACAATATGTCACAACACTTTGAAATTTGTCTGTTTCGCTGTTTATAAATGGTCATCACCATTTATAATAAAAAAATTTTAAAAATCAATTGAAACAATAAGAATTGAAATAGAGCAATAAAGCATAGAATTTTCTCTTTCATATTTATATTTTCTAGTGCCATTTTGTCGCTTTAATTTCTTATCATTTATATTATATTATTATTATTATTATTTGCATCCATACTTAGGTTCCAAAATAATTCCACAATAATCTCACTTTTCTTAAACATAATAAAAATAATTTTCTTATAGACTTTTTTATTGGACATGTGAGAGTGAGTTGCTTTGATGCAAGTCATTTATCCCCTTATCCCTCTTTTACATCATGCTTTCACTCAAGAAGAAAGCATGTATTGAGCTTTTTGTCAACACGATATCTTTATTCTTTTCACTTTTTCTAAGCTAATCTTCCACAACTTTTATGTCTCACTCATAACTCCAACTATTAATATTCCAATTATATATAGTTGATTCCCAAAATTAAATATACCAGAATTTGCATTTATATGCATAATTAAGCAAGTGTATTGACCAAAAGAATTCGTTATTTACCAAATTTAACTTTCTTAAGTAACTTTCTCAAGGAAAAAGTTTGCTTAGAAGTGAGGGTACCCTTAAGGAAAAAATAAAAAAAATTGTATGGGGTTCTCCTACCTACTTCGCATGCTAAGCTGTAGGAGGACCCAATATTGCTTTGTTGTGTGGCAGAATAATAGGTTTTACATGAAACCCAGTAATTATTAAATATTAAATTAAGTGAGTTTCACTATATGATCTATTATGATCCATGATGAGACCCACTTTACTATTAAACTCTCCTACCAATTCAACATGTTACGTTGGTGGGATAGCCACCACAAAAGTCCTTCTCACCCCAAGATTACAAAATAATCCGTTTCTAATCCTTAGTATATCTATATATACCATTAATGGGAATCCTAAATGATTTTTTAATTAATATTTCCAAAATATTCAGGTGATTCAACACAATAAGCATTTATATGAGTATCATTTCTCAATTTAATCAGTTTCTAATCCTTCTTTTCTCATTGTTGAAGTGAAAAAGATAATGTGTCTTTGTGCATATAATAAAATAAAAGAATAAAATTTTTCTCTATTCAATTATTTGGGAGTAAACTCTTTACTATTCAAAATATAATTTGAAGTTTAACTTTTAAATAATTTTCATCACAACGACTTGCGCTTAAATTCAAATGGTGTTGTTGGTAGACTTTAAATTACGTCCTTATGCGGTATTAACGTTGGATAGTTCTAACTTAAAATTTATAATACTAGAGTATTTGGTGTACATATGTTACTATATTTTAAAGTTAAGTTGATTTGATCTCACACTTATATAATAAAAAACTTATAATATCATTTCTATTTTTATCAAAATTATATTTACTATACACTAATAATTTTTATCTTATATTTAAATTTTTTTATGTTATAATAACTGTCCATTTCCAATTCAAAAAATGGCCTATAAGATAAACCAATGCATTCATAAGTCAATTGCTTCTTGGGGAATTACCTTTAGGACCATTTGAAAGATAATTGAGAACTGGCGGCCCACCCCACATGAGCTGCAGTGCCACGCAAGGGCATTGGACCCGTTTCGTATGCATACAGAAGTTTCACTGACTATTGAGTATTGACTAAACTACCTTCGGAAAAATTCAAGTGCTTATTATTTTGGCAAAAGAAACCAGAAGATAATTTCAATAAAAGTTTTTGATTCCGTGTTCACACTTTGCTCCCTCTTCGTTGCAAGGACACAAAGTCATCATTCATGCTTAGGGGTAAAACTTTGAAAGCTCGGTTGATAGCGAATGCTGAGGCCACAAATGGAAAATGGCCATTAAAGAAGCTTACTCGGATCCATCAAGGCTTTCTAAAAATGGTGAGATTGAAACCAACACCCTTCTCGCATTGGACCATTAGATAATAATAATTGGTCATTATTCAAAGGTTAGCTGGACCACTCTAGAAAAATAGTTTCAAAATTGGGAATTATGGACCCCTTATGACTATTCAATTTTTCTTTACTTTTTTTTTTTTTTAATTTTGAACACTTTTCCCATTTTCCTTCTCTCCGTTGTAATATTTTGGTAATGGGATTGGCGATTGAGGAGGTTTCACATGGTGGAAACAATTAAGCATGTTTTGTGCCTCAATTGGAACTCCAATGGCGTACTATTGCCTTGAGCCCAAACTTGGGCAAGCAATATTTGATTTGGGCAGCATTCTCAACACAACATAAAACAAGAAATCAGGATTCGCTTAAAATTGCAATCTGACTTACTGACAGTTAATTGCTGCACACTAAGTTGATATATAATGCTATTAGTGATTAATTTTTCCCTCAAATTTGGTTTAATCTTATGGTACCTTAATATGGATTCTTAATTATCTGCTAATTTTTCTCTCAGGTGAAGGCGGGCAAGTGGGCTGATCGATTCATTAATTGTAACAGATGATTTAGAAAAAGAAATTAATCACGCCTGTTTGGTTCATTTCATCAAAGTTTTGAGTTGAGTGTGATGGGTATGTCTTTTTTCTTTTACCTTTTTTCATTCCAAATATTTTCAAGATAGTGTGATGGATACTTGATTCTTTTTACAGCAGTCATTTTCTATATATTAGCACACAAAATCATCCTCTTTTATCTCTTTTTAATTACTGGAGAACGATTTAATTAAAATTTAGAAAACGATAATTTTTTATTTTTCTCAAGCTGCTTTCCTTGCATAAATAGAGCCATGAATGTATATGGTGCTTCAGGTTCACATTATTTCGAATGTGTTCTATTGAATTCCCAGTTTTTTAGAAAGAAAAATGTTGAGTTGACAAATGTAACCCATAACTTAAGACATTAACAAAATATTTGAATAATGAAGCGAAAAAATATAGTGTGATGAATTAATAGAGCCGGAAAACGTAAATGTGCCCATATGAACACCGTACTTCACCGTGTTTTGTTTAACTTTAACATTCGTATTTAACTTGCCATATTAACTCCCAAGTACATTAATTAATCTCTTTGAACTTCAGATCGTATCACAAATTAAATTGCTTTTTTTTTTTTAATCATGAATGAATGAAATTATATGAATTGCTTTATTGACTTCCGGTAGATCACGCTACATACGCACTCTCCTTGAAAAGTGGGCGTAACATTGAATCATAATTCTAATTGCATTAATAGAGCTGCAAATTTCGGGCCGCAATAATTAATTATGGCTATGACTATATTGGATTTATCTACGGTGGAGTATGAATTTAAGCCATACACGCAAAATGATAAATAGTAAAAATCTCATTATAACTTATTATTTATTATTTATTACTTTACGTATGCGGATGAGATTCGTGCTCTACTGTAGATAAACTTCAACATAGTCGAACCCATTAATTATAGGGTTATTATTATTTTACTGCTTCAAAAATGGCCAAATATTAAATGATTACAACAAATATTATTTCATATCATTTTCCTACTATATCTTTATAAAAATATCATTTTATTACTTTTTTGTTATAACAAATATCATTTTACTACTTTTCGGTTACAACCGTTAATTGATTCGTTAGTTGACCAATTAGTTGACTAATAAAATACAAATTTACCCTTCATAATTAAAAAAAAAAGCTTCATTAAAAAAAATAATAAGACAAATTTACTTTGTAAATAAGCTTCATTTTCATAATTCCAGCAAAAAAGAATTATGTTGGCATTTTATATCCATTTTAATATATATATTACAATTTTATTTTATAAATAAGTTTCAAGTAATTTTTTTTAATCATAAAGGGTGAAATTGATATTTTATTCGTCTATTAACGGTTATAACGGAAAAGTAGTAAAATTATGTTTTTATAAAAATATAGTATGAAAATGATAGGAGACAATACTTATTGTAGTTATTTGATATTTGATAATTTTTGAAGTAGTAAAATGATAAGAACCTTTAATTATATATGTCAAAGAGTAGAGATGCTGGCACCTTTGCAACACCAGCGATTAATCATATTCGTAATTCTCAAGGTTAAGGAACAACAAATTTTTTTTCCTAATAAAACTCATCCCACATGCAAGAAATCTAAACCTCAACCCCAAACCCCTCCCCCACCCCCCATTGTGTTAACATATAAACTGTGGATTTTCGAACTCAATAGAAAATACTGCCATATTTTCATTATCCCAATTCCTGCATAAAATCATCACAGAAGAGAAAGATAGTAAGAAAAATTGACCGTTTGGTGGATTATTTAACATGCAATCAGCAGATTTCGTGATGATATATGATCCTGAAACTCAATCCATCCACCAGTTGGATTAAGATTTTGTGTTAAATTGAGTTTTTTTTTTCAATAATGTTACGATTGATAGTTAATAAATAATTAATAATTAATATATAGTCGAATCTTAACCATAGATTATTACAAACACACGCATATTATTAAAAAAAAAGCACTATTCAGCTCATTCTCGCCAACTACGCTTCAACGATAAAATGAAATTGTTACTTCATAAATAGAATTAGTAAACAAAAATTTTTGGTGGGTCATGTGTTTGGTTCAAAGGTTTTGGAGGTGGCAGATCATGTTTTCGCTTCCAAAATTGTTGCTTGCACAAAGTGCTTGTAGAATTTGCAAACTGATCAAAAATTTCTTCTTACATACAAAAAAGAAAAAAAAAAAAAGTATCACATAATTCTTTCTAGGCCGTGGACTAGAAGTTGCTTGCTGACTTGTAGATCAAGTTAAAGCAATTGTTAACAATAAGGCATGAAAGGAAACAGCTATCACTGCACAGAACGCTAGCTTTAGAGCTTTAACTACTCTTCCCTTTGCCTCATTCATTCGTGAGTAGAGTCTACAGCTGAGCATATCAGAATTAGCAACTATGATGATAATAAACATACGGAATAGGAATTCTCAGTCTGCTCTTTTCCAGTTTCTTTAAATATCAACCTCTATTATTTCAAAACTCACTTCAAGTGGGTGTGCTTCACGTGCACGACTATGGCTGGGTAAAATTGTCATGTAATTTTAAGGTCACATGGATCCTAAGAGTAATACACACACACGCGCGCACACAGTAACAATATTATATGACGCACAAAAAGTGTTAAATGAGGGTTTGAACTTTGAACGTGAAATCTTCTTGGTTTTGATTCAAATGTTCGTATTAAGGCAAGTTTTAACATATACTTTTTTTTTTCCGTAATTTTCGTATTACAAAAAATAATGCATCAAAATTGATAGTCAAAAAGTCTTTTCTTCCGGCTCCTGCAGGTTAATATCGTTAATGGGATTAGAGAGTGAGAAGTAACATCATAATGTCATCAACTGAACAACTTTGCATAAGAAGAAAACTTGGAATGTGGAGCATTGAATTATTTACACTGATCAAGTCACGGCATGTGACCTGATGGGTTCAATAAGAATAAAAGCATAAAAGTTGATTGGAAATTGCAAATTTGCAACCATTAATATTAGATCTGCGCAGCGCAATAGGATAGGAGGACCCCATAGTGCCCACCAACAGCAAGAGCTCCATCCATCCGGTACGACGCAAATCCGACAAAATCGTACGGTCTCTTCGACGATCAAAATTCAAGATTGCATTTCCTGATATCATATTGGTGCACTCCGTGCTTTTTTTTTACTTTCTTGAAAAATAATTCTGAAGGGGCTTTTGGTCCAGTGAAAGAATTATTACACTTACAATATTGAGTGTAAAGATTTGAGTTTTCATAAAAATATTATGAGGGTTAATTTTAGTTTTTCCTCAATTATTAAATAATTAAGTAGAGTCAGTCTATCACTCATAAAATGTGAGTAGAGTGGACACAATTGTATAATCTATTTATAAATATTAATTGTAAAATCTTATGTAATATCAGTAAATTGAATGTAGTTAGTTTATCCCTCACGATCAGTAAATTGAGTGGAGTCAGTCTATCCCTCATGAAAATGTCATGAAATGTGAGTAGAGTAGACACTGTTGTATAATCTGTTTGTAAATATTAACTGTAATATCTTATATAATATCAGTAAATTGAGTGGAGCCAGTTTATTCCTCACAAAATGTAAGTAGAGTAGATTCAGTTGTATAATCTGTTTGTAAATATTAATTGTAATATTTGATGTAATATCAGTAATTAAAAAAAAATCTGAATTTCTCATCTCATGCTTTTGCATTTGCGAGCGTGGACGCACGCTTCCGTGAGGAGGGTAAGTTAATGCTTAAGGTAAGAAAAATGAAGGCGCAGGGAAGCTGGACAATTACCAGAGAGATATTAATAAATAAAATGGTAAAAGAGAATAAGGAATATACACACCCACATACTTGTTTCCATTTTATTGTAAAAGTAATTAATCAAACAAGATGTACATAATGTACAACCACAGGTCTCAACTTCCACTTCTTTCACAGACACAGTAGACAAAAGAAAGAATTACATATACCATCATCAATCAGTACTACTACTTGTTGATCATCAGCTCCCTTTTTGCTCTCTCTCTCTCTCTCTCTCTCTCTCTCTCTCTATATATATATATATATATGTATATCCCCAAATCTAAACACATTCAAACTCAAAACACCAATATATATTATCAGTTGATGATAACAATAATAACATACACTTATATTATCCAGCTAGGTGCAAAGCAAAGCAAATAATAATAAAAAGAAAAGTGAGTGTACTGAAAAATTATGGGGAGAGGAAGAGTGGAGCTGAAGAGGATAGAGAACAAGATTAACAGACAGGTCACTTTCTCAAAGAGAAGAAATGGTTTGCTGAAGAAAGCTTATGAGCTTTCTGTGCTTTGTGATGCTGAAGTTGCTCTTATCATCTTCTCTAGCCGTGGCAAGCTCTATGAGTTTGGTAGTGCTGGGTATATATATTTTACATATATCCATTAATTTAATTTCATGCTGGCTCCTCCTTCTGATCCTCCCTTCTCTTTGATATTTATTTGTTTATTTTATTTGCTTGCAAAACTCTCATCTCTTTTTGTTTACACTACATACAAGATATATTTGGAGTTTCTACAGAGAAGAGCAAGAGCTAGATTCTTTATCCAGTTTATGATATATTCCAATGATAGATCGACACGTTTCATAGTCTTTTGCAAAAGCCCTTTCTTTCTTTCTCTCTTGTCTCCTCTCTTTCATCTGAATTCTTAGCTAGTCTCAGATAATTATGAGGTACAAGAAACCAATATGATTGAACTTAATTAGTTAGCTTTTGTGCAGAGAAGAGAGAGATTCCATCACTGACTATACATCTATGTTTTATTATTATTATTATTATTCTTTTTCTTATTAATTATCAAATGCCTCCGCTTGGACCTCTGTGCAAGATCTAGGGTTTTTGGCTGCCTACTTTATCTTTTCTTTTTTCTTTTTTCCCGTCCCTCTGTCAAAAAAAAAAAAAAAAGCTTGCAGTGTTACTGTAGCTTACTCTCAGATCATCAACCTCTGCCCCCAGAAAAGTTCGCTGTCTTACTACTTGTCTTCTTGTCTTTTCATTCTTTGATCTTCTGGTTCTTTCAATGTTCCTTTCTCTCATAATATAATAGTTTAAATCTCGGTATCATTGGTGGGTGGCAAATCAAGCATGCCCACATATATATAATAAGAAAATTAATTGTCTTTTGGATCGTTAGGGCGTTTTCTTTTGGAATACTGTAATCCCTTACCTTTGTCTTTCAGAAGCAAAGATGCACACTCACGTTTTCAAGTTTTGCTCTTTCTCCTCTCCCTCCCTTTATCTCCTGAATCATGGATGTCCTGAATCTTTCTGTTCTAGATCTCTTGGTTTCATCACTCGTTTGCTTCTTTCCTCTCTCTCGTTCACCTGAAAAAATCTTTCATATATCAAAATGGTTGCTTGCTTGTTTTAAATATACATTTTTTCTAAAAGATAAAAACTTTTGGCTACAGTTTCATACATTAATTTGGGGGAAAATAAATTTTTAAATGAATACATACACACACACAGAGAATAAAATGTAGATGATGTTGAGTTGCATGATAATATCTCAGTCCAGCTTTATATTGTATGCAACATTTGGAGTGAACATGGTTTATTTATTGTGCTATATGAACTGATTAACTTGACACAACTCTCAGAAAGTTTTCGTTTTTCCATTTTGGTTATAAAAAAAAAAAAGGAAGAGTTCTTTCTCTCTCTCAATACCAGTGAAGATTAATTTATTTTGAGTTAAATGTGTATGTATTCATTTTGTTTAATTAAGAATCAAGCTTCTTTCCATATATATACATATATATATATGTTCTGTTCGTGTGTGTGTGTGTGTGTGTCTGCTTGATTGTTTTATAGACTGAAAGAATGTTTCATCTTCTGCTAGAAGAATATCTTCATCATTTCACATGATACTTTATTTAAGGTTTTGTTGTTGATCACATGCATTTTCCTGTTTAACCCATGATAATCTGCTTTTGTTAATTTCCACATTGTCAGTGTTGCAGTGAATACACAAATTACTAAAATAATAGAAAGTAATTAAGATAATTTATTTTATCTTCAAGTCTTGCATATGCACATAGGCCATAGCGCCTTGAATCTAAATGCGTACAATGCTTTTTTTTTTTATAATTTTCGGAGAAAATATGATGCTGGTACTTGTAGTAAAATTCTCTAAGTTTAATACTGTCAAATAAAATGCAATATTTTCTTACACCATGTATAAGAATCACAATTGTCGAGAGTATTTCACAATTTTGCTGCTGTAGCATCTAATCATCATATAATAATTTTGAGTTTTCAAAATACAGTAATTGATTTATCTCCTGTTTGATTTATTATCTAAAAATGTTTTATACATGTTTCTTCTTGAAAGTATATTCAAGGTTTGTGCATTTTGGATTTTGAGGATACGGATAATGAAGAGATTCTTGCTTCTAGGAGTTGAATGAATTTCTGTCAAGTTGAGGGTAGTTTTGATATGAGAATTAAGACGATAGAAAATTAAGCTAGAAATGATATCTGTCAGACATTCTAATTTTTTTTCCTTTTTCTTTTTTTTTTTTTGAAATCTTTCATAGTACAGCTATCTAAAATATTTATATTACATACACATTATTCATAAAAAGTTTCCAGCAGAAAGAAAAACCACCAGTTAAAAATAATTAATCTGTGTACTTGAGTGACAGGAGTCAAACTTAATTTTAGATATTTTTTTAATTAGCGAAGTAGTCAAAGGTCCCCTTTAACACATATAATTTGTTAATGATTAATGGGGATTAGTTTTGCTACTCTTGCATGCATGGTTGATTGCATTCCCTTATAACGGTTGACAAGTTGCATCTTATGTTAGTCGTTTATCAAATGATCAAATTAGTAATTATAGTTTTCCTTATGGGACAGTATAATCAATTTGCCCCTTGCACTGGATGCAAGAAGTCAACGGATCAAATCTTTCTCGTACTTTTGTGTTTGTGCATATTGCCTTGTTTATGCTTGTTGCTTAATAAAGCTAGCTCATTAGTCTTGCATATTTGCTTAACTGAAATTAAACCTATGCACATTCTCAAACAGAGATCGATAATGAGTAATTAATTTCTCTTTGCAGCATAAACAAAACCCTTGAGCGATACCAACGTTGCTGCTTCAATCCTCAAGACAACAGCTTCGAACGTGAAACACAGGTTTATGTGTGCCTGATAGACATGCTCTACATTTCTTTCTTTGTGTGATGCTTTCTTTTTCTCACTGTATATGTTACCTAGCTTGTCTTTGATTATTATAACAACAATCCAGAGCTGGTACCAGGAGGCAACAAAGTTGAAAGCAAAATATGAGTCTCTTCAACGCACTCAAAGGTCATATTCCAATTCTGATCTTATCATTATTTAAATTAACTACAACTATTAATTAGTTGCTGTAATTTGATTTAATTTTTAAGAACACACACACACACATATATATATAGTTTCCACCATCATCACGAAGGCTTAAATGGTTTACAAATGTTTTTGAAAGGCATTTGCTTGGAGAGGATCTTGGACCGCTGAGTGTGAAGGAGCTGCAGAATCTTGAGAAACAGCTTGAAGGAGCCCTAGCACTGGCCAGGCAAAGGAAGGTACTTGCATTTGTTTAACTAGGAAGGATCCATTACTGATCATTTGGTGTACTCAGCTCGCTGCTGTATATGATCGATATCATACTAATGAATGTTCTATATTATGAAGTTACGTTTCGGGTATTATAGAACAAAGTCACATAACTCATATTTCGTTTGATGCATGTTACATGTTATAGAGATCACAGAAGTTTATGTTTATTACTGTTTCCTTTTGTTCTGTGTGCAGACACAGATTATGATAGAGCAGGTGGAAGACCTCCGCAAAAAGGTAAGAAAATTTATATATTGTGGGTGTCAGTTAATTAGTTTAGTTGGTAAAAATTCTTATTGGGCGTGCGTGATTTCTGGACTTTTGATTGGCAGGAGCGTCAGCTTGGAGATATCAACAAGCAGCTCAGGATTAAGGTTGCGCTTTTAACAGAAATAACTAATATAATACGTTCTGATCATGACAATTAATTAATAACAATTGTATCAATCCTTGAATTCACTTTCAATATTCTGCATGCTTTTCAGCTGGAGACTGAAGGGCAAAGTTTTAAGGCCATTCAAGACCTGTGGAATTCTGCTGCTGCAGGTGCTGGAAATAGCAACTTCTCTGTTCATCCTTCTCATGACAGTCCCATGAACTGTGACCCGGAACCTGCTCTACAAATTGGGTACGTACATACAAAAAATAAAAAAATTTTAATCCAGGTCGATGATAAAATACATAGACATTAATAAGGCCTGTGGTGTTAGTGCAGGTACCTGAATTATCTTCCATCTGAAGGGTCTTCAGTGCCAAAGAATACGGTTGGTGAGACCAACTTCATCCAAGGATGGGTCCTTTGAGTAGAGCATTGAGACATATGTAATTAAGCATACATGATGATTATATAATTTTTTCTAATGACTGGGGTTTGTAATATTTTGCCAAGATACTCTACATACTTGTCGTATATGGGACAGCATGTAATGTGGTTAGTCAAATGTTTTTTGGGGCATCTATCTACTATCTTATAGTTATTTGTAACATGGGTTCATGTTTGTGGTTCGTGCAAATGCAATATTATATATTGTACATTATATTATTTTATTTTACTTTTTGAGTATATGTTATATATATAGGGTGCCTTTCCATTCCAGGAATAAAATTTATATATATATATATATATATATTCACGTGGTTTAATAACTTTTCCAAACTTTAAAAAAATTTAGAATCCTAGACCACACACACGCACTTATGTACGCATATTCGTTTGAATTGGATGCCGACATCACTATTTTCCTTTCTTATTTCTTAAAATTGGGTGAGTGACTACTACTAATCATAGTCTCAATTTAGTGGACTTAAATGAGCCTGTATTTAAAAATATTACACCTTCCTACATGACACGGCCTATTTTGAACTGTTTGTTGGATTTGCAGTGAATCATGAGATAGTCATTGTATTACCTGTCTCATACTTATATCTAGAACTCATAGCATAATCTAATCCATGAATATATATAATTGGCCTTAGGCCTCTAATACCAACATATAAAAAGGCTCCATATCTCATTTGAAAACATACTTCATATCTTACTATACATACATACATTTCAAATATATACATACAAACATAAATATTTAGTAATGCGTGTTGTGGCTTAACATCAAATTATCATAAAATTGAGCTACACGAAACCCTAGGAAAATTTGGAAGAAATTGGTTAATAAGAAAATAGTGAGCTTGCAGTTCAATGAGTAAATATAATTTTTATATATAAAAAATAATGCTTATGCATGATCATATAACATAACTCTACACTAATAAAAATATATGAACAAACATAAAATCATACAAGCATAGCATGCATGACAAATTGCACCAAATACAACTTAGGTGAAAACCCGTCAAAATTAACATTATCGCACGGGCAAAGCAATCGAACTCTCAACACATATTCCCAGAGCAGCTAACAAGAAGGATACAAAAGTAATCTCATGGCTCAATCATATAATGTGCATACACAAAATCATAACATAATATTAAATCATACTATCAAACTAAATGCTTCATGGAATATGTGCAGTTTGGTTGCTCAAAATTAATAAATCATTTGTGTCTTCTTATTTGGCTAAAATGCTAAATAGGTGTGTTAAACTACACCCCTCAAATATCCCATAAAACCCATTTTTTATATTAAAATTACATAGGTAAATGAATATAAATTAATTTATTTTTTTCAATGAAAAGTAGTTAAATACTTGAATAAAATATTCTTTCAACAAAATTTGTAAACCAACTATTTTATTAGTTATATTTATATATTTTAATTGTTTTAGTAAAAATAATTTATTGAAGAAAGTTATAAGACCTTTTAGTTATGGAGATATAAATAATATAATAAAAAGAAAATAATTAAAAATTTTAGGGTTTATATGTTTTTATATAACTATTCATAGAAATACTTTTTGCTAAGTAGATTTTGATGGGAAAATGGTTAATTTTAATATATTAGTTTGTATTTTACAAAGTCAAGTAAGGATACTTTAGAAATTGAAAATGAGGGTGTTATAAAGATTTTGGAAAGGTGTCATTTAAAGTTAACAAACAATGTAAATATTTAAGCCGCGTATATTTAGGTTCCTGTAGCAAGCATATCATAATTGAGTATCAGTCACGACTCCATCAGATTCGTAGACCGTTTTATTCCCATTAAAAGGAATAGGAGTATTCAAAATCTAATCTGATCTCCACAAAAATTTGATATGTGGATTGGATTGGATTGAAAATTTGAAAATACAGAATTGGTTGATTGAATATGAATTTGCTTTTGTAAATCCGTAAAAATCCGTGAATTTGTAAAAAAAAAAGTTCATTTAATTAAAAAAATTATAAATGTGGCATTACTACTTACTAATAAATAAATAAGTTAAAATATAGTTACATTAACACTAGACATATCTTATCTGATAATAATATATGACAAACATAATTAAATAATTGAACAATTAAATAAATAAATATAGTTTTCTAAACAATTAATTTTAGTTAATTTTTATAATTTTCATGTATTGATTTAAACAAATGAGATTTTTTCATTGTGTTATTTTGAAATTTTGAATGTATTATTCTAACTTTATTGAAAAAATTAATTAATTTAAATCTTATTCAATTTTGAATTTGATCAATAGTAAAATTATTTTTAGTTTAGATTTTTTTATTTAATTCGTTTGTAGAATGAACATAATTAAAATTTTTAATCCACATGCCAATCCGCAAAATGGTGGATTAGGTCAAATCCTCATCTGATTCACAGACGTATGGATTGAATTCACCAATTTGTGGATTATTTTGAATTGAAAATTTACAATCCTTAAAATCATGAATTGAATATGAATTGATATTCAATTCGTAAAATCCGATCCGTGAACACCCCTAAAAAGGAAGAAAAAGAAGAAAAGGAAGAAAAAAAAGGGCCGAACCGGTTAAGTCCACGCTAAGGCAATCCACAAGGAGCCAAAACAAGAAACTTGAAGAAGAATTAATAACGTTTAAAACAGTGTGCAGAGTCCTGAGTCCGAAATACAAAAACTGGTAGTTCCGAATCCGAGGTCCTAGGAGGGGACCATGACTTAAAGACAAATTGGAATTGGTGGGTAATAAGGGCAAAAAGAAATGAAATATTGCTGGACTACAAGAACAAGAAGCAATGGAATGCCGCTGTCATGGTCATACTCATGCGGAGCAGAGAAGAGATGCACAGACGTATAAGTATTACAGACAGGATACTGACGTATTGGCCTAAGAAATGTCAGCTTGCTGCTTCTCTGTGAAGTTCGATCGCCGCACCGAGTTTGCTAAAGTTCTACCCCCCAGGATGTCCCCTTCTGGTATTTCTTTCTGTTTCTATGTTTTGTCTCAAGACTTTGATTCAATGTTAATCTTTGAGGGACTTGCTTTCTGCTAGGTTATGTTCTTTTCTTAGATTTTTATTAATTTCCACCAACTTTGATCGTTTAATAATCCTTGAGAAGGAGATCCAGTTTTTGTAATAATTCAAATTCATTGTCATGAGTCTGACTTGATGATGTTAAATTGCTCCTCAGTCCTACCAATCAATTAAGGGCGCTCGAGGTTCAAATCCTCGGAAACCTTTATAACATTCAGATTTCAGTATCGCAACTGCCCTGTTTTAGAATTGCCAATGACTACTTCGAATTTCTTCCTAAAAACCCTGTTATGATGGCCTGGCAAAACTGGATTAGTATGTCATCTCTTGTTGAAATCAAGTAATCTTTTCTTCAGAAAGTTCAACAAACTTCCTGCTGCTGAAGAGGGACAAACCCCAGATAAAAAAGCACTTGTTGTCTGCTTCGGGGAACTGTTGATTGATTTTTTGCCCACTGAATCTGGCGTTTCACTCGCTAAATCATCTGCTTTTAGGAAACAGCGCCTGCTAATGTTGCCGTAGGTATATCAAGATTGGAAGGTTCTGCATCGGCAAGGTGCAATTTTGAGTATAAATGATGCCTTCTTCTTCATGTTACGCAATACCTTTTTAAAGTTTATGATGTTTGCCCCAAGGGGCTTAACTAAATGGTTTTCAAGAAGCATTATTTGGTTGGCCACCTGAATTCAATTCCTAAAAAAAAGTGTAAATATGATATTTACAAGGTTTTTTTTTTTTTTTTTTCAGTTTTGATCAGACTACTCATTGATGTTAAAGTACTTCCAGGACCATGTTCTACTGTCTAGTTTAACAACTGATTCGATTGAGATGTCATCATTTTGAGTCACAGGCAGTCCATCTTGAGAATATGATTCACATTAGTTTTGCTCCATATGTCGTTGCCTTGTTAGTAGTTACCATGACATTACATAGCCTGATATCATACAAATATTTTCTCCTCAATCTATTGTGTATAACTTTGTCATCTCTACGATCTTAGGTAGGGGAAGATGAATTTGGGCACATGTTGGCTGATATTCTCAAGGAAAATAACGTTGACATCTCTGGCATCCGTTTTAACCCACATGCAAGGTCTGCATTGGCTTTTTGTGACACTAACAGCTGAGGGTGAACGCGGATTCATGTTTTTCCGCAACCCCAGTGCTGAAATGCTTCTTTGTGAGGCCGAGCTTGATGTAAATCTAATAGAGAAGGTAAAATTCTGCATTTTTAGGGTTAAAAAAAAACAAGGGCTTACGAAGATGAACTTTAAAGATTATGTCTAATGGCACTCAGGAATTGTCATTACTCTATTTAACTATTTTCTGATTTACTGGGTTGATAAACTTATAATATTGTTTTACTTGTGCATAATAGATAAATTCTTTAAGAAAACTGTGCATAATAGATAAACCTTTTAAGAAAACAATCTCAAACTTAAATTCTCCACCTAGTTCAAAACCTACTGGGGATTGCCTGATATCTGTTTCCTAATAATTGTTGATGCAGGCAAGTATATTGCTGAAACCACGTCGGTCAGCTCATATTGCTGCCATGGAAATGGCCAAAACGTCTGGCTGCATCCTCTCTTATGATCCAAATGTAAGGTTACTACTATGGCCATCTGCTGAGGCTGCTCGTGGAGGCATCATAAGCATATGGGACGAGGCTGACATGATTAAGGTAGATGCATTGACAATTGAAGCTTTGCTCTGAAGTATCGAATATCTATACTTTTAAGTAAAATACAACTGACACTATGGAACTCACACACATGAAAATATGAAATGCCAGATAAGTGAGGAAGAATTGACATGATTGATTGAAGGTTGTGATGCCTCTGATGATAATGTGGTGTTAGAGAAGCTTTTCCACTCCAATCTTAAGCTTTTGCTTGTCGCCGAGGGGTCAAAGGCTGCAAATACTACACACAGGTTAGCATCCAAAATTTACGGTTAAAAAGAAGTTTAGTTTGTCAAAATTTTTGTTCTCATTTTGAGAAACTTCAATGTGCCGTATAACATCCCAAGTACACATACTCTTTCCTTCAATTTCCTTCCGTGTTGTGCAGGAATTTAAGGGTCACGTTGGTGATGTTGTTGTTAATTGCACACGTGGATACAACCGGTGCCGGTGATGCTTTGTTGGTGCAATACCGAAAAGTTTGGCTTCAGATCCAGATCTCTATAAGATGCAGTTGTTAATCTTTACCAGTTCTTTCTTTTTTTTCATTTTATTAATTTCAACTAATTTTTCTTCCTTTATTCCCACACTTATCGTGTGAGAGAGGGCTATGCTAACACATTATCGAAAAGCACTGGTAAGTGATGGGAAATCATTTTCAATTGCAGAATGACAAAAAAAAGTTGAGGGAAACCCTCTTGTTTGCTAATGCCTTTCGCAGTTAAGAGCGAAAGGAGCCGTTCCTGCTTTGCCCACAGAAGCAGAAGTTCTCCGTATGTTGCCCAAAGCAGCTTCTTAGGAGGAGATTGACTCATGAGTCATGATCTTGTGTATGCTTGTTAGAAACTAATTTTTCATTTGGGTTGGCGACCTATATCTGAGCTGATCAAGTCTGCTCATTGGTCCGCTTTATAAATAAACGTTCCCGTTAGGCGCTCCTAGGAAAACTCAAAGTTCTTAGCACTAGAAATGAGGACTGGAGGAACATATGAACATTAATATACACCAAAATAAATACATTTAAGGAGACTTACAATGCCATACTCATGGAAGTTAGTCCAACAGAAATGCAATCTTACCGTACTGTTAATTCTATAATCATTGCTTACGCAAGTGGAATTTGTGCAGCAGTCTTAAAACGAAATACAACTTTTTCCTCACAATCATGTTTCATATATGCAAATGCTTCTGCATAAACTCAATACAATGATCAGGTTTGTGGTGGCATTGCCAAGCGCCTTGCTCTTCTTTCAGGTGGTGGGCCGATGAACAATTCAGTCTCCACGTCAGAAGTTGAGGCACCGTCGTCGTTTGTTAGATTCTCTCGCTGCTCTTTTGATCCTTGCCAGTTTTCCATACCACACTGAAAATAACAATTCAGGATACCGGAGTCTTATGATTTTATAAAGCTGCCCAAAGTCCCTAAGTTCATTATAATATTCTCTTATAAATTTTAACATGAATGGCTTGATAAAATCTTATTTTCATTGATATAGAAGCTAACCTTCTCGGCTAGCCTTGCGTTTTCAGCTTCTAAGACTTTTCCCTGATTTTGCATGTACAAAATAAAAAGAGGAAAAAAAAAACGAATTTAAGAGACAGCAACTGCTGAATGCAAAGACAGAAAAACCACTAAACTTCTTTGTCCCCTAAGCAAAGCATACATGGAATCAGACAAAGTTTTCGAAATAAGATATTCACTTTTTCTTTCTTCTTCCAGTCAAGATTGCTGGAGTAAGTTTGATGTAGATTTCAAGATAAATCTCTTCAATGATTTAGCATGAAAATGTAAATCAGATATCTACAGTGCAGCTGTCCCAAATGAATCCAAAGTATATCTAGGAACTTATATGTTAGATTTCGAAATAAATGTATACATAGCAAGAATTTATTGAAATGTTTGGTGTGGAATGGTATATTGGAGGTGTTGTAGAATAGGGACGTAATAAGGGAGTAAGGAGTTATCACAATGCACTATATTTTAAAGTCTTATTTAATATTAAGGTATTGTAGCCTAAATTTATAGGTACAACTATAAATATAAAATAAAAATTAATAATACGTAGTAAATATAATTTTTAAAATAATAATTTTGACTAAATTAGTAAAGATATAATAAATTTTTTATAAAATTAAATTAACTTAGTTTTAAAGTTATAACAGTTAGTAGTTACCAAATACTGAAGAAATTTTGATCACACTGACCTTTTCTTTGAGCTGCGCAATCTGTACGTTGAAAACTTGATTCTGAAACATGGACAAACTTTTAGCATGCATGTTAAATTTTCCTTTTGTAATTAGAAGATTAGTAGGGATGAACCTTTCTTGCTCGGATATTGCTTACGCTCTTCTCCAGCTGACGTTCTATTTGTTGTAGTTCTTCAAGGGTGCATGATGCCAGACCTTCTCCCAATAGTTTCCTGAGAAGTTTCCAGTCAAAATTTTCAGAATCTTCTTTGAACTTGAGTGCTATGGAACAACGTTTGATAAAAACATAAGTTTAATTTGTTAGACTAGTGGCTATTTAACCGTTTTGAAACTTCAAGAAGCTCTATCTTCTTCACCATGTTAGCTGCGTCATGCTTCAGATGCTGTCATTTCAAATCCATATGTGAGAAAACAAGAAATTATATACGTTACTAGCAGCCAAGAAAATATGCATGCATACATGGTGGTGATAAAATATAGCTCCTGTTTAATCTCGAGAACCAACCAGTTAATCTATAAGAAATTTCTTTCAGTCTCAAGTCGCACAAAGCGGACAGAAGCTCCCGCTGCAAATGCAGCATCACTAGTTCACTACTATATTGGTAAAAACCATACTATACTTGATTTTTAAGCTATAGCTCTGTAAAAGTGTTGTAAAACTTGCAGATCTATATGGAAGTATGTTAAAGGTGATTATCCTCACAGTTATTTAATGAAAACTTACGTTTTTTTCATATTTTTTAAAGTCATTTTTATTAAACACTGTCAGCTTTTAGTTGAAAATAATTATGAATTAAAAACCACAGTAGTTATACCATGACGCTATACGGAGACTTAGAGCGAAATAAAATTTCCTTTATCTATAGATTGAGGACACTTCATCTAAAAAGCATTAGTGTCTAATAGCATGTGATGGCTTTTTTTTTTTTTGCCCCCAAACTTGGACTCTGATTTTAGAGATTGAATGGAGGATGTTGCATGGAACATTCATTTTCATTCTTAAATAATTTGAGTGGAGTTGGCATATATAGGTAACCTGCATGTTTTGTTCCGTTGGCTGTTGCTTGTTTCGAGTGTCTTTTGTATGCCTCAGATACCGTTCTATTGTCTCCTGCATGCTGAAGAACAAAAACAATACCATGCAACCAAGATTCCAATCGATTACATTCCAAAACACATTTAAAAAAATAAATAAATAAATAAAACAAGCCATCTTTAGTAGGGCGTACACGGAGATACGGGCAACAAGCCTCAAATGGGCAATATTTCCTCAATTCAAAGTCCAACATGAGTGCCGCGACCTTTGGAGAATTTTAATACATCTTGTGTGTGAAAAATAAATAACTTGTTTAGCTCATTACTTGGTATTTTTATGACTTTCCTCACGACATTGTGTCAGTGTATATATTAAGTATCTGATTTTGTTGGATAATTGCATAATCTTCATATAGATAAGCAGCATATGAGTGATAATACCTTAACTGTGTTGCGAAAGCGTATGATTTCTCTTGTGTGATAGGATAAAAATATAATTTCCAATTGCCATGTTCCAGGACATGAAGCCCTTTACATTAGGGAAAAGAAAATGAGCTTTTCCACTTTTCAGTCACATTGACATGAAGACTTGTTTCATAAAGGTAATAGGAATAAGGAGAAGTTTGTAGCTGTGCCATATACATATTGAGACTCTTTATCATGCTCCACATACACCAACTGATCGTGTCTATGATAATTCTATAAATGGCCTCACCTCCTGATTCTATTAAACTGTCATAATGTTTTAAATACCCTTGTTTTGACCCCCACTTTAGATTTAAAATTTTAGATGGAGTGGTAAGTAACTAGTTAACGTAAGATCAATCATAGACCATATATAGTGGGTGGCACAGTACAGAAATGATTTATGCTGGACACAAGGTCAATCTCATTTAATCAAAATTTTTTGTTAACTAAAATCACAATTCACACAAAGCCAAATAGGCCACATTGTTAAGGAATGTGGTAGAGAAGCAAATACAACTGCATGGAAATACACAACATAACTAATTTCCTTCACTGCAATATTGGAAAATAGAAAATCTATGGTGCATCATTGTAAAAACTGATGATCTATCCTCCTTTATTGATACCTTGATATACACATGATAAAACTAGGATGTAACAACACCAACACAATTATCTAATAAAAAAATAAATCTAATTAAATGGTTAATGAATACATATTCCAACAGAAAAAAAAGGAGAATAAATATTAGTACTAAAATAACTATGCTAATACTTTAGTCAAGCATTAGAGAAGGATCTTAGGCCCTATTTGGATTGGGGTTAGGCAGTTATAATTTAAAAATTTTAGCACTAAAATATTTGGCAAACACTAATTGCTGTAATTTGGAAATCATATTAAAATGATTTTTCATTTATATAATGAAAAAAATTTGTTATAGTCTTTAATAATTTGTCAAAATTATTATTTAAAAATTGTATTTACTATATACTATTAACTTTTATCTCATAGCTACAACTTTTTTCTACAATAGTTGTAGTATAAAAGGTAGAGCACCTTAATCCCAAACAAGTTCTTCGACTTTAAAACTGCAGATACTTAAAATCTTAGGTAATGCAGGGGTAAGCTTCTTCTCTTTCTTAATCACTAAAATGCCAAAGACTCATCTATCATCATATTCAAATTATTACATTTTTAACTATTGTATCACTTGTGAAATTTTGAGCTTTTTTAAAACAATAAAAAACTTACTGAGACAACCTAACTCAAGTTTATTATCACATAACTCAAATTCCTATCCTCATAAATTTTGAAAGAAAATATACTCCGTTCAAATTATTGGAAAATATAACTATCCCTACCTAATTTTAAAATTAGGAGTGAAGGGAGTCCTAACATAAAAATATACTATGACTCAAACTCATGGCCTCAGAATTTTTGCTCAGCATATGTATAGTACTATATATTTGTAAATATATATACTTATAAGAAGTAATCAACTAATAAACAACCCAAAAAACGTATTTACTTCTTTCACTTTCACCAGCATTAGGGATAAGCCTTGAGTTTGATGAATTAGAAAATGAAATGATCTTATACTTAGTGCCTAGTTCCTCATATCCTCTTAAGTTCCAACAATAGGTTGAAACCTTTGAAACCCTTCATATACAATAGCTAGCAACTGGCAATGACAGTATTTGTACTCTCATTAAAACCAACGAGTTGCAAAGTTAATAATAGCCATTGTCTCGACTCCCTAGATTTGCTGATTTGCAGCAACTCAGGCTCTTCATGTAGCATC
The DNA here is from genome assembly GCA_018350135.1 of Citrus trifoliata. NCBI lineage: Eukaryota > Viridiplantae > Streptophyta > Magnoliopsida > Sapindales > Rutaceae > Citrus > Citrus trifoliata. The sequence goes on along the minus strand of CM031386.1, from coordinate 42,215,824 downwards.
ATCTATAGATGAAAAACCATTAAAAAGGTAATTAGCAGAGACAAAACTCCAACATATTAATCATTAACGGTTGTTTCAGAATTTAGACCAATTCAAGAAGGTTCTCCTTCCTCAGTCACCATCCATTAAAACGTGAGACAAAAAAGCCCTTAACCTTGAGAGAAGAAACAAAGATCTTAATTTACTAATTTATACAAACTCTAAATTCTAAAAGGAACTTCTGTCAGTGAGAGCGAGAGATGAAGATAGAGAGACAGCCGGGGGGAGCTTGGAATCTTCAATCTTGGACCATAATAAAGTCTTATAAGGTTTCCAAAAATCCAAGTAAAGTACAGATTTTGAAGCAACTACTTAAATGAAATCAGAAAGAACAATTAATAAAACCAAATCTTTTTTAGTAAATTTAGAACAATTACCTGGAACTTGCAAATTCATAGAGCTTGCCTCTAGGAGAGAAGATAATAACGGCAACCTCAGCATCACAGAGAACTGAAAGCTCAAAGGCCTTCTTTAGCAACCCATTTCTTCTTTTGGAGAAGGTGACTTGCCTGCTTGTAGCATTCTCTATGCGCCTCATTTGAGTTTTGCCTCTCACCATCTTAATTCAGACCTGTTTAAACTACTAGAGTTTATTATCAGTATATCACAACTAGGTAGATCACACGAATTAACTAATTAATTAATTAACCAAGGTTTGTTTTTCTCAATGCATCAAGGGCCCAAAAAGCCAAGAACTTTGAAGACGACGAGTAAATCTTATTACCCAGAAAAGTTTTGGTGTTAAGGAAGTGACAGGAGCTATAAAAATCCGAAATTTTTTAGAGAGAGGACCTTCAGAGAGCAGCAAAAACTCAAGCTCAAGAAAAGATTTTTTTTATCCTTTTTGCCTTTCAAGAAGATAAAAAAGTAAGCAAAAATAATAGTAATAAAAAAAAAAATCAGTTGAACAGCTTTGCAAAACACAAAAAAGGGATCAGTTTGATGAAAGAAAAGAAACGAAGAACAACAATACAAATCTTTTTGTGCTGATTGTTACTTACTCGTAAGAAGCTCTAAAGAAACCAAAAAGAGAAACAAAAGAAAGGTAACAGTCTTACCAAATGGGCAAAATCCAAAGAGAAAGAAGAAACCAAAATGGGAAGAAGCTGACAAAATATCTGCGGTTTTTGAGCAAAGATGATATTGCAGAGAAAGGTAACTAAACTAGCTAGGTTCCTTTCCTGATTGTTAATTTTTGATTTAGTCACCACAGAGGGAGCGAGAGCAAAGCACCAACCAAAAATCACCTTTCCTTAATTCCTTGGGGATTGATCTATCCTCAAACAGCACCTATTTAAATAAACAGAAATTAAAAGATTATTATATTTTTAGTATCACATATATTTGAAACCTCATGTTTTGCTTGTTTTGGTAAACCTACAAACACAGCCCCGAAAGAAAAATAAAATTTATATAAAAAAGGAAAAAAAAATACGAACCAAAAGAAAGTAAAGAATATAGAAGCGTCCGGACTACTGACTTCTGATCACGAGAGAGGTGTATGATCTAAGAAGTAAAAAGGAATCAGAACAACAGTGTAATAAAACGGAAGATGAGGGTTAAAAATAGCAAGTGGGTGGTACTAAGTTGAAAACATGTCACGTCGTCCGTACAGTTTCGTACTCGGGAGACCAATGAAAGATCGTAAACTCAGCGAGCCCTCATTCATCACTCTCATTTATTTTGAAGCATCAAAGACATCTCGCTTTACTATAGAACAACTTCCTGCCCTTGTCCTTGTTCTCTCATGCGTAACCATTTTTTTATTGTCCATCTAATTATTTTATTTATTTATAATATTTAATTATAGATTTTTTAAAAAATATATATTGATTGTATTTTACCGTTAGATTATTCTTTTTTAATGAAAAAATAAGTAACAATACCAGGGTCAGATGAACCAATAAATGAATTTTACTCGATTATAAAATACATGCAAATATAATTTAAGGAGACCTTTAATTATTTTTTTCTTTTTTTTGTTGAAAATTGATTTAAAAAAAGAGTTGAAAAGTCAATTTGAAAGATATTATTTGAATTCAATTTAGAAATAGTCAAGAAGTTTGATAAGCAATTGAAAGTGGTCAAAACTATTAAAATGGTGGTTATTGAATATTGAAAAATTGGCTTGATTTTAGGCAAAATTTTGCCTATAAAAGGGAAGCTCTCACTTGAAAGCTAGGTATCCAAATCCCACAGAAGCAATCCAAATTTTGGTGAGAATTTAGAGATAAAAATATTCTTAAGCATATAGTTATATTGAAAGAGCATTTGGCTTCTCAATATGGGTATTACGGGTTTGCTTTGTTAATGGATATTTCTCAGAATTTTGTATTTGGGGCTTGGGTGAGAGAAAATTTATTTCTTAAAATAGTTGTAATAATTTTCCACATAGTGAATATTTTTCTTTGGTTGTCTTGTGATAACGGCCGTGTTTTTTTTCCGGATTTGAAGTTTTTCACGTAAATCTTGTGATTGGTGTATTCTCTAATTAATTTTTCTAATTAATTTATTGCTTAATAAATTACTTGGAGTAATCTTGGGAGGAAGCTCAATTTCCTAACACTTTTCTAGCAAAAGTCTTCAAATACTTAGCTAACTGTATTCTGTATATATCCTTGAGAAGCATTGACAACTTGCTTTGCCTCAGTTTTTTATCAGACTCAGGATAATGAGAGAAATTCTAAACATAATGAATGAGAGAGAACTCCTTCAAGCTAATCCTGTTATGTAGATCTTGAGTCAATTTGAAGTTAAAGAATTAATGAGATCGTTAATCAATTTTTTTTTTTGGCTCTTTTTATGAATTACATAATTAGAAGGCTTAATAGCCACGTATTTCATATTACCGTCATAATTATATTGAATTATTGGTTGAGTAGTTGAGAATTAAGCCTGTTCTCTATAATTTTGAAAGTAATGTGAAATATTTCGATTTTAATAGCGGTGTGAAAAAAGTAACCTAATTCTTTTGACTTGTTATAAAAAGATTTTATAATATTATTTCGCACTTTTTTTAAAATAAGGATGCCCTTCCTTTGCAAATAACATCTAGCTTATCTGTACAAGTTTACAAATTTTCTAAAAAAATTTGAATCCTTGCTCGTTTTGGTAGCTGAGGAGTTCTCATCGTTGGGTTAATAGTTAGGTTGATTCATTATCTTATACGAAAGTAAACCATGGGTCTTGTTATTCAACTAATATGGATTTTTTTTTTCGTTTGAAATTTGAATGGATATTTAAACTAAATTCTGAATATATCTAAATAAAATATTCTTTTATTTTTAATATTGTAAGGTTGTATTAACCACTTACGCCAAGAGTTAATGTTTTTACTTTTTCACATTTGAATGAATTATCTAAAACAATATTCTTTTTAACATATTCATCATTATAAATAATTTTGGTAAGTATGGTTGGCTTTAAGCAGCGGCGAACTAGGCAGTCCTTAAGACTCCATGTCTTAGGAATACCTTATTGTGGTCACCCAATTCTTATATGTTAGGAGCCCTTTTTTTCATTGACTTAATATAATCAAATTAAATTTTTTAACTGATTTATAATAAGAAAGCCTATTTTTTAGGCTTTCTTTAATTTATATTTATCGTACAATTAAATTTTTTAACACAAATTTTATGTTTGATAACTTTAATGTTAAAAGACTATAATTAATAGTATTAACTATTAATACATTATTAGTTCTTTCCAAGAAAAATATTAAAAAATTATTCACATGTTAAAAAAACTTAATTATTTAACATTATAAAATTCATTGCGATCTTCTCTATAAAAAAAATATTGCATTTATTTGTTTATTTTTGAAGTAAAAAACATTAAAATAATAGTCTCAGGGAAGTAAAAAAACTTCTTGATTACTTTTCTTTTTTGAAATTTTGTATTATCTTATTGAATGTAAATATTCAATATGTAGTTAAAAATGGATTAAATTTGAAGGTTTTTTTAAAAAAGTTTTCTTTGAGTGTTAAAGTTACTAAATGTGTGGAGACCTAATAAAGAAATTTCGCCTAAGGCTGTACTCTAGAGCATGCCTTGTTGGCAAGAAAAGATAAAAGATAAAATATTTTAATTTATCATATAAATAAATTTTAAATGTTTGGTGTGTATGTGTACAATTATCCTCTAATGAGGGCATCCTCACTTTAATACACATAAACAAAAAAAAAATATAAATTTTAATATACCAACAGATAAAAAATACAGTTTTTAATATATTGAAATGTGTGTTTGTCTTTTATATATTTTAATGACATCCTCATTTTGTTAAAGTGAGGAATATATATATATATATATATAGAGAGAGAGAGAGAGAGAGAGAGAGAGAGAGAGAGAGAGAGAACACAAAATAAGAATGTCACTAATAGAGAAAAAATTACAAACTTAAAGAAAATCATCATCATATTATAAAGTGTTTAAATTATTTATAAAAAGCCTCCCAACGTTAGAAACAACATTTAAAAATGATATCTGAAGAGATAAAAGAAAATACAACCATATTTTAGGGTTGAATAAAAATCATATTGTAGAGTTTTGTTTTAGTTATAGCCTATTTGTATAATCATATTAGGTAAAAATAAAAAAGAAAAATCATTAACTAATATTATAATTGATAAAATAAAAATAAAAAAATATTTATGTAAAATGAGAATTGGAGTACCCACCCCATTAAAATTTTAATAATTATTATTTTTTCTTATTCCTTAAAAAATTATTTAAAATCCACCCTATTTGTGTGGTGTGGCCCTAGACCGATGGAGAATATTAGCATCCATTCCCTGAATGCAGTAGTTAGTTATTGAGACTTTGGCATTTCTAATGCATACAGATACAGTGAATTTCTACCCCCAAACTTTGATTATAAGTAGCAGTATTCCTTTTGAGGTTTATTTAACTTATACAATCAACATAGAATGGCATTGGCTATGCAGCCAGGGGAACTCCAAACCCAAAATGTAATCTCAAATAGCGTGTGCGGTGCGGGAACGATTAACGAACGAGCGCCCACGTTTTATCTTGTAGAGTGTGCGGTGTGAGAAGTAAATTGACGCTATCGCGCGCCGATCGAATGGCACTGGAAAAGTACGTTAAATGTGTTCCACGTTTTATCTTGTATGAAACATTAAGTGTGGTGCCGACACTTTGCACCAACTTCGTGGTGACCATTTATTTGACAACCAGTGTTCTGTTCTTCCCCGACTTGTGCATTATCATCAAAAATTGGAACGGCAAGGTTAAGGTTTGGAACCCGTGGCTTTCATCAATCGGGACCACAAAAAGTCTCTCTGTACTCTTCTACTCTCTCATAAATTAAACCGTTGCCCTGCCCGACAACATTTTTATTTTCCTAATTTATGGGTCAGTACTCAGTACCAAAAATTAATCTTAATCTTCGCTTATGGTTGATAACTTTAAATATTCGTCCTCACGAGTTACGGGGAAGTGGGCTTATTAGATCATAATCATCACGGTCACGCTTCAAACGTCATATCTTCTTAATCTAATCTAAAAGGAAATTTTTACTTTTTTTTTTCTTAAAAAATAAATAAATTAATTAAATTCTCTAAGCAAGGGCTGGTCAGCTGCATATAAATACATAAGCACTACCTAAGGCGTAAGTCCTTATCTATCTTTCATACATGTAAGATGGAGATTGCTCCTAAATAAATTCAAGTGGTCCTTTAGGCCTTTCAGCGTCGAAGATGTGGTCCAGTGAGAGCCAACATACGACAACTTGTCCATTTGTTGTTGTTTTCTGGTCCCTTTTTTTTTTTTTTTTTGGGTTTTCTGGACAAATATCTAACACACACACACACACACTCTCACACACAAAATGAGTTGCTAATCTGCTTTGCGTGCTATTTCTGTTTATGGGCCAAAACAATGTAACATGTGAAGTGAAAGTTGTAACGACATTGGGCTTTATGGATACCCCGTGTTAGGCTCACGGTCCAATATCGTTGCTTACACAAAAAAATCATTGAGTAGGCAATGCCACATTTCAAACATTCTAGCTAGCATATGTAAAATGTCAGTTCCTTCGTAACTTTGATGTCCTTCAAACGATTGTCAACCTTGACCGTAATTGACATAATATCTCATTTGTATCCTAAATTTGTAAATATATTGTCGTCAGTACTGGGTGACATTTGTTGGACATATACTAGATATCACTTCCCAAATTAATAAGAATAATGCTAGGTATCCAAACATTCAGAGCTCTCAACTGATATGAGATTTATTCATTAGGATGATATATAATATTAAGATTCAAGTTGAGACTCAAACGTTAGACCCCTAACGTTATGAAATTAATAAATACCTCACTCTTTTAAGTAAAATGAGAAATTGTTGATTATAACTTATAAAATAAGCACATCAGATGTATGATATTAAAATAATCAAAGACTCGATATACTTAATGATCGACCGTATACCCCTTCTTCCCCTCTCAACTTCCCCCGGAAATTCCAAACCCAGAAATCACAGGTTACAAATATGGTACACACGTTACATTCATGTACCATGAAAAAACAGTCCATCAAATTACATCCCCCGGCATCCTATTGCGAGCTTCTGACAAGTCGGTGTGTAGCAATGTATGCGAAAAAATCGCTATCAAAAGAGGATTCTTCCTAAGGCAGCAGATGAAATCATCTCTGCTCACCCTTCCATCACCATTGCTGTCAAATAACCTGAATAAACTGTCGATCTACAAGCAGACAGTATGACACAAATTAGCTTGGACTAACAAACATTTAGGTGTATACCTGAACCAATACTGACACAGATAATTTCTGAGAGTTATTAGCGACGGAAGAAATAAGGATGTACAATTACAATATCTTTTACCTCGTACTTGTTCAAATCTGGGATAGCAGGTCTAATGGTTACTTCCAACTGTTCGAACAGCAATCGGAAACCATTAATGTGAGACTCAGAACCCAAGGAAGTCAAACAATCCCAAATATTGAAGCATAAAAATATAAAGAGCGCAACATACTTGATTCTCTGAAATAAAACCATTTCCATCAGGGTCACATTCAGCAAAGGCTAGCTCACAGGCTTGCCAAAATAATGGCAGCTTCATGACATGAGCTGATGCATATAAGAACTGAAAGCAACAAGTAATATAATCATATGAAGATGGGAAGAAATTTTGCTAAAATTTGGTATCCATAGTTCAATAAAACTTGGTCTTGATCATGGCTAAAATTCCTTTAGAGAACATAAAGTTGGGTGCAAATGTCAATGAAAACGCTTGGGAGGGTAAGAAGGGGAGATTACCTGCTTAAACAGTGATTGACCCATTCTTATCTACATCAATGAACCCAAATATCTGCAATTCAAAACAACAACCATGAAATTTGCGGATGTGAGAGTGTGTCCAGTAATTCCACATATAAAAATCATATGAAGTGCACTAACTTAATTTTTTTCATCCCATTATCATGCACAGCTCACTTCAAATATCTGTTAGTCCAGGATCATATGAAGTTCACTAATTTAATCTTTTTAGACTCATTCATGCATAACTCGCTTTAAATATCTGTTATTCCAGGGCTCTAAAAGACAAGGATATTGATTTCAGCCTTTGTGGACATTGAAGGTACAGAAAAAGAAGTTGGAATTGCATGAGACATACCTCATCAGAAAGAGGACAAGTCTTGAGCCTCAGAACACTCAAGAAGTCAAGAAGTTTAACACAGCCACTGCCAATAGTATTAGATAATGAGGATATTAAAATGTTGCATTGGCAACAATGAAAAAGGCATAAGATAACCACTTGGTTACTAGTTAATACATCTTAAGCATCAGATATCTTAAAACTATTCTTTCAAGGGTCCAGCCATGTTGGAACTGCTCTACGGTACAGCACTAATGATGACCCTACGATAAATATTAAATTTGCACTTACTGCTATAATCTAACGGTCATCATCAGTGCTCTACAGTGGAGTTACTCCACCATAGCCACTGCCTTCTTTCAAACACATCCCCGAAACAATTGCATAGATTGTAGTGCAGAATAAAGACAGCATTTGACATCTTACAGACTAGAAAGAATTAGCATATTTGTTCTCTAACAAAGATTGCAAAGAAGAAGTTAATAAAGCATATAATCAGTTTAGTATAACCACAATTTATGGCATTTTAACGAGGAATCAAGTGAAGGAAATCGACAAGTACAAACAATAGACAGATCTGAAAAGATTTATGTTCTCCTTTCAAAAGAATTACACATATTCCAAGGACAAGTCATGGACAAAAAGTTGGTGATGGTTGTGCATAACCCAAAGCAAACATGTGGAATTGTGAAAATGATCTTACCATCAGCTTGCATTTGCGGTATACACAATCTTGCTTAACAGCCAAAAGAAAAATATGATTTACAATTAAAACAAATAACTTTTCAACAGTGCCTTTATTTCAGAAGTCAGAATACCATTTTAATTTTCTGATGATAATATATATCAACCTTCAACAATACCTAGGGTCGGGGTTCATAGACAGAAACTTTTCCAGAAAGTTGACGGCTTCCAAGCTGCTTATATGAAATATCTGAAAAATGAAAAAATGCTCGCTCATTGTTTCGGCAAAAGAACGAAAGTACTTAAGTTGCCAGCTTCACATATCTACCAACATATAGATATAAAAGCCTCATATGATGTGAAATTTATGTAAGTACTCTATCATAGTGAGAACTAAAAGGATTGGCATCTATGCAGTGCCTCATAACAATTGTTGGATTGCCCTTTGAACAAAAACCAAAAAGTTATATACATGTATTAAAAGAACCTTTCACCAAAGGCAAAGGTTCACTAATTCCTTTCATAGAGTTGGCATACAATAAAACATTCCAGTATAAGGCATTTCAGTGTAAGGACTCACAGATCCAACCCTAGCCATTTCAACCATATAGCTTGAGGCGTTTTCCTGCATAAATTATGACAAATAAAAATAAGTGCAAAATTACTATGACTTTGAGGTAGATAAACAACAAATCGAATTCTGTAGCCTATAGCCACAACAAACACAAGAAAGTCTCTAGATTTGCAAACCAAACATATATACATAAAGAAATGCATACTTCCTTTAGCTCAGATGCTTTCATGAGAAGCATTAAGTCTCCATAGGCATGAGATGTTTGTACAGCATTGAGAGCAGATGCCATAGCATGACTGGTCTGTATACATGCAAATATGAAACATTTAATCATTTATCATAAAAGGACATACAAGGCAAGGAATACGAAGGGAACTCATAATATACAGACATGCAAGTAACTGTTGGTCGGAATATATATTTTCCGAATAAATAAATATGTCACAGATCCTTACTGATTTTCATCCCCAGATGCCTAAAATGAAATCACTATCAACAGATAGTGTAATGTGCATATTATTTTCCAATCAAAAAGCCTCAACTTGAACTTGAAACAAACATTCACAAGTTCAAAAAAAGAAAAAAGGGAAAAAAAATCAATAGCAAGCAGAAATTTACCCTCTCAGCAAAACGGAGTGCAGTTTCTTTTTGATTATCGCTTGGAAAAACAACAGGAAGGTACTCTACCTGTTCATAAAAATGATATTAATTATTTTTAAAGTTTAAACCTACATAAAAATTTAAAACACTTACGGTCACCATGAATTCAAATTAAGTATTCAGGTAAGAGAGCATACCTCCATGAAATTGTGAAACTGTGTGAACATTCTAAACATGAGCTTTCCCAAAGAAACATCTCCCCTGAGCAAGAAGGCATTCCAAAAAATAAGGCCCAACAACATGAGAACAAAAATGCAGCACCTAAGAAACTTCGACAAACAAAATACAGTGAAAAAAGGGATGAAAGAAAGAAGGAACATCATACCAAGATTGGTCAAAGTGCACATGGGGATAGCGAACAATTACAGGTTGAATGGGGTAAGCAGGGATGAATGCACCGAGTTGGAAGGAAATGAGAAATTTTCCATTAGTCGTTGTTCCCTCAGGAAATAATAGAACACGAGGAAATCTATCGCAAGAAGCCTTTCTCTGTATTCACATCCTTGAAAGCACATTTCTGTATCAAATAGCTAATACATTCATAATAATTAATTGAATTTAGTTTCATAGAGCTGACATACATTTATATGCAAATCCTATGCAATTGTGCCATATTCAACATTAAGGACCTAAAATAGAGATAAATAATACCATTTAAGCAAGGAAAAAAACTCATCAAGTTGGCATTTCTAAATCAATTGATGGCAGAACAGTAATCGTGGAATACAGACTCAGCTATTGGTGCATATTCAAGACTGTAAGTCCTAAAATGTCACATCAGATGTAGATAGTGACAGACCTAGAGTCCTAGACATGTATATGCTAACAAAAAACAAAAAACTGTCATTCGAGAAAGGACTAAAGAGCGTTCATTATGTATGATGAAATTAATTTAGAGAAGAGATCAAGGGCGTGAGATATTTCGAGAATATGGCAACAAGGAACAAATAGGAAAGGAAAACAGTATCAGAATATATTCTCTAAATTGCTTGAACCAGCAAAAGAATGAGAAAACTCAAGACCACTAAAATCAAACTAAAGTTAGCAGAAACTATAGAAACTTTCTACCTTTATTTCACTAACAGCATTCTTCCTTGATGATTGTGAGAACCTATCTACATATATCACCTGAGAATTTAAAACAAAAGGAAAGTGAAAGGGGGAAAGGGAGATTGACAACAAATATTAGGACTGTGAGTTAAAACTAAAGTAGATGTCTTAAAACTTATATTAACTACGAGTTACCTGCATTGCTCTGATGATAGTTCCGACAAACGGAATGGAATCATGGGACTCTGATGCAACAATCGTGGGGAATAATTCGTAGAAAAAGAAAATAGGTTCGATATATGATATGTGATTAGATACAATTATAGGAGCAATCTGTCTTGGAGCAGGTTTTCCTTTCCGTCTTATCCAATGATAGCTGCAAGGCAAAACCGCCAAATAACAAACACTTAGAAAACCCATCAAAATTTTAGAATCCAACCCAAATTGAATTATCCACTTCCCTGTCTATCACAATTCTCTCAGTATCCAAACATGCCATATAGAAAATTTGACCATAACACAAAATTAGGTAAATGCACAAAGTAAATAAAGCTTAGTGAGGCCATAATCCTCTGGTGAACCATTATGCTTATACTTCCACTCTTAATGGAATTCATAAAACCTACATAAAGGAAAGGACAATTCATCATCATCCAAAATGTGATTTTTATCTGATGTTTTTAGTTTCTTGTTTATCAATTACAATTTAAATTGACCATTACCGTAAGAAGAATAACACACACACACACACACACAAAGAGAGGAGAGAGAGAGAGAGAGAAGAAGAAGAAGAAGAAATGAAAATTACCCAAAAGAGAACAAAATACAGCGGGAACAAACCCTAGTGACCCACATAAGGCGACTCCGCCATACTGGCATCGGATTCTGCTTATCCTTCCATCCCTCCAAAGCCAGCTTGGTTGCTAAGTACCTCACCAACAAACAAAACCCAAACAACACGAGCCTAATCAAAACAATTGGAAAGCACACCACAATCTTGACAAACTCATAAACCCCAACGACATGCGGGGTGTCGTTTAGAAAAGGATTAGCCGTGGTGGGCCCCGGTACCGACAACCCGTCAGAGCCAATAAACCAATAGGGGTTGCCAGGATTATTATGGTAGCGGGTATCGTGATTGTTCAGTTGATCTTGAGTTGCTGGGTCGGAAACGGTGTCGTTGCCGTCAGCTTCGATGGAGATGATTACGGGGGAATGATCGGAGCGAGGAGATTGGAGGAGAGGTGAAGAGAGATCATGATCATGGTCACGATGATGGTCCGCCATTGTTGTTTGTTGGCTGAGGGTGGAGAAGCTGGAGCCTTGAATTTCAATGTGACAGACAGAGAAAACAAACAGAGAGAGAGAGAGAGAGAGGATGAGTGCTGTCGTCCTGTAAATGTAAACTTTACTTGGTCGGCTATTATTTGTTTTCCTGTCCTACAAATATGGATAATTTTATAATTTTCTTCCAACGTGTTTGACGCATGTGCCGCAATGGAAACTTTTATTTATTTATTGCTTGGATGATAATGTGCGTCCTCAAACTTTTAGTTTTTTTTTTTGTGGAATAGTTGTTTCATTCGCAACAAATAGGTCCTTGGAACAGTTACACAATCACTAAGTAGGTTTCTATCATTTATATTTTATCATAATAATAATAATTATTATTATTATTAACAATATAACCTCTATAAATCATTATTCAATGAATTAATTATCTCATTTATATAATTTATTATTATTCTGACTTGGGACAATAAGCTAAATTATTAAGATAATGTTTTTTATGATGTAATTCCGTAGTCCCATTTATATCATAAATTATAATTAAATATGATATTTTATTATATAAAATATCACTCTATTGTTACTTAATTTCTTTTTAAAATTTAAATCTAGCTACGTTCTATCTCTAATTTTTCTTATGCATCTAAAAGAATGGATTGAATTCTCAAATTTGAATAAAAATTTTTGAAGTATTTTTTATATTTCAAGTGCTTACTCCGCTGATTCAATTATTTGTGCATAGCAGCAGGATCTAAAGCTATTGTATTATCCAGTTAGCTTTGTACAATAAATTTAATTTTTTAGTAATTTTTATGTTATTTAACAAATAAATTTATATTCAATTGATTAGATTGATAAAATACAATGAATTTTTAGCATATTAAATATATGTTTATTGAATTTATCAATTAATTAATAATTTTTTTAAATAAAAGATTTTACATGGTCCCAATGTTATTGATCTATAGAGATTACAGTGGATAGTACAGAATGTTTTAGTCATTTAATAGAAATCTTATTTAATATAAGTAGACGAACGATTCTGGTATCTGAAAAATTATAGAAAACTAGGGACGCAAATGTTATTACTAATCAATTATTTATTTATTTATTTATTTTGGGTGTTAGTGGGCAAATAGTTAATTTTTAATGCGGGAAAAGAGGCAAAGAGTCATTTTATGTGGACGAGACAATAAGAGAGGTAAAAAAATATTGTATTGGCCGGTGACTTGGCGTGGCAACTCGTGGGACTGCGTGTTGTGTTGGAGCTGCCAGCCAGCATGCCAGAGCCCCACGAACTCTTTTCCAGTTTCTTTTTAAAATTTTTAATGAGCGAATGGGTTTATTTAATTTACGCACGTAATTGGTGAAAAAGGAGGGGACTTGAACACAGCAGACTTGAAAGCTTCTTCGTTCATCCTGGGCTTTTAGTTCATTATTTTTGTCGCAAATTTGTTTGAATTTGGTGCACGCTCATGTTCATTCATTTTCAGATCGCACGAAAATAGACATCAAGCATGTCAAATCAGTCGGATCCACTCTTATGTTGGGATTTTTTTGGCTGTTGGGACCAAATCATCGTTTGTAGTAGTCCCATGGCAAAGCCGTACTGGGTGGGCGAATTAAGTTTTGGTTCGGGTTATTAGGATTTTGATTTGAGTTATAATTCGGATTCAAACTATAAACCTGAACCGACCTCCATCCAAAAATAAATGAAGTAATTAACTACGTATCAAACAAATTTCTTGTAATCTCATTCACTAATTAACATAAAGAGTTCTATATTAACAATTAAAAAAATTAACTAACATTTAACAAAAGAAAATTTAAAAAATTAACTGACAATTAAAAAATAAATTATTAACAATTAGCTAATGGGGGATTAGAAAAAGAAGAATAAATATTTGGTAGTGGAGTACGAAAAGAAGAAGAAGATGTTTGGTAGCAGCGGAAGGAAAGAAGAAGAAAAAGAGAAAGAAAAGAAGATGATATTCGGCAGCGGCGGAAAAAAGGAAAAGAAAGGGGTAGTTGGGGAAGGGAAGAAAGTGGAGGAGGAGTCAGAGGCAACATAAGTGCAGAAAAGTGTGTGTCAGGACGTTGTGATGCGTTAGGGTTACAAAATGAGTTTTTTAATTTTTTTAATATTTATTTAGTATAACTTATTTATTAGTTATAAGTATTTATTTAATTTTATAATATTTTTATTTTTATTTAATTATTTTTTTAATAAAATTTTTAAAACTTAAATAAATTATTTTACTTCATAAGTAAAAATTTAAATTTTAAATTTTTAAAAATAGAGATTAAAATTTTTTAAGTGTTAAAATATTTAAAATATTATTTACTTATTTTTAATTTTATTTTATTTTCATTATATAACTTTAAAAATTTATCTATTAAAATAATTTTTTAATAAAAATTTTTATTAACAACTAAATAACTAAATTTTTTTAATAAAAAATTTATTTATAAAAATTTTACTAATAAAAACTCTATTTAAATAAACTCTAATTAAAAAATTGTATCAAATAGAACTTTAATTAACCCGATCGGGTTGACTATTCAGTTCAGATTAATCACAAACCAAAATACAATCCGGTTCTGAATTTTGAATTCAAACAAATTTTAAATTTCAACTCAGACCGATTCGAACTCGAAATATTCTATGCCCAAAAGAAAGAAAAAAAAAAGTTCTGAGCATCCCATCTTGAGAATCTCTCTGTACAGTAAATAGCCCGATAAGTTCATCTCAACAAATACATTAACCTATTAAGTATCTCGAACTAATTTTTCTTCCTTATGCTGGAGAAGAAATAAATCTGTGTGGCTGAAGATCAGGCTGTATATATAGGCCTTAGCAAATTAGATAACATGCTACTCATCATCCCCAGAGCAAAAGCCCTGTTGGCTGCTGCTGTCACCCATAACTTCCTCCTCTACACCACAAACCGAATCATTCTCTGGATCATCAAATAATTCTCGATGAGTGAAGAATTGTCCATCATCCCCTGGGTGCTTGTAGTCTTTTCCCCTCCAAACCACAATCTGTTCCTTCTCAAATGTCACAAGGATGCAAGGAACGAGATCCTGAACCAAGACTACAAGTAGTTAGAAATTGACATAAAAAGTTGAGAGGGTGCTCTAACAAATCAGCATTACCAAATTCCATACTCTGCAACTATTTTAAAAAAGGGGGAGTGAGAATGATCTATCCTCACCAGATTTGTCAAGCAGAATTTAACCTAGTAGAAATTGACATAATACTGTTTCAAGCAGAATTGTCAACAATGAACAAAACAAGAAGTAGAAATTGCAATAATTACACAAGAGCGCGACTAACAAGGAAATCCTCCAAAGGGTTCAAGGGTTGGTCCCCCCCCCCCCCCCCCAAAAAAAAAGGAAGAGGAAAAAATAAGGAAACAACTTTAGCAGAGAATGTAAACAGAAATTCAAGTTTACCCGAAGTTTGCAGCCTATTTTCTTGTAATCACTTCTCTCAAGACCCTGGCAATCAATTCGTACCAACTCACTGACTAGAAAAGCATCTCTCACCATGGGTACAACGCTGCCATAATAACCATTTTTGGCTGCAGTTGCAACTTGCAAATTAGTGCACAAAATAAAATTAAAAATAAAAATAAAATAATAGAAGTAGTAGTAATTACTTAATTAAATGAGGGATTCTCAAAAAGAGAACAGGAAAGATAGACATACCAAGCTTTGTTAAAACAGGAACAGCCAGTCCTCTCTTTCTCATTTCCTTGGTCTCCTCAATGCTTAGACCTTCAATTGTAGTTTTGATCAGCTTGGGATATACTGGCTCATGAGGTCTCCACAGCATCAATGGGATCACAGGCCTTTTCTTAGTGTTATAGTTCCTGCCCCTGTAAAGCACAAGTGTACCTCCGTGTCTAAAAATTATTTTTCCAAATGTTTTATCCTGCAACAATGTAGAAATTGTATGAAACATTTTTCCAGTCAAAATAGCATATCGAACAAATATACTGGCATGGATAAAGCAAAACATGGTGCAGAACACACACACACACACACACGTTCTCTTTCCATTTAAAATGCCTAGAACTGAAGAAGGGATGTTCAAACATTAGAAAGAAACCAGGTACCTCAAGCTGGAAGCACACATTTTTCATGTCAACGGTGGGGACTCCTAGGCATTTAATCCTCACTGCCTCAGCATGTTTCCAATGATTATGAATATCATTCAGCATGTTATGCGTTAAACCATCTCTCCCTACACAACAACAAAGCACAAAGCACAACTAATTTTAACCTTTATCATCCACTTAGAGTTCAAGACATTAACATTTTAATCCAGTAAACGAATCACCAAATACCCAATGAATAAAATTAACCTTCAAACTCAGCTGAGAGGGAGAGAGAGAGAGAGAGAAGAAAATGAATACCCAAATTGATCTGCCTCTTGGTCCGATTTCGGTGGCACTTCTCCACCAACGCCTTCCTCTCAGCATTAGTTAAAGGCTCTCCCTGAATCCTTTCCCTCACAAGTATCCTCTTCTCTTCCAAATTCGGATCCTCCGCTCCCTCCTTCGCCGACTTCACCTTCGGGTCCGCAGCCGGAGCACAAACTCCGGTCCACTCGCGTTCCAGCCGGCCCGGCCCGAACGGAGAGTACTTGGGTTCCCGAAGCCCAATGGGCCTTACATTCTGGTTGGTCTCCGTGTAACTAAATCGAAAATCGAACGGCAAATCGGTGTATTTCTTCTTCGGCGCATCAAGAGATGACGGTGGACGGTACTGGGGTTTAGACTTTTTCTTGAAATTTTTGTTAGGATTGAGGGTAGGGTTAGGGTTTTCGGGTTTTGGGGAGAGGGACGGCGGGGGTTTGAAGGAGTAGTGGTCGTAGAGTTTTGACGAATTGTCGGTGGTATTGGCAGCGGTGGAGGAGAGGCGGCACGTGAGGAGCGCGAATGGCTGTGACCGTAGAGATGGTTGTTGGCGGGAGAAGCGGTTGAAGATCATTGAGTTCGTGGTTTAAGCCTCTGAAGGAGAAAGAGTTGGAGAAATGATGGGGGTTTTGTAAATTAGGATGTGATGGGGGTGGCATTTCAGTATTTAGCTCTTTACATTTACGGAATCTCACTTTTGCCCTTTTGTTTCACAACCCAGCGTGCACCCATGACCCATTAATCAAGTGTTGTATTGTATCGGATTCCGGCCACTCATTACTAAATTTTTACTCATTTTTTTAAAAGATTCATTTACAAAGTATTATATTATTCATAATAATCAACGCTTCTCCTTAAATTTCTTCAATTGATATGATGATGATGGAGTTCAAGTGAGTAAGACGAAGGAGGAAAAGCTGAGGCGGAAAGCCAACACGGGGAGTCAGTCTTCTGAAAGCAAAAAACGGGAGTTTTTGGAGTTAAAAAAGATTTATTCCAAAATCGATGTGTTTTCAGCAAAGCCAAAAAAATAAAAATAAAAAGGAAACAAATTATTTCCATTGATTGCAAAATATAAGACCTATTATGAGAAAGCTGTTATTTAGTTACACAATAATATAACTTATATCATCTCAACAATTATTTCAATACATAAAACTTAAATATAGTTTTGTATTAATGTAAGTTACATTATTATACAACTTAAGTAACGTGTTTATGAAAAATAAACAAAAATATTATATATATGTGTATGTATATAAATTTTTCATTTAGTTTATGTATCTTTATTTTTTTTATATATAAATACACTTTTAAATCTTAAAATTTAATAAAGTCGGTTTTTAAAATTATATCAAAATTAATTTTTGTTGTACGGTTTACTTTCCCAAATCATAACATTTTCTAACGCGATGAATTATACAACATAAGCCCTTATAAGAGACCCGAAAACTTAAAATTTTTGTCAAATCTTGCCTTGGGGTTTTATTATACTCGACCCTGTTCCTTCTAAAATTCTAATTGCAAGCCGTAATAATGTAGTTGAAATGTGGACAACTTTTCAGCAAGCTGTAAGGGAAAGAATGAAGAATATGAAAACAAACAAACTTATTACAAATTATGTATTTGTGAAAATATAGCTTTTCTCTTTTCTCTTTTTGAGTTCAGGTTTTAGCTTTTTTAACTTATTTTACTAGATAAGCAAAGAGATGAATCCTGTTTCCGACAGTGAAAGATTGACTTGCTTGAATTGGAATGAAAGGTAAACGGGATCTTGATGTAATTTACCCTTTGTCTTCAAGCAACTCCTCCCGAACTCTAAATCTTATAAAAATCTTTTGGGATTCTTACAAGTAATATCTTGTAAAAAACCAATAAACGGAAGTTTTTTTTTTTTTTTTTTCCAAATTAATTATACCACAGTATTTGCATATTCGTTTATGGCTGA
Organism: Citrus trifoliata; assembly: GCA_018350135.1. Taxonomy (NCBI): domain Eukaryota; kingdom Viridiplantae; phylum Streptophyta; class Magnoliopsida; order Sapindales; family Rutaceae; genus Citrus; species Citrus trifoliata. Next base: position 42,197,510 of record CM031386.1, on the reverse strand, counting down.
TTTGTGGTGGTATTAGTTTCCTAAAAACCCCCGAAGAAGTACAACTTACGTCTGTCCTTTGTTCTCATCCAATAGTCGCTTTAATTTGTTGTTGTTATCAAATTCAAAACACCTATTTATTACCGCACCATATAGATAGAGTATGTGATAAATATACCCAAACAGAGTTCCCAAGTTAAGCTAACATGGCAAAACTGATGATGAAATGTTTATGTTACTTTTCTTGTCAGCTTCTTCTAATTCTAATCCTGACCGCTCCCCTTGATGCCACCGAAGAAAATCAAAAGGTATTAACTCCTTTTCTACTTATAATAACAATCTCGGTTCTATTTGAACTTTTGCTATCACGTCAGTGATATATAGTGAGAACTTAAATGAACAGAATTTTTATGTGGCTTACTTGGGAGATCAACCGGTGGACAAAGATTTAGCGGTACAAACACACATACAGATTCTGGCATCTGTGAAGGGCGGCAGGTGATTTCATGACTCCGATCATCCTTCTAGTCTGTACTTGCATAGATGATAGATGATGATCAAGTTTTTGATTTTTGACCACTTGGGTTTACATACGTTGATTAATCAGTTATCATGATGCCAAGGAGTCGATAGTCTATAGCTATACAGAGAGTTTCAATGCATTTGCAGCAAAGCTGTCTAATGATGAAGCTCAAAAGTTGCAGCGTGAGTCCTGTCTAATTTCTGTTCTATATATATATATATATATATATCATCAGTTCCTGTCTTGGATTGAAATTAATTAATTTGAAGCCTCTAAAGCTACTTACTGTATTATAAATTTTTAGGCACGGATAGAGTGCTTTCTGTGTTTCCAAATCGGTACCACCAGCTACACACAACCAGGTCATGGGATTTTATCGGGCTTCCTCAAACAGCCAGAGAAATCTTAAAATAGAAAGCGATATCGTTGTCGGTCTCATGGATACAGGTTCAAAGAATTTCTTTTTTCTTTTTTATTTTATACTTTTGCCATTTATTTATTTTCTTGCACGACAATACTCTGCACTGCATGGTGATGTCCAGGGATCACTCCAGAATCAGAGAGCTTTAAGGACAGTGCCTTTGGTCCTCCACCTGCAAAGTGGAAAGGAAAATGTGACCACTTTGCTAATTTCTCAGGATGCAACAAGTAATTAAATAGTCTTATTTATTCGTTCTTAACAAGAACTTTCCTTTCTATCTGTAAACATACGTATCCCTTTTTACAAGAGAAGCAACCTTTTCAAAAGCTATTGTCTAATTCGATCTACGGAAATTCTTGTTGTCAAGTAATCTTCTTTGGTTAAACAACTGCTTTTCTTGAAAATCAAGCCATCCAGCATTTTAAACATACTTGTTTTCCAATCAATTAATTAAGATACGTATACACTGTATTATTATTTTATTATTATTAGTAGTAGTAGCAGCAGCAGTAGTAGTTTCATTATCTATTAATTTACAAGTTCGTACTTCTATATTATATTTTATTACATTATCTATGTGAATTGCAACATCCGATCAAGCATGTTTGTGCTCGATCATCTAAATTGCGCTATTTGGGTAATTACAGCAAGCTTATAGGGGCAAGATACTTCAAGCTCGATGGTACCCCCGACGCTTGGGACATCTTATCGCCGATAGATGTTGACGGCCACGGGACTCACACGTCATCAACTCTAGCAGGCAACGTAGTTGCAAATGCAAGTCTTTATGGACTAGCCCCGGGGGCTGCACGCGGTGCAGTTCCAAATGCTAGGGTGGCTGCATACAAAGTCTGTTGGGTCAGCTCAGGTTGCTCGGATATGGACATACTTGCTGCATTTGATACGGCTATTCATGATGGTGTGAACGTTATATCAATCTCTATTGGTGGGGCGACTGAGGATTATGCATCGGATTCTATATCAGTCGGTGCATTTCATGCCTTGAAGAAGGGGATTGTTACTGTTGCTTCAGCTGGTAACGATGGACCCAAGTGGGGTACTGTATCTAACCATGCACCGTGGCTTGTGACAGTAGCAGCTAGTGGCATTGATAGGCAGTTCAAGAGCAAAGTTAAGACAGGCAATGGAAGAAGCGTCTCAGTGAGTATTGTAGTACAATTTTCATATATATGCTGCAGAAAAATCATAATAGTTCTTTTAAAGGATCAAGATCGTTCCAGGTCTGAGCCTTTCCTACCGAAATTCAGATAATGTTGTTCACGTTTTTCAGGGGGTTGGAGTCAACACATTTGATCCAAAGGAGAAATTTTACCCACTTGTTAGTGGGGCTGATGTTGCCAAGAACTCTGAAAGCCGGGATAGTGCGAGGTAGTAATTTGATCATCCGAGTTATTTTAATTGTTATATATATATATATATGATGGAAAAGAAAAAGAGAAAGAAAACATAAAATGATTAGGAATATCTATCCATAATTAATTGCAGATTCTGTTTTGATGACTCATTGGACCCTAAAAAGGTGAAGGGAAAACTTGTTTACTGCAAGCTAGGAACATGGGGTGCTGATTCTGTTATTAAAGGAATTGGAGGGGTTGGCATTATAGTTGGAAGTGAGCAGTTTCTAGATGTTGCCCAGATCTATATGGCACCGGGAACCATGGTTAATGTCACTGATGGTGATAACATTACTGATTATATTCATTCTACAAGGTAAAATATCAAATTATCTGTTCTGTCCAGTGACAGCCCCTGCAGGACATATGTTGCTAGCTTGAAATTATAGCTTTGATATGTTCAGAATTTTTCAAATGTTTGATAATTTGTCTGAATGAATATTCAACTTACTTGTATGAATGCAGATCACCATCGGCAGTGATATACAAATCCCAGGAAGTCAAAGTCCGTGCTCCATTTATAGCTTCTTTTTCTTCTCGGGGCCCAAATCCAGGGTCAAAACACCTTCTTAAGGTATAAATGTACAGTTTCATCCTTAAATCTTTTCTCTTTTTGGCTGCTCCTAGTAATAAGGGCCGGTACTGACTGTTTCTTTTTGTAATGTGCATTATCAGCCTGATATTGCAGCACCAGGCATTGATATTTTGGCATCTTACACTCTAATGAAGTCACTTACTGGGTTGAAAGGTGACACCCAATATTCAAAATTTACTCTCATGTCCGGAACTTCCATGGCTTGCCCTCATATTGCTGGTGTAGTTGCCTATGTTAAGTCATTCCATCCAAGTTGGTCTCCGGCCGCAATCAAATCAGCCATCATGACCACAGGTAAAACATAATCTAAGTTTCTCAAAGGCATCTCTGGACTTGTTATTTTCACTTTCGTCATTGGCTTATTTTTCTACGGATCTTTATCCAGCAAAACCAATGAGCCAGAGGGTTAACAATGAGGCTGAATTTGCCTATGGCGCCGGCCAAGTGAACCCACAGAAAGCAGTGAGCCCTGGCTTAGTTTACGACATGGATGACATGAGTTACATCCAATTCCTATGCCACGAGGGTTATAACGGATCATCTCTAGCTGTTTTAGTCGGTTCAAAATCCATAAATTGCACCTCATTGATTCCTGGAGTCGGCTATGATGCTCTTAACTATCCTACAATGCAAGTAAGCTTGAAAAGCAATGGAGAGCTAACCACAGCCATTTTCCGAAGGAGAGTCACCAATGTTGGCCCTCGTCTATCAATCTACAACGCCACAATTAAAGCTCCAAAAGGAGTGAATATCACTGTTAAGCCAATGAGTCTCTCCTTCTCGAGAACCTCGCATAAACGGAGCTTCTCAGTCGTGGTGAAGGCAAAACCAATGTCAAGTACACTAGTGCTGTCAGGTTCGCTTGAATGGAAAAGCCCTCGTCACGTTGTTAGGAGTCCTATTGTCATTTACAGGCCACAAGACTGATTAATTCATTCATATCAAAGAGTTTAAAAGATATGAAAATTTATTTCAACAGAAAGATGCTATCGCCAAACTGTACCACTTTCTGAATTTATTTGTGCCTGTGCAACGCCGCTACAGTCACCCCATTATCAATAACAAACAAATGAATAAAGTTCCTCAATTAGAACAAGATTGAAGGTGAAATAGTCAAATTAATTCCTTTCAAATGAAGTGAAAAAAAAATATATATATAGTTTAATTAGTAGGGATGGTAAAATTTTCCATGGGTTTGGGGTCCCATGGAGCTCCACTCCAAATGTAAAATTTTTTTTAATAATTTTTGGGGAATAGGGTGGGGGAGTGGGAGAAAAGTAATCCCTGAATTGTTAACGGGATAGTGTTTGGTATTACACTCACCATCCCAATCCTCATTATATATAAATATGTTTTTAATTCTTATTTAATAATTTTTATTTTATCAACTGTAATGTCAATTAATAATTTTTTTAATTTTTTTGTAATATAAATAGAATATGAATAAAAGAAAATCCTACAATATTTTTCAACTTTAAAACATGATTATATTTTATTTTCTGTTTTAAAATGTTGCTCTCTTTAAATATTTTTCATTTTTAATATCATTTTAAGATATTGTTTCAAATTTTTAGAGATTTGTAAAAAAATTGAAATACTTTATAATATGGTGATGATTTTATTTTAAGTCTCTAATTTTTAATTTACTAAAATCATATTTTTATATATATTATAAAATAAATAAATGGAGAATGAGGTGGAGATGGGAGAATCATTCTCTATGTAGGGATTTTCCATCCCTAATCCACTAAATTTATTAGAGAATGAAATAAGAAATAAAGATAAAAAATTTTATTAGAATAAAAAATAAGATAGACATCCCTACCCCCACCCCGCCACATTACCATCCCTACTAATTAGTTTTATCCTGTAAAGGCATTAAAGTTTCATACGTCCGGCAAAATGATGGGTCCAATATAATGAGAAAATATCTAGGCTTACTCATCAAAGGAGTCAGCGTCGACAGGATAAATCAATAAGAAACATCTCCACTGCAACAAGATAAAACAAGGTTCAACACAATAAAAAGTACAGGAGAGTGAGTGTAATTTTCAAAATCAAAAGTAAACTCTTAGCAAGATGGTGAATCTTTATTTTCTTTTTGTATGAACACTGATTATTATAACCAGCACTTTCATGAAAATTGTGCCTAATCAAGTTTCATCCACGAGGAGTCCACTGATTTTAAAAGCCGTCTGACGTCTGTTTTGAGAGTTTCAGTGCAACTAAAATCGATACCCACCAAGATAAAACTGGGAAACAGAAATCTCCACATCCTAAGCAAATTGAAGGCTCTTTTGTGCTGCAATTGCCTGCATGCCATCTGGATTACAAACTCTGTTGCATTTCTTTGACATTTGTTGTGACGGGTCCACGCTTCTTATCTCTCTAATCATGATCCTCACTTTCAACCGGTCAAAATATATGATGCACGATGTTCGACTTGAAACCTTTCACATCAGAATCCATATCGAAAGACTCAATGCAGTGTTGTCCAGTGCACCATACATCACTCCCCCCACCACCCAGCCCCACTCCTCGAAGTTTTTGTTCACGGCCCTTAACTTATGATAAATTATGAAAACTTGAGACGTCATCAAAATAGAAAAAAGTTATATTTCAGTAGGTAAAATTTAATTCTCACAATTATGAGATTATGAGTTTAAACCCTATAATTTATCGTAAAGATTTAATTTTTTTTTAATTTAAGTGAAAATTATTTTTTTCTTTTAAAAAATTTGAGTTGTGCTATGTAAAATTTGTAAAATTAATTGTAACAATTATAAACTGAGCAATAATCTTACATAATTAAAAAAAAAAAAAACACTAGAGGTTTTCAACCGAGAATAAACAGCATTGCGTTATTGATAGAGCCATCAGTACTTCCTTTTGTTATAGCAGCCAATCTCCGCTAATTACCCTGTGTGGCAAGAATCTGGCAATTTAAGCCCTTCTCATATGTATTACTGACCATCACATGATCTCTTACAGAGCTTGCATTTTTTTAATAAATATATAACAAATTCCTATCAGCAATCATGCTCCATGCCATGCCCCAGAAGTCACACTAAGCGTTGTCCCCTGCCTTTCACGCTCCACATTTGACTTTGTGGGAAGAATAGCTCTAAATGCTCGCTAGAAATAAAAATAAGAGCAAAGAGAGAGATGATGGTTTTATTCATTTATGCTTTATATTGCTCATGCGCGTGTTGCTCTACTTCACTCACTCTGTTGGCTCCTTGCAGGCTTTAACCAGCTACATGCCTTAAAATGAACTCATCATCTCATCCCATGGATAATTTTATTCTCATCAACTGAGCTTTATTATCTGCGCACTCTTATAATGGTCCCTGAAGGAAATTGAATATCATTTTGCCAACATACTCTAATTCCCTTCAAGAGAAAGCCAAACAAAAAGAGAGAAAGTTCATTAGATTTTCATACAAAAGCACTCAATGATGTCGATAAGGATCATTATTCCTCCTCTGCCACATGCCCACTCCCCACCCCAGGTAAAAAGAGTTAGCTTACATGGCTAGACTTCATTAGAATAGCATACTCTTACAAAATGATCAAAATTGTGTGTATTTATCCTGATGATCACAAATGCAGAGTAAAGCTACAAAGAATCTCTACATTTATTGAGAAGCAATAGAGAAGTTCCTTAGTTAGGAAAATCATGAATTTTGAACTTGGATTTTTGCATGTCAATATTTGATATAACACAACTAATACAATATTCATTTAACAGCACTTATGCATTATTTATCAAAATCTTCTAAATCGTGGTCCTTACTCAAATTTGTAGTCTTTATGGGCATTTGCTCTCTCACATCACAAATTTTGTGTCTCCAGCGATTAGTAGCGGAGGTCTGGGGCAGCTTTTTGCTTGCGCTTTAAGGCAAAGAAAGGTGTGCACGTTAACAGAAAAAAGGAACATGGCAACATTACTTTTATTGTAATGACTACTAGACTAGTGATTCGCTGTACTTTGGCCTATGTAATATCCTCTTCAAGTGCTCACTGATTGTGTTAAACTTGCAAATTCTCATTTTCTTTTCTTGAGGCAAGGAGAGAGGTAAAAATGGCTCTCAGGTTTTCCGAATTTTTCATGCATTGTGCACATAGTTGAGCATTCCACATGTTGTATCGCGAATATGTCTGCATATTTTTGGTGTCTCACATTGGATATTAGGACCTAAAGAGGTGTTGTTAGTTGAGTCAACTAGTACTCTATGCATAAGTTCCACATACATTTTTTTCCCCAATTAATTTGAACCAAATATTATCTAACAGGTGCATTGATGGGAAAAAAATTTCAAGTTCATGTTCTAAATCAAGCATTTCGTTCTTCCATTTACTTATCTGTTTCAAATATAAATTGTTGATGTCAATTGATTTTATTTCTACAGCCATCATGGTCTTGAGGACATTTTTGCTTTTGCTAGTCCTCACGGCTACCACATCAATTGCTTCAATAGGAAAACAGACAACATATGTAATTCACATGGACAAGTCCAAGATAGCAGCAAATCATTCTCCAGGCAGTGTCAGACAATTTTATGAAGCGGTGATAGATTCAATCAACAAATTCTCATCCCAGCAGGAGGATCAAGAACAAGAAACAACACCTCCTCAGATTCTTTATGCTTATGAAAATGCCATTTCTGGTTTTGCTGCAAAGCTCTCAACAAAACAACTCAAATCACTAGAAACAGTTGACGGTTTTCTCTCTGCCACTCCTGATGAACTTCTAACTCTCCACACAACATATTCCCCACATTTTCTTGGCCTAGAAAGTGGCATCGGACTCTGGGATGCTACAAAATTGGCAAAAGATGTGATAGTTGGTGTTATTGACACTGGGATATGGCCAGAACACATCGCTTTCCAAGATACAGGCATGCCTCCAGTACCCTCTAGATGGAAGGGCGGATGCGAGGAAGGTACAAAGTTCTCTCAATCAAATTGTAACAACAAGCTCATTGGTGCAAGAGCCTTCTTCGGAGGCTATGAATCGGTTGTTGGAAGAATCAATGAAACAGTGGATTATCGATCTCCAAGAGATGCACAAGGCCATGGTACACACACTGCATCAACTGCAGCTGGTAATATTGTAGCAAATGCGAACCTTTTTGGCTTAGCGAGAGGCAAAGCAGCTGGAATGAGGTACACATCAAGAATTGCAGCATATAAAGCTTGCTGGTCATTAGGTTGTTCTAGCTCTGATATACTTGCTGCAATTGATAAAGCTGTCGCTGATGGAGTTGATGTGTTGTCACTCTCTCTAGGAGGCAGCTCCAGGCCTTATTACAGAGACACTGTAGCAATAGCCTCATTTGGGGCAACCCGAAGTGGGGTTTTTGTTTCATGTTCAGCAGGCAATTCAGGGCCATCTATTTCAACTGTTGATAATACGGCACCATGGATTATGACTGTGGCAGCAAGCTACACTGATCGAAGCTTTCCAGCAATTGTAAAGCTAGGGAATGGACATTCTTTCGAAGGGTCATCTTTATATTCTGGCAAGGGATCAAAGCAGCTGCCCCTTGTCTTTGGAAAAACTGCAGGCGTCTCAGGAGCTGAGTATTGTATCAACGGCTCTCTCAATAGAAAGTTAGTGAAGGGGAAGATTGTGATCTGCCAGAGAGGACTTAATAGCCGAACTGGAAAGGGAGAGCAAGTGAAATTAGCTGGAGGAGCAGGAATGTTACTGCTGAACTCAGATAAAGAAGGTGAAGAACTTATTGCTGATGCTCATCTTTTGCCAGCTGCTACACTAGGAGCCTCAGCAGGTAAAGCCGTCAAAAAATATGTGAACTCAACAAAAAGGCCAACGGCTTCCATTGTTTTCAAAGGAACAGTTTTTGGTAATCCTGCACCTGTGATAGCAGCATTTTCATCAAGAGGGCCGAGTTTAGTTGGACCTGATGTGATCAAACCAGATGTGACTGCACCCGGGGTGAATATTTTGGCTGCTTGGCCACCAACGACGAGCCCAAGTATGCTCAAAAGTGACGATAGAAGAGTTCTATTCAATATAATTTCAGGCACTTCAATGTCTTGCCCTCATGTTAGTGGCCTAGCAGCACTTCTTAAATCAGTCCATGAAGATTGGTCAACAGCTGCAATCAAATCAGCCCTAATGACAACGGCATACACTCTAAACAACAGAAACTCTCCAATTGCTGACGTGGGTGGTTCTAGCGACACTCCATTGGCTACGGCTTTCGCGTTTGGTTCAGGCCATGTTGATCCAGAAAGTGCATCTGATCCTGGGCTAATTTACGATATAGCCACGGAAGATTATCTAGACTATTTGTGCAGCCTAAATTATACCTCCTTACAGCTAGCATTATTTGCCGGGGGAAATTTTACTTGCCCTAATCCTTCAGCGTTTCACCCTGGCAAACTAAACTACCCTTCTTTTGCAGTAAATTTCAAAGGCAACGTAAAAAATATGAGTTTAGAATATGAGAGGAGTGTGACTAATGTGGGAACCAGTTATTGTACTTATGCAGTGAAAGTGGAGGAGCCCAATGGAGTTTTGGTCACGATAACGCCTCCCATTTTAAGTTTTCAGAAGATTGGCGAGATATTGAGTTACAAGGTGACTTTTGTTCCACTGCGAGGAGCATCAAATGAATCCTTTGGTTCTTTAACTTGGGTTTCTGGGAAATATGCAGTTAAAAGCCCCATAGCCGTAACTTGGCAGTAGATTTCTTCAGGGCTGTAGCAGCTTTTGTCTTCTGGGAATAATGTATCAAAGAAATCAAAAGTGCTTAATTTGAAGAGTCAAAACCAACCAAAATGATTCCAAATTCTCAAGAGTCAAGACCAACCCTAATGATTCCAAATTCAAGTTCAATGTAACTATTAAAAATTTGGAATGCTTAAAAATAATCATAGCAAATCAAGATTTAATGGTAACTAAATTCAGACAGAATAAAGATTAAAAAATTCAACTGTCAGCGAGATGCGGTGACGAGATCATCGTGTGATATGTACCAGTTGCCGTATTATTACTTGAAGGAGTTTTCTTTGATTCTTAGCCGAATAAATTAAAAGGGCAAACACTACTTTACAATTAATGTACGGTATATTTTTTACTCATAAATAATGAATGAGTGGGACTCATTTATTATTCATTTGAGAAATGTACTATATATTGATTGTAAGGTAGTGGGATCCAATTAAAAGAGGATGAGCTTTCTTATAAAAAATTGTAATCATATTTTACTTTTACAAATAAAACAATTATGAAAGGAATAAGATAATATTTTCAAATGAAAATTTCTCTGAACTCATCATACCTTTCATTTAAATATCATTTTCGTACATAAATTATTATTATTATTATTGCCAAATAATTTTATTAGATGCTCTCTAATATAATTTATTGGTTGGATTATTTAATTCAACCAAATGCAATTGAATGAGTATTTAAGTTTTTATATTTCGAATACATGTTTTATAAACTTATATTTAAGGCGTGTTTGAGATTAAAATTGAGCAACTATATCTTAAAAGGTACAATACTAAAATATTTTATAAATACTAACTGTTGTAATTTAAAAGTTATGTTAATATGATTTTTAGTTATATAATAGAAAATCTATTATATCATTAATAATTTTGTTAAAATTATTATTTATAATTTATATTTACTACATATTATTAATTTTTATTTTATAATTATAATTTTTTTTACACAACAGTTATAACTTAAAAAGTATAACGTCTCAATTCTTAACAAAACCCAAATACATACTCAAATACAATACAAGTTTCAAAAACATCGTTTCGCTTTCACTTTCATTATGTGATAACATCAATTGGAAAACAATACCAGTCGAGCTCGTTTTTTCTGATTGAACAAGAGAGCGTAAGCATCTGATTCTGGCGGTTAAAAAACTTTGAACTAGTTTCTTAAATAAGGGGAAATTACAAGCAGCATATAAACTGTATTCAAGACCTCTACGAGACAATTGTAAAATCATCTCATTCTGATTTACATTTGTTTAACAAGAAGTATTTCTGAATATTGATGAAAATTTTCTTGTATTTCTTATTTATCAGATGCACAGAGCACAGTATTTAAGACTGATACACATACAGCCTTTTAACATCATATCTGTATCCGGTGCAAAGAATATTGAAATAACAAAATTTCAAATAAGTATTCTACAATCTTTAAGACCACCTTTGCCTAAAAAGAGTAGAGCTATCAAGAGTAAGTGTATCGCGTCTGGGCATCACCATCATTTTATGATCCTGACATGTAAGTGTAGCGCGTCTGGGCACCAACTAAAAGCTCTATGATTTTTTCTGCACATTCAAAGGGATTCTATCAATGTTACTAGGAAACTAATTTGTTTACCAGATAAAAGCTCGTAAGCTGGAAATGAGTCAGAACTAAAAGTCAAACCAACCTGTTAAAAACCCAATTATAGGGACGGGTTCCAACTGTTTTCCAGTGCTTTCAAGCCTTTGCCTGAAATAAATAGCGTCATGTTATTTCTTAGAAAGTCAACAGACTAAAATAGGATTCATGGCTGCACAAACAGTTTTGAGGGTATATCTAGAGCTTGTCCAAAAAGAACTTCTGCAGTGTCCGATCTCTTCTATCTAAAGAAAACAGAACTAAACTATGTAATTTCTGAAATATCTACATACCTGGTGTACTTGCTAAAGAATGGGTCTCTCATGAGGTAAAGTGCCCACAGAAGTTTCCTTCTTTTCAACTGAATCAAACACTAAATATGTTTTAGCATGCAAAAATAAAAGTTTCCAAATATTAAAGTGCCGGGATTCACAGCAAGAATTAATGAAACAGGAGTGAAAAACATATCTGAGTAATTATCAGAGGAACTCTAACCTCATCCTTTTCAGATGTGGACAGATGAAACGTTTGCTCTTTTCCATCATGCCTTGACCTAGTAGCTAACGATAGAAAGCCTAACCCCGTAAAATCCACAGCCAAGGAAAGAAACCAGGGAATCCATGATCGAATTCCATATTTTCTGATAAACAATACATAAATAAGGGGTCTTGTGATAAAGAGCACTTCTCCCATAAGAAATAAAGCTCCAATAGCGCCCTTTGCAGACAATAGTTTCAAAAGGGTTGGCCTCTCAACCATCGGAGCTGTTAAAAACAAAACAATGCCAAGTATTAGTGGAATAAACAATGCCAGGTCTTCGTGGAGTTATCTCGTGAATTGTAATGAGTTGTCATATGCCATTATGAAATCTTAAGCAGCTGATTACCAGGAAGCTCCATTAGTGCTTGCTGATGCTGAATCCTCTGCAACCACACTGGCTCAGAAACCATCCTAGCATTTTCTCCAAATCTGTTCAAAGCAGATAATGCCCTTCCTTCTAGATTCCAATAGTTGTGTCCATAATTATTTTGCAAGCAACCATGCCTCTGATTCCCTTCAAGCTTTGGACAGCCTCTAATGCTAAGCTGAGAATTGGAATCATCTGAAGGCATTTCAATATTCAATGTCTCCCCTCCATGCAGAAGCATCTTGTATCCACTGTTCTGGAACAGAGCTAACCTGACTAATACCCTGAGTTACAATGAATACCCAATCGTAAGGCAATAAACAGATGCCAATGAATGTTTATTACCTAATAAAAGAAGATAAAGAGTCACAAGCACTAGATTACCAATATTGCTTACTTGGTGGCTTCAGTAATAGCAATGAAATTCCATTTTTTCTTATCACCATAGTAATGTTGTGCTACAACTTCAACCAATGTTTCCAAGTCCTTCAGAGCAGAAATACACAATGAATAAGGGAATGAATGAGGCTCTGAGGAAACTGAACCCTTTTGACTTGGAGTTGTTTCAATTATATGTTCGTTGATAGCAGTGATTATACCCAAGAAAGTAGTAACTGCAAAAGATTAAAAAAATTTCACACGAGTAAAAGAGCGATGGCCCAAAAAAGGGAAAAAGTGTTAATAGTTGTTTGGTTGGCAAGAAATCTACGAAATCAATCTAATGCTTTCCGTTAAGAGAGAGAGAGAGAGAGATGCAGAGAATAGCTAAAACTCTAAAAGAAGAAGAAAGCCCTATGTTCTACCCAGCTAGAAGTAAACAAATGTTACCAAAGTTTCACAAAACCTGCTTCTGGTCCTATCTCTGACTCAGAAAACCGTTCTGGAAGAAGCCATGTCAATCCCTGTACAATAATTCCAATAAAGAATTTAAGTGAGTCATTGGTACATCCAAGCATAATGAAAACAGTGAAGGAAGACCCATTTAGCAAATTCTCTCGAATCCAGGTCACTAATAATTCCACTACACAATCAACAAAACAACAATTAAAGCGATAGAAATAGTCAATAAAAGCAACAAATACTAAGTAGAAACATACACATTGATTTAGTGATAACATCAAAGCAAGCAACAGCAATAGTAGCAGCAAATTCATTATTGTCAATAACAATTGAAGAAATAAAGCTAAAGTTCAATTTAGAAATTCACCAAAATTTAGTTTGCTTTAAACCGCGCAAAAAGTACAAGTTCTTAATGAAGAAACAGCACAATCTTACACATAATTGATGAATAAATAGATATAAAAAAAAAAAGAGAAAAAAAACTTACATTGGCAAGAGACTCTAAGGAGTGAACATAGTCTCTATTTCTTCTTACCCATCTCTTGTAAGCATCCATAGCTTCACAAACTCTATCAAGACATAGAAAAAGACTCGGCTTTCGAGTCCAAACCCAAACTCTTAACTTAGTGACGCTTAAATCCTTGGTGGTTTTGGACCAGACCCAGATGACCAAATACAAATTAATCTAGCCCTAATTTGGATTTGATTTTGTCGTTTACAAAAGCTCCAATGAAATGACGAGATACACGGAAACAGGAGAGAGGGAGGGAGAGAGAGAGAAACAGAAAGGAGAGAGTGTGAGTGTATGATGAGGTGCTCTTGATTTACCTTCAGCTAAAAACGGATAATCAAATCGGAACCGTTGAATGGGCCGAAAGCTTTGTTATCTCTGACCATTAATGAGCTTGGAGATCAAATGGTGCATGATATCCACGTGGATGGTTTCGATCTTGTCCTATGTTTGTCGTGAAGTTTTATAAAAATACTGAAATCTAGCTTTGTAGTCGTGGGGCGTGGGCCCGTGGCCGCTGGCCACCCTCATCGCTTAACAAACCCCATATGAAAGGACGGAAAATGAACTAAGTGGAAACGGCGTCGCATTTCTTAATTTATTTCACTTAGGGACAATTTCGTGATTGTCAATTTTGTACCCTTGTGATATATTTGATATTTTATTTTCGGACAGTTACATGTGAAATTTTATTGAGAACAAGCAAAAGGCTATTATTGTTTTCGTCAAGTTAACCCAACGTTCTCACATCTCTGTTCTTCTAGGGTTTTGCAAATTTCTGAAATTTCTGCAAATCTTGAACCATGCAACTGACTCTAGAATTCGGGTAACGTGTATCTCTCAGACTTTGTCTATTCGCTTGTATAGTTTTTGATCTTATAATTTTTTTGGATTCAATGTAATCGACAATATATATATATATTTTGCAACTTCTTATAGATGTCACCTTTTTGGTTGGTTTTTATATTTGAAATCATGCTTGGTAGGTATGGAATTTTCGTTCATATTGACTTAGCAAATTCTTATCAACCATATGTGGTGGATTCATGTCTAAACAGTCTTAACCTTGTCCCTTTTATGAAATTTTGAGACTTAGTTGTCTTGTAACATTCATTCCTAATGAAGTAATTTTCAATGCAGTGGAGGGTTAGAGCTTCTTTGTGATTCGGTAAAGGTCCATAATGTCGATGTTGTTCCACCAAAAGGATCAGAGAAGGTAATATGTTTTCTTAACAATTTTGCTTGGAGTTTGTTCTTCTTTGCACGTATGATTTAATGCTCTCTCTTACTTTTCAGTTGATTATGAAAGATTTGCTTTCTTGGGTCGGCACCAATTTGATCAAGGAGAGGCCTGAAATGTTCATGAAAGGAGATTCTGTGTAAGTTATAAGCTGATCATTGGAATTGATTGCCAAGTTTTGAATTTGTACTTGCACTAATGCGAGTTTTGTTATTCTTAAATCTTAATACAGCCTCCAATGGAACAAGTGTTACTTAAAATCTTATTTGGGTTGGGATGTCAATTGTCATGCAGGAGACCTGGTGTTCTAGTACTTGTGAATGATTGTGACTGGGAGCTCAGTGGGCAGCTGGATACCACACTGGAGGAAAAGGATGTGGTTGTTTTTATTTCAACTTTACACGGCGGGTGATAAGCTAAATTATTGTAATTTCTTAGATGATAAGCACTTGTTATTGAAAATTGGTTGTAACCTTGTCTGGGTATTGAATATGCTTGTTGAAGCATGTGGAATGAGATCAAGATGTTGAATGTTTTGTTGAGCCTCATTATGGTGTCATGCATGTTAATGACTATTTGCATAGTTTTTGGTTGATAATGATGCTGCCTGACCGACCACTAAAAATAATAAGCTACAATTTTATCTAATATTTAACAGAGGGTTTTAAGTATACATCTATAATTGCGGAGGAACAAGGCAGGAGTGAACCGACGTCCTGTTTTGAAATGCATTGCCTGCTTTTGCAAGTCACAGAGGCTATTTTGTTAAACCTCGGCCATTCCACTCAAATTGGAAGAGACAGAGCCACCATTTGTTGCTACCATTCTACCAAAGTTGTGTTGGGGGTGCGTAGGACCTGGTGGGGAGTACAATAGAATCAGGTGATGAACAATTTGAGTTATAGGATTTATTGATATTTTAGTGTTTAACACAATGGTGCATTTACAAAACAGGAATAGAATGAGTTGGGTTCAAATTGAGAAATTAGAATAAGTGTTAATTGTTTACTTAGAGTAGTATGAATTGAAATGAGAATGGACTCCATTTTCATTTATATGTTTATTTTGTTTTGGAATTAGAATAAGTTAAATTGTTACCAATTATTAAAAAAATATAGTTAACATTGTCATAACTATTATTTTATATTTTAATTATTGTGATTATTATTATTATTATTATTATTAATTATTCATTTAAAAATAATAATTTTATATTTTAATTATTGTAATTATGATTATTAAAAATTATTATTAATTATCCATTAAAAAATAATAATAATAATCAAAGTCGAAATCATCATCATCAATAACAACAAATCATCGTTGTCGGCATCATCATCAGATCGGAATTGTGGTCATTGGAGACGAAATCGGGACAGAGATGAAATCAAGACAACTCAAATGCAGACGAAATCGACAACCAGTTGCTGTTCCACAGCCGACAAACCAAATAACGACAGTTGCGCTTGATTTTGGCAAGAACGATGGGTTTGGTCGCGATGGCATTCGACCGGACGGAGCTTTGGTGCGAGGAGTTGGCTTGGGAATTTGCTTTTTTATTTTTTGATATTTATATTTTTCATTTAAAAGAGATAGCATTTTAGGAATATCAAAATGTTAACGAGGGGTAGAATTGAAACTCCAAGAAATAGGAGACTAACTCCCTACCCTCTTTGAAAATCAAATTTTCCATTCTCTATTACCAAATTGAGATGAACTCACGATTCTCATTCCCACTCTTATTTTATGAAACAAACACTATTAATTTTGATGTTCCAATCCGACGATTAAACATACTGTAAAATCTTACTATTGGCATTAATCCAATCGGCCTGATTATGATACTTCGGACGTGCTGTCTTTTAAATATTCACGCTATCAATTTTCCATGTTGAATTTTGAGGATAGAATGTTCATGGTTCGGCAAATCAATCCAAACAATTTATCTTTCTTTTCTTTTTTATTTTTCTCTAGTAGGGCCTGGTCCGTCTAGATGGTGGGTTGATAACATTAACACCCTAAATCCTTGTGCTCAATATCCCCAATCCCAATTTATTTTATAAAATAATGACAAAATATTACTGAAACGTTGTGTTGAGAGTGGGATTTGAACCCACGCCCTTTCGGACCAGAACCTTAATCTGGCGCCTTAGACCAACTCGGCCATCTCAACTATTGATGTAGTGTAATGGTAAATTTGCTTTGAAATTGTAACAATTGGCAAATGACGGCTTAGCCGCTTGCCGTCTTCACCGTAGTACAACTCGGTTAAATACAAGCATAACAAGGATATCTAAATCAGCATATAATCTTTAGTGTTAAAGAAAATGGTAAGCTTATAACTGAAATGACAGAGATCGTTTCAGTTCAAGTGTAATGACTAAAACAGCAAAAGAAAACCCTTCAGATGGTTCGTCAAGGAAAAGAATAATCTCATGTAATGATTTAAAAGGTATATAAGTAAAATATTCATGAAATAAATTTGTTATGAAACATTATCCTGCTGTAATATAGAAGAATGAAATCCCATGGCGGCCCAATGAAACAGGATGCCCTCTGTTGTCAGCAGGTGAAATAAAAAGAAGCCGAGGCTGTAATTGAGGGCAAAGTATCGTCAGGCCACCTGTTTTCCTTTTCTTAGTCTCTCTAACTCTGCTTCTGCTTCTTGCAACTGCTGCCTTAGAGTGGACACTCTCCGCTCCAGATCTTCCACCCTATCTCTACTGGTTGAAGGTTGATATGGCGTAACAAAATGTTGTGAAAAAGCTTTCAGAGCTTCAATCCCAGTTACCTACTCAATCCACATTTTGCTAATCAATGTGCTGACAAGTAATTCTAAAAGTCATATATGTATAAAGAAGTCAGCAATTTCAATAATCCTATAAATCCTATAACTAAAGCTGAATTAAATCTGGGCTACAGATAAAGGAAATATTGGCATGTCTTTTCATACCAAAATATTTTGGAAAATAGAACATTGTTTTCATTAATTTTCACATGGCATGAATGGCTCAGGTATGCTTAACATTTGGCAGTCCGAATTTTACCTCTTCTGGCAGCAAAGGCAACTTGGTGATGTGAAAGTCATCATACAACATGTAGAACTGATCGAGGTACTTTTGTTGCATTCGCATTCTAGCTCTGAGCAACTTGGATTCAACATCTACAATTACAATGCATGCCTATTGATGGTCAAACTTCTTGTCTGAACAAGAATATCAGAAGGGCAAATAGGGGAAGGATGCTCACCTTCATCATCATAAAGCACTTGGTTAATAATAATATTATGTGTATCAATCTCAAACTTGGTTAGCTCCTGCACAAGTCGCTCGGTTTCATAGAGAGAGAGGAACTCTGGAATGCAAACACAGACAAAGGTTGTCAAGTCCTGCCAACAAGGAAACACAGCATACGGATATCAATAGTTGATTCTGGAAGTTTTGGAAAACCAAGTTAGATTTTAAGCAACTTCACAAATCCTAGTACTTTGGAAAAAAATAGCATCTAAAAAGTAATGAATAAAAGGAATTCCACTTAAAAAAACAACAATCATGTGGTTCTATCTTACTGGGTCCTTGAACTGCTTATTAACTCGTTCAATCACATCTTTCATGCCCTCAAGCCTTCCTAAGAGAGCATCCTCCCCAAATTCATCATCAATCCCAAAGAGACGGGTCATCTGTCATGAGAAGTTTCAAAATTAACCAATGTAAGTGTAGCAACAGACAGTAGTTGTAGGTTTATACTTTACACGTAAAATAAACGCCTAAAAATACGAAACCAGAACTAAGAATGTTTTGATAGTTCCAACCATGGTGGAGGATTAAAAGACATAATCAAATTAAAAAGCTTAAAGGGGCTCGTTATTTATCGGGAAGAATACCGAAACATTAATGGCAAGGGGACAATTATAACAAAATAGTTAACCACTGCAAATTGCTAAAGTAAGCATTAAAGTCACACTACACCAGATTGCCGCACTTCAAACCATGATAGTCGCACAATGGGAGTCTCAATTCAAAAAGGCCAAAAATTTCTACAACCAGATGATTGCGCTAGATCAAACTAAAGAACATACCAGGGTACTAAAGAACATACCTGATTAATCATGCCGCCAAATTTATTTTTCAAGGACATCATTTTGTCGAGCCCCTTCTCTAAGGTTGAAGGAAATTGTAACAGCCGGAGTGTATGGCCAGTTGGAGCTGTATCAAATACTATACAAGAATAATCCATTGTTTGCACCAATCTGGGGGAAAGTTATTTGTGCAAAAGAATTAGTAGATGGTAAGCAAATTATATAATATATGAAACAAAGACTGCAGAGAGAGTATACATCATGTCTTTCTCAGTCGTCTGTTTACAAAACAAGACACATATGCAAGAGCAAATAAAAGAGCATTTTTCATCCAAATCATAAAGCAATCATTCGGAGCTCAGTGTTGCGTGTGAAGAAAAGTAAAATCTAACTGAATAAGGCAGCAAACTTGCACCATCGACATGCTTGACTGTTTGATTAAACATTCAAATACCACCTAAAACGATGTCGTCAAATAGAACAAAGTACAATATTTGAGTAAAGCCTCTACAGATCATAATAGGTCATCAAGAAAGCAAAATTTTGAGATGAATTAAAGTCAAAGTACACACTGGAAGCAAAATTTAGTTCATGATAATGCGTGCTTTAAATACAGTGGATATCTAAGTACTATCAAACTTAAGATTAAACAAAAAATCTTCAAACCTACAGCATTGCATTTTAATTTGTCATTAGATACATACATAACTCAAAAATGCACAAGAAACTAATAGTCCGTTGATTTGTTTGGTCCACTAATGCTAATGTAGGAAGATGTGCAATAGAAGCAAGGTGAATGGCAATTAAAACCAAACAACAAGCATATCACACCAAGTGTGTCCCTGTATAAAGATTAAGATCAGTGAAATTGTAAATCCAATTGAAAAATGCATATAGTTGTTTGACGAATCGTACTTGAGCATCTCCGCAAAGCTCATTGCCTCATCAATACCAGGAATAGCATTTGCTAGCTCAGAAAACAAGCTATCCATTCCCTCGGTAGAACCCATTTCTTCTTCGACAGTAGGATCCACCTCCTGTAGAGAGCAACACACGAAAGATAGGGACAATTAAATGATGGCATCAATTCACAAATGCCAAGTATAAAACGGAAATCTCAGATGGTGAAACACCAAATTGTCTGAATACAGATTCAGGCCAAGGGAAGAAATTAACAAATACAACGAACCCCATCTCCCAATTTATTCAAAAAGAAAAAAGAAAAACCCAAATTGACATTAAAATTGAAGAACCCTAAAAAAAAAGCGAGATTGAGGAGGACATATGAAAATGAAAGGCGTACCATGGCATAAAGATTGGAGAAGCCATTGACTAAAGTAGGTGTTTTGGTGAAGCGTTGATGAAAAGCATCGCTGAGATTGTGAGCTGGGTCAGTGGATATGATCAAGACAGAAGATCGGACCTCGGCCAAAAGGATCGAGAGAATTGAACTACATGTCGTTTTGCCAACGCCGCCTTTGCCTCCGACGAAGACCCACTTGAGACTATCTTGTTCTAGTATATTCCGTACACTGCCCTCTGGAATTTCTAATTCTTGATCTTGATCTTGATCCTCCTCCGTCATCTTTTCTTTTCTTTTTTCCCTCTTTTTCAACTCACTCACTGCCTCTTGTTCTCTGTTTCTTTCTTTGCTTCCGCTTTCTTCTCTTCTTAATAAGCCTTTGAGACGGGCACGAGTTCTCCTACAAATCCAGCACTTCAGTTGCAACTGATGACATCACTTTTGTCCGTCCCTCCATACGGCCTTCGTTACTGCCTAACGCTATGGCTGCCTGGCACGCACGATTCGACTAACTATTAACATTGGGTTAGATTATATCAAATTATATTATATTGTATTATGTTTAATTTAAAATGGATCATTAATATAATTTTAAACAAAATGGTGTATAATTAAATTAATGTATATTGACGTCTATTCAAGTTGTTTGTGTAAGTTTACAAGAAATAAGAAGTCATATCATTACAATTTAATAGTTATTTGTTAAAGTATTGTAACTATTTACAATCTCTTAAGCAATGTATACAAGTAATCTTGGGCTGTAGAAAGTAAATGCCAAGGCATGAGCTTGCGATGACATACTATCATCATGTCAAGCATTAAATGGAAGCTGATCAATTCAACCCAAAATATGTACATCGTTCAGAATTGAGGACCTGGTCAAACTATCTTTGTGATTTGATCAGGAACGGAGCAACTTCTTTTATACTGTACAGTATTTATTAATCAGAGAAGGCCAGCGATTTAATAAAGGGAGTTGTAAGTAATGCAGGTGGCAACAATGGAGGAGATACAGATGAAGAGTGAAGGGAGTAAGGTGACATTCAAGAGCCTACTCTCCCCCAAGTACCCAGATAATGTTATTGTTCCATCTGCAATTACCCGAGCCAGGGTTCCAGCTTCTGTTGAAAGTAGTCCACCGTTGTAGGTTCCACGGGAAAGCCTTGAGGACATGACCCGAGACAGAAGGGATAAATTCACACCTGGATTTGGTCAAGCAAAATTGGATTTTGTAGTCAATCTCAAATCATAGAACATCTCCAAGCAATGCTATATACTATCTCATGTACAATACCCCAGTCATTGGTTAATTGTTCAATGATACAAACAAATATGATGGTTCATTACCATAAATAACCACAGTTACCTTCAAGAACTTCAGCTGCCACAAATGTAATTAGTGCCGAGCCAACATATTGAGGCACTGAATAAGGGACCAATATATGGAAGCTTAGCAGTATGCCTATGCACACCATGATTTCAGATGCCAGTAGAACTTGCCTGCAATCGAGTAACAGAGAAGAGATGAATCTGCACGGAATATAGCATTCATACATTATGATAACATACTATATTGTAAAGCTGATTATCTGCTGTTTACAACTTCCGGGTCCAACATAAACTAACACAACTAAAGAACTTGATGTTGATATGAGTCAGGATCATATATGACATTTTTGTTACTATCTTCATTGGTCTCTATGGGAAAAAAGCAAAGGGCTTCACTACCTTAGAATGTCTTCAAAAGATTAGTTGGAAACAGGATCAGTTCCTCACTCATTCTGCAGGGAAGCTAAGTAATTTTTCAATGCTTGAAAATAAACTGGAACCGGATTTTACAGAGATCAGACGATTAAAAATCCTCCTACAGAATAGATTTTAGCTTTCTATTGTTTAGAGCCTTAGGAGTTTCTTTCCATTGACAAAAATGAGCATGGATAAGACATCTGAAAATTCAAGATTTCTGACCGATAAGATGAGGAAAAGATAAGATAGTTGTTCATCCTCACAATGGAAGGCTTACCTTTCTTCGAAAATATTGCTGATGTAATTTCCAACAATAATGTTTACAGGAAGCACCGTTAGCCCAAGACATGCAAGAAAAATTGCTACTCTGCTGGTTGACCATATGAAGTAATGTTCAGTGATGACACTTGATTCAGCAAGCAAAATCTCCATAGCATATTTGAGCATAAAATAAACAAATAGTTGGACCTAGCAAAAAATATGATGACTCAAGTAAAAGATCACGTGTAAATAGTGCCTATAATATATATATATATATATATTGATTCTTTATTGAGCATGCCTAGAAGCAAAATGTTGGGCACCCTCTAGAGATAACAATGAATGAAAACAACATAACGTTAGGGGTTCTATACCTTAACAGATGGTGTGAGTAATCGATATGCTGACATAATTGAAGTGACAGGTCTGTGAGTTATCTTAGAATCTTCATCATCTTCATCATGATCATCATTATCCAGTTCTTGATCATCATTTTCATCTTTTTGCTTTGCTTCAGAGTTCAAAAGCAATGGCCGGGTAGAACCATTATCTACAGTGCAATTGATCAATAGCCCTATCATAATGAGAAATACAACTACTCATCAAAACCAGCACTATAAAAGGACATAGTTTATATTAGTTTATGTGAAATAACAACTTAAAGGCACATGAATGAAATGTTGTGGTATTAACTAGGCACAAATGTCCCCACCCAACCTAGCCTAACTTATACTTAAAGATTCCATTTCAAATATTTACTTCGTAGAAAATGAATAGTACTCCCCGCCGTCAGGTTCACGCAAGGTAACTTTTGAGCAGCCTCAAAAAATATACAATTGGAGTCATAATACCTCAATGGTTTAGCTATTTCTGACACTTTGGATTGTTATCAGACCCATACATACACCAGTATTTTGCTAAGAAAAAGAAGATGCAACCTAACTCATATGGAGAGAGCGACGATGGTATAACCACACAGTTGTATATAGATCTGAACAGCATTGGAAGGAAGCGATTAAT
The DNA here is from genome assembly GCA_018350135.1 of Citrus trifoliata. Taxonomy (NCBI): domain Eukaryota; kingdom Viridiplantae; phylum Streptophyta; class Magnoliopsida; order Sapindales; family Rutaceae; genus Citrus; species Citrus trifoliata. The sequence continues at coordinate 42,174,288 of CM031386.1, read as the reverse complement.
GTTGTTTAAGATTTATCAGTTGGTGTCAAAAGATATAAATGATAGTGTGGACACGAATGCAAGACGGCAAGTTGGTTACTAATTAGATAGTGCGATAAGAGCCGACAAAAATTCATGCTGAACAGAGAGGAAAGCCAAAAACACTAAAAGCAGAAAAAGAACAGATTAATGCAAAATGCAAACCCAAAGTTCTCAATCTTGTTGGCAAACCAGCATTAGCTTCCTGTGGCACAAGATTCTCCTTAGCCTCAAGCAGTGGCTCTCTAAAGGAAATCCACAACCACAATAAGTAGACAAGCCATAAAAGAGCCATCACCCAACCGGGTAAAGTGTCCTCATTGAAGGTTAACTTGTAAATCTTAAAATTAGTTTGAAATAAGCAAGCAAGAGCTGGACCACATGCCATTCCAAGTGCACTGGCACTGACAAAACCTGCAGAAGCCTGCATTCGCAATTTAAGTGGTACACAATCACTGATATAACGCCTGTTAACAGCTCTTGCAGAACCTAACCTGAAATATAATAACTTAGACTAGTCAATTAATATATTTATTTTCCTGAATATGACTTGTCAAAAATATTTTAAAATAAAAAAAGATATGGCCCATGAAAATCTCAGAATAAGCACCACTATGCATGCATATACAGAAAATTTAAATTAATAGAATTAAACTTTATTAGAACATCACTTCTATGGTATTAGAAATTCACACCAGAGCTCTGTCGAAAAGAAAACAGAGGAGAAGAAAAGGAAACTGAAATGTTAGAGAGAGTTTCACATAAAAAAATTTCCACTAATTTTTAAATTAATATGCATCCACTTAGAATTGATTTCTTACAATCCAAAATTCAAGTTAAACTTCATATTTGTCATAATTGTAAGTCAATCACACACAAAAAAGGAGTTCCCACATTAATCCAAATTCCAACAATTGAAACTATGCAACTGGCATCAGAACAAGACAATATCAGTATTTATTGTATATGTCATTGTTATTGAAGACCTCTTTTACTCATACTTGTTTGGTCATTCCAAAACTTCATGCAGTAAAGAGCCTGCAATCAGAGGCTTCTATTGATTGATAATGATACGGAACAATAGTCACAAAACAAACAAATCAAATGCAAGATTCAAGGACCAAGAAATGAGCCACTTACCCACAAAATAGCCGACCTATCAGAAGAACTGCTATGGAATTAAGATCATAAGCCATTGCATATAAGATGTTTCCAACAAGAAGAACAATGCTGCTGAACACAAGTGGTTTCAAGTACGATCTATTTGACCATGCACTAAAATAAACTGAAGAAAACACTTGTGCAACAGCCATTGACCCAATTATGACACCACAAACAGTTGCCGCAGCTCCAAGGCTGAGGGAGTAGTTATCAGCTGTAGGGACAATAACATATGTGTTGACCATATACAGAAACGTGTTTACCAAGTTCAGCAGAAGCGAAGTAAAATGATATCTCTGCTCAACATCTTGGTCTCCAGAAGGACTTGGTAACTCCTCTTGCATAATAAAAGCATGCTTTCCCAAGAACTCAAGGAAATTTGTTGAGTGAGACAACCTGTTCACGGCTGCTTTAATAGAATCGACTACAGGATCCTGAAAAAATATTACAAAACATACTCTTCAATTTACTTATTCAAAGCATACCATATATATACATGAACTACATTCTGAATCAATAAAGAGGTGACTGATACTACTATTTAAAGTTGCAGTAATGAATCATTTCCAATATTCAGCTAAAACATGTAACTCACATCAAACATACAAAAAACACTCTTTGTTGTTTTCCAAGGCAATCAACTAGGAGGAGCAGAATATGCAAAAGCAATTCAAGAGCACAAACCAGACAGAAACTAAGTTGCCACCTCACAAGATGTTAGCGCAATAGTGTTGCATATTCTAAAATCCAGTAGTTATGTACTCACAATAGAACAGGGAAAAATTTCAAGTTTTTTATTTAAGAAGAGAATCTAGTTGAATTTTACATAGAGGAAGAAAGGCTTTTTACCCCCGTATACATTTTGAAAGTTGATTTGAGGAAGTCAAATAAGAACTTTGTTACCAAATTGGAAACTCAATATGCATTGCTAAAGAGAAGAGGAGTAATAAAATATTGCATATATCAGTGGATGCGAGAGACAACCGGGTGAGATAGAGCAGGCTGATCATATATGGAAATGTAGCTCCCCTGATGGTCTTGAAGTTCCGCAAGATTGCGAGATATTGCTCCAACAACAGCACCAATACCCTGCATATGCAGTTACTATCTCGTTCATTTTCTTTTTTTTTTTTAAGGTAGAGAGGTGGGCCAAGCCAATCAATTATTTTAGCCTTCTACCTCCCCCAGGATCCGAACTCAGGTGGCTAGCCAAATAAAGCTACTTGAGATCCACTTGGCCACACCCCTTGGGGCAGGTTTTGTATAGTTATATGTGCATAAAATGTGTAAAAACAGTGTAACTAAGAAACATGGGAAGGTAACCAAACTTTTGTTAAGAAACAGACAATTGAAAAGTCATTGAAATATGATTGAGTAAAGAACTTTCGATTATAAATTTGAGCACATTACCACATGCTTAAAAACTTGTCGCAGCTGAGAATGTGGATGATTGGCACGGGTCTTGACATAGTAATCGGTGAATCTATAGCCAAAGCGCTTATCAAATTTTTTCAAAATCTTACGCAGACCAGTAGCATTCATCTCAACGAAAAAGAGAAGCCTTAAAAGATCATGTCCAACAGCTCTATATGCTTCCTGTAGTTCAGAAATTCTTGATCCATCTTGGTGCTGTGAAAGGGCATCATGATGTTCTCCAAGATCTGATAATCTGCTTGCTAGTGCTCCTTGTTGTTCCAGTAGAAACAATACAATCTTTTCAATCTGAAGTTGTAAAAAGAAGCAGCAGATATGGCCTTATTTCTTAAAATAAATAAATAAATACTATAACACTTGCTATATCCAGAGATACTCATTGATGTGGTAATCAGTAAGCTAAGAGCTGTAACAGACGCAGCACCATCTTTTTCCAAATCAGCAAGTAATTTCTCTTACAAACGAAGGAAACTAGCACTACAACGTGTTGACATGCATAACCGTATACTGAGTATCTGCGTGTGGGTATGTATTTTGCTTGCATGTAATAAAGATTGACTCCAGTCATTTATGGTTCAAAATGTTTAGGACTCACTTTATTTTATTCATGCTAGTGTGAGTAGTATTAATTCATGTATTCCGGTGGCTACAACTAACCTGATCATCAAGCATTCTTGCAAAGTCCTTGAGTACATTAAGACGATTTTCTGCCCCGACTTGAATTTGTTGCGTGTATCGGTTGACTTTCTTCTTCAGTAACTTATAGTTGATATAATATCTGAAAAAAAGAAGTACGCATTCAGAAAACCATAATAAAAGGAGAAAATTATATTAAAAGCACAAACAGGAAACATAAATTTCACTTGGCATTTGTATATTTACCATTGAAAGGTACTAGAAGTACATACCCTTGCCATTCTTGAATTTGTGTTTCTTTCAACTTCTTCCCAAATGCAACCATCTCTCAGGAAACAATATTCAATAATGCCCTAAAATTAAAATATGATCAAATGTTATGCAAAACAAAAAAAAGTTCGAATAAACTTTAAAGGAAAAGAACCCGCTAAACTACAACATAAAACCACGTAAGTAAAACCAAAATTTTGATTTTGGGCAGTGACGAAAACGCTAATTTGGGCCTACAACTACAAAGAATCACATGAAGTTACACTCGAGTCAAGAAAACAAACAAACCAAGAAATGCGAGAGTCTCAGGCATGAACGAATCATCAGCAACGTAAAAGATAAAAAGGTCTCTTTCTCACATGCTTTTTTTTTTAACTTTAAACAAACAGTTGGCACGCGAAACCCTGAACCTTTAAAAGCAGAGAAAAACGTGTTGCATTACTTTCCGAGAACTGAGAAGAGGCGGTGCGGTGTCATGACTGATGACAGTCGCGCGAAATTTTGTATTTTAGTTAATGAAATCAAATTTCGGGAAACGGCATTTTATACGGCACGTGACCTGACCTGTCACCCGTGGGAACGGGAGCCGCGGGCACTAACGTTAACTGACTTAACCCTGCCGTTAATGTTAGATGGATATCCCAACTTCCAAATACAACAACTGTATTTTGTTTGGTAATAAATTGCTAGATACGGTACGTTGTTGTATTAGATTTTTATTTTTGAGTTCACATATTAATATATAATACAATTATCGTCAATACTATATCGAATTTAAAATAGTGAGCAAAAATGAAGGTTTCATATGGTAGAAAATTGAAGTTTCAACAAAATTAATTACTAATACAAACAAATATTATCACTATAATTTTTGGATTTTATGTTCAGTTTATCTGATCATATATATAATTCCAAAATTAAGCAAATATTTTAAAGATAAAAAAATGGTATTTTTGTTACCCAACAAATCAACTGAGTATTCAGTGTTCACTGAAAGAAAAAAGACTTGAATTATGGTCGTCGTCAAAATAATAATAATAATAATAATAATAATAATAATAATAATAATAATAATAATAATAATAATAATAATAATGAAAAATAAAAAGAAATTAAGAAGCACGTTTGAAGGCAACACATACGACTTCAGCGGCTGAAAGAGAACCTATATATATGCTTGAGGAGGAGATTTAATGATCGAATTAATTGTGAATTTCCTACCATATATATATTATATTATGGCCCAAAATTGGCATTAATAAGTTCGTGTATTTAGATGATATTAAATTTTTGCAATCAATATTCTTAGTTCTTCATATTATATTTTTCTGAATCCAGATTCCTCATAGCATCCAACTGGAGGGAAGGACTTCAGATAATTAATCATACCAATATATATATATATATATATATTGTAGTAAATATCATTGAGTAGCAGAAGTAAATGAATTAACAGAGCTGCTGCTGCTGCTGCTGCTGCATGCTCACCGACGAATTAATTAAGTTGACAAGTGGAGTAAAGATGGTGAGGAAAAAAAAAAGAGAGCAAAAAATGTATATCCGCGAGTTAAATTCTTACTGAGACTAATACATTCATTCAACTACATCTGCATACGAAGGTAGGGGGTGTGTGTGTGTGTGCATATATGTTATATTTAGAAAACCCATGCACGTTACTTAGCGGCAGTATACTAACAGGAAAATCGTCATGCAATTAATTAATTAATTAATTTGACTTACAGCATATCTAATAGGTAAATATTTTACCGAGCTTGCCGCAGTAAACCCTTATCGACTGTTAATGGGGCCAAAATTTGCCTTGAAGCGAAAGCTTGCTTAGCTTGAGAGTTGAAGGCGGAGAGCCTGTTTCTACGGCCGGCAAATCAAAAGTGGGAAGTTAGAGCTTAAAAACATAAACACGGCAAGTCTGCACTTGGGAAGAAAGAAATGGCATGCAAGAGATGGGATGGATTTTAATCTGCATTTTGAAGGGTCCATTTTGTCTGTACAATGTGTCATTATTAATAGTGCTGCAAGTTTCATGAGTAAAACAAAGAATATTGCCACCATTTTATTACCTATCACCACCGAATAGTAGACACGTGTTGATAATTTGTTCATTCGGCTGTCTGGGAAATGAAAGGCCACCATGGAAAAATCCCACTCCTTTTTTCTTTTCTGGGTTTGGCACGATGGAAAATCCCACTTTAGTTAAAATTATATTATGTATGCTTTGAACTCTTAATTTGACATATAATATAAATATGCATCGAGTAACTGTCGTCTTTTGATCAAAATCACCAGATCAGTACAATAGTTTAATAATATATCAGAGCTGGAATTGGTTTGGAAGTAAGTCAAGTAAATATAAATTATAAGCATGATTGATCGTATATTCCTCAGAATCAAAACAAAAAAATAATGTTATGCATAGCTAATTAAAAAGTGTTTGATCATATTTTAGTCTCGGCAGAAAGAAACTAGCTAGTTAATTAGGTAAATGGATATGCGGATGGATCCCACGTTCACGTGAGAAAGTAAAGTGTATATATATATATATATATAATACATAACGAGAGTGACAATGCACCTTCAATATTATTAATAACCTCTATATACTAAGAAACATACACATTATGCACTCATGCTATGCTTGTATTGTCACGATTACATGGGATTATTTGCATGTCGGATTTAGCAGAATCTGCTGTCTTTATTTACTAGAAACAGTGAAATTTAATTTAATATTCGGCTTCATCATCATCTAAATTAATTACTATATATATACACACACACATCATTCAAGTTTTTTTTTTTTTAATATGTATAAGTTTACGAGTCCCGTTAAATTGTATATATCAATCTTACGGTAAAACATTAATAATGACCGTATGATTATAAAAATAAATATTAAATTCACACTTGTTACTATAATATGATAATTATCTTAGTGCTTCATTGTACAGCTGATTTAACTTGGCCATTTTTCTCATCCACAGAGCAATATAATCTTTGAAATATCAGCAGCAGCAACAACAGCAGCGACACAGTTGGTGATTCTGTACAGATTAGGCCGCATGTGGATGAGCATGATTATTCATTTGATGGGAGAAGCCAAAAAGTTTGTGGCCACAGTTCGAGAAACCCACCTTCTTCTTTTTTTCATACAACGACAAATAACAATAATCACGTACTGTGGTTTAGTGCTGGAAATGAAAATCAACAACAACAACAACATCCTTTATACTTTCTTTTTAGCTATAGGGTAGGGCAAGAACACATGCTAATGCTACTTATGTTCATGATATGGGAGCCTAATTATTGTTTTCTAAAAAGACTATATAATAATAGAGAGTATATATTATTTATCATCACAAGAAAAAGTATGCGTTTCATGAGTGGAGATTTCAGATCACCGAATCAACCACTGCAAGCATACGGGATATGCGACCGGGTAACTTATTTGTTTTCCTTGATAAAGCAAACCTCTTTAATCTTTAATTAATTATGTTGGCAATCGAACAAATCTTAAATCACAGTAACGACCACAAAAAGGGTCGCATCTCAAATGATGAATGATGGGACTTTCACTTTAATTAGGATAAGTTTTGGTGTGTGCAGTCAACTTAATGAATAATAAAGACTGAGCAACTCTCCACTTAGGTATTTCAATATTTTCATTCCAAATGCAGAGAAAATGATCTTCATCATTTGGATATTGATAATTTCATAACTTATTAACTTAATGGTTTATTTTTCATGTAATGAATGAGTTCAATCTTACTTTAAATGAATAAATTCGAGATTCTTACTTTAAATGAATAAATTCGAGATGTTTCAGGTCAAATATATGTCTTTTGAGGGATTATGACTTATGAATGAGGACACGTTTGAGTTAAAGTTATCCCATCATCTACGCAGTAAGCCTATCATATTCAAGTGAGTAATAAAAACTACCCACTGACGAACAAGTAGATATATATCTGTTTTAAAACAAAATCCATATAGTGGAAGAGAGTTTGAGATTCTAAACGCCAAAATGTGGATATATATATAGTTCATCGATGGGTCAGTGCACTCGCACAGTTACTTAATCATCACTCATGGGAAAGTTACCAAAAAAGCTGTGGGGAAAAGGACAGGAAATTGGATCTAGGAGACAAGAAGTTGAAGCCCTTCATTCCATCTGTTGAACATAATTTTCATGTGAAATATATGCACCACATCAAGCTCACCTTATGCCGAGCTAGTCTGCAGAAGGGTGGCGTACCAACTGTATTAACTAACATGGGCTAACAATTTTCATAATGGGCTTTAAGTTTGATCTGACTTACCCATTTGGAAAACTTGTTTGTGGGCGGAAGCCTGTTGAAGAAAAACTTGCTTTAGTGGCTGTAAGCCTGCAACTGGATATGTGAATGTTGTGAATTTGAGGGTCGAGACTGCGGCAACTAACTTCTTCCCCTACCTTAATGCAAATTTATTGGACGGGGGTTGTTGACTCTACTTATTGATTAAGCAAGCATCATAAGTAAAATTTTATATCTACTCTTAGAAATGAAGCTACCCCCACTCACTGTCGTCTGTCTATGTCATTTTCAGTTCAGATTCTAATCAAGTGGGAAATATGACTCAAAATCTCACATCCTCAAGTTCTTCAAGTTTCCATTATGTGATCTTATCTTGGATTATTTATTTAAACACAATTCTAGGAAAGTATCTGGCTACACTCTCATATTCAATTGAGTTTACGTTGGGTGCAACCATACCAGAACTAATACACCGGATCTCATCAGAACTCTGCAGTTAAGTGTGCTTGGGCGAGAAGCAGTACTAAAATGGGTGATCTCTGTGAAGTTCTCGTGTTGCACCCCTTCTTTTATCTTTTCAACCAGTTAATACTCAAAAAAAAATTGAGTTTACGTTGAAAATAGGAAGAAGAAGACACCTACCCGTATCTGTATGTTCTCTTAACTTACACAACACGTATTTTTCCTTCATGTTATTCTTTTAACCATCATTTCTATAATAACTAACATCATATAATTCTATCTACAAATGTAAAATATGTTCATATTGTATTTTATCGCAGACAACCGATTAAAACTGCAAAACCCAAAAATATGGTGCAAGTATTTGAAGTTCCCATGCAAATTATACCCACTTCAGGCATTATTGTTAACTTACCAATATTGCATTTCAAATTTATTTTATAACCTTCATCAATACGTTCAAAATTGATGATTCAAGATTATTATTATGGTCCAACTAATTTTTAACAATGATTTGTTTATGCCTACACGTTAATTCAATTTTTTTTTTCCCTTTTCAAGTTCAGTTTGTCTACGAAGACTACTCAAAAAGTTTGATTCGACAAACAGAATTACAAATACATAAAAAGTATATTTTAATATTTTGCGACACTTCATCTGTGTATATGCATAACCAGATGATAATAATTACGAGTACATATACGCATAAAAACAATCTAGGAATTTGCTGTAGCTAGGAAACTAGCTTAACATTGAATAAAGTAGTGCTTAGAAAGGAGGAGCCGTAATCTTGATAACGAGCCCAGGAAAGAGATCATCAGGATCATGAATATGAGGATTGTGCTCAACAATAAAAGGGTCACCGCATTTATCGCTGATGGTGTGTAGGGTTTCTCCTTCACCAACTACATATATTTCGTCACACGGTCGGCTGTACTCGTACCTGTTCAAAACCATCCGGCTGGTGCCTTCGATTGATACACGGGTATCTCTATCTTTATCTCTGCTACTGGAGGAGCTGCAACTGCTTAGCAATAGAATACCCACTAAGACAAACGCAAAATAATACAACGAAGTTGCTGCGTCGGCTATGCCTATGCGTATGCCTGTAGAGCTTGATCGTTGAGAGCACAGCTTGCAAGCCATATCTATTTATTTGAATGAATATTGATAATTTTCAGATAAAGGTGAATGTTTTCGTGGGGGATTTAAATAAATAAATAAATAAAAGAAAGAAAGAAAGGGAAGTTGAGAGCAGGAGAGGTGTGATCCAGGGGTCAGTTTTGGCGGTTTTAATGGTGGGAAGTTGAACTTGCAGTTTATGGGCACGAACGATGCTGTTGTTGCTTACCAAACTACCCTTCTTGTAACTACCCGACGAATAAAAAAACAAACACTTCTTCCTTTCTTTTGCGTCATGATTACTTTAATTTTGTTTTAAAGCAAGAAATTGCTTGGGAGGATTCTTCTGAAAAGTGCAACTAATACGTGCATATCAATAAGTCTAGGAATTCTGACATTTGATTTTTAATTTAGATCCCCACTACATTGTCACGTTTCACTAAATCTCAGAAGAAAAGTTTCAACAAACTTGTTTGTCATTTCATCCTCTTGGAAGAAGAAGAACCATATTGATTGTATAAGATCTGCCATGATCAGAGGAACTAAAACTATCGGCAGAGGTTTTTCATGGAACGTAATCGTTTTACATAATTTTTGAAAAATTGGACCCCAGAATAGATAGGGTCTATTCATCATCCTAGAATGCCGTGTGTTGAATTCTCTCTTGAGCAAAGATAAGCTTTACAAGACAGCACTGAGATGCGGCAAAATGTTTCCGACTGAAATATTCATCAGTCCAAACAATGAATTTAATTTGATGCTATATTATAAGGCAGGAGACGAGAACAGGTGGGATGTCTATGTACTCTATATGTCATGATTAGTTGAGGAAAGTAATTTCTCATCTTCCTTTAGCATTTCACTCGTTGGAAGCAGGAAGCTTGACTTAGTAATTTTATTCCACTCACTTTCTACTCGAAAGAATATCCATTGGAAGCGCCTCAGCATCTCAAGGACGGCGACTGCAAATACAGTCAGGTGGTTATGGCGCAAATGTGCCGAGAGTTTGTATGTCCACGTGCAACGCAGAATCAAGTTGCTTCCAATCACCCAAAAATAAATCTATCATTCACAAATAAAAAATGATTAGGCATTAATCTGCCTAGCGGCAGAGTATAGTACAATTAAGATGGGTGAGTACAAATCTTACCCATTGTCGTCCATATAACAGATTGGATAAAAAACTTGGTTTGTTGAACTTGAAAATCCTAGAGAAGCCACTGAGAAACAAGGTAAACATGTGTTAATTATCATGAGAATATTGAAAACTCACAACTGGCGATGCTTGTCACTTACTCTTTCTCTTGGTATCTTAAGTAAGGAGGTAAAGAATTATAAGCTAATTCTCACATTATGCTTTTTATGGTGAAACTGTAGGACCGTATATTTATAGAAATGTAAATTTTGTTGGTACCATAAAAAAAAAAAAAAATATATATATATATATATATTGTAAGATTTATCTTTCTGCTTAGGGATCTCCTTCACATCCTTTTTCTTTTTCCCCTACCTGCCCAAGCATAAATGCTCTTGCAAAAGCTTTGCGGTGATACGAAAAATTTAGCATACCTCAGGTCCCAATCTCGAGTTACATCCCAGTAAAATGAATATAGTGAATTGATAAAACTTGAGAGAAGCCAGAGGGGGCGATAAACGGATGACCACTTATGAGGGAAGACATGATATTTGAGGGCTGAAAGAAAAATCACTGGGACTGCCGTTGAATATTTTAAAGCTGAAAATCACAAGCCAAAAGAGTTAACGTATTATTATGGCCATGGAGAAAATATCAATACAAGTTGCAATCATGAATGAGCATATCCAGTTACCTTAGATACAGATATTTATAAGCTTAGATCCACAAAAGCTAACAAAATTAAAGTTATGTAATTATATGTGGAGATTATTCCTCTAAATATTGATAAAAATGTAGCAAAAAAAGTTGCAACTGCATGGTTAACATGGACAAAAAATGTAGCATTTGCTATCCTAATTTTATTATAATATAAATTAATTAATAGATAGTAATTATATGAAAAATAGGTCACTGAGAGTTAGTACCATTTAAAAGGGTTGTCTTTTCCTTTGTATCCTTGTACTGACGAAGACATTGCAATAAACGACAGAGATAAGGGAAAACAAGCACCAGTGGAATTGCTATTGAGTGACTACCACAAACTGAATCCGCCTCAAACCAGGCAATTGTGGCTACCTGCGTTGGAGGGAAAGATTATTTTCGGACCACGCACTCCAAAAAGTTGTACTCTCTAGTCTCTCTGACTTGAATCCTACGAGTACTAAAATGTTGCATTTACAAATTGCTAACTAGAGCTAATAAAGATAAAAATGGAAGCAGCAGCATGGTTCATACTAGTAGTATCAAAAGATACACAACAGATTTTTTATAAAATAATTTGCATAAAGTCTAACTCCAATATTAGAATACTAACCTGTCGATGAACCATTCGACAGATTGAACGTTCTAGATCTGAAAACACCTGCACCACATTAAAAATTACGAGCAACAAGAAAAGAATATATGTATCTTATGTTTATATCCAAATTTTCACAATAAAATAGCTATAGGTTAGGTTGAGAAAGCACATGAGAGCATGGCAGTTTGTATTTCCTATGTGACAATTGTTTGCACATAAATAGAAAGCATATAAGCATATTTGCTAAACAAGGCTATAGGTCCATACCTTTGCCATCGAGGTCAGAATATCAGCCAAGAAAAAGTCAGGAAATGTAATTGCCTGTTGAAAAGCGAAGATTCATCCTATTCAATGACTATGTTAAATGCGAAAGAACACTGAAGGTATGCTGTTTTTAGTTGACCAGAGATGTTTTAAGTAAATTCTTTTATATTTGTCAGTCAAACACAATTACAAAAACAAGAATAAAAGACACTAGATTGAAACTACATCATCAACTTGCCTGCAGAGGAAGAGCTATCCGCCATAGAGTCCTTAAAAAGAAGTAACGAGATGACAAGTAGAAGATATCAAAGGGGAAAATCAGAACTATAGCAATAGCAATATACAAGAGTACCTGCAATGCACACATAAAAGCTTAGCACCACTAATTAGATGCACCATTTGACGAAGGCAAGATTAGGGCCATTCTTTTCAACCCAGAAAGCATTAGTATAGGAGAAGAAACCAAAAGCATACGAAATAGAAAGATTTAACTATTTCCTGAAAAAGGAAGAAATATTCAAGGATAGCGAAGTAGCAGCAAAACAAGAAACAGGGCAGATATTACACTGGTTGTGACGCTGCCAATGATACTTCTCCATGAGAATACAGATAAAGGTATGCTGTCATGCTAGTTGGTACAATAATTGTCATCCAAATACTACACTGCACGTTAGAAATCAGAAACTGTTAATTGTAGGAGAAAGTCAGTCATGCCTGAACATTACACGCTATGGAAGAAAGAAAATAGATTACACTAGGTAATTTTATTTATTTAATTTTTAAAAATCGTAATAATCTGATAAGTAGCAGCAATATGCATCATTTACTCAATTTACATGTTCATTCATTGAGCAACAAAAAGTTTTTGCTTTTGAGTTTCACGTAAACTAAAAAGAGTCATTGAGGACACTTTGTTCTGCATAAAAAATTAAGGCTCAAGCAAGAGGATTCAAGAATTTCAGTACTAAATGAGGTTCATTCCGCATTTACTGTAAATTTAACCACCAGAGAAAAGGTATCACTGGAAGAGCTTTAGTACCTTCCAAATTTCGTGGTGAGTGAGGTGGTTTTGATCGAGATCAAATATTTTTGCGTAATTAGCACTGCCCTGCGAGAAGACCCATAAGTTCACTCCCCAAAGCCAAACCATCATTGTCTGCAAGAAAAACCAAAAAGTCGAACACAAAAAGTTGTACGCAGATCTTAAATCTAGAAGGAACCTGTTCTTAAATAGATAAATGTCAACTCACCACCAAAAGGAGAGGGTTGTAATACAAGAATGCCTCATACAAGAACAAGTCCCGCAAATCTACTCCCATTCTCAGAACAGATTCCCATCCAATCTGTCAAACCAAAACCAAATAATTCCACTATGAACTATGTAAGCACGGCCTCCTAAGCTGTGTAGGTACAGAAGAATGAGATCAAGTAAGACCACTGACCTTGCAGCAACCAATGCCCCATATCAGAAACAACATCACCTGGAAAAACAGTCTACATTAGATATTGAACTCCAAAGTTCTGATGTGAAAACAAATGCGAATTCCAGAAAAGCACAAGCTAAGCAATGCAGCCTTGGTGACTTTTCCTTTCTGGTGTATGTTAAAGATTAGATGACTTGAAAATAATAATTGTGTTAAATCAAGTACAGCAAGACTGGTGATTGCACAAAATAAATCAGTAATGATAAACGACAAAAAACTAAACACCTTGAACCTCCATAAAAAGATTGGAGATGGCAATATCGCAGCTCTGTGCACCGGCGAACTTGCACTCTTCATTTCAACTTATTAATTTTGCGAACACTCCACTAACTGCCTTAACTGTCGGCAACACAAGCAGAAAAATATTATATTATACATTATGTGTGTGAAACATGTAAATTCGAGATTTACAGAAAAATATTATATTATATACTATGCGTCTGAAAAATGTAAATTCGAGATTTACAATGTAACTAAAAAGGTAAGAACGAAATCAGCGGGAAAAAAAAGAGTGATAGATCGGTAAATTTGGTTGATTAGATTGAGTAAGTTGAATTCATGAACTAAATTGAGTAGAAGTTTTGAAAGTTTGATTACAGGAGACGAGGCAGCGGCGTCGTTCTGGCAATTTCGATTTCTCGGCTTCGCCAGATCTGCTGAGAATTTGAGCGAAAAGAAACTTGCATATCACTTATGGCTCGTCAATGCCGATGATTCATCGTCATTTTTTAAACGTTTTGGTTTGGTCTTGTTTAGAGCTTGTGTTAGCGCCGCGCTGTGTGATATTCCAGTGCTGTCTGTTGCGGACTCACACCGTGGCTTCATCTTTATTTGCCACGTCATCGTTAACAGATGCCTGTCAATTAGTTCTACTGTTTCTTTGTTGAATTACGATGAAATTAGTACAATACCTAGTACAAAATTTAATGATGGACAAAAACGAAATTTGTTTGAGAACAACGATCGATATTTTAAATTTTCACCGTAAATTTTATTTTAAATAATGTGTTATTAATTGAATAATTGATATTTTTTATAAAATTTAAGTGAATTAATTATACTATCTCATCAACTAATTGATAGATGTTATATCAAATTATATAGATTTTTTATATAAAATTTTAAAATGTATAATATTACTTTTTATTTTATAGTAAAATCTTTTTATCATCAAATAATAGTGTATTAAGTGCTAATCATAATAAATATATCATTAGTCATTACTATTCTTCATTTCTTTATTTGTTTTACTTGGTATAACTGCATAATCTCATAACATACATGATAAGTTTTTGAGTAATAATATAGCCACAAATTCTTGTATAACTTTATTTTATATAAATTGATATGGCATGATAAAATTGGTTGAATTAAATATTTCTTACCCCACATGATCTATTTTTATTATTTATATTTTCATTCAACTAATTAATTAATGACAAATTAGTTTGTACAATAATTTGTGGCCGTATCATCACTCTAAATTTTTTATTTATCTCATAACTCATTAGTATGAGGGAGATTAAAATCTTAATTATCTTCTATTCATAGGGGGGGAACTAAAGTCTTAATACCAATTTTTAGTTAGCAGTAGAACTTAAACTTGTTTCCCTCAACTTTCTGGACGGACTTGCTTTCATTAAGTTACAAAATCTATTAGTAAATAAAAAGATGTTTGAAATAGTTTAAATATTTCAACAAAAAAAAAAGTATATTATTACTATTCTTCACTTCTTTATTTGTTTTACTTGGTATAACTGAATAATCTCATAACATACATAACACATTTTCTATTTATCTCATAATCTCATAACTCATCAGTATGAGGGAGATTAAAATCTTAATTATCTTCTATTCATAGGGGGGGAACTAAAGTCTTAATACCAATTTTAGTTAGTAGTAGAACTTAAACTTGTTTCCCTCAACTTTATGGACGGACATGCTTTCATTAAGTTACAAAATCTATTAGTAAATAAAAAGATATTTGAAATAGTTTAGATATTTAAAAATATATATATATATATAGACTTGATTGTTGTAGATTTAAAAAACTATTCCAATGAACTATTTAACATTAATATAATTGTAGGTTTTATTAGTTTTAGTTGTGCTAGTTATTATTAGTACACATAATCCACATAAATAGTGGCTCGGTCAAGTCTATGGGGCATGCTTGTGAGTCAAGACTACAGGAAACGTGGAGGAAATTTTTAAATCAAGCCGAGGTGATATGAACTGTTAATATACATTAAAAATTCTTCGGCATTACGTCGGACTAGCTTGTGTGATCTTTTCATGCAAGGTAAATTCTCAAAGATTTGAAATTACACATTTTGAATTGGGATTTTCTTACTTGGTCTCCAATTGACCCTTTCGCAAGAGAATAAATTTAATAGTTCTATGCACCCCCCCGCCCCCCCCCCCCCCCCGGCCCCCCCGCGGGAAATATATAATAGCTGAATTAACGGTGAATTGTACATTTTCTTCAATCTATTTTATTATGTTTTAAGACACGGTGGAAGAAATGTCATGCTTTTAAATATTGTACATTGCTAACCAACAAACGTATAAATTAGTTGGTATAAAATTGTTCTAACTTAAAGATCTTTAGTTTAAAACTTAAGAATGCAGTTACGGTAAATAATTGTTGAGAGAGCTTTGTCACCTTAATGATCTTATTTGACTCGAATTTGGATTAGTTGGGGCTCAATACTTGTTGAGAGAGTTTTGCCGCCTTAGTGGTCCTACATGTCTCGAATTTGTGTTAGTCAGGGTTCAATACTTGTTAAAAGAGCTTTCCCGCCCTAGTGATTCTACCCGACTCGAATTTATATTAGTCGAGACCCAATATACATTTTGGATAGTAAATGGTTTAATACACTAGAAAAAATATATATTGTACATTGCTTCTCCTCCCAATTCTAACTTTCAGATTCATGCACGAATGATGATTTGTTTGAAAATAATTATTACACAAATTTACTCTTTCTTTCAATTTGGTTTCAATTTTTTTTATATGTATTAGTAATTGTTCTTCGGATTTCAAAATATCATATTTATTATGTAATTTTGATAATTATAATTCATAAATGTGAGAATTTAAAAAAAATAATGGAAATGAAATTAATCACATAAAAATTTTGTGCGGGTCAACTAATAGTCAAGGACGTAATTGTCTACTCTTACTTCAAGATATGTTTTTAGCTCACACATTAATTTATTTTAAAAAATATGTGAGTTTAGTCATATTGAAATCGCTCTATGATAGAACGTATTTTCATAACTACATAATAAAAATTATAATAAATTTTTTATTATTTATTACTTTATATGTATAGATGTAATGTGTGCTCTCGGCTCCAAACAGTCATAACCATAACAAAAAAAATACATAAATAAAGGGTCGATAAGGTTTAAATTTATTTTTAACTTTTTTTAATTCAAATTTAATACTCAAATCCTTGCCACGTCAAAACAAGAGCCACGTGACTCTTTGCTAATTTCCATTTTGCGAATGCATTGCGCTCTCTTGATGACGTGCGAACTAACTATTGGTTATATTTCCCATAATCATACGATGACGCAGCGTGTTCCCAATCTCGAACGGACAATGCTACCTTACAGCATCTGTACTTTACAGCACCCTCACAAAATTACTGTAGGCCCCACTTGGGCCCACTTTTATTCTACTGTGCAACCGTGGCTTCAAGGTACTAAGGTGGCACGTCCCCTAACTTAAAACCCTTCACCGCGGTCCGCGATCAGATCGAATAAGCAATGGAAATTTCAACAGAAGCAAAACTTGAACCTTTCCTTCAATGGCTGCAGGTTAATTTAGTTAGTTATTTCCAATTCTTTGTTTCGCTTCACAGAAATCTAAAAGTTAAAAAAGAAGAAAACTGTTTTATCATTTCAAATGTTAATCAGTGTTTGGAATTGCTAATTTAATTATTTTCCTTTCTTGCCGATGAATTTGAAATTCAGGTAAATAAAGTTGAATTACGCTGGCTGCAAAATCAAGTACAGTGATGAAAGTAAAGGATTCGGTATCTTTTCATCGAATGAAGTTTCTGACGGTAATTCTTTATTACTTTTAATTAATTTGTGTTTAAATATAATTCAATTTTAAAGCAGTCTTTCATCTGAAAAATCGTTAGGGTTCATTTGATAAAAACTGAGCATAGTGTGCACACTTTTAACAGGGGTCCTACTAGTTGTTCCGTTAGATTTGGCTATAACACCAATGCGAGTATTGCAAGACCCTCTTATTGGCCCAGAATGTAGGGCAATGTTTGAAGAGGGAGAAGTAGATGATAGGTTCTTGATGATTTTGTTTCTAACTGTGGAGCGCCTCCGTAAGAACTCATCATGGAAGCCGTATGTATAATTTTACTTTGATGATTTCAGTTAATATATTTTAGTATTTTTCACTTGTCAAGATTCACTTGGGCTGAAAGGATTATACCAGGTATCTTGATATGCTTCCTACTACTTTTGGAAATTCACTATGGTTCACGGATGATGAGCTTTTGGAGCTAAAAGGGACAACATTGTATCGCGCAACTGAATTGCAGGTAAGAACTCCTATAAATCAGATAGCTAAGTTTCTTATGTGCAGCATTTAGCATTATGCCATCAGGAAAATGTGATTTTTTAAGAATTTGGGAACTTAATACATGCATAAAGAAACAATTTATATGGCCCCTATCAAGACTACAGATTTTAGCAAAAAAATGATGCACAATCAGACTGGTGACATTATTCCACGGCTTTTCCAAATAAACATTTGTTTTGATGTTAATGCTTCTACCTTACTTTAGATGTTACCTCTAAATAGGTGATGATAATAGAAGCTGCAATTATTGCAAACAATTTTCATGCCATTTGTTCTAAATATAAATCATATAACTGATTTGAGTTTAGGATGGAGTTCAGATCTATGTTGTCTCTCTTTCAGTATATTTCCTTTCTACTATTAGCCAAACTATCATTTCTGCTCATTTGTAGTCTAGAATAATAGCAGTATCACCGATGGAGTGTATATTCTCTGTGGATTATATGGGTTCTTAAGAGCATGTTTCTGTTACAGAAGCAAAATTTGTTAACTTTGTATGATGACAAAGTGAAGGATTTGGTGAAGAAACTTTTAGTTCTGGATGGGGATTCAGAAAGGTATTTGCAAAGTTGTTTATTTTTTCTATTGTTAAAAAGCAGGAACATATTTATTTTTTCATCCAGTTCTTAGTGCAGGTACATGCAAGTTATGTAATTCAAGTCCATTTGGGTTCAGTTTAATATTGTTTCAGCTACATACCACTTTTAGATGAGGTTTAGTCTATTTATGTTAGTGACAGCCCAAGTAAATCCCCAATTTTGGGAAACTTGGTGTGAAACATAACTTCAGGTTATGATGCAAAGTTTGTGGTTGGTGGTTGGTTTGTTGATGAAAAATTCCAGTTGGGGATTTTGCCTCGCTTGCTTAAACTCAGGCTGTCATGACTTGCGTATTTGAAGCCTTATTTTGTTTGGGTTTTGCAGAATGCTGCTCAGTCAGATTTCCAATGTCTCAGCTTTGATCTGGCAATATTACTTGTTTCTAATTGTTCTGATTGAGAAGAAAGATGTTATTAAATTTTATTTGTGGTGGGAGGAATGATTGGGTGATAGCTGGGTCGTAACTTAGGTGTGGTTCCCTCTAAAGTTGTACTTTTTCACTATGGTCGCTGATTTTGAGATCTACCATGTCTAATTATTAGTGTTGTCCAAAGGTTCTCGAGTTAAACCCTGTTTGAGTAGGCAGCATGTATAGCACTAATTACTAGCAGTTATTGTCTCTGTTATCTGTAGAAGAGTTCATATTGTAGTCTTTGCATTGATCCACATTATCCCTTGGACCATTGTCAGTCCAGATTGTCTTTTTCAGATGTTCAGTGTTGAAGTTATGATTATTTATGTACAGATCTATTTATTCATCCTATTGCTTAGTACTAAATGATTGTAATTCTGTTGCTTCTTTTGCCAGTGAGGTCTCTTTTGAAGATTTCCTTTGGTACGTATATTCTTAGTAAAGATTTCTGTTATCACCTATATGATGAATCTCCTTGAGTTATGCCCATTAATAATGCTTCAATTTTCTGGTGGCTAATATTTGAGAATTGTCATCTAACAGGGCAAATTCTATATTTTGGACTCGTGCACTGAATATTCCTCTTCCACATTCCTATGTTTTTCCACAAAATCAAGAAGATCTGAACAAGTGTGACTCAATTAACAACAGTGCTGAGCTTTCCAATGATCATAGTTCATGTGAAGAGTTGGTTAACGGACTGAATGACATAAGTGAGTTGGATACTTTATAGTTCTCACTCTCTGTTTGTTTATGGCATAATTCCTTTATTCAGAATCACATTACAGTGGATTTTTTGGGAGTCATATATCACATCTTTCTTACTGAACTAAGATTATGTTCTCTTATATTAGAAAATGGAGGTCAAAGGGTTAATAGCCAAGTCAATGGAGCAACTTCCACCCTTACTTCAACACAAGGAGAGACTCTCTGGGTAGAGGGTCTAGTCCCTGGCATTGACTTTTGTAACCATGGTATGGTGGAAAAATTTGCCAATATTATTATTGAAGCCAATTCTTATATTTACTTTTAACTTCATACAAGTTTTCTGTATGTTATTCAAAACTTCACCATAGTTGACATGGTTTACAATGTCCTCGGACATGCACCGGTAGCATGCAGCACATATATCAATCTCTCTGTCTTCTTAGTACATATGACAGCCTTGCATCTTGTCCATGCATTCCTGACACCGAGTTAAAAGTTAAAAGATTTTTACTCTATCAATTTGTTTCTGTTTGACCAATATCTTAAACAAATGTCATGAATCATGTTGAAGCATGGCAATTGCCTGATGTTAACTTTTGTGGGGATGTCTAAGAAAAAATTCCTTATAATCATGTTCGTGGATGTCTCTAACTTTTATAAAATTACTTGATGTTCCTGAAATTAAACATTACTGGTGCAACTTCAAAGAACTCGTCTAGAAAATTGTTTGAGTTTCCAATTAAAATCAAATTGCATCCTCTTTTTCTTTTCTTCTTCTTCTTCTGTACTCATATACCTGTGAAGTTATTTGTGTTTAAGAAGAGAGCTAGATTTAAAGCTTATACATTTTCACTGTTGGCATGGCTGTTTAGATTTAAAGGCAGTGGCAACATGGGAAGTTGATGGAACAGGATTAATCACTGGAGTTCCTTTCTCTATGTACCTTCTTTCTGGTTGTTGCTCTTCCTGATCAAGTTGGTTTGTACCTATATTGTGTTAAGTTCTGGTTCTGATGTCATAACACTTATTTTATCTTATTTGAAAGTTGAACGAAGTTCCTTTCAGAGTGAGAAAGAGATTTCTATAAGTTATGGTAACAAAGGGAATGAGGTACTTCTCCTTGTCATTCAGAAGCTTTATTTCCTCCCTTCATGATTGTGTTAATATATTGGCAACACCATACTTTAACTGCTCCTAGCATGTTGGTCACTTTTAGGTAGTTACACCCCATTTTGTACTGTGTTCTTGATGAGCAAGCCAAATGATCTACAATGTCAACTTCTCTTTATAATCTGGAAACGTCTATATGATTTGCATTGATCACCTTGCCCATTGATATTTCTTGTGGTTAAATTTAAACTAAAAATATAAGTTTTATATTTTTTTTTTCAAGGTTTGATGTTGCCTTGGCTTGATTATTATAAGTTGTTTGAAGAAACTTTTTCTGTCTTTCTATTGCACATTTCTGATATTGATGGATGCACAACATCACCTTTACCTAGTATTCTCTAAAAGATTGCAATTGCCTTGTGTTGTTGCAGGAATTATTATACCTTTATGGGTTTGTCATTGACAATAATCCAGATGACTATTTGATGGTATTTAAATTAATTGGGAGAGATTTTTACGATCTATTAGTATGCCTTCATATGCTTGATAGCTTTTCAAAGGATCTGATACTTATTAGTGATCCATACAGATCCATTATCCTGCGGAGGCAATTCATAGCATTCTGCTTTCTGACTCCAAGGCACTGCTTCTCGAAGAGCAGGTTAGTTGTTAACGAGCTATTTATTGTAAAACTCTTAATTTTAGATGCATTTAACAAATGTTTATACATCAATGGACATTATTTGCCTTCAAGTTTTTCTCTTCAAATTTGCTTCAATGGTAATGATTTGAGTTTACAGAAGGCTCAATTGCGGTGTCTATTACCAAAATCTTTGCTGGAACATGGATTTTTTGCAGCTGGCCACCCAAAAGATGGAAGCAATGATAACAAGTGGAAAGTTGATCATATCTGCAGTTTCAGTTGGAGTGGTCAGCGGAGGATGCCCTCTTACTTAAATAAGCTGGTTTTTCCTGAGAATTTTTTAACTGCATTGAGGACCATTGCCATGCGGGAAGATGAGCTTTCTAAAGTTTCTTCATTGCTAGAAGAGGTACAGCTTCTTCCTTGCTTTTTTCTTCCAAAAATTATTTTTGATGTCTCTGTTATTGTCCATGCTGAATTGCAAGCCTTTTTAGTTCGTATCAGTTTGTTCTCATGCTTAAAAATAGTGTTCTCCAACAATGTGTCCATTCAAGTGGCTTCAATTGTATATTGGTTTGGTTTTTGTGTACAAAGTGATTTTTAGTTTTCACTAGTGATTGCTTTTTTCTGAAAGTACATAGTTTGGCAACAGTCTCATACATGCTAGGTTTCCTTTTTTCTATTAGTGATTGGTTTATTTGTAAAACAGTTGGTGAAATGCATTACTTCTATGGAAACTTTTGGTTGTACTAGAGGCACAAATGGGTGTATGTTTGAATCATCTATTTTCTTTTGGTTCCTTCACCTGATTGGATCCATCATTGATTTTCAAAAGCTTGTTGGCTCTGGAGGGGAGAGGCAACCATCAGATGCGGAAGTTAGAGCAGCAGTATGGGAGGCTTGTGGCGATTCTGGAGCTCTGCAGTTACTTGTTGATCTTCTTCAAGCTAAGTAATCTCCAGAAGCCTCTTGACTTACTAATGGTTACACTCTGGTAAATTACAAATATACTAAACTAAAAAATAGGCTTGCTTAGTGTTTTCGGTCAATTCCATTTCTTGTGATACTGAAGTCAAGCCAAATTGAGAGGAAATGAGAAAAAGAAAAAGGGTGAGGTGCACGCAGAGAGAGAAACACTGTTGGATCTTACAGAACCTTTAGGAAGGTCTAGAAATTACTGAGATTGTCATATTTGGTTTAAGCACTTGGCAAAAAGGTAAACTAGGTGGAAATAGGCAAACAACACAAACTCATCTTTTTTGCCCTAGTGCACTTGGTAGTTCATTTGTGCTTTTCTCTATAGATTGTGTTTATTATTACTTTTGCAAGGCCTTTATTATTACTTTTGTTGTCAAATCAAAATCAATAAGCCCATTGGAATAAACTGGATCAATCTTTTATGCCCCATTGGAATGAAATGGATCAATCCTTTATGCTCATTGGTATTAAATGGTGATCAATCTTTTTTGCATGAATATATTGTAGTGAAAAGGGTGCTTAGACTTCTTTTAATTTATTTGACCTTACCCTGGAATTTGGGTTCCTGTCCACCAACAAGCTTGATGTAGTTATCTTATCTTCGTTTGAATCAATTGTCGAAGTTAGTGGGTGGATTTACAAGTAACTCACTGGCAGAGAAGTAAATAATTTTTCTACCACTTATTAGTCCAACTTCTTTAATTCCTTTCTTATATTAAATTCTGAATGCAAGGTTGACGGATCTAGAAGAGAGTTCTGGTACTGAGGATTATGATTCTGAACTTCTATTGAAGTCCTGCATTACTGAAAGCCAGGGACAGCATGCAAGTTGTGAGAAAAATTCAAGGTAACAAAGTTTACCATCATGATTGTGTTGTTATTTTGAATCAGTTATTTGAATTGAGGGAAAGAGTGATTTCTGCTGGTTTATTGGGTTCTTTCAAGAAAAAAACTGGTTTTTTGCTAGGCATTTGGAATGAATTGAAATTGAAAGTGCTATTAATATATCGATTTGAACGTTTTATTATTTTTAACGTGTGAAGCATTGCTGACAGAATAACAAAATGCCATTTATTTTCAATGACAAAATCAAACATCAGAAATAGTTTCTTTTTAAAGTAAATGTTGGCCAACTGATCTTTGCCATTTCTGCAGCGAAGAGACAGATGGCTGGACCCAACACAAGATGAGTAGAAAGACGTGGTCAAGTATAGTATATAGACGAGGGCAAAAGGAACTTGCACGTTTGTTCTTGAAGGAAGCAGAGCACGCCCTGCAGTTAGCTCTAACTGAAGAAAACTGACTTCTGGTTGATTCTCCTAGAATTCTACTCTTGAATTTTTATGTCCAAAGATGCAATGATCCAATGTAATAATGTTTTCAGTCACCCCCTTTTCTTTAATTTGTAGTTCTTTCAATTAGATTTTTGCAGCTTTGATGAATTAATCTCCCATCTCCCTCTCACACGTAAGTGAGTTTCGATATCTAAGTTAACATACATTCAGTGTTTGAGAAACAAGAGGATTAAACATTGATAGTTGAGTTGGAAGCAACTTCATATATCAACTAGATTTAGAAGCACAGTCGACGCTGTAAAATGAAAGCTCTTATTAATGTGACCCTATCATGCACTAAGCCTAGCCAAAAGCGAACCTGTTTACGAATGACAGGAATACGGTTTTGAAGAAGTCATCTTAAGTGCCACATTTCTTGAAGAACTTGCGCTTCAGCAGCTCGTCTGCAGTTGGTCTCTTTGCTGGATCTGGAGCTAAACATATTTTGACCATATTCCATAAGTTTTTTGAGAGCTTACGAGTCCCGTAGGTGGTGTACTCATTGGGAGCAACATGCAATGAGGTTAATTTAGACTGTTTCATCAGCATTTTTGTCATGATATCCAAATCTTGCCTAGGAGAGACTGGAAGTCCACCGCAAGCCAATTGAAGTGCAGTGATTCCAAACAGCCATATGTCAGACTTACAGGAATAGTAATCATCACCGAGGATGTGAATGCTTCACGAGGATGTGTCCGGCAGAGATATTTTTATGAAACAAGCCCTCCCCCTGGAGGTAGGAAAGAGCCTTGAGTGTTTCTTTGTGTGCAAATTGCAAGGCAATCTACAGTGATACCGTATCTGTGCCGATTTGAAATGATTAGTTGAGTTCCTGCGGGGCTGTTAAGGGGCCGATACGTCATTATTGATTTGAGTGAACCAATCATGCATGGAATTTCAGCATAAAAAAGTTGTCTTTGAATGATCATTGTTTTATAGATTGGAATTATATTGGGATGGCTTAAATGTTTGTACCTATAAATTTCACGTGCCAGTTTTGCATATTCTTCAGCTTGATGATTTATATCAATCACCTTCAAAGACACGAAAACGGGAGCCCATAAAGTCTTTGGTGAATTTAGGATAACTTGCCAACCCTACCTGCAATGATTTAATTAAGTAAATTCAAGTATGATCAACACGAAAACAATACCATCAAACCTGCAATTACTATCATTAAATATAAAATTAATTTTTTATTGTTATATTATTTATATTCTTTCTATTTGAATAAACTTAATTATTTATTATTGTTGTTGTTGTAGTATCATTATGTAATAAGGGACAACCGGCTGCTCCCATATGCTTCTTTGTTTCATAATGTTTGGCTGCCACTCGACAGCCAAACAATTAAAGTGTTTTTTTATATCTTATTACTTTGCATGTATCAGACACATGCGCATATAATAGCAAAGGCCTACTTTTCATATTTATAACTCTTTCTTTGATGAAAATTATAAAAATGGACAAAAGTATTGTATTATTTTACTGTCATCTAAAATAAATTATTTAATTTATGAACATATCTTTTCGTAATAAAATTTTTATTACGAGATAATTTATTTCTTCACTGTCCGATGTTATTGTTAACTATTTCATATATTAGAATTTAAAGACATTCATTTTTGTTTAATATAATTTCCATTGATAATAGACTATGATTACAAAAATGTAGTGTTATATAGATATTAAAGGGCTGTGAAGAAAACGATGCCTATCAAACTTTTACTGGTCCACCGCTTGTAAAATTAAAAGCACAAAACAGTGCGTCTTGAGCATATCATCTCCAAAAACTTACATAAATTTTACTCTTTAAATATTTATTTACTTACTTATATGGTAAATAAAAAGGTGAAAAAATATAATATTCTCTAAAAAACTCTTTAAATAGTAAAAAAAATTAATATTATTTTAACCATATAATTAATTTTTTAAAGGAAAAGTTAATAATAATTGAAATACTTCTCTCTTTTTTTTTCAATGAAAAATAATAAAATATAAATTGAAGAGGGAGAAATTAACTCTCTAAATTTAAAGAGAGAAAATTAATTTTTATTTGAAGAATTTTAATTGAAATGTCTTTTGAAACTTTAAATATTGATATGGTTTTTAAAATAAGTAATAAAATCTTATTTGAAGAGTTTTTTAGTAATGCTCTTATTAGGAAAACAAGTTACTAGTAATTATTTCTTCTGTTTGCTGGTGAAACAAGAAACAAAGAAATACATTGTTCATTAGAAAATTTTCTTAAAATTTAGACCGGTGCTCTTTTTTCTTCATCTGCTTCTTCACGTTCACCAGAAGATAGTTTCCGAATGTTGACTTTGAAAGATGATGTTGCAGTTCTCTTGATGGGTTTGCCATCTGCAGGCAAGAGTTTCAATGTGATGCCCATTGCTATTAGCAGAAGGCCAGTCCCATGCTGTTCAGTTAATGGCTTTGTGAATATCAAGTATGACAATAGTAATGTTACTGCCTTTCTTGCCGTTGTCACCTGTGATCAGATTCATTGCAAAGATAGGATCAAATGAAAATTCAAACTGTGCTCTAGTTTATTCATTAATGAGTATTCACTAGACAGGCATATTCACATGTTAGTATATTAACGTAATGGAACAGGGGAAAAGGACTGAAACTTGTGTGAGTATTCAAGCTTGTGTGAGGGATTCACCATAGCTGTTGTAGCAGCACCAAACAGGGCAATGAGGGAAAGGACTGAAACTTGGCCGATAAATGTGGCCATGGCTTCAAAGATCAGCACACCATAAACGTATAGATGCTGGATTAACAACAGAACAAGATTTTTTATTATTATTATTTTTTAAACAAAAATGGTTGGATCATGTGAACAGGAAGTATAATGAATTTATTTCAAAAATGTTACCTGAGAACAAGAATTCCATGCTTTAAATAACTCCCCTGTCAAAAGCATTGGAGGAATCAACATAGGCAAACCGACCACGGTTGAACAAAACAGCATCTCCATCTGCATATAGAGACAACATTAAATATTAAATTAAACAAGGAGGCACAATTTTGCCATGAACACCTTTACTTCACAATTGAGCACCAAGACAAAAGAATAGCACATGGTAAGTCACCTGGGTGGTTTCAGGATTCATGGTAAAGATGGCTTCTTGCAAATTTCCAAGAAAAGAATCCATTATTAGAGCACCGGAAATCATGATAACGCCAATCATGCTGAAATTTGGGGAAGTTTGTGCATCAGCTAAGGTAAAAAGGATCAATCCCACAACTAAAAGTAATGCAGATACATATTCGTGAGCTGGGTATTTTCGCCTGAGGCCTGGTATGAAGGCTCCCATGACCATCACAGGCAAAACCTGAAATGCCAGAATCATTAAAACAAAAAGAATCATCAAAGATTTCCTAAAAGTTTATTCATATTATGGATGTAAGTAATTGATTATTGTGTAATTAAGTTTTTTTTTCTTAAAAAAAAAAGAAGATCTCATTTACTAGAAAAGAATAGGAAACTCGTTGTGACCTGCTTTAGAGAATGGAATGTGGTATGTACCTTGGTGGATTTGAACATAAGCTGTGCAGGATAGTTAAGAAAAGCCAAAGAGCCTTTTGTGAGTCCATGAGAACCCATTAGAACAGCAGAGAGCTTCACATAAGTCTTCCATGGATTCATCATTTGCTTAGTGGTGAAGCCTTGAAGATAAATGAGGACAAGATACACAAATCCTTGAACAAATGTGAAATACCAACCATAGCTGGGAAAAAAAAAAAATCCAAAGCCATGAGAAAATCATCATCATTGGAAAAAATTCAAAAGAAATTCACTGAATTTTTTTCCAAAATAGAGAAGTACCAAACTAGAATTTATTTATACCTGAATTGCAGCCTATTGTATACATATTCCTGCAGATTGAGTAATTGTTAATTTACAAAGCTAGAGAATTGAATGAAAGTAGAAAATATCTCAGAAGAAAATGAAACTAGAACAACTAAAATATAACGCCACAATGCAAAATACGAAGTTACCATTTCACGGAGATGCACAAAATCGAAACTTTATAGTTGAAAATATTTTTTTCGCAGCAGAACAAGGTTTCGAGTTGAAAATAAATTTTTGGCAACCGAAAAAACTTTCTTGGAAACCAAACAGAGTCTATAGTCTATACCTCGCAGACGCCGTTGACGAGATAACCAAAGAAGAACCCAGAAGAGCAAATGAGAAATTGTTGCCATTTGGGTCTATCAGTGAGAGAAATCCCAAACAGAGACCGAGTTTGCTCTTCATTCTTGTTCATTTTCACCACTCACTCTTCCGAACATGAGCTTTAAAAAATGAAACTTTGAGCTTGATCAACACTGCTATTATATGCAACTTAGATTATCGGTTTGGTCACGTTAACAACTCGTTTAAAAATAAACTAAAAGCTTGTGCATGGCAAATTTACAGGGACAATGAGAAAATATAAATAAGAGGATGTGATTTTCTATGCGAATGCAAATATTCTCGGAATTTTCATTTTCGGGAAAATGAGAATTGAGAGAGAGAGAGAGAGAGAGAGAGAGAGTATTTTTTTTTTTTTATGGGTGGGTTGTTTTTACGAGAAGGTCGAGTGCATGGTTCTTATTGTGTACTTGTGTCAAAATCAAATCAAAGAATTTAGTGGCTGTGTGGTTGCTGGTTAGTGAAGTTGATGACAATCCTCTAAGGTTGATTTAGTTTCGTGCGTAGTGCTGTCCGCAGCTGATCTGGACTTTAGTGATCGACTCTTATGCATCGTAATCTCATGATTGAGTAATTTAAAAAAGGATTTTATATATATATATATTTATTTTGTTTTGATAAATGCGTTTTTTTTTTTTTTGTTTTTGAAAGCTATTGGCAATGTTATAAAATATCTTCGTTTGCGCATATGACAACACATTGAGGTTAATTAAAAGAATAATTAAATATATATTTTAAACAAATGCCATATTCTTGCATTTCTCAAGTCTCAGTCTCTGCGGCAGAATTTTAATATCTTTACAAAATCCTCAAAAGAAATAAAAAAAAATGGCACATCGTATTTAATTAACTTCAGAAATTAAGACGTGAATTATTAACAGAGATGAAAGGGACCGCGCAAAATTACCTCAATTGCCCGGGCAGCACACCGAAGGGTTCATAAAGTTCACCGATGAGTAAGTTCGTTCATTTAATGGCGCAGCAATTCAAAACTCTCGCCTCTTTGCCATGTGCTGTGCGCGGCAGTAAGGCATTGGATCAGCCTGGTAGCCGTCCCGGTCCCATTGAAAGTCTCTAGTTACTGAAAAATGAACATTGAGGAAGGGAACTTGGTGTTGTAGATATCGAAATATTCTAATGAAGGAAAAGGAAAATATCACGTCATTCAAAAAGCCTGTTTAGAATTCAGATTGAAGGGCCCATCGAGCCCTAACATTTCGAATACTCTATGCCACCTGGAAAAGAAGACTACTTACTTGTTTCTTAAAGCATTTAACATGTTAATTGGTCATGCAGATGCTTAATGATAATTTTAGACTGCCGCAGTGGGGTATGAGTATGAGATGATGGGCGAAATATTGTTGGCATCCGAACACTCTTTGTGTTACTTGCGCGCGTTAAATCTCAAAATTATTTGACTTCACTTATTTATCGATTTTGCTTTTAAAGAAGTGCATGTGTCCATTTCTATCCAAAAGATTAATTATTATTATTATTTTTATAAAAAAAAAGGTCTCATATGGTGGCCATCTTGATTG
Organism: Citrus trifoliata; assembly: GCA_018350135.1. Lineage (NCBI taxonomy): Eukaryota > Viridiplantae > Streptophyta > Magnoliopsida > Sapindales > Rutaceae > Citrus > Citrus trifoliata. The sequence continues at coordinate 42,144,548 of CM031386.1, read as the reverse complement.
CTTTAGTAACCATGATTGTTTGTATAACTTGCCTTCAAAAGAGGGTCTCCTGTTCAAATGTATCCGTTCTCGGCTCTTGTTTTAAGGCAGGACAAGATTAAAATGACGATACTTTTTGAAGTCGTGGTGTAATGTGCAAGTTTTGAGTTGGATGAACCAAAAAAAAAAAAAAAAAACACACACACACACACATGACTCGCTTCATTTTAGGGCAAGAGCAGGCTTTTGCTACATGCTAATTGCATTGCATGAGGTGGGATTTTGAATGTTATTAGTCACGTGAAGCTTGTACTAAGCGGGAACTATGGACCGGATATTTCTTTACTTATATTGGGTTCGGGCACGAGAATAAATTTGCAAAAGAGGCAGGCCCAAATATTATTTTATTATTTTTGGAGATGTGTGGAAATCCATTCGGTTTGAAGATGCAAGGCCTTCGGGCTTCGGTTGCTAAAATCCAGGTTGATTGTTTCTTTCATTTGGGCGCCACTTTGCTTCCAAGAGAGTTTGGGTTTTGTTGCTTATGGCTTCCGCAGAGACATATGATAAAGTTGGGGCATTCTTTTCGATCTTGGCAAAGCCCCTAAGAGCTTGATTTCATTCTGGCCTTGAAAGTTGGATCAAAGCGAATCCAGATGGCCTTTCTAAAGGTAACTCATAGTGGTGCTAGAGTTTGGGGGAGTTTTGGCGTGGCTTTGGGTCATAATTTGGCTTATTATACAGAGTTAATGACAGCGTTTTTGGGTATTGATTTTGGTTATGCTCAAGGTTCGCTTGAAACAAACTTTGATCAGAATGTGGTGCATTACTTATTGTAGAATTCTTTCTTTCTAAAAGGAAATATATCAAGCGAAAAAATAATAAATGAATAGTTGTTTCATTTTGTTCTTGTACAAAACTACAACTGCAGCATCGATGTTCTAAGGGTAATTGACCTTTGGCACGAGTTGTGTGCCTCAGGACATGAATTAGACTCTAGAGATCAAGCAGTAGGTCATCTAGCAAAAGATTCAACAAAGTGTTCTCGATTTGCATTGATACCTCTTCTTGCTCACCCTCAAATTTGTTCCAACTCTCTTTCCTATCCATATCTCGAATACAGTCCCCAGCATCATCAATTAATAATGTCGTGGCACTGCCTTCCCCTTTAATCCATGCCTCCGCTTGCCTTACTATCTCATTAATTCTACTTTGGTTATTTCTCTTTGCAGACAATTCCTCTACCAAGAAATCCAACAATAGTTGTTCCGATACAATTGTACTGTCTTCACAATTCCACGTTGGACTTATTGTTGATTTTACTTTATTCAACAGCAGCTTTGCCTTTTCTTCAACTTCAATATTGATTTCTTCTTCTTCTTCTTCTTCCTCCTCCTCGGCAGGGCTATCATCTCCGTCGTTCTCTTCCATTGACATCCATTTTTCTAGGTTTGCAAGAGTTTGATCGAAAGACGAGACTGAATGATCTTCATCTTCTTGGAGCTCGAAATCCAGCACTGAAACTGGACTAAGTTGTTCTTTCTCCTCGCCATGCAACTCCTGTTAATTAATGTAATATAACATGCATCAGTCAAACTGATCACAACAACATATACCCTATTGAATAAGACAAATAATTAATCATATATATCTTGTGACAATATCATCTAATTAACTATATTACAGTCTCAAGCTACCTCAAGCGTGTGTAAAATTTAGAGCTACTAAAGAACCGTCTATGTATGCAGGTGTTAGTTGATTTAAAAATAAGCCAACCGTCTACATCTCCGAATTAAAAAAAATTAAATTAACTATATACAAGCATGTGCAGTAGTTCTAATAAGACAAATTAATCTTTAATTTTGTTTCTCATGTGATTAATTAACTCTATACATGCATGTGCAGTAGTTCTAATAAGACAAATTAAGCAGCTGCAATTAATCTTACGAGCTAACCGCGTTACCGTAGTCCTTACAGTCAGACAAAGTCAACCAAGTTAATCTGACTAGCCGACAAAATCATATACATAAACTAAGCCACACGAGGATCCTCACCAGCAGACACAAGATATATTTTTTAGATTTGCAAACACTATATAATTGCTTACCTGGGGTCCCTCCGCTGACTCAATTGTCGCTTTCATCGAATCGCAATCGCTGCCGACACGCGGTGAATATTTTTCACCCACTTGGCCTCGGGCGTCGTTTTCCGCAGACTTACCGGTCCAAGGCGGTAAATAATAATACTCCGAGGTAAAATCACTTCCACACCAACTGGAACCGTTACTACTACTACTGCATGGAGATGGAGTGCTATTGGTGGTGGATCCGATTGTGGTTGTAGTGGTGGTGCATTGATGATCAGGAGAGTAAGCAAGATCGGATGGCTGCGGCTGGGGTTCATCGTCCATTGCCAAGTCGCGGAATGATTTCCACCGTATGATGTCTTTGACTCTGACTGTTATTTTGATATCATTAATTATTTCTTTTCTAGTAGGAGTACTGCTCTTCTTTTTTGAGGAAAGCTTGCGTGAAAGGCTAATTCGTGGTAAAATTGAAGGGGGCTTAACCTTAACCACATTGTTGAGTTGGATGGTCTTGATGGTGCTGATAATGGCTAGGAAAGCTGAGATTGTTGTTGAGGCAGCTGCTCTTGATCGGCTTCTTAGTAATGATGCCTTATTACTGCTATTACTTGCAACATCGTTGACATCGTTTTGAATAAGGCTTCGTATGCTGCTGCGTCTCCTAGGAAATGATTCGAACCCACTTGAAGAACATGAATTAATGGAATCATTATCTATGAGAAAATCTTTAAGCATTCGAGGCCTACGCTCCATTGAAAATTGCTTTCTCGAAGATGACCTGATGATGATTAATTAAGCAAAAGCAAAAGGATTTTGTATAATACTTCAGAGAGTGAAGTAGTAAGCAGTGAGAGGGTGGTATATCTCGAATATAAAGGAAGAATTGAAGAAAGGCAATGAGAAAGAGAGAGGTAGCTTCTGGCAGTTCTTGGTTGAGATCTCCAGGTAAGAACTATATAAGAAACTCGTGCTTCCGCTAGTGAAGGATTAATAATATCTATAACTATTTGGTTGTAGTTAAAAAATAATAATAATAACAAAATGACAAAGCGAGAGTAGAAGCTGGGATGCTTCTATTTTTTGAATTTTTAAATAAGCAACGACATATCAGTCACTCACACACACACACACACACATATATAATTATGTGATCTTGTATTAATTATGATTTATGTGGCGTATTTTGGACTTGAAAGTATATTGTTTAAAAGAGATAGAGTAGACAGTAGACTACTAGTATACGTGGGTTGACTCGCTGTTAATCTTACATATGTAATCAAATCAAGCGGTGTGTGCTAGCTAGTGGTGTTGCTGAATTAACTGGTCAACTAATAAATTGTATACACGCCTGTATGTAATCAACGAATATTAATTTGGCCTCGTGGGTTTTGTTCCATGGAGCCAATATTGGAGCGTACACATAGATATATGCCAGAAGGAATGATCTCGTGATCTGTATATCTGACTCATCATTCATCTATTTAATTTGCTCATAAAAGTAAACACTATTGTAAACGCAAGGAATTTGAATCCTAATCCTAATCCTAATGAAGATGTCACTCAAGTTTTAATTTAATGTTGCCAAAAATTTTATGGTTATGCACTCTGAGCATTCATTAATTAACCGCCTGTATGTTATGACGACATTCGATGATTTTAACCGGAGAATGTTCGATCGGTGTCGTTTTCTTTCTCATCTTTAATTCTTCTTGTGCTGATGTTGATGTAGGCGTGCAAGGACACAAAGCTTGCATGCCCTGCGTTGCTATTTCTGATAAGGCTTCTTCAGGAGGCCGCGCAAATAAATTCTAAAGATTTGCCGACAGGTAATATTATTTATACGCGATTGTGGTTTGTGGTTGTGGCCACTAGTTCGGCGCCAGGTCAAGGAAGGTGTACACATGGCCATATGGTATTAGCCAACTGCACGGGCAGATATCTAAGTTCATCGATATGTGGATCCCCAGTAGTCATTGCGATGGATCCGATGTTGCACGAGTTCTCGTGTCGGCTCCTCCCTCCCCTGCGCTCCTGCATTTTTTATATGAAGGCTGGTGCTCAACCTTAGTTCTAGTCCTTGCTGCAGGGAATTGCCTTCAAATAAAAAAAATATTTCATGCACAATTAATCTCTCTCTCTCCCTCTTTTCTTTTCTTTTCTCTTTTTTTTTTTAACTTCGATTCTCTTATTTGAGAAAATTTAATGTATAATCTAATAAATTTTATCTGATTGTTTTTCTAATATCTCATTTTCTAACAGCCAATAATTTTCACATCAATTGTATTACATCATTATCCAAGAGGTATTCGGTTGATTAGATGCATGCATGGGCATGTAATGCCAAGTGCGTGGAAATAATACTACTTAAATATATGCGTGTGTGTAATCATTTTTTAATAAGAACATTCTCAATTTGTTAATATGAGGATGTTATTAATATATATATATATATAAAATACATATTTCAATTTATTAATGCATAAATAAACATAATTTTTTAATTATTAAAAGAAAAATTATCATTACACCATTTATATTTTATTTTATATTCATTCAATCATCATAAAATTTTAATATGTTCTCTACATCACTCTATTGATGTTTTCTCAATAACAATAGTTGCTTGAATTTTTTTCAAAGTTCTTAAAAGCTGGTGTTTTTATTCCTTTTGGATGCGCAACAAATTTTGTTAATTTTCAAGAAATATTTTCATTTTTTTAATCAAACATAATAGCTTTTCCTTCTTCTTACATAACGCAGTTACCATTTGTTTGTCTCACAACTTTTTAAAAATCACAAAAAATTAAAAAAATTATCTTGTAATGAACTTTTGTTTTTATCTTATAGTTTTTTTTTCTTTAATCTTCAATGATGATGTATTATTTTTTATACTATTTTTTATACACATATAATTAATTAGTTATTATATATTTGTGAACGTAAAGCAAGTGAAAAGATGGTATTTTATTTTATTTTTAGTTTAGAAAAATGTATTTCCTATTCCTTAATCCTTATCATCAGGGACCAGAAAGGAATTACACACTTTTTAAATTTTTTTTGTCGGTTGACAGGGTTAGACAGTTAATAGTATAAAAGGACCCAACATCAAAGTGCCCGCCCAAATTCAATCTGCCCTAACGTAAAATTAATACAACAACGAACAACGGCCACAATTCCAGTGCCCAAAATCCAAAAGCCTAATATCAAATTCAATGTGATGGGTGTTGGAGGCAAGTTCTGGGATTTATTAAAACCCTACGCCGGGTTCGAAGGTTTGGATTTCTTGAGAGACAAACGGGTGGCAGTGGATCTCTCGTACTGGATCGTTCAACACGAGACTGCAATCAAGAAGCACAGTGTCCCTAAACCCCATCTCAGGCTCACATTCTTTCGTACCATCAACCTATTCGCCAAGGTTTTGTTTTCACCCTTTCTTCATTTCCTTCTTTTCATTTGCTAGGAAGAAAATAAACTTTTTTTTTAACTTTAAGTAAAACTCAATTAGGGTTTTATTGTTTGTCTCTAATTTTGGTTGACCAACAAAAAATGAAATAGGAAAATGAATCGCTTTGAATTTGAATTTGAGGTTTTTGGTGGTCTTAGGGTTTAAGAGAAGTGAAAGGAAAGATTGATTATGTTGATCGTTTGGGTTCATATGAAGAGTTCTTGGAGATCATTTCCGCCCATTCTTTCTTTCTGAATAAAAGTCTTCTGCGATTTTTTTGCATGTAACTCTACTAGTAATTAGACCAATAATTGGATTTTTTAGTATGAAAGTGAAACACTGCCTGTAATTTTGCAGTTTGGTGCGTTTCCAGTCTTTGTTGTTGATGGGACTCCTTCGCCATTGAAATCTCATGCAAGGTTGGCACGGTTTTACCGTTCTACCATTGATTCTTCAACTTTGCCTGTAGCTGAAGAAGGCATCCTTGTGGAGAGGAACCAGACATTTTTAAAATGTGTTCAAGAGTGTGTGGTTGGTTAATTGATTCTTCTATCATGATCGTTCTTATCAATATGTTATGGTTGTCTGTGCATTTTTGTATTGAATCCCCTTGTGGCTGCTGAGAAATCTGAAGTTAGTATGTGCCTGAATTGTTTTGTACAAGATAAAAATCACTTGTGTGTATAATCAATTGTGTTATATTTGACAATGTTGAAAAGAAACTCTACACATTTTATCCAAATAGATATTGGACATGTTTTCTTTTTCATATGAGTCCCAGAAGTTATGCAATTGAAGATTCAATTTCTTTCCTTCTCCTACATGTTTTAGGTATGTAAATGGAGCATGGATTGCTTGTTTAATTTTTCTTTTACAGTGTCTGCTTGTCATATCAAATAAGACCAATATTATGCCATGAAAATAGGAATAGGGTATCACAATACGTATGCTTTGCCATCAGAGTGAGATCAGAATATTTGCAATGAAGGAAAGATAAAGAAGCATGAAAGACAAAGTATTGTGTCATTGGTTCAGCTTTTTGCTAAACTTGCATTCTAACTGAGACTTAACATTTGATGAATAAGTTGTAGATTGTATAAGCAATAATAATTCCATCTTAGTTCTTCATAAATTATTAATACTCTATGGTTCTTACATTGGAGAAACTATTGTGATTTAATTGCTTCTTTGGATACCTTATCTGACAGATTGGTGTTATTTTGTTTGCACAAATAACTGTGCTTTGTAGGAACTGCTTGAACTATTTGGGATGCCTGTTCTAAAAGCAAAAGGAGAGGCTGAAGCACTGTGTGCACAATTAAATAGTGAAGGTTATGTAGATGCGTGCATTACAGCTGATAGTGATGCATTCCTTTTTGGAGCTAAATGCGTAGTAAAATGCATCAGGCCCAATACAAAGGTAAGCCCTAGTAGGTTTAACTAATATGACTATTTGTTTCCCCCTTTCCTGAAGTGCTCATTAGATTTATGAACTTGATTATGCAGCAATCTAGCTGTTCACATTGGTAATCTCAAATTTTTATAATCTCTCTGTAATTTTCAATATCATTTATAGCAGCAGTTTGAAGTTATTGCTACAATCAAATTCTTACTTTCAAATTTTCTCTTAAAAGTAAATTGACAAAAAAAAAATAACTTTCATCATGTTAGGTTCTAAACTTGCTTAAAGTTGTCATTTTTACTGTGAGATCTCTCTAATTATTTATTCTTATCAGTAGCTCCAATGTCCTTACAGTGTTTCAGGTTGCATATCCAAATAAGATATTAGAACACTCTCTTAGGCTTTTTGTTGGATGCGTAAGAATGATGTTGTGTTCATTTTGATTTATTCTTCTTGCCATACCAACACATGCACCATATTGAGAGAGTTGTTATTGAGCTTATATCTTTTTCAACATTCTTATTATATTCATGTTTGCTTGGCTGAAGTTAATAATTAGCTGTCTGCAGTAGAAATTGTCAATACAAAGTTCCGGCTGAGATTTCCTATTAGCAAGAAAATAAAAGATGTGTATAGCATTCAGCAATACCTCGTATAATGAATTTTGGAATAGTTGTGTGTAGCCAGTGTGAGAATCTCAATATTATGGACACTTATGTTTCAGTTGGTAATTCTGAGAATCTTATTGTAAGCAGGAACCATTTGAATGCTACTGTATATCAGATATTGAAGCTGGTCTTGGGCTGAAGAGGAAGCACTTGATAGCCATGTCTCTTCTGATAGGAAATGACCATGATTTAAATGGGGTACAAGGAATCGGGCTAGATACAGCTCTTCAATTTGTCCAAAATTTTTCTGAAGATGAGATATTAAATATGTATGCTCTTAAATTGGTCCAAAGATCAGTGCATTGTTATTTTAATCTTGAAGAATATCTTTGGTAAAGCGATACTGAGTTAAGAAATTGACTGTATTTCTTAAAAATGAAATTTCTTGTAGTTTACACAAAATAGGCAATGGTGATATTCCGCAATATTGGGGTGATATTAAATCTACAGAGGATGCTGTATCCCATTCAGATGAAAGCATGCCAATGATAAAATCTTCTCATTGTTCCTTCTGTGGGCATCCAGGCACCAAGAGAGCTCATTTTAAGTTTTCTTGTGAATACTGCATTAGTGATAATAACGAGGGCTGCTTGAAAAAACCAGATGGATTTAAATGTAATTGCTCCCTCTGCAATAAGGTACAACTTCACTGACACTGCACTTAGTTTTGTAGGGTGTTAATATGCTGAATCAATAGCTGGCAATTTCATCTCCCATATCCTATTAATTCCTTGTATCGTACTTCGAACTTGCAAACCTTTTAATTTGTGTTAAACTTTGTTATTTATTCTTTAAGATAATTTCATGTATTTGAATGACAGAATCGAAAAGAAAAGGAACAAAAGAAACATGAAAATTGGTGGATTAAAGTTTGCAGCAAGATTGCCTTGGAAACAAATTTCCCAAATGATGAAATTGTTACAATGTACTTGTGCGAGAATAATGGTACCTTTACAGGTATATTTGGTAGTTGTCAATCCCCTCTGTCCAGGCATTGTGATATTCATTGCCCTTTCTATGTGCTCATCTGGCTTTATTATGATTATTATGCAAGTCTTAATTGAAATGATTTCACTCTTTACCTTTTGAATAGCTAGTTTTCTCCTTGTTTATATAACCTTTATGGCACTGCATGTACTTGGCATTCTGGATCCATCTTCTGGCATTTATCTTTTTTTTTTTTTAAATCAAATGGATTTTAGCTGTTTATCCTTAGTTATGGGTGGAGGGATCATTGGTAGGATTGCTATTAGATGCCTGAAATTCGAGTTTGCATTCCTTAATAGTTTTGAACTGCAAATAAGGCATTGGTTTTCTTTTCTTAAACTAATTCTATACAAACTATTGTCTTTTTTTATTTTTATGCAGCAACTGATGGCCCTTCTATATCATGGGGTAGCCCAATGACTGAAATGCTAGTTGATTTCTTGGTTTACCATCAGCCCTGGCAGCCATCATATATTCGGCAAAAGATGCTTCCAATGCTGTCCACTATATATTTGAGAGAAATGGCCACAAATCCAGTACAGACTTTGTTGTGTGGACAATATGAATTTGATTCTATTCATCGTGTGAAGATAAGATATGGACATCAATCCTATGTGGTCAAGTGGAAGAAGGCTGCTTCTGCGATCAGTGGTGTTAAGTATACAGCCCCTGTTGACTCTGATTTGCATCTGGAAGAATTCATGGAAGTTGATGAACCCAATGATCTGCTCGATGAATCCAGTAGCCCCCAGATTCATGTTGATGGAGATTGCTGGTTTTTGCTGACGGATGAAAATATGAAGCTTGTGCATTCTGCTTTTCCAAAAAAGGTAGACCACTTTTTGCAAGAAAAGGTATGTGCTTTTGGTTAATTTGTCAACTCTCTCTCTCTCTCTCTCTCTCTCTCTCACACACACACACACACACACACACTCGTGTATATATATATATATATTTTTTCCTATTATCGGATTCTATATTAGATACATTGGAATTGATTGTAGGCTTTGTAGAGATAAGACCAGAGTATCTAGCATTTACTGGTGGATTGGGTATTCCTTTAATCATTATTGAAATTAAAGTTATATTTGACTACTAGCCAGCGACGGTGGAAATTGTTGAATAGTCAGATTGAAGTGATCATAAATGAGGAGGTTCCTCCTCCTATTGAAGATGTCTAGAAGTTAGGCAATATAGATTAATGAAAATATGATGGCTGCACCAAGGAGCAATTTTATCTTTACCAAAGTTCTAGAACAGAGGATGTTAAGGGGGCCTGACATAATGATGAGAGATGCTCTTTTTTTCTGGTTGAGTTTTTCCCTGTGAGATTTGGTAAATGAACATTTATTATCAAGTAATCAAGTTAGTGACAAACATTAAATAACTGATTCTGTTGTCTCCATCATCATTGTGGTGGTCTTGTTGTACCAATGATATTCAGAAATCAAGAGCCTCTGAAGCTGCTGTGTTATTATCCTCTTTGTTCTTTAATTGACAGGAGCGAAGAGAGTTGAAAAGAAAAAGGACTTCAAGTTTGAGATCTGAAGAGTCCAATGGGAAGTTAGAATCACCAAAATCAAAGGGGGTTCAGCTTAGTATTACTGAATTTTATCGTTCAGCCAAAGTACAATCCCAGGAAAAATCAGGTGCAGATTTGGCCAAGGATTCCAATTGTCAGGTTGATAGGATATCAAAGGGGAACAGGAGAGTGTCACGTCCGAATCTTTCCAAGTCTGCGAGGCGTCGTCTTTTGTTTAACTAAGACAATTTGCGGTTATGGTTTTCCTTGCTTCTGATGCTGGGGAAGTGTTAAATTAAGTTGTTAAGTTATTCTCTTATTGCCTGAGTAGTCTGTAACAAGATTTAAGCATTTGCTTCTAGTCTATGTGTAATTTGTAATTAAATTTAAGGAGTAGATATCATGTCGGACCCCTTCTTCCTCTATCTATCTGTATTTTTCCTCTCAATGGTTTCTTCGTCTAGTTTGTGGGTTAATATGGTTGATGCTACCTTGGTTCAGCAAGTGAAAGTGCTCTAAATTGCAGTGGATTGATTTTTGCAGTGATTGTGATTCTTTTGATTTCAATCTTTGCATTAACTTTTCGAATTGGTGAATATTAAATTGCAATCCAACATTTTGCTGTCCATGGAATATCATGAGGACCCATTTGTTGTTGCCATGATTCTCTCTCTCTCTCTCTCCCCCTCTCTCTCCTCTGCAGAATAACACAGGCAAGAATTGCCCTTTCAGGGTGGCAGCAATCCTTGCTAATTGCATTGATCTCCACCAGGCATAACAATGTTCAATATTGAAAAAGAATCAAAATGTACTTGTGTGTCATGCTGGAAGAATATCATCTCAAGTTTGCAAACTCTACAGAGTTGAAGAACTCAATGCGTTGCTGTCTTACAAAATTGAGAAGGTGAGAGATATGCTCGAAAGGTAACTTATTTAAGGCATGTATTTATGTATTCTTTCTGAATGATATTACAATCTCACTGATATGGACACCATTATCAAGTGATGTGGACTCTCGTAATATTTGATATGGCAATTGTTATGGAAATAAATAACTTGTCATATAGGCATTTGACTATAGGTTGATATTTTTACCATGTAAATCTTTTTTTCTTTATATAGTGGTCCCTAATAAATTATGAAATATTTTAAGTGGAAAATAGGATACACAGATCACTCACCAAGTCTATGTTGCCATATGCAAAATCACTACTCAAATTTCAATTGCAGGTGGGAGCTTTCTTGTTACATTTGGCAAAACTATAGATGTAACCGACTGAAGCGAAATAAAATACTTTTATTCGGAGATATATAATTGTATGCTTTTAGTATCATATCTGCTGAAAATATCTCTAGGAATACAAAAGATTTTGCTTGTACAGCTGTCTCAGACTGTCCGCTCTCATGAACGGTGAGAAGGAAATCTCAGTTGAATCTGGTAGAAGTGCTATGCTACCACCAAGAGGTATTAGTGTTTTGATCATGGATGGTGACTCTACATGTCTTGTGATCCTATCAAAAATGCTCCGCTGGTTTGGATATGAAGGTATATCTTTGAGTTTGATTGTTTTTCTCTTTTGTATCACTTCTCTCATCAGAATCTTTAGATAATAAGTAGATAGCTAATGTATTTTTCTCCAATCTAGATTCTTTATGATTTACTAACAGATATTTTTCCCTGATCTAGATTGCAATTTACTAGCATGTATATTTTTCTGCGATCTAGATGCTTGGCGGTTGACTAGCACTTGATGTATTGTTATACCCTAATTGTGGCTTTGATGTCTGGGATACTTCTGATTCTCCTTAAACTCACCATTTGGTGTTGATCGTTGTTCAAAGATAAAAAGTGAAAATCCTCATGTCGGATACTGAGATTGGTGAAGCATCCAATTTTAGTTCCTTGTGTACATAGTGACATGGTGCATATATTATGGTTTGTGCATAAAAATATAGTCATTATCTAATAAGGGATCCTGCACTTTAGATAATGACTATGTAAATTATCGTCTGTCCTTTTTTCTCTTTCTCTCTGGCAGAGGCTGACAAAACCCTCAGCTGAGACTCTAATAGTGCTCACCTTCATCTTTCTGCAAAAAGTTCTAACTCTGCCTTAATCTGCAGTCTTGACTGCTAAACGAGCCGCTGATGCATTTTACGTTGTCCGGGGATGTGCAGATGAACTTGATATTATCCTAGCAGAGACTCACTTACCTGATATGGATAAATATGAACTGCTTGAAACAGTGAGAGAAATGTCAAAACTGCCGGTTATCTGTAAGTAACACCAAAGTCCAGTTTTGCCATCTGTATTCAGTTAAATAAAATTTGCAATTTGTTCCTTCTCTGATGATGTTTTCTTCTAATGTGTTTCCTAAACATAGTCATGTCTGCCGATGACAATGAAAATGACATGCTAGGTGCGTTGTTCAAAGGAGCTGACTTTTATCTTGTGAAGCCAATCAGCATGAGCGACATAAAAAACCTTTGGCAGTTTGCATTCACAAAGAAGACAGATAAAATGGTAGCTACTGAAGGGGTTAGTAGCATTTCATCCGATGATACAGATAATCATATACTTCCAAACAAATGGAAGAAGAGTCATCAGGATCCCAAAAGGAAAGAAGCAACAGAGGTGGACAAAAATGTAGGGGGAGTCAATGATGATGCATCAGTCCTAAAGAAGCAAAAATTAACTTGGACTAGTGAGTTACATAATAAATTCTTGCAAGCTGTCAGAGTGCTAGGCATTGATGGTAAATAAAATAGGTTCTGGGTTTGAGTTCCACGGAGTGTCTCACTATATTTTGTACCATTGGTAATGATGGTGACTGATCTATTTTCTTGTTTTATTTTCAATTTAGGAGCACATCCAAAGAAAATACTTCAGCATATGAATGTCCCAGGACTAAAGAAAGAAAATATTTCAAGTCATTTACAGGTGTGTACTCTGAAGATAAGTGACTTCTGTGATTTCTGGAATTATATTTTATTTCAAGTGTAGCATTTGCAAATATTTTTCACAATTTCCACTTCAATACAACTATAAAAGAAGATTTGAGGTTAAGTGACTTCAATACAACTATAAAAAATTATTTGATGTGACAATAATAAAGTTTTCATGTACTATTATCTTTGCAGAAATATCGCCTCTCCTTGAAACGAGAACAAGATGCAATAGGAAAGACAGTGAACAGGGATTACAGTGAATCTCAGGTTGCATTGTGCAATCTTTCATCAACAAGCAATATCCAAGGAGGATTATTCCAATTTCCGGAGATGCAAACCATGACTGCATGTCATCAGCCAGAATTTGGAATCCAGGAGCAGAAGAATGATGTCAATTGTTGCATCCTTGTGCCTTCTGTTGGTTCTATACATTTCCTTAATGATGGAGGGTGGAGTTGTAATGATACATCAGATTGTAAATATGAGCAATTGGCACCAGCCATTAACCAGCTAGATTTTTCTTATCCCTGTTCTAGACATGCACGAATTGGAATCACTAGCAATGAGAAGTTGGCAGGTTTCCATCAGATGGTAAAGTCTAATGGGGAAGAACTTCTTATTGGAAAAATGGCTTCCTCCATTAATGTAGATTCACGCGTAGATATTGGAATGCAAGCGCCTTCATCATTAACTCAACAAGAAGAAAAAGACCAGCAGTGGCAAAAAAATTGCCCGCCTGGTCCAGCACCACTGTATCCAGAAGAATATGATGTATATGGTGCTGGAAAAGTAGAGCTTGATATGAAAAAGGTATCGACTCAATTAATCCTTGTAAGAATTTCGATGATCTCTGGTAGATTTTATGTCATTTTGCTTCCAGTTTATTAAATGCTCACTCTCTGAAACTTCATTCTAGTTTAATCTCATTGTGGATTTGGTTTTTCCGTAGTGACAAGGCTATGAACTTTGAACTTAGATGCTGGCATCAGTGTTTCCTGGATATCAAATTCAGCCATAAAGAAGGTGCAGGAAAGGATCGATAGTTTGTTTTATATATTTGGTTGTTTCTGGCTTAAGACCTTTGTGTGTAAAATAGTAACACAATGGCTTCTCAATGCTGCCAATGCTGTGACCGTGATTTTCTCAGATTGTTAAACGTTATTTATATGAATTTGATATCCCTTTATAATATCATTGGCTCTGGTGATGAATCCATGCTGTTGGATATTTATTTATTTTAGAATTTCTCAAGTCAATTTATTTGTCAAATGGTAGAGGAATCATGTTATATTATATATGGGGTCCCGGGTGAGGTTGATGGCTTGTCTGTTGGTTTCAGAGGAACGAATATAATAATAAGATGGGTGAGTTAGTTGTAGAAGTTGGTTGTAAATCTCCAACTGAACGTCAAGTCGTTTCCGTGATTTATCGAATCCTCGGGACGTATTGTGGTCAGATGTACGGCTTGAGAAATTGTAAAATAACAAAAAAAGGAAGAATTGCCAAGTCATTTTTTTTTGTATAGACCGACTTGTCGTTCGTTGATGAGATCATCACATTTCTTGGATTATAATTATTTAGCAAATTAAATTTAAATACACATTTCTCTCTGGATTAAAGAATCGAGAGAGAGCAGGCAGGCAGAACCAGAACAGACATAGGATAGCTATGACCACATCCACATTACTTGTCTTCCAAAATCCTCTCCTACCGAAGCCAACACGCCCGGCCCACAGTAGCATCGCCGGCGTACAAAAAGGAGCAGCATCTGCATGCATTGTTTGCGCAAGAAGCCAAGACGACGACTATCACGCAACTATTAAAGCCCTCAACTCCAAAGGCCGTTTCCCCAGAAAATCCCTCGGACAGGTCTTGTCTGTAACTTGCCTAGTTCATTCAACGGGGATATCTGTCGAATACTTAGTAGGCATTTTTTTTTTTTGGCAGCATTACATTTTAAATTCTGAAATAAACGATCAGCTTGCAGCCGCCGCCGCCGTTCAAGAAGGTGACATCGTGTTAGAGATTGGGCCTGGAACCGGTTCTTTGACTAATGTTCTGTTAAATGCCGGCGCCACTGTCCTAGCCATCGAGAAGGTTACAACATCTCCGCAAATTGTTATTGTGTACGGCCATGATTATGAATTAAATGTTTAGGAATTTTGTTTTCGTGAGTTACAGGATCAGCATATGGTTGGTCTTGTGAGAGAAAGATTCGCAAGTATAGACCAGCTCAAGGTGAATTGTACTTCTTATTTGTAGCTCTTGGTGTTTGTTGTGAGCTTAATTGCTTCGGTATGATTGAATTGTGCTAGTTTGAAGTCTTTATTTCGCTAATTAAAATCCTTAGGTTCTGCAAGAGGATTTTGTCAAATGTCACATCCGCTCCCATATGTTGTTGATGTTTGAAAGAAGAAAGTCTAGCTCAGGGTTTGCTAAGGTGAGAATAAGTTACAAATTCCTACACAAATGTTATCTCCAAATTTTTGTAGCATCAAGTGGTGCAGTAAAGATGCTTACTGTATATTATCTACACTTGAACACAATGTGATGATATACATGTAACAATAATATTTTGTGAAGTAAGGTTTATACTATACATTGAGTTTCAAGCTTGAGAACATTCTTTTAAATATATTATTCGACATTTGTCCGTTTGGAAATGAAATTCTCTTCCTTTTCTCTGGTTAATCATTACTTTTTCAACATATATCCATTATTATTTATTCTGGATAACCTTTTTCTTCTTTGCAGGTGGTTGCCAATATACCCTTTAATATCAGTACAGATGTAATCAAGCAACTTCTTCCTATGGGTGACATTTTTTCCGAAGTTGTTCTCTTACTTCAGGTTGGTATTGATGATGTAATACTTCATGAATGCTGTATTTTTCATTAATAATACTTCAATCCCTTCATGCAGCTCAATGGTCTACAATTGTTAAATTAACTAGTAGCTTTAAATTATTTTTTCCCGTTTTTGTACTATAATTAAAAATTAACAAATTTACTGGAGTAGGGAGAATGAAAACCTGAACATAGAGTGTCAGAGATTTTCAAAGTGCCCTATTGGTTTATTGAATTGTAGAGATGATTATATTTGAAAATTGAAATGAATTATTCTCAGAATTGGGAAAGGCTTTACTAAATAATCACCTTGTGCTTTTGAGTGTTATGGTTTAGTCTAGTTGATCGATTGACGGTAAAGTTTGCAATGGAAACAGATAAAAACAGTTATTTCTTTATTGTGTTAAAGCTTGACCTCTGCTTTGTGTTTATATTATAAACCTTTCTACTTAAATGACTGATTAAATTAAATTTTAGGAAGAAACAGCTTTGCGCTTGGTAGAACCTTCCTTGCGTACATCTGAGTACCGACCCATCAATATCTTTGTCAATTTTTATTCAGGTACTAATGCAGCATATTACTAATTCAATGATTTGCAATGAAGTTTTTTTTTTTTTTCACCATATATTTATGTCTATTTTTTAAGCTAATTTCCTTTTAGCTAAGCTATATTGCAACTGAGAACTACAGCTGATGGGACCTAAGACTCTTTATCTTTTCATGGAAATGACATGACTTTAAATGATGAAATCTTCAGGTTAACAGAATTGTTGCTGCAGGGTGTTTATCAGTAATCAAAATACATCATAAAAAGTAACAGTTAAATGAATTGTCCTTACTGATTTAGAATGACAGGACAACTTTAGGTACATATAGTCCCTGGAAACCCACCTTTTCCTAGTAGATAGTGATTCATTTGGCATCTTATTCACCTTGTTGTGGCTTGGGCTGTCTAACTGAGATCCTGTTTTTCAGAGCCTGAATACAACTTCAAAGTCCCAAGGACAAACTTTTTCCCTCAGCCCAAAGTAAGTAGTTTAACTTGCCATAAGTGCCAGTACATGTTTGTCTTCTACCGTCTCTTTTTACATTCCATCCAAGAATGCTAAGGAGATTTTGCATAAATTGTTGTCCCATTATGCTGAGATTGCTTGAGTTGCCCATCAATACAGCTTGATAACAGTTAACAGTTTCTACTTTTTCACCATGGAGTCAAAATTACTTATCAGGCCATGCCTGATTGGCCTAAGTAAATATGTTCTTCCTTTGTTTAGTGGTGCTTGCTTGAAGATATTCCATGTTGTTTAAGATGTCTATCAGTTGAAATTAAAAGCAGGACGTTTGGTATTCTTATCGTTAATAAGCCACCACTTTGTGCTCTTTATGCTTGTGTAGGTTGATGCAGCTGTTGTTACATTCAAGCTGAAGCAAGCTACAGATTATCCTGCAGTTACCTCCACAAAGAGCTTCTTTTCAATGGTTGTCCCACTTTTAAATGTCCTTCAGTTTAAGCTTTTAACCACAACATCAAGCTTTCCTGATGATAGTGCCCTCTTTGTCCACAAAAATATCATTTTACCTTCTAGTTTTCTTGATGCTGAAATACAGCAGAATTAACTTTTAAAACTTAGGGAAACATTAAACATGTCTTTCTACCTTTCTATGCCGGTTGTCTTCATACTGATTTAATGAAGAAGTTCTTCCGGCTAGTAAATATAGTGACATGACATTGTTCTACGTGGATACAGGTCAGTTCTGCATTTAATGGAAAACGAAAAATGTTGAGGAAATCACTCCAGCACTTATGCACATCCCTTGAGATCGAGAAAGCTCTTGGAGATGTTGGACTTCCAGCTACCGTATGTATTATTGATCTGTGTCAATTATTCACTTCACCATTTTTTTTTCAAAAAAAGGGCCACTGGTTGAATTATTTGTTTGTTGTAAGTTTCTGTCATCTATTTACTTAAATGTATTCCTTCAATCGATCATGCAGTCAAGACCAGAGGAGCTAACGTTGGATGATTTCGTGAAGCTGCATAATTTAATTGTACAGGTGTAGTGTTTGTTCAAGTATACAGACACCTTAGACTCTCCTACCTTGTACAGGCTGCTGCAGATTGCAAATTTCCAATCACATTACCGTCTACGGAATATACATTATTTATGGAGCACAATCTGATTAGTTACGGCAGTCGGCAGTGGTTCTCTTAAAAAAAAAAAAAAATGCAGGTCTAGGTTCTTCTCCTTTCTCCATTACCAACTTTGAGAGTTCACCACAGGATGGAGGTGCATTGTAAGAGCTGTGTAATAAGCAAAGTGTACAGTGATAATTAATCTTACAATATAGAGGTACTTTAGGAAGCAACTTTGATAGCCAAATGTATGAACTTAGAATAAACGTATATTTGTGTTAGTTTTCCGAATGCATTTAACATTTGAGAACGAAAGCAGAAATTTTATCAAAATGTAAATGCAAATGGGGTTTGAGAACGAGAAAGAAATGAATCTTTGGTGATTCAACATGTTTGTAATAATTAATATTATCTGTCTGAATGTTGTAAAATAAAATAAATAAACACAACAACAAACTTATAATTGATAGAGAATGAAAAAGAAAACATCCCCACGAATCTCAAGGCAATAAGGTATATATTATATTGTTTCTCGAATTTCTTCTGCAACTCTCAGCTCAGCCGTGAAACTGATACACAAGATCCAGAGCTCTCAACTTAGTCCCAGTAGGATCAAATCCATAAGCATTTGATCCCCCGAGAAAGCCGTCTTCATACAACCGATTTTCCTCAGCCGCCGCCATAGAAGACGGAGAAAGCGGGCGCTTGGCCCTCTTGTTCTTGATAAAACAATTTCTCATCCTCTCCTCGACCCTGTCGATTGTAGTCTTGGAGTTGTCTTCTTCTTCGTGATCACCCACTTCCATTGGGTCGCAGTCGCCGTCGCCGCGAGTGGCAGAAGAAGAAAGGGAGTTTTCATTTTCAGTGGCTTGTGTAGGCAATTGAGTATTGGATAGAAAAGAAGAAAGATTATGATTGGCTTGTTGGAGGTAAGAGTAAATTTGCATACGGTGGGTCGGGTCAGTGGTGGCCGACAATTGTTTGGCCATTAGGGTTGCCCGTTCAAGTGACAGTATCAGCTCTGTGTCGGTTACCGGCGGATATGCCTCTGTCTTGCTTTCGTCCGTGTTCATGTTCATTCTTTCCAGAATTTTATTTTCTTTGATTCTTCCTCCTCGTATTTGTGCTGTTATCGGGTTATGACATGAGTCTGTAGATTCCGAAGATGTCTAAGCCAACTGAGATTTGGATTCTAATGCTGTCTAAGCAGCACTACCTTGTTACTGTTGAGTTGTGCTGTGGCTTGGGAAGGTAGTTCAATCAAGAAGCCTTACACCTTTTCTTTTTCCATTATTTATTTATATACCACTTGTAAAAACGATTTTCTATATTTTTATATAAATTAAAATTATATTCATTTTCTTTCTTTAAAGCATTGCAAGAATGAAACCAATCCCTTGTCGAGTCCCCCAATGCGATTCATTTCTTGAAGCAGCTTTTCTCGGAAATCTGGATTGCAAAATTGTTCAAAATCAGCCACGGTAAACATACCTTACATAGCTCTGGCCGGGTAGTAGCATATAACAGAGGTTCAGCCTGTATAAAATATACATGCATACTTCAATCCAAGAAAGTTCATTTTTTACCAAAGCCTACACTTTCAACTCTCGAAGATAGTCATCTATTATTGAGAGGGCAGATGAACGGTAACCAGAACCAAAGAGATTGTAATGATTCAAGTAATGATACAACATGTAAAGATCTTTCCTTTTTTCAAAGCCTGGTTGTTTCGGCATGACCTGGTATAAAAAAAGCACAAATGAGGATACTGGGGAAGACAAACCCATGCAGCTAAAAGTAAAACGCAAATGTTTGTAGGCTGTGGATGGAAAATTCAGGGAAAAGAAACAACAAATGAAAGAAAGACAGTCACAACAATACCAATCTGGCCTTGTAAACGATCATATATACAGTGCTAATTAGTGCATTCATCAGTCCGCAACTTATTTGTATGGAATCAATGATACCTCAAAATAAGAATTGTAGAATGATCCGCTAAAACCAGCACACCACGACATTCCAAATTCAGCCTCATTATGTCCGTCTATAGAGGAAGATAACCAACAAATATAGAGAAATCAGTAACTTATGAGCTCATGCTGTCAGCACTTTGAGTGATTCAATGAATGCCTATAACAGTAAAGATTTCTCCAGACTTACAGTAACATGCTGGGTCAAGTATGACGGGCTCGCCATTTTTGTCAGAGCTGATATTCCCACTCCACAGGTCTCCATGCAGCAAGCATGGCTCTACATTGACCCCTTCAAACAGAGGTGCCAAGTTCTTCATCAGTCTGTGTCCTGTTAACAATGATTGAGATAAGCATTATTTTAACAAAATAGTAAGAATGGTTACCCTATGGGTAGAAAGTGCCCTAAAAGGAAAGCACTGTCACGAAATCAATTACCTCTTTGGTAAATAGTTGAATCGCCATACTGGTCTAATGCTAACTTAAGCTGGTAACCTAATCTATGCTCTGCATAAAACTCAATCCAATCGGATGTCCATTTGTTTATCTGGGGGGTACTAAAAAGACCATGTAGATCAATTAGTGAGAATTGAACCAGTTATCAAATTTAGTCACTGTCTTGAACTCCTTGAAACACCATAACTAAATGGCAAATATGGGGCAAAATTCCACTAAAAGACACAAACAATATGGATGAACACATTAATATTATATATATATTAGAATGACCATGGGCATAAGGATCATACCTTCCAATGGTATTATCAACATCAAAACCAAAACCTTTACTGGACTTCCCAGCTTTATGCATTTTAGCAAGCTTCTTCCCTAATACAGACTGAGGAGCAATCAACAGTTTGGATATCACAAAGCAAATTGGTATTTGCTATTACAATGTTTAAAACTTCCCAGCCTCACCTGATTGCCTCTAGAAGAACCAAACTCAATGAATTCCATAATGATATATGATCCACCAGTTGGTAAAGCTCCAACCTAAAATACTCAACAATAAATTACACTTAGATTTGGCCCCAATGACACCTAAAATTCATCACTAAGTCAAAAACAGTGTGCTCCGTATTAAGATAAGCTGAGACTTCCTAACCTTAAATGGCCTAGGTACTCGAATTGCTCTCGTTTCATACATAGCACCGAGACCAAGAGCCTCTCCCTCAAACATAGATGGTCCAACGCTCCTGATTCGTCATTTCAACATCATAAAATCTTGTAACTCCTTTAACCAGTAGCTTACCATTCAACAACGAAATTGAGTATTCAATTCATTAAGAGCGTTACATTCATTACTACCTGTTAGTTTTAACAAAGAAAGAACCAGCATCTGTGTCATAACGACTAGCAAGATTAATGCAACCACCACCAACAGGACAAATCTTTGTAATATGGGTAGCCTTTCCTTCAGAAAGAATCCATTCACGGATAGGGTCATCACTCAATGCTGCCACTGTCATATATCAAAAACTTGAGTATCATCATTCCCTTTTAACAGAATTTTGCCGACACAAATGACTAATCTCAAATAAACAATCAAGTCGAGTGTTAGTGCTTAAAACCCATAAATTGGAAACTACAGTAGCTAAAATCAGCATCTAAAATGATAAAAAAAACAGCGAACCAACAAATTTTGCAGCCTGTAAATGAACTTGTTAAGAGTTACTTACTGGTAAATGGTCTGCGTTTGCTGAAGGAGATTCGAGAAGGAAGAGGAAGAAAAGAGCCGAAAGAGAGGAATCCCACGTGTGTTGTTGCCATCATCTCTCATTCTCGCAGTCACAGACACTTGTTAGTGGGTTGCCTCTGTGTGGTGTGTTCGGTTTTCATTGGCCTGTTTCCAGACCAACGTTGTGCTGACGTGCTCAGTCTGTAGACATGGACTGCGTTTGGTGTCACGGTTAGTGTGGTCTAACTGAGGGGAGAAGTTTATCCTTTCCTCAGTTTTATTGTTAGCCTTTATATTATTCTATTCAGTAACTAATGTAATATTTTTACGTCATTTCATATATAGATATTTGAACATCGGTTTCAATATAAATATGGTTAGTATTATTTTTACTATTGAATATTTGCAGTTTAGAACATAAATTTTATCTTTTTGAATCTTAGAATTTAAGGGTGCGTTTGTTATTGTTTACATTTGTTATTTCTCATTTAAGAAAATAAAATAAGAAAATACGTTTGGTTAGGACTAACCAGAACTAGTTTCTATTTTCTAACAAAAATGAAACCATTTTAATTTATACTTGAATAAAGAAAAGTAGAAATGGCCAACAAACCTTATGGTTGCAGCCTAGCTCATCAAAAGAAGTCTCATATAGACTTGTACTTATGTCATGTCGTGTGTTAATTATGTGCTCTGTGTTGTGTTTAATTTTTTTTTTTTTACTTAGACCTATCTTGACACACGAGCCATGTCATGCTTAAGAAAAGGCACAACGTGCTTTTTTCTTTTTAAAAAAAAACATGCCAAATTATTGACATACTTTTTTAAACCCATATATATTTTTTAAATTTATATACTTTTATTTAAATTTAATAAAATTTAAAATTTAAGTGTATATTTAATAATAATAAATTAATAATAAAAATAATATTATTTATAAACCTTTTTACAGTATTTTAGTCTATCTCTAATTATATTATTCTTTTAAAGCTCATGTGTGTAAAATTTCCAGCACAATCGACCTCGCGTGCTTACCATGCCGTACCACTTGACTTACCAAAATATTTTCGGACTGTGTTGTAATGTACGACACGACCGTGCTATGTGGGTCCTTGAGCCCCCAGAAGGTCCAAAACTACAACTTTGAGCAATGTTGTACGGGTCCCACATCCCACTTTATTAATATTATATTATTTATTTATGGTATAATTTAACTTATTTTCTTATAATATGCTAATAAATTTTAAAAAATAGTAGCCAATGTTATTTTAATTTTTAATAAAAATAATAATTAATATTTTAAAAAAAATGAACTATAATTATATATCCTCTATAATTTATGTGTATCATCCAATTAATTAAATAAGATTTTGAATAATATAAAATCTATATTATAAATTATGTCATTTTATAACTATTTATCTGTTTATGTTATTTGATAAATTAATAATAATAATAATGAAAGAGGATCTAAAATAATTGGATATTGAAAAAGATTTTATTTTATCATTCTTTTATATTGTCTTTAAATATTAAAATAAACAATCAAATATATTTTTGCCAATTTCATTTGCATACATCATTTTTAAAAAAACTCAACGAAGCCAATTTCAAATTCACCAAAAATTATTTATTCTTATATTATAAAATAAATTTAAAAATATTATTTATTTAAAAAACAATAGCAAACTCACTCTAAATTTCTTATTTTGAGTGCAGGTTAGAGTGTCGGCATTAGGAAAAGTTTTCTTAATTAGTGAATAAGAAAGTTTTGAATTTCAAAAGGGTTGTTCGTTATGATTAGATGGTGGATAGGCAGGGCCCGTGAATCGTTTTTAGGAATGCTGAGCAGTGGGCTCACTGTAAAAAGCCTGGTTTCTCCTTCAGTTGACTTCGCTTTCTTTCTTCCGTAAATTGAAATCGGTAAAGCAGCAATTCTGTAGTGACCCTTGAACTTGAAATGGCGGATCCAGCTGTCCAGAGTCTCCATCAAACTGAACCCATAAAAGAAATCGCCATAGATTACACCCCGGAAGCATGCACTCACTGCGCAGACTCCAATTCGATCACACTCACCTTCGATCACCGCGGCGGAGCCAGGTGGCGCTCCACCACTCGCTTCCTCTACGGCACCTTCAGCTCCCTGATCCAGTGCCCCAAAGGCAACACTAGTGGCCTCAACTTCAACATCTACCTTTCTTCTCTAGAAGGCGACAAATCCCAAGACGAAATCGACTTTGAATTCCTTGGCAAGGACAAGACTATCGTTCAAACCAATTATTACACTACAGGTATATTCATTTATTTATAAGCCTACGTGCTTAACCTACCTTACATATCGTACCCATCAACTCTTTACATTTTAGTCCATCTGGATTCTAATTTATTTATTCAATGTAAATGTAATTGTAAATTTGTATTGTAGGAACCGGGAATAGAGAGGAGATTCATGATCTGGGGTTCGATTGTTCTGAAGGATTTCATGAGTACGTGATCAAGTGGGGTCCAGATTTGATCCAGTGGTTGATTGATGGGAAGGTGGTGAGGAGAGCTGAGAGGAACGAGGGTGAGGGGTTTCCCAATAAACCAATGTTTTTGTATGCTTCAGTTTGGGATGCTAGCTACATTGATAAGGCCAGGTGGTGTGGGCCCTACGTGGGCTGTGACGCACCTTATGTTTGCCTCTACAAAGACATTCATGTGCCTGTTGCCACTGCGGTGGAGTGCCCTTGTGATTCTTGATTTGGTGAGTGGAGTATTTGAGTTGTTCTGATGTTTCTTGGGATTCTGTTCTTCCATTTACAATGTCTTTTCATCAATCGGATTTCACTGTGTGGTGGTTGGTTGCTGTTCCTACCAATTGTATCTTAGCAATTTCAGTCTGTTGTAATAAATTTTTGAATGGTGTAATCTGATTTGCTTTCTTGTTTAGTGATGTCACTGTCTCAGGCATCTTCTGTATGCTTGGTCTTGCCACTTTCTTGAAATATTTAAGCAATAAGATGTGAACTTGTGATTCTGATGGGTAGAGGAGAATTAATGTCTTTGTGCAAGTAGCTTCAGCGAATGTCCATGGAAACTGCCATTTTAGTATAGTGTTACTTCCAGATATTTTTGTCTGCTTAAATTGAAATCACATGCAAACTTGAGTCTCAATAAGTCGGCTATTTTCCTTTGGTTCTCCAGTTCTTTATTCTTTAACTACTATCAGCCACTGCTAGAGGTGTCAAGTTTTCATAGCCGAAAATTCTGTCTTGGACTGCTTAGATGGTGACATAAGTTTACTTTATTTTTATATCTATTATATGTTATCTACCTCATGGAATGGCACTTTATGTCTTGTGGGGGGGCATATTAATGTTCATGTAGGACTTAAGTTGACTGATTGGGGTGGGGATTACAGAGATAACAGTCATTGCACGGTTTGGGAATTAGCTTTCTATCAACTATTCATATGCTCTTAAGTGGCATGGAAGGTCGTTTGAGGCCTATGTCAGTCTTGACTAGCTTGAGATTAAATGTTCATGATGAATGCAAATTATGTCGCCTGGTATATAATAGGGGTTTTTTTTTTTTTGTGTGTGTGTGTTGAGCATTTTGTTGTAGAGGAGCCTTTGCAGCGAAAACTCAAAAGATGGCCAAAACACAGTTCTTTTTCTCGGATCAGTTAGTCTTTCTTTTCGCTTTATCCTCACATATATGGCATGAATTCAAAAGGATACTTTGGAAGTGAAACCGCGAGTTCAGCATTTTTACCTTTTAATTTCTTCAACAACATCAGCATCATCATTAAGTTGGACCCCCAATATCATACATAAAGTGGGATACCTCCTTTACCAACCTCAGGGGTTTTTATGGTTCTGCTTTAAGTCAACTATTTAAAAACTTTCATGCTCAAATTCGGCAAACCATGGCTTGACTAGAGGGCAACTAATTTCTCATTTTTGCTTTTCTTTTCCTTCTCATTTTTTGTTCTAACTTCTGTTTATGTTCTTGCTTCCTTTTTCGAGTAGTTCACTTTGGTAATGGAACAGTCCATGACAATACACCTAAGCATCCCCTCATTCCTCGTTGGTGTTATTATCTGTTCTCAAGTTTATACGGTAAGCAAATTGTGGGAGATTTTAATTTAATCAAAGCTCCATGGCCCCTATGTCTTACCATTTTTTTTTTTTTTTGTAGGAGAAACCCCTATATTTTTCTTAATATCACGGAACAGGTACCACTTCAAAAGTTGCAAGCACTTTTTCTTCTTCCGCAAAAGTACGCAAGTTAACTTGTGTGGTGGTGGACTGAAAATAATAATAATAATAATAATATTTTTTTAAAAAAAAAAGAATAAAGAGAATCCATTTTGGCCTGGACAAAACTCTTGAATTCTGAAAGGGTAATTTTCAGAAACCTCCCCTGAGGTTTGGTGTATTTTCACTTAGATAGAAAGTATTCTTGTATTCTCAGTAACCTCCCCTGACGTTAGTATTCCTACTCTTAGACCATTTGTTGACTGATAAAATGACCAACATACCCTTGATTTCAAAACAACACATTTTTTATATTAAAATTAATGTATAGTATGTACGATTGGTTAATAGTATCATATTTGTTTTGGTGCCAAATAGATATAAACACAATGAAAGTACCAAATCAACCTTGTCATTTTCCAAAATAACTTGGCTAAAAGAGACAAAATTTGAAGTCTTTTTTTTTTTTGGGGTGGGGAATAGAAAAAAATTTGTCTCAAACTCAAGATATAAGATAAACCATTCATCTTCCTTCTTTAGTATCGAACCACCACTGCAAATATCATTTTATCTCCTCATCAATCATTTAAAAACTCTTTCAACAAAAATCAAGAGATTCCATAAGGCATTAATTTTGATCATTTATCAACAAATGGAGACTCTGCAGCATTAATGGCACACGCAAGAGCAACAGCTTTGTTCCCGCACCTTCTTGCTTGTCATGAGGGTCATTGTCAGCCGTAGCAATCCATTCCTTTTGCTTATCCATGTCTTTATATGAATATAAATGTCAAAGTGTGTTGCAGTTGGGAAGTCTGTAGTTCTGAAAGTAGGGTAATGTCTGTATCACCACAAAACCAAGATGAACAAGTTCATGAAGCATGAAAAAAGAAAAACTGACCAAATAAGATTAAGAATGAACATTTCCAACATCATCCTTCCCCAAGTCAACAAGCATAGTATGCCCTGCACATTGCTTTTTATCATTCAAAATTTTCTTTTCAAACACTAGATTGTCATTAGCAGTTTTGCCCTTTCTAACAATGCCAAGGGGTTGATTAATAATCTTTCTCTGCAAATAATGATAAAAGGTAAACATTTACAATCATCACAACAATACAAATAAAAATTCTGATAGCAGAAAATAATTAATGCATAGAGTGGGAAACAAATCGTATATAGTCATTATGTATCCCTAAAATCAAAAGCAACAGCAACAATCTTAAAAAAATTTCAAGATCCATTTGCTAATTTTTCACCGAGACTACCAATTTCAGATAATAAAACTAGCATGCATTGAAAGAATTAATACCTTGGCTAGTTGCCAGCAAAACTCACTTGCGGTCGTGAATCATTCGTAGCCGATAATAGAGTTGACTTCATCGTCATGGTCTTTAATTTATGGCCGAAGTACTTGATCAAAGTATTAGAGAGAAAATGAAATGGGTTTTGCTTGGTTGCTTTAGATTTGTGCCGTAGAGAGACGAACACTTTTTATTTTGTTAATGTCTGTAGGATAAAAGCGTGCTTCAATTTATTCACCACTGGATATTAACAATGGTCAAATCATTTCCAAAGCCCAATGCGAAAATATTAAGTTAATTTGAATAGTTTTGTCATTAACGTATTTAATTTACAACCTTGCCCTCACTACTCAACATGTACTAAACAGAATACTAACGTTAGGGGAGGTTATTGAGAATACGCAGATACTTCTATTTAAGTGAGAATAAGCCAAACCTCAAGGGAGGTTTCTGAATATTACCCAATTGTGAATCCATTTTGGCCTGGACAAAACTCTTGAATTGTGAAAGCATGATTCATGCTTGAAGGATGCCAAATCATTAAACGCCAGCTTTCCATTGGGATACGTCTGCGCGCTAAGATTACCATAAAAGCAAATTAGGGGAATAAAAGAAAGTAATCCAGAAAAGAAAATTAAAAACAAACAAAAACCCCCAATTATTGGACCCCAAGACTGAGCCTTATCCAAAAGCACTCAACAAAACACCACCCCTGGACCTGGGATTCTCTGCCCTTCAAAATGCGCCTCAATTCAGTCAGAATCCACTTTCATCTCTTTTCTCTAATTTTTATTCTTTTACCGTTGACAAACTTGCCGCCATAACTGGCCGCCCGCCTCAATCTGAACCCACAGATATTTAAGGATTAGGATTTTCTTCTTGATTTTTTTCTTCTAATTTCTCTTTATTTTAAAATTTTAGTTTCAAAAAATTAATCAGATTGTAAATAAAAAGTTTGATTATAATATAAAATTTAAAATTTAATTTTGATTAGTTTAACCCAAAGAGATTAGAAGAGAAAAATGGAATTTCAGAAAGCAGAATGTCCAGCGAGTTTCAACTCTTTTTTAAATCCAGTGGGTCCACGTTAAATGTAGACCGCATTAATGCAATTCCAAATAACAAGACAACGCCTATCAAAAAATTAAACAAATAGCATAACAACGATATTCGTTTCGATAATTATTAATAACAATGATAATAATAATATTAAAAAAAATCCACTGAGACAATGAGCGTCCGTGTCTTAATTTCTACAAGTCTCCTCTCATGTCTCTTAGTATTAACTTTTGAGTCCACCCAAAGCTGTTGGGATTCCTTATGCTGCATAATTTTATATCTTAATCTGCATTGAAAATCTTTTCATTCCTTCAAGAGTCTTGAAGAAACTCGCCGTCGTTTCCTATGTTTGTAAGTCTTCATACTTTTGACAATTGGGTTCAAAAAGGGAGGAGTTTCAGATGTGGGGTTCAGGTATGAATTTGATAACAACCGTTATCGGATTTGGGATGAGTGCGGCTTTTATTGTGTTCATATGCACAAGAATAATCTGTAGAAGGATTCGAGGGGTCGAGTCAAGGCCAATGTTTGAGATTGAATCTGGAATTGATCTTGAACAGGTATATTTGTTTGTTTCTCTCTTTCTTGCGGAGCAGCTTACCCAACTTTATGTTCTCATCTATTCTGCTACCTTTGTTCTGTTTCATTTTCATACTTAGCCAACACGGTACACAGGAGTTGCGATTGTTGCATGACACTAGTAGCACTAAGTTTGTCTGATTGCTCTTTCATTCTTTGCCTTGCTGCCTGCATATCGGTGATCTGCCTTCGCAAGAATTATAGCTGTCTGCTTATACCACAAGTGATACTGGAGTATTTATTTACCATTTACTAATTACTTAGGTTTGTTAGTGATTTGGACCTTGAAGAACAATTTTTATTTTGCTGGCAGCCAGCGCCAGGGCAGCGGATTAATGGCCTTGAACCTGTGCTTGTCGCTGCAATCCCCACTATGAAGTTCAACCAAGAGGCTTTCAAATCTGTAGAAGATGCAGTGTAAGTTTAGCCACCTACTTTAAACATAAGAGTATTACTCCTCACTTTGCTATCCCCACTATAGATTGAGAAACACTGAAAGTTTCGAACTCTAAAAAGATGGCGTGTGTAAGCAAAGCAAACCAGGTGCGCAATAGCACTTTTGGGCAGAGTGTTGTGTCAAATGAATTTGTCTCTGTATGTTTGTTGGGTTTTGTGGGAAAGATGAGCGAGTCATACCCTACCCAAATAGCCTTTATTTTTTTGTTCCTTTTTTAAGTTTAGATTGAGACGTGCTACTTTGGGTCCTGCAGATGCTCAATTTGTTTGGGGGAGTACCAAGATAAAGAAGTGCTGAGAATAATGCCCCAATGCGGACACAGCTTTCATCTCGCTTGCATTGATATTTGGCTAAGAAAAAAAACAACCTGCCCTGTTTGTCGGTTACCATTACAAGACCCTCTTGGAAAAAAGCATGCGAGGGAAGCTACATTTAGCATGGCCCAAGCTGTTGATAGTCCTGAGACTTCAATTAACCACTCTAGACAGTGGCTGCTAACTCATCTTGGGCATCCAGAGGTGAACGGCAACAATCAAGGGCATCTTCACTCTGTTCCTGGAAATTAGCTACATACTTTTGGAGAATCAGATACAAAGCAAGCAGATTGGCACGGCTCTAACTACTTGTGGCAATGTAAACTCTTGCTTCTTTGACCGTTTTGTACGTAGAACTACAGTTTTTTTTTGTAGTGGTCCAACTGATTGCAATTGTTCTCAATTTGTTGTAACAAAATTGATGTTGTCAATGGGGACTTTGATCGACTGAGCTGCGTGCTATCTTAAATTATGTGATATTTATCAAGTGAATGGTAAGATAATGTAATTAATTCGCTTGAAACTCATTAAAAATTATCAATCACTTGATAAATGACACATCATTTAAGATCAAATTTTCGATCTACATAGACCTAATGACCTATCAAGCGGTCTCAAGTCGAAACCACATAATGTAGTTGCATAAAACTATTTAGTGAGTTTGATCTCTTCAAAGTAAAATACATATTATCTATGTTCTTGAAGCTCAACTTAGTGCAATGGAGCATATATTAATATATATGGGTTGGATCTATCCCAAAATTAAAGATCCATAATTGTTTCAAATCCATCGTGAGTCTCAATTTTTTACTAAGTAATATTTTTTCAACCCCTTAAATTGTCTCAAGAACTCTCACTTTTTAATTTATCTCATTATTTTTTAGAATTACCTTTATTAAAAACAAAAATTATTATTTATTATTTTTTATTCTCTCACCATCTCCATCTATCTTCACGAACAACAAGCACATCATCATCACTACGACTCTACGAGTCAGAATCCTTTCCTCATCTGATCTACTTTTGAGTAAATTTTATTAATGTGATTGGTGGTTAATAAATTAAAGGAAAATTATCACTTCACCACCTCTTTTTTTGTCTTATGTTAATCCAACCACCAAAAAATTCTAACATGCTCTCTGCACCACTTTTTTTTTTAAATTTTTATCAACAAGCCACTTTTTAACTAACGCCGTTAAATAATTTAAATAAAATGATAATTTTACTCCTAAATAAATTAAAATACCATTTTATTTTACAAAAAACTTTGAAAAATAAAAAATTATAATTATAAAAATACCCCTAAATTTTATAAAAAATAAATCCCAAACAAAGGTGCTCGGCTATTTTTATTTTAATTTAGATTTTGCAAAAAATTAATAATTATTTTTATTAAAAAATTTTAATAAAAATGACTGAATTTATTTATTAAAAAATATAATTTTGTAAAAAATTATTAAAATAACTGAATTTATTTATTAAAAATAAATCCCAAAATTTTAATAATTTAGGGATTTTTATTAAATCCCAAAATTTTGTAATTATTTTTATAATTATAATTTTCTTATTTTTCAAAGTTTTTGTAAAATAAAATGGTCTTTTAATTTATTTAGGGGTAAAATTATCATTTCATTTAAATTATTTAACGGTGTTAGTTAAAAAGTGGTCAGTTGATACAAATTAAAAAAAAAAAGGTAGTGTAGAGAACATGTTATAATTTTTTGGTGGTTGGATGAACATAAGGCAAAAAAGATGTGGTGCAGTGATAATTTTCTTAAATTAAAAATTAAATATTGTTAAATCCTAATAAAGAACTAGCACTAAAATACAAGTAGCGCACACAATCCGTATAAAAGATAAGAGAGCAGATCAGAAAAGCATCCTAGTCCCGTTACCACACCACTACAATTATTTTATTTTCATCAATCCATCACCTCCACCAAATATGATGAATTTCAATGTTGGGTTTTGTTAAATTTTATGAAGATTTTGTTATAATTGATTATATTAGTTTACTCTGTGTGATTATTTAGGATTTTATTTAATTTCAATTTGGGATTTGATTAGGAGTTAGTATTTGATTCAAATTGTGAATCAATTGAAAGAGAGAGAGAGAGATATGAGAGATAAGAAATTAATCTATTGGAAACTTGGGAGAAAATAAAAAAAAAAGTATTTTTTTGAATTATTTTTATTTTGCAATTAGAACAATTCTAAAATAAATAATATTTATTAAAAAGTGAGGGTTGATGGATAAATTAGATGTTGCTCCAAATCCAAATTTTAAAAAAAGAGTAATGATATTTGACTATCTCAATTTATCTCATTAGCCTCCCACTTTTTTAATTAAATCTATTTTATTCCAACACAACCCTTATTCCGACTTGCAGTGAAAAGACTCAGTTTGAATCTTTAATAGCATTACTATATGATCAATTTAAATTGTGACCTACTGTATCATCGTAAACTCTTAAACCAGTTTGAGATAATTTTTTAGATGCTCAAAGGTGATTCTAAAAAAAAAAATTAATTTTAATGTTTGGTATTTTTTCAAAAATTTACTTTTGGTAAAATCACCATGTCTTCCAGTAGATTTTAAAAAATAGAAAAGAAATACTTTTTGAAATATAATTTTCAAAATCGGTTTTATAGTTAATATAATTTCACATATACCATTACATATATTATAAAAAACTAAAATGATCATTATTCAATTAGAAAATAAAATCACGAAACTTAAAGAGATTATTATTATCATCATCATCAATTATATTGAGATAATACAATAAAAAATTAATAAGTTAGGAATAATTGTTTGGTTATTAATTATTATACATACAAAATAAAAAAGAATATATATTCATATTTATAAATGTGTAAACTTTATTTAATATTCTCATTTGTATTCTACAATATTTTAACAGTAAGATTTGCTAAATATATAAGACCATTTTTAAATTTAAAATACTTTTAAAAATAAATTTCACTAAACTTTCAATTGATTTTTTTCATCATCGTTATTTTTATATACAGTATAGCTAATAATAATTATTTTAAAAACTATTGGATTAGCAAATCCACCTTCAATCTCTCATTCTAACTGGGGATTGGAATCTATTGACTGTTCAAACTAGGCAAGGTTTTTATTTGTATATATTAAAGACAGTCCCGACGAAGCATACACTCCTCGAATTATAGGTCTTGGATTTTGCTTCAAATAAAGCTTATCATTGGTCTCACCGAATGAGCCTATGCTCCCTCCTGTACTACCAGCTACCAGCTTCAGGTCGAATAATTCAACTAAAGTCCACAGCTCAAAATTTCTCCAAATTGTATACAAAATTCCTCCCCCCCCACAAAAAAAAAAAAAAGAAATCATTTCTTTGGTCCAACTGAACAAATAAATGTCCATAATTTAATTACTAGATAAAATTTTCACAACGGCATGAAATTATCGAACCCTTTTCCAAAAAAAATTTGGAGTATGCGTTTATGTTTCTTATGATTAGCCGATGGGAAAACGGGAAATAACGAAAGAGTAGAAAAGCCAACCAAATAAGATTCTGTTTTTTGTGAAAAAATATATTTTTATTCTCAAATGCTCTGAGCAGTCAGTGAATAGAAGAAGATTAATTCAACTCTCAATTTATAGTAATCATCGAAACATGGAAAATCAAATTTTGCTAGCAAACGTCGATTAGGTGACAAAAATAATCGAGCTAACGTAAAGGGAAACATGTTGCTTCATTCTACATAAATTTGGTTTATACAAAATTATGTATTAGAATTATACAATAAAACACATATTGAATTAATGCATTGGATTCTTTGGGTGACGAACTTAAAAAGTTTTGATGCAAAAATGCGGCAATTGTCACTATATGGTTGTAAAGTAAAGTGATTGGCCACCTAAATTTTGTGGCACGTACAACGTGTCATTCCGCGCATGTCGTAGACACAAAATCCCACCCACTACTAAACAAAATTCTCATTTCCACCAACAAGGGAATGAAAGAAATGGGAATCTAAGGCCACATTACGTGACTATAGTCCTAATCCAAGGGCCACGAATTAATGTGGAGACAAAACTTTGATCCATAATTACCCGCTCATCTTATGCTACAACAAATTAATGTTCCACAAAATTAAAGCTATAAATTAAATATGTTCAGAATAATGGGCAATTTGGTGAGTAGCAAGCAAAACAAATTAAAAGACAAAATACGGGTTTACGGGGCCCACCAGTCATTCCATCAACAAGTGCTAAATTCCAACGGTAAGTTACACGTCACCCTTAATTAAATTAATTGTTCGCGCCGGATTTTTAAAATTCGGATCCAACGTCCCAAATCTGTTTCATCATTTACAAGCTGACAAAACCGGACCGCCTTTCTTCTGTCGCCTTGTCTCTGTAATTTTGCCTGATTACGTACGTTTTTGATGATCAAGCCACGGCTCTTAATTCTCAAATTAAAGAAAGATATACTGGTTGGAGATGGAGATACGTACTGTTGTGGACTTTTTTTTTTTTTAAATTTTAATTAAGGAATTAGCAATTATTAGCAATAACTAGCAAGTGGGTAATTACTTTAGTGCATGCATCCAATTGACACTTTTAAAAAAAAAAAAAAAGATTAATTTGAGAAATTAATATTTGCAAAAGGGAACGAGTCTTCTTGAGTGGCATTTTTCTATTACCAGTTATTCACGATTAAGCTTCATTATTGGAGTTGGTTTCTACTTGAGAATGTTATGATTGATAAAATAATAGGGTTTGGATTTTTAAGTTGAAGTGGAATTGCATGGCGGAGTTTTATTATAAGCCGAGTGTATGGATATGGGCCCAAGTCAGTGGAAGCAATTTAATTAGTTTGGTCATGCAAACGATTAGAGGGACATTAAAAAATTTAGCACGAAAAGGATAAGCAAGTCATGTTGGTATGGGAGGGTACTGTACACAGTTAGTCACGGTACGTACTCATCTCACGATTATCATTTTAACCAACAAATACGTAAATTAGTTGGTATGAGGTTATTTTAATTTAATTAAGATTATCAGTTCAAAATTTAAGAATATAATTGCGTTCAATATTTATTAGGAAAGTTTTATCACCCTTATAGTTCTATTCAGCTCAAATCTAAATTAGTTGAAATCTAATATAATTTTCGAATATAAGATAATTTAATATACTAAAACAATCAGTCCGAGCCGCAGGTATAATTTTCTTATAAATAGCAGCAGCCTAGTACTGTCTATGCCTCATAAAACATTTTTCTCCCTCTTTTCACAAAACTCATCGGAAAATTAAACCCTAAATAATATCACATCCAAATAAACTTGAATCTTTAAATATAATTAAATTTAGGTGCTAATGGCAGCTGGATCTGAAACAACAAAGAACCCCACAGCCACCAATTCCAAAGGCGGTCAAGCAACAACCAAACCGGCAGCTCGTAGGTTCGTTGGAGTCCGGCAAAGGCCGTCAGGTAGATGGGTGGCTGAAATCAAGGACTCATCACAACGTGTGAGGTTATGGCTTGGCACATATGATACCCCTGAAGAAGCTGCAAGAGCCTATGACGAAGCTGCTCGTGCCCTACGTGGGGAAAATGCTCGAACAAACTTTGCATCATCGGCAGTTAACAATAATAATAATCCCCTAAATCATTCGGATTCGGGTAATTCCTCTCCCTGTGTTAATGGAAGGTTTGTGGCTCAATCCGATGGGCGCAACGGCCTTAGCTTCTCTTCATTGAAGGCCAAGTTGAGCAAGAACCTGCAAAGCATCATGGCTAGGACTTCAGAAAATAACAAGAAGTCCACAAAGAGTAGAGTGAGTGATCATTTCACTTTTGCTAGCATTTTCCACTTTAGGAGCTACCAATACCAAACCCCTGTGGATTTGAAGAACATTGAAAAAGTTGTACAACCAAGCATCATCGTACCTCATGCAGCTGACCATATGCATGACCCATCATCTTGGGAAAGCTCTAGTACTGTGTCTGATGGTAGCAGCACTGAGTGGGGTGGGTTCCCGCAACATGGGCTGGACTCCGACGGGTTGGATTCGGATATCGGGGAAGTTGTCGTCGATCCAACCCTGGGGTGGATTGATAGCCCGGAGAATTTTGGTGCTTGCACTAGTGAGGTTGAGGCTTCGAGGTCGAGGAGTAAGAGGTTCAAGGTTTCTTCCTCCGTTGTTGTTCCTCCTACGTTTAGTGGGTCCCCCCAATGTAGAACTGAATTTGATCATATATAGGATGCTGTATTGCTATTATGATTATGAAGCTTCTTTACTTAAGGGTGCATGAGAAGCTATAATAGCTGTTGCTAGCCTCTAGTTTTGAAGTTGTTTCTGTTTTTATTTACTTTGCAGTGATGATGACCATCCATAAGTTGGTGATCTCTAAAGTGTGTACAGTGGGAAACTTAATTATGACACTTCAATTTCAAATAATATGATCATATATAAGGCATATGTGTTCAATGATATACCGTTGTTAAAAACGAAACTATAACGATAGCAGACATCCGTTATCTCTCTGTGGTTTGGAGGGGGGAAGTCCAGGCCAAAATCGAAGTTTACGGTACACTGATCAAAGCATGCATCCGAATTAAAGCAGGAATCAATGCTTTCGAATGTCTTCACGCCATCCTCATTCGAGACTTCCAGCAATAAGATATTGCAACATTTATAGTGCTTAATCATTCAAAAAATCTACAAAATTTATGCATTAGCCCCTTAGTTTCTTTTCTTCAGCAATCAGCTAGAAAAGGGGCCGGAAGGAACCTCTAATTGTAGATTTGTAGTCATTGGAATAGTATATGCTAATTTGATGCTATATGACTCAATTAATGAGCTATATTTATAATGTCGTAATAATTCGACTTTCATGCTAGTTTGTTGTTCTAGCGTGAAAGTTCCATTTGACGGAATGAAGACATACCATCATACTTTCTGTTTTGTCAAGCCTTGCTTTGGTCTCTGGTTTGATGTTTGTACATGCTAAAAATCCCGTACATTCTGTTTTGGGCCAATAGAACCTTGACAACGTGATTTTTTTTTTCACTTTTAAATTGTAAACCACCATAGGGTGGGGCTTAGGTGAGACTACGCTTAGGTGAGACTACCGCTAGATTAAAATAAAGATAAAATATTTGAAGGACGATATAAACTAAAACCTTCAAGCTAAAGAAATAAATAGTCAATAAAAAAAAAATAACGAAAGAAATCAAATGAAGGTAAGCTAATGCCTAGAGAGCCTTTCTATGAACTAGAGGCACTCGGGCTAGCAACATTAAAATTGGAGCCAAAGACAGAGATCTTTAAAAAATTCAATAGAGATCTTTAAAAGACATTATTAAAAATTCAATAGAGATCTTTAAAAATTCAAGTAAGCAATTATTTAATTAATTAGGATTAAGATATTCATATATTACTATTAAAAGACAGAGATCTTTAAAAATTCAATAGAGATCATACGAGGAGAGAAATCTATTCCGATCAATTACCATTGCATACGAAAGGAATGCGGCCAGTGAAGGGAGGTCGTTTTCCAGTGAAGGAAGAACAAAACAACACAAAGGACAGACATTGGATTTTTCTTCGTAAACGTGGTCAGTGGTCACCACGAGAGTGCATGACTGCATGGTGCAATTAGTCCAAATCACGGTTAATTAATGGGGTACGTATAGGAGGCTTGTACTTCTCGCATTGAGTAAAATAATTATATAATCAATGATTGAATTTGAATGATCCTAATCGGACGTCTACGTTCGTAATGATCTCATAGATATTTAATTTCACTTTCGTGCTTTGAGAGTTAAGTTAGAATATTAAACTCCATCGCTAGCAATTGCTATCAATAAGGATAAAACAAAGTAATCGTTAAGCAACTTTCTTTTTTTCTTTTTCTTTTTTAATTTTTTAATTTTTGGGTTCTTAATTGTGCTTGACTGCTTGTTAATTAGTACATATACAATCAAGGATATGATTAACATCGATCGATCTGAAAAGTTAAAAAGCGAACCATTCGTATGGAAGCAATAATGTTTGAAGTCTCAACAAAGTGTTTGCGAGACTTTATTAAAAGTGGGTCTGTCTCAACGTGTGGCTTAAAAAGCAAGCTTGTGGACTTCAAATCATAGACTTTTTCGATACCAGCTGCTAATTAGAACTTTGAAGTTTCCTATATATCATATGGGAACTCTCTCTCTCTCTCTCTCTCTCTCTCTCTATATATATATATATATATATATATACGGGCCATTCTTTATGCGGCTTGCACGTTTGATTCTAATATGTATAGATGTTTTGTGAACACTGCATGGATTTTCTTTACCCAATTTCAAATTTTTGGCTCTGGTATCTTGGGAGCATGCAAAGTTGGGCGATTCACAGGTTACATATTACAATCTTGCAAACGCTGAAGTAGCTATGAATGCAAGTACATGCATTGTGCAACCATCGAGATTCGAGTGTAAAATATTTCCTTAAAAAGAAAAAAAAACTTACTTATTGGCTGATATAATAAGTTTGATGTATTTTAAAATTTCTCTTATTAAAAAATGCAGAAGATGCATTAGTCAACTCTTATTGTATCACATGACTCTGAAGGAGTAGAAAAACTTGTATATAATGGTTTTATTACTTTAGCTTGGTGAGGTTTTAGAACTAGTTAATTGTGTTTTGCCATTCAGCAGAGTAGTAATTTTTTATAAGGACTATAGTGAGTCTTGCATCTTATAATGAGATACATTTCATGCATAGTATTGACTGGTATCACCACTATAACAACACCACTCTAATAGGTTGGTAGAATTGTTATATTCAAGTCTTTCTCCCCAATAATAGAAGAAATTTTAAAATACATTAATGGTACTATGTCAGTCATACAATAAGTAAATAATAATATAATATGTTTGTATTTATTTTGAAAAATCACTATGTAAGTGGTGGTTATATTAAATTTAATAACACATGTCATGATATATCATGCATATATGAGAGATATTCTAGAATTTCTCTTTCAACAAACATAGGGTTTTAGATTTTAATATATCAAAAATTTATACTAGGTAAAACCATGTAATTAATTAATTAATTTTGAAATATGTTAGATCTTCATTCTCCAGCAACAAAAGGTTTTTAAGTGCTTATGCCCAATCCCATTGGCAAGTTATCAATTTGCAACTGCCCTCAATATGTGAAAAACTAACTTCGAAAACAAAACTCAGCAAGAAGGGAAAAATAATTGAATTCAGCAACTTTAATTCCATCTCTCACTCTGCGACGAAGAAAAGAGGGGAGAGGCCTACTTTCAAATTTTTTATTTGTTGTTAGTAATGATTGACTTGGTTTAATTGCAAATAAAATATAGACATTGCCACACGGTCCCGCTAAAAGAGTTTTTATGTTGATGCTAAAATTAATGTATCAATTGAATGATATCACAAGGTTAAATGTTCATTTCGTGCTTAATAAATTTTTAGTTAAGTATTTATTTAATTCCTGTATTATTAAAAAAAAATTCTCAGATATTATTGTCGTTAATTATATTACACTCTTACCCTTATTTTTTTTTTCTTAGACAATAATACACTTGCAACAATATTCTTAGGGATATTAATGAAAAGAAAAAAGAATTTATCAAATTAACCTTAGAGTAACATATAAATTTACACAAATTTTATACTATTATTTTATTTTTTGGATAAATTTAGTAAATTAACTTTTTTATAAAATAATTGCTAGTAAGATTATTGTAGAGGTTACTAAACATTGTTTTAAGTTGGCTGACATTACTGATTTATAAATCATTGTTAGCAAGATTGTTTTAAATGTATAAAAAATATTAGTTTTTTCACTATGATATTTATTGGTTAATTTGCTACTAAATAATTATTGGTTAAGTTACTAATTAAGTTTTTTTTGTATAAATATATAAATTAATGACAATAATATTGTTGCAAAAATATTATTGTAATAACAAAATAAAAACTAAGGGTAAGAATATAACATAAATTAATTGCAAGATATTTTAAGAAATTTTTTAAAATATAAAGACTAAACATACATTTAAGTTAAAATATAAGCATTTACCCATATGACAAGTTTAATAGGATATTAAGACCATACAAAATTGAGTTGGTCATGTCCCAGTTTTGATATGGCATATTATGTTTATGAAGGTCCTTACTTGACACATCTTGCGTTTTGCTCAATGGTAAATATCACTTTTTTGTCGATGAAGATAAAACGAATGCCATAAATATAGACACTTACTCATCATCAGCATCGCTTATACGATTATATATCTATTTTAATTGATAGAATTATTATATTAATGTGATCTAGTGAGCATGTGGACACACAATATAATTTTGTGGCTCCTTGTGAATAGCACTTAAGTTGTGGATCGATCAAATAACTCGCTTGACACTATTAGTCATCGTAAGATGAGCATCATTGAGCACTAAATCATTATAACGTAACGTAGCACCAACCAAATTAATAAGATTATTTTAAAGCTATCAGTTATCAAATGCAAAGTACACATATTAATTCTAGTGATTATAGGGGAGTTTTTGTAATTGTTGACATGTCCTCTTAAGGAAGATTCAAGAAATTGAACCCTACGTCCTTCTTGAAGTGATAATAGACTAGAAAAAGGCCTATTGTAGCTTCTCATGGCTCTAGGAAAAAAAGACCTGCAAAAAGACACAAGGAAACAAAAAAACTAGTGAAAAATAAGCTAGGAAAATATATATAAAGAAGTGATCACACTCACAAAGTATGGGGTCGGATCCAAAGGACTCTACAAAATAAAGGACTACTTTAATTATTATTTCTCTAGCTTATTAAGTTGTGATCTCTATATGAATCATAATTCTTTTATATGAATCATAATTCAATCCTTTCTCTACTCTTTATATCAATGATTATTGAATCGTATAATATAACAATTCTCTACTCTTTCTAATGCTTGTTGCCTTTGCATTTATATGTTTATCATTTATGTGTCTATGATCCAGATTTGCATTAGGAGTTGAAGAGTCATTAGTAGAATGTGAATTACAATATTATCCTTTCAAAAATAAGCCTAACTGTATTAACATTAAAAATAAGTTAAAAGATAAAAAAAACACAAATTCTAATTCAATGTATTTTGTCATGAAGTGTATTAAAAATTATATTTTTATCTTCTACCTTATTTCTAACTTTAATATGATCATGGATCTCTGATTGAAATCTTTTAGAATTTATCAAATGAGTTCCTAGTTATGTTAAATATTAAGGTTAAGCCTTTTGCTAGTTATATTATCTACTAAATCTTGCACGATCCCACATAGCCACCAAATGGATCGAACCTTAATATATTGACTAGATAATTAGTTTGGATCACTCCTCTTACCGTCCACACCACACCTATCACAGTGAGCCCCAAATGAGTTGTTTGCGTTCATTTGTACTGTATGAGAAGCACATTTATCGCGTGACAAGTAATATAATTTAAAGTATATTACACGAGATATGCTCTTTCATGACATCAATAGCATGAAGTATAATGTCTTAATTTTTACATATACGGCCATCGTATGAATTTAAGGATCCCATAAATGAGTTTTGCATGTTCTATGTAGCATAGGAAAGTATATTAACTAGTTTGCATATTTGCATGGCATGATCTTACACATGTAGAATATTGCGTGGCAATTCGCATGCCAATTTTTGTGTCAAATTGCCTGTGTTTGATAAGAAATCTCAAGTGTATTCATTAAGCCTTGAGGACCTTTCAGAATAGTCCCGTTGAACTAGACTTTGACTAGAACTCAATCTTATTTAAGCTTACTTTTTTAGACTTAAAAATTTGGACTTTTGCTTGTGTATTTTTTCGTATCTATGGAAATCAATAGCCAAATATGCATGGTAATATTATGATTTTTGTGTCAAAAGTTGAAAATCTTTCGGTTTTTCTTTATTTTGCAGCAAACAACAAGGATTGGACTCCAATCATTGGAGTTGTCAAATACCCTTCCTACTAATTAAGATGGGTTGGCTACAGCGCCAAGAGGATATAAGATACACAGACCGATTAGCGGACACACAGCAGAGTTCCATCCTGCCAACGCTGGGCCAGAATGGACGCAGCACATAACACGCGCCTTGGTGATCTCGCTTGTGATCTCAAAAGGCCTTTCTCGTTTTCTGTCATTAAACCCATTGATTTTAAAGAAGGAAGCTATTGGCCTTAATTATTAAAAAGCAACAGGCCATTTTCACATTTTCACTTCAAAAGCATAAACGACAGCAACATCTTATCGAAGTTTCTGCCCTTCTTGTAACTTCCAGCTACGCGTCTCACATTGTTTATTCAAAATCTTGCTTTGGTATTTTCTTATGTTTCTCTTCTTACGTACTTTAAGCATTTTGGTCTTGGAATGATGTATCGAGTCCCATGTGAACATTATAAAAAAAGGCATCCTCATTTCAATTAATTGATCAAACGAGTCCTAACAACATATATAAATTAAAGATAATGACACCCTCTTCATGAAATTATAGAATAGTCAAATTTTGAACTATTAAGGGTCCAAAACAATCATAATCTTTAAAATTGCGTGTTTACAATTTATACATTCATGATGAGATAGACATAATCATAACTTTGTATGATTTGATAATTCGAACATATTATTACTTGTGT
This sequence comes from Citrus trifoliata, assembly GCA_018350135.1. Classification (NCBI taxonomy): domain Eukaryota; kingdom Viridiplantae; phylum Streptophyta; class Magnoliopsida; order Sapindales; family Rutaceae; genus Citrus; species Citrus trifoliata. Next base: position 42,102,218 of record CM031386.1, on the reverse strand, counting down.
AATTCAAAATTTTAAATTTGATTTCTTTTTTGAAATATAAAATTTAAGTATTGATTAGATGGATCGGTATTAAATAATGATTAATAAATGATAAAATCATTAATAAAATAACGTGGGGTATAAATATGATTGTATTACAAAAAAGAAATTATATTAAATAACAAGGCCTCGACCCCTAAGGATTAGGTTTAGTAAAAAATCCAGCCCAGCCCCCCAACCCTTTGAGAGCTTGGAGACGGGCTTAAAAAAAAAAAAAAACTTAGGCCAAGTCCAACCATCTAATTTTTAAATATAAATTTATAAATTAAAATCTAAAAGTATAATCATTACTTAAATCCTTAATTTATAAATTAATAATGATTTAAAATTTTAAAATTATGATGTTAAACTCTCTCTTAAGCATTAAAAAATTAAGAGGATACTTGAATTAGATGATCCAATATTAAAAAATTAAATCTCTAAATTTTTATTTATTTTATTTTTTAAATAATTATTTCTTTTAATTCATTATAAATTATAACAACTAATTGATTATTAAATCATTATAATTTATAAATTTACAACAACTTAAAAAATTAATTTAAAATTTTAAAAACCCAGGCCCGCAAGGGGCCCGACCCTCATTTTTTCTAAGAAAGGCTCGGAAAAGCCTACCCCCGCCCATTAATTCACATTCCCTACCTGGGCCTAGCTGTCCCCATTCTATATTTTGGTGGCAGTCTTGAAATTTTACATCCATTTTGAGTCCATGTTTGTAAATTCGCTCTGCAGTCACACAGGTCTCAAGAAGTCATCTTTCACGCATGTGCTGTCTAAACCAACCATGAACGCTTTTTAAACTTTGAAGCTGACCCTATATCGCTCGTGGCATATACCGCCACGTCACCTCTCTCGGTAACGTAAAAATTCGAAAAGCACATTCAAATTTCATCCAATCTCAACGGTCATATCCTCTGTCCAAACATAAATCAGAGCCGTAAGATTTATAGATGATGCTGGACAGTTAAGCATCTCTGTCTCAAACACTAGCGCTTTCTCTCTCCATAACGCTCTCTTTCTCGCTCTAAAACAACTACTACTTGCCTATAATATAAAATTAAAATAATTAATGCGTTTTCTGAATTTTTATTTTAGTGAGAGAATCTAAAGGGACAAAAGACCTGACACGGCTTCTATATGAACAGAAAAGGAGAGAGGGACTTGAAGTAAAATTTGATTTTTGAATTGGATCGTGATTGTTGTATTATTTGTTCTGTGTCTTGTTCCGTTAAAAATAAAAAATACTTTAATGGGTTTTGGGTTTTCAAACAAGAGCTTCTTTCATTTTCTTAGTTGAAGTTTCTTGCGTTTTGTTCCGTGATTTCGAGCATTAAGTGTCTGTTTCTTCGCTAAGAAACAAACAATTTCTGTACATGTCTGGTTCTCAGGAATGCTCTAGCTGTAGTTGATTGCTAAATATGGAAGCATTGTTGGGTCTCAGTTCAGAGAGAACGTGATGAATAAATTTGAAGATAAAGCCATTCTGGGTTGCCAATTCCTGGAATTTTGAAGATTAAGCTTGATTGGGTTGCTTTCTGGAGAAAAAAGAAGATCAAGATTTCAGTTTCTGAGTCTCAATTAAAGGTTGGTTCTTGACGCTTTTTTCGTTTGCTTTCTTTGATTCTTGCTTTTTCTCTTTTTCCTCTGCAAATGGCTTCTCTTTGTTTTGTTCTTATCTGGGTTCTTCACAATTGATCAAATCTGTTTGCTATCATTTTTCTTAATCTGTTTCTTTGTGCTTACTCAGAAACTAGAGAGAGAGAGAGATACCCATTTTCTGGTGTCTGTATACATAAGCACGCCAAATTTGAAAATTTTCTCCAGTTCATTGCGTACTTGTTTTGATTTTTAGTGGAGTTGGGTCCATTGAGGAGAATTTAAATACACTCTACATATGTACAACTGTAGATAGAGACTCCTCCTATCTTTTCTTCAAAGGGAAGTCTCTCTCTTTCTCACTCAAACCAGCTAGGGGGTGCAAATGGCAATACGTATTCCTACTTTTCCTGTCTCTCCTGTGATTCTTGACCGTTGGATGTAGATCGGAATCATCATCACATCTTCTTGGTGAAAAGTAAAGTTGTGGGTTTCATCGTCTCTCACCAATTTGCCCCTCACAGTAACGATAGAACTCTCTTTTTTTGCTTGATATGTAAATGGGTGTTTTGGTATTTCAAACAAGTTACTCACCGACGACGGCTTCTTAATTAGGCGGCACTCAAGGCCGTTAAAAGTAACTTCTTACATCGTCATTTAACGATATTTTAGAAACTTTTGTGTCTCCATGAGTACGTGTTATAAAAAAAAAATTTCAATTATGGTTGGCATTTAATGATATCACTTGACTAAACAGTGGAAATTACTCGTGGGGGCATCTTTAGGAACTTTGATTGTGTTGGTGGGGTCTTGTTTTCAGCAAACAAGCTTTTTGTGATCATACAAGATTCTCGAGAGGCTTGATGTAGGTCTAATTTGTCTTATTTTATTTGCAATAATAATAGTTTATAATATTACACGCCTTATAATTGCAACTGCTCCACTGCCTTCAAATTTTCTATCCAGAGATCCTTTTTTTCCTCATCTGGGACGCTGTATTAAGGTTTGGTTGTCTATAGAATTCAGTTAAAACAACTCTGCAGCTGATTTGTTTGATCCAATCCAGATTCTAATCATGGTGGAAGATGGCGGTAACGGGGCATTGGCCAATATTCAATCGGCTGATGAGTGGCTGTTACATGCACAAGAGCTTGTTCCAGTGGCTGTTGAGAAGGCAAGACAGATTAAGGGGTTTCCTGGTAGATGGAAGATGATAATCTCCAAATTGGAGCAGATCCCGTCGCATTTATCCGACTTGTCAAGCCATCCTTGCTTTTCCAAAAATGCATTGTGTAGGGAGCAATTGCAGGCAGTGTCAAAGACATTGAAGGAAGCAATTGAATTGGCAGAGTTATGTGTGAAGGAGAAGTATGAAGGGAAGCTAAGGATGCAGAGCGATCTCGATGCCTTATCAGGGAAATTGGGTTTGAATTTGCACGACTGTGGACTTCTAATCAAGACAGGAGTGCTTGGGGAGGCTACGTTGCCTTTGTCCGTGGCTGGTTCTTCAACAGATGCTGAAGCTACAACACATGGCAATATAAGGGAATTACTTGCACGGCTTCAGATCGGGCACTTGGAGGCAAAGCACAAAGCTCTTGACAGCCTCGTTGAGGCCATGAAAGAGGATGAAAAGAATGTTTTGGCTGTTATGGGGCGGAGCAATATTGCTGCTCTGGTCCAGTTGTTAACAGCAACTTCTCCTCGAATACGGGAAAAGACTGTTACTGTGATATGCTCACTTGCTGAATCAGGTAGTTGTGAGAATTGGCTTGTTTCAGAAGGTGTTTTGCCTCCTCTCATTAGGCTTGTTGAGTCTGGTAGCACTGTGGGTAAAGAGAAGGCTACAATTTCGCTCCAAAGATTGTCAATGTCGGCAGAAACGGCCCGGGCAATTGTGGGACATGGTGGGGTTCGACCTCTTATTGAGATCTGTCAAACTGGTGACTCTGTTTCGCAGGCAGCAGCTGCCTGTACGTTGAAGAATATATCAGCTGTTCCTGAGGTTCGCCAAATGCTTGCTGAAGAAGGGATTGTCGCGGTTATGATCAAACTCCTAGATTGTGGAATTTTATTGGGATCCAAGGAATATGCTGCAGAGTGCTTGCAGAATCTCACTGCCAGCAATGAGAATCTAAGAAGGTCTGTCGTTTCAGAAGGTGGAATACGAAGCTTATTGGCATACCTTGATGGTCCTTTGCCCCAGGAGTCTGCAGTTGGGGCATTGAGAAATTTGGTTGGTTCAGTTTCTGAGGAGGTTTTGATTTCTCTTGGTTTCTTCCCTCGTTTGGTGCATGTGCTTAAGGCAGGATCATTGGGTGCACAACAAGCTGCTGCATCGGCTCTCTGTAGGGTTTGCACCTCAGCAGAGATGAAAAAATTGGTGGGTGAAGCTGGGTGTACACCTCTGCTCATCAAGTTGCTTGAAGCTAAACCAAATAGTGTTAGAGAAGTTGCAGCCCAAGCAATTTCAAGCTTGGTGACACTTCCGCAGAACTGCAGAGAAGTCAAAAGGGATGATAAAAGTGTGCCAAATTTGGTCCAATTGCTCGACCCAAGTCCACAAAACACTGCAAAGAAATATGCAGTGGCCTGCCTGGCATCTCTTTCTCCAAGTAAGAAATGTAAGAAGCTGATGATTTCTTATGGTGCAATTGGATATCTTAAAAAGCTTTCTGAGATGGACATTCCAGGTGCAAGGAAGCTCCTCGAGCGATTGGAAAGAGGAAGGTTGAGAAGTTTTTTCAGCAGAAAATAGAAAATGACAAGAAAATCACCCTTTGTGTAACAAAGCCTCTTCTATCTTCTGTTGTATGGTTGATGTTTCATGATCTGTATGAAACAAAAGTAGTCAATGATATTCATAATGTTTCAACCATGCAACCGACGTCATTATTATTAATGTTTATAAATGTATAATGTTTGCTTTTCCCCCCAATTTCTCAGTTCTCAACGATATCGCCATTTACTACAACTTGCCTTTGCACTTGAACGTGTTGCAAACTTGCAATCATGATCTGTTATGATGAAGATTTTATCCCTCGTCATTCTTTATTCTTTTCTACTGTTGTTTCCTATCATAAGAATGGTTGAAATTGCTTTCTTTACATATTTATTTTATTACTACTCTTTGTATCTATTAGGCTTTATTTATTTGAATGTGTTATCTCTGGTCAACAGCTTTCAGTTGCTGAGAGCAATTGTAATACCCCGTTGTACTGTTGTGTATTCATTTAGCCTTATTATTACCTGCACAATTCTCCGCCATTGTCCTGGAGTCCATATCCTAGCTCGCTCGGTGGGGGATAAAGATCATAAATGATTTTTCTCTTTGAACGCTTTTCAACTTAAAACTTACTGGGACTGACATGATGCTCGTGCACTTTTAGTAGGTCTTTACTGCTCAATGGTTGAAATTTGGGTTAAAAGACAAATATATTTTTGACAGCTGCAGAAAAGGTCACACTTATGAGAGAGTTTTAAGAGAATAAAGTCGTTCCGAGACTGTTGTGATTTTTTTTTTAAAAAAAAACTTGAAAAAATATCCACCATTCATTTTTTTTTATAATTTTTTTAAAAATACATAATTTTTTTTTGTTAAAATTCACATGAAGTTACATTTTATTTCACTTTTCCACTTCCGTTTGAAATTCGTTAAGAAAACTAACGAAAACTTAAAAAAATTACAATTTTATCCCTAAAATGAAAATTATAATTTCACCCTAAAAAATACTAAAAATAATCAGATTTAATGATGAATATCATTATTGGTACATTAATTAAGTACAAAAAAATCTTAACTACTAGATATTATAACTCAATTAATAATAAAACTCTATTTATCTTAAATTCAATTGATGATTTGTGAGATTAGACTATTTTAATACTATTGTTATAATTTAATATTTAATTACAGACATATTTAAAAAAAATCTGCATTTGATGGTTGTGGAATTAATTTCTTTATTGACTGATGGGGAAATTAATTTCTTTAATCTGATTATTTTTTGTAATTTTTAAGGTGAAATTGTAATTTTTATTTTTAAGGATAAAATGATTATTTTTTAAGTTTTCGTTAGTTTTCTTAACGGATTCCAAATGAAAGTGAAAAAGTAAAATAAAATGTAATTTTACGTGAATTCCAACAAAAGAAAAAAGAAATTATGTATTTTTAAAAAAATTAAAAAAAAATAGATGGACGATAAATATTTTTCTAAAAAAATTTTGGGTATTTCAGTTACGCCTGCTCCGCAAAAAGTTGTGGAAAGTCAACACGACATCACTTAAGATATAGTTTGTTGTCATACTTGTACAGCACCAGGACCTAACCCCACTAGTTTTGTTGTGTTTTCACTTCAAAGCATCCATCCGCATCTCCTGAATTCGCTAAAGAGTAAACAACTGATTCTGCACTGCATTATCAACAGTTCGAAGCTTAGTGTTTAGTGGGCTTTTAGGATGGCAAAGGAATGGGCTCAGGGTGTAGTACGAGCCCGTTTTGTTTCGGGGCAATCGATTCCATTTACCGATTTCTGAGCTTCCAGATAAGTGACAGCGCAGCTGTGACTCACTGAAGAGAACCGTCCATTTCTCATTCTTCGGATTAGTGTGAACCGAACGGAGCACAAATTTAGAAAACTTGTAATTATATATTTATTTTAAATTTTTTTATATAAATAATAGTTATATTAAATTTAATTATATATTTACTGTACATACATTAATTAATTGTTTACGGTTTCCTCCTTTATCTTTATTATTGTATAATGAAAACCAAAATGAATCGTGATCGTAATTCAGTAAATCATTTCGCCCTAACAAAAAAAAAAATCAACGGTCGGATCATGAGTTGTGGTGGTGGGACCTTATGCAAAAACTCTCGGAGGAATTACTGTTACACAATTAACGGCCAATGATTTTGTTTTATAACATTGGAAAATAGAGGACCAAACAAGCCCTTATCACAGTCTATCATTTACGGAGATAGAGAAGCAATCCGGTCATCCAAAGCAAAACGACGCTATAGCTGACGATAGCTTAACTAAAGGGCAGCCTCTGCAACTTTTCTCAGATAAAATTAAGGGAAATAAGAAAAAAAAGGGCAAAATTTGAGCTTTTCGAGGCCAAATCGTTGGGCACTTTTTTCGGTACCATACTCTTCTCTATCAATCCATCATATACATAATAAGAGTATCTTAGCAAAATTTGGGGAAAAAAAAAAAGAAGAAAAAGAATTTTGTGTTCGCCTATAATAAACAAACCCCAGTTCTTTTTTTATTTTTCTCTTCTTTTTGGACCTTTTGATCTGTACTTTAGGTATGTAAAATCGATTTTTGTTTATGTTTATGTTTATGTGAAAGCTTACTGCAATAAGCTGCTTTTTGTTCGATTATTGAGTTATGGGTTTTGATTTTTATTTTGGTATCATGATTAATTAATGTGATTTTAGATATTGGTTTTTGAGATTTTGTGATTTTATTCATTTGTTGATGAATTATTTGCTCATCTTGTTTTACTCCGTTGGGTTGCTTGGAAATTTATTGTGGTTAGCAGTTGAACTGAGGGTTGAGATAAAAAAAGTCTTGGAAGGAAGATTGTTTTTTTCTTTTTCTCTTGCTCTCTGTTTGTTTACGGCCCACCATTTATTTTTTTTATTTTTGTTCATTTAGTTTCTTGAGTTTTTCTTGGAGAAATACAGTATCATAATCTGCCGGTTTAGAAGAGATTATCTGACGCAGAAGCTATTCTGGGATGTTTATGTACTTTGCTGTAGATTGTCTCATGCAGTTATAGGGCGGCTAGCAGTTCATGGTGATGATTCTTGGATAGAAATTTGAAGTTGTAACAAGATTTAGTGCTGCAACTTTGGGTTAATCATACTTCCTAAAGTTATCTTGACATGTATTCTTGTTAATGAGCTGTTCAAATTCTTTTTGCCAATTGTAATTGTGTAATTTTTATCCTCTAATTGAATGGTCTCCACCTTATAGTTTTCTAATTCGTTGAGAATGGACGGATCTTTCAAATGGCACTTTCCCTTGGACAATGGATAATATGCTTTTTATAGTTAAGCTCTTGCTTGACTTGATTTAACTTATGTTGGTTTTGATTGACATATTTTGCTTCTGTTTTATATTTGTGATGTGATATTTTGACCATTGTATGCCTGATGTTATTTTGTTAATCTGAGTTATACATGAATCATAACGAACGGCAAATACCTTGATTACAGGATAAAAAATGAGTACACTGGATGCAACCAGAGCAGAACTTGCACTTGTGGTTTTGTATTTGAATAAGGCTGAAGCCAGGGACAAGATATGCAGAGCTATACAGTATGGTTCAAAATTCTTGAGTGATGGACAGCCTGGTACTGCCCAAAATGTTGACAAGTCAACCAGCTTAGCCCGGAAAGTTTTCCGTCTTTTTAAGGTTACGCTTTATAGTATTCTTTTTGAAGTAACTGTAGCATAGGTTTTTGGTTTTTGGTTTCTTTGGTAGCTTTGTATAACATGTCATTTATTAACTGATAATGTTTTATTCTGCCTGCTGTAAGCAAGAGCTTAAGAAAGAAGCAGCTTTGTGAACTTATTTTCTCTCTGAGGTTTAGTTGAAACATTTGTTGAAATCTGATATTGAACTTATATTTCTATGTATCTCATGCTGACATGATTTGGTTGTAACTCTGGTTTTTGCAGTTTGTCAATGATTTGCACGCTCTTATCAGCCCAGTTCCCCAAGGAACTCCACTTCCACTTGTTTTGCTGGGAAAGGTATAAATAGTTTGTGAAATGGCTTCTCTATTGTCTTTTTTTTTTTTTCCCCTCTCCCTTTTCCTTCCATGGCTTTGACTTCTTAATTGTTTGCATGTTTCAGTCCAAGAATGCATTATTGTCAACTTTCTTATTTCTTGATCAAGTTGTTTGGCTTGGCAGATCAGGCATCTACAAGGTAAAGACAGTTCTGTACATTCATTTTAGGTTTGTAAGTTTTTTTTACCCTCCCCAAAAAGATCAACTACGATGGTTACTTTTGCAACAGAACAAAGAGCGTGCAGAATTGCTTGGTCGGATATCTCTTTTTTGTTGGATGGGTTCCTCAGTTTGTAGCACATTAGTTGAGGTGTGTTGCTTTTAGTTTTCTATTAACCACTGGCTTCTATATTTGAATTCTAAATTTTGGAATAGTTTCTTGTTATGATAGTTTTGTCTAATCCCCTTTATCCCTTCCATGTGTCAAGCTTGGAGAGCTTGGGAGGCTTTCTACATCAATGAAAAAGTTAGAGAAGGAGCTTAAGGACAGTGATAAGCATAAAGTATACCAACCTAATGTTTCCTCAATAAGTTAACAATGAAACGTTTGCACCTACTGAATACCTAGCTAACTGTTGTCTTTTTCCATCCCTTTTTCTTTTTCCTTGGGATTTATTGCAGAATGAGCAATACCAAGCTAAACTTAAAAAATCAAATGAGAGGTCTCTAGCACTTGTCAAATCAGCCATGGACATTGTGGTGGCAGTTGGGCTGCTTCAATTGGCCCCCAAGAAAGTTACTCCTCGTGTAACTGGAGCCTTTGGATTTGTTACCTCTCTCATCTCTTGTTATCAGGTATCAAATTCTACAGCTAATTTTCGGTTGATATCTTCATTACTGTGTTAGTTGTATATTGGAGCCTTTGGATTTGCTACCCATCTCTTGTTATCAGGTTTCAAATTCTACAGTTAATTTTCGGTTGATATCTTCATTAGTGCGTTAGTTATATATTGGCTCGTGAACGATGAAATATACGAACATAGACGGTAATGTGTGAGTTTGAAAATACCCAAACAAAAGAAAACACTAGATTTGACAATGGTCTGATTTGAACAAAGGATGAAGAAGAAGCATCAGGCATCTTTAGTATGAAGATTTTTGTTACTTGGGAAATTATCTTGATGTGACTTGTCCATAGATGTATTTTGACAATTTTTTTTAAAAAATTTTATTAGTATATTGACAAGTAGTGATAAAATAAAAATTGGCGCTGACTTTCATAAACAGTAAATTTAAATTTAAATAACCCTAGCATTGCGAGGCAGCACGGGACCTGATTAAGCCTTTGGGTCAATATAATTCTCGGAAACTGCAACTAGCCACTGCTCATTTTCTGATTAGATTTTTGCTCTTTGTGATGCAGCTACTGCCAGCTCCAGTAAAAGCCAAGGCACCATGAATGGAGAAGGCGGCTTTGCTGCACAAGCTTCAGTGACATTAAAATAATTATTCGCTGTGGTTACATAAGTCAGATGTTGGTGTATGCTTTTGCTCAATTCGCCACCTTATAAGGTGACATTAAAATACTCCACTTGTTGTCAAGATCACTCTGCTCTTTTAAAGTAGTAATACTACCCGTGGCTTGTCTTTTCATTTATGATTCATATAAAAATTTAAATATGTCAGTTAGCATCCATATCAGAGAAAACCACATTGCATTGTCAACCAGCATTAAACAATCAGGCACTAAACAGAATCGTCATTAAGCTCATTTTGCCATTTTCGGTTTTGACATCTAGACATGAACCTCTAGAGTGAGATTATGTTTCTATTGAGCACAGGGAAACTATAACTTCAAACTTCCATTATTCCCCAGAGTGGAGGGAAAGAACGAGCAACTTGGTGCCAAATAAAGGCTACACAGTGTACTGCAAGGAGAAAGCAGAATAAGTACATACATTTCTGCCTGAGCACTACAATAAAAAGGCCTTAGACAATGCCACTCCAAATGGAATTATTACTTAGTACAAAAGCAGGGATCAAAGTGAAAAAGGAGATACAATTTAGATTTATGTGACACACTAGAGAACAAACTCATCATCTGATTCATCATCTTCTTCACCCCACTCATATTCCACAACATCTACAGCATTGCCCCGCAAGATGTTTATAATCTGCCCCACACGCCTCCGTAAATACGCACTCTGGATTAAGGATGGATCATCAAGTGTGGGTTGAGCATAACTCAGAACCTTCAATGCAAATTTCCCAGAGGGTTCAGGGCTTTCAATACCGAATGCAGGTGATAATGATCGTCCCATGATCTGAACATGAGACACACTGTGATATGCCAATAAAGTACCAAAATTAGGACAGTATATGATGGAAATACATATTCTCCTCATACACAGCAGCACATGAATATCTCATCTTTTAAAAAAAAAAAATTGAAAAGACATGAATATCTATTTTGTTCAGAATAAAAGTAAAATTTTCAAAAGATTCTCTCTAATCAATAAAATGGTGCCAAAATGAATCATCAAAGCCCTCAAAACAGTGTATCAACTAAAACTCATAATCCAACAGCCATCAGTTTGGCCAATGCTAATGTAAAGGTATTGTTGGATAAGCTTGGAACTCAAAGCTGGTCTGTGACATAAGCATTATGGCTAAAAATTATGGCTAAAATAACAAAGTATTCAATTAAGGTACTAACACATCGATCCTGAAAAAGTTCACAACAATTTACCATGAATACCAAAAAAGAACAATTGAAAAGAGAGGAAGGGGCAAACCATATATAGAATAAGCCATCCATATCTTGTCTCTGAACCCTACCCAGAAGTTCAATCAGCAAAAACCCACCAATGCACAAAACAGGTTCTGGAAGCTTGAACGTCTGGAGGCGATTCTCCTGTTGGTGAATTCATTAGGATGATTAGAATGTGGATGGGAAATATAGAAGAAACACAGTGTCACTCAGAGAGTCACATAGCAGCTCAAAACAAACAATTTACAATGATGAAGACCAAATGATAAAAATACTGCCATTGACTCGTAAGAATATCCTAAACTTTTCAATCAAGAGATTGAGTTTAGGCCTGAAAGTGCATTTCGGTTGCATTCAGCCAGCTTCTAGGACCTTTTGCGGCAAGCCATGGTCCTCAAAAGTAAGTTCAAAATTGAAACAAAATATAATGAGCAGTTTATTCTCCCATTTACCAAATTAGTTCTTGGTGATAAAAGGCATTTTAGGCACTGATAAACGCAATGGTCAAGGACTGCCCATCTTTTAATCCATATTTGGCTACTTGAAAGGTATCAGCCACTCTTTACATCAAATCTCTGTGCAATGAATTGACTTACTGCGGGAATGTGCCATAATGCACCCCCAGCAATTACATAATTGTCAGGCTCCTTTTGTGCACACAATCTGAACTCATTATCTCAATCTAAAGTGAGATTATGCAAAAGGTGATTATGTCAAATGATAATATTTTGGTGCAAGAGAAGATCTATTGAAGGTTTATTCTCTAGATGGTATTACAGTCTTTACAAACTCATATTTACTTCAGCTTCTTTTCAGTTGATTGCAACAATATAGGTAATAGCACAGTTAGAAATACAGCTTACCTGGGCCATTGGGAACTCTTGTGAAGTGTATGTCCAGATGAATTTATTTTCATAGTCCATATATGACTCACCTAAGGGAACATCCACAAGAGACTTTGGATGACCCATTCGGAAGCGCACAGCTTTGGCTGAATATATAGGTAGACCCCATTGAAAATAAGCTGTACAAAAAACACATAAACTTATCATCAGTGATAAGAATTAAATTTGGTATGTCCTTTAAAAAAAAGAATGAAATTCGGAATGAAGAACTCGAGTATCAATTTTCTAAAACGATCAACCTTCGAAAGGTTGTATGCTGACTTCAGTAATAACACACAGATCACCCATCAACTTATATAACAGCATTTCAGGCTCTGCGGGATTGCTGTTTCCTTTACTTGACCAGTACGAAGCTCTCTGCGCAACTACATATCTAGGTTCCAGTGTATTGTCAATGCTCTCCTCTGGATAATTATCAGTGCTGGAAGCACAGATTGGCTCTGAAATCAAATCTCTAATAGGAAATGTTGTACAGCCTCGTGCTAAAAAGGCATAAGCTCTGTGCTCCCTCTCCAAATTTTGCCACTCCATAAAATTACTAGATCCCACCTCTGCAGGCTCTTTTGTATCATATCTTTGTTCCACTACATGAACAACTTTCGATAACTGAGGAAACATTCTTAGGCACAGCTGCCGACAGAGACCGTTTGCAATGACTGCAAAACATAGAAAATTATGTATCTCTCAGCGACAAGACTGCAATCGTAAAACACATAAAGAACCTTAAACCTTTTAGGACAAGACCATAGATTTTCTGCTACGTACTACATCTGAAAAATTCCATCAAGTAGAGACAAAACAAGTAATTCACCCCTCAGCATTACAACCATGAAGTTGGTACAAAAACAGAAGAAAGCACAGACATTACTGAATGCTTTCGCTTACCATACTGTCGCCAAGAACGTGAGACACAGGTAACACGGAAAAGATCAGATAGATCATCCAAACAAGTGAGGATCTGAATAGACATGTCAGGATCAAGCCAGTTCACAAAATCAATTCGATTCTCCATTTGAACTGACCAACTGAAATAATGCAACACAGTAAATAAGAACTTGCACGGATAAGCAAAATAAAACTTGGAGAAATCCAAACGGTGCCTAAAAGCCCCATAGAAAAGAAAACATACGCACAGGCACAAATTCCTTAAAACCCCTTTAATACATTCAAGGAGTGAAGATAGATGGTAAAGAGAGCAAGGTTCAAATGAAAAATCTGAAAGCTCCTATAATTATTGAACCAAAAATGAAAGAAATTAGGGATTTTTAATTCTACAAAAACTTGCATACATTATTAACATGGTTTCAGATTCAATAACATACACTCGCATAAATAGCCAGAAAGTAGTCACAAAAATTATGATTTTCCATTAAAATTCAAAGGTATATACTACTAAAAATTAAAAGCTCGAAATTGACGAAGAAAATTAAACCGAAAAGCATAACAAAAATGAAAAAAGCTTTTCAGGGGATGGGAATCACAGACTCACGGTTGAGAGAAAAGATTAAATTTTTGCCCTTTATTGAGGAATCAAAAGAAAAATCCCCAAAAGTGCGAAACCCTAGAGCGAGAAAGCGTAATAATTTTGGGGAGAGAGAGAATTGTTGTTGGTGGTGGTGAGTAACTGATTATTAGCACAGAGCGAGGTGGAATGTGACTGGGAGTCACACAAAGTAGGCAAGGCACACTTTGTTTAATAAAAAGAAAAAATTCTAATATTAAAATTGAAAAAATATTTTAATTTTTCATAAAATTAGCTCTCTTTATAATTTAAGAATATTTTCTCTCTTTTTTGCTTTATTGTAAGGACTGACATTGTTTTTGTTTGATTGGATTTCAATTTTTCTCTTTCTTTTTTGGAAATTTATTTCCCCTTTGGGTCAAGCCGTCGAGTAAATTATAGGTGAGGCTCTAATTTGGTGAAATTATTCGAAAATTTAATTTATTCATTAGAATATTTAAATCTTATCTGACTGCCATTGTTGTTTTGATGGATTTCATTTCCCTTTTATTATTGGAGGTCGATAATTAGGAATTTAGGTTATTTGTTAAATATTTAAATCTGAAACTTACTATTTTTTAAATTTTATTATTCGATTTTTTACATTGAAATTAAAAAAATAAATTTTTTGTGATCCTTTAAAATGAGAAATAAATATATTATGTATAAATTTATAAAAAGTAATCTTTTTATTTATTCTGATAAAAATTTTATTTATAAAAATAAATAAAATATCACTTATAATATTAAAAATAAATATTTTATTCAGATATTTTTTTTTAAAATCATATTAGAAAATTTTGGTGATATTTCATAAGTCATACTATTAACTTATCTATAATCCTCTGTTTGAACACCAACACAGTTATACATTGATGATTTACTGGTATGATTTTGTTCAATTTCGTTTGTTTCTTTGGATGAGAAATAATTTCGAAGTTTGAATTGACCCTTCGACATATGTATTAATATTGAAAAATCGTGTGTTCTTCATAAATTATTATAATAGAACAAAAGAATGGATCAGCTTAAAAAAATTTTACTATCATTTTCTATTGATTCCTCCTAATAAGAAAAAGCCAATCTCACTCATAAATTAAGAGAAGTCAAATATCAAATTTTATATTTAGCCTATTAATAAATTTTTTTCAATAACTCTTTGAACAATTTTGAAATTATTTCTTTCACCATTTAGACACTTTAATTCCAATTCCTACGGATGAGAATTGTTTTCCCCCCTAAAAGAAAGTAGAAAATTTTCTGACATCAATTACAGTAAATAACAATCCAAATTAAAACCTTTCTAGAAAATACAAATTTAAACATTTTTCTTTTATTGTAATATTCATTTTTATTTGTAAATTGAAATTTTAAATACATTCATGGCAGTTAAATCTCCTCCTTAACAAGGTGAGCACGGTTCATGACTCAAAATATATATTGTATATTATAAGAGGTTTTACCAAGTTATATTGAGTAGGGCCTAAATAAGAGAAAAATCCTATTATTATTATTATTATTATTATTATTAAAGCTCGATTAATATTATGAATATTAATTTAATATTTGTTGAATTTAAATTTAGCGGAGAGTTGATTTTTATTATTTTTAAAGATATAATTAATAACTTTATATTATTTTAAGTCTATATGTTTGACAGAGAAGATTAGGAAGACTAAACGCCTAAACGGGGGATAAGAACGAAATGCAAGATGCAAATCCAAAAAAAATGAGCTGTCGTATACGCAGCCCACCACCTTCGGACTTGGGTTGGGTCCCAACAAAGAAAACCCGAATCACATGTATGGAATGGAACATGGCCTCCACATCTCAAGGCGATTATAATTTTGGGTGAATCCATTTACACTTTAAATTATACTTTTGACATGGGAAAAGGGCTGGTAGCTTTCAATATAAATTTTGGGTGAATCACATGTATGGTAGATTTTTATTTTTCTTACCTAATAACTTTTGATTCAGCAAAAACTTTATTTCAAATCCTCATCTTTTAAAAAGATAAAGAAAGAAAGTTAACAAGACTAATAAATTGTGTAGGCATCACCCATATAAAGAATAACAAAGCAAAAGTTGTGATTGTGATTAAAACTTCCTTTCAATTGCCACTTAAACTAAATCAAAATGTATTTATGACTTTGGTAAAACAAAAATGATTCTAGAATGATGAAATTTTATGGGTTTAACAGGAAAATAATTACTTATTAATGGGATAGTTTTAATGAAATATTGTTTTGACATTTGTAATAGTATGATGGATAAATTTACTTTTTAAATTTAACAAATAAAGAAAATATTTATCGAAATATATTTTAGAGTGCAAATAGTCTTACCCTTATTATTTAAATTTGGCTGCCCGGCCTTTACCACGTAAATCGAAACTGGCACCTACTAAAATTGGGTGAAGATTCTTGATTACCATCACAAAAAATTAAGGATTGAATGCCAGAAACATGTAACTGTGAACTTATATGGACGTCTAAAATAATGATCTCCGTTGTTTGTTTTCTGAAGAGGGGTCTTGGTATAATTTTCCTGTTTTACTTGAGCATGGGATAACTAGGATTGCCAGAGATGTAAACAGATAGCCGAAATGTAAACCAATTTGCATATTCTGAGAACGCACTAGTTAACTATCAAGAAGCAATTTCATTTACACCAGGAGAAAAACAAATCACCAGAGCAGAAAGCAGGATTTACAAGACTTTCAAAAACACGTATATTTCTACAACCATAACACTAACTCCCTAACAAACCAAACCTTAACATCGTTTACTGGAATGACCTAACAAACTCTTTTCAAAACTACTGGGACATATCAAAACACTGTCCACACAAAGACCTCCTTTTGTGTGAGTGCAATCGATTTGAGTCAATGAAAATTTAATCTTTGTCGATTCACTAGGATCCTCAACAACAAAATCTGCCACACGGTAATGAACCCAGTGACCAGGATTCTCTAGAAAACATTGAGATACGGCATGTTGTCCATCAGATGTTGTTAGTTGGAAACGAATGGGTTTTATGTCCCAGCCATGGACATGCTCAAACTTGCAAACCCGACGACCAAGCCTCTTTGAAGGCTTCCCAAGCTGTAGTCTGAAGAAGAGGCTATATGTCCCAACAGGAAATTGAAACTCAAACTCTCCGTCTACCTCAAACCACCAGATTTGTTGAAGATACGCCACTGATTGGAACCTAACATGCAAAGAAAGGGACAGGTCCCAAACAAATTGCTTCATTCATCAGGCAGTGGGAGAAAAGGAGACCACTATAAAGCATAAACAACACAATAAACCTATGTTTCGTTTGGACAAAATATTTGAATGAATGTGAATAAATCAAAGTTCCTAGAAATAAGAAAAAGGGTGTAAACTTAGCAGGTGGCCAACTGTATCATTGTAATCTAATTACTAGCAGTGAGTAAACACACATCAAAATATGAATGTGTGAACTCAGCTTAAAAGCATCAATCAGATTGAATGTTGCTGAAAAACCAATTTCTGAGCACTCCATAACTGAAAGATATAGCAGAAAAAGAATCAACTCCGCAAATATTATGAAAGGCCAAATGGAGTCTGTACACTGTACACGAAATTGAGACACAATCTGATAGTAGAGCAGAGGAAACGTAGGTGACAAAATGCTAATTCCAATGGATAATTCAGTGTCAATACATTGCAAAATGACCACGAATGATATTAAAAGCACCAGCTAAGCAATTGACCACTGCTAATTTCAAACAGCTCCACGGGCAACACAGTGCAGAATTACATAGCTATTATAACAATCTCACCTAGATTCCTCAGTTGAAATGTGAGTCCAGTATCTCCGATCATCAATCCCAGTGATTGCTAAAGCCTTGGAAGAAATAGACACACAGAGGCCACCGGTATTTTTATCCAGCCACATCTCCTGTACATAACCAAAATCACTTTGAATGCCCCTATACACAGTAAACATCTGCACCAATTCAAAGGTTCTTTGCAAAAAGATAACATACACTTGCTAGAGCTTGTGAATGAGAAATATAAAATTTTCCAAATTTCGGAGAAAACTTGTCATGATCTGACCAAGATGTATTATTATCAAAAACAGCAACCAAGTTTGAAGATTATCGAGGAGCAAACGATTATGGTTTGACAGATGCATCAAAACATTTCTGTACGGAAACCCAATCACAGATTTTTTATAATGTCGAAAAACAAAGAAAATAAATGGAAATAAACAAACCTTATTGCCACCATCAAAGGGACTGGGACTACAAAGCCTGGCATAAAGATGTTTCTTACTCGAATAATCAACCATATTTGTTTTACTACTGCCTACCAAAAACTTTGTCAACAATGAACTGATAATTGGAAGGCAATTTGGATTCCCATATAAAATCAGCTGAAGAAGCTCCCCGAAAAGCCCGATTCAAGCGAGCCAGTTTGCAGATCTCAGGTGGGTCCAAATGCATCAAAACCAATGCCACGCAGCTCTCTGGCATGTCGCTCAATCTCGGCCTCAATTCATCTCCATTGCTGTCCGCTATAATACCAGACACATTAGCTCCCATTAAACCTCTCAACCCAGACAGATCCCAAAATCTGATTTTTCAATCAATGGGGTTTGTTGTTGAGTCTTCTTACTCATTAATCGACCCAACTTGGATTGAATAAGCAGACACGTAGACTCGGACAACTTTAAGTCAGAGAAAAGAGATTTAAGTCCTACGGGACATTACGACAACGTTAGTGGAGGTGTCTGCCGAATCAGCATCAGGTGTGACGCTGGAACTATGATCTTATCCATTACAACAAAAAAAAAAAAAAAAACACCGTCTTGTCCTAGGTTTAGAGAACGTGAAAACACGCGCTACGTTGTTGCTTCTGTTTCCTTCGAACGCGCCATAAGTGAGAAAACTTATGATTGAATTAAATTGAATGATGGATTAAGTAAACAGATAATGTCGCAATCCCCGTTACGCCGTAGATCGGTTAGTTAGTCAACTGTCTGTGTTGTGTAATCCAGGTATTTGCCCTCCTTATCCAATCTGTCTCTAATATACTTCATTACGACTTCTATTTCGTATATAATAATCATAATACAATTAACCGAAAGAGATTAGGACAGCGTCACAAAAGCTGGGTGTCCAAATTCCATTGAATTCCGTGCTGTCATGTCATGTCATGTATGATGATTTTATGTATTCTGAACCCAAACTGACTTGTGCATTACAAAAATACAATACGTTCACGTATGTCTCGTCCCGATGTGATCAATTATTCAAAACCATTGACGATTTTACTAAGAAACTAAAAGAGAATATTGTAGGATAGGCCATTCTTAAACGATATATATGCCCACTTGGTAGTGGTGATTGTCATGTTCATCGACAAAATAATTGATATCCCTTCCAAATAAATTAATAGTTGATTAAGCTCATGTCAGTCCCAGTCCACAGTTGGATTTGCTTGCACTTTTGCTTTCACTAAACGAAAGTGTGGTGTCCTTTTTCCTCAATTTTCCAACCACCACGTGTCCGAACCCAACCCACTTTGCAGTTGAACCAAATCGCACAATAAACAATTAGATGCAACCCAAACGGAGTTGCCTTTTCAATTGATTAATGACTTAAAATGCAAGGGAAATTACTAGATTGTTTCTTTGGCATAAATCCGATCCTGATGTATTCAGTCGATTGATGATTCTGCCCAGTCCCCAGTAAGGACAAGTTTTCGGTGGACCCGAGATCCGCATGTTGAAACAACAAAATATAAAAATAAATAAAATGTTCTCCACGTGGCGCTGAGTTAGCATAATCTCCTCTCTCCTCTTTTCTTTAAGCTTATCATGTAAGAAACCGCTGCGCTTTTACCCCTCACTTTGCCCTTATATGAAATTACCAAGAAGGATAAATAGCCAAATAGGTCAATTTATTGTAATAAAAGAAATACCAATAACATGAACAAATTAGAAGCACACCATTTTTTTTTTTGTCATTCATTCTTCAGTGGATACGACATACGAGGCTTCTAGAGACGTTTAATTTAAGCTCCCAATTTTCTTTAATCATTTGACTCATTATCCCCATAACCTGAAGAAACATAAGAGATTTCCTAACGAATCCCAACTCATCAACTAATCTTTTTCACAGAATTCTTCATAGTTTCAGGTTTATAGAGAAAAAAATTTAGGAAGAAGAAACAAGTGTTTGACAATTTGCAAAGTGCTATTCCCACAGCTCTTCACAAATTCTGTATTCGGCGCTAAAGTCTTCCCAAATCGCAGTGGCTACGCCTGTCTCGGAATGGACACACAGCAACTGCACTACCGCCACATCATTGAGGATTAAACAAGCTTAACTGTGATTTAAGGGGTTTATTGGGCATGACGTGAGGTATAGTAAGAGATATGAATTGTTTTAAAAAAATTTAATGGCGTTGATTGAGAAATGTGGCCGGTGAGATGAATGAAGGGGACCAATTATCATGACTCGCATTTTTATTCAAATAATTCTGTTATCAGCCGTTAGGCAAACTAGGCATTCTCGTAATCAGCACTCGTGCGCTCGCTGGCGTGATACTGAATTAACCTCGATATTTTCAAAGTACGCCAACATTCGTTTCAAAGAGTCAATCCAACAAACGTTCTATGGGCTTGCTGGGCTTCGAAACAAAAAAAAAATTACAATAAAAATAAATTCACTCATGCATTTTGAATGCCGTTCGACGGCCGAATAATAATTATTCTGCAGGAAAAAAAAATTAACTATGGCGCGTGTTTCTGTACTATGGGTATATCTCTGTTCTCACCATCAATCGCGATCATATATCCAACAGAAATTAGTCTTACAGCAAACTAAATGTTACATAAAATGTTTTATTAGTGTTATAAAAATAAAAATGGAGAAACGTTTGTGTCCAACTTGGCTGTATATATATATATATATAGGTGCATGTGATACGATCAAAGTTATGGTTGAAAGAACCTATATATATATAAAAAAATAAATAAATAAATCATGTTCTAAAATTTCCAAATTGGAGCATTTCCTTGCTTGATATGTTAATGCATGGGTAAAGTCAAAATTTCACCAATTTTATGGTTGATAAAAAGCGGATAGGTTTACGGCCCTGTTTCCACAAAGATGGGTCCACATGCATATATATATTAGAGCTGTTCAATGAAATTGAAATTACAAACTACTCAATAATTGCTTCACAAAACACAAATTAATGAAAAACTATAGTTAAAGAAAGGTATAATATCTATATATAGCTTTAGGAAAGCACATTTTCCCCAAAAAAAAAAAAGTCACATGAGTTTCTAAAGATCTTTGCTTGATTCATTACTTGTTGTAGTAGAGGAGTTCCATTCAAGCCCCTTACCATCACCATTAACCGCCATGCATGCGCATAATAATTAGAGAAAGATAGGAGTGAATACGTACAATGCATCTCGCACAATGCGGACGCGCAAGCTGTCATTGAGTTAGAAAAATTGAATACGAGAAATTAAATATCATATATGCAAATTCATCTACTTAAAGTCTTTAAACGTAGTTAGTGCCACCATGAAGATGGATTCATTAGCGCATATGTATATATGTGTAACGTGTACAGCATGTTATATACTAAATATTTAATTCATAAACTCAATTGCAATTGCATTTGCATGTTCCTCTCTTATTATTTTAATCTGGTCTACCGCTTACTTCGCCAATAAAATAAACATTAAAGATTAAAAGTCAAACTTCACCGGTTCCCACCTAAATACGAGACCCAGGCAAAGCAAGTAGCAACTACGCCTAGGACGAATGAAGAGCAACTAAAACCCACATGCAAGAAAAGTTCGATTCTCGTTGTCAACGAAAATAATCGAAACGAAATTACAGACAGTTGAGTTCTGATCACAGTTTGAGTTGTTATCTTGAATTTTGATCCAACAGCGGGTATGCTTCTCTCGGACATGACTGGACCTTCCTATTGCTGACGGTACATTACTTACTCACACGCGCTCTATCAAGAGAGTGTAAGACACTCTCCTCGAGGAGTTTTTTTCTTTCTTTCTTTCTTTCAAGTAAATAGTTTCGAGGTTCATCAGAATTTACGGCAATTTAAAATTCTAATTTCGGAGATATCGAAACCGTTTCAGAATATATTAAATGATTCAATTAGGTCCAGAAAAAAAAAAAAAAAACTTACCTACTTGTGAAACCAAAGATAGTGAGTGCTATTAGTAATGCCATATTGAACTCAAAAGTTCATAGTATAAATATCTTTATTAAGGACATTTTTAATTTTATAGAAAACACACCATGTGATTCTATAAAATTTTAAGTGCCCCACGTCTTTTGATTTTGTATAAGCATACAACATATGATGTGTATTGTGATGTGCCGTGCATGATGCATGTCCAATATCTTCCACGTCCCTCTTTCCCTTATTACTATCTTCCACGTCCCTCTTTCCCTTACTACTTGTCAAATGAAATAATTCCAATAATAATATATGTTTTGTTTATTATTTTAAAGGTAACATTCTATCCACGAAAATTAAATAAATAAATTCAATTCGCATTTCATTAGAATTATTTCGAATACCATAACTAGAGAACATCTCAAATTAATATTCCTTAATTGCATGCAAAAATACAATTTTGTTAAATACACAAAACAGAGAATGGCGAGTGGAGACGAAGAAAAGAGAATCTGCCTCTTTATTCACTTGCCTTATTAATAATATGCCCGCGCGCGCGCCCACGTTCCATAAATGCAAACACGCTCTCTCGTTGGGCCAGTTTCATCTTTCACCAGCGCGTCACCCTCACTCGATATCACCAGTCCGCGTACCAAACAAAACCTTGAGGAGTTCACCCGTCACCCTTACGTTAACCCGTCTTCCTTGACTACAGAGACTCTAGCATAAAAGCAAGACGGAGACTCTTATTTTCATTCATAATTCATCGGTCTCTCTTAATTTTTTATTTTATTTTTTTTAAATTTTCGTTTCAATTTCAATGGCTAATACGGCTGGTTCAACGAGACTATCTTACATAACATTCAAAACCAAGCATGCAAATCTTTATTCAATAACCCTCGTTACAATTCTCTGCACAATCTTTTACCTCGCGGGCATGTGGCAGCACTCGCCGGGGGCCATCCGCGCTGCCACGTCACCTTCTTCTTCGCATATGCTCACTTCTGTCCCATGTAGCAGCACATCGGCCAAGGCCTCAACAAACCTCAACCTCGACTTCTCAGCCCACCACCAGGCTCCTGACCCCCCTCCCACTTTGGCGCGTGTCACCTACATCCCTCCCTGCGACCCCAGATACGTCGAGTACGTCCCCTGCGAGGACACTCACCGGTCGTTGAAATTCGACAGGGACAGGTTGATATACAGGGAGAGGCACTGCCCTGAGAAAACCGAGTTGCTCAAGTGTCGCGTGCCGGCGCCGCACGGTTATACGGTGCCGTTTAGGTGGCCGGAGAGCAGGCAGTTTGCGTGGTACGCTAATGTGCCGCATAAGGAGTTGACAGTAGAGAAGAAGAACCAGAATTGGGTCCGGTTCCAGGGTGACCGGTTCAGTTTTCCAGGTGGCGGCACGATGTTCCCACGCGGCGCTGACGCGTACATTGACGATATTGGCAAGTTGATCAATCTCAAAGATGGCTCTATAAGGACCGCCATTGATACTGGCTGTGGGGTACGCACTACAAATTTACAACAAATATATAACCAATTTCTCATATTTAATCAAACTTGTTTTCTCTTACATTTAATTTGTTTTACTTTGAGCGTCGACCGTCCGGTTCGTTTGCGTGAACCGGAATCATTGGTCTGTATCTATTTTTTGACTTGGTTATAAACTTAAACTGAATGTGTGCACTGGCTGTGGCTGAGTTGGCCGGCCGGCGGAGCAGGATGGATTTTTAGATTATTTTTCTTTTTAAAAAAAAATTATAATTGAAAAAGAATGGCGTGGGGTCAATAATATCCTTGTAAAATAATGAGAATTAGGTTGAATGGGAAAAATTATATTTTACGATTAAATGATTCCTTTTTTATATGCTATAATATAGGGAGGTTATAGATGGGATAGCATTATTGAAGATTTGAATGGAAATAGAATAGTGAATTCATATTTACTTGGTTATTTTCTTACCATTTACGGGTATTTATTACTCATTCTACTGTAATTATTTCCGTGTTTATTTAGAGTAAGTCCAGCTCACATGTTGCAGTGCACCAAACCTAATCTTAAATCACAGCTAAGAAGCGCAGATCTTATGATGAGTTTTAGGCTTTGCCCCCATCCTAATTCATCTTTGCTTTTTTTAGTTTTAGCAAAATTTAATAAATTATTGGCCCTCAAGTAAAGTGGTTCACCAAGAAATGATATAATATCTATCTATCTATCTTCCAACTGCAGAAAAGGTGTTTGGTCACCTTAATTATCTAAAATGTCTAGGGGAATGCACCTTGTAATTAATATCTACTTAAGGAAACTTGGGATTGCAGTTAAAGAATGTTGCTAATAATGCTAACGTAGACATAGACAACGTTGATAAACAAAACTTCATTATTACTTAATTAACATTTTCTGTAACTACTTTAAACTTTTTTAAGATTAATGCCTTCATAATTACCCCTATGGTTATTATTTTTGATATTTTCTTATGGTTCATTAATTCAGTGCAATTTTTTTTTTAAAAAAATAAATCAAATAAGAGAGCATTCTTCAGTGACATGCTTTAAACTAAGCGTATAGACGTATGGAGAAAAGAGAGACAATAGTTTTATATTAAGCAGATACTTTATTTTCACTGGATATGATGTTAAAATTTTCAGGTTGCTAGCTGGGGAGCTTACCTTATGTCAAGAAATATTCTGGCAGTATCATTTGCACCAAGAGACACTCATGAAGCTCAGGTACAATTTGCTTTAGAGCGAGGAGTTCCAGCATTGATTGGAGTCATGGCTTCGATCAGGCTTCCTTATCCTTCAAGAGCTTTTGACATGGCACATTGCTCTCGTTGTCTCATTCCTTGGGGCCAATATGGTAGTCTAATTAACTAACTGGTCCATTGCAATTTCAATGTTCCTTTCACTTTTAAATTGTTCGTAACATTTAAGTTATGGTTTAATTTCATCTGGAGCAGATGGTCTATATTTAATTGAAGTTGATCGAGTTTTACGCCCTGGTGGGTATTGGATTCTGTCTGGGCCACCAGTAAACTGGGAGAGCCACTGGAAAGGCTGGAATAGAACAACTGAAGACTTAAAATCAGAACAAAATGGGATAGAGACCATAGCAAGGAGCCTATGCTGGAAAAAGTTAATTCAAAAGAAAGATCTCGCCATTTGGCAGAAACCCACTAATCATGTACATTGTATAGCTAACCGAAGAGTCTTCAAAAAGCCTCGCTTTTGCAAGGCACAAGATCCTGACATGGCGTGGTAATGTTTTTTTTTTTCTTCCTTCCAATTTTAATTATTTTTTCTTGTGTGAGAAAATCCTATCCTTTTGATGGAGTTTCGAATAATTTTCGATCTCATTTATTATAAAACTTTTTGTGAAGGATTAATTTACACTGGGATATTGAATTAGATGACAAAAGCAAAAGCAAAATTGTCCCTATTTGCCAAGGAAAGCTTTAGAAATGATTCTAAAACCAAATGGATTATAAAGCAACCAGATGGCAGATGCTTTGTCGAAGTATCTTTTTTTTATTTTGACTTTAATTGATTTTATTATTTTTTGGAATGTAGGTATACTAAAATGGAGACTTGTTTGACCCCACTGCCTGAGGTGTCCAATATAAAGGAAATCGCCGGGGGGCAATTGACCAAGTGGCCAGAGAGGTTGAATGCAATCCCTCCCAGGGTTAATAGGGGAGCAGTGGATGGAGTTACAGCAGAGATGTTTAGAGAAGACACAGCCTTATGGAAGAAAAGAGTGACATATTACAAATCCGTGGACTATCAGCTAGCTCAGCCTGGGAGATACCGCAACTTGCTTGATATGAATGCTTATTTGGGAGGCTTTGCAGCAGCTCTCATTGATGATCCATTGTGGGTCATGAACACTGTCCCAGTTGAAGCCAAAATCAACACCCTTGGAGTTATCTACGAACGTGGTTTGATTGGAACCTATCAGAATTGGTATGTCTTTGTCTCTCCTCTTCGTTCATATTTAATTAGTTAATAATCTAAATCAATTGAGTGGGTATGCTTACACAATCCTTGATTAGCAGCCGATAAACAACCCACTACTGCCTTTTGTCTTGTTTGGTTTTTTTCTTCAGAAACCTCCAAACCAGGCCTGTTTTGGCTAAATCTCCATCTTAGCTGTAACTCTTTCGCATAATTCCATAATCTTTTATTGATCGATTAATCTATTTTTTTTTTCCTCCTTATTACATCACGCAAACCGCCTTAAACCTAAAATTTAATTAATGGAGGCTGGTGCTAAATATTTGTCTCCTTGTAGGTGCGAGGCCATGTCTACTTATCCGAGGACTTATGATCTCATCCATGCTGATTCAGTTTTCAGTCTTTATAAGGACAGGTAATTCTATTAGCATGTGTTCATGTGTTATGTTTAGCCGGTACGCATATAATGAATAAATATGATAAACTGATTGCGATCGAATTGAATTCATATCACAGATGTGAAATGGAAGATATCTTGTTAGAAATGGATAGGATCTTACGGCCAGAAGGTAGTGTAATTATCCGGGACGATGTAGATATATTGGTGAAGATTAAGAGTATCACAGATGGCATGGAATGGGAAGGAAGAATTGCAGACCATGAAAATGGACCCCATCAGAGAGAGAAGATTCTTTTTGCAAATAAAAAATATTGGACAGCACCAGCCTCCGATCAAAATCAAGGAACACATACAGCTCGATAAAAATGCTCTTCTTCCAAAATTTATTTTATTTTTTTATTTTTCAAGATTTTTGTATTTACATCCATCAAGGCATTTGTTTCCCTCCTAAAATATCTTCAGGAACAAGCAAATCATAATGATTTTTGTTTTTATTTCCAGTCATTTTTTGATGTTGTGCAATGAATCCATCAACATCTTTTTATTAAACAGAACCCTTTTCTTGGTATCTTTTAGTAATTTTGCGCTTATTCTTATGAACCAATGCAATACCTACGATTTGATATAGAAAAAATTGTCCATCATTTTTTACAGACAAACGACGGGGTTCGATAATAAGCATTCCCCCTTTCGTCAATTCTTTAAGAGCGAAATTCTTCTTAGTGATCAAAATAGGCAGACTAATTTCTCCCCCTTGAATAGAGGCTATAGTAACGTCGCTAGGATTTATTAGTCGAACCAGGTGACAATATACTTTCATATCATTATGTGATGACCACAGAATCGATTTATTGTATTCATCAAATTAGATGAATAAGAAATTAAGATAAGTTCAAAACCTCGGTTATAAGCATTCTTGTACTCCCATTAAACCTGTGTGCAAGCAGAGACATGCACGGAGGTTAAAGAGATTAAAGGCATAAAGGGCCGATTAGAACTTTTGTTACCTTCAACTTAGAAGGTAGCAAAACCGCTTCGAGCCCAAGGCTACGGCTTCTCTATTTTCAGCTGCAGCTTTCGGGTAATGAACAAATGCATACCATAAAACCTAAGTACCTCAATTCACTATCCTACACATGCAGTCTGAACAATAGAACAAGAGACTTTGAGAATGGCCTCTTCCCCCTTCGGGGATCTTCAGTGTAGTTCATGCAAATGAAAAACATAAGAGGTCACTTGTTATTCTTGTTAGCAAGCAGAAGGGCCAAATTTGAGCTTCTAAGGGGCAAGACAGTATTATATAATTCCTTTCCTTGTGCATCCTAAAAAGGTTGAATAAATTGTAGTGCTCAAACAGAGTATTTACTTCGAGCTCGCCAGAGCAATAGAACCTAATTGGCATTTACACTGTGATGTTCAAAGAGTGACAGCACTAAATGAACTCCAGAAATAAGGCTTCCTGTTTGCTTGTACAGGCCAAGTTCATTCAAACTCGAGGATCCATCAGAAACACCAAAAGCACGCCGAGGATATGGCCTCACCTGTTCATCAGAAAAACAAGAATGAATCAGAACACACACAGACACACACACAGACACACATAGATACATGTTTACATATATAAATTAAAAGAAATGCATGGGAATACGTAGGCCTCCCAACAGTTGGCTTGATAGGTTCACCAACTGCTGTAGTCAAAGAGAAGACAACAAGACTTACCACTCTGTAAGTGCCAGGCTTCACTTCCCTACCAACATCGATGAAATCAAATAGAATCTACAATGGAACAAATAGCAGGCAGTTAAACCACAGGACCAAAGTGTGTCTTCTAAATTTCTGACGTTTTACCTGAAGCCTATCCGTCTTCAGAAAACGACGGCCACGGCGACTGCCATCTGGCATTTTAATAACAAGGGATACCGAATTCTCATCATCTATCGCTGGTTCCTCAGGAAGAGAAGTTTCTTTTGCTGCTAGCCATCTTTCAAGTTTCTATCATCAGCAATATCAAAATGATCAAAATCAGTGTTCCAGACTTGGACAATAAAAATCAAATGGCACCTCCCTCCTCAACTATCCCTTAATTTTTTAGCCACACAGTGATATTCCATTCCAGTTTACACAGAGGGCAATGATCCATATATCAAGCATGCATAGGCAGAAGATTTTCAGGAGTTCACGCCAATGACACTCATATAACTTCTGAAGTCTATCAAAAGTCAGCTAAAACCATGCCAAATAATTCAAAATCTTAGATAAGATTTGATCCGATCAGATTTACAAAATCTTATTTTTTTTTCTAGATAAAGAAATAACGAAGCAATTGCTATTGCCGGAAATACTAGGCCCACCAAAAGCATAAAAATTGAGGGAAACCTTAAAGAATCCTACTGTCATATCTTTCTAACAAAAGTTAAAGCACGTTCAACTCCTTCCATGACAGATTCAAGTTTAAAATCACATCAAATCTAAGGATCTGTGTATCAACCCTGTCACTCTCACCTCTATCCATGGGGTATCAAACTGTAAGGGTCTTCAGATAACAAAGAAAAGTAGTTTTAAGCACAAAAGAACATGGTGAATAAATGAGGCACCCAAAACTCAACGGTTTTACTACCTCTTCCTCAAGGATTTTCTTCCTAGATTCATCTCTACTTAGCTGAAGAGACTCAGCTTCCTTAAGAGCATTCATTTCTTTTTCTCTGTCGGCCAACAAAGAAGCCAAATACTCATCATCCTGCAAGCAAAATTAGACGATCAGGCCACAGACAATGCATCATCAAACATGTAATTGATGTGAAAAAGCAGAAACCTGTTGTTCTCGCAGTGACTGCTGTGCCATTACAGAGGAAGATGCACGGGAACCTGATGAGGAACCAGGACCTGCATTGCTGTCTAGATCACTTTGTACATATTTAGAGCAACCTGTAGCAGCGTCACTGAAAAGTGCTGCCTCAAGCATAACTGCTTCATCAAGCTCTTTGGAAGAAATGCCACCCCACTTCAATGTCCAGACCAATAAAATGTTTTAAATTTACTTACTTGTCTATGAGAACCAATTCAAAATTGTTAATAGGCAAAGCACACTACCTCATTAGCAGGAAAAGCATCTTTACTGCACTGAGTATGGACATTAACATCATGTTCTGACTTGTAACGCATAGGTGATTGTGAGCGCATATTTCCAGCTCCCTCTTGGACTGATGATTTTCCTGGCTGAAACGAAAGGATGTCCATATTTAGAAGAAAGTGCAGGGATATAAGAAACTATGTCAGCAAACCCTGTAGTTTGTGCCAAACAGAACCGGCAAGAAAGAGTATACACCTTCCTGGTGCTGTTGTTAGTTTTCTCAGCTTCTTTAACTAAATCATAGACTTCCAGTTTTCTATCTCGGTCTTTCACTCCTTGCCCACGGATTGTTTTCTCTTGCTCTGCTGTCTGATCCCAGTACAATTGAACCAAGGACAAGTAAGAAAAGAAAAGCATAGAATATGAAAATAAAAGGCAATATTTACAGACCTTCAAGGACAAGGATATTGCACGAGAAAATTCATCATCTTCAGGTAGCTCAAGTTCCCTTTGAACAACTCCACTACCAGATGAAGCCTGCAACAATACACACAGAAAGTAAGAGTTTAGACACGATAGAAAGGAATTGGCCGGAAGTAAAATAAGCAGTGATACATAATCCAGAAAATAAATTGCTTATTCAGATAACCCTCTTCAACCTCTTGTTTTGAAGCCTCAATGGCAGCTTGTATCATTTGTTCTTCTATGTCATTGCCATAAAAGTGTGAACCATTATCCCTCAAAAGATTGTCCCGAGTATCGCGACCATGGTATGATGAAGTTCTTGCTCCATCATAGTCATAAGGCATCTGTCCTGAATGATAAGGCTGCTCATTCCAACTACTGAACTCTGCAGGAAGCCCCATTACCCCTCCCGTGTGGGAAGCAACTGGCTGAGGAGAGGTGAGAGAAGCACTAAGCTCATTTAAAAGACTTCTCCTGTAATTGGGGTCAAGTAGAGATGAAGGCCTGAAACTTCTAGCAGCAGAGAAAAGTTGTGAAAGTCTGCTTGGCCGAGCTTGAATATTATTACTATTCATGTCCAGAGAACTAAGCCCAGGGGAAGGATAAGGATAAGCAACAGCAGTTGGATTTAAGCTGGACAGCAAAATTAGACGGAAAACAAAATTGTCAATGGAAGACCAGACAAGCGAATACTAAATCTAAAAGGTAGATAAATTACTTTATAACCTCCAAAGCAACTTATGACAAATAAAAGGGAACAAAATAGAAAAGCATAGAGTTAGGAAACAATGTCATACATGTCTCTGTGGCCTTCACTAAAATATGCGTTCACAGCTTCATTAAGATTGCCTCCATATTCCTGTTCGCCAATAGCAAAGCGCCAGAGAGTCAGATAAACAATTGAGAATATGGAAAGATCATATGGTCAATATATTGATCAGAGCACTCAAAGCTATAAAAACAGCCAAGAAAATCAAAGTTCTCTCTCTCTCTCTCTCTCTCTCTCTCTTTATATATATATATATATATGTATGTATGTCTCTGTGTGTGTGTGTGTGTGTGTGTGTCATCTGTGGAATTACAATGCAAACCAAACCAGTTTAATTTGTTTAGCATACAAAATTAGAGGAACAATTGCACCTTTCACAGCTGAAGGTAGACCACATCAAAACAGAATATATCATTTAGTCAATAAACGCTAGTTGACAGTGAAATTATATGCTGGAAATGAATATAACAGATAAACAGGCATTGGTAATCGGAAAGAATAATCACATTAACCAATAAAGTAGAAGAGTACTCGGTAACAATTAGAAAACTAAGCATCGCAATTAGAGAAACAATTAGCAAGAATATCCACATTGCTTGATTATCGAAAGAAGAAACCCTAGAAAACAAATTGAGAACAGTTTCTAGATCCTGACAATTAAATAATTCCAACAGTCATTGTAATGTAAAGACCCATAGTATGTATGTAAGAAGCCAAATCTTGAGGTTCTTGGAAAATAAATAACAAATAAATCGTGAGAACAATGGATAAAGACGACAGTTGAGTAAACCAAGAAGAAAAGACCAAAAAAATAATAAAAGAAAGAACCTCCAATTTCTGCAATGCGACTGACTGAGACGCGCCGGTTATGCTCGTAAACGTATCGACTGTTTCTTGAGTTGGTCTCGTCATCACTCATCAGCGTTCGAAAATGTACGCAACAGTCTCTTCTCCAGAATCCAGATAGAGTGAAAGGAATGATGAATGTTGAAGCTTAAGAGAAAGAAAGCGAGAGAGAGAGAGTGATTGATTGATTTAGGGAAAGTATATTATTCATACGTGACGTAGGAATTGTGGGACAAGTACGTACAATCTTTTGCGCGCACTTTTAAGTTTTTAACATTTCCGGTACATCTCGCGTAAAAAAAAAAACATTTTCGGTGCACCGCTTCAATGGACAAAGCGTGGCACGATTATTGGCTTCCACGTGTAACACACGTACTGCACCCCCATTGGGTCATTTCGGTGTGAGCTTGCAGTGGCGAAGACACACCGTTAGTGAGAATTAGAACCACCATTTTGTTTGTTAAATATAAGCATAGTTTGTTTTTTAATTTAATAATTTAAAATAATTAATTAAGTTAATTAAAAATATTTATTTTTATAATTTAATGAGATTTTTTAGATAATTTTAATTTAATAAAATAAATTAATTTTTTTAACTTTTTATTTAATGGAGAAATTTGAATTAAGTCAATTACTTGCTAATGCTAATGTAAAAAATATCTTTATTTTATAATTTATTTTTTATGTCTATCTCAAAACTCATCCATAGACATTTACCCCACATAAAAATATCCTTATTTTTTTCTTATATTATATACAATAAAATTTAAAATTTATGGTATTTTATATATTAAAATTTTAAAATAATTATATATTCATTTGAATATAGTTTTACTTATAAATGTTAAAATATTGTGATATTTAATATATTATTTATTTGACATTTAAATTTAATAAGAATATAAATATAAAAAATACATATTTTTAGCTTTTTAAATTGAAAAAAACAAACAACATAATACTTATTTTCTGAGATTCAGATAAAAAAAAAATATATATTATTCAAATTCAGACATTCAAATCTATTCAAAATTTAAATTAATGCACATTTATTCAGATTTTAGATAAAAAAACAAACGTTACCTTAATCCTCAAATTCTACTGAGTAGACCCGCTACCTGCTTCACAACTGAGCATATCCATTTCATTTATTGGAAATTTCTCGGAAACGTCATCACGTTCATCTACGCCTGCTAAAGGATTGCAAAATGTTTATTATTATGGTTATTGGTACATCTTTGAATTGAATTAAGGTTTTATCCCATTGATTATTTGGATCCAATGGTAAAAGTTATAACCAATTTTTTTCTGCGTTGATACAGTTGGAGTGTTTTGGTGAGATGGAGTTGTGTTGCCATCATTTACCTACCCAGGTCCAAAGCTATATCTGATTAACTATTAACTACTCTTGATAACATGTGTCAACTATACACCATTATGCTTTGATGCAAAGCTTTCAAATGGCAGTTTTCGTCCATTACTTGGTCAAACGATACAGGTAATTAATTATGTGGCCATACTGACTGTTACACCATCACTTCATTAAAATGATAACTGAAAATTTCATCTTTCTAAGGCAAAATGCTAAGTAATATTTAATATAATTTACACAATTTATATGAACCACATAAAATTATGGGATTCGTAATTTGTGTGATTCACATGAGTTGTGTAAGTTACATTAAATGTAACTTAGAAGCTCCTTCTTTCTAAATAATTCCAATACATTCAATTTGTCATCGATCAGGAGAAATTCTATAATATATCAGAGGTAATATAATTAATTGATGCATGCATGACATATTTAATTAAATTTAATTTAACCATCACTTGTAAGGTGATCTTTCAAAATAAATGCACACATGTCATAAAATCATTCGCATTTTGCATGGCTGACATAGTATCTCTGATGTATTGTAGAATTTCTCCATTAATCAAAGGAGGGGATATTATTTGAAAGCTCAGCCTCATATTTCCCAATGGACTTCACCTCAAAATTGTGGCAAAATACAAATCAACTAGGATTTCAAAAAGAAATTGTTTACAATATAATTGAGGTTATTGCAAAAATATGAAATTAGTTAAATCTTAATTATACATGCATAGGGGTGTTCAGGATCTAATTTGATCCACTCAATTAGTTTGATCCGTAGAAATTCTATCCGTAAAAATGCAATTCGTGGATTTGTGGATTAGATTAGATTGGATTGAAATTTTGAAAATTCGTAGTTGATGGATTGGATATGGATTTATTTATGTAAATCCACAAAAAAAGTTTATTTATTTAATAAAAAATTAAACTTATAAATATGACATTATACTTACTAATTAATTAATAAATAAATAAGTTATGATAGAGTTACATTAACAACATATTATATCTTATCAGATAATAATATAAAATAAAAATAATTAAATAAAAAATATAGCTTCCTAACTAGTTAATTTTCATATATTGATCTAAACAAATGATTTATTTTTTTGTGTTATATTTTGAAACTTTGAATATATTTTCTAATTTTATTTAAATAATTAATTATTTAAATATTATATAATTTTGAATTTGATCGATAGTAAAATGATTTTTATATTAATTTTTTATTTAGTTAGTTCACATATAGAACATGATTAAAAAATTTTAACCCGCAAATCAATCCGCAAAATGATGGATTGTGTCAAATTCGCATCCGATCCACAAACGTATGCATTGGATTTGGATTGAATTTCACTAAGCCGTAAATTGAATTGGATTCAAAATTTATAATCCCGAAAATCGTGGATCAAATATGAATTGATGTCCAGTCTGCAAAATTCAATCTGTAAACACCCCTAATACATGGTTATAATAACATTACAATCTATAACAAACATGACTTTTAACAGCAGAGCCAGAGAGAAGTGATCTATTAATAAAAACTTTCTGATATAGTCACCTTAACCGCAACAACTACTCTCCCCTAATAATTAAAATAATGAATTCTATTTGCAATTTCTCGGCATAAATTGATTTGCTATGCTAAATAAAATGCAAACATCATTTGCCTTAACGAAGCACGTGGACGGAACAATATTAAAAAATAAATACAAAACTTTCATTATAATAAATCAACAGTGTACAATCAATGAACTTTTGTATTGATAGATATAAGAGAAAAAAAAAAAAAAAGAGCACTCGAGAAATTTAACATTTCTCTGTAGATCCCGTATGTGAAGATCCTTTACTTCCAAACATAAGATATTCTCTATAGCTCCAAAGTTCTACATATAATAAAGGAAGGTGAGTGGTGGTTAGGAAAGCTCAAATTTGTCATAGAGAAAGAATTTGATAGTAAACTAATGCGACGGAAGTTTAATGTTTTATTATTCTATTGATTATTGAAAGCATCAGAATAAGGAACGGTCTAAATTTATATTAATTTAAAAGAATTCTATAAATCCAGATGATTAAAACTCATTAATTCCATAGAATGCAAGAATTAATTAAACTAAAAAACTCATACATAACTTTGATATTTGAAATAACGTTAAAGTTAAATCTAGAGTTTATTCCAAGAAATAGTCAAATAACAAATAATTAAAGTATGCTTGTAAAAGTTATAAAAGATATTTATTTATACTCACGGCAACTTTTTATAATTTGACTAGGAAATTTATTTGAACTAAAACTCTAAATAGGGAGTTTATTCCTAAGGAGTTTACTCTCTAGAAAATCTAGAGAGTTTGTTGCTATTTTAATAATACTCATACTATATTAATATAATAGCAAAATATTATTTTAGAATGTTTGAAAAACTCATCTTTACTTTAATACTTTACAATAAATAACTTGGCGGAAATAATTTCATATAATTAATATTTGTAAGGAACTATCTCTTACAATTGTGTAGCTCCAACTTCCTTTGAAATTTGTGTAGGTAAGTGGTAACCTAAGAAATAAAGCATAAGGTTGAAAATAATGAACTATATGTCCCAAACATGTATGTGCTGCATTGTATAGTACTCTTCGAATATTTGATTGGGAAGTTGGAGAAAAAAAAATGTACGCTAAGAAGAAATTCAGGGAGAATTAAAAATCAAAGGGAGATGTAATAATCAATTAAAGGCCATGGCCCTTCTCAAAAAAAAAAAAATTTTAAAGGCCATGGCCCCAAGACGTTAAAAACAATTGAATTTATAACGGTCTGGGCTGAGAGCGAGATCCATTCACTAACGGGCCATTGGTTATGTATGACTTAATAGCTTGGAGTTTCTAAGCTAGCTCACCGACTTATATTTTTAAAACCCAAGCAATCAAAGAAACGGCACGGGGGATTTGTTCGCAAATATAAATAAATTGAAGGAAATAAATTGAAGTCGCGTGCGAGACCATCTCCCTCTCCAGAGACTGGACCAAACCAAAATAGCCACTGCCCTCACACACCACATTACAGTGAAGAAGGGCGATAGAAGTAACAAGCAATTCCTTAACCAAACGAAACCGTAACCCTAAGTCCTAACGCAATGGAACCCGAAGACGAGCAATCGAATTCAATGATGGAGGAGATCTACTCGAACGGCGGCGAAGAATCGGCGCGTAACAGACCAATCATAAGCGGGGAGCAGCTGGACGTCGAGGCTTATGCGAGCCTGTACCAAGGGAGGACGAAGATCACGCGGCTAATGTTTATCGCCGATCACTGCGACAGTCGTTTCGATGCAGCTTGAGGCGCTTCGAATGGCCTACGATGAGATTAAGAAAGGCGAGAACACGCAACTTTTCAGAGAGGTTGTGAAGAAGATTGATGGGAGGCTGGGTCCCAATTATGCCATGGACGAGGCTTGGTGCGATTCCGTGGATCGCAGAGCCGAACAGCGCAAGGAGAAACTTGAGAACGAACTCAATGCTTATAGGGTATGGGCCCTTTCACTTTCGTATGAATTTATTATGATTGAAAATAATGTATATTACGATAAATTGTTTATGAAAATCTTGAAAATTATTTCGTCTCTATTAGTGCTCCCATTGGCTGATTTACTTATTTTTAATGGTTAGTAATCTGCCCCTTTTTCCCCTTCAAATTGTGGTTTAATGCGTTTGTAGGATAAGCGTTTCTGTGTTTGTTTATATCTGTTGTTAATATTTAACAAAGTTTGCTGAAGTAAAATGTCATTAATCTGCTACAAAAGTAGAAATTTTATCTTATGTGGCGGCTATAAATCCTTGTTTTTTTTAAAAATCTTTTTGCAGACAAATTTGATCAAAGAAAGTATAAGAATGGGATATAATGATTTTGGAGACTTTTACTATGCTCATGGTGCACTTGGGGATGCTTTTAAAAGTTATGTTCGAACTCGTGATTATTGCACTACATCAAAGCATATTATTCATATGTGTATGAGTGCAATTCTGGTCAGCATTGAGATGGGTCAATTTACTCATGTGACAAGCTATGTCAGCAAAGCAGAACAAACACCTGAGGCTCTTGAACCTGTTACGATCGCAAAACTACGTTGTGCTGCAGGATTGGCTCATTTGGAGGCTAGAAAGTACAAGCTTGCTGCTCGTAAGGTTAGAAAATTCATATACTGATTTTTTTTATTAATCTAGCAAGCACTACTTAGATGAAATGGGTTCGCCCCCTTTGGCTTTCTTTTGATATTTATTTATGTGGAAAAATTGTACATGTGAAATTCTGAGATTAGCCTTAATTTTTTTATTGGATTTATCTTCTCAATTTGACATTTATCATCTTTCATATGCATGCAGTTCTTGGAAGTGGGTCCTGATCTGGGAAATTCCTATAATGAGGTAATTGCTGCTCAAGATGTTGCAACATACGGGGGACTTTGTGCACTTGCAAGTTTTGATCGGGCTGAGCTTAAGGCATTCGCATCTCTCTCTATTTTATCCATAACTTTGTTTCTATCTGATCTATTAATGTGTGTCTGAGGTAGGATTTATTGATTTAATGTTCTTAATTTTGCAGAGCAAAGTTATAGATAATGTCAACTTCCGAAATTTCTTAGAGCTGGTTCCTGAAGTTAGGGAGCTTATTAACGATTTCTACTCTAGGTAAATAGCTCTTTGTTGATTTGGTCTTGGGGCATATTGATATATCGTGGCTTTGTCTATGGTTAAGAGTGAAGCAAGTAGATGGAAACAGTAAATTTAACAGATATATAAAAACTGCATCTGCTGGGCTGTATGAATAAATTGTTCGCCGTTCCATGGTAATACCTTTAAATCTGACATGAAGCAGCTTATTTCATTGTTCTACAATTTTCTTCTTTTCCTTTGCTACTTTTTCTTCAAAGTGAATTGCTTGTTTGGCCAGTGAAACTTTTTGTTGCTAAATTTTATTCCATCAAAGCATAAATGTCTATCCTTATTTGCATCTCCCTCTGTATATCCTGTACTTTTTTGTCATGTGCATTTGGTTTTCTTGGTTTTGCATTTGGAGCACTGTTCTTTTTTTTTTCGGCCCTCTTTGGTTCTTTAAATTTTCAAATGTTTAGATTCTGGTCTGCTGTCTCCTTGTTGTGATTTGTAATTATTCTTTGCCACTGCAGCCGTTATGCATCATGTCTGGATTACCTTGGAAATCTTAAGGCAAACCTGTTGCTTGATATCCATTTGCATGACCATGTTGAGACGTTGTATGATCAAATACGTAACAAAGCCCTCATCCAGTATACACACCCATTTGTGTCTGTTGATTTGCACATGATGGCAAATGCTTTCAAAACGAGTGTTGCTGGGATAGAGAAAGAGCTTGAAGCCTTGATTACTGACAACCAAATACAGGTGTGCTTCGCGCTGCTATTTTTCTGTTTTTCTTGCTCCCGTAGTTAGGTTAAATATGAGAATTTGATTGTGAAAATCTGATTTGCAAATTTTTTAAGGACCTCTTCCACTACCAACACAGGATCAATTCTTATGACCTGATTTGGTTTTGTATCTTTTGCATCTTTTCTTTTCTTGATTAAGTTATCACATCTCTGCAGGCTCGGATTGACTCACACAACAAGATTTTGTATGCAAGACATGCGGATCAAAGAAATGCAACTTTCCAACGGGTTTTACAGACTGGCAGTGAATTTGATCAGGATGTGAGGGCAATGTTACTGAGGGCAAATCTTCTGAAGCATGAATACAATGTTAGGGCTGCTAGGAAACTTTGAACAGGTAGATCTGCTTGATTAGATTCAATTTTACCTGCCTTTGTCTACTACTATTATTGAAGAAGAAGGGTTCTACGTTATTTTGAAAGAAGATTGGTTGTCCATGGTTGATGGAATTTTGTGCATTTCAGAGTACATTGTGGTGATAATTGTTGTTGTATATGCTGAGATTTATTTGGAGAGTTCAATTATTCGTTTTTTTTTTCCTCTCTCTCCCTCTAAAATCTGTATTGAATATGCTTAAGTTGAGATCAGATGAATATGTTGATTCTTCTGAAAGAAAAATTTGACTGCTTCATTCAGTTTGTAATGTGAAATTATCCCACAGCATTAGTAAACGAGTAAACGGTCAATGTGTAGTTTGATGAATGCTGACGACCCAAAGCGAAGAAACGAAGGGCTGGCTAAACGATGTCGTTATTTATTTACTTCAATTTATTAAGGCACTGCTAAGTTTTATAGTACAAAATAAATAATCAACGCTAGATTGATTATTCCAAATCTCTGCCGTCAGCGTCCCGGTTCGATACTCTGGACTCTTGAGTCGGTAGAAAGTAGACAGCTGCCTACCAACTCCGCGTGCTGTTGTTATTATTATTATTAGGACTTATCATTACTTATTAGTACTATTATTATTCAAATTAATATTAATTTTGTCACCGTCATGCTGAATTTAAATCTTCTTACTGGTTACTACTACGCTCCCCTTGACTCCACTGAACTGATCCACTCAATACTCTCAGACCAATTCCAGATTTCCACTCCCCAAGTCCCCACCATCAATTCATCATCATCTCCTCGAAACAAATAAACCACTCCGGCCATCTCCTTTGGGCTCTGACGATTGAGGAGTTTATCGAATGTGCAATTAAGTGAATCGGATCCTTTACCTGCGGCATGGGACACCTGAATTTACCCGCTTCGAAACGCAACGCTCGACAATGGAAACTTCTAGACATCGTCTCCGCCACATTCTTCGGCTTAGTCCTTCTCTTCTTTCTCCTAGTCTTCACTCCACTCGGCGATTCACTCGCCGCCTCTGGTCGCCAAGCACTCCTCATGTCCACGTCGGATCCACGTCAGCGCCAGCGCCTTGTCGCTTTAATTGAGGCTGGTCACCACCTCAAACCCATCGAGTCCTGCCCCGCCGACTCCGTCGATCACATGCCTTGCGAAGATCCCAGGCGAAACAGCCAGCTTAGCAGAGAGATGAATTTTTATCGAGAAAGACATTGCCCTTTGCCCGATCAAACTCCTCTTTGTTTGATTCCGCCCCCTCGTGGCTATAAGATCCCTGTTCCTTGGCCTGAAAGCTTATCCAAGGTATCCATTTCCATTACCCCCTACCCTCTTAATTTTTATTTATTTCAGGAAAATAGAATTGCATCTAGTGGAGTTGAGTTGAATTGTTATTCCTCAGTGAAGGAATGTCGTGTTATTATTGTGTGTACTGTGCAGATATGGCACGCCAACATGCCATACAATAAAATTGCGGACAGGAAGGGCCATCAGGGATGGATGAAAGAGAGTGGTCCATACTTCACGTTCCCGGGAGGTGGCACCATGTTTGCCGATGGAGCCGACAAATACATTGACAAACTTAAACAGTATATACCTATCACTGAAGGAACTCTGAGGACTGCTCTTGATATGGGATGTGGGGTATGGACTAGGGTTTCTCTTCTTCCTATCTGTTTTTCCTCGTTGGATGTTTTACGATTTGAAGACTTATCTTCTTGCAGGTTGCTAGTTTTGGGGGATCTATGCTTTCGGAGAACATTTTAACCCTCTCGTTTGCTCCTAGGGACTCACATAAAGCACAGATACAATTTGCATTGGAAAGAGGGATACCGGCATTTGTTGCCATGCTTGGCACTCGCAGACTGCCTTTTCCTGCTTTCTCTTTTGATATTGTGCATTGCTCTCGTTGCTTGATCCCTTTTACAGCCTACAGTGAGTTCATTTTGTGTCTTGTGGCTTTGTATTTCAACTCTGCTACTTCCTGCTTGGTGCTTTGGGTTAACTTTGGAATCTGGCTTTGCAGATGCGACTTATCTTATCGAAGTGGATCGATTGCTTCGGCCAGGAGGATACTTAGTCATTTCTGGTCCCCCTGTACAATGGCCTAAACAAGACAAGGAGTGGGCAGATCTCCAGGCTGTTGCAAGAGCCTTGTGTTATGAGTTGATTGCTGTTGATGGAAACACTGTCATTTGGAAGAAGCCTGTTGGAGAATCATGTCTCTCTAACCAAAATGAATTTGGCCTTGAATTGTGTGATGAATCCGATGACCCTAATTATGCATGGTAATGACTAATTCTCCCAGAATGCAGTCTTAGTTTTAAGTTTTTTGTGGAAACTAAACTTCAATATTTCCCCCCTTGTTTTATCGCTTGGATTTTGTATCATGCAAGTGTTTCCGCTGCATAATAGATACCTTAGCTGTCTTGGTATTGATGTAGCCTGTGCTGTTATAATGTTGATGAAAGGGATCAGTTAACTTACACCTGAAACCTATTAATCTAAGCTTGTTTAATTTGCAGGTATTTCAAGTTAAAGAAATGTGTGAGTAGGACATCTTCTGTGAAGGGAGAATATGCTATTGGGACTATCCCTAAGTGGCCGCAACGGCTAACAAAAGCGCCTTCCCGGGCATTGGTCATGAAAAATGGGTATGATGTATTTGAGGCTGACTCAAGACGATGGAGGAGAAGGGTTGCTTACTATAAGAATACTTTGAACGTGAAGCTAGGAACTCCAGCTATACGCAACATCATGGATATGAATGCATTTTTTGGAGGTTTTGCAGCAGCACTTACATCTGATCCTGTGTGGGTGATGAATGTCGTACCTGCTCGCAAATCATCAACTCTTAGTGTCATATATGACAGAGGCCTAATTGGAGTCTACCATGATTGGTGAGTCATTGTATACGTTTTTGTCTTCTGTTGGATATAAAACTGTGCACAAGGATAATGGAAGTTATTTGCGTGATGGTTATTATGCGATCAGGTCCTTGAGCCACATGTTTTTGTTGCATTTTTGTTAAGATTGATTGAAGCTTTTTTTTGCTATGATCGTGTCCTTTGCCGTGCATTTATATGTAAAATACACTTTTTCTCCAATTTGTAATTCCTCTTGCATGTCCTTATAGGTAGCCAGAAAACCTTCTTTGGTTGTTGAATCTTTGATGGCCAAGTTAAATATGTCATGGATTTTAACAGAATTTGTGTTTTATTTATTATTGGGCTCAAATTTTCTTCTAGTTCACTGCCATTTTCGTATGGTCATGGACTGGATTAGCTGCTCACATTTTTTAATGGAACTATGTTGTTTATGGGGAACTATTGTTATTTGATTATGTTTTTGATTTATGCTCATAGGTGTGAACCGTTCTCAACATATCCTCGTACTTATGATCTGATCCATGTATCTGGAATCGAATCGCTGATAAAAAATCCAGGCTCCAACAAGAACAGGTATATATGATCTATATACTTATTCTTCAACACTACATATGTGATCTTTATGGTTTATATGGGGAAGTTTGTTACATTCAAACAATCACTTGTGACTTGTGGAGAAGTGTTTTTTTATTTTTATTTTATATCTTTCTTTTCTTTATTTAATTGTGACTCTTAAAGGCAATAAGCTATAGTTAAATTATACTGAAAAATAAATTGTTATATCATGTCCCATAGGGGTTATTACTGCTAACTGCATAAGTTAAGTGTGGTGTTGACAATTGCATAAGGATTATAAATTCTTCCAATAAAGGCATACTGGTTTGATATTTCCTGTGATGGAGCATATTTAAATTGTAGATTTAACGCTCTCTTTACGCCCAACCCATTATTGGTTAACCATCGACTCGTCAGAAAAGATTGGTACTGCAGGCATCGACTTCTGGCTGTTTATAAATGAGCAGTATCTGGTAAAGGGATAATTATTGCGTTCTTATAAATTGATAAAATTAACCTTTCCTTACGTTGCAAAATCATGTTATGGATGATTTTGCTAAATTGGACTCCAGTTCTACAAAGTTTACATTCTCATTTTAAGACATGCACCCATTTTACAGTTACTTTGTTTCTCCTTAGTCCTAACGTGATGCTTAATCTGAATTTTCTTCTGGCAGCAGATACAGTGCTTAGTCAGCTTTTGACATTATCTGATTTTTTGCTGCTGCAGTTGTAGCTTGGTAGATTTAATGGTGGAGATGGATAGAATGTTGCGGCCAGAGGGAACAGTTGTGGTTCGAGATTCTCCAGAAGTTATTGACAAAGTAAGTCGCATAGCTAATACTGTGAGGTGGACGGCTGCCGTACATGACAAAGAACCTGGATCAAACGGAAGAGAGAAAATTCTTGTTGCAACCAAAAACCTTTGGAAGCTACCTTCATGATCACACTGACACAGCTTTTGTGTATTTGTAATGTAGGTACAGTTCCCTTTTTTCTTTCTTTCTTTCTTTTTTTTAAAAAAAAATTCCCCCTCTTATCTGAAGCCAAGATGTCATCTCAATTGCATCCAAATGATGCATGTTCTTCATTTGTTTAATTGAATAGTAGCTGATGGATCTGCCAATCCACTGTCTGTGTAAGAAAGAAAACTATAGGTGTCAAGCTTCACCTGCCTCCCTCTTTGGTCGAGGACATTCCATATTTAAGTAACAGTAGGAGTAGAATATGTTAAATAGTATAGAAATGGAAAGACTGTGCAGTGATGTGTTAGCATACACATATATAAGTGGCAATGGTAACATCAGTTTGTTTCAAGTATTGAATTGTAATTTTGATACTATTTTAGTTCTATTTGGGATTGAGGTTGTAACTTTTAAACTACAGCTGTTGTGAGAAAAAGAAAAAAAAACTATAACTATGAAATAATATTTAATAATATGTAGTAAATATAGATTTTAAATAATAATTTTGATAAAATTATTAAAGATATAATGAATTTTTCAAACAAAACCTAGGGGAGAAACCCGGCTTGGAGACTGCAAAATCAAATTCTAGTTGTGATTCTTTTCCTCCCTTGGCCATTTTCTTGGAGTTCAAATAGAACCTAGCTCGAGAAATTAATTGTAATGAAAATTTCAGAGGCCAAGAAGAATGTCAAATGGGCAAACTAATTCAGTCGGTTTCTCTCTATTATAAATTTTGGACAAATTAAATATCAACTGTTAAATTAGATCTTAACACTTTGAACGGACAAGATTTTTCAAATTGTCTGTTTCGTTAAACGTAGCTTAAGAATTGCCTTATTTCAAATGGTATTGTGGGCCATGGGCCCTTAAATTTTCTTATAGTATGATTTAGTAAAATACTATTTTATTGGTCCTGGGGAATTGTTGGAAAATGGAGGAGATAGGAGAGAGAAATAGAAAAATTCTTTGTGGCAAGCATGAAATGACGTGGCAGGCATGAGATAATTAACATTTGACGGATTGCTAGATGGGGGGAGGTCATTGGTTTGGTTGTCGCCAGACTAATTCAACAGTTCCTCCCCAATTTCGTGGTTTCTGGAGTCTTAGCTTTCATGAAGTCCTGTGCACTCCGAGACCGAGTCGGGTTTCTGCTGACCTGAACTCGT
Organism: Citrus trifoliata; assembly: GCA_018350135.1. Taxonomy (NCBI): domain Eukaryota; kingdom Viridiplantae; phylum Streptophyta; class Magnoliopsida; order Sapindales; family Rutaceae; genus Citrus; species Citrus trifoliata. The sequence goes on along the minus strand of CM031386.1, from coordinate 42,058,188 downwards.
TCAAAAAATTGTAGTTGCTTTGTGTGGTTGGAGCCCCGTGTTGCATGCGCCTGTACTGACTGCCAGTTGAGCTCCTCCACTTGTTCACGTGTAAATCATTTAATGTGATATGTCTCCTTTTTACATTTATAACTTATTATTATTAAAAATCAGAGAGCTGCAAAGTTGGGTTAATACGTCCAACTGAGAGCTAGCGAATTAGAGCCGTTGGATTTCCGCCTTCTAGATTAGATTTTCAATGTTATTGCAACCAATTAAAAATGTGACACGTAAATGAAAAAAAAAACTTTAAAAAAAAGGGGAAACCGTCACCAAGTTCTCCGGCGATCGTATCAGCTGACGCTACTACAAATCTCAGACGGCCGCCTTACATTTTTTTTTAATTAAAAAAATATATTCATCAGGTTGAATTAAAATACTTCAACCAATATTGCACGGCAGCGTTTTGTTCTCCCATCCCAAACCTTTCAACCCGGTCAATCAATACTTATCCAATCTAATTATCTAAACCGTCGGTAAGAAATTAAGGGACGCAACAGTTGACTTTGATTGGCCCCAAGTTAGACTTGCTCTAACTTAGCAATAATAATAACCCATGATAAATATTTTAAAGAAGAGCAATTTTTTTTTTATATTTTTTAGAATATGCACACTATTTTATAAACCCATCTCAGATCCAAAAAAATAATTACACTAAGCCTATATTATTTCAAAAAAAAAAATCAAATGAAGAAGAAGTTTAAAAAATTAATCATTCAAATCTACATGAGTTATGTTGGGATTTTGAATGTACATACGCTTGCAACGCTGCTTATCTACCACTAGATATGAACGACGAGATCCCCATCCTTATTTATCTATATTTATAGAAATTAAAGGAATTTGAAATTGAGTACTATATAACTTAGGGCCAGTATGGTAATGTTATAGCTCTTAAATTAATTGTTCTCAACCGTACTTAAAAATATGCATTCGGTTAAATGTTTAATAAAATTTTTTTTTGAAAGTGGCATGAGTTTTAAAAGCAATTATATATATTTAGTACATATTACTGTCAAACTATTGTAAGAATATAAATAGTTGAATTGTGCATAATATTTAATAAAATTTATTTAAATACTCATATATATATATATATATATTTTTTATTGTGTATTTATAATAAGTGATAATTAAAACAAATATTTTATATTTTTATTTTGTTATCTCAATATAATTGGTAGTAATAATAATAATAATAATAATCTCTTTAAAGTTAATGATTTTATTTCCTAATAGGAATTATAATATATATAAGGATATATAAGAGATTATTATTATTATTCAAATTGATTCTCAAAATTAAATTTAAAAAAATTACTTATTCATGCTTTTCAAAATATGCTATAACATGAGATAATTTTATCAAAAATAATTTATAAAAAAATTTATCAAATATTAAAATTAACTTTTAACTTTTAAAAATTAGCATTAATGCAACAATACACGAGTCTGGCCTGGCAATAAGATTTTCTAAAATGAGTAGGGTAGGAAGTTTGGGTACAGGATTATTGTTTTAGCCTTCTGGAGGCCCGGCCCCCCAAGTCCCCAACATCACGGAGTGCACGTGTCCTCCAATCTTCAGAAAGCCCGCTCGTTCGTTAGAAGAAATTATAATTTAATATATCAGGCAAAATGATTTTGTTTTTTCTTTTCCAGCTAAATAAGCCCAGAATTACTTTCTTCAAATTCATTGGGAATCTGTATGCGAAACATTAGGCACAAATTGGGTGTTGCTGTAGATATGAGTTATAGAATCTACAGAAGGGTCGTATAAATTCATCAAAGACATGTGTACACATGCTTGCATGTCAAGATTAATTTAAATTTTATAGAGAGTGTTGAGGAAGAAAGGAATAGTCGTTCATTTTCTTTTCTACGTAGAAAGCGAGAGGCCATTGCCATAAGTATGAACGCTAGAAAGTTTTCAATTTTCGTGGCATTTTCTGGGTAGAAAGTGAAAGGTGGCTAGCAATCAAAGAGCGCTTAATGTAAACAGAGAGGTGATGTGCTGGAAAATGGTAATAGCATTAATGCAACGGCTCTGGCTAAGCTGTACATTAACGACCATTTCACTCTTTCTCACTCTACCTGGACTCTTGGAATTTAATTCTTCAAACACATAAAAAGAAAATTAAAATTAATAATATATATATATATAATAATAATAATAACATGTTACGGTGTCCCATTCACATTACAACCAATATGAGAGCGATAGGTCATGTGCAATGTGGGGATCAAACTGTGGGACTCTCGACGGCAACGTCATCACCTCCATTTCAGCCTGCTCACTCCCTCTCAGTCTCATTTAGTTACTCATTCTAGGGTTTTCAATCTCTTTTCCTCATTTTTTGCATCACTTTCAAACCCAATTCATAAGGATAGGTTAATGATGGATCAATTATCTCATTATCTTGATAATATCTTGTTTACATTTTTGCATCACTATGGTTATAACTAGTTTTGTCAAAACCTTGTTTGAGTTTTTAAGATAACAACTATCTTTGCTCCATTGGGCATTGCAGAAAGTTGCATTTCTTTTGGCGCTTGAGGGGAGACATATAGAAGAGATTTTTCAAACACAATCATGCTTTATAAGTAATAATATATCATGCTTTTTCATCATGACCATGTATAATTAAGATAATTTCAATTAGTAATTCCTTTGTTTTTATGTTTATTATTACATATATTTTTTAGGTCGGCAAACGTAGCATGTGCCATTATTTACACTAGCTGTAAACGTTTTATATGAAATAATCATCAAATGGCCTGTGTATATAGGTACAACTCTTGCTGCAACTCCTCTCCTGCCCTATTGATGATTATATATATATAAACTAAATACAATTCCCTATTTTCTTATAATAACTTTCTGTTGAGTCGTTGGATTTTGACTGATATCAATATATTTATGTTGATATTAACTTCTTGTATTATTAGTTGGTAAATAGAGTTTAATGCTGGGTATTGTTGGGCATTCAAGTTTCCGTTCAGTTCTAATTAACCGAATTTTTCTTTTCTTTCTAATACTGTCAGCAAATGGAGGATTAAAAGTTTAGTACCAATTAATGATAATGGTGTCACTTGCCTCAACTAGTAAAATCTCACAAGTGATACAAGAGACTTAAGGCTTTTTTTATATTAAGGTGCTATACCTTTTAAGCCACAATTGTTATGGACAAAAAAAGTTATAGTTATTAGGGGTGGGCATATCGGGTTTTGGTTTGGGTTTCAACCCGATCGGGTTGGAGAATTGAAGCCAATAGGGTTGAACCAACTCGAACCGAACAGAACCAAATTTAATTCAGTTCGGTTCGGGTTCGTAATTTTGATCGGATTAGGTTAGTAATTCGGGTTAAAATGGGTTGGAACAATTTAATTCACAAATTCTACCAAAAACCACTTCAAATCCAAAAATCTCAAATCCAAACATCCTTAACAATATTTCAACAAGTCTTTTTAAAGTTAACAAAATATAAAACATGTAGTCAAAGAGATTTTTTTTTTGTTTAATACACACACACACACACACACACACATACTATATATATATATATGTATGTTTATTTAAAAACCAAAACTTAAAAAAAAAATTCAACCCGGTTCCGGTTAAAATGAATTTTAACCCAAATGGGTTGATAGTTTGAATCCGTTCGGGTTGCACAGGTTAACCCAAATTTCGGGTTCGGTTCAGGTTAACCCGATCCAAACACCCACCCCTAATAGATTATAAAATAAAAGTTAGTAGTGTAGGGTTAATATGACTCTTTAACAAAATTTTGACAAAACTAATGAAAATATAATGGCTTTTTTCATCATATAAGAGTGAGATAAAATTAAGTTAGCTTCGAAACGAAAGACACAGTGAGATAAAATTAAGTGGGCTTCGAAACGAAAGATATAACTGTTTACTAAATAATGTACAAATACCCAACAACATTATCAAACAAGTCCTTAGAATTTGAACTTTTTTTTCCCTAATAAACCTCAGACACCAAGGAAAGTTATCATGTTTGTGTGAGAGTGATAGAGTTTGATTATAGAGTCGAAACCATGAGAAATTTTATACTACACCAAAGGTACCATGTCAACCATTACAACAAGTAAACAATACTATGACACGTAAATATTTATTTTAAAAAATACTATACAATCATTTGTTATATTAAATTCAGTTATACATATTATACATACATTTACTTGTGACGTATTCTAAAATTTGTCTGCAACCACTTATCATATTTAATGGTTTCGTCATTTGTTATTCTTTGACAAAAGACAGAAAACAAAAACAATACCTTCATTGTGTTGATATTTCCGTAATAAGTTACGGGTATATATAGATAGACACGCGCACTAACAATTTCAAGTTGTCTCGGCTCTTGAGCTATTATTGTTGTTATTATTAGCTAATGAGTCTTCTATTAATATTCATTCGGCAGCTTAATTATCCCGTGTAAGCAACGCGTGATAGGTACATAAAGAGCCAAGCCCCCCCCCACAAAATGAAAAAAAGATTGTTTACAACATTATAAATTCATCTTGAAATTTAATAAATTCTGAAATTCTTGAATTAAAAGGTGACTGGAGAGCAGGGTAACACTGATTTAAGTTATTTTTGTAAATATTTAAATTCTTAACATATAACTGATTATTGATTAGGCATCTGCTATAAGTTACGTTATATCTAACTTATAACAAATTAAAAGTAGTCATTTAAAACAGGAGATGGTAGTATGTGAAATAAGTGGAAAGTATTGTGAGAATTTGATTAGGCATATGATTTTATTGTAAATTACATTATATTGATTATCATTTATTCACACAACAAATGATTGATTAATCACAGGCATTTGCTTAGTCATAATTGTAAAAAATAATGCGCATGCGATTTTGTATCATACACTGTATTTAATACAACACAATAACACAGAACAGTAATTAATTAAAAGAGAAGGTTTCAGTCCAAAACAGACTTTTGAAAATTACGGCATTTGGGATGGTAATTAAGAATATTTAATTACAGATTTCTTTGTTATCCTGTTGGAAATAATTAAAATCGGCGTTAAATCCCAATTATGTTATGCATGAAATTACTCCAAACCCTCCAGCGTAATAATGCCCCTATTTATTCCAACTAATCTTTAATTATGAACAGAATAATCATTAGAAACATCTGCGACTCGAAATTTTTTACAGAAGAAGAATGTTGAAATTCAAATAACATTAATAAAAAAAAGCTCAAATTTGTTACATTTACAATGAAGTGATTGGATATGACTTTAATTGCATTCTTAATTAGACATTGTTGGTTTGGTTAATCATACTAATTAAAAAGAAAAATTAATCTGTTCTCATTATTACTAGTTGTTAAGAAACGTATCCAAAGTGAATGTGATAAAAAAAAAAAACCATTATCACTTTACACTGATTGTGTGTATATATAAAATAATTGTTGCATCACTCAAAATTTTTAGACACTGGCGGTACCCTATATTTGGATCAGATATTATTTTCCAGAAATTATTGTGCGGTGGAAACAGTGTATTTCAACAACACATAAGGTTACACTTATGAGTGTGATATTGTAGGATACTATATACAGATATGAGTCATAAATAATAAAGTAGACACTGTATCTCAGTGTTATCTTTATTTCCATTATTAAGGGCTTAGATTAGCTGTAATGTTATTTTAGAGAGATTCTCCGAATTTGGTAAAAATATTTGTCCAAATGAGCAAAGGAAAAATCAATAAATTCCCTTATTCAATAAACACTTCACTCAGTTCTGGATTCATTCACAAAACATAATAACAATAAGAACAACAAAGTTGAAGACAATTCAAAATTTGCTTTCAATAATTCCTTTCTGATTAAGTTTGCATTGCTGATGATCAGTGGCCTCGTCGTCATCCACTTTACAGTTAACAGGTTTGTTCACAAAGCCCTAATTTTATTTTTGCCCATAATAAAAGTAACCTCATTGTACTTAGTACTTACTACAGATACCAACGTGGGTTAATTCCAACCAAGAACAAAAAAAAAAGATACGAACGTGGGTAAATAAAAAGATTTTTAATTTATTATTATTATTTTTTAACTATTGTAGTAATTTTAAGACAATGGAAGGCCAATGGATCAGAAGTAGCTGATTAATTCAACGCAACACTTTTGTCTGAGTTGTTCTGTAAACTTGTTACAGTGACCTAGAGAAAGAAAAGAAAAAGTTTTCACTTTGACTGTCAATCACTGACTTTTGTTTAAAAAAAATAAAGAAAACAGTGATTGAGAGAAAAGTGAAAGGGGAAAACCGAAAGAGTCAACCGGCCCTTTTTGGTGGTATGTATTTGTAAGGCTTCGATGAGTCCACATATTGCGTTTTATCTTCAACCCTTTTGTTTTCTTTTGCATTTGCTTCTCTCTCTTCTCCTCTTTCTTTCTCTCTGTGCAAATCTTTAATCCCCTTTCGTTTTCTTTCTCCCTTTTTTTTTTTTTCTATATATAATATTAGTACTAACATTTATTAATTTTCATCAAATCTTTGAAGGTGCTTCTAGGAGCGTTTGTTTAAACATAGTTTATAGACAGTCATTAGTGAAGCTAGCATGCAGAGACGGGAACGAGATATATTATATAGTTATAGCACTGAGTTTGCCAAAACTAGGGTTCCTAGTTAAGCTAGAGCTGGTCTCAGTCACCAGAACAAGCTTGTTTAGTTATCAGAGAGAGACGGTTAGAGAAGGAAGTGCTAAGCGGCCTTAATTTTGCTTTGCCTTCTTTCTCTTTCTTTCTCTTCCTTTTTTTTTTCCTTCTCTTTCTAATAGAGCTTGAGCTTGAGCTTGAGCTAGAGGAAGTTGGAGGGGCTTCTATCCTTTTTTCTCCTCTATTTCTCTCTCATATTTTATTTTATTTTTCTTTCGGTTGATGAAGCTAGCTAAAGAGTGAATGAAAGTCTTTCTAAATTTGTAGAGAAGAGAAGAAGAAGAAGAAAAGAAAAAAAAATAGTATTTTGATGAGTTTTGGAGGGTTTCTTGAGAATAATATTAGTACTAGTTCTGGTGGCGGCGGTGCAAGAATCGTTGCTGATATCTCGTATACTAACAACGACAACAACAACAACAATATGCCCACCACTACCACACTTACTCATCCTCGCCTTCTCAGCAGTACTCCTCAGCCTCTCTCCAAATCCATGTTCAATTCTCCTGGCCTCTCACTTGCCCTTGTAAATCACTCATCTTTCTCTCTCTTGGACTGGTACTTTGTTTTGTTTGCTTATAGCTCTTGAATTCACCGATGATAATCTCATCTGTCTGGGTTTGTGATCTTGTTTTTCAGCAGCAACCGAATATAGACAATCAAGGCGGGGGGGATTTGCAACTGCAAAGAATGGGTGAAAGTTTTGAAGGGATAATTGGGAGAAGAAGCAGAGAAGATCTCCTAGAACACGAAAGCAGATCTGGAAGCGATAATATGGATGGAGCTTCTGGTGATGACCTTGATGCTGCCGACAACCCTCCCCGGAAAAAGAGATACCACCGACACACTCCTCAACAAATCCAAGAACTTGAATCGTATGATATACACATATGATTGATTCATGCAGTATATAATAATTAAAAAAAAAAATCAATCTTTTTTGTTTTGTGATTTTTTTATTTTGTTTGTTTTCGGGTGTGCGTGCAGTTTGTTCAAGGAGTGTCCTCATCCTGATGAGAAACAAAGACTGGAACTCAGCAAAAGACTTTGCTTGGAAACCAGACAAGTCAAGTTCTGGTTCCAAAATCGCCGTACCCAAATGAAGGTAAAAATTAAAGCTTTTTTTTTTTTGGGGTCTTACGTGATGTTGTTGGGTCTGATTTATCTTGGTGTGTTTTGATGGCTTTGTGGTGCACCAGACTCAATTGGAACGCCACGAGAACTCGTTGCTCAGGCAAGAAAACGACAAGCTTCGAGCTGAAAACATGTCCATTAGAGATGCAATGAGAAACCCAATTTGCACCAACTGTGGTGGTCCTGCAATAATTGGTGATATTTCTCTTGAAGAGCAGCACTTGAGGATCGAAAATGCCCGTTTAAAGGATGAGTTAGATCGAGTTTGTGCCCTTGCCGGCAAGTTTTTGGGGCGACCAGTTTCATCAATGGGTCCTCCTCCAATGCCAAACTCAAGTTTAGAACTTGGTGTTGGTAACATTAATGGTTTTGGTGGTTTAAGCAGTACCGTGACCACAACATTGCCTGCTGATTTTGGAACTGGGATTTCTAATGCCTTCCCAATTGTTATGCCTCCGAACAGATCAGGTCCCGGCGTTACGGGCCTCGATAGATCCATTGAAAGATCAATGTTTTTGGAGCTTGCTTTGGCTGCCATGGATGAATTGGTTAAAATGGCTCAAACTGATGAACCCCTTTGGATCAGAAGCTTTGAAGGATCAGGAAGACAAGTGCTGAACCGTGAAGAATACTTGAGAACTTTCACTCCGTGCATTGGCTTGAAACCTAATGGCTTTGTCACGGAGGCTTCTAGGGAGACTGGCATGGTCATCATCAACAGCTTGGCTCTTGTTGAAACTTTGATGGACCCAGTAAGCAGTTTACTTAAGTTCTTTTTCACCTCCTTTCAATTTTAAACATTAATTAATTTTTCCAATGTCATTTTTTTATTCTGATAGAATCGATGGGCGGAGATGTTTCCTTGTATGATTGCCAGAACTGCAACAACTGATGTGATATCAAGTGGAATGGGAGGAACAAGGAATGGGGCACTCCAGTTGGTAGAATTTTACAACTCAATAATTAATGAGCATTTAATCGATTACTTTCTTCTTATTATTCTTGTTTATAAAAAATAAAAAATATTTTTTTCCTTTTTGGAGATGCATGCCGAGCTTCAAGTACTATCACCTTTGGTCCCCGTACGTGAAGTTAATTTCCTCCGCTTTTGCAAGCAACATGCTGAAGGTGTATGGGCTGTCGTTGATGTTTCCATTGACACCATCCGAGAAACTTCTGGTGCTCCAGCTTTTGTTAATTGTAGGAGGCTTCCTTCTGGCTGTGTTGTGCAAGACATGCCTAATGGCTACTCAAAGGTGATTTATTATTAACCAAATTTTTGCAGTTTGCTTATACGATTTCTTTGTATTCATCACTTATTGTGCTTTTTTCCCAAGTAGGCCTTCAATTTCACTTTAGTCTTAAATGAAGTTTGTTGGACACTTGAGCTTAGTTCAGTGCATTTACTTTGGGAGTAAAACACCAGGTCAAAAAGAATCATGGGCATTTGCATTCCCATTCAAAATTGAGAAGCTCATGCATCAAAGAATTTAGTTTGTCTAGTGATTTCTCTATGTATCCCCCACGCTGTCAGTGCCCTAATTTGCTTCCCCAACATTATATTATCAGGGAATCTGAACCTTCCTAAAGCGTTATTTAATTTCCTGGATGCTTCCTATTGTGCTTCCAATATATATATATATATATAGTTCATATTTCAAGTTTCAACAATGGGTTTGCTTAATCATATTAGAATAACGAATCGTACCGCAACAAATCGAGGATGAATCACTATTTTATTGAATAGAAGTCTCTATTTTTCCTTATAATTTGTGCCTTGAATTGAACACATTAATTTCATATCCTTGTATGTAAAATGGGTCCTTGATATTGTCAACTTTGATTGAATAAAATACACATTTTATGTTTCTATTCCTGTCTTTGATGCCATCTCGGTTTCCCTCAATTGCTATATTTCAGCCATGTAATTGTGTCACCTGGTTCGAGTCTCGTGATGTGTTTGTTTTTCTAATCAATAGGACCTTGCTACTTGCTAGTCAAATTCCAAGACTGGCTATTTTGTTTTCATGTACGTGTACCTAAAAGCTCGAGCAGACATTGGTACACATCTCGATGTCACTTGCCACGGTGTAATCTGTTCCTTCAAAATCTTGAGAAAACTTTACGTACACCAATATTTTATGCAGCCTACACAATGCCTAAATTATTTCGTTTTCTTTAATTGAGCCTAGATTCTTGAGCCATTTTCCGAATTTGCCTCTCATATTTTTATTCATTTATCAAAGCACATTATTATAAGCTCATAGTGAACTGACAAAATAGCTACAAATTAAGGTTTAAATTAATCATATTTATATTAAGTTTGACTGGTATGCATTTTAAGTGTGTGCATATATATATAAATATATGATGGGTGGAATTTAGTGTCCACAACATGAATATTAATATTTATAAAAATAAATAAGTTGCAGGTGACATGGGTTGAGCATGCAGAATACGATGAAAGCCAAGTCCACCAACTCTACAAACCCTTGATAAGCTCCGGAATGGGCTTCGGCGCCCAACGGTGGGTCGCCACCCTTCAAAGACAATGCGAGTGCCTAGCCATTCTCATGTCCACCAGCGTCTCCGCCAGAGATCACACCGGTATATATGACATTAACATTCTCTAAATATCGACATTTTCGCCTGTTCATGTACGATACAAGAATTGATTATAGTGATGTTATTATGGTTGAACATGTAGCAATAACTGCGGGTGGGCGACGAAGCATGTTGAAGCTAGCACAGAGAATGACTGATAATTTCTGCGCTGGGGTGTGCGCTTCAACTGTCCACAAATGGAACAAGCTCAATGCTGGCAATGTCGATGAAGACGTTAGGGTTATGACCAGAAAGAGCGTTGACGATCCCGGTGAGCCTCCAGGCATCGTGCTAAGCGCTGCCACCTCCGTTTGGCTGCCGGTGTCTCCTCAAAGACTCTTCGATTTTCTACGTGATGAGCGGCTTAGGAGCGAGTGGGATATTTTGTCGAACGGTGGGCCCATGCAGGAGATGGCCCACATTGCTAAAGGACAAGATCACGGCAACTGCGTCTCCCTTCTACGTGCTAGTGTAAGTAATCTCTCCCATCTCTAAAAATCTCATTTTCTTTTTCTCATTGCTATTTTCATGTGGGCAGTGGGTGCAACAGTAAGGTTGAATTATTTTTCTGACGAAATTGTCACTTCTATGTCAACCAATTTTAGTTTGTCCCGTAGAGATAAAAAGTTGGAATTGAAAGGACAAAGTTTAGAATTTGGCGGTATCTGTTGGCAGGAGATAGATAGAGAAGAGAAAGCACTTTTCCCTTCTTTTTTTTTTTGGAATCATTAAAAAGTCAAAATATAGGACACATGCTAGCTTTCTTTGATTGTTCTGACCTCATCGATTTTGTAGATAAAAGTGTTTCTTATTATTATTTTTTCCCTGAACAGGGTTTGACTCTCGGATGCTGTAAAGATTTTACCACTGACATGTAAAATGGTTAAAATGGCAAATAATGTAATTTCGATGGATACGAGGGTTAACGAAACGTCATGTTGTTTTGCAGGCCATAAACGCAAACCAGAGCAGCATGTTGATACTACAGGAGACATGCACAGACGCGGCTGGGTCGCTTGTCGTCTACGCGCCCGTTGACATCCCGGCCATGCACGTGGTGATGAACGGTGGTGATTCTGCCTACGTGGCTCTCCTTCCTTCTGGATTTGCAATTGTTCCAGATGGTCCAGACTCACGAGGGCCCCTGGCTAATGGCCCCACAAGTGGGAATGGAAGCAACGGTGGGTCACAGAGAGTGGGTGGCTCGCTTTTAACAGTGGCCTTCCAAATCTTGGTGAACAGTCTTCCGACGGCCAAGCTTACGGTAGAATCTGTGGAGACGGTCAACAATCTAATATCATGCACTGTTCAGAAGATCAAGGCCGCTCTTCAATGTGAAAGCTGATACGATAATGGAGTTGGTGTTTAGTTTTTTAACTTGACACGATGGGGTGTTTTGCTTTGTGCATGGTTACGGTTAATTGTAGCTAATCACGTAGCTTGTGAATTGTGGTGAACAGAGAGAAAGAGAGAGAGAGAGAGAGAGAGAGCTTTGGAACGTGGGCGCGTGTGACAGTGTGTGTGCTTTGCTTCGGGGGTGTTGAGTCAAGAACGAACCGCGCGTGGAAACTCCTTGCATGGTGATAAGGATGGGGCTGAGTCACGGACTCGAGCAGAGACTATTCTTAACACAAGGCAAGGGTGGTGGTTCGGGTATTGACTCAGGTCAACCCCTTTATGAATTGTCAAAAAAAAAACAAAACTGAAATGAAGTTTGAAGTATTCCTTTGTGCAATTTAAATTTAACTAGGAGCTTTTGGTTTCATTTTTCCAAATGTTGAACTTGAACTGAACTCCCTGTAAACGACTTGGTGATCATGTTAGCTAATGTTGTTGTTGGGTGCTCAATTGTTTGGCTTTAATTTCATTTTTAAGGATTTTTCTTTTGGATTGCGCCGGTGATGCATGTAGAACACGCGCCTAGGGGTGCAAATGGGCGGGCCGGTTTGGATCTTGTGATTAAATCGAAGTATTTTGTGGTGGTAAGGGAGTGAAGAGTGAACTGTATTGGGTGGCTGGCTCTGCAAGCATTAAATGAGAAAGCAGATGGTGTTGGGGGAGAGAGTTACTGTCATTTAATGCTGAGGGTTTGGCAGTGTCTGTGTATATGGGGTCTCGTGTATTGACCAACTCCTACGCGATACATAATTATTTGGATGGTAATGAAAAATTTGAAGTTTTATTGTATCGTAAAACTTTTCGTTACCAACAAGAGGGTGAAATTTAAGGCGCGACAGCACCAATGCTTTTGTTTGACCTTTCTGATATGATGAAGATTTTAGTTTTGTTCCTTTGCTAGCCGATAGCTGCTAGCCCCTCCCCTCTTGTTGTTGTTGATGGCGGCTCGTGCTATGGTTTCTACTTTGAATATCTGATGAGTGATGATTACTCACTCTTGGCGACAGGGAAAGGAAAATATTTGGTTGTCTTGTGGCGGTGCAATTTGCAAAATGGGTCCGTGGATGTAAAGGTATGGTACTTAACGTTGATTTGAGATTCTTTGTTGTTAATTAATCACTTCTTTTCTTTTCTTAAGTAAAATTAATGATAATTTGTAAAAAAAAAATAAATTAATATTTGTAATAATTTGAGGATAACGTTCTGCGCATGCATGGCTGAGCAGTTAATTAATTTTACGCCCTCCAATCAGGATTTCGACGTCTTTGAAGCAAGATTAATAAGAGTTTCTACTTTGCACTCGGAGACCTGCCAGTACCTTTCGCACCCACTTGTTGGTGGTGCTATTTATCTCGTAAGCGTGGTTATTTTCTCTCTAGAAATCATTTTGGGTTGGGAGTTGGTAGTTAGAAAAGGAAATGAATGAAACCCAGAAATTAGTGATCAAACTCAAACTGAACGGGTTCCGGTTCGGGTTCACAAATCAAAATCAATTTAGTCTCTTCTAAGAGGTACTGAACCTGAAAATGCCTGACTCCTAATTGCGTCGATGCGGCAATCGACTACGTGACAAAAATGATTCAGAGATGATCTGTTACAGAACAAAACTTACCGCATATGTATGGGCGGGGCCATGCAAACACACGAAGAAACACGTGAGGATCACAGGTTAATGAGGACACGAGTAGGTGTGGACGAAGGTATTTAAAGTCAAGAAAATGATATGCTATCCGAACGAAGCTAGGAAGGCAGTAGGGCCTTAAATATTATACATTAAAATTATTCATCATTATTTATATATATATATATATATATAATAATATAAAATTAAAAAAAAAAAAACTCTTTTTAAAGGACATTGTTTTTGGACCATCTACTTGTCAATCTTGTTCCTAGTCCCAATTATCCAAAGTAAAAAGTCATCGTGTGACAGATCTCCTCTTTGCCTCTCTCCCACCTATCACATGCTTGTGGGCTCCCTCACCTCCATCCTTATACAACTTTCAAACTCCATCCAGATCGTCGTGTTGCAAAAACTAATCTTCTACACCAACAGTTCACTACAATTATTAGTGGGCCAATTCATTGGACCATATAAATTTCCATATATTAACCGAGCCTTTACTCTACATTATTGGTACCAAATCAAAATCAAAATCAACTGTACGTGATATATATATATATATACATATGTGTGTGTGTGTATACATACGTGTATGTGGGTGTGGCCATTGGCAACGTTCTAGTTGCGAGACACGGCACCGTCAATAATTGAGTACGAGAACTGTCGAGAGAGAGCGAGACACACATGGCCCTTTTTCCCATCAACTAATAATGTAAGGTAATTATTGATGAGCCATTTAGGAAAAACCTTCCGCTAACTAACTAATAATGAACTAAAGTGCTTGTAGAGATGCTTTCGTGAAAGCTGCCTCGGTTTGTTCTTGCATGAATGGCACAATACAAACAAATATATTTTAGTGACGAAAGTCAAGAGTGTCAGTGCTACGATTTCACATGTGCATGTTTTCATTGAAATGGAGGACACATCGCTCGGATATTTATACCGAAAGTTTTGACTTGGACACAGCAATGAATATCGTTAAGTGCTTAAATTAATTAATTATTTATATAAATATTATAAATTAAGAACCAATTTGAGACGAGATGCCAACTGAAGTTAAACGTGACCAAGGAGGTAAGTATAGTTGACAAGTATGCGTAACGAGAGGTGACGGGCGCTGTGAGATATTGCTATTCGAAACATTTAATGCGTTGAAAAGTAGCGAAAATAGTATGTACATGTTTGTATAAAAAGACCCTTTTGAGCTTTGAATTTTAAGAGAAAATGAGTGATTGTTACTTTGGTGGGTGAAACGTTAAATGACGGGGATGTAAACTAGAAGATTGCAACACTTTGGGTACAATTAATGAGCAAGGACCATCTATTCTTCGCAAGCCAAAACGCCTTCGCATTAATTTTTCCCATTGCTAGTTAGCTGCAAAAAGCACCAAGTCTAGGCCACGGGTGACAGAATATGAACATGATAAGTACAGAGAATATTATCGCGACTTTCAACAAGAATTTTCTCATTTTTATAATCATTTTTTCTCCTTTTGTAAGCAAAAACTGAGATGAGCTTCGAAGCCATTTAAATTGGATGAAAGCATACGAAGTGCCATCATCTACTGTTTGTTTGTTTGTTATTATTATTATTATTTTTTTTGCAAATGTCAACTTTTGTTTTATATATGCTAAGATATTTCAATGACGCTTGTAATTTTGGATTACCGTGCCTAAGAGGGCTAGCCTCTAATTAGCAATGCCTTTAATTACCAACTCCAAATTGTTCAAGGTTCCATCTTAGTCATTGGATATGACAGTTGCTAAATTTCACATCTGCAATACCCAGCTTTCTTATTGTGGCTGTTACCAACGTGGTGTGAACTTGAGAAAGGAATTTGTTTTCGTACTCAAAACTTTCCCTTTCATTCACACTCTATAATGCACCAATAAATAAATAAAACTACTATAAAAAGACCTTTTTTTTCCTCTCTCTCTCTCTCTCTCTCCTTTTGAATGATGAAAGAAGCATATCGTACAAAGATTCCACTACAGAAGCCCAACTTAATTAGAGGACTCCATGTTGGTGTCTTGGCCCATCTTTAGAACCTCGAAAAACAAAAGGCCAAAATTTCTCAATGCTTCGAAATTTCGAATTGTCCGATGCATGCTCCATGCGGGATTGGTGAAATTCTATAGAAATTTTGGGCATTCGAAATTAATCATACTCACCGGCAACCCAATTTTGAACTGACTTGTCAAGACAATGGGGCAGACTTAAAATAATATTTTACCTAGCGAAGCTTGAATTGGCAAATCGCAAGTGCAATAATAATATAAGGCAAAGGCAGTTGCGTTGTGGGCTCTTGGAGTTTTCTAATTAGTTTTGATGGGTGCAGTGCAAAAATAGTACTTTTGTCATTTTCATTCTATTGCAATTTCACGTGCATGCTGTCATTTTTATTTTTTATTTGACAGGCCATGCTGTTGCTGTCCCTTAATATCATTGATTGAACAACTCTGGCAGACTGGTCCTGATGGATCCATTTAAACTACAGATATAAACACTACCACAACGTGGACATTGAAAAAAAAAAAAAAAAATTCAATTAAAACAAATTTCCATTTGATTTGTGCATGTATAATTACCCGAACTGGTGGATTCCTTCTTCCTTTTTCACCCACAACGGCCCATTGGGCTGCTTTAATGTATTTGGATTTCGGACCCGATCCAACTCTTTGGATAAAAGAGGAGTGACTTTTGTTTTTCTCCATATTTTCATTAATTTGAAGTGCATTATTTACTTTTAAATGCCTACTTTATGCCATTAATTTTATGTAATCTACAATGGAGATGATCAACTAATTTGATTTTATTATATATTGCATTCGAATTTGAATATTGCAGTCGAGAGAGAAACAACTCGGATCACCAGCTAAGACCCTTAAATGACGATCACTGAGAAATGAGATGCAAAGTAAATTTGTTCTCAACTTTGTATTTGTATAATTAGAAAGTTTTGAATTGTTATATTTTTCTCATCCAAGAGTTAATACATATATTTTTTTTCATGTGAATCTATTTTCATTAAATCTTTATTGCATATTAGTCCATATGTCAAATCAAATATGTAATTCTTGGAATAATTGTTAGAATTTTGTTCAGATGTGGGATATCTATTTAGAATCTTTTGCAACTCAATTATGTATAGGAATTCGATTCTTACAAGGTGTATGCTCTATACCTTTACAAACTATCAATGGTTCAATTCCTACTAGAACTTTAAAATTACTTAGTATATCTATTATTTAAGGTGAAACAATAGCACGGCATACTCTATTCATGAAAATTATCATACCATTACATTTTGAGCGTGGAATAAAATAATTGCGTCACTGAGAAAATATCATCGTATCATCAGTTTGTGTTCCAAGTATTACAAAATTTAAAAATATTTTGTTGAAATTTGTAATTTTTTTAAAAATTGTATTTGATTAATAATCCAAAACAAAGTGGATGGATGAATTTTATAAAAGTTTTTAATCCACTTCTAAATATAGGTAAACTTCTTTCATTTGCGCTAATGGCTCTCTAAACCGTAAACCCCAAACGGAGCACAAGCATAATTAAACTTAAATGCCAGCAGTGTGGTCAATGAGTGGTCAAACGCTGGAGAATATTCCGTTGGAAAAAATCTGTTTCCGGACTCCGATATCAGTAAATACGAAACAAACCTGAGGTTAATTTTGGAATAACGCGTAACCGAACTCTTAAAACTACCCAAAAATCCTCAAACACAAACCGTCAGATCATTAATAATTACAGATTAACGGTTGAAAATCCTTGTTTGACTGAAGTACAAACCATGAGGCTGGAATGATTGGCTTTTCTTTGATCGAGCTTTGACCGCGGAAAAGAAAATAAAAACCAAAGAGACACCTGGAGGCTTTCTAGAGGGAGAGCGTCAGCGAAAATTAAGAGAGAAAAGAGAGAGCGGAGGGATTTTGATTTTTGTGTTTGTATTTTCTGTTTTTTAATATCCTTTTGGGTCGCCGAGGAAGAGAGAGAAATTCTCTCTCTCCTTTTGAAGCAAAACTGTTCTTTTGAATTTGGTGTTGGATTTGTTCATTCTTTCATTTTTGAAGTGGAGAATCAATTAGGGTTTCGTTTTCAGAAACAATGAATGTCATGCGCCGTCTCAAGAGCATTGCTTCTGGTCGCACTTCTATTTCTTCTGATCCGGTAAGTTTTTGGTTTTTATTTTTGTTTGTTGCTTATGTTTGAAGTTTCCAAAGTTTGTTACTGTTTGTGTTTACGGATTTTGTATTATGTGTTGTTTAGATTTTAAATGGATTTATATATCCGTCAGCTGAAGAATGTGGTTATGTAAATAATGATCTTGTCCTAGTTTGTGAACGATGTTATGTTATGTTAGTTTTTGGCTTGATTTCTAGCAATGATTTAGCTGCGATTCAACTGATGTTTTGAAGAAGTAGAACATGCTTTTATATTCTTGTGCAGTGCTGTTAACTTTTGTTGTGAATTATGATGTAATTAAATTTAATAAACAATGAAATGTTAGGTGTTTTAGATTGGATTTTTTTTTTTTGTTTATGAGATTAGTTGATGGTAGGCCGTAATATAGCAGTTGGCTTTTCTGAACACTATTGTTGTTGGGGTTGGTGAATGGTCAAAATCAGCATTATTGGTTCTTCCCTGAGAATGGCTGCTACTAACTTGCTAACCTTTGTTCCTCTTTTAAACAAAGATGCGGCATTAACAGGTTCTAGTGGCTCTAGGACGGCAAATTTCATGAAAAGAATCACGATTAGGAAAAGAAAAACAATTCACCTCAGTTGCTGTGTCCTTTTTGTGTTGTTGACTGCGGTGTATCTCACCGATAAGGAAATGATATCTTAACCTTATTTGTATTGACTCCATTATGTTTTTTAAGGGAAGTATCAATCGGTTGTAATCTCAAAACTACTTAGTCTCTGCTTAGATGGGATGCAGAGGTTTAGCCTATTTTTCCCTTTTATTTAAGTCTATCCTAAAGGTGAGTTTCCCAGCATCAATTCTCACTTGTCTTTCTAAATTAGAAGAATTTTGTACTGTTCCATTTGTTTAAGTTGACAGCTGCGTTATTTCCAAGTAGCTAATGTTGTTTTATCACAAATAGACTTGCAATTTATAAACTTTGTAATGAGGTTGTTCTTAATGTCTGGCTATGCATTGCTTTTACTGTTAATTCAGACCAGTAAGGTTGGTTTTAACTTTCCATAATTTAAATTATTCTTTAGAAATTTCTATTTCTTTCATACAGGGTGGAGATTCTGGCATAAAGAGGGCAAAGGTCGATAAAGAATTAGAGGTAAATGGGGAAGCAAATTTGGTTGAAAGAAGTGCCTCCAGTCTAGAGCAGCATATGGCTTCTACATCTCTGGAGCCTGTTGCAAGCACGTCCGAAGCAGCCACAGTTGCTAGAACTGAAAGATCAGGTTTTGATCAACTGCCTAAGGAAATGAATGAGATGCGAATAAGAGATGAAAAAAATGTTAACCATGATGATAAGGTATTGAGACAATCATAACTTGAAGGCTGTTCTGGAGAGCTTGTTGGCAAGTCTCTTTGTGAATAACTGTTGATAGAATAAATGAACTGTGGTCTACATTTCTGCAGGTACTTCATAGTTGCTAAATACTTGGTCATGGCTTTGCATTGTGCAGGATTTGGAACCCTCAATTGTCAATGGCAATGGAACAGAAGCAGGTCAAGTCATTGCTACTACAGTAGGTGGTCGAAATGGACAACCAAAGCAGGTGATTTGAATTCTCTTCTGAATTTTTGTTGGATTCCCGGGTTGCGTTTTGCCATCAGCTCACTTTTGGGTTATTCTTATTAACGATTGGCCAAGTCTTGGATTCTGAACAACTCTTTAACAATTTTTTGATTCTTGACTCCCAGACAATCTCCTATATGGCAGAACGTGTGGTGGGGACTGGTTCCTTTGGTGTTGTCTTCCAAGTATGTGAAACCTGTTGGCATGGATTTGTAGATCCAGATTAAGATTTTGGCCTACTGTTTTTGTCATCTTATTCCTTCTTGCATTTAATCTTTATGCTGCAGGCTAAGTGCCTTGAAACAGGGGACTCTGTTGCAATAAAGAAGGTGCTCCAGGATAAGAGATACAAGAATAGGGAACTCCAAATTATGCGTTTACTTAACCATCCTAATGTTGTTTCTCTGAAACATTGTTTCTTTTCAACTACTGAGAAAGATGAGCTTTATCTTAACCTTGTCTTGGAGTATATATCTGAAACTGTCTACCGAGTTTCAAAGCACTATACCAGAATGAACCAACATGTGCCCATTCTTTACGTGCAGCTGTATACATACCAGGTGAAATTTGAACCATTCCTTAATTTGTTTATTTGTTGTTGATTGAGAAGATTCTTTTTGTAAATGTACTGGATTGTGCTTAATGCTTCGGGTGTGCTGCACCTTGTGCCAGTTATGATAATATACATGCTTTCTTTCTGTAGATTTGCCGTGCACTGAATTACTTGCATCATGTTGTTGGGGTGTGTCATCGAGACATTAAGCCACAAAATTTATTGGTAAGTTCTCTTACAATTTGTTGTACATTCTTATAGAGAGGTTGAAAAATAAACGAACTATAAAAATGTAGATGAGTAGAGGATTGTGATTTCTGTGTCCTATGGAATACCTTCTATTGATTTTTTAACATGCTTTTTTTGGATACTTAATTGGTCTGAGCTCTGTTGTAGATTAATTAGTTTTCTGTTAGTGAGAAAAATTTGTTTCGATGAGCAGATGTAGGTTTTGATAGTAAGCTCCTTGGCACTTATTGCTAGGTATGCACACAAGACTGCCTTTCTAAAAAATTAAAAAATTAAAATGACATGTGGGTGTAAAATTTCTTTAAGGTTACTCGAAATTTAATAGTGTTGTTATAGGTTTTTGCTTGTGAAAGTTTGAGATGACGATCTAGAGATGCTTCAATATCATGCTATCTTTCTTAAAATTTTTGTTTGGTTATTGAATATAGTATCAAAAATATCTAGGTTGAATTCGTAATGTGATTTGCAGGTCAATCCCCATACACACCAGTTAAAGATATGTGACTTTGGAAGTGCAAAGATGTTGGTATGTTCTTTATTTGGGAAAAAGTTTTGGGAATTTTTGAAGTACTATTGCTAATGCTTGGAAAATCATGAGTGCTGAGATTCATTCTCAAATATCCAGGTGCCAGGTGAACCCAACATATCGTATATCTGCTCAAGATATTACAGGGCCCCGGAACTTATATTTGGGGCTACAGAATACACAACTGCCATTGATATGTGGTCCATTGGATGTGTCTTGGCTGAGCTTCTTCTTGGACAGGTTGGTGTGTGCTTTTTATTTTCATCTGAATCTGTTTGAATGTTGGTGTCAAATTTCAACCGCCCTTGATAATTTTTTAGGGTGGTCTATTTGGACATTTTTTCAGAATGCTATGATCTTAATCTTTTGTTTATAGATATCTATGAGTGGTCTGAATTTCACAGAGTGGATAACTATGTTCCTTTTGCTTATTCATGATGAAAGTGGTGTGTCGTCACTCGCGCCTATTATTCTGGATATTTTATAGTTCTATATAATGTATAGTTTCTATATTATATTCGCCTGCTTTGAGTTCCTCGTTTCAAGCATTAGCTAATGGATCATATGCTAATGTTTAGGTCCATGATGTATTGTTTTTTATTCATCTTCTAAAATGACGTATTCGTGACCAGTTATGACATCTACTGCCTGTATGATGTGCAGCCTTTATTTCCTGGGGAAAGTGGAGTTGACCAGCTCGTTGAAATTATTAAGGTCTAACATCTGGAGACTTTTTATGTTTAAAGTTTTTAGGTCTCTTTTTCATTTTCCAGCTTTTCTCATTAATTTTCCCCACTATGCTTTATTTATTAGATTCTGGGAACACCAACAAGAGAAGAAATTAAGTGTATGAATCCAAATTACACAGAATTTAAGTTCCCTCAAATTAAAGCTCATCCATGGCATAAGGTGTGTCTTTGTTCGGAGATCTCTATCTTCTGCTTTCCTTATAGTTATTGTGTTTTCTCCTTTACAACTGTAGATATCTTAATAAATTTATGCTTATCAGATATTTCACAAACGAATGCCCCCTGAAGCACTGGATCTTGTCTCAAGGTTGCTTCAGTATTCACCAAGCCTACGATGCACTGCTGTAAGTTTTTTCTTTTTTTCTTTTTGATAGAATCCATAAAATTGAATGTTGGAGACTGCACACATAAACATCATTCCTTGAACCTGTTGGAGGTTGAAAATTTTCCTTCACTGTGATGCTGTTGTGCGTGTTTATGTTTTATTTATTTTATTTGAGAAGTTTACTAACCGTAGTTGCTCCTTGGCTTAGTTGGAGGCATGTGCACACCCCTTCTTTGATGATTTGAGAGACCCCAATACTTGTTTGCCAAATGGGCGACCCCTACCTACTCTTTTCAATTTCACTGCTCAAGGTAAATTGATCCTCTGTTTTTCATACTTTGGCTTTAGTAGTTACTTTCTTCCTCATGCCAATTGCCTTGCAGAATTGGCTGGTGCCTCTAATGAATTGCGACAACGTCTTATCCCGGAGCATGCAAGGAAATGATTTGATGACTGAGATGGATCCATATGCAATATAAATCAATTTTTGGATGCTTAGGTATGCCACAAGCCATTGTGTCCTACAGGGCAACCGATTTTTTTTCCCTTCACCAATGAGTTGGTTCGTGACTGGGAGGCTGCTCAAGGATTTTTATGATGAATCTGCTGATGGGAGTGAGTTGTGGATGGAAGAAGGTTTGACATTTATTTTCTAATTAGCAATGTTTAATTTGTTTTATGTCTCAATTGTGAAAGCTTGAGTTATTCCAGATATGTCTGTCATATATTGTTTACAGTTATTCGATGTGGAAACTAACTTGACATTATCAAGTTGATGAATTAGGATGGCGTTCTTGGTGTATAATTCTCTCATTCTTTTCTCACGATACTGAAATTTATCCTTTATAATCCATCGTCTTGTTTCCTTGTGATTGCTGCTCTTACTTTTTAGACAAGTTGTGACCTTTCATTTCAATGAAGGAAAATATTCCAGCTTTCATTTCAAATGTAAAATGTTTTGTTGTGTTCTTTTTTTTTTTTTTGAACTGCAATACAAGAAAAAACCAACAAACTCCTGAAATGTTGTGCATCTTATGTTCTTGAATATGGTGGTAATTTTGGTTTAATGCAATCAATTGGGGCAACAGGAATGAAAATCTTATGATCCATGTACGAAATCCATCCACAAAATGGCAAGTTTCTCAGCAAGAACCGTAATACCCAAGTTGTCTGCGGCAGTGCCGGACGGTAAACTGAAATCCAGTCTTCATTACTTTGACAACTCTATTGTACTAATATTTTGGAACATGTTGCTTAAAAGAAATTATACGCACCAGTAGAGGAGATTGAAGCACTATCACAAGCAAATAATTCATTCTAATTTAGAGAGTTAAATATTGTCCACTGCAATATTGCCAGAAAATGAATGGAGACTGCAGGGCATTAGGCGTCTCTTGTTCCGTTCAAGGTTATCTGTTACTCTGTCCACAACATTTAAAGATTAATGGTGCGATTACTTTATAAAATTAGAATGAGTTGGAATGAGAATGAGGTGCAATAGAAATAAGAATCAATTTATCAAAAAATTTATTATATTAAATAATATAATTTTCATTAACTAGATACATGTATAAATATTATTATAAAAATAAAATTAATAATAATAAATACTAATAATGATAATATTAATAAAAATAAAAATAACAATAATTTATAATAATTAAAATAATAAAATTTAATAATAATAACATTTAAAACAATAAAATTAATTGGGATTTGAATGAGAATAATTTGAAGAATATAAAAAAATTAGAAGGATACAAAAATTAATTCAAGAAGTGAAATATTATTCTCAATCTCCATGAGAATGGAATTCTCATTCCTTATTTCTAAATTGTATGAGATCCATACATTTTATTCTCATTCCCAAATTATATTTTACCAAATAAACACAAATTTTATTCACATTCCTTCATTCCCATTCCCTAAACTCTCAAGTAAATACACAATAAAATAATTCATTTCAAACTACAAACAAAACCTTGCAATCTAATGGTTCGGTTACGTTGATCATTGTGGAACCGATCCCTATTTATGCTCGTGTTCCAACACTGTCGAATCGACTATTGTGTCTAAAGTCATGTTTTTTCTTAGACGTCCATTCTGAAGGGGCTTATCTACTTAAAAATAATAACAGAAAACCTACCAACAGCGCTGCTGCCTCAGGACAGAAATTTACTAGAAAAATCAGAGTCTTCTGCCCCAAGCCTTTGAGAACAACTGTACAGGAAAACTGGATAAGTACTCAGATGTTTACCAGTATTCTCCGCACGAACAATTTCCTACTTTAAAGTGATGAAATCGGTCGAATCCCTCAAGATAATGTGCTGAAGAGGGACTGCTGATATGTACTTCATAGCAGTGTGGCAAACACCACAAACCTGAAGATTCCTGAAAATTCGAATGGGTCCATGTATGTATGTATGTATGTATCTTAGACGTCCATTCTGAAGGGACTTATCCACTTAAAAATAATAACTGAAGACCAACCAACAGTTGCAGCCTCAGGACAAAAATTTGCCAGAGAAATCTGAGACTTCTGCTCCAAGCCTTTGAGAACAACTATACAGGAACACTGGATAAGTATTCAGATGTTTACCAGTAGTCTCCGCACGAACAATTTCCTGCTTTGAAGTGATGAAACCGGTTTGAATCCCTCAAGATAATGTGCCGAAGATAGACTGCTGATATGTACTTCATAGCAGTATGGCAATCACCACAAACCCGGAGATTCTTGAAAATTCTAATGGGTGCTCCTTGTGGCAATGTTAGAAGTCCAAAAGCAACAGCCAACTTTTCACTATGATAAGCCAGACCAATCTCCTTACCCTCTTCTTCCACATTATGAAGTGCAAAATTCATGTCTGGCACATAACCAGCTTCCTTGATCAGTAGCATAATCTCATCAATCTTGGAATAAATGTCAGTTCTCAATGGATGGCCCCTATCTTCAGATATAAAGATGTGTACTTGGCTGTTCGTCTCAATCCAACTACAGCCGGGTTCCTTACGGATTCCCCTTGATTTCATTAGTTTTCGAACTCTTGCGGCATCTTCCCATTTACCAGCTGTGGAATACATATTAGATAGCTGAACATAAGGCATGGCATTCATGGGTTCCAATTCAAAGAGGTTATTTGCCGCTCTCTCTCCCAGTTCCAAGTCCCCATGTACTCTACATGCAGATAGGAGAGCTTTCCATACAGTTGCATCTGGCTCTCCTACCATCTGATCTAGTAATGCCTTGGCTTCAATGAGTTTTCCAGACCTCCCCAAGAGGTCAATCATACAGGCATAGTGGTCGGGACCTGGTTTGATTCCATAAACCTTATCCATTGATTCGAAATACCAGTGAGCATTCTCCGCAAGACCAGCATGGCTGCAAGCAAAAAGTAAGCCAATAAAAGTAATGTAGTCTGGCTTGGTGCCCCTGGCAAGCATCTGATCATAAAATTGTAAAGCCTCTTTTCCTTTACCATTTTGTGCACAACCCATTATTAGAGCTGTCCAAGTGATGACATCCCTTGTATGCATAGAGTCAAATACACGATTAGCATCGTTGATACATCCACACTTAGCATACACGAGTACAAGGGAATTATCTACTGATAAGGATGAACAACCACCAGATTTAAGAAAGACTGCATGCACTTGTTGCCCAAATTCCAAAACTGTTAATTCTGCACAGGCACTCAGAATGCTGGAAACGACAACATGGTCCGGACAAATGCCTGAGATTCTCATGTCAGAAAAATATTTGAGAGCTTCTTCATAAGAGCCATGGTGTGCACACCCCGTGATCAAGGAGGTCCATGAGATCACATCCTTATCTTGCATAAGGTTAAAAACCATAAAAGCACAATCTAAGTTCCCTTGTTTAGCATACATATCAATAAGTGCATTGTTCACAAACTTATATCCTTCAAATCCAGTTTTTACGATTAATGAATGAACAGACTTTGCATTATTCAAATCTATATTTGAAGCAAAACAATTTAAAACAGATGGGTATGTGAAATCATCAATCTTTATGTCTCTCACATGCATTTTCTTGAACAAAGACAAAGCTTCCTTATGAAATCCTTGCCTCACAAACCCAACTATCATAGAGTTCCAAGAAACCTCATTGGCAATCTCTGAATACTCTAACAATCTCCTGGCACTATCCAAATCCCCGCATTTTGCATACATATCAACCAATGCACTTTGAACATAGACATTAGCTTCAAAACCACTACTGAGTATACAACCATGCACCTGAGCCCCAAAATCACGTGCCGAAACAGCTGCGCAAGCTGTCAATATACTAGGAAAAGTAAACTGATTAGACTCAACTCCTTCAACTCTCATGTCTCGGAAACACTCAATTGCTTTAAACCCATAGCCATTTTGTGAATACCCAGTTATCATAGTAGTCCAGGCCACATGATTTTTACCATCAGGAAACATTTTAAAGAGATACTCAGCTTCGAAGATGCACTTGCACTTTGCATACATATCAACAAGACCGGTCACAACAAAAGCATTCAAGTCAAAACAAGTCTTTATGGCATACCCATGAAATTGTTCTCCTCTTCGAAGCAATCCCTTTAAAGAACACAACCTAAGTACATTATCCAATGTGTATTGACTAGGCCTATATCCTTCAAGCTGCATTTGCCAAAACAACTCAAATGCTTCAATATCACGTCCATAGTTTGAGTACCCAGAAATAAGTGAAGACCAAGTGAAAAAATTCTTGAAGGGGGTTTCGTTGAATAGCTTTTTTGCTTCCCTTAATCTGCCTGAATTGGCATAAGCAGCTATCATGGTGTTCCATGTAAACCCGTCTCTATCAGACATTTTCTCAAACAACTGGCCTACTTCATCGATTTCACCTGAATTCGAAAGATCAACAAGAGCCCGATTCAAGTCAGATGTGGGCTTAACAGAGTTTCCAACGTTGTGAGTATAGCGAGCTGGTCCTATGATCTTGCTTCGGCACCTGAGGGAAAAATTAAGAATTTTGAAATCCAATTTGAACATAACCGCTTTTTTTTTTTTTGCGGTTTATACAAGAACACACGGATAATATTGGCTAAAATATATGTGGGTCCTCCGTGAAGTTGAGTTTAAAGCCACTTGGCGGGAACTTTCACGTAGGAGTAGGACAGCTGTTGGTCTACATCTGAGAGACACGTCTTCTTGTTTCTGGCATTTAAAAAAAAAAACCGATTTTGAATTTGAAAACAAAAGCTTCGACAATCTACCGCCTAAGTGCGGCACCATCTCTTTGCATGATAATTTGACCTTGTCGTCTGGGCTGTGACTCGTTCGTTCACATCTGACACCACAACTCTTTCTTCTCATTCCACTTGCTTACTCGCTCTCCTCACTTCTTAAAATTTCATACACGCTGCATATATATTTTTTTAAACTCGCCATGGAATTATGAAAATAATTAATCGGTAAACGCCGCGAGTACAAGTAATTTATAAACGGCAAGGAGTGGGTAAAAGTAAAACTCTCTTGCAAAATTGCCCCGAGAAACTCAAATGCTCGGGACGTACTCGCTTTTTATTTTTGTTTTTTTGCCCCCTGAAAAATCATCTCCGAATACCCAAATATCAAACAAAATTCATGGTTTCAAAATTAAGTCCCTCTTCACATCAACCCACCAAATCACCCTTATATCAAAACCCGAATCCAATTCTTGAAATTTGTCTCGAAACTCTAGTTGATTTCAGTTCACTTTCAGTTGTCGAATGCGAATGAACCCCCCAGCAGACGCCGTGGAAACGTCACCACTCTTAGCTCACTCACTCCCCGACCACCTCATTCGAAGCCGCCGTCTACTCCGCCGTCCGCCACCTCCGTTACGGGGCGCCGCGGCGCGACTCCTCAGACGCGCTAGCGGGAGGCGGTTGATGCTACGAGAGCCATCGGTGCGCGTGAGGGAAACGGCGGCGGAGCAGCTGGAGGAGCGTCAAAGCTACTGGGCTTACTCGAGGCCCATTATAGTCCTTGATATCCTGTGGAATTTGGTATTTGTAATTGTTGCCTTCGCAGTGTTGGGTGTGAGTATAAACGAAAAGCCTGAGGTGCCTCTAAGGCTCTGGATTGTTGTTTACGCTTTGCAGTGTTTGTTTCACGTTTTTTGCGTCTTTTTGGAGTTCAAAAGAAGGCGCCGAGGGGAAGGTGTTGTTTTTAGTGATTCCGTTTCTGGGTCCAGCAGTACTACTGTCACCTGTGATGAAGAAGAGCGGCTTCATGGTGAAAATGATAGCAGGTAGAGCTCACAATTATTATTATTTTGTTTCTAGAACTAGAAGAATGCTTCACTTTTTTTTTTTGAGAATGAAGAATGTTTCACTTAACTTTGAATGTATGCACAGTAGTTAAAGTATTCGGTGAATGTTCATTTTTACTTGCCAGCTAATGCTTATCAACTAAATATCCACTTATGCTTGATATTTTATATCACAACTGCTTTGGATTAAAAGCCCCCAGTCCCAAATATAGCTTTAAATTTGTTTGCTTTAATGGATGCAGTGTAGCAAAGAATTTGGAGTCAGCAAATACAATGTTTTCATTTTTGTGGTGGATTGTTGGGTTCTACTGGATAACTGCAAGTGGTGAAACTTTGATAAGTTGTTCGCCGCAGCTTTATTGGTTAGTATAAATTAAAATGTTTGTTCTCAAAAAAAAAATTGCACATATTTGTTTTCTTTGCTCATAGAGATTAAATGGGTTTGTTTTGCAGGCTTTGTGTTACATTCCTTGCCTTTGATGTGGTCTTTGTTATGATCTGTGTTGGTGTGGCATGCCTCATTGGTATTGCTGTTTGTTGCTGTCTTCCTTGTATACTTGGAATACTCTATGCATTGACAGAGCGGGTAATGTACGGTGAATATCTTTGAATTCATGTTGATATGATATTTCCAAAGTTTCTTTTCGTTTTCTTTGAGTGTATTAGTTTTGAACCTCTCTTTCTCTTTCATTTGGACATAAGAAGTTAAACATATTTGAAAAAAATAAATAAATAAAATAGTTTGACCGAGAAAAATGAAAACCATTGAAGGCGTAAGGTGACCAATACAGTTCATATGGTTATTGTAATGTTTTGAAATATATGCTATGTGCAATTAACTTGGGTATACACAAAACTTAGTGGTTATCAAGTTACTGAATCGTTGTGGCAAGAGTTTAGGATATAGTTGTAAAATAAGTACATTTTATGCTAGAAGTTTCCATTGAAAGAGTGACTTAAATGTGCTGGGATTAGAGTACTTAATAAGCTAGGCTCCAATTCCATGCCTGAGCAGATTTAATCTAAAAGCATTTTATTGCTTTATTGAAATAAGTGCGAGTTCTTGGAATGTCAATGAAGTGCTTCTGATATATGCGACTCTATTTATTTTTATCAACATCACCTTAGTGCTTTGACATTTTGCATCTTTCTGTTGTTATACGTGGTCTGTTTGAAGTAGTAGGCAGCTCAACTAATTCAAAGACTTGGTGTATTTGTGGTTGGAGAGCATAGTTTGCATGAGCAATAGAACATATAGATACAATTTTGCTGGTCTTCTTTGATTTTCATCTATTGATTGCATTCAGAGAAAAAAAATAACAGAAATAAGATTGGTGTTTGTGGATATGCTGAAAATAAATAATTCATCTTACCAAAAATAATAATAATAATAATAATAGTAGTAATAATAACTCATCTTGGAAACTTATCTTGGGGGATATTGTTATCGTCTTAGAGCTGTGAAAAATCTTTGTTCGAATGCAGCCATCTGGTAGTTCGAATATTCTGTGTAGCATGTGCTTGTAATATTCTTCCTATGTGGGGATTGTTATGCTGGTTTGACTGTTTGGATTCCTCTCATTTGTTCAGTTTTGAAGCTTTACTCTTCCATTTGCTCTACATCCATGATGCAGGAAGGAGCCACCGAAGAAGAGATTGATCGATTGCCGAAATTCAAATTCAGCAGGATAGATGGTTTAGAGAAAGTTAATGGTGAGATTCAAGAACCTTTTGGAGGGATAATGATTGAATGTGACACTGATATGCCAATGGAACATGTTATTTCTGAGGATGATGCTGTAAGTCTCTCTCTATGTTGCGTTTTATGTTTCTAGGAGTTTTAGAATGTTCTTGGATATATTAGCTTCTTGAGTGTAGTAAAGCCTAGGATTTATGCCTATGGCTCTGGCCTGTATGCATTAGATTGGCACCCCAAATGCCATGAACGGCAGCAACAAATACTTAACTCTGGAAGTCCCAGATTCAAATACAAATGAGCACCATATGTCTAATTATTGATACATCTACTGTCAAATTACGATGACAAATAAATAACAATTTTAGACTTGAGATATTTCATGTTTGCAGGAGTGTTGCATCTGCCTTTCTGCTTATGATGATGGAACTGAGCTGCGGGAACTTCCTTGCCAACACCATTTCCACTGCTCTTGCTTAGACAAGTGGTTGTACATCAATTCTACATGTCCTCTTTGCAAATTCAACATTCTAAAAATGAGCAATGAAAGAGGCAGCGAAGAGGTCTAGAAAGTCGTAGTTTTCCATTTGAGAGCTGAATAGAGCTGGTTTCTGGGATGTATATGAAGTGTGCTCCACACACTAGCAACAAGAGCTTCACTCAAAAATTGGGTTAACCAGTGTCGTCTCACTGTATTTGCAGGTTGCTTGTTCTAGTTTTTCCACGTCGTTTAGGTATATTTTTGTTCTAGATCAAAGTTCCGGAATTATGGTCTAATTATGTATTGGCCGGATACTGCAGTTAATGTGTATTCTAAAGCTAATATAATATAACTAAAACTTTTATGTAATCTACTGCAGTTATGTTGTGTTTATTTTTTACAGTGGGAGTGAGGAGTCTGTATTTTTTTTATTTTAGTATTTACTTCAACAAATTAATTTCAGATTGAGAATCTCACTCTGTTGGTCTCACTCATTTTTGGAGTGGGGAGTGGGAGCGGGACTCTCATGGGGACCGGTGATCCTTTTTAATTTAATTTTACTTAATTTAATATTTAATAAAATAAATATTATTATATTTATTTGATTAATATTATTATATTTATTTTAAAAATAATAGTATTATATTTATTTAATATTAATAATAAATAATAATAAATAGTTTATTTTAAGAAAATATTAATTTGTACTAAATAATATATTACTATTTATATAATAATAAATTTAATATAATTATATTAAATAAAATAAAATAATGTTTAATTTTATATTTACCCTCTTTTTATTAAATTTACTATAATTATATTTAATAAATATTTAAATAATATTATATTTATTTAAAGAATATTATTATATTTAACTAAATAATAATTTAGTTTGATTCTAAGTCTAAATTACTTAAAAATAATGATATCATATTAATAGAGAATTAATAATATTACTATATACCATCTTTATTTGAAAATATAATATTATTATATTTATTTAAAAATATTAGTATTATATTTTTTAATATTAATAATTAATACTAATAAATAGTTTATTCTAAGAAAATATTAATTTCATATTATGTTAATAGAAAAAATATTTCATTTATATTGCCCTTATCAATAATTTTTAATTTATATAATTAAAATTAAAATTAATAATAAAATTGTGATGTTCATAATTAAGAATATTAATAATTTATTATAAATTTACAAATATAATAAAATAAATGTTTATTCATTAAATATATTTTTTATTAACTTTGTAATTAAAAACTATAATTCTTTAAATAAGTATAAAATTATAATTTGAAACTAGGAAAATTTACACTCGTCCACCTGTTTGTTTTGCCTTTTTTAAAAATACACAAACACTTCTTTTTTTTTCAGCGCGCCACCTGAAATTTATTTTTTGTCGCATTCATTCACTTCCGCCTAATTTCCGTTAGTGGATTTAACGGAATGTTAACGAAATGACCTTTTTACCCCTCAAAATTACAATTTAACCAAAAATAAATGGAAACTGGAGATAAATTAGATGGATTTAATTTTTTTCAAAGGTGGATGCTAGAAATTGGAGGAAAATAGTGTTTGTTGCTTGCTAAATTTAGAAAATTTGTATTTATTTTTTTAAAGACAAAAAAATAAAAACAAAATTTCTAAATTTAGCAAGCAATAAACACTATTTTTCTCCAAAAAAATAAATACAAATTTTCTAAATTTAGTAAGCAACAAACATTATTTTCCTCTAATTTCTAGCATCCGTTTTTGAAAAAAATTAAATCCATCTAATTTATCTCTAATTTCTATTTATTTTGGGTTAAATTGTAATTTTGAGTGGTAAAAAGGTCATTCCATTAAATTCACTAACGGAAATTAGACGGAAGTGGACGAATGCAACAAAAAGTAAACTTCAAGTGGCGCGTTGAAAAAAAAATGTTTGTATATTTTTAAAAAAGACAAAACAAACAGGTGGACGGTTGTAAATTTCCCTTGAAACTATTTCCTCTTAATTCAAGACAAAGAAAATATATAAATTAAATTTTGATCTTCATTTCATACTTTTATTTCAATGCAAGTAAACAACCTACTCACATTCTCACTCCATACTACCAATTTTAAAATTCTCATTTCTCATAATTTATACTCCAATGCAAAAAATAACGATACCTTAATGTTTATAATGGGAGATTAGTTACTGATCACCGGCATCGACCAAAGAAATGCTCCAACAATTAGGAGCCCAGCGGAGAGTCGTCCGTGTGTCCTGATGCCAAACATCAGATCTTTGGTGCACTTTTTGTCGTGGATCCTCTTTTGATTTAATTTTTTAAAGATTTTAATCTTTCTTAGAGTTTAGAGGATTCAATGCTTTTAAGGCCGCACATACGACGAAGATGACCATAGGCGTGAGAGTGAAGAAATAAACAAATTAAATATAATTCGTCGAGAAACGTCGCAAGAAAATTAAGGCAAGAAATATGTTTGTTAATCCTGAACAAAATTTCCTTCATTTAATCATATCCTGCACAATTA
This sequence comes from Citrus trifoliata, assembly GCA_018350135.1. NCBI lineage: Eukaryota > Viridiplantae > Streptophyta > Magnoliopsida > Sapindales > Rutaceae > Citrus > Citrus trifoliata. Next base: position 42,025,494 of record CM031386.1, on the reverse strand, counting down.
ATTTCTTTAAAAAACAGAGAAAGAGAGAGGACCCATCAAAATACCAGACGGGATACGGATTCCAAACAGGAATCCCAGCAACAAGTCCGCTAAACTTCTTCTCATCTGCACCAATAACTGGCTTTTGTTGCGCCGATGGAGACGATGAACAGTACTCGCACCCTGACTTCAATAATCCCAATCCTGATCCCTCTTTCACTCTGACGGAAACATTAATAATCCCACTCCTGATCCCTCTCGCATCTCTCAACAAATAACTCAAAAACTTCAGATGATTTTCCGGCACATAGCCTCCAATAAAATCCGAAACGGGCAACGTGGCTCTCCCAACAAGCCTGTCCCCAGAACTAGAACAAGTCCTGCATTGTACTTCTAGAGTTATAAAGGTGACGTGCATTGGCAGCTTCATCACGAGCTTTTCGTCCCACGCAGGATAACTTCCACCGACGGCATCGACTTTCGTGACACGATTGTTAAACGGGTCGAGTTTAACGACGGCGAATGCTTTCTTTTTCACTGATCTTCCATCAACGCGAAGATCTTCGGCTGACAAGACTGTGATTTCCACCGTCCGGGAATGGGATGAGCAAGAATTCTCCATATGTAGTAATTCTGATTTCTGAGGATGCGATGGCGATGGTCTGATGGATTGTGATTATATATATATATATAGCGTTTAGGAAGGAAGTTGACGCGAAGGATAAAGGAAAGTACTGCGATGCTTCTTTGTTATAGAGTCGTTAATGGAATTGAATCTATCAGCGGTAAGTTCAAAAAATGTTAGAAATCTAGGATGGCAACTGTGTTCGTAAATCCGTCCGTCAAAATTTTTAAAGATTTAGTATTAGTTTAAGCCGGACGCTAAGTGCACGTAACTTAACTTAGTCCCTCCTTTAGTTTAATATTCAACGGATACTGGCATAGACATCCTCTAAACTCGTAATATTTTTTAAATATTTTTAATTTAATTTTAATTAAAAAATTAAATCTTAAAAATATATAGAAAAAATAATGTAATTATTTAAAGTGCCAAATAAATAAAGTATTTTAATATAAACTTTTTTTAACTTAATATAGGAATTATTTTATTATTATAATTTTTTTCTTCGGATTAATATTTGAAAAGTCTTATTCTTTGAAAATATTAATCTTCATTATTATTTTAGACATTATGTTGGATGGATGCTAATGATGGTGAATGAAATGAAGATCTTCTTTTTGAACTTGTGTTGAATGATAATATAAAATATAATTATTATTTTTAGATACTAATTTGTGGTTTTTTTTAATGAATTTGTGTATTTTATAATTAAATTTGAGAATTTGTATTGGATTGATGTTGAAATTTTAATTTTTCATTTACATTGGTTAAATTTAAAATTGAATATGTTATGTGGAATTTGAGGTTATTATTGTAAATTTATATATTGAACATTTGTGATTTTAAATTTATAAATCCGCAAAAAATCCGCTGGATACAATTACAGATTTGATAATTGTCAAAACCTATAGCAGGTGAGTTTTCTTAAAAAAAATTAAAATCAGCCGCGGGTTGTGGATGAGTTTGATAATTTATATTTTGTGCGGGTTTGAATTTGGTAATGGCAAACCCGCTACGGGCGGCGCCCATTGCCATCCCCATTGAAATCTTAAAAAAAAAAGTAAAAAAATATTGTTATTTTTGTTGTTGTTGCTGTCGTCGTCGTCGTCGTTATAGATACTATTATTAATATTAACAATAATTTTTTAATAATAATAATAGTTATTATTAATTATTATAAATAATAATAGTAATAACTATAATAACTAAGTACATTTTATTTACTTGTAACAATTCATTTCGATGCCAAAAAAAAATAAATATATCAATGAAAATATAATTAATTTTAATTCTTACAATTTAAATAAAAAAAAATTCTTCTCATTTTTCATTCCCACTCTAACCTATTCTGATTACCAATAAGTAAATGCATCATAAAAGAAATGAAAATTCATTCCAATATCAAAACAAAATAAATACATCAATGAAATATATAATTAATTCTAATTCTGATAGTTTAAACAACCATTTATTTTGTTTTTCATTTTTCATTCTCATTCTAATATCTTATGATTACTAATGAGTAAATGCATAGTAAAGGAAATGAAAAATGCCAAGATTGATGAAAAGGGACTCGTCCCTGAACCCCGTTGCTTTGATCACTTTCTACTCTAGATCTTGCAATAGAATGGATGAAGACATGAAGTCTTGGAAATGTACGTTAAATTTCAAGTCAAAGTTTTCGTTGGAAAACGTAACTCTCTAAATTGGTTTTTTTTTTTTTTTAATGTATTGTAAAGTGTTATTGAACTATGAACATAAGAATGATAAAACAGTTCAAATTAAATAATTAATGTTCTCGTTTGACACGATCTCATTCATATCTGCTAGTCACGTGGTTATTTTAACACGTGAGTGATCGTATAATATATACAATAGGCGGCTTCATTCATATTGACTGTCTATGAATTTGGCAACTTACACCAGGTTGTTTCCTGTTACAACAATTCAATTTTCAACGTTGAACCGGTCACTTCCGTATGATAAAGCGTGAATACGCGATCCAGCTTTAACAAACCGATCGTGTCTTATTTATTATATTATTATTATTATTATTAATTACAGGTGTTACAAAAACATTTGACCTCAACCCCCCCCCCCCCCCTTTTTTTCACTTTGGGGACTAGTTTCCTTTGCTGTTATATATATGCGTACATTCTATACAAAAGAATCAACAAATGAATGAATGATTTATAGTGTATCTAATATAGGGATATAGAACCATACTGTATATGACTAATCCATACAAGCATCTACATATTTATGCGCGGTTTGCGCACCAAACAGGAACCCCAGTGACAACTCCACCAACGGGAGCCCCGAATCCCGAAGCAAATCCCGAACAGGCAGGCACATAACCCTGCACGTTCAGTCTTGGTGCCTTGGACAAATAATTGCTGCTGCTTGCATGCTGATCCGCGGCCACCTTAAGTGATCTCACGGAAACATTAATAATCCCATTCTTGTCCCCTTTAGCATCCCTTAATCTATAACTCAGAAAATGCAGATAATTTTCCGGTGCATACCCTCCAATGAAATCTGAAACAGGTATTCTGGCAAACCCAACAATTTTGTTGTGATTATTATTATTCCCTGCGGAAGAACTCTTGCTCTTGCATTGTACTTGTACAGTAATAAAACGTGCATGCATGGGCAAATCGATAACGAGCTTTTCGTTCCACGAAGGATGGCTTCCTCCTGATTCGTCAACTTTTGTCGTGCAATAATCGAAAGAAGTATCCGTTTGTACGATTGCGAATGCGTTCTTCTTTATTAATCTCCGATCAATACGTAAGTCTTCGCCTGATAGTACTGTCAATTCTATCGTGCGATAGCCGGAGGATGATTTTTCCAGCATCGTTTCAATTCAACTGCACGTGCTTGTAATTGATTTTGATGCAACGCTCGAGCTGGAGAGGCAATTAAGCAAGTTTTATACGCACACAACAAATATGCGCGTTTAACTTCTCTTTTCCAAGATTTAATGGATGGATGGGGGCGAGTGGTTTTTATAGCTGTTTGTGAGGCAATCACGCAGGTGACGAGAAGGATAAGAGAAATAGAGACGTTGTTTCTGGCTTTCCGCCTTTGTTTAATTTTTAGACCAGCCCGCGCTTCAGTCAACGAAGGCTTCCGATGGGCAATTTGGTCTTTTCCGTTAGAAAACAACCCAAGCGTGAGGGCAACGTGTGGCATGACCCTGCCCCTTTAAGGTGGGCTTGGACCGCGTCAATAATTTAGTTGGAAAACTTGAGAAATCTTCACTGAAAAATTAAAAAGTTCAAATGTGGCGTCAGGCGTGTGGGTTTGATAAGAGAAAATTCCAAGTCATGTTCGTGGCAAATGTAGTAAAATCTTAATTACCTCCTATTAATTCAAATTACAAATACAATTCCGATTGATTATCCATAACTTATATCACGTAATATCTGTTCTGGGCTCTTTTTTAATTTTTTTTTCTTGGATTAATCACTCTGAGTGACTATATTTTGATAAATTTTAAAAATGTGACACATTTTTTAAAAATACATGAGCAGGTTATAATTCATTAACTTTTCTGTTAACTTTAATAGAAAATTAAATTAGTTACAAAATAATATTTTTGACCCTACTCAATTATTTTTTATTGTTTAAATTGAAAAAATTATATCTAAGTGTAATTAACAGTTTTTTTTTTGTTAAATCAAACAAATCTTTTTTAAAAAAATTCTTATTGAATCAAATTTGCCGCTAAATTTAATAAGAAAATTTTGTTTGATTCAACAACAATTTTTTTAAATGTATGATTTAACAAAAAAAAAATTTGTTAATTGCACTTAGATGTAATTTTTTTAAAATTTAAAAATAAAAATTAATTGAGTTGGCGCAAAAATATATTTTGTAACTAATTGTAAAGATATAAATATAATTATATAGCTATTATATAAATAGAAACATCATTTTCTAATTAATTCTAGTGACAAAAATATTATTTATAATTAATTTATTATTTCGTTAAAGTTAATGACAAAATTAATAAATTGTCGCCCACTCAAGTATTTTTTAAAAATATATTAAATTTTTTAAATTTATCAAAACAAATATCAGCCATGACTAATTAATCATTTTTTTTTCTTTTATATGTATTGCTTGACCCTCGCCAGTGTTTTCACAAAAACAAAAGCATTGTATTGTGCAGTGCATCTGACTTTTGGGACGATGATCTTGCCTATGTGCTGACTTGTATATTTGGACTTTGGCGGCTGAGCGTGAACGAAACTCTGAAAAATAGATTTTCTTTTTTTTTTTTTTTATTTAATCGACTTCCGATTTCCACCTGACATCCAAGCCACGTACATTTTCCACCTCGGCTTCTAGGAACTTCAAATGAAGGACATGGCTAAGGTGCAGAAGCTGCAAGTAACAGCTACGAACTTTCCCATTTCCATCAGCTTGCGTTGGGACCTTTTTCTATTCCTCTAGCACCCGTGGAAGTTCCCCATTGGTTGTTGTTACTTACAGAAGCTGTAGCATAGACTTCTCCTCAAAGGAAATATCAAAAAAACAAAACAAAATTGCGAAATTTCTTTAACAGCCTCTGCTTTTGTCAACAACTTACAACTAAAGTAGCCCAGCCAAACACCACGTCACCACACGCGTGTAAAGTATCCATGTTTAATCAATGGGACCTGTCTACCTTACAGATTCTGTAACATACGCACCCAATGCATGCACCACACCTGTCCTGCATATGGAGAAAAAAGCAAGCAATTGTTTTTGTTTGGTAGCTAGCTAACCAATCAGGAGCTGGCTAAGTTGGATCTGTATGTTACAGAATCTGTAACTTAACCAGCTCCTTTAATGAAGGACTTATTGCTTAAGTTTACTGACTCGTATCGATATCGCGGACAATGACGTTGACCGTGTCAGTCTTGATTTGGGTGTCTCGAACCTACAATTTAATTAAAAGAGTGTAAATTGGCCCACCGAACCTAACCCCACTGCTTTAATTACTCACTTCTGCATATTTAAATTGGGCTGTAAGTTACAACAAATATTATAATAGGAAAATCCTTTTTGAATTTTTATTTGCGTAATTTTTGCGAAACTTACTTATATATTTAACATTGAATCTCACAGTGAAACTTACTTATATTTTTAGGTAATATTAAATTTAATAGGATCTACTGCTTTACCGGCAAAGCACTACAAATACGTCCTACGTAAGGGTCTGCTTCTCTTAAAACTCTTATAAAATCTCTTTTTTTTTTTAAATTTTATAGTGTCAATCTTGATTAAAAATAAGCGTAATTAAACACCTCCTGCCCACTGAATCATTAAAGAAGTTCTGTAATAAAATAATTTTTATTTTTATATGGTCACGTGAGAAAAATATATAAGGTTATTTGTATAATTTACTTTGTAATGATATAGGTTCAAGTGTTACACCTTTAAACATAAATTTAAATGCAACATTCTGACTATTAGATCAAAGCTAATCAAGGGTTGAAATTGAAGCTCACATGATTTTTCTAATTTTAAAAACAAATAAATTAATGTAGTGGATTCTAATATAATAATAAGTTATTACTCATTCTTCTCTCACTTATTTAATATATCATCTCCTTTGTCACTTTTTTATTATTATACATTTCTTAATAAATTATTTTCCTCTTTTTTGTATTGCAGTAATAATTTATTATTATATGAGGACTTAATACATTACTTTTTTAACTTTTAAAACTGAAAAAAGCCATGTCTCTTCAATTTCAATAATTTTAATTAAATAGTTAGAATATTGTGTTTAAATTTATATTTAAAAATATGTTTCTTGAACCCATCGCATATATATTTAACGAAAATTGAAAAGGCTAATTAATAGGGATAGGAGAGTGCCGATAGTTTTACTCTCAAGCAAAATATCATGCACATTAATATTTTAAAATGTTGTAATACTTAGGGATGGCAATGGGGTGAGGAGGCCTACTCCATTCCCCACCCCATTAAAAATTTTTACCTCCATTTCCCACCTCATTCTCTAATAAATTTAGTGGGGTGGGGATGGAGAATCCTCATATGGGAAATGATTGCTCCATCCTCACCCCATTCCATATTTACCTATTTTATAGTAGGTATAAATATATTATTTCAATAATTAAATTAGAGAATTAAATTAAAACTATTACCATATTATAAATTATTTAAATTATTTTTAAAAATCTCTAAAAGTTTGAAACAATATCTTAAAATGTTATCAAAACTAAAAAATATTTGAAGAGAGCAATACCTTAAAAGAGAAAATAAAATATAACAATGTTTTAGAGTTGAAAAATAATTATATTATAGGATTTTCTTTTATTCATATCATGTTTATATTATAAAAAAATTAAAAAAATTATTAATTGACATTATAGTTAATAAAATAAAAATTATTAAATAAGAATTTAAAACATATTTATATATAATGGTGATTGAGGTGGGGATGGTGTGGGGAGTACAAAATTAAACTCTATCTCGTTAAAAATTTGATGATTATTTTTCCCTCACTGTCCACCCAATTCTTAAAAAATTATTTAAAAATTTCCCCATTTAGGGTGGAGCTTCATGGGACCCGAAACCCGTGGAAGATTTTACCATCCCTTGTAATTCTCTAAATTAAAAACCCATTTCAGGGCTTTAAGCAATGGATGGCGAATTCAATCGGTTCGGTTATGTTATTATGTATTCAGTATTTTTTGGATTGCCATTGGACTATGATCCTAAAATAGTGTTTATATGTCCCTAATAATTATGTGAATAGATTTTCCAATTATTACTCGGTAGATTTTAGGATGCACTATAAGTTATACGTAAATGTAACAACTATTTTGTTTTTATTTTTTAATATTTTGACATTATCCTGGTTAGGGATGACAAATAAACCCGGACCTGAATGAACCCGGATGATCCGGACTGGGTTTAACCCGTACCAGATTTATGAAATATCCAGATCCGAATGCATTTTTTCTAACTCGGATGAATTCAGGGTTCGATTCGAGGTTTACCTAAACCCAGATTTTTAGAACCCGGACCCGCATTTTAATGTTTTTAATTATTTAAATAAATAATTTTCAATTGTTAGTTATAAATATAAGAGCAAAAAGTAAGTGAAAAAACAATAGCAGCCCTAAAAATCTAAGCCTCACGGGCTCAAACCAATCGCATCTTTCATCTTCCTCATCCCCTATCATCAAGGCAGCCACCTCCTCTAACCACACTAGCTCTGCAATCTCTAGATGTCTGAAACTTCTCTGCTTCATCGTCTCTCTTCTCTACTCCAATTTTTTGTTCGGTAATGGCAGGAGGTATTGTGGTAATTGAGGCTTTGTGGGTCACTTAAGAATGGAAAGTCTTCTTTTGTTTGTTATGAATGCTTTTGTGACTTGTTTTCTTTACTGTTTTAAAAAGGTTGCTTAGTTATTTGAACTGCAGTATGATTGTTGATTTAATGGATTGGTCTTTGCATTTTATTTGTTTTTACTAAGATGCAACGTGCTCAAGATATTAATTTTGGGGGAAAAAATTCAGGTTTAGAATTCGCAATCCGAGAACTCATATTAAAAAAATACGAATTTTACATAGATCTAGTATAATGAATTGGTCGTCTGGGTCCGGAACCGAGAAGGCCAAATCCGGACCCGAACCCGTATTTTGCCATCTCTAATCTGGGTTAACACCCCACCCCCAAAAATTTAAAAAAAAAAAAAAACCTGGATCCGATTTCAAAAGAAACGGTTCGTTTTGGTTGGAAAAATGAAACGACGTCGGTTGTGGAAGGCATTTTATCCTGTGGCCTTGCCTGGACTAACAATTCGAGGAGTGAGAAATGGCTATGGCTTCAGCTACTCCCACCCGTCTCCCACTGATCTCCAAACACACTTCCTTCTACTTGACCAACTACCTCCCTCAGACTCAATTCTCTCATTGCACGGCGATACGACCAGCCACGAACCGGTTCAAATGCTCAGCCAGTGGGCAGACCGGGTTCTTCACCCGTCTAGGGCGGTTGATTAAAGAGAAAGCCAAGAGTGACGTGGAGAAGATATTTTCCGGATTCTCCAAAACCAGAGACAACCTCGCCGTCATTGACGAGCTACTACTTTACTGGAACCTCGCTGACACAGACAAAGTGCTCGATGAACTGGAAGAGGTTTCACTTTTTTACCTTTACTAAATAAATAGTAAATGTTTGATGTTTCCTCTAGAAATTTCCGTAGGGAAAAGAGAGTTGAGTTGAAGTAGTTGTCTCTTAACTGCCAGGCTTTGTTAGTGTCTGATTTTGGGCCAAGAATCACTATTAAGATTGTGGAGAGTTTGCGAGACGATATACTAGCAGGGAAGCTCAAATCAGGACCCGACATTAAGGTACTTAAAAACATTCGCATCTAATGTGCAGTGGCCCCGGCACCCATATCATTGATTGCTATGCCACATCATTTGAAAAACAAACTTCGTATTTGCACATTTGAAGAAAAAAAGAAAAAAAATTATATTTAATATACATTTTTCTGTTTTCAATTCTTGAACATTCATTTTCTTTGATTGATGGGATTGCTATAGGATGCATTGAAGAATAGTGTATTGGACTTGCTGACTAAGAAAGGGAACAAGACTGAGCTTCAACTTGGATACAGGTTTCTTGTTAATCGTCTTGTTCTATTCTGAGTTATATGAATTCTCTTTAATCTGGTGTTTGTGTTTGTGATGTTAGGAAACCAGCTGTGGTCTTGATTGTTGGTGTCAATGGTGGTGGAAAAACAACATCACTAGGTGAGTTACAACCACTTTTTGTTTCAGGCAATTCTGGAGATGAAGTTACTAAATCATTTGTTTCACATACTTGAAATGTTGTGTCCATTTATAGTGCTTGGTTCATGGTCATGGCAAGTGACCTTGGCTCTTATGAATTTTGAAGGTTATGAATGTTGCTATGTTTAGCAAACAGTTTTTGCAATATATGATCAAATGACTTTCTGAGGCACTGTCTTCTTGCAGGAAAGCTGGCATATAGATTAAAGAACGAAGGGGCTAAGGTGAGATGTTATTCATGTGCATTGCTTCTGCTGCGGTGTTTTAAATCATTTCTTATAGTTATAGAGCATCAGAAAAAGAATTTAGAATCTCTGCAGAAATAACAAAGTGGTATTTTACTTTCTATTGGATGGTCTTGTACATATCTAGTTCGGTTAGGGAACTAGTTTTCTTTATGTTGTAGAATATGCTGGGAGGGGGGAAAATGTTTTTGACCCCAAATCTTAAGAGAGGCTATATATATTACCAATCATAAGACACCACTATGTTCACCAGTCTTTTCTGATATCTGCATTACGTTGGAACTTGCTCGGTTTCTCAGAAAGGGAGTAGTTGCAATTCAAGCCTCTATCTAAATTCGTATCTTTATTTGATATCTTTCTTTCATTTTTTTACTCCTCATTCACCACCTTATGCTTTAAAAATTATGCCAGATACTGATGGCAGCAGGTGACACTTTTAGAGCAGCTGCTAGTGATCAACTGGAAATATGGGCAGAGAGGACTGGTTGTGAGATTGTTGTGGCTGAAGGAGAGAAGGCCAAAGCATCATCAGGTAGGTGAAAAATTCCAATGATTTTTTTTTTCTTTTTCATTTCTTCTTTTGTTAGATTGCAAAAATCTATTGGACATGATATAACTACTAACATATGATCTTAGAGTGCTTCCTGAATAGTTCTTTCACAGGCTGTGAAAAGAGGGAAAGAACAGGGTTTTGATATTGTTTTGTGTGACACATCTGGACGTAAGTATGGAGAGCTTTTCTATTTTTTCTCTTGTGTATATTTTTACCCACCTCTTAGTTTCTTTATGTTCAGCAGAGTCTTTTATTGATTATTAGGTCTCCACACAAACTACAGCCTGATGGAAGAGTTGGTTGCATGCAAGAAAGCTGTGGGCAAAGTTGTTAACGGTGCACCGAATGTAAGTTTTTTGGTGGTTTTATATCTCTGTCGTCGAAGTGTCTTTAGGATATGTGACAGATTGGCACTTCACGTCCAATCCAATGCATAATGTAGTATTTGATACTTCTGTTATTTGGTTTAAGAGTCATCCTCTGTGATTGTAAGTGATTAATAGCTCATACATTTATTTACAAGCTTAATTATTAAATCCTTTAATTTTAATTGTTACATTTACATTCCAGTGTTATGATTCAATGTCTCTAGGCTTCTAATTTGTCTATAACATAATCTGCAGGAGATCCTACTAGTTCTGGATGGGACTACTGGCTTGAATATGCTTCCACAAGCAAGAGAATTTAATGATGTAATAGTCCCATCCTTTGCTTCCTAATGATAAGGTGGTTGTGTTTTGGTTATTTATGCATAGCTACTTTTCTTTTTGGCGAGTTTGATTATCTCTAATGTTTAGTGTTTACCATAGCTAGGACATGATATAATCATACTATTTGAACACTGCATCAGTGCATGGTTTACACTATCTTTTGTGACAGGTTGTCGGAATAACTGGTTTAATTTTGACAAAGCTGGATGGTTCTGCTAGAGGTGGCTGTGTGGTAAGCTCCAAGTTTAACCTCTGTGCTCAAAGCTATGATTTTGGTAAGACGTCTTACTTCCTTCTTGCAGGTCAGTGTCGTCGATGAGCTTGGCATTCCTGTAAAGTTTGTGGGTGTTGGTGAAGGTGTGGAGGACCTACAACCCTTCGATGCAGAGGCCTTTGTTAATGCCATATTTTCATGAGAATTGAAAGTGGTCAGTAGACATAAATTGGCCAATTCCTTCATCATTTTTTGAATCAATTCAGTAATCCTTTTAGTTACCCTCTTATATGCAGATTCATTGTTCGATCAAATTGTTAGTTTATGGCGAAATAGGATGGCTAAAGGCTGAGCAGTTAACTCTATTAAAAAGTGCAAGACCATTTATGAGGACATGGATGCAGCATTAATGGGATTGCAAGTATGAGAAGAGTTTATTTATAAGAATAAATTCTTACCAGTTAGTGAAATATAGATGCATGCTTGGTGTAGGGCAGTGTAACTAAATTGCTTTTCTGGATGATGTCGTTACATGACGGTAGAATACTAGAATTTCTCCTCAAAAATGAGAAAGATAGAAAAAGGAAAAAAAGAAAAAAAAAAAGCAAGGATTTCAAGTCAAATAGTCAATCATCCCCTAAAGAACAAGTATTAAAGCATCATCAAATAATGCAGAGAGGAAGAGAAAGCAAGCGAAAAGCTCGGAAGTAAAAGCAAAGTCCGCCATCAACATTAATTTTTTCATAAAAATGATGAAGTCGATATCCATTATGACAAATACTGATGCATAATCTCCTCCACCCCGCGGTTCTTTCTCAGTGTTGCACATTTCATTACTCGTATAAAGCTTTTGGAGTCCGGAATATATTGCTTTCAGCTGTTGGAGTTTGTCTTTTCTTTTGAGTATGATGAAACGGTCACATTCTTAGTCGTCTCGTCTAGTCCATAATTATATCTCGACAATGAAAGTGGGATTGCTTAAATTTGTAATTATCAAAGTAGGTTAGTAAATTCATAGTCAACGTTTTAATGCTATTATAGTGTGTTCTTAGATTATATGTGGAATCTCTTTTGATAGAATATTGGTGGTGATCTCTCTAATGGATGGTTGCCCTTGCTTTCTGCAAGACAATGCTGAAACTGGGTTTTGCAGTTTGTCTCTTTTAGACCTTTGGTCTTATTCTATCCCCATTCGTCTGGGTATTTGTCTATTAAGCATTAAGTTAAGCTTCAGTTTCGTAAGCTCGTTTTTCTTGAACTTATAAGATGCAGTGGTCATGGCAGCACAGTCAGCAGCAAGAAGCTGCAAGTTGTGGTGGACCTGGTGGTACCATCTCCCAATCCGCTACAATAAGGAATGAAGAATAATGTTTGTAATACAAATCAGATTAAAAAATTGTGTAAAAAACTCACGTCAATGCTAATCCTAACTCTGTGAATTTGCAGATTTACAGAAGGATCGATGGTAATTCTAAAAAAAAGCTAAGAAGCTGAGTCTCTAGTTGGTGTAGGGACTAAGACAAAACTTTAGCTCGTATATGTTTGATATCTTACTTCAATGGGTTATAACCAAATACGATCGATTTTATGTGTGAGGTGTGTAATCGAGTTTGAGCGCATAAACATTGTAAGTCCCAGTTAAAATTACATTCCAAGTATGATATATCCCATACGTGTATTTAACCGATTCTTTAGACATTTTATCTGTGTAGATCTGAGTCGAAACCGAACTTTTTTAACTGTGGCCGTTGTAGATATCAGAAGGGAGCTCTCAAAGCTACCGTTTTAATTCATATTCTTATTGTCGAATCTAAGACTTCCAATCTGTTAATTGAACGGCTCATGCAAAGCGAAAACTCATGTATGGATGGGAGGCTAATGTTTGACAAAGTACGGGGCCATTTTTCAACTATAGCTCTCTCGGCTATTTCCTTTCACATTTTATATGGGCCATATGGGAGCATTGAGTCAAGCCCCCAAAAGTGCTCCTTGACCTCGTTTCAATCATGATGGCATTGGCATGCAAAATCAATTCAGCTCCATTATTCGTCACCTTGGCAATTTTGCATGTTCATTTGGTGGCTTACAAAAGTCAAGAATATCCAGCTAAAATGGCGGCTATTTCACTGGATTTGGTCCCGGAATTTTTTTCGACAATAAAGCTTCAGTTTGCCTATTAATAGAGAAAGCTCTTTGGAATTGTACAGGAGTTCCAGAAGATCGTCTCTTTCTTCGCAATTGCCCCACTCGCAGGTTTTCACAATCTATATGTTGTAATGGAGATATTTGAAGTGGATTTGGATGGTCGTCAGTTGCTGTTGTTGAGTCCAGCTCCAGCCATTTTAGCTCCTCACCACTAAAATACTGATGAAATGAAAGATGATCTTGCTTTTATTCTCCATATCACCAACAATCCATTTATTAGCTACTACAAATGCAAATTGATCATTCCACTTAAACTCTATAAGACGCTTCAACGCTTCAATTTAAATAAGTTAATGCAACCCATGAAGTTGAATGTGATAACTGCATGCATGTTTGTTTTGTGAGCCCCCATCAAACACAGAATTTGGAAATGGATAACAAACAAAATACACGATATCTGCTTTGCTTTGTTTTTGAGATTGCCATCATAAGCACAGCTATCTACCTTTCAGTTCAATTAAAAAAAAAAAAAAAGATTTTGAACAGAAAGGAATTATTGTAGTGGCTTGGCACAGAACAGACAATCGGCAACTGCAATCAGCAGTACAGCTATGAGTAATCACACCATGATACAATGATGTTGTGATGATAACATCGCCAATTATACGATCTCAACATGGGGGCTTTGGCTTGTGAATTCCTGCTATAAATCAATATTCAGCATAACTGACTACATTGCAGAGTTTACAACTAAACCACCACCCTTTTTTTTTTGCCCCCTTCTCTGTTTCAGTGGAATGGGAGGGTCAAACCTGCTTGCTCTCTATTTATCTTAAAGTTGTTGCAACTGAGCATTTGCTGAACCAGAGCCACATACCATAGATGGAGAAATGAGTAAAAGACTGAAATGCTAAATCGATGCAAATACATGTATACATCAGACTGACCCATAAACCAACAACATAATCAGAGGACATACTACTAATTCCTCCTGCCCTTCTACTAAGTTTATAATTGAAAAGTTCATAACTTGGCAATTGGTGTATTGTAAAAGGTAGCACGAGAAGCACATACTAGCTTCCCAGTGTCGTTGAATTTAAACTCCACTGCAACCACAGTCACATTTCTTCCACTGCGCACAACAGACCCTTCCAGTATCAACTCTGCCTGTGTATTTAAGAACAGAAAAACAATCGTGTAAAGAAAAAAAAATAAAAAAAGCACTAAACTCGGGTAAACATATAAAATGTACAGCGGCTCGAGCTGGCCGTTGAGAAGCTTCATATAAGATGATACAATAGTAAAGTCACACAACGCAAAGATTGAAACAAAACTAGGAGCATTAATGCCAGATTCAAGGGTCAAAATCATACAATTAGGGCTGAGTTCAAAATGAAAAGAGCTTACATTACGTGGGGCGGCGGAAAGATAAGAGATGCCCAATTCACCGAGAAAAATCTCCTTATCCTCAGCAACAACAGTTCTAGCACAGGCAATTGCCATTCTCTCCGAGAAAGCTGCAATCGCCCCTCCATGTATTCCACCAAAAAAGTTCTGATGAAAATAAGCATGCATAAAACATTCAGTTTTCGATTGATTACTAGAGTAATTTTGATCCGTTCAGCAACCAAATATTATACACCACAAGAGCCAAAAAGAAGAATAATCCAAGACACACAACGACACATATTGACTGACTATTGACACTGAGAATTTAAAATATATATAGAGAGAAATTACGAGGAGAGCGGGTTTAACAGAGAGGTGGCAAATGAGGTGGCCCCGTTGGATTTTGTGGACTTTGAGATGGCGGCCAAGAATATTGGAGTAGAAGTCGTTTGTACAGCAATCGTCCGGAATCGAACTGGAAGCTCCCACCTCCTTCAAGAAAACGATAACTTTAGACACGTCTTCAGGATCTACTTCTTTCGCCGACGACTGTTGCGCCATTTTTGACACCGCCCACCCGATTTCGGATCGCTCGACGATTTATTATTTCTTTTCACTCCTATTTTTATTATTTATTAATTGTTTTTTGGCACAGCGGACCACGCAAAAAGCCCATTACTCCTACCTGACACGTCCTCCAAATTTTGTATGTACCCTCTTTTTTTTTTTTTAATAAAAAAAAAATTAAATAATTAAGTATAAATTAATTTATTTTTATTTTAAATAAAATTTAATTAAGTACTTAAATAAAATATTTTTTGTACTCTCATTTCATAATTTATATTTGAATTTTATGTTTAAATTAATTTTTTTAAAGAAAATTATAAAAATTTGGAGTTATGAAAATAGAAATTATGTAGTAAAAAAAAATTTAAGATTTGTTTGTATTTTATAAATAAAATGTTCAAGAATTATATTTGTTTGAGTGAAATTGGAACGTGGTTAATTTTAATGATTATGTGTTTGTGTTTCGAAAATTAAACTGGAGGTAGTTTAAGAATAAAATTTGAAAAGGGTGTTAAAAAGCCTACTGAAATTTCATTACTGCTGAATTGCAAATACTGAAACAAGTTAAATGACTAAAGTTGCAAAGCTGGGAAGTGCCTTAATGTTATGTGAATGTAACAACAGACAAACAGTCGACAGTCTTTGTTTTGTCATTGAGTGTCGTTGCAAAATAATGATAGATGGTAATTTAAATGACCTTTGCGTTTCCACTCCTCAGTCCGGATATTATACTCTTGACAAGGAGAAGAGATTTCTTCACTGCGGCTTAGGGGAGTAATGGGACTAGATGTATTCTGGATACTAGCTAGTTGTATATCTATCGCTATCGTCAGTTCCCAAACCTGGAGTATTCAAGTCCTGCAGTGGCGCCTGAGGAATCGCAATTGCATGTTCAGAATTGGAGGATTCTGTCATCATAATTCTCTTATGGGAAGTGATCAGTAAATGACTCTCCCTGGCACTAGCGTTTCCAAGAACCAAGTAACGGGACTTCTTTTGCTTTCCGTACGTACCCTTATTCTCTGATCAAAATTGTGTTTAACCCCCCCCCCCCCCTCAGTGTCAGATTTCCCATTTTCTACTCTCATGTCGAAATTATACAGATCAGAAACGCAGGCTGATTGAATTATTTATCTTTTTACTAATTCAGCAGCTCCAGTGATTCTTTACTGAGTTTTCAGTCCTGCAACCCAAAGAAAATGCAAAAGCACTTTTATTGTTTCTCATGTTATAATGGAAAAGAAATTGATGGATTTTCGGCGCCAGCTTCTCATGTTTTGTTCGACGTTAATGAGAACCAATTCCTCCTCCTTGCCTTGGCCCATGTGGCTCTTTCTCTATCCGGATTTAAATGGTTGTGGTGCCATCTGCAGAAAACAATCAAATATTAGCTCCAGACCAACTTTTTCTCTTTTTGGGGTGTGTGAATACTATCAACCAAAGTTGAGGTACCTTTCTCGGCACTGCTTGCCTATGCGGCCCGGCAAGTGTTTTGCCATGTCAGACCATTTTTCATTTCCCTGCTTCCCAACTAGTTCAATGATAAGATCATCTTCTTCCTGGAAATCCAGACACAAAAACAAGTATCGTTCATAGCTTCTGAGCACGACGCAACAACGAGAATTTTCCAGATTTATGATTTAAAATAGCTTGCACCTCCATCGTCCAGAGTCATTTGACAAGATTAGGATTGAGAACTCTTTGCCGGCGATGCAGCCACTGAACTGCTGTTCTGTTAAGTACACATTAAGTCCAACTTTGATTAGAAAACAGTTTCCGATGAGAGACAACTAGAAATCATGCAAGAAACAAAAAGCATGCAAACATAATGTACTTGCTAACAAAAACAAAAATGCAATTAATGGCTTTCAAACGTGGTCTCCCACTACGAAGTTCACTTAAAATATCCATTGGTTAGCAATAAGCCACAAGTTTGATATCCAATAATAGTTGTATCTTTTCTCAAGCAATTATTACATTTCAAACCTATGCAAATGAAAAGCTATAAGATAGCCCTGTAAAAACTGACCTCCTCTACTGTCCAGCCTCCCTTCGTTGATCGTCTAGCAGGAGCAGTCACCCTCCTAAATGTACACAAGAAAAAGTAGCGTCGTCACAAAGTTTTTGCCGTCGAAGATACCAATTCAGTGATAATAGAGCGAAAACGATTTTTATCATAATAGCCTCTTTCAAATTGCGATGCAAGAAGATGATGTTAACATGATAAGAGATTTCTAAGCTCTGTTTTCTTGTTTTGGACAAATATTGTTTATTAAAATTAAAAGAAAACAACACTCTCAATTAAAGCCGAATACATCATACAGCAGCTACTTGGGTATAAGTGTGAAACAGAAGTTTAAAAGAAACAAAAGAGAAACGAATAATTAATAAACCCTTGAATGTAGACCCTCTTTGCTTCTCTGGCTTGGCTGGAACTGATATCAAATACCGGATGAATTAAAGAAACCAAGCCCTCATTATTCTCGGGACCATTACGATCTTTAGCTTCCACCATTTTTAATTTTATTAAAACAAAATAAGGAATAAATAAATGATGATCTAACTTTTTAGCAACAATATTTGGATTGTATGTTAATAGAACTTTAAATATCAAACTCGCCGAATGAAGAAAACAAAAGATCAAAGCAAAAGCAAAGGAACCGCAAAAATTTTGAAAGAACGCCAGAGAGTTCAATTGATATGTTAATTAAAACGCTTTCTTGAATAGGAAGAGATGGACAGTGAGAGTGTAACGGCTAAAAAGAAGAAACAAGAAAAACAAATAGGGCTGATGGGAGTGTTAAATTAAACATAATTTAAAAGATTTTGGGTATTTAGGAAACCAAATAGATTCCGAAAACTCCGTTCAAACTGGTAGACAAGAATTGAGGGAGACAAGATCAAGAAGTCGAAGTGAACTGCGAAGATTAGGTTTTATTTATTTATTTTCTGAAGAGAGAGAAAAGTTCGCGGGAAAAAGAAGAAGCAGACGTTGCGCTGCAAGAGAGAGAGAGACAGAGAGATAAGTAAGAAAGATTCCGGACGGCAATGTGATTGAGTAAAGTGACTTTATTGTGGGATTATTTTTTTTTTTTATATAAATGCTCACTCATTATTCTATTAAATGATAAATTTTATCAACTGCTTTGATCATGGAATGAGATGTTAGGATTGACCAACGCAAATAAAGTTTAGCGTTAGGTAGTGGAAGCCCATATAATTGTCCATTTGTATGTAAAATATACATTTAATTAAATTTTAGTTAGTGAACAAAAATGCAATGCGTTTTTTTTTTTTTTTGGTGAACAGAAAAAGTGATTGGCTGAGTTTTTCTGCTATGAGATCAAGTAATTGAATTAAATTTTTTTATGTCAGGTTCAATTACTTGACTTAAATAGTTTAAATGGTGTAAAATTTAAATTTTTAATTTGTGGGATCAAACGATATATAATTTTGTTATGAAATCTCTGTATTAATTTATTAACTAAGATAATAGTACTTCACTTTGTATTTGTAACGCAGAAAAGAATATTATATTGTTTGGGTGTTAAATTTTTTCGGGGGGTGGGGGTTGTGTTTCTAGTAATTGAAGATTTTCACTAAATTGTATAGATATGGTTTCCTAAAAAAACAAAATCCATCAGGATTAAAAGATATACTGTCTTGAAAAATATATAAATAAAAATAATTAAAGAAATTCTAAAAGAGTTTCTTCTTTTTTAATATAATTCCAAAACCAAAAAAAAAAAAATTGACCGTTTTACAACTGTGGCTGACTCAGTTATTAGCAGGAAGGTTGACCGTTATACACACACACACACATATATATATATATATATAAAAGTAAATGGTGGGTGAGGGTGACGGAGAACAGAACATCAGACAACTGACAACCAAAGAGCTTGACAACTGAATTTCACCTGAACTGAACATCACCGAAGATGCCAAGAGGAACGCTTGAAGTCCTTCTTGTTGGCTGCAAAGGCCTTGAGGATTCTGATTTCCTCGGTACGATCCCTTTGCTCTATTTATACGGTCTTTGCACAGCCCAAAATTTTTGTTAATTGACCAAATTATTTTTGCTATTCCTAGGAATACTTATGATCTATTTTGCGTTTACATTCGTAAATATATATATATATATATATATTTGTATGAGAATTTTTATGATCTGATGGTTTTGACTTTGCGCATCTGCAGGCAGTGATTGGATTTAAGCGATAAACACTGTAACGATCTCATCAAATCACATTGACAAATAATACTATCAACCCTTACCCCTTTGTTTGTTTGTTTGTTTGTTTGTTAACACATGTAATCTTATATATCTATTGTTCTAGGTGACAGAAAACATATTTTTAATTAATAATGGAATCATCTATGATTGTATCTGTTTATTATGAATGTTCGACGAGTTTTCTTCATTCTAGCAGGTAGTGTAGATCCGTATGTTGTTCTTACTTGCCGGACACAGGAGCAGAAAAGCAGTATCGGATCAGGTTAGTTTGTTGCTACTATGTGGACAAATTAGCTCTGATAAGTAAATTCCGATCAGGCCATAAGAACCTTGAAAGATTGATTCTGAACAATTAAATTTGCAGACACGGGATCTGGACCTGAATGGAACGAGACCTTCGTGTTTACAATCACAGGTGATGTTACGGAACTCACTTTGAAAATCATGGACAAGGATACATTTAGCAACGACGATTATCTTGGAGAAGCAACGTCAGTTGTATTTTCCCTTTTTATATATATATATATATATAGAAACTAGTGTACACGAACAAATTAAGCTTAATTAGTTGTGGTGTGAATATGACTTTTTACAGCATTTCATTAGAGCCTTTGTTCATGGAAGGAAGCCTTCCTCCAACTGCTTACAATGTTGTTAAGAACCAGGAGTACTGCGGGGAGATTAGACTTGGCCTTACTTTCACGCCCGAGGTAACCGCACCTCTTCATGAAATTTAGTTTAGATAATTAAACGGTGAAGATTACAATTTTACAACTTGCAATTTTCATGCGTGCATCACAAGAAGATTATTTCAGCAAATCAAATCCTCTCCTGCATCACTCAATGACCCCAGTTCCTTGTTGCAGAGAGACGGCGACGGGGCATACTGAGCTGAGGAGAACAGAGTTGTCGTCGTGGATGGGGAGAATCGTCTTGCATAATATGACAATTTGTTTTGGATTTTGATGTTTTTCTTTCACCAAAGAATCAAGTGTTTGTTTGGAAATATTGGTTTCCTCTGCGTACTTGTGTTTAATTTTCTCCAAGAGAATTCTTTCTTATCCAATGACACCCTGTGCAAGGCAACTACGTGCCACAAAATCGAGCTTAACTTTAATATGCTTGCCCAGCCCTGCCAAAGTACCAAACACAGTCTCACCAACGCCGTTATTATTAAAAATAGAGGCCAAGAAGCATGTCGTGTCACCTTTAGGAACTTGCTTCTCAAAGGAAAAACTCTCCAACGACACTCCATCGGCACCACATAAAACAACCAAAATCATCTTAATGATCGATTGCGTTGGTTCCACGTTCTTGAGCATCGGTCTCGCCGGGATGACAAATTGCCAGAGAAAACTTGCTCGGATAATGAAACTTGTTTAAACCTGCTACCCTTAAAAATTGGAAAAAGTAGAAACAGCACAAAGTTTCCCCTGGCCGTTTGCTGATAGTTTCATGCGAAGCATAAAAAACAGTAAAAGCCTCTTAGGTAGATTATAAAAATAAAAAGCTTAGAGCCTCCTAAAGTTTTAGAGGCTGCCAGCAAGACTTTTATGAAGTTTACACTTCCGCAAACATAAACTTAAAAACAGGACGAAAGCATAACCAAGTTTTTGACACAAACAACAGCATCCATAGGTTTATCGCTTCTACAGCGCTTTATTTATTATACTGGAGGCTGAAAACTTAATTATATCTCCCTGCTGCACTCTTCTTATGACCCCACCTACGGAAGCGCCTAGGCTTAGAAGCCCCAGGCCTGGGCCTTGGGTTTGCCGCAGCAAATTCTTGAATCATGGCAGGGGGAATTGCCACCAGAGGAGATTTTTCTTCACCATGGGACCTTGCTGGCACAGGAGGAACATTGGGTATCTGCTGTAAAAAAAACAGTTGTTTATGAGTAAAGGTGTCTGCTGCAGGAGCTGAGAGGTTGTCACTTGGGATATTCTGGGGTTTCAGATATTCTCCTGCATCCGCACTTTTCTCCGAGTCTAAGCTCTTGGCATCAGTGCCTTTCTTCAAGATCAAACTTTTCTCAATATCAGTGCCTTTCTCTGGGTCCAAATATTTCGCAATATTAGCACCCTTCACCGAGTCCGAACTTTTCTCCAAATCAGTGCCTTTGTCTAAGTCCAAGTTTTGCTCAACTGCACCAGCAAGAGAGAGTAGCTGAACATCACATAACAAATTATCTGCCATACAAATCTAAATTAAAGAGGTATTAATTTGAGCATGTATCTTCTACAGTAACAAATAACAACACTTTAGGGAGAGACATTACAAGTAATTATAAACTCTTTTACATGAATGACACGATGCTCAGCTCAAAAGTACCCTCAAGGTTTTATTGTGAGACAGATTTGATGATACACGTGGCGCTGTTTTGGTAAGGTGATAGCTAGCCTGGGTGGTAAGATCACTAGATGGTATATTACAGAATCAGAAGAAATATCATCTTCACAAGGTAATTCAAGTTTTTAAAGGGTTGCAGGTGAGTGACCACTAATTCTGCACCCAGTCATTGTACTTGTAAAGCGGGGGAAATGAAAGTCCTTTCAGTATAGTCATGAAGGTAAGAATTTTACTCTGATCATCAGCAGACTCAGAGCTCTGGCCAGCATTTTGGTTCCTCTGCCACCATGGGAAGTTCTACAAAAGAGAAGATGAAGGACAAATTAGGGAGGGAAAAGAAAAAAGGGAAATAACTACTCCAATCAGAAGACTATATTTACAACAAGAATAGCATTTTACAAGGAAACCAATAATAACAAAATGATAATAACAAAATCTACAAAAGGAGATACAGGGTGTAACTGTGGAAGAGTTGAGGCCTTATCAGAACCAAAATGTTAAATCGTGATATCATATCCATAGCAAACCCAACAATTAGACCCTAAAAGGTTTACGATCATCGTGACATAAAGCAGCTTTTCTTGCTCTGGCTTCCTCAAACTATCTCACCAAGGGCATCCATCTCTGCCTTGTTGGCTACTTCAGAGTTGAAAATCTTTGATACAGCAGGAGCAACACCATCTTCATGGTCTAGAATACTACACACAGCTATTCCGATTTTAAATATTGATTGAAACTACTCAAGGAACCACAGCGGAAGTTTAAAATTATAACTACTCAGCAGGGAGAACAATTTTCGAATAAGAAATGGCATTTCATTAGGAATAAGGACTTCTATTGAAAAGAGAAACAAAAAGGTGGTTAACTTTTAAAACCCAAATACATAAGCCAAGGTCACTTGGAGGAGCTGAACTGGTACTAGCCAAACAGAAGTTACAAACTATGTCATCTACATTATATGCAATAAAGGAAGAAGAATACTGACCAATTACAACTATTACCAGAAAGAAAGCCCTCTTTAGCCTGAACTGAGGGAAGTTTCCAGGGTTTTGGTCAAAACCCCTCTCTTGTGGCAAAAATTAACCATTTCCCCTTTAATGTTTAAAGTCCACCACAACCACTCTGATGTTGCAATGTTAAACAAGCTGATACACTTTTAGGAGGGCTATTTGGTCTTTTTCTATAGACAAATCTGATAGTTGAAAAACAAATGGACTTTAACAAAAAATTTGAATAAAAAATGTTGTCACTTAGTGAAATATTATTAACGGTAGGGGGCTTTATAAACCGGAGGAGAGAATGACAACGGTAGTGTCAACGAAGTCTGGAGCACCGAGTGCTTTGAGCAAGATTTACAAAAACAAAAACAGTTCAATTGAAAATACTAATGTCTAATGGTATGAAAAGGATGGGCAAAAACTGTAATAATTACTTAGTCCGGCTAAGCAAAGTTGGCCCAAGACGAATATATGTACTGAAATTTTTAAAGCAATCAACAAAAGCAAATAACTAACACGTACAGTATGGTTCCATATATCATTTAGCAATATTGAAATTCTATCCCTTGTGATTCCTAATATTAACATTCGAATTTTAGGCATAAGCTGAGAAAACATAAACAATATTACAGATAAAAAACATTAAAGCAAAAGAAGCTCATACTCACCGGCACAAAGACGGGAAGCTCAGCGTTTTTGGCATAGATGACATATCGCATCATATCCTCATAGGAGGAAAAACATTGTCCTGTTCCAGGGCAGATGTAGGACTGCAACAGCCACAGTTCCAAAGGAACATGTCAACGAAATTCCCTCTTATTTTATTTTTTCTGTTAAAAGTTTAATTCTACCATAAGAAGGAAACTAGGCTAACAACATAAAAAAAAAAAAGAAATGCAATTTTCAACACCAGCTAGGTGGGCTACTCCTGATCATTGTTGTTAAAATTGAAAATGAACAGTAATGGTTAACTGATCAGGTCAAATCAATCTACAACAACAACATTGAAAAAAAAAAAAATCTATTAAGTGTTATGATATCACTGGAGAAGAATAATTTACATAATAGCAATCACAAATATATTGATTAAATGTTTAATTACCAAAACTTTAGACCCATCTTTCTTCTTTTTGATCTCAAGGCTCCAGCCATCAGGAATCGGCCCTGATAAATTTTTGTCTGCCATATTGGAAAATCTCTCCTTCAACTCTGTGTGAGAAAAGCAGCTTAAACTAGGTTTTCCGATGCAAACGAGGCATTATAAGGGGGATGCATAAGACACATAAGCTGCCTCTAACGCCACATGTTCCCATTATCTCCGCGTGTTAACACTGGAGACCTAAAACGTGCCCAATGATAATTCAGGGAACTAATTCTTCTTATTTGCTAATCAACCCTTTTAGTTAGTAAATATTTTCTTTTACAAAATCAGGAAACTAATTCTTCTTATTTTCTTTTAGTTAGTAAATAAGCAAACGAAACAAAACAAAATAGCTAACCTTTTTTAAGGGAATAGAATAGCTAATTGAAATTGGTATGTTTTTCTGTGATGATAAAAAATGCACAAAGAACTAAGACCCACTCCATAGTAAAGAATAATAAAATCCAAGTCACCTTAGCAAAGTTATGCAAGGTAGACTACCTTCTCTACAAGCACAGCATAGCTGAAAGAAGCAGTCTCATTTTTTATCCCCAAAAAGGTAATCAACATCAATAACAAACATTCAATTATCAAAAGGAAGTAGAAGACTCTCAATAGTCAGATTGTTCACTGACATTTACATGACAAAGCTTTTCGATGAACAACAAACCTGTAATCAGGAAAGTAAAGGCCATTACAGTGTTGATCCCTACAATTCCAAAGCAAGCCAGCACATGAAGTGGCAGCTATAAGGACTTGACAGCCACTCCCCCAATTGTCACCCGCTTTTCCCATTTTAATGGTAATAAAATTTAACAAAGAAATGTATGGCCCTGAAGCAAAAGGCAAGGAACTTCCAGAAGGTTGTTCAAGTTTCAAGACAAGTTTCCATCTCACTTACTTGATATGATTTGCTTGGTAAAAAGACTTACTTCCCAAAACTAAAGGTGTTTGTTCAGTTTTTAGAGTCTCTAGAGCTAGCAACCAGGCCCCCGGCCCTAACCTAACGAGAGATAGGAATACATTAGGGCATAATGCATTTAAGAACATAACATCAAAGAACAAATGCAATTCAAACAACAGTTTCTACAAGAGGACGTGGAAAGCTTCCCACAGGTAAGTGCTTTCCTTTTGTACTCCATTGTTTCAAGATCTAACCGTGCAACAAATATTTTCATTTGTCAATGATGACGCGCATTCAGTGTCTGCCTGGAAATCAGTTGAAAGAACAAGATACAACTATTCAACAATTAGCAAGATGGAAGAAAACTGCACAAACTAATCCTTTCTTTCATGAAACGTTCATAAAGCATAAGTCAAACTGATCAGGTGTCTCGACTTAGCCCTCGGTTATGCCATTTCAGTAAAATTACTTTCCAATTAAACACATTGCAGATGCACTAAAATATATAATAGCTCTCCAATTTATCTCAGTACAATATGAATTAATAACTAAGGTAACGAATTTATATCCTCTCCATTTAAAAGCCTATGGGGAACATACAAACACAAAAGATAATAAACAAAACGGTCATCTAGCAATTGGAAAGAAAAGCCAGCTAAATAGTTAAAATAATTAACCAAAATTAATAAATTTCTAAAAGCAAATATCTTTGAAACATTTTCTGTAACGCTTTTGAGAGGTAATACAAGAGGAAAGAAAATCAAGTTCTAAACATTAACTTGCAAGTAGAATAATACTAAAAACAAACTAGAAATGTTTCATTATGGCACTTTGAAATAACCGGAGCGATCGAGAGAACCTTTACTTCGTCCACCGTTTTCTCGGCAGCCAAACGCAAATCAAAGACGCGAAAAAGTTCTTAGACCGTTTCTTCGGTGTCACCGTCAATACCGCCATAGCTTCCCGCTCAGTCAAACGACACCGTGTTTTTGCCGGCCTGTGAGAGGGCGCAAAGCCCAAATTGCCAAATCCTAACAACTCGTAGTTCTGTTTTTCCTTTAATAGCTCCTTATCTTTTCAAATGGAGCACATTTGAGGGCCGTTAAGATAAATAGCTCCAAAAATGTTGGTAGATGACAAAAATACCCTTATGTTTTGAAGAGTTAACAGGCGCGCTCATTTTCCTATATGAAAATAATAATTTAGCCATTAAAGACTCGATTGAGGCAGCTGCGTGGTGGGTACCGAAACATTAACATAATAATCATAAATTAATAACCATGAATAATTATAAATCACAATTAACTTGAAAAGTCTTAACAGAAATAGCTAAAATTGAAAGCTTAAAGCCTAAACACAAAAAGCATATACATGTTCAGAATTAAGAAGCAAGAAAGCTGGGAAAAAAAAAACTCAACAGTAAAAACTGAAGCCGATCAAAGTTCAGTATTTAATCATAGTTTTAGATTCCAAGTACGAAAGGAATTCAGCATCTTACTCGTGCAAAGTATTTTAATCCTTGGTCCTTGCATGTACTTGCTATAAAAGTGAAGAGACTTATTTAGAGAAGAAGCTTTGAGAAGCTGGTGAAGCCTCTACGCTACCTTATTCAACCTCTAAATAAATAAGAAGACACTAGTATAATGGAGGTTGTTCTAATTCGGGATTCTCGGATTGGAACAACAGTCTATTAATTTTTTTATTTTGGCTGTACATAGTGGGTTCCATCATGTACAACCACAGGTGGCCTTTGAATTTGAATCCAAAGGCCACCAGTCTCACTCCCGGACATTGTTCCAATATGAGATTCCAGATTGGAACAGCACTCCTAGTATAATTTTTTTAAATAAACATAATCGTGCCATTCAACCGACGATAACAAATGTTATTATGTTGTTTATTGCAAAAATCAAATATCTTAAATTGAAAAATCTCATAATTGAAAAAAGAACAACGATAATTTTGATTCCTAATCTCAACCTATTTGAAAATCTCAAGAAAAAAATAATAAATCATCAAGAAGTTCAAGCAGCTCCTAGTAGCCTTCACTCCAGACCATCTTCCTCTTTTTGAATGCTTGTGTTGGTCAGGTGGGTCACCCATGATGGGTCGACCTGACCCGACCCGCAAGCAGTTACCATGTACATTTGACACCGTTTTTGGACGGTGGCATATAAAAAAATCGATCCAACACAGAAACTATTAACGACTTCTCTCTTCCTCTCATCTTCTTAATGCGAAATTGAGATAAAATTGAACAATCCAATTGAAAAAGGCATTTCATATTGTGATCAAGTGGAGGATTTCCATCTGTGATTTTTTTTTTTTTTTCTGGCCATTGATATGATTCAACACTCAATTATCCTGCTTAAAAAAAGGTAGGCTCTTGAACTCCTTTTACTTTCCATCAACCTGGTTCCCATTTTGTGGTTCCTCTTTTCTTTTTCCTTTGCCAGTTTCAAGACCCCATGAAGACCCCATGAACATTACAGATGAGGAAAAAGCAAATTCCAGATGGAAATGACATGAATTAGAAACGTGTGGAGCCAACAAGACTGGCTAATTTATGCTAGCAAAATTCACAATCAGTGTGTGTTTAGATAGAATTTAACAATGGATAGTAGCTAAGATAAGAATATGGAAAATCCAAAAATTAGACGCTAAGTACACGTAATTTATCGTAAAATTTTGCCAGATAAAATTAGACTGGAAGTATTTCATATCTATCAATTTGATGTCACCGTATAACTATAAAGACCTTGTATAAAGAGATGTAAAAAGATGCAGGCCCCGCCGGGAATCTAGTTGCAACTGAGATATCCAACTAATACAGGCATGTTCGCAAAGAATAATCATTCCACTGCCATGCCCTTTGAGGTACTACAAGAGATGGAAAAATATCACGCTCTAAAACATTCATTTGCAAGTAAACTAATACGTAAAACAAACAAGAAACTACTGGGTTTGATGCTTCATTATGTTAAAAGTTAAAAGGATGTTATTTTTATGAAATAGTTTGAAAAAAACAACCGAAGCAATCTGAGAGATTTTTTTTTCATTAATATAACATAAAATACCACCGTTTTCTCGGGAGCCAAACATAGACCAAAGACACGACGAAAAAGTTGTTACGCTGTTTCTTCACTACGGCCACAGCCTCCCTCAATCAAAACGACATCGTGTTTATGCCACCGGGGGCGGCGCAATTCGCAAACGACAATTTTTTCGCAATTCGAAATTATTTTTCCTTCTAAATACTAAGATAAATAGTTCCAATAATTTATACATTATGACAAAAATACCCTTATTCTTGACCGTTAAAACGCGCGCGCTGCATCGACGTCATCAAGCTGCTAAAACATCAACCATAAAAAAGTCTTAACAGAAACAACTGAAGGTCAAAGGTGAAACACAAAAGCATCCATATTAATGTTCAGAGTTCAGAAGCTCAAAGCTGGGTGACAAACGCACATAAATTGAAACTGGGAGTTCAGCTCTTGAATATAGGTCCATGGCAATTGCGGATGTTGTGCCCCCCTCGGCCACAGCGCTTGCACTTCCTAACCTTTTCATTTGCGCGTCCAAACAACATTTCATTATAGATCTGAAAGTTCAATAAATAACAAGTTAATGGCATTAGCTATCATTATTTTTACCAAATGTTAAGAGAAGTTTGTGAATTATGAGACGAAATATATGCTTTAGTGAGCACTCTATCTACCATATGGTGAGTATCTGGACACGTGTTAAAATTTTGTGACTATTTGTAAATGATGTTAAAGCTGAAATAAAATTATCTCTTAATCTGAACTCTATTGAGCTTTTAAATATCTTCTACCATGTGTCTTTTAGTAGTTGTGTAGGGGTAATATTTAATTTTATTTATTTTTTTATTTATTAATTACCCATAAGCAATTGAATTATTTATTTAGAATATGATTATATCAGGAGAGGATCTTGATCCGTTAAAGCTATATAATAACAAGATAATGCACGTGACACTCTCCATTGGCCATTAGAACATTACTCATTACAAGACAACCAAAATTTTACCTTAACGAGTCTATCAGAGCAAGTACATTCCGGAGCAGTGTGTCCAGTGCACCAGCATCGAGTACAACGCACTTCCACTGGTTGGTTACAGGCCACCTATTAATTTTTTAACGGAGAAAGATAAATGAAATGAGAATCACTGGATGAATAAAAAAGGAAAGAGATCATGAAAAAAAAAAAAAAAAGGAGTCTTAATAGGAGTTCCATTGATAGTGTTAAACTTTAATAAAAATATAAGAAGAAAGGGTCGCAAAATATGAAGAAAAATTGCAGTGTGTTTGTGTAAAACCACACAGCATCGTCAAATGCCAAAATGCTAGATTCTGCAGCAATTTCCCAAAAGCTCAAAACAATCCATTGGTTTCTTCAACTTTTGTTTACCAACCTAGGTAATCCCTATAGTAATATTTTGCATCACATGATGATCAGTAATTAATAGATTAAGTAAAATAATTCATACAGAAGAAGAGGAAAGATTAAGGAGTTAAAACTGACCCTTTGAGGAAGGTTTGCTCGGCTTGCATATGCAACATAACGGTTCAGCTCCTCTCTTGTTTTAAATGTTTGATGTGTCTCAATATTGGTGAATGACTACAGCAGTCACAAAAAAAAAGGGTTATTTTCTACTCTGTTAAAATATAAATGAATTTCCAACTTTCCAAATTTTTTTCCAGGTTCATGTGCTGTTATGTCTAGTAAAGTGAAAATGAGAAACTGGAAAATGACTTATCAATTCACATCAAACTCTAAACAACCTGAGAAAGGTGCATTTCTACATTCTATACTACACTTTAGCTAAACTCAATTATTAGTCTATTAAGACTTTGGCGAAGCAACAAAGTTTAAGCGTTGCAAGTTATCGAACACTTTAGTATTGCTGTTACATTAACCCATTGCTATATCCACCCAGAATTATACTCATGCATAGAAACTTAAACCTTTGCCCTTGCAAGTACCTGATATAAAGATGCAGAGGCTAGTTTAATACCCAATTTGAGTGAAAATCTTTGACAGAATGATGAAACCTCTACTATACAGTAGAAGGTCACTCAATCATCACAGGGTAAGAGCAAGGACTTCATGACGGGGATATATATTACTTTTGTTTGGAAAAAGGTATGCACGTATGCAGGTAAGGGCTGGAGATCTCACATTGATTTACAAGCTAAAATCTTGATAGCTGGTCACAGTAACACTCAATAATGGTTCTCGGAAATAGGCAATCTTTACTAGGCAAGCCAATTACATCCAAATGCTGAATGATATTTTTCCTAAAAGGTTTTAAGCTTTCGGATTGAATTTAATGTTCAGCTAGGAGAACAACAAAGCACTGTGAATCCTTAATCCCGATGCCTACATCGGTGCTGGTAAACAATTAAGGAAACGAATATGCTCGGATACTACCAACAAGTACACCCAATGCAGTAACTCTGACTGAACACTTGTTTTTACTGGATGAGTGGATCCATGCATACTGTTAGCTCGACAATGGACTCACTACAGGTTCCCTTTAATTAAATGATCCCTGCGGACACCAAAATTATCATACCCAACCATCAGCATGCTAATCTCAGTTTAAATAACAAGACACCGGCAGAATCTCTAAAACCAAAGATAATCATGGCATTCAACAGACGACAAAAATTGTTTGTCGTCTATTTCCAAATTTAAATATCTATAATTGGAAAATCTCAGAACATGCTCATGATTAAGCAACAAAATATGTGCTATTTTAAGACCAGCTTTTAACTTGCGTCGCCAAAGATCTAAATCATGACTTAAATGACCTAGATCTTCTTATCCAAGAAAGATTCCTGTCTCATGTCTACCAACACTTTACAAGAGCAACTAATTTAACTAGCTAGTCCCCTTAATATGACTTATGGACTTAAGAACATAAACTTCAGCTGATATGCTGTCAATTCTGTTCCCTCCTTCAAAGATACAACCTTTTCCTAATTTGCAATCACTAACCTGCAGAGACAAAAATAGTGATTTAACAAATATTAAGCTGTAACATGTACGCAAACCTTGACACAAAGATCTCAAACTACTCTATCAGCAGCAAGTGAAATTTAACTGCAGTAGCTTGCATAACACTCAACTAAAAGTGAAACTAAGAGGAGAAACAACAGATTTGAAAAAAGACTACCACAAAAAATGTTTTGAAGCAATGCATTAAACAATATATATAAGTTGACATATAGTTGAGAGGTTGGTTGCATTACTTTCACGGTGTCACCTTCTTCGATGACAGCAATCCATCCATTAGGCAAAGCATTGGATGGGTTCTGTTCATCAGCCATTGTTAGGAGAAATGAAAACCGACTGTGTAAGACTGAAGCTGTATGCAAGTGAACTTGCGATAAGAACAAGGGTTTAAAAGAGAGAGCAGTGGAGGAGAAATGATTACTGGGGAACCACGTGTTGGCATTTTCTGTGAGTTTGCAAAACGTGGAAGGTCACAGCAAAAAGATGATGCAAAAGTTGGTTCTTTCTAAGTTCAGTTACGTTTTGCTGTGTTGTGCTCGAGTGAAATTGCAAAATCAGACAAAATAGAGTAATGGCTGATGAGTTGTACTACCATATGAGGAGATCAGCGGTTTTGGTTTTGTGAGGTTCTGTTTTGAATTTATTTCGTAATTGTACCCAGGTGGTTTCGACGAGCTATGAGACTTGAAAAAGCAGCCGTTACAATACAGGATTTGAAAAAGGTCAGTTGTGTCCTCAAACGATGTCATTTTACCACTAAGCAACGGAATCTTTATGAAACGGCCTTGTTTCACCGGGAGCAGAAACAAATATTTTTCGAACGACGTTGCTTCTGGGGAATAGTTCAGTTCACTAACGTGATATATGGCAACCCCTTGACAGCTCATTCAGTTCTATCAGATAGTTAACCGAATAATTAATTACTTGACGAGATTATACTAAAAGAGCCAAAAGTGAGTGTATTCGCAAAAATAAATGAGAAAGTAAATAAAATTTGACGCGATAATTCTAAAATTAGTCGCTAGATATTGAATTATTTATCCTTTTATGCAAGATTATCAACAGATATGCATCAATTATTTATTTGATATTTCTACCAAAATAAACTTCAATAATACATTAACCCCTATGGTAACATTTATCATGTGAAGAATTACCTGTTTATGGCTCAGAGCG
Organism: Citrus trifoliata; assembly: GCA_018350135.1. Lineage (NCBI taxonomy): Eukaryota > Viridiplantae > Streptophyta > Magnoliopsida > Sapindales > Rutaceae > Citrus > Citrus trifoliata. Next base: position 41,993,391 of record CM031386.1, on the reverse strand, counting down.
CAAGAAGTATGCAGTTAACTGTGTTTTAATAGACACATTACATTTGCCAGAACTGTAAAGCTGATCGTAGGTGCAACTTGTTGCCGTGGTAGTAGCTATTGCCCAATTTGGTTGAGCAGAATCGAGTCACTTGACAAATGGACAAAGAGTCGGAGAGAAGCCAAGCCCCAGAGTCCTCAAAAGAGCATTGTGCGCCGACGTTTTAGATTAATGACAGATAAAACATCATATATCAGAAGAGTAAATCAACTAATACATGGAATGTCCGTCCCTCACTTTCTGCTTCCTGGGGCCAAAGGAAAGCAACCACCATCATAATGTGTGTCCCCAGTGTAGAAGAAAAGATTTTTCATTTGCAATTTAATTTCATTAGAACTTCAAGTACAAAAGAATTCAATGAACCCATACACGCTACACTTTCTAGGCTTTCAAGTATACAATATTTGAACAAACTACTTTTTAGAACCAACATTTTTTTAGCCTTGCTTGCTCATAGGGGTTACCAACCCAAGTTCTTTGAATAGCTCTTCATCCGGATGCAAGCTCCCAGGAATTGCACCAAATGCTCTTCTTGATGTTTCAAATCCAGATACTAAAAAATGCACATAAGCTGAAGCCTCCTCCATGTTTTTCTTCAAATTTAATGATGTGGATGCAAAGTGCTTTGAAGGACTTTTCGATGGTTTCTTCACAACAGCCTGGTCCAGCTCAGCAACTTGCAGAAACCGTTCTGTAGCAGACTCCCATGACAGTTGATGCCTCTGTGCTTCAGTTGGTAGAGCAGGCTCTTCAGCAAGTGCTTTCAGTGTGGCTTCAACAAACCCATTTCTGTCATCATAAGTTCGGCAATTTGGGAATTGCTTGAAGAAGTCATTTGAGGGGTGGTTGGCACAGACAACAATTTTTCCCATGGCCAATGCTTCAGCTGTGGTTGTGCAAACAACATCTGTTGTGCTTGGATTCAGGAACACTTTATAACTGTAAGAGGAAGGAAGGAAAAGAACAATGTCAATTTTGATTCCTGATCACAACCTACTAAACATTCTCAAAAAAATAAAATTAAAAAATTAAAAAAAAAATTATCTACATTAGGTAAAGAAAAAACAGAAATAAGGGAGGAAAGGCTCTATGATTTATCAGAGATTTAATTGTCGAAATGCTGTCAAGGTTGGACATATAACATGCTTACTCATGGAATATGGGGTCAGCATGATCACGTCCAGGGTAAACTCTAACTACGATTTGTAACTTTTCAGCAGCTTCTTGAATTTGATTAAAGTCCTCCCCATTGCCATATAAATCCACTTCAAGGCCTGCTAGCTCCTTTTGATGGTCATCAAGAAGTTCAAGCAGCTCCTTATAGCCTTTACTCCACACCATCTTCCCAATGTAGTAGGCACCCTTTGCAAAAGCATGGGTCCCATTTTGTTGCTGCTCCTTCTTTTTGTTGCCAATTTCAAGGAATTTAGGATTGACTCCATGAACATTGCAGATAATGGAGTTAGCATATTCCTGTGTGGCAGCAGACAACCTAATTACCTGAAATCCCATAGTGCTGTCCAGTGAGAAGCAATTTTCAACAACCAAACAGTGTGGACAAGCAAATTCCACATGGAAATCGCATGAACTAAAAGCTTCTAGAACAATCATGACTGGCTCATTTATTTTAGCTAAACCTCAGTCAACACATGTTTAGTTAGGATTTAACAATGTATAATATCTACAAATTTGGAAAATCCATTGATAAAATTAAGTATGCATGTGTTATCATACCATTTTGCTGATGTCACAGATAAAATTTAGACTGGAAATACTTAATATTAATCAGACTGATGTGATGGTTTAACTGTACAAATCTTTTTGAAGACGCGCAAAAGGATGAAGACCCAGCCGGGAATCTAGTTGCAACTAGGTTATCTGACAAGTACAGGCTCAAACAGTCACGATCACAAAGAATAATCGTTGCATATAAAGGCTAACAAAGCTTGGTAAACTAATTGCATGGAAAGGTTCAAAATCATTGATCATGTGTGTCAGTCCCCGAAATAAATGCCAAATTCAACTGTTAACAACTTGCCTGATTAGTATGAGCTGATTATAGTATAAAAAGGCTAAAAGCTGCTAAGTTGGACTTATAGAAACAATATTAGACATTGAATATTCAAAGAGACAAATAATGAATGTTCTATCCAAATGCCAATAATGAACATCCAGAGGCAAAAAATTGAAAATATTGGACCAGTAAAGAAAATTAATTGAACCATCAAAGATGCAAAATATACTGTAAATACAAACCAAACATCAACTCAGAAAGCATACCTTGTGGCAATAGATATCAACAAGCCAGCTATTTGCATATTTAAGAAGAAAAGCTTGTAATCGTCCATTCTTCTCTCTCTTGACATATTCTAGGTAATTGGTGTGTACAATTCCTACAACATAGCGGAATTTCGTTTTCCATCTTTTCCCATGATGAAACCACGTAAGATGCTCAGGCTCCTCAAGGACAGCAATATCTGCCACTTCATCAGGGATGACTTCCGATATGTCTCCTACAGCAAGAATGCTCCTTTTATCTATTGCAAACTGCACCAGAAGCAATCCCATGAACAAACATTGAAATTCTTATTATTGACCGTTCGTAGCTTCTATCAAAGAAAACACTAAACACTAAACAGTAATAAACACCAAATTCTACCTTTCCAGGATAAAAATGTATATCAAAAGTAGATGTAAACCCAGTCCTCTCCTCAAGCCACCGACGAACATATGTCTCATGCTGTTTGGGGGAAGTGAAAGTGATGTTTTCGGGATATACTAGTTTTTGATCTATCAAAGATAACCAAGGAATCACCAAAGTAACTCTTCTTTTGCCATCTTTTGCAAGATAGGCAGCACGGAACAGAGGATTCACAGCTGTCCCAGTCAACCAAGGCAGGCTTGCAGTTGTAAATATAGCAATATGCTGTTCTTTCCTATCCATCAATCATCAGCTCAAATCCAATAATACCTGTGACAAATATAGCTGGCAATTCTTATACAACTAGCAGTAAACTAAAAAATCGATGACTTCAACAAAAAAAGCCAGAAACAGAAGCAGAAAACAATCCATAATTGTAGTGAAAATTTTAAATTCATAGGATTTTACAAATAAATGATTCTCCGCTTTCCAACAATAAGCAAAGACAAAAAATTCCAAAGCACTAATAAAAGAACATAATAAGAGAAATAGAGCGCTTTGTTTGAATTTGATGATACCTTTCGATTTTTCTGAAGCAGTCCTTCAGATAAGAACACTTGACCTTGACGAGAATACAATTAATAGTTGCGCCAAAGGAAAACGTGAGCAAATTTGGTTTAATTTTGTTATCCTCGAGCAGACGAGGGAATGTAACGTGGTCCCTCCAGTTTTGTCAATTGCTTATACGGTGTCGTCACGTATTCGACTTGGGCCACGCCACGTCATTGGTCGTCTGGTCCAGACTGTTCCATTGCGGGCCACACTCCCCCGGAATTGGGCTTCGCATAACGGTTTATATTAGTGATAATTTAGTAATTGCTAGGTGTAACAATTTTGAGTGCTGATACATCCTATACCGTCAGAATTAGATAGATGATCAGTTTTGTGATGACGATTATCAATTTAGCATAGAACAGACAACACGAGAACACGGACGGGAGTTCATCGGTGCTTCAGTTACTAAAGCGGAATGTCCCCGAAAGACACAGACTCCTAAAATTGAAAATGTAAAACCTAGAAATGAGCCATTTTTGCCGACGTAATTCAATTGATCAAAGCATATACGAGGATTAACCGGTAAGTATAGAAATTACAAGTATGTGCTTCGCAGTCATCTGATTGCCTTTCGATTTCCTAGATTCTGGAATCTCTAATTAGTGTATTCTTGAAGAAATGTTGATGGGCCACGCAGATGGTTTATCGGAACTTAGATCATCGAAGGATCATCTGCTTTCTGATCACGAGCTGGAGGTCGAAGAATGTACTGACGATGACGACGAAGAAGCCGCCAATAGTTCCGAAGAAATATTGTATGCAGCTTCCTTTGAGGAACTTGCCAGTAATAGCGTCAAATATGACACTATTATTTGGTTTTCCATTTCCCTTCTGCTGGTTTTAGCATGGGGAGTTGGTGTTTTTATGTTGCTTTATCTGCCAATTCGAAGATATGTGCTTAAGAAGGATATTTCATCTCGCAAACTGTATGTCACGCCTAGCGAAATCGTTTACAAGGTATGTGAATACACACTTGTGATAAGGGAAAAAAAAACAAAAGGAACATTTGAATGAGGATAAATGCCATTGCTTATTTGTTTGTTCTATGTTTTTGTGAAGGTTTCAAGGCCGTCATTCATACGTTTTTGGGGCAAAACAACAAAGGAGACGCATGTACCGCTTTCTCTTGTGATTGATATCATCATTGAACAAGGTACTGATGCTGGTCCTAATGCATAAGCACTTGAAGCTATTGTGCAACATCACAATTCACACACACACTTGTAGTATTTGTATTTGGTCAAAAGCAGAAAACATGGTTGTATTGTTGCCTTTTTTATGTTATTCTGTGGTTGTCGAAAGATATGGCTAAGGAAAATCTATGGTTCTGTTATGAAGTTACTGCTACTTGCATTGCACCACTGAAGTAGGAGGAAAACTGTTGCACACCACTGCCTGAACTTACAGCACAAGCTGGCTTCTGATATTTTCTTTAACACTTTGTGTATTAGCTTCTACTGATTGTGACAAATGTTTGTTGGTTGTTCCATCATTTTTTCGGTAACTAGAAAAGTACATTGTTTACCAGATGCTTCTTTAGAAAGACTAATTTTTTTTCCTTTGTCCATTTTCTGATGTTTACAGGTTGCTTACAATCAATTTATGGAATTCATACATTCAGAGTTGAAAGCATTGCACGTGGAAAAGCGGCACCTGTCGATGAACTACAGGTACAAGGGGTTGATAATCCTGGTCTTCTGAGGAAGGTAAATCAAGTCTCTTTTCTTGTCTTTTGTCTATGTAAATTATGGACACTGAAGGCATTCTTTGCGCATACAATTATGGTAGATTTCCTATTTCCTTCAGGTCATTGTAACAGAGGCTGCAAAGGTCATACATAATTCCAGTAAAAACTGGAAAGTAAATGCTTTCACTGGTGAAGTAGAAAGTATGTCTAGAATGGCATCATTGACAGAGGGAACAGCTGTTTTGAGATCGCCATCCAAGAGTTGGAAGGTAAAGCAAATTGTTAGATTTTCCTTCCGTCTTTCAAGAGCTTGTTCAAGGCATTAACCAGTTGAAATATCTGTCTGTTCCTCCGTCCTTGTGCAATGGGCAAAAGCAAACCAAGTAAAGTGCTTGAGATGTTTAAATATTTTAAAGATATTTTTCTATTATATCTGACAGAACTGTTCTTTGGATATGAATGTAGCTAGGTTCCACAGTTATTTTAGTGTTGTCTTTCCAATGATTCATGGAGAACACTTTCCATGGTATTGAAATCCTGGGGATTTGAGAAAATTCTTAAGGCTATTTTAGAAAATAATAGCTCTTTAACAATTATTGAGCTGAGCAACCCTTTTAGGAGTTTGCTTTCCTCTGTTTCCATTACTAATATCTGTTATCATCATTTGCTGGTTTCTGTGGTTTTCATGTAACTGAATGTAATTGTAACTCTTATTATTGCCTACATTGTGCAGATGGCAGGTTTACCGCGCCAAGCTTCAGTAGAGCACAGGGGCATGGTACCCGGGGAGTTGATCCTACATAAACTTGATGAAGTTAATAAATCAGTGAAGGTATGTATAATTCTTATAAAACTGTTCTCATTTCAGCCAACTGAATCCGTTCCTTTGTACATATACTGTGTTTCTTTTGGAGACGGTACTAATCCAAAATCAAGCATCTTGACTTGTGTTGTCTATTGGTGAAGTCCATAAAATGAGGATATGCCTCCTTCTCCATAACCCTTGTGAAATATCAAAATAGAACCTAGCATGCCAATTGCCAACTTGGTTGTTAAAGTTGCATACTTATTCTGCATTAGGAAGAAATATATAAATGTAGATCTGTTTTTGCTAACAGTGTTTTCTTGTCTTGACATTAACTTGCTTTTCTTGTCTTGGCATCCAGAAAATCGAGTTGCTATTTGAGAAGTCTCAAAATCCTCAAAAAGGCAACTAATATAGAGTTGAGTTCTGGAGACTTGGTTTGCGAAACAGTCAGTCAGCAGTCTTACAAATTGTTATCATCCCTTAATCTAATTCCGTTCAGGCGCAAAACTTGCTATTGTATAGAGAGAGAGAGACAAAGTTGAGCTTATTTTGCACTCAACAAATTAGATTGTAAGTCGTTTTCTGCCCTGTCCTTAAAGGAGGAAAGCTATTCAGTTGTCCTGGACTTACTTCAATATGCCATTTGAATGAATATATGTATCTTCATTGTCCTCAACTCTCTATTTTTTAATAGGAAGCTTTTATTATTATTTTCAGTATTTAACTAATGAATGCTTTGAATCAAATGTCAAGATAATGAATGATCGGTAAAATACTCTGTCAAGGACCTTGATAATTCAGACTTGTAGAATTCAGATTTATAGTTTAATGCCATTCTCTTAAAAATGGAAGAGTGAACATCAACGAATATAACTGCTCAGAATTACGAATATCCATTCTCATAGATTTTTTCAAAAAAATCTCTGAAGTCTGACATGTGAATTCATTCATAAATCATCACAGCAGTAGACAATTCGAAGGACGCATTAACCATCATTTTACAAAATAAGTAACAGATTAGGGTTTGTTAGACAAACAGAAATAAGGGTTTCAAAATAAAAAATGAAGGAAATTTATTTGACAATTAGCACAAGGTTATAGAGAAATAATAGTATTTGGTTTAACACATTTTTTTTTTGGTTGGAATACCAGGGCTTTACTCCAATTTAAATTAAAGCAAAGTAATTGCAAAGAATCGACACACGTAGGAGAAGAGATCAGATATTGGCAAAAGGTTATCGGTCACGGTTAAATCAGAAACACGGACCAAAGAATTTATCATCATATCTCCGGCGAAATTTATCAAAAACTGACAACGAGAAATTTGAAGAAATTAAAAAGATGACCGGGGAAAAAAATCTTGTATTTCAAGATTTGAAAGAAAATAATTTTTGGGTAGCATAATATCGACGAAATAAAATCATCAGAGACTTAAATACACGGTAATCACGATGATAATCGATCATTTTGTTGCAGTTAATTCCTCATCACATGATATCATTTCGCCACAGCATCATCGAATCGAATAATATAAACGACTAAAGGCAAAAAGAAACAGAAATCCGTTCTTGATTTACAAAGAAGTATAAAAAACGAAGATTGATTGAGTCGAAACCATGAAAAGGTGAAAGCCATAGGAAAATATTGAACCGAAATTCTAGATACTAAATCTTCGAAGGAGGAGGAGGAGACTGCGTGTATGACGAGTGGAGTTTGTTCTAGAGGTGTTAGGGCGACCGTTTATATATATACATAGAGATTAGAGAGGAATAAGGGTTTAAAGAAACCCTAGTTCTATTTTTGTTGTGTTCAGTTGCCTGTACTCCTTGATTTTCCACCGTCCGATGGTCAGAAAAGTTTCGTATCAACAAGTCGCCTTAAAAATCACTTATTTTAATTGTTATTACAGTTGCGGCGCTAGGTCTATTCTATAGCTTTTAACACTTTTTTTTTTTTGGGTTTCTGAGTTAATAAAAGAAATTATTCACACTCAAAATATTACGGGAAAAAATTAGTACGATTCTAATTAACAAAATTAACCAACTAAAAAGAATATTCTTAAATTAAAAGATAAGGATAATTTACATTCCAATACAATATATTTTATTTTTATGTATTGGTACCATATTAAAATAATCAATTTCTGATTAAAAAAAGACTCATCTTCGCTTATAAAACAAAAAAAAAATTATCTGATCTAAATTTTAATTATTTTCAGATATTTAAAAATTTTAATTTATTTATTTTCTATAACTTTATAAGATGTTTAGGTTAGAATAAAAAAAGTTAAATATTTTAATTTTTTATCTTAATGACAAAATATCTTAATAACATTTTATTATTTACTCTCATTAATACCCTCTTAAGTATATTTATTTCTCATTGTACTTTTATTATTTTTTATTATTTTTTGGTAGGTGCTTATTCAACTATCCATTTTTTTTTTAATTGTGATTGAGAATTTTAAATATAAAGGAACTTTAGGTAAGTGTGTTTTATAATAGGTCAATCTCTTTATATTTATAATTACTATTCTCCAATAGATTTTAAATGTTAATTAATACATTAATTTTAACTCAAATGATTAAACAATTCTTGGTTGCCTTACGTATTTAACAAGAAAATATATAAGTTGCTAGGCTAAAAATAGCATTACAAATCTCATATATTAATTTCAAAAAACACTTGTGTTAGATTTTTTTTATTTTTCATACTTTATTAAGGTAAATATTATCACATTTTTAACTAATTAAATAATTTATTTACAACTTGTCATAAATTTAACAAACAAATATAAGTATTGTTTATACTCATAAGGTTGTAAGTGTCAAAATAACATATTTTAGCTATTTCGGCTTAAAAAATTAAACAATTTAACACTTCAAATTTTATAAAAAAAAACAAATATTTCGTTCAGATATTTTTGTTCGTGCCTAATCAGATTTCAATTAAATTTAGATTTATTTGAATTTAAAAAAAAAATTGTATTGCAATGATCATTTAGAAAGGCATCATTAGGTCATTTGAAACTTTGGAAAATACTAATGAGACATTTGCAACACAAATTAATCATCTTTGTTTTAAAAAGCAGATTAATTATTAACTATTGTTTAAAGTACATGCTTCTTACAGCGACCGGGTTTTTACGTAATTATCTTACAATTACTGTTTGCACGGACGGCCTAATGACCAACGGGCAATAGCTTTTGTTTTTTAATTATAACAAAAAATAATTATTTCTCTGGTCAAAGAATAAAGACAACAGAAAAAATATTAGAGGCTTAAATTTCAAATTACTGCGCTGGACTAAAATCACCTTAATTCTAAATTATCAAATTAAAAATCATTCTAATTTCCAAACTAATATGTAATAAAAACCACTAAGCCAAATGGAGCCTTAGTAGTGCATGCTTATTGCTACCAACACGTGCATTTACGGACAATTTCAGTGTTACAGATTTTACAAATAATACGCCAATCACCGAACCGACTAGTACTAAAACCGAACCGAACCAACTTCCGTTTGGTCGTTGAGAGTGTCCTTTGCCCAGTTCTGTTACCAATCCAAGTTCCTTGCACAGTTGTTCATCCGGTTGCAAGCTCCCAGGAATTGCACCCAATGCTCTTCTTGACGTTTCAAATCCAGACGCAACGTAATGCAAATATCCAAAGGCATCCTCAATGATTCTCTTCGAATTTAATGCCTCGGATTCCAAGTGCCTAGAAGGACTTTTTGACTGTTTTGTCACAACATCCCCAACCAGCTCAGCAACTTGCAAAAACCTCTCTGTCGCAGACTCCCACGACAGTTGATGCGTCTGTGCATCAGTTGGTTGAGCAGGCTGTTCAGCAAGTGCTTTTAGTGTGGCTTCAACAAACCCATTTCCGTCATCGTAAGTTCGGCAATTTGAGAATTGCTTGAAGAAGTCATTTGAGGGGTGGTTGGCACAGACAACGATTTTGCCCATGGCCAATGCTTCAGCTGTCGCTGTGCAAACAACATCTGTTGTGCTTGGATTCAGGAACACTTTGTAACTGCAAGAGAAAAGCACAATCTCAATTTTGATTCCTGATCAACACCAATTTGATAATCTCAAATAGGAAATAATTCACCTTAGATATGTGAAAAATAAATAAATAAACAATAGGAGGAGGGAAGAAAAAGCTCCATGCTTTAATGATTTATCAGAGCTATAACTGTTGAAATGCTACCGAAGTTGGACATGTGATGAAGCTTACTCATGGAATATGGGGTCTGCATGATCACGTCCAGGGTAAACTCTAACTACAAGTTTTAACTTTTTAGCTGCTCTTTGAATTTGATCGAAGTCCTCCCCATTGCCATATAAATCCATTTCAAGCCCTGCTAGCTCCTTGTGGTAAATATCAAGAAGTCCAAGTAGCTCGTCGTAGCCTTTACTCCACACCATCCTCCCAATATAGTATGCGCCCTTTGTAGAAAGCCCTGTTCCCATTTTGTTGTTGCTCCAACTTTTTCTCGCCAATTTCAAGGAATTTGGGATTGACTCCATGAACATTGCAGACGATGGAATTGGGATATTCCTGTGTGGCAGCAGATAGCCTAATTACCTGCACTTACATAATGCTATTTGGTGAGAATCAATTCTTAAACGCCCCAACAGATGAGGATCAGCAAATTCAGTTTTTATGCTAAGCTAAACATCAATGTATGTTTAGACAGGATTTAACAATGTATAATAGCTAAAAAATTTTGGAAAATGCATTGATCTATCCTTGATAATACTGCCATGTGAAGTCCTATGACTCTACCTGTGATTATGTATAGCATGAACAGACATTCTTATATAAGTAGGAATACAAAATACTATACCTGGTGACAGATAAAGAAAACATTAAACACTAAACCAGCCAAAGATACAAAAATGTACTGTTAGTACAAATTAAATCAAACAATAGTTCAGAAAGCATTAATTACCTTGTGACAATGGACACGAGCAAGCCAGCTATTTACAAATTCAAGAAGAAATGCTTGTAATCGATCATTCTTCTCCCTTTTGACATATTCCAGATAATTGGTGTGCACGATTCCTACAACAAAGCGGAATTTAGCTTTCCATCTCTTGCCGTGATGAAACCACGTAAGATGCTCAGGCTCCTCAAGGACAGCAATATCCGCCTCTTCATCAGGGATGATTTCCGTAATGTCTCCTACTGCAAGAATGCTCTTTTTATCTGCAGCAAACTGTGCCAGAAGCGATGCCATGATCAATACATAAATCAAGTTCCACCTCGTGATACAGACGATAAAATTTACAGGCATGCAATTACCTTTCCAGGATAGAAACGTGTATCAAAAGTAGACGTAAACCCAGTCCTATCCTCAAGCCACCAACGAACGTATGCTTCCTGCTCTTTAGGTGAAGTAAAGGTGATGTTTCCGGGATATACTAGTTTTTGATCTATCAAAGATAACCAAGGAATCACCAAAGTAACTCTTCTTTCCCCGTCTTTTGCAAGATAGGCAGCACGGAACAGAGGATTCACAGCTGTCCCAGTCAACCAAGGCAGGCTTGCAGTTGTAAATATAGCAATATGCTGCTGTTTCCTATCCATCAGTGACAATATCTGTATAAAATATTAAGTCGGAATTCTTATAAATCGAGAAATTAAACACAGAAATTGATTTTTTCAACGGAGTCAAGACCAAAAGTATTACTCTGAATATAGTATTTCAAGCTGTATTTGAGCAATTTATAGGATTTCACAAGAAAATGTAAAATGGTACCCTTTTTATCTTTTCAGCAGAAAAAAAAAAAAAAAACGCAGAAGACAGACATAAGAACATAATAAGAGAAATAGAGCGTTTTAATTGCAGTTGTACCTCTGGATTTTTGTGGAGAAATCCTTTCGGATAAGAAGACTCTGACGAGAACTCAACAGCTGCGTCAAAGCGACTGTTTGAGAAGCTTGAAGAAAATGTGGGAAAGGTTTGTTAAACGCTTGTGTAACACGACTGTAGGTAAAGCATGACATACGTGACAAGAGGCTAATGGAGCGTACCTTGTGAAACATGGCAGTTGAAGATACGCTGACATGGGCTATGGTCTGGGATAACAATAGGCTCACTGTTGTCGGACTTTTTATGTGGTGTTCGTTAGTTGATCATACTAATCTCGGCCCACACCAGGTTATTTGTCGAGACAGTTCCATGGCGGGCCACATTTCTCATGAATTGGGCTTTTTTTCAGAGCTCAGATTGATTTACCCGCCCCGGTAGGATGGTAAGTAACAGGGAAAATTTCCGAAATCGTATATATCCAAATCAGAAGCTTCTTGCTCTTTCATTATTGTTGATCCCGATCAGTCACAAGAAAGTGCTCTCCTTGAGGCTCAAACTTCACTTCCGTTAGATTTGAGTGTGCTGGTATGATAATGTATAAGTATAAGATTGAAGTGTCTAAATAAGTCATTCAATTCCAATCATTCACGTCCATTGGATCGTGTTTATTATTTCGCCGGCCTCATTCAAATTTACTATCACGTGACATCGAAGATCCGGTTCCGAACCTCAACCCACACGAGAGAACGAGATGCTAGAAGTTATGCGTCACGTGTATCTTAGATGACAAATCGTCCAAGAGACGAGACTATAAACGACATTTCGACTTGGTCGGATACCGACGGCGATATTCCCCGATTGAATTGGCAACGAAAATTTCCGAAATCATCCTCTATCAATTTTGAAAATTAATTAGTCTTAAAGATTTCAAATTGCGGAGAAACGGATCAGAAGCTTTTGGTTTCTTAATTATTGTTGAATCAGAGAATGAGTAAAAAGAGAGTGTTGGTGGTCGGAGGCACAGGCTACTTGGGGCAGCATTTACTGCAAGGCTTATCCGAGATCGAAGGAAAGCCTTATGACGTGGCGGCCACTCACCACTCCACGCCGCTGCCTCAGCTCCTGCTGGACGCCCTTTCTCACTCTTTTGGTTTTTTCCACGTAGATTTGAAATCCGGATCAGGATTCGATGCCGTTGCACTCAAATTTGGCCAGCCCGACGTGGTCGTGAACTGCGCCGCTCTCTCCGTGCCACGTGTTTGTGAAAATGACCCCGATTCTGCTATGTCCATTAATGTACCTTCTTCTCTTGTAAATTGGTTATCAAGTTTCACTGAGAATAAAGAAACTCTCTTGATTCATTTATCGACAGATCAAGGTTTTGTTATGTGATTCATTCATCTTCCAAGTACTTTTGGTGCTGTCGTCATCATTGCATAATATTGATCAATGCAATTTTTTTTTCTTTTGGTTCTGGTTGTCAGTTTATGAAGGAGTCAAGTCTTTCTATAAAGAAGAGGATGAAATTGCTCCGGTGAATGTTTACGGCAAATCGAAAGTGACAGCGGAGAAGTTTATTTATGAGAAATGCTCAAATTTTGCAATTTTGAGAAGCAGTATCATATATGGGCCGCAAACTATCTCGCCCGTACCAAAATCTCTTCCGATTCAGGTGTGCTTTTGTAATTGTGTGAAAAAAAATTCTGCTGATTTTGCTGTACATTTGTAAAGCTAGCTGATGCACTCTGCTCATCAAGTTGGGAATGAGAAGTTAATTATATGAGATTGCTGATGCGATCAAAGTTTTCAAATCTTACCCAGGGAGCTCGGAAATGAAAATTAAGATAATGTCAATGGTGGCATTTGATATCATAGAAGATTGCAATCTGCTTGTTTGTGGCTCTTTTGATGGACATTCATGATTTCTAGGCATCTAACCAATAATTTACTTTCAATTGATGCAGTGGATTGATAGTGTTCTTTCAAAAGGAGAGAAAGTGGAATTTTTTCATGATGAGTGCCGCTGCCCGGTATATGTCAGGGATGTTGTGAAGATTATACTGGCTTTGACAAATAGATGGTTATCAGGTAATAATCTAGTTTCTATGCTTTTATTAAAAGCAGAGATAAGCAGTAAATTAAGGGAAGATTCTTCAGCCTTTTTTTTTTATATGGTTCTGCAATTGGTTTTCTTGGTCAAGAAGTTAGAAAACAGAGAAGATATCCATAATGTTATCAAGGGGTATGGTTGTGGCAGATATTAGAGGATACAGTACCTTTTACTGTATAGTAGTAGGCTAATAAATTACTCTTGATTGCTGACTTTGCTTTTGAATGGATGATCCTTTTTAATTTTTGGGAACTGGGTTTTCATGTGTAATACAAGAATCTTTGGCTAAATATGGCCATTTTTTTCATTTTTTTTCTTATTGTTTCACATCTGAATACTGAAATAATTTCCATTATTTAATATTATTTGTTTAGAGGACAAGCAAATGCAGTTACTTCTGAATGTTGGTGGACCAGACAGGGTATCGCGGGTTCAAATGGCTGAGGTGGTTGCTGAGATAAGAGGATACAGTACTTCTTTAATCAAACCGGTTTCTGCATCATCTGTATGTATACCTTCTCTCGATTCATCTTAAAAAATCAATCTTTTTGTCACATCATGTACATGAAATTCTTTCCTTGTTTCTAAGCTGGCTGTTTTTAACTGTGCATGATTTTGCAGGTTGATCGTGGCGTCCAGTCTCCAGCTGACATATCTATGGACATCACAAAACTGGTTCAGACACTTAATATTCATCCAGTTACATACAAAGATGGTGTCAAGCTGACACTTGCAGCTGAAGCTACCTAAATGCCTAACACTATGATACACTGTCAGTGATTCCTCCATTGTTCTCCAAATATTGAATGATGGAATAAGGCTACAGTATAAAATGTAATTTTCATTCTTTACTCAAGTGCAATTGGTGTAAAAGTACAAGATATTCCAGGGGAGAACTAGTGCTTGATAATAGATGTTTGTGACTGCCTATTCTGGTTTGAAATCGCTGCAAAACAAGAGGTATAGACGTATAGTAATAGTCATCTTCTGGAAATGTCGGCCATGTATTTTTTTTTTCCTTGTTTCTTCCAGATTGTGTAGAGCACACAACCATAACTGTTATGCAACTACCATAAGTTGCAGTTTTCAAGAGCTGAGCCTAGAATTTTTTATTGGAATTTGGTGTGAAAAATAGTAAGTGGGAAGATTAAATTATATATATTATATTTGCAAAAAGTTGAGAATGCAACTTCATTTCCCGCCAATATAACTGTTCTCCCTTCATTCTCTCTTGGAAAGAGATGTCACAACTCACACCATGTTAGAACTCAAGATTTCAAATGCAGATCTTTTAGGCAGAGCTGTGAGACCCCTCATACAGAGAGCTGATGCGGGCATTGCTGACTACTCCCCAGATGAAATATCACTTACAGTTTTAGCCCAGAAGAGTTCGTTCACGTTGCGCCAGGAATCAAATCTTTCAAATTTCGGTAACAATTTATTTCGCTGCGGTCACCGAGGAAGTGTTGTCGTTGATCTTGACGAGTTTCAAGATCATCTGGGACTTGGAACTACATGATGAAGACTCCATCACTATCTGTGCTGCAGAAGGGAAAAAAAGAATACTCTGCTTTCTAATTCGTAAAGTAGGTCGGAACAAGCAATCTTTGCTCATTTTCTTGTTGTTGTTCCATTTCAAGAATTCTTTTTGCTGGTTTCCTGAGGCTGATATGTCTATTGCTAGCTTGGGTTAGTTCTTGATCGCAACCATCTTTGATTGAGCTTTAATGAAAAGGTTTTGAGGTCATTTTATATTTTTCTTAATATACGGTAGGTTTCGTGTTTTGAGCTTTCTGCTGGATTGTCATTAGTTTTGGGTGCGTGTTAATGGCTGCCAGTTTCATCATCGGATTAAGCAGCTCTGAGTTGTCTAAAATGAGAACTTTCTGAATATTGACTGGATTTTTAATAAAAAAGATTTAATTATGTTTTTGAGTTAGCTGAAAATGATCAGCAATATTATAGCTCCTTTATATTTCAAAATTTTTTGCTTATGTCTTTATTGTTCCCTGTTTTTCTAACTACAGATGATAATTTAACAGACATACGGCTTAAC
This sequence comes from Citrus trifoliata, assembly GCA_018350135.1. NCBI lineage: Eukaryota > Viridiplantae > Streptophyta > Magnoliopsida > Sapindales > Rutaceae > Citrus > Citrus trifoliata. Next base: position 41,977,614 of record CM031386.1, on the reverse strand, counting down.
TAATATTAATTAAGATTGAAATATTATATAATAATATTGCCAAAATCTGTGAAAGAGATGAAAAAAGAAAAAAAGGAAAAAAGATTGAAATATTATATAATAATATTACATTTATTAAAAATAATAACATTGAACTTATTTAAATATAATGTTATTGTTGGACGTTTTTCTATTTTGCTGCACAGTGCAGGCTGGTGAGTGCATAATCAGAGGTCTTGTAAAAAGAGATCAACTTCATTTTAGTATCAATTAATACGGTTGATATGTTGTGCAGAACTATTACTTTTAAAAATTATTTTAAGTTAGTAGGTCTCGATATAACATTGTGTGAAAGTCTTTGATGATCCTATAACATTACTCGTTATATATATATGCGATCATGATTAGTTGGAACATATATACGATAATAAAGGAATTGAAAAAGAGTAATGCTCCAAGAACATTCAAAAAATTCTCTTGTGTTTGAATACTTGAGGACCTCATCCAAAACCAAATGGACATTATATATTAGGGTAATACATACATCAACTTAAGAATTCTAAACAAGTTAAAAATAATTTAATTGTCAAACACACTTAAGTTGTCGATTCAACTCTTAAATTGACTTAAAACTTTAAGGTAATGTTTACTTATTGGATTAAAATGAGAATCTTGAGGAACCTTGAGGAGTGAGAATTTAGGAATTGGTAGTATAGATTAGAAGTAAAAGTAAATTGTTTTCTTACACTGGAATGAGAGTTTTGAATAAAAATTAGAATTTCATTTATGCATTTACTTTTATGGATTGGAAGTGAGTTATTTTCAATTATAATTTTTTCTTTATTTAAAGAATTGTAGTCTTAGATTACAAAATGAATAATAATCTATTTATTTTATTATTAATTTTAATTATATAATTAATGATAATTGTTGATATTCTTAATTATGTAAAATCTCAATTTTTTTATTTTTTACTTTTAATTATGTAAAGTAAAAAATTATTGATAAGGGCAAACAAATGAAACATTATTATTAATAATATAATACAAAATTAATATTTTCTTAGAATAAGCTATTTGTTATTATTAATTATTAACATTAAATAAATATAATCCTATTGAAATTAAATAAATATAATAATATTGTAATTTCAAATAAAAATAGTATATAGTACTATTAATTCTCTATGAATATAATAATATTATTTTAAATAATTTTAACTTAAATCAATATAGATTATTATTTTTAACTTAATATAATAATATTATTTAAATAAATATGATATTATTATTTTAAATAAATTTAACATTATTTTAAGTTAATGAATATAATTATATTATATTTAATAAGGGAAAGATAAAGAAAAGAAGAAGTGATAATAAATCTAAAAATAAATAATGAAATTCACATAATAAAATTCTCATTCCTTAATTGAAAAAATTCACACTTCTTGCCCCACTCCAACAACTAAACACAGCATAAGTCTAGACTTAGAACTCTCACGTTTACTTTCGTCACGTGCGAAATCCTAAAAGACGAAACAGCCCTCCGTCCGACACCGTAACTACAAACACAGCGAGAGTGCGTGACTATCTTCGCCCCCCAACAAAATTTTTCTCACAAAAGCAAATCGTTAAGCATCATCGTCCTCTCGAATCCTACATTTTCTCAGGTAATTTTCAACAATTCACCTCGTAATCATCTCGAAAACTAACATTAAAAAGCCAGACATTCAACGTTTACTATGTCACACGCTTGTGAATGTGAAATTAGGGTAATTAGGGGTTTTGATTTTGTAAAGACACAATCCGATCGATTTCTTTTGCAGTTGAATTAGTCGGTGAATAATGGGAGGAGCAGATCATGGACACGCAGGAGAGGGGGCCCACGGGGATTTTAGGGCGAAGGTCTGGAGCATGACCGGTGGGCCAAACTGCAGACCTAAGCACTGGAGGCGCAACACTGCCATTGCCATGGCTGGAATTTTCCTTATTTGCATTCCTATTGCCATGAAATCTGCGGAGCTTGAGGTCTCTGTAAACCTAATACTTTTCTCTTTTTGATTAATACTTTGGAATTTCAAATCGTTCTGTCATATGCTTGCGATTTTGATGAATAATACTAGATCATGTTCTAGTTTAGTGCATGTAAATGACTAGGTTGGACTAATGGAAGCATTTGTTAGAAGTGGATAGAAATTGTTGCCACTATGAATTTAGCTTGAATAACTACATATACCATCTTGTAATGAATGAGTGTGAACTTAATACATAAATGGAGATTTCACTAGGAAGTTAGTAACCTATGTAATATCATATGCACCTTTCTGACTATTATGACTATTTTTTTTTCCCCCAAAAGATACAATGGTTGGGGAAGATGGTCTCGTTGTATAATTGTATTCAGCTTTCTCACTTATGAGGGAAAGTATTTTTCTGAAACAATGCCTTTTTCGTTGTTTCCCTTTTCATGGGTGTGTGTATTTAAGGCAGAGAAATGAAGCAGCCTCTACAAGTTGCCTCGATTAATGAGTCTGTGATGTATAGAAATTTCTCTTCAGCTATCATTTATTTTTGGTACTTATTAGTGACTGTATACCATACAAAAGATAAGGACATGTTGTCTGGCTCTGGCATTTATCATCAGTAGATGATTTAGAAATAACTTTGTTTACGTAATTTTTCAGTTGTTGCTGTTGGTTGTGAGGTTATTCATTTTCAAGCAGCACATACCCATGAGTAGTTGCTTACTAACCTGGATTTAGCTGAGACATTCTGTGGTGATTACTTAAGTTGGGTGCATTTCGTTGTAACATTCTTGAACTTTAGTTTGAATTGGTATGTTAAGCCATTTTAGCAAACTAGTTTGGAACTGAAGGGAAAATAGCTCTCGATTTTTTCAGTTCTCAAAAGATATAGCTAACAAACTTTCATTTATCTAAGGATTTAGTATTGCTGATGAATATATTCACCTTTTTTAACACATTCACTGGTGTTTGTATTACTTTTTTTTTTGTTTGCAGTCACCATGGTGAGTGGCTAATAGGATTATTTTCTTGCAGCAACGTCCTCACCACCCGGTTCGGCCGATTCCTTCGCAGCTCTGGTGCAAGAATTTTGGAACCAAAGACTACTGAAGTTGTCTAGGACCGCCAAGAAGAAAAGTACTTGTAGAGGTCAAATCCATCCTATTTGCAACTTGGCAAACTATTGCTTGTATCTTTTGATTGCAGATGGTTTCAGTAGCTTTCTAAGACTTGCTTTGCTAATGATTTTAAGATTTGTGTCAGCTTCTTGTGAAGTGGGTTGGTATGATGATTATATATTATCAATAAATTGCCATTTGTTACGTTGTCATCATAAAAATGCTAAAAACTGTTGTTGGAAATGGTGATATGGATGTTGTTGTCATTCATCTATTCATTTTAGTGATGCACAGGAATTAAGATTTTTTGGAATGTTAATATTGGCGAGAATGTTATTTAGCGGGAGGATGAAAAGTATCACACCGCAGGTCAAAATTGTATGAAGTGCATATCTGTAGTTAGTGGTGGTGGGCTAAATGCCTGAGGAACCTGGAAAGAAAAAAGGTTGATAAAAGAAGAATAACAGTTTGGGTTTGCCGCAGCCGTGGGCAATCTAAATTCTAAAGTTATTATTCGTGATTAAGCAGATATGAGGCTCCTTCCATTGAATTCGAATAGCATCAATCCATTTGATTGGAAAATAAGTTAGTGTTAAATAGTTACAAAAAGTTAAAATAGAAGTATTGCTATTGACTTGACCGGCAACATAGATTTTACAGAATCTGTAATTAACTAGTAAGTTCTTTGATTGTTAAATAGTTTAAATAGTTGGATGTAACTTTTGTATGTGATGTGTTACGTCAGATTATTAAATCCGTAGTTGAAGAGTCGCTAGTGAGTGGGGTCACCTCGAATTTAAGAAGGGGTGGTTGAGACTTGAACCTTTGTTTCTTTAATAGCTAATTACTGTGAGGTTCAAAAGAAAGAGAAAAGAGTGGTCCAAAAAACAAAAAAAACAAAAAAAGAAAGAGAAAAGAGAAGTTGGTCAGAGCTGAGGCGTTAAAATTCTTGTCAGTGGGAACGTGCGATTCGAATTGAAGTTAGGCGGTAATAAATTATTTGGCAAATGTTAATTATTATAATTTAAAAGTTATATTAATATAATTTTTTTTATAATAAAAAATTTATTATATTTTTAATAATTTTATTTAAATTTTATATTTATTATTTATTTTTAGTTTATAATTATAATTTTTTATAATAATTATAATCTAAAAATTATAGCGCCTTAATTCTAAACTTTATATATATATATATAAAGTTAGAATTTGAAGAGGTGATGTGGTATTATTATTTTTTATTTTTATATATTTTTTATTATTTAATAAATATAAAAAAATTTTAGATTTAACTTTTCATCTTCTCACAATTAATTTGATTGTTATTTACACAATAATAATTATGTAAAGGTTTTAATGAGATATATTTTTTATAATGAACATTTAAGGGGAAGTGTTATGAATTTATTAAAATAAATATAGATGTTCATAACATATATCTCTTAGTCTCCCTACTATTTTCCATTAGCAACCTTTAGCTTCCCTATAACTCTTACTATCTCACAAAAAATTATGATTCATAATTTTTCATTAATTTCATGGAGTGATTATGTAACTATAAAATGAGAGTTCATTTTTTTGTTTTGTACACACACAATTGGAATGAATAAAATTACTTTATAAAATATTTTCTCATTTTATTCTTTATCTTGCATTACTTCTTTATTTATATTACCGGCTAATAATTTATTTTTTATTTTTTATAAAGCTGACTCATCTTAAAAAAATCAATTCATATTTTTTTATCAGTTTCATCAAGTGTAAAATAAGAAAAAAAATAATATTAAATTTTTTTTTAAAACTACGTGAAAGACAGTTCTATTTTCTAATTTAAATAATAAAACTCAACCGGTGAAGGACGTGAGATAATACCTTTTGCTGAACTGGAGAACGAATAATTTTGTTATATAAAAAGTTGCAAGTAATAAATTCTTTCAAAGTAGCTGAATTTCTAATATATATATATATGACATAAAATCTAAATTGTTTATAGATAAATGTCTAAATAACTTTTGTTGTTAGAGCGATTTTCTGTACAAAACTAATTTATACTTCTAAATTCCAAAGAAATTTATATCCCACTGTTGTAATTTTATCATCTCTGCACTGGACGTACGGAGTAATTCATGAAATTCGAAAAAATAAAAGCCTATACAGATGATAATTGATAGGTGGAACACGTGGCAAAAATCAAAAGGGCAAAATCATTTTTTCTTATGGCGCCTGATAACCTACCCGAATGTCCCAATACCATTCAAGAAAAAACAGTTCCTATGATGGCCCAGAATTTGCATGATTAGCATCAAGATATCCACATATATACGCCTACTACCCGTTTTCTAATCTCGGGCAGCCTCCGGTCCTCTGCTATCAGCATCTGCCTTTATTTTGGCACATTCTTTCACTGCCCACGAATCCGGGGCAGCCGCATCGAACTCGCTTTTTCAAGCTCTTAACAACTTCGACCGTATGATCGTTCCACACATAACACACGACCAAATAGACAAAGAATTATATTATGGTCAAAAGTTAAAAATATAAAAATTAAAAACTTAACAAAGAAAAAAGAGAAACCAAATCCCTATAAATTGACTAACAAACGCTTACACAGCGCAGTCCTTTTGTCACATTCTAAAACGATGCAATTAAAGTGGACTTCATAGTTTTAGATCTTTTCCGGAAAGCCTTTTGTTCTTTGGCTTAGATCTTGACGCGGAAATGTGGAATCTTGCTCGAGTTGCCGCGTCCGTATTAAGCCGATCGAGGCGATTCTCGACGGCGATTCCTGGTCCCTGTATGGTTCACAAACGCGGCACTGATATTCTTCATGATCCCTGGTTCAACAAGGTTATTTTTTCTTTCTTTTTTTCTTGCTTATTATCAATTAGCTTACTAGTTTTTTTTTTTTTTGGGGGGGGGGGGGGGGTTGGGGTATTAGGGGGAATAATCCCAAGTTAAACATCTGAGTTGGGCATTACAAAGTACATTGATTTAAATTCTGCAACTGAAGTGAACCATGCTGTTTATTTCTCACTATTTTAGATACTAATATTTATAGTCCATAAAATTATTGACCGATGAGACAATAAAGGTTTAATATCTTGCTTCTTTTTGTATTCTCTTGGAAGCAGGATACTGGCTTTCCTTTGACTGAAAGAGACCGACTGGGGCTCCGTGGCCTCCTCCCACCCCGCGTGATATCATTCGAGCAGCAATATGCTCGTTTCAGTAAGTCAAACCACAATACCTTTTATCTGAAATTTGTTAGTATTTGTATCCCATTATGTGTTGAATGTTTGATGCTCTGCTAACTGAGTTGAAAATATTATTAATTTTGCTTATTAAATTTACCGGAATGCTTTGGCACTTTTCAGTGAACCACTGTTTTTTAATTGTCAAAAACTTTTCCCTGTTTCTGATTGGCCTTTGTGATTTCTTTCTTTTTGTTTTTTGATAGTGACCTTAGTGTTTCTTACCTGTTATTTGAATTGCTAGTGGAATCATTCCGATCATTAGAGAAAAATACTGAGGGTCAACCAAATAAAGTTGTATCATTAGCAAAGTGGAGGATCTTGAACAGACTGCATGACAGGAATGAAACATTATACTACAGAGTAAGTTTGATGCCTCCTTCCAGCTTTTCGGTTTTTACTAGATTCAATAATGTCAAAAGTGATTCGGTTGGTTTTCTCTCCAGGTCCTGATTGATAACATCAAAGATTTTGCTCCAATTATATACACTCCAACTGTTGGATTGGTTTGTCAGAATTATTCAGGTTTGTTTAGACGTCCCCGTGGAATGTATTTCAGTGCAAAGGATAAGGGGGAGATGATGTCTATGATCTACAATTGGCCTGCTCAACAGGTAATATGTTAATCCCATGATAGTGCTTTGCAGCTCACTTGAACTTCTGGAATCTAGAATCTTGTAACCTCATTTAATCTGTAAGCAAATAACATAAGAGTGCAGACACGTATTGCAAATTGCTGTAAGTAATGTCACTGTTACACATCTTGCTAGATCTTTTTCTATCTTGCTGTTTTAGTTAGGCTTTGTTACTTTGAAATAATTTGATGATTGTTACTGGCGTCATGATGATTAGGGAGTTTCTATGCTTGCAGAATGATGGAAATGTTTTGAAACTTTCAGAAGAAATGGTCATATTCCTTTGTATCATTTTCTACTCTTCTTTATTTTACAGGTAGATATGATAGTCCTAACGGATGGAAGTCGTATTCTTGGCTTAGGCGACCTTGGAGTTCAGGGAATTGGAATTCCTATTGGAAAGCTGGATGTGTATGTGGCTGCTGCAGGCATCAATCCACAGAGAGTATGAGTCACTCCTTCTGTGTGTGCTTGTGATTGAGGGTCTGGGTGTGTGGGTGCATACTTTTTCATGATAATTTTGACGTTTTTAAATTGTGTGGGTGCGGATGCTGGTGCAGGGATATGCATTACATGTAAATTTCTTAGATGGTGCATGAGTATGGTTTCTTGTGCTGCCCTATTAGTTGTCTCTAATCATATTTATATTGCGCACACACAATTCTATCTAGTCTTTACTTCTGCATCATAAACGTGCCCACATATGTGTTTTGTTAAAAAGCTGATACGACATGCGTGAAAACAGTAAATTGGATTTTCTTCTAGTTAGGAAGTGACATTTTAGGATACAATTTTATTTACCCATTTTTTTGAACCCCACCCTTACCCCTGCAATCCCAATGCCCAAACTCTAGTTTGAATCCCAATACCTGTTGTTATGTATCAATTAAAGATCCAAGCTGCCAAGAGTTGCCATCACCTTTAAAAGTTTCTGAATGCTTACGCGACTTCTTTGTTGTTCTTACCTTTTTCTTGGTATGTTTTATTCTATTATAATTCATCAAATCTGTTTTCATCTGCGATAGATTCTCCCGGTTATGCTTGATGTTGGCACTAACAATCAAAAGCTGCTTGAAGACCGTCTATGTGAGTGAAAACATATACTTCAATGTTTTGTTCTAGTAGTTTTCTTGTATCCATGGCCACATAATGCGTGTTGAACTTCTCTTTCTTGGAAACACCATGAGAATATCTTGTCACATCTGGTAGTTGAACAGATTTGGGACTCCGACAACCTAGGCTAGAAGGAGAAGAATATCTATCAATTGTTGATGAATTCATGGAAGCTGTTCACGCACGTTGGCCCAAAGCTATTGTACAGGTCTTTTTCTTTCAAAATATGTCTTTCCATGTAATATTAGTTTCTATCCTGTCCGTGACTTGATGGCTTGGCTGATTTTATCAGTTCGAGGACTTCCAAATGAAGTGGGCTTTTGAAACTTTGGAACGATATCGAAAAAGGTTTTGTATGTTTAATGATGACATACAGGTGATTATCTGGTGTGACATCTTGCCATTCTATGTGTATTGAAAAGAGCATGTAATGCAACGAAGACTGTCTGTTAATACAGTGTAATTACAATAATTGTGCTTACTTCATGTCTGATAGGGAACTGCTGGTGTTGCACTTGCGGGATTATTGGGAACTGTCAGAGCACAAGGTCTATCATTGACTGACTTTGCGGACCAAAAGATAGTTGTAGTGGGGGCTGGGAGGTAAAAAATAACATCTTTGTTGGTTTAATGCTAGGTATTTGCTTCATTGCATTATCTAACTCCTTTTTCTGGTTTTCAGCGCTGGGCTTGGTGTTCTTAAAATGGCTGTACAAGCTGCAGCAAGAATGGCAGGGAACAATGACGCATTTGCAAGAAATAAATTTTTCCTACTTGACAAAGATGTGTGGTTCTACCTTTTTTTCACTCTCACGACTCTTGTCATAATGCACATTTTCTTTATGATATGATAACATGCCTCTGCTATTTCATGATTTTGTAAAACAAATTTGCTAAATGTGATCTTGTGGTTTCTGGTATGGAAAAAGGATAAGAAAGGCTAACTGAATGCTGTAATTTCATATTAACATGTCGTAAGATCATTCTTAAAATTTGTTTAATGTGTTTAAAAATAATTTTTTTGGCTTCAGGGTCTCATCACGAAAGAAAGGAAGAATCTTGACCCAGCGGCAGCACCTTTTGCTAAAGATCCAGGAGATTTTATGGGGCTTAGGGAGGGAGCTAGTCTACTTGAGGTGGTAAGTCACTGGAGCTAACTTAGGCAATTGCTGCAACTACAAGGCTGATATTTTCATAAAACGAAAACTAGTTTCTAAACAGTTTTTATTATCTCTTTTTAAGAGTGCTGCCTGTTTGTTCTAGTATTATAATGGCAATTGCTGCAACAACGAGGCTGATATTTTCATAAAAGGAAAACTAGTTTCTAAACAGTTTTTATTATCTCTTTTTAAAAGTGCTGCCTGTTTGCTCTAGTATTATAATAGTCGTCTTCTGAATTTATGCTTCAATTTTTATATAAGAATTCTAATTGCTGAGAGCCAAATTAATGTGCAGGTTAGAAAGGTCAAACCCCATGTGCTTCTTGGTTTGTCTGGCGTAGGTGGTGTCTTCAATGAAGAGGTGAAAACTTATTTTTTGTGCTTCATCCCTTGTTTCATTTTCTAACCACTAGAGGAAGCAGCAAAATAGTGAATTTAATTTTATTCTCTTTGAACTTGTGTTATCCTGACTTCTGGGTATGAATTTCAAAAGATTGTATGTTTTGAAGCTACCATATTGTTGATGCTTTAAATTTTGTGTTCAAAGAATGCTCTGGCCATTTTTGGTTCTTGAGAGTGTTATAATTAATGATTAATGTAATTGCCTACGTGTTATCAAGAAATGCCATGTCTGTTTATTGAATTTAGTAGTTCATTTCTAAAAGCATCTGTTGGCACATAAACGTAGGTGCTTAAGGCTATGCGAGAGTCTGATTCTGTCAAACCTGCCATTTTTGCTATGTCAAATCCGACCATGAATGGTTTGTTTTCCTGCTGTCACACAACTTTTTTTTTTTTTTTTTACCTTATGGCTGCTCGATCTTCTTTCTTGACATCCTCTTTTGTGTTTTGCTTGACCAGCTGAATGCACTGCTGCTGATGCTTTTAAGCATGCTGGGGAAAATATAGTGTTTGCTAGTGGAAGTCCTTTCGAGAATGTTGATCTGGGTATCTTCCCTTGTATATTGAATATCTCATTTAGATTCCCCTCGCCCGGAGTTTTAAAAACTTCCCTCACTTATAGCTATAGAGTATATTCAAAGCCAACACACCAGGCCTCTGCTACATTATTAAATAAGTTTCTAATCCAAAAAGCCTAAGTTTATAGGTTAGAACCCAATAAAAATATTTGAGCTCCCACTGGCACCATGCTAATAAAGTAAGAGTGCTGCTTCTTCCCTTTTTGTCTGATTATCTGATTATTAGTCGTTTCTCTGGCAGGAAATGGGAAAATAGGCCATGTAAATCAAGCAAATAACATGTATCTGTTCCCTGGGTTAGTGTTATTTTCTTTTTTTTTGTAATATCATTTATTTTGGTTGACCATACTTAAATCTTGATAACATATTAAGTAAACCTGGTTGCTTTCATTCAGGATTGGTTTGGGAACTCTCCTTTCAGGTGCTCGTTTTATAACAGATGGAATGTTACAACAAGCTGCAGAATGGTATGTATGTGATAATTGTAATGAACCCATATCAACTTAAGGGCTCAAATTAACATTTTATTTAAAGATCATGAATTGTCATCTGATTATGGTAGAAGTTACTATTTGTGTTGAAGCACTCTTCTGCTGCAAATTGCTTAACATGATGTTTTCTATACAGCCTTGCGTCCTATATGACCGATGAGGAAATTTCAAAAGGCATTCTGTATCCATCTATTGACAGGTAATATTTCCGCTAGCTCAGGTTACTGGTATTCTAACATCAACCAACGTCGACACTAATGGTTGTTATGTCCATTGGACAAGACTAGTGAGAACTCTGTATTTTCTGCAATACCACGTGCGCATGATTAATTCGACTTTGTGTGATGCAGTATTCGAGATATTACGGCAGAAGTTGGAGCAGCTGTTCTACGAGCAGCAGTTGAGGAAGACTTGGCAGAAGGTCATGGTGAAGTTGGTCCCAGAGATCTCAAGCACATGTCAAAAGTAGGACCGTATTAAAAAATATTAAAAAAGAAGCTGATATTTTATGGCATTAATAATAAGTTTAAGATTTGGCTAATATTTTTTTGGATGCAGGAGGAGACAGTGGAATATGTCACTCGCAGCATGTGGTTCCCTATTTACAGCCCTCTGGTTCATGAGAAATAAAGCTCCCAGATTGTAGTTGAATGTTCTACAGTCGAGCATAACATTCTTGATTTATTTTCCTCGTTATAATTTGTTTAGCCTGTAAATGTAGATGGCTAAAGATTCAATAGTAGATTTAAAACTCTTACTTCATTTGAAAGTGATTTGTTTAGCTTTTAGCAGCTATTAACGAATGAATACCCAGTTTTCTCGCTCAATTTTGTTAGAACTGACATAAATTGTAATACTGGTACATGGTCGTACTATCTCAATGCTGCTTTTTGGCCTCTTAATTCCTCCCCCCCACCCAACCAAATGGAGATGTATAACGTAATCTTTGAATTTTTTTATTTTTTATTATTATTATTTTTTAATCAAAACATGGGAAGAATGCCAAAGTTGGAGGTTTAGATCTCTTTCTTGTATCAACCTAAAAACCACTGTGAACTAACATAAAAATTGAAGCTATTTGTCTTTCTGGATGTGTCAATTGACCATTTCAGGCTTAATTTTGCTAAATACTCCGCTCCATTTCCGCCTTACAAAAAGCAGTAACCCGTAACATAATTGGATACTCATATCCAAACACCCAATATTGGAAAGCATCCAATGGGTCCATCAGTGGGCAACGTGGATCCCAGATCTCCGGGATTTACTAACCATACCCCGACCCGGGCCTAGCCTTGAACAAGCCCGAATCGGCCCATTCGCTTATCACCTCTTGTCACAGTTTCAACTTTCCTTGAAGTTCACAATTTCATCACCTGATCCCCTGTTGGGTACCTCATACCAAAAGTTCCATTCCCTAAACTTAATCAATGGCAGAAGCAACTAAAAGGTGTATATAAATATTTTTTGTCATTTCCTTGCGTTTGCTTTTATTTCAGGTTACTTTTAAAACTCCTTGTTTTATCAAGCATCGGACAAGAAACAAACAAATATATAAATTCACCTTATATTCTTATTCTATTTTGGCACACTATTTTCTATATTCAGGTTTGCAGTTGTTACAGGAGCAAATAAGGGAATTTGATATGAAATAGTGAGGCAATTAGCTTCAAATGGGATCATTGTTGTGTTAACAGCCAGAGATGAGAGGAGGGGTCTTGAAGCTGTTGAAAAACTCAAACACTCTGGCTTTGATAGTGTGATTTTTCATCAGCTTGATGTTGCTGACCCTGCTACTATTCACTCTCTAGCTGATTTTGTTCGAAGTCAATTTGGAAAGCTTGATATTTTGGTATGATTCAACTTCAGTTTCTTAATATTTTCTTTTAGTTTCACTTGGTGTGCTGTCGTCTTCTTAATTTAGTTTCCACACAACATTTGACTCTAAATAATTAAACAGTTAGAGAGCAGAAGCATAGGACTTTGTGGAACTTCTGCAATTGTCACTGGTTCTAATGATAAAACTACAATGCTTATAGTTTTAGGAGATGACAAGCATCCCAGTACTGTGAAATGTGATATTAGAGAACAAGCCCAGGTCTAAGTTATTATCCGCTTATTTTTCAGTGCTAAAATTTTGCTTTGAACCTGAGGTTACTGCACGAAAGGGATTTTCGTGAATACCACATGAATCTATTAGTTTTCTCCGTTGATGTAACTATTTTTGGTCAATATATAGCTGATTGCTGAGCAATATAATATTGGACTTCTTGGCAGGTAAACAATGCAGCAATCTTTGGAGTCAGTGTGGACGGTGATGCTTTGTCAGGTTTTGTTAAGGTACTTTTCTATAAGAGATTTCTCATTGCATGAGTTTAAACATAGATGCGATTACAGGGATGTTGAACAACATGGGTGCACAGATTTGTTATACCGCCTAAATCCATCCTTTTCAATTGGAGGCCTATTGGAAGGTTCAAACTACAGAGTGGATAACACTGTAAAAATCTAAAGAATTAACTCACTATGGTTTGTCAAAGAGATCCAAGGTTACTATCTGAGAAATACAATTCCATGGAATCAAGTTAAAAGACTTCCATCTACTCAGATATATGTTTGGAAGAATTATGGGAACAGCGGCTCTGAGATCAAGATTTTTTTTTTTTTTTTCTCAATGATGCAGGATGGTGAGCCAATCAAATGGAATGAAATAGTAACTCCAACTTATGAGTTAGCTGAAAAATGCCTTCGGACTAACTACTATGGCTCCAAAAGAATGTGTGAAGTACTTATTCCCCTCCTCCAGTTATCAGATTTGCCAAGAATTGTCAATGTTTCCTCTAACATGGGAAAGTTAAAGGTAAAAAGTTTTTTCACAGCCTTTATTAGATAGAACTAGCTGACATTTGAGTGAGACAGCCCATTTGGGGCTCTAAATGTTGCTACAATTCCGTGTGGCGATAGCAGAAGATATTGTATTTTTTGTGTACCAAAACATAATCGAGGGTCACATGCTAACACTCCATTTCCTTGTAATTACTTTCTGGAATCAAGTTAAAAAAACTTCTGGTTCTTATTGTTGTGTCTCAGACTGTCTCAAATGAATGGGCCAAAGGAGTGTTTAGTGATGTAGAGAACCTTACAGAAGAAAGAGTTGATGAGGTTTTGAGCCAGTACCTAAATGATTACAAAGAGGGTTCACTGGAAACTAAAAGATGGCCTGCTAATGCAGCTGCTTACATACTATCTAAAGCAGCAATGAATGCCTACACAAGGATCCTGGCCAAGAAGCACCCAAATTTTTGCATCAATTGTGTTTGCCCTGGCTATGTCAAAACAGATATGACCAACAACACTGGCAAATTAACTGCTGAAGAAGGTGCTGAAACTCCTGTGAGGTTAGCCCTGCTGCCCAAGGGTGGTCCTTCTGGTCTATTTTTTTCACAGAAAGAAGAGACCTCTTTTGATTGAAAACGACACATCTCTCTATCCATTTATGAAATTGAATGCTGTTTTTCCGTATGCAATAGGACTATCAAGTAGCATCTTTTTGTTTGCTAAATGCCACTGTTGTATAATATATTAATGACTTACTGAACAAGTTTTGCCAGAGGGATCGCCTGAGAAAGAAGGCTGGCCTACGCATCAATCAGCCTACATTGTGTCAAACTCAAAAGCAGCTTTGAATGCCTAAACAAGGATTACGGCCAGACACACAAGTTACAACCACCCAGTTTTCTTTCGGCCAGTGCTAGGTTACGTTAATTGTAACTGATATAACTTGTGTTTAGTGAAAACTGATATAACTTGCGTTGCTGGCCTCGTAACTGCTGCTGAAGAAGTCAAAAGTCCTGTTAAATTAGCTCACTCTTTGAATATGAAAACCAGCCAGCTTAAAGAAAGGATAAGAATGCGGAGATTAAACAAGATGAAGGATGGCGGGCCTTATCTAACGCCTCATGGGGTCACGGAGGGCAGTCCGGACTTTTTAAGATTATTATTTTTTCTGGTCGAAGTGAAATGTCCTGCTTTTAAGTGTCTTCTTTGATCTTTTGTTCTGTACTGAACCCTCAAAAGAACAGCAAATGATTTTTCTAGAGAATAATAATTTTTTTTAAGAAATGGAAGACCAGTCCACGGAATTGTATTTATCAGCTGTACAGCGATTGGAAATCAATACCGATATGTTCACACCATTTAAGACCACAGACAACTATAAAAGAAGTTACTGTAGCTTCAAAACACACACTCCTCTTGCTCAGACGCAAGCGCAGACCACACAATGTGTGTGTTGTGTGTGCCGTGAGGGAGAGAGCGAGAGAGCTCTCTTTGTCTTAACAAAACGCACCGTTTTGTGCGCTAGCTGTTGTAAGAATCTCATTTTCCATTGGAAATTTGTGGTGGTGCATTGCATGCTACGTCATTTGATTAATTTTTCCACGCACTGCTTAGCCGCCTTGTTAACAGCCGCACGCGTTTACGTTCTTTTTTTGTCTTCAAGTAACTGAGATATTAATATCAAATTGGTAACTTTCTTCGTTTAGAACACGTGGCAAGGTGCAATTTGTTTCCTGACTTTCCTTTGAGTTCGCACTTCCAATATGTGATGTCTAGGACTCTCGGTTGTGTTCCACGCTTCGTCCTCAATGGCAGAAGCAGCTAAGAGGTAATATCTCAATTTTAAGCCCCGCATCTCATAAAGCACCATAACTAATAAAGCATCATAACAATAAAATAAATAAATAAACTCACCATACACTCTTATTCCATCTTGGCACACTATTTTCTATATTCAGGTATGCAGTTGTTACAGGAGCAAATAAGGGAATTGGGTATGAAATAGTGAGGCAATTAGCTTCAAATGGGGTCACTACGGTACTAACAGCCAGAGATGAGAAGAGGGGTCTTGAAGCTGTTGAAAAACTCAAACAGTCTGGCTTTGATAATGTGATCTTTCATCAGCTTGATGTTGCAGACCCTGCTGCTATTCACTCTCTAGCTGATTTCATTCGAAGTCATTTTGGAAAGCTTGATATTTTGGTATGATTGAGAATCAGTTTTTTCTGTTGACGCAACTAGTTTGGCCGATAATACAACTGAGTGATAATTAGTTGGATTTCTTGGCAGGTAAATAATGCAGGGATTATTGGAATCAGTTCGGAGGCTGATACTTTGTCAGGTTTTATCAAGGTACTTTTGAATAAGAGATTTTTTTCATTGCCGTAATCTGAGGCAGCTGATGGGATTACTAGAAAGTGAACAACATGGGTGCCAGTCTGGCTCAAAATTTACCAAATATAAGACCCTTTCCTTCTATCTAATCAACTATAGGTTTGGAACGGCACTATGATCTTTGTTTTTTTATTGTGGCCTCAATGATGCAGGAAGGTGTTGCAAGAGGAAAAATGACTCAAACTTATGAGTCAGCTGAAAAGTGCCTGCAAACAAACTACTTGGGCGCCAAAAGAATGTGTGAAGCACTCATTCCTCTCCTCCAGTTATCCGATTCAGCAAGAATTGTTAATGTATCCTCTTCCTTGGGAAAGTTGATGGTAAAACAGTTTTACAGCCCTTTATAAAATAGAACTAGCTGACATTCGGGTAGTAATTTGGCCGCTAAATTTTGCTTCCATTGCACCTGTAGATCGATATTGGAGTACTCCTTGTCTCAAATTTTAATTATGATTAAGTTCATTGGAATCATGAAGGTTGAAATTTCTGTTTCTCATCATTTTCTTTCAGTATGTAACACATGAATGGGCCAAAGGAGTGTTTAGTGATGCTGAGAACCTCACAGAAGAAAGAGTGGATGAGGTATTGAGCCAGTATCTAAATGATTACAAAGAGGGTTCACCGGAAACTAAAGGATGGCCTGCTAATGCAGCTGCTTACACTCTATCAAAAGCAGCTATGAATGCCTACACAAGGATCCTGGCCAAGAAGTACCCAAATTTTTGCATCAATTGTGTTTGCCCTGGCTATGTTAAAACAGAAATGACCTACAACACTGGTAGATTAACTGTAGAAGAAGGTGCCGAATCTCCAGTTTGGTTGGCTCTGCTGCACAAGGACGGTCCTTCTGGTCTATTCTTTTCACGGAAAGAAGAGACCCTTTTTTGATTGAAAATGATTCATCGATCACTGCATATCGATGTTGAATTTGCATATCTTTTGATGTTGAATTTGAATAAGTGAAATATCATCTTATGCATTTGAACCCTTTGTTAAAAATAATAGATGAATGGACTTGTCCAAATACTTGAATGCAACATCCTTCCTTGCCATTATTTTTAAACAAAGGTGTAATTAATTGTCTTCGAAGAAAACGAAAGCATATTCATTATCTCACCACGTGAAACGATGTGAACAAAAATATCAGAATAATATTATTTTACTTTCCTGGAGATCCATGATGGAGATTGCGCAATACATATACATCTGAAGCAAGTATTCTTCTAGCCATGAAAAGGAGCAACCAACTACATTATTCGATGGGAGAAGCAACAACCAAGTACATTATTCCCCCTTCCCCTTCTTCTTTCATCTTTTGTTTTTACTTCCTTTCGGACTCTGTGTCTCTGTTTTTTTTTTTATTTTCAATATGAAATTTCTCATCAGGCATGCAGTTGTTACAGGAGCAAACGAGGGAATTGGGTTTGAAATTGTGAGGCAATTAGCTTCCATGGAGTCACTGTGGCCTTAACTGCTAGAGATGAGAAGAGGGGTCTTGCAGCTGTTGAAAAACTCAAAAACTCTGGCTGTGACAATGTGATCTTTCATCTGCTTGATGTGACAGACCCCGCTAGCGTTGACTCTCTAGTTCATTTCGTCAGTAGTCAGTTTGGGAAGTTTGATATTCTGGTATAATTTATCCAATATCAGTTTCTTGAAATGTTCGCATAACACCACAAATCTTGAAAATGTTCTTATGGACTCATTTAGTAGGCAGAGTGTGGATTGTAGAGTATCCAGAGCATCACAATTGTAGAATCGATTCTGATGATCAAATTAAGATGCTGTCGCATAAGTATTACGGTCTTGTTTAGATTGAAATCAAGTGGATTCCAGGGCTCAATAAGGTTGGCAAATAGTATCAACTGATTGAGTTAGTTTTGTGGGTCAATGACGAGTCTCCAAACTATAACAAGTGATATTAGGGCAATCCGGAACGCATTTCTCCTGAATACTACAAGAATATGTTAGTTTTCCTGGTCAAATAACTTCTTTTCGGTCTATATGTAAACTGATTTATTATAAATGTTGGACTTCTTGGCAGGTAAGCAATGCAGGGATTGGTGGATTCAATATGGAAGGTGATAATTTTGTAGGAATTGTTGAGGTACTTTCGTACATGCAATTTATTTTTTACCCCCATTGCTTTGAATTGAGGGATGAATTAAGATTAGGAATTAGATACCGCTTGAGGCAAAATAAATAGCAATCTGGTGATTCCATCTAAAGGCCTAGCGTGTTTGTAACTGTTGTGTTGCAGCGTAGTATTTGAAAGTAAAACATCAAAGTGAACAGCATTGTGAAGATCCATAGAATTTACTTACAGTATTGTTTGCTTTTTGTGTTGACTAGAATAAAAGCTCATTGCATGTAATACCTGTCCCTTTCATGTCATGACTATATCAAGTTTTATTTTGATTATACAGGGTGGTTTGCCGGACAACTGGTATAAAGTGTTAACTCAAACTTATGAGTTAGCTGAAAAGATGCATTCAAACAAACTACTATGGTAACAAAAGAAAGTGTGAAGCACTTATTCCCCTCCTCCAGTTATCAGATTCACCCAGAATTGTTAATGCTTCCTCTTCCATGGGAAAGTTAAAGGTAAAACACACTTCTAAAAGCCCTTTTCCGGGAATAATTATCTAGTTAATTGTGGATGATAAGTGCTGCTTTATTTTGAAATTCATCTGAATTGAACTGGAAGCGAGTTTAAGCGGGAACCTAACTTGCACCCTGACTAAAATATGAACTCAGTTCAGTCAGTTCTGCGGAAGATTAACCATTTTCCCTGTCTCAAATTTTCATGTTGATTAAAATTTAATTTCCCGGTTCTCATCTCATCATCTTGTTTCAGAATATAACAAATGAATGGGCCAAAGGAGTGTTGAGTGATTGGATGAGGTGCCGAAGGAGTATCTAAATGATTTTACACCTGAAACCCAAGACGCCGCTTACGTAATATCAAAAGCAGCAACTAATGCCTACACAAGGATCCTGGCGAAAAAATTCCCAAAAATTTGCATCAATAGTATTTGCCCTGGCTATGTCAAAACAGATTCCCAAAGGAGGGCCTTCTGGTGTATTCTTGATTGAAAACGACACATCTCTCTCTATTTATGAAATTGATTTGCTGTTTTATCGTGATGTATCCAATAAAGACTAAATGCCAAGCATTGTTTATGAATGCTTCTTTGAGACATTTGACAGACAATGTTGCTCCGAGAAATAAATAAAGCTTTACGTTTTTGTATTACTTGTTCATTTGTTATATCGATGCTTTGGCCTTTTCCCACTTTGTCATATTTGATGCATTCTAAAATATGCTGTGAACAATAAATTTTTAAAAATTGATTGTTTACTTTCACATTCTTTCAAAAACTAAATTAATCCTCCAATAAATTTAATTTATTATCTTTATTTTCTTTTACAAAATTTACACTCATGCAGACATTTCACACTACTTCTCTCAATAAACATGAAGTAAACTTTCTTTGAAAGGAGAAATCAGCATTAGAATTATTACTCTAGAGTTACCCTCACTAGAGCCTAATCTCTATGTTACTAGCTTCTATTTTAACTTTTATGTACTGCATTTTTTTTTCTTTTTCCTGGAACTGCAATTTTTTATTTTTTTTTAATTCTTGTGGTTGGCAGGTTGAATGTTGTTAAATCTCAAGTTTTTTTTTTTTTTTCTCAATGATGAATGAGATTTAATGTCGAGGAAAGTGTCGGGGGGGTTTTTGATACGATAATTGGATTGGATGTTGTGCTAAATGTTGTCAAAATTATGACTTTAGATTAAATTATCCTTATTTTATTAGTAAATTATTAAAGATATTTTTATTTTAAAAAATTCATGATAAATTTTAGAGTGCAAATATCCTCATTTCAAGTTCAATTCACAAAATTTTGAAATTGAATGTTGTTTGTTTGTGTAGAATTTATAGAGGCCTTTAAGGTACCTTTCTTTGAAATAAAGAGAAATTTAATTATTATGTAAGAATATACCTATCTAATATTAGTTTGTTCATCTTTAATCGAGCTGTACATTTTTAGCTTCTAATAAATTATACACTAACTGCCGTGTAAAACTATCTCACATCTCTATTTATTTATCTTTTTAATCTATTCTGAAAGTAATTTAGTGGTTGATTCTTTTGCCAATTTGAGTTATCTTGTGATCAATTTACTAAGTTTGATGATGCTCCCTCTCCTGTGTTCAAAGAGCATTGTTTAGTAGGGTTTTCCAAATTATAGATTAATGTAATTTTTCTTTGTAGCTGATGGCTCATCCTTTAGTTTTGTCCTTACATTCTCATTTGGTTTTGGGAGTTACTTTTAACTCCCATGTATCCTACTCTTCTTCCACTTTTAACTTAATGATTTTTCCTTTTATTAAAAATAAAATGAAACTTTTTTAAAGGAAAATAAAATGAAATTAACACCAAAATATTATGATATTTATTATTATACTCTTTATTTTTTTACTTTCTTTTTTTTCAACGTTTTAAAACTATAAATTTTAAAAAAATTACTTTTTGACTCTCTTATCTCTTAAAATATACAATTTTATAATTCATATAATAACTAACACTTTAAATTAGATGATTTAAAAGTGTTCGCGTTAAAAAAATACATAAGTGCGCACCTGTGAATGATTTTTTATCACTATCTGCACAAAAAATCTAAAGAAATATATATATATTTTTTGGACTTTATCCAAGACATGATGGAGAACCAGAAACTCTCAATATATCTGAAGCCAGTGACCTTCGCTGTCATGCACAACTTTATCATTCCATTCAATGGCAGAAGCAGCAACAAAGTGCTTCCTTCTTCCTGTTCTTCTTCTTCTTCTTCGTTCATGTTCTGTGTTCTTTTCTTCTCTGACTTTTTTTTTTTTTCGGTTGGAAAATTTCTTATCAGGCATGCAGTTGTTACAGGAGCAAATAAGGGAATTGGGTATGAAATAGTGAGGCAGTTAGCTTCAAATGGGGTTACTACGGTACTAACAGCCAGAGATGAGAAGAGGGGTCTTGAAGCTGTTGAAAAACTCAAACAGTCTGGCTTTGATAATGTGATCTTTCATCAGCTTGATGTTGCAGACCCTGCTGCTATTCACTCTCTAGCTGATTTCATTCGAAGTCATTTTGGAAAGCTTGATATTTTGGTACGATTGAACTTCAGTTTCTCGATACTTTTTCTATCTTTTTTCTTAAAATATAGCCGGGTATGTGCATCATAATTCGGATTTGTAACGTAGTAGAAGATTGTATGCGGCATTTATACTTTGTTGAGCATATTTATTGCAAAATATAAGAATAGGATGTAACGTTGTATGTCCCAGTTGGGTACACAATTCTAGTAGTGATTCTTCTTGATAAACCTACGGTGCTGTTGCTAATTGGTAGGGCCTTACATTAGATTGAAATATTCAGGGCTTTTTTAGGTAGGCAAGTAATATCAACTAATTTGTTAGATTTTTGGGTTAATGACAAGTCTCTGGAATATAACAAGTGGTATCAGGGCAATCCAAAGTTCATCCATCCTCCCAACCACAAGAATATATTAGTTTTCTTTGTCATGTAACTATTTTTGGTCGATATATAAACCAAGTTATTGTAAATTTTGGACTTCTTGGCAGGTGAACAATGCAGGGATTAGTGGAGTCAGTATGGATGGTAATGATTTATCTGGTGTTGTCAAGGTACTTCCATATATGTTTGTGATTTATTTTATTTCCATTGTCTTAGAAAGAGGGATGAGTTTGGTATTAGATGTAATTTGAAGGAAAATAGATAACATGGCTGCCTTATCTAAGGGTCTGTTTGTAATGTTCACTGCAGCTTAATTTTGAAAGTACAGCAACTAAACACATTTTGTAAGCTCTTTCAAGTTACTTCTAAAAGTAATATGATCTTATTTCACAGTTATAAATACCAAATAATTTGTTCAATGTATAACCTGGTTTATTGTGAGTGCCACACTTCTTTGTAGGTCAACCGTGAAGGGACTAGTGGAGTCATTTTGGAGGGTGACAATTTTTCAGGTTTTGTCAAGGTATATTTTGATAAATATTTTTTCCCCTTTTCTTTTCTTTTCTTTTTCCTTTTCCCCCCCTGCCATCAAAGGGACTATTTTTAACTGCAGTGCTGTGGCTTAATTTGGATAGTATAGTAGATAATGTGTCTTGCGTCAAGTTACTAGACTGCTATTGATAAGAAACTGTTGATAAATGTCATAGTGCCTTGATCCCAAATGGATCATGTATATTTCCAATCCTTTTCAATTGAGAGCCACATGAAGGTTCAGAGTTGAAAGTGAACAACAGTTTGAAGATCTATAGACTTAGCTTACTGTATCTAAAATCTTATGGAAATAATAAATAAGGCAGCACCTCTGAGACCAATTCCCCCCCCCCCCCCCTTTTCAATGATGCAGGATGGTACGCCGGTCAAATGGTATGAAATGACAACTCAAACTTATGAGTCAACTGAAAAATGCCTTCAAACAAACTACCATGCTACCAAAAGAATGTGTGAAGCACTGATTCCCTTCCTCCAGTTATCAGATTCACCAAGAATTGTTAATGTTTCCTCTTCCTGGGGAAAGTTAAAGGTAGAATAATTTGAAAACCCTTATAATATTAAACTGTGATTACATTCCCTAAATATTCTTAAAACTCATGTTGCTGATCTTCTTGTTCAGTATGTGACAAATGAATGGGCAAAAGGAGTGCTAAGCGATGTTGAGAACCTAACGGAAGAGAGAGTGGATGAGGTACTGAGGGAGTATTTGAATGATTTTAAACTAGGCTCTCTTGAAACCAAAGGCTGGCCGGTTTCTGTGTCTGCTTATGTAGTATCAAAAGTAGCTATCAATGCCTACACAAGGATCTTGGCCAAAAAATTCCCGAATCTGCACGTCAATAGCATTTGCCCTGGTTATGTCAAAACAGATATGAACTACAACAACGGCAAATTAACCACTGAAGAAGGTGCAGAAAGTCCTGTGTGGTTAGCTCTGCTGCCCAATGGCGGTCCTTCTGGTCTATTCTTTTCGCGGAAAGAAGAGACCTCTTTTGATTGAAATCTATTCATCCACCTCTGCATGTGAAAATTTGTGAATTTGAATGCTATTACATTGTATAGTGTAAGACTAGCAAGCAAGTGATATTTTCTATTTTGTTAAATTCCTTTTGTTGCATGTATATATCGTATCTGAATGCTTGCTTCTTTCAGACATTTGACAGGCAGTGTTGCTACTTGAAATAAAGCTAGCTCTATGACTTGTTCCTTTATTATTACGCTGATGCTTCGGCTTAGACCGCATAAAAAATTCTGTCTTAACGTAGTAATGGGCACCCGAGCAAATTCTACCAAAAATCTTTATGTCATTTACTTGCAAGTGAACTAATATTAAATATTACAAATAAAAAGCCCGCCTTTGTTGAAAACAAGGACAAACAACTGACGCGGCTTAGTTATGTGTAGGCTTGAGAACGTGATTTTCAATTGTTTAATTATGTTTTATTAAGATTGCACCTGTTTTTGGTGTTATCTTAATGGTGTTTTCCACAGAAAAAAAAAAAAAAAATTCTCCGCAGGAGAAGGAAAAAAACCAATAAAAGCGAGAGTTCGATTGCTCTTCGTCGATACAATCAAAAATTTTTGAATACATTGCTCAATTCTCCTACTTCTTCTCATCAATGGCGGAAGCAACTAAGAAGTGATTTTTTTTTTCTTTGGCCTTGATTCGTTTTCTTTCACGTTTGATTTTCTATTTAACTGTTCTGACATTATGTTTTGTTTGTTTTGAATAAATTTTGTTCAGGTATGCAGTTGTTACAGGATCAAACAAGGGAATTGGGTTTGAAACAGTGAGGCAATTAGCTTCAAAAGGAATCACAGTAGTTTTAACTGCTAGAGATGAGAAGAAGGGTCTTGAAGCTGTTGAGAAGCTCAAAGCTTCTGGTGTTGATCCTGAGCTTTTGCTTTTTCATCAGCTTGATATCTCTGACCTTGCCAGTGTTTCATCTCTCGCTGACTTCATCAAAACCCAATTTGGAAAGCTTGATATTTTGGTAAGATTTTATCAGTTCTATTCATTTCCATTTCAACCCACACCCATTGCCCCTCCCCTAACCTCCCCTAACCTAAGAGGAGGACAGGGATGACATATACTGTATTTATTTCATTCTTGGGGTGGGTAATATCATCCAGCTCACTTTCCTTTTTTTCATATTTTTCTAATTAAGGACAACTTTTATTCTTTTTCTATTTGTATGAAATAGGTCCCTGACTAGCAGCGACCAGTGACCGCCCTGTTGGAATTACTGAAATATCTTCTGATGTTAACTTGCGTGAATGCATTGCATCAATCAAAATTCAGTATTTTAATTTTACTTTGGTCAAAGCAATAGGACAGTGACCTATTTGGTACAAGAAAAATATGAAAATCAGGGATGTGGATGTTATTATACAATATGATAATGTATGAACCAAACTGCAATTTAGTGAGTTTTTGAGACAGATCTATTCATGAGGGTATCTATTTTGCCAGGTTATCAAAGGTTCTGTCTATGTATATGTTCTTTCAAGTCTATAGTCTTGTAGTCGAAGTATAAAATGAAAGATGCTGAGGGTTAGACCTGTATGTGCATACAGGTTAACAATGCAGGAATTGCAAGTGTCAAGTTTGATATGGATGCTTTCGCAGATTCGGGCTATCAAATTGTAAGATGTCATCAATATTTTATATATGATTCAATATTAATTAACCTCATGTTTCCACTATCAGAAAGTGAATTTGGAACTACTAATATTTTAAATTTCACATAGCTATAGGTGAAATAATAATCCCATTATTAATTAATGTTTGTTTTCTATAGTACGAAGGGTGATGCTGAAGTTGACTGGAGCAAAGTTTGTTATCAAACTTATGAGTTAGCAGTAGAATGCCTGAAAACAAACTTACTACGGCACAAAACAAACATGCGAAGTACTTCTTCCTCTCCTGGAATTATCTGATTCACCAAGACTTGTTAACCTTTCCTCCTACGTCTCAGCCCTAAAGGTACCGAATTTTCCTTAACTGAAGGATCAGTTGTACATTTACGAAAACAAAACTTATGATATTCTCGTGTATAATTTGTTTCAGGATTTACCAGAAAAAGCCAGAGCTGTGTTAGGTGATGTTGAAAACCTTACAGAAGAGAGAATAGAAATGGTGGTGAAGGATTACTTTAAAGATTATGAAGAGGGTGAAATTGCAAACAGGGGCTGGTGTCCTCACTCTTCTGCTTATAAGGTGTCGAAAGCAGTTATTAATGCGTACACGAGGACTTTAGCCAAGAGGTATCCAAAATTTTGTGTTAATTGTGTGTGTCCTGGCTTTGTCAAAACCGATATAAACTTCCATGCTGGCATATTATCTGTTGAAGAAGGTGCTGAAAGTCCTGTGAAGCTTGCTTTGCTGCCCGATGGTGGTCCTACTGGTCGTTTCTTTCTGTGCAAGGAAGAGGCACCTTTTTGATGCAATGCTGCCGATGAAAGTTTAACATATACACAGATGGAGAAGAACTGCGGTTCTAACCTTGTCACTAGTTTAAAAAACATATTTGATACCTTCGTCTGTGTAATTCAAATCCAAACCTCGCTTGCTTGATAAAATAAATAATAAGTTTGTGAGTACTTCTGAAATGTTGATGTCATGTGCATGCATATTCAGGTTCAACTGAACATATTTTAATGGCCTAAAGGATGAGTAGCCAAAAGGGTCCCAATGAACTGGAATTCAGGGCAATGAGAAATTTCCTCTCCAGCTTAAACAAAAAGTGGTTCTCAGAAGCAATTTCCTTTTACGTCTTTTGTAGCTTGTACGTAGGCAGCTTACTGGTTACTGCCAACACTCTATGTCGTACACTACAATCACATTTTGTCGGATCAAATCTTATTCTCTCACGTAAATGGTTTTTCTGTTTTCGACAGGAAACAGAGTATTGTCTGTTCTTCCAAACCCAGGTTCCATCTACTTCGAGTGACCCTAAACACAGAGTAAAAGACCATTCATCAATTTAGTAAGGGTCTTGTAAAGTTACAAATAATTAAACTTACAATAAATTCACATGTAATTATTCATGATTTTCTACTTGTTTTATATGATACTATTCTCTTATATTGGGTGATTACTATTGAATTGTTGTAAGTTACATATGTAATTTAGTTACTGTCTTTAAAAAAAATGTAAAATATCACCCTTTATAAATACTCATTTATTTTTTTACATATACACACATATCTGTATATATATTGGATTTTTAACTAAAAATCCTTAACAATATTAAAATCGAGAATGAATTAAAAAAATAAAAAACACTGATTTTTAACACACTATAGGAAAAAAATATCACGTTATAGTCTCGTAGACATGCAAGTAAAATCTACTGCAATCAATGCAAATGCGACACGTCGCCCTCAGTCAAGCAGTCAGACCAAATTGAATCTCCCTAATTCTCCATCGCTTGAGGTTGACGTTGGCCCGCACCCCATTACCGTCAAATATCGCATATTCCAACGGTAATGATCTTACGAGTACATCGGAACCACCGAATATCCGCTAGAACCTGAAGCACGAGAGAATAATTGATAAGCCACTGAAGACTGATCTCCAGATCTAACGTCACTCTCAAGTTATCCTCTAGAATACAATTACTTCCCGGTAACTTCCCAGCTTCCGCCATTCAGGATTTCAAGGTCAAGATCTGCTTTAAATTCCGCGTCCAAATTCAAAGCTCTGCGCTCTACCCACGCTATTCATTCACTTCTATTCAGGTTAATATTTTCTGAATTTAAAAGGAAGAAACATCTTTTATTATTATTATTATTATTACCTTTACAAATTTTGTGAATTTGATTTCAGATAAATCTATACATTTCAAACTCCAATGGCTGCTAGGAAGCAAGGTTTATTAGCTCTGTTTGATGTTGACGGAACTCTCACGGCTCCGAGAAAGGTATCTACATTTTCAATGCTGTTGAATTGAAAATTATATTTCATTTTTAATGTGCTTCTGTCATTCAGGCGGCAACACCACAAATGTTAGAGTTCATGCGGGAACTGAGAAAGGTAAATGGCGTTTGTTATTGTAAATGAGTGATCTTTGAAGTGCTTTCTTACAATTTGATTTAAGATTTGTTCAATTTGTAGGTTGTTACAGTTGGAGTCGTCGGTGGATCTGATCTTTCTAAGATATCAGAGCAGCTTGGGAAGACAGGTTTGTAGAGCCTATGATTCCAAAGCTTGTGTGTAAATTTATTGCTTTCTACATTACAGTCACCAAGATTTGTTTTCGGGCTTTAAACAATGTTTTTGTTAATGCAGTTATTGATGAATATGATTATGTGTTTTCTGAGAATGGTCTTGTGGCACATAAGGATGGGAAATTAATTGGCACACAGGTACTTCGTGACATGAGCCCTGAAACTTGAACTAGGTCAAAGGCATATATTACACTGAATCTGAAGCGTCAAATAGCTTTTTATGAACTATTGATGTAGAGTACCCTGATGGGTTGTGTATTTTTCCTTTTTCCAGAGCTTGAAATCATTTCTTGGAGACGAAAAGCTCAAGGTAAGATGTGTCCCTACTGAGTGTGATAACTCTTTGATGTCATGTTTGCAAAATTAATAATTAGGTTTATTAGGGTTAAAATAGGTGTTATACCATGACAATATATGGCTTCTGAGCTTTTTTAAATGGTTTTTGAATGCTATGCTCATATACACCATGGTCAATGGTCTTACTGGTACATGGAATTTGTACTTTTTAATTTGATGAAGTGGAAACAATTATGCAGGAGTTCATAAATTTTACTCTTCATTACATTGCTGACTTGGACATTCCAATTAAAAGGTGAGCCAGTAGTGCATCAGAGCCTGATTATTAATTTTCAGGTAAAGTTGAACTATCTATTCTTTTAGCTACACAGCTGAATATAACTTCATTTTTTTTATTGGTTCAAATTATAGGGGAACTTTCATTGAATTCCGAAGTGGGATGCTTAATATTTCACCAATTGGGCGAAACTGCAGCCAAGAAGAAAGGGACGAGTTTGAGAGGTATGACAAGGTAAGAAAGTTTTGTTCTTTTTATCTAACAGATTATACTAGTCTATATTTATGTAGTGTAGATTACCTCTTTGACAATATTTTTGCTGACATACACTATGCACAACTGAGGTTTCAGATTCACAATATACGGCCAAAAATGGTATCTGTGCTTCGGGAGAAGTTTGCTCACCTTAACTTGACATTTTCAATCGGAGGACAGATAAGCTTTGATGTGTGTTGATATTATATCAAGATTATGGTTCAATAACCTTTGAACTTTTTACTTTTTAAGGTAAATTGGAAGGATTGCTAATTGAATCTAGATGACGTGTGTAACAGGTGTTTCCCCAGGGATGGGACAAGACATACTGCCTGAGATACCTTGATGACTTGAATGAAATTCACTTCTTTGGGGACAAAACTTACAAGGTTAGCTTCTGTCCTTGCTCATTTCTTTTGTGCTTGCTCTTCCTTGTTTATGTCTATGCCACTCAACCTTCATTTTTTATCCTTTGATGATATTTCTCTCTTTTATGTAAATGTTATCAATAAATCATATTTTCTGTGACTTATTCCAATCAACTGCTTTTACATGGTTTCTATCACTACTAGATTTATCATTTATTGGGATTGGGATCCAGGCTTGGGCCCATGCTTCCACGCGGCTTTGTAGTTTTAGTCTAATGATGTCTTAATGTATCTGTTGGAAGTTGGAACTAATAAAAGAGCTTGGGCGTTTTGTTTCAGGGAGGGAATGATCATGAAATTTTTGAATCCGAGCGAACAGTGGGTCACACAGGTCAGCTTTACATTTTAACTTCAATCTAATTCCTGGCATATTGGATGTCAGATGGAAATGATATTGCCCTATTCTGTTCTCCTAACCAAATGGGTGCCCAATTGAACAATCATTAGAATTGGTGATGATGCTGACATCAATAGCTAGTGTATGTAAAAGCGGTTGTATCCTTGGACACAAAAGAAATGAACTTATACATGAGATGACAATAAGTTGTTTCTACCAGACGCCAAGTAAAACAAAATAAATAGAGTTATTTTCTATGTGGTTACTCAAGATAAGAGAATCTCATTTCTATGGAATTTCCAATGAACAATTGTTGCTGCAACAATGCTTTCCATTACTTATATTGTGGTTTTAATATGAATATGATGTCCATTGTGGGGTTTCCCTTTTGCAGTTACCAGCCCTGAGGATACTATGGAAAAGTGTAAAGCTCTCTTCCTGGCTAAACCATGAATTTGGAAGAAGTTATATAAGTCTACGAACACGAGAGAATAATTTGTATTTCTAATGCGAGCAATTCAATGTAATTTTATTTGATCAATTGAGAAAGGCATTTGCCAATTGGATTCGTTGTATTTGATGTATGGATATGTTGCGGTTGTTGTTTGATAGCGGGGTAAGTTCCTGCATGCTGGATGCAGGAGTGCAAAATCTCCGTTAAAAACACGGGAGCAGCAGCAAAAACCTACACATGAACACTATACTATATCGTTTCATAATCCAGTAAACAAATTTCTTTTTTTACTTTTTTAATTTATCCAACTGATAGCAAACTTAAAACGCAACTGCGTCCGTGGGCCGACATGCTTAATTTTGAATCTGTTAATTTCCATAAAATGGCTTAACTGAAACCGACAGTAGCCCGCGCAAAGCCGCAAAGACTCGCCCTCGTTACTCTTTTAGTGCTTTAATCTCTCTTACAGCGCGCATTGATTCCACAGCCACTTAAGCTGATCATCTCATGGCCACTAAGTCGGGGGATCATAAACCAAGGTTCTTCGTAGCAGTCCATGTAGGCGCTGGATATCACGCTCCTTCAAACGAGAAAGCCCTAAGGTCCGCCATGAAACGCGCTTGCCTCGCCGCCGCTTCTGTTCTTGGCAAGGTCTTTCTTTTCTTTTCTTTTTATCAATCATTCCCTCTCTACTCTCGAAAGTTTATTTAAACTAAACAATTTTCTTTTCTGTTTTTTTTTTTGGGGGGGGGGAACTGGCTGGTCTTTCAAATTAGGGTTCTGGTGGATGCATAGACGCTGTTACAGCGGCAATTCAAATGTTGGAGGTGATAAAATAAACTATTCTCCTCTAGAATGTTTACTTCCATTCTTAATTTTGTACTTTTAAAATTATAGATTCTGCAAATTTCCTTGTGGTTACATATTTTACTTTATTGAAGGACGATCCAAGTACGAATGCAGGCAGAGGCTCCAATTTGACGGAAGATGGTCACGTGGAATGTGATGCAAGTCTCATGGATGGTGATTCTGGAGCCTTCGGAGCCGTTGGAGCAGTGCCGGGTATTTGTTTAGTATTACTAGACTGTTACTTTGTCTTACAATCAATGTGACCGACTTGTCTGCTATTACTTACTCCATCGGGGTTTTCACTTTTATTTGTACTCAATAGTTTCTTAAATTTCATTAGTTGTAGACCAGGTGTCTGGAATGCTATCCAGATTGCTGCTTTTTTGGCCAAGGAGCAAATGATGGGGCCTTCATTGTTGGGTCGAATACCTCCCATGTAATAATTGCTCAACATTGCTTCTCTTTAAATCTCTTGGACAATTCTATTATTTCCTCTTCAAAGCATTGCCTTTTCATTTTTCCCTTTTGATTTTTGTTTGAAACCCAACATCTGTGGTGTATATTTTGAAATTCTTGACATTGAATAGTTTTTAATGTTGAGGCAGACAATGGAGCGCCATTATCATTCAATGAACTGCTGTTGAAATGATATCATATAAAATGAACTTTTTTTCTCCCTAGTTTAAGAAGCGTTCTGTTTTGTCCAGGTTCTTGGCGGGTGAAGGTGCCCGTGTATGGGCAAAATCCAAAGGCATTGCATTACCAGCAACTATAGCTGAGGCTGATGAGGTATAGTTAGTTTATCTACCTTGATTCTGATAATTAAAAAGTTCCTTTTTATTTAATTTCGTGTGCAAAAATATTTCAGTCAAAATATCTTCTTGTATATCTTAGGATGATGGGTATGTTGCAATTTTTGTTTTTTGAAATAGTGGCTCGTAACAGAGAGGGCAAGAGCACAGTGGAGAAAATACAAATCAATACTTGCTGATGCTGAAGCTAAGACTAATACCTCTGCTGAAGGACATTCTAGCAGGGCTGAAGAGACTGCTTTTACATCTGGACGTTCTTGTGAGCCCTTAAAGTGGAATGGCAGTGGCCAATTATCAATACCTCAAGTTCTGGAAGAGAACAGTAACATCATGGACACAGTTGGAGTTATTTGTGTTGACTCTGAAGGGCATTTAGCATCTGGTGCCTCAAGTGGTGGTATTGCATTAAAGGTAATGGATTAGGTAATTCTCAATGTCTTTTCATACTACTATCATTTTGTTATCATGTAAAAGCATATCTTTTCTCTCTTCTCTTTTAAATCAGGTTAGTGGACGTGTAGGATTAGCAGCTATGTATGGTTCAGGTTGTTGGGCTTCCTCTAAAGGTCCCTTTGGAGCTCCATTCATTGTTGGATCTTGTGTTAGTGGTGGGGGAGAATACTTAATGAAAGGATTCGCTGCTCGGGAGTGCTGTGTCTCATTGTCACTGTATGATCAATCTTTAAGCTAACATTTATAATTCTTCATTAAAACCACTGTTTTTGGTAAGACTTCTTGTATGCTTAGGCTGCAGCCCCCTTTCTACTTTCGGTGATTGTGTTGATCTGCCAAATAAAAGAGAAAATTGGATAATTATTGTTGTGATTGGCATTGCTAAGTTCTGCTTTTTGTTCTTTTACCTCCTTTTTCCATTAAGAATGTTTGCACATGATCACTTTGTCTGTTTATTTAGTTTTCCACATATATGTCACCTGATTGTACTTATGGGAAAGCAGAGTCAAACATTTTACCTATTTGAATGTATGTATTGTCAACTATAGCTCTATTTAATATTATAAAGCTTGAGCTTTTGAATTATGTCTGTTGTTGAAGTCTTTTTGGAGTCTTTCAAATCTATTTAGGAGGCAAAAGTTTTAAGTTCTGTATATATACAAATGTATTTAGTTGCCCAATTTTCTATCTTAAATGCCTTTTCTTGTTTCCGAAGATTTTAGAAACCTACCAAGTTTTGCTTCCCTTGAATCCTCTTTTATTTTATTTATTTATTTATTTATTTTAAAAATGCTGAGTTGGTGTGATTGACTAGGTCATCTTCTTTCAGTTCACAAGCTGGTCCTGCCTCTGCATGCATGAAAGTTTTATGCCCTATTGTCCAAGAGAGCAGTCAAAATGGTACTGATAAAAGTGCAGGGATATTAATGGTGCAGGCTGATGCTCCTGTGATGGTGAGTACCTTTTCTGAAAGTTTGGTTGTCAGGGTGGTCATCTTAACTTACTTTTGTCTGATAGGTTTCAGGAAATCCACCAGAGCTGAAATCAATAGAGATAGCAGCTGCTTATTCTTCATTGTCTTTTGGCGTTGGATATTTTGGAAGCTCTATGGAAAGGCCCAAGGTATCGCTGTCTGTTAAGTCTTTATAGTTTAAAGACCTAACAGTTCCTTCAATTTCTACCTATTAATTTTTTTCTTTTGAAAGACAAAATACATGCTACCAGAAGTAAAGAATAGCAATCTAAAAGTTCATTCCTTACCAGTATAGGTGAGGGATGGTTTTCCTGCTTAGTTGTCTACATATTAATATAAATGAGACATCTACAATTATCTTCTTACCTGGTAACATAAAATGCAGCCTCATCTTTGTGCAATTGTTGGTGTCTTTTGATTCTTCATTATTTAAAATACTATTCTAAGTTAATCTTTTCTTGTTCAATTTATATTCCAGGTCTCAGTTCTCCGTAGTACAAGGCAGCAAAATCAAACTGGGATAGACCGTTTTGAAGCACGAATTGATCTTTCTGAGAAAATAGTACAATGATTGCAATCTTTTAGTGGTTTTGGATTTCTGATTTTGAATATTGAAAGAAGATGTTTTCAAGTTGTCCAAGAACAGTGAAGAAGCCTGCAGATTATCATGTGTTTATGATGAAAAAGGGCTTGTATTTCTGTGCAAAGGTTTGATGCATCGTAAATGATCGAGCAGGCAGTACAAGTGTCTTTAGATCCCGTAGCATATCTTGCCTAAGCTTTTACAATTACAAAAGTAAGGTTGAGAAAACTAGTTAAAATGACTAGTTAATTTGAAGCGTGGGTGAGTTATGCACTCATGCCAAAGGGGCCAATAAGGATCCAAGACAATGGCTGGTCTTGGTCATAATAATAATGGCTTTGGTTGCCAGCTCCTCTTCTCAAGTGGTGAACTGAATCGATTCTATCGATGCCTTAATTTTTTTCAAACCCAAACTTCTTGTATGTCAACCGACTGCAAGTTCGTCGTCCAGGATATAATTACAGCATTGAACGATGGAACCTAAAAAAAAAAAAAAAGCGCCTGGTAGAAAAATGATTTTGAAAACTCTTTGTTAAAAACTATGAGGGTCACATACCACAATTTATTCTTTTCTACATGAACAAAAACAGTCCGATTGAACTCAGTGAACAGAAGAATTCATGGGACATTGGTATAATAAAATTACTAGAGAATGGTGGGCTGGAAGTCCAGTACAGCATGGCACTAGGATACAGATGAGTTTTTTGAAAAATAACCTCCCTCCGATCCTTATGCTCGTTCTCATTCACAGCAAAAACTGAAAATGAACCATTACTTTCGTTCCATTGCCCTTGACAAAAAATTTCAACCAACACAATCAGTGTTTAAACAACTAAATAAATTAGTTAGAAACATTTTGGTTAAAGAAAACCACCCAGTTTGCCAGATTTTGGCTTCAGAGGGCTGGGACATAAACCAAAAGCTAGGAAACCTCCACTGACAAATAATCCGCAGGTTTTCTGGCAGGATTGGAATCCTTTGAACTCTGCTTTTAAGACTCTTGTATTTCATAATCCTAAACTACTGATATGACACGGCTGGATTTGAGACTTTATTCCCACAAAAAATGAGGCTCAAACTGATACAGAGACAGGAGCAGCAGTATCCGGATCTGAAAAATGAATTTGAATGGTAGATTTCCCTACTAGAACAATCATCTTGAAATCTTGTAGGGATTACTGGAAGTTGTGCACCCTCTTTGCCGAAGTGAGAGTATTAGAGAGCAGCATTGCTATAGTCATTGGACCAACTCCTCCAGGAACTGGAGTGATAGCTGAAGCAACCTCACATGCCTCTTCGTAGCAAACATCTCCAACCAACCGGTAACCTCGGGGACTTTTTGCATCCTTTACAGAGATGCACATACATGAAACAGTCATTAACAAGATGGTCCAAAAAGCAAGCATAAACTAAGCAAAAGCCAAAATTTACACAAGCCTATAGGCGTGTATGAAGGGAAAGGAGAGAGAATGTAGAAAAATTATTGAGAAAAAAAAATTGCTAGACTTTATCACAAACCAACAAAAAAGTTTCCTCACCTCGACTGGGTTTATTCCAACATCAATTATGACTGCACCAGGTTTTATCCAGCTCCCCCTTACCATATTTGGTTGCCCTACAGCGGAAATTATGATATCGGCTTGTCTCGTAATCTCCTCAGGGTTCTTAGTTCTGGAATGGACAATACTAACAGTAGCATCTTCCCTCTACAAACAGATTGAGGGAAAGAGATTAAAAAGAGAGAGAGAGAGAAAGAACTGGCAACTAGGCGTTATTGTTAGAAGGGAGAGGAAAGCAAAGCCAAGAAACTACTTTCTGAACATTGAAATACAACATTGGGGTAAAAGATTATTACTTGGAGCAACAAAGCAGCTGGCATCCCAACAATATTGCTTCGGCCAATCACGACAGCCCTTTTTCCTTTGATATCAAAGCCATATCTATGCAACAACTCTATGCAACCTTTAGGCGTACAAGGAATGAACAAGGGTTCTCTACCTCGCATGGCTAGACGGCCAATATTCAGCGGGTGGAAACCGTCCACATCTTTCTCCATGCTGACAGCATTTAAGATGCTCTGCTCATCTATATGCTGGAGGAAACCAATGAAATGAATAACAGCAACGGGAAGGCAGCTTTAATCTCAATGAACAAAGAAAATTTAGTGTTTGCATTAGAAACATACACAAGGCAGAGGCAACTGCACAAGGATGCCATGAACTGAAGGATCATCATTGAAGACTGAAATATGCTTGAGTACTTCTTGTTCAGAGGTGTCCTCAGGTAAATGAACTTCAAAAGAATTGATCCCCACAGATTGACAAGCTTTTTTCTTGTTGCGAACATAAGTTGCAGAATCCTTCCTATCTCCAACAAGAATAACAGCTAACCCAGGGACAACTCCAATGGCATCCTTCATCCTGGAAACTTCACCAGTTATCTCATCTCTGATTTGCTTTGCCACTGCTTTTCCGTCAATAACCTTGGCAGACGCCTCACTAGCCATAGTTGCTGAACAAGACACTAACCAAACAGGTAAAGAGGGGAGTATTGAAAGTACATCAAATTCATCAAATGAATTATTGGAGTATATACAATGAAACCAATTCAGATACAAAGCAATGTCAGAGTAGCCCACTTACAGAAAGTGAGAAGTAAACTAAATGATAGGACAAAACCATTGCAAGTAACAGAAAATCTATATAGCTAGCAACCAGCCTCGTTGCAACTAAATACACATTAAGTGCAGATAAGATAAGCGACCTAAAACCTAACACTAAATATTGTCGTAAAATTGACGTCCTGATTATAGGAATTTTTTTTTAAAAAAAAAAGGAAAAATAGGAAAAAAAAGGTTGGATTTATAAATATACCGTTCATAACAGGAAGAGATGGTGAGGGAGAAGAGTGGACGGTGAGGGTGGTACGGAGAGAGGCAGGAAGTGAAGGTCCCACTCCCACATGAAGACGCCGCCGAGCGCAAATGGCGCCTCCGCCGCAAAGTAATCGGCTTCGACCGAAAGGAATGAGCCGAGCCGTCGTGGAAGAAGAGCAGTCAGCAAATATCATCGACCTCGAACCACCCATTCGAATTCTTTTACAGCCCGGGTTCAGTAGTTTGCTTGCCGTTCTGCGTTTTCTTCTGGTTTGTCTATATAATAAAATAATAATATAACTAGGGTCTCTCACTCTCACTGATTCAGTGCGAGCGGAGCCGCGCACGAGAGAAAGTAAAGGCAAAACGGTGCGTTCATACTTGGCTGATAATTTAAGCGTACTCCGTAGCTTGTGCGTGTGACTGAAGTATTTGCCAATTTGGTATACGATTAAAAAATCATAATATTTTTATTATTTTTGATAAAAATTTTATTCATCATACTCCATAAATTTATTTTTATAGCCACAACTTTTTCATATTAAATTTTTAGCCAACGTATCTTAATGCTAAACATAGACTTAATTTAATTATTTATTTTGGGAGTCTCAATCAAGAATTTGAGTCAAATCAAAATTGTAGTAAAATGTACTCAGCTACTGAATGCAATCATATGATTCAGAAGTTTTGAATTAATATTGATTGTCAATTTTTTAGAGATCAAAATAAAGAAGGCAAAAAAATAAAAATAAATAATTGACTATGTTAATGGGTTAGAATATTTTGAACTTATAATTTTAACGTAATTTTTTAATCATCAATTTTAATTTTTAATATCTACCATATGAATGGTAACCTAATTTTTTTTTTCCAACCAAATTAAACTACCCAGAGGATGAATCCCCAGTGCCCTGCCGAAGTCCGTCCAATTGTAAACCCAAGGTTTCAGGTTTTCATCTCCTCCCCGCTAGCTTGTTAATTGAACGCGCACGTTTTAACATGAACGAGAACTTTCTGAATATCATGTTTCAGAATTACAATATTTCGTTGAGAATCAAGACTTCTGCTCTTTCTTTTCTTCAGCAAGAGATCCCATCAACTAATACTGCAATGGAACAAACAACAATTTTCTCCTTCTAGACATCTTACAAAGAAGAATTTATCAGGGTCTATCAAAATTTATAAGAGGAATTGAATAATAGAATAGTTTGTAGCTGCCTCTTCTTCTCTGGTCTATTTCTGTACAATTTATACCAATGAAACAAGTTTTTCACTATACAGTTTTCCTTTTCCTTGTTTTTCCCCTTTTACTAGGCTTTATACTTAGTTTGTCCCAAGAATTTTTTTATATAGCAAGTGTTCCTTCAGCGACTTGGCTCTCATCTGAAGAATCTGATGACTGAGCTTTTGGTTTACTCATTACCCGAGAAATCCCATAACCAAGTGAGCTTCCACTTGCTTGACATAGCTGCAAACATAAGAGAAACAACAATTGTAGATACTCTGATCTCAAAAGTTCATATATCCAATGAGGACGATTATCTAGATCCACAAATTAAAAATCTTATTGACAAGATCCAAAGATTAAAAATCTTATTGACAAGATTTGAGTACCTCAGTAAGCTCGGACAGGTGGCGAGTTCTGAATTCATTGATTGTTGCCGCAATCTCTGACGCGGGCAGTTTTGCCTAAACACGGAAACAAACCAAATGGTCAGTTTAGCTCACATCCTGTCACTGAACAGTCTTTCGTACACTGGATGTAGCACAACCATCTCACGATTTTACTAAAGATGGGTATACTTGTGAACGAATTTCCCATTTTTATAAAACCCGTGTGCTTGTTCGACTTGCTATTTTACACCAGATCTAAATACCTTTTCACATTGATAATCATGTATTACCTGTGCAAGAACAGCAGCAGCTAACTGCAAACTTGGTTCCAAGGTTTCTGGAACAACCTGCAAATTTTTAAACCAAAAGGTTAACTGTAATGGAACTCAACATGTAATGCAGGAGAGGTGATGTCCATGAAAGTAAATTCCAGCTCAAATGGGCAACTTTTGTTTCTCTGTCTTTTTCTTTGGGGAAGAAATAAAGCTTAATAGGAGAATGTTAAACAGAAAATGGAGGAATATAGCAATCGCCAAATAAAACAAAAAGAGGTTAGAAAATTACAGCTGTGGCCCCAGCCTTCTCCAAATTGAGACCATGGTCAATGTCATGAGCACGAACAAAAGTCTTGACATTTGGGAAATACTTGCTCAAGGCCCAAACAGTTCTATAATTTGCACCAGGTGTATCCAAGGTTATTGCTGCAGCACATGCTCTTTCCGCACCAACTTTATGGAGGACCTGATCATCCAGTATGAAGCACATCAAATATTCATCTGCAGGTAAATATTTTGACATGACTTACTATATTTTACCTCCCGACTTCCAGCGTCTCCAAAATACACAGGAAGATCCAAGGCACGCCCAATCGCCACTCTATCACTGAAACAAAGGAAACGCCGATTTAATACATCTTGGAAAGGTATGAACTTGATAATTCTGGAAAGCAAAATTACAAACTGTATAGATCCATCTGAGAGAACCAAAAAGGCATACATAATACTTGTACACCATATCCACACACAGTGAGTATCTGGTGAGTGATACTTTTCTCTTGGTAGGAAGCGGGGAAAAAAGATAAGACATGGATTGGTTTACCTCCGCACATCAAGAGCAACGAATGGAATTAGTCTCTCTGACAGAAGCTGAGCAATGATCTGGGGAAAGAAACCAGAACTATTATGATCAAATATATGTATCATACTGTAAACTAAGAGCAGATTCACCTTGAGATGCTGTTAACCTAATTCATCAAATAAGTAAGGAAATCCAATCAATACCTGGCCAACACGTCCGAATCCACAGAGGATAATATGATCTTGCAAATCATCAGTCTGTAAATAAAATTAAGCCCAGACATACATCAGTGGAGAATGATTTTTAACAATAACCAAGTGAATCATACAACAAAGTTGAAATTCAGCATATGAACAAGTATGGCTAAAATTATAGCACAGGAAAATCATAAATGTAAATAACTTGGTATAGAAGAAATATTAATCTTCCAGTGCATCATCAAGGTGCTAATGAGCTGCTTGATGTCACATGGCAACAACAACCTCTTTCGTAGGATGAAGGTTACAAATAACGCAAACCCTACGTACAACAGGTGGTGGAGGTGGAATCAACTTGTTTGAGGTACAGATCTTTATTAAGGGCACAGTCTGATTCTATGAAAAAAATAATAATAATTAAAAAAAAGACTCACTTCACTATTTCCATATTCATTATTGATACTGACATCAGGGATTCAACTATAATACAATCATGTTTTAAATTGAGTTAGACATCTAAACTTTATACATCTGTTAGAATTTTCAAATAATTCAACTCTAATGTTAGAGAGTTCAGATAGGATATCAACTTTAGTTGGAGTTTTCAATTTCTGTGTAAAAATTTTAACATTTGTGTGTCTGTAACATTACATGTATGTATATTTGCCAATCTCTTGAAATCCTCAAACTGAAATTTAAGCAGTGACTATTTGAGAAGGAACCTAACTCAATATACTAAACATGGCCAAGTAAGACATTTTTATCAATTTCTTTTGAACAAACTGATCAAGAAGTTGAAGAATTCTGTCATGTGAAACCAAAAAGTACCAACCCTCAAACTAAAGACTTGTCCAAGCACATAAAAACAATTGAACCGTGCCACAGTTAAGAAACTTCTTTTATCATTTTCTGCTGCAACTATGAAATGGAAAGAATGAGAAACAAGAAGTCTCTTTTCACATTTCAATTGCTTTAGGACCCAAATGTTGCCCAAAATTATCATAGTTGCCAAATTAAGATGATATAATTAACTGATAATAGATGACAATACTTCTGACTAGAAACTCATCATATCTATCCATCTATCTGTTATTAAATCAAAATACTACCAATAATGATCTAGATTTCTGTTTCTGAAGATATATAATTCTTCAAAGCTCACTAAATTTATACTTTATGCATTTTACCTCACTCTCAACAGGTAATAAACTTCGAACGTCATGCTGCTCAAAGCGAGAAGCAATTAACTGGCCTCCAGCAGCTAGCCATGGTGTAAGGGCCATTGAAATTCCCACAAGAAGAAACAGCAGAGATGATAGCTGAGAAGACATTATTCCCTGGAGAAAAACCAATTAGCAAAGTAGTACTTCTGCAAGTAACCAGTTAACATCTTTAGCAGTAATTTTGCAATTAACAACAGTTGTTTTGACTATAACTATTTAATTCAGAAACGCAATTTTGTCCCTCATTTTCCTCTTAAATAAAATGACTTCGCTTATCTATATGAAATATGTATAATTAAGCCATATCTAACACAGGCATCTGAGATTCCAAAGGGCTTGCTGTTAAACACTTAGTACCATGTTGAATCAAAAGCCCACAATTTAAAAAAAAATAAAAATTATAAGCAGTAGGTAAATCGAAATACCATTGGGAATCAAGAAAACTGTGTGTGGTTGGAAACAAACCTGATTAACAGCTTCACCAAAAGCCACAAATGCAAACTCTCCACCTGGAGCAAGAAGGAGACCAGTCCTAATTGCAGATATCACTGAAACGCCAAACAGTCTACCAACTAAAGCAACCAATATGGTCTTGCCACCTATTAAAAGTCCTAATGCCCCCGTAATAACAGGAAAATTTGAAAGAAGAAGTTTTGGATCAATTGACATTCCAACCTGAAAACCAACAAAAATATTGCTGTTAATTGGATAGAAATCGAACAAACAAAATTACCAAGTATTATCATATTCTCACTCAGTCGCATAACAAACTTAAGTGCATAAATAGTGAAAAATGCAATGTCCAAAAACTGGCTCAAACAGCTTAAAGATTATTCAAAGAAAAATAGTAAGTTGGATTTAACATCCAACTTACTATTTTATGGGACTGTGCAGTCTTGGCTATTTTTTGGGTTGTATGGAATGAAAGAAACCAAAGAATCTTTGATAATAAGGCTGGGGAAGATCCTTCATACCTATGGGACAAAGTCAAGTTCTGGGCTTCCCTCTGGGCATCTATAACTACTGAATTCAAAGACATCTCTTTCTTTTTTATTTTGCTTAATTGGGAAGCTTCTATATATTAACAGGGATGCACTCTTAGTAAGCTAGTGTTTTTGGGTTTTGGGTTATTTTATCTTTGTGGTTTCTAAGTGTTCTGTTTATATTGGGACTTCTCGTCCTTTTTTGTGGTTTTGTAATCCTCCTAATCCTTGTACATATTTCTTATAGTTATATTTAATCTTTGTTTCTTAGCAAAAAAAAAAAAAAATCCAAAATTTCTCTCAGATTATTGTCTGCATGAAAGTAACAAGCCAGTAGCCTTATCCTTCTATCGAACAAGAATATAAATTTTAACACAAGAAGTGAGCAAGCATAGAGATGCAGTTACAAAGATTTACCGTCATGAAGAAGAGACCCAATAAAAGGCCACGATAAGGAGCAATATCAGATTCAACCTGCAAAGAGAATTCAGTTTCTGCAAGGAGTAAACCAGCCAAAAACGCTCCCAGTGCCATGGAAAGTCCAGCCTGCTCCAGAAAAGGACAAAGATATGATTCATCATTGTAAGATATACGAGAACAGCAATCAATAAATAGCATTTTTATACCCTGGCGGTAAGGAGACTAGTTCCCAGAATCACAAGGAGCGTATTTGCAGAGAATATCTCTGCATTCTGGTTTTCTGCAATTTGCTTATAGATTGGTCGAAGCAGCTGCAAAATTGCATAAAGAGAATATAAATTCACACACCAAATTTCATTATTCACTGATGGGCAGAAGAGAATGGGAGACCCTGTAAGTCCCAGAGAATGAACTCTCCAGTCCAAAGAAACACAGAGAAGAGGGATACAATTGAGAACTATCTTTTCCCCGTGGCCATGTATTACTGCACCAAGGAAATTCACCTATACTTCACAGTAAAGAACATCACCCTAAAATGCATCCCATCATCATGTGCAGATCTAAACTGACAATGAGCTAAAGTTTTATGAAATAGAATATAAAAACTAACTAAAAATTTGGCTAAGGTCTCAACTTATTTAAATTTCTGATGCACCAGAAGAATAGAACATAGAAGGTTAGAACACAGTAAAAAAAGTAGCTATGAACAGCATCAAAACAATATTACAGGTTGCTACTTGGACTCAAAGTACAATACCAGCTTACAACAAAGTTTCTCATGATTTCTCATCAGGCAAAATGGTTGAATAGATCAAGAAATAAAATTACTGACAAGATGTCTTTATCAAAGTGATTCAAACAAATTGAATGTCAGTATGCATGATGTCTTAGAAATTTTAAAACTTACCAAGCGTCCACCCGCAATTATGGCTGTGATGGCAACAGCTGCCTTCACAGCAGCCACTCCAAGAGCTTCAGCAATGGCTTGAAAACCAACCTGAAACAAAGCAGATTGCACATTCAATAATTCTGACAAGAGTGGTGGTAATGACCATGACCGCTACCAAAAGGAGGTTAAGTCTGGAATATATTCTTGACACACACTTCATAGGAAAGAACAGCCTTTAGTGCATCATGCTTATAATGGATGGACGCGGCAGTTTAGGGTTGTTTTATAGGCCTTACTGATTCTAATAGAGGGAAATAGGCATTTAAGGCCATATATCTATCTGCCATAATAACACATAGAATTGTAACATTGCAGCTTTAGTCCTCAGATAGAGATAGAAAGAGAGATGCAAACAGTCATTATGGCAAATTTTCCCAGATAAAAATAGTAATATTCAATTTCTGTTCAGACAGATGCAGTTTGTATCTGAATCCAGTGCTTCATCTTACCGATCCAACTCTTTCTTATGAATGTTTTCACTTAATAAACATTAATGAATTTTCTCATTTAAATCAATTCTTCAAGAACTTTTCAGTGAAACCAATTTATATGAGCACTCCTAAGCAGTCGGGGATCCATGCATTCTGGGAAAAATGGTAGGTGTAAGCTGCAAGGACAAAGGACAAAATGAAATATAATGATTGGA
The DNA here is from genome assembly GCA_018350135.1 of Citrus trifoliata. Taxonomy (NCBI): domain Eukaryota; kingdom Viridiplantae; phylum Streptophyta; class Magnoliopsida; order Sapindales; family Rutaceae; genus Citrus; species Citrus trifoliata. The sequence continues at coordinate 41,934,606 of CM031386.1, read as the reverse complement.
TGAGACAGGTATTTACGATATGTATTGGCTGATAGCACTTTCGATGTTGCTCATCAGCAATCTTAATTCCAGAAAACCTTAATTACTTGTAGTTATGTGCACACAAACTCAGAACTATGTGCAAGCAAAGGAACAGTCGCAGAAAATAAGTGATCAGAACATTCACTAACTTATGAAAGAACAAAAAGAGAAAGAAAAGATAGATTGTTTGTAATCTTTACCCCTCCTTTGGAAGAATTTGGTGAAATAAGAGGAATGAGTATTAGCAAAACCACAACAGCCAAATCCTGAAGAATACAGAAGGAAGAACATAGATTTTTGTTAGCATATTTCCACAAAAAACAAACAATGACAAAGATATTTTAAAAATCACCATAGATGAAAAGCAGTGGGTAGGAATATGCAATTAAAATTTTTTGTTAAGCTGTATGTGTTACTGAAATTCACTTTTGACATCCAAAGGAACAAAGCACTAAACAAATTAATATCCACATTTGTTTAGGATATTAATATTTTACCATATCATGAAGCAGTTAGACTTTGCATTTAATCCTCAGAACAGATGCCAGTAAGGCACAGCAAAAATCACAAAAGCAGGGATTTAAATCGATGTTTTGTCAAGAAGTTCAATTGGATATATTAACTGCTAAAGGAGCCACAATCGTACAAGCACAATATTTTTTAATTATTTAATCTAAGGCAACCGAATCCCATCCGCACCCATGTAAGCGGTGTTTGAACCCTTGACCTCTTGTTTTTAACACGAGATTTACCACCTCAACTAGAAATTTTATGAATGTTTTCCAGGTGAAGACTTTTCTGTTTATTTTAGTAGAGTAACCTGGAAAAGTAAGACAGAGAATGTAGCACGGCCATGGCGTGATGTGCTCTCGCCTCGCTCCTGTAAAACCTGCAACAAGATCCCTGAAAATTAAATCACTTGTATGACAAAAAAGGTGTAAACTAATAATCATTTGCATTCTTGACTGGCAGGTCCACTACAAAAATGGCTAGAGAACAAGCTCTTCTCCAACAAGGAAAGTCTGAGAAAGCCGTGGGCCAAGGACCTTCCAAGTTATTAATCATAGATCATTTAACAAGTGGTCGATTTTGAAGATTTTGCAGTACCATATATATTTTACATTTGGAATATAAGACGAGGTAAAATGACATAAACTCGATTGCAGCACAAACAAGTTCCTAAACTATTTAGAAATCAAGATACAAAATGTCCAAATACTTTACATATTTCAGCTCTGTTCCTTCTCCAAAAAAAATGGGTGATGCACAATACAAGGAAGTTAATATACCAGAAATCTGAAGCAACAACAGTTCATAATAAGTACCTGTAGGACAACAGCAGTAGAAGACAGTGCTAGGCCATTTCCTATGACTATTGATGCAGGACCAGGCAGCCCAGAAACGAAGTGTGCAACCAAGCCAACCACCACTGCTGTCACCAAGACCTGCATTATACACATTAAATATCTATAATTAAAAAATTGATCAAGTGGACCTGACAAAATAAACAGATATGGTAAAAGATATTGGAAGTTTCCCAATCACCTGAGCAGAGCCTAATCCAAAAACATATTTCTTCATGGAGCTTAGCCTTTCAACAGAAAGCTATAAAATGAAAAACACTTCTGAGTTAGCTTTCCGCATTATTGTGAGAATAAAATACCAAGAAGGAATGTCAAAGAAAGTCACCTCAAGGCCAATATTAAATAGCAAGAAAACAACTCCGAATTCTGCTATTGCCTTTGTTCCATGCACATGACGGATTATAGAAAGACCATAAGGCCCAATCAAGATGCCAGCAGCCAAATAGCCAAGAACAGGACTGCCTAAACGTACAATAAGTATAGTACTAGTAAATAAAATCAAGATTTGATTTAAAGCAAGAACTTGCTGTCATAATATTGATCAGGATCAAGGCGGCACCAAAACATTTAACTGTACAATATTTCGGTGAAAATTTTGATAAAGAAGGAGAATGAAATATATGCCGAAAAAGTTCAAGCACCATTTAATAATAAAATTTTCATTTTGGAATATTCTAGAACTACAAACACATAAACTATACAAGCATGTATTAGATTAAAGACTTATAAATTCAAATACCTCCAGGAATTTTCTGAAATATAGGCACAAAAATTACACTTGCAAGAAGTAACCACAACACATCAAAGAGCGAAGCTTCCTCCTCGTTTATCTAAGAGAATTCAAAATTAAATCAATTAAGAAAGAACTATCATATTGCACTTAAGATCCAAGTCAGAAAAAGTTAATGATAAATGAAATTCCATGCCTCTTGCTCAGGAAGCATATCCAGCAGCTTTTTTATTCTCTTAGGAAGTTTCTTAATTTCTCGGATTAGAGGCTTTGCATTTGAAGAAGCTTCTTCAATACTTGTGGTAATAACATCGGGTTGTTGAAGCTGCAGAGAGCTCCTCTCTGCTTGATTAGCATAAAAGGCAACCCTGTGATCCATTAAGCATTTGTTTTTTAATATCAAGAAGGCCCCTCTAAACTAAATGTCACAATCTAATATATCATATATGAAACAACTAATAGAATTATGTAGTAACACCTTTCAGAGGAGCTAAGGAAATAAACTGTAGACATCGACAATAGGAATTTACACCAACATAATCGAGCAATAAGTTAATAGGAAAATAATGATAGACAAATGCTTCAATGGTTAACAAAGAAGGTTGGTGTGCTTGTGAACTACTTTCAAGTGAAGCACTTCTTTTCCTCCAAGTTATAAGGAAAACTAAAACGAACTGCAATATCAAATGATGTGTGTAGCACAAACTTAATATCACTCAACAATGACATGATTAATGAAGTAAAATCAATAATGAATTTTTACAAAAATATATAGAAACAAAGAAGTAGCAACAGAGTGATACATACCCTGCTCCAAAGAGCAAAAAGCCAAGAACCAGCTTAGGCAATTGCTTCCTTGCATATTCCATGAGCCCCTGGAAAATTGATGCTCGTGTGGACTCAGTCCCGTCCACAGCAGAAGAGAAGAATGAAGCAGGAAAGAAACGAGAAGATTTTTTCTGCAATGTCTTCGGAGCATTAACAGGTGAACTCTCCCTAGTCAGATCTTTCTGCATTTCTTGCTTTTTCGTTTGAATAACATTTTTTGACTTTTCTGCTTCCACTTCAGCTTCTTTAGGAGAGTCTAAATTCAGCTTTCCATTCTCCTGATCAATCAGTTCATCAGATTGGTATAATTCCTCAGAACTCTGGCTGACTTTATCTGGTAGAATATCATGTGAAGACTCGCTGACCAAATAGTCACCATTAACTGGCACATCTATGTCTCTTTCAACATTAACATCATCAGTGCTACCTGCCTTCCCTTCTTTGACTGCAGTCTCATCACCTGATATGTACCCTTTGGTTCTTTCAGAGATATCAACAGAGGAATTGGAGAGCGATTTCTCTGCTCTCTGTAATGCAATTTCGGCATCATTCACACGTTGCGTAGCCTCTATCTCAAAAGCAACGGCTTGCTCTGCTAATAACATAATGTTTGCGACATCCTCCTCGGCTTTCAAGGCATTCATCTGAGCTTTCTCTGCAATCTCATTTAATCTATCCACTTCCTTCTGCAATTCTTCCTTCTTACTCTGCAACCGTCTCAATTCTGTCTCACAATTTGCTAAATTTGCTTGACACTCCCTGATATCATTTTCAGCAGCCAAAAGAAGTCCATCCTCTTCTTTACCATCACTTTTGGCATCATCCTCTGTAGAACCTTCTGGATAATCATCCTCTTGTTTTACATCTTGTAGTGATTCAACAGCCACCCGAAGCCTTGCCTCAGCCAAAGAAAGAGCCATTGTTGCTTTTTGAACAGCTTCTTTGGCAATGCACTCCTCATTCACAATTTCGCGAACCATATCAAGTGTGACATTAACATTGTTCCAAGCATTTGCTGCTTCATCCTTCAATGCTATTGCAGCTTCTGATATTCTCTGAGCCTTCTCCTCAAATACGGTACTATTCAGCTGTGCAACTTCCAATTCTTTCATTGCATTCATCAATAATTCTCTCAATTCACCGGTAGTAGGTGGTTCTACATCTTCTTTTGTCTCTCTTTCTTCTTCGCCCGCGCTAGTTGCCTCTGGACCGTCACCATTTTCAGAAAACTCAACATTTCGGCCATTTCCATCAATAAATGCTAAAGAATCATTACCCTGACATGTTGGACGAACTCCCCTTGACAACTTTGAAAAATCATCAAAACTACAAAATAAAGACTTACAGGTGTACAAACCCCACAAATTAGCATCGGAGTTTCCTCTAAAAACCAAACTTGATTTTGAACAGCCAGCATATGAAATACTTTTACTCAAGTTTCTCGTGGACCGGGTTTTTGAAATAATCCTCCGATTGGAAACATTATAACCAAAACCTCCATATCTAAACCTTGAATTAATTAGTCTATCGGAAATTCTGTATCTCGTACCCTCAAACACATTCGGCTGCTGTAAACCACAAGCAAAACCCATTTCTCTAAGCCAGTCAATGCAATCCAATATTTGTAGAATCAGGCTCACGTACTCTAATCGGCATAAAGTCAAACACCTGGTGAAAGTGAAATGAACAAGTAGAAACCCACTGTATCGATGCGAATCTTCTTAAGTTAAAATGTCAGGAACCTTCACCCATATACAATAAATAAACCGAAAATAGACATTAAAATACTTGAAGAAAAACACAAATATGGAGTTTACACGCTATACAGAAGGAAAGTGGAGTTACCGATCACGAAGAGCGAGATGGTGGCTGCGGCCGCGGCTGGAGCTGATAAAATCGATGGGGCAGTTGAGAGAAGAGTTAGGAGCCAACAGAGCATGTAAACGAATTTTCTATAACATTTCTCTCTTTCAGCCAGCCTCCAGCAATCAGGAGTGAGACTTAGAAATTAGAAATTATTTTGATTTGTATATTTTATTTCAGTTTTGAGATGAATTTACAACAATGGCCTTTCCGTCAGTGGGAGATTCACAAATGCCCATGGATATTCCAGTGATAGGGTTTATGTCCACTCCCACTTGAGCTTCGTGAGAAACAATCTGTTTGTCGCAGCTCTCGCTCCAATCCACGTATACGGGCTCAGGCGGGTTGCGCGCGTGAGATTAACCAACCCTTCTGTTAAAAACCTGACGTGGAACGTTATATTCGTTTGTAGCTGTTAGTTGGTGGCTGGCAAATTGGAGAGGAGCCCTGTTGGCTATTGCACAAAAAATTTATGACAAAGATTAACGGTCACATGATCGTGATGTTATTTACATTAGCAGTTGGCAATGATCAAATCATAAAATAGACCTTTTGAAACTTCTCATAAAAGACTATTTTAATTAAAATTATTTAAATAACTAAATATAATTTAGTTTTGTGAATAAAAAATTAATTAAATGCTTAAATAACTTATTCTTTAAAATATATTTGCACCCACTTTATTTTGTAATTTATATTTATATTTTAATTTTAATAAAAAATTCCTTGAAAAAATTGTAAGATTATGAAGCTTCAAAAATAAAAACTAAATAATTTTTTTAAAATAAATATAAGAGTTTAAAGTTTCAGAAATACAAAATATATAATAAGAAGAAGAGTTTAAAGCAAATTACTAAAATATTATAATTTTCAAAGCAAAATAACCAAAGTCAAGCCGCTTTCTCTCTCTTTTTTTCTACTATTTAGAACTTTAGCCTTTAGTCTTTACACGAATGTTAGATCATTAGGGCTTGTAAGTTGTAAACCTCGCGCAACATGTGTATGTTTTAAGTATTTTTATTTTAAATTAATTTAAGAGTTAAGGATTTGGTTAAGGTTTTTACCAGGGTCGGAGACTTAACTTAAATATAATCGAGCCTAAAAATTTGAACCATATTCGAATCTTGACCTTAAATTCGAGTAAAGTTCCACAAATTTTAAGGTAAGTCAATTCGGTCAAAAATTGAATTAAATTTTTTTGTCATCCCTAATTATAACGACTAACAAGAATTTTTTATACTTTCTCAATAATATTTATCCTTTTAAAAATTAGTTACGCACGTTTCTTTATCTTCATATATGTCGCCAATCCTATAGGATTTGATGCAAGAATATGCGTGAAATAATATGCAATATGCAAAAATACGTAGTTGTAAACCGCGAGTACCAACTGTATCCCGAGTTATCTCTATCCTGTGTAAATGCAACACATGGTATATAACAAGCACTTTTACACGTATGAGTGAGGCTCTGAATGCTATATGGTGATATTCACACAGTTCAAATGGGCAACAACAAATTCGCAATTCTCTTAAGAGTGGAACTAGTTATCTTCTCGAGAGATGAAGTAAAACACGATGCTATCAGTAATTGGTCCAATACCATTACCATCAACTTCTTCGACTGCAGAAACTGGGAATTTCAAGCAGGGGAGGTTCATCGTGGGAGTAATGTACACACACTGTGCTTGTAAATAAAGCGTAGTAACTGGGATCGATCGTGAAGATTACTTGATCTTTTTCTTCAACACCTCATATAGTATATTCCCCACACTGCAGGACAGGAGAAAAGGTTTGACATTTGGTTAATAACTCCGCAGCTTGGGATGGGATTGGGGATGCACACTCACACGGTTGAAGAAGATAAATAAGTTACCTCCCTCTTTTTCAAGGACAAATTTTGTATCTATTGCAGCGAACTCCACTTCCCGACCGTCAAGAGTAAAATGAACTTTCGGGTCAGAAAATGCAACACCAATGATACTGTAAATATACCTATCTCCTCAGAAATCGCCAGGCCAAAGAAAATACGCCTGAACTCTATTGCAGGTCTTCCAAGCTCCACTTTGTGTTCACCTGGGAACATTAGAAATTATAGCTACACGACTTCAATCAATTCCATTTCGCTCTCCACGCGACTGTTTCATAAATCGTGCAACTAATCAAATCCTTAATCTTTACGTGTCTGAAATATGAGAATATATAAGACTGACAGCCCCAGCTCACGCATCAATCTCAAAGTCTCAAACCATTAACCGTCGAAGCCCATTTAAGATAGAGAATTTCAAGAAACAGGCAAGATTATTTGACTGAGTACTTTCGGCGCTAAAAACAAAAAAGCCGACTCTTTTAATCTGCCCTTCATCAGCGTGAATAGTGACCAAGTCTTCATTAGTGCCACCCATTTTAATAAGCTTTTCGTACAACTGGTGAAGATTGATACGAGCAACGTTGTCGTGTTTTCATTCAAAGTAATCAAATCCCCCAGAACTTATCAACCACAAAATATCCCTATCCCTCTATCACAATTCACAATTCACAAGAACAGTCTCCCTGTCCCTGGCTGAGAATGTCAGCTGTTCATTGCTTATAGAGATATAAAAAGAGTTTATCAGCCCTTGCAGAGAAACTTCACCAGTTAATCCCTGTAGAACTAGAATCTACTCAGATGTACCAACAAATATGCTAGTAGGATAATCAAATAATTACCTGTTTCCCCACCAGTGTCCAGCTCTGTGAACACTCGTTTAAACTCTTTAGCAGGAATTCCATTTGAAAGAATCGGGTTTCGCCAGTGCCTGAGATTGTATTCACCATAAGTTAAAAGCGTGTATAAAATCTAAAGGCACCATGACAAAGTCAGACGACAACTCAATCATACTGAAGTCAGGTATATTATTTAAACCGCTGAACAGCTATAAGGTCCATTTCAATGGACTTCTTATCTTCCCGTGTACCAATACTCAAGACTACATATTCAAGATCCTTTCTTTTCTCTCATTATCTCAGAACAAAGGAATAGTTACATAGCAAAAACAACCTGGAAGCATATAAAGCAAAGTTATCGAACATTTCCATTGAGTCAGTCTCTTGGCCACTTTTTTATTGCAAAACCAACATTTCTTTTCCCAGGTATTCTCTACGCGCTAACAGTTGCCATTCCGAATCTTGGAACAAGCAATATTCAAAGAAAACGGAAAAAGGAACATACCCAAGTCCTTACAACGAAACTTAATGGCCTTGTCCCCACGAAAGGTCTTTATCCTTCTTATATCACTAATGAGATAGTGATGACCTCATTATCAGTAGCCAAATTGAGTAACTCAGAAAAGGCATTGAGGTCGATGTCTCTGTGTCCTGGTTTGTCACCGTAAAATGTTTCGAAACCCGAAGGCATCAGATGAAGTACAGCAATGACCATGCCTGGAGGCTCCTCACAAATATAGAGAGATAACTCATCTTGCGTGTAGTAAATGGAGGCTTTGGTAGTGTGACTGATGTTTGCCACTGACGCCACGGCCTCTTTCAGCAGAGTACTTTTATGAAATTTGAGCTCTAACATGGTGGCAATAAAGAGAGAGAGAAATCTGGGGGAGAAAATTTTTACCTCTTGATTTTATGTTATTGTTAAGAGTATGAGTACTTATTTTAAGCGTGTGCTAAGAGGACATGTTTTTTAATGTTATTATTACAGTTTCAACAAGAAATTTGAATTGAGGAAGCTCAAATCAGTAAGTAACAGGTTCATTACACACGGCAAACAAAGTTTTATATGTGCACAAGTCAAATTTGATGGAAACAAATATTTTGGCAACAGTCTAAAGATCTTAATATATTGTATCACATGATTGGTATCAAGGACATAAAAATAAGGAAATTCAAACAATTTGTGAACAATAAGACAAGAATTTCAATTTGATGAGAAGGTCTTCAACCGGATAAAAGCACTTAAAATCTCGAAATGGCGGCAAAGAGAAGAATTCATATAGTGCTTCTCGTATGAATTAAGATTGCTCCTCTGTCTGGTCTTCAGCACCAGATTCATCATCTGGTTTATTCTCAATTTGTTCAGCAGGTGATGTAGAAGAAGAAGAAGCAGTTCTTTTGTGGTTAGCGGCCTTGAGGACATGGCTGTAATTGCCTTTCTCCATGAAGAGCTGAGCAAAGTGATGCTTGCAGTAAAGAACTCCATCAAGAGCAGCATATGATGAGTGTGTGAGAGGGCAACCTCCATGAGCACATCTAAAGCATGTCTTGTGGAAACAATCTCCTTCCATGGTCACCTGTTTCAATCCAAATGATCATGAAGAAAATGAAAATTGATTCTAATCGTCACAAATTGATCATTCAGAAATAGGATTTAACTTTAACATTTTTATATACTAGATCCAATATGAAACTTTGATTCAGCCTAATTCCTTTGCAAATAATGAAACAAATTATATACGTGATCAAAGCATTACAAACCTTCTCCAAGGGATACACAGTTTTCTCACAAGCAGCACATTTGTCTAGGGTTCCACTGAACAAGGAGGAGAGTTTGCTGGGGGTTCTATTCTGCTACAGCGTTGATAAAATTAGGTAAAAAAAGAAAAAAGAAAAATCAGAGTTTGAAGGTGACAAATCCAATTAAGTAGGAGGGTTTCCAATTCCCTTGCAAATCTAGCACAAGTGCTTTCATTGTAATGATACATTTAAAAGGCAATCCAACTATATGCATCTAAATGTACAGAATTAGAGGGCATACCAGCTCCATTTGTTTCTCAGTTTTTGTTCCTGTAAATCATTCAGCAATAAGAAAAGTTATTGCTTGCTTAGCCGAAATATAATGTTATGAACGTTCGAACAAGACGAGGGATTCTTACCGGTCTGAAAATTCTTGCTAAAATTGCCAGATTCCTTGAAAAGTTGCTCGAAATGAGGCTTGCAGTAGAGGACTCCATCCATGGATGAGTAGTTGCTCATCTGGCAACGGTACATTTTTCAAAAAACTGGAAGGAAGGAAAAGAATTGTAGAGAAAAAAAAAAAACAAATACAAAATAACACATACCACAAGAGTTCCTTTGCAATGGCTGCATTTGAAGCAGGATTTATGATAAGGCATTCCTTCAAGGGACAACATGTCAACAACATAAACAGTCTTATCACAGGCCTTGCATTTGTCAAGAGTTCCAGTGAATGCCATTCTTTTTCCCTTCTTCGAAAAAGATCCGAAATTCGGAAACTTTTTGAAGATTTAAAAGAAAGAACGAGTAATGTTTCAGGTTGGCTGAGTATCAAAAGGAAAAAAGGCTGAAAAAGAAAATACCCCAGTAATTGCTTAGTGCCTCAGACAAAGGTAGAATAAACAAAGTCCTAGTTCTGTTCATACAAAACAGATTTATATCTAGATTAAAAATGGGTACTTGCCTTGTCTTGCAATGGTGGAAATTTGATTGGATTGACCTGTAAATAATGGACACGTGATTGGAGATCCCAACATTCTGAGGTAAGTTTGCAATGTTAGCGCTGTAATTGTGGATATAATCCAATAGAATTGGAGTAAAATAAGGTTAGCAATCTGACCATTTCAATTGTAAAACAACTGTTTCTGCTATTAGCTGTGGTTGTAGTTAAGTGTCGAATATACAAATGGCATGTTATGCAAGTCAAAACCAACTGTTAAAATTATAATTCAATTAGCAAATGGTGGGTAATAGTTTCAATGTTACATTAATCCAGCAGTAGCTAGCCTAATGGTACAGAATTAAAGCTGCTTTAGGTGGGTTGGATCATTAATTTAGTGTTAATTCATTTGCAACCACCACAATTCGACTTTGTGTTTGCAAAATGGTTTCACTTGTTACACCTATTAAAGGCATCTAATGTAACCGTTTTATTAAGTTTCCGCTTATTTTGGGTGCAAAAAGAATAGTATTTACAGCCACAGGATTCCCTAGATATTCTGGAATAAATTAGTTCTGAAATTGTAATAGGACAAAATACTTATTAGCATATTCAGTGCTGTGACAAATATCCAAAAATATAAAAAATAAAATAAGATGAAGATACGAAAACATTATTTCAAAATGTAAGATGCAGATACTACAATGGTGCTTGAACCACTCAAATCACGGTAGCACAACTTGCTGGGAGAGGATGAGATCCGATATTGATTTCCCATGCCTATCAATCCTTCTAGAGCAGTTGACACCGCCATCTAGAATGTTTCGGACCACCACGTTCAAAGAATGGATTCCTCTGACTTCATAAATTTCCACCTTTACATGTTCATTGACCCACTGGTCTCTCTTGTTGATTGCATCTGAGTCAGGAAATGAAGAGGTATTAAGAAGAGTTGAGACAACATCCTTCACCCACTGGGGTGTTATGATCATATTCAGCCTTTCAAAATCTAGAGGGAAATGTGGGATCATGGAGAAATTTAAGTCATTTCCTTTGTCTCCTGATCTACTGTGGCATACAGTATAAAGAGGAATCTTCTGGCCAGATGGAGCAGAAGAAAGGCCAATTTCTTTTGATGAACAATCCACAGAACAAATGTTCAGACTTGCTTCTGGTAGCGATAAAGGTTCATGCACAACATCAGTCTTTAGCAAATTTTCTTCACGAGTGACCTCTTGAGTAATAGAATCTGCTACTTCACTGCACTTTAATCCAGTTTGCCAGAAGACGTGTTCACGTCCAACCTGAATGACCATAGAACATTTCTTCTTATGATACTACATTCTGACAATTGAGAATTTTTGCCTGACAACTAGAAAGATTTGAATAAGAAGCTTCATGTGTCTTAATAAATGATTAGATGGACTGAAGGTTTAAGTACTGATTTTAGGAATACAATGATGCAGATAAAAATTGATGGCAGAGACAAAGAGAGAGTGGGCAGAAACAGTACCAATTGCTTTTCAAGAATGACCTCTTTTTTGTGTCCGGTGCTGCGTACGGAAAACAAATAAGTATTTGAGGAGATCAAAAAGAAAAGGGGGGTTGGGTCATCCATGGATCATGAATGCAAGGGAGAAGTAATAAAACCAAGATAGAAAACTACTTTGAACAAAGTCAAATAATTTGAAACAAACTGGTTTAGACCATGCAGGGAGCAAAATGCTCCCACATTTTTTAAACAGTAAAGGACGAACAAGCTGATAATAAAATGACCTGACACCACCACCACCAGCAGGTCCATTTGTATATAAAGCAATGAATTCTTTAGTGAATTGCACTGCATGATCCTTCAACTCAAACAGACCATCCATGCGTAATCTAATATCTTCACTGGTCCTCCATGATGAAGGATCATCACTGATGCTTGCTGTCTTCAAGCTATCAAGTCCAATTATGTAAGAAAGTATATTGTGATTTACTCCAGGAACCACTTCTTCCATCCACGACCTAACCTAAATTACATAGACAAGGAAAAAGAAAAGAGAATTACTATCAAGTAAAATTATGAGCCCAATGCAGTTGGATCTTTTCCTTCTTATTTCATTCAAAATGTAGTTGGATCTTGGAGGTCTCAAGTGGGGACCTCAATTAGAGAATTAATAATCACTGTTATTCTGAGACATCAAACTGATTAAAAACTAGTCACATGCTTAAGAGCCTACCAAAAATTCAGCGGCTCTAGCTCGTTTAACACATTCATGTCCTCCATAGGATACCTCACCCCATCCCTTCCATCCAAAGTCCTGAAAAGTAGGAAATTATAACATTGGAAAACAAAACATATAGCTTCATTTGTTAACCAGGATGGTCCCATCAATTGTTATTGAGTGTCATCCATCAAGGTCAACTGCAGTAAAATTGTTTCACACAAAATTCTGCATTATGTTGTAATAATATCTCTGCAATGAATATGGTCAAGTAAATTTTTTAAAGACCAAGGACTTTGATATTCACGAAAGTTGATCCCTTTCATTTGATTCATGTTCTCCATAACAGTTAAGTAAAATTAAGAACTCAAAAATTACCTTTGGAACCAACCGCAAGAGTTTACCAGGCACAGATTCACGAGAAGGGTTTGCTCTACCACAGAGAACTTTATGGCTTGACAATGACTGGAACGAAACATCCCGAATGTCAATTACCTGCATTGATAAGTAAGAATTCAAGTTTGCACTCTTTTCTTTTATATCCTCCATTATCATGACCACAAGTTCTAGATATGCAACTGACTTACAACATCAGGAGTGACATAGGCAGCTGGATCCCCAACTTCATAAAGAAGTTGTTGAGCACATGTTCTAAAATTTAAAATTCCACCACTGCCCTCCGCTTTCGCCACACATATTTTTCCATCAAAGCTAATTTCAGCATAAGGAAGTGACTGATCAAGAAGACTCTGGAAACATATATCCCGATACTTGTCTCCTACAGTAGAGATATGAGAAAATTCTCAACAAACCTGTCAAATATATTACGACCCACTGCAACGCTTAATGAAACACAGTGGAGCTGCTTAGATCTAAAATAAAGACCACCTGGATGCATGAAGTATCCCCCTGTAAGTTGACAACCACACTCTAAAAGGTGGCCAGCTAGGGAACCCTGCGCCAGCAGCTCTAAGTTATCCCAATTCCAGCCTAGTTCATAGACCTATTCATATATCGGTTAGATCATGCTTTGTGCTGATAACATGAGACAAGTATCTGGTTCTTAAACCTATGCTTTCTCTATTTCTTTCAAACTTGTAGTCAAACAAGGATGGTGCGTGCTCAATCCTTGTGTTTATTTTATGTGCGGGATACTCTTTGAATGGAGATGTCAAAAGAAGGAACAACGTTACATACCATTGGTGCTAAAAATAAGGCAGCATCAGCAACACGGGAAGTAATGACGACATTTGGTTGGTACTTCTCCAGACATTCAACAATCGGAGCAGCCCCTAGATAAGTGCTGACACCCTTAAAAAATTATACCAAAAGATGAGTCAGCTTTATAAAAGGCAAATTAAACGGAAAGAAAAACAGGAATCTTTTGCTCTGGATGAACAATCATCATTACTGCATATTATTCTGGCTAAACTTATTACAGATATGAAAAAGTCAACATAATGCAGATATGTACTTGGAATACTTGAAAAGGAAATAACCATAAGAGTACCAGATTCTTACACCTTCCATGATATATGGTTTCTTAGTAGAGGAATTTGAACCTGAAAATCCAAAGAATAACTTTTACAACTGATGTTAAACAAATAAAAGAAAAGGAAATCATTCTAAAGGGGAAAAAACTAAAAAAAAAAATCAAAATGGACATGCGTTGTAAATAGCCTTGATTGATTAAAAAAGCTGCATGATTTTGAATTTCTCAACTTTGCATGTACTGTAGTTGCTTTGCTTTAGTACCTCCCAAGAGCCGAGAGAGAGCAGCCATACCTGATTCTCTAACAGAAACTTCATAAGCCACAGCAACAGAGACATTGAGCCCCAGGGCAGTGGCTATTTCCAGAACCTTTTCCTGAGCACCAGGTGAGTGCACTGCCCAAAAGAACAAAATGGGTAAAACAAATTAATAGAATCAAATGAATGTTCAAAAGGCATTATTCTTGTCTTATGGCATCAAGATTCAGTCAGGACTTCAATCTTGATGAGTTTTACTTTACTTGCACCCATGTTGGTAATAATGCAAGTTCCTCTCTCTACAGCCAATGGTAGGAGCAACCTCATCCACTCTGAAACTGAGGAATTCGTCAAAAAATAATAATAATAATAGTTAGTTTTTTTAAAAAATAAAAATAAAAAATGAAAATGAAAAATGAAAATAATGGAGTAAAAGAAAAACATACTACGAGAATCATAACCATCGCCACCGGCTGACATAGTCTGAAAACAGTCAGCAAGCGTGCGTTCAGCTAAACATTCAAGTACAAGATAGTTAAGTTGTTTGACTCTTTGAAGCAACTTAAGAGCCGCCATCGGCCTGTCACCTCCAAACCCAGCTCCACATCCTATGTATACCTTGTCTCTTCGTTTTTTAGGGTCCACTCTCTGCAATCCAATAATGTTGACTACTATTAATAACTGATCTCCACTAGTACGATTTTACGAACATTAAATTAAATTAAAAATACTAACCAGCTTGATCACGCAGTTATGAATCGAATCACTGTCTTGTTTTTCCATTGACAGCTTCGATCAGGAGAGAAAATTGATTAATTTTGCTACGAGTAAAATTAACAATCACCTCATTGAAATGAGCAGCCACTGTTATCACTGTCAGGTTACCCTAACAAGAGGGAAGAAGAAGATCAAATTTCCATCCATTTGCTGCTAAACAACTCCGTCATAGTACGCGTTCATTGCATCAATTCTTTAAACGACGTCGTACATCCGCATAATGGATGAGAAAAGACGTAACCAAGGACAAGTCAAATATTTCTCTTGGTTTTTTCTAGCCGTAATGTTGTGTAACATTTGGTTTATTGTAACCGGCATTACGATTATGTGTCAACATTTGGTTCATTGTAACCGGCATTACGATCATCAACATGTACTCTCAAAAAAGCACGAACACATAAATTGTAAGAAGAATAACAAATCAATGAACAATTGTTACAATTCATTTCATTTCCTCGATCAAAACTTTGCTCTTGGATTCTACTTTATCCTCTCTTTTGACAGAACTTTTACTACCTCCACATTCTATGCAGGATATTTTTTCTGCCCTTAGGAGGGCTGCTGCAGAGGACCAGACTTCTCCAGGCTGTTCATGCACCCAACACATTATGAAATAAATTTTCCTCTCAGCAGGCTTCAGCTTGTTCTTCATTTCTACCTTTGTTGACTTTTTCGTCTTCTCTAATTTTAGCTCCCTCTCTCCCTCCTGAATCATCCTCTGGAGATCACAAAGTGCACAGATTAAAGCAGAACTTCCCAGCGAGACTAGGCTTATCGTATCATCAAGAACAGTCAATCCAAGCTGTAACCCACCCATGTCTTTGTACAAGCTGCAGGTTTGCTCCAAGCAGTAAGACAGAACCTCCTGCACACTTTCAGGCTGTCCACCTTGCCCCAAGACAGAGGACACACTCAAAACCATCATTGCTGATCCTATCGCGTCTGATTGCCAATCTCCATTGTAGAGACGAAGCGTCAAACAGTAGCTAAATATAATGTCGACCAGGTGAACAACTATAAGGGGAGATGGCTCTGTAGAACTAAGCTTGCTGATTGGAGGTAGTGGGGCCTCAGGGCCAGGTGGAATTTCACTTGATTGGTTACTTTCTAGATCATCTTCAGGTGGTGCTGATGAATCATGCCGAGCAAGAGGCTGGACAAGTTGAGTTCCTTGCTTGCTGAGAGAAATCGTTCTGGCAGAAGGCTTCAGCCACCAAGGATCCCATGGCTCAATCATTCTGCTCAGTTCTCCAGATGCCATGGCTCTTAAAAACTGCTTCTTCTCATCTGCAGATAAATCATCAAAATTGACTTCACCACCTGCATAGAGTGAAAAGGAACAACTCATATCAGCTTCAGGGTATAGCTTGGAATCCATCCATCACCAGACTCCATAAGACGTAATCAATCTTCACACTCCAACTACAACCTACGGAGTGCTGCAATCTGTTTATGTGCCACATACAATTAGAACTGACTGATAGAAGAACAAACTGAAAGGAAACATTTGTGAAATCTAGTGAAAGAAAAGTTATCGTGGAGCATACCAGACAAAATCTTTTGCATTGTCTCCTCAGATAGTGTTGATTCTGTTGAACCTGCCACAGTGCATTTTGGGCTGATCATTGTATCTCATATATTCCAACACCAGTACAAATATATTCTTAAGAATTACAGGAAATTCCACATAAGTAAAAAGGTAATAACAAAAGCTTCTATTTGTACAAACCCTCTAACAATGATAACAGATACATAAGGAACAAAACCAACAAGATTTGATACAAGTATTAATCAAAGAAAAGATTAACAAGGAACTAAATAACAACATACCATCTTCATCCATGCTATCCATTTCCTCTTCTGAATGGAATCGCT
This sequence comes from Citrus trifoliata, assembly GCA_018350135.1. Taxonomy (NCBI): domain Eukaryota; kingdom Viridiplantae; phylum Streptophyta; class Magnoliopsida; order Sapindales; family Rutaceae; genus Citrus; species Citrus trifoliata. The sequence continues at coordinate 41,917,804 of CM031386.1, read as the reverse complement.
TCAAAATATCCACCATTTTCCTTTTAGTTTCATCATCAGATTGCATCTGCCGCATCTCTTCAACCACATTATCTCTCATGAAGGATTCAGTACAACGTTGACTATGAGACTATACAGCAAAAGAGAACCATGGAAAGATTTTCAACATATGAACATAAACATAATATACTAATTCTCTTAGCCTTGAGAAAGATAAAGACCACTAGGAAGACATTCAAATTATAATTGATCTTTTATGTCTCACTTTTTCCCTGACAAATATATGGAAGAAAAACTTTAAAACACAAAGCACCAAGCTGCTAAACAATGGTAAAATATCTCATAGTTGAAGCATAGTGCCTATGTCTGACTAATATCAACCTTGTACAGGATGCATATAATTATGAACATGCTGTAGTAATCCATAACTATAAACAATTTCGGATATCAAAAGGCATAATACAAAACTAGTAAATTTGAGAAAAATGATAAATCAAGCTTTTGACTTTCAAATTTGATCCTTCACCTACACCTTATGATTTGCCTGTTCGTCAACAACATAACATTCGTTAAAATCTGGTACTCCTAGAATAAGATTCTGCCTACCTGATAGCACTTAAGGGAACAATATCGCGAATTACATCGAGGGCAAGTATACTGCGAAAATTGCTTCTGACACCTGCACAATGGAGGGGAAAGTATCAAACTAACACGAAGAGAAGAGAATTCATCAATTTAAACCAACATAACAAGTAAAACAAAGACCAAAGACACTGCAATTGTCAAAAAGTAGGATTTTACATAACTACGATTTCTTAACATTTTACGCTATTCGTCTTTCAAGCAATAAACAGCCTCTGCTTATAAAGGTACAACAATTGACAACATGCTCCAGTTAAATGAATTTCAGAAAACCAAAATTGCATTAACATTTTGGCAACAGTGATGTTAAATCAACGAGCATAAAAGCATCTATTCGTCTTTCAAGCAATAAACAGTCTACTTATAAACGCATAGCATGCTCCAGTTACATGAATTTCGGAAAACCAAAATTGCACTAACACATTGACAACAGTGATCTTAAAATCAACGAACATAAAAGCAACCAAACTGAGCATCAAATTTAATTACAAAATAAACAACTTTAGCATGATTAAACTAAAAATCACCGCTTTCAACAAATAAAATAAAATAAAATCACCAAAAGAAGAAAAATGAAGCTCGAGATTTATAGAAAAACATACACGTGGCAGATTATTCGAGAAGGAGGATTCAATGAGGACGAACTCGAAGGTTTGTCAGAGGTTAGGATTGGCTCAGCCATCCTCAATCAATCTAAACAAAGTGCTTCCGAGGTTACTTTTGGATTTATAATTCAAATGTTTCAGATATTAGGGTTTCAATTTAAAAAAGTCAATTAACAAACTCTGGTAGAATCTTGAGTTGAGTTGAAGAATTTGAGCGTCGGACGACAGAGGCCACCGGCACTGGGATTGTCGTCTTGGAGAAGAACGTTCTAGCTTCTACTTTCTACAGCTACAGGCCTACAGCGCGGCAAATTTCAATTTGGGCTTTGGACTGCTACAATTCTGAAATTGGGCTAGGCCCATATTCACCCAATTGATTAAGCTAATTGTCTCGCCACGTACAAAGAGAATGCTGGTGGGCCTTACAAGAAAGTCAGAAACCAATCCACCACGGACTTTATGTCTGTTTCCTGAAAACGTTTTTGCGCAGCAATGCAAAATATCTGGACCGTTGGTCTCCAAGCTTCTTCTTGTCAATATAATTCTTTGCTAATCTGATTGATACTTCTGCTTCTCCCGAAAACGTTAACAGAAAGCATAACTCTGAGCGCATGAGTTTCATTATAGCTCAAAACGGAAAATTTAGCGTAATTAAATCACCTGGTAATTATATTATCTCTTCCATTTATTACCTGCTCCGTTTAGCTGCCGAGAAACCTCCTAGAAAGTGTGCTTGACATATTATGATCTTAGAATGTTAATAAATCAGGTTAAGCCATTGGTTTCAGTTAAGAAAATTCTGATGCTGCTGCAAAGACGATGTTTTTGAATATTTTTCATCAACAAATAGATACTTGAGCTTTTGACATTGAGTTGATAAGATTTTCTACTTTAAAAACTTATTGCTATTAGATTTTAATTTGGAAGTCTTTTATGTCAAATGCAGGTACGTGGCACATGAAGCATCATCATACATAAAATTGAATATCTTCATATTGCGTTGAGTGTTGAGAATGAGCAGGTTATCATTGATAGCTGGAAACTGTGGAGGAGCAAATGGAGGCGGTGATTGGATTTGGGGTCAAAATCTTATTTTGGCAAGCACTTTTTTCTGGCCATTTTCGTAGAACCTCATTTAGACGGCTAAACGGGCATTGGTCAAACGGATTGGAAGGGTCCAGAGTTGGAGGAGGAGACAGGTTTCCTGTTCTGCAAAGAGTAAGAAGGGGAAGAAGCATAATTACCCAACTGGCCATGGATACAAATATCTCCAGTGGACACTTGACTTACCGATCTTACTTCAAGCCTCAAGAGGAGAAACCGAAACCTGTGACTCTTCCATTTGAGAGGCCTTTGGTTGATCTGGAGAAGAAGATTACTGAAGTGAGCCTGTCTTGAATCCTAAGCTCAGACTTTGAAGACTCTTTCTATCTTTTCGGTTTCGTTCAATCAATCTAGTGCAGGTACGTGAAATGGCTGATGATGCTGGTCTTGATTTTAGTGACCAAATTGGAGCTCTGGAAATCAAATACCAGCAGGTATATTTCATTTCCATATCAATGGATGTTATTACAGAATTTTGCTTTTACACTTGTTGCTGTTGGAGGTGCTGTTCTCATTCATTGGATCAGTCACATTGTGCACTCAACATAATGTCGCTAAAGATTTCTATTCAGACCTTGACATTGATATTCAGGCCTTGAAGGATTTGTATGCACACGTGACACCCATTCAACGCCGAAGCATTGCTCAACATCCGAACAGACCAACTTCTCTTGATCCCGTTTAGATATCACAGAGAAGGTTGTTGATTACTAGAATCACTGTTTATAACTATTTGTTCTTACACGGTGGAAAGTACTATTTCTCACTCTGTTTTCTTCATCTTATAATGGGTGGAACTCCATGGAAATCCTGTGGACTACAGTGATTTCGCAATTGTAACTGGTATTGGAAGAATGGATGGTAAGAGCTACACGTTTATTGGCCAGCAGAAAGGTAGGAACACGAAGGAAAACATTTTTCGCAACTTTGCCATGCCAACTCCTCATGGGTATGTTTAAGGATCTTTCTTTGAATATGCATAATCTTAGGACCATATTCAGCCTCAAAGTGCCCGTTGTCACAGTGGTTACTGGTGAGGGTGGTTCAGGCGGGGCTCTTGCTATTGCTTGAGCCAATAAATTGTTTATGCTGGAGAACTCAGCTTTCTATGTTGCAAGGTGATGAATTATTTTCCCTTTCTTCTCTTTTTCCTCAATAATATTACTTATAAACAAGAAATTTAATTTAAAAAAGAGATACAACCTTTATATCCAATGATGGAATAATTAAATATATAAAATTATAAAGGTTTTTCGCATATTTATTGTAGATGAGTTTGAAATTAACCCTTCCCTGTAATATTTTCTTGACAGCAAACCTTTTATTATAGATGAGTTTGTTGTGAAGCAGAAAAAATAATTTTTCTAAAAATAAAATTAAACAAAATCTTATTCGGATGATATGATTCCCCTGAGAGAATATAAACAAAATCTAAAAATAAAGGTTCAGGTTCAGGTTCCGGTGAAGCAGAAAAAATGAAGCCGAGATCAAAGAGAGGATAGTTGCGGCGGCTTCGGATGCTAGTACGGCACTGAAGGAAAAAGTTGAAAATTTACACGCGGACACGCAATCCTTCTTGGAAACAGCTACAGAAGATAAGGCCACGGCTGAAAATGGAAGATGGTAAGATATCATTTGCATTATAAAAAGATAACTAAATTATACATGAGAATGTTGTCACTTTGATCATGATGTCATATTATGTATTGTTTTCTTGAATTTATTTATTTTCCTTCATATTGTTGTATTATTATACTTAAAAGTTTTTTTTTTTTTATACAAATATGCTTTGTGTTGCCTCTTATTAATGATTCTCTTATTAATTGCGACATTCGATGCTTTATGTTTTGTGATTTATGGTGCAATGTCAATGTTTACCATCATAAGCTTCGGCTTCTCTTTTGTTTTGAGTAAAATTATCATAAGCTTTGTTCGAGAAACGTCTTAACATAAACATTTGTTGATCGCTAGTCAGCAATTTTTATTTTTCTTCTTTTATAAAATAGCATTTTCGTTTTAAAAAAAAAAAAAAAAAAGGGAAAAGGCAACTTCAAAAATAAAGATTGGCCTTGGGATAATTTTTTTTTTTTTTTCTCCTTTCCTTTTCAAAAAGAGAAATATAATGGAACCGGGGGCATTAGATTTTCTCGGGTCCTACAACCGTCCTCGAAAATCACTCAATAATGATCCATACCCGTTTTTGGCCCTTTTGTAAAAGAGAATTTTATCCTTTTCGCCCAAATCTTTTAACAATTGTATCTATATATCCTTCAAAATCTTGGAAACTCAGCTGAACCTTCAGACTTTACTTGAGTGGTAATACATCTCCCCAGCTCTGCAACTTCATTTTTATATTTTATCTTTTGAAAGGTAGGAAAGTGAGCAAAGGAAAATCAATTTTTTTTTTAATTTCCTACCTTACTTTTGACTTAAATAAGATGAACAATTAAATAAAATTATTTCAAAATTACTCTTTAAAGTTTCAAGAACCTCCAAAAGGTAATAATAACTTCAATTGAATATAATAAGTTTTATTTAAATTATATATCTCCAAGTTTTACCACTTTAATCACATATAATAAGATTTTATTTCAGTTTAAGAATTATTTCTTTACATCGATGTGATAATGAGTTATAACTGTTTTGCATTTAACGATTTAAAATAGATGGCGAATAATTATTATTTTCAAAAGATTTTCTTTCTAGACACCTAAAGTTAATTAAACTTTAAATCTTCTAACACAAATTTTAATCTCATCAAATAAACCAAATTAATATCCATTCATTATAAATCGACTAATAAAAACTTACTATGCTCAATTTATAATGTTTTTATGAATAATTGTTAAGGTAAAAACTCATTTAGTCTACAAATTATGAGGTTAGTGTTCTTTTTAATCTCTATATTTTTAAAAGTATCTCAAAATATCCATACCTTTAAATTATTGACACATCTGCCGTTAGTTTTTTTTTTTTTTACAATGTTATCCTCTTACAATAATGTTTCTTCTTTTTGACATTAATAAAAAAATTAAATTATCATTTTAACCTCAAAAAATAAAATAAAAACAAAAAGAATATATTTTATTTTTTGTGGAAGCTCACATATGTCCAAAAAGATATTGTAAAAAAAATTAAATTACCAATCCTTTTGGACATTAATTAAATAATAACATATTAACTGCTCAACAGAGTGTTCTACAAAAAATAAATAAATTTTATTTTTGGGATTAAACTAATAATTTAATATTTTTATTAATGTCCAAAAAATTTATTATAAGAGAGCAATATTATAAAAGCAAGTCAAAATGAATAAAAAGTGATAGTAGAGATGTTAATAATTCAACAATAGAGATGTTTTGAGATATTTTTAAAAATATATAGACTAAGGTAGCTTTTTTTTTTGTTTGAAATCTGAATAGACCTGAATTAGTCTAAATTCTGAATAGATCTGAATGTCTGAATCTGAATAATATGTTTGTTTTTTTGTCTGAATTTCAGAAAATAAGTATTAAGTTGTTTTTTTTAACTTAAAAAATAAAAAATATGTATTTTTACATTTGTATCCTTATTAAATTTGAATGTCAAATAAATAATATATTAAATACCATAATATTTTAATATTTATAAGTAAAACTATATTCAAGTGAATACATAATTATTTTGAAATTTTAATATATAAAATACCATAAATTTTAAATTTTATCGTATATAATATAAGAAAGAAAAAATAAGGATATTTTTATGTGGGGTAAATGTCTATGGGTGAGTTTGGGATAGACATGAAAAATAAATTATAAAGTAAGGATATTTTTGACATTAGCAAGTAATTGACTTAATTCAGATTTTTTCATTAAGTAAAAAGCCAAAAAAATTGGCTTATTTTATTAAGTCAAAATTATATAAAAAGTCTCATTAAATTATAAAAACAAACACCTCTAGTTAACTTAATTAATTAATTTAAATCACTTTAAGTCATTAAGTTAAAAAACAAACGTCACCTAAATAAATATTAATCTTAAAATATAACTACTGAATAAGCTTTACCTATAATTGTAAAATAATATCGCATGATGATATGAGATATTATAAGAATAAATGAATTCTATCACCATCGCAAGTTAACTCATATCATTGACACATGAAACTATTCCATATAAAATGTTTGCTTTAATCTTTAATCATGGGATCGGGAGTATTATTTTAGTGTTTTATGTGGTAAGAGATATCCTTTTGCCAATCTAATTCATCAAAGTATCAAACTTTTTCTTAATTTATTTATTGTGTTCAATCAAAATTTTCACTTGGTTTATTTACAAAGTCCAATCTAAATTTCAATAAAATTTTAATTAAAAATAGGTACTTTTTTTTTCAAAATTTCCACTACAAAATTGGCTGTCCAGTAAAAAAAAAAAAGAAAAAAAAAAGACCCAATTTCCCTATTTTGTGACGGTAAGTTAAAATAAGAATTAATAAAATACTAACACGTAAAAGCAGAGAAAAGTCGGTGGCTTTTGTATCAATAATAGAACGAAAGGGCCATTTAAGCAAATTAACGATTCATCGAGAAACGATTGACGCCCTAAGGACGGTGTGAGTTGTTGTTGGTCATTTTTGCAGTTTCAACTTTCAACCAAGCGCAAAAAACCAGATCGATCAAATCAAAAAAATAAAGCCATGAATCGACTTGCTCCTTCACTCTCCTCCACCTAAAGAAAGAGAAAAATAAAATTCAAAAATTGTAAAAGAAAAAGAAAAAAGAAAATCGAGAGACCAAATCGTTTCATTTCAGTCACTTGCCCGTTCAAAAAAGCCACACCATTTTTCGAGATTCGCCCCAGATCCGTACATAAACGGCTTCCGATTTTCTCCAATTTTACGATCTCGCCTTGTAACAACGAAACCCTAGCTCTTTTCCTGTCAATACACACTTTTTTTTTTTTTCCCTATTTTGGCCACTTTTAAGGCTTTCATTCGTCAACCCAACCCTAGAGTCGGCTTTTATTGCTGGTTTTGTATCGAATAGTTTTGTAGTTAGGGTTTTTTTCCTGTTTGTTTAGTGGTGATGAATAATAGTAGAGGGAGGTATCCACCGGGGATCGGCAGCGGCCGCGGCGGCGTTAACGCGTCTAACCCTAGCTTTCAGTCGAGCCGCCCTCAGCAACAGTACGTGCAGCGGAATTTTCTTCAGAACCATTACCACAACCAGCAATTTCAGCAGCAGCAGCAGCAACAACAACAGCAGCAGTGGCTACGGCGGAACAATTTTCCTGGCGCTGATTCCTCCATTGTTGATGAGGTTGAGAAGACCGTACAGTCCGAAGCTGCCGTCGACCCGAGGTCTGTCTTCGTATTACATTCATGTAAAATTGTTTGAGAAGATGCATGTCTAGGTCGTTCATGCTTCACGAGATAGTTGATTTTTTGGTGGGAAAAAAATATCACAATGATATATTCGATGTGTTATAATGTCTTGCTAGGTTATGTATGCATATGTATAATTTTTGTAAATTTTTTTTTAATTTCAAAGGTAATCTAAATGTTTCTTTTCTCATACTAGTTCACAAGATTGGAAGGCACGGCTAAAGATACCACCCGCTGATACACGCTACAGAACCGAGGTATGCCTATCATTGATACTTGTTTATGGTAGCGTGATTGATCTTTTGCATTATTTTGTCCACAAGTGTTGTTGTATTGGAAGAATTTGATGGGCCTTGCTTTGTGCAAGGTTCCTTTTAATTTTCTACCTTTTGTTCTGGATTGGCACATGAGGGATTTTCATTGTTGTGAATAACCATTAAAACATGGATGAGCAACTGATTGCAATTTGGGTTCTAAATGCTTATATTGGTTAGGGGATTTTGACTGTTGTGGTTATCAGTACGCACAGATGGATGAGTATTGGTTGCAACTTATTTTTGAAAAAGATCAATTCATTATGATGAGTTCACATTGTCACCACATGATGCTGTCTGTAAGTTACAAGTTTGACTTTAAGAAACTACATTATCAAGTCTCTTTATCAGTTATCTTTACATTGATCTTAAAAACAGTACCTGAGATAAGGCCTTGCTTTTTATCACTCTTTTGATTAATGAACTTATCGTAGTAATCAAGTTACATGCATAGCCAAAAGGATGTGGTTGAATACATCACCTCACCCCTCGTTCCCAGTTTTCTTGGGTGCTCGTGAGGGGGTCAATATGTTGAACGCGCTACCACTGATTTAGGGGATTTTTCGTGCTACCACTGCTGTAGAGGATTTATTTATTTTGTCTTTATTATTACTATTCTTTTAGTTGACACTAAATGTGATTGTATTGGTACACGTCCTTTCTTGCACGCATAAATGGATTGTTTTATATGGGTGAGAGAAATCATTACTGCATTATATGGTGTTACAGTTATACAACCCGTGCGGCTGGCCTGGATATACATAAACTATTAATGAATGAGAGAACCTTTTATATTCGTGGAAATTCAAAGAGTTGTTTTACGCAATGCTTGTTTGAAAATATTCTTAAAAGTCTGGTATTTTTGTCTCTTCTTATTTTCAGTTAGTTCGACTGCTTAATTTATCATAAGATGCTGCCATTTTTTATAACATTTTATTTGACCCCACTTCTTGTTTGCTTCCCAGGATGTTACAGCCACAAAAGGAAATGAATTTGAGGACTATTTTCTTAAACGTGAGCTACTTATGGGAATATTTGAAAAAGGGTTTGAAAGGCCATCACCTATTCAGGAAGAAAGTATTCCTATTGCTTTAACGGGTAGCGATATTCTTGCCAGAGCTAAGAATGGTACTGGGAAGACAGCTGCCTTCTGCATTCCAGCATTGGAAAAGATTGACCAAGATAACAATGTGATTCAAGGTTTGGTTTCTGACATGGCTTATTTTATATTTTTGGCATTTGTGGGCCTGGTCAAATAATAATGGCTAGTCAAATAGTAATGGCTATTTTGATGTTTAAGTTTAATGACCTTAGAATAACCTCTGTTTTGATCATATCTACTGAAGTACTTTTCCAATCAAGAGAACATTGTAGGTACATCAATTGCTTTCGATATTTTGCAGCAGTTAATATAGATTGGGAAACATGAGTTAATGAGGAAACATACTGCATAAGTGCGGGCATTTGGGCCATAAATAGAATTTATATTATTTCTTACTTTGAAAGTGGGGGGACTTTATCTCTCTCAACACGTTTCTGGAGCCCAACAATTAGTAACTACTTTTGCTGATTTTTATGTTGGCACTAAGTTTCAAGTTGGTTGTATTCCTAGTTATCTGTCCTCGCTCAAAGTTGTTATAGCACAATTTCTTCTACATCATTCAGATTGTAATCAGCAATGATCAGCACTTGTTCCGTCCCATTTTGTTTACTTTATTTGATACTTTCTTGATGCAGTTGTTATCCTTGTTCCAACAAGAGAGTTGGCACTTCAGACATCCCAAGTCTGTAAGGAGCTGGGGAAGCATTTGAATATTCAAGTCATGGTTACCACTGGTGGAACCAGTCTTAAGGATGATATTATGCGTTTGTATCAACCTGTTCATTTACTTGTTGGAACTCCTGGAAGAATACTAGATCTTGCTAAGAAGGGTGTTTGCATTTTGAAAGATTGTTCAATGCTTGTTATGGATGAGGTAAATGCTTGAAATTTCAATGCAGTTTACATATGGGTGTAACTAAATCCGGCCCAATTTGATGATAATTTGTTCTCCTTTTTGCACTTACATAGAAAACTTGACAGCTGTTATAGAGAAGGAGAGAATGATATTATCATTTTCTGGGGGCATTTTAGTGGTCCTATGGTTCTTTCTTTTGCAATTCTCCAATAGATTCAGCCAATATTTTTAATGCTACTGAGAATAAATTCATGAAACATATACTTTTTTCCACTCTTTAGGTGCTATTAAATTCCTTAACAGTATTGGTACCCCTTTCCTGGGTACATACCATTAAATTCATTGAAAGTAATGGCATCCCTTCCGCGGGTACATCTACATTCCATATTTTAGTGGTGAGGTCTGGGTTTGAGTTGTGATGAAATTATGAGGATTGAGTATAATTCTTCGCGCTTATGTAACTGTTGCTATTTAAGCTATGCTCTGCTTTGATTTTATCCGCATCAAGAATCTGATGTTACATGCATTTTCTTTCAGGCTGATAAGCTTTTGTCACCAGAGTTCCAACCTTCAGTAGAGCAGCTTATTCGTTTTCTTCCTGCAAATCGTCAAATTTTAATGTTTTCAGCTACTTTCCCTGTTACCGTCAAGGACTTTAAAGATAAATACCTACAAAAACCATATGTTATTAATCTGATGGATGAGCTTACTCTCAAGGGAATTACCCAATACTATGCTTTTGTTGAAGAAAGGCAGAAAGTCCACTGCCTCAACACACTTTTCTCTAAGGTTTGATCTCATTTTAATTGTTATTCATATTTCCTCTTTTTTGTGGTATCATTATGATATTTAATTGGATACCATATTGGGTGAATTTTCAGTTGCAAATTAATCAATCTATCATTTTCTGCAATTCGGTGAATCGGGTTGAACTCCTTGCCAAGAAAATTACAGAACTTGGGTACTCTTGTTTTTATATCCATGCAAAGATGCTGCAAGACCATCGCAACAGAGTATTTCATGACTTCCGCAATGGTGCATGCAGGAATCTTGTTTGTACTGGTATGTTAATTTCGTGACTTCCTCCTGTGAAATGGAGGAAATAGGAAAAATAAGATTTAATAGGAAAATAATTTTGATGTTGATTTCTTTTTTGAGATGCTTAAGGATGTATGGTTTCCCAAAACTATTTGAAGTTTGTTTCTGTAGATTTTGCACCTGTTTAACTTTGAAAGAGCTTGAGGTATGCCATTTGATATTTTTAAATCTTGAATTTTAGAAATTTAATCTTTTAACATGTAAATGGTTAAGCAGTAGCTTCTGATGGTGAAGAGTGAATGGCAATTGAAATTTGAAAGTTTGGTCATGATGAAGTATCTCTGCTGGGTGGAAAATAAGTTTGGTTGCTTGTAAGATAGTTAATTTAACTTATTGAATGTGTTTAATTAGATTCTAATGATGATCAATACTTGATGCAGACCTATTTACGAGGGGTATAGACATTCAAGCAGTGAATGTTGTCATTAACTTTGATTTTCCTAAGAACTCGGAGACATATCTGCACAGAGTATGTTGGATACAGTTATCTTTCTCTCTCATTACCAAATTTGCAGTTTATGTGTTCAATGCTTATGTATATTTGTTTCGTGGACAGGTTGGTCGATCTGGAAGGTTTGGACACCTTGGATTAGCTGTGAATTTGATTACTTACGAGGACCGCTTCAACTTGTATACTCCTTTGCTCTTCCTTATAGTCTTTATTTGCCATATGTTGTGTGCTTGTGCTATATTGTCATTCTTATTTATCTGTGACGTTAAGCAAGCTTGTACTTGTACTCTTACTGATTCGTTACTATCTTTACCCAAACAGGTATAGGATTGAGCAAGAACTCGGGACTGAAATTAAGCAGATACCTCCGCATATTGATCAGGCAATTTACTGCAGGTGATTTATGGCCGGTATCTTGCTATACAGCCAATGGTGGTGGCAATGGTGAGTGTTAACAAATGATAATCTACAGCATTTGTTTTTGTGTAAAGTTATTGTATTGAACATAATGTTGTATATGCTTGTCTTCAGATTATTGGTTTTTTGACATGATTGAATCTCCAGAATGATATTTTTGCAGCAACTTTTGATATCAGTCTTTTCGTGTGTGTGATGCATGCTTTCTGAGAAGCAAATTGTTCAAGAACATCTTTATTTAGATGTTATTGAAGTGTCAATAGAGCAATTTTCATACCCGCATTTAACTCTTATGGCAGTGGGAAGTATTTTAGTGCAACTTACATAAACTGTTTCAATTTGGAACTTTTTTTACTTTGTAGAGTTCTTTGCATAATTATTAATTTAATAAATTTGATCAGAAGAGAAGGATAGAAGTTCTGTTACCACAATGTTTTACTTGCCTTTGACTTTTCTTTTTCAGCTCTAATACAGTATGTGACCTAATAGAAATTAACAAGAAATTTTTATGCAATTTTATATTTTGACTATGCGAATGATGTGTTAATCTGATGATGTATGCTAATTGATATTTTTTAGGATTCCTGAGGCTGTTGATTCAAGGCACTTAGCGCTGCAGCCGAGGAAGCATTTTATGAACTGGGTATGTGTGTTGGTGGAAGACTTGTAGCTGGTGCTGTGCGATTAACCCTGGATCCTTTTTCTCTCTTGGTTTCTGGATTTTCATAGTTCTAAATATTTATCAGGATTGTAGAAGAGTTTTAGAACGGTTTATAAATCCCAGATAGAAGCTGGGTCCAGTTCACAGTTGCGTTTGCTTTCATGGATGGACTGGTTTGGTACTTGTATGCCGATGTTCTAGTATGATTTACTGCTGAATTTGGAGGTTGTACTTTGCAAAAGATTTGCCTTTTTTCTTTTGAACATCTTTAAAATTCCTTGGTGCATTTTCTTAGTTCTCTCGCAAGAACAATAAAAATAAAGGAGCCCAACTGCACTCTGTTTGAGCAACTGTGGTTACTCTGTGTTGTGGCTCCGAGGTCTTGGCTACCACCTTATTTTTCCTGGTAGCGACAGATTCAAGACAATTAGTCTGGTAAGAGATGCAAAGCTATCTACAGCAATGCAGTCTTGTGGTGATCCATGGTAAATGAAGCATTAATTACATAATGCCGTCTTGTCCTGTGGAATTGGTGTTGTGAGGCGTGCTGTGTGTGTTTTAATTTTAATTTTTAATTTATTTTTCCAAAAAGTGCTGCCGGTAATAAGTCTCGCCTTCCTTATCATAGTTTGAGTTTAAAACTACTGTGAAATGTGACTCTCATGTTCAAAACCTGGATCTTACGTTTACTGGGTTCTTATGAATGGAGAAAATCATGGATCTCTAATGGCTTCTGGTTCTGGACCGGCTGAAGAGACTCACTTTCATGTAAATGAGTTGGTCTTTTGACCCCAGCTCTAAATTTCTTGTCAAATCCCTATTCAATTAAAATTACATAAATAATCAAAGATAAATAAATTTATTTTTGGGTATTCAATGAAAATTTACTTAAAGATTTAAATGGATTGTTCTTTTAACCATGACCCATGTCTTACGCTCACTGTCATTTCATAATTTGTATTTATGTCTTAACGTTTATTTATTTATTTTTGAGAAACTTATAAGAATGATGTATTATGGAGATGAAAATTATGTAACAAGAAGAAAATAATATAAGATTTTAAAATTTGCATGGATTTGTAAATAAAAGCTTAAAATAAATACTGTATTTAGGAGGAAATTTGAGGACAAAGACGATTGATTTTAATACATAGTTTGGTATTTATAAATTGAGATGGGGGTATTTTAAGAAATACATTCAAAAAGGGTGTCAGAGAGATCTTTGATTAGTGTTAATAGCTCAACCTTCTTAAATCTATTTAGGTAATTATTCATTGACTATTTATTTTTTTAATTTTTTAAAAATATATAATTTTTTCTTTGCAACAGTATGTTTGAAGTTAATGTTTTTTTATTAGTTCATTTTTGTTATAATATTATTAAAATTTTACTAATATTATAAAGATAAAATTATTATTTCATAACAATATTATTTAAAGATAAAAGTAATAGGTGAAAAATAATATAATTTTAAGTAGAATTTAATAAAAAAAATTAAAAATTATATATATAATTTTTTTTAAAAAAAAGAAAAATAAATAGTATGCGGATAATTATCTAAATTTTAGTTAGCCTTTCTACTAGAGTTATTAGAGAGCAGAGAGATGTTAAAGATGGGCTGCGGTTAAAGAGTTTATCTATACACTGTACACTACTGTTCTTTCTCTGCTCATCATTCAATAGCCTATGTCTGTCAAATCCCCCCCTCAGTCCAACTTTCAGATTGCCCGTCATACAAGGAACACGGGTCACTGTGTTTGAAAGAAAAAGATCATCATGACTCATGTACCGCATTAAATTGGCTGTACTTAAAAATCCAGGTCGCCGATAGAGATATAATAGGTTTTTTTAAAAAAACTCCCTGAGGTTCGAAGTTGTTGTAAGTAGATGGCCAAAATCGTTTTATTTGTAAAAAATTCTTTACATTTTAGTTCCGTTTAATTGCCGTTTGACTAATTAGGGGCATTATTGACATTTTATATTATCATAAAAAAGTTGCCGTTTTATCAAAAAGTTCATTTTCTCTCTTGGGCAACTCCAACATCTTGAGATTGGTGCTTGTGGGTCAATGGAAAGGTAGTCAACAACACCATGGGGGCGTTAGGAGGAAGAGATGAATATCAGCCATAAATTTTTCGAAAAATTACATATGATCCGGAAACCAAAACAAAAAAGGAAACAAGATACAAAAGAACAAAACAAATCATGAAAGAAATTCTTGTGAAATTTCCTTCTTTCTTTTGGTTTTGAATATCGCATTTCCGCACATCAACCAGCCAAAACTTCAAAAATTGTCTTTGTTACTTGACTTACATCCACTTAAAGCAGCCATGGGTCAGCCTTGTCAACTACAACAAGATCAAGCTCCGTCGCCTTTGCTGTTTTTCTTGGGTGAATTCTCCGGTGAAACCAAGAATGCAATTTATGATCCTCTAAAGAAAGCATTCTCAGTTGTTGATTTTCCAGAACTCAGTTTCCAACTCCAATGCCTTGCCTCAGGACAGGGATGGTTACATCTGCTTTCGCGAAGAACGACTTCTCTCTTCTGCTTTCGCGAAGAACGGCAACTTTTTGATGACAATATAAAATGTCAATAATGCCCTTAATTAGTCAAACGATAATCAAACGGAACTAAAACGTAAGGGGTCTTTTACAAATAAAACGATTTTAGTCATCTACTTGCAATAGTCTCGAATCTCAAGGGAAGTTTTTAAAAATTACCCAGATATAATAATAGTAATAATAATAATAGGTTTTTTTTTCTTAATTATAGTTAATGTAATTTATAGATAAATAAAATATATTCACAGAGACTTACTTTATCCCACTGTTTTTTTATTATTATTTTTCTTTATTGAAAAAGTCTTGTTATAAACTACAATCAGTATTACTCAGAAAAATTCATAAATATAATAAAAAAAACAACACACAGTAAGATATCAATAATAAATAAATAAGATCGAAGCATAAACAGCTACCGGTCAAAAAAAAACACCGACTCATCAATTTCAACTCATTTCGGATATTTTTGACCTTGCCATTGACTGCATTTATGAGGCTTGACTAATTTCCTTAATAACTAGACTGTGGCCAATAGCCAAGAGCCAATAGCATTGCTTTACTTGGAAATTTCTTTAACTCTTGCCCTCTCCATGCCAACATGGCTTCAGGTCAGGAGAACAGGGTTGACCACGCGCCAACACATGATTGATGACGTGTCATCATTATGTTGGATCACGCTCCTCACTCGCGTCTTACCAAAATTTAGAAACTCAGTAATAAATTCTCCTGTAAGAAGTAAGATCTCTTCTTACACAAACACTGATACTGAAACCCAAGCCACAAGAGCCAAAGCTGCGCTGGCCTCAGTTTTTTTTTTTTTTTTATAATCAAATCAAACCCCGTCTCAGTTTTCAAATTCCAGCATTTTATGGAATAGAAGCATTGTTCATTTTGTACAAGAATGATCTTACAAGTAACCAAACACGTTACTAATTACATAATATATTTTATATATATATATTTTTTATATATAAACGCTGTTGAAACAAGTGTAACTTAGACAACGCGCCTCACTAAATAATTACTAAATTTAGTAGATTTATTTATTTTCTCTTATTAAACAAACAAAAATAAATGAAAAAAAAACTCAATATGAAGTATTTTCATGGCCATTAATGCTTTTCCATTATTTATTTTCTTGAGAATTGAGTAGGGCTCACCAAGAGAGAGAAAATCGAAATAAATAAGTGAAAGGTTCGGCTACATTGGAATTTACGTAAGATACAATATGAATCGTAATTATACACGTAAAATAATAAATAAAAATAAAAAATTTATAATCATCTACTTATTTATTTTATTTTTAAAAAAAATATATAAACACTTTTTTTTCAACATGACACCTGAAGTTTACTTTTTGTTGCATTCGTTTATTTCTGTTTAATTTTCGTTAGTAAATTTAATGGAATGACTTTTTTTACCCCTTAAAATCATAATTTAACGCAAAATAAATAGAAATTAAAGATAAATTAGATGAATTTAATTTTTTTTCAAAGGTGGATGCTAAAAATTAGAGGAAAATAATATTTGTTACTAAATTTAGAAATTTTATATTTATTTTTTGGAGAAAAATAATGTTTATTGCTTGCTAAATTTAGAAAATTTGTATTTATTTTTTTATTTTTTTTCTAGCATCCACCTTTGAAAAAAATTAAACCCATTCAATTTATCTCTAATTTTTATTTATTTGGATTAAATTATAATTTTGAGGGATAAAAATATCATTTCGTTAATATTTTATTAAATCCACTAATGAAAATTAGATAGAAGTGGATGAATATAACAAAAAAATAAACTACGGGTGATGCACTGAAAAAAATATATTTATATATTTAAAAAAAACAAAATAAATAAATAAATGAGTGTAAATTTTTTAATAATAAATTATAATAAATTTTATACTATTTATCATGCAGGGGAGTCTCCACTAAATAAACTTCAACATATCCACGGCCATAAGCGATACACCCGATCGCTGGGGCTGGTAAGTCATTTCACTATATGTGTGTCCGTACGGTGAAAGTCACTGTCACAGCGATAACTCTCTCTTTCTTCATAAATTGTTCCTCTCTTTGTCTTAGCTTATGAGAATCCGCCATTAATGCATTTCGCTTTCAAACTTCACTGCATCATTTTCTCTTGTCTTTATTGCTTCTGTGCGTCTGAAAAACCCCATAAACGAAACCTCTCACATTAACTCTCTTCACTGTTTGTGCAAGTTTCTTGCTTGCGCTCAATGATGATTCAATTTCTCAATGCGTGTAATTGTCAACATAAATACATCCCTCCATCCATATATGTAGATACACACACACACCCCTATATTTATTGCAAAGCCAGCTTAAACCTCGCCGAGCGTCCCATCTCTCTGCTCTGATGCTCTTGGCTTGCACCCACGTATTTATTAGAACAGCAATCAATAAACAGATAATAATTTTCACTTTCGATTTTCCCTAGATAAATACCGTAGCATCATTTAATGCCCTTCTCTGTTTTTTCTCTGTTACTTGTGTAACTTGCTTGCTTCACAAATCACAGTCAAACTGTGAGCTGAGCTTTAAAGATTGAAGGGTTTGCTTTCATCTGTTCATTGGGTGGTGCTACTGTTGGTGGTGGTCGTTGAGCGTTGATAGTGAACAAGAGATAGAGATGGGAAGGACACCGTGTTGTGATAAGAAGGGTTTGAAGAAAGGGCCGTGGGCTCCGGAAGAAGATGAGATTCTTGTTGAATACATCAAGCGGAATGGCCATGGCAGCTGGCGTTCTCTTCCTAAGCTCGCAGGTCTCACTCTGACTCTCATCTTTCATTCTTTCTTTCTTCCTTTTGGTCAAAAAGTCATCAGAACGAAAAAAGACAACTTTTCTTTTTCCTTTTGATTTGTCAATAGTTAAACATAAAGTGCTGTCTTATGGATCTATGTTGAGTGCTGGGATGCGAAGCATTTGAGGGACATGAGGAAAGTTAAAAAGTCTCTGTGATGCTATTTTTGATTTTGTGATATCATAAAAATCCCACTTTGCTGATATATAATATAACTGAAAAATTTAATCATGATCTGAGGACTGATTACGTAAAAAATTTCTAATAGCTGTTTTAGAGTTCTAGTATGATCTTTCTGCTTTTATAGGACTTCTCCGCTGTGGCAAGAGTTGCCGGCTTAGGTGGACAAATTATCTTAGGCCAGACATAAAACGCGGCCCTTTTACCGAAGAGGAAGAGAAGCTTGTCATTCAGCTTCATGGCATTCTTGGAAACAGGTCCTCTTTCCTGCTACTGGGCTTTTTTAAATTGCTATATTCAATTACGTTTTGGATCATTTTCATTCATAAGAAACTTTAGTTTTTTAAACTTCTGGCTCTAGGGAGGCAAAATTCCATTCGTGATCGATTATGCTTGAACCCGACATGGTGGTTGCGATAGTTTTTGGTTTGTTTGACATTTTGGGCGATAGAAATAACTCTAATATGCATGGATTTCAGGTGGGCTGCCATTGCCTCTCAGCTCCCTGGAAGAACTGATAACGAGATCAAGAACTTGTGGAACACCCACCTGAAGAAGCGGATGCTCCTCATGGGTCTTGATCCACAAACTCATGAGCCCTTCAGCTCTGCTGGACCAGCCATCAAAGCGCCTGCATCTCCGACCACCCGCCACATGGCACAGTGGGAGAGTGCTAGGCTTGAAGCCGAAGCTAGGCTTTCCAGGGAATCCTTACTCTTCAATACACCATCTATGGGAAAGACTGATTCTGATCATTTTCTTCGCATATGGAATTCTGAGGTTGGAGAATCTTTCAGGAAGTTCAATAAGGGAGTGAAAACTGCATGTCAAAGCCCAAATTCTCAGGTTTCTTCTTCCACAAAATGTGGATCGGTTTCAGCCGTCTCAACGGAGATCAGACACAACTTAGCAGGGTCCTCTGCTACGCCAAGCAATCAAAATGAAGATACAGAATGCAAGAGCTCTAAGTCATGCACTGAGGATATGGTTGCAGGGTCTGATACCTCAAGTTCCAATGACTTACAGGATTCTTCAGACTCTTCTCTGCAATTGCTGTTAGATTTTCCCATTAACAATGATATGAGTTTCTTAGAAGATAACTATTTTGCTTCTTCTGCAATGTTCACTGGAGACTCATTGATCTGCCCGCTCTAAGCAAGATGTTTCGTTGGGTGTTGCTTAACTTTTGATCTTGAATTTTGGCATCAGAACCTTATGAGTTGTGAAGTTAAAAAGTGGAGAAATGAGAATTTTGTGGTGGTTAAGAGGTGTAGTTTCTTTCAACTGGGTAGGTTTTAGAGGATTTAATGTACCATCAATAGGTTTAACCGGAAACCCAGTTTATTTGGCATGTATAGAAGATATATAAGTTCCCTAACCCGGTTTGAACCTATCAATTAGATATGCAAATACTTATTCTGTATGATACTTATTATTCAGTAGAATTTCGGTTTTGCTTTCAAGTTTTTTAGCTATGGTTTCATTTTTCCTTTTGGCCTGCTTTCATAAGAACTTCTCTAGCAGATTCCTAATTTGGACATTGGTCATATATTTTAGTTACAAAAATAGAAGAAGCAAACTGATCAATGAACAACGTTCAGATAGATTTTACAAAAATTTTGAGGAAACAGTTCAGTAAATAAATGAAATTGAATGTAAAAGGTAACGACTTCTGAACTTGGATTAAGAAAGTCATATTTATTGTTTCAAACAAATAAAAAGACACATAGTACTTATATTCCACAACACTTCGATCTTATCATTTGCTTTAGTTCCATTGAGATTTACACACAAAACAGCACATCAATGACACAAGAAAGTATACAGATAAAGTTGGGAGTCATAAACACAAAAAATATACCACTTGCAAAAGCAATTTGATTTCAGAAGCAACCGAGGAGCTTCTTTGGAGTGGTCCCAGTAGCCCGATATTTTGCAGCTATCTCCTCAGCCTTAAGAACGTCTTCTCCCCGTCTAGCTTCAACCATTGCCCTTTTCTCTTCTGCTTCCTTGTGAACTAGAGCTACCTTATTTTTCATTTTTTCAGCATACTCTGCCTTCTTCCTCTCCAGTTGTTCCTACCAATTTAAGTTGAATGTAAACTTGAAGCTGCCAGAATCATGTTTGGTTGCTTCCACAAAGTAGATATAAAAATAAAATAAAATAAAATAAAAATCCAAAGATGTACAACAATACACAAGAGGGGCCAAGTTACCTCAATCTTTTTCAGTTTGGCTTCTAGAGATGCTTTCTTGCTATTTTCCCATGCAGCAACAGCTGAGAGCTTTTTCTGAGCCCTGTTCAAAACAACACAACTCATTCAAAATCAGATCCCAGAAGGAAAAGAACTGATTTATATTTTTTGCTTAATCATTGGTTAAAATGTTTAAGTTAAAGGTGACTAGCACTCCCAGCGTAATAATATTGCTGCATACCAGTCCTAGCATTTTTGTTAAAAGAAAGACAAGTTAGGGAAAGCCTTACTTATTCTCTGCTTTTGTTTTTTCACTCTCTTCCCATGCCTTGATAAAAGACTCTCTCTTTTCCTTTTCGACCTCTGCAAGAGCAACATCTGAAAAAGCATAATATGAAACCACATGTTATTCGCTTAGGAACTTCTGAATATTCAATTAAAATTGAAACATTTCACTGCACTCCATAGAAAATTTAGACAAGAAACAAAGCAAAACAATAGTCACTTGGAATAATGCAAATTGTGACAATTTACATCTGCAGCCCTGACTTAGATGCAAGAAAAAGGATTATTGGCTCATTTCTTTTGCTAATTGTCTTTCATTTGATTGTTCTATGCAACTGTCATGATAAAGAAGATAACAAATAGGTTCTCAGAAGTACTCCCAAACCTTACCTCTATCATGCGATCCAGAAATTTTCTTTTCCCCAGAAATTTTCTTTTTGGCCGAATCTGGAGTTTCTGTCAAAGGCAATATATGGAAATATATAAGTCTAGTACTCCGATGAGAAAATACATGTGCAACACCAACCATATTTTGAAAGAACTAGATTTACATTATTTTTCGATGTAGCAAAGGAAAATGCATGAAAGTGGATGTCCATTTTCGAATTTAGAATGAGTTTTTCCTTTCAGTAACTATTATTGTATGTTTTTATCAGATCTTATGGTATAATGGGTGGCCTTAGTCTTTAAATGACATGCTTAAAGCATGCAAGCTAGCATCATTCAAGGTAGTTTACATGATAAGCCCCTCTTATTGATGACTGAACAGGATAATACCCCTCTAATTGCAAGCTCATGCGAGGCAGGTCTGGTAAAACAACTTCACCTGGTTGTGAACCAGATTCCATTCTTTGGAGGAAAGAAATATAAGTGGTTTCAATATTATGAAAGAACAGTCAAGAGAAATTGCAAACTCCCGTTTCTTCTTACATATGATATGTTGCAAGAAAATGATTTTCCCAGAAACCATAGGATCTCCTTCCAACCTATTGAGGATATATATGGCTTGTGCTTTGATCCCTTAAAGCAAGGGATACCAATACATGATTTACATGAATATTTACAATACACAATAACTTCTACAATAAAGCAATAGCCATTAGCCAAGTCAAAGTAGGCTAACGTAGGGAAAGGGAAATCTTTTTGCTGTACATTGCAAGTATTTTGTATAGTAGACAGTTAGTAATATGATGAGATTTGTATGCATACTAAATTTACTAATTACAATAATTATCAAATTTGCATTATGGAAAATCTAGTAAAGTGGAAGTCCAATCGTCAGCAATTAGAAAGGAATCTTAGCTGTTATCAACCCTCCCGTCAACATTAATTTTAGATTAAACCCATCATTTACTCTCCTTTTGGAATCCTATGGTGTAATGCGTAGGGTTAATTTCTTCCATCATCTAATTAAAGCATGCATAGAATACGGTAAGCTTTTCTTAAGTTGTTGGTTAAAGTGTCATCAATCATGGAACAAAGTGGACAAGCATCTTGATTTATGCCTAATCCGCTATATATATATATATATATATATATATATTGAAAATAAAAGTATTCTATGTGCAAAAGTAACGCTTTGATATTAAATTGAAAAAGTGATCAACAGAGAAAAAGAAATGATTTTTTTCATACAAACTGGAGAGAAGCTGTCTCTCAAAAAGGGATTCTCAATAATTAAAATTAGACTTAAAAACCTTAATGATTATTATGAGACAAAGGGTACTTAAGGAATTTCATTGGCTACAAATATATTCATGTGTCTTTGTCTATTATTATTATTATTATTATTATTATTATTAAAATCTTCTTTTTTATATAAAATTAAATCTACAAAAATATTCATTTATATCAAATTAAAGGAAAAAGAAAGAAACCAAATTCAGAAATCACAAAACTAAACATAAATGGATCAAAATTGAGAAAAATAATCCTGAATCGAACACTAAAACTCCATCATTTAATCTCTTTAAATTTTCAAAAAACAGAGTAGGAGCAAATGATCAAAACTATGAGCTTAATATTTTCTATTTATTTTTATGTATAAAAACAATGAAAATTTAAATCTCCATGAGTCAGTTAATTGTCTTAAGCTCGTTTGATTCAAGCGTTTTGTTTTCTCAGGTCCTGTAAAAGCATTCAATATTAATTTAAAGAATAAATAGTCTAAAATAGCAGCAATTAAAATTATATACTTGTGTTCGCAGAGAGAGAGAGAGCTTACGATCAACTACTGCGAGAGCTTTGCAGTCATTAACAGGCTTCTCTTGATCGTGTAATTGAGCAACAGCTTTCTCCTCCGCAACGTCGTTGTTGGGGACAGCCGGAACCTGAGCGGGAGCCGGAGCCAGAGCCGAAGCCGGAGCCGGAGCCGGAGCTGGGGCCGCTGGCGTCTCAGCTTCTACTTTCGTCACTTGCTCCTCTGCCATTATGGTCTACAGAGACTTCGCGTATACAGCTCACTTACGACAAAGCGATTAGCTTCTCACTATTTTCTTTCAATAATGTGCAATATGGCTCTGTTCCCTCAGTGGGGCTCTCTCTAATCTCCATGTAATATAATATATATACAGCGTCTCTCACTGGAAGAGTGTAGCTGAACAATCAAATATGTTTTGTCATGTGAGCTCGATTATTTCGAGTACGCACATGGTCTAATCACCGTTGATCTTGTATTATCCCGCTGATTTTACGCGGAAAATGTATATCCAACGGTGAATCTTCATTCTTTGGTTTCGTTTCGGAGAGATAATGACATCAAAGCATTGAGCATGGTTGCTTTTTGCCGACCAGTAAAGTCGGGAGCGTTCTATTATGCTGCCACGTGTAAGCAGTACTTGAGAAACTGCGGTGTCGGCATGTGCAATACGGGAACGTTTTAGGACAGAGCCAAAGGAAGTAACACGTCAGACTTAAGTTTCGCTTCTATGAGTCGTACCCTTTCAATAAAAATGGTCGCTGGCGCCTATCTCATCCTCCCACGCGCTCGCATTACTCGTGCATTCACGAATTCACTCAGTTGTTTTATCATTGACATCCCTCTTAAATAAGCATATACCCCCTCAATGAATTGACATTTTGTACAGTGCATCCAACAAAATTGACTCGTTTCATCGTGCACCCAATTCTATTACTTTTTCAGCTCAGTTTGATGGTGCAGGGTAGAATTGCAAGCCCGTGCCTTCAGTTAATTTTAATGGAATTTCTCCTCAATTCTATCTCTTTTTTATTTTGTTTTTTAAAATTTGTTTTATGTTTTGAAAATCAAACGCTTTGATTAATGATTCGTGGGTAATTTTGCAAATTGGGTTGAAGAATATGGTGGTGGATAAGGATTTTGTGACGATGAAACAAATTTGATTGTGATTCAAATCATTGTGAATTTGTTATGGCTTTTTTTAATTTATTTTTATTTTCATTTATTTTCCTCTATATCCAGATTTCATTGGGGACAAGAATCTCTTCCTCTATTAAATTTTTGTTTGCGGCCATGTGTTTTATAAATTGATAAGATTTTTCTAGGGAAAAACATTAATGTTGACTATGGATTTGTGAGAAGAAGTTTTTTAATTGCAATTAAAATGAAATCTTTTTTCCTTTACTTAAAAAAAAAAAAAAGGCATGTGCTATGCAATTAACCTTTTATTTAAGGACATTAGCATAAATCTAAAATGTTGGAATAGGCTTTATGTAGTAAAACTTATTCGAATTCAAAGAACGGGGCATTTTGGTCATTCAAGAAAAAAAATCAAATGGAGCCGTTGAGAATAACTGAAAAACTAATGAAATTGGAGCGGAACACGTCAATTATTTGGGGTAGGTAAAAAATCACCCTTAAAAATTATAATGTTACAGTCACAAACACTTATATACATCGATATGTTATAACATGATTGATTGATTAAAAGAATAAACAATCAAAATAAATCACGCAAGTGATTTTGTACAAATATATTTTTATTTTTATTTGAATTAGTCAATAATAAGTCTTTTTTTTTCTTTTATTAGTTAAGAATTAGTGAAGTAAAATTTGTTAGTGAAGTAGACGCATCGTTAGTTGCTTTGCTAGTTTTTCTACTTAATTATTCTTAGTTTTCCTCATGGTACGTAGTTGTAATGCAATTTTCCTTATGGTACATAGTTGTAATGCACTTGTACACGAACACCCTAGGGCACGAATAAAAGACATTGAACAAGTTTGTTCACTCATTATTGAGTTGTAGAAGACCCAACTCCTCAAAGAGTTAGCAATTATACTTCGATCTTTTTTATTTTTTGAAACAAAAAACTGTGTAAGACGCTTATAGTTTTAATTACCTAATTATATTATATTACATTAATTTATACAACATTATTTGTATAAAAATATTAATGCCTATATCATTACTTATATTAAAATAAGCTTATATCAGTACCCAAAGGCTTAATTAAATGATTTCCAAATAATAAGTAACAATTGAAAAGTTATCAGTTTAGGATTATGGTACGGAATTTGTAAGCTTGAAATTAATCTATACTACAAAAACTTGCATGACTAAATTCAATTGTAAGGGTCGTTGGTCATATATAGACCTATTTATTACAAACGGACAAGCTGTGCTCTTTTTTTACACAACATAAAAAGAATTAAATTGGAGGTTACCACACGCGCTTACATGAGCGTGAAATGCTCCATTCATAGTTTTCGACAGCAGCGTTGTGCTGATTGCAGAACATGTGTGGGGCCACAGCGTATATAAATTATGTATACGGATACGGTTACATTGAATTTGATGGATTGAAAAGTTAATAGATGTTCCGTTGGGGACTTGACTAGCTTACAGAATCTGTAAGCTACAGCCTGCAGCATCAGCCGTTGGATGTGGAGTGAGAAACTCAACAATAGAAGATCGGATGGTGGGATGACGGGAGATGTTTGTTACAGAATCTGTACCATAGACAGGTCCGTTGTGTTGGTTTGTGATGTTTCGCAACTGTTGAGAATCAATTAAATGTAACTGTCGTTTTGTTAAATTCTTCTGGACCCTTCATTCCACAGCCTAATCCAGTCTGGTAGTATCTGTGAATTAATATCTTAATTTTCTTGAATATCTGTAAAAACAAAAAAAAAAAAGGATCGTAATTCCATGATTGAGATTTTAATTTAATAAAAGTAAAAGGTTGGCTTTACAGGTTAGTTTTTGGATATCATGATTCCCAAATCGAATAGGCAAAATCACCTGGCGTTGAAGTGGTTTTTTTTTGTATTTGGTTAAGATTTGTTATTTGAAGCCAACCTGTTATTTGATTGAGTCAAAAAATCCAAATAAAATTTATTCATTTTTTTTATATTGTATTATCAAACCAATTCATTTGATCCGTTATTCTTTTAGATAAAAAATTTGAATATAAAACACAAACAATAATTTGCGAGGATAAGAACCCCCACTGTAAATGTAATCCAACGGTAAAAAAGAAGGAGAAGAGGTGTAATAACCATCGATTAAAAGTTATTTTCATTTATAGAGTGGTCGAGATTAGAAGAAAGTGAATAATACATCAGGCTTTCAGAATCAAAATGTAACATAAAATAAGAAAATAATTTTAGTTAAAATAAGTTTTGGTGTTTGACATCATACAATTGTCCAAAAAACATCTGTATAATAACGATATAAATAAAGATTTACGTATAAAAATAAGAAAACGGTAAGAACTAAGAATGAGAAAATTATTAAATATACATGAATGCTAATGGGCTAATCCCAAAGTCCGCCTGTTCGTAAATGGGTTAGACTGATTTGGCCCGTTAATAACCGGACTCGATACATTTGTATTAGAGTGTCCGTGCTTGAGCACTGATTAGCTAAGATCCAAATCTCGTGCGTGACCCAATTTTGCTGACGTGTCAGAGATTTTCGATGGTCTACCTCACGCTGACTCTTGAAGGCACGTGGTGATGGAACATGGATACTGAGTGCTGGGGAGACGAAGTATCGAAGAAGGTTTTGTGGCAATACAAGTCACTGCCGAAGAAGGGGAAGCCTCAAGGGCGTGAAGTTACAGTCTTGGCTGCGTTTCTCATCTCGTCTCCTTCTAAAGGTCATTTCCTTTTACCTTTCTCTCATATTTTATTTTTAATAGAAGAGCCAACTCCGAGCGGCGATTGATGGTTAATTTGTTTATTTTTAGATTTGGAGGTTGTTGCTCTTGGAACGGGAACAAAATGTATTGGCCGTTCGCTCTTGAGCCCCCATGGTGACATTGTCAATGACTCGCACGCTGAAATCGTCGCCCGTAGAGCTCTATTGAGGTTTATTTTTTATGTAGGTTTATTTGTATGATTAAATCATTTCTTCAGGAATTGTATCGGATGTCATAAGTGTATAACCCAGTTGAGTTTTTTTTTTTTTCTTCATATTATAACAACACAGATTCTTCTATACTGAGGTTTTGAACAAGCATAAATGCAGTGATGGAATAGACGGTCTGCGAGATGATTTTTTCAACAACTTTCTTTTCGAATTGGGCCCAACAGGGAAATACAGATTCAGAGAGGGCTGGCAACTTCATCTATACATTTCACAGTTGCCATGTAATGTTTGGTGTTCTTTTTTTTTTCCCCCTTATTTATTTATTTCTTTGTTTTCGTAATTGTATTTGTTATATATATATATTCAAAAGGCTAATAATGTTTTTCTTTGTTTTCTTATAGGTGGGGACGCTTCACTCAGTTCATGTCATTCTGCACCGAGAAATTTCTTCTCAAGAGAAGGCAACTCACTGTCGTCTGTGGATGAGCTTAATGGTTCCAAAGATGGGATTTGTGAGGCTTCAAATTTAAATAATGGTTGTCATGGAATTTAAATTTTTTTCTCCAGATCATTCTTATGTTAGTTGATTGTTGTCTTCTGAGTAACTTATATTCTATCTGCTGCACTTCTTTTTTTTTTTTTGATGCTTGCCAATGTTTTAAATTGTATCACTTAAATCTTTATGGCTAATTTTATTTTCTTTCTTATGATGTTTGAATATGTTTTTTATGATAGAGCTTTGGCAGTTTTTTTTTTTTTGGGTGTCTACGTTTTATTGTAATAAGATTGACATGAGAGGCTGATTTACTCAAAGAATTTACAAGAGTATATTCTTGCAGATGATAGCCTGCAACACATTGGAAGGGTGCAGAGGAAGCCTGGTCGTGGTGATACAACATTGTCAGTTAGCTGCTCAGATAAGATAGCTCGTTGGAATGCTGT
The DNA here is from genome assembly GCA_018350135.1 of Citrus trifoliata. Lineage (NCBI taxonomy): Eukaryota > Viridiplantae > Streptophyta > Magnoliopsida > Sapindales > Rutaceae > Citrus > Citrus trifoliata. The sequence continues at coordinate 41,889,937 of CM031386.1, read as the reverse complement.
TGGAGTTCAAGGTCTGTTTAATTACAATTTATGAGCGTTTCAAAATTTTTACTCCAATCACAGTCAACAAGTAGCATAATTAGTAATTTGTTGTAAAATGGTGCTCCCATATTGCCAAAGCTTCCATGCCTTCTGGCATATGCAGACTAGTTTAAGTGCATAACATAAATCATTTGCCCAATAAGAGTTAATATCTCTGCTTAGCTCTAAGTTCGCATACATATGCATTTGAAATATGGCATTCTATGTCTACTACTTCCTTAGACAATGATATTTCAGCTGATGCACATTGTTTCTGCATTGGCTAGAGTTAAATGATGAGGTCATTCTTCCTCTAATTTCAGGAGCTTTGCTTTCCTATTTTCTTCAACCTGTTTACCTCTCTTCCATTACTGTTGGAAGATCCCCTAACACTTCTGAAGATTTTCCCTTGGAGGAGCACTTGAAAAGATCTTTGTATGATCGAATTTTACCGTTATCAGAGGAACTATCGAGTCCCTTTCAACTTAATAAGGTATGTGAAGTGTTGGTGTTTCAATAACTTGGAAAATGAGCAGGGTAATGACAAAATTCTTCATAATGCCATTGGCAGGCAATTTTTTTGGCGGCATCAGTACCACCGGAGGAGTTTCAGCATTCTGAGACTGCTTCATCCACTTTAACTTGCGGGTATTTTATTGAATTTGATAAAAGTCTAGAAATTATTCTGTTGTGCTTTTTTGTTCAATATTGGTCTATGCTTTGGTTCGCAGGTACTCCATATGTTGGAATAAGTCAGGCCTGCATGAAGTCATTCTTGGAACCACGGGAAGAAAGCAAGGCACCTCTGCTAAAGGAGCTCTTTCTCCATCTACTCAGTCGTCTCTATGCAAGTAAGCTGTGACAGATATATGCTCCGTAGATATTCATATGAGGCAAAATCGTTATCTTAACCATTGCTATTTTTTTCTTCCTTAGAAATCGATTGTTGCAGGTTTTTTTGTCTCTGAAGCATGAAAGCAAAATCAGATGCCTAGCTGCTGATATTTCCTATAGAGAACTCAAGGTAGTTTTGATTTTCTGGATTTAAAAATGAATGGCCCCTTTTTTTTTGGTTCATTGGAATTTATTGTTACTTTACACTGTGACATGTTATGAGTTGTAAAATCTCTTTTTCTGCTCTTGTGATTAAAAAGAAGTTGGATGTAGATTGTCGTTTCTATTAATTTGAAATCAAACTTTTTGTTATCTTCGACTGATGGTTGTCACTAGATGTGAAAGGCGGAGTGAGATTCTTATCCTGGAATTCATTTATATTGCTAAATCTCTAATGCATTAGCCCTTGGCTAATTGTTGTTTATCCTTGGTAATTTCACTGATTTAATAATATATTCTGAAATTGCAAAAATGCTTGTCTGCTAACTAGTAATAGCTTCTGTCTTCTAAGTAGTTTGATATGAAATTGCTTTGCAGGACGGTGCTCAAGCATACAATATAGCCTCAAAAGTTTTTAAAGGAGGACCACCTTTTAATAACTGGCCATTAAAACCCTTGGGATATGAAGCCTTCGTCCAAGGAGAGAGGTAAACTGAATGGAGTCATTAAACTAAGGAGAGAGGTAAACTGAATGGAGTCATTAAACTCTCTTGACATTTGAAACTGAGAACTAGAAAGGACACGCAGATTAGTACTTGGGTGCATAGCCTGATGTTCTCAAAGAATGATCTAAAGTTAGCAAACACAGACTTCACTTTTATATTTGCTTCTCGTTGTGGTGCAGATGCAGTGAGAATGGTAAGACTTGGAAGTGCAAGCCTTGATCACCTTTGAGCAATTTTGTCAACAAGATGAGTAAAGCTGTTGTTAAACAAGTCGTTCAACCCTCGCTATTGTTATGCTTTGTGACTGAAAAAGAACATTGGTAAACATGTGTGCTACTGCCTGCCTGCGCACTGCAAGCATTCATGTTCCAGAGACTAATAGAATAGGCAATTCCCATGTGCTTGATCAACAACTGTAATTGCCTAATATTTGGGGCAGAGTCGGGGGGATAGACATTTGTGTGTGGCTGCTGACTGGTGAATTACCCCGTGGGTTAAGGCACACTTAGTCGCTGTGGGACTTGCAAGTCAAAGCTGTTGTTGTTTTTCTTTTTCATGCGTCGACTTGTCATCTCGGCACATGCATGCCGTGCGAAATCCTAATCCTGTCGTCTGTAAACCAAATTCCAAAATTTGTGATCATATGCCTAACTTGGGAATTCCGAAATTTATAATTTCATTTTTCTTGGCGAGCAATTACGAGGCAGGTGGCAAAGACTTTGACAATTATGCTACAAAATTCCATACGATATATGCCTGTTTGGTTTTTGTTCTGTCAAACTATTTGTAAATTTTCGAATAAAATTGCGGGCGATAGATTTAATGATCGTAATGAGTTAAGAGTTTACCGAAGCGTTACCTTCTACTTTTAACCGTCAACATCTTTCTCTCACACCGTCTCATGTTTTTTAACTATTGGTAGCAAGATCAACTGTGCCCTAAACGTGTTTTAGGCCTAAATTACAGGGTGAGAATGTCACTAAACCGATGACTGACTTTGAACTAGATTATCCTAAACTAAATTATCAACCTTTTTGTCTCATTCATTGTCATTGATGTTACAAATTGAAAGAGATTAGACAGAACACGGATTCAACATAAATAACAATTAAGCAAGGACTTAGTTCCTAGTGGAACTTATTAGTTATTACCAAATCAAATACCAAGAGAGACCATTGTATTTAGCAGCAGCCTAATTTTATTGCCCCTGTAAGCATCATTAATTTTTGTTTTGATTGACCGCACGTAAAAGAGTCAACGTCTGTCTCTCCGTGGAGCTGCTGTAAAATTAGTCATAATCGTGTTGAGTGGGATGCTCGAAACACTAATTAAACAATGGGCAGGACCATGTAAGTTACAAATTAGTTTTCATAATTAATATGATGACGTTATGGAGCAAATTGTGGGCATAAAACGTGAACCAACCCCCTTCATTAACAAGGACGCGAGGCATTTTTCCATCGTTAGTCAGTCTTCTACACCAACTACTTAATCTTAAGATAAAGAGTTATGATTCATTCATACTTATTCTATGGACGTAGGACGATAATTTGCGTGGACCAACGAATGGCTGCTATCCTCATATCTCGGTCTTAAAAGTCTTTCATTTTCTTTTTTCTTTTTTTCCTTCATTTTTTTCTTGATTGGTTTTAAACAAGACTTTAGAAAAATTATGTGGAAGAAGAAGGTGTAATGTAATAAAGACATCAATGAAACACAAGCCCAAATTGTTGTATAGCAATAATTATTAATCGTATGTAGGCGGCAAAGGCATGAAAAAGAAGGATAATAGACGTCAAAAGAACACTTGCTGGCCATGGCAATGGCAGTGGCATTGGCACGGCTCCTCCTCAGCCTCAGGCCTTTATGGACACTTGACTGCAGCGCCATCGCAATCACCATCAAGAAAGAAGCAGACAGCTGCCACCTTCTTCCTCTTCGTTGGTGCTTCAGTTTTTTTTGGCTGCTTCCACTCCGTAAGCCCTCCTACTCCTAAATCTAAACCCTCCGTTAATTAATTAATTTTTTTTTTTTTTCATTTGCATTCATATAATAGTAATTAGTACCTTTTTGTCTCATTTCTGTGACATAACAAATCAACATGAAAATATCATGCACTAGTTGATCTCCTTCTTCACTTTGGACTCCGAAAATGTTTAATACAACGCTTCTAATAATAAGAATAATATATTAAAATGATTCTTTTGAGGGTGATAATTTTTTTTTTTTGTTTGTTAATTAGTTCAAAAAATTAATAATTTCTATTGATTTTGCCTCTAAATTCAATAAGCCTTCGTTGTATAAGAAACTCAAGTGCATAGTTCTTTTGGTATTCTTTTATTTTGCATGTTCATAACATGATGATTGAGTATTATTGAGGAAAAAAAAATTTAGATGATAAAAGAGAGATAGAGAGGAAAGATAAAAAGTGAGATACAATATGGAAAAAAAAAAAAAAATTCTTTTTTGATGTTGGAAAGATAAAGAAGGGATCTGTGTCGACAACAAGTATCTAGAATTTTAAACATTAATATTATTTAATTTGGATTGTTGGATTGACTTAAGAATAAGTGTGATTTTAAAATCCGCCCCATAAAATGTATTAATATTAATTCAATAACTAAAACTGTGTCCACAGTCTATATTTTCAGGAATTGTGCCTCAAAATTCAGTTATAACTACCGCAAAATTACCGATCAAGCAACAAGAATTTGATCTCCAATGCACTAAACATAATGTAACGCAAAGCTGCCCCACTAATTACAGCTATCCAACAACTCACAACCCCACAAATCCTGACCGTCCATCAAATTTAAGTACGTGTCCATCGTACTTCCGATGGATTCATGAAGATCTACGGCACTGGAGAGACTCAGGGATCACAAAAGACATGATCGAACGGGCGAGAAAGACCGCGCACTTCAGGCTCGTGATCGTCAACGGGAAGGCTTATGTGGAGAAGTACAAGCAGTCGATACAGACAAGGGACAAGTTTACTTTGTGGGGAATATTGCAGCTGCTGAGATTGTACCCTGGAAGATTGCCGGATTTGGAGCTCATGTTTGACTGTAACGACCGACCTGTCGTCCGAGCCAGAGACTTTCGAGGCCCAAATTCAGGCCCACCACCTTTGTTCAGATACTGCTCCGATGGGTCCAGCTTGGATATTGTGTTCCCTGATTGGTCTTTTTGGGGCTGGTAAATATCACCTTTTCCTCATTTTTCATTGAAATTTCTATCTAATTAAAACCATGATATTTAGAGTTTTAATAGTAAGATTTCAAAAGTAGCTCTGTTAGCCTTTTTCTTTACGTTCTAGCAAAAACTAAGCATTTCAAATATAAATGCCCCCCAAGTGTATATATATATATATATTGCGAAAATATTCAAGCTCGGTGCTTTTTTGTTATTATTATTAGTATTATAATAATAATTATTATTTTGTTGTTTGAATATCAATCATATGCAATTTTGGATTAGATAAGCAACTGGCATGCGGATCACCTATCAATTATTCATTGGTTGGACGCTTGACATGTCAATTTTCTATTGATTGTTCATTGACTACTCGTCAAGTGTGACAAGATTATGTGCTTCTTAGAGACATTTGTGTACGTGATGTGTGCATTTTAAGATATATTGTAAGTGAATTATTTATTTCCATAAATTTCCCAAGACTTTTTTCTCTTCCGGTTTTAGACTGTAGGGCTAGATTTGATAGGAAGATCTTTTGTATAACTAAAAGAAATCTTATTACTAATTTAGTTAGCCCATATGATCCGTGGGAAATACTAGAAAATGAGTAAATATTTGGTTAAATATTAAAAGGTGAAATAACACCAGTAATAAATACTTGTTTTTGGCAGGGCTGAGACTAATATAAGGCCATGGAGTAATGTGCTGAAGGACATTGAAGAAGGCAACAAGAGAACCAAATGGAAGGAAAGGGTACCCTATGCTTACTGGAGAGGCAATCCAAACGTGTCCCCAATCAGAAAGGAGTTGATGACCTGCAATGTCTCGGACAAAAATGACTGGAACACTCGCCTTTATGTTCAGGTAATTAAATATTTGCCTTAACCGTAATGTATCAATGAAATGTTGAACTAATTATTATTTGTGTTTGATTGAATGCGCGTTTTAATTTATTTTAGGACTGGGGACAAGAATCAAAACAAAATTTCAAGCAATCGAATCTAGGAGATCAATGCAGCCACAGGTATAAGATATACATAGAAGGATGGGCGTGGTCAGTAAGTGAGAAATACATTTTAGCTTGTGACTCGATGACCTTAATCGTAAGGCCACGTTATTATGATTTCTTCTTGAGAGGAATGGTGCCAATGCAGCATTACTGGCCAATCCGAGACAACAGCAAATGCACTTCTCTTAAATTTGCTGTGGATTGGGGCAACGCTCACACAGAAAAGGCAGAGGCCATTGGCGAGGCAGCAAGCAGATTCATACGAGAGGATTTAAAGATGGGTTATGTGTACGATTACATGTTTCATCTGCTAAATGAGTATGCGAGGCTATTGAGATTCAAGCCCACAATTCCTGTTGGTGCACTTGAGCTTTGTTCGAAGACAATGGCTTGCTCAACAAAGGGGACATGGAGAAAGTTCATGGAAGAGTCAATGGTCAAATCTCCTAGTGATTCAATTCCATGCCCCTTGCCTCCGCCTTACGATCCTCCTGCTCTTAAGAATTTCACAGACACAAAAGTTAAATTAACAAGGCAAGTCGGAGCCTGGGAAAATAAATATTGGAAGAAAATAAATTAATTGATAATAATAATTTTTCCGATAATTTATGATAGCTTAAGCTTATTGTATCTTCATTGTGATGTTTAATGTTTTTATTCTCTTATTATCCTGTATAAATTTGGATTCGGATCTTCTCCCCTCTCCTAATTTAATCGTTCCTAATGTTTGTAGAAGATGTCCCCACGCGTCATTTTTAATGATTTTATACACAAAATTTAATTAATCTTTCTTTATTAAACACATGTTTTAGGGGCTAATTATAATTCTAAAACTAACAGTCATTCACTGCCAATTGTGTTATCTCCTTTATTGTTTTTTCTTTAATTTAATTTGTTTATTTATTTATATTCATCGGCTTCTTCTTCTTTGTGGTTCTTCTTCTTCTTCTTCTTAATTCTTATCTTTTTGTGGTTCTTCTTCTTTTCTTTTTTAATTTAAATGTTCCGATTTGCTTGATGGATGATGAATATACAAATTATGAAGCATAGAATCAAATCTAAATTAAAACTGATGCAAAATCAGTAAATTAAAAAGTACAATTTCACATGCAATCAAACTTTAGGAAAAAATAGATTAAATTAAAGAGGATCTAAATTCATGAAATTTTTCATGAATACTTGGGGCTTTTTCGATATTGTTTTTGAATTTTTATTTTCTGAAAACAAAAATAAGAATGAAAATGATGTTTTGCAATTGTTGTATTTCAAATTTAAATATACGTCTGGTATCATTGTATGTATCCTGCATTTTTAAATTAAAAACAATAATATGCAGTCAGCATACATAATTGACAATGATCAAAACAATAATATATATTCAGTAGTACTATTTTTAAAAATGGGTAATTTTTAAAAACCTCTCCTAAAGTTTGGACTTGTTGCAAGTAGATGACGAGAATCTGTTTATTTGTAAAAAACCCCCTACCGTTAGTTACTTTTAACATTGACCGTTAGTTGACAGTGTAAAGACAATATTACTCTTAACAACAGTTTGTAGATGGAATTAACTAAAAAAAAAACTAAAATTATTGGTTATTTTACCCTCTTTAAATTATTAATATTTTCTTAAAGTTCCTATAAAAAAATAAAATTAAAAAATTATCTTTAAATTATTGACATGTTTTTAAAGCTCCTACAAGAAAGATAAAATTAAAAACTTGAAAATGAAATAATTATAATTTTTACCTATGATATTGTAAATATTTGGAATTGACAAGGATAAAATTATCAAAAAATGGGGATTGTGTTTTTCGCGCCAACAATTTTAATTTTTTTTAGTTATGTCAGTCTACAAACTGTTGTTAAGGGCAATATTGTCTTTGTACAGTCAACTAACGGTCAATGTTAAAATTAACTGACGGTAGGGGGTGTTTTACAAATAAATAGATTCTCGCCATCTACTTGCAACAAGCCCAAACCTCAAGGGAGGTTTTTAAAAATTACCCTTTTAAAAATACATTTTACTAAACATTTAATTCATACTTATAATTAAAAAATAATTATTTAACTAAAACATATACAATAAATGTGGTTAAGCTATAACTATTTTCAACAACATCTTGTGTGGCTTGTAGAAGTCTTTTAGCCCTGAATTTAAATAAATTTAACCTGGGATCTAATATGAAGTCATGAGCTGGGCGGGGGATGACTAGTGACTCCACGCGCAAGTGGTGCCATTTTCATAGTTCTCGAGAACTTTGTTCTAATTTTCAGGGGCATATCAATTATGAATAAATGTCAAGATCATAGTGAGAACACGACCGAACAAATTGTACGAAAATTACTAAAAACCCTTTCTTTAGGAAGTCACTCAGTCTCGGCTGTCATCGAGAGTCAATCATCGATCGAGATAGCAGCCAGGATTGTGAATTTGTAAGGCTAATAATGCTTCTCCATTAAGTCCAACAACGAACCAATCAAGTCCGGTAACATTGATATCTACAGAACATGACTCCCAACTGTTAAGTCTGTTGCCAGAGACATGAATTTCTTTCTCGCCCATTTTCATAAATTCTTCAACTCGTTTCTTTCCAATGAGTTGAGTAAATCGAAGAAAAGCACAAAGTCAATTGAAAAAATGACGGAGAAAAAAAGGAAAAAGCAGCAACATGTATAACTTGGTAAGGGAGAGAAAGGAAGAAGATGAGAGAGTTATTAGAGGTAAGATTTGACGACGAGGGAGAGAGATGAAGAAGTATTGTTTCTTGTTTTATTTTCATGGCTCGTTTTGAAGATTGGCGGAAACGTGTATCACTTGTTTTGGGTTTTATTACTGTAAGCCAGACTTTGTTTTGTATGTTTTACGATTTATATTTAAGATGTGACCCACCGAACAAGTTCTACGCGTAAATTTTAAAAACAAAAATGAAATGAGGTCTACAAAACCATTACCGAACAGGCCCTTATTTCTTTTCTTTGTTGATTTTTGTTTTATTACCTTAAAAAGGAAGAATACCTCAATTAAGTGTGAATAGCTCAATTTCTTTTGTTTTTACTTGTCCTTTTAAGGATCTTTTACGTATGTTTTTGTGAACCCATCAATGAGAGGATCTAAAAAAGGCAAGCTACAAATAAAATGAGTAAAAAATTTCTCACCATCGAATTGGTGAACAAATTAATTTCTGACAAAGCAATCATGGTTGTGAGTTGGCGGATTGATTGGTTTGCGTGTGTAAAACACGTATTTATATAAATGTTGTTATATATGTTTTAGTCGAAGTTAACTAGTTAAGGTGAAATTGGGTAAATGTAAACAACCGAAACAAGGGAGAGCGGCGGGACCACAGTTACTTGATAAGTCGAGACAAAGTAGACCAAATCTTTCGGACTCTTAATAAGCTCTCCATTTCCTTTTGCATTTTCTTTTTCTTTTCTTCTCCGTTTAGTATTTCTTAGATCAATAATTTTTGTGATAATATTATTTTGATATTGGTATCAGGATTTCTGTCCTGACACTTTGAAGCGTTCATCGATCGATACCAATTTTCATTTTGTTTTTCGCTTTTTCGAGTTTTCACTAGATAGGCAGTGGGCAGGAATTAGCCAGATTAATTATAGATGGTAGAGTTAATGGAAAATGTTGGTGCATTTCTTGGATTTTGGGAGCGTGGAGCTCAAAAATGTGGCAATTTTGAAGAGACTGCAAGTCGATCTGTGAAGAGATGGGCGTCGACAACAGTTTTCTTATCATTTTTCATCATCCTCTTCATTGGTTCCTTCCTTTATTGGGTGAATGTTGTAAGTATCTACCTACTCGCTTCATAATCTGTAGTCTTTCTTTTTCGTTTTTTTCTCCCCTTGTGTTTTGCTTAATTAATTGTTATTTATTAATGTCAATGGCTACTTTGGATTTACTTTAAAATAGAATGCAACTCACAGGTACACATGTAAACTGATAAATAATATTTTGATCGTGTGGTTATAAAAACTGTGTTCTACCTTTCAGCGGCTCTAACATAACTGGACCCTTTATTATTTTATTTTTACAATATAATGCGTATTTATTGATAAATGACAGAGTTAGATATCATATAACTAATTATTATAATTACTATGAAGACTTTGACAATATAAAGGAATTGTTATTTTAATAGAATTAATTCTTATTTATTTTGAAAATTTTCCTGAAAACGTTTGTCTCATAAAAAGTAGCTCAATTAATTGATGATAAGCGGCAATTCAATTCAAAGCTGCCACACTTTAATAACACAACCCTGAATCTGATCTTCTTAATATTGAGTGCATGCAAAGGGACACATGTAAGAAAACACAGAATGACCTAAGATCAGTTAATAATTTACACTTAATTGAGTCCGTATTATTCACATGGCAGTGTCAACAACCTTTGAGTTGGAGTCCACACCTCCTTTCCTTAACTCTAGGTGAAGGATTCCAATCTTCCCTCTAGTTATGGGATTTTATCATTAATTATGGCGGGTTTCAGTTGAAAATTTTCGCTACACAGTAAATAAACTATAATCACAATAATATTACTTTGATTTAAAAAAAAATAGGTTCCAAAATTTTCACAAAAAATTTAATATGTATATATGAGGTTATATATATGGTCTACACCGATCGGTTATGAAATGTGAACATAACATTGTTTATAATTTACTTTCTTCCTTTTTTTTTTTCAAAATTTTGCTATATTATCATAGATATTATTTGTTGTTATTCATAGATTTTATTTGTTGTTATTCAGTCTGTGTTTCCAGGTTCTCTTCTACGTGAAGAAATATTTGCCTCCAAAAGTTCGGAAGAATCTCTTGGCGAATGTCCGGAATATTTCCGGTGGATACACAAAGATTTAGAGCCATGGAAGCACACAGGAATCTCCAGGGAAATGCTTGAAAGAGCCAAAGCACATGCACAGTTCAGACTAGTGATTATAAATGGAGACGCTTATGTTGAGAAGTATAAAAATGCTTATCAAACAAGAGATGTTTTTACAGTATGGGGAATTTTGCAGCTTCTTAGATTGTACCCTGGGAAAGTACCGGACTTAGAGCTTATGTTTTCGTGCGGTGATAGGCCAGTTGTAAAGAAAAGAGATTACGAAGGTGCAAATTCAACGTCGCCGCCGCCTGTTTTTCATTACTGTGGCGATCAGGAGTCGCTGGATATTGTATTCCCAGATTGGTCCTTCTGGGGGTGGTAAAGCCTTCATAGTTCTTATTTTTTGTACTTTCTATAAGCTATCTCTAGCTGGCTAGATGTTCATTGACTTTTATTTTTGTTATTATTATATTTAACTTGTAGGCCTGAGACGAATATAAGGCCATGGAATCGGATACTGGAGGATATAAAAGAAGGAAACAAAAGGACAAGGTGGATAAATAGGGCACCCTATGCATATTGGAAGGGGAATCCACACGTTTCCATAGCTAGAGAAGATCTTATGAAGTGTAATGCTACCGATAAATATCAATGGAAAACTCGCCTTTATGTCCAGGTAATTTTATTTCACGGTAAATATTTTTGTTTGAATTGAGATACTTCATCCATTATGTGGAGATCATCTATAATTTTGTGAAACCTTTGAATACATCGCCAAATATCACTCACTATAACATGAGTAACATTAATTAATATTCATCTGTATCTTGATGGATCATTTACAACTATGTTCAGGACTGGCATAAAGAAACAAAGCAAGGCTTTAAGAAATCAAAATTAGCAGATCAATGCACTCACAGGTACCCTAATTTTGATTTTTCTTTGGGTCGAATTTTATTATATAATTCAGATAGGATTGTCTCTGCTATACTGATAAGATTTTGATTCATTGTTTTTAACTTAATGAAGATACAAAATTTACGTAGAAGGACAGGCATGGTCGGTGAGTGAAAAGTACATATTAGCATGCGATTCAATGACCTTGTTGATAGAGCCTAAATATTACGACTTCTATTCAAGAAGCTTGGTGCCCTTGCAGCACTACTGGCCCGTTAGAAGCGCAAAAAAATGTAGGGATATTAAATTTGCTGTTGAATGGGGCAACACTCATGCTCGCCAGGTAACAAATTATTGGAAATGAAAATATTAGGGTTACACATTCTAAATTTTTTATCTCAAAAAATCATTCCAAATATATGGTATTCATCAATTGGTTGGTGAGATAATATAATTAATTCATTTAGATTTTATAAAGAATAATCGACCGCTTAAGGAATGACACATTATTTGAGATGAAATTTAAGATAAAAAATTTAAAATATGTATCATTACTTAAAAAAAATATGTTGCAAATTAAAAACATGCACGTCGTTTCAAAACAGTTTTGTAATGATGCTGTAATAATAATATTCATAAATGTTAATGAATGAACTACAGGCACGGGCTATAGGGCGCGCAGGAAGCAGATATATGCAAGAGAAGCTAAAAATGAAATATGTGTACGATTACACGTTTCATTTGTTAATCGAATACGCCAAGCTTTTGAAATTTGAACCAAGAATACCCAATGAAGGGAAGAAGGTGTGTGCACAGAAACTGGCGAGCTCACAAAATGGGCTAGGGAAAAGATTCATGGCGGAGTCAATGGTGAATTCGTCTAGTGAAACACTTCCATGCACGATGCCTCCTCCTTTTGAACCGCTGTCACTTGAAGCGTTTTTTGAGAACAATGAGATGATTAAAAGACAAGTGGAAATGTGGGAGAAAGATTCCTGGGAAAGTCTTAAATTGGTTAATAAATTGATGGCGTATGAAGCAATAATTTAGCTTTTTAAACTTTGTTAATGTATTTAAACCGTTGCTTGTCCTTTAATAGATTCTCTAATGTTGTTTTTGTGCTCGTTGTTTATTTATTTTTCTTAGTACATTTATGTTAAAAATGAAAAATAATTAGATATATAACTAGCAATATCTTATGGAATTAGGGCTAGATTTGGTAATGTTGTACCTTTTTTATTGGATGTATTATAGAGATAATCAGCAGTGAAAAGAATTAGTTATACGTTTGGTAAATTTAATTTTAAACGTGTTGTGATTTTTAAAAGTAATCGTATATATCTAGTAAATATTACTGTTAAACTACTGTAAGAATGTAAACAAATAAATTGGGTGTAATGTTGAATAAAATTTAATTAAAAAAATTATAAACATGTATATAAAATATTTTTAACGTGTATATGCATTAATTAATAACTAAAATAAATATTTTATATTACTAATTTTATGTTTATTTAGTTACGCCAATATAATTGGTAATAATAGTAATCTCTTTAAAATTAATGATTTTATTTTTGAATTAGTAAGGATAACTTTAGATTTTTATATGAAATTATATTAAATATAAAAGTGATTTTTAAAATTAGATTTTGAAAAGCTATTAATTCCTTACTTTTCAAAATCCGTTGTAGGATAAGGTGATTTTACCAAAATGATTTTAAAAAAAACACCAAAATTAACATTTAATTTTTCAAAATCACTTATGAGTCTCCCAAAAGTAATTCCAAACGAGCCCTTAATATTGTTTAATATTTGGAATACGGCTCTCTCATTTTTTCTTATGTAGACAAGTTTTTAAGTCGTGTAGTTTAAGAGAGTCAGTTTTTAATTCTATTAAATTGCATTGCTTATAGTTTATTAAAAAAATTAAATCCCACAGCTTAAGAGCATGTCTGCATTAAAAAAAAATTGAGGACGCTTGCACATAAGAATGATTAGTGCTATCAAATTAGTAAGATAAATGGGTAAATATTATAATATATAGAGAGAGAGAGAGAGAAGGAAAAATGGTTGGAAAAGATTAATTTGACAAAATTCACACAAGTGTGCTAAAACATAGAAATAGACCATAAATATATATAACAGGAAATTATTAGAGGGCTCGGCCTTTAATAATGTCCAAGCTCATCTCACTTGGGTCTGTTGCCTGCAACTCGACGTGAATCCCGTCCAATTCTCTCTTGAATCTATCCTTCGAGCTTGCATAAACCATCTTACTCCTCACTCTAGATGTGTCCGGCGCCCTGCACGTGCACACAAAAATTATGATGCATATTTAGTTTAAAAGACAATCCGTAGCATGTACCTAAACGTACCAGGCGATGAAGAAAATCTTGGATTTCTGGACATTCTCGTTAGTGGTGAAATCAAAATCAAAGACAGCATAGCGGCACTCATTAGCAGGCAATGACTTGGTAAAATCCTCGTAGCTTTCTTGTGGGCTGCCAACTCTCTCCACTGTCACTTGCTGGATTTGCTCGTCGATCTTGAACACAATGAACCGATGGTTCCTCTTTGCTTTTAGCTCCAAGAACTTGAGCTTGCACTCGTCATGCACCGCCATTCCAGACACCGCATTTGCCTACCACCATTAAAAAAATTATCAATTTGATGAAGAAGTTAATACCTAATTAACTCAGCTCTACCAACCATCACTTTTTGATTTCTGTAAAAATTGATACATTGAAATATTTATATAACAGGTGATGCGCCGCGTCCGTTTGCTACTTTGTTCATTATTCCAGACACCTCTCCTCATCTCCAATTTGACAATTAATTCTATCTCTAACGAGTTTTGGAGTTGGACCGGATCAGGAAATCTTGACTCCATCCTGAGGGAATCACATTAGATTTTGAGGATTTGATCACCAAACAACGTCTATTCAATTTTACTACAAGGGACTAAAATTATGCCAAAGAAATTGAGATCCAAAATGTATATATACACACGTAACTACGGCATTTTACAACCTATAGTCTGCAATAAAGTATTGAAGGAGCCCTTCTATAGTTACCTTGTTATTTATTTATTTATTTTTGCCACCTTTTGATAATTTCGTTTCGAGTGTTATATATGCTAAAAATTGTATAACAAATGAAAAAAAAAGGGGGTTAATTAATTCAATGGGAGAGTTGAGTGAATTACCATGTTGGCTGCGATGGAAGATGAATCTCGAAAGAAAAGAAAAGTAATGAGCTGGGATTTGAAAACAATTCAAGAGAGAGTGTTTTCTGATTACGGTGTGACATATGATATGAGAACTGTTTTTGTTGTGAGAAACAAAAGAATTGTAGGGGATGGAGGAGAGATTCTTATGGGATGAAACACTTTTTTTTTTTTTTTTTTTTTGTTTTAAGCCGATCGCGTCCACAACAAACTTTAATGTTGCCACGTTGTGGATTTATGCGTACATTTTAGATTTTCGATTAAGATTTAGGCTGTTGAGAAAAATCGGGATTTCTAAAATTAGAATATCTTAAAGCTTAATCTTCCTTATATTTCGCATATTTGTTATACGTAATGATGGAATTAAAAGGGTGGCACGTGATTCAAATCTGCAAATCAGCCCAGATAAATTGAGGATATTATTGCCCATAGCCCAGTCATTCATATTGAACCACTAACTTAAAAATGATATAAAACTAGATATCTTCTTTCTTTTTTTTTTTTCTCTCTCTCTCCGAAGATTAATATAATATGGATTAGAAGCAAATTAGGTATGGATAATGTGACATTAGTTCAATAAAAATATAGAAGTTGAGTTGGCGACGATGATAATAATGTCTATGCTTATCTTTCCAAAGGGATTTATTTATTATTTATATTGTGATAGTCTCACTTTGTATGTTGACCCTCACTTAAAAACAAATACAATAGTGCACGCACACGCATATATATATATATATATATATATATATATATATATATATAGTACTGTTTTAATCCGAAATTTCGAAAAAATAATTTGTCTCATCGAAAAAATCGGTGATTTTTCTGAGGCGCGATACGATGATATGCAAAAGAAGCAACAATTACATTACCAAAAAGGTTTTTTTTTTTTTTTAATTTAAAAATAGCGATTTCAATTTGGGTTTTATCGTGTCACGTGCGACGGTGAGTGGAGTTCATTTGCATACCCTTCTTATTTGGGTTTCAATTCTGAGAGCGGAGGCGGGAGGTGCAAAAATTGGTCACATGAGAAACGAATGGAGGAAGAAACTCCACCCCCCCATCCGCGCGCGCGGCTCGGACTCGGTGGAGTCAAAATCATGATGCCGCTTTCTGTCTCTGACAGAACAAAGGGGGCCCTGCCCTTTTGTTTTTGGCCCAGCTCAATTGTAACCATCATCAATGATACGATTTTATTATTTCCGTAGGCCCCGCTCTGTTTCATTAAATATCTGGCCATTTTAAAGTTGATTTGGACCGTCCGATTAATTAAAACATTACTGTACCGCGTAACGAGTTCTGATTTCGATTGTAATCCTTACCTAATTTTTTATTTTATATATTTTTTGAAAAATAGATCTTTTTTTTCTTTTTCTATCATTAATCTACTCGCTAAAGTATGCATAAAATTCCGAACGCGGCGCTGCTGCTGAAATAGAAACCCAGCGAGCATGACTGTTAATTTTAACAATACTGATGATTTCTTAATATTATTTACTGCCGTTAAAAAAAATGTCCCACTATTTGCTTCTATTATTGCTCATACATACGTTACAAAAGGAAGTTAAAATGTTTACCTTAAATTAAAAATCATCCTTAACGACGCATTTAATCAATGACATTAGAGATTAAATATGTCTTTAATTCAATAAATCAACAGTTGTACATTAATAAATAGGATAGCATGAATGATAAATGAATTTGAATGAACATTCTGTATGGGGGGGTGTGTGTGTGTACAGAAGAAATAAGAGAGCGAGTGTGGAGCAATGACCGATATTCACGAGTGGCCCAAAGTTATGAAAAAAAAAATAAGAAACGCTGATAGTTTCGTAGCAGAATCGTAATGGTGACAAAAACAGAGCAACAGAGGTGCGTCGAAGGGCGGGGGGGAAAAGAAAAAGAAAAATACAAAGAGAAACCGATAAAAAGACAGAGAGAGTGGACCATGACCAAACAAACACAAACGAATGAATGGCTTTGCATTCATTAACTTTCCCGTGTAAGCTGATCCGTCAACGTTAACTCGTTTTCGACGACTTTGTATCTTCGCCGAAACGTCGTTACACGTAACTTGTCATTTCATTTCTTTTCTATTTGATGATCGTTTATCTATCTATTCAACTTGGTTCATCACAAATCGCCCAAAAGCAAACAATAAACAAACAGAGCTCTCTTTCAAAATTCAACCTGCGAAAGCTCGAGAGATTGCTTAGAGGAGGCAGGTCAGTCTCAGCCTTGGGAATCTTTCTTTTCCTTAAATTTCTCGTTTGTTTTTATGCCTTGTCTCTTGCATGCTTTAAAATGGATTATTTTTCTTTGCTTTTTGATCCCTTCACAATCACGGATGGTCGGATAGTACAGATACCTATATTCTTGCGAAATGGTGGAGCTGCTCTGTTCTGGGGTCTCTCTTACTTTTTTATTTTTTATTTTTTATTTTTTGGGATCATTTAGCTCAAATCTCTGCTTGAAGTGTTATGTGAAATATGCTCTGTTCGGTTTTGGAGGCAGCTGAAAAAGTACATGAAGGACTACCAAAAAAACTCTTTTTCTTCCTTTTTGGTTATCCAGAATGAATATGCAAATATAATTTCTTTGTTCTTGATTCACTTTCTGACTTTTACTTGTTTTGCTTTAGTATTCTGTGGTTCATTGTTTTTGATACAGTGCCAAAAGTGGTGTGCCTTTCTTTCTTAAAAGGATCCACCCATCCAACTTTTTGTTTGTTTAATACAACAATTTATTCCCATTCTTTATCTCTTTTCCAGATTCTACCACCATTGGTATCTGTAAATTTCCCGCATAGAAATTAAAACAAAACTCGACGTAGCCACTCTTTGGGGGTTTAGGGTTTCAATCTATCGGGTTCTTTAAATGGCATTGGACGTATTTGTGCATGTACTTGCTTTAACTGTCATCAGTGTTTTTGTGTTGTTCAAATTTTAGAATTTTTTTCTTCATTTAGTTATCCTCTTGTTGGTTCTAGCATCGAGTAAGTTTTAAAATCTATCTATGTGCTGGATTTCAGGTGCTTCTTGCTTTCTGACAATTCCTGAAAGAAAGCTGATTTGATTGATTCCTTCAAACTAGTTCCTCAAATTTGATAAAAAATTACCATGAGTCGTCTCAAGCTAGGAGTAGAAGTTGTGAGTGCCTACGAACTCATGCCCAAAGATGGGCAGGGCTCATCCAATGCTTTTGTGGAGCTCCATTTTGATGGTCAGAAATTCCGCACAACCACCAAGGAGAAAGATCTCACTCCTGTTTGGAATGAAAGTTTCTACTTCAACATTTCTGATCCCCACAATCTATCAAGCCTTGCTCTTGATGCCTACGTCTACAATCATAATAGAACAACCAACTCCAAATCCTTCCTCGGTAAAGTCCGTCTTACTGGAACGTCATTCGTCCCTTATTCTGATGCTGTTGTTTTACATTATCCTCTGGAGAAGCGTAGCATCTTTTCTCGTGTTAAAGGAGAGCTTGGATTGAAAGTTTTTGTTACTGATGACCCATCAATAAGATCTTCAAACCCTCTTCCTGCAATGGAAACATTTGGGCATTCAGATTCGCGCTCAACCAAATCTCAAGCACCAGAACAAGTGCCAAGCTCAGCGCCTGACCCATTCTCAGATGATAAAGCTCGGAGAAGACACACATTTCATCATCTTCCAAATGCAAATATCTCGCAACAACAGCAACATTCGTTGCCATCTGCAACACAGCCATCAATGAATTATGGTGCTTATGAGATGAAATCTGAACCACAAGCTTCTAAAATTGTGCACACATACTCAGGGTTATCATCACAACCTACTGATTATGCACTTAAAGAAACAAGTCCTTTTCTTGGAGGGGGACAAGTTATTGGAGGGCGAGTTGTACGTGGTGACTTGCGAGCTAGCACCTATGATCTTGTTGAGCAGATGCGGTACCTTTTTGTACGAGTTGTGAAAGCCCGTGACCTTCCTTCCAAGGATGTGACTGGGAGTCTTGACCCATTTGTTGAAGTAAAGGTTGGGAACTACAAAGGGATTACAAAGTACTATGAGAAGAAACAGAATCCTGAGTGGAATGAAGTGTTTGCCTTTTCGCGGGAGAGGATTCAGTCATCTGTGCTGGAAGTTGCTGTCAAGGATAAGGATGTGGTGAAGGATGATTATGTTGGATTGGTCAGGTTTGATCTGAACGAGGTTCCCACACGAGTTCCACCTGATAGTCCATTAGCTGCAGAGTGGTATCGTCTTGAAGACAGGAAAGGGGAGAAGAAAAAGGGTGAACTGATGCTTGCTGTCTGGTATGGTACGCAAGCTGATGAGGCTTTTCCTGATGCATGGCATTCAGACGCTGTTACTCCCACTGATAGTCCTTCAAATGTCTCCACACACATCCGGTCTAAAGTTTATCATTCTCCAAGACTATGGTACGTCCGTGTCAATGTGATGGAGGCACAAGATCTTGTCATATCTGACAAGAATCGGCTTCCTGACGCATATGTTAAAGTGCAGATTGGTAACCAGGTTCTAAAGACAAAATCTGTTCAATCTCGAACTCTGAATCCATTTTGGAATGAGGATATGATGTTTGTTGCTTCTGAACCATTTGAGGATCACCTGATTCTTACAGTTGAAGATCGTGTGGGCCCCAATAAAGATGAGACTATCGGTAAGGTTGTGATACCATTGCACTCTGTTGAGAAGCGTGCTGATGACCGCATTGTCCACACCAGGTGGTTCAATCTTGAAAAGTCCGTCTCAGCTGCGTTGGATGGAGATAATGCAAAGAAAGATAAGTTCTCTAGTAGACTGCATCTTCGTGTGTGTCTTGATGGAGGTTACCATGTGCTTGATGAGTCAACTCACTACAGCAGTGATCTCCGACCAACAGCGAAGCAGCTCTGGAAACCATCTATTGGTGTATTGGAGCTTGGCATTCTAAATGCCGATGGCCTCCACCCGATGAAAACAAGAGATGGAAGAGGCACGGCTGACACATATTGTGTTGCAAAGTATGGTCACAAATGGGTTAGAACTCGAACCATAATTAATAGCTTGAGCGCGAAATATAATGAGCAGTACACCTGGGAAGTTTATGATCCAGCCACAGTTCTTACCGTGGGAGTTTTTGATAACAGCCATATTGGTGGTTCAAGTGGTAGCAAAGACGTGAAAGTTGGTAAGGTTCGGATTAGAATCTCTACTCTTGAAACTGGTCGTGTATATACACACTCTTATCCCCTTCTAGTGCTCCACCCCTCTGGTGTCAAGAAGATGGGTGAATTGCATCTGGCAATACGGTTTTCTTATACATCATTTGCAAACATGATGTTTCTATACTCACGACCCCTCTTGCCGAAGATGCATTATGTCAGGCCATTGACCATGGTTCAACAGGATATGTTGCGTCACCAGGCTGTCAACATTGTGGCAGCTCGACTTAGTAGGGCAGAACCTCCTCTGAGGAAGGAAGTAGTTGAGTACATGTCCGACGTGGACTCTCATCTCTGGAGCATGAGGCGCAGCAAGGCAAATTTTTTCAGACTGATGTCAGTTTTCTCAGGATTATTTGCTGCTGGAAAATGGTTTGGGGAAGTTTGCATGTGGAGGAACCCTATTACAACAGTTCTAGTACATATACTCTTTGTGATGCTTGTGTATTTCCCAGAACTGATTTTGCCAACTGTATTTCTGTACATGTTCATGATTGGGCTTTGGAATTACCGTTATCGTCCAAGATACCCTCCTCACATGAACACGAGAATCTCGTATGCAGATGCAGTGCACCCTGATGAGCTAGATGAGGAGTTCGACACATTTCCTACAACAAGGAGTCCTGACATGGTTCGCATGAGGTATGATCGGCTCAGGAGTGTGGCTGGAAGGATACAGACAGTTGTGGGTGATGTAGCTACTCAAGGAGAGCGAATTCAAGCGCTATTGAGCTGGCGGGATCCGCGGGCCACAGCTATATTTGTGATTTTCTGTCTTGTGGCTGCTGTTGTGTTGTATGTGACACCTTTCCAGGTGCTTGCTCTTTTAGCTGGATGTTATATCATGAGGCATCCCAGGTTCCGGCATAAGACACCCTCTGCACCAATTAATTTCTACAGGCGGCTCCCGGCTAGAACTGATAGTATGCTTTGATGGGTTATTGGTGTCAATGGCTAAGTTTATTTTACTAGTGTGTCAAATTCTGGTTTTGATAGTGGTGCTTGTAAAGCTTTGGCTTCTTTACTTGTTTACTGATCCTGGAAGTAATTAAGACATATGTTCATATACTTAATTTGAGATTAATTATATAAATCTTGTGTTTCCAACATATCTAGCACTAAACTCCATTGACATTGTATTTATAAGGTTATGAAGAGCATTAGACATGGGATATATCTCTTTCTTTCTCAGCGTCTTGTTTTAGACATCAACTGCACTATAATCTGTGCAGCTTAAGTTTTGAATTAAAAGAATAGAAAAAGTACAAGGCTGATCTTATTAAATTTCTTTTTGTATCATGTTACCAATTCACCACAGAAAATTTTCTTCCTTCTCATTTTTATTTTGCCGATTGCACAAGTCGCTGTCTCGCTAAAGGGTACAAGCGTTATTTTTGGTCGACTCTTTGAATGTTGGTAGCCTCCAATTTAGTTTATCGAGGTGTTAGATTCTTGGAGACAATTGTGTTGTAGTTCTTAGTTCTTACAGAGAATATCACTGATCCGTACAGTGATACAGAGTATTAACTAAAGAAAATTTGAAGCTGTTTTAATATATATAAATACATAAAATTTAACGCACCAACTTCAAACGAAAGGAGAAAGTAAAATTAAAAGAAAACGAAAAGTAACGCAAACTTTCATTACAATACTAATAATACATGGAGGACTATGAAGTAAACAGGAGTTAATAAAAGCATCATGGTATCACAAACATCGTGAGAATCAAGCATCAGACCAATATATTTCCATTTCACCCTTACTTTGAGGCACTCCCAGGGCTTCCCAAACAGCTTTTGATGCATCAACAATATTGTTACGGCATGGGGGCTGATAATCATGATCGGAATCACATCCCATTGTGGAGTCACACTCATCGACAACTTTAGCCTTGACACTATTTCCATTACCGTAGATGTTAATATAGTTCAAGCATCTGCTGCCTTTGTTGTACCATCCAGTTGACAGTGCCACAACTGGTTCATCATCTGAATGGTACTGGTTGTCACATTCAGATGGGCCACCGCCATCCCCGCCTTTCTGGAAGCTGTTGAGTGTTAATGTTGCCCTCGTGTGACCCGTCACCGGTGGTGAACATCTGAAAATGCTGTAAAGCTTGCCTTGTTTGCAGCAATCGGAGTAGTTTTCTTGATTGCACTGTCCTGGTGGAGGCTTTTTCCCTCTTATCTTGCCACTGGGGTTACAAGTACCAGCTTCAACACCCAATGACACTAGTGCAAGAACGCAAATGAGAAGAACAGCACAAGAGGAAAGTTGCTTCTTCATTTTGTATATTTCTCTTCTACTGCTTTGTGAATCTGTTGTAATGTAATAGGTTTGGTGAAGGACTTTAATGTGCAATAAGCTATATATAATAGAGGTGACATGAATATGCAAAATTTTATTACTTAATGTAATATTTACGCCATTTTTGCAGTCAGAGTTCTAAGAATTAGATCCATTAATTATTAAAGATAACGTAGGTGATAAAACCTTGGTGTTTTTTTGTATTCTAATACTAAAAGAACCTTAATTTAGATTTTATTGTGAGATGTTCATAGTGAAGTCAACTTAAAGAAAGTGCTTATGCTATGTGATATATATGTGTTTTGTCTTACCGGAGGCACAATAATCAGAACCAAAAGATAAGCTCTGAGCGTACGTTGATATGTTATGATCTTTGATTTTTAACTTAATTATTATTTGTGCTGGATTGTTAATTACTTATTGTGTGTATTTGGCAATTAAGTGATCTGATAAATACTTTATTTTGATGCCAGTCCAAGAAAACATATTAATTAACCAACTACGTACATGGTCCTTCTAAAAGCTGGCTTGTATCCAATAATTTAATAGTTTTTGTTTTATCACAATAATTTAATTGTTTAAACAACTATTTATTGTATTATCATCAGTTTATTGTTGTAATAAATCATTTTCAGGTGCGGATGCCCGCATTTTTATTAATACTTATATGCTTTTAAATCGTGCGGTTTAAAAATATTAGTTATTGAATAAATTATAAAACCGTGTAATTTTAAAATATTAAAAACTAACTCTCTTAAATCCCATAATTTTAAAATGTATTCGCATTAAAAAAAAAATGTCCGCACTAGAGAAGAACTATTGCTGCAATAATTTATGAGAATCACATGATCTTGCATTAGCATTCACACACGAGCCAGAGAGAGACAAGATCATGTTCATTGATTAGCCATGATCAATGCCGCTGCTCAGCTCCTGTTACAGCCTCTGGCTTCTGCTGTAACTTGTTGCCTTTAACTGAAGCTTGAAGCTGCTACAATCAGCGCGCACAAACACAAGCTAGCAAAACAAGAACAAGAGAGAGATTTCTACACTCTTGGCCAAGTATCAAATGACTACATAGTAATTTTCAATGGACCAAAGTTATCGGTATACCATAGATGAGTGTAGGAATTCTTCATGTATCAGTATAAAATTGTTAATCGGTAAAATAACATAATTAAAAATTATGCTTGTCCATAGTATAATAATGTATAGGGCGAAAAAAAATAAACTCAATAACATAATATTTCATCACATAATAAAAAAGTTTATTAGAATTGTCCTTTAATATTTGGCACTAGTGTTAATCTTGTAAAACATAAATAATTAGAATGATTTGTGTTAGCTCACGTAAATATACCATATATATGACGTAAACAAGCAAGAAGACCATTACCTTGTTTCTATATTGATTGATCTTTAAACTAACTCATTGAGACAACAAGATTACAAATTAAAAAAATAATTGCCTCCGATATTTAGTGAAATCAATAATTTCCCCTGATCATATTGATAACATACTAAAACGTCCCTAGATTTAAAATGTTAACAAATATTAGAGTGCTATACTCGATCACTTTTTAGAGGGTATTTCCAGTCTTTCAAAAGTGTATTCAAGCCACCCCACTGATTTTCAGGCATTGGATCCCCAAAGCCCTTCCATACAGCTTTTTGATGCGTTAACAATGTAAATATATATCATGAATCATAAATCAGACGGTAATCGTGATCGGGGTCAAGTCACATTCATCGACGACCTAATTATATAACTCTTAACTCTTTTCCATTACCATGCAATGGTAATATTAATTGTTAATTTACTTGAAGCATCTCCTCTTAAGCTTGTTGAACCATCCTGTAAGCTGATATAATGCCACAACTGTTTCATTTTTTTTGAAGCTGTTTAGTCTTAATGTTTTGCCTTTGGGTACCCAGAAATGGGTACAGTACTAGCGGGGTGAAGAATTGTGTTTGTGTGTTTATATATATAGATATATACATGCTCACTCTCAAGCGCGGGCGCCCCATATTTTTTTAAATGCAAGCACACTCTTAAACTGTGCAGTTTAAAAAAGTTAACATGATTTAAAAGTGTGTTCGTATAAAAAAAAAAAAAATCCGCATTAAAAAAAGACTTCTATACGTGTGTGTTGGGGGTAATATATTGGCCTGCTATGCAACACTGAATCTTTTTTGCGTTTTCCTCTACCTGGCTTTTTGCCACATATTTTGCCACTGGGCTTGCAAGTCTTAGCTTTAATGCCAAATGAAATGACAAGAAAAATAAACCAAACAACAAGAAAATAAAGAAAATTAAAGCAAGCTCGTGTTGTGCAAATGTATATAATGAGGAGCTAGTTGTTATTTGTAGTGATAATTTTGAGGTTGTCTTAGTAGTGAAATAAAATATAGCATTCGTTAAAATATATCACATCACTAACACAATGAGGTACACGAATCAGGAAAAATTGTAAGGAACAGGTGGAATCTATATATAGATAAGATTTTCTACTGGTTTCATTGGTGAATTCAACTTAAAAAGATATTGGAAATCAATATCTGTCCTTCAGAATCTTATGGCCGCAGCATTTTCTAAATTCAATCGTGTCTAACGAAATTCAGTATCAAAACCTAGTAAAGACGGTATCCTATGCCAGTGCAAAGCAATACATATTAAATCGAGTAACTGAAATGAAGTAGCTATCAAGATGTCAAAAATGTATCTTTAAATAGTTAGATTTAACTACTCTACTAATTGTCAATCACTTTGTATTTTGCTCTGAAGAAACTTAGATCAAAAGAAAATCTTGATCATCTGTCACAAAATTAAATCAACATTAGATTATTATCATCACAATTTCTTCGGAAAACTACACCAATCCATGCTGTGATATTGACTACAACTTATCTGAAAAAAAGATTAAAGCTGTTTATATTACACTAATACTTAAAAACTTCATAGCAAACCTTATAGCGTGCATGCTTCAACTTCAGAAAAAGAAAAGAAACACAAATTCTCATTACAATTATCAATACATGGAGGATTATAAATAAGTATAATTTTTCTTTAAAGAAAAAAAAAAAAACAGAGAAGGAGGTTTGGATGAGGATGAGAATCCTCACCACCCATTAAACACCAACATTCATTATTTATTATTATTCAAAGTCAAACTCGGGCGATTGTGGACATAAAAAGCATTTATGGCCAACCGATCGAGCTATGGTGAGGGGCTGAAAAGGCAGCCTATATAACCATCATAAGCACATATATTTGATGAGAAATAGGCATCAAGCATCAGACCAATGAATATCCAATTCACCCCGAGATGTAGGGACTCCTAGGGCTTTCCAAACAGCTTTGGATCCGTCAACAATATTGTTAGGGCAGGGAGGCTGATAGTCGTGAACAGAATCACACCCCACTGTGGAGTCACACTCATCAACAACTTTAGCCTTAACACTTTTGCCATTACCATAAATCTTAATATAGTTCAAGCATCGGCTGCCTTTATTGTACCATCCAGTTGACAATGCCACAACTGGGTCATCATCTGAATGGTACTTGTTGTCACACTCAGATGGGCCGCCACCGTCCCCATTTTTCTCGAAGCTGTTGATGGTTAACGTTGCCTTTGTGTGACCGGTCACTGGTGGTGAACATCGGTAAATGGTGTAAAGCTTGCCCTCTTTGCAGCAATCTGAGTTATTTTCTTTGTTGCATTGTCCTGGTGGAGGCTTTTTCCCTCTAATCTTCCCACTGGGCTTACATGTCCCTGCCTCGACGCTACTATATGTTACTAGAAAAACAATGCTAACAATTACAATGATAATATTGCTAGCACAAACTTGCTTCTTCATGTTTATAATAATTTGCTTGCTTGCTTTGCTAGTTTTGGTGTGGCAAACTTGGGTTTGTGACACGCTATTTATAGGGATATTTTGACCAAACCCGACTATTTAATTCAAAGTTTCTGGTCGTTTCAAGAAGCAATAGTTACAATCAATATATACCGACAACAAAAGAGCTCCATAGATGTCATTTGAAGTGATAATTTTGAGGTTTTCTAATTTGTTGCTTTTTTCACATGTTACGACAAGTCGTTCTTCATTAGTCTGGATAAAAAAAAAATCATGCCACTGATTTTATTGCAATATTATATTTTTTTTAAAATAACTCTTAATTTGTATAAATTAAGAGTTATATGGATGTTGCATTTTAAAAATAAATGTATAAACATCTATACATGAGAATTTTCAAATATATATTACTGTTTGCCATGAAATTTACATTTTGTATCTAAAATTTGTTTTTTATTATAATTGATATTGCTTTTCCATTTAATGTTATAGATGTAGACGAATGATTATTGGTGAAGTATACTCAATTTATATGTGGGAAGTAGCTCGAGTCTTACATCTACCTCGATGATAAATTCAATGGAATTAATCTAACAAAGTTCATGAATATCAAACAAAAAAAGAAAGAAGGAATCTTACTTCATTGTTCATACAAAAGCAATTAATTAAGTAAAACGAGGGAGATGGGATCAAAACAATTATCATCATAAGATCTGATAAGGAACGACTGTAATTTTAATGCAAAATCTTATTAAACTAATTAATAATATCAGGTGATGACAAGCCGAAACGACAAGTACGAAAACAAGATGATTCTTATAGCGACATGATGTGAAATCTCTAGCCAAAAAAAAAAAACTTTGGATTTAACAATTATTTTGTTGTTACATGTTGTTATGCAAATTAACTTAAGAGAAAATAATAATAATTTAAAAGTTAAAAATTAACTTTCTTAAATCTATTATTTAAAAATATGTATGTATAAAAAAAATAAAATAAAGATGCATGCACTAAAAAATAACTATACAAAAGGTGAGAGATAAATCATAAGATTAGAAAATATCTCGTTCTAACTCAATCAATTTCAGTGACTCCCAAGGCTTTCCGCACATCTTTTGAAACATCAACAACATTGTTAGGACAAAGAGGATGATAATCATGACTAGAATCACATCCCTTTGCGGAGTCACTCTCGTCAATAACCTTAGCCTCAACACTATTTCCATTACCGTAGATGCTAATATATAAAGTTTAAGCATCTGCCGCCTTTGTTGTACCACCCAGATGACAAGGCCACCACCAATTCATCATCTGAATGGTACTGCTTGTCACACTCAGACGGGGCGCCGCCATCTCTGTTTTTCTCAAAGCTAGCTGTTGAGTGTTAATGTTGCCTTTGTGTGTCCTGTCACTTGGGGCGAGCATTTGTAAATGCTGTAAAGCAGGCCTTGTTTGCAGCA
Organism: Citrus trifoliata; assembly: GCA_018350135.1. NCBI lineage: Eukaryota > Viridiplantae > Streptophyta > Magnoliopsida > Sapindales > Rutaceae > Citrus > Citrus trifoliata. The sequence goes on along the minus strand of CM031386.1, from coordinate 41,862,351 downwards.
ACCTGAGTCATTTTCTTGATTGCATTGCCCTGGTGGGGGCTTTTTACCGCTCATCTTGCTGCTTGCCATGAATGTCCCAGCTTCAACACTAATACTAGTACTCAATGTAACTAGAAAAATAATGCATACAAGAAGTAAAGCACTAGCACAAAATTGCCTCTTCATCTTCGACCTGGATCTCTTAATATATTTTTCTCGGTTGTAGTTTGTAGGTTAATTTTGTAGTGAAAAACTGGAATTCGTGAAACGATATTTATAGGGATATATTGACTAAAGCCGACAATTTTGAGGCCTTTGGAATTTGGAAAGCATGTCAAGTAGAGAGTAGAGACATGATGGAGCCAAAATAAAGCTAGCCTACGTATAGAAAAGCTTCGATTCCAGTTTGTGCCAAGTAGATTTTACTGCCTGAAAATTATAAAAAAGAGATTGTTCTTTTGGTATGCAACAATCCTAAGAATCAGTAACAGGGACAAATTAAGTTTGTTCATTTGTATTAAACAAGTTCTGACCATAAATCCTCTGTGAAACAACTGATATATACCCTTTCAGGGTTTATGTTACAATTTACAAATGATGGTCAACATATATAGCTGAGAGTATAGTTCGGTCAGTATAGACGACAAGAACACTAGAACAATGATACAATTGAATTATTTTAAGGACTTTTATGCTGTAGCAGTCAAATAACCGTGATTGTTCTCACCATAAACAATCTCGAAAAGAAAACAAAAGGTGAGATTAGGATCCAAAATTTGTCAGCAATTCATCGGGCCGTAGCAGTTATGTTAACAGAGCACCAGTAGTTAGTAGGTACCAGTCAAAGAAGTCATGTACAGACTACAGTACATTGAAAACTCATAAGCAAAACTTAGGCAATTTGCTTTGATACTGGTTATATGTATCCACTTAAAGTATGCTCTGCATCAAGCATTTAACGAAAAGAGAATGAAGAGTTTTTGGTTGAAATTTTTTCTTCTCCTTGTAGCCATTCTCTTTTGAACAAATTCTTTCAAACATTGAAGCTCAAAAATGTCGTCCAAGCGGCAATATAAGAGGAAAAAGGGCTCCATCTGGGCAACGCAACACAGAGAATGACTTAGATTGTTGTCTAAAAGGGAAGCTCTACACAACGTACAAATGTTCACCGCCAGTGTCAAGCCATACCAAAGCCTATTTGACTCTCAACAGCTTTGAAGCAGGCGGAGATGGCGGTGTCCCCTCAAAAGGTGACAACTGGCATCACTCTGACGGCACTCCAGTTGTTGATGAATGCGACTCGACAACGGGATGTGTTAAAGATCATAGTTATCAACCTCCTTGGAGGCTTGTGCTAACAACAGCGTTGGTGCCTCCAAGGTTGAACGAAAAGCACTGGGTATCCCTCTTAGTCAATGGGTGGCCTTAATTTTACATGGACTGCTGCTTAGTTTATATATCGTGTTTTTCACATTCTCATTTATTCTGTAGCTATCACATAACCCGTATCTATTGTATCTTCTGTAAGGTTGATCATTGTTCCGATGAATCAAGAATGGACATGAACCACAAGATGTATGGTCGTTGAAATCATGAGCACTACAAATTTAAGAGAAATTTGTCATTAAGCTACAATAGAGCTCCATTATCCGTCTGGACTGAATTATGTGAGAATTGTTAACCCAAAATCAACTGGTTCTTCTCTGTCATCGAACTTCAGAAAATCAGTGGAGTGGCCTTGAAACAAAGAAATATATGTACATTGCTTTTGAAATTAACGAAAGAAACTTGTCAACCATGCATTAAATCAATGTCAATGTGAGCATTGCGCATCATATCCATTTGCCGAGAACCAGCCCATATGCCACCTACTGAAGAGGTTGGAGTGAGATTTTGACTCGATGGAGCAGTAGTTGGAGTAACTGGGTTTTCGACCGACTGATGTTCTGAGTCTCTAACGCCTTCTGAAGCTTCCCCCTTCTTATTTTTCATCTTTGGACCTCCCAACAAAAAACTCCCCACAATTACCTGCAGCATCCATTATTCATCTCAGCCTATGAAGGAAAGGATGCAATCGCTGATACTTCCCAAGATTAGCCCATTTAAAAAAAATGACATGTCTAACTACCACAGACCAAGAAGCACAGGAGTTGAAATAGTTTAAGAACCTTTCCCTTAATGGTAATTTTACCTAGAAAATCTCATTGAAATCCTAGCAGTAGATCTACATAATGGTGTCAACATGAAAAAAAATAATGTTATGATTTAAAGAATCGGAAAATTTAAGGCGGAAGCAAAGCATATTATGAAGACAAACACAATCTAAAAGTTACCTGAACATTGTTTGCAGCAATAAGCATTCCCCCAACTCCTCCACCGATGACACGTCCATCCGGACTAGCAAGGGAGACACTCAGACCACCAGATCGATTGCGGGAACCACCATTACCGGTGAGCAGGTAAGAGCCCGACAGGCACAATATCTCAAAACGCCCCTATGGAAATCAGAATGCACCAATAAAGTTAGCTTCTCTTCTATGAATCATGTGAAAGATGGAAGCTTCAACGCAAACAAGTTGTATCTAAATACAAAAACAAGTTAACACTCATAAAGAGGTTGAAGTTTGAAAAACATACGAATAACAGAACCATTACTACTGTGTATGTTCATGTGTTGGTTGCACTATTATGCAAGTCGTTACTCGTTGGGGAGGAAAAATATTAACATGGGACTAATGAACCAAGATCTCAACATTCAGCCGTATACTTCCAGAAATGGGCACTGGAGAGATTCCAGAAGCAAATTAGTTAAAACTTAACAAGATGATTGTCATTTTCTTTAATCAAATAATTCTGAATTTGAAGTAAATGAACATTAAGGACATTAATGGTTAACTCCAAAGACACAAAGACTCAACTCAAATATCCTACTGCAGTCACAAGCTTGGAACCTGAGAAGCTAAACGTCCAAGCTTATGTTCAGACACCTCAATGTTAGTGCCGATATCAAAGAACAATTACTTTTAAACTAAAAGCAGGCAATCTTCTCCAGAAATTATCAAGCATCATCTGCAGGTAAAACTGGCAAGGAAAAAAATTGAAAAAACAATTCAAGCACTCAGACCTCGTATGTAACAGAGCCACCAGAAGATGACGGCTGGCGAAGAGTTGCAGTAGAGATGGCACCATTGGCCGACAAGACACATATTGCTCTTGGGCCTTGTTGTGAAAATGACAATAATTTCATCGCAATGTCCTACATGAAATATTAAGCAGTTTCAAAACACAGTAATTTCTTCCAAAAATCACATAACCTGCCAAAAGATATAGTAATGGATTTGAAAAACGTTGCCTCAAAAAACTAGAGACAAGGAAAAAAAAATTCTTTGAAAGTATTCCAACAACTTTAATAAGAGAAATAGAACTGTAATATTTTAAGCACATTTAAGCTCTTCTCAATTAAAGAAATGGCAGTTCAGTGAACCAAAAGATAATGCAGAGAATAATCATCTCGTACAAGGTGTGAAAGGATGCGAAAAGCACATCAAACCAGGCCTTGTTATTTTCTTTTTCCAATTCCTATGTATTACATCCAAATTCTAAGCCTTGGGTCTCTATGGAAGGATAGAGCCTGAATAAAAAGTAAAATCAAAATGACACAAGGCCAAGAGCACATACTAATCTTTCTTGATTGGAGTTTATTTAAGTGTATTTATATCAACTTCATCATTATGGTTGGGTTTGTTCCTATGAAGTTATCAGTTTTCTGCAAGTAGAAAATAGATCAGAATCGAGAAGCAAACATATTGTTGACATCCAGCCAAGGTACTGTATCTTGGCCACCAAGGCGTGTCAAAAGAGGGTCTTTGTTTCCAATATTATACTAAGAAATTAAGAAAAAGTGACATACTTCCCCTACTGCAACAGTGATGATATGTGGAGTAAATCCCATCCCAGCTGAACCAGAGAGCGATTCACCTAGCAAAACAATTTAAAATCAGCAAAATCATTGAGACAAATTATAATCCATAACACCCAACCTTGCTCCAAAAGGCAGAGTAATTCTCTCATTGATGGGGCTGCTCATAATTAGAATTTAAGTAGCTAAAGAAATCAAATAACAAGCTTGTGAAGGTTTAATTGCAGTAAAATAATGCTTTGGTATACATCCGTGAATAATATATTTTAGCAACAAATCTAATAAATATGATTTTTGCTGGTGGCTTCATACAGTATGATGAAGGTCATAAACCTGAGAATTTTGGTTCTTGTGGATGCTATTATGGTTTCTTAACAGAGATTTTAGAAGCAAACAATTAACTAGGGATTTCAAGAAGTTTCACTTTATATGCCCTGCATTTTCCAGCAAGAAAACAATCTCAAAACTAGTACATCTATCCCCCCCCCCCCCCCCCCCCCCCAAAAAAAATGACACCCACTCTTGCTCCTTTCTGACTAAATCTCCCATAAACAGCTGTCTGCCTTTTCACTTCTGAGGTTTTCGAAGTCAAGACAGATACATTTGAATCCTAACATATTGAACTTTCAAACATCAGGGATAAATAGCAAGTTTAAAACTTAACCATGCCTTAAATGTACACTGTTATAAATTCAATATACATGACAAAAATAAGAAGACAAAGTATTTGTTTCATCCATTCTCTATCATTTAAATGTTGATGCATTATCTTTACCAAATAGAATAATATCTTTACCAAAACTATAAATGGCTTGTGATATTCTTTAACTAGACCAATGGGAAAATTATAAGGCATCTTTTATATTGCCAAATTAACCTGTTTTCCCTCTTCACTGGATTGCTTAATTGCTAGTTTATCAGTCCTTATCTGAGGTGAATCAGAATCTGGTTCAAACAGGTTGACGAGCTATAAGTCATACATTCATCACAGTCAGTGTGACCTCAGCAGAAACAAAATATGCCAAGAATTCTTACCAAGAGAAGATACTTGTTGCTTCCTTCCAGTTCCTGGTGGCCGTCCTCTTCCTCGCTTCTGAGTTGGTGATATGGTCCCTGGATGAGTAGACACGGAGGGAGACAATGCCAATGACACGGATCCATCAGGCCCATATTTCCGGGGCCTCCCTCTCTTCCGTTTAACAGGCTCGCTTTGTGGCATTGAAGCAGATGCAGCAACATTGACACCATGAGGAGAAATTGCACTTGAAGGGTCTACAGATAATGTTGATCCAATAGTAGAGCCTCCGATATTTGATTGAAACTGTAGACTTGGATTAGATAGTGGATGAATGCCTGGGGATCCATGAAGACTAGGCTGTGTTCCCGACCCAGAACCAGTCATTCCTCTTTGCATATAGAAAGAAGCTGACCCAGGTAACGCCAGACCATCCCTTCGATCCATGCATTTACTTTGAAAAACCTAAACTTAAATTACTCTGAATCAACTCACACACAATTAATTGCAAAACTAAGTACTTCTTTACTGGCTCCAGTGTTCAAAATAAGAAAAATACTTCAAAAATTGAAGAAGTCAGAACAATGAAAATTCAAATTTGTGACCAACAAAAACAAGGCTTGCCACAGAGGGTATGAATCTTAGATTCTTAAAACCAACATGAAAAAGGGTCACATGCAAGACATGCATGACATTACAAGTAATTATGATCCAACACCGCCAATGTTCACACATGTAAAAAACTCAATGTGATACCACTCCGGACAAGAAAGCTCAAAGCAGGCACATTACTTTGACAAAGAAACAGAACAGAACCCATAAGAATGCAGTCAAAGTTATACGTGAAATCGCTAGAATCAAGAAGGAAAGCAAACCCAGATTCAAAGCCTCTTCAAAGTTCCAAACAAGAAAGAACTAAACAACCCAAGGAAAAGGAAGCAAAACATGATTAGATAACAGAAAATAAGAAAAGATCCCTGAACATTAACAAAGAAAGAGAGGAAAAGAATTCAAATCTAAAGCCAAGAACCTAAAAGAAAAGACAAAATGCAGGGCTATTTTGCAGCTTACCAACTAGAAGAAACAAGGAAAAAGGCTTAATCTTGAAGACAAAGACCAGAAAGGTTGAAACTGGTCCACTCTCTCACCAACTCACGATAATTGATAAAGCCTTAAACACCAAGCATGTTCCTTGGCAACAAAAACCCAAGTAAACGCCATACAATAGCACAAACCCAGTTCTCACAGATAACATCAAAGAAACCCAACAACAGACAGCAAAGAAAACATTTTTATTTTTTTAATTTTTTCCTTTAAATGGTCACTCCAAAACCAAGTGGGCAACAAGTTTAGAAAGTAAAAGATAGAGAATTTACTCACATTAGTGAAGTGAGTCAACGGTCGAACGCGTTTCCCGTCACAACTCACAAGGTAGAGAAGGGATGAGTGGAGGGAGAGGCTTAAAGGTCGAACAGTTTTAGTGGGAAAAACAAGCTGACTGACAAGTGTAAGGAGGAAGAGGAGGGGGAGGAGGTCATATTTGTGTGGAGACTGAAGAGGCAGGCAGATGCAAAGGCAAAGTATTATTGTTACTAACTACAAAAAGCGCTTTTTGACACCAGTCCTTATCGGAAGGCAATGGCAATGGTAATGGCAATAATAATAATCTGGGTCTTTCTCAAGAGTCTTCAAAACCAATAAAGTTGTTTATCTTTATATCTACCTATTCTTCTGTTGAGTGAGTGATGATGCTTTTGCTAACGCTAACCCTTTACTGGGTTTTGTGTGAATGGCAGATTCAGAAACAAACAAAAATTACAACAGAAGAAAGCGCTTATTCTTTTGGATAACCCCTTTTTCTTTTCCTTTTTCTTTTTTTTTCTTTTTTTCTGTTTCTTGTTTGGAATTAGATTTTTGGAAATTAAATTAATATTAAATGGCACATCTCTGACTGCATCTGTTTCAGCGGATACGTCATCGTTATCAATCCAAGTATCTAACGCGACGCGCTGCTCACCGACGCGTGTTTTCTTGTTTCTCCCTTCATAAAATTAAATTAATCAAATTCTACTTTTTTTTTTAAGAAATTTGTAAAAAAAAAAAAAAATGGATCAAGTCTGTTTCTATAGATCTAGCATTAAATAATGTTAATATACTGTAAAATATGTCTAACTATTTTATTGAAAGTTAGTAAAATGAAAATATTTAAATATTTAATTAATTTTCATTTGAAATAAAATCAGAGCTTAACGATGCTGTGCAACTTTATTTTTAATTCAAAAAGCCTTGAACCTGGGCATGATTCATATAATTAAATTAGTGGTTATCTAAGTATATAACATTTAATGCCTTAAGTACTTGCTCGAATAATTTTTAAATAATCTTATTTGGCTAATCACTTGGGTTCAAATTTCAGGAAAAGTAAGAGGCTAAAAAATAAATTATAACATTTAGTTTATTTTTTAAAAATATTTAACATAAAATAGAATAACATTAAAAATAACCAGATTTAGTCCGATCTTATTCTATTATATTCTATTTGACGTAGTTGAAATCAATTCGTGAATACCAAAATGCGCCCCTATGTATGTTATTCGATATTGTAGCATTATATGTTTCATAATACATTCTTTGTAAAATAATGGCTATCTATTATAGCTATAAACCAAGTTTCTGATATTTTAAAAACCTTTTTTTTTTTGTAAGTATATTATGAATACTTACAATCACTGTTTATTGGAACCACACACACATTCACTTATTAATATACACAAGACACATGTGTTCCCAATTTATAAGAAATGTAAATGTATTTTTTCATTAAAAACTTAAGCCAAACTCTCAATAATATTGAAGGTTCAGGTTGGATTTGGACAATAGTATTATGATATTTCATTTTTCTTTAAAAAAAAATTCAAAAAAAAAGGTAGTGAAAACAAAAAGCTTATTCACTAAAACACCACCATTAGAGCATCTCCAAAAAGCTCTATAACTTTTACTCTTCAAATATCTATTTGCTTACCTATGTGGCAAATAGAAAAGTAAAAAAATATAATATTCTCCAAAAGATTCTTCAAATATAAATAAATTAATATTATTTTAATCAAATAATTATTTTTTTTTAAAAAAGTCAATAGCAATTAAATCATTTCTCTCTCTTTCTTTAATAAAAAAGTAATAAAATACAAATTGAAGAGAGAGAAATTAACTCTCCAAATTTGAAGAGAGAGAATCAATTCTTATTTGAAGAATTTTAATTGGAGTGTCTTTTGGAGCTTTAAATATTAATATGACTCTTCAAATAAGTAATAAAATCTTATTTGAAGAGCTTTTGGTGATGCTCTTAGAGCATCTCCAAAAGGTTTTATAAATTTTACTCTTCAAATATCTATTTGCTTACCTATGTGGCAAATAAAAGGGTAAAAAAATATAATAGTCTCCAAAAGACTCTTCAAATAGAAATAAATTAATATTATTTTAATCAAATAATTATTTTTTTAAAGGAAAAGTCAATAGTAATTAAAACATTTCTCTCTCTTTCTTTAATGAAAAGTAATAAAATACAAATTGAAGAGAGAGAAATTAACTCTCCAAATTTGAAGAGAGAGAATCAATTCTTATTTGAAGAATTTTAATTGGAGTGTCTTTTGGAGCTTTAAATATTAATGTGACTCTTCAAATAAGTAATAAAATCTTATTTGAAGAGTCTTTTGGTGATGCTCTTAGCTTCTTATTAGAGTAGTGTGATTAGCACCCCTTTACTAATCTCATAAAACCTCTATTCTAAATGATCCATTAATCAAAATATTAAAAAAAAATTCAAAAAAAAGGTAGTGAAAACAAAAAGCTTATTCACTAAAACACCACCATTAGCTTCTTATTAGAGTGGTGTGATTAGCACCCCTTTACTAATCTCATTAAACCCCTATTCTAAATGATCCATTAATCAAAATATTAAAATTACTCTTTTTATTAATAACACACTCATGTTAGTTCCTCAAAGTAATCCTATCCTCTTCCTCCTCATTGTACCCTAAAATAATTTTAGAAAAAAAAAAATCGCGTGACCAATAGTAACATTGGGCTAGATCTAGATCTCAGTAAACAAAATTTTCCACAACTAGTAAACAAACTTTAAAGAACAAGCCACCATTACTAATAACTCTTTATACCCTTTCCTCTCTAGTGAAAAGTATTAAATACCCCATTGATTGCTAGTTTTACGTGCGAGGGAAAAATATTATTATAGACCTCATTTACTTAGGTGGATCAATTTTATTTTATTTTGTTTTGGAAAACAGTTAGTTTCTTTCTTAACCATATAGGGGCATAAAGAATTCTTATAATTTCAATTAAGCACGTAAAAGCCGAGTTCACTCTTCTTATTCTAACTTGAATTTAAGTGAGCGTCGGCGCAAAAAAGCCAGTCCTCCTACGCTGACCGAGGGGGCTAAAAAAATAATTGACAGGGCGGGGGGAGGAGGGGACAAGCTGATAAGTTCCTTTCTTTTTTAACCCCCTCAAGTTTATTATTAATGGTAATAAAGTATGGTGATGAGTGGCGTGACATAACTCGCTAATGAGTCGCGTGGAGTGCATCAGCCCACTGGGTAGAGAGGCGAGAGAGAGAGATAGAAAGCTTCGTTTGAGTGTATTTTTTATTTATTTGTTGGTTGTTACCGTGGGAATGATACCATCTCCCCATGTTCGAACTTCAAAATCTAAACTGACCCCACCCACCCGTGAATCAATTAATTTTTGCCAACAAAACTTTTTTAGTAAAATAAAAATTAAGTCTATAAATTTAGTCACATTCATTGCAATTTAAAAGAACATATTTAAATTTTTTTAAAATTTTTTTTTATAAAGTGAAACTAGTCAAACAACAAAATTTAATCCTTTTAAGCGTTTTTAATATGTTTACTTTTTTTTTTTATTTACATATCGAAAAAAATGTGTTATTTATTTATTTTTTCCACCCATTGGTCAAAGGCCGACTTTTGGCCACTGAAAACAAGTAAAATAATATAATAGAGTACAATATTTTTTTGGAAAGTGGGTTGATATATTTATAACATTTTGTGAATGATTACTCTTTGATATTATAATTATTATTGTTGTTTACCGATAGAAGAAAATAATGATCTTGTTTGTGGCAATGCATGATATATGGGATCATCAATTCCAAAAATGGAAGTGCCTTGGACTTTGGCCTATCATGAACTTTCCCTCCTTGAGTCAGATATATATATATATATATATAGAGAGACTTTTATACTTTGATGAATTTTTTTTTCAATATTTTTAGTTGGCAATCCAATGCCAACGCACACAGTCAGGGGAGAATCCACAGAAATTAATAATATATTCATTAGATTTATTATTTCATTCCCCCAAAGCAATCAATTATCATTAGAATGGCATCAATGATGCAGTCAATATAATATATCAACTTCCTTGCAGACTCCTCGTTGCTTGAGCCTATAAAACACACACGTTTAAATATAAATACCATTATTAAACGATAAACAAACAAATAAATGAGTACCTTTAGTCCAGGAATGGTGGAGATCGGTCTTATCGAATCCGGTGAATGGTTAATTCCTCGACGAAGTAACTCGTCGGACTGAACCTCCCTCTCTCTCTCTCTCTCTCGCAAGAGCAGAGAGGACTTAGCGTCGTCACATCAAGTATAGCTTCGAGTTAACGATTGGATAAATCAAATTGGGTTGAATTCAAATACGCATTCGGGACAGACATTAAAGGCAAACGAACAGTCCCTTTGATTATTATTGTAAAGGAAAAGTCAAATTGTTGGACTGAACACATCTACATTGATGAAATTGCATTCAGCAGACCTACAAGTGGGAAAAGGGAATAAGTAAGGGAAAGAGAGAAGGACGTTTGAGTTGAAAAGCAAAGATTATGTTGGTTGGTGGAACCGACCCTCAACCTATTTATTTCTGTTGAAGAATAAAATTGTAGGATTTGGGTGAAACTGTGTTTTCAAGAATAAAACAAGTTTTGCTTTTGACTAAGAAACTCTACTTGTTTCTTTTTAATGTCGGCACTCTAAATAACTCTGATCAAGCTGCAGAACCATGCAACATGAATGCTGCAAACGCTTCCACGTAATGCAAAGACATGTGACACCATTATCCTTTACTACAGATAGAAAGATGGTACCCAGGTCAGCCGTAGGGGAATCTCTAAACCACTCCATCAGATGCGTGGTTTTCGTTTACCCACAACAGCTCTTCCGATGACATGCCGTTTAGGTGCAACTCTTACATAGCCTTTGGAAGGTTAATTCAACTTCTGGTCAAAGTTAGGATGTTCTGGCCTTCTGGCGATGAAACAGCAGTAACTGTGGACTGGTTGTTAGAATGAATGATGACAACCCAATCTGCTCAAATGAGTAATCTCTTCTTTCTCACTTCCTTTTTGCTATATACCTGCCTAATCCATTCATTACATTTCATCTCCACATGGTCATTAATTCTATATAATTACGAACCAGTATAAATATCATTTCAGTTAAGCTCCAAGGTAATCTCATTAATTACAGAACCAGTATAAATATCATTTCAGTTAAGCTCCAAGGTAATCTCATTAATTACAGAACCAGTAATACGATCAATTAACCATAACTCAATAATTCCAAAACTTCTGCTACACAATCGTATGAAACTCACTATCACATGGTGTGGATCTCTTAAAAGAAAAGAATATCGCACAATAGGTTCTTCCTCCCTCCTGGACAACTGCGCACTACCCCTCTACCCTTACTGAAAAGCCGGAGCACAAGTATGCACTTCACTAATCCCCTGGATATCTAGGTAAACAATCATCAAAGACAACAACAATAAAATTAAGTCACAAAAGGATAACGCATACCACCAACTGTTAAAGATAATCAGGCAATAAAACCCTGACTATGTTTCCAAAATGCCATAGCCTGCCAGTTCTCCATTTTGATTAGCCTCGCAGTCAAGTCACTTAACCGTAACCGATCAGATACTTATGTAAGCATAACAGCAGAACGTTGTTGCAGAATTAAATTTTCCTTTCAGATTATAGAAAAATATCTTCATAAGCTACTTGATAAAAATTAAATTTTAGATAGCACACAAAGAATGCAAAATATTGTGAAGTTAGTTGTTACGACATCCAAAATTTCCCAGCTTTACATATAACCATTTACATAAGCAAATTGGTTAGAAACAAAAGTGCTAAGCAGGACAATAAAGTGTTAAAACATGAGATAAGAAAGTGAAGACAACAGCCTTCATGGACCAGATAAAATGTTTCCCAAGAAGAGTAGTATATTGTCAAAAAGTAGAAAATTATCCAGCTAGCACAGAATAGATATTCTCAAAAGTAATTTGGCAGGCAAGCAAATCTCATAAACTTTTCCCTCTAATCTACAAAATGAAAAAAAAAAATATTTCAAGAAGCAAAGCCTATAAAGCTCAAAACTACTACTTCCAAACTTGTTATCTTATCCATGTGCACTGGAAACATTCAATAAGAAGATCAACTGTCAAGTTCCATTGCCTGGGCAGCTTTAGCTTTTGCCACTGCTGTCAATTTGGTCTTCACTTTCTTCCCCACTTGAAACCCGCTAGCACCTTTCTTCTTTTTCTTGTCTTTCCCATCAACCTAGGCACATATATACCCAGCATTAAACCAACAACATTAAAACTAAAATTTTTTTATTTTTGTTATTTTGTGTGTGTGTGTGTTAAAATCTACTTAAATATCATCCCGCAAATCTTGTAATTTACCATTAAACTCCTATCAATAGATCATCAAGTAATTAATCAATCTGCTAAGCCATACAGATTACAAATCCGAAAAGCTAACTTAACTGAGACTAAAACAACTACATAGGTAAATTGAGCTAAAATTTTGAACTTTTGATCGCCAAAAAAGCAAACCCAGAAAGAAAGAAAGTAACCTTCATCTTATTTTTCTTTGCTTGGAGGTTTCTGGCTTTCTTTTCTTTCTCTTGCTTCTCTCCTAATATTCCAAAAATTGCATTATCAACAAGCAAAAACGATATTAAGCATAAACACAATAAACGGATAAATAATTCAAAATGAACATACTTTGAAGCTCGAATTCATGCTGTCTTTTCCTGCGAGCTAGATCGTTTTTCTTCGACATTTATATGCTCTGTATCGGACTCCGAAGTGAGGTCTCTCCCTCCTCCGTAGCGAGAGGTTGGGACTCAAACCCTAGAAATTTTATTTGAAAAGTTTCTGTTTTTATCGCTTTAACCCTGTTAGTTTTACGATTTTGTTATATTTGGACGTATCTTTTTCCTTTTTGAAATTCTGCATCATCAGTACTAAATTGAGCCCATTTTTTAAGGCCTGTTTGATCTCAAGAGGCCTGCAGACACTAACGTAAGGGCCTGCCATCTTGACATCCCAACAACCGAACGTTGGTAACCCTCATACATTTGGATCCATTAATTTTTACGTTTTCTCAAATAAGAGCATAATTCCATCACTTATACCAAATAGGTCCGGAATTAATTCCAGGGACGGCGGATGGCAAGTTTTTATGTCTCTTAAAATTTATCAGGCTAGAATTTCACATTTCACTTCTCCTTATCTATGGCTCCTTGGTCCTTGCTAATTGCTATGCCATCCCTGATTATAAGATAACAAATTGCCCTAATTTTGCCCATGACGATGAGTGCGGAACTTGAAAAATTAATAGGAAGTTTGGTTGATTGATTGATTTTTTATTTTTTAATAATATTATGCTTGCTTAGTTTAGATGCTTAATTCAAAAACAAAATAAATAAATTTGAATCGTGACCGTTGTAGGAGGAATTTAACCGTCCCTAATTCTTATTAAAATGACAAAAGTACCCTTAAATATAGATATTTTGGAATGATTTTTGTATATTACTTAACAGTACATACAACTGCAACTGTGCAAGAAAGCTTCGACCAACAAACAACATGACTGGTCCTACTACAGCATGCACATGCAAAGTGAAGTGGCTGAGCCGAGCAAAAAATGCAAGAACCAAAACGGCGCCGCTTACGGAAACAAAGGAGAAAAAGATGAGTACAAACGGAAATGATTACGGCGGGGAGCAAAGAGAATGATGAAAGGCGCAAGGGGGACTGGCTTTGGCCCCATAAAGTTTCTCCTGTAGCTGTTACTGTTGAATTCTCTGAACAGAGACTATTTCACTCCAAATCTCACCAGCGGTGCAAAATTATTATTATTTTTATTAAAACTTAAAAAATGCTAAATAAATAATCCGATATAACATTTGTAAAAATTAAAAATTCAACCAATAAAAAACTCATTTTATATAAAATAATCAGCAGATTCTATGGCCTTGAATAAAAATTCGTGACATGTCGGTAATTATTGCCCTTATTCTTTTATCATCAACAGACAAACCTAAAGAAATTAAATCATATCATCAAATACATGTGGTCTGATCTGATCTGAGCTGAGCTGATCTGATCTCCTCTACTCTCTTATTTCCTCAGCATTGATTCTGATGCTCTAGTTCTTTTGTCAATTTGAGGCGAGAAGGTGGATCTTGTAAGTGTTTGTTGAATTGACCGAAGGAAAGTCTCCAGTGGTGTTTTCTTGTGGTGGGTTTTGCTTAAAAAGGTGTGGAACTGATAGCTGATTGATATTATTTAGTGGGTTTTTGGTTTTGCCATCTGGGTTGTGCCTAAATTGTGGTTTCAGCGTCTCTCAAAACTGGGTTTTGACTTTACAAGAAGCAGAAGCACTTTTTTAGGTACTTATAAATCCTCGTACGTTTTGTTGTCCAGCTTTTATTAGTTGTTAAATCGAGTTCTGATTTAATTTATGAGTATTGCTGAAAAGTAACATGCTTATAACCCAGAAATTTGCCCAAATCGTTCATTTTTATTTTCTTATTATTTTTTCTTTTCTGGATTGTGATTAAATGATCAAGTGACTTCAAAGTGGAGCATTGATTTATTAACACCAAGTTTCTGTTCCTAATATGCAAGTTTTTGTTTTCTTGAACTCATTCAATTTGCCTTAGAAGTTGTGATACTTTGATTGTGTTCTAAACTATCCATCTATTTTTTTATCTCAGATTCTGCTGTTCTGAGTAAATTTTGTGGATAACTGGGGATTTAATAAGTTCTCCTGAGCCGTTTAAGTAATTGAGAAGATCAAGATCCCAACTTTCTACTCATTGCACAATCAAAGTGAATGAAGCTGAATGAACTGGGGATGCAACTGATCCCAGTTTTGTTTAGAGGGTTTCTTCTTTGAAGAGGGTTTCTTTGTATTGATGCTTTTATTTCTGATATTTAGATGGGGATTCAGTGTTCTAAATTCACAGCATGTTGCTGGAACTCACAATTCAAGGCAACAGTTCTTGAAGCTCCTGATGTTGGTGGGTATATGTGATTGCTGTTATTGGGTTCTTTATCTTCTCCAAGAATGAGAAGAAGCTTTGGAGTGAGCAGTTATTAACTCTTTCATGTTTAGATGCTGCAGAGAATGATGAAATGAGCGAGGTCGATGGCTTGCCTTCATTCCGTGAATTCACCTTGGAGCAACTTAAAAATGCCACATCGGGGTTTGCAGTAGAAAATATTGTGTCTGAGCACGGAGAGAAGGCTCCTAATGTTGTTTATAAAGGGAAGCTGGAGAATCAGAGGAGGATTGCTGTTAAGCGATTTAACAGAATGGCTTGGCCTGATCCACGACAGTTCTTGGTAGGCAGTCATTTGCTACTGTAAATGTTTCACTTCTGTCAATTCTTTTTCACATTTTTTAGCTGGTTTTTCTTGAATTCTTTCCACACTGATATACAACTAACTCATGGAGACATGGTGTATGTTTTCATTTTTCTTTTTAGTTTTATCTATTGTTTCACTACTTTGTTTCTTCATCTTTGTTCCAGTAAACCTTCCTAAATTCTTTGTTCCTTTGAAGCGATGGTGAAACTTTTAGTTTTGTTTTACCCTTTATGGCCTGAAGAGGTGATGAAACATTCCTTGTAATGACCAGCGTTAGCATCTTACAATGTGTTTCTTTTGAGTGCAACATGGCAGCACTTATATTTCTTCTTTTAGTGCCTCCTTGAAAAGGTACATTAGATTTGGCCGATTTATGGACTTATCTCAGTTCATTTCTTCTTTTTCTGACACTGTAGGAGGAAGCAAGATCAGTTGGTCAACTGCGAAACAATAGATTGACAAATTTGCTAGGCTGTTGCTGTGAAGGCGATGAGCGGTTGCTTGTGGCAGAATATATGCCCAATGAAACACTTGCCAAACACCTTTTCCATTGTAAGACCTAAGGCTTATCCTCTTGCTCATCCTTTCTTTTAGATATATGTTTAATTGAGTATTGCATTTGACCTACAACGCGTAATTTTTGTATTGAATCAGGGGAAACACATCCTATGAAATGGGCAATGCGATTAAGGGTTGTTCTACATCTTGCACAGGCTCTAGAGTACTGCACAAGCAAAGGGCGTGCCCTTTATCATGACCTCAATGCCTACAGAATTTTATTTGATGAGGTTAGTACAACTGTTAATTTGTCTTTTCATAACCATTTATCTAGTTGCTTTTACTATCAGCTCGTCAAGTTACATTCTAAAATATATGCAGGATGGTAATCCAAGACTCTCAACTTTTGGTCTAATGAAGAATAGTAGGGATGGAAAAAGTTATAGCACAAATTTAGCATTTACTCCTCCTGAGTATCTGAGGACTGGTATGTATTTTTATCAAGGAAACAAGATTTATTTTTCTTGGTATTAGATTTCAAAATATTTAGCTGATTGACTCTTTTAGTGAATCACTTAGTCAGATAAGAGTTTTCAGTTCTTAAAGACTCTACGACCATGTTTCAACTTGATGCTTCAAAATATTGGTCGGCCATATATACTTTTCCAGATTATATCATTTAATTGTCTTAGTTTGGAGTCTTATAATTTATCTTGCAGGAAGAGTAACGCCTGAAAGTGTAATATATAGCTTTGGGACTCTTTTACTGGACCTTCTTAGTGGGAAGCATATTCCCCCAAGCCATGTAAGTGTAAATAATTGTGGAAGATATTATAAAGTGATTTTTAATTATTTTTTGATCTTTTAATAGGCATTTGTACACCTGTGCATCTAACACTTAAATAATTTGTACCAGGCCCTCGATCTGATACGGGACAGAAATCTTCAGATGCTGACAGATTCCTGCTTAGAAGGACAATTTACTGATGATGATGGGACTGAGTTAGTACGTTTGGCTTCTCGGTGTTTACAATATGAACCCCGAGAACGCCCAAATCCAAAGTCATTAGTGACTGCTTTAAGTCCTCTTCAGAAAGAAACTGAGGTAAGTTGTTTTCTTTTTCTAAAGTAGCAAAGGCATTTCTTTCTTCATAAGTTTGAATTTGAGAATTATCGGCTGTAAATAGTTTTCTATTTCCCCTCTCTGCAGGTTCCTTCTCATGTCTTGATGGGTATTCCACACAGTGCTTCTGTCTCTCCCCTGTCCCCACTTGGTGAAGCTTGTTCAAGAAGAGATTTGACTGCCATACACGAGATCTTGGAGAAAATAAGCTACAAAGATGATGAAGGAGTAGCAAATGAGGTCCATTCTATGTTTTCAATAATCAAGAATTACTGCATGGCTCTCAAGTATTTGTTAAGCATTATCTATATTTTGCTTTCGACATGCATTTTTAATTGGACGTACATGCAGTTTCAGTTATGCTCATGTTGCATGTTCTGTTCTTTGCAGTATTTCTTCCTTTATAGTGTGCAATTGTTTATATGTTCGTTGGTTCTTTGCTTTTCCTATGCAAATCATTTATTTTTTGGCTGATGCATCTTCTTTCATACTATTTTCCAGCTCTCCTTCCAAATGTGGACTGATCAAATGCAAGAAACATTAAATTCCAAGAAAAAGGGTGATGTTGCCTTCAGACAGAAAGATTTAAAAGATGCAATTGAGTGTTACACACAGGTGAAGATCTTTCAATGAAATGCTTGGAAATTTTTAATAACTTCAGTCACATGAACCTATGGACACATGATTTTTACATTTAACCATTCGGTACTTGCATTCCTTGTCAAGTGACAAACTGTTTGCTATTCTAAATCTGTTATGGCCATCTCATTGAATAGAAATACTTATTCTATAACTTCAACACATAAAAGTTCATCTATCTGTTCTTTGCCTGATAGTAATAAATTTTCATTTGTAGTTCAGAAAACAATCGCAAATCTTTTTATATTGTATCAATCTGGATGCTTAAATGACAATCTTTCTAGTATTTGGGATCCTGCTAATAGCATCTTTTTTAACTTGCAGTTCATTGATGCTGGAACCATGGTTTCTCCGACAGTTTACGCACGGCGTAGTTTGTGTTATCTCATGAGTGACACGCCTCAAGACGCTCTGAATGATGCTATGCAAGCCCAAATCATTTCCCCCATCTGGCACATTGCATCTTATCTTCAGGCTGCTGCTCTTTCTGCCATGGGAATGGAGAATGAAGCTCAAGTGGCACTCAAGGAGGGCACAACTCTTGAAGCAAAGAAGAATTCAACTGCTGGACAAAAGTGAGAAAGCAATGTGTCCGAAGTAGCCTTTTACTAGTATCATCTTGGTCATCAGAAAGATGAAACATGGCATTGATTGTGATGAATTTCACTGTCATTCAGGCTAGCAAATCTCGGAGTTAAACGGTTCAGACATATCAAAGTAATTTTTTTCTCGTTTAATTTTAAATCCAGTTTATGGTATGAAATTCATAGATGGGTTTGAGGTGGTAATGGACAAAAGATGTGATGATGGAAATAGGCTGTCCATTTTCTCCTGTGGGGCGTGTAAGAAGTTCTTTCATTCTTTGTGCGATTTGATCAATTGTTCATGTAGTGTTCCAATTTTTTCCTTCACTTCCATAAAAATGGGTTGCTTCCGAAGAAGAAAAGTTGGAAGACTAAAATTGTTGACAGGCTTGTAATTCTGTGTACAGATACTCTTCTTTGTGTGCTTTGCTAATGAAATTGCTGGTTTTAGACGTTTAGGTACGTATTTTTGGTAGACACTAAATAAGATTTATTTCTACATCAGTAAGAGAATTTTGTTCCCTGCAAGCAAGTACTTGATGGCGTCGTGGCTAAGGCTAATATTGCAGCTGTTCTAGTACAAACGGTGGAAAGGTAACGTTCGAGATATTATACAAAACTGGCCGTGTTCAGATATCTCCCATTGCAAATTCTTAGGCGTGAGGTATATAAACCATAATAAATTGCAAATTGTCGCGTCCCTCTTTCCCTCCTAGCTCCCTCAAAGAATTGGGGACTTGGTTTTATTTTTACAACAATATTACTGGAATAGCTAGCAAACTTGTTAAATAATCCCAAATATTCTGTCAGCATTAATGCAAAGAATTACAATCAAAATCCCTCTGTATTATTAAGGAGGATGAAGCCTCCACAATCCGTTCCGGCACTGCTTTATTTCCTTCCTTTCATCTCACAATGTAATTGAAGAGAAATCAATTCATGATCCTTCAAAATTCACTTGAGAACTTCGAAATGATTCCTTTGTTACTCCGTAATAGACTGGTTCACTACCAGAAAAGGTGATAAAGTTCCAGCCAAAAGCTGATCCTCCAATGATTTGTGACCCGTCGCTGTCAACAGTTTGCTGCTTCGTAGAGACAGAATTGGACTGTAAAGACTTATTATCAGATGGTTTGGTGCTTACGCCATCTGGTTGAGGCTGCTCAGCCACCTTAACCTCTTGGGGTTGCTGGCCATCAGGTAAAACTTTACACTTCTTTACAGAAATTGTTTCTGCTGTCAATTGCTTGTATAGTTCCATCAGTTTCTTTATCTCTGCAAGATGCAAATTATATGCCTCATAAGCACTT
The DNA here is from genome assembly GCA_018350135.1 of Citrus trifoliata. Taxonomy (NCBI): domain Eukaryota; kingdom Viridiplantae; phylum Streptophyta; class Magnoliopsida; order Sapindales; family Rutaceae; genus Citrus; species Citrus trifoliata. The sequence goes on along the minus strand of CM031386.1, from coordinate 41,842,518 downwards.
AAAGCACATACCACAGAATTGGCTCCAATTTCCAGTAATGTAACTGGCATCATTAGCAGCACCAAAGATCACAAGGTTCAAAAAATCAATATCATAGTTTTAACCCATAGTTCAAAGTCACATATAAAACTTAGGGCAAATCCAGAGAGGAAAAACTTAAATGGTGTTCAAATGAGACAAATATTCAAGAGGGGATGCACACAAGCCTATTATGCTGATTGTTTGTTTCCACATGAATCCTCAAAAGCACTTGAGAGTGATTAGTCAAACAGGCGTTGGTTCAAGAATTTCAAGTTAAGAATTCGAGTCACAGCAATGAAATTCCTCAAGAACTATAGTTAGAATTAGCTTAAGCATGGTAACATAGAGAACGTGTTTGCATTAAGAACAAATATACTTAGCCAACCATAAGGAAGACTAGAAGGACATATTGAGACATGTTGATGAGCTTACTTTCCTGAATTTCAAGGGAAGCTTTGCAATTTCGAAAGTCAGGTGTCCGCAACACCTGTAAGAAATCAAAATAGTGAAAGCAGGTCAAGAGTACCGACAACACAATCCTAAAGTTCAGTCCTTTACAGAGACACACATGATCTAACTACCACAACTTTACCCTAAAATCACATTGATTGTAGCGCAGAAACGACCAACATCGTCAACGGTTCCAGAAAAACACGAAACAAACTCAAAAAAATTATGTCTTATTAGGCCATAGCTAAAGAAACCCAGAAACGAAATCCCACGAGCCAAAAAAAAAAAAAAGCGCCACTAGCACATACGGCACGTAAAACATCAAGAAACGTCAAAAAGGGCAGCCTCATCAAGCATCAAATCAAGTAAACCCCAGAAAGAAATCACACAAGATCTCCAAAATGGTAACCAAATTTAACATTTTTGCAAATGGGTTCTGCATTGAATTGTACCTCAACAAAATGAGGACGAAGATCTTTAAGAACAAGACGCATCTTGTAGCAGCTTGAGTCTTGCATTTGGGCATTGTTATCAAGTGGTCTTTTCTTGGAGTTAGTAGCCGCAGTAGCTTGCGGTTGAACAGGAGGCTGTGAAGGAAGTTTTTCAGTTCTGTCTGGCTGTGGGTTCGTAACTTGGGCAGCTGTGTTCTCAGCTGGTTTTGGTTCTTCCATGGATGATGATCTCGTCTGAATCGAGTCGGGGAAAGCTAATGGTAATTGGTAATCGAGGAGGAAATACAAAGTTTTTAACTCTTGTTGTACAGAAGTTTAATTAGAAAAGACCTTGTGAAATTAATGCTGACATTGAGGATCTTAATGAAAATAACCATAAATCACGACAAAACAATACGACGAAGAGCGATGGTCCAGTCAAAATGACAGATAGTTAAAAACTGAGCGTCGGTCAAACTCACGGAAATGAGAAATCTCAGACTCAGCCGTTAAAACACAGTTTGTCAAAGAGTCCCTCATCTTTAGGAAATATAGATAAAGACATGGTTTGTAAACTTTTTAATACAAGTCCCAAACTTTAAATTTGATTAATAAAATTTATAATTTAATTGTTATAACCCTTATTATTTTATTTTATTTTTTCACCCGAAAAGGGCACTTTCAAGTTACGACCTCTTAATCAAATACTTCTACATGAGCTATTTTAAAGGTACAGAACAATCAAATTACTGATTTGATAACAAATATTTAACTGAAATCTCATAATTAGGGCTATATTAAAAGATCCGAACTATCTACTTAATTGTAATTTTATAAAAGATTGGGGACCTAAACGTTACTATATTTTTCCAAGCTGGAACATTCAAGTTCTTCCAAATCCTTCTGAAAATCCCTTATTACTGTGGACTTCACCTGTGATCGAAACGAAAACCCACCCTCTTTCTGTTTCTCCCTCTGAAATTAAGCAAGTGGAAGAAAAAAGGAAAATTGACAATGAACCCACAAACAGATAAGATAGTGAGGAGGACAACGATGGTGGCCACTGCTGTTGCTTCCTATTTTCTGTTAACAGCTGACTATGGCCCCGAACCCAATGCCCTTGACCCCGTATGTTTCTTACAGCAAATTTGCAAACTGTATTTATTTTCTATTCTAATTCTTTTGCACTTATGTCATCTTGATGAGTTTGGAAGAATCTTTTCCTCTTACAGATACGACTGACATATTTACTTTTGCAAATTAGAACCTTTTATTTTGGTGTTGTTTAATATTGCTATTTGCTGTATAAGTTGCTAATATCATTCTCAAATTTAGGGGTCAATCGTGTTACATTCAGGTGACCTGTGTGGTTTCTTACTATTTGAGTTGCAACTTATATCAGTTTTTGCCCTTGTGTTTGCTGACAACCTGTTCTCGGTTGAAAATCATCTCCATTTCCCTTCATTGTATGTAGTTAATACCTCACAACAATCTAGATTCCTTACTTTTTAGATATTTAGCCAACACTGTCTCTTAAGGTATTATCATCTCCTGCATAGAAATAGCTAATGAGTTGCAGCTCATTGCATTATTAATTGGTACTAAACGGGATTGAATCAAATTTATCTTAATCTTCAGGTTGATGACCTAGAGATGTACTAAGATCCCTAAGCCTCATTAGATTTGATTCCATTCAGTATTAAAAAATTTCATGTTAGTTGCAAAGTTCCTTAGGTTAAAGTTATAGGAGTGCTTCGGCCCAGCTTCTGGGAATAGTGTACTTTCATACCCCTCATATTTTTTTGATTGTTTCCTTAAGATGTGTTTTTTTATCTGGTTACAGCAGGGTTTGGAAATTATTGCTTTGAATGTCATTTTGTAGCATCACTGTTTTAACCCTTGTATAAACCCAAGTAGTACTTTTGGTGACTACTATAGAATGAGATATTCAGCTCCCAAAGAGAGATTACTTTTCCAAGCTTGTGACTTATCAGAATATTGTAGATGACTTAGTAGCATTCAACTTGGGTTTTTAGCATGTCATCATTTTTCAGTCTGTCAGGCTGTTTACCCAAAATTTGTGTTCAATCCAGACAGAACTACTAGGAGGGAGCCACCGGAAGTACCCTCTCTTCTTACACAATCGGTTCATGAATCCTTTTTTCAATTTCAATGAATAAAGATAAATACAAGCTCAAAACCTGAAGCACTAAATGATTGTTTTATAATCTCTTTCTGACTTGTTATTGTTATTGATGTTATTCTTTTGGTTTTTTTTTTTTTTTGTTCCTTTCACTCTGTTTCTTTCGGTACAACATTCAGACTTGTTGTACTGGATTCAACCCTTCTAGGCATGATTATTTTTTCTCTATATCCTAAAAAACATTCTTTCGAAATGTTACATTACTAATAAGAATAGGGAATGGTGTCGATTGGAATTTGCTATGAGAAGCTTCAATAATAATATTGATGAAAAGATGGAAGGTGAAGGAATAACCAGTACCCCTATGAGACATAAACTAGAAGGTTCATTCATGCAAATCACTTCGAAGTGATTCAGCTTATGGAATGTGCTACATTCTTAACGAGTCAGCCTGCTTAATTATCAGTTGACCTTGCTATTCCTTCTTGTCCATAATCCCCCACGTTTCCCAAATCACTATTTTAGATTTCTATGCTTAAAATATCTTGATCCTATAATGATTGAATTATCTACACTGAGTTCTATGACTATCAAAAAAGTTTTTATTCTAATGACAGTGAGTTTCAATGGCAGATTAAAAAGGCAATCCTATCAGCGGAAAGCTCTGTGAAAGAGTTCATCTTTGGATCAAAGAAAGAACCTCGAGAAGAAAGTCAAACAACAAAGCTGAGCTCTGATAATTCTAAGGAACATCCTTAACCTACAAGATGTTGGTTTTGCATAGGAACATGCATGAGTATTTCAGTTTTCAAGTAGATTTCATAAGGCTGTTGTTTGGATATGTGAAGATTGTAATATGAGACCGAGCTCCTTTGATCCTTTCCTGGAGACTCTTTTATGGAAAATTTGATAGATAATCTCTTTCTTCGCTTGTTGGACTTTTTAGACTCTTAACAACATCTGTGATGAACGGTACAGAATGGTCGGTCAACCAGGAAAAAAAAAGAAAAAGAAAAGAAACCCCCACACCTTTTTTTTTTTGGGAAGAAACTCCCACAGCTAACAAAAAAATTAGAAGAGAAAATGTTTTAGTTATTTTATATTATTACGTAAAGTATATAATTTTTTCAGAATTATTTAATAAAAAATTAATAATTATATAAATAATATAATTTTATTATTTTATATTTTTACGATCGTAAACAAATTATATAACTTATGTAATAACCTAAGGGGATAAGAAACTTATTTTTTTTTTAAAAAAAAACTTATTATATATAAAAAAAAGTGAAATAGGAAAAAAAAGAATATTTTATTTATCCAATTCAGAATTCGAACATGTGTAAAATCCTGAGACAACCGTTTTTTGAACAACCCAATGGCCGTGACCGTCCATCATCTACTCTCACTCCTCACCAACTGAAGTTGTTCTTCAAACTTAGAACATGCTCTCTGGTCTGTTTCATCATCTCGCCTTCTTCAAAGTTCAAACCCTAATCTCTATCACAAATGAAACAAGCCACATTCCGCTCAAAACTCTTACCTCCTTCCCATTTTACCCCCAAAATCCTCCTCAAAGTACAACCTTCAATCACCACCCTCAGCTTTCCCTCCAAATCCCCAAAGCCCCTTGCTTTCAAAACCCTCTCTTGCTTAGAGTCGCAATCTCAATCAGAAACTAAAACCCTAACCCTGATTTCAGTCCTGCGGGCGATCCCAGACTGGGCGGACCGCGTGAAAGAGCGTAGGGTGAAACAAAAACGTAACTTATACAGCCATGAGAAGTGGGTCGAACACAGAAGCTCATTGCGTCACGTGCGGCACTTGCTTTCAAGCTTATCTTCGCGCGTGATACTTTCACTGGTCCCGCCTGTGATTGCGTTTACTATGGTGGCTGTGGTGATTGCGAGTTACAATTCTGCTGTGGACTCCCATTTATTGCCTGGGTTTTTGCCCGTTCTGAGAGCTTCTCCACTGCCGTATCAATTGACGGCTCCTGCTTTGGCTCTGCTTTTGGTGTTTAGAACTGAGGCTTCGTATTCAAGGTTCGTAGATGGAAAAAAGGCCTGGACTCAAATCATTGCTGGAACTAATGATTTTGCTACGATGGTCATTTCGGGAACTGACAACTCCACTGACGAGTGCATCAAAGATTCTCTTCTGCGCTACATTATGGCTTTTCCGGTTGCTCTCAAGGTGATTTTGGTGTTAAATTGGTTTTGACGAACAATTACATGGATTACTAGACCAGTAATTTTAGAAAAGAGAAGTTAAGGACTATACATATGTGACATCTAACTTTATTCTTTGTATGTGCAGGGTCATGTGATTTGTGACTCAGATGTTAGCGGAGATCTCCAAGATCTGCTTGATGCAGATGATCTAGCAATAGTACTCGATTCAAAGCATCGACCACGCTGCATTATCGAGTTCATTTCTCAAAGCCTTCAATTACTAAACTTAGAGGCGACAAAGCAAAATATGTTGGTATCTCTCTTCCTGGATTACATAAATACTCACAGATTTCCATTCTATGATGACATTTTCTGAAGTGATCTCAAGGAAAATTCTATCTTTACTTCAAAGTTTGGGTTTTGTTTTTTTTTCCCATGAAATATTATTCAAAAACCCCAAAAGCTGACAGGCATCTTAAACTAAATATACTTTCATCAATATATTCATCTTAATTTCCCCGAATCATGATGCAGGAGTCAAAGATCTCCTGTTTTCACGAAGGCATTGGTGTATGTGAGCAACTCATGGGTATCCCTATTCCTCTCTCGTACACTCGCTTGACATCAAGATTTCTAGTCCTCTGGCATCTCACCCTCCCAATCATACTTTGGGATGATTGCCACTGGATAGTAGTTCCTGCTACTTTTATCAGTGCTGCTTCTTTGTTCTGCATTGAAGAAGTAAGCCTCTCTTACCTCTTTGCTAGTTGGTGAAAATTTTAAGCAGATCTCAAATAACTTATGAGTAGTGGTAGACTTCCCAAAATTTCCTCCCACTTGATGTGTCATTCATCAAGTGGTTGATAGATTTTAACGTTCCAAGTAAATTAATTATATTATCATGCCACCCACTTGCTAAATGCCGTATCACATGGGAGGAAATTTTGAGATGTCTAACACTACTTACATCAAGTGCAGCTTGCAGCATTATGTAGGACAGTTTTACCTAATCTGCCATCAGTGATGCACTTGTTCAAATTCTGTTTATTATGCACATCGAACATGGATGCTAACTTGACAGTTTGTTTTGCTAGGTTGGTGTCCTTATTGAGGAACCATTTCCGATGTTAGCTCTGGATGAGCTTTGCAATCTTGTTCAGAGCAACATTCAGGAAGCAATTGCTACTCAGAAAATTATCCAAGCTCAGGTATCTGCAAAAAGAAAGAGCCATTCCTATCAGCACTGCGCAAATGGTTGGCCTAACTCTTAAAAGTGGACAGGAAAGTCCGTGTAGTATAGTTTCACGGGACTACAGAATAACTACTCAAATACTTATCCCATTCAGTGGAGCTTGCATTCCCTCCCTTCTGTATCACAATGACACGCTAAAGCTCGGCTTAGTATTTAGAATATGTAAATATGATGTGGCATATCTGAGATGAATATGTAAATATGATGTGGCATATCTGGGAAACCTCAAATTTTGATGTATTCGTTGTATATATACATACACACATACATGCATGCATACATACATAAGTGTGTGTACACACACACACACACAGGCACACCAAATTCAAATCATTGGTAAAAACCTTGTGTGCTTAATTCATATGTTAACAGTTGGTCATTTTCCTGTTTTGGAATGCTATCTCCAATTTGATGCTGCAGTTTTAATATATTAGGTGTCTTTACAACAATTCTTAGATAATATCGTATAAATATAACGAGTCCAATTCTACAAGCGGGTAACTGAGTCCAATTCTTACTCTCTTCATTTTCTTACCTTGGGTGTTCGTATGAAGTTTAGGATGCGATATTATAGAAAGACGTTTAAAGGTGTTGCCCAAATGAACCAAAGCTCTAATATTTCTGTATATGTTTATTAAAAAAAAAAAAACCACTTAATGGAACTCAAATCTGAATGTGCCTCGACACAATTTTATATCACAAAAATAATAGCGAAGGTCAAATTACACGCAATAATGTCCTCACGACATGAGGAATGCCGCTTCAAGATTCAAAAAGCTTCTGCTGAAAGAACATTTTTATGGGGCCATGAAGGAAATGATCGCCGAAAGCAAACTATTGGGTCAAGGGCTATGCAGCCCTTTTCTTCACAAAAGGAAGCAGATATTTCCTTTCAAAAAGAGAAGGGGCGGGAAGGGAGGGGGGGGGGGGGGGGGGGTGAAGAAGAAGACGAAGGAATAAAGAAAGAAAAGGAAACAGCTACTTGGCTACTGGTGAAATGAAGAACTCCCTGCTAAGATTTCCATAATGGCGCCCATCAATATTAAGTTAGAGAGAATGAATTCTGTATCCATCCATGGCCTCCAACCACACACATCATAGGTACCCCTCAAGCACAATGCTCTGGCTTGACATCTTAGGCTGTAAATTCTTCAATATCAGTCTTTTCCCTAAACTATTCAATAGGGTGTGTGGATTGCCGCCATCACTTCCATTCCATACCGGCAAAACTTCCACCACTATCTTTTGCAACAGATTCTGTTCGATACCCTCTTTGAGAAGCATTTCAAGATCACCATAATTACCCCTCAAATCCACCAAAACACTGCAAAATCCACGGGAATAGCAGTAGTCCAAAATAGCATTTAAATTCAACTGATGCAAATTTACTGTTTCAATTCCTTTTGTACCCATATCAGGTTCTACAGTTATCTCTCCATCTGTAAATACTATCACTTTAGAAGAAGATTCTTCAGAAAGACCAGGAATTCGGATTGGAGAAGCATGATTACTTACTGCTATAATCCAAAAGGGCTGATTAGCATCAGGTTCTTGTGATGCAGGTATTGAATACTTCTCAGTTGATGACGCGGAAAGTATAATTGCATCATATTCCTGTAACAACTGCGAGTAATATCCACCAGATTCTGTAACTCCTTCTCCGAGTTGGTCTAGGACGTGGCCATTGACAGAGAGCGTGTATCTGCAAGTCAAGAATAGATATTCAATCAGACAACCTTTACATTTTTATCACAGAATTAATGGTAAATTGTCTGACTGGCAAGTGAACTTGCACCAAAACCCTTCAAGAAATTACACAGTAACATCTATCCATGGGTTATAACTGATGTTAAATTCAATAACTAAAAGCTTACCTAAGTGTAGCAAAAGGCTTCTCTGTGACTATTCGATGGATAAATGCCTCATTGAGCCTCTTGCACAACTCATCTTCTACACCCACAGTCACATCAATTCCAGCATCTCTCAGTCTTTCCAATCCCTTTGAATTCACAATTGGGTTTGGGTCTAACATCCCGACCACCACCTTTTTCACTTTAGCTTTAATCAGAGCTTCAGTACATGGTGGAGTTCTCCCATAATGATTACAAGGTTCCAAGCTCACATAAGCTATTGCACCCTCGGCCAACTCCCCAGCATCTCTCAGAGCAAATACCTACAAGATACATCTCCTGACTCAAATTATTCAGCTTTCAAAAACAAAACACAGCAATGTCAAACTCACATACAGCCATTAGGATAAAATGTATAATAGTTCCACAAGCCAACGGCACAAACAAATCAAAGTCAAGGACTGGATTGCATTCCAGAAATGTGTTTGTTTTCCTTTTCAGAAACACAAACACATAGTGGTTATATTCCCCCAAAGCTGGAGGCAAATACTTCCAACCAAACACTTAAACATTTTATACTACTACAAGAATATAAAATTTTAGACTCCCATGTTAAATCTTTCACTTCACCATGAACATATAATATTCTTAACAAATACATACCATTGAGGCTTACCTCAGCGTGAGGCTGGCCTGCTTTAGGGTGAAACCCTTCACCAACAATCTTGCCATCTTTCACAATCACACAACCCACCATTGGGTTGGGACTTGTAGAGCCAACTGCCTTTGTAGCAAGCTCCACACACCTCCTCATATAAAACCCTTCATCTTTATCATTATTTTGTACCTGTCCGCACCTGATCCTATATCCACCACTACATTTTCTCGTGCTAGTTAATGATTTGGCTAGCCTTTTGAGTGAATTGCAAAACCCAGATGTTGAATTTTGATTGAATGCAAGTGTTGGTGATGAAGTGGGATAAAATATACAAGGAGGTGAAAGACCGAGTTGGTGAAGATTATGATTTGGTGTTGAAAGTCGATGAGTGTGCATTTTCATGGGATATTCAATTGTTCACAGCGGTGGTTTGGAGATGAAGAGACGGAAAAAACGAAAATCGATACAGTACTGTATCCGCATCAATTCCCACGTACCACGTGAAAACGGGGGTTGGAGATGGAGGAACCAAAAAATAAAAATGATGTCTGAGCCCGGGTTCGAACCGGGGACCTCTAGTGTGTGAGACTAGCGTGATAACCAACTACACCACCCAGACGAGTTTGTATTCGTTTACTGTCCTTTTTGTAACTTATTATTATGGATCAGAGTAAACGCAATTTCTAATCCTCCTGCATAAAAAAAGTTTATTTTAATGCAATTTTTACTAAATTGGAATCGAAATTGACAGTAATAGAAATAGGTTGGAATGAGAATAAAGAATAAGAATCAGAATAATTTATTTAGTTAAACTGTAGGAATCGAAATTAGAATGAGTTAAATTATCATTAATGTGTTTACTTTATCTTAAAATAAAAAATAAAATGAATTAAATTGTTACAAATTACAAATAAGCTCTTAATAATAATGACAATAATATTAATAAAAATAATAAAAATAATAAAATAATGTTAATAAAACAATAATATTAATTAAAATAATCAATTTAATAATAATAAATAATAAATTTGATTGGGGCTCATGATTTGGATTATGATTCCCACCTCTATTTTGTGAAGCAATAATTTCAATTTTAAATTCCGATTTCCTGAAATAACCACTGGCTCGGTTCATTCCAATTTCTATTTCCTGTTCGCAGATTCGCAGGACTCAGAAGAACTGCTGTTGCATGTGAGCCTGTGAAAGCTGGCTTTGTTGTCAATACTGGAAGGCATCGCTTGCTTATAAGTTAAACAATGACTCAGCTGGAATGATCAGAGGTTCATATGCACAAAATAAAGTCATAATGATGAACCATGTCAATGTGTGTAACATGTATGACCAAATCCCCATAAGGTTTTTGTACAAAATCCGTGTGATTAATCTTCTTCCGAATACTAGTAAGCAAAGGCAGAAGTGCACGGTGCAAAGCGGAAACATGTAATACAATCAATTATGAGGGAAAGTGTATATAGAGAATATATATCTGCTGTTTAAGCCGCCTCATAAGATCATACAATCACAGCAGGATGGCACTGTCTTCTTCTGGAAACTCTCTTGGATAGCCTCTAGCCGGAAGATTATCTCTTCGAACGTTGGCCGGCAGTCTGGATTCTTGTGCCAGCATTCTCGCAGAAGCCTAATGTAAAATATATTAGTATAGGCAAATTAACCGTGCAACTAAATACTAGTTTTAAACAAAACTGATCAATAAAAATAATCTGGTATGATGTCATGATCACAATCTTAAAACTGACTCTCTGAAAGGTAGATGATTGTAAATACATGGAAAAGCCACCATTCACAAACAATATTAATATGAATGATTTATTGTAACTTCAAAGCACACTGCAGCACCAAAATGATAATTGCGAGTTTTTCTTGGAGGTCAATATTTGAAGCATTGCAGTACTTTGGTCGCTGCATAAGTCCTTTTTCACAATATGGCTTATCTAGGGGCACGTCTTTGCAATTATTGAGACGAGAGAAGCAATCAAAATAACTCACGTCTTGATTGGTTCAGGATACAAAGATGAAAGAGTTGGTCGTGAATCTTCATATGCCCGTCTATCTGCAACCTGTACTGCAGTGTCTGCTCTATTAGACGGTCCCCCTTGAAACATCTGTAAGCAAAAGCAAACCCACGACCACATATAAGATACCAAAAAAGCAAACTTAATCTGAAATGAAAAATACATCAGTTGAAAATATATGGTAAATATAAAGTTGAGCTTTAAGGTTACCTCGTGGACTATTAGAGCGAAGGAAAAGACATCAACACTCTTCCCATATGATTCTCGACGATAGACCTCAGGTGCCATATAACGATCTGTTAAATGTGATAAGACCAGCTAAAAAAACATTCAAATTTTAAAAATTTATAAGCTTCCATTAAGATAAAAGAAAATTACAGGAACCAGTTCCTCCAGTCATTTTGTAACTATATGAATCTTTTTCTTGTGCAATTTTGCTCAATCCAAAGTCTGTGACCTTGAGGTGCCCTGCTTCATCTTGTAGCACATTGCTGCAGGTCAAGAAAAAGAAAGGCATATGAGAAACTTTTAGGTGATTCAGAAATTGCTGAATACACCTAAGCCAAAGGCTTGATTACAATTTATGACCTGATATTGATATTTCAAAGTTAAATGCACTCAACATTGAATTGTCTGAAAGGTATATGTTGCAATACCTAGGTGTCAGATCTCGGTGTATGATAGCATGCGGTCTGTGCTGATGGAGATAATTCATTCCTCTACAAGGTTCCAGAGGAATCAGCCCTTGACAGGAGTTTACAGAAATTGACGTGTATATGGCTATACAAATGTACGAATTAAAGACGATTTATAAACAGAGACAAAATCAATGATCCTCATGACCCAAAAGTATGAGAATCCAAAAACTAAATGCAAATTTCATCCAATGATCTTCTCTATGCAGTTTTTCACAAACCAAATTATAGTCCTCCTCTTGAAAACTTCTTTTAAGTTCTGGGATACACACAATGATGCAAGCAGCAGATTGTTGCATTGTACACAGTATTCAAAGCATGAACATTTACATTTGAATTCTATAGCATAGTTTTCATGTTGGATGATTCATGATTCAGGCACTTTCAAAGATGAGAACTTATGCAAACTTCAACAGTATGTACACAGGTACTTTTGATGGACAGTAAAAGTACAACAATATCTTATCAGTAAATTTCCTGCTAAAGCGAAAATTCTATCAATAACTTCAAGGGCAGAAATGTGATTAGCTAGAATTTGTACCTTGCAATGTCTAAAGCATAAGCAACTGCAGTGGGTGGATCTAGTTTTCCTTTCTTTTTCAATATATCATGCAAACTTCCCTAGCACATTCACGTGAAGGAGAAATCAGCAACTTTCTAAATAGATAAATTCTGTAATAACAAAACTCACATTGCGAAGATACTCTGTTAGGAATATTAAGCGCTCTGAGTGCTTTAGGACACCAAGGAACTGTACTATATTAGGATGACGCAACTTTTGCCACAATCCAAGTTCCTTCATGAATGAATTCCTGTTAAACAACCAATCATGAAGAAAACGAATGTTAATTGTTAGTAGGAAGGTCAAAAATCTCACTGATCTTATGGAAAAATATCCACATCAATATTACATTGGTTTACCACTAAAAGAAGTAAAACCACACTGATTTCTCATGCTTCAAAATAATACAGATCACTATTTAAAACACTTCAACCTACAACAATATAAATTCTCCCCTTTGTAGGAGTTGAATAATTTTATTAGAACAAACTGAAAAGTGAAACTATTTATAAACATCCATTTACAAAAATTGAGAAAGAAGGGAATAGAAGGAAGGAGAGGAACACATTACACATTGTACACTAATAAAACACCATATTAGTTGTACAATAACAAAACTCACCTCACTCTTGGATTTGATGCAATGGAGGAGCGTATGGTTTTTGCTGCAATTTCTGTACCACGCCACTTGACTAGATAAACTTCACCGTATGCTCCCTGCAATAATAGAGAAAGTCGGGAGAATGCTGGTTGTTAAGATGTGGCAGTATGACTATGGTTTTAGATTTCCTCAACATTTGCCTAGAAAAGTTAAAATAGGAAATTACTTCTCCAATAAGTATTGCTTCATCCATGGCCACTTCATCAAAATCAATTTCATAGCAGGGAGCATGGGAATCAAGGCCCACCTGTCTTAAGCAAAAAATAGATAAAGGTTCTTACAAAACTATTAATAACTCAAATAGGTCCTCATGAACCTTATGTTCTAACATATAGTGACTAAAGAATGCTCACAAAACCTCAACGACATTGCACTTAAAAACTTCAGAGTTACAGTTTTAGCATCTGTACAGTTACCCAAAAAGAAGTTACAGTACAGCATTAGAAAAAAAAAAGTTCAAAAAATATAAAAGAAATCCTTCAGTCAATGTCAAAGTAGACGCTGCTGACAAGGTACATAAAATTAATTATTGATAGCTCCATATGAGTAACACACCACTAGTTTAACTGTTTAAGAGGGGAGGTGAGGGGGGAAGTGGTTAGGGTAAATGCCAAATCACAAAAGCAAAAGCAAATACAAATAGGTTCTGTAACATCCATTTCCTTTCCTTTGAACATAGTATTACAAATATAGATATATTTAACAGCTGTAGATATGTTTAACAGTATTAAATACCGGATCTATTCCACCCCGATCTTCCAATATCTTGCAAATCACAACATGACCGAAGCTGCGAGCATCTGAAAGTGGCTGATAAATTAATCATATTACTTACAACATCACCACCAAATCCAAATATAAAAGTTCTTTGAATATCAAAAGATGAAAGATTTAGATTCAAACTTACTGTGCGACCCCACCGATCTAAGGAGTTGACGTCAGCTCCTTTCTCAAGAAGTAAAAGGACAATTTCGGCACGACCTTCGCTTGATGCTAAATGAAGAGCTGTTCTCTTGTCATAGTCAGCAAGATGCGGTTCTACGCCTTTCTCTAGTTCCTGTAAAACCCCTGCCCTGTCCCCTTTGCTTGAACAATAAAGCAGCCTATAGGGACCTTCCGAGTCAATAATTTGCCCCTGCAAACTCGTGGCACCCTTGGATCTCAAACTTTTTTGTAAATATATACTCTCTTTTTTTTTTTGTGAATTAAGTTTTACAAGGTTAGGAGAGGTTTGATTTTTATTCATGTATTATTTAAAATTGATGAAAAAAGAATTGTTTTTCAAGATTCTTACAAAAAACAACTGAAGCTTACCTTTGGAGGTGATGGGCAGTTGGAATCGTCCATAATAGAAAGATGGAAATCAAGATTTCCAGTTGCAAAAGCAATGCAAGATGTCGTTGAAGAAAATCAATGACATAAATGTCGTTGAAGAAAATGAATGATATAATTATCAGTGACCGAAGTGGTCACAGTAAATAATATTAAAAAATCCAAATGTGTCTTCATCTGACTCGGAGAATACAAGGATATTTATTGTCCTACTAGGTGAGATTCAGACAAAGAATTAAGTAAATATCAGCTCCTCGATTTCTCCAACCAAAAAGGAAAAATGGCTAGGGTCAGGGTTAAAGCTATGTTGGTTGCTGAGAACACGAAGAGATAAAATCGGAGTGAGGGTTAGGGTTAGGATTAATAATCTGTTTCGTTCTGAGAAAGCGAAGAAAGAAAATTGAATTTCAGGGTCAGGATAGAAAATTGAAGTCACAGTTATGATGAAGCATCGGTTTGCTTCCTGAGAAAACGAAGAGAAAAAATATCGAATTTTCCTCCGCTTTCTGATCAACCAAACAGGTTTTGCTAACGGACGTTTAGCAGTACTTTTTGAACTTTCTTTTGGCGCGCGAAGAGGGGTTGCTCTTACATTGCTGGCGATGTGAGAACAACGCGGGAATAGTTGAAAAGTCTGCGTCGAAACGACGCGGTTTCAAATATCTATTGTGGAAATTCAGTGTTGAAACGACGCTGTTTCGCAAGAAATGAAACTTTTTAAAGAGAGTGCGCAGTGCCCCTGTGCAGAGCTGTCAGACCAAGGTGTGCGCACTGTACCCTTCCCCGCGCGTACCAATGATGTATCATTTATCGTTACATCTCACACATAAATAAATAAACAGAAATAAAAGGAAAAAAAAATGCGAAATTTTCAAATTTCAAAAACCCTAACGTCCAAAAAACCCTCCAAAAAAACAACAAAATCCACCCGATTTCTTCCACTCTTATGGCATTAAACGACCCACCGAAAGCCCTGGAATCCCGGGTCGACTTTCGGGGAGCTGAGTGCGGACCCGGAGAGTCCGAGCGCGAAGAGGAAGAGCTGGAGAACCTAGAGTCAGATGTGAAGAAAATGGCGCAAAAGATTCTAGAATACAGAGCAACACTGCCAGATCAACTCAAGCACACTTTCGCTACGATCCTTTCAGCTCAAAGACCCGTTTTGCCTGGATTTGTATCCGTATCCGAGCCTGGACCATCCGGAAAGGCTAACCCAGGTTCGATTTCCTTCCTAGGATTTTCACTTAAGAGTGCTTGAATTTAAAAAGAAAATTGGATGGTTTTGTACGTGTGTATCTCTGTTGCTTAATGGTTCACTGAAATTGAATTGTCGCCAGTTTAATTTTTACAAAAAAATATTTTTTTTAATTTTATATTTTATAGTGATTTGATTTTTGGATCTTAGTTGACGGAATGGTTATTGGCCTTTTAACTTGCAGTCTACTAGTTTATGGAATTTCAAATGCGAAATTCCTCCCTTCATTGTAGTTTTGTGTTGATGGAATGCCATTTATCTAATGGTTTGAAATTGAAACTGAATGCCTGCATTTTTGTGCTAAATGTTTCTCCTGGGGAGTATTTTATTTGTGAATGTGGGAATAGAGAATGCCCATGCTCAAAGGTGAAGTCCATAACTGTGTGCAATAATA
The DNA here is from genome assembly GCA_018350135.1 of Citrus trifoliata. Classification (NCBI taxonomy): domain Eukaryota; kingdom Viridiplantae; phylum Streptophyta; class Magnoliopsida; order Sapindales; family Rutaceae; genus Citrus; species Citrus trifoliata. Next base: position 41,826,607 of record CM031386.1, on the reverse strand, counting down.
TGGATTAGTAAAGGAAAGGTCCATGGAGAGTTGTAAATTAAAATACCTGTTTTAAGTTACATTTATCCACTTTCCAGATGACTGCTGGATAAGAGATTTCCCTAGATGTTTGGGGCTCAGATTGGCACATTTTAAGTTTTTTGGTCATAACTTCATTTATAAACATTGAATCTGTAGATAATGTTATTCTTATCAAGGTAGTTATATTAGAAGATTCAAACATCTATGTTCAGTTGCCCTCTTATATCACTTTCAGTACTGAAAAACATCTGTGTACAACTACTGCGGTTAAACTTTGTCTCTTTATAGTTTACTCATTTGTTGCCTGTTGTACATAGTGTTATGTTAATGTATGCTTTGCTGGAAGCATAATAATCTGGTTCATTAAAGATAATTAAATTAGAACAACAAATGGCCAGCCTGTGACTGCAAAGCAACAGATATAACTATGTAGTTGTTTTTCAGCATCAAATGGCTATGGATGCCCCACTGCCGAAACTTGAAAGGAAGATGTAGTGGTTTTGATTGGTCTAGTTGCGACGGTAGTTATCTCAGTGACGGTGCCATTGCTGGCAGTGGATTTGTAGTCGCTTTTTTGCAGCAATACAACATGGTAGGGTAGCAGTCCGATTGTTTTCTAAAGTTGAGACTTAAGTTATATGGAGAAAACTTTGTGGTGACATAATAACACTTGTCTGCATTCTAATTTTTAAGCTGTTGGAATTACCCAAGGACTGTTTTGAAGCTGTAAAAACAGTGCCTTCTTGTTTATTTGTTTGTTCTTTTGTTCCTTGGCAAAGGAAAAGAAAATATGGATCACTGTTGTTTGCTCCCAAAAAAAATATAATGTTTGCCTGATCAAAACTTTAAAATGCAATTTCATATTGTGATTAAGGCATTGAACATTTGAGTATTCTACAGATAATGAAAGTGAGGGTACAACGCCAATGGAGGAAGAGCAGAAAGCTTCAGAGAAAGTACACTTGCTTAAAGAGAAAATTTCCAGTAATATGTCTGCAATGCCTACTGTTCTGAAGAGGGTGAAAGAGTGTATTTCCAAGATTGATGAACTAGATTCATACAGTGGAATCATACATCCTGCTTTCAAAAGGAAACGGCCTGGCTGACCTAATTTACTTGAAGTTGGCTGATTTTTCTGTAAACATTACTACTAGCTCCCATCAACTGACCACTTTGATTGGTACAACACTACAAGGGACTTCTCCGTGCAGCTTTACAAAATCAGGGAACTGCTCACCAACATTTTTTTACCAATATTAGGTTTAGGATTTTCCTTTGTGTTGTAATTACCAGAACCATTTCTTGTTATGTGTACCATAATATATTGTTGATAGTATGTGAATGCCCCGCTTAACACTGATTCATGCATTAATTCTGAAGGTAAAGGTAATGTCTGTGCACTCATTGTGCTTTGCTTCTCGATCATACGCATATGATGAATGTTTTAGAACATAACAACTCTTAGGTAACTAATTGTGTGCAAAGTTATTATATTATTTTTTAATTTTTTGACGGCAGAGTAATTGAAGCTATTCCTCCATCCCATTATTCGAGTCATTAAGATTACATTCCATTGCCATCAATAAAATAACTTTGCTAATATCACGTCATTAGACCCTTGCATCTAGGGTAAACAAAACAGAAAAGCTTACATCCAAGTATCATACAATTTACAGTGTAACAATTTCATCTCCAAGAGAAGTACAAATGCCGCCGAAGCAATACAATGTTCAGGGTATTACACACGATAGAACTTCAATGCAATCATCATATTGCTAAACATTTACAACTTATAATGTCATCATTATCATTCAATTTTGGAATAGAAGAGCTCACCATAATCCCTCCAATATTCCCTATATTGCCAACATCGATTACCACGGCACTACATCCCTTTCCTATTACAAAAATGGTTTTTCCAATGGCAACAAGCTTGCAGGGTGGTCTTGTAAGTAGGGGTGACAGCCTCCCAACTGGTGACCACTCTCTACTCTCCTTTTGCCACATCATCAACTTTGTTCCTGAACTCTGATCCAACACATAAAGAGCGTCATCCACAACAACTGCAGGGCCCCGCCATCCTGATGCCATGTTTGCATCTGCATGCAGCCACGAGTCAGTTGAAGGTTCAAAAACTAATGCACAAACATGAGAAGTTGCAGCAGATGCACTGCAACGGATGTAGATTTTGCCGTCCATCACAAATGAATCTTCAATTTCAGTGAAAATGTTTGGCTCTGTGTGCAATTTCCAGTTGTTTGTACGAGGATCATAAACATCCCAAGAATGTGTATCACCTAATCCACCAATGCAGTAAATTTTCTGATTTAGAACTCCACAAGCAAAGTAGCACCTGAATGCATCAAAACTGCATGAGATAAGTCAAAATAACCAGAAGAAATGAAAAAAATGTAAGCCGTGAATGAGTGCATATGCAGACACGGTAGCTGAACCACTCAGTGATAATCAGCAACCATAAGTTGAAAAGTCCGTAGAACAACATAATATGAAAACAGGAAACAGATTACTTAAATTATCTAGGCCTCGGACAGTCACTGTGGAAGAATTAAAAAAAAAAGGTATATTACCTTGCAGTTGACATGGGAGCAGCATCAGTCCAAGTGTTCATGGAAGCATCATAGCAGTACACCTCACTAGTGGCATCTTCAGACCAACCACAGCCCCCCAACAAGCAAGCATTCTTTCCCAACACCTCAAAACCCATCCCTTTTCTCCTCAAGGTACGAGCTGGAAGCTCATGAATCATCTTCCAACTCCTCCTTGTTGAATTTGGGTCCAATACATAACAACAAACACGCTCAAGCTTATTATCTCGACAAAAAGCATATATCCAGGTCTCATCCAAATTATGCTTTCTACGATAAGCACACCACTCTTCACTGTGCAGTAAGCCTCTCCATCTACTTGAAACACACTTTAGAACTGCATGATACCTGCGAGGAACTCGGGCCAAACAAAAAAGTGCAATGTCATCTGGAAGCCCATATATCAGTGGCACTACAGATGGATTGCTATTGGATCGGCTTACAAGACGATCCATTGTAAATACCATAAACAAACAGCAACCTTCCCAGTATTTAAATAAATCAAATCAAATCCGCATCTGAAACGAAATCCCCAAAGCCGAGCAATAAGGTGCATAAACTGAATCTGAATCCACATTGAGCAATTAAAAAACATAGTTCCAATATTAGATTCTACCACAAAAAAGAAGGAAAAAAAAAGAAGCAATTTCATAAATTATGCCAATCAATGGAGTTTTAGGGATTTATACAAAATCTATTTAGACCTAATTTATGAATTAGATTATTATAATCAAGGCATAACAACAATCAAGTGCCACGCACAACAGAAAATCTGAGCTAAGCCACTGTTTCTTCTCGAAAATTAATTATATCATAAAAAATAATAATAACGTAAGCTATCAGTCACTAGCTCAGATCCATCAAACGCCGACCTATACGTCGTTTGATAAGCGGGAAAGAATCTGACCTGCAATGATTTGGGTCGGAGCTTTCGACTTGCACACACTCATCTAAATTCGTATTAATCGAGGGAGATGATTGAAGCTATAACAAGTTTATGATTTTTGGGGTGATAATTTGTTAATTAAAGAAACGAGTTGTAGCGAATAATCAAAGTTATTGCTACCCGCGCCGCGTGAGATTCACCTATCAAGTAGACCGCTTTTGAAATGCGATCTCCTAAAATTTTAATTTAATGGCGGTTAATAAATTCAAAAAAAAAAAAAAGGGATAAATTGCTATTCTTGGACAATAATATTCGCTGAAACTTGAATTTCTTCTACATTGATTTTATCCTTTTTTTTTAAAAGAAAAAAATTCTTTTCGGGGTATTCTATCAACAATGCATATTATAATTTTCATTATAATTAGAATATTAAACTTGAGCCTCCTCTCTATCAGTATATAAAGAAAAGTAGTTTTATTTATCAGTGACTAACGAGTAATTCTCAATTTTATCGGTATTTTCATAAATAAATAGTGTGACTCCTTGCTGCCTAAAACGCTAATTTTTTTATTTTTTTTTAAACAGCGTGTTGCTGGATCCTCAGTGTATACAAAGTGATTTGCTGCTTTGTCGTCCATCAAAAGATCTCATATTAAATTTTATCGATTTTGTAAAAGCACGAGCTTAAATAATTTACTCGTAGAATAAAGAAATAATACATTGTCGGATCTATTGTCAGCAGTACGAGCTTGAATACGATATTAAAATTGATTTATAGCAATTTATTTATGGTGTACGAAATGAAAGAGATATTGCGCAAAACTCTACAGGGCATCGAAGCAAATCAAAGAGGTTCCCTCAGGATTTTACTGCAGTGTTTTTTACGCAAACGTTCTATTTAATACCTGTTCATAACTTCGATACAGGTGTTGGTTTCGGTTTAGGGCTCCTCAGTAAGGCCTCTTGAGTCAATGATACAAGCAGCTGCCCAAAAATAAAGCATAATTCAGCTACAAAAAAAACAGTTGAGTTGCAAGACAAAAGTGACAAGTGAAGGAGAAATGGATCACATATGCAATACCTCTCCCTTTGTGTTAAACATTTCCCCTGAAACAAAACCGCGTGCCTTGGATGCAACAGGACTCACAATCTGTTAAAAACAGATGTGTTATCCATGTTTTTAGACTTACACAGAGGGAAGAGAATCTCCAAATATGAGAACAACTAACAACTGACACTTACCACAAACAACAACCAGTCATCAGCCCTAAAAGACCGGTGAAACCACATCCTGAAAAAGAAAAAGAACATAATTAGGGAAAATAATGCAAAGTACATAGTCTAACATTCTTCCAAGGGAGAAGCAAGCACCCTTTAAATAACTTCTTGCCAAAATAATTTATATTTTTATGTATGTAGATAAATGTAATATTTTCACAGGAGCAATCCCAACCAAAACAGAATTGTTTGACCTTGTTTGACCTGTGCTTTGGATCACAAATAGATAGCCCAGTTGGATGGCTGCTTGCCATGGAAGCTAGAGGTCAATGGTTCAATTCCAAGAGGATACGTGGTGGGATGCCCGGTAAGGAATAAGAAAATAAAAAAACTTTTGCTCTGAAGTTCTTTAAACAAACAAGGAGACTCATTTATGAGTTGTTTATCCTCCTTATATTTACATGGTAAAAGTTCATGACAAATGGACTTAAAAAGTCAGCCCTCCAACTGAAACTTTCTGTTCTCTTTGGTCGGATCAGCATATTTGATGGACAAGCTAGTCAAAAAAATATTTAATTGCTGCTGAGAAGCTGATACTTACGAGTGGTCCAGACTGAGAGAAGCTGTTCTGAAACCCTTTCTACGGTGGGGATTCAAACTAACTGAACTGAATATTAGATCTGAAGCAAATGCCACCACACATCTGAAAAGCAAACATATTATCAGCACATCACCATAATCATATTTGAAGTTACTGATCCTTAACTGCTTTTTAAGCACCTACAGTTTTGTTAGAAAACATACCCCAAATCCACAACCATCCAATCACCACACAGAATTCGAGTTAAATGATTTAATTAAAATTCATATTTAAATGTTGTCACAGCTGACATAAAAAATAACTGTCAGCATCCAAAAGGGGCAACTTACCTATGCAGAGCCTGGTCGTCTGAAAGTTTCCCTTTGGCTCTGAACCAGTACCTCAAACTGTACCACAAAAAAGCACAGCAAATTTCCACATTTGTCATAAGGTGACAAACAACTGAGACAGAACGATTAAATTTCACAACACAGCAAGCCAATCTAACCTTGGTGGAGATTTACTCTGATTAGTATTACTGTTCGGCTCGCAAAACCTTATCTCTATGGGCCACGGGACAAATTCTTTTGAGGCAACCTTGTTTCGATAGCTCCTGAAACAACCAAATGGGCAAGTAAAATTTGTGCAACTGACGGTACCAGCTAGTTATGATCAGAGTAATTGAAATCTTACCTAGGAAGGCGAGGATCTGTGAGACGTCTCTCGCGTAGCTCTTCCATTGACAGAAGCTGCAACAAATCAGAGTTTAGTACCACCAGAACAATTGACTGAAAAGAGTAAAATTAAGCACATGTCAGCTACCATTTCTGGAGCTGGCACTTGTGGCATAGTCGTCTCCTGGTGTTCAAATCCCTGTTCTTCTTTCTGCAAAATAAGAAAAATGTTACCAGCATATTGAGATGTCTAAACCAGTCTTTTGGTCGTGACAATTTGAGCATACAGTTCTAACAGCAAAATTTAGGTAAAAAGCAAAAAAGGCTTCTGACAGATAATACACCAGCCATCTAATAGCTACATGCACCAGACCAAATAAGAATGTGGCAGATGGAAGAAAAATAATGTTCTTCCTTCCTCAAGATTGTCCATCACTAAACATGTTGCTGTACATCTAATACTGTTTCACTTTTAAAAATCCAGACGCAGAGCTTCAAAATATGTTTACCATCTAAAATAATCTCAATGATGTCAAGACATTTACAACTTCAACTCAATTGTCATAACCAATCATTCATCAATTAAAGTTCACCTCGACCTATCATGCCAACTTAACGGAGCTCCACTGATTGCTAGTTTTAGAACCCTACCGTATCTATTCCAAACAGATCCATGGATTTTCTAACCTCCGATAGAATGAACGTCACTAAGGATATCTTATCTTCATTAGTACTTTGAACAGTCTTTTCTATTTTCTCATCCAACACGATGATGATGAAGCAGAAATGTGCTATTTCAAGGAATCAAAAGAATGGAGTGGATGGTCTAAATGATAAAAATATCAGGTAATGATGGATCTTTAATAGTAAATGAAAGGAGGGGGAACAGGATAAGAAATAAAAGGATCCAACATTCCAGTCCCCCACAACGACATTAATAATGAAGATCAGCACTATACTTAGCAACCACTAAAACACAACATATGAGCAAAAATTGAAAACAATGAACCAAAATACTTTCTCAGATTTCATGAAATATGAGAATTAATGGAATACTGCATTACTTGAAATGAAGCGAGCAAAGTGAATATGATGTTTCCTTTTTGTATTGCATCAACTCTTCGGGTTGCAAAGCTATTGCCGTCACGTAAACGGTGAACTTGGTATATAATTGGAACTACAAAAGTATATTTCCATATAAATTACGATACTTTCCCAATGCTCCATGAATTTAAAAGGAACATCAAAACAAAACAAAGTGCATAATTAACTGAATTTGTAAATTAGACACTATAGCAGCAATGCCAAATTGCAACAATGTATCAGCAATCTAGCATGCCAAGTTCAAGCTCAAAAACCATGTAAAAGCCTTAATTTATTCATGTGAGTTCAGGTGAAGGATACTTCAAAATCATTGTTTCTATACCCTATGTAAACAATGAAACGGAACTTCCAGTCAGAATGAATCTATTGCATAAGTCCATAAACAGACATCTTAAATAAGTCATGACCTAGAGAGATTTGCTCTACACATTACAGGCTTGACCAAAATGGATAGTTAGCTTTAGATGTTCCTTTCTAATGTATTCTCTTGCTGGGCTCTTCCACTAATTCATCGACTTCAATAAGCAAGTTACATCAACTTGGAAATCCATAATGCCTTGGTTTGAAGGGAGGTTGTCTAGCCATACAGCAAAAAAGAAATTGGAAAAGGTGACCTGACTTGCACTTGTCCAACTTAAAACCTTCGACAAATAAGGCTACTTCTCAATGCTACTTGCATATATGAGAGACCAGCTAATGGATTTAGGATGATGATACCCGGCCAAACTATAGGGAAATGAGAGAGAATACACACAACTTGAAGTTTGGAGTGATATCCTCCAGTTTATTTGTCATAAAGTCTTCAGAAGGTTCAGTAATTACTTACTGTTTAAATCCCCAACCAGAAGAAAGTAGCAGTGCAAACTGTGAACAATTTTAAGACAATCAACAGTCTTTGATGCTGCAGCCAGTGCCTGCAGATATCATCATATAGGTTAAAAAGTGAACTATTTCACAAATAGTAGGTTAACTAACAACAAAAATATAGGATGCAACCATCAGCCACCACCCAGTATTGATTTATCAAGAATGCAAGAACCACATCTAGCTAAACATAAGAGAGAAAAGGTGTTTTTAAATAAAAGATTAGATTGAGATAATCTAGTTTCCTAAGATTTGAACAAAAAGTAAATGAACAAGTACCACTTTCTTTGACTTTAAAGGATAGGGATCTTATTTACAGTAATGCCAACTATTACCTATCAACGGAAACACATATATACAGTGCATTTAACCCCATGGATCACTTCAAGAAAGTAATTATGACCATCAGATTTCAGAATGGAAATTTTACATTCAAAACCATAAGTTCCAAGAGTTATCCAAGCACATAAAAAACCATTGGCCTACATCTAATTTTAAACATAAGTTTGTAACTTTAATTAGTAGCATTGCAGTAATATAAAATGAAAAGTGTAGTAGTATGGTAAGTACAAAGAAACAAAGGGAAGAGAGAATGAAGCTGTCCTACCTGCCCAACTAACTGTCCTCCGAAGACCTTTCCAAATTTTGGAGCATCTGGCAATGTGATCCCTTGAAATATATTCACCTTCAAAGCATTTGTGATAATTTTTTTCTTAAAAACAAAAAATGCGCTACTAACCAGACTATGCATCACTGTTAAAAAATCCATAGAATGAAGCACATACGAAATCAACCATTTAGCTTGAATTTTTAAGAACCACATATCATTCAAGTCAAAACCAACAAGAAACTGACATTTGTTAGTTGTTACTATTTATGTCCATGCAACAAAATCAAAGCTAAGCATCTGATCTTGGCTCACTTAGGATGAATACTGAATAATTAGGCCAAAATTTATTCAGACTCTTTCCCCACTGCTAGTTTGAATGATTATCTCTCACTCATCCCATTTTTACTCCACTAATGAAGGTCGACTTTAAACTATTCTTGGAGAAGCCATTTTAGATGGTTTTGCTCTGGATCCAAAGAACAAATATTATTAGGTTGATTTAACTGAAATGTACAACAAGAAGATTGGAGAAGTGACTGTAAGCTACCAGATAAAGCATGGACTTAACAGAGAACATTGCCCACAATGGAAATTGGAAGAAAGAATTCAGGCAGGCAACCCGAAGTAGTTGAGATCAAGTGTTTAATGGTTGAGAACCTAAGCTAACAGATGAAAGCAATGATTTAACAGAGCACATATGCATCGGACTAAAAAAAGAATAAATCCAAGAAAACAAAAATACCTCTACAGGCTCTAAATGCAATATATTCTCCACAAGTGAGCATGTCCCAACTGTCTTATCTGCACTCCAGATTGATTTTGTTTCAAGCAAATTGCAATGTTCATGCGGCAGCACTAAGCAGGTCAGCTGCCGGGACAGACAACAGATAACAGTTCACTAATGATATCTAAATAAGCCCCATTTGAGGTCAATTTCATAAGTTTGAGTAGTTAGCATGATGATTTTAAGGGGAAAAATCATAAAAAACAAGAAATTGAAAAATTGAAAAAAAGAAGAAGAAAGAAAAGAAAACCATAATTACCTCTGTCAAAGCAATTACATCTCCCTGCCGGAAGATTGTGGGCGACCCTGGCATCATTGGATATTTAGACCACCAAACCAATGTATATAATAGAAAAGACCACACTGCTGAAACTTTAAAAACAATCAATCTCACCATGTCCAAAGTAATCATATCGTTTTAACTGAAATTCAGGACGATCTTCTTCCTCAGCCTGAACTGAGTCTGACACAGAGACTTCAGCCTATGATACGCATAAATAAATCTCAGCTAAATAAATTAATTCATTTAAGATAAAAACCGCGCTTATAAGCAAACTAACCTCTCCTTCCCATATGAAATAAATTCCCTCCCCAATATCCCCATCTTGAACAACATACTCTCCTTTCCCTACAATCCAAGATACAGCAATGAATAAATAATGTTGAAATGACATCAAATTTGACAAATCAAAAAGTAAGCAAGTACAAACTTGAATGATGTGACAGTCGCAAAAAAGAAAGAACTCCAGTTGAAGCTCACCATAGCGTTTAACAATAACAATATCAGCAATTCTCTTCAGAGAAGAACCCGGTAGTCTCTGTAGCAACGGAACACAGCTCAAGAACTCGATCACTGCAAAACCGACAAAAGAAGAATAATTTTTAATTTAGAGACGTTTATAATTCCGATTAAACCACGCGAAAAATGAAACACTAAAAATATCAGAGCTTGTTTACTGATTCCCGAGAAACCATAAGAGAAAACAGGAACTACAGCAATTGACGAATGCATATTCAAAATGTTTAGTTTACACGAAGATTAGGGTTCATTGTTATTGTACCTTCGTCAGGGTCCATGATGGCTCGGCTCGCAACCGAAGAGGAAAAAACTTTATAAATTTAATTAATTTAGTATTTTTTATTTTTTTTTGGAAAGCTTTTTTGCGTTGATCTTTGAGGTGGCAGAGGAGGGAGCTGGAATTAGCAGATTTGATGACTTTTCGTATCAGTTTCTGTTTCTAGCCCGGAGACGAGATGATCCTAATAAAGCTCGTAACCAATTAGTCTTCCACACTAGACTGTAACTTAATTTACAGCTCTTCAGCGACCTTTTTCGCCGCACGTTTTAGTTGACTCCACGTTGATGGCAGGCGGGGCGCGTGACCATCAAACATTTGTGTGATTTGCGTCGATCATTTGGCGCGTGCGTAATGTGTCATTTTCAAAATATGAAAATTTTTATTTGTGCAAAAATATTTAAAGATGCAACAAACGGTTACAGATTATGAAACTAATGGTGGAAATTTGGAAATTTCTTCAATTGTTAAAACATAAGCAGTTACAATTCACTAGATACCCCGTAAAATGAATCAATCATTATTAGTTCGATAACTATAAAAAAAAAAAAAAAAATTTAATAGGAAAAACTTGTGTACACCACATCACGTACGCGTATATTATTCATATCAAATTAGATATGTATATATTATTGATATCAAATTAAATTTACCAACTGTAACGAGAGATCAACTCATATTTATGATTTATTTACTCATCAGTAATAGCAAAAAAAAAAAAAAGAAATGCGTCAATAATTTCTTCACTTACAAACTAAGAGAGAGAATAAGAATCAAATTAGTGTACGGTTCATTAAATTGCCAATAATTACCGGAGTTCTAATCCTTAAGATGGGTGACCAAATAACGCCCTTAAATCTTATAATTTCTATTTTATCCTTCATTTAAATATTAGAAAACAATAATAATAAAAAAGACCGAAGTCCGCACAATCAATCTAGTTACGGCTGTTGCTCGCTGATGTCGTCGCTGAACACCCGCTGGTCGTCACCACTGCTTGCTGTCACTGCTCCCACCTGTCGTCGTTGCTACTGCTTGGCTTGCCACTATTGTTGGTGATGTTGCTTGCCACTATTGTTGGTGCTTGCTACCAAACGTCTCTGCTATTGCTCGACTGTCAATTATTGTTGCTAATGATGTGATCATCATCATTCATGTCGATAAGGATATTTTAAAAACAATAACAATAATAACTAATTAAGGATATTTTAAAAACTTAATACAATTCATGTCGATTTCAAGACGAAATAAACACATCAATGGCAATACAACTCTTTCCAATTTCGATTCCTACAGTTTAAGCAAACATCTCTACTTCTCATTCTTCATTCTTAGTAGGCACCATTGTATTATAATTCCCATTCCAATTCATTCTAGTCCATGTAAATTCAAATTAGTAAATGCACCGTTTTTTTTTTGGGCTGTGCTTCACCTCTAATCAAAATCAATAAGCACCTGATGATCAGTTCATCACACCTATCACTAAACCATTGATCTGAAAAAGCATTGGCCAACATGAACCAATGGCAGATCAGGTGTTTCAAATCAATCAAGATAACGTAGTCTGCAGAGCAATGAAAACAAATTCCCATAATCAGAAGATAAGGAAATTCCCAAAGTATGCTACAGATTGCTATACTGGGATTAAATAGATTTAATCATACAAAATGCTCACATCTTTCATCAACTATAATCCATGAATGGATACTCAATTCTCATCGATGATTAAAAAACTGGTAACTGTGAGTAACAAGATACTCAAATTTCACAGACAATGGAAACAAAACTGAACTCTCTCATTGGAAACAAAGTACAGTTAACATTTCAAAGCAAGTCTAAAACTCTAACCAAAATTCCAATATTACAAGAACAAAAGCTAAATAAAATTCTTTCACTGATGAATCTAAAAGAAACCTTGAATGAGGCTTCACTTCTTCTTCTCTGCACCTCCAGCCGACCTGAAAGGATAGGCCAAATAGTACATTAAAGATCCTGATCAACAAAACAAAGGGGGGGAAAACAAAATATAAACTCCCCCCCCCCCCCACCAAAAACAAAAAAAAACAAAAGCTTCAAGCTACCTCATCTTGCGTAGAGCATTGGACATTTCCTCCCGCTTCTTCTTGGCTCTCTTGTGAGTGCCCAACTTTCTCTTTGCCACCTTCAAAGCACGCTTATCTTTCCCAACTTTAAGAAGTTCAGTAATCCTCCTTTCATAGGGAGCAAAACCAGCAACCTCCCTAATGAGGTTCTTCACGAAATGGACTCTCTTACTAGTTTGCTGATATAAGAAAAAACATATGGTATACATGAACCAATCAAGACAATATGAAGATACGATATATACTCTAAATATCATTCTTAACAACAAAAGGAGATTATAAGCATGCAAAAACTAAGGTGTTGGTGACTTGACATAACTCGCTCAACTTAAACCATCATAAAAATATACTTGACAATAAAGCATCTTAAAAACATACGCCTTTTCTATCAGAAGGGCGGGGAGGCAACTCCTTCTTGGTCAGGACATGTCCTTTGTTTAGACCCACAAAAAGGCCAGTATTTGGCTGCTTTGGAGCCATCGCCTGTAATTACCAACACCCACAATACACATCAGAGTAAAGAAAATTCTTCAGAAAGACCAAGTATAAACTCTGCCCAAGGCACGATTATGACACCAACAACTATAAGATAACATTGATTAGAGAATGTGGAACCACCAATAGTTTTAGAGGCAAGAACCTAGGAGCACACCAACAAAAGCTACTAACAGTCTATACAACTCCGTATTAAGAAAATATTTTAAATTCAAAGTTAACTCATTTCCGCATTTTCGAAATTATCAATCAATTTGATCTCGGATGTATCATATGTGAGCAATATATAGAAAACCAATTAGCTACGACGCAAAAGCCCATGCAACCAACAGGAGGCCCATCGACCAACAGTTTCACAAGCATTTTCTGAGTCTACTGAAACCTAGTAACTAAATTAGAATAGTAAAGATATTGCAAAAGAAAACAGATCAAATTCGGCAATAAGACGGTCAGTGAGGCTGAAAAAGTGAATTTTCTCACGTACCAAACAGCTCCCACTACAATCTTCCGGGAATATATAACTGCAAGGAAAAACCAATGTAAACTTCAGATATCTTAACAGAATATGACAAGCTCAATCGTTAGGGTTAGGGCTTGGAGAGGAATCTCTCTCACCTTCTTCTATAATGGAGGCTGCTAGAACAAAAGAACGCTAGGGTTTTATGCTTAATATACTTTGCCAATACATGGCTTGCTCAGAAATCCTGGTCGGGTCGGGTCTCATCTGAAAAACGTTTGGGCCAAACTAATATTTTAAAGAGCCATTCAATAAGGACCCTGTTATCCAAACTCTTTTTTATTTTTTGGGCTTAAAGTGGGGTGTATTGAGGAATAAAAAGAGTGTATCCGGGACTGGAGTACTTTCTCGAGTCACATTCAAAAGAGTAATGTTGACATATTTACTTAGTTTGAAATTTTATTTGTATCTCAGCCCAATTAGTATTTTAAATATCATTCCTTGGTTGAATTTTTAAAAATAATTAATGTTATACACATAATAATAAATAATGATTGGTGATGAATCAATTAGGATATAAATTAATGATCATAAATAAAAATTGTAAAAATAATTAAATTAAAAATAAGATTGTACTTTTAATCATCGTTGTTTAAGTTTTAAAAGCTCTCTACATACTCAAATTGACACTTAGATTGATATAAGATTAATTATAGTCCATCTTTTTTATAGTCTTTCTTGGGATAGAAAACAAGTTCTTTTGTAATCATAAGCTTCACTAGACTAGGGATCCTTTTATAATAGGAGTACATACTTTTAAAAACCTTACATTTTATTCCATCGAATAAGTAAAATTAATATACTTACTCACTTTCATTATGAAAGCAATAAATAAACTCTACCACCATCCCTTAAAATAAGTAATTAAGTGGATAATTAATATGAGTTTATTTATTTATTTATTTACTTAAATAAGTGACTTATCATGTGAATCACATAGTGAAAATTTGTACGAGCCTAACATTGGTAATATTATTCTAGACTACATTTTGAATGCCGAAAAGCTTCATTTTAATGGGTTTGGCATAAAACTAGGAACAAATAGATATTCCGAACACTTGATTCTCAATTTCAATATTGGTTATCATTATTTTTTTTTCTTTTTACTAGAACAATAAAAATTTTTAATGGAATTTATGAAGTCAAATTTACTTCTAGATTTGCACAATCAAAATAGCAAAAAAGCAACTGGAATTTTATTAGTGTATTCTCACCTTTTGCAAAAGGCATGAATAGGAAGTTAAGAACTTCCTTTCGATGACTGTTGTGTTTCATTAAAAAGATAAAATTGTGAAAATAAAAATAAATAAATAAACAGGGGAGTCGGTTTAAGGAATTAAGAGGAGTGTCAAGAGCATCACTAAGGTTGTGTTTGTGATTGAAGTGATGCAACTTTTAAGTTATAGCCGCTATAGAAAAAAAAGTTGTAATTATAAAATAAAAGTTAAAAATATGTAGTAAATATAAATTTTAAATAATAATTTTAACAAAATTATTGAATATATAATAGACTCTCTATTATAAAAGTGAAAAATCATATCAATATAGTTTTTAAGTTACAGCAGTTAGAGTTTACCAAATATTTTATTACTGTAATTTTTAAATTACAGTTGTCCAATTTCAATCTGAAACGCACTCTAAAATCCAAAAAACAAATTAAAGTTCCAGATCAATATTAGTTTTTGAAATTTTATTTTTTTAAATCCTGAATCACATTAATCTTAAGTCTACAAAAAATTTGGATAAAAAATCATTATCTATCATAAGATTTAATTTCAAACACTGTTTTTTTTTTACCGATTTTTTTAACACACATTTTGTCTTGTTACTGTCACATTCTTATTAGCTTTTTGTTTTATTGTTATAAAATTATGGTCACATAAGAGCAACTTTTTCACCTTCCCGTTACAATTACTTGTAGTTGTCGCTCGCATGCATTGAAATACAATTTTTTTAAATGTCGCATTCATTCCTTTAATTTTTAGATAAGCAAACAGAAATTTTTTTGGGGGAAGGGGGGGGGGGGGGGGTAAGAAAACTGAATTTGATTTAATAATAATCAAGAAGAGAGAGCTCGAGAATTGGATTGGACCGTCACACAGAAAGGCCGGCCCAACCCGAACGCATCACAGTCACCGTTGCGGCTTTCACCTTTTAGTTTTACAGAAGTTGAAGTGGCGGCCAACGACTGTATTTTGTACAGTGGCTTGGATGTGGAATTTGGAATCTAAACCGTTCTAGATTCTGCAAACTGAAACCACCCCAAATTGAAATGGGTTTGACCAGCAGGTATGGCTAGGACAATTAGTTTTCTCGTTTTCGTATTTTCAAAATTATTTTCTTGTTTGTTGTCTCTGTCTTGTTTTTAAAACCCTACGGCCTGCTGCTGCTGCTGCTACTACTGCTTCAAGCTTAATAATTTCACTCTTTAATCATTGTATGTATATGGTGTTTAAAATTGGTTATTTTCATTGGCAGGGGCCCAAGTTTGTTGTGCAGTGATCACCGTAAACTTTTCATTAGTTGACTTTGTTATGCATCGTTGTTGTTGTTGTTGGTCAGCTGATATGGTGACTTGTACAAGGTGAATTAGGTCTTTTTTAGCTTGTTTCTCCATTTCTGAACTACCAGTTTTCATTTTCATCGATATTCCCTTGTGAGTATTGTTTGGTACCCTTCACCCAACTTTCAAAGTGATATTGACATTTCTACGATAAGCCTTGTCGCTTAATATATGTTGCACCTATGTCAATTGTCTGTGGTATTCCCCTTCTTGAATGCGTATACTGTCTTGCGTGTGCCCGCTGGGTTTGGAAGAAATGCCTCTACACTGCAGGTCATGAAAGTGAAAACTGGGGTCTTGCCACGGTTGAAGAATTCATGCCGGTTCCGCAACTTTGTCGCCTTATCCTAGCTGTTTATGAAGATGATCTTCGCAATCCAATCTGGGAACCCCCTGGGGGTTATAGAATCAATCCAGATTGGGTTATCTTACGAAAAAACTATGAAGAAACTCAATGCAGTGTGCCTCCTTACTTAATATACCTTGATCATAAGAATACTGATATAGTTTTGGCAATTAGGGGGCTTAACCTAGCAAAAGAAGGTGATTATGCAATTTTGCTTGATGACAAACTTGGGCAGACAAAGTTTGATGGTGGATATGTTCACAATGGGTTATTGAAGGCTGCAAGGTGGGTTTTCGATGCCGAGTGTGAGTTTTTGAGGGGGTTGGTTGAGAGGAACCCAGATTATACTTTGACATTTGCTGGGCATTCACTGGGGGCAGGGGTGGTGGCATTGTTGGTGTTGATTGTGGTTCAGAATCTGGACAAGTTGGGGAACATTGAGAGGAACAAAATCAGATGCTTTGCTATTGCACCTACTAGGTGTATGTCACTGAATTTGGCGGTGAGATATGCAGATGTCATCAATTCTGTTGTGCTTCAGGTAAGATCTACATATTTCACTGGCAACTCTTGTGCTTTGATGGCCTTTCTTTGGTTAACTTGAACTTAATCAAGTCTAAATTAATTAAATAGTAAATGGTAAAGATAAACTCAATGCTGAATTGTTCCTGTGAGAACCCTCCAAAAATGGTTGGTGCAGTAGTATTTAAGGAATCAATTTCCAAGAACTGATGATTATGAAATTTTCCTTTTTTTTAATTTTCCTAAGGATTGATATCTTTTCCAAACTTCGTATCCTCATGAAACATGAAAGAACTGGCAATCTCATTATTCTACGGTCAAACACCAAATAAGATCACATATTTTTATTCTTTAGGGGTTAAGTATTTCAAATTTAAGTTGCTTTTCTTCTTCCTGTGTGGTTTACCGTTTTTATTATTTTATTTTTGTATATTCTGTATTTGATATTTTCTTATGGCTTATGTTCTAATATGAGTTATTGTAATGAATCAGGATGATTTCTTACCTCGAACAACAATGGCACTGGAAGATGTTTTCAAATCACTTATCTGGTAAAAATAGTATGTCTTAGACACCTTTCTATTGCTAGTTTATCTTCTGTTTTCTTAGTGCGATACGTGCGATGTCAATATTGGCTAAACACGTTGAATATATCGTATAACCTTTGAAGTGTGTTCATTTTTATCCAATGCAATATCAGTGCATTTAATTTTTTTAAAACCAGATATTAAGGTGCATTATTTGTGATTATAACCATGCCATAAATATGACTTATACTAAACTGACCTCGCTTCAACTAGTGCAGTTTGCCATGTTTGCTCTGCCTTATGTGCCTGAAAGATACATGCACTCTGGAGGAGAAGATGCTTAAAGATCCAAGACGGCTATATGCTCCTGGTCGGCTATACCACATTGTCGAGCGGAAGCCCTTAAGGTATGGTAAGATGTTACTAAAATACAACTGTTCTACATTATGAAGTTAATATTTCTGCTTTATTTATTCATCTTTAAGGTGGGGGGAGTTTGAGCTGTGACCCTGGTGGGATGCATTTACAATTTGTTTATTTCTTCTTCTTCTGTTACGCTGGTTTCAGGATAGGAAGATTTCCTCCCGTTGTGAGGACTGCAGTTCCAGTAGATGGCAGGTTTGAGCACTTAGTTCTTTCCTGCAATTTAACTGCTGACCATGCTATCATTTGGATAGAAAGAGAATCTGAAAAGGCACTTGATGTAAGTTCTTGTCTTCTTCCTAAGCTTGCAGTGAGACTTTATTATTTGGGGTTAGGTTAAAAGGTATCGGTGTACCCCAACTTTGTAAGAAATTTGCTAGAAAGAGAATCTCAAAAGGTACTTGATGTAACTTCCTGTCTTCTTCCTGAGATTGCAGTGAGACACTAATGGTTAGGATTGGGTTAAAAGATAGTATTGCGCCCCAATTTTTTAAGGGTAGTTTTGGTTAGCAGTCGAGCTGTTGAGAAATCAAATGAATGCAGTCTCTGAATACTTAATGAGAAGATCAGATCTTTAACTTGTTTCTCAATTATAGATGGTCGGTAAAAATTGATTTTATATTTTTCAAAAGTTTTTGTGACATCACATGATTTTGATGAATTTACCAGGTTCAAATGCCATACCATATTTAAGTTGAAGATTAAGACAGAAATTTTTCTCATGGCAGCAAAACTAAATCATTGTTTTCCTTGATATAGTTGATGCTAGAGAAAGATAGGATCATGGAGATTCCAGCTAAACAGAGGATGGAGCGTCAGGAGTCACTTGCTCGAGAGCACAGTGTGGAGTACAAGGCAGCTCTTCAGAGGGCTGCTGCTTTGGATATTCCACTAGCTTATTCACCTTCTCAGTATGGCACATTCCGTGAAATGCAAGAAGGGGAAACTTCTAGCAGATCATGCGAGCAAACTTCTTTGTTGTCATCTAAGGGAAGGAGGGAAAGTTGGGATGAATTTGTAGAACGTTTTTTCGATGTTAATGAGTCCGGCGAAATGGTGTTCAAGAAGCCTGCCTCATAACGCCAGCAAAATTCATGTGGTAAATAGCCAACCAAAATCATATTTTTTATTCATATCAAATACCCCGTTGTTGGGGATTTCGTGAGTCATGCCTTACTGGGAGCATGACCGTGCACGAAGTTCAATTTTATCAAAGGCGCTTTAACGTGCAGACACCTATTTGATGCTCGATTGGCCAAAAATTTTAGCCATAACATCAGATAGGATTTTATTTTTTATTTTTTCCCTGATATGTATTTAAATGTGTATAATAATCACAGAGGTGTTAAAAAACTCAATGTCAAACGAACGGTTGAAAATGAGAGAGCGAATCAGAAGAAGAAATTCCGAATGCGAACACAATGAGTTGATAATTTTAAGGGATTTATATGATTTTGTTCATTTCTTTTTATCTGCATCAAACTCAAACAGATCTTGTTTCTCTGACTTCCAACCATGGGCGAGTAAATTGCGACCAAATTTAACATCTGCGCATAATTAATTATCTTCCCTTCAATGGGTGGACAATGTAAATAATGCATACAGAACTTTGCGGTGGTAACCCTGCAATTAGAGCCAACTCAATTACCCAAACAATACACCAATTGGATCTTTGACTAGTTTTTACACTATATAACCGAGGTCGACGTGCAAGCTCAGGATTTGGGAAACTTGCCTGCTTTGCATTTTGTGATCCCATTTACAAGTTACAATAATGGAATTAACTGATATTTAAATTTAACAATACCATCCTCTAAACGGTAAGATGGTAAACCCCCACTTCTTCAATGGGATACCGAATCTGTTTAGAAAATCTTTATTCCTCCGCTACACCTGGAGATCCAGAACTGCTTCCCCTGCAGCAAAAAATAAGACAAGTGAATGACCGTTCCTACCGAATAGATTTTGACTCAAATCAGTGGCAATCCTCATTTCTTTCCTATGCCGTTTTTCAAACTGAGCACCATCAATAACAGCAGATGTATTAAACCAATAACAGTTGCAACAACACAGTCTCCTTTTCAAAGCTTACCATGCATCCTCTTGACAAATCGTTCAAATTCCATAAAGTTTTCTCTCTCCATGAGACCTAGGCCGAGCCTAAGGTACGTAAACGACAAAAAGTGTCTTCCATCTGGGTCACTAAGGGGCTTGGCATTATCTAAAATCTTGTTATAGCCTACTCTATCGTGGCAAGGGAGTGTGTTCTCACTAGCCACTGGTGTGCAAACATCCCATGAAGCATTCATCACCTGAAATTGACAATTATCACAATAACGGTCAAAAGACTTACAAATCAAATTTATGCCAAATTACATTTATAATTGAAACAATTGCATGGTCATTCTCCAAATTTGCCTCTAAAAACATGCTTTTATGAAGATAATATCCTATTTGAGGTTGAATTACAGACACATAAAAAAGAATTATTCAAGCAAATAACGAGGTTTCGAATGCTTACTTGCCACATTAACCCATCAGGATCAGCCAGCGCCTCCGAGAACTCCTCCTGCCGCTCTAATGTGTGCAACTCAGCAGATGCAAAGTTTAAAACAGCTCCACTCTTCTTTAGCGTTGCAACAATGGCAGCATAGCCATCTCGATTACATGGGTTATAGAAACCAGCAGTTAACTCAGCAGCATGACTGGCTGTCTTGTACCACCAGTGAAAACCTGATAGCTGCTCAGCAATTAAAATATAGAAAACAGACTGGATGAAGCACTAATGATAAGGAAAAAATTTCTAAATTAGTTTCACAAAGGCTATCTAAAATCATGATTGGAAGGGACTAATGCGATTGAATAAAATTGTCTGCCAACTAATTTACACAACCACAATAATAAATTGATACATCTACTGCCAATCCATTTTGCGGCCACATGGTGTAGAAAGATATGTAGCCAAGGACAGACCTAGCACAGGGTCTGAAGAGTTTCATTATAAAATAAAGAACAAAAATTTAATATAGATTACGAGGGGTTAAATTATTTGAATACTTTCCTAAAAAAACATTATAAGTTACGTACATCTTAACTAACTATATACAAGTAAAATAATAATCTTCCATCAAAGATATGAGAACTTATCAAAAGCCTAACTCACCTTTGCCCCGATGCAGGTGCCTTCAAAAGCTAACTTTGCGAGAGAAAGCACGCGATCACCATGATCAACTAGAACCTGAGAGTACCAGTTAAGGAAGAACCTACCGTAGTAGCCATTATAGTCACCACCATCACAAAAGAAGCCTGTTTCATGTGGACGTGAATTGTATGAGCCGGCATTATCTGGTCCTCGAGCCCAAAAGGAGTGACCCCTGGCTTCTGATGCCTTCCTCAGGTTTTTTAACAAATACTGATCATAACACTGCAACAGAGAGATATATGTTGATGAGCAGCAACAAGAAACATACTATTACATGATTATTGATGATAAGCTAAGAACTGAAAAGATTTCTTTAAAAAAGAAAATGATGAAATTTGGTTGAGCCCACAAAATAGGGGGAACAATTGTGATCATGGTGTAAGCATAGCCAATTTTCCCATCCCCAATATTTGGAGAAACAGATCTTTTTCTCAAGCAGATC
Source organism: Citrus trifoliata (assembly GCA_018350135.1). NCBI lineage: Eukaryota > Viridiplantae > Streptophyta > Magnoliopsida > Sapindales > Rutaceae > Citrus > Citrus trifoliata. Next base: position 41,805,045 of record CM031386.1, on the reverse strand, counting down.
CATGCAACATAATTAAAAGTTAATTTTTTTTTCTTTTTGATAAGAATAATCAAAGCTTTATCAGACAAGGTTAAGCAGTAGACCCTGAAACTACAGAAAAGATCACCTGGAATTCTCCAATGCCAGGATATCTCCAACCATGCTTTACAGGACAAGATGGGTACCGTAGCTCACCACAAGGACCTAGTCCAACTACAACCATGGAGATGACACCATTCTGAAAGAATTCGTCGAATTCCACTCGGAAGCTTCTCATGTAGTCAAAGTATACCTACATAATTCAAAAAGCAGACAAAAAAAAACCTCTACCAATAAAGACCGTTCGGTATGCAAGAAGATCTAGTTTAAGTGAAATACCAATTCAAGCAAAGCACCAATGGTTCAAATGAAAGCAATTTTGTTTTCTTTTTAATTTCAAATGCTAGAACCCAAGTTAGATACAATTTTAGATTCGCCGTAATTATGTTAAAAACAACAGCCAAAACAAAAAGATCTACTCGAAATTTTAATGATGCAAGAATAATGCAGACTGGGCCAGAGTTGGTATGTATGTATTAGCTGCTGTCTGTCCAACAAAATCTACAATGATTTGCAAAAGAATACGAAGAAAGCACAACAGAGATGACAGCAAAGATAATGATCACAAACAGTTTCAGTCCAAATTAGCTCTGACAGGCATTTCAAATTGAAGTACCTCCAAGGCAGTTCGGCCTCTTAAAACTCGTTCCTTGTCAATTCCCCATGACAGACACTCAGGGTTTCGTCTTCCCTCTCTATCAGTGAAGAATATGTGAGGATTAATTCGACCAATTTCTGCCACCCAATGAGGTAGAGGAATACAGACATCATCGCCAACGTTGCCTCCACATTCATGAAATGACATCACAACCTGAGCCAATATTGACAGTCAGATCCAAAATGACTTCTTGGGAGCATTAAAGATGCAACCACACTCCACAAGAAAAAATCAATTATTATCACAAGAGGGAGGTTAGGCGACAAAGGTTTCACAAAACAAAGAAAACATTTCAAATTGTAAATTCACAAAATTAACACCAATATATTGCATTCGTTTATTTGAACCAGGTCATTCATGATACTGTCTCTTATTAGTACTTTAGATCAACAGAATCGTGAATATATCAAAATCCACATCCCTGACTCAAGTTCTGGAGGGCAGCAAGCACAAATCAAAGCCACCCCACCTCCTCCCTTTGCAGAGGTTTGAGGATGGCACCACGTGTACATGCACTGACCCCAGTCTCTTTCACATGTTGAGACCAAGCACAGGGTACATCAATTTCTAATTCAATGATATTTGAGAAATCTCCTTTGAAAAAAATGATACAAGGAACCTTAGGTCTCCTCTCCTAGCATCACTTCATGATCTAATATTGCAAGGATCAGGCAGATTTGAAAATGGACATGTATCTGCATGCAACATGGGTGCGTGGAACCATGCATTGAACATCGACTTTATGAAGTAATTTCAGGCCAAATCAGCCAGCCTAGAGAGAGGAGGCTTAGAGAAAGCCTTAAGAATAGCAAATAGACTTTTGAGGTGTGGGTGTTATTGGTGTCAAAAGAGTCCAGACTCAGAAAGCAACACTGTGTGATGAAGAAATTTAAGGGCAGAAAGTTCTGAAATCCTAAAACTATTGATCTCATATGTCCATCAAGCATAGTAGCCATGCAAAATTATGGAGACAAGTTAAATATAAAATAAATAAATAAATAATGAGGATGTAGTGGAGATAATGATGCTATCATCTTCTGAACATTTCCCTGAGAAGAATAAATGCAATCACAACCATACAAGCATATCTTAAAAAATCACCTGTAATTTAAGCTTAAGCTCAGAAACCATCTGGAAGAGCTTCTTGTAACCATTCCAGTTATAATCTTGAGGAGTATGAGCCTCAACTATTCCCCACCAGCAATCAACCATGACCCCATCAACATTGATGGATTTCAATACCCGTAGTTGCTTCAGCAGACCATCAGGATCAATCAGCTCACATTTCAAGTTGATGACACCCAACTGCCACCATAAGAGTGAATCATTGTAACAAAAGTTGCACAAGTACTCATAAAGAATTATGTATGGCATTTGATGAGCTATATCAACAACAGCATAATCTTTAGAGGGTAAGGCTAAAGATTATGACATGAAAGTGAATAAGAAAAAAGTGTCTGCCAACCACACAAAGTGGATTATATTGACTAGAATTTGCAAGATATTATTAAAACCACGAAAACAGGGAAAAAAAAAAATCGTGTAAACAGAGGATGATTAGGCTTTAAAACATACTGGCAGCATCACATAAACTGGAACATATGGAGTGCCAGAAAAATCACGCTCCGGTAACTTTGGAGGTACATCTGCAATCTACAGGGTAAAAAAAAAAAGCATTATAGCACGAATCAACCGACAAAGCTTTCATTTTGGAACTTGCATTCCTCTCAAGAAAATATAAAAAAACACAATATCTGTATTCAATTTATATCTGAATGCAGATAATTTATCATTGGCAATTGCACATTTTTAGTTTCACCAAGTGATACGACGGATATCATGAATATTAAACTTCTAAACAGTAATTATACAACATATCAGCATCAGATTACCAAAGGATGGAGAAATTGGGGAAACAAAATTATCAGTCCTATCACCTGCTTGTCACTGACAGCGTCCACAGGACCGCCAATATGAGATTGATTCTCTGTTTGTTCTCCCCCATCTTCCACCAAAGAAGGTTGTGACTGAGCAATTGGGGATAGATCATAAGGTGATGGTGTGGGCATAAAAACACCTTTCATTTGACATGTGTTGTACTCGACTGAGCTTCGATAGCCAGAAGAGACTCCTCGAAGGGACGTAGATGGTGTCTGCTGTGACACCATATGAGAAGATGATGAAGTTACCATCGAAGAAGCGCCACCAGCAGTTCTTAAACCCTAAAATAGTTATAAGGGAAACACTTCAGTTGGATTTTTCTGATATTAAAGGAATGCTCATAAGGTATTCAAGTTCAGCCTGTGACAAAACGAATGATCCTCACCAACTGCCATCCAAAAATGCATTTGTTAACATTCGGAGCATAATCCATTAACAATTTGAACGTCAAATGTTATGTGATTTGACCCAAGATTCGTCCTTGCAAAGCTCTAAGCTATATCAAGAAAAACATGCCTACTAGACAGAGATGCAGGCCTAGGCACATAAAACGTTTCAAGATAACAGACACACTATGTTTCAAGATAACAGACACACTATGTTTCAAGACAATGAACACACTGTCTTTGCTAAGTGAAAGTTCAGCAAATGAACACATGGCAATTCCAAAATAAAAAAATTGTCATCTCCGCACATCTTAGGCAACAACAAGACCGCTCTATCCAGGGATGCCGCAGGCCCAACCATGGAGGTTATATCCAAGTCCAATGATAACACTTAGGCAAACTCATTTATGCTTATAACCTGGCATATTAAGGCTTTTACAGATCACTTTTATAGATACTTAATTTAAAATTTGATGATGTGCAGTACCAAGTGAGAAAGGACAGCTATCTCTTGACAATTATGTACCTGAGATCTTGAAGGGAATGTGGTTCCATCAGGGAGGACAACCCAACCAGCTTCCCTTGCCAGAGCCGCAATCACGTCATTAATATCAGCTCTGACCCTAAGATTATAGTTCCCATGCCTCCGCAGGCCTGCCAAGATCCTAGCAGTAATTGCCCTTCGATGTCGCTCCCTCAGCTTTGTCCTCTCCTTCTCTTCTAAAGGTCTGGACCTTCGCACTCCTCCCCCTCCTGGGGTGCCCACTTGCTCTTGAATTTCCTGCTGATGTTGAAACTGATTATTATTACTACTACTTGGTGCTGTACATACGTCAACCCCCACCATCACTTGCCTCCGACCGTGTTTCTCCCCATTTTCTTCTTCATCATCATCCTCTTCCTTCACATCCATATCCATTTCTTCTTCGTCATCTTCTTCGCTCGTTCCAATCAACCTCTGCATATCTGTTGACATATCTCCCACTCTGTACTTCCCAACTTCTACCCAGTTACTCTAAGATGATCAGCTTTCTATCAGAAATGTCATCATTGATGCCAAACTTTGCACACATTCGATATCTCTCCTTCACTTTTTGTTCAGAGTGCAGATGTCTAATCTTGAAAATTCAATGCCAGATTGATTCCAGAGTTCACTGGAAAAGATTGGAACGTCAAGCTATGCTCACATTAATTAAACAATATGTGAAAGAAACAAGCTAAAGGAATGATGTAGTAATTTTAAAAATGGTAGTTAAGCGGGAAATTCAAATGGAATAAGATGTCCAGTAGTTGACGTCTTCAGGAGTAAAGAAGACAAATATTCAACTGTCTCCTAGCAAAAAAGTTGACTCTTTGAACAACCAAAAACACGAACGAGAAGTAAAAAGCTGAACATATCTCGTTTCAGTCACCAGCATACATAAACAAAGTCATTCAAGCCAATATATTCCTAGAACCTCCCACGAAAATAAATAAATAGACCTAAAACCTAAGACAAGTTATCAGGGAAAAGAGATTTCGTATCACCTTAAACACAGATTCTCGCGTAAATCTCAGGCAAAGCCTTCCCTTTACAAATCTCATTTATACAAAATCTTCAACCTGAAGCGTTCATTAACAGATCCGTATCCCCTCCTCCAAAAACCCTATTAGAACAGCCGAAAATGGGTCTAAAATTCCGAAACTTCCCGCCACCGGATCGAACGTCCGGCGCCGTTTCACGACCAGTCGACGGACCTACGATGCAAGAATAAAATATCGGAAAACAAAGAAAATCGAGGCTTCGCCGGCGAGAACGGAGGAGCGGCGACAGGAAAAAGAGAGAGACGCGCGCGTGCGTGTGAGGCCTCGGATTTCACGCGTGTGCGCAAAAGCTCGAACGTGCATGTGTGTGCGAGCTTTGGATTTGGCACGAACGAGGCGTGTGGGGGTATGCGAGCGCGTATGAGGGGTAAAGGAGTTACGGACGTGTGAGTGGAACACGTGTTGCACGTGCGGAGCCGGGAGAGGGCTTGCTGGACACGAGGTATGGCGTGCCCTTGTTGGGCATATCACGTGACCGGGATTCACTAGACCGTTACAGATTCATTTTCTTGCCCGGCCAAAGCCTCCCACCACTAGATAATACTTGTGGTTTCCGGCATGTTGCCACGTGGCCGTGGATATCCAATAATGGTTGTTTTCTTGTTTCAGAGTGTAAACAAAAACCTGATTAGCCAGTAGTTTTTCTTCCGTTATTTTACGTTTCAAAGTTTAAAATGACAAATCCCCAGGTCATCTCCATATTAAATCCAAAACAAGATATCATTCTCACCATTAACAGTCTTATAAGACAAATTATCCAAACAATTACTCATTTCGAATGCAACCAGATCACAGTTTCTGGTGACTTGTAACTATGAGGTTTATAAGGTTCATTCTGTTTCATGATAATAACTTCAAAAAAAACAAAAAAGAACAAACACATTCAACCAAAATCATAAAGATCGATTTCGCTTCCCATCTTCAAGTATCGAATCTTATGGGTAAATGCCCCTTATCACTGCAGAAATTTCCATACAATTAATTGAATGATAAAAACTCTGGAGCAGCCTTTTGTAAGATATATGGGTACCATGTTTGCAAAATTAATTTCATTTATATATATATATATATACAAGATCGAAGTATATTTTAAGTTTGTGAACAGAATGACTACAGAGAGAAACCAAGTTAACAGTATCTGGCGTGCAACAAGATATTTACTCAGCAGCAACCTGGTTGTCTACTCACTGATTTTTGGAGCATTCTTCTTTATTTCCTTCAGTTGTATAAACCCGGAGATCAGGAACTGCTTCCCCTGCAATGGCAATTGAGGCGATCATGAAAATGCTAATTACATACATTCTAATTATTAATATATAGTAATACCTATACTTCTCTCTTCGTGCACAATATAGTAGTTCTCTGCGCATGAAAGCAGAAATAAGACTTCCCATGATCTTTAAAGACTTTGAAGCAATCCAAGATCATGGAAGTTGGTTAAGCTCAAGTACCTATGCCTTCATCTACCAAATGGATAGTAAGACAATACCCAAGGGAACAAAAGAGAAAAAATTCAAATTTGATAGGAGACAACAACCAAGTACTGAAAAGGTTTTTTATGGCTGGGTAATGGAACCCCATTGCAGGAATCAATTGTTCCTGTAAGTAAAAAAGGCAAATCTAGGGCACTTGTAAAGCAACTTCCATCATCACATACGTAGTTTAAGCAGTTTTAGTGTAAGATGATGAGGGGATGCAGACAATTTTAAATATCTTATCGCTCACAACAAAATCATCTGTAAAAGAAATGTACACTTCAGGAAACAATGTGATAGTGAGAGGAAGGTCGACTTACCATGCATTCTCTTTACAAATCGTTCAAACTCTATGAAGTTGTGTCCATCCATAAGAACCGGGCTGAGCCTGAGGTAGGTAAAAGCAGATAAATGCCTCCCATCTGGATCATTTAAGGGTTTGGCGTTTTCTAATATCTTGTTATAACCTTCTCTGTCATAGCAAGGGAGAGCATTCTCACTAGCAACTAATATGGATACATCCCATGCAGCATTAAGAACCTGGAAGTAAAAAAATATACAAACATATTATATGTGGTTTCGCATGATAATGCAGCTCAACCATACATGCTCAAGGTATAACCAAATTCCTCAGAATTTTTATTCTATGATTTATTTTTAATTAACATCAAATTTCTGCTCTTGCATACCTGCCAAACCAATCCTTCAGGGTCTGCTAATGCCTCTGGAAAGTCCTCATGCTGGTCCACAGTGCGCAATTCAACACATGTGAAGTTTAGGGCAACCCCATGCTTCTTCAACATTGCTGCAATTGGAGCATAGCCATCGCGGTTCGATGGGTTGTAGAAGCCAGCAGTTAATTCAGCAGCATGGCTAGCTGTTTTATACCACCAATGAATACCCGATAGCTGCTCATCAATCGAAGAATTCAGTGAAAAATCTTTATAGTGAGATGAATAAATGAAATTTTTTTTTTAGTATTCATTCACAACATAAAGTTTTCTAGCTCCTGAAAGAAGAAAAAAAATTTTAAAAAAAAATCTGGTGACTCACTTTTGCAGAGATGCAAGTTCCTTCAAAAGCTAAATTAGCCAAAGCAAATACACGATCACCATGGTCAATCAAAACTTGAGAATACCAATTAAGGAAGAATCTACCATAGTAGCTATCATATTCACCTCCATCACGAAAAAACCCAGTCTCATGTGGTGTGGAATTATAAGAACCCGCATTACCTGGACCTCTAGCCCAAAACGAGTGTCCCCTTGCTTCAGCAGCTTTGCTCAGACTCTTCATCAAGTACTTATCATAACACTGAACAGAAACAGTTTGTATTAATGCATTGAAGAATTGCATATGGTTTTTAAACAAAATACTAATAAAGAGAAGCTAAGGACCAGTCATAACACTGTAAAATACTGAAAAATGAAGAGAGAAAGAAAAAAGGAAAAAGTAATTCATTAGATAATCATAACTCCATAACGATGAGGGTCGATTCCGGTTCCAAATACCAATTACTCAAAAATGTACCTGGAATTCACCAATGCCAGGATATTTCCAACCATGCTTTGCGGGATAAGATGGATACCTAAGCTCTCCACAAGGACCTAGACCAACTTCGATTTCAGCAATTATTCCATCCACAAAAAACTCATTAAATTCTACGCGAAAACTTCTCATGTAGTCGAAGTAAACCTGGGCAATTTGTTACCGAACAAAAATTACAACATACAGCAGTATTAAAACTCAACTCTGCAATAATGGCATGGCTGAACAAATAGGACAATAAAATAAATAAGCAAAAAACATCCAAGCTCAATTCCCAAGCATACACTTCAAACACAAAGCCATAACTGGACCAGTTCATGTGGAAATAAACTTCTTCTGAAGAATAATGTTATTAGTAGACATGAAAATAGGCTGAAAAAAGTGATACAATATAGCATTTAGTGATAGAATTGGTCCATGTCTTAAGATGGGTAACAGATCCATGTGCATACTGGGCTGGTGTTAAAGTGCCGCTGTCACGGACCAATGCCATAGATCACCGCAAGAAATGAAACAGAAGAATGAACATAAAATATGACAAAACTAGGAAAGGCACAGGTACAAACACTTTCTAATTCATTTTTTGATATTAAACTCAAAAATGTGTTAATGATGAAAAATCAAAACAGAGAGTTTCTTACTCAAAAGATGGAAACAAAAAAATCTAGCATTATGTGATAATCTTAGTTGCACAATACCTCAACAGCAGTCCGACCTCTTAAAACTCGTTCCTTGTCAATTCCCCATGTCAGACATTCAGAATTACGTCCTCCTTCTCTATCTGTGAAATATATTTCAGGATTATTTTGGCTGATTTCCATTACCCACTGAGGCAGTGGAATATGTACATCATCACCAACATTGCCTCCACATTCATGAAATGACATGACAACCTGAGACCAATAAAAAGACATGAGATAAGTTTGTTTGCTTCAATAATTACCTCTATCATACAAAACTGTTTGTGAATGCTGCAAAACTTAGTATTTAATAATGTCGAATTTAGGAGTCAAATGCAGATTAGTTTTTTGGCCCTTTCTAAGTTAAACTGGCATAACAGTACTACGAAAAGAGTAGACTATTAGGAATGTTAAAACTTTGGCCGATTAAAGGATGTTGTTAGACATGTGTAGGAAGATAAAAAAGCGAGACATCTATGTAAAAGTTGACAATATTATCGTGAGAATTGCATAATTCAATCTTTCTTTTCCATTCCAAGTCGAATCAGAATTAGAGAATTGCTGCCAATCAACTAGAATGCTAAGCTTTTATCTGACACAACTCAACAGTGTGAGATCAGCACTGGTTCCCAAATGTACAGAGTAAATACAGCATTAATTATTTCAAGTATTGCTCTAACAAAACACAAAAGGTAAATAAGAAGAGACCTGTAGTTTAAGCTCAAGTTCACGCACAATCTGGAAGAGCCTTCTGTAGCCACTCCAATTATACACCTGAGGAGTATGTGCCTCAACTATTCCCCACCAGCAATCGACCATAACACCATCAACATTAATAGACTTCAAAATCTTCAGCTGATTCACAAGAATTTCTGGATCAACCAGCTCACAGTTCATGTCAATGATACCAAGCTGCCACACCCAACAAAATATGTCTTGCAATCAGTCAAGTTGATGAGAAAACGCCAGAAATTTTTTTCTTTTATCTTTTAGCAAACAGATCTGGAGTCTAGACAATGATTTATCCACTACGTGTCACTAGAAAAATATTTTGACCTCTAACTCAATTGAAGCCGTTATATGGACACAAAAATAAACCGATGGAACATGAAAGTAAATTATGATCTAGAGAATGGAATTAATGAGCTATGAAGATAAACAGAATACAGTTTCTCATAGAGTGACAAGCAGAAATCAATAAACTTACAGGTAGCATCACATAGACGGGAACATAGGGTGTGCCAGCAAAATCACGTTCTGGCAACTTTGGGGGCAAGTGTTCAGCCTGTAAAAAGAAAAGGGAATGAATAAAAAACCAAAAAAAAAGAAGAAGAAAGGAGCAAGAATCCTGTGGAAAACTATGAGAAGGGGTATCAAAATTTTTCAAACTCAAGAAAACCTAAGTTTTTAACTTAGTTCTCTAATAGTCTCTAAATTAAACACTTTGTCATTCACCAACTATCATCCATCTGTTTCTCTAATTTCATCTCCGATACAAATATTTTGACTAATGCTCTCAACCGATTAAAATATGTAATCATAATACCCTCACTTGTTAATTTCTCATGTTTGTCTCTCTCATTTGTGTCACATTTACAGAATTGAAACTTGGCATTTTAAAATTTGCTCCCTTTTCTTTCGGACTTTTATGGCATTAGTCAAACTTTAAAACCAGTAATCAAATTCCTAAATGACATAACGACACAGATAAATTCACAAAATAAAAGACAAAATATAGAGTAAATAACAACAACAACAACAAAATTACTTTCATATCATCAGCAGCATCCACAGAATCACCGCCATGAGGATCGTCTTCAGTTTCTTCTTCCCACTCTCCAATTGCCGCCAGAGTTCGAAACTGGGTACGCTTAAAACGACACGCATTGCAATACGTTACATTGCAATACGTTAGGCTATGAAAAGTTACAGGCACTCTCTGAGAAGTGAAAAGCGTTTGCTTATGTGACAACGAGGAAGTAATTGGAGATGAAGCACCCGGAGCCCTCAAGATATCGCAGAATTGTGTTGATGAAATCGCCATTTTGAAATTGAAACCCAACTTCAACCGAAAATGAAAAAGATTCTAGAGAACTAAATGAACAACAAAAGAAAAAATCAGGTGTGGGGAAAACTCTTTCCAATTCCCATCAAGGTTCATGATATAGTATCTTTCTTGTTCGTTAATTTGGGGTTTGAATGAAAAACGAACTCATAGGCTCAGACGAAATCGCCGTTCTGGAATTTGAAACCCTAAGGGTCCTTTTTGTAAAAATTAAAAAAAAAAAGTAAGGGAATTAAATACCTGAAAATAAAATATGAAGAGTAAATTAACCTCTTTCAAATTTCTGAAAAGATTCACGTGATAGTTTCGTTTTTCACGAAAACTTTATGAGTGATCCAATAGAAAGCAAAAAGAGTCAGAAGTGGATGTTGGTATGCTAAGTCTAAAATGAGACCCTAGGGATTTGAGAAAATCGTAAAATTTTGAAATTTTAAACCAAGTATACTGTCTGTTTGGAATGAATATGAAAAAAGATTCAAGAAAAATAATAAACCACTACTAATAAAATTTGAAGAATGAAGGGAACTTATTTGCAATTTCGATAAAAGATTCGCGAAACAGTTTCGAGAAAAATAAAACAAGCGGATTTGAGATTTTCTTTTCGTTTCCTCTGTTTCTTTGGAATCCAAGATTGAAGTGGGGAGTGACCCAGTGAGAAATGGCGGGTAAAGGAATCAGTGACTGTGAGACCGCTCGCGCGATACAAGATTGGCCGTTATAAACGTAATGCAACAAGTCGTCCATTTAAAAACCAAAAATGAAAAATGTGTCTTCTTCCTAAGGATATAGAGACGACAAGTCGTTTTATATGTTTTAACAAACGAACCTTTAGATAGACATAATGACATAGGTTGCGTTTGACACACTATATTGTATTATATTGTATTGTATTATTTTAATATTGATATATTGTATTATATTGTATTGCACCAATATTGTATTATAATAATGTTATACAATGTTTAGTACTACACTGTACTGTATTAATTTTTAATTAAATTATATTTGGTGTTACATTGTATTTATTAATTTTTTTTGTGATTAATTAAATTAAATAATTAAAAATAATAATTATTAATACTTAGAAAAATAATAAATATAGAAATCTTAAATTGTAGAAATTTAAAAAAAATAGTAAATATTAAATTAATGATTAAATTTCTAAAATTTGTATTATAATTATAATAAAATAAATTTATAAAATTTAATATTATATGTAAATAATAAATTTAGATTATAGTTAATATTATAATTGTTCATATAAATTAATAAATTATTATTCAATAATATTAAATTATATTTTAATTTACAATATATTTTTATTTTTACATTTTAATATATTAATAAAAATTTATAATTTAATATAATAATTATAAATATTTAAATTTGTATAAGTTTAAATAATATTAATTTTAATATTAATGTAAATAATATTATAATATTAGTATATTATTTTTATATGAATCATTAATAAATAAAATAATATTATCATATAATTTATTTTTATATTTTAATAAAATAAATTTGACTCAATTGAGGCATTAACTTTTGCCTCAATTGAGATAAAATCTCGGGTTTGCGTAATGCGGCCTCATGCCTCATTATGCTGCATTATAATACAACATAATGAGGTCTCAAATTTAGCAAACATCTTCTTAGTAATAAAGTAATGTGAATAGTGGTATAATACCATACAATCCCATGCACCAAACACACCCTTAGTGTATTTTTTGTATGGCTTATTTAATAGTCATAAGTAATTATTTTATTTTATAAGCTTTTATTATTTAGTTGTTTTTAAGTAGAACTTTTGAAGTTTAAATAAGTTATATTACCTCTATTAATAAAAACTCATATTTTGAGTTTTTACAAATAAAGGTTGAATTTTTTTTAAATGTTAAAATATCTAAAATATTTTTTGCTTCTTTAACAAACTTATTTTACTTTTTTTATAACATAATTTTAAAAAATTTGCCAATTAAAATAATTTCTTAAATTTTTAATAAAAAGTTCATTAACAATTAAACAACTAAAATTTTTGCAGTAAAAATTGTATTTTTAAAAGTTCTACCTTAAAAGTTGTACCAAATAAAACTTTATTGTTGTTATTAAGAAACGACAAGGAACTTATTGTGTGAGTGTAGTCTTTCTTTAGTGCGGACGTTTTTATTTTTTTTTATGCAGACACATTTTAAAACAATAAGATTTAAAAAAGTTAGTTTTTGAACTTTTTTAAATCGTACAGTTTAAAAATATGTCTACATAAAAAAAAATACAGACGTCCGCACCTTAGAATAATTTCACACATTTTTACTTTATTCTCCGGTGCAGACACCAGTATTTGTATGTGTGTGTGTGCGCGCGCATTTATATATATAAAGTAGGAACTAGATCTGACGCTACAATCCATAGAAATTTCATATGGGCGTCGTCATACTGGGAGTGGGGTCGGGGTCTGCTGGGTCTGGGAGCTGTATGAATTGGACAGGTCCGCTACAATGCCTACTGGCCACAAAGCCCTCGAAAGTCGGAAAGTCGATCAAAAGACTATTCCATAACCGACCCTTGTTGCAGAATCGAGGGGGCTTAGCTTGTACCAGGTTTTAAAGGAGTTTTCTTCGAATGAGGAGCAGTCCTTCTATCCTTTTTTTTTGGGGTTGCATGCCAAAGGCAATGTTTTTAGTTTGTATAGATGGAGATTGATTGATATTCGCTGTTGTACCTCTTCTTTGCACCAGTGGATGCGGCAACAGGAAAATAATCGGTTGCTATGTCGAATCAATGGCATCAAATGCAAGTTGTCACTGAATTGCCTTAAAAAATCTAGCTATACCCCATCGGGATAGGATAAAAAGACACGACGGAAGGTTCCCCGGGAGAGAGATCCGTAGTAGAGGGAAGAGAAGGACCACCACCAATTTACTATTATCCTCCCCTCTGGCTTTGAGTAAACAATAATATTAATAATAATAAATTATAAGGATTCATTGTGAAAGTGAAACATCGATTATTTATGTCATTTCTATAGAACGTTTAATGTTATTGTCTCGTCTAAATAAATACTAGACTTATTAATGGGTTCATTCCACCTGATCTCCAAATCTTTCGATGTTTCATGTCGTGCACCTAATTGTTCCAACTTCTTTCATCGCGCACTCGAAACCGTTAGTTTGGCTGTTATCTTTAGCATTTAAAGGGTATTATAAAGGGAAATTCAATTATAAAATTAATAATCACAATATTGTATTTCTTTTTTTTTTTCGCTATCTTTTCTTCTTTAATTTTCCTTCATTTCTTCTTCTTCCATATCACATCATCATTCTACAATATTTAAAAATCCCAAATATCCCTTAAAAAGTATCAAATTTGAAACCATTTACTAACTAAATAACTTTCCCCATTTTCTTCTGTTCTCTTATATATGTTCATGGCTTTCAACTTTTCTCCAGCCTGCTTATTTTTTAAGTGCTATTGATTCAATTCGAGCGAGGTTTGAGGCTTACGCGATGGGGGTTTTGAGTTTTGAGTTTTGAGTTTAGACTAGAAAATGAGGTTAGTTTGTGGTGGTATAAAAATTGACAAATGTTTTTGGAGAGTTAGTGCGGCCATCTTGGCGCTGCTTTGACCAGGCAGTGGAGGTCATGATAGTGGCTTTGTCGTTGACAAAGTGCGGAGGAATTTGAGGGAATTAATAGTGTGCTTTTTTTTTTCTTGGGGTTGTTAGACATGTTCAAGTTGAAATATGGTACATATGAATAATCTCTTAAAAAAAAGAGAGAAAGAGAAGAAATACTTCAATTTTTCAATAATTTATCTTTTTTTTTTTTTTGAAAGGAATATTCATTAAACGAGGAAAATCATTACAACTTGTTTAATAAGCACGGAGGTGGAACATGACTCCACTCTATAAGACCTGACATAGAACCTCCTACTCTAATAACACAATGAGCAACAGAGTTCGTAAATCGTCGTACAAACGAGAATTGCACTTTTCCAATAAATATAACCAGAGATCGACACTCTTCAATTATTAGCTCAAAACCATTGGGGCTGGAACACTTCTTAGTTAAAGTTTAAAAAACTTGAAGATTGTCCATTTCGATAATAACACTAGTCAGCTACAGCCTCTTGATCCAACTAAAAGCTTCTCTAATACCCAGCGCTTCAACCTCTCGAGAACCAAAATTACCCGAAAAACTCTTACACCTTATTGTCACAAAATCACCTCCAGAGTTACGGATTACACAGCCAATACTGAACTTACCATGAGCTTTAAAAATCGAAGCGTCAACATTGCACTTCAACCACCCATCACAAGGCTTCTCCCAACAAATAGCCTCATGACTATCATTTACTGCTTCTCCCAACAAATAGCCTCGTGACTATCATTTACTGCTGCAACATCAGCCCATAAAAGTTGTTTCTTTGCACTCTGCCAGTGAAATAACATCCTTCCCGCCGAGAAATGATGTAGTGTGCCGATAGCTAAATTGATGGGTGATTCGGCCTTTCGGTAATTTAACAAGTTTAAATTCAAAACAGGGTTAAATCAGTCAATTAACAAAATAACTGATGGAAACCGATAAATTGACAGCCAAACTGACGGTTTCGGGTGCACGGTGACAGAAGGTGAAACAATTGTGCGCACGATAGAAATTATCAAAAGATGGGGGTAGGGCGGAATTAATCGCTTATTAATTAATTTACATTTGAAGTTTGGGCCCCCGCATTCAGGAAACAGAAATCCACCATTTATAACATTCACGGCTTTCTTTGTGTCCATTTTTTTGTCAAGTGATTTTACAGCACAGTTGATTGATGTGAGAATAAAAAATAACTGCCAAGTTTCTTTTTTACTTTCTGGGCTCCACCTCCACGTGCTGTAATTAAAATTTTCTAGAATATTCTCTCGTCATTCATAAGTTCATCTACGTCTATCTCTGTTCATTTGTTGCTACCACATAACTTTTGAATTCGGTAGTGAGCAGTCACGCTCTAAATATCAAATACCAAATATAACTTACAAGTTAATTAATCGGACCCAAAATTGATTCGCTAATCTCTACAAGCTGAGAAGAGTACGTTTAACACTCGGTTAATGACGTGGGTGGCTCCAATTGTTAATTGATAGATACTACTAGTTTAACCATAACTTGGAAGCATAATGAAGCTTGACGAAAAAACAATCATGGAGGAGAAAGGACATTTGTTTTTTTTTTTTTCCATTTTTTCTTTTCTTTTTTTGACTGTACTAGAACATATATATATAATGCGATGGAAAATATAATTATCCCTATTGAATTTTACAATCAACAATAAAATAGAGACCCGTGACCTGCCCGCAAGCTCAAAACTTGGAAGGCGAGGGTTGGCAATGGGGTAAGTAAAGAGCCCATTGGCTACATAGTTGCTTTGTTTGGAGCAGCTTATATTTATTTGTTTATGCGGGGCCAAAACTAGAAATAATCATTACGATAAAGCTGCCAAAGCAATTCATTCACTACTTGGGGCCGCATTCAAAGTTACTTCCCTCTTTTTCTTGGTATTAGTACTATGAGAAATTGGGAATGGGCGAAATGAGTAGTATATTGGCATATAAATTAAATTACAGAGAGCCACAGATTGAATTTGCATTCAAAAAATAATTTTTTCATGGACGCTCTTTAATTGTGCATGACCCTACCTTTTTCGTTTCTTCTTTTTATAACATAAAGTCCACCTTTGAGTTCTCTTTTCTATAAATTTTATAATTCAGTAAGCTTTGCTTTTACAGCGCAGTAAGGACCTTGCTGCATATAACTGAACTCAATGTGTGATATCTTGTACAACCAAAATTTGTTGACAGAATACAACTGGAGTTTCTTTTCAGTGGAGGCTTTGCTTATTGCTTGTTGACCATTTTGTCTGTTGATGGGCTTTCTTTCCGGTTAATCTAAGTTGAATTTACTGATTTTTGTGCTTGACAATGGCTAGTGCAGCTCAAAACCAGGAGGGGGTGCCAGAAATCTTAAGAAAACAGCTTGCTGTTGCTGTTAGGAGTATCCAATGGAGCTATGCAATTTTCTGGTCGTCATCAGCTGCACAACAAGGGTATATAATCTTTCTTTTCTTTCTTTTTTTTTCTTTTTCAAGTATTTCATTTCTACTGTCCAATATCTTTTGGTGCAATTTTGTTCTTCTTTCAACTTCTATGTACAATTTTGGTTTCTGGAGTCAACGAATGCCATCTTTTTGGTTAAATTTGCTATATTTGATACCTGTAATTCACTGATATATACCGCCATTTTAGAATAGAGAGCTCACATTTTTACCTTTGTATTGCCAAATTTGTGGACCGCATAACCCAATATCTGGTACCACATTCTGTTTCTTTATGAAACTTGAGGAAATGAGGTTGTTAATCAATTTACTTACCTTTAAAGTGATGTTGCCAGAGATGGGAATCAACATTATATTACCTTACAGAGACCTTTTTGTAGCAATGGGAAAATGAATAGTGAAGTTTTATTTTGTTTTATCTTTTTGAGGTGTAAACGGTCTCTAAAAGTTTTCCTTTTTTGCCTAACCAACTCTTAATGGCCTACAATTGGTCTATTTACCGGCTTTCTATTACCGTTCTTTTTAGTTTGTACTTCCCTTGAGATAATAAAAAAACAATGGTTCCTAGGGTTCTAGAGTGGGGTGATGGGTACTATAATGGAGACATCAAGACTAGGAAGACAATGCAAGCAATGGAACTTACACCTGATAAAATAGGTTTACAAAGGAGTAAGCAACTAAGAGAGCTTTACGAGTCTTTGCTGAAAGGAGAATCTGAGCTGGCTTATAAGAGGCCTTCTGCTGCATTGTCTCCAGAAGATCTTACTGATGCAGAGTGGTATTACTTGGTTTGCATGTCCTTTGTATTCAGTTCTGGCCAAGGGTACTACTCTCTTCTATTAATCAAAACTTATATTTTCACCTTTCATTTGCAATTTTTTCCTCTTATACGTAGCATTCTTATCATACGGGGGTTTTAATTAACATGGTCACCTTCCACTTTGTCTCGTAGTTTGCCAGGAAGAGCACTTGCAAACAGTGAAACAATCTGGTTATGCAATGCTCAGAGTGCAGATAGTAAAGTATTCTCTCGCTCTTTATTGGCCAAGGTCAGTATTCCTCTGCAATGTTCTCTTTCAATTCTTTTGAACAGTTTGTTTGGCGCAATAAATATTTATATTACAACCAGTGGAAGTACTGACTTTCTTTATTTGTGTGGAACTTGTTTTTCTGTGACTGGTTGTTGATCATGGCATGTAGAGTGCATCTATTCAGGTATGAAGAGCTCCTTTTGAACAAAATAAGTTATGTCTTAATGTATGGATAGTCAAATATGGCACAAGTTATAATTGATTTGAATCAGAAACAAAATCAACATAAAAAAAATGCAATCCATATATCAAAAAATGGAGAAGATTCCTGTCATATCTGCATTGTATAGAAAATCTTTTCAAATTCATGAAATGTGGACAGATCATCATCCACATCGTTAGACGAACTTTCTTAGCAGTAACTTCTACACTGACATCAATTTCCATCTTTGTTTTCATTTTCAGACTGTCATATGCTTTCCTCATCTTGATGGTGTAATTGAACTTGGAGTCACTGAACTGGTAATTTATTTAAAAAAATTAGATCCCAAGTTTCAATTTTTGATTGACTAATGTATGCAGCGGTGCAGCTTATCTTCTTATTTCTGGCTTATCTTAAGGTCCCAGAGGATCCTAGTCTCCTTCAACATATCAAAGCCTCATTATTAGACTTCTCAAAGCCTTTTTGCTCTGAGAAATCTTCCTCTCCTCCTTACGATGAAGATGATGACAGTGACCCTCTGTGTGCCAAGGTTAGCCATGGCATATTGGATACAGTGGCTTTGGAGAGCCTATATTCTCCCCGAGAAGAAAACAAATTTGATGGGGAGGGAGTTTATGAACTACGTGGAAACATCAATGAAGAATTGCACTTAGATTCTGCTGATGAATGCTCAAAGGGCTGTGAGCACAATCTCCAGACAGAAGAATCCTTCATGGTTGATGGTATAAATGGTGCAGCTTCTCAAGTTCAGAGTTGGCATTTTGTAGATGATGACCTCAGCAATGGTATTCCAGACTCCATGCATTCTAGTGACCATAAATCTGAATCTCTCGTGAATCAAGCAAAGGGTTTTCCTTCTTCCAAGGATGAAAACATGAGCCATATTCAATTGAAAGAACTTCAAGAAGGCAATCATACAAAACTAAGTTTGTTGGATCTTGGGATAGATGATGATGCACACTACAGGAAAACTCTTTCTGCTATTTTTGGAAGTTCGAATCGGTTGACTGAGAACCCGTGTTTCCTTAGTGTTGAGCACAAATCCAGTTTTGTAAGTTGGAAGAAAGGAGGAATGGTTAAGAGGCATAGGCCAGGGATACAGCAGAACTTATTAAAGAGGATTTTATTTTCAGTCCCTTTGATGTATGCTGGTTGCACTCATAGGTCCCAGAAAGAAATTTGCAGAAAATATTGTCCTGTAACAATGGAAAGTGATAATTTCTGTAAAGAGCATATTTCATCAGATAAGAGAACAGAGAACGAAAAATTTATGGTGTTAAGGTCAATGGTTCCATATATCAGTGAGGTGATATATTCGACTGTTATCTGCTGAAAATTATTTGATAATTCCTTGTCAGATGAAAATATAATTTGATGATTATGCAGGTTGACAAAGCATCAATTCTCAATGACACAATTAAATACTTGAAAAAGCTTGAGGCAAGAGTAGAGGAGTTGGAATCTTGCATGTACTCAGTTGATTCCGAGCCAAGGCCAAAGAGAAATTACACAGAGATGGTGGAGCAGACATCTGATAACTATGACAACAAAAAGCTTGATAACCGCAAGAAGCCTTGGATAAACAAGAGGAAGGCTTGCGACATTGATGAAACTGACCCAGAACTTAATAAAGTTGTTCTAAAAGATGGCCTGGCTGATGTGAAAGTCAGCATGCAAGAGATGGATGTTCTAATTGAGATGAGATGTCCCTATAGAGAATATATATTGCTCGATATCATGGATGCTATAAACAACCTGCACTTGGATGCCTATTCAGTGGTATCGTCAAATCTTGATGGAGTTCTCACATTGGCCCTTAAATCTACGGTTAGTGCTTAAGTCAATTTTCCTTGAATTTTCTTTGGTTCCACATGCACATTTTTTAATCTTGTCAACTTAAATATTCCAGTTTCAGGGAGCAGCCATTGCTCCAGCAGGGATAATCAAACAAGCTCTATGGAAGATCGCTGGTAAGTGTTAAGAAGTGAGATCTCAAACTAGTAATCAATTTGCCGTTGTAGTCTTCTTCAATTGTGTAGGTTTAGTTCCTTAGTGTTTTGAATGCTTAGTTGTAATGAGAGAAAATCCTTCAGTGTAACTTATCTAGGATTTGCTATGTTGTATCCCACTTGAATAAAGCAATTTAATTTGACATAATTCGCTAACTTATTGCCAAGTTTTCGCTACGCTGAAAATTCCAAAATGTGAGGAATCCTTACTAGGTGCCGGGAAGATGACTACAATCGCACAAACCATGTGATGATTCGATATCTTAAAGTAATCTATGTGGCTTCATAAACAAATAGGTTTAATTTGTACTATTGGCAATGCGGTGAACGAAAAAAACAATTTAGTTTGAGAGGATTTTATCTAAAATGGAGAGTCGCAAATTGCCAGGTTTCTAAGTGCCAACTTCTTGCATTTATTATTAAAAAATTTCTCCATATCCTTCAAGAAACAATAAAAGATTCACATGCAGAATTACAGCAAGACATCAATGGAAAACCTCTGTCTTGTTGATGAAAATGTAAAGAATTTCTTTGTCTTAAGTTAAATATACAGCTTGATATTCACTGTTGGACGTCTTGAAGCACCATTTTACAACAAAATACTTGATTTCCTAACAATTTAGCCAATAAGAATTTTTTGAAAAAAGAAAACCATTTCTACAAGCTCTTGTTGTATCTCCATACATTCATAGAAACAAAAATACAAGAATAATATAAGACACGGGTACATAAGTTGGGATTTGAAATTCCAACTGTTCTGAATTTGCTCTATTAACTACCAACTGGTCAAAGCTCCCAAAACTCAATAAGTCCCCTCTAATTCCTTAACTTAAGAATACTTGCACAAACAAATCTGCTCAGTAAAATGAAATGACCAGGTGATCTTAGCTCACATTTGGAATCCAATCCCAGCAAAATCTTTGACAGTGAATCCTACCTTCTCAAAATTCCCCCTCTCACTGTTTTCTCTGAATTTCAAATAGTCCTAACACACAAACGGCTTACATAGTCTCATGCTTTCTTCTCCTACAACTTCATCCGGTGCCAAAATCACCTTCTCCTCTTCAAAAAACCAAAAGAAAGCTAAAGCAGTTTACCGATTGCCTTAAAACAACCCGATGTTCTGATGATCTGAATCTTTCGTTGCCCCAAGCTTGCAACAACATATCCCCTGTGTTCACAACAAGGGTTCCTTCGCATGGTCTTATGTCGATCCACTTCCCCTCTTTTGATCTCACTTGCTAGCCACCAATTTCATGTTGGTATACAATAGTTATACAGCTCATATCAGTGTGCATTCCTAGCCCCTCCAATTCATTTTCCAAAGCTTCTGGAGGTGAGCAGTTTATAATTCTGAAGTATCCATGACAATTCTTGAATTCAGATTCATAGTACTTGTTCTCAAACTATCCCCTAAGCTCATTAACAAAGTCTCAACAATTTTCTACGATAATCCTGTCATTTTGCTACCATATTCTTTCAATAACTCACTGCCGCGATTGAAAAAGGAAATAGAGACAAGTTAAGATGGAAAAGGAAAAGGAGAAGAAAGTGTCAAATAGCATTTAATAACAGAAAAAAAAAAAAAAGGCTCAAGGGAATAATCAGGTATTACCTAAATTCAGAAGTACTCTGTTTGGTCAAAGAGGACATTTGCAGAACTCTTTGCAGATGCAAAGAAGTTTGGTCCAGAAACTCAGAGACTCTCAAAGAATGGAGAAGCAATGAAGTGAGGAGTGTAAGTATTTGTAGAAGATGAAGGACCAGGTTCAAGCTTGGCATCAAAAGGGAGGTCGAAAAGCTTTCTTGAAATCACATAGAGTCTCCTATAAAGATCCCTAGAGATCCCATGATTGCTGATGAGGAAGAAACCCAATCTTTTTCAAGCTTCAGTGAGAGAAGACACAGCAGATGGCTGCAATGGCTGAGAAATGTCTAAAACTGGAAGCTCCACAGAAGTTTGAGAATCAAACGCAATGGAAAGTTGAATATTTGATTAATTTGCCAACTTAGTCATAGGCTATTTATCAAATGTAAATTAAATCAAGTAAATTAGGAATACTGGTCATTATATGAATCCAAACAAGAAGTTTGAACTGCATACATGTTTCATATAAAAATTCATTGCACAACATAGACGAGTTGTTAGTTCTAGAACCTGGTAAGTGACAAGAAGGTACCCTAATAATATGACTTTCATATAATTCTGCAATATACATGCATAAATGTCAGAGCTTGAAATCTTGCAGAGAAAGTTTCCCAGCCAACTTACTTGGTGTGAAAGCATGTAAAGCATAGAATCTCTTTGATTTGTTTGCTGTATTATTAATTAGTAATGGAAGAAACCAAACTGCACTTGTTGCAGCACAAAAATGGTTACCGTTCTAGAACTTTCAAGCAGTCAAAGAGTTGCACAAGCTTAATTTATGTTCATCTCTTTCATTGTACTAGCTTCTAAACACAAGGGGAGTGTTAGGAAAATTTCTAATAAATTATATTGTATTGCATTAAAATATAATTCTTATACTAATTCATGTTAGCTGTAATTTTTAGTTGTATTGTATTGCATTAAAAAGATGACAAATGTAATGAAAGGTGCATAAAATAAATATGAGGATAGGGTTTAAGCTGTATTGCATTAAATAATGTTCATATTTTAGATTTTTTAATCATTTTACTTTTATTATTCAATAATTTATGATAAATTTATTGAATATTAGTTTATATGTATATTTTAAAAAATATTACAAAAAATTAATAAACCTGAATACTTTTATTTTATTTTATTAGCTAAAATCATTTTAATTATTTCATTTCAATAAATAAAAAGTAATTCAATTTTATTAATTATTTATTATTTACTAATATACTAAATTTAAAAAAATATAATTTTGAATTAAATTAACATTTATATTTGAAATTAATAAATAAAAATAAAATTATAATTTAATATTATATTATGTTATATATATATATATATTATACTCATAATATGGAATATAAAATTGAATAATAAATTTCATTTATATTATAATAACTAATATATTAGAAATAAGTTGTTGAGTAATAAAATAAAATAATAATATTGTATTATATTATTATATTATTTGATAATAATATATTATTAATTTTTTATATTGTAAAAAATAATATATAAAATTTTATTTAATAATTATTTAAAAATAATAATAAAACAATAGAATATTAAAATATTTAATTTAACATTAGTATTAACATAAAATATTATTGCAAAATATTATCATATATAATACAGTTCACACGAATAAAATAGTGCATTACAACTTAATGCAATGCACCCTAATATAAGATACCATAATATTATACAACTAATACAATGTAATATAATACAGTGTGTCAAAAAAATGCAGATCATATATGCATACAATCGCATTGAAAGTTGTCGTGTTGAAATATAAATTTTAATTTTTTTTGTTTGAAACATTTAAATAAGAAACTCATTAATTGCTTTCAAATCCGTAACTTTTTCTTAAAAATTTTACTTACGAGAGAAGAAGTAGAATTGCTTTAAGCCGATTGCAGACAAAATTATTTGTATACGAATTTCTCTTAAATTTGTAAATGATGTAAATGTGTGATTTCTATTATTATTATTACTATTCTTAATATTTTTACCTTTGACAATTTTGATTAAGGTGATGGAAATAATATATGTTATACAAACTCACTTTAATTTGATTAACTCTCAAATTCATTATTTCTCATTAATACAAATTAAGCACTTTACAAACAAAAACGGTGTAAGTCAACAAATAGGGAAATGTAACTTAAGTAATATTTTATTCCCCATGCAGTTACTCTAATTTGTGTGAATTTGAATCTTGGGTTGGCCATTAAATTTTAGTTTCCTTTCCATTGATTTGACTGTTATTTAAAGTGTCTTCATCTTCAGAAACCAGTAATGCCATTGTTATTAAATAAGTGGGTTTTATTTTCTGATCTCACGTATTAACATAAACACAAAGGCTTATTACGCACACTCGCATCACATAAAAATGAAAGGAGGCATTCTTGAAGTTCTTCTCGTTAATGCTGAAGGCATTAAACACACAAATATTTTTGGTACTAATTTATCTATCTCTGGATCCCTCTTTTCATTCATGCCTGGTAGCACTAATCTGCATATATAAAATATAGAGAATTTCTCAGATATAGGTGCACTTATTTTATTATTTTTTTTTTCATACGGATACGCTATTAAGTTATATGATTTAATAAAGTTAGTGTTTTATTCATGAAAGAAACATTAATATATAGAAATTATCATTCTCAAAGTTTGGTCATTTGATCACAGGAACACCATCCTATTACGTCATTGCACAATGTGGAAATCAAGAACATAGAAGCAAAAATTCAATGGGTACAATTAAGTGATAATTAAGCTTTTGTTCTTTGAGATGTATATTTGTGTTGATGCCATGAACTCATAATGCTAATACTCAACCGATCGAGTAACTAATTTTGTGATGTAGTGAAAGGTGAAAAAGCATGGTGGAATGAGAAATTCATATTTGAATTTCCGATGTCTGATTGGAAACTTTTGACTCACATCAAATTCAGAATCATGGATATAGAGTTGCTCACAGATGGTGGATTTGTTGGCGAAACCATGTAATTTATTAATGTCTTTACTTAAGTGATGTTTCCTCTTAATTAATTTGCTTACCATGAATTTATATATAAAATTAATCACGGGGTGCTATTACAATTTACAAACAAGAAGATGGATCGTATATTTCATGTGCATATCATATTAATATGTCGTTATAAATTTTTTCATATATACATGACCAGACGAGTGTTAATCAATGCAGATATTACCTAGGTGGAATAATTACTGATCAGATCAATGACAAGGAATTGATAGAAGTGAAACCAGCTCCCTACAATGTATTGCTGGAAGATGACACTTATAAGGGACAAATAGTGATTGGATTCAAATTCATCGTCAATGTAAGTTAAGTATGCATGCATTAGTTCGTCACCGTATGAAAAAAAAAATAATAATGCGGATCTAATTATGTTGGAGTTGCTCCACCATGGAACACTCCTTCATAACCACACTATCAAACTTATAATGTGTTTGTTATTTTTTTACTATTTATTATTTTAATCGTGTAATTATGAAGAAGTGCATTACGGTGGAGCAATTTCATAATAATAATAATAATAATAATTTCAATACATTGATCTCAGTATTTTTTACAAAATTAAAATCGACTTTGGTACTTTTGCAGAGAGAGGTTCGCACAGAGTCAGAGGGAGGAGAATTTGTTGGGCAAGAGATTAACAATAATGCGCCAAGGCAACACATTTGTAGATGCATTCTCAATCTTTGGAAGATGTCATGGTTTAGGTTCTTGTTTCGCTGTACTACGAAAATGAATTATGAAACCAACAGAACCAAGCAAAATTAGTCCAAGTCAATAAATATGCATGTTAGAACGAACATACATTAATGGTTGTTTGTTGGGTTCATTTGTTTTCCTTACTTTTTAGTTGCTCTTATCAACTAATGATCAAGACCTAAAATTTAGTGTCTAATGTAATGTATGATAGATGATGTATTGAAACCATATGCAGACTATTTAACCACTGGGAATGTATATCCAAGAGGGTTTATAGGGTGAAGAAATTTTAAAACTATAATAACTAAATGATGTTATGACATGCGTGCACTTATTTTAAAAAATCTCCATGCACGCAATGATCATATTATATTTAATTACATATGTCATACATGTATTCATTGGTTGTAACTATGATTTATTTTAAAATTTCTCGCTTGGTTGAGGCTTCAAAAGTTTTTAGAAATTGAATGGGTAGCAAGAACTAAGTGGGATGGGCGTGTAGATGATGTGCTGCCCTCGTGCATTAAGATTTTGACAAATATATCCATTTAAAATTATCCAATTAAATAGTGGGAGATGAAGTTAAAGACACAAATGGCATGTGTAATAGGACGGTTCAATGAGGTCACCTCATATAAAGCTGCTCTCAACAAATTCAATTATTTCATCATCTTTATAAAACCCGTGTTGAAATAAAACAATGTCTCATTCAAATTTAAATATATTTATTTTGTTTTCAAACTCTTTAAAGCCGCATTCATTAATTACATAATTCTTTTATGCAAATTTAATTCATTTTCTCATTTCTTTTCTTCTTCTTTAGAAGTTGAGTCTGTTAAGATCTTATTTATCTAATTGGTTTGCATAAATTTGGAATAATCTTCTTTTCTTATTTTATCAGAAAATTAATTATTTCTTACTGTTAATGTTTTCATATTATAATTTAATCATTTATAATTAATTTGCTTATTTAAATTAATGATTATTGTGCAAAAATTTATCAACCAAAAAACTTGGTTTAATTAAATAGGGGACTAGGCGTAGATTATTATATGCAATTTTTTTTAATCTGAACCGCGAGGTGATTCCTCAAATCCCAAATAAAATACATTGTCTATTTATTTTATGGAAAATGTAGTTGCAAATCGATTATCCTTTATTTAATGGAAATCGATTATTCGTCACGTGTATCCGCACTTGAAAGGATTTGAAGCCTGTATATGGTCGATGGAACCGGCCCTTAATTTAGTTTGGGTTTAGGCCCAAAAGAAATTTTGCCTGTCCTGTGGAATGGGGCGTTTACATATTTTGGGCCTTAACCCCGAATGTTGTTTATTATTATCATTCGAAGAACATAACTGAAAATTAGTTAGTTTGTTTTTTTAATTTAATTTAATTTAATTTTGTTTTAAATTTTTAATATTACCGATGGATGCGTGAGAACTGAGAGGTATATAGCTCAGCTGATGCACAAACGTCGAAGGGATTCGAACCTCAAACACAATTATTACAATACTTATTTTGACTTGAATTTATTAATTTTCAAACCACAAACAATATTAACGTCACTTACTCAAAGCAGAAGAACACACATCCATCGGCCAAATCAGAACACCAAGACCGGAGAATGGGCGGCACGTCTATTTCACGACAGACATATTTGCCGAATATGAGATTGTGTAAACTGTATTCTCTATCAATAAGGGAATAAAATATTTGCTAATGTCTTATTAATAACAAGGAGCATCGCTGGCACAACCATCGCTGCTACTATCTCTCTATTTTATACCAATCACTCACAATTGACTTTTAATTCTTTAACAAGTTATTTTGATCGTTAAGGATTGGTGCGGTCAGTCCTGTTCCTACATCCAAAGGATGGAGGAATTTCCCAATTGACTAAAATAAATGATTCTCTGAATTCTTCTGTAACACCCCAACAAAATATTTGTCACGTATTCAGAAACCACATCATATAACTCCAGAAACCCATTAATCCTCTCATTTCCAACTAAGTTGACATTGCATGTTCTCTCAAATTACTCAATTCAACTTAAATTTACAACTAAGCCATTCTGTTTTCCCTTCATTAATTATTGAAAGCTGCAGCATTCGCAACTGGGGTCTGTGTTGTTTGATCAGATCACAGGGGCTGTGCAATCATACGGCCAATGTTCCCCGGTTTCATGATCATGGTGATAGGACAAAGGGTGTGTTTGTGTTTCTTTTGTAAAGGAAGATAAAGGTTACAGGACTTGGAGAGTAAAGAAAGATTAGGTTAGGAGGGAACTGTTTTAAAACGGCCTTGTTTTCGGTTCAACGTTCAAATTCAAATCCACTCTTTATAGGTAACTTTAAAAAGAAAAAAAAAAAAAAAGTGAGACCGTTGCTTTTCAATTTTTATCAACCGTTAGGCTTCAATTTTCAAATTTCAGTTTCTTCGCCTTATATTTGTATTCAAGATTATTCTTTGCTGCATGTATTCAGTGAATTATTGGCATGTCTGGTAACAAAAACGACATGTGAATGCCTTCTTTTGCTTTTGATTTTTTTCTTTGCCACAAAGCTTAGTCTTTGTTTATGTCTTCTTTATCTTTTGTTGTTCTTTAGTTTCTTGTCTATAGTCTAAAACGGTGCTACATAAGTAGTCAATTCCCTCCAATTTTGTTTGTTTCATAATGATCAGAAGTTATGAAATCGGTAACACTTGCATGATTATTTGCAGAATTGAGCTACTAGGCCACAAGTCATATAACTTTCAAGACTCAAATGGAAAATTCGACGAATTCAGATGAAACTTATGATCGGGGGTATCGGCCTTCACTTTCATCAATAGACCAAAATGACCAGACATCAACATCTGAGACTCCAGTTTACTCAACGATGAGCGCTGATTCTTTTGCATACCAACGGACTAACTCTGAGACCTCAGCCTTTTCAGACCCCATCGATGATAATAGCTCTTGCAGTGAACCTTCTCCTTCAAATTGGCCGGTTTCAGGATCTGAACAGCCTGCTCTTGGCCGATCAGAAATGAGGCAGCAAAAGACCGTTGTTGACAAAAATCTTGATGATCAAGAATCAATGGACTTAGGTAGAGTCCTTTTCTATATATACATATATAATTTCTCTCTCTCTCTCTCTCTCAGAGTTCTGAAACCAGAACAAAATTTGGATAATTGTTGCTGTGATAATTTTATTGGCAGAGCTGGAGCTTATGAAGGAAAGATTTGCAAAGCTTTTGCTTGGTGAAGATATGTCCGGAAGTGGCAAAGGAGTGTGCACAGCTGTTACAATCTCAAATGCCATAACCAATCTTTATGGTAATTTTTTTTAAGTGAATAAACTTGGTGGCTCATAATCTTCAATGTTATTTTCATTTTCATTGATCACTGCTGTTTGCATTCTGCAGCCACTGTATTTGGCCAAAACTTGAGATTGGCACCTCTGAAACCTGAAAAGAAAGCATTGTGGAAGAGAGAAATGGATTGTCTTCTTTCTGTGTGTGATTACATTGTTGAGTTCGTCTCTGAGTCACAGAATTTACGCGACGGAAGAGAAGTTGAGGTGAATTATTAAGTCCAAGGCAAAAATTCATAAAAGAATGTGTCATCTTAACCTGTTTTTAACATGATGCTATGATGTTTCAGGTAATGGCAAGCAGACCAAGGGCAGATATTTACATCAACCTTCCTGCTCTACAAAAACTAGACACAATGCTCATGGTAAGAGAATGATCGCATTCCTAGTCTTCAAAATAGAGTAACAAAACAATGGTTTTTTTTTTTATCATACTGTGGCTAATGGCAAGTTGGTTTTGTTTGACCTAGGATATACTGGAGAGCTTCCAGGACACAGAGTTCTGGTATGCAGAACAGGGGAGTATGTTGTCTAATTCAACGCGATCAGGCTCCTTTCGAAGAGTTATTGTTCAGCGTAAAGAGGAGAAATGGTGGCTGCCTGTTCCTTGTGTCCCTCCAGGTGGTCTCTCTGAGAAGTCAAGGAAGCACCTACGCCACAAGCGTGATTGTGCTAATCAAATTCACAAAGCGGCCATGGCTATTAATAGTACCATTCTTGCTGAAATGGAAATTCCAGACTCATACATGGCAAACCTTCCGAAGGTTGGTCCTCTTTTGAAACCTCCAGAACTCATCAACAAGAAATATAATTCATAAGATGATGAATCATGAAGTACACTCTTGCTACAATAGTGTTTTGCTACTAAGTTCAAAATTAGAATTGGTCACATTAAGAAAATAATCCAAGCATTTGAACCTGGAAGCAATTTCAGAATCATTTCATAGTATGCACAACATCATCATTTATCAGGTTATTTATAAGTAAGCCAAATAGAATGATATTATGACATGTATTTAGGCTTAATAGAACTGCTTTCATCTGAGTTTCACTCTTATGGGAAAATTTTCTTATGTCCAGAGTGGAAAAGCATGTCTTGGAGATTTCATTTACCGCTACATGTACACAACAGAAAAATTCTCGCCCGACCATCTTCTTGACTGTCTCAGTATAGCATCTGAACACGAAGCTCTTGAGCTTGCAGATCATGTTGAGGCATCAATGTATACATGGAGACGCAAAGCTTGCATGAGCCACTCCAAATCTTCATGGGACATGGTTAAAGATCTCATGTCTGAAACTGATCGCAGCGACAAAAATCATCTTTTGGCCGCAAGGGCAGAGAGCTTGTTATTTTGCTTGAAGCAGAGGTATCCTGAACTTGCACAGACATCCTTGGACACATGCAAGATTCAATGTAATCAAGTAAGTCTTTCGCCATCTTATTCATTTCTAAGCAGCAATAACCAAAAATCACCGTGCGCATAATGTCAATTTCGTTTTGCCAATATAACTGCATTAAGGAAGGAACTAGTAGTTGCACAAAATTGACTCTAAATAATCCCCCAACCTTGTATAAATTCATTTGAGGTGTAATTTCATATATCTGGGAAATTAAAAAAAAAAAAAATTACTCAAGGAAAAGCAACTTCTTGCAGGATGTGGGGCAAGCAGTCTTGGAGGGCTATTCAAGGGTGTTAGAAGGCCTAGCATTCAACATAGTGGCTTGGGTTGAAGATGTTCTTTTTGTAGACAGATCAGTAAGAAACCAGGATCAGTAAAAACGAGGGATATCCCAATCCCAGCACTTTTCTCTGGCCAAAAACCATTCAAAAAGTTTTGGTAGCTCGAGTACTGCAACGGCATGATCATGCGAATTAAACTAGGAAATAGCAATTATTTGCTTATAAGCGAAGCCAAGTTGTTATTTATTCATTTTTTTTCTTTAAATTATTTTCATACAGAATTTGTTTTCAATATCCTGTCTGATACTTTTAAGCAGACGTGTAAATTAACATCATGAAAACTAGAGGTTCTAACGCATCCCCAACTTTTCTGATTATATTGAATTTTGACTATATTAAACCCTTCAATTCATCTCCTCTTTTCGATGCCAGAATCGTATATAGCAAGATGCTTTGTTCGATGCAAAACATCACCATTTTTTCTTTAGCCAATCTATTTAACCCAACAGAAGGAGGAAAAAAAAAAAAAAACTCAGGCTAGCTATGAGACATTGGAGAAAATTATAAGAGCAGTAAACCCAAAATCCTGAAACATGGTTACCAATAATTTATTTCATACATCAGTCAAGGAACCACTTCTGAGCATCAAAGGACCCAAAGGCTTCTTTGAATGAGACGAAGAAGACTGAAAAGCCTCTATCTTTGACTTGCATTTGGAGTGGGTCTCTTGTTCTCCTTTCTTTTCCTCTAAACACTTCTTCAAAGCCTCAGCTTCAACTTCAGACATTGCCTTCTCTGTCTTGCCTCTAACTCCATCAAAACCATTCAATCCCTTTTCCGTATCCATTGCAACAACAATCACCGAATCTGCAAGCTTCCAAAATTTCAACGCTTCCCTGCAAGATCATTCATAATTTACCGCAAAGGTTAATCAACAGAACTAAAAATCTATAAAACCATTAAACTGGTCTGCTTCAATGAAGACTTGCCAAAACAATAATAATAATAATTCTTTGGGTACAAAAAATTCTCACTTTTTCTCCACGACCTAGTTGTTGTATAAGATAATTTAGCCTCAAAAAATAACTTTATAAAACATGGATTATAATGGATTGCCAAAAAAAATAACAAATTGAGAAATCTTGAAAAGAAAGGAGTTCATCAACTTACTTACTGGGCAGGAGACCGAAAGAGAAGGAGCGACTGACAAGTTGGCTGGCAACAGAACTTGTATGTCTATTTGTACTCTATTTGTACTCTACTAAACGCATATACAATAAACCTCTCGGCCAAACGTTAGAACCACTTCCTCTTAATTGTGAGGGTAGTTGTCGCATAAAACTATTATGAAAGATTTAATTCTTTTTTTAAATTTGAATAGAGACAGTTTTTTTTTTTTTTTGGTTAAATATGAGTGGAGTTGACGTTACTTAAATAATAAATATTAGAGAGAGTTAAAAATCTATATAATATTTTATATAAATTAGTCTAAGTAATATGAGTTGTAATTTGATTAATAATCTCATGTAATTAAAAAATGCATTTAAAATAAAGCAATCCACTGTGCATCCCGATATTTAAGTCTCAATTGATGTAGTATGTATTTATTAGAAAATAAAATAAATAATTTTATAAATTATTGAATACATTCTCTAATAGATAAGTGACACATGATATTGAAACTTAAATATTGTGATCTTTAATATTATTGTATAATTTATATTAGGATTCTTGAGTTCATTTATATATATATAATTAGAGTAAGTTTACAACAAGAGATATTAAAGCAAGGGACAAAAGAAAAGAAAAAAAAAACATACTTGAATATATATTTTGTAATATGTTAAAATATATATTTATTTGTATTTTAACTTATCATTTATTTTAATAAAATAAAAAAATTCTCTAATTGTAAAATTATTATATACATTGAAACTCATAAATAGTTTCATTTTGTGACGAATAGAATATGTATTGATATTGCGTTCACCAATCGGTAATTGAAATAAATTGGAATAGGAATGAGGATTGAAATCATAATAAATTGTTTACTTTTAATTGTAGGAATCGAAATTGAAATGAGTTATATTGCCATTAATGAGTTTATTTTGTCTTAAAATCATAATGGAATGTTATAAGTAATTGAAGCGACTGAGTTGATTATTGTCATTATTTATTATAATATTTGTGGTTGTTGTTGTTGATATTGGTAAAATTATCATAATCATTAATAATAATTACAAGAATAATAACAATAATACAATAATGTATTAATATTTTATTGGGACAAAAATGAAATTACGAAATTTAAGTAGAGTAAAATAAGGAGTTCAAGAAATGAGAATTCAATTCTGAATCCCTCAAATTAAGTTTCCATTTAAAAAACATGTGGATCCGCATATTTCATTATTAATCTCACTTTTATTTTGATAAGTAAATACCATCAATTATTCCTATTTACATTTTGATTTCCCAATGTCATAAGCAAACGCAGCATAACAGTTAAAAAAGGATTTAAGGAGAAAACAAAAAATTAAAAGAGAGATTAAACAGTTGCAACATGTTCCTTACCTTGTTTCATATTTGGCCAACAGCTTTTTAACAGGTCTTGGGTCCTGAAACTCAATCTTTAACCAAGTCTTAGATAGAAAATATAGAATACGGTTTAGCTCAGCTCATGAATGTGACATGAACACGCCTGTATGTTTCATATTTTTTTGAAAGGCAATTCCTAAGTTACAAATTTTCATTACATAAAGTTTGGAGAATCTCGGTCGTTCAAATGTACTAAAATCGAATCCAACGGACGATTATCAATTTTAGGCGATGGGCAATTGGGAAAAATTGAACAGAAAATGATCTAATGATGATTGTGAAGGACCAAAAAGACCGAAACCAAATTAGAACAAAATAATCAAATCATAATTGATCCGTCTATAGGATGTTAATTGAAACCATGATAAAGCCCTCACACCTCAGAAGACTCAGATTGTACCAATTTTAAATTTAATTTAATTTAAGAAAATCAAAAATGAGATGCAAAGCTTAATGTATTAAAATTAAATGAATTAACAAACCCCTTTTGTCATTGTAAATTTGTAACAGTTGTGATGAACGAACTCTGAAAATGTAAAAGAGCAGCAGCGTGATATATCTGAATGTGGGACTCGCAGCAGAGGAAGAAGAACACACGTTATATTTGTGACGTAAAGCCCCACTCGGCCAATTGACAACTCAAATCTGCTTTGCGTACTCTTTTTTAATCCAACATGTCACGACGGCTGCAGTAGTTGTTGATTTAATCTCAGTGGGCCGTGGGGCTCCGTTAAGATTGCACCGTAACCGTAGGCGTAGCGTGCATTTAAAATCATACCACAAGCTCTCACTTTAAAAGTCCTGTACAAATTAGAAAACACTAATAATATATGCAAGCAGGCACCAGCTGAACCTAAAATATCATTTACTAATTTGACCATATTTTTACCTCAGCCAAAACCTAACTTAATCCCGTCAGGTCTCCTATTCTATATTTCATAATTCAAACCATTACATGTCACACAACAAAACCAGTGATACCTGCCACACCCCCGGCATCATAGTTAATGAATGATGATGCCAAGCTATCACAAATAGCCGACTATATTGAATTAAGTCAACAACTACGAGAGGACAAGTTAAAAAGAAATGGCATCCAACAAATTTACAGTAGCAAGTGTTGGTACCAGTCTACTTTCATCATTGATCCACTTATTTTGTTCGAAGAAAAATGCTTAGCTAATTCCATGCGTCTAACCAAAAAATCCCTTCTTCGTCCAATTTTTCCATCTTCCCAGTAGTCATTACCGTCGGGCCCTTCTTCCCCTAATTCTTTCCATTCTAACAAGGAATAATCTTAGAATAATTCGCAATACATATGCATCCACAAAATCGTGATTCCTAGGAACGTGAAAGACAATTAAACCGTGTTTTACAGTGCAAATAATAGAAGCACAATGCTTGCACCATAAGAATATATAACATAAGAGACGCATGCATCATGCTATAGAATATGTGCATGAGCTTTTATTATATCATGAGGGAAAAGAGATGAGAGCAAGATTGATGAGCATGAAACGGCTATATATCATTCTAGAGATATTCTACTCGGATCAATTGGTAAAATGAAACAATTGTCTCTATATATACAACAAGCCTCTGAACCGCACTTGAAGTGCACGGTCCAGATGGGGGGTTACAAAAGGTTAGTTAGTCAAGCATGTCCCAGACCAGGCCATATGGCAGTGAGCGCATCTTCACATTTTCTTCCCCATGGACCCATGTCTGCCAGAACCCCCCAACCCCCTCCTCCCTCGAAAAGAATGCCTCTCTCAACAGCTCTCTTAACCACCAAACCACAAGGGCAAGCCCAAGATCAAGTCTTGCAGCCAATTATACAAAACAAAAGAGAACACAGATTTACCCATTGAGGGGGTGGCTCAACCCAGATCAAATCAAAAATGAAGTTAAACTAAAATCAACTATCATCATCCACAGCACCAATGTACGTGAGGTCTGTGCGCCTCACCCTTATGGCCCCTTTAAGCCAGCTGGCAGCTTGAAGATTAGCTTGGTCACCACTGCCTATGGCTGCAGTATTACTCGAAGACGGGCCTGATCCTGCACCATCTTCCAAGAGTGTCCATGGGTCTATCTCCATATCAATATCCTGCTGCAATGGAATTGGCTTGGACTTCCCTGTGTTGGTCGCGGATCGTGCCAAAGGAACTGGATTTCTCTGAGGTAGGTTTAGATTTCCAGGGGATGCCCCAGAAACTGAGATGCTAGGTTGAAGTGATGCAAGTGCAGCCACTGGGACAGATGGTGGCTGGCAAGTGAGAGAGCATCGCACAGAAGGTAACAATATAGGTATGGCAGCTTGGATACGCCATCTAACAGTGTCAGGTAGTTGCATGTGATCTAAGTCATTCTGCACCCACAGACATAATTTCAGAATCAGAAGAGTCAATTATTATCTGAATTTTCAAATTATCTTTATTGACTGAAGATTTCAGGTAAAAGGAGAGAATATACACCAATATCTCAAGAGTCAGGTGCAGAGATGAAGAAAAAGGCTTATTTTCATGTCCATGATGGGAGCAGTTAAACCCCCAATGCCATTTATATTATATAGTCCAATGAAAAGTAAAATTAAAGGAAAAAAATTAAGACCTTCTAAAAGTTTTTCCTAAAAATCATACATGTTTATATTATATAGTCCAATGAAAAGTAAAATTGAAGGAAAAAAAATTAAGACCTTCTAAAAGTTTTTCCTAAAAATCATACATGTTAATAGTGTCAAGATGGACACTACTAACCGTGTCAAACTTCCTTACAGAAATTTTAGAAAATAACCATGAAAAGATAGCTAAACCTACAGACTAAAGAGAACAAATATCCAAAATTTAATTCGATAAAGTTAAGAGTTAAATCATCGCGAATATTATACATAGTTTTGAAAAGTATTCCACTGATGAACAAACCTGCAAACTCTCTGCTATCTCACGATCAAACCCAGAAGAGTCCTTCAATGTGTTGTTGCTAGACTTGAAGGCCGGCTTTGGCCGCAACCAACTTGGCTGGCGACTACTCAACAAGCCATAGAGGACCAACAATAACCGATCAAAAAGACTCTCCCCAGAAAAATCTGCGGAAGGTACAGAAGAAGCCTCAGGCAGTGACTCCACCTCTCTCTTTGACTGAGGGCTCTGCATGGGATAAAAGGAGAGGTCTGCATCCTCATGAACAACCCGACTCCCAAGTAGACGGAGAATTACAGAGGCAAGCAAGTACCTCATGTTTCGGCCAGATGGCTCCCTGGAAAATTCAACACATGGACAACTTAGCAAATTTCTACATCCACTATTGCAACTTAAAAGAAGCACAACTAAAATATGCAACCAATACAAGATGAGTGTTATTTAATATCAAAGATTGTATCATATTAAAGTTTACCCTCTGATTACAAGGAAGCACAATTGTGGAGAAGCAATATACATGACTGGGATAAATTTGCAATTCAAATTCTTCCCAATGATGCAAGAAGCAAGTACCTTTATAATGAAACATGCAGGTGACACACACACACACAAAAAAAACACTATTTGTTGGACTGAAAGCAAATCTTTTCTTTACAGTTCCCCCAAGTACCTAAGCAGCACAGACAACGAAACCAATATTGAAACCAAACATGGAAGCACCAGATGGGAAAAACAGCAAGAAAACATGATTGTTTTTGCTAAATGCCAACGTTTGCTACCAACATAATAGTAAAGGAAAAAAGTGAAACAAAACTGATATTGCAAGAGCAAAATTTAAAAATAAAACCAAACAGAACCATAGCTAAAGTGTAGACAAATATTATATAATTACCCGTCCGTATAGATGAGAGGCAGCAATCTCAGAAGAAACTGCAAACGCAATGACATAGATGCTCGCAAAGCAGCAGGGGAGGGTGGTGCAGGATCAGCTGTAGCAGCTGGTCGTCTGGCCAATCCAGGGCTTCCACCTCTTATACTTTTGCGATTACTGCCTTTATTTGAAGGAACTTCAATTCCAGAAGGAACTGATCCTGTCAGCTTATTTGCTCCACGAGTAACAGCACTAATCTGCTGCTCAATGTTATTCAACTGCTTGATCAAATCATTTGCAAAGGTATTGCGCGAGTCATCAGAGCTCTGATCTATGCATGGAAGAACCAACTCAATGAATGCCCTCTCAGTCACGTGCTGCTGGCTGATGATGGTGCCTTCAGCGTCAAATAATGGATTGGACCCTTTCCCATGTCGTTTTGAGTCAATGCCTTCTTCCACCACTTCTCCTTCTTCAAGAGAGGTAGCTTCCAACTTCTTCTTATCTCCCCTGTTTAAACCAGGACCAAAACCAGAATTAACCCAGCCCCAAGGCTTCCAAAACTGGGCCTTAGTTGAAAGGCCTTTACTCTCAGCAATATTAACAAGACGCTGTCTAATGGTTTTCCGTCCAAAGAGAACATCATGTCCACCTAGGAACCATTTAGCCTGCAACAACATTGAATCCTCTAGCGACCTCCCAAAAAGATGGACCAATTCTGAGAAGAGAGGTGCAGCATCTGGTCTGACCAATAACCTTGTAAGGATAATCTCAATAAAATTGTTCTCATTCTCAGAAGCAGCAGCTTTTTCAGGACTAGGTGATAAAGAGCAAATAGCTTCGGCTAAGGACATTTCATGGTTCTCCAGTCTTTCAATCAGGGCTTGTTCGTTCAAAAGAAGCCTGAGCTCAACCCACTGCCAATGAAACTTTGCCGGTTGCAGGGAATCCAGTACATGCACAAGCTTATCCAAAAGCTTTGCTTCATTCTCTGCACGATGACTTTTGGATTCAGTATTTCCAGAAACTCGATTAAAGTCCTCTGGTTTAAAAAGGGAGGATGGCATTTTACAATCGATGATAGCATTTAAAAAAAGCCTTGCACGAAGAGGAACAAACGCCATCGATTTCAACTGCAAGTCCAGACCATTCAGTTCCCGCATTGCTGCAAACTCAGCATCAGTGGAATCTGCAGTCACAAGATTGTAGAAACCCTGACAGTCTCTCAGACATACATCCCTGAAAGGCAGGTGTCTTATGGCATCATTGATGGCCACTGTTAAAGACTGATACATTTGATGGATATCTTCACGGACTGCAAGGCTATTGTTCAGAATGAATGGCCTCCACAGAACAAAGGCAAATATTAAATATGCAGGTGGAAAGACTAAGCAAAGAGGAAGCATTCGCTGCATTCTTGAAAGAGCTACTATAGATGGTTCGCCCAAGAATTCCACAACTAGTCCATCAGAAACAGTTCTACAGTTCCCAACAAGTAGCCTAAACCAATGCACGTGAACTTCAATTGAGTTGTCCAGTTTAAAAGTCCCAATTGAACGGGCACTACCATTTGAATTGGATTTTGTACTCCTCACAAACTGAATCACATCCAGTCCTTCCTTTAATCTAAAGACAGTAACCATTCTTTCCAGGCTGGTAACGCCGTGAAGAACAGCACCAACAACGAGTGCAGAAATAGCAGCGGTGACTTTTGAAGTTCTCCCAGAGGCTACTTTTGAGGAGCTGTTTAATATATCATTTGACATATTTGCATTAGGATCATGGGCTTCAGGAGATGACTGAAACTGACTCCGAGCAGCCTTTCCAGGAGTAAAAACTCGAGCAAGAGCACAAGAAGCTTCTGTTGCAAGGGCTATCTCAAACACCCGGCTCTGACGCTCTCCAAGTGCTTCCTTCAGCAAGCATAAGCAAGTTATATATATACGCAACATGCGCCTGGCAAAGCTTAAGGAACCTGTGGTAGACGCATAATTTTGATAATTACTGCCAGCTGTTAAATCATGAATTTTCACCATAGTTGGTATTACATTTCCAACAATGGCGGAAACCGCAGATGACAACAAAGATGGATCCCCTTCTTGAGCAGCACCGCCAGTCTGCCTGAAGCAGTCCATCAATCCAATAGTTATTTGTTGAGCAATCTGAGATTCATCGTCTGATTTATCTATAGCAGGATTTCTTGGTGAACCAGCTGCCAATAGCTTCCTCTCTTTATCATAAAAATAATGGAAGGCCTCGTCCATGTGCCTATGCACTACATCTCTCATGCTCAAGCCCACTCTGGACAATTGACCACCACTTATCTTTTGACGCAAATAGTCATCAGGATCCTCGATCCCTGCTGGAACTCCAAGCGGAAGTCCCAACTCTCCATCAAGTGATCTTCCAGATTCAAGCTCAGAAAGAAGTCTCTTGTCACAAGTTGCCTTGAAATTCTTCTCCCATTCAATGACACTAGCCATATTGCCATATTTCTTTAATAGATATCGAGCATAACCATAGGCTGCTGAACCTGAAACTCTGCCATTGGAGGCCATAACTTGCGCAGCACGATGCATTGTAGCAGATAAGGCCTCGGGAATTAGATCTGTTGCAATAATTATATTTTCATACCTGGAAAAAATTTGACATCGATGTAAGAAAAGCATTAAATTCATTCATTCATCCAACATCTACACACGAAAGCCACACCACGAACAAAAGCTATTTTAAAAAAAAAGTCAGAACCAGAAAAAATCATAGATGCTGAATTTGACAGTAAAACAGACAGCTCCCTCAAGGAAAGAAGAAGGAATCATTCATTACTAACTCTAAAATAAACTAGAACAAATAATTGGGAAAACAGATGTACTTACTGCACAATGTGGACAGTAAAAATACGAAATACTCAACTGTTTGTTTAGATTAAAACAAAAGCATGTTGGATGCAATATAATTCTAGCTGTCTACCAGCACATCTTGCTGGTAAAAGAGAACTGGGAAAAAGATTAACTGATTAAGATCAACCCAATGATAATGAAAGCATATGAAAAGAGTGTTATAACAGCAATCACTACAAAGATATCAATATATTTGGAGCAAAAGAGACTTAAAGGATTGGATTGCCTACTTAATTCAAATAGACAACAAAGAGAATCAAACAGACATCAATGCAGCAGCAACCAAACTATAGCAGGCAAAGCATAAAAGGCATGATAAGTCAAATTCAAATAACACACGTTAGAAAGAAACTATTCTGTAAACTGCACCTTCGTAGGGACGATAACAAAAATGCCTCTCCCACTCCGCATGCATGGTTTTCAGCATTCCTTGACAGCATCAGAATGTTCCTACCACTATTAATTGTTGAACTAGGACTATTTAGAACCTTTGGCAGCAACCAAAGAAGAAATTTGGCAGCAGAAACTAAATCATCACAAACATCCATGAAATATAGTATAGCAGATAACTCATCCTCACTAAGCCTCCAGCGCCCAGAAATCCTACCATCAACCGAAACAAAAGACCTATTAAATTGGCCAACCTTTGCAGCAGTCTTCTCAGCTTCTTCAATATGCTGCCTAGCTATAGATATCAACCAAACTGTGACTGTCCTCTTCTCCACATATCGGAGTTTCTTTAAAGCCTTTCCGATCGAAACAATATCTCCATAACAGGCGGTCCTCACACCATCCATTGACTTAAGCGTTTCTCCTTCCACTCCAGTTTTATGGTGAGGGCAGCTTCCTTTGTTATCACATACATGACTTGTTGATGCTCCCTGGCTACCTTCAATCCTAGCAGCAGCTAACTGAGCAAGACTTTGAGTTCTACGGACAGTCTTTTGCCTACCCCTAGAGACCTGCTTGGTTAACTTAAGTGGGGGATCAGCTTTGTAAGACTCTAAGGGTTTAGGTCCCTTTCTCACCCACCACAAATCTTCATCATCAGAATGAATCGGTGAAGGAACTTGCAGAACTGAACTTCTATCCTCACATAACTTTTGCCTCTTAACCCGTTTACAATCTTCACACCCAGGTGTACCTTCTGACAGATCCATCTTACTACTTACTGCCCCCAGAGACCTCTTAACACTACCTTGAGATTCATCCAACCCTGAGTCTGCAGATGTAGCAGAGGAGCTTGGGAGCTGCAGTATCACTGCAATGGAGGCCTTCAGTTCTTCAATGTCAGCATCACTTTTCCCACTTTTACCAGATGATATACCAGTAGTTGGCTGGATGGTTTTCCACTGATCAGCTAAAGAAGGAGAAGCACCATCTCTTCCGCCAGCCATGTGATGCTTTTGATTCTGAGCTGCTACATTTACATAGATAGATTGATCAAAAAGAAGCTCACGAAGGACAAGGCGGCGCTCATTTGAGTAAACATGTATGGCCTCTGAAAGTTGAGACCCTTCAGCAATCCTTGCTTCTTCCAAAGCATCACGAAGAAACAGCCCTGGAAGCACCTTTAAAATTCTATGGTGTCTCCTCCTCCTGTTCAGGTCAAGACCATTCATGTCCAAAATTCCACTAACCATCAGCTGCCTCACATATGCCTGAGGATAAAATATGCCTGCCCGTACAAGTTCCATAATGAAGTGTTGCACACGCTTGACACCCTCTCTTTTGTGAATCTCATGTTGATCAATCCAGCAAACTATGATATCATGCAAAGGTCCCGGAGTTTCAAATATGTCAGACGAATTTATTCTCAATCCATCTAAACGATTGGCGTTGTTTTTGATTTCATAGCCATTTCCCTGAAAATTCCTATTAGCATAATTATTCCGTTGACGGGAACCCTTAGCAAGGTTATCAATAATACCAAGGGTACTCTCAGATTTGCGACGAGGTGGAGTGTGCCAATCTCTTATCTTTTGCTTCAAAAGCC
Source organism: Citrus trifoliata (assembly GCA_018350135.1). Taxonomy (NCBI): domain Eukaryota; kingdom Viridiplantae; phylum Streptophyta; class Magnoliopsida; order Sapindales; family Rutaceae; genus Citrus; species Citrus trifoliata. The sequence goes on along the minus strand of CM031386.1, from coordinate 41,763,550 downwards.
GAATAGCAACATATATCTGTGAGAAATCTTTTCTACCTGTGAACTTCATGCCATGGGGCGGAACAGTTCGAAAATCCCGGAAATCACACGTTGCCCATTCGCAAATAAAGAATACTGAGCAAACAGACGACAAGCTTACAGTTCCAATCCACTTCAGAGATGATCTTAAGCAAGGACTAACTTCCGCAATCCAACTTTCATCAAGAGCTGCATCACAAAGATCTTCAAAGAGATGTTTGTAAGCCTCTCTAATATCTCCTTGTAAAAGAGCTTTATCCAAGGCCTGCACAGCTTTAGCCACACTGTGACCTGGATAGCCAGGGCTTGCATCCTTTGCAAGATTATCTGCACGTCTCTGAATGGCTGAAATAACATTATCAAAGGACAAGGATTGATATTGTGCATCAACCGCTTTCCCCCTAAACACACAGATAGCGTCAGTTGAGTAATTCTTCATCTTTCCTACATCTTCAGATGCCTTTGACACAAAATTCCCGTCATTTGCAGCATAAGATACAACACAGGATGGTAAAGGGAAACAATCCAAAGCAACAAATGTATCAGGTACTGCCAGTATCAAATATCGAAGCATCTCAGCCAGAGCAGAAATTGTGTATGCCCTCCGAGAATTATCTACAAGATCGGATCCTCCCGGAGAAGGTTCGCGAATAAAATGAGTTGCTACCCCCACTAGAGAGCGTACATATGTTTGGGATGAAACAACAGTTTCTAAAACACCATATATGATAGGTAATACCAGCTGCAAAATCTCGAGCAATTCTTTATCCTGACATACATCACAAGCAAGACCAAAGCAATGAAACATAAATTCAACAAACCAACAGATTTATGTTACTAAAAGAGAACATAGGCAATGTACCACATGCAAAAAGTAGATCTTCAATAAAAAAGAAATGATGAGCACAGCACAACGAAAATTTACCTTTAGTTGATTTAGAACCCACTCGATGATGTAAGAAGGAAGAAGGAGCCCTTCTGCAAGGTGCCATTGGACAAGCCGCACCATATACCACCATTTGAAATGGAGGGAAGGCTCCTCACTATTAATGACAGCTGCTGGATCACTCCTTTGCTGAAGGGACCCGGTATAAAGCGTTTGTGGGGACCGGTCTCTGCTGTATTGAGTAGAATGAGGATTATTTCTCGAAAAGAATTCATCCAGGAGGTGTTGTAAATAATCAATGACATCTTTTGTCCAGATCTCAGTGCGAGAAAGCTGAATTTTGTCCTGTGCCCCAGATAAAGAATTTGCAGAACCATGACGAACCTGAAAATATACAACCATAACCGGCTGTTTACTATGATTTTTTAAAAAATTTTACTTTGATAACACTATAATAATCCAAACCTCCATACCTGATTAAGATAAGTTACTTTTATGAACCAAGTTGCTCTCAGCAACGGGACATTATTTCGGATAAGAACTTCAAACAGCGATCTTTTCCTATACCCATGAGGAACATGATCGGCCAAAGAACGTAATCGTTTATGCTGCTGTGATAAACCCTAAAATGAAGAAAAAAATTGGGAAAAAGATTAGAAGTTATTAAAAGGATAAAGAAAGAATATAATAGATTCATACCTCAATCCATTTCTTCCTGAATTCTTCACCACATGGCCTTTGTTCAGGAAAGACACCAGGCTTAGTTAATAGTGAATCAGAAAGAGGCACGCCATAAACTTGACCAGCCTGTCATAGCAAGCATAAAAGTACAACTCTCAATTTCCACGATGCAATTAGATCTTAATAGTGTTCTATACGTATTTATGCACCTATGTGCATAACAAGAGTAGTTCAAAGGCAACACACGTGTAGGCCAAAGATTTGGATTTATTAATTTCAGATAAAGAAATTTCCTGAAAATGAAAAGTATTTAAGAATGCAATGTATTACCTTACGCTTCTGGGCACGTGATTCATTAATTGCCCTGAGGCATTTTCTGATTGCCTGTAAAAAGGAACAAATTAGTTTACACCATCATCGAGACCACCAGAAATTTTCATTAGTCAAATCCTAACATGGAGAAAGTTGCAGAATCTAAATGTTCATCATAGATTCATATATCAATCACTCACCTCTCTGCACTTCAGTACAACAGGCTTATTAAAAGTTTGAGCTTGAGTCAGTGATATCTCTCTGACTTCCTGATCACAGCATGTAGGAACAATTAAGAATTATAGCATCCCAAGGAGACAAAAAAACTTCCCATCTCATTAACATATTTGCAAGGAAACACGGATAGGCACGATAATGAAAACCAGAGGACTATTCATTCAGACTAAATTACATGTTCATTCAGATAAACGATGACTGTGATCCTTACACGATCATGTCAAAGGACCTATATATTTGGAGCGCATGTTTATTACAATTATCCAGTGACTTCTTAATAAGATAAATCTTAAGAATCCTGAACATATCAACAGAAGCTTTCTCCTTAAAAACAAGTACAAATATTGGGAAAAGAGGTAAAACTTAGTACAGGTGTTCTCACAAAGATGATCTTACAATTATACAGATCAATAAGCAAATGACATCTACACCTGCATGCCACCACTTGAAAAAGGTAATGAACATAGATGATTATGACATCGTACCTCAAGTCCTTCAACGGTCTCCTTGTATCCATTCTGCACATATTCTCTCGTGAGAGTCTCCTCAGGGCAATTGGGAGTTTGCGGGTGAAAATCAGCCGGCCCAAGGCTGATAATCGAATCATTACAAATAGAAACATGGATAAGAAAAAACATCCAGCAGAACACCAAATAAAATACTTATGAAGAAACATACCAAAAGCAGCAACTTCTACAAGTTTATACCTAACCTTAGAATTATACTTAAATTCCAATCCCTCAAACACTCAGTTAAATAGCTGCATAAAGAGAACCTAATTAACTAATATACTGCAGAAATTACCGTGAATTCAGAGATTCTTTGTCACACTTCAACTTGTATGGTGTTAGCTGAGTTGACCTCCTGCAAAAATGAGAACAATTCACCAAGTTACAAGGGAATAACAGAAGTTTATTTTCACTAAAAAAGTTTAACAATAACCCAACAGAAAAATTAAAAATAAAAAAATTGAAAAGCTCTCTTCAAGGTATGACCCCAAGCCCTTAACTGCAACTTTGTCATGCTGGAAAATCTTCAGAACACGCCACAGTTGCTTTAGATAAAACTTAACATGTGTTTAGGGAGAGAGTGGACCATCAACAGCACTAGCAGAGTTTCTATAACCATTACCGAGAATTTATAGAGAAGTTCGCAGGCAATGAAGAAGAATCAGCTCGAGTAGCATCCCTAGCTGACGTACCACTTATTGCACTGTTATTTACTGCACTAGTGCAGTTGGTAGCATGATACCTTTGCATTTCTCCCAACTATCACCGGCATACTGCTTTCAACATCAAACCACTACAAGCTGTACAAGCTAAACTGCATTTGAAAAACACGCCCACTGCATCAGGTCTAGCCAAAGCAAGGAAACTATGATCTACGAAGTCAAACAATTTCCGCACTAAGAAATAGACATATAAATTGGATACTAAAACAATGAACTCAGTTATCACCTCACGCATTAAATATCTACAAGATAAATGTAATAGACTTCCGTCAAAAAGTGCTATCTGACCTGTCAAAAAGCGTATTGCAATATATTAAGCACGTGCATATATTTTAAAAGAAAAAGTCAAACAGGGAAAGTTTAACTAAACGACAGACAATTACATAAATAACCAAGAGAGCATATTCCAAATTTGCAAATTGAAACCAAAAACGTTCTTATATACAGCCTATTGATATAATATACTGCATAATAGTTCTAAATCCAAGATGTAATTTCACAGAATATTTGGAGGATAGGTCAAATCTAAATTCAAGATGGAATTTCACTGGATATTCGGAGGATAGGTCAAATCTAAATCCAAGATGGAATTTCACAGGATATTTGGAGGATAGGTGAAAACTGTTAACTCTAAATTGCAGACACATCAAAACCAGGTATTTGTGGAACTTTGCACCATTCAATTGACACAACCCAAAAGTTTGGAGCAGCAGCATTAACAATGCACACCAAGTAAAGGGTGCAAGCCCTAACTATAATGGGAGTTGAACATAACCAATAATTAGGAGTTGCTGCCCATCTACAAGAAATATCCCATCAAAAATAAAATGGTGAGGCCATAAATATCAAAATTTGGAATAAATTCTTACTCTATAATTTCAAATAAAAACAATTTCAAATGGGAAAAATAATTAAAAGCTAGCATTTCAAAGATGTAACCACTAAGAAGTTACAAATACATGCCCAAAATCATCAGCCAGAAAGAAAAACAGAAACAGATTAATCAAAACGCTTTGATCTGCAAGTACAAATCCTAAATCAATAAAAAATATTCAAAATTCGAATTTTTCCCTCCTAAAATTACTAACCGAAATCCAGGATCAGTTAAAAACCAAAGCGAAACAGAAAAATCAATCAAAAGCAGAACAAACAACACCACGTCCACAAAAAGCACAATAATCAAAGTGAATCACCCAAATTCCGAACTGCAGCAATATAATTTGACTTGCTAACCACGAATTCAAAGACTAAATCACAAAATCTATAACCAAAAACAACCTAAACTGAACACAAATCAAAATTAGGGTTTATGCATAGCTCCAATTTCCAGGGTCAAGTGAGCTATTGCAGATACTCAAGGTGAGGTTTTTTGGACATACCAGTAAAGCTAGGGTTTTGATGGCAAAATCGTAAATTACAAAATAAGTTAAGGATAGAATGGGAACAGAAGGAAAGATTTGGATTTCGCGAGCGACCGAGCGGGCGGGCGAGCGACGAGAGAAGGAAAAATTTGGATTCAGAAAATTAAATTAGGGTTATCGAAAACCAAAAGAAGACGAGTCTCGGGCTTTGACTCTTTTTTAGCTCCTTATTTTTTTTATATTTGTTTTTTGTTTGCTGATGATGACGATGATGCCTCTGTTGTTTGTTGTTGCTTCCTGTGCTAAAACAATAAAAGCGAGAACCGGAGTGATATACTGTATTTAAAACATTTATAATTTATTATTAAATATATTCCCTTTTTTCTTTGTCTATTTCCTTTTTTTTTCCCTTTTTTTCGTTTAATTTCCGGCGACGTCTGGGTTTACGTGCTTCCAATTGCATTTTATTTTGTGGGACGATTAATCATTAATTTATAAGCAATGCTTGAAAACTCAATATTCATGTCTTAATTTAAAGCTCGACTAATGTGTTATTTATTAATTAATTAGTAGTTACATAATTTATAAAATTATGTATTTTATCATTTATTAAAAAAATTTGTTATTATTTCAAGTTAAAACTTAAATAATAAAATCTCAAATATTACTAATAATTTATGAAATTTTATAAATAAAAATAGAACATGGGCTGGGCTGATCACTAACCCCTTTTAAAATACAGTTAAATTTATATTTATTAGATTGAAGTTAAATTAATAGAGGAAATTTACTAAAATTAAATATTTAAGAATTTTTATTTTTTTTCAATAGACTCCACCTCAAATCTTTCTCCCTCTTATACTTTATGTATCCTTTTGCACGTGCTTTCTCTCTTCATCTCTCTTTTCTTCTCTTCTTTCATTTCTTTTTTTTTTTTTTTTGTTTCCTTTTCTCTTTCTCAGCCAAAAATTTCTTTACGCCCTCCAAATTCATCTCAAAACTCTTTGTTTCATACTGTGGCATATTATTATGTATTAATTAGTTGCTTATATGGATGCTTATACATTATTTATTATTAATATGATTTTTTTATCGGAACATAGAAAATGGCCTTGATCTAACTTGGGAAAAGCTAATTCGCATGTCGTTGAGTGATTATACTAAAGGGATTAAATATTAACTGTGACAATTTTAGGGTTCATATTTGGAACTTATGTTAGTGCACTATAGTTTTGTATAACGTGGATTTTATAGAAGTTTATTTTTCTATTTAAATTTGTTTTGTACTATTCTTTAAAATTAAAAAAAAATCATTGAGATAATCTTAATAGTTGAAATTAAGATTTCAGTGAGAGAAAAGAAATAGATGAAACAAAGAATAAGATGAATTTGAAGAGAGTAAAGAAATTTTTGGTCGAGAAAAAAATGCGAACAGAACAATAAAAGAGAAAAGATAGGAAAAGAGAGAGAACTCATGCTGAAAAAAAGAGAAAATATGAGAGGAAAAAAGATTGAGTGTGGGGTCCACACAAAATATTAGTAATTCTTGAATATTAATTTCAATAAATTTCCTATATTGATTTAACTCAAATTCAATAAATATTAGTGAGTGCAAACTTAAGAGTATTTTTAAAGGGGCTGTTGATATGCTCTTATATATAGGGCGGTTCTGTTAAGATAAGAATTATACTAAAATAAAAAAATAAAAAATTTCAGTATATTGAAGAGTGTTTTTTTATTAATATATTAAATGTTGTGTAATTTTATCTATCTCACTTTATTCAAATAGGAATATTCTTCTTCCTCTTCCTCCTCTTCTTATTCTTTCTTTTTCCTGGTCTTGTTCCTCTTCCTCTTCTCCTTCTCCTTCCTCATCATCTTCTTCTTCTTCTTCACTTTCCTCCTCATCATCTTCTTCCTCTTCCGCTTCTTCACTTTCCTCCACCTCTTTTTCTTCTTCTTCTTCTTGAATTAGAATAAAATCAAAATGTTGGGTGTATGTTGACCAAAATTTTCTTCTAATTACCAGCTTGGAATTGTTTTTAGGAGGTTTAAAGTTATTTTGAAAAGTTAAAACTAATTTTGATGTTTGGTAATTAGGAAATAAGATCATCATCTTTGAATACACACACACACACACCCATGATAAAAGTATTCTATATAGATGTTTATAATTGTGTAAACGAATTTTATTTAACATTATGTTTAATTTAATTATTTATATCCTTACAGTAGTTTAACAATAATATTTACTAAACACATACAACTAATTTTGAAAGTCACAATATTTGTAAAAATAAATTTTACGGAACGTTTAACTGATTATTTTTAAAACTGATTATTTCTACAACACAATTAATAACATTTATTTTAAATAGACAAAATAGTTGATGGTATTGGGAGCATGTCTCCTCGATTGTTGGACAATTAATTAATTCAATGGAGATAATAGAGAAAATTAATGTAAAAAAATTACTTATTTATTTAAAAATTTCAAATCTAACTTTATGTTAACTTTTGGATGGTATAAAATCATGTTCGCCCAATTTGAAAGAACAATGAGGTTTTATTAATTTTACTTTAATAGAGTTCGCTATGGTTTGTGTCAATTTATATATGTATAAAACTCTATTACCTAATTAATTAATGTTATAATATTAAAATTTTCCATTCAAATCAAATGTCATTATAATTATATTACCCAAACCACTCAACTCTTTAAAAATTCTTATCGCTTTTTTTTTATTACATGAGACTATTAATCAAACTATAACTCGTATTACATGAGATTATAATTGATATTTACAAATCAGATTATTATGGGACTAACTTACATCAATGCTAATGGAGTTCTGCCCAAATTTTAATCCTTACAAATATTCGATGGATGTCTACTCCTTACTCTCGGGTAAAGAAGAAAACTACATTCACTCAATTTTAATTAAGGAAGGAAATACCCCCACAATGCATTAAGAATTAAAAAATCTTATTGCTACATTGTTTGAAATGTCACAAATGGAACGGGTTCATGTAAGTTGGACACTTTTTGCAACAAAAGTTTCGAATAACAACAATATTTAAATGGGTTTGAGCATCATTTCATATAATAAAATACTCATATTTTAAAGATATTTCTTTCTCGTTGAAACGAATTACAATAGTTTTTAAAATAATTTTTGTTAGTTATGCTGTAAAGATAATAAACTGTGACGATAATCAGTTTAACATTTGATAAATTAAATTTTAAAAATGTTATAAGTTTTAAAAGTAATAATATGTATTTGGTAAATCTTACTATTAATCTGTTATAACAATATAAATAACTGAATTGGACATAGTATTTAATAAGATTTATTTATGCATTTATAAACATGTGTATAGAATATTTTTTATTGTACAGATATAATATTTGATAAAGAAAATAAATATTTTTGTTACCTCAATATAATTGGTAATCATAATAAAAATCTCTTTAATGTTAATGATTTTATTTCTTAATTAATAAAATTAATTTTAGATTTTACAATATATATGAAATTATATTAAGTATAGAACTAATCCTCAAAATCAAATTTTGAAAAACTACTATTTCCCTACTTTTTAAAATCTACTGTATGATTGAGTAATTTTTCTAAAAGTAATTTTTAAATAAATTTACGAAGCACCGAAATTAACTTTTAGCATTTCAAAACTACTTTGTGCCTCCCAAAAACAATCTCAAATTGGCCATAAACATTAATTATAACCATTCAATTAATAATTTATTCATATAGATATAGATGAATAACATGCCCTTAGTATAAAATATTTTTACTTTTAACTCTATGCATAGAATACAGTGTTAGTGGGTAAAAGAGTGAAGGATTATGATTCTCTTATGATCCGATCTTGGTCTGAGCAAATTCTATTAATGTGATTGGTGGTTAATAAATTGAAAAGAAAAAATAGTTAAATTATAATAATACACTAACACTAAAAGACAGATGGTACAAGATCGGTAAAAGATCAGGAGAGGATCCTAATCCAACAATGAAACCCTATGATGTTTGATTAAATTAATGGATACTCTATGATGTTTCAAAACATATTCAAACTCCCCAAAGTGTCGAATGTTTTGCAAATATTTTCATTTTACCCTTGATAGTTGCTTGAAATTAAAGATAACATCAACTTTAATTATTTAATTAGTTGAATAATTGAAAAATTAAATTTAAAATAATGAGAAAATGCAAGGAAATTGTCATAACTATTAATTTATTATGAAATATTTTTCAAAATTTATTAAAAATTAAATGTGATATTAATATACATATGTATAAATACTATTTTGTTTGGAATCTAAAAAGATGAAGTTATGTGTGAGTGTGTGGGGGGGGGGGGGGCGCGCGCATGCGTATGTGCATGTGCATGTGTGGGTGTGGGTGTGTGTGTGCGTGTGTACATATATAATTTTTATTGTTTCAAATACCCTCAACTTATTATTCTCCAAAAAGATAGTATATGCATATTTATTTTTCATTTAGATTTTCAATTAATTATGGAAAGATTTGAAACTAATAAAAAATATAATGATTTTCTTACTTTTTTCTAATAATTTTAAATTCAATTTTTTATTATTTGTGATTAATTAAATAATTAAAGGTATTCATACTTCTAACATGGAGCAACCACCAAGTATCAAAATAGTAAGATCATCAAACAAGTGGCACTTGAGGATTTTGGATGTGTTTTGAAATATTAGTGGTTTCAATTGGTTTAATCAAATAATGAGTTTTCACTCTTTTCTCCAATGTTAAGTAGGAGCATAATTAACAATAATACTCTTAAGTTGTAATGATAATTTTAAAAAATATTAATGATAACTGTATTTTTGGAAACTATTTAAAACAGGGGTTATTTATTTGCCATACAAAATAACTTATTATTATTTTTGCATGGATAAAACATTTTAAGCTATGGCAAGCGAATAATTGATAATTTTCATCTTCTTCGTACGAGTATTGTTTGCATTTTGACATATACTTAAACAAATCTAAATCCTTTTTATTCTCAAAGTATAAGCCCATGTTTAAATTTGGAGTGTGATAGAGTGGGGTGTGTGGTAATTTCATTACAAATTATTAACTAACTAAAATTTAAAATATAATATTAAATGAAATTTTGATAAATAAATAAATTTATTTTTAGTTATTTAAAAATTTTCAATTAGAAGAATTTTAAGGGATGGCAGAGACCACCCACCCGCTATCGTTTAAAATGAGAGAGAGAAAAGACCCTTCGGCTTTGGGAGACAAATTATTTGAAAGAAAGAAAGAAAGAAAAAAAAAAAAGACTATAAAAAGGTAAAAGGCAATGGGAAAGAAGCAACGGTTCGTTTCTGGTTGACGATTGTGAAGCCGTGGCTGCAGCCTTAACACTAGACAGGTGAGTGTATTCAGTATCTTACTCGAAGAAAGTAATTGTTTGGCTACTGTTGATTGAGAAATTTTAAAACACATTTTAAGTATTATATCAGTAATATAATAAATAAATAATATCATAATAATTATATTAAATTTAATTACATATTTTATCTATATATTAATTAATTATAATAAATATAAGGTATTCTAAAATTTTTGCGGTTGATGATCAGTGTCAGTGTCATAAATTAGAATTCAATCATGACATTTATTGATTTCATTACTGTTTGTTTATCTTTTGTGACTTTGTCATTTCAAGATTCCTTAGGTAGTCCGTGCCAGTGGTGAGCTTTTATTATTGGCTTTGCTTAAGGGGCGGTAACCCGGGGTTATTTTAGATGGGTTTGCACGGAAAGCGTTTGTAAAATTGACTGTGAGAAAGTTTTTGTTTCTCGCTGGGGCAGGGGAAGAGTTGTCGTTGAAGTCATAAAGTGCATTGGTTTGGCAAGTACTTATGATCAAAGAGATGCAACAGAAAACCGGGCCTCCCCAAATTTTCAAGTTGGATAAAGCATTGAAATTGGTAAGTTTGTATTGCATGATATTGAATTATGAACATGGCTGTCAGTAGTTTTACTCCTTACTCCTTTGTGGGCTCTGAACTTGTGGAGATTGATTTGACCCAATTTATTCAGTGATCGCCCTTTCCTTCAAACTGTGGAAACAGTTATTGTACAACAGGTAGTATAAAATATTTGCATACTCCCCTAACTTGGAAATGCATGGACAAATTTCATCAATTGGGCAGACGTATACATGCATAGAGCAACAGAAAAAGTGTCCGCGCTTGCTTATGCTGAACCTTGATCCTTTTTGTTGTATTTGACGTTGTCGGCGGGTGTGCAGGCTGAACAATGGGTTGATAATATGACCAAAGCTGCAGAGGATGAACCAACCGAAATAGAACCAGAGGCCAGGCCTTCTAGGTCAGTATATTCATCCTAACCTGACTATAAATTTATTTTGTCATCGTAGGATGTTGGGAATAACTTTCCTCGTGTTGTCGTAGGCTTGGACTTGGTGCAAAAGTTTCACGCCAATCAAAAATTGGACCCTCAAATGATCCTGTTGAAAGAAAGTTGCAGGTCAGCTTGAATGCTGGAAAAAGAAATGCTGCCAAAACTGCTGAGGAGTCCACTCCCTCTATTAGAGATGGTCATGGCGACAATGATGAAGATGAAGATGAAGATTCGGAAAGCAGAACTAGTACATTTGCAAAGAGAAGACCAGCTCCACCAACTTCATCCTCGCAAGCATTGAAGAAACAGAAATAACTCATCACATCTTCAAGACTTAATTTATGGAATTGTGTGTTATTATTGAATTTGATACTGACCCTAGGTCTGATGCTTGATAAAACTGAGTCTACACAGACGGGATTTCCTTTTATGATAGATGGTGATATAATTCTCTTGATTATTTTCCAATTTGTTCCCAGCTGATGATTCATTTTCAGAGGAAATCTTTTTTATTAATTAATGTTCTGTGTTACTCTTTTAAATCTGTATCATATAAGGCGTCGTTCTTTGTTGTAAGACAGTGATTATTCTTCTGTTCATATGCAACCCTCATCCCATCGTCCGAAGTAGTGTATTCCAAGTTTGAGGAAAACAAAAGGGAACAATAAACCTATTTTCTCTGCATTAGTTCTCAATAATCCGATGTTCAACACCCAGCAGCTTTTTATTGTATATATTAACACAAGGTGATATCCGTTTCCTATGAAATACATCAAAAAACTCGCCACACTCCAAACTTTGTAAATGCATCAGAGAAACAAAAGAAACTAAAACTAAAAACATGAACGATTAATTAATGGAATCAAACCAACTGAAAACAAACCCTCAACTAAATCAGCACACAAACTCTGTAAGTTATAAAATAGGTGGACTTTTATTGATTATTGAGCGAAATGCAAGTTGTTGCCTTGACTCTGTCGACTCTGGAAACGTCAGCAGTGAAAACCAAGCGTTTTTGGTGCAAGAAGCACTTGCAATGCAGAGTTACTCTTTGCTCATGAGAGATCCTTCAACTAACGATTTGTGCAAAAGAAGGCTCCCAGGTATGGTTAAATGACAAACAAGATTCTGTATATCTACATCATTTCAGTGGCAAAGTCAGGTGTCAAATTGATCCCCAGATAACACTGCAAGAGCACCAAATGAGCCGCCTCTGAGCTGATGCACGGCCATTGCTCTCCACCTGATGCTCAAGAGAGTAGCTTGCTTTCTCCCACCCCAATGCAAGGTAGTTCGCAATTTATTGGCATGAACAAAAAGCAGAATTCTGATTTACAATTAGATGTTGATGTTGTTTTCCTTCAAGTCAGCTGGAAGCAGTGGACATCCATCTTCTGAGTTGGTGCTGCCTTTGCTTTCCTTCAACTCAGCCAGAACCGTTGGACACCCTCCTTCAGGACTTTCATTTACCCAGCTTAGTATGATGTCTTCCATCAATTCTTCAAGAATAGCATCCCCCATCTCAATACAAGTACTATCAGTATCAAATCGAAGGTCCATCCACGTTCCAGATTTAGCCATGTCTTTTCTGACAGTCTGGTCTAGTGTATGAGGCAGTGGCAGTGGGATGAGATGCCATATGACTCCTTCCCAAACCTCACAAAGGGAATTTTTTTTGTCAGGGACAGGCCGGATGTAGGGTTTAAGAAATGATACCCAAGGTGAGCAACCAAAATAGTGCCCACAAATCTCCATGAGAACTTCATTAACAAGATCAAACAGGAGTTTCTGTTCATAACAGAGCTGGTTGGGTAAGAAGTCTATCTCTTCAAACAATGAGGGGTCTAGAAGCTGGTCTGTAGAAAGTGATTTCATACAAACTTCATCCCAATTCAAGTCAGAGGCTTGTACCACAGTCTTTACATACTCAAAAACTGATTCTTTGTCCTCCACGGAACTTTTCATTTGGATGCTTGGAACTACAGCAGAAGAGGCATGTTCTTCAAATTGAATTCGGTGTGGTTGCATCGGTATATCACCTGAAGATTTGTAAGTGAATTAACAAATCAGCCCAAAAGTAGTGTCAAAATAAACTCAGCAATAAGTATTGGATAAAAATATATTAAACACTTCATATAAACCCTACCAGCAAGGGATCTGGTGCTTGCAGGGCTAACATCATCCTCAATATATAGCGGCTCAAGAACAGAAACAGGACTTGGGCGCTCTAATACGTCAATAGCTGTCTCTTGATCTTCAACCTTCTTGGTGGTTGAAGAGTGTGATGGAGATGCTAATGGAGAAGAAGGGAGTTGGTTATCTTCAGATGACTCCAGCTCCTGGAAGCAGAAGAAAATGATCCACAAGATGAAAAGAGATAAACAAGGGGGCAGAACAACATACATGTACCCTAATGTGATGTTACCTCTTTTATACGTCTGCAATTTTGTTCATTACATATTTCAGACTCATCACTGTTATGGTCATTGTCTTTAATACTGGAAGCACAGGTTGGTTGGCAGGAAGCATCCAAGACATTGCTCTCCTCCAGGACTACAATTTCATTTGTTTTTATAATTTCCATCTCTCCTGCAGATATTTTATGGAAGGCTAAGTAATAAAGAATTTGAACACAGGGATAAGGATATATCAACATGCTTGTTACCATAAATTGTTTAATTGACTACGCCATACCTATAGAGTTCCTGTCATCTCCACCAGAGCAAGAGGTTTCTTTCACTTCAATATCATGAATCTGCTCAACCACGATAGTTGAATTGAAGGTAGGGGTTTCTATTTTATAGTCAGAGTTGTCATCAGAAATGCATGGCTGAGTCTCCAAATTTTTTGTTGTTTGACCTAGATGACAGCCCGGGCTCTCTTGGTTCAGAGATGATGAGTTCTCATTCACCTTCTGATATTTGTCTGAGTTAACAAATCTCATCTGTGCAGTTACAAAGCCATCCTCCCAGTTTCTTCCCGGGCTGCCAACAGGAGAGTAGTTGTATTCAGGAAGAGAGAGAATTCTTCCAAGGGTTTTCGGAACATATCTGCTAGAAGAATCAAGAATTTCATCCCCAGTGTCTAGCATCTCAGAGAGATGTTTTTTGGCCTCAATATAGATACTAGATACCCTTTGCTTAGGTAAATCAGCACTTCTGTGTCCTGAACCTAATTCACTGTCCTTTAGCTTGCCAGTCTTGTCCACATTTTTAACACCAACAGGTCTAGCAATTTTTTCAATAAAGAAATGGTCTTTAGTTGGAGAGTTTATTCCAACATTCTCCTTAATGCCTCTGTCTCTATCTCCCAGCTTTTGACACTCATAAGAAACCCCTTTTTGAATACTATGCTGCTCTTTTCCCATTGCATATTTCAACTTTCTTTTAATTTCTGTGAGAAAGAAGTGGGAACCAATTCTCTCATTCGGTCCATTATTTCTGAGGACATAATGAGATTCTGGTGATGAGCCAACAGTGCTCTCAGCTCCAGAGTTTTGGAAGCCTGTTGGTCCAGGCTTCAAAATAACAATCCTATTTGAATCTTGAGGTCTCTTTTCTCCATTTGGTGGGCGTCTTTCCTGAGACTTGACCTTTCTCCTGAAAAACCTTCTCTGTTTATGATTGACAAGCTCATCAGATTGTCTATTATTACCTATCTCCTGCTCCGACAAAGTGGATCCTGCAAGTGAAGTGGAGTCCTCGTCTTTGTCTAATTGTGCGTCTGGAGAGTTTTGAACGCATTTGACCAACAGTGAATTTGGGTCTTGTAGATATTTCACAAACATTTCACCATCCGAACCCAAAATCTGAAGAGCATCCATAAGCTCTTTGGAGAGGTGGATTGGCCCATCTTCTGAAAGCTGTTTACCTTTAACGAGCTTCTGACTTATTAACAACTTGATAGCTTCCCTCAATTTTTCTTCAAAATCAGGATTCTTCTGGTGTAATTGCCTGTGAAGTTCACCTGGCTGTTCATGATTCATATAACTTATACTTTTCTGATGGATCTGGTGGCAGAACTCTTCCATTACCTTGTCTATATCAAGGCTACTTGTATGTTGGTGCTCCGATTTCTCATGAAAGGGCTGTTCGGCACTTAAACTTTCAGAGGCATCTAAATCATTGATGCTATCACAGCTTTTCTTCCGAGTTTTTCTCATTCTTTTGCTTGCCTTCTTTCTAGGGCTTCCCTGTTCCAAATGAGAATGCTTTGGTTCTGCTTCAGCATTGTTTATCTTGTTCTGGGTGTCTTGCTCATTGATCATCTCTTCGTCCATGAGTTTCTTCACACTTGGCTTACCAGCATTAGCTGCCGCATTTCTATTCTGTTCACCATCCTGAAACACATAAAATAGTGTCAATTGACATCAAAACAGTTCAACCAGTAGTAAGGCAATAAGCATTTAGAAAATAAAAGGAGCAAAAGAAACACTTAAATTTGTGTGAATAGAAAATACTTACAAAGGTTCCTTCATTATTGTCAATCCAAGTCAACATGTCAAGCTTATTGATTGGAACTCGAGCACCTGCAAGAGGGATTCAACAAATAAGAGTGAAAATACTATTTGACTAACTTGATTAATCGCACCCTATTGTCTGTCATTAATGACTAAAAAACACTCCACATATACATGGATAATTTTTTCCGTAACTGACATCAATTTAGAGCAGATTAAGTAGCAACAAGTTGCCGAAAAATTCGTGCATGTTATTACTAATATCTCTCTGCACTTAAAGAGACTTGGCATCTGCTTTTGAGAGGGCAATAATCTTTCAAATCTTGTTGATCTTAGACTGAGTTCTTACCAGATGCAAGTTTGCCAGTACGCCTCCTATCTGAAAGCATTTTCTGAGTAAATCGACCATGACGGAAGTCGAAAATGCTTATGAAGCCCCACATACACCCTAACTGATCTTTCTCATATCGCACAGAGCGTCTCTGTGATTTTTTCCCCATAATGATCAGAATGATTCTTTGAAGTAATTATGCTCTCCTCGCCAAATTCTTTTCCTAGATAAAGAAAATCCGACGAAACAGTTCACACAGAAATACCGCTTCTAACGCAAGAACTGAAAGATCCAAAAGGCTTCCTCCTCGTCAATGATCACTGATTTGATGTAAAGAAGGACAAGATAATTCACATGAGACTGCAAACAACTCAAAAGGATGAAAGGATGCAGTTTTAATAATGCGATGATGCAGCCCACCCCCTCCCTTTCTCCTTCTCTCATTCACACGCATGCATACAAAGCAAGAGAATCATTAAAGTTCAATGAAAAATATTTTCTGACCATACTAGGGGACGTTTGATGGTCCTGAAATGACAGCATCTGATCATAAAAATAAGAGAAAAATGAACCGCATGCAAAGAAACACAGAAGATGTAAACTATTGTGGTTACAAGTATGGTTTTCTAGTTCAGCTCTTTTACATAAGCTCCCAGGAGGTGACAGGATGCATGTTCACTAAAGAGTTCTTATTCAAGCTGAATCGCCAACAGGTATAATCATTTCAGAATCTAGAGGGGTAAGTAAAATATAAGCAGAATTACTTGAAACATGAAAACACGCTAACAACACGAGATCACCAAAGAACAATCAACAACAGAATAGAATGCGATACACGACACATCCACTTCGTACATCATCATATTTGCATTGCCTTAAAAAGGATCTGTTTTCCAACTTATCAAAGTGCTTAAATTTTGTTCATACAATTCCCAACCCCATCTGTTCTGAAACTAATTATTTTCGAAAAAAAAACAATTATAATACATACCTTAAGTTACTCGGAATGGTCAAGAAGAATAGCAAAAGTAACCGGAGATAGATGTTAACTATCAAATAATATTCGAATTTCCAATCACCACGCAGGGTAAAGAGAAAGCTTAACAAGCTTTCATTGGATGGCAAGGTATCAAAACGTGCTTTTGCCTCAAACCTCTCACCAGCAAAAGGCTTTTTGATAATTTGATCGTCCCTTCAACGAAAGACCAATTATTTTTCATCATCAGAACTCACAACTACATATCATAGCTCAAAAAATTCACCTTCAAGCCTTTAACCATGAACAAAGACTAAACAAGGATCAACTTGATGACTGACGAGGATGTCTTTGAACCACATTCAAGCCTTGCCAATCTTGATTTTGTGAAAGGCCACATAGAAAATTCCGAAAAAACTAAATTGGATTGGATTGGGTTAATTGCTTTTTTTTTTTAATTATTTTTTTTGTCGGGTACTAATAGAAAACCTCTCCTTCAACGTCGTATCAGCAACACTCAAGAACCAAGTTTAGTTTTTTTTCTTCAATGTCAATTGTCAAAGATGTTGCTCACCAAAAAATGATAAAAAAAACCGAGGAAAAAAGAAAAGCGAAAACAAGGACTTTTATCAAAGTGGGTATCTTTTGACAGCCAAAAAAGAGGCCCCGAAATCGTTATCTAGCACCGACCCATTATTATTATTATTTTGAAGAAGCAAATTCTCGAACGGGCGGGCAGAAAGAGAGAGAGAGACACAACTTTTTACAATTCTGTTGTTGTCTGACTGTGGAAGTGGAAGTGGAAATGGGGGAGGAGAATACGTGACAGGTGGGTTTTGTGTTTTTTTTGATGGGCCCGTCTTGAATGAATGAAACAGAGTAAAGAAATAGAGAGAGCCCCGTGCCTTCGTGTTGAAGAAAAGTCTCTGCTGCTGCCTGCTGCTGAATTGTGAATTCCACTGCTATTGCTACGTCACTTCTTCCACCTTTTTCTTAATAATTTATTTCAGCTCTGTTTTTGTGTGTGACGCCTGCAGAGGCTTCACGCTTAACCATCATCGTCAGAGTCAGTAGGCAATATTTGGAAAATGTTGATAAAATAAATGGCTGCCCTCTTCCTCTCTCTCTCTCTTTCTGTCTCTCTGTTGAGGAGGAGAGGAGTTGTTGTTGGGTGTACTTTTTTCGTTGAGATAGTGCGAGAGATTATGGCCGCTGTCGGCTGATTCCCAGATTCCTTAATTATCATTTACCATACGTATGCGCGTACGACTCTGAAAAATATGAAGGCTAAGAACGTAAATGACTCTGAAAAATAAACCAAATTTTGTTTTGTTTTTCACAATGGACTATTACGTACTTAAAATCGACAAATCTACGAAGCTGCAGCTATATAATTTGATTTTGCTTTTATATATATATTTTAGTTTTCATGGTTTGGACAATGGTGACAAAAATAACAAATATGGAATGTCATTTTTTAAAAATTATGATGTAGATTAATGATGATATATGGATGGTGGCTTTTGCCTTGCTCTTGACTCCAAGCATAAAAAGCACCTTGGTCAAACCCGCCATCATGGTAATCATGGATGTTAAGGTTTAAATTCAAATTAATCTGGCTTAATTTTCACTCTTTTCTCAGTGGAATTATGCATCTCAGTGAAATACAGTATCGGGTCTTCGATGGGCTACAATTACCATTTTATGCCACGTCATTATTTTAATGCTGTTGTCACAAGATACTCAATTTATTTGTTTGGTATAGTAATAGTAATAATAATAATAAAGAATAAAAAATCTTATTATATACCATCCAATCTTTAACCTACATTTAAAACGTCTCTATAAATTTTACTGTCGTTTTACCCTGCAAAGGAATACGCATTAGACAATAAATAAACAAGACAACGCAACGCACGGGTTTTTTTACTCTCAAGAGTGAATTAAATATAAGCAATGCAAGCCAGCTGAAGAAGCATGCAGTGGAAATTTTGGAATGGCAGTACCACCCACGCTTGTCGATGCTGCACGTGAGGAGCAGTTGGGCCTAAATTCTGTCCAAATGGGCCCCTGATAAATGAAAAAAAGTGGGACCACTTGCATTTACCAACTCTAACAGCGACCCGCTTTGTCCAATCACGAAGGCCCATATGAGACAATAGCTAACCCCACCACCTCACTAGAGCAACCACTGCGTGGAGAGTGAGTTTTCGTAAATGAAATTTTTTAAAAAAAAAAATCATTTATTTGAATGCTATCTATATATATATATATATATGTGTGTGTATACGCAATTGAATCTGGTAAGTTGAAAATTAGATTTTGGTGAAAGCCAATGAATGGTCTATCAATTATTAATAATGAGAAAGTGATAAGTATCCAATTCTTGTTACACCAAGTAATGGAATCTATTTAATATGCATGGAAGCTAGCTAGCGATCGATATTTGATCATTTTGATTTTGGTTTAAGTGATCATAAGTAGTGACTCCACCGAACAGGGACCACTAAATAATATGAAATGTGGTACCAACCCTTGGCCTTAATTGCACAAATTAACTTAAATTATGACGGATTGAGACTGTTTAACAAATATTTTTATTGTCTTAACCTTGCCACGACCAATATAACTAACACGGAAGTGAGTAACAAATCAATTTTCTTCTTCTTCTTTTTTTTTTTTTTTCATAAAGAAATAAATTATGATTTTTGCATGCAGAATTGGAAGCAGCTTTGTGCTTGCTTACACTAAAAGATACTTGAAGATAATTGAAGAGAGAAGAAGAACAAGGACCGCAACAACAACAACAACAACAACAAACATCTATTAATGATGATTCAATCGTCCTTTTTCTTTTTTTTCTTTTTTTAATCCACTATCTAGACTGTCAACATGGGATGAAAATAGAGACTATGAGTGTGTTTGGGAGTGAGGTACTGTGGTTTTTAAAGTTCGAATTTTGGCACACAACATTTTTCTTGATATTATTATTTTTATGTAAAAATATAAATATGTTTTGAAAATGCCTTCCTTATAAAGCATTCTACTATGACTCAACAAAGTGTTAAAATATATAATCATTTATATGAATTAAATACAATAACGTAACTAAGCGAAGTAAATGTGTTAAATTACTTACTAGCTAGTATTTTTAGTAGTTTTATGAATGTACATTTAAATTGAATAAGGTCTAGCCCAAATTTAGAGAATATATGGTTGATTGAGATTAGCTTATCGTATATCGTCATACAAATATCCAATTTAGTGCTGATTTTTTTATATTATGGTTTTCCATAGCGATGTGGTTATCATGATGTGATGGCCACAACAAGAAGATGTAAACCCTAAGCACCCCCCAAAAAAAAAAAAAAACGAATGAAAAACCGATCCCCCTTTTCTTTATAATTTAATTTAATAAGAAATTATACTCCGGGATGGATGTTTTTGTTGTGCTTTCTAAAGGCAATTGTTTATTCAGTTGGTGGACATATTCATAAAATCTTAATATATAAGATTAAAGCTCAACTACTTGAACAATTAACTACTCAATTACAAAACATAAAATAAATTTAATGAATGACATTACTTACAATCATCAATAATGAGGAGGGCAGTTACATAACGTTCTTTGTGTGATCTTCTGCTTCACACTATGCACAAAATATATGATGATTATATCTGTAAGAATCAAAGATGGGCGTCTAATCTCTCCGGTCCGGCTCTCAGGAGTGGGGATGTAAAGCATCGAACATTGGATGCTCCATAAGGACAGCCAAGAATAATGCCTTTTTTACATATTACACCACAACTGGTAAAGTTTAAATATAAAGTAATTAAATTCATTGCATTACTCCCAACAAAGGGATCATAGCCGTTCATTATATTTTGAGTGACATCCACTTTTAATCTACATGAATCACTACGAGTTGGGGGCAACTTTGATGATTACTCATTATCTTCATAGTGTATTGACGGCCACCGAAGGGGCCGCATTTAAAAAGAATCATAAATTTTTGTCATGTGATACTCTTTTTCTTCGTCGTTGATCGCTTTTTCCAGATGCTTAGGTGACTGTGGGCTGTAGCTAGCATCCACCCAAAAGTTTTGAAAAATGAGTTTGGATATCAAGGAAATTCATAAAATCTCCCTCGTGTCTTTGTCTTTGAATGAGACAAGATAGCGTCGATTTATAGAAATAAACAAGGGACTGTTCAACCAATCTAATCATTGGTTGAAGGAATGGAAAAAAAACACAAAATGTAAAACAATATTTTATTATAATATCTTATTGCCTTGTAAGTGGAGGCTTATGCAAATCCGTTGAAAAATCAGATAAACAACTTTGAGACGGGTGTCCTCTTTTCTCTAGAATGGAAAGTTGTGTGACCCCTTAGTGCGTTGAGGGCCCCGATCTTGCAAAATTGTTCTATGCTTTATTTTCTTGGATGACAAATGATTTTTATGTATGTCTCCAAGGAAATAATAATCTTGCCAAATTATTCTATGCTAAGTATAAAAATAGATTTTAGATTATTAGGCAGCACTTGTTGGCTTTGCAGTGGCTGAGACCGGACCAAGATTATTATTCATATGTCATAGTAAAAGCAAAATCAATTTTCACCCACTTTCGCACATCAATTTGCGGTATGACTTTAACCCGACTTGAACCTTCCTTTCCGAAAAGGAAAATGTAAGCAGAAGAAGGTATCAATCTATCAAGTTACAGATCCCTCCTTTTTCTAATTTTTTTTTTTTTTTTTGTCTTTGAAGGGTAACACTTTTGTATTATCGTCGTGTCAAGGTGTTGGTTAAGGTAATTTTTTCAATTCAGGTGGAAGGGAGTTAAGCTCAAGTACGGATCTTATGCATTCTATTGCGCATGATTTGGAGCGCAGCAGGACTTGTGTCAAGAATTTATTGAGAGGGCTGTAGAGCCCACAAAACAGCCCATTCATTAAAATCTTACGCACGTCTACATCACACTCGACAACGTATACAATGGCAGTTACATGATCAGATTTCTAAGCTTCAAAAACACTTTAGTTAAATGAAGTGTGGTTGTCCTCGAGGGCTCAGACAAAGGCAAAAAGGCTCCTGGCTACTTTATGTCTTTATTTAAGGCAAAAATAAAGGTGCTATCTATACTGGTGATGGTAAATAAGGGTTGTAAGATCAACTCACATTTGGGCCTTCCGTTGATATGGGTGGGGAATGCCCAATTGAGATGACTTGCTCCGTTACGGGACAGAACAGAGACAGCCCAGTTAGTGAATTACACTTGGGAATGCATCGACATTCAACCTTGCATCGCGCATAGCTAAGTAGGTGTGAAGTGGGAGGGCAAAAAACACAAAATAACAGCTAGGGAAATATATTTAAAAAAAATGGAAAAGGGAATTTTCTAATGTAGCTGGGGCTTCAGCATGAATTCCGCAAATGATCTTTGATTCATAAACATGATATCAAAGAGATGCTACTATTGAGATGTAGTGTTTTCTAACAAATGATGATATGTTTAAACCAGTAATGCCAGCCATTTCATGGGCAGACTAGTTCATGTCGGGGATGAACAGACTTTAATCTCTTAGTCGTAAACAAAAGATATTCTTATTTCCTTGTAAATACTAAAAAGTTCTGTTCTCTGCTTGGGTAATGTAAAAACTTTCAGATGTTTAACAGTTGGCACAGTAACAAGGGGCGCAACCATACCTTCAATTAATAATTATAGCATTATCATACTTTCTCTTTCGCCTCCTTGCTTTTCTCAAAATCCTTTCAGTCGCTTCCTTCGCATCATGTATCAACTTATTTTTATTGCCTGCAAAAGGATACAGGTTCATTTAGAGCCTCTTACATCAGTCTCTGGAACCAATATATGTTGTATAAAACTTTATCTGGGTTCAATTGAACAATGCCAAACAGCATGAGAACAAATCTTTGCATCCAAGCGTGTGCTAGACGAAAACAATAATTACAACAAAAGCAATCTCCATAGTGGACATCTTCAATTTTCTTTTTATATATTTCATTTTATATCAGATAAATCAATCACTAATTCTCAATGTAACCACTTGTTCTGCGGTTCATGCCCTTTCGCACAATTTACAAAAAAGTAGTAGTATCATATTTCAGTTAGAATTTAGAAACAAGTAACCCTGGAAATTAATTTTCACTGATTACCTGTTTCCTTCTCATTAATCAAGCAGGAAAAACCTCCATTAATATCCTCATCTGAATCAATTGTAATTATACATTCTTTTGCCTGCAGGACAGAATTGCATCTCAAATGGGCCATGAAAAATAAATGTCCAGAAACAGTAAAAGACAGGGATTCACTGTCAAGGGCACTAAGAAATATTAGACAGTGCAACTCCTAATAACAAGGACAAGTGCAGCAAAATCACTTAATCAGAATGCATGTCATCTACCTGAGCAGCCAAGGCACGAAGGGGATGGCTGAAAAAGAATTAGAAAATAAGAACTACCTGTCCAACGCAAGAAACTCCTTTCTGTTTTCGCTTCTCGGAGGCCATCCCCTTTTTGAGAGTAGCAAGCTCCTTTTTAACAGAAGTCCAACCTCCCATATCCACATTAGCAACTTGAATTGCTGGCACATTGGCCTCTGGAGGCACAGCTGGACTGAAATCAAAAGAAAGCTTTTACCATTGGCTAGATAACCTGAAGAATACATATTGAATCTGTACATCAAGTTAATCACATCTGGACAGAGACAATCAGTAAGAGAAGAAATGAATAATATAGGTAGTATATTTGTTTTCTAGTTGTTAAAGATAATAGTGAATAAAGAACAGTGCCATATTTTGTTTTAATGTACTACAATGAAAAAAAGGGTTGCATGGACCGCATTTGGTCCCATGGATGGACCTTTGTCGAGGTTCGCTCATCCACAGGACAGTGACAATGGATATCATTGACCTAATTTAACAGCACAAAAACCAACAGTAAGAAGTTTTGAGTTTTACACACTTCTTAGGGGGCCTTAGCTTTTTCTGAGAAGAAACAGGGCGGCCACGAGGCTGCAGATTCACAAAATTATAAAGCCCTCTGAGAATTATGCAATCAAAAAGAAAAGAGCTGAAAAAAGTTAAAGGGTCTTTGATTGAAAAGGATATAGCACCTTTTTAGACGGAACAAAAGTAGCAGGACGGCCACGACGCTGCAGATTCACAAATTTAAAGGCGTTCTGAGAAATTTGCGCTCATGAAAAAAAAAAAAAAAAAAAAAGAGCTCAGAAGAGCTAAAGAGACTTCAATTAAGAAGAATATGGCACCTTTTTTGAGGGAAAAGTGGCCAGGTTACTCTCTTGGATGGGGCTCTTCATGCTGGAAGCGATTGCCTACAAAAGCAACGATGAATTAGAAGGCATCTCACTAAGAAGTTTAAACCTAAGGTGCCTTACAAGGCAAAGTTCAAAGATCCTTTTGAGAAAGAACAGTAGCCGGTTCAACCTTCTGGGTGGGGCTCTTCAGGTCACAAGCCATTGCCTGCAAAAACAAATGATAAATAAGAAAAGAATTTGGGCATGAAAATATTTGAAATAGACATTTCAATTGCAATAACTTGAAAAAACTGGTTAGTGAAGTTTAAGCATTATTTACCCTAGGTAAAGAATAATCCAATTCATAATTTACCATTAATCTCACAAGAATTCTTAAGAATATAAAATTTCAAATTTATTAAATGTTGATCATACATGCCTTCATTTGTTCTGTTAGGAAGCTGAAAAGCTCATTCTGCAATTTCAGAAGTGAAGCTTCTATCTTTTTTGGCAAGGAGGATAGCTCCAAGAAAATCTCCTTAAACTTGTCTTCATATATGTCCTTCCCCAGTTGATCAGATAGAGATTTCAGGCCACCATCAAGGCCGGTTTTGATGTCTTCTTGTCCCTTGTTCTGGTGACAGTCTCAGCTGCATTAGAAGTTAAACATCCATGACACTGAACAATCAAAAAGGTCATAGAAGATCTTTGTTACCATCAGCTGCAGTGATGTATCTTGGACTATCAACTTCTGGGAAATGCCTTCCACTGAAAGAGAGTTGTGAATTATTTAAACTACAATACAAAATCTTGACATTTCATGTGATTGACACCCAATCACAATTAATGAAAAGTAAGAATCACTAAAACGGCATACAAGAAGACCTAGGTTCCATGTTCCTTTTTCATAGACATGAAAAATTATTGTAGATTAGAATGAATACCACAGACTATAACCACTGGCATTTTTTTTTTCCTTTGCTTTAATTTATGCACAGCTTCTACTTTTCCATGTATTAAATAACTCACCCTCCAGCAATATTTCTTTGGATCCTCTATTCACTTGCATGATGTCACTCTGAACAGAATCCAAGTTTATTCCAATCCTGTTGAGTGAAGTTTCCATCAAGCCAATCCGACGTTCAAGTTCCTCACTAACCTGACCTGCACAATAAATAAAATTTTAGTATTCATGCCATAATATAACCAACAATTATTTTCCGGATTTTTTTTTTGTATGAATATAATAGAAAGGTACAGAATATCAAAAATGCCTTATCATTCCGCAATGAGGAAGCTTACATCTCTGGTCTGGAGCAGAAGCAGGATTCCATTTGCGCACAACATTTGTGGAAGATCTTATTGGAGTTTGGCTGTCTTCTCTTGTATAACTTCCTGGGGGCAAGCAAGAAAACTTCTTCACAGTGTTTTCTCGTTCTTGAGAACTTACTCTCTGCAAATAGAATATGAAAAACCAATAAAATAGCACAATAACCTCAACAAAAAAAATAAAAATAAATAACAAGACGGAAATGAGATCCAACCTGTTCATTTGTCAAAACTTCATCAAGAGAGGATTGAGAAAGCTGAGAAAACATGCCAAGCTGAGATGATGGTCCCTGCGAAAATGATTGCTGCGACTGCGATGGTTGTGACCGAAGCTGTGATGGTTGTGGTCCAAATGATCTCCTTCATATTATCACCAAAATGTTTGCATTATGCAATTCCCGTAAAATCGTAAGAAAAAAACAGAAATCAAAATGAGACAGCATCGCCTTTTGTCCATAAAATCGCAGCCATAAAAGATTGAATCTCAGTCGCTTATGAATCAATGAACACCCAAATTCCAGCCAAATATATTTGTTACACTAGCTCTCCTTCTCTAATATTATCTCAGCGAAATTGTGAATCATTGGCAAGAGAACAAAAACAAATTCAAATGCAGAATTTCCGTAACAACATCGATCGCAAGCCAATAATAGAAATAAGGAAACTGAACTTAGTAAAACTAAATCTCCATGATTAGAAACTTTTTCTGACATTTTTTTTATGAACCATCAGACGCGCTAGTTAATCTTCAAATAATTACCTGAGGAAAAGTATATCCAATTTTGAATTCAAAGAAAATTTTGAAGTAACCTTAACTGAACTATGACAATAAAATCGAGTTCAAATGAATGAAAAAATTTACAAAAGTTTAGTAGATAAGACGCATAATTACGATAATCACAATTTACTTCACAGTTAGTTAATACAAGGGATGTAGAGAAAATGTATGAAACCTTGCGTGAGGAGGAAGGACAGAGATAGAGCTGAGATCGGTGGCTTTGTTGATCTTCAACTTCATTTCGTCCGACTTTTGGAATCGAAACCCTAAGTTGATAGTCGATATACCGGAAAACTATGTGATCGTAGATTGACGATCGGTGATTTTTGCTTAACCGATCGATGTTATCTTCCAGATTCTTTGAATTTCAAATAAGGATCGTGGCGGGAAGGGGGCTATGCCTATATGTACATTTTAATTCGGATTCGGCTTGGACGGATTGTATTCGTGTATGCGTGCGTGGGCGGGAATTATGGGCCAAAAAGCCCATTTAGTTTTCAAATTCTATTATGAGCCTTACCTCATTCCTTGGACTCCCTTCCTAACTACGATTTTTATTTGAGATGGACTATTGGCACCCCTCCAAAATACTTTTGAAACCCTTCTTCAATAATGTTAAACTTAATATCAAAAATACTCTTATTTTTAAATAAACACATTTAATTTGTGAATCTTGTGAATTTTCTATTCTTTTCTTGCTCCTCACAAACAAACTTTTATGGGTGATAAACTTCTTTATAAAAATCAATTAATTAAATAACATATTTATAAGATTATGATGTAAAAAATTTTATTATGGGCCTTAAAAAAAGGCACATAATTTTGTCATAATGTATTTTATTTATTATCAATAGATTGTCTTGGTAATTGAAGAAAATTTTATAGAGAATTTGAGAAAAAAATTACATGTGTGAGTTTGATAGCAGAGAAAATACAAGAGTTTTTATTTTTTTATTTTAAGAGAGAAAATACAAATTTGAAATGAGATAAAATAGATGTGAAATATATTAGAGTATTTGTCTTTAAATGTAATTATAATAGAATAGGGGTTTTAAAAAATTTTTAGAGGGGTGCCGATAGTCCAACTCTTTTTATTTTCACTTGAAATTTCTTGTGTTAGGGGCAAAGATTGTTAAAAAAAAAAAAAAATCCTTCTCAAACTCAATTCCAATGCGTGTATGTTATTCCAAAAAAATTAAATAAAAAAAAAGAATTCTATTCGAAAATAAAAGTTTAGCCCTAGGAATGCATTGCATTTACATATCTCATATATTGGTTAGTTTGACCTATATTATCAGCCATAAGAATGACAGCCATTGGGTATTGGCTATCGATTCTTTTTTTTTTTTTTTTCTTTTGGTCTACAACAACCAATTGTTATAATTCGTTTAAAATCTATGAATTTGAAATATTCATAAATTTAAAATAATAACTAATAGAACCTAACAGCCAAAATCATTTTTTTCTTTGTCACCGTTTCTTCCACGTTGCTGCGCCTCACCAAGTCCAGCTAATAGGTCCGACTGGCTTGAAATGGTAGGATCCAGTATTGCTGATCAGTACTTGAAGACGACGTTGCTACAATGTTGACATTCTATGTAAAATGTTTGGAACTTATTATTATATTGTATTTGCAATCTAATTAATTCTTGGAAGATCGCCATAATCTGTATTAACTTAAAAGTCTACTACGTAGAAACCTGATTGTATGGTCAGTGAAGTAAAAACTAATAACAATATTTTAAAATACTTTAATATATATTTTTATATATTTTGAAAAATAAAATTTTAGCAGCTATCGAAATCAACTACTGAACAACAAGTAATTGTGGGCATCTTAACCGAATTGGTTGTGATTGTTGATTTATTTCTGAATAATTATTAAATGCAATTATTTTTATTTATTTATTATTATTATCTCAACTATGGTCGGCATCAGGTTTTGAATGCCAACATATGTAACACATTATTTCCAAATTTATATGGTGTTTGAATCTCACCGTGCAATTGTATGATATCTAAACAGGTAACTGAGGATTACTACCAGACAAATCCCTTGATCATCGCAATTTTTAGATGGCCCACAAATATCATACAATTATAATTATTTTTTTATTTTTATTCTTTTGAAAGGGAAATTCCACGTTAAGTTACTCGTAATTAATAAGGTTGTCTATTGTGTTTAAGACAATAGATAGATGCGTGTTTGAGTTGCTTTTCCACCAAGTTCTATCGTTTACAAATTGTTAGAGAGGACTAATTATGTAGACATGGGTCCGGCTATGGTATTATTGTGGTACTATACTACAGTTGGATCCAGCCATTAGATCCAGCTATGGAGACCACTGTAGGCTGGATCCAATGGCTGGAGCCAGCTGTGGTATGGTACCACAATGGTACCATAATTGTGCCCTGTAGACATCTCAAAAAATTATATTTTAAGTTATGTACAAAATAAAAAAAACACGTGTTGTGTGGTTAATAATTTTTAAAAGAATTAATTGTATTATTTTTTTATAAAAAAATTATATCATTTTATCATTCAATTAATGAATACGTATCGCTTAAAATAAAATTTTAAGTTAAAATTTTTAAAATGTCTAGGTCAACGTGAGAGAATACGGACAATAATGTATTTATCATACAGCCGGCGTAATAACATCAAACTAACTTGTCATATAAGCAACGAAAATAACGGTGAAATTGTAATGTTACATCTCTCGGTAACATTAATCAAAGGGGGCCCAACACCTTCATCCTCAGAAAGTCTTATCTGGGTTCATTGCATTGTAAATGTGGTTCACGCTCGTTGTGTAGAGAAGCAAGCCCCTTCGACCAATTAACAACGGCCGTTACAATTAGAAATTATCTTCAGGAAGTGTTTTCTCCATTGAATATATGTAATCCTTGGCTGTCTCATTGTTTAAGCCCGTGATGCGTAAGGTCTGTCGTGTATTCCTACACCCTCCATCCAACTGTGACATATGCGGCTGTGTAAAGGGCAGGGCATGAATCACACGGCCATCAGTCAATCACCGACTGCAATATTGAGGAATCTTTTACATATTTGGTCATCACCTCTTGTCATCTTACATAACAAGCAAACAAACACAATACACTTGTCAGGCATTTTCAACTACTTACAAATTTTATTACTTTTTATTTTAATTTTTCACCGTGGTTAAACTTCCATCAAATAGTTGTTATTTTTTTTTTTAAATGTTTGTTATGTTATTATGTAAGGTAACAAAACCCCATTACAAATGCTTGGTTACTGGCTAAAAGTTTTAATAATTTAATCATAATCTTGCCAAAATTGCAATCAAATTATTTTTTGCGAGTAAGAATCAGTCCGACGAGCGTGAAAAGAAACCAATCAGTTTTTCACTGTTTAAACCGGTGAGCTGGACTTTGACGGTTAAATAGAGAAGGATCAAAAGGCTTTACGTAGCATATTCCTCTTCCTGTTTGGCCCACCTACTCCCCCCCACGCATTGACTTTTTTAGGTTTTTAGTTGTTACGCGTGAAGTGAAGCCACGGCGCTGGTCCGCCCGCTAACGTCGTTGAGTCATTGTAAGAGAGAATCCAGATAAAAATTTCTTTAATGTTGAGAACTACCGACAATTTTCTTTTTTCTTTTTTCTTTTTCTTCTTTTTTAATAGGGATTGTAAGTGTGTAACATTCAAATTATTTTTTATTTAATATTTTCATAAAATTTATATATACATGGTTAACTAAATAAAATTACTTTAAAATCGCTTTAGATATTTATCAAACCTAATATGAATGATTTCTATTATCCAAATTCATTTTGTCTCAATTTTACATATAAATTGTGTTATTATTTAGTAAAGAGATACCATAACGACTCAAACTCATTTTTACTTTATTACTTAATTTTTAATATTTAATTAAAATTAATGACAACAAGCAAATAACGTTGTAAGTGAGTAATGTGTGCCTCTATATTTTATTTTTAAGGTCGAGTAGAGATAATAATTTATATGATGGTGATATGTTTATCCCACAATTTTTATAAACTCGTCCCACTATCAAACTCACCTCACTATCAAGAAATAATTATAATGAGTTCACATTATATTTAAAAAATTTAAATAAAGAAAAAGTTTGGAGATTTAATAAAAAAATCAAATACCTAAACTATTAGATATAATAACTTATATTTCTTAGGAGAATTCAGTCATTTTATATTATAAAAATAAAATAATAAAATATAATTTATTTTAAAGCAATCTTTTAGTAAAAAATACATAAACAAAAAAAGAAAGAATTTACTAAAAAAAATTTCCTAAACTTTTAGTTGATTTTTGGATTTTAAAAATAATGTCAACTTATTCTAATTATATTTAAGAGTTTATCAATCAGATCCCCAAGCTTTTTACATCTTTACGTAAGGAGATGGTTTATTTTATTTTTATTAATTAGATCCTTTCTAATGTTCTTCAAATTAATAGCACCACAATGTGGATTATCTGGGTTTGGTTATATAGTTTCCTGCAATTAATGCTACACTTGGTAGTTTGTTCTTATTCTATGAAACGCGAGAAGTTTTTTACTGTACGAGCTTACGAAGGGAAAAAACCGTTGTTTTGAACAATTGGGCGTTATAAACGGGAAGATGAGGGACCTACTAAAGAATAAGAAAGATTGGTGCAGAAATAGAATTCCTGTTAAGCTTCGTGGAGCCCGCTGGTAATTCTTAGAAGCTTCATATTGAAGTAAGCAATAGGGCAGACAAACGAGCTGCAGAGGAGAGAGTTGAAAGTTGAAACTATGAAAATGGATCCCACCATGGAATTGTTTATCGTGATTTCATAAATCTTTTACGGATGTTGTAGTCTTTCATTTTCTTATGATATATTATTTGTCATTCGAGCCAGAGACAAGCAATCCCTTTTACGTCTATTCATTCGTTAAAAAGTATTTTCCCCTTCTCCTTAAACTCATCGCTTCCCTTTGTAGTTCAAAAGAGAGAGCTTTTGTTTCTTGATTGAAGAAAGATGAGTTGAGTTGTGTTATCTTTTGAAGTCTGGGTTCAATTGAAGTGGAAAGATGGATGATTGAGATTTTGATTTCTTCTCTCAGAGCGTAAATTTGTTTCATAAATTTTTTGTAATGGCTTTGGTGAGTTGTGTACCAGCGATAGCACAAGGGGTTGATTCAGTAAGGTTTCCTGACATTCAGATGGCTGGAATCACGTCCAGCAGAAGAGGGATTGTGGAGGAACCGGTGGCAAGTGTGATTGAAGATAAGATTTATGTTGCGGTTGCAAAACCAGTGAAAGAAAGCAAATCAGTTCTGTTATGGGCACTGCAGAATTCTGGAGGGAAGAGAATTTGCATCATTCATGTTCACACGCCCGCACAAATGATTCCAGTCAGTAAGTTTTTAACATTTCCTTGTATTGATTTTGCATTATATGCATTATTGACTTTCGATGGAGGTCGGAATTTTGGTTGTTTATATTTGAGTTGTTAAATAAGGTTTCAAGTTTACAGTCACTTGACTTGGATTTCATTGCTCTCCAAGTGGGAAAACAACACGAGGATGAGGGTTTTTAGAATTTTTATGATTTTAGCTTGAATTTCAGTTTCTTTAAACTGAAATTCTTGAAAGATTTTGGCCAATTAGTAGTTAAAGATAAATAGATCTGGAATTTCAAAGTCAGCCTGAAAGCTAAATAAGAAAAATTGGTTCTAATCTACCTTTAGTGCATGTCTTCCGCGCTTTTTCTGGATTGGTTTTCGGAATTCTTAGTTGGTTAATTCTGCCCGCTTTGATATGCAGTGGGCACAAAGTTTCCAGCAAGCTCCCTTGAAGAGGAGAAAGTTCAGGCATACAGGGAAATTGAAAGACAAGACATGCATAAGCACCTAGACACGTGCCTTCTCATCTGTCGGCAAATGGGAGTATGACTTCTTTTTCCTGTTTTTCTACGCTTGTGCTGTTTAATAATTTTTTGATTGGCCTGTTAATGCAAAGTACTTTGGTATTCTATAGTTTAGCAGAAGTCATGAAGAGCTTGAATTAGGCTGCAAACTAAGTGCCTTATAATTCTGAATTCAGAAGTTTCTTTTAGAATATTGAAAATTGATTCAACGGCAGAACTCTTTAAAATAATTTTGGCGTTCGTATTTGGTGTTGTAGGTGCGTGCAGAGAAACTAGATACTGAATCTGAGTCTACTGAAAAGGGGATTCTTGAGTTAATCTCTCACTATGGGATCAGGAAGCTTGTTATGGGAGCAGCAGCAGACAAACACTACAAGAAGTAAGAGACTACTGAGGACTTCATCACATTCATCTTCATCCATCCTTAGCTCAATTTAACATTCATGTTGCCCTTGAAAGGAAGCACTCGCATAATGCTGCAAGATATGAATTGCAAATATGTGATTGCTGACCCTAATGTTTAACATTGCAGGAAAATGATGGACCTCAAGTCTAAGAAGGCCATTTCTGTTCGCCAACAAGCACCTGCTTCTTGTCACATTTGGTTTATTTGCAATGGCAACCTTATCTACACGAGGTGAGCATTGCATGTTTGTTCTTAAATTGCTGGAAATATCTAGTGATTTGAAAAATTGTGAATGGCATGAAGATATCCATCTCTGATAAGGAAGCTTCTAAGCTTTCTGATAAGTTTACAGACTATGGACATCCTAAATGTGGCTACAAGATGCTAAGAAAGTGATTTAGAACAGATTGTACTTGTGAATGCTAAAGAATATTTTCTTTGCTGTAACGCTTTTCAAACCTTTACTTTATACTGAGATCTGACTGCGAGTGCAAATACCATATAATAGGGAAGGTAGCTTGGATGGAACTGATCCGGAGATTTCATCTCCATCATTTCAAGCAAGTCATAACACTGAAAACAGACATCCAAATTGCTTGAGATCTCAATCTGTTGTGCTGAGGCACAATAGACCAATGAAGCTGACCAATCCTGTTCAAGATCTATTCCACAGAGTAAGATCTATGAATTTTGACAAAAATGTGGGGAAAGTAATGACTTCTCAAGATAGTATTGGAGGGCTGTCATCTCCAGCAAGCAGGTCCGATGCAGAAGTTAGTTCTGATGAATGTACAACAGGGAGTACTTCTCAGGGCTCTCTCTCATCATGCTCTTCCAGAGGAGTGATTGATGTTGCTATGATTCCACTAATCAGGACTGAGGGAGTGAGCACACTGCCTCCATCGAAAGAGGATCTACAATCATCACCTCCCAGTGTACTGGTACATTCAATTTGCTTACCTACATGAGATACATATCCATGTAATGCATCATTTACATGTTTTGAAGTTTGTAACTTCGGATAATGGGATATGTGGGACTCCTTGTCTTTCTCTTTTGCACGTGTATACCATATCAATGCATGGACCTCATCATTTTGTTTTAAAATCCAATCAACTGTTTTTAACTGATCGATGGATGCTAGCAGGATGGAAGCGTAGATGATACCCTTTATGATCAGCTTGCACAAGCAATGGCAGAGGCTGAAAATTCAAGGCGAGAAGCATTTGAAGAGGCTCTCAGGCGTGGGAAGGCTGAAAAAGATGCCATTGAGTCCATTCGCAGGGTAAACATTTGGGCATTTAGCATAAAACATCCCCACTTTCTGCTCTGTTCCCTCCTTTGGCTCTTTCTTCCTATAAAGATTTGTTTTTTGTCATATTTTGAAATTATTGAACATAGATATTTAGTAATGAAAGAAGGTTCATCCTAAGGTACTGATGTTTTTGGAAACTATAGGTCTGTTAATGATTGTTGGTGATGATTCTCTCTCTCATCCAAGGTCCAGAAGAACTTAGTATCAATAGGTGGTGGTATTGAGGAACTTCCACAAGAAAGATGGTTTTTATTTCCTGTGGAGTAGAATGTTCAACATATCATACCTCGTTGACAATTCTGTTAGATGATTACCTTATGGTGGGGGGATGACATTAAATGCATGGAACATTTTTCCTGATCAAAAGTCCTTTGGTTCCAGCAGTCTGTGGTGAAAAGTTATAGGCTGTAAAAATCTTGTCCTAATTTTTGTGTGAATATGAGGTTCATTTCATAATTAAGATTGATGATGTAGACCTTCAAATTATATTTATCATTATATTATGTAAACTTGAAAAGTTTTCATATGCATATTCTCTATCATGGCTGACAATTTGCAGGCTAAAGCATCTGAAAGCTTGTATGCCGAGGAGTTAAAACGAAGGAAGGAATTCGAGGAGGCACTGGCAAACGAAAAGCTGGAACTTGAAAGGATGAAGAAACAGCAGGATGAAGTCATGGAAGAACTTCAAATTGCCCTGGATCAGAAATCATTGCTGGAGAGCCAAATTGCAGAATCCGATCAGACCGCAGAGGAGCTGGAGCAGAAAATTATCTCTGCTGTTGAACTTCTGCAGAATTACAAAAAAGAACAAGATGAATTGCAGATGGAGCGTGACAAAGCTGTCAAAGAAGCTGAGGAACTGAGGAAAAGTCGAAAAGAGGCCTCAAGCAGCAGCCACATGCCTCAGTTTTTCTCTGATTTCTCTTTTTCAGAGATTGAGGAGCAACTCATAACTTTGATATTTCCCTGAAGATTGGGGAAGGAGGATATGGGAGCATTTACAAAGGTCTCCTGCGACATACGCAAGTGGCTATTAAGATGTTGCACCCTCATAGCTTGCAAGGACCCTCTGAATTTCAACAGGAGGTAGGAGCCTACAAATCCTTTATATTTCATTTTAATTTAGTCGATTCATTTATTTGACTTGTTCATCCAGAGGGTGTGTAGCATCCATTTACCATTTCTGCAAGATATTTCTTAATTAATTTATTTTGATTGTTGAATAGCTAGGAGGTCTTAATTCCATAATGGAGGTTTTACATTACTTGTTTTTGGTTGTGTAATCCCAATAGTGCATCCAAATTCCATATTCAACTATCCATTGCCCAAAATTATGTATTAGTTTTTTAGTGCTATTGTTTCTTTTCTGCTGTTTCGCAGCTGCCAATGCAGTCGCCCAAGTTCTCTTATATTCTGCAACTTATTATTGTGTGTTTGAACAAAATTGCTTCAATTCTGTAGCAATTATAGTTCACCATATGGATTAGTTAATTATATATTAACAGTGTGCGAATTACTGAGTTATGTATCAACAGTGCATGAATAAGTTGTTAGTACTATCATTAATTGTGATATTATGATGATATTGTTATTATTATCATTAAATATGCATATTGATTGTATATCCATGTTGATTTGTATATCAGATTGATATTCTGAGTAAGATAAGACATCCAAATCTTGTAACTCTTGTTGGAGCCTGTCCAGAAGTGTGGACTCTCGTCTACGAGTATCTGCCCAATGGCAGCCTTGAAGACCGACTCAGCTGCAGGGATAACTCTCCCCCTTTATCCTGGCAAACTCGAATCCGCATTGCCACTGAGCTATGCTCTGTCCTTATCTTTCTCCATTCTTGTAAACCTCACAGCATTGTGCATGGTGATTTGAAACCTGCCAATATTCTTCTTGATGCTAACTTTGTTAGCAAACTTAGTGACTTTGGTATCTCTCGCTTACTATCTCAAAATGAAATTTCAAGCAACAACACAACACTGTGTTGTAGGACTGACCCTAAGGGTACATTTGCGTATATGGATCCAGAGTTTCTGGCATCAGGGGAACTTACTCCGAAGTCAGATGTTTACTCATTTGGGATTATTTTATTGCGCTTGCTGACTGGGAGACCAGCTTTGGGGATAACAAAGGAAGTGCAGTATGCATTAGATACAGGAAAACTGAAAAACCTATTGGATCCTTTGGCGGGAGACTGGCCGTTTGTCCAAGCAGAGCAGTTGGCTAACTTGGCCATGAGGTGTTGTGAGATGAGCCGAAAGAGTCGGCCAGAACTTGGAAAAGATGTGTGGAGGGTACTTGAACCAATGAGGGCTTCATGCGGAGGATCAACACCATACCGATTGGGTTCTGAAGAGCGCTGCGAGCCGCCTCCATATTTTACCTGTCCCATTTTCCAGGTGAGTTCATATGTTGCGGTAGCTCATGTCTGGTGGCTGAATTTTCTCTTAATATAATATATGTTTAATATTATGAGTCCCTGTGATATTTTGAGTTAATTCAATGAGATTTTTGTGTTATATTTTGCTTAAACTGGCAGGAAGTAATGCAGGATCCACATGTAGCAGCTGATGGTTTTACATATGAAGCAGAAGCATTTAAAGGATGGCTTGACAGCGGCCACGAGACTTCGCCCATGACAAACCTTCCACTTGCCCACAAAAATCTCGTCCCCAACCTTGCTCTTCGTTCAGCAATTCAAGAGTGGCTGCAACAACATTGATACGGGAGTTATTTGTAGTCTTGTCACATAGTATTGTTCATAGTCGTCAGGAGAAGTTTAGACTAGTCGTGTCTCATCCATATGCACACCTCTTTTCTTTTTGGCAGTATTTGTTCCGATTGTACATACAGACGGCTCACGGCTCTATGTTTGTATAATGTATTTGTTCGATATGTATTGCATTTACGTACTAAATGATTGTTGTGCAAAAGTTGACATGATGGAGGGTATATGTATATATGTACATATATATATATATATATATAACTTTAGTGTTTCGGTTAATCAATCACTTTTAAAGGGAAATGATTGGTTTTAACTGGAAATAACGAATAGACTGTTTGGGATTAATTGATTTCGATAATTTAATTACAATAATATTATGAAGAGTAAAGCTGAAATTCATTTGAAAATTTGACATTTTATTTTAATCTTATAGCTCAACTTGTTCACATTATTTTAACAATTATGTCTTATTTTGTGAGAAAGTATAGTAATTGAAAATTTGTCATGATCAATGCTTAATTAGCAAGAAGTTAATTCCATGAGATGATGATTAAATTAAGCAGAACATACCAGGCTCCGGCATTAAAATATACTTCTTTTAATATTTTATATAATTTAAAATCAAAGTCAAATATAATTGAAGCCTATTTAAATATACCATAAGCCTAATATATCAAAGACTGATATAACTTTTTTTTTTTTTTTAATTTTGAGAATAAAGTAGTTCTTTCATTTAATTGAAACCATCAAACAAGCACAAAACATCGGCTGGGAATTCCTCCCGCCAGATGACAGATTCTGAGCTTTTTAAAGCTCTTTTGGCTAGAGAGTGAGCACTAGTATTACATTGTCTTGGTACAAGCTATCGATTGGAAGTCTTGCTTGCTGCTTTGAATTTCAGCTATAGTCTACCATATCTCTGTTTTGTTGTTGGCTAAGTCAGCCACCATGCTGCAATCAGTTTCGACAATCACATTTGAGAAGCTAGCTTTTCTTGCCACCTCCATTCCCCACTGGACAGCTTTGGCTTCTGCTATCGAGACATCTCCTTGAAAATTAATGCTTTTCACAGCTGCAACTACCACTTGACCTTGCGAGTTTCTAATATATCAAAGACTGATATAACTAAACTAAAGTTCAGCGTAAGAATAAACTCGTACGTCGCATCCCTCGTATAATTAATTAACCAATTTTTTTTACTTACTTGCTTCTTACATTTGTGATCCCCGAAAGCTTATATATATAAAAAATAAATAAAATAAATAAAAAGAGAGAGAGAGAGAGAGAGACAGTAGCCCTAATAGCAAGGGAAGATCGGTCTTTAAACTCACAGGCTCACAGCACAAGAAAATAAACGCGAAGACGACGACGACGATGATGATGTGATTTTCCAAAAACCAAAATGGACCTCTCCCTCTCACCATTGGCCAAAATTCCAAGATTAATATTTAATAAGGAAGTCCATTGTCCACAGCACAAGTTTGCTACTACTGTCACCGTGGGTGCCACCACTACCAGCGCAGCGCATACCCCGGACAAGTTTTTAAAATTCTGAAACAGCCCTCCCCTTCCTATTCCTTAGGCCTCGAAGCTCCAATTGCTTTGATAAGTGACAAGTCAATACACAGTGGGCAAACTGTTTCCAGCGAGAGCACTTATACAAGTAAAAGAAGAATTTCGGGCAGATGTAGTATGACTGTTCCTTTCTTCTTGGGATTGATCTTGAAGCGGGTCAAAATGTTAAATATTAGGATTGCTTACTGTTGTACAAAATGAGTTGGGTTACGTAAATAAATTGAAGTTTTTAGTTATGTGCTTAACTGCAGTCCACAAATGCCATATTGTCCTGAATCAGACGTTTCCTTTTCAATACTGAATTGCCTTAAAAGTTATGTCGGCATTAATTCGTAAATTCGGTATAATGGAAGCAGGAGCTCTGGCGGACACTAGCAGTCAATACAACAAATAGATAGCCATTAATTAATTAGCTTGTGCATCCCTATACAGTTCACTAAACATTCATGTTGAACTCCTAATGCTATAATTAAGGTAATTGCTTAACTACAATTTCATAAATGCATCCTAAGTCCCTTGGTAAGAAAAGAGTTAAATAAAATAATTTTGGACACATTTTTTTCATGATAAATTACTTGTGGTTTATTTTGATAAGAGTGCTTTTTTAATGATTTTGGAAACTTGGATTCAAATTCCAAAATCTATATAATTTTATTTATTTTTTATATAGTTGGTTCTATCCTAAATTTTAAAAGATAATAGTAATAATTTTTTTTTATTTTAAATGTTGGACCTGATTAAATCATCAGATCAAATGCCGATTAATTAATATTGATCCCAGCAGTTTCAACAAGTGGTGGTGGTACAAAAATGAGTATTATTAAGGGACCTGTCTATGTTACAGATTCTGTAACAAACATCTCCCGTCATCCCACCATCCGATTTTCTTTTGTTTAGTTTCTCACTCCACATCCAACCACATCCAACGGCTGATGCTGCAGTCTGTACCTTACAGAATCTGTAACGTAGTTTTGTCCATTATTAAGTTACATTTAGAGTTGACTTTCGATCCTCCCCGCCCCAAAAAAAAAAAAAAAGTTAATCCGATGAGGTCGACCCCATCTGATAATTCCAGAAATCCCCAGCTCTCACAATTGGTCAAATCTATCCTCCCGCGTGTAAGACCAGGCCACTATCAAGTGTGGATGGATGATGCATGTGCGAGTAAAAAGTTGTATCCATGATGTGGGGGCCCCTCCTTTGCAGCTTCACTGCCGTATCTTTAAAGAAAGTTCATTACTCAGATGAGATTAATCTCACTGAGATTTGATACGTGTCACGACATAATCGCTTTGGCTCATTTTAAGTGGGAAAAAAATATGACATTGCATATGGAAAGCCAATAGTTCTCTAACACGTGCTATGTTCATGTGAACTTGGCCTCAGTTAATAACATCAAAGGACTTATCTTTATATTGCCGCCCTTGTCCGTACGGTCCATACGGACTTTTAACGTGGTAAGACGGTG
This sequence comes from Citrus trifoliata, assembly GCA_018350135.1. Classification (NCBI taxonomy): domain Eukaryota; kingdom Viridiplantae; phylum Streptophyta; class Magnoliopsida; order Sapindales; family Rutaceae; genus Citrus; species Citrus trifoliata. The sequence goes on along the minus strand of CM031386.1, from coordinate 41,723,831 downwards.
TCCGGTTGGCACCGTACAGAAATAAATAAAAGAAAATACACAGTGATTGCGCCACGCGCTTACACTTTTGCACAACAACTCCGCGGCGAGTGGTTGGGCTTTCACTGTTTGTGGTGCGTACATCCGGTCCTCCTGCACTGAGGTTTTCACACCTCGTGACGTATCTGGTAGGTATCTATACACCGCTTTATATTCTTTAATTTGTAGTTTTTGTTAAACTTGTCAATCATTCATATCTTGTAATCTGTTTAAACTTATCGATTATGTGTTATCTTATTGATTTTATACCTAATTTTTTTTAACCATTACTTATTATTATAAATATTTTTGCAGGTACCCAAATCACACACGGTTCCCGCCAATCAAATCCACAGCGTTTAGGCCATAAACTACACGCACAGCTTACGCGCGTACAAATGCTATGAAACGAGTGAACAACAGGTAACGAACGGCGTGCGTGTTTTTCATGTCCAAAGGCAAACTGCTCAAAACGACAAAGGGTAGTAACGAAGGAGGTAGGAGGGTCACCGATATTTTGGTCTTCATGAGCGTTTCCTCTTCAAATTTTCTTCATTTCTAAAAAGTCCAAAACCCTCCTCCTGGTTTCTGCTCTCACAAAAAGAGAAAAAAGAAGAAAAAAATAGCAAAATCCCTAGGTGTTTGCTTTTCGCTTTTTTAATGGATACACAGAGAGTAATAAATATTTTTATTTTTATTCTGGTTTCGAGTCCATGCTTGGCGTCGGCCGGTGACATAGTTCATCAAGACAACAACGCGCCAAAGAGGCCTGGTTGCGATAACAATTTCGTGTTGGTGAGTGGGCTTAGTTTCTGTAACTTTTCAATTTTCTGCTTTTCTCTTTTTTCTTGAATCGGTTATGTTTTAGATTTTGCTGGTACCGTTTGGCTAACGAGAAAACTGAGATAGTGACTAGAGAGGGAAAAATTAGTAGTCCAATTTTTTATTGTGAACTGAGTAGAGTGCAGAAGTGGCTGTTTAGGCTTACTTGAGTTAGAGGTTTCTTGTTCAATTTGGGATAATTTTCGGTTTTTAACTCTTGATGCCGTTTTGCAACTAGATTTCAAGAATATGAACATGTTTTAACGGCATTCCTGTTGGTCTCTGAGAAAATTGGGGTACTGAGAAAAAGAAAATCAAGAGTCTGTTGTGAATACTTAATGCTGTTAACAGAAAAATGCGGAGAGAATTTGGTTGAAATTTCAGTGAAAAGTTTGAATATTGGAGCGGTGATTATTTTACTTTTTGGCCTTGTTGGAAGATGGTTTCTTCTTCAATTTAAAGTTAATGATTAGAGTCAGTTTATGATAGATTTGATCAATTGATCAGATTTTGTTTATAGGTTAAAGTTCCAACTTGGGTTCATGGTGGAGAAGACACTGAATATGTTGGTGTTGGTGCTCGTTTTGGCCGTACCTTGGAAGCCAAGGAGAAAGATGCCAGCCAAAACAGACTTGTACTAGCAGACCCTCCTGATTGTTGTAGCAAACCAAAGAATAAGGTTTTCAATTTTGACTCATTATTATACTCTTTCTACTAATGAAGTGTGCTTTGATTTAATAGCTAGCTTTATTATTTGTCATCTAATGTTTGCTGATAATTGTTGGGTGCCTTGCCTTTCTATAGCTCACGGGGGAGGCTATTCTGGTGCACAGAGGTGGTTGCAGTTTTACAGCTAAGGCAAATTTTGCTGAAGAGGCAAACGCTTCAGCCATCCTCATAATAAACAATAAAACAGGTGTCTGCATGTACTTTCACTTCTCCTGGTATATATTTTGAACTGCTTGTCCAACTCTCTGTCCAAGAGCTGTCAAAAGTGTGCTTCATATCCTACACCTTTTTTGGCTACCTGTTTAATTTCCTAAAGGCTTTCCTGCAACAGCCAGATTATTAGTTGTTTTATTTTTTCGATATTGGCTGATGGATGAAGACTTTTTCAGGACATAGCATTTACCTTTTTAATTTGGAACAACACATGCAGAAAGTCATATCTTTGCCAATGACTTAGTTTCTCTATTTCTCTATCAATGTCCTTGTCTACATCTTCAAAAAGGTTCAGTGACCAAAAATAGAGAACTCTAGTAGACCTATGTTCTTAGAGATTAAGCCATTCAAGTACTCTTCTGTTCATGTTAGTGATGCCAATTTGCCTCCTTCTTCTGTTTCCTTGAGTAATGCATCAGAGCTAAATTGAATGAAACATTGACACAATCGTTATTTAATATATTCATTTCTATGATTAATGGTGAAAAGAATAGCATACAGAATTTATTAAGGTAAAAACATTTCTATGTTTTAAATAGAATTTTAATGCTGCAGAACTTTTCAAGATGGTTTGTGAATCGAATGAAACCGATGTAGATATACGCATACCTGCTATTATGCTCCCTCAGGATGCTGGTGCTAACTTGGAAAAGCTTATAAAGAACAACTCTGTAGGTATGCTTTCCCTTATCTTGGACATTCCTTTGAAATCAGTCTTGTTTTTGGTATGGCTATGATGTTTCTGTTGACAGACACCTTTTTGGATTAGTTTCCTTGATTGGTAAAGTGGATCCAGCATGTTGATACAATGGGTTAATACTTCTTACTTATTTGGGTGCTTATCCCCCTTCTCCAGTTTCTGTGCAGCTGTACTCTCCACGCCGTCCGGTGGTTGACGTTGCAGAAGTGTTTTTATGGCTTATGGCTGTTGGTACTATTTTGTGTGCTTCTTACTGGTCTGCATGGACTGCCAGAGAAACAGCAATTGAGCTGGATAAGCTATTAAAGGTTGGCTTGTGCATTTCCACCACTGGTTATTTGTCTGTCTTTATGATGGATTCTTCTTGTGCAGACATGAATTCTTGTGAAATAGATAATTTGACTCTTTATATTGATACATGGACCCATGCTAATTTGCAGGATGGTTCAGATGAATTTTCAAACATGGAAGGTGTTAATTCCAATGGCTTTGTGGACATCAACATGGCATCAGCAGTTTCCTTTGTTGTGATTGCCTCATGTTTCTTGGTTATGCTTTACAAACTGATGTCGTTCTGGTTTATTGAGGTTCTGGTGGTTCTATTTTGCATTGGTGGGGTAGAGGTACGTTAGTATTACATATTCATTCTTAGTTCATTTAAACCAGTGTGCATCACTTTTACAGACCATCTCCAAACTGACAATAAATTATTTGATTAATAATAGGTTTTATTGTTATTGTATTCTTTTGCTTTCAATTTATTCAGTGCAATTTCAATTTCTAATGATTCCATTTCTCCCCTTCCTACTACAAGTTTTGCTCATAAGGGGGGAAAAAATCTTAATACAAATTTTTTAGAACAAGTCCTCTATCTTGTGCAAGATGTTCATTTGACTGATTTACAGTGAATAAGTAGTTCTGAATTTGTCTCTGGTATAATGCAATGTACTCTCACATGTCCATAATTATTGTTACTGTCCATCAGGGTGTTGCTAATTTTGTGAAACCTTGTAGTTTGTGTGGAGAACCACACAGTTTTTCTCTCAAGTGTCATTCAAACTATGTACATTTCATACACTTTTTGTAGTACCAAAAATTGAATACTAATAAATTGACATTTGATGTTAATTTTCTAATGATACAGACAAAAGGGAGAAGAAAAATATCTTAAAATGTTCTACTAATAAATTGCAGAATGACATGTGCCATGGCCAAAAAAGTATCCAAAAAGTCCAAATTTATTTATTAAATAAGACTTGGAGCAGTAGGCCAGCTTTCCTGGATGCCTCCATATTTATGGACAATGAGTTAATTAATTATTTAAATGATTGGCGAAACCCTCTTTTGTTTTCTATTTGAGACTACTGTTTTGAGCATATGACTAAGATTAATTGGTTGCAAATCGTTATCTTTCTCAACCTTCTTTTGCCATGTATGACGAACATTGTAATCTTTTCCTGCTTTCAGGGCCTACAGACCTGCGTGGTAGCATTGTTATCATGGTATGCTTATTCCTCCTTTTGTATATGCTTTTTCCCCCACCCCTATCTTGTCGCTAAAGGACAATTATCTCTATGAGGAGGAGGAAAATTGGATTTTGACATTATTTTGTCCAAGCATGGTCACAGATGTATAACCTGAGGGCTTTCCATTTGCATTCAGTGTGTGGCAGAACTTTGCATGTCCATGAACACCAATTTATGCATCACCCTCCACAAGACCTTTGCATTGTGCCATTATAATAACTGAACAAATGTTGTCAAAGTATACAGTCATTGCTATTCCGGACCTTGAAATTTGTCTTGCTTCTGATTGTTATAGAGCTTTTAATGCGTTTGAGAGTAATAAAACAAATGATGAGTTTAACCTTATTAATGTTATAACCAACAGAATTAACATCAAATGTCATGCATCCTACTTAGAGATGAGGGTGGGTTTTTATCAGTGGTAAAAAAATATTTCTCATTTTTCTAAACTTAAATTGTATGCGCTTTGAGGATTACATAATATTTGAGCTGTTTTAGTTTATTGAAAAGAAAAGATGGTAGAAAAGCCTGCTGTCTCTTGGTCTCTACTCTTCTTCTTCTTCAATCTTTTTATCCACAGGTTATAACAAATACGGAACTGACAACTAAACAAATATAGTTTCAGATGGTTTCAACATGCTGGAGACGCGTTTATTAAAGTACCATTCTTTGGAGCTGTCTCATATCTCACATTGGCTGTTTGTCCGTTCTGCATAGCATTTTCTGTTGTTTGGGCTGTTTATCGCCGCACATCGTTTGCTTGGATAGGTCAAGACATCCTTGTAAGACAAATTTTTATCAATTACCTTAATATCTTATTCTTGTTTTTTCTCCATTTTTGTGAAATTTCCATAATTTCAGCAATCAACTTGACACCTCCCCCATTTATCCTTAGTCATTTCCAATTTATTGTTGCAACTCCCTATGCAAATAGTGCAGCCTCTTTTCCTCTGTACAGTTCATGAATCAACCTATTAATTTGCTTAGATGTAGTATCCAAACAAGATATGAACCACTGTTTGATAAAATATTATATAGGCAAAGTAAATCTTGATATTTTTCTGAGCCCATAACAAAGATGAAATTTGGTAGGCTACCATCAAGAACTTTTTTTTTGGCATAAACATTTGTTTCAAGGTTAATGGGATGTTAAGATTAAGGCTCAATCAATATGTTTATCTGATGTCATATTCTTTCCCCGTATATTCACAGTGGCATACAAGCTCACATGGACCCAAGACTCACCTAATAGGAAAAAAATTTCTGTAACTTGTCAGACGAGTCTCGTTCTCTGGACTTGTGAATACATAATCTGTCATGGACCCAAGTAAAGCACATCTTGGGTTAATACTAGATAGTAAATACATATATATTTTCAAGGTTTGGATGGAGATAAGAAATAACCTCACCCACTATACATGAACTCTCGCCCCTTATTATTACTCAAACTCGGGTGACCGTGGGTGCAAAGTGCATTCACGGCCAACCGAGCTAGGGCAAAGGGGCAGATTAGTATTAGAGATCTCAGTTCTTTATCTACTTCTTTTCAAGGCAATATTTTCTAAGTTATAGTCTAATATTGCTCCAAACTAATGGCTTTGTTGCTCCCTCACTGTTATTCATTTAGATTTTTTTTTCCATTACTTGATTCAGGGAATTGCATTAATGATCACTGTTCTTCAGATTGTTCATGTGCCAAACCTCAAGGTGATGATTCAAACTCATTTGGCCTGTGCCAGGCCCTGTTTAGAAATATGTGTTTTATTGTCATCTTTGATCCTTTCTTGCGAGTATTTGTACAATTCTTTAACGTACACACCAAATATATATATATATGGCTTTTGGATATTCAATTTTTTATAAATATCATGAATACTTTATCAGTTTCTTCAGAAAGGTTATATTCCATTATTTCATTTGCATATGGTATATACAAACAAATTGAAACCATGCATCCAGAGAATCTAATGATTTAATTAGAGCTGGCAAAATTTGACACGACCCGATTACCCGACACGAACACGACACAAATAAATAGGGTATGGGTCGTCGAATTTAACACAATTATTAAATGGATCGGGTCCGGGTCGACACGGGCTTTTTCCGTGTCGGGTTAGGGTTAAAATTCTTGACCTATTTACCCGATCAATGACCCGATTATATTTTCTATTTTAAAATAATTTGTAGGTTTTTGTCATCAAAATTCAAATATTAGAGATGATTTTCTCTTTTATTTATATTCTTTAAAATGATGAATATAACTATAGTATTTTATTTATAAAATTTTAAACACATTTAGAGTTTCAATAGTGTAAATGTATAAAATATTGGTAGATATGTATATTTTATAATATTATATATATATATATATATATATATATATATATAATTAAAACCTCAATAGTGTAAATGTGTAATATTTTGATAGATATGTATATTTTATAATATCGATAAATTATGTATGTATGTATGTATGTATGTACATACATATGTATGATAATGTGTAAATATTTGATGTAACTTTTGTTAAATATACAGATATTAAGCGGGTTATTGGATAACCCGATTATTTTTCCGTGTCGGGTTTGAGTCTCAATATTTTGACACGATTATTAAATGGGTCGGGTTTGGGTTGAACTAAATTTGACACGACACGAAGCTGACACGACACGAACACGATCCGATAACCCGTTTTGCCAGCTCTAGATTTAATTGTGTATATGATGCATCAAACTTACTACAGTGATTAAACAAATGTGCTGAATAATGCTTTTTGATTGTTTTTGTTTTGGAAAAAATAATGGAATCAGGTTGGAACAGTTCTTCTCAGTTGTGCTTTCTTGTACGATATCTTCTGGGTTTTTGTTTCTAAATGGTGGTTCCATGAGAGTGTAATGATAGTGGTGAGTAATTTTCAGAATTCTGTTGTGATATCTTAATCCCTTAAAAAATATATGTTCTGTTCTGAAGACTTGTTATCCGGATTGTTGTTCTCTTGTTTCCTTGTTTGTAGGTGGCTCGTGGTGACAGGAGTGGAGAAGATGGTATCCCTATGTTATTAAAAATCCCACGATTGTTTGATCCTTGGGGTGGCTATAGTGTAATTGGTTTTGGTGACATTATATTGCCAGGACTGATTGTGGCTTTTTCACTAAGGTCTGCTACTGTCACTTAAATCCATAGTATGTGTACTCTGATAGGGTGTCATAGGACCTAGGATGGCCCTGAGCTTAAAAGACTGGCTTGCCCTATTAAGAAAGTTAGTTTGGGGATATGATGTTTCATTTCTTTATAAGATTTGCCTTGTTAAATTATTAAATAATTGAACTTATGATTCCACAATGGCACTAAACACGAGAATTGAACTCAACCAGGAGCATATGAGCATGGTATATAACTGTGGTGGTCTATCTGTTAATCAAATTATTGTCTGGTTCATTCTTGTTTATGCTTTGTTTTGTTTCAGGTATGATTGGCTGATGAAGAAAAATTTTCGTTCAGGATACTTTGTTTGGGCAATGACTGCTTATGGTTTAGGTATGGGAAAAGCTAAATTTGTGAAACTAGAGACTATTATTCCATGTTTATATAAAGAGAGAGTAAAGCTTTAAAAGCCTGTACAATTGTTGCAAATTTGTTAGTGTAGGCACATTCCCATTTGTACATGGGAATAGTATTCTAGATGTCTCAGCAAGTGGTCGTCAACAGGAAAGTTAATTAAAGCCTGCATAATAACATCTCCTCCTTTGCAAAGAAAAGAGAATTGTTAAGAAAAGAACAACCTGGCAAAGTCTTTTCATACCTGTTTTAGTGTTTTAATCTGGACCGCAATCAAAAACCAAATCCAGTTATGACCATCTGCAATGCCGAAGATTAATGATGATATATAAAGAACTGATGCACCCAACCATCTCTATGGATTTCTCTTTTTATTTTTTATGGTTTTTTGGGTTGTACATGTGGGGCAATCATTAATGATATTTGATGTACTTCAAGTAGAAAATTGTGAACATTTGTTTAGAATAAATGTCCATAAAGCCATTGTTCTAATCCTCAACCTATGTCATGTATTACAATTAAGTCAATTGTATTGTAGCCTTGAATTGTCAATTGTCACATGTCTGAATGACTCTTGCTTCACAGGTCTCCTGATTACGTATGTGGCATTAAACCTCATGGATGGACATGGCCAACCAGCATTGCTTTACATTGTTCCATTTACACTTGGTAAGTGGTGCTATCCTGAGAAAGGTTTACCCTGGCATATACAGTGAATTTCTACCTTGATGTAAAATGAGCCATTTCTTTTCTTCCAGAAGTTTCAATTCCAATATTTTTCTGGACTAGTCTTGTTATCTGTAGTTACATATGTGGTGATGGATGCAGGAACCTTTTTGACCCTGGGAAAAAAGAGAGGTGAACTTAAAACGCTGTGGACAAGAGGAGAACCAGAGAGAGCCTGCCCGCACATCCAGCTTCAATCTTCATGAGTATAATAAATAAGGGTGATTTCTCACTGTAATTTTATGATGGATTTAGTTGTTAACACTCAAGAACCTCAAATACTTATGCACTGTTCAACAAATTATAGGAAAGCATGTAACATTTGCTGCATAGTTTAGTACACCTTCAAGTTCAGGAATGACCTAAAGAACAAGGCGTACTTGCTATCGGTTTGACTAATTGCAGGAGGACTCTAAAACCATTTGCTCGGCGAAGCCATACTAGAGTTTAAATGAACTTTTGTAGGCTGTGTATGCCTCCTGGCGCTAAAAAGAAAAACGATATATGAGTGTCACCGTGAAATTATGTAGCTGAAAATGATATCCAATTATGTAGCTGGGCAATCAACTCTGCAGTGCCCCTGCCTTAAAAGGCTCCTGTATCACTTATAACACATCAAGCCAATTCATTTCTGCAATTAATTCCATGAGAAGACTCGATACGAAGGAGAACGGAAACTTGATGTGTTATAATTAACTTAAAAATTGGCTTTAAATCAAAATCAATCGAGCATAAGCCTTGGATTGCAAAAGATTTGCAAGTACATGTAAACTATCTAAGCCTTGGGTACTTTTGATGCAAGCCTTTCTTGTGTGCGGGATATTTTGTTTGTAGTTGATTTTTTTTTTTTTTTTTGGAAGATATCTATTTTGGCAGTCCCGAATCTTAAGGGGTAACGAGATTTGAATAATCAACGATGTAGTTCCAAAATTATCCGAATGTTAATTGGCAGAGTTTTTGTTTTTGATGGTACCGGGTCTTATAAATCCTGCCTTTTGCTTCCTCAGCTAAACCTTAAACGACTGATTGACAACGAAAGCTGCATGATATTTACCTGCACTCATTTGAGTTCACTAGACGCAGGGTAGCCGTGCCTTTGGCACTGGCACGGTCGGGGAGAGAATACACGTATTCTCTGATTGAGCTATGGCCGTCATTCAGAAGACGAGAGTGGATGAGAATTTTGAGCATTCCACCGACACAGCCTCTATGCTATTACGAAATTGGTTGAAAGTTGAAAACAAACAAACAAATAAATAAATAATGTAATCTTTGTTAATGATTTGAAATCTCAATAATTTAAAAAGATACTGAGAGAAGAATAGGGATACGAGTAGCTGCTTTAATTTTATAGAGAAAAAAAGTATCAAGAGTGAAAATTTTTGGAAATTAAAAGATTTACAAATGAAAAGTGTGTTAAATACAAAAAAAAAAAATACTTTTGATATTAGGTGGTGTATAATTGAAAAAGAATTTTTAGAGGATTTTGAAGGGGTAACAATTTTACAACTCGGGGACAAAATAGCAGCCACGCAAGTTAGGGAGACAGCGATTCAATAGAATACGCCTCTGTATCTTCTTCCGCATCCGGTGTTAATAAATTCCTAATCGCAAAATTCTCAATATGTATGGACAGTTGTACACAGTAGATCGCCTCTTATATTGTCAAAGCAATCCCACGGATTTACCTTTCAAAGGATCTCCGGTTTCCATTAGCAGTATCCCATATGACTACATATATATTGTTACATCTTCACATACACCCTAAACAAAGCGCATTTATAGGACCATGACAAGACCATCCTGCATTTTTACAGGCATTGCAACTACGGCAAAACTTACCAAAACAACAATGAATAGAAAAAGTGTATACAAATCCTGGGAAAAGGAAAAAATAAAAAAAATAAAAAAGAATCATTGTTGCACAAAGGATGTGAGCCAAGCAGCATTTTTCTTCTCCTCTCAGCGTCTCAGTATTTAAAGGAAGAAAATTTCCCGTCAAGGCAAAAGCTGGTACAAGCTTTGACAATAGGGCCAAACTGGATTGCAGAAACTTAGTTCCTTTACTAGTTTTCCACCACAAAAGTACAATAATAGTTTGCCTTTTAATCAAAATTGCATTCTGGCCAAGCACAACCAAATAAAATTGAAAATAAAAAACTGAAAAACTTACATGTGGATCCAAAGTAACAAAAATACCCGCTCCTCTAGATGCCACATACACCTTCTGAAAGCATTTGATCAAAATTGTTCCAGCCATTCGGCTGATCCGAGGGTACAAAATCATTTCCGCTCCGGATCTGGTCCTCTCCATGCAAACAAATTTACTTTGTGAGTAATGTAGGATATGATGGTAACCGCTCAAATGGTTGCTGTTCTAAATCATACTGTACAGTGTTGCTTCTAGCTGATAGATCAACAAGTAATTATCATTAAAGAGTAAGTTATCTGCAAATTTGTGGCTCTTAAGTTGAAAGGAAAAATTAATTAATTGCTTTCTGGTGGATGAGGGTAAGGTGGGAGTGAGACTGAGACACAACAGTAAGTTGACAGACTCATGTCACAATTATAACATAAAGTTCCAACTTTCAATTACAGAACAGATTACCTATTTACACAATGACAAGGCCCAGAAAGTAGGATCTACTCAACAATCTCATACTTCCCAAAAGAAATCAGGACACTATTTTCACAGACACACACAGGCACAAAAATAAATAAAAATAATAATAACATATTAACATTGATCCAAAAGGAAACAAAGAAAAACTATATTATGTAACTGTATAATAGAGGGAAAATAAATAAAGAATAGTTAACATACTTGCATATCTTCTTATGGTGCCATTGCCCTTCGTGGAATGTCGTAAAGGCTTCATATCATGACCCAAAGATAGAATCTCTTGCATCCTTTCAGGCCAATCTGAATTCAGTCTGCGGGCAAAGTCTTCCACTTCCCTACATTTTATGTTATGCAAGAGATCAAGATTCTTTTCTAAAGGAGATCCAAATAGATAAAGTTTGTAGAGTCTACAAGTACACTCCAAAGCCGAGGGACACAGCCTCACCGATCTAGTTTTTCCTTCAATGCTGGATCAATCTCATCATCTATATCAACATCATCAAAGTCAACCTTTCTTGCAAAAATGCCATCCTCCATGTTTTGCATATTTGACGTCTCTCCAAGATCAGTAGAAAATTTGTTACCAACCTCAGCGCTATGACATACGAAATTAAGCCCATTTGACTCCTATGGCAGGTGAAAAGAATCAATACCTAAACTATTTAACGCAGCATGTGTTCAAGATTTAATGACGATCACAAAAGAAGATGAAAGAAATAGTGCAAGAGCCATCAGACCTGTTTATCAGTTTTAATGGCTTCGATTGGAGAAGTGTCCTTTAATTGATCTTTTTTCCTTTGGTTCTTCTTTTTATTTTTGGAAGATTTAGTCCCCTTAGAATCTGTCAGAAATAATTTCACACCAGCATTGAGGTTCAGGAGGAAGTAGAGCAGAATAAGGAAGACTAAGAGGCTGTAATACATGTGGGCATCAAATATAGTAATCTAGGAATCTACTAACGCTAAATATTTCATGGAAGTACTAACAGATAAATTTCATGACATAAAATTACGTCAGCGTGTATGTATACATGTCAAATTATGAAAAGGCTGAAGCCACAAATTTTCCACCATATCGTTACTCAATCAAGTAGGTTAACCCCCAAACTCAAATTAAACCTCATAAGGAGAAGGGGAAAATAGAAAAGAAAAGCATTACATCATTGTGTATGTGTGTGTGTATAACATTTAGCTGCAATTTTATATTTAAACGTGAAGAATTCTTCTGCTAATTTAAGCTGGCCAATGTACTTCTGACTGTTTATGTAGTAGCAAAAGTTTTATCACAACAGAGAAAGAGGCAAAAAAGAAAAAGATGACACTAAAAATTAAGCATACAGAGTACAGTAGAAACAATAACCAATAATACCTCTTTCGCCTCCATTAATAAATTGCAAAAGGTCATCAACCGAACGCTCATCCACACACTCTTCTTCAGACTCAACATTCTGAAACAAATGAAGGGTCAGATAAGTGTAATCCCAACACACACGTCCTATAAGTTTAATATTTAGCAAATGACATGCATTTGATTTGTTATGCAAATTCATGTCAAAATGCAAACTTGGAGAGAATGTAAGATGAAGGTCTAAAGAACGCAAAAAAAAAAAAATTTGACACAGCCACCTTTAATTTCTCTCGCTCCTTCAGTTCTTTTCTCTTCTTTGCATACAATCGGTTCAGAAGTCGAATCCGTGGATCATCAGTTGTATTTTTCAGAGGCTCCAACTTCTCTTCCTGAAGAATAGTATCTACGTTATAATTATAAACAAATGAAAAAACAGGTTGCTAAGCAAACACACAATTCCCACAAGCACCAGACACCTCAGTAAGATCATCAGGCAAATGAAATATCTCACGTATCTCTTCGGGGGTTTTCCCTTCAATAATTCGTGCAAGTGCACGACTAGTTAGGTCTACCAAAGGCTTCAACTGAAGACTGTCAGCAGCAGATGTCAACTCACAAAGCCTCTTGGTATCCATTCGAATGAACTTCTCATCAAAAGACTTGCGCTCCTACAAATACAAAAGGAAAAGTTTTACGTAAATAGATGATCCAACACTTAAACTAAGATATGCTCCAAACAGTTGGTCCTCCCTAACCTTGTGACCTTCCAAAGTAAACAACAAGCAGTGAAAATGACTAAATCCCCAGAACACGGTAAAAAATTGGTCCTGACTTATATGTTTTACAAACAGAATGAAAATGCCAATTTTAATGGCAAGAGAAAATATCAACCAAAGGAAAAGGAAAATGACAATTCGTCGGAAACATATTGCACCTTATTGGAACTGCCTGGCACTTGATGAAATCTGCAATAATCAAGAATTAAGCTTAACATGGCAGGATTGACTCGTTGTGGAAGAGATATAGCATAGTTCTTAGATGATCCCATGCCCTTTTGTATAACTTCTTGACAGATCAAGGGGCAAAACATGGCAACCTCTTGCTCCACTTGTTGGATGGAACCATCTGCTGTCTGAAGCCAGATGTATGACTTCATCATCTAAGAAATGCATATGATAGCATAAAAGTCAGTTTTGACATATCAAGAACATGCAGACAAGACCACGGAAACAAACTGTCCAACAAAATGAGATTTTTCACTTATGGAATTATACAGCAGAAACAGTTCATAGAACATCAAAGAGTATACCTCAGGCTTAATCACAGCCATATCAACTTCTGACATTAGAAAATATACTTGAACCACCAAGAGAAGTACTGATAGAGGTCCTTTTCAGCATAAGATATGCAATCGTCAGTTCCAAAGGTCAAAATCCTGAACTCAGCAGGTCAAACAACAAACCTTCTTAAACCACGGAGATGCTAAAGAACTTAAATAGTGTTCCATGTACAACCCAGCATAGCAAATTTCCAATTCCACAAACCTTGATATCAACAGCAGTTATCATAAAGTTTCTTAAGCAGCATCATCGAGCCGGTAAAGTCAAAACAATAAGAAATGTCAAAAATTCCAGCAAGATCACTTCAGACACATGTATATGGAGAATTATTGCATTAATTTTCGGAGGAAAAAAATGGGAGATTCCATGAACAAGAAGGCTATAAGACAAGTCCCAAATCCAGTTTGAATGTTATTAAAGGGTAGTATAGATGATTATAACTGCTGTTGTTTATTCTTTCCCACGAGTTTAAGCTTCTGGATTGACGGTAGTTTAACATTTTGTTAGAACCTATTTGACCCGGTGGGTGGTATTTGAATCCTAAAAGACTTAAAAAAACACTATTTTAATAACTAGACTATACAAAATAGTAATATGGCCCTATGTTTGGGCTAATCTCAACGTTCCGGATCTCATGTCCTAAACGTCAAACACCCTGGCAAGTCAAAATTTAAGTTCCTTCAATTTCCGTCATCACCTACAGTTTCTCAGAAGCCAAACAAGCCCTATATACAATCGCTTGAAACCTAATAATAAATAAATAAACAAATGACAACAGCTTCTCGTCTTACTTTCCTGCATCTTCGAGCAAGCAAGAACAAACACGCAGAACTAAAATTCCACATGACAAATAAATAAAAAAGAACCAGCTTAAAGAAGAAAGAATGAATGAACGACGTCGTGTACCTTTGGAGAAGAGATGTTGACTCGTGAGAATTGGAGAGACACATTCGGCGGTTGTCGGCAAGCTGAGAATGGATAAACAGGGGAGAGAGAGAGAGAGAGAATTTATATGAGACGGGGGGAAATTTAAACGAAAAAAATAAGAAAAAAAAGATGATGGGACTACAAAACAAGTTAAAAAAGATCTGCTCGGTTACTTACAAGAAGATTTTGTGTGTCAAAAAGTAGTGCGCTGTCTTAACAACGCAGCGCGAGGATCTGATAAAACATCAGAACGCAAGCGCGCGCGCCCGCACGTGAACTCAACTCCACTCATTACTACTACCATATTATTTGCTATTCAAAAATGATATTTAGCCACTAAAAGGGACAAAACTACGTTACAGATTCTGTAAGGTACAGACTGCAGCATCGGCCGTTGGATGTGGAGTGAGAAACTAAAGTACTAAACAAAAGAAAATCGGATGGTGGGATGACGAGAGATGTTTGTTACAGAATCTGTAACATAGACAGGTCCCACTAAAAGAACACTTTTATCAGTAAGTACTATGAGTATTATCATTTTGTGCAATATATATATATATATATATATATATATACAGTAACCACTTTTAATTTTCAAATATAGGTTTCATTTACCGTTTCCCTTCCTTTGCTCTTTCATTACAGCAAAGTCAACGGTTCAACGCTATTTTACTTCTTTCCATTTTCGTTTTGACTTTTACGGTTTCCTTACAACATCTGTACCTTACAGCACCCTCACAAAATTACTGTGGCCTCCACTCGGGCCTACCTTTCGTTCTACTCTGCAAGAGTGGCTGTAAGGTACACAGACTATAAGGTAGCATTTGCCAGAATTAAAAAAAAAAAATTAAAATAAGAAAAATTTTGGGCCAAGGAAGGTCAATTGTTTTCTTGGGGCCGTTGGATGGAGTCTTTCGGTTTCGTCACTGTTACGACTTTAGTTCCAGCTGATGTCAACCTGGGCCAACAGGGTTATGTTGGCCCATAATCCAAGCCACGGTGTTTCAATGCCAACTTGGAACTTGCACAAATGAGAAAGCTTTACAATGATATCATGTATTTTGTGCAAAAACCATGTGAAGCCTGTTACAGCGTTACTCCTTGCAATTCTTCTTTGCTTCTTTGTAACACAACGCCGGGTGATGCTGCTCCTATGTGTGGTAATACATCTCCAGCGGTGCAAAAGCCTTTAAACCAGCTGCTTGGGTATTATCCTACTGATACTGCTAACCATAAGCAAGCTACCCATCATTAAGCTCATGTTTTGAACTCTCCTGCCTCTACATCACAAAGCACTTTGACGATTCTTGAAGAACCGAACAGCAATAGCTGCAAGACTGCTGTTTGGTGTGCCTCTACAATCCAAGAAGAGAGTACACCCAGTACATGGCCTATCTTATTGATTAGTGACGGGAAATAATAGTTTTGCTCTTTAATAGTGCTACTTTACCAGAAGGAAAAAAAAAAAAAAAAAACATCAGCGTAGCATGATATATAAACAGATAATGAGTAATACTGACTACAAAAGGATCAAAACACAGTCCACGTGTTCCACTCATTAATTAAGTTTTCTGAGCTTCAGTCATGGACTCATGGTCTTTCTATAGAGCTGGAACTAAATGCTGAGTTCATGGCCACTTTCATGCGGCTTTACATCGGTGTTAATTGTGTACAACCTATATTATGGGCGAGGCGTCAATTCCCATCATCAATCTGAAATGAAAGCATTCACGTGCTCCTCTCTGTTGGTGTTCAGAATCAGGGCAGTGCTTGGGCCTTTACTTGGTGGCACCATCTTTGTTCGTGTTTACTGCAGTGCTGGTATCTCAGCTCATCAGGTTAATATTATAATCACATCACCGTTTGTGCTTGTCTGTCATGTTTTCTCAGCAACTGATTGATTGATGCCAAGAGAGATGCTTTTCATGACTCCCATGTTCACTCGGGTAAAAGTGTGTGGATAAAAATTCTATATCACGAGCTCTAATGAATTTTTAAACATTTTGTATTATCTATATTTAAGTGATAGTGTGGGGATAAAATTTAATTTTTTTATTTTTTTATTTATTAATTACTAATTATCTACATGTATTTTTACTTAGAAAGAAATCAGGTCACAAGAGAATTATGCTCCAAAGTGTGTATGTGAATTCTCCTCTACCAATATATATATTGCTACATTGATGGAATTAATTAAACACGATAATTTTAATTTCTACTCGTTCTTATTGTTATGACTCTTACCAATAAATTTTTATCATCCAAAAGCTTAAATTATAAGTTCCGTCTGATAAATTTTTGTTTATTTATTTATTTTTAAACTTGTGGGCGCTAGTTGCTATTTTTTGAACTATTACCCTCAAAGTTAAGCATAATTATAAGAGTAGTGGTTCAAGTTATCATTAACTCAATCTCTCTTAATTAAGTATGATTGTGTGTAGTTTATTTGTAAGTTTTTTTTCTTTAAAAAATACGAGTAGAGTAAAGATATCATCTTTTGCAAAGATTATTTGTCCAAGTAAGTAATTAATAGAATTTAATGTAATAATATAATTTTTAATTATATATATGATTATAAATATTAATATAATTATACGTTGAAATCATTATTAAAAAAAAAAAGTAGGGCGCAAGTTGTTTTGACAATCATTCACCACTGCTGGGATGGGACAGACAGCAATCCAGCGAGCGAGCGAGCTTTGCGACTCGTGCGTGCTATCATGTACGGCAAGAAGGAACCCAAGAACCACCCTGGTGAGTGAACCTTTTTGTACTAGATTAATATGATCGATCATGTCAATTTAATTTAATTGCTTATTGCTGCTGCTGCTGCTGCATTTTATCATCATGTTTTCTTTAAGTTTTTTTATTTTTTCAAATGTTATTAAATATACGTATCTCAGTGGAACTTCTGTTATCGCTGCACCTATCACCAGATAGTCCTCATAACCATCCCTTTCAAGTATAGAACGCGAAAATTAATTCCTTAATATATATATATATATATATATATATTATCTCTCTGTTACGTATATATTTGCTTGGTATATACTACTTGCTAGCTAGTTTCTCAAGGTTGCATTAAATCATGTCCGAGTAAGTATATTTTATAGTATACATATCATGCTTCCGAAAGGATGTGTTCTTTCTCTTTGGCTTGGTTTTGGGGGTATTAGCCTTCTCTTAATTGACTTATTACCACACTATATTTAGTTTCTATATATAAAGCAATTTGTACTCCCTTCTCTAAATAATGTGAGATAATATTTTGAAATAACAACTCAAATTTCTAATAAATTAATATTAAACTTTGAATTAATAGGAGTCCAATTTGCGAAACGCCCGGTCATAATAAATTCAAATCACAAAGAAGCACAGACCCATAATTAGTAAGAGTGCAAATTTATTGTTGAGGTTGGTGGCCGCTGCATTAACGAAACTTGAAGGCCCTCCACTGCTCCACATGTGCCTGATTGCTCATTTATTGTATGAAAGCAAAGCCATTAAACTTTTGTATCAACTCTCAACCAATTTTCCCTAAATGCCAATCCACCCATTAACTAAAATTCTTTCTCCTTGGATGAAATTTTGAATTCGCCATATCCCATAAAAAGAATCCTCTGATTTTGGTCTTTTAATCTGACAAAGAGGAAGATCAATGGAACCCAACCCATATCCATCTACCTTAATAAAGTGCTAAACCAAAGATTGCGGCTTCTAATGAAAATGGGTAAGGAATTGTGCGGCAGTCATCCATTCAATTAAGGCACCAATAAAGCACACTTGCTTGAAACATAAGGATCCAACATGTGCGAATCGTTATTGCGGTGTAAATTAAACATGCAAAATTAGCTACCATTTCCTCATGTATTTAATAGTGACTATCCTAGGACATTGAGCGTTATTGATTTTTATGTACAAATACATAAATAACTCAAATATGAATTAAAATGGATCAACATGAGTCGATGAGCTTTCACTAACATTGAAAATGTCGGCATTTCAATCGAAATAAACATATCTTATATCAATACTTATATATATATATATATATATATATATAAGATTCCCATTATCCAAAATAATTGTTAGTTTTCATATATAAAAGTGTCTTAAATAAATGTTAATGAATTAGAGTACGCAATAATTTGGTTGAGATCATTTGTTGTACAGAATTAATTGTGCTCTGGTGAGGAAAAAAATTTCAAGTTAATTGCCGCGAAATTCATATACGAAGTAAGTAGTTAAAATGTTTTTTAATCAAAGAATTTTCGAATTAAAAAAAATGAAATAAAATTTAAAGAAATTTCTGACTAGCTAGCTAGGGAAAAATTTTGGTCAAAATGGAATTAGGGATTAGCTAGCCAAACTAAACAAACCCGTAAAGTAAAAGGAAATTAAATCCTACACGCAAGCTATGCGTCAAATATAAAGTATTGAAACGAAGTAATTGGGGCATAGATTAAGAAAGTAAGGCCACCAATAAAAAGCAAAAGACTTCTTGAGCTCTTCAAGGCTTCAACTACTCCAACTAACAAGATAAATTTTATTAGAATTTTTTTTATTTTTTTTTTTACTAATTAACATCATCCAACGGCCAACAATAATTAACAACATATAATGTTCCGTTGACGACCATGTCCATTTAGTACCAGAAAAGTAATTTATTAATTATTCCGTTGATCATCATGATATTATCAACTTGATCACGATAATTCATCAATTCACTCATGAATTTAAAGATTAATCTAAAATAAAATGGTATTTACGATTACAAATTTCGACTTCATAAGTAACCGTTGTACTCGCACACCGTCGAAAGCCCAATTACGTAATTTCACCTCTTCAACGCCCTCATTTAAAACTGGCGCTACCTCTCCTCTCCTTTAACCACTAATCAGTCCTCTCCTCCATGTGTCTTTGGCTCTGCAAAACTAAAGAGAGATAAAAGAAGCTTCAGCTTCAGCTAGAAAGAGGTAGAATTAATCGTTAACAAAATTAACGGGTGGTCCGAGAAAATGAGTCATAAACCGAGCCGGAAGTTTCCGCCAATAACGGAGTGTAACGGGCCAGCATACGGTTCGATCGCCGCTGATCTTGACGGCACGTTACTTGTCTCTAGAAGCTCTTTCCCCTACTTCATGCTCGTGGCCGTTGAAGCTGGTGGCCTTCTTCGCGGTCTTGCGCTTCTATTATCTCTCCCTATCGTCATTATCGCTTACCTCTTCATATCAGAAGCTATTGGTATTCAAATCCTTATTTTCATCTCCTTCTCTGGCCTCAAGATCCGAGATATCGAGCTCGCTTCTCGTGCCGTTTTGCCTAGGTAACAGACCATCAGCCTCTACAAAACCATTGTGCTTTACTTGATAATTAATTAATCTCAATATATATGTACATACGCACACACACCAACAGTATCTTAAATTAAGAGAACAAAACCCTTATTCAACCTGACAGTTTTGCAATCGTACGTGACGTGTTACTGATGTTGTATCACTTGCTTTCACGTATCTAATTTATTGGTAGCTAGGTTTTATGCGGCTGACGTGAGAAAGGAGAGCTATGAGGTGTTTGATAAGTGCGAGAGGAAGGTGGTGGTGACGGCGAATCCGACACTGATGGTTGAGCCTTTTGTTAAAGACTTTCTTGGCGGAGACAAGGTTTTGGGCACGGAGATTGAGGTGAACCCCATGACCAAGAGGGCTACGGGGTTTGTTAAAAGGCCTGGAGTCTTAGTGGGGAAATGGAAGAAATTGGCCGTTTTGAAGGAGTTTGGAGAGGATGCTCCTGATCTTGGCATCGGGGACCGCCAGACTGACCACGATTTCATGTCTATTTGCAAGGTCTGTGCCTTTTCTTACTTATAATTCTTCTTCTTCTTTTTTTTTTTTTTTCTTTTTCTAGTGATCTATATATGTATTTAGGAAATGTTCTGATTGATAATCATCAAGATAAATCTGGTGACAACATAAATTGTAATATAAAAGCATCTTGTTTGCTTTCATACGAATATGTCAGTACATTCTTTCCTTAAATATTTTGTCTTAAGTTTAATACCACTACAATTGCACATGAATTAATTAGAATTATATGATTCATGGTTGGTGAGAAATTGACTCGGCTGAAATTTTTTTTTTTTTTTTTGGTTAGTGGTAGTATCTTAATATATATGGTATATTTCTTTCATATCTTTGTTTGCATGACTTGTTTAATTTGTTGCTGGAAAGTGAAAATGCTGGCCACATATAAAATTGAACAAGATGAACTAAAATGAACATATTAGAAGATCATGATCCATGAAGGCCGAAGCAGCATTAATTATCCAATTCTAGACACGATTGATATGTGTTTGGTTCAAAATTTAACCCAATAGGACCCACGTTCTTAACCATTCTCAACTGCCTTTGAAAAAAAACTAAAGATTGGGTGGTCCATATATAAGGGACCGTCCATTTAGAAACTTTATTGTTGGGCTACGCTGTCTTCAAATCGTGCAAG
Organism: Citrus trifoliata; assembly: GCA_018350135.1. Lineage (NCBI taxonomy): Eukaryota > Viridiplantae > Streptophyta > Magnoliopsida > Sapindales > Rutaceae > Citrus > Citrus trifoliata. Next base: position 41,702,801 of record CM031386.1, on the reverse strand, counting down.
GGACCATTTTCTATATTTTGTTTTGTTTTACGGCACATAATAATAATGATAATAATAATTAGTTGGTCTGAAATTAATCGTGATATCATTCATAATCATGTGTGTATGTGATAAACAGGAGGGTTACATGGTGCTTCCAAGCAAATCAGCAAAGCCATTACCACGTGATCGCTTGAAAAGCCGGATAATCTTCCACGATGGCCGTCTAGTTCAGCGGCCGGACCCACTTAACGCTTTGATCACCTACATTTGGCTGCCATTTGGATTCATCCTTTCAATCATCCGCGTGTACTTCAATCTCCCTCTCCCCGAGCGCATCGTACGTTACACTTACGAAATGCTCGGCATTCATCTTGTGATTCGTGGGAACCCACCTCCTGCTCCATCTAGTGGGTCCCCCGGCAATCTCTACGTTTGTAATCACCGCACACCGCTTGATCCAATCGTGATTGCCATTGCGCTTGGACGCAAAGTCTCGTGCGTTACATACAGCGTAAGCAAACTCTCGAGATTCCTATCCCCAATCCCGGCCATTGCCTTGACTCGGGATCGCGCGGCTGATGCAGCTCGTATATCAGAACTCCTTCAAAAGGGTGACCTAGTGGTGTGCCCAGAGGGCACCACGTGTCGCGAAAACTTCATGCTGCGATTCAGTGCTTTGTTTGCAGAAATGAGTGATAGGATTGTACCCGTGGCAGTCAATTGTAAGCAAAATATGTTTTACGGCACGACCGTCAGGGGTGTTAAATTTTGGGACCCTTATTTCTTTTTCATGAACCCAAGGCCCACCTATGAGGTCACATTTCTTGATCGTTTGCCGGAGGAGATGACGTGTAAGGCTGGGGGTAAATCAGCGATTGAGGTGGCGAATTATGTGCAGAAGGTGTTGGGTGATGTTCTGGGATTTGAATGCAGTGGATTAACTAGAAAGGACAAGTACATGCTGCTTGGAGGAAATGACGGCAAGGTGGAGTCCATGTACAACTCTAAAAAATAAGAAGGCCATTTTTGTCAAACTCGTAGGGTATTGGGCTCATTTTATTTTATTTAGTCCACAAGAAAGTGAAGAAACTGGGTCTGGTTAATTAAATGTTTTTAAATAGCATTATTTGTTGTACTGGAAGTTATCTCAAGGGGAATTATTTGGTAAGTGTAGAAGAATTGTTAGGATTTGTGGTTTTTTTTTTTTTTTTAAATGTAAAATTATCAGTGTGGTTGAATAGTTGATATATCCATGAACAAGAAGCAAATCGAATTTTCTTAATTAAGCCCAGTATCATTCTTTTATGTCACTGATGCTTTATTTTCTTCTATTGATTTTTTTGTTTAATTTTTGTGTACTATATTGTATTAAGAAGTAATAATTGACTCTGTATATACAAGAAGAGAGTTACTGGCTATTCCTTCAGTTAATCATATGTACTTGCGTATATTAAACAAAGCAATTCGCAACACAAAAATGTTGATGATAGCAACTCTATACATCCCAAACTTTTCAATAGACTTCGTAGTTTTATACATGTGATGTTAGGTAGGATGTTCACTATTATCATGTGTTCGAATTTGGCCAAGATTTTTTATTAAGTTTCAAGTAAAATACAAAGAAAATTAGCACCGACCGTAGTCTATCAAGAGCTTGAGGGTCTGTTTGGAATCGAGGTTTGACAACTGTAACTTAAAAATGTTATCACTAAAATATTTAATAAACCTGTTATAATTTAAAAGTTAAATTGATTTGATTTTATATTTGTATGATGAAAAATTTATTATATTTTTATTAATTTTGTTAAAATTATTATTAAATTTATATTTATTACATATTATTAATTTTATTTTATAGTTACAATTTTTTTTTTTCAAAGTAGCTGTAGGTCGACACTAAATAGAGCTTTAAATTTTTATAATGATATTATAGTTCAAAACTCACAGATTGTAGGCAAACCGAATTTTTTTTTTGTGCATGAGACACACCACAACATTTTTTGGAGTTTGTTGAAAGGGGTGGCGACACTCTTTGAAGTTTATATGTATTGAATTTATATATTATTTGTTTTTGAAGATCTATTAGAAAAACATAAATAAAATAAAAATTCCTTCAGTCAAAGTTATTACATGAAATTTTATATTAAGATTCTATTTAATATTGAGGATGGACAACTTTAACTTTTAAGTTGCAATATTAAAATATTTGATAAATATTAATTACTGTAATTTTAAAATTAAGTTGAATTGATTTAACATTTGTATAATAAAATATTTTAATATTATTATTAAAAAATTACACGTATTACATACTATAAACTCTTATTCAATAATAATAATAATAATAATAAATTATTATATATATATATATAGGGTTATTTTTACATACCTCCCCTGAGGTTTCACTTAATTTCAGTTTAATAGAAAGTATCACCGTATTTACACTCCCCTCCCCTGCAGTTAGTATAAAGTTAAGTATAGCATCAGTACACAAGGTTAAAATCGTAAAAGCCCATTTAAAATTCAAAAAAAATTAAAAAGTTCACTCTACTATATGGGTAACCGCGAAAATGAGAGTAGCATCACTTCATTATCCGGTCCAAATGATTAACCAAAAAATAATGGCTTCACAAAAGTGTAAAAATTTACACTTGCACGAAAAGTTCATCCCCAAGTATCACAACTGTAAAAATAAGCAAATATTTGTGAGCTTGAAAATCAAGATTCATCATCAGTTTCAACTTACCCATGAACAAGACGAGTGAATATAGACGACGACGTGGTTCTGGAACTGACATTGGAGCTGAGAAGAGGTTTGTTTAAATTTTTTTTTTTTTAGAAAAACTATTGTAGTAAATTATAGTTTTGGTTTTGGTTTTCTTCGTTTTTGATATATAAGTTGGAAAGATTGGTGTTACTGTGTTTTGAATGTATGAGTTTTGGGGGGCTTTCTGGTCGTTTGACCCGGACCGAAATGAACCGAAAATTATATTCGGCTTTCAGTTCAATTCAGGTCAGGAAGACGAGAAATCCACAATTCATCCTAACAGCCACTTCCTCGTTGATCCAATCACCCCTCTCGGTGATTCCTTCATGCCGCACCATGTCTCACCGTTACAGCCCACGATTTCATTCCCCTAATTCCCAATTTCACAAAACAAAACAAGCCCTAAAAGCTACATCCTTTCTCATCCAGCCATTCCTCTCGATTCGTCAGTTCCTCCACACCTCTCCACCTCTGAACAACTCGAAGTCGTTGCAAATGACTTCAGCTCCTGACTATGTCTGTGTGTGTGTGTCAAATCGTCGTCGCTTGGTGGGTAATCCTCTACTAGTGTTGGTGGGTGGGCTGGTACGGATTCAAGTGCCTCGTATATAATATCTTCTTCTTTAGTGAGCTATAGATTTTCTGATGTGTTCTGGTGACTTGCCACAAAGGCTTTTGGTGGTATTTTTAACTTAATTTTTTCCCAGTTAATTAGATTTTCAACTTAAAATTTGCTTAGAATTTTTTTTCGGTTCTGTTGGAGTTAATGGAATTGAGTGATGATATTATGCTGGCCTATTTTAATTTTATTAAAATTTCTTACTTGATTTTCCATATCACTTTACTAATCTGTTCTGCATTTTTGGCTCCTAGGATTGGCACAACATTGTCCTGGGCTAATAGCAAGTTGAGGACTACTTGTCCACAGAAAATTGAAACCCGCAACTGAAATTTGCATGGATAGGCTATAAGCTAGTATACAAATTGATACAGTAGTCATACCATTGTCACAACAAGAGGTTATTTATATTCATGTAGTTCTAAGATTTTCACTTGAAAATGCATATTGACAACTGAGTAATAATTTTCTTTAATTGGTCAAACACAACATATATCAATTAAAATTGGTACTGCATTCAGTTTCTTATGTTTCTTTTACATGTCACTCTAGCCAATATTTGGTTTGCTTGTTTTGTTAGTCGTAAGCTTGTGCTGAACTTTGATTTCTTTCTTTTAATAGCTTGCAATATTTGGTTCGATGGTCTGAATAAGACCTAAATATTAATTGAGCCTTTTGCTATTAGTTGTACACTTGTGCTGAATTTTGATTTATTATGTAATCAAATAAAGTTGTTGTAGAAGCAACAGATTTGATGATGAGTGTTTCAGAGTTTTCCAACTTTTGTAATTTTTTTTAAAGACAGCCTGAGAGATTGAGCAAGCTAGGCCCGTTTATTATTGTTTATTGACCTTTTTCTTTTTTCACAGTATTGATTATCCAATTTTAGCAATTCTTTAGTTAGAATTTAGTTTTAAGAATATTTAATGTCTCTTACAATTTAAATACAATCTTTTTTCCAGCTCTATATACATGGATATAGAGGCTGTTGTAGGAGGTGACTTGCTCACTATTGCATCAGTGATACCAGAACAGTACAGCTTAAAGAAGTTGTGGGCTGATATCAGGGATTTATGTTTTGATCAGCCTATTAAGCATGCTACTGAAGTCAGATTTCAAGTTATGTTACCTTGGGAGACGAGTTATGCCACCTTGAAAACAGAAACTGATTTGCAAGATGCATTCAACAAGTTAAGGGAGAAGAAATATAGTTGGGCCATCTTCATAATCAAAACTGAACTAGATGAGTTGGAAAAAGACAACGGCGACTCAAGTTTGCCTAAAGATAAAAACGATGAAGATGAAAGCCCAGATGCACAGTTCAAAGTTCTATTGCCACCTGAACCAGATGTGGAGTGGGTTGACTTTGATAAGGATAAGGAGTTTGCACTGCCTGATTTAAAAGATGAAAGCAACACTGTCGATTTTGCAGCTGCAACTCTCATAGTGCAAGATTCATATGAAAGCATGGCAGCAGTAGGGCTTGATGACAACACACATGATGAAGAACTAGAAGTTGAAAAAAATATAGATGATATGGACGTTGGCAGTGAAGAAAACCTGAATCAGTTTGAAGTTGATGTGCTTGATGATGCTTTAGATGACTATCATTCTGAAGATGATAGTGGTACTGAATCAGATGACAATGATAGTGGGGATGCTCAAGAAGCTTGCAGTAAATATGAGCAAAACTCAGGGGGTTTTGAGTTTGCAGCTGATGGTGAGAATATTATGCTTAAGCCTGGTCAACTGTTCAAAAATGTTGATGAATTCAGGAAGGTTGTCAAGGTATTTGCGATAAAAAATGGCTTCAGACTTAAAAGAGTAAAGAATGAGAAGTCAAGAGTTACTCTTTGTTGTGCTGTTGAGGGTTGTACATGGAGGATACATGCAAGTCCAAACTGGAATAAGAGGCATTTCCAGATCAAGACACACTGTTCAGAACACACATGTGCAAGAAATAGTGAAAACTATGAGGCAACCTCAACCTGGATAGGTATTACCTTTCTTCATTTATTTAGAGCTAACACTGAGCTGCCTATTGATGTGCTTAGATCAGAGTTGTTTAGAAAATATGGGATAACATGTTGTAATCAGAGGCTGTATAGAGCCAAAAACAAAGCTTTAGAGTTTTTGGGCCAAGATCATAAAGCAAGCTATACAAAATTGTTCAGATATATGCATGCAATTATTGCTTCAAATCCTGGTTCTACAGTATCCTTAGATAAAGATTGGATGGGGGGTGGAGTTAGTCCTCATTTTAAGAGATTTTTTGTGTTCTTTGATGCTAATAGAAGGGGTTTCTTTGGGGGTTGTAGGCAGTTCGTAGGACTAGATGGTTGTTTTTTAAAAGGGTTGTATAAGGGAGTACTATTATCTGCAGTTAGTATTGATGCCAATTATGGCATTTATCCTTTGGCTGTTTGTGTAGTAGAAAATGAGAATACCGAGTCTTGGGTGTACTTTATGGAGAGATTGTATGAGCAAATAGGCTGCAATGATGGAGAGGGCTTATGTTTTATGAGTGATAGACAGAAAGGAATATTGAATGCATTAGAGAGAGTGTTCCCGCAAGCTTTGAAGAGATATTGTTGTAGGCACATCTATGCTAATTTTAAACAAAAGTTTCCAGGTCTTTTACTTAGGAAAGAGTTTTGGCAAGCCTGTAGAAGTGCAAATGCTACTCAGTTCAAGTGTCATATGGCTGAACTGTATAAAATCAGCCCTGCTGCCCATGACTGGTTGATGGGCATACCGGTGGTTTGTTGGGCTAAACATTGTTTTCCCACACACACCAAGTGCAGTCACGTCACCAACAACATGACTGAGTCATTTAACAATTGGATTGGAAATTTCAGAGCAATGCCAATCTTGAGAATGCTTGAAGAGATAAGACGGAAAATAATGACATTAATCCATAAGAGACAGCAACAAGTTCTGTGTTGGAAGGATGAATTGCCCCCAATTGTAAGGAGAAGGATTATGGCAGTTAGAGAAGAGTCTAGGTCATTGCAAGTGATCTTTGGGCACAACCAAACTTTTGAGGTGATGGAAGATGTTTCTAAGAGAACTACAGTTGATTTGTTGAGCAAACATTGTGATTGTAGGGAGTGGGATGTGTCAGGGCTGCCTTGCAAGCATGCAGTATGTTGTATTGATGCCATGAGGTTCAATGTGGATGATTATGTTCACACTTTGCTCAAGAAGACCTCATTTAAGAACACATACTCTCACCAACTTTATCCGGTACCTGATGAAAGTAACTGGCCATTGCTTTTACATGACAATCTTCTACCACCAATGATCATTAAAACTGCTGGCAGACCTCAAACGAAGAGAAGGAAGGAAGCTGGTGAAGCGAAGAACTTTAAAAGGAGTTCAAGTGTGAAATGCTCTAGATGCGATCAATGGGGCCACAACAAGAGGGGTTGCAAAGAGCCTATGAGGTCTTTCAATGTCAACAAAGCTGAAATGAAGAGAAGATCATCCAAGGTCAGCATTTATGTTGTTTTATATATTTTTTTTAATCATTATGAAATTATTATGTATTAAATACAAACTAATTATCTATACGTGTGTGTGTGTGTGTGTATGTGTGTGTAGAAAAGAGAGGAATCCTCTGGCTCGGTACATTGTGATGATGGATCTGCTTCAAGGGCTACATTTGCTAGGAATATAAGCTCAACTCAGTCTAGTGTTGTTGGACCTGGTATTTTCTTTAACCTTTCTTTTTTTTTTTGGCGAATAATTTATCAAATAGTCATAAATAAGAAGAAAATGAATGTCTTATTGGGTTCTTTACTTGATTAAGGACAAGTTATTCTAGAGTAAGCAGTATGAAGTTAATGCCTTCAACAACATGTCAAGATTATCTATATATTTGCAAGAGGACAGCAACACCAAAGTTAATCCCATACAACACATTTTTTTGAGGGATTAGATGATACTATATCTCTTCCACTGTAAGTTTTGCTATCAAGATGTTGTATCATCTTTTGTTACTCAACCTCGTACATAGGATTGAGTTTTTGTATATTTTGTAAAAGGGTTATTTTTACAAACAAACTCACAATATTTTGACAAGGGCAAGCATGCTTTATAACTTGTCTGATTATGACAAACTAAGAAAATAGTTGCCTTTTTTGTAAATATGGGTTGCTGCTGGTTGTAGAAGCTGATGAAATGCAGCCATTTATAATTGTCACAAATTATTGTTGTTGAAGATGCATATAATTAATTACTATAGTTGAAACTCTTGTGAGTTATATTTTAATTTGTTAGAGTACTAGTTCTAAATGTGGTTTATACTTTATTATGTAGGTTTGAAGTTGATTTCACCTAGCACTTATATTTAATCTTGCTGATTTAGTTTTCAATGAGACACATGGTATATAAATAAGCTTGCTGGTTTGGTGCTGAGTTTTGAACTATTATTTATGGTTTACCTTGTTGGGTTAATGTTGATTTCATGTATATTACTTCAGGCTGAGCATGCTGGTTTGGTATTCATTTTATGTATACTACTTAAGGCTTTAAGCCTACTGTTTTCTCTGTTTCATGAACATTGATATGCATTAGAAATTAACTACTTAAATTTCCATTACTCCATTGCTAAAATGGTGTACAACCAACTAGAAATACAACTTTAGGCATTATGCATCCTAAGCATCATAACATTTACTGCCAGTAAGACTACATTACAATACATCATTGTTTTCAATACATCTTTATAGTGTCCAGGTTTCATTAACTTCTTCACAATGCTCTTCACCTCTTTTACATTAGTATCAATCGTATTTATGACATGAGAATCCACCATCGCAGCCGCATTCCCTTCTAAAACAGCCCCATTGTTGAAGTCGGTTCTATCTGGTACCCACCACTTGAAGTAGCCACATTTTGGTTTGTTCATGCATGTGTAATAAAGCTTGTGAGGATTGTCATCAGACTCTGATATCTTCACTTCAGCTCTGGTTTGGCATCTGCATATACGATTTGAGAATCTGATTAGCCTGCCATTAACCCAATTTCTCCAAGCTGGTTCATATTCTACTTGCATGTCTGATCTGCATGATGTGTTTGAGCTTTGGGAGTCCATGTGTTTGTTGGTGTGTTATCTGTTTTTGGCTTGAATATAATGATTCACAAGAATGTATAGCATGAGCTTCCTGAGTTCATGCACTGGCTTTTTTTTTCTTCAGAATAAATGTGAAATGATGATGGAAGCTAAACATTGTTTTATTCAACTATTTATAGGCAAAGTTGCTGCCAATACTACCGTTGATTCCAACGGTAATATTAGTAGGGAGAAGAAAATTTTTTGGACCCCAAATCTCCAACTTCTAAGCATTTTCGGCTTTTTATGTTTAATTTCAATATTTTCGGATATTTCAGCTTTTGAATAGCTTTTGAATATGCTTGCACTGTCAATTTTACTGGGAAATTGTACCTGTCAGTCTTTAAAGGGTATTTTCGTCCTATTGTTAGTCCACTAACAATCAATTGACGGAAATACTAACTGCAGGGGAGGGGTGTGTAAATACGTTGATACTTTCTATTAAACTGGAATTACTGTAATTTTAAAATTAAGTTGAATTGATTTAACATTTGTATAATAAAATATTTTAATATTATTATTAAAAAATTACACGTATTACATACTATAAACTCTTATTCAATAATAATAATAATAATAATAAATTATTATATATATATATATATATATATTTTTTTTTTTTTTCCTCCATGCCAATTACTAAAATGGGCCTAAGACCGACTCCGGCTTGTCACGATTTGGAATATTCCACTCATGAAATAAAACCAAAACGGACACTTTTGCGATGGAGAAAGCTCCAGCGGTAAGTACTGTTGGGATTGCCTCGACTTTATTTGTCGAAAGTACCCTTTTCCCTTACAAATTTTCACCTTTGTCGCCATGGCGACGACAACGTAATTTGTCCCTTGCAGGGAGGGGTATTTCAATAAATTAGTCCATTTTCTTCTTCGCGAGGATGATACGCCACGTGTCAGCCTCTCCACCTCCCTATGTGTTATGTAACGCTCTGTGAAATACAGATATAATTCCCGCTTTTGTGAAAATAAACCAGGTTCTGGTTTATCCTCTCTGAGCTGAGTAACCAGACCAAAGTTAGCTTCAGACAAACAAAACTGTTTGTTTTTGAATTATAAATATCAAAATGCTATAACTTCTCTCTGAGCTTCTGTCTCTTTCAAACTTTACAACAAAGCAATGGTCATCGGCAGTTTGATTTCTTGCCGGAATTTCGGTTCTTTTGTCGGTTCAGGTATTAGCTTCTCTACATTTACATCAAAATTCGACTTTTCCAATTTTTTTTTTGTTTTCACTGTATTTTTTTTCAATTAATTTCCTTTATCTACATTCTTTTCTTCTGTCGACAAATTCTATGCATGCTCAGATTTCGAATTTTCCAATGGATTCGCTTGCTCTTTCTGGGAGCTGAATCTTATTTTACTTTTTCATGTTTGTTTATTGTTTTACATATGTGCATAATTTGGCTATCAGTTGACTGGGGACTTTCTCTTTCTTTTCAGTTATTTCATTATTTAATTAATTGACTGGATTAATAGTTTAATAATATTGCAACTGGACTTCTTTTCTTTCCTAATCTTCATTTACATGCTTTCGGATTTCAGGTTACCTGGTTTGGATTTTTCTTTTTTTCCCTTTTAATTTTTACTGAACTGGGGCTGACTTAACGCAACATGTGCTCTTTTTATTCTTTTATTATTAGATGCTTTGGAAATTCCGCCTGGTCGGTGTAGGTCCATTACTTTGTTTTTGTAATGTATCCAATTTCAAATGTAGACTTCTTGAGATGTGGCACTACTATTTTCAATAAATAAATTGTTCCTTTACCTTTAGGGATAAATTAATTTAGAAAGCATCAGTTATCTTTCAATTAACTGAATCTTGCTTTTTGTTTTTAATTTTTTTTTTCCCATTATATTGTTTCATAATCTGACTCATATATAAAAAGGCAAATTCACTATGGGCTGGCAACTAAACAGTGCTTGCAACTCCATTTTGGTAGTTTTTGGTTGAACATCTTTAAGTAAATTCCTGATATTTTCAGGCAAATTATATGAAAAGGAGCCAGTTATTTTCCAATGGAAGGGAGAAAGATCAGGCATATCTGTTTTGCGGAATACACAGGGAAACATGTGGAACCAAAGGGTACGCAGTCCAATGGCAAATGGTCTGATATCTGAACATGCGAACTGCTCTATGCTTCATGTTTGGGGCAATTCAGATGAAAAGGCGTTGAAACATATAGCAAATTGTCACACTGGAAAGGAACATCCTTTGTTCCTACAATGTAATGAAAGGCTTAACAGAATTTATCCTAGGAAAAGAACTAATAACAAATGTGAATACTATTTTTCTTCAAGACATTCACTTGGAGGTTGGTTTCAACCAAAAGCAGAGGATAGGATTGGTACAAGGAAAGGGAAATCACCGCAGTCTCTTGATGTTAAAGAGGACAGAATTTGTGCTTTCTATAAGTCTGATGAGTATGACATAACAGAAGCAAAGGTGGACTCACTACAATCAACGGAAATTCCAAGTGAGGCTGTTCTGCTAGATGGCGATTTGCAGGAAACATCTCCTTGGTGGGAACAATTCCCAAAACGTTTGGTTGTTGTACTTCTCTGTTTTTCAGCATTTCTGTTGTGCAACATGGACCGTGTGAGAATTTCTTTTTCTTTTTTTTTTTGGCCCCCTTCTTAATTCTTGTTTTTGTGTTTACATTTTTCCTGATTTAATAAAATTCTGCATCATGTCACGGTAAATTCTTCCTAGCAGCTACACTATTGCCTTTCTTAAGTTCAGTGTGAATAGCTTGCATACTTGAAAATGCATTCATTCTAGATTTAGCAAATCAACGTGATTGTGTACTTGGTCTTGACATGCTAGTCCTTCTTAACTCTACCTTGTATTGTATATGTTTTTCTTCCTTTATGTTGACTAAATAAATGTTTGCTGTAGGTGAACATGAGCATAGCTATCCTTCCTATGTCAAAAGAGTTCAACTGGAACAGCACAACAGTGGGTTTGATCCAGTCCTCTTTTTTCTGGGGCTATCTACTCACTCAGGTCTGCTTCAGAGAACTCCAAGTATTTTAGAGACAATAAAAGAGATCTTATTAAATATTGTAAATCACTATACAAGTGCACAACAGTACAGTTGGTGACCTCCCATAATTGAAACTCATTGTTTCAAGGATTTGTTTTCATCTAAACAACTATGCCCTGTAATTCTTTTGTTTGGTAGTAACCTATAATGTGATGTGAGAATTTTTTTTCCCCCCTGCAATCTTTCAATCTAATTGTACTTCTCAAATTTTCTGGCATAGATTGTTGGTGGCATATGGGCAGATAAATTTGGTGGAAAGCCAGTATTGGGTTTTGGCGTTGTCTGGTGGTCAGTGGCTACTGTTTTGACACCTGTTGCTGCCAAAATTGGGCTCCCATTTTTGCTTATCATGCGTGCATTTATGGGGATTGGAGAGGTTGGCTTCTCTCATTTCTCTCCTCTTTTTGTTTTTGTTATCCCTTAGACAAGTACATAGGTAGCTAATTAGTTCTGAAATGTTTTCTTCTTGAAGATCCTTTCTTCTGGTCATTTAACGTCTGACTACCTTTGCAGTGATAGATGGTAGAAAGGACAGATACAGATGTCCAGCCAGAATAACAGAAATAATAATATGAAATATGCTAACCATTTGATAACAACATAAAAATTTTAAAATTTATCTGTTTGATAAGCAGATTGAGCGATTCTCACATAGAAAGGTGATTCCATTCCTTTTACAGGGTGTTGCCATGCCTGCTATGAATAACATGCTCTCTAAGTGGATTCCTGTGTCCGAGAGAAGCAGATCACTTGCCTTTGTGTACAGTGGAATGTATCTGGGTTCTGTTACTGGGTTGGCTGTGTCTCCTATTCTAATCCAAAAATTTGGTTGGCCATCTGTCTTCTACTCATTTGGCTCAGTCGGAAGCATTTGGTTTGCTTTGTGGCTGAAAAAAGTAAGTTGCTGATTCTTTTAATTATTTATCCGCGGACAAGTCTAATGTGCATACCTAAAACAATCTTTCTTTTTTTGTAGGTTGTGTGTGTGAAAGAATCTGTTTGTGATAGAACACCAAAATCTGTGCTGCCCTTAGTTTTAAAAGCATTTCGCTGATAACTTGCTCCTCTTAGAAAAAAGACATCACGTCTTAATCTACTATTTGCCTTATTTCATTTTTCTCCGCAGGCATACAGCTCTCCAAAAGAAGACCCAGAGCTTAGAGCTGAAGAAAAAAGACACATATTGGGTGGCAGCATTTCAAAGGAAGCAGTTTCAGTCATTCCCTGGAAATTAATACTATCGAAAGCCCCTGTTTGGGCTCTCATAATTTCTCACTTCTGCCACAATTGGGGAACTTTTATTCTGTTGACATGGATGCCTACATACTATAATCAGGTAAATCCATTAGGAGTTAAATGATTTTTCTGATGGTTGTGAAAAATCTGAATGCTTGATCTGAACATGAGCCCTTATAGTGAAGAAAAAGAAAAGCTTTTCACTTGCCACAAATTCAATAACTTTTGCTATCAGCTGTTATGTGCATTTTATTTTCAAAGTTGAACTTGTATAAGATTTATATTACTCTCGTTGCCTTGCTGATTATGATGCGTGTATCGATATCATATTTTAGACTCCAAATTCTTCAATGGATGATGTTTTTGTTGGAAAACTAGGTACAAAACTTCCGTTTCCCATAAGCCTTTTTCTTGCATTAAAATTTCTTAAACTAAAAGTTCTTGGTTGAAGGTAATTAGGAGAGAATAAGGCAGTGCTTTTTTTTTTTTAATCTTAGTTTTTCTTAAATTTTGCCTCACACTAGAAATCCCATGAACTCTGATCGGCCTCATTATAATCTTGTTAAAGCATGCTGCAAAACATTAAAATTCTGTTTTGATTTTCCCCCCATTTTTTAGTCCAATTACATTAGTACCCCATTCATTATGCTCAATTTTGCAGTTCAAAGACCTGTTAAACTATAAATTAATCTGGTTTGTTCACACATATTGCTGTCTTGTTTTCTATCTTTACAAGGTTTTCTGAGTATTTTGGTCAATGATTGAGGTGAAGATATGCATAGTTATCATTTTATACCCAAGCCGATAAGACTTTTTTGTTCTCTCAGGTCTTGAAGTTCAACCTCACTGAATCTGGGCTCTTCTGTGTCTTGCCTTGGTTGACCATGGCTGTTTTTGCAAATATAGGAGGCTGGATTGCAGATACACTTGTTAGCAAAGGACTTTCCATAACAGCAGTTCGTAAGGCAAGCATTAATACTGTTGCTGATCCTTATTGTAATTTCGCAGGAATATTTGTTGCTGAATATTGATATCATCACCTATCATTCCAACTTATATTGGTCGTACCGTAATGATATTGCCACAATGCTAGTTCCAAGGACCATGTTGTGGTCTATATCAATTTGGGGGAAAAAAAGGTTCTCCTTTTGATAACCTTAGCCAAATGAACAACAGCAAGAATACATGTAAAATTCTGTATTTGTGCATGTTTACACATGCAATGTATGAAAGCTCTAGATGGCCTTCTTGTTTCCTCATCTTCCAAAGGTCAAATGAATTTTATGGGACTAGAACTATAATTGGCACTCTACCAATTGGGATTAATTGTCTTCGAATCCTCTCTAAATATGCAGATCATGCAATCCATTGGGTTTTTGGGACCAGCCTTCTTTCTCACACAGCTGAGCCATGTCAGGACTCCTGCAATGGCAGTGCTATGCATGGCATGCAGTCAGGTTTGATTTTGTTTGATGTCAGTTTCGTCTGAGCTCAATTTATATGACCCCTCAATTAATATGTTTTATTTAACCTCGTAATTCTGTCGGAATGTGTCCGGTAAGATGACCACTTATATAGTCACAATAATTATGGACAGGGATCTGATGCATTCTCACAATCTGGTCTTTATTCCAATCATCAAGATATTGGGCCACGCTATGCTGTGAGTTATGTCTATCTTTTCTTAGTTCAGGAACTGTAAGATCTTCTTGTTTAATCATAACCTCTGAAGCATGTTTTTTTCTCTAATACACTTGTGAATATTTAATGACAGGGAGTTCTCTTAGGACTATCAAACACAGCAGGAGTGCTTGCTGGTGTTTTCGGTACAGCTGCAACTGGTTACATACTCCAACGAGGTAAAACACACCAACTTCATTCTCTAGAGGCAATTGCTTTGCTTGTATTTTTTATTTTTTTTTGTCTTTTAGTTTCAAGTCTATCATTCATTTCTGAAAACTCTTTCTCTGCAGGTTCTTGGGATGATGTATTCAAGGTAGCTGTTGTCTTATACATCATTGGCACCTTAGTCTGGAACTTATTTGCAACGGGAGAGAAAGTTCTTGAGTAGACAAGTACAAGAATGGGAGGAAGATGCCGTAATGAGTAAAGAAGAAGAGACGAAGTCATCAAGAAATTGAAGGAAAATCAAAAGGCCATAACAATGCCATCCATGCTGGGGCATGAGCCCCTGCTAAGCAAGGTTAAATTAAGATGCTACCAGGAAAGATTTTCGCCGATTAGCGAGGCCCTTTTACAACTTTTGAGTTTCTGAAATGCCCTTTTAGAGGTTTTTCTTTCCTATATACATTTTTCCAATCCCAGGGAACGAGATGGGAAATTTGCACCCATTAAACCTTCGCCTGAGCTCATGTAATGCTTCAAAGGAAACCTCATATGTTCTTTAATTAACCATTATATTCTGCTGCTTTAATCGTACATGCATGAGCATCAAATCCGTAAAAGATAATAATTTATTCCAACGAAATGGCTATGTTCGTTAGATATTCTCGACCGATCAGCAAGTTTGTTACTCTTGCTTTCAGTCTTGGGACTTCTTTTGGGCTCCAGTGTGGCCATGAAAGGTCTGATCGCACGAGGCTTTTTCTTAAAGGTTGATAGCCCACATAATTCAAAATTACAGAAAATTGACATCGAACAACATTAGCTCTTGTACCGGTGCCTAATCGGAAAAAATAATTAAAAATGATGAAGAAATGAAATGTGTGTGTGTGTGTGTGTATCTTGATGACTTGCATTTCAAATGTAAGAATTATACTTAAGATTTATGTCATAAAAATAATAATAATAAAATAAATATCACAAAATTAATAAGAACATTTGATATTCAAAGAAATAGAAACACGAAAGAATTTTAAGAACCTCCTTCAAAGAAACCAAGACAAGATTTGAAGCTGTGTCTCCCTCTCTCTCTTGAGAAAAGATGAAGCAGCTGCATATCTTTATCGTGACAGTATGCTGTATACAATAAGCGTAGTCGTGTCGCGTGTGTATATCTTCCCCCCTTTACTCTCAAAAACCGTGAGAAGAATATATAAAACACTAGAAATATAAATGACCCCGCATGCATGCATTCAATAGAAGCCACATGAATTGCGCCTTTCTTTCTTCAGCGAGCTAGCATTAGCATTATATAAATATAATAAAGCAACACCACCACTCCTTAAATATACTACATCCATGTTTCCATGAAACCCGCCAACACTTTAACGACGCCTTAATTAATAAACAACCCCACCGAGGCCCCGAGCTACGACCTACCCGTTTCAATTTTCAGCCCCACCGTCACCACCCTCACTTAAATCCATGCAATTATTCTTCTTTCTCTTGTTAATACTTTGTATGATGCCCTCTAATTCTCTTGTATGCACATTAACTTTAAGCCCATTTTTCATAAACAACGTTAGTGACATCTTTTGCTCTACCTTATGGCCTGGCACCACCGTCAGCCGATGCCGCAACAGCACCGCCGCCGCCACCGACTTCATTTGCAAGTACGCCAAATCCTTGCCTAAGCATATTCTTGGCCCTGCATTGAAAGCAACAAATTTGAACGAATCGAGCATTTCAAATTTCGTCCCATCAGACGACAGCCATCTCTCCGGACGAAACTCTAAGCAATCATCACCCCACGTTGATCTCATTCTCCCAGTTGCGTATATGGAATATGTGACCGATGAGCCTGCCGGAACAAACGTGCCGTCCGGTAACACGTCGTCCACTATCACGTGCTTTGAGTCCTCTGGCACTGAAGGGTATAGCCTCAGGGTTTCTGATAATGCCGCTTTTAGGTATATCAAACGGTCTAATTCTTCAAACCCTAACGGCTCATCAACCCACGTCGACGTGTCATCACCACGCGTCTCGATTAACACAGAACACAATTCACGTAAGATTTTGTCTCTACATGTGGGTTTTGAATGACTAACCAAAAGAACCAGCTCAGCGCCGCTGATGACGTGTCTCGTCCGGCTAGGATGAAGTTGAGTGCGACGTGTTTGAGGAAAGCGTCTGTGTAGGATTCTTTTTTCTTCATGAATCTTGATAGCAAGTCGTCGTGTGGGTTCCCGTCTTTTTGCTGACTCGTCAACTCGAGCTTACGTGCACTGATCACGTCTGATAAATACTCGTCGATGTGGCCCAGGCTTCGGCTCAAGCTGACTTCCATTCCGAGCCGGAGCCATTTCTTGGCCTTCCACAGAATTTCAGGCAAAATAAAACGCTGAAGCGAGGCTTCAGTGGCTCTATCAAAAGCCGATGCAAAGCCGTCTTCCGGAAGCCCCGGCGCGCAAGTTTGAGGATCTTTTCCGAAAGCCAAGCCACAAATGTTGTCAAAGGTGAGCCGAAGCAATAGGTCCTGTAGATCAACCGGATCGGCTTTGAGCTGAGCCGAGTCAAGAATCGGACAGAACCTGAGCGTGATGGCTCGGCTGACCCAGCGAGCCATGGCTTGGCGCAGGGTCCTGGTGGTGAATTCCAGTGCGGCAGTCTTCCTCTGGAACAGCCACGTGTCTCCATCGGAGTTGAAGATGCCTTCACCAAGCAGATCATGGAACACGGCCTGCCAGGTGGGACCCTTGGGGTAATTGTCGAAGCGGTGCTTCAATATGTGCTCGATGTTCTTCGGGTCGCACGTGACAGTCACGAGACCCTGCTTCTTGGTGAGGAAGGGGATTGCACAGATGCAGGTCTGGTACGTGCCACCACACGCGCGGAGATTGTCGGAGATCCAGTCATGCAAGCGGTCACAATTCTCAATCAAACCCGGAAGACTGCCCAATAGAGGCCACACGCGTGGACCCTTGAGAGACCGTGAGATGAACGTGAACCAGAGTAGATAGGCCGTGACAGCCGTGAAAAGAAGAAAAGCTGCGGCAGCATCCATTATACAGACAGAAGTATGTGTGACACTTTTTATGACAGCAGAGGATTTTCAAGCATAACACTTTTTATGGGAATCAAGAATCAAGAAAAACCAAGAAGCTTGAAAAAGAAAGTTAAATAAAACAAAATAAAAACTGAGCTAGCTAAAGGGAAATAATTAACCCAGATAGTGAAAAGAACTTAATTTTACGAAAAAAAAAAGAAAGAATATCGGAGATTGTAAAAAGAGCAAGAAGAAAGGAAAATGAGGGAGCGAGTGAGTGAGTGATAGATAGTACAGAGAAGAGAAGGGTGAATTTATAGGTGAAAAATGAAAGAGAAGCAATAATAATGAAGGCCAGGCCAGACTGTTGTCTTGAATTGTAATAGCGAGCAAATCATAAATGCCCTGGGAGGAGTTCGTTGAGACTTTTTTTTATGGTAAAAACAGCCATACTTTTTCCACTTCTCCCATAGAAATTGAAATTTTCTGTCAAAGAAGTACCTCAATATATGTATAAAATTAAAATCAGCTATTCCCTCTCTCTCTCTCTTTCTCTCTTTGCAGGAAATTAAGAAATTAAGAGAGAGAGAGACTTTACCTTACCACTGCAACAGCTCGCATTGAATGAAGGTGGGGAATTAAATGAGTTTAGTTGAGGAAGTAAGACACGGAGAGCAGACTCAAAAAAGAAGATAATATGATGATTAACATAACACAGCCTGCTCGAAAAGAATAACAGTAATAATAATAAGAGATCTTCATACTCATACTCATACTCATACTCATACAATAATACAACACGTACAGTCTGCTTTTAATTTGGGGTTCATTATGGGTGAACCATACTTTTAACTTTGCTAAGTTATCATGTATACTTCCATTTGAGTCTTGATACCAAGTGTCTTAAATGAAAACGCGGTTCGTCATGTGGGACTTTTGGTTAGGGTTCGGTGAGCAACTCATCAACAATTTATAACTCTCTTCTCCTCTCCGTGACATATTCTTGATAATGCCCGCTCCCCCCCCCCCTTTTTTCAAAATAATAAAAAAATTTCTGCAAGCAAGCCTGTAAAAACAATCCAATCCTTCAGAATCATCGAGCGGTGTTGAGTTGACTCTTGGGGTCTTTTAATACCTGTTACGATATGAAAAAATGTGCCCCGAGGCGCCCCCTGCTGCGATGAACAAAAGTCAAATATAGATATATATATATATATATATATATATATAGACGTGCATTGTCACAAACCTGAAGGCATGCAGATGCCTAACGATTAATTGACGACAAATGTTTATGTCATCAGCACTCCAGATTTTGATACTTAATTGATGTTTTTGTTCTTTTGTCTTGTTATTTTGTCATTCTTTTAACAAATTTGACTTGAATCATTTCTCTTGCGTATACAATATGAATTATGATATGCTTACAACTTTGTTTACAGGATAACGTGTAAAATTATCTCATTCTATCAAACACACGAAAGATATTGGAACTTTGTAAATATATTATTCATAAAAAATTAACCATTTGCAAGGCTATTTTAACTTAATTTTGATACTTATATTAATCTCATGCAATTCGATGATATCTATAGAAAGTCCACGTGATTATGACTGAAGTATAAACAGTAATTTATTTGTTGAAACTTCAACCTACTGCGCACAATTTCAAGGTAATTTCTACTTGTGCATCTTCAAATTAAGGAAGGGAACATATATTCCGCCAATTAGTTTACTTGAGCAAATAATTTTGTCATAAATTTGAGGGTAGCATTTCATTCATACGTATCTTAGTATATACTAGTGCGACAGTAGCCTTTGATTATAATGCTAAAAATTATGACATGCATTCCATGCTAAAGTCGTCTGAAATTTAATTAATTTAATCGATCAAAAAAGTTAAAAGAGTAATTGGTAACATCAGCAAGATCAGAATTGTTGACTCTATCCTCATGTGCTGGTGCTCATTGCATGACACTTCGTACAGAAGTTGAGAATTGAGATCAATCACTTAAATATAAGAGGGGGACCGACTGATTAGTTTGGTGAGAGCATTCAACACCCCCATTATATTTATATTATATATTATTATGAAAGCAAGAGATTCCAACTTTGGTTCTTGTCATACACTACAAAACAATTCTAATGAAAATTTATCGATCATTACTATTATTATCACTACTACTACGTTTACAACTTACTAATATAATTAGGATAAAAATTTTCCTGCCCCAATTAATTCACTTGCAGAACAGAACCACACAATCGCTACCTTTAAAACATTATGGATTAATGCATCATACAATAAATCAGTAACCCTTTTAGGAATAGGTAAATTTCCATCCCCCCCCCCCCTTTTTTTTTTAATTACTCCATCAACAAAATTTTGCAATCAAGTTTGTTTTGTCTATTTTTTATGTTCTCAAATCAAATCTCCTTTTCCAATAAATGATTCAGCAATTTGAATGGCTTGGATTTTATAATATAGGGAAACAATTTTAGGCAAATAGTTCCGGGTTGGCTGATTTAGGTGGACTGACAAATATAGTTTGGGCAGTTAGGAGTCCTAAATCAGCCAACCCGAAGCAAGACGAGAATAAGTCCTAACTTAGGACTTCGAAATCAAGACGAGAATGGGTCGGACTCTTGTGGCGTATGAAAAAACAATTTGACAAAAACAATCAGGTAATGACATATTTGAATTGTGTCACCATCAAATTAAATTGATTCTTTGTGCTCTAATTGGTATTTGTTCGTTTTAAGGATAATCATAACACTGCGGCTTTAAGATATACAATACTACTTAGGCTACGTACGGTTTAGTTAAAAGAGGAATGCGGTAAAAAACTGATTGGGTAATTTGTCAATTTCTTTTCGGACCTTATTAAGTTACATTATGATGTAACTTACATCAATTATTGACCTAAAATTAGAATCAACTAAATTATTTTTAAATCACTTATTACACCTTTTGAGTTAATGTAAGTTATAATATAATGTAACTTAATTAACAACACCCTTTCTTTAATATATGTAATATGCAATGTAAAGTTACAAAATTTCTTTACTGGAATTTACAAATGTTGAGATTGGTTGACAATTAAATTGTCAGTTTTAAATCATTTTCACAAGTTAATTTACAATTAAAAGTTTAAAAATATTCATATTATAAATTTACTGAGACTATCCTAGATCAAGCCTATTATAATATAAGTCAAAATTCTATACTAAAAATGTTAGAAAAATATCTACTCTACTCACAATTTATTCTCATTAATAAATTAAAAAAAAAAAAAAACCAAATATCTACTCCAATCCACTTCTTAACTGAGAGATGAGCTATATACGAAGAGTACATTCCCGGGGATTCGAACACGTGCCCCAGAGCTCATCGCTCGTACCATTTTCATTTTGACCATTACAATTTCTGAAAAGTGGATCAATGAGCTGTCATGGGCCCCTTTGTTTCCTGATCCCTCAATTCCCCATATTGAATGAGAATCGAGCCGTGAGCCCGTGACCCTATTTCCTTACTCTTGATGTATATATAGATATATATATATATATATATATATATATATATATATATTGTGTTGACAATATTATGTTTATTAATCTCTCTTTAAAATCTTGAATTAATTTTGGTCACCTAGACACCAACTACACGGCTATGTACTTTCTTTCTTCATAGTTTGAATATGTTTTAAATAACAAATACTTACGTGTGAAATCAGCTCATTGATAAATAGGTAATCGGATTTTAAATTTCATATTTCCAGTGGTGTGAGATAGCTCATTCAAACAAACATTTAGCTAAAAACGTTAACAGAAGGGAATTGAATTTGTAGCAGATATATCAAGTTCATGATGCTTGAAAAAGGTAAATTATTTATTGGGATACCATATCATTTGGTTCATGATAATTGAAAAAGCTAAATAACAGTGGGCATACCGTGCCATCAAGTTCAGTTGCGGGTGGCCGTTGCCAATAAATTATTTATTGGGATACCATATCATTTGTATTTACTACAAATACAAGCACTAAATCAAATAATCTAGACATGGCATGGTCAACCATTCGTGATAGAAACTTACAAATTGCTACCAACACTATCATATTTTGCCACAACAAGGGGAAAAAAAGATTTTATCCTTTTTTTTTTTTTTAATTAAAAAAAAAAAGGTAGGTTCAATCATGTCCCCAATCAACTACAGCAGGAAGATACAATCATTGACTGTCCAGAAGTTTGATTTTGGTTTAAGATATCTTTATTCTCGGTTCCTTTGAGGGCGCACTCATCTAACTTGATGGAAATCAGTTGGTTTGGAGTAGTTCTTCACATCACTGATTATCTTCTGTACAAGTACTTTGACAAAGGGAACTTAATGCTCCTTGCAACCTATAACCATCCAAGACATTACATAAATGGAATGATACACGGTGGCATTAAATTACATTCCTAAAAGAAAGTTTACCTTCATAGCCAAATCTTCAGATATTGTAGAGCGATACCGAGTTGAACCCTCTAAAGGGCAGCTTCCTCCTTTGACAATAAAATTACTGTTGCAGAGACTGGTTAATTGCAGTAGAATATCAGACATGAGTGCACTACTCCCTTCATCAACTCTTAACCCGTCATTTCCTTCTTCCTCTTCACCTAGTGTATCTTCTCCTACTGATGTAATGCATTGGAATATGGCTAATAACCTCTCTAAAGAGAAAGTTCCAGGCCCTTTCATAAGTAACTCCTGTTCTGCTGCTTCCTTTTGCTGCAATGATTTTTCAGAGGCCCTGTGCGGGAAGTAATCAATCAGGAAGATAAATTTAGTAATAGAGAGCAAAGCACAATTTGCGGCAGGGCATAATCATATCAACAGTGTCAAGAGAAGAGTACCTAAATAATGCTATTATCGAGTAGAAAATCATTTTTACCAACTCCAAAGCATTCATTTACATAAAGCAAATAAAAGCCACATCTTATATCCAACACTTACAAGGAAAAGCAATTGCCCAGAAAAACAAAAGCGTTCAAATCAGTCATTACCAAATTACCGATATCAGTTCATTGTTGGAGTCAGACATTGGCAGGTCATAGCAATTGATCATCTATTCCAGACAAGATCAATAAACTGACAAGCACAATAAGGCCAGTAACTATAAACTGTACTCTAACTCCACTTATTCCCAAGGAAAGAACTAACCAGTAGTATACCATAATCGATTCATTGGGGTGACAGCAAAACCAGATAGATGGGTAAATAATTCAATATGTTTCTTTCTACCAATAACAAACACTTGATATATTGTGATGGGAATTTTTGGATAAAATTTTGATTCAAAAGAAATTGAATGTGTGGTGAAAGGAAAAAGAACAGAAAAATACTAAATCTTAAATCAAAACTGTTATGAAGAAATAACCAAGAGTGAAATAAAAGTACTAGTGCATCCTAACACATGAACAAGTAGCATCACAGCTTGATAGTAGAGTTAATACGACACAGATTTAGAACAGATTGTCAAAGCACTCACTTCCTTTTTCGTTTGCGACTATCAGAAACCCCAGTTGTATCAAAAAGTGAAGCATCCAATGTGGCAGGGTTTCTTGAAGCAAGGAATGCTGAAACGAGGAGATACTTTGCCGAAGTAGACATATGGAATCCTATATCATCAAGATCTCCAGAACCTACCGATTTCCTAGCACCTCCTTTTCTTCTGGTCTCCTGATTGACTCCACATTCAAGGCACGGTTGAGACGCAACCCTGAATATCTCATTCAAAGAAGGAGCAATATGCGGCTGAAGATGACTAAACAGTCTTCTCTTCATCTCTCCATTGGGTAAAACTCCCAAGTCACTTAAGGGTTCGCAATATCTTTTAAATAACAACGAAAATGCAGTAGATAATTCATCCACTCGTTTAGTAATTCTACAGAACGGTCTCAGAACAATACTGTTTAAAAGGAATAAAAAAGAAATGAGAGATTGGAATATATAAAGCAAAAGATTATTGGGCAGCAGTGAGAACAAATAACAGTTTAAATTCTTACTCAAGAAAGGAGGAATAAAGCTTTTGATTTGCTTGATTTCTCATAAAAATTTGACGAAGATCATCTTCTGTGCATTCAGGAAAATAAACATAGATGGGAGCTACATAACCAGTATTCGAGTGATACGTATCAGGTGAGGTGCTGCTGATAAAGATCATACCCACCTCAGGCATCTTCAGAATATCAGACAGACCAAACAGAAAAGGTAATATACTAGAACTTTTATCCCACTCTCTAACAAGCTCAAAATTATCAAAAATCAAGTAGATCATCTTTCCATTAACCTGTCCCTTCAACTTACTTGTACTCATTTTCTCTGCATTCTCCTTTAGACTATCTATGACATTTATCAATGCCTCACGAACAAAAATAACAAAATCAGATGGCTTTTCACATCTCTTTGCACTCGAATAACCATTAAATGCATTCTTTTTATGAAGCAATAGCTGATTCAAGATAGATTCAAACAAGATCCGAGGACTATAACATGAAAGACAGCTTGTATAAACAAAAGGGCGGCTGAGATGTCTAAATACCTGGATAATAATACTAGTTTTTCCAGTAGAAGCACTTCCATAGACAAACAAAGGAGGCATTGAGGAATTTAAAGTTCCCAAAAGGCGCAATAACTCAAGAATTTGAACACGTCTACCAGGAAAACGAGATAATAAATCATCTAGGCTAATGGGTTCTTGTCCAAACACTAAGTCACCAAGTGTTGGTATGTAGGAATCATTTGGTTTCCCTAATTCAATACCATTGTTATTAGCAGTGAATGTGGATGACCTTGTTGCTCTTCTACTAACTTGCATGATTTCCTCTTTCTCTCTAGCCATTACTTTATTTTCTGGCCTATAAAGGAAAACAAAAAAAATCATCTATGAGCTAAAATTAAAAAAAAAAACAAATTAATTCAGAACAATAACAACATTGGAGACAAAGACAGTAAAAAGTTTAAAAGATGAGATTCATTAACACAATTAGCGAACTAACAGAAAACGCCAGCGACCCTCCTCGCACGGCTACAGGGTTAATTCAGTCAAAGAATTGGATCGGAGGGATCAAAAACAGCTACGAACCATTCAACCGGCCTGCTGGTAAAGTGTCTAGCTTCGGGGAAGCGCGTCAAATCGCTTTTAAATCAATTATATTTTATGAGGTAAATTTAAGCAAAAACAAATTACCAACTAGATGTGAATGCGGAGAAAAAAAAACATTATTGCCGTCAACTTACCCTTTTCCGCTAATTTATTCCAGGGTTTTAAGCAAGCGATAATGATTTAGATAGGAGAAGTTGCCGTTCAAGTAAGAAATTGAAGAGATTTTGTCAATCAGAAAAACCCTAATGGGAGGTGCTGAGATTGGAGAAAAGAAATTGGGACAAAATTCTTCCCGCCAAGAAGCTGCAATCAGTTGTGGTTAGCTGTGTGTGGAATCTAGTAGTAATGCTGATGCCCGCAAATGCAACGCGTGCAGCGAGCTGTGCTGTAATATTTTATGGGTAATTTTTTATCATACCCCAAATGAATTGACATTTTTCAAACCGCACCCAGTAAAATTGAACCATTACACTGCACCCTCAATTCTGTTAGTTTTCCGGTTATTTTTAACGGCTCCGTCTGAGTTTTGATTTAATGACAAAAATACCCCTTTATTTGAATTCAAATAAGTTCAATTACTAAAAAATACCCCTTCTGTGTCTCTGTTTCTAACGAGTTTAGCTACTGATTTCTTTTTAAGTAAAGGATTTTATTTTAATTGCAATAAAAAAACTTCATGTTTCATGTAGATTGTCATCGTTATTATATACCCAAAAAAAAAATATATATCAACTTATAAAATACAAGGTCACCAAAAAAATTTAACAAAGGAAGATATTGTTATTCACATAAAAATCTGGCGACAAAGAATAAAAAAAATTAAAAAACCACAACACATTCAATGTAATTTGAATCACAATTAAATTCAGTCCCTTCCATGACTATTTCATCACCACAAAATCCTTATCCATCATCATGCGCTTCAACCATATCTGCAAAATTAATCATTATTTGATGCATTTAATTTTAATTACTTGATTTAGGGTTTCAAAATACAAACCCCTTAATCATAATTCAAAACAAACCCAAATAACTAATGAAACCCTAAACCCATAATACTAAACCTAAAGAATGGAAAAGAAGAAGAAGAAAAGAAACGGCGAAGATGAAGGAGAAGTAAAAGAAAAAGAAAAGAAAAGAAAAGGGAAAGGGAAAGGACGAAATAAATAAAGAGAATTTCCATTAAAACTAATTTAAGGCGTGAACTTTCAATTTTACCCTTACACCGTTAAACATAATTGAGAAATAATGAAATTGGAGGCGCTGTCCAACGAGTCAATTTTACTAGGTGTGGGATGTAAAATTTCAATTCATTTGGGGTAGGTAAAAAATTACCATTTTATTTTACCCTCTACTTTTAACATCAATACAATTTGCTTAAGGTGTGGAGATATAAGAAACCTACTAATTTCCTCTCATCAGGTCTTTTTAATTAATCTTTTGTTATTAAACTAACCTTATTTTCTCTTTCTCCATTAGATATGCCAAAAAACTCAGCCCAACCCGCCTGACTCATTCTCATAAGTTTTACCCCAAACCTCCCACATAAGAGTTTGGACGAGTTTAAAAAAAAAAATATATATATATATATATATATATATATATATATATATATATATATATATATATTGTGTGTGTGTGTGTGCCTAATCCAAGCCCTTTATTTTTTGAACAAAATAAATTTATAAATTAGAATAATAAATTAAAATAAAAAAATAATAGAAAAAAGAAAAAAAAGCTTAAATTCCTAATTCATATATCAATAATGAATAATAAACTTAAAATTATAACACTAAACTCTCTTTGAAATGTTAATTAATTAAGATAGTGCTTGAATTAGAAAATGCAATACTAAAAAATTAAATTTTTAAAGTTTTATTTGCTTTATTTTCTTTATTTATTATTTTGTTTTGAAATATTCATTTTTTAACTCATTATTGATTATAACAACTTAATTATTATTAATAGGCTTGGGCTCTCTCACCTTATCAACATGAACTCAAAAAATGTACATAGGCTTGAAAAAAATGTATGCCAACAACTTGGCATGCTCTCTTAAAAAAATTTTTTTTTTAAAAGTTTGTCATGTTTTTTCCATAGGCAAGGCATGACACAATCGATGGCAAGCACATGTGGGCACGACACTTGTGTCGAATCGGGCCTAAGAAAAAAAAAGGCACAACACAGGACGACATAAAGAAAATGGTGAGCACGACACGAGCATGAGCACGCATGGACCTTCTTTTATGTCGGCTTGGCTCGTTGGCCATTTCTATTTAATAGTCCAATTCCATTATTTTAATTTCTGATGGCGATGGATCTTGGGCTCATGTATATATCGTCTGCTATTACACAACCAATTAAATTTTGGCTAAAAATCATTTTCGACATCATCCAATTTTGATTTTGAGGACTTGTAGAAATTCCTCAGATAGTCCACAATTTGTTCTACGTACAATAATGTGGGTAATTGTCAGATGAAAACAAAACATCCTAATTTGACAATAATAATAACTCAATCTGACTATGAAGATTAGAGGCACAAAAAGAAAAAAATTAGGGTCCCTCGCAAGGAAGAAATTTTATAATACATCAGAAGTATCATGTCAGTCATACAATAAACAAATTTTACTATGACATATTTGTATTTATTTTGAAAAAATATCATGTAAGTGGTTGTTATATTAAATTCAATAGGGGTAGGCAAATACAGGTTTGGATAGGGATTGGATCAACTTGATCGAGTTTTGGGTTAATCAGGTTGGAAAAAAAAAAGCAATCTGAGTTCAATTCAAACTTGTAGTTTGATTTGATCCAACCCGAAGATAATTAGGATCATATCGAGAATTCGTGTCATAGATAGCTTGTGTGTACATGGTGTTTCAAGTTTATCAGATTCAATCAGAATATGATCCAATTGGGTTGGCCAAAATCCAACCCAATCAGGTTGAAGTTTTCATCCACATCCGATCTAAATCCGAATTTTTTAGATTGGATTCGATTATTCCCCTAAAATTCACTTACACTTGTCATATATACATCAATTGGTTGTATTACCTCTAATATATTGTAGAATTTCTCCTTACAACGGTTCCAAAGGTGCCTGAATCCTTTAATCACATGCACAATAGCTAGGACCTACTAATTTTCTGCCAATCGGAAACCATAAAAACAAAAAAATCAAAAAGAAGAAAAAAAGGCAATTGTTTCGATGGTTGGGCTTCCAAGGTGTTGAGGGGTAAGATTCATTTCTATCCTCACAAGAAACTTCATAGCATATCCAAGTCATTTTACCTTTTTCATTTAGCGTGGGACGCATCTTTCTGTCTGTTTCTGAAGGAATCGAAGCGGATTTAATAAAATCCGAAGGAATTTAACAAATGCAAACTTTCTGGTGTCGCTATCAAACTCAATGTTGACGGGGCACAAAGTCCATCGGATTTTTAATATCCGTTGATGAGTTCGACCATTTTACATGACACGACACATGAACACATAGTCGGCTTTTGTAATTCGGACCTAAGAAATATCCGAAGATATAGAGTGGAGTAGGGTAAATGTAGACAAATGTTTTAGGGTAAATGTTCCATTAGTAAGACAGAATATTATTTTACTCTTTAGAAATACTATTTTACCTTTATACAACAACTATAGTGGTGTAATTTGACACGCAACATGTAAAAAATGAATGATAAGGAATAGATTTTAATAGAGACAAATAGAAAACAAGGCAATCAGTGAAAAAAATAAATGATAAAGAAATAAAGAATATATTTTAACAGAAATTAATATACAACATGGATCTTTTAAATAATTTTTAACCATATACAGAATAATTAGATAGTTGATTCAAATGATCGGATTACACCACTATAGTTGTTGAAAAAAAGTGAATGTGAATAACTTTTCAAGACTCATTTTTTCTTCAGCAGAAATAAAAATTGGTGGAGCCGATACTGTTCATTACTCTCTAATGAAATCGAACTCGATCTAGTATCCGAACAGTTTGCCCCAGTTATCAACATTTGACAAATATCATTAGTGAATTAAAATAAACACGCATGCACTGTACATAGATAGGGACACAAATTGTTGAAACTCGGACCGAAGAAGAAGATCCGACGACCCCATCTCACTCTATAAATAACAACATCATCGCATGGCTAAGTCACCGCTTTTACAAAACAATTAACACACAAATATTTTTATGTAAATCAAACCCACCATGGACGAAGAGGCCAATCAAGTCTTTGAATGGCAGAATGCGATCATGGCGTTTTGCTTTTCATCATCCGTCGAGATCGCTATCCTGTTTGCTGAAACTAACTCGGAGCTTTCTCCTTCATTCTATGTGCTTTCATTTGCTATCTTGCTGACATTTCTTTTTCTCTTTGTTTCAAAACTTATCGCCCACAAGTTTGGCGTTGCATCCCAATTGCTAGAGAAAGGTGCTATCATCGTTGCTGCCACTGCATTGGTCTTGGTCACCACCGTCCCGTATTCCTCGAACAAGCTCAAGTATGCAGCCTGGGCTCTCTACGCCGCCTCGTTGCTTACCATCGTCATCTGGAATTTCAAAGATGAAATTGTCAACCTCAAAAGGTTTTGTCCAACAGGCTCTACTGTCATTTGGTTTCTCAACTGTTTCGGTCAATCTTGATACCAGGTGTGTTTGATGAGTATATCTGCGTGTGTTTCCAGTTATAGTTGTTGTTGTATCACTCCATGTAAGTTGTGTTATTTCAGAACTCGTTAATATGAGAGTTTGTGTTATTGTGTTGTATTATATATGAAACGGAATTAATTACTTGATAATAATATCAATCTTGTGTGCTCTAATTAAAATTATAGTTTGTTGCTGCTTGTATATGTTATCTCAGCGCTAGCAGATATCTGACATGAATCAAAGCCAGCAACTATCCAATCTCTATTGTATCAAATAATAAATAAATAATATGAATAAAAACCGTATCTTATGTTTTTTTTTTTTAATTTTGAGTAGACGCACGTACCTTGGCCGAATTATAGGTGAAATTGTATTATATTTCAATCTTGCTCAATTCGAATATATCCGTCCGAATTGAGCTTTGACTGAACGAGTGTTTATTTCCTCTCCCCCCACCCACCCCCCACTTGAGAAGCCAACCGCCCCACTTTCGGATCAAATTTCGGACTACTGAAAAGCCTCTACTTATATATATATATATATATAAAATTATGGGTGTGTAAAGTCTAAATTAATTTTTACTATTAGATTTTATCAGATGTTCAACAATATTAAAGATGAAATTAATACTCAAAATTAGATTTTGAAAAATAACTCAATTCCCTAAAAATATAAGGTGATTATTTTGAAAAACTACCCCAGCCCTTAAGATATGGTGATTTTACAAAAAAAAAAAAATTAAAAAGGAACTTACCAAAAACTAAAATTAATTTTTTAATTTGTAATCTCACAAAATAATTTTAAACCTCTCGTCAGCATTCATAAAGGGGCGCAAAATAAAATAGCCACGAGAGGCATTTATTATGCTATTTTGGTAGTCCACCTAAGATATGTATACTTTGCCGACCCATAATCCGAAGGAATTCAGTCCATGCAATATGGCGTTATTATCAAATAAAAATTATAGATGAATTCGAAATCAGCTTCATCTAGTTTTCAACACAACTTTGGACCTCCCAGGAAGAAAAATGATTGAACATGATTTTGGTTTTCGAATGATTCGAAATATTTGGTATGGCAAAAATTATCTTCCCAAAAACCAAGAGAGATTGATATGTACGTACGAAGACAATATTGACTTCGTGTATGTACACACACACACGATTATAAAGACCTATAAAATGAAATATTTTAAATTCAAATGATAAATAATTATTTTACCATCTAATCTCGATTTTTTTTTAAAAAAAAATAAGTAGAAGTGTTGTGGCAAATATTGTTTTTCAAAAGCCATTTCCTAAGCTTAAGACCACTAGAAAATATAACCGTGTTTCACGTGGCTTTGAAAAAGAATTTAGTATTTTTTTTACTTTACACTTGATGAAACTGATAAAAAATATGAATTGATTTTTTTTAAGATGAGGCAGCTTTATTAAAAAAAAATATTAGTCAGCAATACAAATAAAGAAGTAACGCAAGATAAAGAATAAAATGAGAGAATATATTATAAAGTGATTTTATTCATTTCAATTGTGTGTGTACAAAACAAAAAGATGAGCTCTTCTTTATAATTACATAATCACTCCATGAAATTAATAAAAATTATGTATCATAATTCATTGTGAGATGGTGGGAGTTATATGGAAGCTAAAGGTTGCTAATGGGAAATAGTAGGGAGACTAAGAGATATATATTATGAACATCTACATTTATTTTAATAAATTCATAACACTCCCTTTTGAATGTTCATTAAAAAGAATATGCCTCATTAAAATCTTTACATAATTGCTATTGTGTAATAACGATCAAATTAATTATGAGAAGATGAAAAATCAAATCTAAAAGAAATTTTCTCTATTTATTAGATAATAGAGAATATACAAAGATGAAAAATAGTGATGTCACATCATCTCCTCAAGTCTCATCTTTATATATATATATATATATATATATATATATTAGTAACGCATGTGTATGGAGTAAATAATCGTTCAATATTAATCATGGTGAAAATTTAAAATTCGAATAACATAAAAGAGTTTATGGGTGATAATTTTAACAGATTTTTTTATTACAAATATCAATAAAATACTAATTCCAATATTCGCACCAGTGTTATTAAAAAAAAATTATTTGTGTAAGGAGTCAAGGTGCGTTTGAGATTGAGGTTGGGTAACTGTAGTTTAAAAGTTACAATACTAAAGTATTTAGTAAACACTAACTGTTATAACTTTTAAGTTATGTTGATATTATTTTTCACTTGTATAATATAAAATTTATTATATCTTTAATAATTTTATCAAAATTATTATTTAAATTTTATATTTTCTATATATTATTAACTTTTATTTTATAATTATAATTTTTGTTCTATAATAACTGTAACTTTTAAAGCACAACATCTCAATTTCAAACACACCCCAATTAAAATTTTTAAATTAAATCAGATGATCTTTTCTTTTTTTTTTCACAGTTGAACGGGGACGATATCCGAAACTGTCTCAACCTTTTGTAATTGGTAGGTTCAAGCCTGTCATTTTCTACGTGTCAAGAAATTAAAATAAACTAAGCAAAGACATGAAGGACGCCTGCTGTCGGAGGATCCGATTGGTGGCTTGCAAATCCTTTTAATTCTTCGAGGACACGGAGTGAAGCCAACGAGCGGAGCAAGAACTACTAGTGCTTTTATATTTGACTATACTCCTGATGATGATCAAACATTTATTATTTATATAAAAAAAAAACCGAGTAAAAATAAAAATAAAAGATTTTATATATTTAATTTTTTTAATATTGATATTATCACCATAAGTCTACCATTGGACCAATATATGGTTGACATTTGACATAAGTTTGAGTTTAAAAATACTCTTCACTCTTTGTATATAATTATATGTTAAGAATGCATTTGTGATTGAGATGTTGTAACTTAAAAATTATAGTTATTGTAGAAAAAAAATTATAATTATAAAATAAAAATTAGTAACATATAGTAAATATAAATTTTAAATAATAATTTTAATAAAATTATTAAAAATATAATATATTTTTTATTATACAAATAAAAAATTATATTAATATAGTTTCTAAAATACAACAATTAATATTTAATAAACACTTTAATATTATAACTTATAAATTATAACTATAAACCTCAATTTTAAACGTACCTAAAATAAAATATAAATTCCACCTAACTATATGCCTTTCCTCTTGAGATTAAGAGAGTTTAGTATTGTATTTTCAGATAGAGTAATGATATAATCACAAATTCTTGTATTAATTTATTTTGTACAAATTAATGTAATATAATAAAATTAAATATTTCTTAATCCACATAATTTATTTCTATTATTTATATTTTCATTCAACTAATGAATGAATACCATATCAATTTATATAAAGTAAATTTATATAAAAATTTATAGTTATATCATCACTCTTTCAGATAACTCCACCTTTACCTAATTTTTAAAAATGAATAATTTTACATCCATTTTGACTTCTGACAATGTACAGTAAGAAATGAGATCTTTTGTATGTATATCGATCTAATCCATCATTATTTTTTGCTAAAGAGTTATACTTAGTGTTAAAGAAGATAAGAGAAATTTGCCCTCTTTCTCTCTCTACCCACCCACTCTCTCTCTTCCCTTTTCTTCTTTATTTACGCCAAGCATATTAAGATCAGCACACTGAATAACGAAAAAAGAAAAGCTTGACTTGACCGAATTAAAAAACTGCGAATTGAGGAACTTTATAGAGGAAGATCAGATATCCAAATTCATCCCAAACGAATACACTGCTGAGCAATCTTCAAGCTTTTTTGGGTTGCACCATTTTAGTACAAACCATCAGTCGACAATGTTTAGATTCCCACATCTTGTCGAGAACCATTGACACCAGCTGAACCAGCAAATAGATTTGATTATAACACCCTGTTGGGACTTTCATGATCCGGGTATACAAATTCTATCTAGACAACCGGACCTACAACTCAGGTAGCTACAGCACGGCAGAATCACATAATTCATTTGCAAAAATAATAAGGCACAACAATATCAAAATTATAACATGTCGCTATGTAGCTACGTCACCAGAAAACAGGAGCTTCACAAAGCAAACGAGCATATTAACACCCTCACACCAATCTCTCCTTTCTCTCTCAACTTTTTTCTTCATCATCATCTTAACTATCATTTGAGGAGCTTCCCCTGACAAGAGAGCCACGACGGTGGCCACCTACAATTGCATCTTTAAGACGAGATATGGGACCCAACAACCTGCTCCCTTTCTGCAAATATGATGATCATAATAATAACAGGAAAAGAAAAGCAAAAAAGAACATCACTATCAATTTATAATACAGAGACCTTCCATCTCACAAAGTTTCTAGAAGACAGGAAAAGAAAATGCGAATCCTATCCAATTTTCAACCAGATATACCACCTGACTTGCAAACTACATGGAAGGAGGTAAACTGTGTGGGCAGAGCTTCAAGTTTAATTTCTGATATAACCCAGATGGATCAGACTTCAGATATAGTAAAGACAACAAAACTAAAGAAGAAACACAAGAGCAAGGTTCCAATCTTATTCATAGAAAAGGCTAGTCAGGTTTGCTTCTTCAGTTCCTGACCTAATAATTGGAAAAACGTATACTTCTTGAATCCGAGACAACTCTATGTGGTTCTACAAGTGAAGAGTTCGGGTGACATTCTCAAGAAACACTTCAAGAAGATGTAGGCTCCACAAAGAAAGCAGGATAGTACAAACACAAATCTAAAGGACAAATTTCTAATAGTCCACAATCTATCAGCAATTACTCATGGTTGAGGCATGGTTTTAATTTCCAGTCCAATAAAATAATATTTTGAATTACGCTTTTATAATTCGCATGCATATGGCTTTTAGAAACATATTAACCAATAATAGTAAAACAGAGTAAAACCCACTTTTTCTCTGGCACTGCAATAAAAGTTACCGAGCCGACTAATTACTTTATTTTTTTCAGGGTAAAAACAGCAATCCACATACCTCATCATTGATGCTGAGCTGCCACTTCAGCTGCAAAGCTTGCCACCTTTCTTGTTGCCACTGCTGCCCAATAATTACAATGCCCATCACAGCCGCTGCTATGAAAATGGACCAAAATGTATTTGTCTCCTTTGCATGAGCATACAAGGAAGCTGCCCTTCTCTTCCACCATGCTTCACAGGGGAGGTCAGACTCAGCAAAATTGTCATCTTCTTTTGCAGGCATCAGAGATTTTGATGCGTCTGCGGGAACATTTAAACCTTGCTCAGAAGGTTCAGTTAGCTCAGGAGTCTCCAAGTTCTCATTGAGTGCCGTGTCACCGTGGAAAGAACTAAACGTAGCTGCACTGTAAATACTCTCTTCCTTCCTAGTCAAATTTAACCCCGGTAATGTTGTACCTTCTTCAAACGCTGTACTACTAAAGGATAGCCTGTTACCCCTCTCATCAAAAATCTGCATTTCTGGAAACTCATTGTGTACACTCAAATCCTTAAGGGTCCAATTATCTTCATCATCCTTTCCACTAGATTTGTCTCCGACTTCAGCACCCAATTCAGAGACAACGTCCTTCCCTTCAGATTCATTATAAATCTCACTCTTTACAAGTTCAGGTTCCACCGGCAAATTCTCATGCTCACCGGGGGGAAAAACAAAGTGACGAGACATGAATAATGCACGAGAAGTTTCCGCTTCAATTTCTTCAGCAGTGTCACCCCTGGCATCATCCTTCGGTTCATCATTTTGAGCACTAGGAGCAGCAGCATAGGTAGATGCTGTAAGTGACACAACCTCCCATTCATTCCCACGGGAAGCATTCTCTTCTACCTCATTATCCGCCATCCTTCCCAATGACAAGTTTCCTATCATTTAAAACATCAGAATAACAAAAAGCAACAAGTAATGAACTTAAAAGTGAATACAGAAAAATCAAAAGCATAAGACATAATTAATTCATCGTAATTCTGTTACACCATCATGCAAATTGTCTTACCACTAAAGCATGACTTATTAAAAGTAAACTATGCCATATCATCCCAAAAATTTACAGAAAAAAAAACTACTAAATTCTACTCACGACTAAAAAGCATTATAAGCCAAAAAGTCAGCCAGTGAACCAAAGCCCACGCTATAAATTAACATCATTCTATATACAGACAAAAGCAACAGATTCAGTCGAAAAACGTATTTCTAATTCTGATACAAATTAGAGATTAAACTTAAAAAAAGAAAAATTCATCATCCAGTAAGTCAGTACGTGTGATGAAAGAAAGAATAAGTCAACGCAAGCACGTACAAATCAATATAATTATTAACAGATGATTTCAAAAGAATTAAAACAAAAGGAAAACAAAATCAATCATCACATATCCATCAAACATAACAAAATCAGCGATCCACAGCTCATATAATTTCAAAAGAAAAAAAAATTAAAAATGAAAACTCACAGAGACGCAATCGGGGGAACAAGATCTAAGGCGGAAAGATAGACTGGCGATCGATACGGCGGCGTTTCTGATTAGATTGAGCAACACTTAACTGCCTCGAGAGGTGTAGAGCGGAACAAGGCTTTCTAGACTATAGTTAAGATTTCTCGAATTCGAGATAAAAGAAGAGAACCGATGGTACCGGTATATTTTATCAGAGTTACTGGCTGTTGTAGGTAAAGCACGTCGTGTATTGAGATAATAATAATATCTTCATTGTTTGTCACTGTGGCTACCGGTCGTTAACCGGTAATTAAAGGTAAGGTTCGTGCGTTTGCGTGCGAGGAACTGCGAGGTATATATTATTACGCTTACGCGACCTAGTTGCGTGGCCCATCATCGGAATAACAAAAAGGGACTACTAAGGGATTAGTTGTTCGTTATAGCTTCAAACTACTGGGCCCAGTTATTAAGTTATTAAAATAATTTTTAATTAGCATCAGTGAATAGTGGTGATAGGTTTTTGCGATTAAAAAAATAGACAAACGATTCGCAATTGCAAGCAGTCGTGGCGATGGATGAGGAATGTGGGCCAAATGGAACTGCATTACCGCACTTCATTTCCTTCATTCGATCGTGCGGATGCATGATTGCATCGACAGATTGAAGTCAAACGAACAAATCCCATCGCAAAAGACTCAAACCAAGAACCTTTGGGCCATTCATTGCAGAACCTTTGGGCAGCCCGCGAAAATCATCACTTGGACATCTGTCCATTTTTATTTTTTTGGTTTGACTATTGACACCCCATTTAAAGAACTTTCAAACTCTTTTTCATTATTTATCCCGTTTACAATTGTAAAATGAATGTATAGAGTATTAAGAATTAGGAATGTAATATTCATATGATTTTTGAAAGTAGTAAGTAAGTTAATTTTAGACATAAAAAATGAGTCAATAACGTATGATTAATTGAATAATCAATTATGTCATAGATATATCATTCGTGTTAGTTAATGGCGGCACGCATTTAGAATTGATTCAATTTTACTTACAAATTATATAGTTCGACACCACACCATCAATGTTGATATATTTGTAATTATTTTTTTAAATGCAAATAAGCACTTAAAACGTGCAGTTTAAAAGAGTTATTTTTTAATAAAATGTAAAACGATCTAGTTTAAGAAAATTAAAAACTGATTTTTTATAAATTTTATAATTCACAGGCGTGTCTTGATAAAGAAAGAAAATAACTAGATATATTTGATATAAATGATAAATCTGCATCTCTTTTGGTATTATTTTAAACAGGACAGACTGACTTGGGTTATAAATCCTCAAAAGGTGTTGATAATTTGAAAACTTTTATCCTCACTCGTTTATGTCGCTCGCAATATGCAACGTGGCATTCTGTAAGTGGTAGGATAAGCAGAAAGCCAAGCAGTTTAAAGGAGTGTAGATGAATATAAGAGAGGATTGTGTGGCCGGTGGCGGGAGATGAAGGTTCATTATCCAGAGAAGAGAAAAACAGCCCAGTGCGAAGAGAAATGGAGGATTTATACGCATTGGACTTTGACGGCGTTATCTGTGACAGCTGCGAAGAGACCGCTCTTTCTGCCGTCAAGGTCATTTCCCTCCGTTTGACTAATGAGAAAATCCTCGTGAAATTCTCTGGTTTTTTTTTTTTTTCCATAAAAAGGTACTTTTGAATTAGATTTGGATTGATCCATCTTCCTTTATTTCACTTGTGTTTAATAGGCTGCCAAAGCGAGATGGCCAAGTTTATTCGACGGCGTGGATTCCGCCTTGGAGGATTGGATTGTTGATCAAATGCACACTGTAAGCTCTTGTTAATTACTCTGCTTATATCTTATTCTCTTCAATCTGAATTTCACGAGAACTCAAAGCTTCTCTAAATCCCCTGCATTCATTCGCTGAAAAAAGAATCTGCTGAAAGCAGACTAGTGCTTTATATTATTGCAGTTGCGGCCTGTGATTGAAGCAGGATATGAAACTTTGTTGCTAGTGAGGTTGCTGCTTGAGATGAGACTACCTTCTCTTCGAAAATCCTCGGTGAGTATAATTCCGTGCTACAGTTTATTTGATGGATGATACTATTAAATGGCTACATAAAAATGTTTCAAATTAAAGGTTGCCGAAGGACTCACAGTGGAGGAGGTATTAGAGAATTGGCTTAAGATTAAACCTGTGATTATGGAAGAATGGAGTGAGAACAGAGAAGCTTTAATAGAACTTTCCGGAAAGGTCAGAGACGAATGGATGGATACCGACTTCACAACTTGGATTGGTGCCAATAGGTACTCTAAATTGATGAGCTTGTAGAGATTGGAGCAAGACATTTGATACTCTATTTTCCGCAAATATCTTGAGCTTGTAATTGGTTTGTTTGACCCACAATTTGATTAGAAGATGCTCTTATTCTGCAGACTTTATCCTGGTGTTTCAGATGCTCTCAAGTTGGCAAGTTCAAGGATATATATAGTCACCTCAAATCAGGTTTGAAGATACTGATTTAAAATTAACAGCCTCATATATTTTCCTGTTTGTCACCGGTAATTATCTTAATTTTCTTTTGTCTGGAATCAGAGCCGATTTGTAGAGACTTTACTGCGGGAGCTTGCAGGAGTTGCCATACCACCTGACAGACTTTACGGTCTGGGAACTGGGTCAGTACACGTTATCAATGCTAGCTGTTGGTTCTTTCTTACTGTTGCCGGTGGCTGTTGTTGCTTGCTCACATCAAAGTGATTCTTCCTCTTGATCTCGTTTACTAATTGCAGTCCAAAGGTGAAAGTTTTGAAGCAACTTCAGAAGAAACCCGAGCACCAGGGGCTGAGACTTCAGTGAGTCATATTACATATGTTAGATCACAACTAAAAATTTTGATTTTCCAATCCATTGTAATGAAGTGACGATTACAATTACTTGGTAATAACCGTTTTGCACAGCTTTGTAGAAGATCGACTTGCAACCCTGAAGAATGTGATTAAAGAGCCTGAATTAGATGGATGGAATTTGTATCTCGGTAATCTTTTTTTGGTTTTTATGTCATATTTTATTGTTGTATTTGTATGCAGTAGCATTGTTTGCTAAGATGGATGTGTTGAACTAATTGAAACAGTTGACTGGGGATACAACACTCAGAAAGAGAAGGCTGAAGCAGCAAGCATGCCCAGGATTCAGCTTCTCCAGCTCTCTGACTTCTGTACCAAGCTGAAATAGTCATTGGCTTCCCTACTTCCCCGTTTATTCGTTGATGAGCAATTCTTCCAGTAACACAAACTGCGACCACTTTTCTTATTTCGAAATTTTAAATTGGTTAATCTGAGCTATTTGATTGTTTCCCATCGTCGTGCATGATTTCAGTGGAAGCTGAAACTACAATGATAACGATAAACTACCCAATCAACAAACTTTGGGCCGTTGATTGCAGAAACCAAAAGCCCACCAAAACCAATAACCTTTTTAACAGGACCTCCTATTTATTTCTTTTTTACACTAATAATTCTGGAAATTTGTCATCCTCCGCTCTGTATTGTAACGTCAAAAGAAATTAAATCGATGATCTTTTGTGTCCGTAAAATCTAAATTTGTTTATGGCCTACGATACTTTCCACCAACCCAAAAATAAAAAATAAAAAATAAAAAATAACTACAATGCTTCTATAATTTTAACTTATATTTTTTTTATATGCTTCTATAATATTTTGGTCCTCTGCATTTTCTTTTTGTTTAATGGTAGATATACTATTGTTGCATTTGGCAGAAGGGATCGGATTATTTCTATAAAATTTAGTTCAATTTTATGTTTGTTGTAAACTAAAGGAGTTAGTACGGTTGATTCCATGCCCACACTTTTAATATGATAATAATAAAATTATCTAAGATATGTCAGGTACTTTGGTTGTGATGGGATTATTAATCCTTAGGGTACTTTGGTTGTTAGTTTAGGTGTGATAGAATTAAATAAGAGAAAAAAAAAAAAAAGCTTGTCCTCTTTATCACTTTTTTTTTTCATTTTAACCTAATATTTTAATATAAATTAAATATAAGAATTACTTTCACAAATTTTTAACCTATGTTTTTATATTATATCAAATATCAAATTCTATTCAACAATTTTTTTTAAACTATTATTGAATAATATTAAAGTTAATCATTATTAATATAATTTAAAAATAATGATATCATTTAAATAGTTATTTTTAGCTTTGCTAAATGAAAGTTAACATAATCTTGTTCGATGTTCTACAAGCAAAAGACATTATTATAAAAAAAATTCAGTCTAATCCAATCTAATTATGATATTTAATCCAAATCAATCCAATATAATCATATATTTAATGATTTTTAAATTAAAAGATAGTACTAAATATTTAAGTTAAATCATATCCTTTTTGTTACACAATCTAATTTAGTCCGAAGTTCAAATGTGCCCTGTGTGTATCATTACTTTACTTCTCAAATTATTTGACTATTTTCAAAAATAAATTGATACATGATAAAGTGCTATTGTATTGTAACTTGTTAGATATACAGTAAAGAAATATTTTTTATACAATCAGGTAAAGAATTATTGTATTGTAACTTGTAAGATATGCAGTAAATAAATATTTTTTTATATAATCGGGTAAAGAAGTATGTTCTACACAATATAAGATTCTTTTGTAAAAATAAACCATGTCGAAAATGTGATGATAATAGAAATTTTAAAGTAGTTTGTACGAAGGAAAATATAATTCACTCATAAAATAATTTTAAAAAAATTAATTTCAGTTCTATTCCTAATAAATTGATTATTTTCAAAACACTCTTAAATTATTGTAAACTACTCATTCTTAATTACCATTAAAAAATGAGGAAAAATGAGAATAGTTTGATGAAAGACAAAATATTTTTAATAATACTTAAGGACAAATTGATGTCTGATGGTATGTTACTTATCTTGGATAAATTAAAATTTACAAAAAGGGCAAAAAAGGAGCGTCGTTCAAAATGGGAAAACGTGTCACTCCATCATTGGAGTTTGGAGAGTAAGCCAATCCGCGCCGCACCGGTATAATGGGAGTCAGCAAGAACAAAAGCAAAAACAAGGTTGGGTGTCGCGACTAAATGGCGGATTTGTACGCCTTGGACTTCGACGGAGTTCTCTGTGACAGCTGTGGGGAGAGCTCTCTCTCCGCCGTCAAGGTCCATTTAACTACTGGGATATCAGCCGGCGCGAATTATTTTTTTCAATTTTTAATTTGATTATTCATTTTTCCCTTCGTGCATATTGTTAGGCTGCGAAAGTGAGATGGTCAGGTTTATTTGACGGCGTCGATTCCGTCATCGAGGATTGGATTGTTGATCAAATGCATATAGTAAGCTCTTCGTATTTTATCTCATTTCAATTTTCTTTTCTCATATGCCTCTGCCTGAAAATGGAAATGCTTTACTATTACGCCTAGACTTTGTTTATTTAGTTGATATTTTAATTTTATGCATAAGAATGGATGTTTGATTTGGGCCATATATATAATAATAATAATAATAATAATAATAATAATAATAAAATAAATAAATAAATAAATAAATAGGCTCTGTTGAAGCTAATTAGTACTTCATTTTTTTTGTAGCTGCGACCTGTGGTGGAAACAGGATACGAAAATCTGTTACTGGTGAGGTTGCTGCTTGAGATGAGAATGCCTTCTATTCGGAAATCCTCGGTAGGAATTATATAATTATATTTGATGGAACATTAAATGGCTAAAAGGCCTGTCATGGCTGAAAGGCCTGTCATACTTTCAAACTTTGTTTGTGTTTAGAAGAATGGTGTTGATTGTATATTCATTTGCTTAGCCTTTTGACAGATTGATTTGGAACTGATGACTAATTTGATTCAATTTGCAAGGTTTCGGAGGGACTCACGGTGGAAGGGATACTGGAGAACTGGTCTAAGATAAAACCTGTGATTATGGAAGATTGGAGCGAGAATAGAGATGCTCTTGTTGATCTTTTCGGCAAGGTCAGAGATGAATGGATGGATAAGGACTTGACTACTTGGATTGGTGCTAACAGGTATTTTAAACGAGCTTTTTGAGATAACACTGAACAATTTGTACTACTATTTTGCACATGATGATCAAAACTCTAGAAAAATAAAACAAAATAAAAACTTTTACTTTCATATTTTGCATAGCAATCAACGTAGTGCTTCTTCTGTGATAACTTAGTTTGAGAATCTACTTAATTATTGATTAGCATTTGGGCGAACAAAGTTCTTATTATTATTGCACCTTGAAATTCATTTATTGTTAACCAATTTGCTTCCCTTTGCATAAAGCTGCTTATGAGGCTTGAGTGAACCTTTTTTGGGCATATTGTTTGTCTTTCTTCATGCATTCCTTTATCATTTAATGGCCAGCTCCCTTTCCTCTTTTGTAATTTGAATGATAGTATGGGTCTCCGTTTTACATATCTTAAACA
The DNA here is from genome assembly GCA_018350135.1 of Citrus trifoliata. Classification (NCBI taxonomy): domain Eukaryota; kingdom Viridiplantae; phylum Streptophyta; class Magnoliopsida; order Sapindales; family Rutaceae; genus Citrus; species Citrus trifoliata. The sequence continues at coordinate 41,660,367 of CM031386.1, read as the reverse complement.
TTTTTGGCTGTAAATTAATTGTCATTCTGATATTTTTGAACTCATAGGAGCTCCTGCCGGTCTTTTCACCAAATTTTAGTATGTTTAAGGTTTTGATTTTGTGTAGATTTCAATTTTACTGGAGCTTGTAGTATTGGTCTATAAATGTGAACTGGAATTTGATTACCTGGTGCATCTCCTGCAGATTCTATCCAGGCATCCCTGATGCTCTAAAATTTGCAAGCTCAAGGATTTATATTGTCACCACAAAGCAGGTTTCAAGAGACTGATACGATAGTAATAGTTTTATAAGTTTCTTTTCTTATCATAAAATTATCTTTTCTTTGTCCAAATTCAGAGCCGTTTCACAGATGCTTTACTACGAGAGCTTGCAGGAGTTACAATACCACCTGACAGAATTTATGGCCTGGGAACTGGGTTAGTGTTGTCTATGCTCCTAGGTGAAATACTTTTGTGGCTGCACTGGCTGGTTCTTTGACACTTTTCCTTGTGGTTTCTCCCACTAAAAGGAATTCTCCTTGATTTTGATTACTACTTGCAGTCCAAAGGTGGAAGTGTTGAAGCAACTCCAGAAGAAACCAGAACTCCAGGGGATGACATTGCAGTAAGTTATTATGTGTACTACAATTAGATATTTTTGTACTGTAGTCTACTAAAACAAAATGAGGCTGTTAAATGCTTGGTAATGATTTTTTTTTTTGGCTCTTCTGGCTATTTAGCTTCTATTACTTAAGACGTAACTTCCTTGTTTGTTAAACTTGAATGAAACCTGAAACTAGTACTTCTAAATTTTGATCAGTTTTGTGGAGGATCGACTTGCAACTCTTAAGAATGTGATTAAAGAGCCTGAGCTAGATGGGTGGAATTTGTACCTAGGTAATATCCTTTAATAATCTTTCCCCCTTTTATTGTCTTTTTTGGTTTTTGTGTCATATTTTGCCGCTGTTTTTAGTAGCTCTGGTTGCTAAAGTGGATCAATTGGAGCAGGTGACTGGGGATACAACACTCAGAAAGAGAGGGAAGAAGCAGCAAGCATTCCTAGGATTCAGCTCCTTCAACTCTCAGACTTCAGTAGAAAGCTGAAATGATTGTTGGGTGCAATATTTATTCATAGATTACCCAATTCTTACTTTAATAGATGCAAACAGTATCCTTTCGCCGTCCAAGTGAATTATTGAGATGAGAATTACTCGAGTATCTGTTGACTACTAATGAAGGAACTGGAGTTTTTCTCAGGTTGTCATTGGCATTGCATACATATAGAATAAGATGAAGATTCTGCATGTTTAAAATTCTTTTAACTCAAATCAAGAATTTCCAATTCCAGTAAATTGCATTGAATAAATTTGCAATCCAGTGTGCATTGTTCAGAAAGTTACAAACTATCTGCTCAGGCAGACGGGCACAAATATTGAAGGAATGGGATGAGGAATGAGGTTGAGTGCGGAAAGTTGAAAGTGATGAAAAGCAAATCTTAGAAATGAATTCCTAGTGTTAATCTGAATCTAATTTTGTAAATCTTGTCAGCTAGAGCTCTTCCTTGGCGCGTCCATCATCAGCATCATCTTTGTTATTTTCATTTTGTAGCTTCTGAATAACTTTGTCAAGAGGAGGATCTCCTGGTCGTCGATAAGCTTGGTCCCCTATCTTAACCTCATAGGCCTCCGGCTGTTTCAATAAAAACTCCCTCAACTGGGTTGGAAGAACAATTTCCCAAAAGAAAATGAATCAGAATCCAAAAGACGAACAATGTGGAGAATTATCAAAAGTTAATTTATTAGCCAAGACTTCAACGAGGGACTGAAGTCAACATAAATCGCTTACCTCCAAAACGTCTTGGCCTCTTTGCAAGGTGAACATGATTGTGACAAAATCAATGGCCATGAACTTCACTTCAATAGATCCAGTTTTCAGAACTTTTGACCATTTCGTAGCAATCTCCATTACTTCGGCCTTAAAAAAAATATGAAATGAGAAATCTATCAGGGATCGAGATGTTTAACTAACTCTCGTACTTATTCATTCACTATTAATGATTTATGATTAATAACAATAATAATAATAATAATAATAATAATAAAGCTCAGCTTAATGATTTATGATTATGATTCACTGTCAATGACGACGACGAAGAAGCAACAAAAAGTGAGTGATGTGATGTGACAGCGCAATCGATTTACCACAGAGCGAGGAGTACCCAGACGGAGCTTAACGAACCCGAAAACGGGGCCGAATTGACGCTTCAACATCTCTTCCTGCATCTGGGGAATATTCATACTGTCAAAATCAAGCTTTGGCGGATCGAATTCCTCGGGGCCCGATGTCTTTGGCTTGCCCCATTCCTTCCAATCATCATCTTCTTCATCATCAACGACATCATCCAGATCATCCGTGATGTGTACTTTGCTCTTCCCTGCCTCTGTCAATCGGACAAATTCACCATTTCTATCAAAGATTTGGGCAACACTTACCACGACCAGGATTACAATTAGACTGCGATATTGATTCGTCATTTTCATTTTTTTCAGATATATAATTTCTAGTCGCTTCGCTTCGGTTTCGTTATTTATTATCGTTGGTTTCATTTCAATCTCACTCTTTGCCTGGCCTTAGTTTTTGATACCGCATTTTGTGGGATCTACAGCATTATTACATGCAAAATTTTGAGGGGTATTAAAAAAATATATATATAAAATAAACTTAACTATTGAGATAGATTATAGAACGCGCCTAGGCTTCTTCAATAATTAAATTAGTTAAACCATAGATCTACCTCAACATCTCACAATCACATCGTGAGATGGATAATTCACAATTGGCTACAAAATAATTCCTCCATACATTTGACTTTATTTCTCCAATATTTATTTCTTAAATAGAAACAATGAGAAGAGACAAGGAAGACCCAAAAAAAAAAAAAAAATGGGAAAGAGAAGATAAAGCTATATATGTATGTAACCTTGAATGGAAATTGGATAATTTTGGATTAATTTGGTGGCTGGTGGTTAGTTTTTTTTTTTTTTTTTTTGTGGTTAAAAAAAATTAAATCAGTTAGTATAGGCAAAATGGTCAAACCATACATTAATGAGCACTTCCAATAGGGTTAACGGTAAAAATTAATGAATTATCACCTATAACTTATAAGAGTATTTTCAAAATAATTATCATATGCTTCAAACAACTGTTATCAGAGAAAAATTGATCTTGTTTCTAATTTACATTGTTTAATCAACAGTGAGTTTTAAAAAATAAATATTATTTTTTTTAAAAAAAAATTATTTTATTTAAAAGAATAAATTTCTATATTATTTATTTTAATTAATTTAATTTAATATTATTTAATCATAGGAGGTTCCTTATTATATATACTCTTCTAAAAAAATTAAATATTATTAAATAAAATAAAATTACGTTTTAAAAGATTAGCGGCGCGCATACACACATACACAGAGATGCGCACGCACGCACGCACCCACCGGTGACCTTGTATAATTCGTAACAGTTTTATGTAATTTTACACAAAATCGCGTAGATTGCCTCCTCCTATTCATTCCATTTAGATTCAAAAAATTGGTTAATCGGGAACCGTACAAAGCAAAATATAAACAAGATTCTTCTTTGTTATTTGGGTTCGAGATACGAAGGGTCAGACGCTCTGTATCTGCAACTGTGATCACAGAGCAAAAAGGAGGATGACTGCAAATCAAGTTCCATTGCCTACAATATGATAAATCCTGAAGCAAGTTAATAGATCAGCATCGAACCATAAATACTATCCGACAAATTTTTTTTCTTTTCAATACTTTGAAACCCTAATTTTGATTGGTAATTTACCTGCCTCAAATGAGTGCTAATTGGGACAGAATCATGGTATGTACTTCGGATCAATGGTTCCTGCATAAGTATGAGAGTGCCCAGCTAATTCACTCTAGATAATAATATTTCAATCTAATCAGAATGTAAAATCTTTTTAAACTGTCACTTTTACCTCAAGTAACTGAGTTTGGCTAGGTGAGTCATGCTGATCAGAGAAGAAGTTTGGTTGCTGATACAAGTCAGTATTGGGCTGCTGGTCTATGAGCAGATCAGGCTGCTCGTACATGCACTGAACCACCTGATTAGCTTGTAAATTGTACAAACTCTGCAAAAAAAATTTATATATTTGAAACTCCAGGATCAATAGATGCTAAATTTGAACGTTATCCGGAATCATTTCAATGAAGTAAGCCTCGTATTACCTCCACAGTTGGAGCTTGAGGTGAGACAAAAGCTGGTGGGGGGCTCGAAATGCAGTTGACAGTATTTGGTGATTGTGCTTGTATGTTCTCAACTCGTCTTGCTTTGGAGTTTCTTCCATGTATGTTTTTCAGTTTATGTCTACGAGGGACACGACTCTTATTTTCCTTTGTCCATTTTGCTCTGCTGACCTCATTCTGATCCTCAACTGTATTTTCATCCAAACATACCTCAGCATTTTCACTTTCAGAAGCATTCGCACCAGTGCTACTAGAGGTGATACCTTGAACTTCCTCAGGTTTTGATGTCAAGATCTTTTCAACCCCTTCAATTACTTCCTCAAGCTGCCTAGAAGCAAACAAAAATGCTTCTTCAGAATCAGCTGCCCTGGCTGATATATTTAGCATGTGAGAACACAAATCTTTGTAACGTCTTGCTGCAACCAGCTTGGAGTTTTCATGTTCAATGAACTGACTAGTATCTCTCGTACACCCAATCCTTGCCTCTTTTGTCCATCGCTTTAAAAAATACTGAGATGGGACCACCTTTATATTTCTTTGATCAAGCACTTTTAGTGCATGACTACAAAGAAACCCAACATACTCGAACTTCGTACAATCACAAAAAACTGTATTATCTGAAGAATTGAAGGTAACTCTGTACTCTCTAGACTGCCCAAATGTGCTAACTTTGAATTCGGACAACGATCCATTCTGACCGCACTGGTTAACAATCACGTTTAAACACTTTTCATATTCTCGCTGAAATAGTTCAAATGCCTTCATTGTGTAAACTTCACTTGCATGCTTTAACATAATCACATTTGCCATTATCCTTGGCGTGCTTCTACCCATTTCATCAGTTGCTATAAATTCTTTGTAGTGCTGCTCATCAACCACCCTCTCCAAATGCTTGAAAGCATGAAGCATATCTTGGTCAGAGCTTAGACAACTTTTTAACTTATTAGATAAACTCTCGACCACATGGGAACCTTTCGTGTCAAGAAAATATGTGTTCCTTCCATATACAACGGCCCACTTCTCTCTTTCTCTTAACATCCATTTCAACCAGTCATTTTGCTGAAGGCCATAACTGCCAAGTAAAGCCTCCCATTCTTGAATAAAAACCTCCTCATCCTTTTGATCATAAATACAGCTTCTAAAACTAGTGGCAAAAGCTTCAATATCCTTCACTAAATGACTAAGGTGCCTGAGTGTATTTTGGTACATCTGCCATAGACATATACGATGATCTGTTTCTGGTAAGACAGAACTGATTGCCTCAACGACGGTTGCATCTTGATCTGTGAGAATGACCTTTGGCTTCTTTCCAGACATTGCCTCTAGGAATGCACGAAGTAGCCACTTGAGTGATTCAGTGGTGTCATCAAATAAAAACGCAGCAGCAAATGTCACAGCTTGATTATGATGATTCACTCCTACAAACTGCACAAATGGCTGCAAATCTCTGTTTGTCCGACAGGTTGTATCCAAACAGACCACATCACCAAAATGATCATAGGCTGCAACCATATTGTCATCGGCCCAAAATATGTTGCTTACTTTATCGTCAATATCGACCTGCATCGAGTAAAAGAATGGTGGATTTTCAATGTGCTGCCTCTGGAAATGACGCAAAAGACGTCCTGCCTCTCCCTCCTTCATCTCCCTCACCCTTTCAGACCGAAGGTAAAAGTCATAATCCATGGCAAGATAATCAAGAGCATCTCGTACTTCAAATCTTCCACTCATCAGTTCAAAATCTGCGCGAGACTGCAAGTCTAAATTATTAGGCAAGTCGGCTTCAGCAGCTTGAGCACTGGATAATTCTTTCTGCAATTGTACAATTTGATCATTATTTGGGTCTATATTGTCATGATTGTGATTTGCTTCAAAATGCGTGACCCGGTATTTACCATCAGGTTGGCGAGTGATAATCATATGTGCCAAGCAACCAGTTCGTGTTTCCTTGCGATGCTTCTTCACATTCATGTCTCTTCTATCCTGCCGCCGATATCCTTCTCTAGAGCAAGTAAACTTTCTAGATACCACCTGACCATGTACCTTACTCCTATTTGCCCAATCTTTTCGAACACTAAAACCAAGCACACTGGCATATTTGTTATAAAATCTGTAAGCATGGTCATCTGATTCAAACTGTGTGCCAATTTTCAGTATCCCATCTGGGTTAGCATCTTCTTTTGAGGAAGTCGTATGAATTACTTTTGGGCTGTGACTATCTTGCTCCACATTCAAGTCCAATTCATTTGATGTTTGAAGTCTACTATCCGCGTCCTCATCAAGAGGAGTACCCAACTCGTCAGTATCCTTATTCATGGACCTTCATTAACCGAGAAAAGCATAAAAAATCAAATAACAAATAAAGCAAAGAAAGATGAATATTTTTACGAGGACTTGTTTCAAATGCTGAAAATAGTGAGCATTCTGCAGTTATTTCTAAGCACCTAAAAGACATAGTAATAATTTTGTCACTAATAAATCTAACACCATCAATTTAAAAATTTAAAGCTATCATTTCGAAATGTATCAATCTACTAATCGAGGGTATTGATGGGATCAAACCAAAATTCTGGGTACTTGGATTATAGGAATATATATTCTGGTTTGGGATCCTCCAGCCAAAACCAGCCAGTTTATGGGCATCCCAAAACCAAACAAAATTTGGATTCCATTCGTTTTCCCAACCGTTTTAGTTGTAATTTAAGCTTCATTTGCTCAGACATACAGAAAATCAGAATACAAATACTGACGATGATGACAATAATAATAATGCATGTTATCGTTAAAGCTAAACGTAGTATTATACGTGTCAATTTACTCCAATTGAAACCTAAAAAATTAGTTATACACAACTGAGCACAGATAGCTCAAAGCTAAACATTATCTACTGAAATGTCATATAATTCTCACCATCACAATATCACATTTACACTTACTCGCCAGTAAATTAAGATGAGCAAAACATCAACATAAAAGTGCTAAATGATTATCTCGAAAAAAAAGAAAAGCCCTAAGATACGCGGGACCCCGAATATTGAAACTTTATCTTAAAACATTTGAGAAATAAAGAAATAAAAAAATTCTAAAAAAAAGATCCATCACTGAAGAAACAAAATGGAATATGGAGAGAGAGAGAGAGAGAGAGACGACAATTGAAATTATGAATTGATTAAGGGTTTAGTGAACTTACCGGGGCAGGGAAATTGTGGGGGTGCTCCCCGGTGTGGGGGGGGGGCCGCTGGGGCTGTCGACGCAAATACGGAAAATTTGAGGGAGGAGATCAAATGGAGGGATTTAAAAATTTGTTGTATTTACAAATGAGCATACAGTCATTTGAACAATTTTCATTAGAATTACTTTTCTCATTTTTGACATGTTCACTTGAATTGAATTCAGTGGATTGAATTTAAATTTAGTTTTAAATTATAGAATTGGTTATTTTAGTTTTCATATTAATTTAAGGAATACTTGCTTGTTGTTTGATTATTTCTTCTTATTTATTTATTTTTCTATCATGATTCCATAAAAATAAGTTTTTTTTTTAATTTTACTTATGACATCTTCATTCATTTATTTATTGGTATTAATATTTAGCGTTAAAATTATAACTAAGGAGGAATTCTATGGTACATTCGAGACAATATAACTAACTATCACGTGTGTGGCATATATAATTATATTTAATATAACTACCACTTGCAGTTATTTTTTTCAAAATAAGTGATCACATGAGATAATATTATTTATTTATTTATTATATGATTGATATGATACAAATGATGTATTCTAGAATTCCTCTTAATAAAGATGTCATTTATCATTTGATTATTATGTAAAACATGCAATTAATCATTTGATAAATAAATAATTTTATATTTAATTATTTTAATATATTTTATTTAATAGACAATAATATACATCATATATAAAAATATATAATTTAAATAAATTTAATTGTTCTTGAAAATACTATTTAACTTCACTTATATTTAATTTAATAGAGTCTAATCTATTATCACAACAAATATATGAAAGCACTATATATAATTTAGCCTAAGAGCTTGTTTAATATTGCTTTTGGGAGGTTCAAAAGTAATTTTAAAAAATAAAAAAATAATTTTGGTGTTTTATAAATTTTTAAAAAAATTATTTTTGGTAAAATCACTCATCCTATAGCAAAATTGAAAAGAAAGGAAAGAGTAGCATTAATGAATTTGAAAATTACTTTTATAGTTACTTATCGTTATATATTTTATAAAAAAATTGAAATTATCTTTAGAAAATAAAATTATTAGATTTAAAGAAATTAAGTTTTACTAATTATATTGAGATAATAAAATAAAAATAAATTTTGTAATATAACATATTCATTTTACTCATCAATTATTATATGTACACAATTAAAAATAATAATTTTATATACATTTTTATAAATATTTAAATAAATTATATCTAATTTAATTATTTATATTCTTATAACAGTTTAACAGTAATATTTACTAAACATATATGATTATTTTTAAAATTCGCGATACTTTTGGAGATAAATGTAGTAAATATTTAACTGATTATCTTTATAGGTGATTATTTTTACAGCAAAATTAACAGTAATTATTTTAAATGTTACATTATTACCATACTAGTCATAATTCAATTCAATATAATTTTAATAGTCAATGTAATTTAATCTTCCGTGCCAAATATAACCAATCAGAGAAATCTGATAGGAGAAAACACTAAATTGAAGGAGAATCAAACTTGGGCTGGGCCTCAATGAAATGAACTTGGACTGGGCCTTAGTGGTGTACATCCAAAACTACCTCGATCAATATATATATATATATATATATACATTATGCTTTATATTTTCCCTTTCTCTGCCGCCGCCGCCACCAAACCTATTTTGATACCCTTTCCCGTCCAAGAATAACAATCTTGCTAGGAATTCAAAAAGCACTTGCTCATGAAACCAACACATTTTCATTTCATGGCTTGTACTGAACCGTCGCATGCCTATGGCTTCGTCGTTGCCATCTTTTTTTCTCATCGTCAACATTGCGTCGTCGCTTCAACTTATTGCAAAAATGAATATCCTTTGTTTTCCGTAATTAAGTTGTCCGACTCTTTACCCCCTTTTTTTGTTTTTTTTGTTTTAACTTTTAGAGAGAAATGCACGGTGAAGAATCAATATTCAGGAATTTTAATTAAAATTATATAAGGCCACCAAAATATCTAGAAAATAAAAAGAGAAAATGGCATGCAGAAACAAAAAAAAAAAAAAAAACCAATCTTGTTGAATTGATTGATAGTTTCTCTCCCTCGTAGCCGGCCAGTTTAAAAATTTAAATGTCAATTGAGGCACGTGTAAACGTTGTCACTTACTTATGAAAACTGAATCCCACCACGAACTAGACGATGAATGAAATTCCAAGGTTCCAATAAAAATGCCTTTCTGTAACATTAAACTTCACGGTATGGATGATACTACTACTATATATGATTATTTAAAAGAGTGTTTTTAATATTATTTTTTTTAAAAAAATAAAATAAAATAAATAATGTTGAGAACTTTTTCAAGTGATGTTTTCTAGTTTGTAATCTAGCTAGCTGGTTTAGAAAGCGAATGGATCATACTATCACTGTTGATTATTTTATCTGACAAATCAAGCATAAAATTTCCAAATAAAGAGATTTCGTTTTTTTTTTTTTCTAAAAAAATAAATTCTCCTTATGAATTGCAGGCTGATTTGATGATTTATATTCTCTACGGATGTGAGTTTAATAATAATAAATTCACGTTGAATGATACCCATAGCCCATAGCCATAGCCAAGCCATCCCCAATTACAAATACAAGTGATTCCAAAATTTACCGTCCTTGCATAGAATAAATAAAACGTGAAAGAAACAACGGCAGGTGAGCTGAACCAATGGGCAACGGAAAGATGGAGGCAGGTGGGGGTGGCTGTTAATGCAAAGTAACTAAAGTCGTAAGCATCAATGAGCTTTGGTCCGATTCTTACACGTGAGTGTAAGAATTTGACTCTTTATAAAAATATTTATTGAGTTTATTTATAATTTTTTTATTTATTAAATAATTAAATAGAGTTAGTATATTTCTCATGAAATATGAGTAGAGTAGACAACCCTCAAATATGTAGGAGAATTTAAAGAATTTAGACAGCGTTTCAGAGGAGTACATGTCACGAAAAAATTTCAATTATAGAATCTGTTTATAAATATTAATTATAATATTTAGAGGAGTACATATCACGAAAAATGTCTCAATTATAAAATCTGTTTATAAATATTAATTATAATACCTACAGTCATATGTAATAATATTTAAAAAAATCTAAAATCGTAAACAATATACTATATACAATTAATAAAAACCACACAATTATATGAGTCTTATAATTTATGATTCTTATTAATTTTATATGATACATTCAATGTATGATTGCAAAATCCCGTAAGCAATTGCATCACAACAACTCATGACAAAACAAATCGATTCGATTCGATGCGATGGATGGAGTAGGCTTAATTTATAGCTTTACCTTTATCAAGAACGCACGGCAGCGTGTCACGCCACGCCACGTCGTCTTGGTGATTAATCCCCCAAAGCCGGAAAGGCGCCAGGGTAGCCACTGCTCACTTGACAAATACACTTTTGGTATCAGAAGCTTACGAGTGATCCGCAATTTTCACCTGGCCTATTCCATTTGCGTACCTGCGTCGTGAATAAATATTATTAATAATAATATTGAAATTCTTTTCTTTTTCTTTTTTTAGTTTTATTTTCCTCTCCTTACGTATGAACCCGACAGATCATGGAGGTTCTGTTAATGGACTGACAGACTATGGAGGGTTATGTTAAAATTTCGAAATGCCCAGTATAGTGTCTTATCACACACACTCACCTCTATTGTGAACTAGCTAAAAAAATGTGGTAAAATTAAATTAGATGGATGCCATCCATTAGTGGACCAAATCTTTGGGTTTTTTGTCATTAGTGGGTGCCTGGTGGCCGCGCTGTTTTCACTACTTGCGTTTCAAAATTATACATGCAATGATGCATTCATTTACTTTTTGATGAAATTTGACCATTCTTTATAGCCAGGAGGCAGGCAGCTCTACATTAGATCGGCAGCCACCACTCCCAACATGGGAGTCTTAAGTGTTTTTGGACCATTTCCTTGTAATCATTCTTTTTTTTTTTTTTAAATTTTATATTGACGTACTAAAACATTTGTCTAGATACTTTGAATCTTTTTTAATATTTAAGAGATATCTACTCTACTCACATTTCGTAATAGAAAGACTATTTTTTCTCAATTAGTTGATAGTTAAGAGAGTACTGAAATTAACATTCAACTCACATTTCGTAATGAAAAAACTGTTTTCACTCAATTAGTTGATAATTGAGAGAGTATTGAAATTAACATTTATTCATAAAGTTTTTATGAAAATTCAAACCTTTGCATTCAATATTGTAAGTGTTAAGTTTCTCCTATTAGACTAAAAACTCATTAGTAATCATTCATTATTTATCGTGCATATATTTTAACGAATCATGATAATTTATACATATATATGTCAAACAAACAATGAATAATTAAGAAGTAATACTTTAAGAACACAATAAATTTTCTTCACTAGAATACATATAAAATATAATGGTTTATCGGCTCTACCACATATAATAGTACAATTAACATACATATATATGGTGGTCAAATCCCTTCTTTATTTTTATATGTTTCCAGGATCTGAGGGTGGCATTTAATAGTTATACCACCCAATTAGTATATAAATTAGGAAATTGCTATTTGCATGACATTCACGGACAACATTACATGTGACAAATAGATCAAAGATGCTTATGCATAAATAACAATATTTATTAAATGAATAAGTTTGTTTTATAGTAAAATATATATTTTTTAAAATTTTTGTGGTCATGGAATAATTTAAAATATAAAGGCATATGCAAATAGCATTGCTCTATAAGTTATTTTATTCACAACAAATTATCATTTCAAAATTGGCATATACATAAAAAGCAGTTAAAAAAAAAGAACATAATCACTAAAAAACAAAAAAATAATAATAATAACTACATGGCAAATAAATTTACTATAATAATTTTTTTATGCCTTTATGCTAAATTTTATGTTACTTTAGGTGTATAGAGCGAATAGCAATATTTGTTCTTTATATATATATAATTTCTATCTTATAGTGTATGGGTGGAATTCACGTATTATTTATGTGAAAAAAACAATTTCATGTACTTAATATATGTGTATATTTCGGCGAGCGAAATAGTAAAAAAAATGGTAATAAAAAGAAATGAATGAACGTCATGATGATTCCTTCGTGCTTGTCCCACCACCAACCTCGATCCCTATTAACGAGGCCATTTTTGTTTTCGTTACGTTAAAAACAAAGAAATTAGTATAAAAGGGGGACTCCGGATTCAGTGACCACCACGCACCTTCTACATACTACCCATCACCACACTCAGAGCCTTAATTTGTTATCCGCTGCAAGTGCTGGTGGAAGTGGGAGTGGTTCTTGTAAAGAGTGAATTATTATTTTTGCTCAAATTTAAAGTTCCTCCTCCAACCTCCATTACTACTAAAAATGGCTGCTGCTTTGAGGAGTTTCTTGAAGAAAAGAGCCTTAACATGCAGCGAACCCATGTCGATGAGAAGACTGGTCTCCTCACAGCCGGCGCCGGTTGATTCTTCATCTTTTGCTCAGAGACTCAGAGATTTGCCCAAGGATCTTCCAGCTACCAACATCAAGAGAGATGTTTCCCAGGTAATTTCAATTTAATTATATATCTCCCTCTGTTTCTTTCTTTACTTCTGTTTTCTTCCTTTTCAAAACTTATTTTTTCATTTTCAATTTGCCCTTTTTCATAATTTTTTCCTTTTATGCCATAATAATTCTTTAATGGAAAAATAAATAAATAAATAAAAATTTATTTTTAATATTATCTAATGCCTGAGCGGGACAGAGTCTGCTCTGTTACGCGCTGCTGACACGTATAAACCGAACGTTATTCCAGTATATATTAATTATTGATTTATTTCAATTTCGTTTTGGTCTATAATAATATCAATCACTAATCAGGTTTATTTTTCCTTAGAAGTTAAAATCTGAATAATTCTGCGCTAACATTTTTAATTTTTTATTTTGGATACTTATTGGCGCGAGCCATGCTTGGAAATGTTTGGATGCGTCGAGAAGGAGTGTCTTTTGAGTTAGCATTCAAATAATAAAAAAATAAATAAATACACAAAAAGTACTATTTTTCTAAGCATTTGATAAAAAAAAACAAAAAAACAAAATTATAGTGTTCGTGCATCTTTAATGATGATCTTGCAAGTGCCATCATGTCGGGCGCCCTAGAAATATAGCCATTTAATTTAAAAGAAATGCTCATTTCAGCAATATGTGGTCAGCTTTTAGAAATTAATTATATGAATCTTTTGCCATAAGAAATTTAATCTCGATTGGCTTGCTCACTCTTGAATTTTATGAATTTTTGCTGTATAAAAAGTATTGATGTCGAAGTACTTCACTGTTCATGAATTTTGCATTTTGGATGGTTGAAATTGTCTTGGAATACATTTAATTATGGAATTGTCTTAACTGATTAAATTTGCTCTCATTGCTCCACTTTCAGCTCATTGGAAGAACCCCGCTTGTGTTTCTTAACAAAGTCAGTGAAGGATGTGGAGCTTATATTGCTGTCAAGCAAGAAATGTTCCAGCCCACTGCTAGCATCAAGGACAGGTATTTTTGAATCTTTTTATTCTTTGTTGCCACAGCTAAATTCTGACTTTTTTTATACCATCATAAGATTTCTATAGGATAGATTACTTATTTGAACTCTATCACCAGACCAGCAGTGGCCATGCTCGAAGATGCAGAAAATAAAAACTTAATTTCTCCCGGAAAGGTCAGCTGAAAAAATAGAGAATTGCACTCAGTTGTTTTATATGTTTGTCCTCGAACTATCGGACTGCAGCTTTACGTTTTTATCAAACTTGTGCTATTGAATCATTAGACCACTCTCATAGAGCCCACGTCAGGGAACATGGGAATAAGCATGGCGTTTATGGCAGCAATGAAAGGGTATAAGATGGTTCTAACTATGCCCTCTTATACAAGCTTGGAGAGGAGAGTGACAATGAGAGCATTTGGAGCTGATTTAATCCTCACAGATCCAACCAAGGGGATGGGAGGAACTGTTAAGAAGGCTCATGAACTTTTGGAATCCACACCAAATGCTTTCATGCTTCAACAATTTTCAAATCCTGCCAATACACAGGTACTGAACTCTTTTCTTATTTATTTATTTGTCTACTTGCACAGGGGTAAATTTATGATTAGATTGTGCCCTCTGATGGATGATAATAGGTGCATTTTGAGACAACTGGCCCTGAGATATGGGAGGATACGATGGGACAAGTAGACATCTTTGTAATGGGAATCGGTAGTGGAGGAACAGTCTCTGGTGTCGGGCAGTATCTTAAATCTCAAAATCCTAATGTTAAGGTAATTATTTAATTGGTGATTCAATATAATTGTATGTCACAATAAATCGTAATATTCTAAAAAAAGAATAAGACAGAGACTCAATCTGCTACAAGGCCAGAGGAGTTGTAAATTTTGGTTTTCTTTCCTTGTTACTCATTAGTATCTTTGTTTTCAATATCATAGATCTATGGAGTGGAACCAGCTGAAAGTAATATATTGAATGGGGGCAAACCAGGCAAGCATTGTCCTAATCCTTTGTTGGATTTTGAGTTACTTTAGCCTCTGTTGAATCCTTTATCATAGATAAAGAAGCTGCTAGTTTGACAATATTTTTCAATTGAAATAGGTCCTCATCTCATTACTGGCAATGGCGTTGGATTCAAACCAGATATACTAGACATGGATGTGATGGAAAAGGTTCTCGAGGTAAGTTCTATTGTTAATGCTCAAACAATTACACTCCCCTAAAGAAAGGAATTATCTTTGATGCTGAAAAAAATATTCATATGGCAGGTTAGCAGTGACGATGCAGTAAAAATGGCTAGGGAACTGGCATTGAAGGAAGGGCTTATGGTAATATGATACTTCTGCTCGGCTGCCTAATTATACTAGTTCAAGTTCTTTCCAACCTAATGTCAATGTTCTGGTTTATGTAGGTTGGAATATCATCTGGTGCCAATACAGTGGCAGCCCTAAGACTCGCTAGCATGCCAGAGAACAAAGGCAAACTTATTGTGGTACGATATATTCTGCCTTCAAATGAATAAATTATCAATATATTGAGTGTTCCATTTTAGTAAGTCCTGTTATTGGCTTGAATTCAGACTGTTCATGCAAGCTTTGGGGAGCGATACTTGTCATCTGCTCTGTTTCAAGAACTCAGGAAAGAAGCTGAGAACATGCAACCAGTTTCAGTTGACTAATGCTTGTATATATATGGGGCTTGCTTATCAGAAAGCTGAACTTGTATCAAATTTGCTTGTTGAACTCTATTTGTATGAAATTTGATCCCTTCATCAGATAGTTTAAGCTCTTAATATAATATGATCATTTGCTTTTAGCAATGCTTGTTGGTCTTACAAAAGACTACTTTTCCAGTATAAACTGTCGTATTTACCCTTCTGTTGTTTCACTTTGTTACTCTTGTCTGGATTTGGTTTATACTTTATACATATAGGGTTAGCTCAGTTATTTTAATATGACCAAAAGGGGCAAAGAAAGGGACTGCAAAGTGGGGCTTGACGAAAATGGAACGATGTTCCCATGAGCCCATCTATAATGCTCGTGGCTTAGGGATAGCAACTGGGCCTGAAAGCCGGGCCCAGCAATGTAATTTGCACTGATCGAGTGATTAGTGTAGAGCTCGGTGATCACTTGATTTCGGATTGTTCCAATTTTTTGGGAGGTGAAGGGGTCTGAGACGTCTGTCCTTGGTAGAAAGTGCGAACTGACTCTAGCATTTAATTACATTTGATTTTAACTTTGTTTGAAGCCATATTGTCTGAAAAGTTTTAGACATTGAATTGGAAAATGTGGAGAAATTGGTAGAAATGAAACAATAGGTTTGCTTCACTCGCTTTTGGAGTGTTTATGTACATGGGTTATCGGGATACAAAGATTAAAGAATTGATACTTGCTTCACTTGATTGAAAAGATCACACAAGCTCAATGTTGCTGAAAGCTGCTCTTTCCATTGATCAAACTAATATGAACTTGATTTAAGTTTTATTTTCTTATTTGTGTTCTTTCTAGTGGAGTTGCGCGAATTCAAAGTTAATCACTCTTGTTTTATTTGATTGGCCTATTTCTATGTATTGTGTGTTTATTTGTAAGAAATACAATGTATGGTCCATACGATATTAGCTAGTTAATTAAATAAAGTGGACGAACAGATAATTATTACCCATTTGTGAGATAGTGTTATGAAGGAATAAATTAAAGTGCATAATTTATTCACTTTTCTTTGATGGAAGAAAGTGAAAGATTTATATTGTTTCTTACTTATTCAATAGTGAGAATTCAAGAGTCTAAATTATATGCTAAAATGGCTAAATATAGAAGGGCCCTACCCTAGCTATATTCATACTTCTTAATAACTTATTTTTCGTCATACGAAATGCTTTAAAGTTGAATATGCTAAAAGGCAATTACATAGAGAATACTTGAATTTCGAACAACTATGATTGGAAGTAAGATTCTAATTATTTTAAACTTATCAATGGATTTTTTTTCTTTTTGACTATTAATAGCTTGGTTCTTGTCGTGGGATAAATTTATACTTACCCGACATTTGATTGTTTTTCTTTTCGTTTAGCTCACTTGCACGAAATTCCATTTTATTTTGTTTTCTTTCTATTGAATGTTTGTTGTTATGATAGTTAAATCTTCAATGAATATTGCCATTTTGTCGTTATGATATTCATTTTAAATCTTCTTCCCCGCTTGTAGTCAACATGCTTTTGAATTCCTCAATGAATATTGAAGTCTAAGAAAAAAAAAAAAACGCAAAAAAATATCACAACAACACTAGAGACAATGCTTTTTTTTTTTAAATTTTAAATCTTAGAGGAAATCTTTCTTATCTTCTAATTTTATTTTATTTTATTTTATTTATTATTATCGTTCTGTGCTACTTGTGTGCACGTTACGATACACTACTCTTCATCTGCTCAATGTGTTTAGTGATCTACCGTAACTTTTTATAAAGAATATACTGGAAATGAAGCCATCCTACATACATCAGGTTGGAAGTTTCAATGGATTATTGGGAAGGGAACGTGGCTTCATCTCCAGGCTCCATGCAACTACCTCATCAATCCAAAGGTGTTCTTTTGATTTTGCTCAGCCGCATGTTTCATCCCAGGAGGGTCAGTATATATAGAAGTCAAGGATGTTGACTGTCGGGTAACAAGTGCCAGATTAGTAAATCTTGTTCATCAAGCTTATTTGCAGTTTGCTTTGCAGGCGCAAAACTCTGTTTTGGTTTTTGCAATCGCAGAAATCATGGTAATAACTATTTTAGTGAAGCGGTTGTCAACCCCCGACCTTAGCTCAGTTGGCAGAGCGGAGGACTGTAGTGGTAATAATATGCTGTCATCCTTAGGTCGCTGGTTCGAATCCGGCAGGTCGGATTTGTTTTCCAACTTTTCTCAGTGCAAACGGCGCCGTTTTATTATACATTTCCATTGTTTGGGTTCGTTGTAAAATGGGCATGGGCCAAACTGAGCTTCTTTAACAAAATGCCCCAATGACTGAAACAAAACTAGGAAAATATAATTTCAAAAGAAACTGTGCTTGTCAATGTCAACGAAATTTAATATTTTGTCTTTAATTGGGTAGAAATCTTATCTAGGTATAAGCTGTAAATACCTAGTTCCTCCAAAAGGATATGTTAAGAAGAGTTTTTTTTTTTTTTTTTAAATATATTTAACTCAAACACTGTATGCTTCAAAAAAAAAAAAATCAAACACTGAAAATTTCGATTTTTTTTTCCTTTTTTTGGTTAATAAACACAAGCAAACACAATGAATTTTGTGAGAGACTTATCTTGTGAGATATGCAAATCTGAAATCTCTACCCATTTTGCTTGTGTAAAGTAACGCTGGAATCTATGAGAGAACGGGATTGGCTGGACATTAACTTTAAGCTTTAAAGAAATCATAAATTTATTATTACGCAATTGCCCCTCTCTGTCCTTCCAAACAGTTTTTTATTTTAATTTTATTTTAATAGTACGCTAGAGAATGCAATGTATATACCTATAAATACAATTCAATATTTCTTCCGAGACTGGAATTCATCAGCCTTAAATATGAGATGAGGGCTGAAAAATACAATAAGTTGTTGATTTTCATTTGGATTCTAAAAAAGTATGAAATTAATAAATTCAAAATATTCAAAAAGTGATCCCAATTTTTTTTGCCAGTAAATTTGAATTATATTTTAATCCCTTTGAAAAAATAAAATGTATTTAGTAATCCATTAAATTATAATTAATAAAACAAATAGCCGTATCCTATTCAAATCCATATACAAATGTTATATGTATTTATTAACTCATTTTTTTCAATAGCACACGTATTCATATGTGATGTGTATAGAGCAAAATACATACGAGAGTATGACATATACAAGAAAACAAAATTAATTTATAATTTTAACACTCGTGTCATATGAAAGCACTATGATCTTGTTTGATATTGATGTACTGTAGTTTTTTAGTTACAATTAATGTAAAAAAAAACTATATTATTAAATAAATATCAAACTTTATAATAAATTTAATTTTTAAATAATAATTTTGACAATAACAACAAAATATTATGAGCTTCATGATATAAATATTAAATCAAATCAAATAAATGCGTTCAAAATTGAGATTGAAATGTCACAAGCAGTTTATTTCTTAAGATTTATCTAAAATATTGTTCATTAATCTTTTTTAAAATTATTTATTTCTCCCTAATTTGACTGTAATTCTAAAAAGAGATTGTTCTTTATAAGTAGCTTATTAGATAGCCATTCACATTTTTGAAGTTTCTATTTTAACCTTAATATTTGAACCATCATAAACCATAATATAAATAAAAGGTAATTTAAATTTATGTCTATTTTGTTTATTATACAATAAAATAATACTTTTGTAATAAAATATATCAAACATATGTACGCACTTTTCAAACTCACAACAATTGTAAGTTTATAACAATATAGTCTACCAAACATTAAGCAACTTTTTCAAGTAATAATTTATTTCATTACAATTCCAAACATATCTTAATTTCTAAATCACAACAGATAATATTGAGTAAACATTTTAATATTGTACTTTAAGTTATAAATTCCAAATCTTAATGCAAAACATGGCCTATAATAAAAAATCACATAAATTTACGCTCCCACTATTCTATCATTTATCCTATCTTATCACATGCAGTAAGATTTCTTACAAACACGCTCATTTGCATTTAAATTTTTTAAAAATTGTTTTCAATTAACGAAATATAATAAAACAGGTTACCTAATTAAAAAAAGAAAGAAAAAGAAACAAGGGTCAAAATGGAAATTACATTAATAAAAATTCATATAAAGAATTTTTCATCTTTTGCCAAAAGACATTCATTAGTTTTTAGTTGTATCATGCCAAACTTTAAGTCGCTCGTTTAACTTTTGACTATTGACACGCAGCGGAATTGCTTGCTCAGGGAGTGTTAGTAAAGGATTCTCTCGTAATTAAAGTAAATTATAGGGTCAATTCCAAGCGCACCCTTTTTGTAATTTCAAAACATGTGGGCCCCACTTCTGATGCATAAAGCCACAGAGCACTTGCTGCCAACCCGAGGAAAATTAACATCAATAAACCATTTTACCAAAAAATATATATATATTTTTGAAAAAATCTTAGGGCTCGACTGGAAAAAAATTACTTGCAAAATCGTGTGAAACCTACAATAGAGTTACTAGTGAGTCGAATCAGCGATTCCTCCGAGTTCGCTACACTCTCGGCTTCTTCATACTCGTAAAGATCCATCCGCAAATTTCGCTTTTTTGGGAAAATGGGATACAACAATCTGGAGAGAGAAAGTGGGGTCGTTTTAATTTTTTGAACGTTGGGATCGGAGGGCATAAAGAAAAAAGAAAAAAACAAGGGGTTTTTAATTTTAAAATTTGGAGGGATTATTTTGTTGTATGTTGTTGGTAAGGCGTTTTGTTTAAATTATTGAAATTTGTTGTAGTTTCTTGTAAATTAGGGTTAAAGTTGTAAAATTGCATGCAATCGGGTGGTGGGCCCAGCCGGAACCGGGCGGCATCTACGTCG
Source organism: Citrus trifoliata (assembly GCA_018350135.1). Lineage (NCBI taxonomy): Eukaryota > Viridiplantae > Streptophyta > Magnoliopsida > Sapindales > Rutaceae > Citrus > Citrus trifoliata. The sequence goes on along the minus strand of CM031386.1, from coordinate 41,639,734 downwards.
TCAGCGGCGTCGCCGTCTTCGTCATCATCTGCTGTTTCGACGCCCCACTTGGGTTTTGATTCGTTGCAGCAACAGCAACAGCAACAACAACAGCAGCAGAGACAGGTGAAGTTTATGTTGTTTAATTAGGTCTTTGTGAAAAACTGGTTGAATTGGCATGTGAGTCTGTGGTTTTCCAATGGGTAGGGTTTTGTTCCGTAATTTAGAGGGTTTTGGCAATTGGGTGGGAGTCGATTTTTGTAATTAATGCACTGATTGTGTGATCAGTGTAGAGTTTGTTGATCACTTGGTTTTGGATTATTATTATTATTATTATTGATTTTTGGAGTTGAAGTGGGCTGTGGGCATGTCTGTCTTTGGTAGAAATGGGAACTGAATCTAGAATTTAATGTTGAGAGCTGTTTAGCTGGAGCGAGCTTCTTATTCTCAAGTTATACTGAGAGCATAATTACATTTGATCTTAGATTTTATTCGGTGTATATTCTGTCAAAAAATTGTAGACACTGATTTGGAACATGAAGAGAGGTTGGTAGAAATTAAACAAGTGGTTTGCTTCACTTGGTTTTGGAGTGTTTACAAACTAGGTATATGGTTGAAAGTTACTACAGTAACTTCAGTGTTAAAGCTTGCTTGCAGGTAAAGACCATAAAAGATCAATGTTGCTCTAAGCTGCTCTTTTCTTTTCTCAAGCAAGAATGAACTTGGGCTATGTTTTTTGTCTTATTTGTATTGTTTCTAGTGGAATCATGTGAATTCACAGTTAACGGCTCTTGTTTTATTTGGTTGACCTACTTCTATGTATTATATGCCTATTTGTTTGGATTATTGTCTTTTTTGACCATACTTACTGCTTGGTTCTTGTCATGATGTAAATTTGCACATCCTTGAACTTGATTGTTTTGGTTTTGTGGATTGTTTTTATGATTTGTTTATCTCACTTACACATTGAATTGCTAGTGATAGCAATGATCCAACTTGGATAATTTCATTTTGTTTCTTTTCCTTTTGCTGATGTCTGTAGTTACTATAGTTCTCATTAGCAATCTGAATTTGCTTCTGTGCCTGTACTCTGACACGTCTTTTGAATTCCTTAATATCCATATGGCTGACGAATATTTCCTTATCATGCTACTTTGCCTTTTGTTACGGGGAGTAGAAAGCTTTTTGAATGTGTTTGGTGATTTCCTGTAATTTTTTTTATGAATCATATGCCCAATCATTAATGTATTCGGGGTCCCATATGAAACGTGTTTGAATTTTAATTTTCTTTTAACAATTTGAACAGCCTTTCCAACAACAAATACTAAGAAAACCTGATGGAAATGAAGCCATTTTAGCATATCAAGTTGGAAGTCTCCCTGGATTAATGGGAGGGGGGAATTTTGCTGCACCTCCAGGCACCATGCAACCTCCTCAGCAATCTAGGAAATTCTTTGATTTTGCTCAACAACATGCTATATCGCAGGAGAGTCAGAATAGAAGTCAAGGTGTTGAGCAACAACTGCTAAATCCCGTTCATCAAGCTTATATGCAATATGCTTTGCAGGCCCAACATAAGTCTGCTTCAGTTTTGCAGTCTCAGCAGCAAGCTAAATTGGGAATGTTGGGTCCTGCATCTGGGAAAGAACAAGACATGAGGATGGGAAATTTGAAAATGCAGGAATTGATCTCCATGCAATCAGCTAATCAGGCTCAGGCATCATCGTCCAAAAATTCATCTGAACAGTTTGTTCGTGGTGAAAAGCCGATGGAGCAACCTCAGCAGCAAGTCTCTGACCAGAAGGGTGAACCAAAACCTCCTAGTCAGCAGACCCTTGGTGGGCAAGGAATGACTGCTAATATTATAAGGCCCATGCAGGCAGCACAACATCAGCAAAGCATTCAAAACGCAGCCGGTAACCAACTTGCAATGGCTGCTCAGTTGCAGGCATGGGCACTTGAGCGCAATATTGATCTCTCACAGCCTGCAAATGCCAGCTTAATAGCACAGCTTATACCAATCATGCAGTCTAGAATTGTTGCTAATCACAAAGCAAATGAAAGCAACATGGGTGCGCCGTCATCACCTGTCCCAGTATCAAAGCAACAGGTGACATCTCCAACCATTGCAGGCGAGAACTCTCCACATGCTAATTCATCCAGTGATGTGTCTGGGCAATCTGGTTCAGCGAAGGCAAGACCTACAGTTTCCCCTAGTCCTCTTGGCTCAACTACCAGTGCGGCTGTTGTCAATAATGCAAACAACATTTCATTGCAGCAGTTTTCTGTTCATGGCAGAGATAACCAGGTTCCTTCTAGACAGCCGGTTGCAATTGGAAATGGATTGCCTCCAATACATCCTCCACAGACATCTTTGAACATGACACCCGGTGTGGATCAGCCTTTGCCTGTAAAAAATTCAAGTGGCCCAGAAAATTCACAAATGCAGTACCTCAGGCAGTTGAATCGATCTTCACCGCAATCTGCAATTCCTTCCAGTGATGGAAGCTCAGTTAACAACTTTTCGTCACAGGGTGGGCTGGCCACCCAGATGCCACAGCAGCGTTTAGGGTTCACAAAACATCAACTTCATGTTCTTAAGGCACAAATTCTAGCTTTTAGGAGGCTGAAGGTGTGCGAAACCCTCTCTCTCTCTCTCTCTTACTCATTCATATGTGTCTGCTTTCTAAGTATCCCATACTGCTTTTGGCTTAGTGGAGCATTTAATTTCTGCTTTCTTGACAGAAAGGAGAAGGTACTCTTCCACAAGAGCTTCTTCGAGCTATTGTTCCACCATCTCTTGAGTTGCAGCAGCAGCCGGCACAGCAGCAATTTCTTCCTGCAGCAGTAAATAATCAGGATAGAGTTTCTGGGAAGATTGCAGAAGACCAGTTGAGACATTTGGAATCTAACGGAAAGGATGCACAAGCTGTGTCATCATCAAATGGTCAAAGCTTAACAAAAGAAGAAGCTTATGCTGGGGATGATAAAGCAGCTGTGTCACCAGTTGGGCAGGGTATGTCGGCTGTGACAAAGGAACCTGCACCTGTGGTAGTACCAGGAAAAGAAGAGCAGCAGGTCCCTGTATCTTCTGTTAAGTCAGACCAGGAAGTAGAATGTGGTCTTCTGCGAACTCAACAACAAAGTGATTTCCCAGCTGATAGGGGAAAGTCTGTTGCACCTCAGGTTTCTGCATGTGACGCAGTTCAAGTTAAGAAGCCAGCACAAGCAACTACTGCCCTCCAGCCAAAAGATGTTGGCTCTGCCAGAAAGTATCATGGACCACTATTTGATTTTCCCTTTTTCACTAGAAAACATGACTCTGTTGGGTCGACAGCAATGGTTAATAGTAGTAATAATCTAACATTGGCATATGATGTCAAAGATCTACTTTCTGAGGAAGGCTTGGAATTTCTCCAAAAGAAAAGATCAGAAAATTTGAAGAAGATTAGTGGCATATTGGCAGTTAATTTAGAGAGAAAAAGAATCAGGCCAGATCTTGTTCTGCGGTTGCAGATTGAACAAAAAAAGCTTCGACTTTTAGATCTACAGTCACGTTTAAGGGATGAAGTTGACCAACAACAGCAGGAGATTATGGCAATGCCCGACAGACAATATAGGAAGTTTGTCCGGCTGTGTGAGCGTCAGCGTGTTGAACTGATGAGACAAGTACAAACATCTCAGAAGGCCATGAGAGAGAAGCAATTAAAATCCATCTCACAGTGGCGTAAAAAGCTTCTTGAGACTCATTGGGCCATCCGTGATGCACGGACTGCCCGGAATCGGGGAGTTGCCAAATACCATGAGAGAATTTTGAGGGAGTTCTCGAAGAGAAAGGATGATGATCGGAACAAAAGGATGGAAGCCTTGAAGAATAATGATGTTGAGAGGTATAGGGAGATGTTGCTAGAGCAGCAGACTAGTATCCCGGGTGATGCTGCAGAAAGATATGCAGTCCTCTCGTCATTCTTGACTCAGACTGAAGAATATCTTTATAAACTGGGAAGTAAAATAACCGCTGCCAAGAATCAGCAGGAAGTTGAAGAGGCAGCAAATGCTGCTGCTGCTGCTGCAAGATTGCAGGCATGTGTTTTTTTCCCTTCTCTCCCTCTCCCTCTCCCTACAAGTCACCCCTTTCCTCTCATCCCCCATTTCTCCAAAATTTTTAGGCTTCAAAGCCATGAAATTGGGAGCAAAATGAATACGTACAATATACTCTTGTATACACACAAGGCATGCTACCTTTGCATTGGGTTTTATTTATGTTATTTCATTTGTTTATTCAATATTTTTCATCCAGCTTGATTGGGATACAGTGATAATTTTGTTGGTTTGTGGCATTTTTCTTCCTTTTCCTGTCTCATGTTAGGTGTACACTTTATGCAGGGTTTTCTATAGTTTTTAGAGTTCTTCACAGAAGTGAAGATTTTAATTTGTTTCCTATATATTAGCAAATCTCACTTTGTTTTATATCTGGTCAAAATAGGGTCTTTCTGAAGAAGAGGTTAGGTCGGCAGCAGCTTGTGCTGGTGAGGAAGTGATGATCAGAAATAGATTTCTGGAAATGAATGCCCCCAGGGATAGTTCATCTGTTAACAAGTAAGTTATTATTGGATAATACGCTTATAAATGTAAGTCTTTTATATAAAAGAAACATTTAGAACGGAGAAAAAGAAACGTGCTTTTTTATTGTGAAATGCCAATAGAGCTGTTGGCTTCATTCAATGGAGATTTTGTCCCACCCATGAAATTTATGCAATTATCCTCTCCACTCTCCAGTTTGATAGTTGTCAGCTTGTCGTAAATGCACTCGGAATTGGTTTATCTTTTATCTGCACAGTCAGCTATGTTATTGTACGTAAAGATCGTATGCTGCTTATAATGGTTTCATATTTAGCTCTTCCTTATGTTTTCATTGTGGCTGTCAACAGGTATTATAGTCTTGCTCATGCTGTGAATGAAAGGGTCATGAGGCAACCCTCAATGTTACGAGCCGGAACCTTACGAGATTATCAGATTGTAGGTTGCTGTTGGAGATTTTATTTTATTTTTTTCAGGTGTTTGCTTTCTGATGTGTTATCTTTTGTTGCCATCTAGTTTTTTGAGCTGTTATTGTGTCGTATTTGGCAGGTTGGATTGCAGTGGATGCTTTCTTTGTATAACAACAAATTAAATGGAATATTGGCAGATGAGATGGGGCTTGGGAAGACTGTGCAGGTGATTTTTTGTTAGGATCTGAGGTTGAAATCCTCCCTAAAGGAGACAGAGGAAATCTCTTTTATTTCTAGTTTTGAGTGCATACTTACGTCAGGGTCTATTAGTTCATACATGAGAGACTCTTCTGTGGATACAGAGCTTTTTCTTTTTAAATAGTGTGACAGATACTAGAGTAAATTTATAAATAAGTGCTTTGCTTTTGTTATAAGGAGAATTAACTATAATATTTTAAGGCAGCATATTGAATCTTAGTTGGCATTTCTAATTATTTTATTTCCTCTGCAGGTGATGGCACTGATAGCTTATTTGATGGAATTTAAAGGGAACTATGGCCCTCATCTTATAATTGTCCCTAATGCTGTATTGGTGAATTGGAAGGTTAGTTTCTTTTCATTGCGTGGTCTGACTATTCCCAGTACTTCCAAAAGTGGCTAACTATGTCCATGTGGCAGAGTGAGTTGCATAAGTGGCTGCCATCTGTATCATGCATTTATTATGTTGGTGCAAAGGATCAACGGTCAAGGTTGTTTTCTCAGGTTAGTGGCACATATTTGCATTTTTTCTCGATACCGGAGATTTTGTGAAGGTACTGAATTTTACTCTACGGTGCTTTCTATAGGAGGTCGCTGCCCTGAAATTTAATGTCCTTGTGACAACTTATGAGTTCATCATGTATGACCGCTCAAAACTGTCAAAAGTTGATTGGAAGTATATCATAATTGATGAAGCACAAAGAATGAAAGACAGAGAATCAGTTTTGGCCCGTGACCTTGATAGATATCGTTGCCAGAGGCGCTTGCTTCTTACAGGGACGCCTTTACAGGTCTGTTAAGATAGCTCTCAATTAATGTTTATTTGTGATTGGTGCTTAAAGATACTCAATGTGTTTAACTGAGTGCCGAGTGCTTTTGATTTTGCAGAATGATTTAAAGGAACTTTGGTCACTCTTAAATCTACTTCTTCCTGAAGTGTTTGATAATCGGAAAGCATTCCATGATTGGTTTTCACAACCATTTCAAAAGGAAGGTCCTACACATAATGCAGATGATGACTGGCTTGAGACTGAAAAGAAAGTTATCATTATCCACCGACTTCATCAAATATTGGAGCCTTTTATGCTCAGACGCCGTGTTGAAGATGTCGAAGGTTCCCTTCCACCCAAGGTATGCTATATTTGCAATCCCATTGGCTCATCAGGGGAGGAACTGGATTTCTTTACCTTCCCCCCCTTTTTGGGGTGTGGTTGTGGGTAGAAAAATTTTAAAAATGTAAGAAATAAGATGGTCAAATGTAACAACAGGAGCCAAAATGTCAGAAACAAGAAATAATAGTTGTAGAGCCACTTGTTCAAATTGGGGTTAAGATGTCAGAAGAGAAAACATAAAAATTGCGATTAAATGGATAGACTAAGGGCTCTAATGTTGTTCTACCCCTGTGGATCCCCTCCTTTGAGTTCCTGACATGTAATACCATTTCTGGGTTGCAGGTCTCAATAGTTTTAAGGTGTAGAATGTCAGCTATTCAGAGTGCTATTTATGATTGGATCAAAGCCACTGGTACTCTTCGGGTTGATCCTGAAGATGAGAAGAGAAGGGTTCAAAAAAATCCCATATACCAGGCCAAGGTGTATAAAACTCTTAATAACAGATGTATGGAGCTTCGTAAAACTTGCAATCATCCTTTGCTAAACTATCCATATTTCAGTGACTTATCCAAAGATTTTCTTGTAAAATCATGTGGGAAATTATGGATCCTGGATAGGATCCTTATAAAACTTCAGAGAACGGGGCATAGAGTACTGCTGTTTAGCACCATGACCAAGCTTCTTGATATCCTGGAGGAATATCTACAATGGCGGCAACTTGTGTACAGGCGAATTGATGGAACTACTAGTTTAGAAGATCGTGAATCAGCTATTGTGGACTTTAATAGCCATGATTCAGACTGCTTTATATTCCTGCTTAGTATTCGTGCCGCTGGACGTGGTCTTAATCTTCAGTCTGCTGACACAGTCATCATTTATGATCCCGATCCTAACCCAAAAAATGAGGAACAGGCAGTTGCTAGAGCCCACCGCATTGGACAGAAAAGAGAAGTTAAGGTCATTTATATGGAAGCAGTTGTTGACAAAATTTCGAGTCACCTAAAAGAGGATGAACTAAGAAGTGGAGGTACAGTTGATTTAGAGGATGATCTTGCAGGTAAGGATCGATATATTGGATCTATTGAGGGCCTCATAAGGAATAACATTCAGCAGTATAAGATTGACATGGCTGATGAGGTCATCAATGCTGGACGATTTGATCAGAGAACAACTCATGAAGAGAGGCGTATGACTTTGGAGACATTATTACATGATGACGAAAGGTATCAAGAAACTGTGCATGATGTTCCATCACTGCAGGAGGTAAATCGGATGATTGCTAGAAGTGAAGATGAAGTAGAATTGTTTGATCAAATGGATGAAGAGTTTGGTTGGATTGAGGAGATGACAAGATATGACCAGGTACCGAAGTGGCTTCGAGCCAGTGCAAAGGAAGTGAATGCTACTATAGCTAATTTATCCAAAAAGCCATCAAAGAATATTTTGTTTGGTAGCAATATTGGTGTGGATTCTGGTGAAATTGAAACAGAAAGAAAAAGGGGACCCAAGGGGAAAAAGTATCCTAATTACAAGGAAGTTGATGATGAAATTGGAGAATATTCTGAAGCAAGCTCTGATGAGAGGAATGGATATCCTGTGCAGGAAGAAGAGGGAGAAATTGGAGAGTTTGAAGATGATGAATACAGTGGTGCTGTTGGGGCACAACCGAGTAACAAAGACCAATCAGAAGAAGATGGTCCAGTTTGTGAAGGTGGTTATGACTATCTCCGGCCTTCAGAAAACACAAGAAACAATCATGTAGTTGAGGAAGCAGGTTCTTCAGGATCATCTTCGGACAGTCGAAGATTGACACAGATAGTATCTCCTGTTTCCCCTCAGAAATTTGGGTCTCTGTCTGCATTAGAAGCTAGGCCAGGTTCTCTTTCAAAGAGGATGGTATGTTCCACTCTTTGTTAACTATTGTTTTTATTAGATTGTGAAGTGCATCTGTTAATTTTGGTCTTGTTCATTTCTCCAGCCAGATGAGTTAGAAGAGGGAGAGATTGCAGTATCTGGAGATTCTCACATGGACCACCAGCAATCTGGAAGTTGGACTCATGATCGTGACGAAGGTGAAGATGAACAGGTTTTGCAGCCTAAGATCAAACGAAAGCGTAGTATTCGAGTTCGACCCCGTCATACTGTTGAAAGGCCAGAGGAGAGGTCTTGCACCGACACACCTCTCCATCGTGGTGATTCATCTCTCTTGCCCTTCCAAACGGACAACAAATATCAAGCACAGTTAAGGACTGATACTGAAATGAAAGCACACGGGGAATCCAATTCTCTCAGGCATGATCAAAGTGAGTCATCTTTGAAAAGTAGGCGGAACTTACCTTCACGGAAAATAGCTAATGCCCCAAAGTCACGTGCTTCACTGAAAACTGGTCGATTGAATTGCATGCCTGGTCATACAGAAGATGCTGCTGATCACTTCAAAGAAAGTTGGGATGGGAAAATTGCGAATGCTAGTGGTTCCTCAAATTTTAGTGCTAAGATGTCTGATGTCATCCAGAGGAGGGTATGTACTGTATCTCTGCTACATTATGGTTTTTGAAATGGTTATGATTTTCTTCTTAGTCTTTGTTTCTATCATTTCTCTACCAATCTTGCTTCTCTATATTAGTAATGTAGATTTAATTGACCTGGAGCCTTGTTGTCTTTCTGTGAATCTGTGGCAATGCTTTTACCTTGTTAATCTGCAAATTGGGATTTTTTCTCACAACTGTTCCTTTTTGAATTTGTTGTTTGGTATCTTGATCACTAGAGTACATGTAACATACTTTTGGTATTCAGTTCTGATGTATTGATATGTGAATCCAACTTGGCGGAAGGGAAAACTAAGATTTCATGGTATGACATTAAAGAAGCTACTTGTGGCGCCTTTTTGTATGGTACGAATATTATGTGCATATAATGATGAATGTTTGACAGTTTGTTGCTTCTGGCCATCTTTTGTGGTAGCTATAGTTTCTCTTCCTACTGTACTACGTTCTCCTGATTATCTGTTTTCGTTCATATTACGTAGAAGAATATATTGAATCTGTTATGTTAAGAATGTTAAATCAGTTACTCAGAGAGAGATGTTTGTACGAACACATTATTTGATGAGTAGTGCTAGACATCCCAAAATTATCCCAAATGATGTAGCATTCATCAAGTAGATGAAGTGATATAATTCAATTGGAACTTGTGAAAATCTAGCAGCTACTTGATGAATGACTCATCAAATGCGACATAATTTGGGATGAAATGCTGGGAAACAATTTGGGATGTATATATCATTATTCTTATTTTATTTTATTTATTTATTTAGTTGTTATTATTATTTTTTTAGCATAGACTTGTGTGATTGCTGTTGCTCAAAAGGAAATTTTTCTGAGGCCACACTTAGGAATTCTTTCTATAATGTTGTAGTAGCTAAGTCCTAGCATGCGGGTGAATTATTGGCTGATATACTGGTTTTAAGCATTTTCCTTTTCCTAGCAATTGTCCCTTTTTTTTTAGGGGATGGTACAGTAGAGGTCTTTTTTCCTGTCAGGGTGAGAGAGAAGAGTCAGGATATGGTTGTATAATTTCAAATCTGTGTATTAGAGAATAACTTAACTGTTTATAACCTTCTTTTTTCCCCTCATCTTCTTTGCTCATTCATCGCTGTTCACGCTCCACAGTGCAAGAATGTAATTAGTAAGCTCCAAAGGAGAATCGAGAAAGAAGGGCATCAAATTGTACCCCTGCTAACTGATTTGTGGAAGAGAATTGAAACTTCTGGTTACGTGAGTGGAGCTGGAAATAATATTTTGGATTTACGGAAGATTGATCAGCGTGTTGACAGGCTAGAGTATAATGGAGTGATGGAGTTGGTGTCTGATGTGCAGTTTATGTTAAAGGGTGCAATGCAGTTTTATGGCTTTTCACATGAGGTATGGTTGCTCATTGTAACTAGCACATCTGTATGCCTGCTGATGCATTTTAATAGTATTTTCAGATAAATGCCTGATGTTATTGGGCAAGATTTCTCTCCTCTTAGTTGTATATTAGCATATGACTATTGTCATACAGTTGCATTTTAATAGTATCTTTAGATGAATGCACAATGTTATGGGGCAAGTTTTTTTATCCTCATAGTTTTATATTAACATATGACTATATTCTACAGGTTAGATCAGAAGCAAGGAAAGTTCATGATCTGTTTTTCGATTTATTGAAGATTGCATTTCCGGATACAGATTTTCGAGAAGCCAGAAGTGCACTGTCTTTCACTGGCCCACTATCTACCTCTGTCTCTACGCCGTCTCCAAGACAAACCACTGTTGGCCAAAGTAAGAGGCACAAGATAATAAACGAGATGGAACCTGGTCCTAGTCCTCCCCAAAAGCCACCACAACGTGGATCTGTTCCTGTTAGTGAAGACAGTAGGATTAGAGTCCAAATACCACAGAAGGAATCAAGGCTTGGAAGTGGAAGTGGCAGTAGTCGAGAGCAATCTCAGCCGGATGATTCTCCACATCCAGGGGAGCTGGTTATCTGCAAGAAGAAGAGAAAAGACAGGGAAAAGTCAGTGGTGAAGCCAAGATCTGTATCTGGCCCTGTCTCACCACCTAGCTTGGGTCGTAATATCAAAAGTCCAGGTCTAGGTTTGGTACCTAAGGATATGCGTCATACTCAGCAAACTACCCACCAGCATGGGTGGGCCAACCAGCCTGCTCAACCAGCAAATGGTGGTAGCGGGGCTGTTGGTTGGGCAAATCCTGTTAAGAGGTTGAGAACAGATGCTGGCAAAAGGCGGCCAAGTCAATTATGAATTGGTTTGGAGGATAGATAATGTCTTTGTAATTAGCGAAAAAAAAGGAAAAATTGTTGCTGTTGGGTACAAAATGCAGTGTATAAGCAGCCAGCCCTTCCAGGCAGGCCTGTACAAGTGCATTTAGTTCATACTGTTAACATAGTGTAGGTCTTTGATTCGCCATTGTAAACCTGCTTATCCATTATTGGAATCCGGTAGATTCATACCTGCATCTTGCAGGTTAAGTTGCTCGGCCCCCTCAATAGTGTTATTTTTAAGATTCATCTACTGAGCTTTAACGTCATTATTTCTTTGAGCCTCTGCGGCTCTGCCTACATTTGAATTTGATCAGTCTAATGACTTAAACCAAACAGTAACAATATAATATTTTGTTCGCTTGTTAGAATTCCTTCCATGCAAAATTTTGGTAATTCAAAAATGTGACATAGAGACCCATAGTAATGGAATTCGAATTCGCAAATTATTCCTGGATTGACTGTTGATTATTAATCAATTGATATGTGCTTAACAACTGTCAGTCCTTTTAGGCTTTCAACGTGTTAAGTGGAACCTTCTTCGATAAAAAGGTTTACAATTTTCTAGAGAGTGCAGCAAATAACATCGGGGTCCCTAATTTTCATAATTTCTTAGTTAAGAGCATAGTTTTTCATTTGTATCAAATAGGTCCGCAACTCCTATCGAAACGAACGAAAAGGATACCACCTCGTTTGTGAATGTAACATGTAGCTCAGTGCTACAATATAATCGTGAATTATTTAGTATCTACATCGATAAAAGCGAGAAATTTAACATTACCAGCAAACATCTACAGCAATGAGTTGGAGTTTCATTCCGCTCTCTAATTTTATTTTTTATATGCAAGTTGAGATTGCAAACGAAATTAGCAACATGATATACAACATAACAATTGTTGAGAACCCAAGATGAACAACTACGGGTCAGCTTTCCCAGCCATTGCATCATCACTAAAATTGTATTCATCTTCACTCATCTCCTCCTCACTGGAGTTTGCATCTGGGGCAGCTTCTATGTCTTCTGGCTTGGCATATTTCTCACTATACTCTGGAACAAACAATTGCAACGGCAAAACAATGTATCAATAAGGCATTAATAAACTATACCACCTTCATGCTAGATGAGTTTTCATCTAGTGGAGAAAACAGATTTCACAGATGGATCCACAACAATATAGAAACTGACTCAAGAGATCGATCCCTATCCATAAAGCTTAAATATAGTATTTTTTTTATCCATCATAGAGAAGCTTCATCCATTTATAACATTTACAGATGGTGAAACAAGCTTTGCGAAGTCCAACGGTGTTTCATTCTTAATAAATGCAGGTAGTCCCTTAGTTCCTTCATAGCACACAACTAATTTAGAGAACGAAACACACGACTCAAAAATATCATCTCAAGCAGATTAGCTGTTCCAGGTCAAACTTCCAATGATTGAAAGAAAATTTTACATCAAATTTACAGCACATGAAATCCAGCAAGAAGGAAATGAAATGAGACCAGCAAAGAGATTGAAAAATTAGCAAGCACCGGTGGAAACAAATTTTCAATTAAGGTGCATGCTTATTGCCATTGCAAGGAATGGTAAAGAAAGTGTTCAATACCTTTAACTCTTTGTTCATAAGCAGCTCGATCACGCATCAGCAGTGCTGCAGCTTCACCATTCAATGGGTCTGATGGGTTGGGATAAAGAAGAAGCTGTGGCAGGAATACTTCAAACACATTCACTAGGTCTGGAACAAAAAGGTGTTTTTTTTATTTTGTAAGAAATGGCTCTAAACACAATTGGAAAGCTGCTTTCCTATTATCTCAACTAATAAACATCATTACCAAACATGGGGCTCCAGGTCTGGTTAATAACATCTAAACAAACTGAGCCTGACCTGAAATTAAAGAACAACAAGATGCTTAAAACTCACAAACGATCCTCACTAAGCAAATAAATGCAATGAACTACTGATATGGAAAATAAGAGAATTTTAAGTATTCAATTACCCACATCTCATCAATGTTCGGATGGTAGATCTTATTGACAAAGCCTATCGAGGGAGATTTATATGGATAAGCATCTGGCAGCTCAACTCTTATCCTCCATACACCTCCATGATAAGGACCTGCCATTTTCAAAAATTAATAACAAAAACTCTATTAGAAAGCAATAACAAGATTAATACTAAAACCATTGAGAACTATCGGAAACAGCAAATCTACATTTTTTCTAAGCACTCAGGTAGCCAATTACTCAACAATACTTGCAGGGCAGAAATGGTTGATACTGAAGGAAATTAAAAATTGGTAATCAAGAACAAACTCAAACACTATGCCAATTGGAAAGTATACAAATTTGAAAAATATAAAAATTGCATAAGACTATGGAATCTAGTTATTAAAAAGCATCTGTATTCTCTAATTATACAAGCTCAGGAAAGACAGTCACCAACAGATGGTCAACATAGCTAAATCAAGAAAGAAAGCCGAAATACGTCACGCAAACTCAATGAAGTTAATTTCATAACTAGCTCAAGAAAATACAAAAAAACAGCTAAAAAGGTGAAAAAATTACAAAATAAAGATAAATAAGTGGGTATTAAAGAATTTACTTTCATTAGGTCCCTGAAAATGTACATAGAACTCCTGCATGCCATCATTGATCATCTCCACTTTGTAATCGCTCATCATCCTATTCAAACAAACCCCACCAAAGAAAAAAAAAGCTAAAAAAAAAAATCAGAAAAAGCTTTCAACCAAGGAAAATGAATATAATTGAAAAAGATTGATAAATGATTACTAACAGCTTCATCAAGTCCATCTCTCGACGTTTGCTTGGTGAAGACATTTTTTTTTTTTCCTCTTTCGGGTTTTCTTGGGCTCTAATCTTCTTCTTTATCACTGGAGAGAGATACTGAGATAAAGAAGAGTCAGCTTGCTTGAAGCAAAAATGGTTTGAGACATGAATGAGTGAAACACGAAGATAATGATAACAACTAAAAAATACTATTGCAATAACAGTGGCATTGGCAGGTACAATTTCAACGAGGGTCCTGAATAATTTAATATTATCAGTTGCATGCCTTCCAGGCGTCTACATTTGCCAGATTCCCTCGCTTTTATATTATTGAATATTTCAATTTTCAACATGGTCCTCCAACGAATTATTTATCCCAAGATTCCTCTAATCTAATGATTTTTCTAGTTAGATACATAGACCATTCCATATCTAACTTTGCCCAATTGAAATTTGCAACTATGTTAGTTGCCCAAGCATTTAATGGGTAACTGACAATTGCCCTTAGCAAAGCGCGTGTGTTGTTCCTACGTGTAACTTTTTTTTTCAATACTAATTACATATCATATTATTATATTATATAAATATTTATATTGTTATTATAACAGATATTATTAATATTTACAATCAGATATATATAATTGAAATTAATATTATTATATTAAATATTATGAAATAAATATCTAAATAAATAACTCTCATAGAAGAAGATGTCTCTACTCCACTCGCATTTCGTAAAAAAAAAAATTACGAATATGTACAACTAAATAATACAATTTAACACATTCTTTCCTTCATCGTAAATAATTAATCTTTCAATAGAAGAGAAATTCTCCAGTCCTTTTTCCTTTTATCTGTCAATCAGAGGCCAAATGCATTTTAAACCGCTGAAAAAGAAAAAAAGAAAAAAAGAAAAAAGGGCAAGTTTTGCTTTACCCCGTCTGCCTTTCAAAAGAATAGTGGCAATGGGATGTTCCAAGTATATTTGACGCTGTCAAGATATTATTTATGGTAACAATATGAAATCCGAAATCTCAAATAAGATGTCTTGGTCACTTTGGGGGCCTCTTTGTTATTCCATCTCAGGCCCCAAATTCATGTTCACAAAATGAATGTATAGATTACAATAGAGTTTTAATTAATTCTGTTATTATCTAGACTAAAGTAACTAAATCACAAACGTTCTTTGTTTTCAAAAAAAAAAAAAAATCTTATTATCAGGTGATTCATCTCTTTATTGATTCAAAATTATTTTGATTTCATCCAAAAAAAGAAAAAATCAATTATATAATAAATTTATAGATAGTTAGGGTTCATAATTTTTATAAAAGTGTTTAATTCAATTCATGATAATCCTTTTATGTAATTTATTCTAACCATACAATTATGGTTAAAAAATTAAATTTTATAAGTATATTAAATGATTGTATAAAGCATTACTCATTTTCAACTTTTCATATTATCATAAGGAGTCCAATTATATTGCAACTGTGGTATGGTACCACAGTTACTTTCAGCAATTAAATCCAATTAATGTAATTATACAACTATAGATTCAACAGTTGAAAACTACTGTAGTACCATACTACAGGTGCAACATAATTTTGCCCCATCATAAGATATCATCATCCTCAAAAGTTTTAATTGTTTGCAAAACAGTAAGCAGACAGGTGACCATTGGACACAATGCTTCAGGCAAAAGTAAAATAACAGCTTCCCTTCCTGGATCAAAAGTAAAAACTTTCACAATAGCAAGTCATTTCGATGTACTACGTTTGAATTCTAGAATACTACCACTATACCTATTGGCCTTTCACTATTTTCATTTTAGTGACCCTTTGGAAAACAGACAAGTATTCGAGTATGCAGAGAGAAGGTACAATTAATGAACAAGATCTGTATCTGAAAACTGAAGACCCATCCGCCAAAAGCACTTTAACAGTAAGGAAGTTGTTTGAGCTTACAATTAGCTGCTTCCACCACTGTAGTTGTCAAGTGTTTAAAGCCTTCAACGTTACTCATAGTTGACAAAATTTAATCACTTTCAACGCCCACTTATCTCCCTGACTCACAGAACTGCCTGCTGATATCACCAACATTCAACTGTCTGAAACAGCAAAAAAGAACAAAATCTGAAACTCTTTACATTTCTTATCAAAATGCTTTCATTTTCTTCAGCACTCAAATACTATCTGGACATTTTATGCTTCTTGTTTGGGGAATGAAAGATGGAACTTGCCGACTTCATAGTTTCATACCCATAACTGTGAGCTACAGATCCAAATTCTGATTCACAATCATCATCACTGTCGACGTCACATGGAAAATACCTATTCTGGTGTGCTCTGCGTTGCAAAAGGAAAACATTAAAGTAGTAGCTCACCAGTTCCTCCCTGCTTTTGGATGGAAAAAACTTGAATATCTGGTCCCAGAAACGCTTCTCAAGGGATGGAGGGTTCAATCTCACTATATTCTTGAAATTCTTCTGGTCTTCATCAGTCCAAGAAAGCATGACCTCTTCACCCATCTTATCAAATTTCCAGTTGTAGAAGGCTGAACCTACTTCAAGTTTCAGTCTGTACCTTTTCTCAGCAATATGAAATCTAACACATTCAACAGAACCTTGGACCTGGCAACCACATGAATCTTGTCTTCCCTTTCCAATAGGATCCCTTTCAATAAAAAATTTGCGCTCTGCCTTTTGCAGTGGCCAAATTTGGGTCCCCAACCACTTAAAGTCACTTTCAGAAGGCACACCAGTCCATCCTGGTACTTCAGCTTGAAAGGCTGGCCCAACAGGAATTTGCTTTTTGACAACATAGTCAAACACTGAATTTGGAGTTGTGGAACCAGTGGTTTCAAGCAATTCTTTGTCATCATGGTTTTCCGCCTCTCCCCTGCACGAGTCATTTTGGGCACCCACAGATGATAAATTTGAAGCAGTCCCTGCTTGATATGTCTTCTTGCTGCAGCTTAACCTCTCTCTAAGATTATAACTGGTTCCAATATGATCATCATACATGCACGGGTGCATCTTCTGATTTTTCTAAAACATGGAAATCTCATATAACTCATGTCTTCAAACGGAAATATATTCATTCAACATGTTGAATGACAAATGAGACCATTCAATACATAATACAATTCACAGTGACGAATCAGACCATTCAATACATGTTGGCAGAAATATTTGAGATAAACATGAATTAATGGCCAAAATAATTGAGTCAAAAAAATTCATTATGTAAACCAAAACCTACTACATACTGTTAACAGTTTTATCGCACAAAGCAGAATCTGTATCTAGACTTATCTGTACACATCTCATTTTGTATTATCTACACTTCAGTTGGCACCCAAAAAGAAATGGCAAGTTTATAAAATTTTCATGCTTAATGACCGAGATTTTCTTTTCTAAGGTACAGTTTATTATGTAACATAAGGAGATGATGTGGCGTGCCTAATGCAAGCATTCTAGCAGAAAAAGAAAATCAAAGAAACATGGGGTGTCTACACACACGTGAGAATATAACCCTATAATAGCTGTCAATTGACTTCAACATTAATATTAGGCAAAATTTTGTAGCAGACGAATACCTGCCCAATAGAATGTTCACTGCTTGAATCAACATGTCTTTTTAAGAAAACTGATTCTCGATAAGATAAAACCTGCTTCCATAACTTGTCATTTCCATAAGACTTCCATTTTGATTTTTCAGGTAATGATCCAACCACAGAATCACATGGATCTTTGGCAATCCCAGTAACCCAACTCAACATTTTCCATGTAGAGTCCTGGTTCCTCTTACGGCTAGAGCTCTCTGCATTTTTCTCTTTATGACCTAAACTCCCTTTCTTTTCCTGAACACTCAAATCCACTATCATAACAAATTCTGCAGGTTTTTTGCCTCCATTAGTTTCCATCACCCGTGCATTCTTCAGCTGCTCATCATGACACACTCCTTTGAGATCCAGTGAATTCACAACACATTTTGAGACATTTACATCATCCAAGTGTGAATCATCCTCTGCATCAGAGCCATTCTTGTCCACTTCTAAGTCTACAACTGTACTCTTCACCTCCCCATCATCACAGCATTTTGCAATTTCTGAAAACCTTACAGTCGAATCAATGTGCATAGATTTATCATCATTAACACTTTTCTCACTCCCACTAGACTCCACCACAATAACCTCATTTTTACAGACATTGACATCATTTACAAAATTCAACTCAGAATTCACATTTTCAAAATCTGGGTGTGCCCCATCTCTCTTTTTTGAATCTGACAAAAAAAATTTAAGCTCTGCTCCTAACTCCATCAAACGCCCACTCAAACTTAAGCCACTATCACTCAATTTACTCTTGGTGCTCTTGTTATCGTCAACAACAACTCTCTCTAACCATCTCTCTAGAGCATCCAAATACTTGACGTAAACTAATTTAACAGATGATGAGAAACTTGAATCCAGGCCAGACTCTTTTGCCACTAAATCCCACAACCCATTTTTTGTAACACTGCCATATCCGCCTTTCTCTCTCACAACTAAAAACAGGTTAAACAAGTCAACAGGTTGCCCATCTCCAAGCATTGGAGGTAGAAGCCGATAGATGTCTTGGGGACAGATCTCTTCCAGAAAAACTCGAAGAAATCGGTCGAAATAGCATTGAAACTTCTCAGATTTTGGTTCAGATTCTTTTAAAGGTGGTTCAAGATCGACCCGAGACCCGTTCGATTCGATATTCTTCCGCTTTGAAGTTTTGACGCAATCTACAACAGACCCATCAGCTACCATCGACCACCCTGCCATGGATTTTGGATTTCGAGGTCAAAACCCTAAAAGAAGAAATGGTTCTAGTTCGTAACCTTATCGATTCACATCAAAGAAACTAAAATATCAAAGAAACTAAACAATAATAAAAAAAATTAATATTTTATATATCCAATTAAAAAAAAAGAACGAAGTGGTAATGCAGAGATTTAAGCATTACTTTGGGTCAAGAATAAGTACCAATTAATGACAGTGTTTTGGCGGGAAAAAATTGATCTAGGGTTTTGAAGTTGAAGAACCCATGAAAGTTTTATTAGGTCCCGCGCTCTCTCTCTCTTACTCGTTTACTCTTAGAGAGAAAAAGAGAGAGCACTCGACTGGACTTCGACTCGACTCTATATTTCAATTATTTTAAACAGATTCAGATGATTTTATTTTGATTTTGCGTATTTGTTTGTTGCCATTGTTAGAATTTTGCAAATGAAAGATAGAAAAAGGACAAAAAGAAGCCATTACCAGCTCGTATCAAGGCAAATGCATTTTGAATCGATGAATGACACACCTTGTTCAATGTTCAGTGACCTCCTTGGACTTTGGCTTTTTCTCTTTCCTGTCCCCACAAATTTCTCCACTTGCTTTTTTAAGCCCTCCCTCCAAGCCAAGTGTAATAAAAAAAACCAAGTGGAGATTTGGGTGAAACTTATGCTCTAGGGTTTTGTAACTTTTGTTTGTAGGAGTGGCTCTATTCTCTACAACAGCCCTCTTCATTTATTTATAAATACATCTCTTCATGATTAGCCAACCTTGGTTAATTATAGACTAGGGGTTTGAGTTTGGGTTTGGATTTGAGTTTAGATTGTGGATTTTCTCTAATTGAATAAAAAGGATATTTTTACAATTTAATATATTTATATTATCTACTTTATTGTTTTTTGAGAATCATAAGCCCAGTCACCCATCTAGAGATTTTTCTTTCTTCTTTTTTTTTCTTATGT
Source organism: Citrus trifoliata (assembly GCA_018350135.1). Classification (NCBI taxonomy): domain Eukaryota; kingdom Viridiplantae; phylum Streptophyta; class Magnoliopsida; order Sapindales; family Rutaceae; genus Citrus; species Citrus trifoliata. The sequence goes on along the minus strand of CM031386.1, from coordinate 41,620,017 downwards.
TTTAATGGTCTTTTGAAAAAAAATTAAAATTATTTGAGTAATACTAAAGTTGTAAGTTTATACAAACCATCGAAGTACATTAACACGATTTATTCTTATTATGTTTTTACATTTATTCAAACTATCATGTTATATCATAATAATTTGTATAAAATTTTTTATTTATATTTTAATATGAATAATACCAAAGACATAGATTATTTGTTTAAACTATTATAATGAAAGACAAGTTTTATGAGTCTAAATATAATATTTGAATTTATTTGATTTTTCTTATTTTCATTTGATATTGTCTTGTTTAATTTTCTTAATTGAGTCATATTATTATTTTATTTTAAGAAAAATTCTATAATGTCATAATTAAAATTATTGCATAATGCCATGATAAATGTAAATTTTGTAAATTACTTGGAAGGTAAAATAAGTAAATTATTATAAATTATTAATTATTAAACATTTAATATGGTTTCTACATAATCTTAGTGAAAGTAGTTTATTCATTTCCTTTTATTGAATAAAGAAAAATCATACATTAATTAACAAAAAATTGTGATGAAAACAAGTTGAATTAGTTCGTTTTCTACACAAGTCAATTAAGCAAAATTAGATAAATATTAGAAATGTTCCAAAATAATTATAATTATCTCTTCCATTAAACAACTTGTTTGGGGAATAAATAAGAGAGGTAAAAATAAAGCGTCACGTGCCGATAAAGAGGTTTTAATAGTTATAAGCTAACATCTTAGGGTGCCCGATCTATACCGATTATACTCTCCAGATAGACTAACACACATGGTATGTCATGACAGAATCAAGGAATTGAAGGAAATATTCAAAAGCGACTATCATGCGTGATGTCTCAATAAAATATTTGATTTGATGAAATTAGATCAAGAATATTTTGTTAGAAAAGAGGAGATAGCCGACTGTAATATCTATAAAAAACCAAAAACAATGCACAAAGGACAATGGTCCTTAACTGTCACGTCTGCTACTGTTTAGACAATCCCTGCAAAAAGAACCTTGGACCACCTGCAGTGTACACCATGTACACAAAACAATAAAATCCACCAAAAACCGCCTCCTTACCCTTCAAACATGCTCCTAACGGCTTAAAAACCGTCATGATGATAAAAGGATGTGAGAATTTCATAAATGACAAAAAAATCGCCACAAAAAAATGTCACGTGGCAAGTTACTTAGACTATACTATATAAAGGCAAAAAATATTCAATCTCTCTCATTCTCTTTCACACTCATCTTCTCTGATAATCATCACAAAAAATACACAAAAGAAGGGGCTTGGGTCTTCTTCAACCTTCAGCATTCATTTTAGAGAGATTGCAAGCTCTCACCTCCATAAAAGTTTAAGTAGCTGACGTGAGCGTTGGAGTGTGGTCGTCGGCCACTGTCGGCTCCACCTCTAAGGCTCTAACCTCCCTTGGCTATTTTGTAGGTCTACAGGTGCTATCTCGAACCAACTCGCATCATTTTAGAATTCTTGCCATTACCCATCCTAGGCACCCTTCTTCTTTGTCACCTCCCTTCAAGCTTAAAACAACCCCCCCATACGACACAATTTAGTGAGGTGCCCTGAACTCCTAAAAATAAATTCATTATTTTGGTGAGATTTTTATCCATCTTCCTTGCAATCAAAATCCACTTAAAAACACAACTCTTAATCTTTTATTGCTTACTCCCACTATCTCATAAAAACTCATGACTAGTGATATATTTACTTACTAATTATTTATTTCATTTGGGACTATAAAAAAAGAACTTATCTCCTTATTTGTAAATACTTGAAATTAAATAAAATTTGTCTATAAATATTGTGCCTCTTATTTACTCTCTCTCTTTCTCTTCTTATGTTGTTGTGCACTTAATTGGTAAATAAGTTAACAAGAATGTGATATTTTTTATGTAACGTTTAAAAAGGAAAAGTATGAGGGCCCATCACCTGTGTCGACAAGGGAGGGCTGGGAAGCAAGTATACGTCAGTTAGCGCGTACAACAGAGAAACCTCCTTTGAAGCTGAAAATCACGAACGGACGAACGACATTTTAGCCTTGTGGATTCATTTTAACTGGAAAAACTGGACATGGGCAGCAACCTGCTGAAATCTTTGACGATTATAAAATAGATATCATTGGTTGGTGAGTGGTGATGGTGAAACTTTTATTTTTCATTTTTTTGGCACAAAACAATCAAACACATAAGTCAAAACAAGGGAAATCATATGTTAACATTTATCCGAGTTTGAGCCAATGACCATGTTATTGCCCTTTGTGTTAAAAATAGACCCATTTTTTAAAATGGTTGTTGCTTGCATGTCCTCCCAGGAACATGTTATCGTCAATTATCGACAAGACAAGAATGTGATTACGATAAGCAAATTAAACAATATATATTCCGATTGAATTCCTCACTATCGGGTTCAGTACTTCTAGGTAGCTTCAAGAGTGAACTAACTAATACACATTTAATTTGCTTTCAAGTCAAAATTTTTCTAGACTGAGCAAGTGTTATGTTGTATCAGAGTCAGATCTTCTGTCTTGCCCAGCTCCCCACTTCCGCATCCGTTCGGATGCTTGTTCAACCTAGAAAATTTGATTTCCGTGGTAAAATAAAATAAAGTTGAAAAATAATAAGAGGAAAGACCATAAATTTGTAATAAATATTCTAATAGTAATATGCTGCTAGTACGTACCTCCTTGTTCCAATTTGTTTTATAAACTATATACAAAAGGATTAATGTCTGCAGTAAAGTCCCACAAATCATTCCAATCCAAATTCCCTGCGACAAGAATGAAATGTCATTGTTCTTGCAATGCAAGCTACTGGACTGGAGATCAAATCTAAGCGATGAAATGGGGATAAGTGGATTAAAATCTTTACCTGTACTCCAAACTTCAACTTGTAACCAAGAAGAAACCCAAAAGGGAGGCCAACAACATAATAACAGAACAAGTTTATATAAGCAACCAAGGCTTGCCAACCTCCTCCTACAGCAACTCCTGCAATGATCATAAAATAGTTATTTCAGGATGGCTGCCTTCTTGTGACACTATTAGTTTTGCGCATTTTCTTCTGTTAAAATCTCACCAGATATGACTGGCTGAACACTGTTTAGCAACATGGTTATGCCAAGAAGGGAGGCTAAGTCAGCCACGGCTTTTCTCATCTCTTCACTGTCTGTGAATATAATTGAAAAGTCATCTTTCGTTACCAAGATAACAATTGCACAAAATATCCCTATAAAGAGTGACTGAGTGGTTGTTATAATGACCGAGTATTTTGCAGCTCTGGGATGTGCTGATCCTAGCTCATTAGACACTCGTACGCTGAAGCAAGCAGAGACAGCATTATTTCCTTATTGACCATAACCAATACTGAAATATCCCCACGGAAGGAAATATTAAAACTTTGTTACCTAATAGCTGCATTGATTCCAAGAAATAACATGCCTTCCCAGCCATTGATGTTCATGCTGAAACAGGAATATCAAACAAAATTGAACTTACAAGATCGTCAGAATTGAACCTCAAGCTTCACTTATACAAAGTAATAATGCTCTTACCATATGGAAAGGGAACCAACCGCTATAACCGGATCCTCAAGATGTCCTGTGAGAACAATAATGGTCATAAAATACCAAATCTCCAAGCAAAGCATAATAGCTGAAGCTATAGACAATCTGACAAAGCCCCATATATCCTTAAAGGCCAACCAAGATAATCCCTTCCAGCCATCTTTGCAATAACGAACGACATAAATCATCTGACCAATAGATACTCCCCAAGCTGAGATGTTATAAGCTGCGGCAGCACCAGCAGTACCCCAATTGAGCATATGAATGAAGAAATAAAGCATCCCAATGTGTACGACAAAAGCTGCGAGACCAATCCAAGCTAGAACACCAACCTTACTTTGAGCCTGTAAGAACTTTTGTGATGGGAAATTAAAGGCTAGTGAAAACATTTGAGGAATCACTTGGATAGCAAATGTCCCAGCAAATTCTGCAATATCATCTCTCTGGCCAAGGAGCTTCAATATTGGCGTTGCGAATATGTAAAGTGGTAGCAAGAATATGCAGGTAACAAAGAGGATTAAAATTGAGCGTTGCATATACACGCCGAGTAATTCTACTTGCCCAGCTCCAAATGCCTGTCCGCATAGAGTCTCAAGTGCACTAGCCATGCCAAGCTGCAATTTTGTCAAACATGCCAGGATTAATGGCTCATTTTCAGATAGTAAGCATATATTAAATAATTGCTCGGCAGACATCCTTTAAATCTTTGTGACATCCATCACGTTGAAGAGGAATCTGTGCATTACCAATTGGTACAATATTTAATTTCTTGTTTCAAAACCTGTAGATAAAAATGTGAAAGAAAAAGAGCCTGAAACTGGCTGATATTGAAAGTATTCAAAGGATTAAAAAAAGATGAAGGGAAGCTAACCAAGAAGCCAAATGCGAAGTTTGCGATGACAGAGAGCGAAATTGCGACTGCAGATAGCTCAATATCTCCAATATGACCAACAAAGATATTGGTAAACGAATTAATCCCATAATTGCACAAGATGTTGAAGGCAATAGGACCTGCAATGCCCCACACCTTGCTAGACTCAACACAGCATATGTACGTTGCATCGCGGAAATTTTGTATTGCAGGATAATCTTCTTCACGGGACTCAATTAATGTGGTGGGAGCATGATGTAATTCAGCAGTCTCGAAAATGGAGACGCTATCGATCAATACTGGCTTGCTTTTTGATGTTGGAGATTCTGAGGCAGAGGATGAACGTTCATCCCCTGCCGTAAGTGCCTCAGTTTCTGAATGGGTCGCAATTTTTGCAGTTGTTTTATTGCAGCCTTTTTTAATTAACTTTTGATCTTTGAAGTTTTAAGAATACAGATTGAATCAACAAGATTTGTTTTTTTTTTTTTCCGTTTTAGTAAGTCTATTTTTCTTTTATTTCTACATGAAAAGTTTTTGTGTGGGAGAAGTAATTAGCCATTTATATGTCTAGCTATGATTGAGGGTGTCCGTTGAAACACATCTGTTTGAAACGGGCCGAGGGACGGTCAGTTGACTGGGTCTCGTGTTACACAATTTACAAATACCGTCCTGTCGTGTTGTTTATCTTTGGGATTCAGAAAAGAAAATATCAAGATTGTGATTTGATGATATCAGTTTCGAAGCCCGCTTCCTTAGAAGTTAGAAATAATGCCTTACATTTTCTCAAATGAGGATAGAGTTAGTCCATTTATATTAAGTAGATCCCTACCTAAGTTAACCTCGGCTCACAATGTTGGAAAGACAGTACATAGCTAAACACGAAAGGGTATTTCTGTTATTTTCATAAATATTAGGAACCTATTCACAAAAATGAATAAACTCCATTAAGAACCCACCCTATTGCGCTCCCTAAACTCTGTCCTCACTTGAAAGTTATAAAAAAGTTAAAAAGGACCCCAGACGTTGTTATTCCTAATTGATGGCTGAAATATAAAGGCCAAAGACGGCTTGGTTAGTTAAATGGCATGTATTTAACATCACAGCACGTTATAATTCAAATAAAATGGACCGACAATGGGTTGTCATTATATTGAGTTGTTGAAAAAGATTAGATGAACAAAGGTTAGGAAGCAGCGGCATGAACGCGCTTGTGGGTGAGATGATGGGGCTGGGGCATATCATGGGGGAATGTCAAATTTTGATTATGAAGTGCGTCCGTGATCCCAACCCTATCATGAACTTAAACGACTAAATAAAAGTTTGAATGTCGATAATCTGACCTTCTTGATTGAATACTTCACAAAAAGTCGATGTAATAATGGGCGTGCAATCAGTACTACTACAACTTAAGCTTCACACATGAATTTGGAGCCGTGGACCTTAAGTGCTTTGATTGATGTTGCCCATGTGGGCCATTCGCGATCAGTGATTATACTATTTTATGATTCTGATTTTAATTAGTATGCACATACCCACAAAATAATTATCTGTCTTATAAAACTTGACAGGTCTAAATTAGAATTAAAAGATAAAAGGGATGTAACATATACACTCATAAATTAATATGGACGTAAGATTGAGCCTTTGAATCTCATAGAATTGGGAACCATTTTAAGTTCCAAAGAGGTAAAACTTCAAAAATAAGTGTCAATCTGTTTACATCGTGATAATCTACAACAGATCTATTTCTAGTGAAGTTTCAACCTGGGGAAAAACATCCAAAAAAACACTACTGACTTGAGCTGAAATTATCTTTCTCCGTCTCTTCAGCAAACTTTTCAATCAAAACATTCGCATTCTCATTCACTGGGGAAGAGACATTATCTAAAGATGAGTGTGAGCCACCCCTTGATTCTCCAATATCACCAGAACCGTCACCACCAGTGCCTACACCATTGCTGGAATCCTTCCTAACCCCATGATAAGACTCCCCAGAAACAAGTGCTTGAATCAGTCTAGGTGGTGGAGGTGCCGTCACCTCCAATACTCCCTCCAACATCTTCACAACCGTTCCCATTGTTGGCCTCATTTCCTCATTATCTTGAATGCACCAAATTGCCACCAACGCAACTCGCTCTGCCTCCTCAACCTTATATGCACCACCAAGCCTATCATACACAACTGCCGCCACATTGCCCTCAATTATTTGTCGTGCTGCCCATGGAGGAAAAAACCACTTGTCCCCATGCTCACCTCCACCCCCGATATTTGCATTGCGTCCAGAAGCTGGTGCTTCCACATTTCTGCGGCCACTAATTAACTCTAACAATGTCATTCCATAGCTATACACATCAGCCTTTGTGGTAATTGCCAATCCGGATATCCATTCTGGGGCTACATAGCCCCATGTGCCCCTCATTGTGGCCAACACCCGACTAAAGTCTCGACCAATCAGCTTGGCTAGTCCAAAATCTGATACCTTGGCCGTGTATTCACTATCCAAAAGAATGTTTTCTGGTTTGATATCACAATGGATAATGCAATCTCTGCATTCCTCATGTAAGTATGCAATGCCCCTAGCTGTACCAACAGCTATCCGAAATCTGACATCCCAGTTGAGATTAAGACCATCTTTGCGTAAATACAAACTCAAAGCACCATTAGGCATATAATCATAGACCAAAAGTCTGTGAGAATTTTCTGAGCAAAAACCTCTAAGTCTCACCAGATTGACATGTTGAATGTTCCCAATTGTGCATACTTCTGCCCTGAATTCTCTCTCTCCACTTCCGGGCCTTTCAAGGCGTTTTACTGCAACAAGAGTGGAATCTGATAACTCTCCTTGAAAAACTGCCCCAAATCCACCGTGCCCAAGTTTCTCTGAGAAACCCCTTGTCACTGTATGAAGCTCTTTGTAAGAAAAAACCTTCAAATTCAGCACTGGAAAAACATCATCTTCAACCACATCCTTGCTCTTCTTTCTTTTCTTACGCAAAATCATTAGCATCACTGCTGCTAATACCAAAGCTGCAATCGAACCAACAATGCTAGCAACCAAAACCATTGATGTTGATATATTTTTCCTCTCTGTTCCTCCCCTTGGTGCCCTAACGTACAAAATGTCTTCATTCGTGCTATCGGAGGTCAAATTCCTCAAATTTAAGAGTTCCCCATATAAATTCTTGCACAAATTAGTCCTCACATCATGGTACAACCCAATGCAAGAGCAATTAGCTAAACAAGACCTCTCACAAATGCTCCTACCAGCTGAAAATGACTCGGTAACAGCTCCAATAAACTCCACAACACCAACCTCCTCAAACCAGTCACTCTGATCACACAAAACCTTACTTTCACGGCTACACCCACCAGAGTAATCACCAGAATTCCAACCATAACTATCAACAGGCCTAAACCCATCAAAACACATACAAGGCCTTAACAAAGAGCTCTTACAAAAACCAAAATTACCACATAGGCCATGAACTCTACAAATATCCTCAGGCTGTGACCAAAACATGTTCCAATAGTCAGTCTGCTGTGACCAAGTATATTGCTTAAGCTGCCCACTTGGATCGATGTGAAACCTTGACAATGGTGGCTTTTGCCCGTTATCCAGGGGTTTTTCAGTGTACCCAAACGATGCCTTGGACATATACGGATTCAAGAAATGGAACTTGTATATATAAGGGATCGTCATTTCAGGAACATTAACAAATGCATTACCAGTCCAGTTCCCAGTAGACCAATAGACAATAGTACCGTTATACACAAGCTCAATCTGATTATACCCTGTCGGACTCAGCCTGAGTGAGTAAAAACCAGGAGATGGATCAAATAAACTTTTCCAAGAAGTTATAGATCCACCAACTGAGATATTCATACCAGGAAGCCACGTGTCGGTTGGGTGATCAAAGCTTTGCCACACAAGTGAACCCGCTGATGATAGCAAAACTAAATTACCAGTCTCTAAAAGATACATATCGGTTGCTTTCTCAGTGTTTGTACTTTGCCAAATGATGGAGTTTTGTGAATCTTTAATAGCTAGTTTACCCTTTTCAGTGATTAGTAATGTGGATTGTGTTACATCAGCGACAGATTTTTCACGATTAGCAACCCAAACATAAGTAGGCGTAGGAATTGAAGCGTACCAAATCCCCAGGTACCAGCTGGACTCCCCATTTGTTGCAAAGAACCCCAGCCTGAATGTCTGATTTTGGCTTATAATTGTTGAGTTTCCTTTGATAATAACTGTGCCCTTTTCCTCCAATCTCCTGTTGCTTCTTCTCATTTCAGCTGCTGCTGCCTCCTTTTTCGAAACAGCAAGTTCAAAACTTGGATTAATTTTAACTTTTGATTCAACTCGGGTAACAAGAACGGCTGTAATAAGAAGAAGAACGAGAACAAGAAATGTGGCGGACATGAAAGAAGAAGAAGGTGATGATGTGGAGGTGCGTCGTGACATTAATTTCATTCAATTTTTTTTGCAGATTTTTTTTTATTTGAAGAAAAAGGCATTCAGTTTCTTGTTTGGTTAGCAAGAAAGTGAAAATTTTTCCCGCAAAGTGGCATGGAATCTTAGGATGTTTGATGATGAAAGCACTCACTCACTTTTGTATGCAGTAGTCAATACTTGATTCTGCATAGAAAAAGAGAGAGAGAGAGAGAGAGAGAGAAGGACGGAGACGGTTGATTTTTATATTACCGTGCAAAAGCTGCCATTCACGGACGAACCTTTAAAAGACCAAAGTTTTCGGGAATTAAAACTGTAATTACAAAATTAGTCTTATAAGAGAATCTCCAAAAGACTTTATAAATTTTACTTTTTAAATATTTATTTACTTATTTATGTGGTAAATAGATGAGTGAAAAAAGATATTATTTTTTAAAAAACTCTTTAAATAGAAATAAATTAATATTATTTTAATTAAATAACTATTTTTTTAAAGGAAAAGTCAACAGTAATTAAAGTACATTTCTTTTTTTCTTTAACAAAAAGTAATAAAATATAAATTGAAGAGGGAGAAAGTAACTCTTCAAATTTGAAGAGAGAGATTTATTTCTTATTTGAAGAATCTTAATTGGAATGTCTTTTGGAGCCTTAAATGTTGATATAACTCTTCAAATAAGTAATAAAATCTTATTTGAAAAGTCTTTTGGTGATGCTCTAACTTCAAACTGTAATGTCAATAATTTAAGTAGCTTGTTAACAAATCTTTCTCCTTTGATTTTGTCCTAAATTAATCGGATTTGCCGTTAGTTATTATTAAAAAGAGAATTAATTATAGTGTTGTGATCTTTTTTTTTTTTACTCAAAAGTATGTACATATAACACAAGTCTTCAAAATTTTAAATAAAAATAATTTTACCATTATTAAAATATTTTCATGACAATTCGTAAGATATTAAGGTTTTTTTTCATATTTAATTTTGTATATTAACCATAATTTTAGAATTATTTTTTGAATTTAAATTAATTTACTTATTTTTTAAAAAAATAAATTTTCAGCATTTTGTTGATAAGATTTTTACATATAATTTTTAAAATTTTATTTTAATAAATTGAACATAGTTTACAAGCTTTTATAAAAAGAAACTTCCAAATTTTATTTTAAATCCTCTCACTAAACTCATTTCATGATCCACATTAGTCGGACTTGCCAGGACTGAAGAGAAATTTGGAAAAAAAATGAGTCGAGGGTAAATAGGTAAAAGCAGAAAAGAGGGAAGGATGATGAAAGTAGTATAGGGAGAGAGTTTGATTTGTGGCAGACAAATGTGCGAAGTCCACACACGGGGGTCCTCTCTTTTCAACAAAAAGATTATTAAATGAGATCCTATTGAAAAAAAAATTATTAAAAGAGATGAAAAATTAATTTTAGAATTTGATGTGTTATTTAATTATATTAAGAAGAACAACCCAAAAGATACACCGCGCGCGTAGTTGGCTTCTTGGATTATGTGAGATTGTAACGTCTGCGAGCCACGATGTTTGGTAACTCGTGTCTATTTCTCATTGGCCTATGGCCTAAAAGGTCAATCTACTCAACCTATCCTTTGACTCTTCGCGGTTTCTTCAGTCTTCCCATAAAGGTATGATATATTAAATTGAAAAATGGGAAAAGCTTATTTCTTGTTAAGGATAGAACTTTACAGTTGAGCGAGTTGTCAGCATTATGGTTTACGGACACAATGCGTCTTTTTGTTTATTGGAAATGCTCGAATGTGAACGAGCAACGCGCACAGGCCCAAAATATTTAAAACACTGCATAAATATTGGATAATTCTCCTTCTGTGAGTCTTAACGTTCAAATTCGGAAAAAAAGAACAAAAAAAGGGCTACTAAAGAAGTTATTTATGCCTATAACAGCAAGTTGCGACCATATTCTGTGTGAAGTGTGGGCAGATTTGAGCAAGAAACATATATACTATTGGTTTATTTGACATTGTTTAATTTATGCGGATTGAAGAAGAACTGCAATGACTTAAAATTGTCAAGATTGCTTTACAGGTTATTGTCTTGGATTTGTCTTGAATGATGACTGTTGCTTCTCGTCTCTCGCTTAATCTTTATGCTTTTTCTTGTTCTTTTTTGTCTTTGTGCTCTTCTTCCTTTCTTGCTGTTCTTCTTTCTTCTTTGAGTTCACTTCTGGATTGCTCTACTGTTGATCCCCCCCCCCCCCCCCTTCTTCTTATGAAAGATTCAGCTCTTTACATAGGTTTTGAACTTTTGATCTTTGTTTTACTGGTATCTCCATTCGAACAAAAGAAAAACTAATCGCCTGCATGGAATTAATAAAAATACGGAACATGCATATTCTAATATCAATTGAAGCATATTAGATTAATTACCACAATTAGTTAATGAACTAGACGGTAAGGCCTAAGCTTGTGATAGAAGACTATAAATACATGTTTCTTAATTCGCATTGTCAGATATGTACTGAAGATGCTCTAAGGTCCTTCTCAAGTCTTTCTTGCTGTCAGTGGTTGTCTTGCTGCCAAAATATATTGTCACCTTTACGTCCAGCAACCACCAAAATTGTACACCTGAATCAAGAACAATTTTCAGTTAAAGCATGTATGGAAGATTAATTTGCACTGCCGGCACTGGCAAAACAGAAGCTATTTAAATTTTTAAATTTAATCTTACCACGACGTATGTACTTCCAAGTTCATTAGACCCGTTTTGTATTGTTTTTGAATTAATATTTCTTGAAAATAAAAATGAAAATGAAATGAAATGGTATTTTGCAGTTGCGATATTTTAAATTTAAATATGCGTTTGGTATTATATTATGTATTCTATATTTTAAAACTGAAAACAATAATATATATTCGGTTGACACAAGTGAAAAAGATAAAAACAAAAAATATGCATTCGGTAGTACTATTTTAAAAATAGTTTTTACTAAACATTTAAGTCATAATCAAAAAATACTTATTTAATTAATGCATATACATACCCCTTAAATAATTTAAACAAAATAATTATAAAAGATCACATAATGATAAAGTTTTAGTATTAGCACTAATAGAAAAAGTTTTACATTATCATTGTTTTTACGGTATAATTAAGTTACATATTACAACACATAAATTAAACAAAATAATTATAAAAAATTACATGATAGACATCATACATTAACACTTGCTGGAGATAAATCAAATTCAATATTGTACAATGTACTTTCAAGTTACACTTATTTTATGAAAACAAGCTCTAATTACAACAATGTCAACTCTAAACTACAAGTGTTTATTCTCGAAATAAATTGATCCCAAATGAAATTGCGCAAAACATAAGTCCAAGCAAAGCCAAGAATCCATATTTCCTGCACATGAATTATTAAAAATGAAATTAAATGCATATATAAATTATCAAAATTAACTATGATTGCTCCATTACACTTAATAAATACATCAAAGATTCACTTTACTACAAAAAAAATAATGCACTTGCAGCAACAAAACCATGATGAGACATCACCCTGTCATAAACAAACAAAAAGCACTCATGGAATTTAATCATTGAAAATAGAGGTTTCAAAGTTTGTAAGCTCTTTTTTTTTTTTTTTTTTAAACGATTTGAAGTTTGTAAATTCAAGGCTAATTGATAAAGTTACTTAATTTTAACTTAACATTTAAGGAACTATAAGATACCTTTTTCTTCTCTACAAATTAAGTAATATCAAAACATACTTTGCAACAATAATATAACCAGCAAACCCAACAATGAAAGTGGTAAGCTAATAGTGAGTGCGGCGATGATTGGTACTACTTTTCAATTTGGTAATTAGTAGTTTATTTTCAACAAGGAAATTTTAATGTGTGACCTATTACAAAGCAAGTAAAGTAGTAAGCTAGTGAGGGTTATTCACCCAGCTAAACAAACAGAATTTTTTTGACAAGCTATGCACAGATGCACCAGAACAAACAGAATTTTACACACCATTTATTATAATAATTGAGCAGCTTATTTTGCTTTTATTATTATTAATTTTTCATAGAGCCGAACACTTCTCAATCAAATTCATACCCTTTTAGTCAATGAGAAAATATGAATGGAGGTTAAATTGGGATTTTAAAAAACAAAAGAGAGGTGATTTAAATATAGTCAATTTAAAAAAGAAATAATTCAAAACTAACCCTTTACATAATCTTAACTTTACAACAATTGTTATGAATTGACACATGGTACCAAGCATTCAGAATTGAAAGAGTGAGAGATTGAGGTTGAAACCAAAACTTGCACCCGAAGTCCCCAACATTCAAGCTCAAAACAGAGACCCGAACTTTAAATGTATGGTGCATTTACTTTTTTAGAATTCGAATAGAAAACTACTTAAATTTATGGTTGTCGGGCATCATTAACCAACTCGGTATCAATACAATACTGCAAGCGATTTGATTGCTTAGAATGTTGAATAAATAAAAAAAATCAATTTTGATTTTCTACTAATCCGTGGGTAATATTCAACAATACTTAAAAAGAATTTAAGGAAAATGAATATGATAACACATAATAATAATAATAATAATAATAAAACGTAGAGTTAGCATTGTGGTTTCTAATTATAAAGATTGACACTCCACGGCTCCACGGCAATTGCACCTATCAATTCTAACACTATAAAAAATGAGCACACAATTTACATCAATTAAATTAGAAAATTAGGTTTAAGTAATATGGTTTGAGAGTTTATTTTCTATAGTTTTCTGTATTGGTTTGAACTCATAATTTCTATGGCTTATACACCTAAAATTGATTAAATATTGTCATAAACACATATAGTCTCTTCGAATAGACTTTGCATTCCTCTCTTAATAAAAAATAAGGGTTAATTATCCTTATGAGACACATGTTTTGATAAGTGTTAAAAAAGTGACATTTTTCAAAAATATTTGAGTCAGTGATAATTCGTTAACTTTGCCATTAATTTTAATGGGAACATTAACTTGATTACAAAATAACATTTTGCCCCTACAATTTATTATAAAATGACATTTCTACCCCTATAATAGTTATAAATGACATTTTTATCCCTACGATTAGTTACAAAATGATATTTTTATCCGTACTCACTTATTTTTAATTTTTTTAAATAAAAAAATTATAAGTCTAATCAACTAGCTTTTCCTTTTGTCAAATCATACAAATTTTTTTAAAAAACTTTTGTTGTTGTATCAAACAAAATTTTCTTATTAAAGTTAATCGCAAAGTTTGACTTTGATTTAACAAAAAAAACTTGTTAATACCCTTAGATGTAATTTTTTATATTTTTCTATTTAAAAAATAAAAAGTAATTAATTAAGGGTAAAAACATATTTTGTAACTAATTGCAGGGATAGAAATATCATTTTGTGGCTTATTATAGGGGTAGAAATGTTATTTTATAATTAATTATTAGGGACAAAAATGTTATTTTATAATTATGTTACTGTTCTCGCCTGAGTATTTTAAAAAAATATATCATCTTTTTAAAATTTATCAAAACATATGCAGTCAGGGTAACTACCTTTAAAAATAAAGTAGAGGTAAATACACCTCGTACTAATTTGTAGGTGAAATAACTATCTCTTCAATATTTGTGAAGGTAAAAATCTAAGTTATGTCACAATAGAGTATAGACATTGATTTAAATAGTACAATAAAAATCTCGTATAAATATGAGTAGACTTCTAATTGGATAATACAATACCATTGATTAAAAAAAAAGAATAAAATTTCCAAACTCAAAGACTCCGTTTGTGAAGATTACAAAAACTCGTAACCCCCGCCGTGGGGGGGACGTGAATATGCAGCAGATAACGTTATTAAAAAGGGTTTAAAATACAAAAAACTGTACAAAACATATTTTATCAACACAATACAAGGTAAAAAAAAAAAAAAAACTATTTTCAAAATTTCATACTTAGCATATGGATTTGTATGATTTTCTCGGGCAATACACCGCCAACAATTCAAAGGGTTCTATAAAAAGCCACCTTGCCGTGTCAACACTTCGTCCCTTACACTTTGGAGTGACCCATGGCAACAACATAATGAAACACTGCATCCTTCAAAATAATTAGAACCTAAATCAAAATGGATCTGTCAACACCATCTCTGTTGATCTTTTTTACGCGCTACTAAAATCCTTATAACATCCATTTTGATTTTTTTTTCCTGAAATATCTCATTTTATAAAATAAAAATTAAAATATTAAAAAAAAATCATCTTCTCATCAATTTTCACCCAAAAATATATATTATCTATTTCTTTAAGTTTTTATTTATAAAATATATACAGATTCTAAAATCTTAAAAAAATTTATTCTCATTATATCATTACTATCTCCATAACTCTAAGCTCTTATAATTTTGTCAAAAAAAAAAATTTCAATTAAAATTTAAAATACAGAAATATAGTGAAATGGGGTGATGTAAAAAATTTATTAAGAGAATAAATTATTTAAGCATTGATTGAATTTTCATTTAAAATAAGAAATGAATTAAGTTATCTTTGATCATTTTTATAATTTCAATAAAAAAATGGGTTTCTGAGTAATTTTGAAGGGTGTCAAAAGTCCTAGTCAAAGACAAATTTTTGACACCAACAACAATGGACTTGCGTTCAGTAATTGAGTGATTGTCGAACATCATTAACGAACTCGGTACCAATTTCACTGAATTTCAATCTAAACAGTAATGTAAGTGATTTGATTACTTAGAATATACCCTGTACGTAAGAAAAGAATCTACTGGGCAATAGATTGAATTAAAAAAAAAATCAATTTTTATTTTCTACTAATCCGTGAGTAATATTCAACTATACCTAAAAGAATTTAAGGGAAATGAATGTGATAACACATTAAAAAAAAAAAATTAGCATTGTGGTTTCTAATTATAGAGATTTATTATTGACGCTCCACAGCAATTATACCTATCAATTCTAAGATTATCAATCTTGTACAAATATTTGTCACACCGAGTGGTTGACTCATTGTGAATGAAAATAAAAAAAAAATCAAGGACCAGTTTTAATTCAATTTATCATCCACATAGTTTGTACAAAAAGTTACAGTTTGGGCTGTAATCTATATTATGAGCTACAAATTTACATCAGAGATTTAAATTAGGTTTCTGTAATTTTCTTTGGTTTTTCTATATTAGTTTGAGCTCATAATTTCTATGGCTTGTGTACCCGAAATTTATTAAATATTGTCATAAACACATAGACAACAAATAGTCTCTTCGAGCCTCTTCGAAAGAGACTTTGCGTTCCTCTCTTAAATAAAAGTAAAGTAGAGATGATTATATCTTTCACTGATTTGTGGGTGAAACAATTATGAATTATCCCCCAACATTTATGAGGGTAGAAATCTAAGCTATATCATAATAAAACTCTAAGCTATGTTATAATACAACTTGATCTAGGTAGTTCAGTAAATGTCTTATGTAAATATGAGTGAACTTTTATTTGGATAATACAATATTAGTGATTCAAAAAAAAAAAAAAAATCCAAACTCCAAAGAACCCCATTGTGAAGATTACAAAAACTCATTAAAAACCAAAAACAAAAACAAAAACCAAGAATATGCAGCAAACAACGTCATTAAAAAGGGTTCAAAATACAAAAACTGTACAAGACATATTTTATCAACACAATACAAGGCAAAACTATGTTTTCAAATTTTCATACTTAGCATATGGTTGTGTATGATTTTCTGAGGCAAAACAGCAGCTACACCACCAACAATTCAAAGGGTTCAATAAAAAGCCAGCATGCCGTATCAAAACTTCGTCCCTTGCACTTTGGAGTGATCCATGGCAACAATAACATAACGAAACACTGCATCCTTCAAAATAATTAGAACCTAAATCAAAATGGATCTGTCAACACCATCTGTGTTGATCTTCCGTGGAACAAAACTGACATGCATCTGCAATCTACTAAACCAGCAAGCATTCATTTCAAATAGCAAAGAAACTCCCATCTTTAAGTAGACTTGCTACTAATTAAAGGTATGATCAAATATCATTTCCTGAGAAAATAAAGATCAAAAAACTTTCATTAGTTCATAAGAACATGCTGTGCACAACAGACCAACACAAACCTAGATATTCAATTGAATCCTCAAAAATTAAAAGATCAGGTTCAAGCAATCTAATTAGCATCAACAATACACATCTAATTAGCTCAAAAGTTATTACATTTGAAAGTACATGTATCTCAGTAATTCAATCATTCTCTTCCTTCTAAAAATTCTAACTTCTCAGATGAAAGATTACTGTAAAATGATGCAGAATGTGCATGATTTTATGGAGAAAAGAGAAAACGGAAGGAACAGGCTCTTAATTATAGGGCAATTAAACAAGAGAATTGAAAAAAACACACCTAGTTATTGCACATACAAGTAATTGCAAGAAGCAAACCTGATCACATATGGGGCAGGATTCACTTCTTTCATTCCACTCCAAAATGCAAGATAGGTGGAAATGATGTTCACATTTTGTGATAAGTTTTGGATTCTCTGTATCATACTCTGCAGGCGGAAGAACCCATAATTTTAAGCATTAATTATCAGCTGCTGGACTTTACTGCCATTCACCAGCAAATTGTCATTGAGTAGTTAATAGAATTAAAGCACGTGAAACACTAGTAAACCACACCTTCAAGGCAAATGGGACAAGTGTCCTCCTCTTCGGATGCTGCAAATACATTCAATTGCGAAACTTCAGACTTCCTTGGTGAAGCAATCAAAGAACTAGCTTGAGTTTTGCAGTCTGCATCCTCAACAACTTCACACGTAGCTAATGTTTCAAAACTACCATCACTGACAGTTTCTCCAACGGATTCTGAGTCTGTTGAGGGTGGGCAACCAAAAACAACATCGTATGGCAAAGGTAAGGGTGGGGCCCGGAAAGTGTCAGGTGTAGATGCTTCCAGATGGAAATCAACCAGGAGTCCTCTTGTGAATGTAGAGGCTGTGCCATTGTGAGATGTTAACGACTCCCGCTCTTCTAGAGCTGGTGGACACTGCCAAAAAAAGCATTCTATAAAGATTATTTTTCTTCAAAAAAAAAAAAAAATCACCCAGGCCTGTTTAGACAATATTAAACTATTAACATATTTCCATCTAGCTAACATCACTTGTCGCAAAGGCCTGCATGTCCAACAGGGCAGAAAAGGGGGTAAAGTTTGTATGCCTTGATACAGAACTTCCAGCAGTGTTTTCCGACTGGCCAGATCATAAATCTTTCCAATTAAGCTCTTGATATCAAGAAAACAAAACACCAACCCAATTTTTTCACATGAACTCATTACATAAGGCACAATTGAGTGCTTGTCACTCAGTCAAATCTCTCATTCTGCTTTGGACCAAACCTCATATATCCAATCACAACCATTCAAAAAAAAAATTCTTAGGTGACGCAGATAGCCTTCCCCTGATCCCATATCAAATCCAAGCCAGACAGCACAACACAACTAAGCAACATAGCTTGTTACAACTCAAACAGAATGAAACAAAAGCATAATAAGAATGATGATGTTACTAACATAGTAGTAAACAGGCGTTCCATGCAGATGAGGTTTCCTGGAAGAACAACAACAGCCTCCCATTCCCTGCACTTTATTCTGTTATCCACCCAACACAAAGCAGCAGTTGGTGCATTATTTCCTGTTATTTGACATCAAGGGGCAAAAAAAAATCATTCTTTGCCAAACATAAACAAAGCAAAGTCACTCAATTTATACCCTAGACATGCTAAACTTTACGCGTACTGATAGAGAACATGAGTGGGAAAAATTCAAACAGCAAAATTAATGGAATCCACAGCTAAACCATAAATAATAAACAAAAATAAACATAAAAATAAAAAAACAACAAAACAGAATTCATCATATAGTCCAGCAACGCCAAAACAAGAGCGAGAGAACCACAATTCATGCAACAATAAAATAAACCCTAGGCTCTAATCAGACAAAATTGGAGAGATTATGACGTGAAATTAATTAAAAAGTAAATAATTAATCTAGAGAGATTCCATTGAAGATACGATAAGCTGAAAAAAGCTTCACCTCTTGGGGAACACAGAGAGAGAAGAAGAAGAAGACAGTCGGCGAAAAGAAGGTATACAAAAGAGAAAAGAGGTGGTTTCAGTTTCAGTACTTTTTTTTTTCTTTTTTTTTTTTAAATTCTTTTGTTGTTGTTATATGCTTTCTTGTTCTCACACCCTCTCTCTATTCTCACGGCTCCACAATCTTTGATTATTATTATTATTAAGCGACTCATTGAATCCCTATGCTTAATTAATAATAAGTTTACACATTAACATTCTTTTTACTTTTATTTATTTATCAACTATTTGAAAAAACACTCACAAAATAAAAAGTTAAAAAATAAAGCCTATTTTTTCATTTTTAAATATTTTTAATTTTTTATTTCAAAGTCACTTATTTAGGTAAGATTAATCCATATAATAAATTTATTAATGTTTGAAACTTAATTTAATAATGATGTTAAGAAGGAAAAAAAAAACCAAAATATTGCAATGATTCTTATGAAATTTTGGAAATTTTATTCTTCAAAAGAGTACAAAAAGAAAGAATAAGCAATTCATAATGATTGAACTTTAAGTATCTTATCCTTTAATGATGCTGTGGTGGTTATAAAATGGCCATAAATTAAGCAGGAGAGATATTATTATTACTTCTTATTGAGATTTGATCATTACCAAAGTTCCATCCGAATATCAATTACACTGGTAAAAAGTCCACTAGAAAAGTATCAGGCCTTCTTACTACCTGTTATTTTTCTTGCTTTTACTCCAACTGCGTCGTCGTTTCATATTTTCAACGGCCTTTTCTAATTTCCAATCTTTATGCTCTCAAGATGCCCCGCTCCTCCAATCTTCACCGTCCATTTCAAACGACCGTTATCGTACCTAACACCAGCCCTCTATCAAAATCAAACCACCACATTTACAAATGCCCAAAAACGCGACCGTTCGGTCCTTTCAAGTCAACTCAGAAACTCGGGGACAATTCACGAGTCAACTCATTCGGCCCATTCTTTTTACTCTCAGGCCCTCAAAGTTTCAGCCAAATTTGGTTTCCTTCAACAAGGAAAACAATTACACTCGCACATAATGAAGTTGGGATTATGTAATAAACTGTCTTTGCAAAACCAAGTGTTGCATGTTTATGTGAAATGCAAAGCGTTTGATGATATGGAGAAACTGTTTGATGAAATGCGGGTGAGAAATATTGTGACTTGGAATACATTGATAAGTGGTATTATTAACTGCGGTGGTAACGTTACGCCTTATTTCAGGAGAATGTTATTAGACAATGTAAGATTAGACCACATAACGTTTAGTAGTTTGCTCCGCGCGTGTGTTCAGGCAGATGATATTGAGGTGGGCAGGCGATTGCATAGTTTTATATTGAAAGTTGGGTTTGGTTTAAATTGTTTTGTAAGTAGTGCCCTTGTTGATTTGTATGGGAAGTGTGGTTTTGTTGAAGATGCAAGGAGGGTTTTTGATGAAGTTTTGTGCAGAGATTTGGTGTTGTGGAATGTGATGGTGT
Source organism: Citrus trifoliata (assembly GCA_018350135.1). Taxonomy (NCBI): domain Eukaryota; kingdom Viridiplantae; phylum Streptophyta; class Magnoliopsida; order Sapindales; family Rutaceae; genus Citrus; species Citrus trifoliata. Next base: position 41,599,477 of record CM031386.1, on the reverse strand, counting down.
CTTGCTATGCCTTGAATTGTTTGGGAGACAGTGCTATTGCGGTGTTTAACTTGATGCGTTTGGAAGGTATGAAGGGTGATTATTTCACATTTTCTAGTTTAGTGAATTCATGCGGAACTTTGGGATCTTCTAAATTGGGGAGGCAGATTCATGGCCTTGTAATTAAACAGTCTTTCAATTTAGATGTTTTAGTGGCTACTTCACTCATAGATATGTATGCGAAGAGTGGGAATATAGATGATGCTTGCAGGGTTTTTGATAGGATGACTGCTAAAAATGTTGTTTCCTGGAATACAATGGTCGTAGGTTTTGGGCAGAATGGAGATGGAAGGGAGGCTGTTAAACTTCTTAGAGATATGCTTCAAGGAAGCTTTTGTCCAGATGAAGTGACTCTGGCTAGCATTCTTAGCTCATGTGGGAATTTATCCATCAGTTGTGAAACCAGGCAAGTTCATGCCTACTCGATTAAAAATGGGGTTCAAGCTTTTCTATCAATTGAAAATGCTTTGATAAATGCATACTCCAAGTGTGGCAGCATTGCTGGTGCTTTACAGTGTTTTGGTTCTGTCAAAGAGCCTGACCTTGTAACATGGACTTCAATAATTGGTGCGTATGCATTTCATGGCCTTTCAAAAGAAAGTATTGAGGTGTTTGAGAAGATGTTGTCTCACGGTGTAAGGCCAGACAGTATTGCCTTTCTTGAGGTTCTTTCTGCCTGTAGCCATGGGGGGCTAGTTAGTGAGGGGCTCTGGTACTTTAATTTGATGATCAGTGACTACCATATTTTACCAGATTCAGAGCACTATACTTGTCTTACTGACCTTCTTGGTCGAGTGGGTCTTCTGGTTGAGGCTTATGATTTACTGGCATCAATGCCAATTGAACCTAGATCAGATACTCTCGGAGCTTTCATTGGTGCATGTAAAGTTCATGGAAGCATAGGATTAGCAAAATGGGCTGCAGAAAAGCTGCTTGAGTTGGAGCCTAGCAAGCCAGTGAATTACGCTCTCGTGTCTAACGTGTATGCTTCTGAAAGATGTTGGTTTGATGTTGCTAGATTACGCAAAATGATGAGGGACAATTGTGATCATAAAGTTCCCGGTTGTAGCTGGATAGAAATTGCTGGTGAAATTCACACATTTGTATCAAGTGACAGATCCCACCCTCAAGCAGTAGACATGTATGCTATGCTACGTACAGTGTTTGGTCTTATGGAGGAGAATAACGTTTCTGGTCACTGCAATGTGCTTGACAAAGAAATGGATGAATGTACACTCTGGCTTCCTGGCTGACCTAGTGCTTTCTCTTTGAAGCTGCAATAATTTCTCATTCATTTAATAACGTTCCAAGCTAATAAAATACCATAACACCTACCCAGAAGTACGATCCGTACATCATTTTCTTAATTTATTGCCTTGGTTCTGACTCCATGTCAGTACACAACCAATGACAAGCCCCTTTGACCATCATGAACCGTCGTTATCATCGGCTTAAATTAATCTATCCTGAAACAGATCCTGATTGGAAGGATTCCCTTCAAATCCTCGCAAAAAATCCTCGCTAACTGCAGGATCTTGTCTCCAATTGTAACATTATGAATTGTTTTGAACCCTTGACAATCTCCATTCCAACTAAAACCACATTTGAATTGACTTCTAATCAAAGGGTGAATTATTTCCTCACTCCTCCTCTTCCCGGGGACGTGGAATAAGTTTCACTTCCCTTTGTTGTTTAGTGAGTAATACACATATTATAAAATTATATATTACCTCGTGACTCCGGAAATTTGATCAGTCTCTCTCCGTTCATCAAATCATCACCAATTGATTAATTTGATAAAGCCTTCCCATTTCCGCTACCAAGTTGCTGTTTTGAAGTAGTAATTTGCAAGGATTCTGATCGTTCTTGCTCAACCAACCGTTACATATTTTCATCTCATTTTCCTGGTGGAAACTCACGGCGATTTGGCAAGAAAAATATTGTGAAACTTAAACTTCTATTCCAATGGAAAACTGGCACGTGTTGATTACATCTAATCTTACCGCAGCTGTTTTTACCTTGCAAAGTAACTGTTGCTCCCTCCTTATATGGCTAGTCGTTTTCTTGTTTGGTCTGCGAGGGGCAGGGCCAGTTAGCTGGCCAAAAGTCAGTTGCAGACTCTACAGGTTGACATTGATGCTACGTAATATAACTAATTAATTTTTGTATGAAATGAATAATTAACTTTAATATAAATATCACTTATAAAATAATTTTTTTAAAATATATATATATATTATAGCATTATTTGTTTTATGTATAGTTGATATAGTTTCTCTAATATATTTTAAAATTTTTCATATTTGAATCCCCATTTATTAAATTTATATAATTTGGTCCAATAAGATTAGTCAAGACTAGTGCCAATAATAAATTTGTACTTAATTCTTGCCCAAAAATCTTTATTTTATTTTTTTTACATTTTGATTGACAACGTTAGAATATAAAAATATTTAAGAACGGTGCCAATAATTAAGTGCAACAAATAAAATATATATATTTGATAAAAGTTTCTTCTAAATCTTTTGATATTAGTCAAAACATTATTTTTTTCCCAAAAAAAAAAAGAAAAAGTGGCGCATGTTTGTCAAAGCCGCGTTTGAAAAATCGAAGTCTCCAACTAATAACAGCTTACAGCCTCTCCCTCTCACTCAACCACCCGCCATTCTACGTCACCAACTCCAGAGCCACTTGTCTGTCTTTCTTTTTCCTCGATGAAAAAGTCATAGCGAGACTAACAAATGAAGAAAAGCCAAAATCCTCTCTACGAAGGACGTAGCCCTAGCACCGGCGTGCGGTCAACGCCGGACCGGTTCTTCTACTCTCCAGGCTCTCAGTACTCAGAGGCCTCTACCGTCCGCAACCGCAAGACTAGCAAGAACTCTCTAGCAATGGCCGCCAAAGCCGTCGCCGGACTCTTTGTTGCCTGCTTCACTCCCCCCGAAACCAATAGCTCGAAGGATTTTGTCAACTCTAATGAATTCAAACCTTCTCCAGGTATAATACCTTCGAGATCCAGCTCTAGTAGTTTCTTTCATTATTTAATCAGTTGATCTTGGCTTGCCATTTATATATGCAACACGTGACATGTTTGTTTGGTACTTGGTAGTTTGTACAGGCATAGGCATTGATTGTTTTTTAATTAATTACGTACATTTCATGGATATATTTTTATTTAAATGATTTTCTTTATGATCTGTAATATTGAAATGTATTAGCTGGTCGAGTTAATTAGAATATAACAAGATATATGATTGATTGGTTAATTTTCAGTAGTATCGGATGCTTCAAGATCAAGAGCTAGCACTGAAAGAAGGCGAAGTTCAAGTCAGGGTCTGTATGTGAGTTCAAACAATTCAAAACGAGGAGGAGATCAGTCTGGCAACGTGCAGATCACCATGGAGGAAATCTACAGGGCAACTAGGAACTTCTCCCCTTCTTTCAAGATTGGACAAGGAGGATTTGGAACTGTCTATAAGGGCAGACTCGAAGATGGAACCATTGTTGCTATTAAACGTGCTAAGAAGGTTTAATAAAATTATACTTTCCTGGCCTTCAGGGCTGAATTGAGATTTTGTCTGTGATATGGGGTTTCGGTTTCACTTAGTTTTCTTTCTTTGCAGAGTGTATATGATAAGCATTCGGGTGCAGAGTTTCAAAGTGAGATTCGAACGCTGGCACAGGTGGAACATTTGAATTTGGTCAAGTTCCATGGGTATTTAGAGTTTGAAGATGAAAGAATTGTTATTGTGGAGTATGTTCCAAATGGAACTCTCAGGGAACACTTGGATTGTGAGTTTTTTCTCCCTGTCTCCACTCTTTTGTACATTTGTGTGAGGATACCTGCTGGATATATATGCTCTTACCTGAAATATGAGAAGCACAATTGCAGGTCTGCAGGGCAACATTCTTGACCTGGCTGCAAGGCTAGATATTGCCATCGATGTGGCCCATGCTATCACCTATCTTCATATGTATACAGGTATGTTTTAGCTGTACTGCTGGACTCATTTTAGTTCTATCAAGATATTGATGTTTCTTATATCCCCTGAAACTAAGAGACTCTGGTGATGATCCAAATTGGTCCTATTTGGCTTTCCCTGTAGACCATCCAATCATTCATAGAGACATAAAGTCCTCCAACATTCTCCTCACCGAAAACTTTCGAGCCAAGGTAGCGGACTTTGGTTTTGCTAGATTAGCAGCTGATACTGAGTCAGGTGCCACCCATGTGTCAACCCAAGTTAAAGGAACTGCTGGCTACTTGGATCCGGAATACCTGAAAACCTATCAACTTACTGAGAAGAGCGATGTTTATTCATTTGGTGTGTTACTGGTTGAACTCGTCACTGGAAGGCGCCCAATTGAACCAAAAAGGGAACTCAAAGAGCGAATAACTGTAAAATGGGTGTGTTTCTTCAACCCCCACCCCCCTGCAAAATTCTTTGTTTGTTACTACATTTTCAACTTTTCGATCTTTTAGTACAATTACAAAACCCATTTAAGTTAGAACATGAAGTCTTATTGAATTCATAGCGCAATATTGTGTGCAAAGATGGTTATAGTCTCTATTGTGATTTGCTGAGTGCAGGCAATGAAGAAATTTTCTGATGGAGATGCCATTTCAATCTTGGACCCAAGGCTAGAAAACACTGCAGCAAATAACTTGGCTCTTGAAAAGATACTTGAACTAGCCTTGCAATGCTTGGCTCCACGCAGACAAAATCGGCCAAGCATGAGGAGATGTGCAGAGATCCTGTGGAGTGTACGTAAGGATTACAGAGAGCTAGCAGCTTCAGATGTCCTTTTACAACCCTCTTATTCCAAAAGGAGCAATTCGATAAGAGAACAATAACAGCTTCAATTGGCCAAATGACATCCAAGGTGCAAGGTGACATTTTGATGGAGTTAAGCTTGCATCTACTTTTGCAAATGCATTGAGATCAAGAAAGATGTAGCCATTTAAGTGTCCTCTAAAGCCAATCAAAGCAAAATTCGAGAAGAAACTTTATTGAAAGGAGGCCAATAATTTTCGAAAACTTGTTGTGAAGGTAGTACTAATAAGAAGTCCATTTGCTGCGCACGTATGGAGAAGCATCTGTTCATGAGGTTTTGCTTGTACAGTAATAAGCTCATTTTTGCAGTGGGAAGTCAGTCGCTTCCTTCTAACTATTGTAGTCTTGTTTGATTATTGATTCCTATTGATTTGCTCAGGCAATTTGTTAATAGTTTATACGCTCATTTGTATTTTATCTACTAATAGGTATCATTTATATGAAATAGCCGAGGAAAAGTGATTTGGTTATGAATGCCACTTTACATAATTACCCTTCGCACCATGGCAATGGCATAACTTTGTCTCAAGATTTGAGAGGAAATAATTTGCGCGACCCTTGGGAAAAAAAAAAAAAAAAAGCACATAAAAAAGTTCATGCACGAAAAAAGAAATTTTGAATCTTTATCGTCTCTTCGATCTTTAAGGACCATTCTTCCTCTGAGTCCTGTTCAAAATTTTTTTCACAGGAAAGCTGCTTTCTCCATACATTCAAATCTTTCAACAATCTTTTACCTCAGAGCAATGAGCAACCAGAAACGTCGTGGATTTTGATTCGGTCCCTCAAGCGTTATGGAGAATATTCAATGTTCTATAGCTATTGAAAGACAGATTGATTCGTTTCGATTAATTTTTCATTACCGCACAATCTCTTTCCAAAAAGCTATGCATGACCATTTACTCTCCCTCCCTAAAGCTGACATCACAACAAAAACCGAAACAACAGGGCAATCTGTCCTGTTTCCATTAAACAGCACCATGGATGTTGTAAATACAAAATACCTATTCAACATTAATGAAAGACCACATCTTTGTCCTTGTGTCCTGCTCTGCCACTAACCACTAGTTTGCGTCCTTTCTATATTGCCTCTCTTCTTTCTCCTACCAAGGTTACTAGGTTACTAGGTACTTGTATATGTATATTCACAGAGGGGGAACCTGAAGAATGGGGAGAAGAATCCACTACAAACTACTTCTGTTGAGGAGTATAAAATGTCTTCCTTTACCATTCTGTTCTACATCAAATATGTTGCAATAATAAGACCCTTTATTGGTCCAGCTAGGCAGGAGAATTTGTTCTGCATGCCCAGAAAAAAAGAATTGCCTTTTTGTTGGAGCTAGATCGTCAAAACCTCCGGTCTTTCCCTCCCCTCAGAATCACCTCTCGGCATTGAATCCTGCCGAGTTAGCTCATAGGTTCCATCTAGGGGTCTTTGATTCTCACTATTTAAGCTAGAAACTTTTGAACAAAGGAAGAAGAATGAAGATGTATATATGCTCACATGCCAAATACTGCAAAACCATTTAACATAACAAACATCAGTGAAACAGACATAGAAAGAGATGGAGGGAGAAGAAACTAACAAACTCATAATACCTGTGCCAAATCCAGTAACTTTGACTAGTTTCTAATTTCCAGCTTATTGCTGCCATTGCTAACGCAGCAAAACCCACTAGTACAAAACCCCAGCGAAATCGTCGCAGAATTGTCTTCGTGAAATTCCGAAGCCATTCCATAATAGTTTGCTGTCTACAATTGTGAAATAAAGTGAAATCAAATTCATTCAGCATATACTCATGCAAGCGGGTATGATACTAATGATGTGGAAAGCTTGTATCTCTTACAGTAGAAATTATTAGGCCCAATCTCCAGTATATCCCAATAGTGGAATTGTAGAAGCTTATGTTAGATCATTAGCTCAAATTCAGTGCCCAATCACTAAAGCAGACACGTTGCCTCAATAAGTCAATGATTGCCATTAACAAATGAATTTTAAGAAAGGAATTATATTTGCATAATTTCAACTTCGATTGTAATATACTAAAAGCATCAAACATATTTATACTAATACCTACATGCATTCTTTTACTTCTAACTGCACTTTGAGCAAAGTAATGTAAATACAAATTCATGATGTGAACAACAAACCCCCCCCCCCCCCCCCAGAAAAAAAAAGGGAGGTTACCTGTCTACCATGTTCATACAAAAACCGAATCGTAAGGAAAATGATCTAAACTTAGTGGAGAGCTCCACCAGCAATCCAATAAGAAGACCCGCTGCTCCAATTGATATTACAAGAATAATATTGGAAGACCTGCAGAATAGCTTAAACATGGTTAGATACCATAATGCCAAAAAACGAACATTATAAAAATTGAATTCTATCCACTGTTTCTGGATACCTGGTTGCCTTAGTTATGGCCATCATGGCTGTAAGGATGGCTACAACTGTGTGAATTGTCCTTTTCAATGCTTCATTGATTGTAGTTAGGTATATGAAAGTGCTCACCACGGCCATGAAAGAGAGCCAGAAGTCCATGAACTGAAACATTTTCCAGGTGCCTAATTAATAGTATCTCAATCTAATGACCCTAACAGCAGACACTCTTAAAAGAGAGAGGTTACTCGTGGAAAACAAGGGAATACAGAATTACACCATGCTACATAATTGGACTACTCTCAACAGTCTTTCAATTGGCTGCCTTATTCTTCATGTCGTTGGTGCTTTCACGACAAGAGATGTATAAATTTCAACATGTACTCAATCCATGATGTTTGTTTGAGTTAATAGAAGTACTTATGAGTTAATCATATGCCGAGAGCTATAAAAGACCAACGGTTTCAAATAAAACAAAAATAAAATAAGACATTCTTAAGAGGAACAAGTCATACCTGTAAGACATTAAAGGATAATGCGCACCATGTGCCAACATCACATGCATGATATAATCCACTAGAGATACCACTCGCCGTGAAGAGTACCCATTCCGGAAACGCCTGCATAGAGAAAATTATTGTCCTTTTGTTGATGGGAAAACTAAATGATCGGTCAAAAAGGCATATTTTATACTGATTTGGTATGTCATACAAATGTTCCGTGTCCACGTTCTTAAAAGGTTAGTATAAATATGATCAATATTCCCCGATATTAATGACAATATCACCGACCTTTGTGGGATTTATAATATAAAACTAACCCCTCCAAGAAATATTTAACATTTATGGTGCATTTACTTTCTGGATTGGGGAATCAATATCCGGAATCAAAATCATTGACGGCATTTACTTCGCAAAATGGAGGTAGGAGCCAGAATCAGAATCGTGGGACCTACCCAAATTTGGGAATGAGGAATAAGAGATTGATTCCCAAGGGTGATTGACCATTTTGCTTCCCCCACAAAATAAAAAATGCCCATTTTGTCCTCAGTTAAAAAAATATTATAATTAATTAATATATTTGTTGATGCGAGATTCTAGTTGTCCTCTTTCTACGACCAGGGTTTCTGCTCGATCAACTTCACCACGATCAGGATCTCTCATCGTAAAGCTTCTTCTCCAGAAGTTCCTGCGTTCACAGAATTAGGTCAGAGTACGCCGGTTGTTTTCCCGGCGTAAACCCTCCGACGCTTAAGTCAGATGATGTCAAGGTTATGGGAATGCTTGCCACGAATCTTATGACTTTTTTTCTAGTCTCAGTTCTTAGAGCTCTTTTTCCTTAGTTATAATTTCAAAAATGCTAACCTTTTTACCTTCGTTGGCTACCTTTTTATAGGCCACCTCTGAAAACCGGCATTCCCTCCATTCGCGGTTGTTATCTCCCCCACCTCTCAGAAGTGGATGCTCCATTTCCATAGTCGTGGATGGTTACGTGGCCTTTGTGCCTTGATTCTCAGACTGGAATGCACGTCTTGCCAACTGTCGTTGACCGGGTCTCCTCGCCTCGACCCCTAGCAGGAATGGCCTTAAGCCTCTAACAGGAGTCTGGTCTCGTGAATGGTATATTCGTGGACGAGCGGAATATTTCTGCTCCTGCTTCTCTATTACCAGGCTCTAATAGGACACACTTGTTCGCAGAACTCTGCCACCAAGTATCTGCCCATCACGACTGGTTTTGTCGAAATATTTCCCACAAACACCGGTCCCCCAGTTTCTGGTGTTGGGTAGTGTAATGGACCAGCAGTAGAAACTCGACAGTACTTGCTCGCGTGGGATTGGAAAAGACTGCTAAGAGTCGTGTCGCATTTAATTGCGGATGAGGTGATGTGGCAGAGATCCACCCTTCCATTTGAATTTCAAACCGACGGTTATGAGACCCTCGGGATTCGGTGCTGTTAACTGTTGGCTATCCAAGAGTTTTTCTTTCAATAAGATAACCCAAAACCTCTCGAAGGGAAATCAGTCATTTCCACCGTCTTTGTCCCTGTCTCTTCGGCGAAGAAGTTTCGGCATAAAAGTCTCCATCCCTGTCTTTTCCGACTGAACCATTACCTCAGGTATTTCTTCTATCTCCTCGGTCTCGGATTGTTGTAGATATTTTCTCTTCTCTTTTGTTTGGGTAGTAGTTGGTGATGGTGTTCTGGTTATACCTTAGGGAATGTCGAAGGGTAAAGAGAAAGTCGTTGTGGTTGATAACGATGACCTAGATTTCTTGCCTAGTCTGCTCACCGATCCTGCCTTTGACCCCAGGATCCCCTTAGAACTCATTAGGTCTAGTGTTGGGACCAGTGCTAGGAGGATGTCACCCTAAGCAACCTCCTCGAGCGGAAGTAGTAGTGAGGAAGGACCTTCCGGCTCGGAAAATATACTGAGTGAGAAAGGTGAAAGTGACTCTGGTGAGGTGTCCCCATCTGGAACATCACGACCAGAAGAACGGGGTACAATAGGAGGTAGAGCCTTATCGCGAGATTATGCCATTGATTATATGACGTGCACGACCACGTTTGACGAGCTCGCTAACCTCCGACTTAGGTATAGCATTCCTGGTGAAGTATTTCTTAAGATGCTAGGAAAGAAAGATACCCCTAGCCGGCCTCCTAGGGGATATGTTACCCTATTTTTGGAGAGTTTTAGGTACGGGCTGAGGTGTCTCTTGCAACCGTGTTTTGCCCGGATTCTTAACGGGTTAAATCTAACTCCTGGTCAGCTGAACCCCAACGGGTGGAGTGCTTTCTGATCTGTTCATACTGTGGGACAAATGTTGCCAAAGCGAGCCCACGGTCGACGAGGTGAAGCACCTGTACCAGCTGAAAAGCAGCCCCAAAGACGCCGGCTGGTATTACTTCCAATCAAGTACCAAGACCAGGAAACCCATAACCGATCTTCCTACTGGGGGTGGTGGGAATTGGAAGAGGAAGTTCTTTTTCGCAGGGGGTCCCTAGGGTCAAGTTGCACAGGTTGATGGGAAGGACTTTCGCGTCCCACCCCGTTTCGTGGTCTCAGGTTGCCTGCTCGTATTAGATGTCTTGTCTCCCTTACTGTTTGCACTTTACTGGTTTATCTCTTAATCAAATGCTTGTTTGTGTTGCAGATTCTTGGGGTGTCCACTTCCCGCTCAAATCTGACCAGCTCAAACGGGTCGAGGCTGTACTAGCCAATTCCTGCTCGTGCCGAGAACTGTTAACTACATACAACTTGCTCGAGTCTCGCTTAATACTTCCTAGCCATAGGATGGAGGACGCTGTGATTGGGGCTCTGACCAGGAAACGTTCTCGACCTCCCACCACGAAGAGGGATCAGAGTAAGGACGCCCCTACTGCAAAGCGGGCGAACATCGTGCAACAGGTCTCTCCCTTGAAGACTTTACCTCCTGCTCCCGCCAAAGTCAGGGAGACTAGTGGAGCAGCCACAAATCCTGCTTCCTCTTCTTCTCCTGTCGGTCATCGGTCTCGCTTACTTGACAGTCGAGCCGAACACTTGGTCCCCTATCTCAATGAGTTATCTAAACTCGTGAGCAAGAAGGACCTGGAGGACTTCGATGGCTGCACCTTGGGTGAGCTGGTGGGGGCCATGCAGTATAGCGCTTTTCACCTCAGCTGCATGACCACCTATTACAAGGCCAAGGTTGGGCGCTACGACCGGAAGATGAAGGAGGACATTCAATCGGCGACGACCAGAGCTGACGTTGCCGAGAAGAAAGCAGGGGAGCTGAATATGGAAAACCTCAAGCTGATAGAGCAAGAATCTCTTGCTCAAGCAAAAGCCACTACCCTCGAGGAGGAGCTGACCAAAGTCAAGGAGGATCTGCAACAGCAGACGGCTATGTATGAAGCTCAGCTCGAATCTCTCCGCGATTCCCACCGAGCTCAGGTCGAGAACTTGGAGAGGGAGGCCGACAACCAGTACGACCAGGGACTTCGACATTCCTATCGTTGCATCATGGCCGTCCTCGGAAAACAGCATCCTGATATGAAGATGGATGACTTTACAACTGGTGTTGCTCAATATATGGACGAGGAGGCGGCCAAGGAGGATGCCGAAGGGATAGAGCTGATCGTGATTGAGGAGGAAAATTCTCCTCCTCGTGCAGACCATGCTTGGCATTGGCGAGGCAAGCACCCCCCCGGACGCATCTGGTGATACTCTCCCTGCGCCTGAGGAGGTCCAGCCAACTGATGTTGCTCGGCTTACTGATCCACCATCTTCTTGAACATATTTCTTGTATTGTAATGAAAAATGTTTGTGAAGATTATCTCTTTTGTTGATTACTAGCAAATTAGTAAAGATGTTTTCGATTACTTTCTTGTGTTATAATCATAAGTCATTTTCTGTTTGAGAATCTGCTCGTCTTTGCCTGGTTGAGCAGGTTCTGGCTTGACATATGGTTTTGCCACATGCCTTAGAAAGTTCTTCGATTGCTTTGGAGTCTGCTCGCCTTCGCGTGGTCGAGCAGATCCTGGCACGCTTGGCTTCTGTCTCGCCATAAAACAGGCTTTGAGACTTGGTGAGCCTTTGCATGCCTTAGAAAATTCTTCAATGCTTTAGGTGAATGAAATTCCTCGACGTTTTATTAATCGCATGATTGAATTTACAGGAAACTGCTTTGATAAAAATAAAAGACTACGAGCACGAGCAGAAATAGATTTAAAACATGAACAAGTCTTACTGGAAATATTTTACGAGGTGTGCTGCGTTCCATGGGGGTTTCACCTTGTGGCCGTCCGTGCGAACCAGCTTGTAAGCTCCGGGTCCAGCTAGCTGCTTGACTCTATATGACCCCTCCCAAGTTCGGTCCGAGCACTCCTTGAGCCGAGTTTTTGATGTTCTGATTCACTCTCCTTAACATCCAATCTCCGACCTTGAACTGCCGCACATTCACCTTTTGGTTCTAATATCGGGCAACCCTCTGCTGGTAAATGGTTGATCGCTCGGCTGCTTGCTCCCTCCTTTCCGTTAGTAGATTTAGATTCAAACAAATCTGCTCGTCGTTTTCCTCCTCATTGAAGTGATCTATCTGGTGCGTGGTCGTTCCTATCTCAGCTGGTATGACCGCTTCATGTCCGAACGCCAAGGCGAACGGTGTCTCCCCAGTTGCTGTTTTGTGGGTTGTCCTGTATGCCCATAGAACACCAGACAGCTCATCAACCCATGTACCCTTTTTTGCTCCAAGCCTGGTTTTCAATAACCTCTTGATGGTTTTGTTGGCTGCTTCTACTTGTCCATTCGACTGAGGGTGAGCAGGCGAGCAATACTTCAGCTCTATCCCGAGGTTCCGGCAGAAATCCCTGAAGCTGTGGTTATCAAACTGCCTGCCGTTATCCGTCACCAAGGCATAAGGGATCCCGTATCGACAAACGAGATTTCTCCACACAAAGTCTGTTGTTTTCTTCTCTGTGATCCTGCTAAGGGCTTCTACCTCTATCCACTTCGTAAAGTAATCTATGGCAACTATTGCATGTGTTGCTGCTCTCGTCCCTTTGGCAACGGGCCGATCAAGTCGATTCTCCATTGAGCAAATGGCCAAGGGAAGGCCATGGAGGTGAGTTTCTCTGGTGGTTGGTTGGAGAAACTTACAAAACTCTGGCAGCTTACATAGCTCCTGGTTTTCTCTTGCGCATCCTGGTGCATTGTCGGCCAGAAATATCACTGCCTTATAACCTTGTGGGCTAGGGACCTCCCACCAGAATGATTTCCGCAAATTCCTTCATGTATTTCTCTCAGCACGTAATCCGCGTCGTCCTCATCCAAACATCGAAGGAAAGGTAGTGTATATCCTCGCCGATACAGTATACCATCAATCATTGTGTATCTCGAGGCCTGGGCTCTAATCTTCCGAGCTTGCAACTTATCTGGTGGTAATACCCCATCTCTAAGGTATGAAATTATCGAGTCCATCCACGAGCATTTTATTCTATCCGCAGCACCCTCAAATTCTGCTCGATGCTTGGGGTGGATTTCACCTCTAGAGGGATTGACTTTGGCATTTTTGGGTCTGCTACAGCTATCATCCTAGCCAAAATATCTGCTCGACTATTCTGCTCCCTAGGGATTTGAATCACCTCCACTGCTTCAAACTTCCCCATCATCTGCCTGACTATCTTCAGGTACTACTCCATCTTTTCCTCTCTTGGTTGAAATCTTTCACTAACGTGATTCGCGACCAGCTGGGAATCAGTTCTGATCTTCACTCTGTCTGCTTTCATGGCCTTAGACAATTCCAAACCCGCTATCAAGGCTTCATACTCTGCCTGGTTATTTGTGGCTGCGAATTCTAACTTTACAGCATAAGAGATCTCCTCCTCCTCCGGGCCTTCTAAGACAATTCATGCTCCCCTAATGACCCATCTACAGACATTTGCCATACTTAAGCTTCACCACTGTCTGTAGCTACATTTCGTTGGTCTAAACATACTTCGGGCTCTGTGAATTCTTCTACGAAATTGGCCATTGCCTGAGCCTTTATCGTTGCTCGGGGTTTGTAGTTTATGTCGAACTCGCTCAGCTCTATAGCCCACTTGACGAGCCGACCAGAAGCGTCTGGCTTGTGCAGAGTTTGACGCAGTGGCTGGTTTGTTATTACCGAGACTGGGAATGCTTGAAAGTATGGCCTCAACTTCCGAGCAGCAACCACAAGGGCAAGTGCTCATTTTTCCAACGATGGATATCTGGTCTCAGCATCGAGCAGGGCCTTGCTGGTGTAGTATATCGGATATTGAACCCCTTCTTCCTCTCTCACCAGAACAGAACTTGTGGCCCGATCTGATACCGCCAAATACAGGAATAACTTGTCCCCTTCTCTCGATGTGGACAGCAGAGGAGCTTGCTGCAAGTATTGCTTCAAATTCTAGAACGCTTCCTCGCATTCCGGGGTCCATTCTGTTTTCTTTCCCTTCCTTATCACTTGAAAGAATGGCTGACATTTATCTGTAACCTAGGTTATGAATCTGCTCAACGCCGCCAACCTCCCCGTGAGGCTCTACATCTCCTTCAAATTACGAGGAGACCTCATCTGCACGATCGTCTAGATCTTCTCTGGATTTGCTTCAATCCCCCTATGACTCACCATGAATCTAAGAAATTTCCCTAACTCGACCCCAAAAGCACACTTCTTCGGGTTGAGCTTCATCTTATACTTCCTCAAAAGCCCAAATGTCTCCTCGAGGTGTCCGACATGTTCCTTCGGGATTTTGAACTTGGTGATCATGTCATCCACGTACACCTCCATGGTTTTTCCAATCAATGGTTTAAAGACTTTATTCACCAACCTCTGATAGGTGGCCCCTGCATTTTTTAGACCAAATGACATTACCCTGTAACAGAATAAACCCTGGTTAGTGATAAAAACAATGCTCTCCTCATCCTGCTCGTACATGGGGATTTGGTTATATCCCGAGAACGCGTCCATGAAGCTAAGCATGCCGTGCCCCGCAGTTGAATCTACTAGCTGGTCGATTTTTGGCAAAGGAAAGCTGTCTTTCGGGCATGCTTTATTGAGATCTGTGAAATCTACACACATCCTCCACTTGCCATTTGCCTTCTTCACCAACACCACATTCGATATCCACTCAGGATAATTGACTTCCCGAATGAACCCTACTCTCAAGAGCTTTTCCACCTCATCATTTACAGCCTCATACCTCTCCTGATTGAAGCACCTCCTTTTCTGCCTTACTACTCGAGCACCTTTCTTTATTGCCAACTCATGGCATGCTACCCCATGATCAATCCCTAGCATGTCTTCATGTGTCCAAGCAAACACGTCTGCATAAGCCTGTAAGCATTTCACCAACTCCTGCTTCTGTTCTTCCTTAAGTTTCGACCCGATTCTGATCGTCTTTCCTGGATTCTCTGATCCCAGGCTTACTGTCTCCAACTCCTCTACAGGTTCTTGTCTGTCATTCTTGTTTTCCACTCGGGTATCAAGGGATGTTATCTGCATTGCTTCCCTTGCTGCCGAGGAATAGCAGCTTCTAGCGATTCTCTGGTCTCCTCGTACCACTCCAACAACCCCATTCACTCAGTACTTGAGAGTCAGATAATGGTTGGACAGTACCGCTTTACTCATCCTTAGAAATGGCCGACCTAGGATCATCTGGTAAGGGCCTTCTTCATCTACCACCACAAAGTCCAGTATCATTGTCCTTTCTGTCGGGGAGCTCCCAATCGTGATAGGCAATTCGACCACGCCCAGAGGGACCAGCTTTCCTCCTCCAAACCCCTTCAAGGAGGTATTGGTGTATTCCAACTTCCGGTCTGCTATTCCCATCTCCACCAAGGTTGACTTAAATAACACATCAACTGAACTCCCCGTATCAACCAGTATCCGGTCAAACTTCTTGCTAGCGACAGTAGTCTTGATGACTAAAACATCCTCGTGGGGGTATAGAATTATTTCCTCATCTTCATCCGTCCACATGATTGGCACTTGCCTGACCCTTGCTCGTTTGGCTGACGGGGTGTTGAAAAATACCTCTTTGCTGGTCATGGCGTATCTAGCATAATTCTTCCTCGACCTGTTTGAATCTCCAGCCAATGTTGGGCCCCCAGCTATCACCCTTACTGCAGGCTGCTCGCGCCTCAAGTCCCTGTCACTCTGTTCCCCTTCATTTGCTGAGGCTACCATTGGGAAGGTCTCATCTATAAACTCGTCCAGATACCGATTTCTCACCAAATCTTCAACCTGGGTCTTGAGATTTCTGCAATTTGTTGTGGTGTGGCCATGAGTGCCATGGAACTTACAATAGCGTCCCCTATCCCTGTCACTCTGTTCCCCTTCATTTGCTGAGGCTACCATTGGGAATGTCTCATCTATAAACTCGTCCAGATACCAATTTCTCACCAAATCTTCAACCTAAGTCTTGAGATCTCTGCAATCTGCTGTGGTGTGACCATGAGTGCCATGGAACTTACAATAGCGTCCTCTATCCCTCCTGCTGGGTAGTTTTGTAATTGGGGCAGGGAGGTATAGCAACCCTCGATCCTTTATGGCCTCATACACCTCGTCTAGGGACATCTTCAAGGAAGTATAGCACCCATAGTCATGGTTCTGATCGATCAGGTGCACTGCTCTTTTTCTATTTGCTCCGTTCTGAGTTGGAGGCGGTGGCAATACTTCTGGTCTGCTCCCTCTACTACCGTGGGAGTGTTGATGTAGACCACCATATGCCGAGTCATGCCTTTTCCAAGGTTCCCTAGCTGGGGAGCGAGGAGGTTGCGCCTTGTTGCGCTGACACTGTGATGGCCTCTGATGAGGTTGATAAGTGGTTACCCGTCCTCCTGCACCACTACCTGAGGCCTGGTGGTCCCTCCTCCTGATCGGCCCACTTCCTGGTAACACCCTCTTCTCTTTCTTTCCCAACCCTTCCAGCTGGTCTGTTTTAATCCGAGCTGCCTTTTCTTCCTCGATCTCTATGTCTCTTTTGGTCTGCTCGTATGCGGCTGCATACGTCTGAATAACTGGACTTCTCAAGTTGTACCACAGCCTTCCTATCTCCACGCCTTCTTTTAGTCCTCTTAATGCCTGAGGATGGTTGAAGGCTCCCAAATCAAGGACAGCACGGTGAAACCTCTTGATGAATTCCCGAAGTGTTTCTTGTTCCCCCTGCTTCATGCTTTTCAACTTCATCATGTCATCTTATGATGTCATTGCCCCACGAAATTACTCTGCAAATTCCTGGCACATCTGCTCGAAGGTTTTAATGCTCCCCCGAGGAAGTTTCTTGTACCACTCTCGTGCACGTCCCTCAAGGGATAGTGGAAACACCTTGCACCTTTGGGATTGAGATAATACATGTACCCCGGTTATGTCGTTGAAGCGCTCTATATGCACCAGCGGATCAGTTCGTCCCGAATATCTAAGGTTTGGGAGGCAGAAATCTCTCGGAATAACTGCCCTCATGATCTCTACTGCGAGCAGTGATTCTCCGTCCAGCATTATCCTCCAACCAGGAGCTATGCTCCTTCCTTGCATGTCGTCAATTATCTGCGCACTTCCTCCTCCAGTCGCACTGCACGACTAGGGTCACGTGCTGCAACTTGATCCCGCTCTTACTCTACATCATGCAAGTGTTGCCTCAACTCTGTTTCCTCTGCATTCGCCATCCCATCGTCTTCGTTAAAAATCTGTCTTGCCGGGGATTGCTCTTCCTCTCTATGAAATTCTCCCCGCAGAGGTATATTACCTCTCTCACCACCAAATCTTCCGGTGGTTTGACTTCTCCTCGCACTATCGAGACCTGGTGCCACTCCACCACCTCTCACCCTTTCCTCCTGGATTACCCTTCGTTCGCTCCGCAGCTCATGTAAGATGGTTGTCAGGGTCTCCATCTGCTTTTCCATCTATTCCACCCGGTCGAACATGGCTTTTTCCCGTGCTTCACTGGCTATCTCCCTCAGCGTCACGGAATCGTTAAGTCTCATATCACCCCCTTGTGCACTACTTCCTCCTGTCTCCATTGCTTTTCACTTGCTTCACTCCTCTTCTTGCTATCAACAGAAGCTTTTGGCTCAGCTCCCCACAGACGGCGCCAAAATGTTGATGCGAGATTCTGGTTGTCCTCTTTCTACGACCAGGGTCTCTACCCGATCAACTTCACCATGATCAGGATCTCTCCTCGTAAAGTTTCTTCTCTAGAGGTTCTTGCGTTCACAGAAATAGGTCAGAGTACGCCGGTTGTTTTCCCGGCGTAAACCCTCTGACGCTTAAGTCGGATGTCAAGGTTCTGAGAATGCTTGCCACGAATCTTATGGTTTTTTTTCTAGTCTCAGTTTTAGAGCTCTCTTTCCTTAGTTATAATTTCAAAAATGATAACCATTTTACCTTCGTTGGCTACCTTTTTATAGGCCACCTCTGAAAACCGATCTTCCCTCCATTCGCGGTTGTTATCTCCCCACCTCTCATAAGTGGATGCTCCATTTCCATAGTCGTGGATGGTTGCGTGGCCTTTGTGCCTTGATTCTCGGACTGGAATGCACGTCTTGCCAACTGTCGTTGACCGGGTCTCCTCGCCTCGACCCCTAGCAGGAATGGCCTTAAGCCTCCAACAGGAGTCCGATCTCGTAAATGGTATATTCGTGGACGAGCGAAATATTTCTGCTCCTACTTCTCTACTACCAGTCTAATAGAACACACCTGTTCGCAGAACTCTTCCACCAAGTATCTGCCCATCACGTCTGGTCTTGTCGAAATGTTTCCCACAAACAATATTTATTCTAATTATTTATATATTTTGAATAATTTATTACTATTAATGATAAAAATAACAATAATTAATTAATATATTTTGAATTATTATTACTATTATTGTTATTATTATTATTAATGATAAAAATAAAAATAATTAATTAACAAATTAATGTTTGTTGTTCTTATTATTAATGATAAAAATTATTATAATTAATTAATAATTAATGCCAATTATTATTATTAATGATAAAAAAATTTACAATTAATTAATATAGTGATATATTATTAACAATAATTATTAATAATAATAAATTTTGAATAAATAATCACAATAATTAAACTAAAAAATAATAATTATGACAATAGCTTATTAAGGACTTTAGTAATTTGTTACAATCTAACTCATTCCGATTTCGATTCCAAGATAATGTAAACACATTAATGGCAATCTCGCTCATTACGATTCCGATTCCTACAATTCAAGTAAATAACTTATTTTGATTTTCATTCCCCATTCCGATTCCAGTCTATTCTAATTTCAGTTTAGTAAACACACCATTAATGACAAAGGCACCACAAACCCAACTACTAAAGAGGTTGGGTGTAGGGTTAACAGATGTGATCATCATAAAAGTTATGATGATCAATGACACTGTCATCTTAGGAAGGATTTATGATGTTTACCTCAAAAATCTTTTGATCCAAGAAGTTTCATAATACTGTGAATCCATTTCAAGAAAAGCAGGCGTAGAGCTTTACCTTCTGTCGAAGGGCCTGATAGGCAGGAAGTAGAGCTGCGGCATTTGAAGCAATAAGAGCAACGGATTGCTGCACGTGTCCTGCATGAATTTTCAAGTTGGTGGATAAGGTAGAAAAACATTTATTACCATAATGCTAGGTCCTAACGTTCACTTCAGATCCAAGTAATTGTCTTCATAAACAATAGACCACTTGAGTAGGAAAAGTTCATTGACACACACTTCCTAGTTCCTACATGCATATGTGTGGGTGTAAATTCATGCAATGCATAACTATTTTATTTTATATACAGAAGACAAAAGTATGTGGACCGCAGGCAAAAATGTCTCTAAATTTGGCTTCACCATAATATTTACCTCCATGTGATACAAGTTCAACACTGCAGTCAAAGCCTCCATGGTCTCTATCACAGGCACAGAAGCTGAAAAACAGAAAGATGACACCATTAAAAGGGTCAAGGAAGGAAAACAAAACTGCAGTTCAAATTTCCATATGTGGGCATCCAAGTTTCACCCACAATGGCTCTAGGTACTGTGGTAAAACAAAAATAAAAAGCATAAGATATAGGAAGTATAATAAAGTTCAAAAAGTTAAACTAAGGGGAAAACTGAAAATAAAAACCTGTATAATGTCAATCCACTAGCATCGAAAGCATTTCTGCATTGCCCGTGTGACGAGCATCTTTTTGGGCATCTTTCAAGCGAAACAGACATGACCGTCTCACTTTTGGAGGTATTTACATGCCTTATACCAAAACCCCAAGTTCCTTCTCTAACGTATAAGATATAGAAATCAACCTTTTCTTCACTTGAATTATACAACTTAAAGAACATAGACCCAATGCTGTTATTTGTCCTGTTTGCATAGTAATAGTCCCAGCTCTGAAGAGATGGCAATC
Source organism: Citrus trifoliata (assembly GCA_018350135.1). Taxonomy (NCBI): domain Eukaryota; kingdom Viridiplantae; phylum Streptophyta; class Magnoliopsida; order Sapindales; family Rutaceae; genus Citrus; species Citrus trifoliata. Next base: position 41,579,325 of record CM031386.1, on the reverse strand, counting down.
CTCCAGATTTAGCATATATTTCATGTTTTATCTTTGTATCTGATGTCAGTTGGATATGGATACTTCCTCCAGCTGCACCCCGAGGAATGTCCAAAAGAAAATAAGTCCAAGTATTATCTTGTCCTTCATCGTAAGAGGAGTTGCTTAAAAGGGGTTCAAGAGGAAAATCAGCAGAATCTGAGGATACTTTTTCACTGACTGGTATATAATAGGACTCAAACAGGGTCTCTTTCCTGATAACTGTCTGCAGAGAACCATTCTCACTAAGTATTGTTGTGGGGTAAGTTTCTAGTAACAGGAATCATATAAATAATCCGATACATAATTCAACAGGTGAAATGAATGTTACAACAAAAACTTGCATGCAAATTATTCATCTAATATGCAGAAGCCTCTTCCTCAATCATTATTTTTCTGCATTATAAGGCAAAGCATACTTTAAATCCAAACATCCAAAATGTGCATTCCATAATCACCCAGCTAAAGCAATCAGGATAGGATCATGGGGAACAAGGCATTCACAAACCCTGTGGATCAATTTGATGAAGCAAGGATGTAATAGTTCTTTTATCATAAGCTTAAAATCTTAATCTGTCACCATTTGAAAGTATATATTATATGATATCTTGTTACCTTAAGCTTCATCTATAGTTCCATGTCACCATTAAAATGCAAGTTACCAATTTATTCATCATAAACTTTCAATTTTATTGCATTTCCTGTTTAAGAATGCATGCACAATTCAATCCAGAGAATTTTTAAGTTTATAGATAATCCTGGATTTGCTTGTCAAATAAACAATTGATAAATATTAAGACAACAGTTATAATGTGGAAACCAAATGGCACGGCAAAATACCAAGAAGAAAAACATTTAAACCAGCTTTTTTAGGGATGCAGGGAACACAGTCTCACCTGAAGTGTATATCTTTCCCACTTACAATTTAATCCGGCCTTCCCCATGGGACATTCAAGTACTTGCCATTCCAAGGAATAGCAAACCTGTATGCCAGCATTCCGAGTCTCTCCAAGTTCTTTTGAAAGATTAACAGGTATAATAGTAATATACCATCGACCAACCTTAGGTGAGTCAACAATCAGAGGGCCGTTGGATATGTCACCTGAATAATCATGCAGAATTTCTGAAGGCATTGCACCATGACGAGCAAAACACATTATGTTAGCTCCACCGGCATTTAGAGTATTATTTGATTGTGTCATACTAAATGTGACATTCATAGCCATAATGATTAATTGTTCTGCTATTCCCAACACATCCAAGAAGAAGACTTTAATTTCGCCGTTTCCATGGCAAGGTGAGTCAAAAGAATTTCTGCAAAAAATCCCATTTTGAGTGGTCTTGTTGTTCAGCTTACTGTCAGGAAACTGTTCAGTAAGATTGTAACTGTCAGATTGAACACATGATAGAGGGTCAACTGACTGATTGCAGTACTGGCCCCACATTGTTGAGGTTGTACATCCTTCCACGCTAATGTTGCCGGTAAAGGAGTACGATGGGCCTCGAATAATCTGCAGTACCAGAGAATTAGATGCAAGCTCGTTTCTCAAAATATTTGCAACATTGACGCATTGGTGACATCAATATATCAAAAAGCGCTTTAATAAAAGTTAAACGGAAAGATTTCAGGAAATAAAACCGGTAACACTTAAGTTTTTTACACGTAATGACAGTCATAATCTTACGTAAATGACTGACATAGTATGTTAGAGAGGCATGTACGGCATGCTGATTTTCTGGATAGGAATCTTAAAGCCAGAATTGGAGGACTTTTGGAATATGTAGCCACTCTAAAGTTGCAGATTCGTGTCATAACTGTTTTGACTTCAATTGGTGCCAACAAAGAAAAACCTTTATTTTTCTCCACAGTTTGATTAAAAAAGCATATATCTAGGAATCAATATTTGCTCCTTTTTTTAAAACTTTCTGATTAAAGTTCCTATTTTTGGAAGGAAAAAGAATATAACTGCTGTTCGTTTGAAATTATATTTTTTTCTTCTGTGCCCTAGAATAAACAACTACATACTATCAAGAGAAAGGAAAAAGAAAAGGCCTCAAGCACTCTATCAGCTGTCATCATAATGATATTGTTTCTAACCAAAGATTGCTGCATTAATGTTGTGTTTCTCACAGAACTTGCAAGTATTTCACAGGTGCAGTCATCAATGATATAAAGATAGAGATATTAAGTAAATAAGAGAATAATCAGAAGACACAAATAGAATTACTAATATATCCTGAAACTGAATAATGAAGAATCTAATACTAATGTTAATGAGCTATACCATCTTTGATTGTGTCCTTATTGCTCCGACGCCATTGAAAAATCCAAGATACCAAGCTCCTGGAGATATCTGAACAAAGACTCATAAGTTAAAAGCTGACAACAGTTTCTAAGCGGCAATGAATTTTGTAAACAATATATATGTGGCAACATCAAAGCTCCCAGGAAAGAATAAGGAAAATAGGGGGAATATGAGGACAGAATGAAAACTTGTTAAGGAAAGGCACGAAGCAAGACCTTTTGGCTTTTTGCATACAAGTAAAAATATAGACCTGCTCATTTGTCAACTTCACTGATATAATTTTTCTGCATCGGATAGCACTGTTCCTCATTCTGAATATCCTCTAATTCATTTGAATATCCATTTGAAAAAGAACCTAACACTGCAATAAAGAAAATTTTCGATAGTAAAATTTTGAATCACTAGTATATCAGATTTATAACACAAAGAATGAACCTAAGAGAACAAAAACAGGCAGAATTTGGGCCTAATCAAAGCATGTTACATTACAGTCAGAAAATACTGCTGCTAAGAATAACCAAGCAACCAGAATCTTACATGGTTACTAATGCCAAAAACTATATTGACACATGAGGAACATAACCCAGGCCCAAAAAGAAACTGAAAGCCCTGACATTCTTCCTTCAGCTACCTAAGAGATTGATCAACATCTTTTCACATATGCATTCAAATGTCTAAGAGCTACAGAATATAAATCCGTAAATAGAGTGGAATAATACAGTGAACATGTTAAAACTACAATATAGAAGAGATGAAAGGAGCCTGCAACCCAGGGGAACCAAGTTTAGAACATCACACCTAAACCTTTTACAAAAGCATTTGTGACTTGTGGCAGAGGGAGACTGCCATCTCTCAAGCAAATCAAGGGCAGAGCACTTTCCGGAACTTTTGCTATGCTTCTGGCATCCTGTTAAGGGTTTGAACTATAAGCAGACCGGAAAAAATAAATAAATAAATTACAATAGAATTGAAGAAGTAATGTCATGGAATTGCCTTCATGATTGCACACAAATTTTGCAGCAGAACTTTAATATCTCTTCAAGTCATGATTGTAGGAAAAATAAACTTTAAAACAATCTTACAATTAGCCAAACATGTCTATACAAAAATATAGCACGTTAAGTCATTAGAGATCAGCAACATTTTGTATTGTAAAAAATCTCCCAAATTAAATAAGCACGCTTACGAGGTCAACGTCTGACTCCAACACTATCGACAATGAAGAGAACCACGGTGGCAAATCAACTGGAGCAAGAAACAACGTCATAACAAGTGAAATATCAGAATTGATAATTAAAAATGTAGAAAATAAAATAATTTATTCCGCCAACACATGCTGAAGACAGAAGGGGGAAGCAGCCACTTGATCACGAGCAATTTGCTCACACATGCGTATTATTCTTGTAAATAAAATTAATTTTCAAAAAGAAAATTGATAAATCTCGATCCCTTACCTCTGAAATAACGCGAATCAAATGGCCTTAGCCGAGTTTCGGGATATCTAAAACTCGAGATAGAGAAAGTGCCGTAGGCATCCACTTCACCGAGTGAATAAGAGCGGACAAAGAAACATGATAAGAAAACACAGTAACTGAGAATAATCAGATTAAACCGATAGCATGGAATCAAATTCTCTACCATTTCTTTTCTTTTCTTTTTTTCTGAGTTGATTCTTTGTAACAAACGAGATTTTAAGTAAAGTGAATATTGTTAAAAAGTATTGTTTAATTTTATTACGTTTTACCATTTTATAGAGTGTTCGGTTCACTCGTGTCAGTCAAGATAGTTGTCGAAGATGATGCAACTGCATTATAATCACGCGCCAAGGGAGGGGAACGTTTAGCACTCGCTTGAACCGGCTTAAAATGGAGGGCGCGTGTTTGCACTTATTTTTCCCAACGGTGTGAATTAAAGTAAAAGGAGACTTTTCTGCGCAAACCAATCTTAGCTGCGTTTGTTTTTTTATTTAAAATTTAAATAAATCTAAATTAGTGTAAATTTTAAATAAATTTAAATATTTAAATTTAAATAATATGTATTCAATTATTTTTTATAATTTAAAAAATTAAAAAATATTTTTTTATATTTACATTTTTTTAAATTTGAATATTAAATAAATAATATATTAAATATCATAATATTTTAATATTTATAAGTAAGACTAATGATGAGATTATTATGTGGGTTAAACGTCCATGAGTGAATTTTGGATAAACATGAAAAATAAATTATAAGATATGAATATTTTTTACATTAACAAGTAATTAACTTAATTCAAATTTCTCTATTAAGTAAAAAGTCAAAAAAATTAGCTTATTTTATTAAATCAAAATTATCTAAAAAATCTCATTAAATTATAAAAATAAACACTTCTAATTAACTTAATTAATTAAATTAAGTACTTTAAGTCATTAAGTTAAAAAACAAATGACACTTTAATGTTTTTTCTTTTCAAAGAATAATCTTATGTATTTTTGTGACTAAGAAAAAGGAAAATAAATTGCTTATAATCTTCATATTTGTTTGGTATAAAAATTGCCTAATATAAGGGAAGATCCGATGGAAGCTTCGGGTTCATTATATAACCGTTTTGATAATTGGACGGCCCTGAAGATACTCACTATGTACAGACAAATATGAATTTTAAGATGATTCAAGTCACGTCCTTTTTTTCAAGCTTCTTCAAAAACACAAATTCTTCATTCACTCACTTAATATTATTTGAAAGTTTAGATAATAGATGTGCCGTGTAGATTTTTTTTTTAATGATAATTTTTTTCTTTTTAGGTTAACTACTCTTTATATTTTTCTAGTTTGTACCATGAGGAATACATAATTTATTTGTTCAAAGTCCAAGCACAAAGTATTAAATGGAAATTTACTTGTCACGTAGGTAACACTATAATATGTCTTGTCAGATTTTAGACAACATTATTTGTATAAAATACATTGTTAATGCAGTATTACACTTTATCAAAAGATATTATTATTGTTACGTGTTGAATGTCCTTTTGATTCAAAAAAAGAGTCCTTTTTAAAAGAATCTTTTGAAAAATACTAAAACGAAGAATAAAATTGACATCTGTAAATACGATGGGCCATCTACCTTCCCTGCGTGGTAAGCAATTACTTTATTTCGTAATTGTCTGGATTTTACAATTAGATTAGAAGTACCACAATCCAACGGATGTAATTGCACAGGGGCACTCGCTTCGCCGGTTACTTGACGAACATAAATCTCAGTCCCATCTGCGAAAGCACATCGCACGCACCCACCAGGGCCACCGCCACTCAGAACGACGGACCACGCGGCGTTGTCCGCCATACCACTCTCCAGAACAGTATGCTGCGAATATTGATAGCTTAGGGTACCGTTGATAGCATGAATCATAAGCGTGCAACGGTAACATTGTTAAAGAAATATTGGCCATCTGATTATGCATCGGTATCAACACGGTTATGGTATTAAATTATACATTTGTTGGTCGAAATTGAGAAAAGAATTCCGTCACAAAGAGGTGCAAAATAATTTGCCCCGTAGTTGTTCGATAGATTGCCGGGAAGAATTTGAACTGCGTCATGGTTGTTGATTTCCACTGCTTTAGTTTCCGGAAAAACTCAGCAAATTGTTTCTAAACAAATAGCTTTTCATTCAATTCTCAGTCTTCGAAGACTATTACAGAATAAATTACAACATTTGTAGTACATGAATTGGAAGGAGAATGGGAGGTTCCTCTTATTGCTCCAAATTTGTTTTCATATAATTTATTTTAATCGCCGCATCTGTCATCTATGAGCTATGCATTTATTTCCCTCTGACGTAGCTTCCTCGCCAAATTTTATTTTTTATATACAGAATAAAAAAAATTTCAATTCATACAGAGTAGGTGTTTTGTGATGTAACTTTGCTTACTACATAATAAAAATGATTGTAATTTGAATGTATTTACAGAGGGTTGTAATTTGAATCTCAATCGCTAACTTACAGTGGATTTCGAGGCTTAAGAGTCTTTATATTGAATTATCGTGAATAAATGTGACAAATACCCTTTTATTAAAATGATTAATGTGACTACCATCTCCATGCTCCCAAAGTCATTTGGGACTTGTAAAAGATTGTTCAGATAAGTGTTTGGTTTAAGAGAAAAATTAAGAAAATCAAATAAAAAAAATTAGTTCCAACTAGTATGGAGGAGTTAGATTATTCCTCTGAAAAAAAAAATTATTTAGCGTATCCTTTCGCTCATGTGTGAATGACAGAGAGAATTTAAGAACAAATATGTGTAAAAAAAATTATATCCTTTCTTAGTCTAATATGTTAAACATTTATATAACAACATATTTGAAGGAAATAATTAATTTCCACTTGAATGGCCTCGGTGTATCTAATCTTGGGCTATTAGATTTTCCGGCTTAAATAATCGCACATTATGGTGACATCTTAGGATTGTCAAATCTAGGGTTTTCTATTGGACAATTGGATTTAGTTAATGTCCCTCAAATTTTTATCATTAAATTATTGTGATTATTTTTTATCATAAAATTATTTTTTAATCTCAATAAATTACCTCTCTCTCTCTCTCCTCTCTCTCTCTCTCTCTCTCTCTCTCTCTATATATATATATATTAGTAGTTTTCTGGTAAGAGATTTTAAAATGCAGGAAAGTTTTAAAATCCCACGGCTTTAAAGATTTTAAACTATAAACCTTTAAAATCATGCAGTTTTAAAGATTTCTCGTACTTTTCCGCACTTTAAAATTTTAAACTGAAATATATATATATATATATATATATATTTATATATTTGTAGTAGTCACACAATTGTTACATCAACTATCCTTCTAGTTATTACCAAGGATTAACCTTGATAGTTCTATTTGTTCTCGCAATTGTTTTTGTTTTTCCAGAGTTCACCTGCTAATTACCAACTAAGTTGGTGAAAGAAACCTATAAAGTAGTTGCTTGTCTTGTGGCTTCGTAGGATTCCAGCAATTGGATATCCAACCAACAGTACTTTAGCCAATGGACAAACATGTCGTAATTTGCCCAAGAGGCAAAATAGTTGCAGCACTACAACATATATGATATATTGTTCAACGAACAAGAAAATGAATTATTATTATTTTATGATAACAAGAAGATGAATTCTAATAGGAAATCTTTATTTTACATTGAATGTACTATACACAATCAACAAGAACCACACAATTATATGGGTCCCACAATTTGTGTAGTTTTTATTGGTTGTGTATAGTACATTCAATGTAACATAACAAAATCTATTATACTATAGGGTCAGCTACCTTATCCTTGTAGTAACCGTACCATGTTTTATGATGAAGTTAATAATAAATTCATGACGAGGGTGAAACGGTCAAAAGCCGAGAAATTATCCATGGTTAAACTTAAACATACAAAGTCAAAAATTAATTATCAGGCTTTTATGAACAATTTTAATATTTAATGAAGAATGTCTCCTCAAAAAAATATGAACAATTTTTATATTTAAGTGAAGAATATCTCCTCAAAAAATATGGAGTGGCTGTTGCTTGGGGGAAGTAGTTGGAACTGAAAATATACAGAAAGTACCAGTATCGAATGTGCCCAATCCAATTAAATTCCGATATGAACCAATCACAAGTAACGACTACCAGAATAAAATTTTCGTTAACAAAAGATTTAAAAACAAAAAAAAAATTGGAGACAAGAAGGAAGGTTGAATATAAAAAGCCCATGTCTGTCCAAGCGCAAGCGTTATCATTAATTACGAGTGGTCGGATTGCATCGGTTACAAAAACTACTAGCCCATGAAAAAGGGGACTTTGTCTTTTGTTTTTGTTTTGTTTTTTGTTTTTTGTTTTTTTGGGTTAAGAATTGAAAACTCTTGGGTCTGGATTTTGAAGAGAAAATTTGGCGGTCTTCCCATCAGTCTCATCTCATCAACCTGGCTATTTATTTTCTCCTTCGTACATTAACAGGCCAGCTTGCCAAACTAATTCATATACTTTAGTTTTTTGTGATGATTTTCAAGGCAACGGAGTTTCGAGACAACAAAAAGGTAATCATTAATCCACACAAACTTGCTCCCGTACAATCGAATAAGTTGGGTTATTGTCAGCTTGTGTCCTACGAGCGGCGCTGCTTCTTTATTTATTATTTATTTATTTTATCTAGTTGTTGATTCTAATAACGGATGACCGATGACTGTTCGGGCACCTCACATACCATATTTAAATGTTTCGCACGGTTAATTGCATGAGCCACGGACTTGCTCTTTCTATTGTAAGTATTGTTACCTACAAAGTTGTTTATCAATTTCTTACGGTATCTGATGATTGTCTTGTTGCCAATTCTTTAACCGAATATTTATCGATCTTATCAGTTGAGATTAATTGCACGTGTCAATTTTATGGCCGTTTGATGTCATTTCACTTCAGTCAATCAATCTCTTCACTCCGAGACAAATTGAGGGGTATGTTATAGATAACATGGACATGGCCTTATGCTATAATTTATGAGTTCATTTATAAAAGAGGAGGAAGTATGTGGTGCAATTATATTATTGTACCACATTTACATTCAGTTGTTTAATATTAATAAATTTTATTAATTTAATTATATTTAATAATTAAATATAATTATAATACAGTATCATAATTGCTCTATAAAAGAATCTCCTTAACAAGTTACAATCAAATAAAATTTATCTATTAACTTTTAAAAGACATTGTGATGGACTGATCGCGAGTGAAAACTAAAAACCAAAAAAGCGAAAGTCAAATCGAATGTCTGACCAAAACGTACAATAACGCCAACTCCAGCATGCAATGGGTCCCGGCCCCCACGATCGTTTTACGATCCACGTGGCAAGAATCAGACGGAAACAGATATCACCAAGCACAGCATAACCGCTTCCTCGTTTGACTTGCTGCGGGGACTCTGGCCTGCCTCGACGACGTCGTCCTTTCTTGTCTTTATTTTGAACTGAATTCGAAACCCATAGGGAGAAAATCAAAAGAGAAAATGAGTGTGATAGATTTGATCACAAGAGTCGACGCGATTTGCAAGAAATACGACAAGTACGATGTCGATAAACAAAAAGAGCTCAACGTCTACGGCGACGACGCTTTCGCTCGCCTGTACGGCGTCGTTCAGGCCGACCTCGACGCTGCTCTGCAGGTAACTTTATCTTCTTTGATTTAAACTTTAACAACTGTTTTTTTTTTCTTTTTTTTGGTTCCTTATTTGGGTTTAACTTTACAACTCTCAAAATTCGGAATTTTTTTAGAAATCGGAGGCGGCAGCAACAGAGAAAAATCGTGCGACGGCAGTTGCGATGAACGCGGAGATACGAAGAACAAAAGCTAGGTTGCTTGAAGAAGTGGTTAAATTACAAAGACTTGCTTTTAAAAAGGTATTTGTTTTAAAAAAAAATTAAATTTTTTTCACTCTGTGAATTGTGATAGATTAATCTTGTATAATTGCATTCTTACGTTTTTCAGGTAAAAGGGCTTTCAAAAGAGGAACTTGAGGCTCGAAGTGACTTAGTTGCTGCTCTCAAAGATAGAATTGAAGGGATACCTGATGGTTCAACAGCTACAGCTAAACAAACTGGTGGTGGGACAACTTCGGCTTCATACACAGGAATCAAATTTGACACTTATTCAGGTACATATTTGTCTTAATTTATAGAGAAAAAAAAACACTAGTACTTAGTTTTTTTTTTTTTGATATTCCCTCTTTAATTGGTTAGGTGGGAAATTTGATGATGAATATTTCCAAGAAACCGAAGAGTCGAGTGGGTTTAGGCAAGAGTATGAGATGCGGAGAATGAAACAGGCAAGTGTTTTGTATTTGTGAGTTTATGGAGCTAGAATATGTTAAATAGTAGTATAATTTATAATGCAATTTAAACATTATTTGTGTTTAGATATCATTAGTTGAAAAAGTTCCAATTTTATATCTATTTGACACCTTTTTCAGGACCAAGGTTTAGATGTTATAGGGGAAGGTTTGGACACATTGAAGAACATGGCTCATGACATGAATGAGGTTTGCTCTTGTACCTTTCTCCCATTTCTTGTGTTATAAAAATAGTGGAATCAAATGTTGATGTTCGTCATTCTGGCTGTACTTTGTGCAGGAAATTGACAGGCAAGTGCCCATGATGGATGAAATTGATGAAAAGGTAATCCTTTATTCCTTTGTTGGTATCTCCCAATGTGTGGTGGGAGCATAGCATTTATTAGGAGTAGGAAAACAGATCTCTCTTGGATGGTCCTCTTTTCAAGATTCTGGTAGCTATGTCTTGATGCAAACTTATTTTTTTCCACTGCTTGGTGATTTTGAGGTGAAAATTTTCCATGTATTTGTTTCCTTTTTAAAGAATGTACTATTTTCATAATTGTATTTAATCAAATTGAGAAGTCAATGACGGTCAACTAATTCAAAGAATAGAAAATCCTTGCCAAAGTTGGGTGTCCTCTAGGAATATTTTTTGGTATTGGTGAACAACATTAAAAATAAAATAAATAAATAATAAAATTTGAAGTCCACATTGAATTACATATTCTGCTTTGAAGGGATTAACCTCACTGATAAATAATTTTATTTGAACATCATTCAGGTTGACAGGGCAACCTCTGATCTGAAAAGTACCAACGTGAGACTCAAGGATACTCTAACCCAGGTAATGATATTATATATCACTAAGATCTTTTGGTTCCAATTTTATATGCAAACCTTAATTCAAATGCAGAAGCCATGCCCTCCTTCCCCATTTTTATTCCCTTAGTGTGTGTTTGGTATGGCTTTTGAAAAGGTCGTTAAGTGCTTTTTTTATTCCAAAAGCACTTATCAAAGTTTTTAGTGGTGTGTGATTAAGAAAGGAGTAGAAGTTTTGGGCTCTCCAAAAGCTATTTTGCCTCTTTTTCCACAATTTGGGCTTTTGGGCTTTTGGGATTAGATGCAAAATAGCTTTTTTATTTTGTATATAATGTAAAAAATGACCTAACACAGTTTTGTTAATTTCAAAGGACCCTTATATATATGTATATGTAAAATCCCTAAAATCTTGTTTGTTGAATTTGAACACCGAAGAAATGTGTAATTTTCATATAAATTGATAGTTTGGTTGCATTTTGTAGAAATTTGTATGATTATGAAATTAGTTCTTTGTATATCTTTTTTGGTAATTTAACAACTTAAAAGCACTTTTAGTGTTGTAGAACCAAAGAGCCTAATCATTCAAAAAAGCTTTTTTAGTTAACAACCAAACATCCAACAACTTTTTGTCAAAAGCTCTATTGGAAAAACCTCTTTTTAGAAAAGCTCAACTCCTGTAGGCTCTATTCAATAAGCTCAACCATACAGCGTCGTACTCTCATTTCTGTTTGCTTATTGATCTTATTTCAGCTGAGATCCAGTCGAAACTTCTGCATTGATATCATCCTCTTGTGCATAATCCTAGGAATTGCTGCCTATTTATACAAGTAAGTAGCTTGTGTTTTACTTGTATCATTTTAACAGTGAAGTTTGATATTAGGTTGAGACATGAGCAAATCTAAATTAAGTCATTATTGATGATGAAAACTTATCATGTTTGCGTTATCCTTTTGTTTGTTGCAGTGTGTTAAAGTGATGTTGGTGTTCAAGCAACATCTTACACGACTACTCTACAGGGTATTTTATTGTACATGATTTCCCCCCCTGGCTTTTGGCTTCTCTTTCCTATCTCTGTACGATCCATATGATCTCCATACCTTAGGAATTTCTATGTACATCGAGTCAACATTTTAGCAATACCGAATGTTAACTATCTAATTTTCTGGTCATGATACGAGTTTCTCCCTTGTGAGTAAGCGGAGTTAATAGACAATTGCCTCATATCCCAGAAATATAAAATAAAATCTAAATCCGGTCTGCCCGTCGGTCTTCTGGGCTATATAATAATAATCTTCAATTGCTGATTCTCACGATCATTGAGGGTATATTCAATTTCTTCATCTCGTACGCTTCAAGCTCAAGTAATTCCATTCAATTTAAAATATTGAAATTTACAAATTTATGCCGTGGCCCATTCATTCATTGTTACTTGAATTGGTTAGGGCAGATTTTCTTTCGTCGAAAATAATAATGCAGAGTGAGATTTGAGAACGAAGAGGAAAAAAAAAATAATAACAAAATGTGTGTCGCAGGACAACAGGGCACCCGTCGGGCCAGTCATGAGCCCCGGCTGAGCACTGTGTGGAAACAAGGTCACAATTTACAAATTACGACATGTTGAATGTCGACTGTCGAGTCTCTTTTCTCAAGTGTGCTCCACGTGCTTTCGGAGTGCGTGGATTATTACAATAATTAAAAAAAGAAAATATCTCTTATATACTCTGTTGGTAATTTGCTTCTGTCGATCGACAACAGCGTAACCCGAAGGATCCTGTACTTTCTTTTGTACTCGAGTAAGTTAGCAAATGAAACCTACATATTTGATTGTGACAGTTTTTAATCAAACCGGATTAATTCTTGTGGTCATACTAATTTCGATAGTCCAATTTTTCTGGGCCAAAAGTGCCATGTTTGTTTTTATTTATTATTTTTGGGGTTATCAACCTAATTAAAGATTCATTTTCCTCTGGTTTACTTGTGTACAATATCAACGTTAGATTTTAACAATTATCATCAAACCGATTATAGAGTGTGTGACTTGTGTAATCCATTCTATTTATTGACCAGATTATGCTTTTCGGACTTGTATCAGAATCTTTTTTCTCGTTTGTGGAGGCGTTGTAGACTGAATTTGGTCTTGTAAAAGTTAACGAAGCTAGTGAATTCATCCTTGCAATCGATTATCTGTTGCTTATGTGAATGCGACCATTCCAGCATACAAAGAGGCAACTTTAGTCATTTTGCAAATGTAATAGCACTTATTAATCACATTACAACTTACAAGTTATAGTTTATTCTTTGTTGATGTTTGTAAATACTTAATAGAGTAATAATAGATAGTCTACTCTAAGCTCATCTTAACCCACATAAGAGTAAATAAAAATTGAACTAATGATAAATAAAAAAATGATTACATATGGTTGATATGGACAAACTCGGATTATTCTTCCATTCCAAACATAAGATATATATTAAATAAAATGATTTTTTTTCTTTTTATAAGAGAAAAATTGCATTAAGTAATTTTTTTTAAGAATTATTTCAACAAAAATTATTCTCAAAATGGTAATACTTATTTATCCCTTATTGCAAGATTTATAAATGTAAGGTTTATTGAATAACATTATGTTATTTTAAATTTAGTTTACTAAAAGAGTTAAATAATGTTAAAACTACAAACACTTGTATAAAGTACAAATAATATTGTTTAAATTAATGTTACAAAAAATAATTGCTTGATTTAAAATATAAATAGTAAAAACAAATTATATAGTTCATATGATTTTTTTACTCAATTAATCTTATTATTATGTTATATCAGTTTGTACAAAAATATTTGTGACTGTATTATTTGTCAATTTTTTTTAATAAATAGATATATTTATATGCAATAATTTAATCCAACTCTTTATTATAAATTTCGTAATTGAAAAAATAAAGTGCTGAAATTAGGAACAACAAAAGAAAATAATGTGAAAATAGATGAAATTTTAAGTCCACGTGATTGTCACATTACAAATTGAAATTGACCAAACCTAATAATTATTTGAAAAGAAAATGATTCTCTCCATAGATTGCATGCACGACTAAGTACAGCAATAAGATCTATGCAAAACCTACTGCAAATTGTAACATAAGTCGAAATTTACAAAACTACCCTTACATTTCAAAACATCGATTTAGTACACAATCCCTTCGGTCTACTGGAGTCACACCATAGAAAGACCGCCACTGCCATGTTAAAGAGTAATTCTAATCTCACCAGTCATAAAAAAAAAAAAAAAAAGGAGGTCCGAAAACCAGTAACCCTAACCACTTACCCAAAGTTAAAAAAAAAAAAAAAAAAAAAACACGATAATGATAAAACATTCGATACTAAACACAAAAACTAAAGAAACCCAGCATAACCCAGCATCCGTGCGATCTACAAACCCTGGCTCACATGAGAGATTTTAATGATCTTGCTTTCACAGGCTTCCTCGTTCTCTTCTTTCCACTATCTCCATTCTCGTCATCCTCGTCATATTCATCATCAACAAAATCAAATTCATCATTATCAATTTGTGAGGAAGACGACGGCGTTTTATCGTTCGGTGGGGTATTCTCGTGAGCTTCTTCGGCTTCGCATTTTTTCTCTCCAATTACTCTATCCCCTCTCCTTTTTCCCCACGAAGGCCCAAACCCAGAATAATAGTAAAATTCGTACGGATTTGAACTCGACGACGAACCCTTCTTCGCTGGCCGAGCTCGGCCTCGTCGACTGAAGGCCACTGCCTTGTCAGGTTTCTTGATAGAGTGGGTAACAGAAGAACAGGTGCCGTTGCTGTAAGATTTGAGCAAAGATAAGTGATGGTCGCACAAGTTGTGCCCGTATTTGGGCTCGTTTCTGCAGTGCCAGCCCTTGCCATCTGTCTTTATGCAACAAGCTGGAGGTTTATAATCATTATCGAGCCCAAATTCGTCATCCACTTTAATTTCTTCGTTACTGTCGAACACATTCTCATTATCGTCGACAACCATTTCATCGACTTTGAACATTACTGCCTTCTCTTCTCCGTCCATCAACGAAGCCACGCTGCGCGTATATGCAACATATTTACAATCACAAACACATTGAGGCTCGCTACCCATCACAAATTTTTGGATAATTACTGCCCTTTTGTATTACTATTCGAAAATGATGAATTACAAAAAAATAAAAAAATAAAAAACCCTAACACTCGATGAAGATAAAAATATGAGACAAAATTGAAACCAAAGATTCGATTTGAAGAAGAATAGTTGATTACCTCTCAACAGCGCCCATAGATTCCCCGAAGCTCCCATTTCCTGTGAAGCTATCTTCTCCTTCGAACTGAGAAGCAAAACGCAGAAGAATAAGAGCTGATAACACGCGATAATAGCGAGAAATGGCAACGATCCATTACCCTAATCGACTGTTTGAATGTGAATACACGACAAAAACGAGAAAATTTAGGGTTTTAATGAAACCCTAATGGAGTGTGTTCACAAAACCCTAGAATCCGGAAGTGAAAATGCAGATAAATGGAGGGTAAAATACAGGAGGGTTTCGATAGATCTGTGATAATATCAACAACGAGAAAGTAAACTCACTTGGTAAATTAAAGATGGGCAGCTGTCTTGAGAGAAAGGAATCACATCCCATGGCGACTGGTTCAGCTGGCACACGTGTGTCTGCAGAGTCTCTGGTGTTGAAGCGTGCGAGGGCAATATCGAAGAGAGCTTCGCGTTCTTGCGAATCCTCATATTCTAAGATAGATAATAAACAGGTATAATAGAGACCGGTATTTATATTTAGATCTTAAAAGCTTCTTTTTATTTTATCTTATTTTATTCTTTTTTTTTGTGTGTTTATAATTTAATTTTTTTTCTCTCTCTCTCTTTCACAGGCGGGTCTCTCTCTCATGGTTTTTTGCAGATCTCACAGAACTCGATAATCAGGGTTTCTTAACTTTCTGTTGCTTTCTCGGCCCTTCATATGTTTCGTCTCGTTTTCTTTTTCTTGACAATCTTGCCCTTTTTTTTTATATTTATTTGCGGAGATTTCTTTGGGAGTAAAAAGAAAGCTGCCGCTATTACACGTCACGATAGTTGTCCAAAGCTATTTGTTTTTCTTTTATAAGAAATTATCACGTGCAGCCCGCTTCCATGATAAGCTACGTACAGATTGAGCATTACTTGCCCAGTTGAATATATTTCAAGGATTGTATATGCCGATACTGGAAGAGTCAAGTCTCATTCATGCGTTCCACTTCTCCAACAGTAGGCCTGCGTAGAGGGGCATTATGGAGAATTCGTTTGTTTAAAAAGGGAGAAATGGTTCAGAAGATCCTATAACTTAACATCTCCGATTCTTTTCTCCTCGAACAGAGAGGGAAGGAATGAAGCGTGGAGGAGACGCGCTAATGTGCACGCGCGGTGAAAGGAAGTCGCAACCACGTTTGGCCCACGTCAAAAATGAATTTGATGTGTAGGCTAAAGGGGTCCGGCTTTTGGTAAGGGAACCCCCAACAACAACGGCTGTGATGTCTTGCGGACATTAGAGCTTTCAGTGCATGAATGCAGCGAATAATCCAGAGATTAGGTAATGCTAATGTGTGTTTGTGTGTTTGTGTGTGTGTGTATATTTTTTTTCGGAAGGGGGTGACACCAGGCAGACGTGTCACTCGGCAGGACAATCTATAGCGGAAACTAATAGGTAATTAAAATTAGAACGATGAAACAAAGTGCGGTAAGGGTAAGGACCTACACCGTTCTAAACTGACCCACCACTTGCCGCTGCAATTGGTCTATAAAACATAACTAAATTCTATATATTATCCATTTTGGCCGATGTATCATCTGCATGTAAACAAACAATCGTTCCAAAATTGAGCTAAGTTGAGTGTAATTTTTTTACTCATTAATTTTATTAGGAAGCTGAATTCCGATAAGTTTTAGAGGGATGGTGATTTTACTCCCCAGATGCCTTGACGTTTGTATAAATGCCCGATAATTCAGAAACCAGCAGAAATGCAGAGAATAGCCCTTCAGATATTTTTTTTCTTTTTCTTTTTCCCCCTTAATTTGGTCCAGCTCAGTACTGTAAAAGTACAATATGTTAATTAATTAGACTGGTAAAAGAAGCGGTATCAGAGGTGAACCCTGCCAGCTAATACATCGCGCCTCCTTTGCAGTGCTGCGTATCAGTATCACGTAGTGATTTTTTCACCCTGACGCTCATATTCCGGTTATTCTTCTTGCGTTCACATAATTCACAAGAAAGAATTTATAACAGAACCGGGTTAGGATTTCTGTGTTTTTGGGTCAAAAGAATGGGCTTGGCCCAATAGAAAAACCGACAAAAAAAAAAAAGAATTGAATTGATCATGAAACAAGAGACTAGCTGATATTAGCCACGTTATCTTTGTATTCTCCTCGTATACACATTGTTGAATTAATACTGATGTATTTATAAATATATAATAGTAGCAAATTTAGCACGAAAAGCGCACCTTAATTGGAGAAAAGAAGGTTTCTTAAATGAAGTAATGTGAAAGCTGTCCGGTACATGCATAATTAAACTACCTGGGTGATCACGTCAACCGACATCTTTTTAAATCCAGTGCTGTGCGTAGAAATGGTGACCGGGAATAAAATCTTTTATTTGGCAGATCATCATTCATCATCATTTCTCGAGCCTCGAGTGAGATCGGTGCAAGTGTAGTATTATTTGCTTGGACCCTTTTCTTCAAGACCTAGATTAGGGTTTCTACAGGGAGTCTGGTACACTGCACAATAGTTTATATCTGAATTCATCGAAGAAATTTAAACGAATTTTTAATCATATATAACGGCATAAGTCACTGACAACTGATATTTCCCAATAGATATAGTCATATAACCTTTTTCAAAATTAATACAAGATATAAGACCCTGAAAACCCCCCCCAAAAAGAAAAAAATACAAATCAAAGGTGTGAGGAGTCATTAACTGCGGATCATTGAATCATTCATTCTCATCGCCGTCCAATATATCTTGAGTCTGCACACTTGATAGTTGCTGGAATCTTGGAGCAGTGTTTGATTTCTTTTTCAATAATTTATTGGCGTAGATAGCACCTCCTACAACAGCTCCCGCTGAACATGAAAAGGCCAAGAACCCCACCATCCACTGTAGAATAACAAAAAAATAATAATAAGAAGAAATCCAGTGACTTAGCTTCAGCCTTGACATGAAGCAAAAGGGGTATTCTCAAAACTGGTTTGGGAAAAGATGAACTACACCCACATTAGCATTGTTGCTGAATTTGTCTTGGGGATACCTGGCTATGGTTGAATTTACAGAAGAATCTGAAACAGGTATTAGAGATACGTACGATACTCATCAGAACAACTATAGTTAAAGTTTTAAAATGAGATTGTTGATGATAAAATTGAAGTGTTAATTATATAACACAAGGAGAATGAATGACCTGTTTGAGATAGTGTTGGGAGAGAGCAATCAGCACTTCCTTTCCAATCAGGAGGGCAATCGCAAGCATTATGTACTTGAGCTAGAGCCAAGCATTGAGCCTCATGAAAGCAGAATATCTGACCACAAGGAGTCCCAGAATGCTCACAATGCTCACCCGCATACCCTGCAGGGCAGTTGCAGTCATAAATCTCCCCCTGAACTATCTCTTCACATTTCCCTCCATGCTCACACCAAAATTCGTTTGTTCCATCACACATTGTCGTCTCTTCGTCACAAAACTTTCCCCTGCGTGAATTCCATTTTCCAAACACAAACACACATAAATATATACATCTTGGCTGTGCTCTAAGAATGGATCTATAATGATGAGATCATCTAAGAAATTAATAATGATCATTAATTGTAATAACATACGTACCCGAGAAAGGGGCGATCGCCGTCTAAGATCGTGGATGGATCAGGAATATTACAAATGCAAGCACCGGTGCTGTTGCAGGAACCCGTTTTGCATCTACTGTCATCACATGGTAGATCAGATTTTACACTCGGCATAAAAGATCCAAGCAACACGATAACAGCTATAGTCCTTTTGTGCATAATTAAATCCTTTTGATCTTGTTGTGGACTTCTCTAGATCTTCAGACTTGAGAGATGATATATAATAGAAAGTGAGTTTTGATTTAACTATATGAATGAGAGAGTCTTGGGGTTTAAGCAAAGTGGAAAGAGTGAGGAAATGAATATGATGATGTGGGGTTTGTTTATGTTTGTGAGCTGAAAATGAAATTAAAACCGTCAGAACTCAAACGGGAAATTCAGTCAGTTAAATATTTCGTGCGTTAGACTTGACAATATTTGTATTTCCTTGGAATGACTTCAAAGATGGCTATGAATTGGTAGCTATTACAGGGTGTTTTTTGTAAATTAGCAAAATGGTTGTGTCTTCGTTCAGGATTCTGTTAATTAAGTCAAACGATGCACGGTAATCTTAGAATATATACTACGGGAGTACCAACCTATGGAAGTCGTCAAAATCGACGGCTGACGTTTATCGAGGTTAAAATGATATGGGCTTGGACTGTAGAATAAGACAATAATTTGGCGGTCGTAAGCCCAATTTCAATGGCAAAATCTTTTGGGTCGAAAGATTTGCATTCATCACTAGCCACTCAAAGTGTGCTTTCATTTCACACAATGGGAAGTTTTGTTTTAAACCAGAGGACACTAAAAAAATTTTAAAAAATTAGGGGTGGATGCGGTTCTTTTTTTTTTAAAAAAAAATATCGAACTGAGGTGAATCGAATAGATATTTTAAAAATTAGGAACCGAATCTACATGGTTCAATTCTAGTTATGTTCGACTTTTTTTTTTAATTTTTAACCCTTAAAATCTTTATTTTATTTATTTATTTAGACAAACCAATTAGTTTTCAGTTATTTTTCAAATCTAATCAAACCACCGTTTGGATTCGGTTTATTCATAATATCATTTTGTTCCCCCCCCCCCCCCCCCCTCTTTTAAAGAAGAGTCGATACAAATTAATATGGTACTTAAGTGGGGTAGAGAATTGAATATTATTATATCTAGGCCGTAATCATTTTCACAGATTCAACCTCTTAGTAAAAGCAATATTAAAGATTCATTTAGGATCTCTCAATCATTACTGTGGTTTGGCACTTTCCATCTTTAAAATGGTTTCATTAAATCTTCATCATGGTTGATTATAAATTTACCACCCAACTTGTCGCATAGGATACCTTTGTTTCCCGTTCTTTAAAATACAACAACATATAGAGGATCCAAGACCGTTTGAGCTTCTATATGATAATTATATAATGATTCAGATCATAGCCGTACCCGTAGATAAAATTTGGATGATCAGCACAGAGAGGCCTGTACCTCGCTCCTCGAGTATGGTATAAATTTGGACAGATCGATTCAGATGTCATGTGGCAGAAGTTGCCCCAATTTCAGGTCTAGTTACCAGAAGCCAGCTTGGAAACTTATAGATCACTGTTACAGAGCCTGATGAAGTGATCGCTCAGGCACAAAGTCCAATTTCAACATTATCATTCATTATGTAGAGACATGAATATCACAATACACCCACCAGCTTTAATGCAGTAGCTTCGATTCAAGTAATGCTAACTTTGAAATATAATTATCACTGAACATAACCTGCAGGACCATCATCACCCTTAATCACTAATTTATTTTACGGTACCACACCCTCCGGGTTCTTTAACCCCACTTCTATACGAAAGAAAACAAGGGAAAAAAAAATCCTAACAAATTAACTACCATCAATATTATTAGATCTGATCAAATTCATCATGACGATCCACTGTCAGATCCTGACAAAATCCTAACAAACCGGTCAGCCAGCCACCTACTTGACCAACTTTTTACTCTTCTTCTATTAAGTATTAACAATCTAATGTTTCATAACTATTTAGCTTAGTCCAACTTATCAGAGTCATTTCCTCACAAATGTGAGGGAAGTGATTCGAGCTTCCGCAAACGTATTGTAGAAGTTTAATTTAAATTTTCTTTCTTGAAGTCCTAGAACTTGAGTGAAAATAATCTTTCTCCCAGGATAGGAGTTGACGTCCCTCTCAGGATAGGAGTTGACGTCCCTCGAATATTTGAGAGGGTTAAAATCTAAACGATATCATATCAGAATTGATGTAAATGAGTCTCAGTATATATATGATTGTAAATATCATCATGATCAATAGTTCTCATTAAAAAAAAAACAATCTAATGTTTCATACGATAGCCTTTTTTTTAACATTAAAAAATCTTATGAATTACTCCAATTTACAGCCTGCTGCCTCGTAACATAAAGCTATTGAGATTAAACAAACCTTAATAAGCTCAATTTTCTTTCCCCTTTTCCTTAGAGGGGTAAGTAAATTTATCTATAAAAAAAAAAAAACACCGCGTCCCAAAAAAATATACCACTGAAAGATAAATTGTGAGAATCTAACATAAAAAAATGATGGAAATAAAAAGTTCAACGAAAAAAAAAATAAAAAAAAAATCCATGATATAACCAAACTTTGTTTCTTTCATTTATTTCTTAAATTTGTTGTATTGCTACGTGCCAAATTTTCATTTTGTTGATGAAGTATATACAAAACTCATCGAACAAAAACTAGCTATTTCATCAATTCTAACCCTACAAAGATTTCTACAACTCCGGAACCGAACTGTACTCACTGAAAAGATCATCAACACCGGAAGCAGCCCAGAGCCGTTGATTAAACTCCTCCTGCATCTCGTCGGGCACAAAGGGTGTCCTACAAAGCGGACACGTTTTCTGATCATGGTCCATCCAAGGGTCCAGGCACGCCCTGTGAAAAATGTGCTTGCAGTTCCTCAACCACCTGATCTCTTCTCCGCCTTCAAACTCGTACAAACAAACAGCACAATTCTCGGGCGGGTCTCCGTTAACCATCTCCAGGTCCTGGAACTTGATCACTGGCAGGATTTCTCGGATCAGGCGAGCGGATACAGGCGCGTTTTCGGGTATTCGGGTCGGAGAGTTGTCGGGCCAAATGACGTCTGTTTCAAGAAAATCAGATAGACCCAGATAACGAAACAAGCAGATAATGATGTTCCTGATGAAACCCAGAAAGGAAAGCGTGTGTACGAAGAACTTCGGCAAGAATACTTCTGTGTACCCGACTGGGAAACCCATGGATCACGTAAAGCAAAAGAGAAAAATTTGTTCTCAAATCCCCAATGTAGAGCTTGGATTACAAAGTCTTATAAAGAGAGTTTTGAGAGAGAGAGAGAGAGAGCGGAAGCTTCTGTTTCGGCTACTGGTGGTATTGCATAACAATTATTTCTAAATGACTAATAATGCTTTTGCCGATCTTTGCCTGTTACCATGAAGGTGATAGAGGTACAGGCTGTGATGTAGGGGTTTATGATAGACCAATAGGAATCGATGTGAGGAGAGTCTTTCTAGGAGGGCCTTTTATTGGACGGTGAGAACCGCTAATTTTGTGGGTGGTGGTGATTTTGATATGAAAACTGATATTTGGTCATTTACAAAACACCACCATAATCAAAATCACAATATTATAATATAAATGATTTTATTATTTTATATGCTACAGTAATATGATATTATTTTTTTTGGGTCTCAATAGATTTTAAAGATCAGTACACTGATGACATGGGGAAAGGTTGCGTTTGGCCTTCGGTTCCAGCATTAAAAAATGGTTAGCTGCATACTTTTTTCACACGTGTCACGTGCTGCAGTTGGAAGTGTTCACGAAGGGTATAGTGGGCGCCTAATCATCTGTACTATACGTGGTTAAATTATCATTTTCATAATTGGCTGTGTCTGTACACTAGAGGTTGGCCAGTAGGTTATTTTAATCACTTAAATCACAACTCCAAACGAGATTTTATCGTCTCCGCAATCTTTGCAAATGTTCAACGGAGATTTGCATTATTTGCTCAAATCTAGACCGCTAACATGAAATGATCCACGAAGAAATAAAATAAAGAAAACATATTCAATTGTATATATATAGAAATCGCCCCTATCGGTTAGATACAGATTAATATTTCCTCCTAAAGATATATGACAAGCACGAGCAATCTCATCGGAAATGCAAAATGGTCCTGTGATTCTCACAAAGCTTACCTAAATAATATTGAAAGCCTGGAACCAAAATTGTTTAATTCTCATGGCAATGTTCGGAGGGCTCCAAGTCAGTTGTGATCTATACAGAGTAGAGGGCTTGGTTATTTGAAGAATCAAAGCAAAGATCCGTTCAGAAATCATGGATTAAAGCCGCATTAGTGATTGATAACGTTATTTATGTCCCATTACAAAATCACAATTTGCACACCATAGATTGAAGTACTGCTCATATTTCTTTCATGATTCTATTGCCGCTATACTATCTCGTCTCCTATGCACTACATTTTATATATATAGTTTTTTTTTAGTGTAGGTACTTTTTTTTTTTAATGCTTATATACTATCAAACTATGGTTATATATATATCGATTTTTTTTAATGAACATAATCAATCATTTATCACGATATTAATTTGTGTTCTAACTTGAAAGCCAAAAAACATACTTGTTAGGAGTAATAACTATATAGTAAATGTTAAAGTGAAGAATGAATGAAGAATGTGTTTTGAAGTGATTCATTGTATTGAAAAATACTTTATCTATTGATTCTTAAAAAAAAAGAAAAGAAAAGTTGTATGCGAATGTTAAGAAGCTTTCAAGTACTAATGAAGAATATTAATGGTTTATTTTCAAACCATTCCATCGTAGTATGTAGTAGTGGACATACAATGGGCAAATATTTCATTCCCCAACATGAATTAATGAGGCGTTTTTGCATAATATTTCTTTTAGGTGATAATTTAGTGCATATATTCACTTAAAAGGGGAAAAAAAGGAAGAAGAAGAAGGTACAATAGCATTATGCATATGTAAAATACAATTAAATCGGGAAATTAATTAAAAAAGAAAAAGAAAATGGGGAGGAATGATCTCCAAATTAATACATAGTTTTTTTTTGTTTGGGGGGTAAGTGCAGTTGGGTTGGGAATGAATTGAGATACAGTGGCGTGAACATGATACAATGAGAGAGAGAGAGTGCGGAGGTCCATGGAACATGAAAGTGGTAGGCCACTCACGAAGAGAACATCGATACGACAAAATTCGTCGGTGGTGCGAACCCCGGCCAACCAGCAGACCATCATGGATGGATTATGACACTCTTGACACTATTATATATTTTCTTTTCAGATGAATGCGACCATGCATCCAGATCCAAGCCCTCATTACAGGACTTTTGCTGTGCCTTCCCACGCCGAGACACTCATGGCCCAATTGCCTCTAACGTACCCCCCCGCCTAACTCATGTCACATACAAATTTCCTAATTCTACACACACACACACATGTATGTATGTATAGCCCTGGTATGTGAACGTGAATTGTGAACTCCCCAGTGACTATATAGTACTGTCGATCTTACTCGAACCATATCATAATAATAATTATAGTATGTAATCCTGTATTCCTATTACAGGGTTATATAGGTAATAAACCGGTCAGGTTTGGTGCAACTAATATCTCATGTTTAGATAATTATAAAGTTTTGATGTGAAATAAAGAAAGTGGTTTCTTTGTAATGTTGATGAAATTTGATTACAAGGGGCCTAATGTAATGCATAACCGAAATGTCCGGGGACCCCAAGTTTGATCTCTGTCTCCTTCTTCACTAATATCGCTCTCACCCTCGACTATTATCTTATCTTCTCTCTAGTGTCGGGGGCTCGTACTTTTTTGACTCTTGATTTGGATTTTTGAACAATTTATTTTTGGTGGTTTTCATCTGCTCTTTAGTCCCCATCTTATAACTACCCCCTTTTGTTAACACCACCACCACCATCATCATCATTATTTTTTAACGCGGCCAAATTTCATTATTTTCATCCACTTAATTAATTAAATAAATTGCTTGCTTTTAATGCTGAGTACCATTTACTCCCTTACAAGTTTTTATAACATTCAAAAGTCATGGCATAAAAAATTGAAGGAAAAAGAAAAGTAAACAGATCGTTTACTTGATAATTTATTTTAGAAATACAAAAATTTCTATTTATTATAAGAAAAACGTTTCAGAAATAACAAAAAAAAGTATGAGAAGAATATCATTTTATTAATTTTTTATTTACCGAAAAAAATATATTTTTCATATTTTTAGTACTTTAATTTTTATTAATACGATTTATTTATAACAAGAGTAATAATATAAAATTTTGTTGTCAGGAACCATATATATAAATTTCATTAGGAAGAAATAAGCAGTCTCCCCTTGAATGTGCACGCACCGTATTTAATTCAAACAGTGTTGATTGTTACTGGATTGGCCAACTTATTGGGTTAAAATGGGCTTTGTTCTCGGGCAATCCCCTATTTTTTTATCTGAAAATATTTTGAAGGCTACGTGCAAAAGGAGAGTAATTGCCCACAAGGACTCTCTACATCAAGGGGCTTGCCTCTTCGCTCTTCCTCTCATCTTTACCCCAGACTCACACGAGAATGAATATGATATACGATGTGTTAGGATCGCCCATCAACTAGATATAGGACTAGTTGCTAGTTTATTGACCCCAATACACCCCTGTCACAGTTTTGAAGGAGAATAGAGTCGCCAGAGCTACAGTCTGAAAAAAGAAAGCTAGGAATTTGTATCTCCAAACTTACAGTTACGTCCTTGAAAATTACCGGAGGAATGTTTTGGAAGACGTACTTTCTTGGAGATAAAATTTTAATTCAATTTAAATGTTACCTAATGAGATGAAATATAGGGTTTAATAGCGCCAATGGCAGTGGCCCCTCTAATGGTGGACGTATGGCCCAAATTGGTCTCGTGTTGTTCATTTACAAGTATAGGGCCAACAACCATGAAGGCCAACACAGATCTTTTTGGCACCCAATGTATGTCAGAAGTCCTTCAACACAGATCAGTATAATTGCCACAACCCAATGGCGAAGGATTTACTCCAACATAAATTTGGCCACATCAGATCCGACCCACCGGATTAGCGTCCATTTCACCGATTTATGTTACAACGTCAATTTTTCCATGAACGAAAAATTACAAAAGCTTCACATGTTCAAAATAATAATAATAAAATAAAAGGGTAATTTTTAGAGACCTCCCCTAAGGTTTAAAGTATTAACACTTTAATAAAAAATATTGATATAATTACACATACCTCCCTCGCCGTTAGTATAAAAATACGTATAGTGTTACTATAAAAAGGTAAATATGTAAAAGCTTATTTTAAATTCAAAATAATTCAAAATTAAAGCTTTAAGCTTCTTGATGTCTGAGAAATCTTGCTTGATTTACTCTATTATTCAGTGGTGTGTAATATCCAATGGAGAAAAGCCAAAAAAATTTTCACAAAATCAAGCCTGCACTTAGCTTTCTCTTTCATGAAAGCAACACCCAGCACCATTTTCGTCTTCTTAGGGCTGTGAAGAAGCAACTGCATTTGCCTGAAACCTTTTCAAGATTAAAAAATATTTTAGCTTCAATTACGAACAAGATGAGTTCTGATGGTGGCCCAAGTCTTCCACGAAGCGAGTACCAGCGGCGAATGGCTTCATCCGCGATTGGAATTGGAGTGAGAAAGAGGTAATCTTCATTTATTACAATTAAAAGATGTGAATCACATGCAATAGATGATTTTGTTGAACCTGGGTTACTTAAACCTGAAAATGAGTTCTTTGTATTTTGAATTTTTTTTTTGGGCATGCTAATTTCAACAACTATGAGTTTTGATTTTCTTTATTTTGAGCTAATCAAAGTGTAATGATAGAAAGTTTTAGTCTTTATGCAAATTTTGATTTAAAAATTAGTGGCTTTATCACTGTCATGACTGAGCATCGTGATTTGTATATACATCGAAGAGGCATAAATGGACATTAAATTATTGAGAGGAAACTCTTGGTCTAAGCTAATCTGCATTCACTGAACTGAGCAATGTGATTGCTATCAATTGACAAGTTAATTAGATCCTCTGACAAGAAATAGTAATAATTTCTCATATAATGTTTTAGCATTAAATTGATTAAAAAAATTTCTTACTCATTGTAATAATTGTGACTCTTATGGATTTTATAATCATGCAAGTTACACAAGTGTTGAGATAAGAAACTATACATTATATATTGATAGTTTGGCTAATTTCGGCTATTCGGTTTGTACTTTAGGTCATTGATATGATTATATATGATGATTGTCTAATCATTTTCCTTTCAAATGATATGATTTTACCATAAATGCAGTCATGCAAGTCAGATTGTATGTAACGAGTCCAAATAACTTTATGGAACCTACCATTTGAAGTACCCACAAGCTTTGTTTGAGCATCTATAATAAAGCTTATGAGGGTTGTCATTCGATTCGGATATCATCACTTCGGCTCTCATCCGGCACCTGCAGATTGGATTTGAAAACCCAATGAGCTTTCTATTAACAAAGTTCCTTCAAGCTGGCTCATAATTTTGTTGCATACTTAATTGGCTGGATGTGTTTGAGCTCTTGGAATCCATTTAGTTAAGACAATGCAACAATTTCGTTATGTTGAATGCTGTTGTGGACGAGTTGAATGAATGATGAGTGTGAGATAAATGTAAAGATTTTTTATTCCTTTGTTGAATGCTTCTGTTGATAAGAAGAAAATGAAGAATAAATTGTACTTTGTGATTTACTAAGCCTCCAATTATAGCAACTGCTGCTGCTCAAATTTTTATCGTTTACTTACAAATTTATTTTAGTTTTACTTTTTTTTTAATAAGCAATGTCAATTACTTCATATAGTTGGGCATTTTGGTCTTTTTTTTTAATTTTTTGTGATTCCCCCAATTTTTAGTACCCATCGGTTCTCATTCATTTTATTTAATAATTTATTATTTTGGCGGGAAGGATATTTTAGTAATTTTAATAGTCAACTAACGGTCAACTTAACTTGTACTTAACGGCGAGGGAGGCATGTGTAATTACGTCAATATTTTCTATCACAGTGTTAATACTTCAAACCTCAGGGCAGGTCCCTAAAAATTACCCTAAAATAAAATAATGAAAATAAAAATCTTCCGTGGATCTTGCCAAATGAGATCTACCTGATATGCACGTTCATTTCAACTAAAATGTTTCAGATCTCTTGATTCTGTAAGGTCTCTGTAACAAGAAAACAAAGTAAATAAATTAGATCAAAATGTATATGGCATACGGATGGCCGCAGGTGATTCCACTGGAGCAAGGACTCTGTCCATCGTCTCAGCAGATCATATACTTCAAAGTTAACAATGGATTGTTACTTATTGCGTCTCCTTGTCACATCGAGCTCTGGAGCTCTTCTCAGGTATTTATTTAACATTTATGTTTACAAATTTTTAACAATTTTAGGGTTTTGGTTCTGTGCCGTGTTTTTTTTCCTGAATTGTGAATTGTGGATTATTTACAGCATAAAGTGAGATTAGGGAAATACAAGAGGGATTCGGAGTCAGTGCAAAGAGAGGGCGAGAATTTGCAGGCGGTGTGGAGCCCCGACACCAAATTGATTGCTGTTGTTGTAAGTTTTCATTTGAATCCATCACTAATTTTAGTCATATATATAGTTCAGTTCAACTGATTAGCTATTCACTGTTACTCTTACTACTGCTATACAGCTGTACACGTATGTTTTAATCAATGCTGTATGTGATGTTATTATCCTTGTGGTCATAGCTTTTAGGATATACTTATTAGTCTTTTTTACTCGTATGTGATGATTTGTGACTTTGATGATGTACCATATCTCGGCAACCTAATTTTCATCTTGATTTTGTTTCTTTTATGTATAGATACAAGACAATGATGTATACATGTGCCACTTTAGTGATTAAGTGTGTTTCTTTTTTGTCGGCAGACATCGTCTTTATATCTTCATATTTTCAAGGTCCAGATTACAGAAAAAAGTATACAAATCGGAGGAAAGCAGCCTTCTGGTTTGTTTTTCATTAAGATCTCTCTTGTTCTGAATGAGCAGTTGCCTTTTGCGGAAAAGGGTTTGTCAGTGTAAGTTCTTGAGCTAACCTCTTTCTTTATCTTTCTGTTCTCCTTCTTGCTGTATTTGTGAGTAGTTCGTATTCTCTGTTGTCGTGAGTTTCAAGAATCTAGACTTCTTGCTCTATTTGTGATTAGTTCGTATTCTCTGTTGTCTTGAGTTTCAAGAATCTAGACTTTAATGGGAGTTTGAATTCTGTATTTGGACGTTAACAGGAGTTGATTCAAATGTATAAATATTCAGATTCTATTGGTTATGAGGAACCACTCATTATATAATCTATGTTAGGTATGTCCATTGGAAAAAAAAAATGTCCATTTAATTTAATGGGTATACATTTATGTGGATGGGTGTTGTTTCTGGTGTTCATTATTTGTACGTATTGGGAAGTCACAGCATGAATACCTGTATGAATATAATCATGTCAAGGGCTCATAATTGTTACATTTAGGACACAAGATGCTACTTGAAATTTGTTCTGCATCTATATTGTTGAGAAATGTCGACAATTGCGTATATAAAATCTGGTTTAGTTTTCTTTATGCTTCTTTTGTTGGTTTAGGTTGATTGAGCTGATGTATGTTTACCCATTATGGCACTAGTATGATAATTGTACGTATTTGTTCTCAAATCTGATCTTGCTAGTCCTGTTGCGTGACTTCGTCAGGAGCAATATTGTCAGTGATAACAAACACATGCTACTTGGACTTTCAGATGGATCTTTATATAGTATCTCATGGAAGGGGGAGGTAATCTGAATATGATTGGCGTTAGCTGTTCAGAAGTTACGGTGTCATTAATCTTTCTGCTTTAGGGTGTTGGGTCATTACTCCTTTGGGATCATACTACGTGGTAAAATTATTTTCCAATTTAACTTTATACTGTTTTTTTTTTCCTACAGTTTTATGGAGCTTTTGAACTTGTCCACTCTTCTAATGATAGCAGTGTGGCTGCTTTGTCCCACCATTTTCCAAGCAACGGTCTTGCTTCTGTCGACACTTCGGGAGCTTTTGTGTCTGATCATAAATTTCCCATAAGCTCTGCTATCATTCGGCTGGAGCTTTGCCTACCTATGAGGTTGCTATTTGTTTTGTATTCTAATGGACAACTAATGTCATGCTCTGTGAGCAAGAAAGGCTTAAAGCTAGCTGAATTCATTAAAATTGATAAAGAGTTGGGTTCTGGTGATGCTGTGTGTGCTTCAATAGCTCCAGAGCAACAATTCCTTGCTGTAGGTACAAGGAGAGGGGTTGTTGAGCTCTATGACTTGGCAGAATCAGCATCACTTATTCGTACTGTGTCTTTATATGACTGGGGGTAAGCCCGTAAATGTCTATGTGAATGTACTTTTTTTTGTCATTTGGTTCATTATCCTGCTGTTCAAATGTCCTCTGCTTGACATTACATCAGGCTTTA
Organism: Citrus trifoliata; assembly: GCA_018350135.1. Taxonomy (NCBI): domain Eukaryota; kingdom Viridiplantae; phylum Streptophyta; class Magnoliopsida; order Sapindales; family Rutaceae; genus Citrus; species Citrus trifoliata. Next base: position 41,548,833 of record CM031386.1, on the reverse strand, counting down.
TCTCATGAAGAATGAGAGAAGTTTATTATACATTTTGCAGATACTCCATGGATGACACTGGTCCTGTTAGTTGTATTGCTTGGACACCTGATAATTCTGCTTTTGCTGTTGGTTGGAAGTCAAGAGGACTTACAGTTTGGTCCGTGTCTGGATGTCGTCTGATGTCAACGATCCGTCAAATCAGTTTAAGTTCTATATCCTCTCCCATTGTTAAGCCAAACCAAGACTGTAAATATGAGCCATTGATGAGTGGCACCTCAATGATGCAATGGGATGAATACGGATATAGGCTATATGCAATTGAGGAAGGATCTTCAGAACGAGTTCTTATATTTTCCTTCGGCAAATGTTGTCTTAACAGAGGGGTTTCTGGCATGACATATGCTCGTCAAGTAATTTATGGTGAAGATAGGTTACTAGTTGTGCAATCGGAAGATACTGATGAACTCAAAATTCTACACCTAAACCTTCCAGTTATTCACGAAACTTCAATCTCTACAATTGGTTTTCACTTGATATAATATTTGTATCCCTGATACAATCTTGTTTTTTGCCCAGGTTTCTTATATCTCCCAAAATTGGCCTGTTCAGCATGTGGCTGCAAGCAAGGACGGAATGTTCTTGGCAGTTGCTGGTCTTCATGGGTTAATCTTATATGATATACGGCAAAAAAAATGGCGAGTATTTGGAGATATTACTCAGGAACAGAAGATTCAGAGTAAAGGTTTGTTGTGGCTGGGGAAGATCATTGTTGTCTGCAACTATATCGATTCTTCTAACACGTGAGATTTTTTTTTTTTAATGTATTCTATTGTGGATTCTTTGAAGTTGTCTTTTCATCCTTCAGCTATTTGAAGTATTCTTTTAGACTTTGCATAATAGTCAAAATGTTTGGTTGAGCCTTGCTGCCGACCTTGCTAGCTGGCAAGGCATTTTCCCTTTACACATCACTCAGGATCTAGGCCTTGGTTGTCCACAGGTGTTAACAGTGTGGATTCTATTCTGTTTGAGTGGAGCAATCGTTTTTCATTATTCTTATTATTTGGTTGGAAAGGATGGAAATTTTGCTGAAGTATTGACTCATTGCAGGTATGAACTGCTCTTTTACCCAAGATATCACCTTGATCAGAGCTCGTTGCTATGTCGGAAACCATTGATTGCTAAACCAATAGTGATGGATGTCTATGAAGATTATATTCTTGTGACCTATCGCCCATTTGATGTCCACATATTCCATGTGAAATTATTTGGTGAATTGACACCTTCTACGACTCCAGACCTTCAGGTAAAGGAATATTTCAGATGTGCTTTGACGAAAATTTGGTTAGAATTGTCGAATGCTACTATTTTCCTGGTAGATTTGTGTTTGTAAAGTTAAAAATTGTACTCTGGATGAGACTGCTTTAATGGAACTTTATTCTTCATTCATTTTTAAGTGATAACATGACAAACAGCTTTCTACAGTACGAGAACTTTCAATCATGACTGCAAAGAGCCATCCCGCTGCTATGCGTTTTATCCCAGACCAGGTTCCAAGAGAATGTTCTTTAAACAATCATGTTTCAACTTCTTCTGACATGTTAGCAAGGGAGCCTGCTAGGTATGGATCTATGAAATGATGATTAGAAGTTTTTGTGCTCTATATGCCTCTGAATCGATACGTCTATTTGCTAGATGTTTGATATTGAGAGCAAATGGGGAGCTTTCACTTTTGGATTTGGATGATGGACGAGAAAGAGAGCTTACTGATTCCGTTGAATTATTTTGGGTTACTTGTGGTCAATCGGAGGAGAAAAAGAGTCTAATTGAAGAAGTTTCATGGTTGGATTACGGATACCGAGGAATGCAGGTAACCAACTACTAAGTTCTATCAATTTCCTCATGTCTAGGGTTTATAAAAATTCACCTCTGTTTTCTGTCATGTTTATCCGTCTGATATAGAATCTTGCTGGAAGCTTATGTTTACAGGTTTGGTATCCATCTCCTGGTGTTGACCCTTATAAGCAAGAGGATTTCTTGCAGGTATGCACCATTTACATCTGTCTTTTTTTTTTTTCATCCTCCAGCCAAATGATTCTTTTCATCATAGCATATGATGACCTTTCATTTATGTAGTTGTGCATTTTTCATTCAAGAATCTGTCAGTTGAAATAAAAGAAGGAAATTGTCCTTGGTATATATAGTTTAACATTAAGAGTTGTTACTGGGATTTATTTTTCATTATTCTTCTCTTTTAATGTTCAGGTTTTTCTTTAATATAACTAGAATGATTTTCCATATTCTCTGTTAATGAAGACATTATTTCCTTTCCTGGTTGAATCTTTTTGATTATCAGTTAAATATTATATGTATTTGCTTTAGCTATTGAAATTTAAGAAGATTTTGAAAGTGATTCTAATAAAAGTAATAATGTTAAACTTGAGATATTCTGATCTGGTTGGCGATCCATATAGTCCATATACCCAATTGGTTAACTCACTGAATGTTTATCTTCTAGTTGGACCCGGAGTTGGAATTCGACCGTGAAGTGTACCCTCTGGGGCTTCTTCCAAATGCAGGTGTTGTTGTCGGTGTTTCTCAAAGAATGTCATTTTCTGCATGCACAGAGTTTCCATGTTTTGAACCAACTCCACAAGCTCAAACTATATTGCATTGCCTTCTTCGGCATCTCCTTCAGGTATCAGTATGAATTTTTATTTTTTAAATCTAGTATAGGAAAGTTAATGACCTTGTTGGACGGAATTGAAGTCTTATTCACATCGACCTTGTATGCTTGAATGGAAAGCTACAGCCCAAATTACCAATAATGGTAAAAATTGATTGACTACGTAATTGGTTACTAGGTAGTTAATCAGCAGGGCCAGCATTTTTGACCTGTTGAACTTATCATGATGGTTGGTTTTATATTGTCAGGAGAAATATCCACTGCTTGCACCTGTTGGGAATTTAACTTATTTGTCATCAATTGCCGTCAACCATTGAGGCTGTATAATTATGAATCCAAAATAAGAATAAAATCATGCTCATGTCCTGCTCATGGAACAATGATATTGTACTGGCTGGTGCTATATGGGAATGGATAGTTCTTTGATTAACTTATACAAATAGAGCACTTAAGCCAAATTGCTTTCTGTTATGTATTAGAAAACTGGAGAATTAGTTTTGAGCGGACTGCTAGGTCCTTCTGAGCACATATGTACTTTCTTTGGTTCTTATTTATTAGTTTGCCTAATGGCTCCTGTCGAAATGCTGGCCCTGCTGATTACAAAATTCAATTCAGTTTACTAGTTGATTGCCTATGTATGATGTTCTGCATTAGATTCATGATATTCATTCTGGATCTATTTCTATTTTTGCCTGTCAGAGGGACAAAATTGAGGAGGCATTGCGGTTGGCTCAATTGTCTGCAGAAAAGCCTCACTTTTCACATTGTCTCGAGTGGCTTCTTTTTACTGTATTTGATGCTGAAATTTCACGGTATGTGTGTACGATAAGAAACCCCAAATGTAATCATTGATCGATACTGACATGGTTTTTCTGATTCTCAGTTATTTAACTTTGCACAAACCCCACCGTACTTCAAGGGATGCACTCTTAAGCAATTGCTGAACTTGTGAAATATAGTTTATTTTAGTTGTTTGTTGTGGTTGTATGTATTTTCTTGGGGGATTTTTTTGTTACACTGTTCTGGCATCTATGTGTGTTCCCAAAGCTAGAATCAGATCTTAAATTCATGTGTTTTTTGTGTTAAAAGTTTATTTTTAAGATGCAAACTTTGTTGCAGGCAAAATATAAACAAGAACCAGATCTCAATACCTAAACGTGCTGCCAGCTTCTCTCTTTTGGAGAAGACTTGTAATTTCATCAGAAATTTTCCTGAGTATCTTAATGTGGTTGTGAGTGTTGCAAGAAAAACTGATGGTCGACATTGGGCAGACTTGTTCTCTGCTGCTGGAAGATCAACAGAGTATACCTTTTACTTACATTTACTTATTTATTTTCTTCCTCATTTTTGAAGGGTGGATAAAAAAGTGTTCTATTTTATTTGACATTTGTATGATATTTGCATAATTCTTGATCAGACATGGAGGTAATTATGTAATTGAATATTAAAGAAACGAGGGAGACAAGTCTTCTGAAAAAGATTCCTTCTTGCAAAAGGCTGTTGATATCTTCCCTATTCTTCTATGCTCATCTTGATGACCTGTGAATATGGAGTTTTTTCTTATTGGAGTTTTGGTTTTTTGGACGATTTTTTAGTGTTCCTTTCTTTCTGTTCTCTACCATAGTGCTGGATTGAGACTTTGTGGATATTGCTGAAACTTATATTGGTGTTGGCTTTCTTAGAGAATTTGGGTGGCCTTTTTCCTTGTTCTCTTCCAATTTGGTTGTCCGAGGTCTTTGTGAACATTGGCAGATGTGTTTTTGATGAAAGATTGATTGTAATTTTCTTTTAATGCTGAATCTGCTACCGTACTGCTTAATGGAAAAAATTACTAAAATGACTGCATATTGTGTATTTTTAATAGGTTGTTTGAGGAATGCTTCCAGAGAAGATGGTACCGCACTGCCGCTTGCTATATACTTGTAAGATCTACAGTCTCTCTCTCTTGGCCAAGGAAGAATTACAGCCTGCTTGTTCAATTATGCTAGGCCTCCCTAACTATAGGAATTTTTGGTCCTGTACAATTTTTCTCCTATAATAAGCTTTATTTAATCTCAATTTTCCAAAATGGACCATTGAATACTGTTCTTCAGTGTGATTATGTTTCCTTTGGTCAGGCAATCAATCTTATGTCCACATCACATGGGCACACTTTAAATTTGGGATCTGATACAACAGTGAATGATTGCATGTCCAGCTTGTAAATTGTTCAGTTTGTATAACAGATGGGCACACCTTAATTTGGCATCTGATACAAAACCGAATGATTGCATATTCTGGTTAAAATCTTTACACCATTTTCATGATGGGTTAAAGGTCATGAGGAGACTTATGACCAAGTAGGAAATAGGAACTACATCCCTGTTTTCTATCAAGGATTGGCAATGATGAAATAAGTTTTAAACTAGCTGATTAGCCGGGCCAATACATAGTTAGGTTTTCATTGCTTGTATCAATGTCACAGGTGATCGCTAAACTTGAAGGTCCTGCTGTCAGTCAATATAGTGCCTTACGTTTATTACAGGTAGGCGTGGTCTTCTGCATTTCAAACTTTATTTTCTCTTTGTTTTTCATTTTCTTTGTGGTTATCCTTAACAATGATTGTCAACCATATGCAGGCAACTCTTGACGAATGTTTATATGAACTTGCTGGGGAGCTGGTATCAGTTTTAACATGATCATAGACTCTCTTAATTGGAAAAATGATACCTAAATGTTGCACAGGAATGACCTTTTTTTTTTTTTTTTTTTTCCTTTCTCTCTCTCTCCCCCCTTAGGTGAGATTCTTACTAAGATCTGGAAGGGAATATGAACAAGCATCTACTGATTCTGACAAACTATCTCCCAGATTTTTGGGCTATTTTCTTTTTCCTTCTAGTTATAGGAGGCCATCTTTGGATAAAAGGTTGATGTGCATTCCTATGAGCAGTTTTGCATGTATCTGAACCATCCATCTTGACATTACTAATCATATTTACTAGGCTTTTCTTCTTTGGGCAGCCCCTCGTTCAAGGAGCAGAGTCCAAATGTTGCTTCTGTTAAGAACATCTTAGAAAGTCATGCTAGCTATTTGATGTCAGGAAAAGAACTTTCCAAGCTTGTTGCATTTGTAAAAGGCACTCAGTTTGATTTAGTGGTGAGAAAAGTTTTTAGAGCCTTTGTTTCGGTTATGTGATATTTTAAAGTGATCGTATTAGTTTGCTAACATTTACTACAGGAATATCTTCAACGTGAAGGACGTGTTTGTGCTCGCTTGGAGAATTTTGCTTCAGGACTTGAACTAATTGGGCAAAAGGTATCAATATCTGTCAATTTTTCACAGCTCACCTTATCAGTCTCCCTGTAGCATATATATGTCAAAATGTGTCGTTTTCCTCTTGGATTGTTTTTCTATTTTTTCCTTTCAAAGCTGATGCTGTAAATATTTTGTTTGCAAAAGATTTTAAAATGTAATTGAGTCAAGATGGTTAGATATTTTATAACTTCCTTTTTACTCTTAACTGGATTTCTATGGAGTTATAGCATTGACATTAATTTTTCTTTCAAAAGTGATCAACTAGACACTGATGAGATATCTCACTTTTGAATTGTTCAGCTCTCTGTAATTTCATTACTATTATATGCCATGAGGAATTGTTGAATTATATTTATCTTGGCATTTCTTTATTGACTGAATCATCTTTTATAATATTCTAGCTTCAAATGGGCACGCTGCAGAGCCGGTTGGATGCAGAATTCCTTCTGGCTCATATGTGCTCTGTAAAATTCAAAGAGTGGATAGTGGTTCTGGCAACTCTTTTGAGACGATCTGAGGTATAATGCCACCCTGTTATTGCTTTTGCTTTATTCGTTTTACCTTGCAGTAGTTTGGAATTTATGAGAATCTCAAAATTATTGAGTCACAATTGAGGATCTGAACTCCTGTAAAAATATATGTATTATCATTGCATCTGATGCTTCAGGTGGAACTTAGTTCACTGTGGAAAGGAAAATTATAAAAAGTAAGCATAACGAGATGCTTTTAAGAGAAAATTTCACTGAGATTTTTCTGAGGAATTTTGCTTGGCCATCTCATTTCAAGCTGCTTTTTTTCTTTATATCATCTCAGTAGTGATAACTATAACTCGTTGAATTTGCTAGCATCTTTTGCTGGTTGTTTATTTTAAATGAGATTATGGCGATAAAGCTTGGAAACTCAAAAAGTACTAAAACTTAATTAGTGTTCGATCATTCTTCAGGCATCCAAAGATGATTGCATTACCAATAGCTAATTTTGAGGCAGTATAAATAGCTATTATCTTATATAGATGCATCATGATAGGTCGGCACTAGCTTAATCACCTCAATTCCCCTGAAGCTGTTGCCTGATTTATTTTGTCAGTTTGCATCAGAATAAGTATACTTGCAAATTAAGATTTTCCTTGCGGCTCTATGCAGGTACTCTTTGATCTTTTCCGGCATGATATGCGATTATGGGAAGCATATGCCATCACCTTACAGGTATTCTTTTAATCTTTTATATCGGTGCTCAAGATGACATTCAAATTGGCTATTATATTGTGCAAAATTTACCATGCTCTTGTTTTGCTTATTCAGTCTTACCCAGCATTTGCTGAATACCATGATCTGCTTGAAGCCTTGGATGAAAAGCTTTCATCTGTTGTGGATTCTGCAAAGAGATGAGGGTAGTTTTTCTGATGTTGTTTGGCAACAGATTGGGACTAATTAAGGTAATTTTCTAAATGGCATGTGCAATTCTCTGGCGAATGATTCTGTTCAGAGTCCTAAGTGATGAACGAACATCTGCCTATCAGTTCTAAGTGAAGACAACGACATGGACAGCAAGTCATGGGAATGACTGGGACCTCCCTTTTGTTACAATAATATTGTCCCCATCAATCCATCAGACACAGTTAATTCATGTAGATAAAGGAGGTCTATGCATAGTAAACTGTCTCAAGAGTGAATTCTTTTTTTTTTCCCCCAATTTTTTTGACAGTCTGTAAAATGGTGATATTGTCTGTATTGTTAATGGATTTATTATGGAATTATCCTAAGTTTATGGAGTAATTGTAAATAAGAACTTTAAAGATTCAGTTCAAAGAATTCAAGTGAAAAGGTAGAGGAAATTAAGCTAAAGCAGTAAGTCTTTGTTGTGCTTCATTCGATTGTATCTAAATTACAATTGTTGGTGGCCTCATTTATAGAGAAGTTACCACCGTCCATTTGCATGCAAAACATTCTAAACATTTAAACATACAGAAATTAAAAATCTAAGTCTTTTGTAAGTGATGCATTATGATATAATAAAAGTGAAATTGGGGTAGAAAATATGTACAACGCGCATAAATGGAAACGAAAGCAATTATTCCCAAATAAAATCATCTGCTTCAAATCACGGGCTTGAGTAAAGTTGAACATGACATTTTTTGTTGTTAATGACTGTAGTGAGCTCCCGGTAGTGGGTCATGCTCCATGCCCATTATAAATGATGATTATCGTTGGTTTCGAGCAGATAGTGCAAGTCAATTTTGTGATAATTTTGGGTTTTGTGCCTTTGTGGACGAGTACTCTGATAATGATTAGTATGTGGGTTCAGCTACCTTGCACCAGTTAGTTTTAAGGTAGAGCAACTTTCAAAATCGTTAGATGGATATTGTTACAATTGTTTTAAATTCAACTACAAATATACATAGATGAATATTGTTACAATTATTTCAAATTCAACTACAGATATACAATAACTTTGGAGGTTGCTCTACGTTGGAACTGCTCCAACATAACAGCTGCCTTATTATGTTTGTTCCGAAACCGAACAACCTTTTCAGGCTGAAGTTCAAATTCAAATTGTGTGCCCGTTGTCAAATCCAAATTTGATTAGAAATAACTAGAACGATTTGGCCTTTTTCGGAAATAAGTGAAGATTAGCGCTGAAGGCTGAAGCTAACAAAGCTACTACATTCTCTTATAGAGTAAATAGGGTGAGTTGTCGCCAATGACTACGACAAACAAACGAGTTGGGGGTTAGTTCGCTCCACAGAGGTGGAAGTCGGCGGCAAAGTGGATGCAAGCTTGTGAGGTGCTTTGTAATTTACATATTATAAGGATTTTCGTCTTTTTCCTTCATTTGAATTTAATTTCAAAGAGCGCTGCTATTTCCTCCGAATTTAACCCCGAACTGCGCCCCGAATTTAAAACGCACCGTTTTGATTAAATTGAAAACGGTGCGTTTAACACATTTACACTTTCCTTTCTTTTGACCTGGGCACAAAAAAGTCTTGTTCACGAACAACTCACAGTGCACTCTCTCCCTCCTTTCCTGATCTACTCGAAACGAAGGTGACTGACAGAACTTTCTCTCCCTCTTTTCCTGATCTGCTCACAACGAAGCTCTCTCTCTCTTTATCTTTGCCGATCTACACACAACAGAGAGCTCTCTATCCTTTTCTCTCCAGATCTGCTCTCTCTCGGTGTGCCGTTCTCGGTTGCTGCACTTCATCTCTGGTGTCGTTGCTGCTTCATCTCGATCTCCGTCGCTGCTGGTGCGCCATCTCGCCACAATCACTGCATCAAGCTACCCTTGTCGTACTTGGAAATTATTTGTAGGGGGCAAAATCTGTTCTTTACAAAGTCTTCAAATGCATTGACTTCTTGACTTCTCTTTTTTTCCCCCTTTGTTTTCCTGTAAGATTTTTAAGCTGCTGCTGGATCATGAACTTTGCTGCGGCTTTGTTGCAATTTTGTTGGCTGCAGAATTTTAGGCTTGGCCGCATAACTTTACTGGATCATAAATATCGATTTTTCTTCTTAGTTAGCCAATGTGAAAATTTGCCTTGATAAGATCAGTTTTAAACCTGCTAAGCAATCAGGTGAAATTAATGAGATGACTTCTAGTGAAATAGATTTTGTAAATCGTTAAATAAAAGTAAGTATTGGTCTATTTGGTTCATAATTATACTTTGAAATTTGCTGGGCATTCACTGGGGGCAGGGGTGGTGGCATTGTTGGTGTTGATTGTGGTTCAGAGTCTGGACAAGTTGGGGAACATTGAGAGGAACAAAATCAGATGCTTTGCTATTGCACCTACTAAGTGTATGTCACTGCATTTGGCAGTGAGATATGAATGGATTGTGAATGGCTGTGAGAGGAAGTGGAAGACGGAACAGAAAGAGAAAGCAATGTGGGGCTGCCAACCTGTCGTTGGTTTTGCCTAAGACAAAACAGCATCGTTTAGGGAGAATGAAAGAGATAAAAAAAAAGATGAAACGACGTCGTTTGGATGAGTTTCGGGGTTTGACCCGGGATTTGACCCGGGGAAAGTAGCATTTTCCAATTTCAAAAGCTCGTTCATGCGCACGAAGTCGTAGAGTACACCGACTCAGAACAGTGAGAATTGATTTAAACAATTACAACGAACACGACGACTTTATTCTCCGTAAGCCTATGTGCCAACAACATGCGGGGGGAAAAAGAAACTGTGTATCTTGCTGATATAAATGCTGCATATTCCAAGTGCCCTTTGAACTATAAGATGTACGCAATCACCAGCTAAAGCTGATAGATTCGAAGTGCAGATTATCTGCCAGACCAGATGAACAGATTGTTGCAACTTCATGTCTCATCCTCTTCGGACCGGAAACGAGAACTCCAACGCTTGATTCTTTACACTCAAATAGCATCCCTGCACCCACCATATATATAAGCGAGAAAATATAAAATGACCTATCGAGTTAAGCAAGCAGTGCAGAAGTCAAGGGCTAAAACAATTTTAAAGCCGATCAAGGTAAAACACATGGCGACAAGAAAACTTACTCTTTAGCTCAGGTCTTTTTCCATAGTGCACATTGGTAGCTTGAATGAGAGATTGACGGGGAAGACTTTCCAATTCTCTATCAGCATTATAAAACCAAGAGTTTGGTGATCCAGCTGGCGTTGATCCTTCCATGTGTTGTATCTGCGTTGCTTCCTTGGCATTCTGTTTCTTGTTCCAAAGCACAGCTGCACTGGCCGTTGCAACTATCGACACACATATAACTAACATATTCAAGAATGCTCTTAAAGTGAACGAGAAATTTTGATTGGAATTGTGATCAATAGGATAGATGTAGTAGCTGCCAACAATCCCAATTAATATGAGGAAAATGATGAATGATGATGAGATTATTGCACCAAGCCATAGCCAGCGGTTTGGTCCCAAGACGGATGATATGGGTGCATCAGTTGCGAGGGGCTTGAACCATAAGGATCGAATGAGTTTCGAGTTGTCTGTTGTTGGTTGTTTCTCTCTTGTTACATAAGCCTCAATTTGTAGCTTCAAGTTGGGAAGCTCAGTAGAGGTGCCAGAAATCGGAAGCAAAAGGTCTAACATGGTGAGGTCCGAAGAGCTTTTAAATGAGCAAATCAGGATTACTTGTGGAGTCTTACATTTTGTTACTGTGCTTGCATACATAAGCTCTCGAATTACAGAGATATAAGGAGTAATGCCACTGCCTCCGCTTACCATCACAAGAGTATCGTGCCTACAAAAATCACCATTGCTCTCAGTACCAATATTATTAATAACATCAAATTAGACTACTTCTAAAACACCAACATAACAGTGCTAAAAAGTACAATGCAAACCTGAGAAAATGAGTTGAAACAGGCCCATAAGGTCCCTCGACAGAGACGTCAAGACGATCAATTGAAGAAGGTGATGAAAGCACCTGATAAAGCTTCTTGGACCAACTTCCTTCACCTTTAATCACGACACTCAACTTCTCTGGTTCCAAATTACTACTAGAAGTAACAGTAAAAGGATGCCATTGCAGCTTGGAAATGCTCGGCACATTAATGAACATAATGCTCGTAGGATTGTAACTCAAACCTAGTAAAATAATTATTAAAAAAAAAAAAAGAACCCAAAGAACCATCAAGTGAAGTAACAGGAAGATATATATAGAACTATTACATATGTAGTAAATATACCTGGAGCTTTGGAGAAGTTGAGTTCAACAGTTTCGCCAGGTAACATACGAGCAGAAACTAAACGAACTGCTCGTCGTGATTGTAAGAATCGTAGGTAACGATCGACCACGAAGAGATAGAAACTAGGAAGCATAATCAACGAGTAAGAGATGCCAACATGGAACACGAAGAAGACCACAAACAATATGTAAAGGTAATGTGTGTAAAAGAAGAGCTCAAAAAACTTGCGGCGTATTGGAGGGAAAGTTGTTGCCCACATGGCAAGACCAGATAGCAATGCCAGCTCTCCGGCCACGTTTGATATTCCGATTTTTGCCCATCGCAACATCTGCAATAAATTAACGATCAACCATAGAGCATGGGGATTCTACTGCTTTCGTCTTTACAGGATCAATGTTTCTTTTTTCTTTTTTTTTATGGGCTTTACGGAATCAATGTTGGTAACAACTAAGAAAAGAATTCAAAGAAGTCAAAAATGGGTCCCGCAATTTGTCAATTTATCAATCTGGGGAGTAGGGACTGGGGAGTTTGGACTTTGCAGTGCCTAGTGCCTGCCCTTCGTTAACAGTGCTTTCAGCTTTTTCAAGAATCGCTTTTGGTGGCGTGGCATCATATCATCAGTATCACTTGCGTTTTTTACTTTTGGGCCAATATGAATGATATTTGTTTCTCGATAGGTGGTCCAGTTGGAGTTGGTATCACCAGCACTAAGGAAGGATGTGACTAACGTACGGGCCCTGGACAACAGAATGGTGTGGAATATTTGGCCCAAATTCACTTTCCAAACGGAGTGTCCGCCCAACCCACACGTATCAGATTAACTTTTTCGTGGGACCCACAAACTAAGAAGCAGTCAATACTTTTCTGCTACAAAATAAAATTACAAATCAAAGTACCCAAATAATGCTCCTGACCGATCGTGATCATCTCCATATGGCTGTATGCATAAAACTGTACATGGTGACTAAAGATAATAAATATTTCACTTGTTTATTTTATTGATTTTAATTTTTATACATAAATATTCTTATTCTACTTGTCATGCATAATTTTATTCGTAAATGTTGACAGTTGAGGCAAATAACATTTTAAAGAGAGAAAATGACACAAATGCAATGACGTAAGCAAATTTGACATTTCCCAAACAGGCGAAACTATACTGTTACGATTACGAAAAGAAAAAGACGGCGAGAGAGCTATCTAAGTCCACTCGTGGGTCCCTTTAATGACATATATGGAAGGTTGTCCATAATCGAACGAATCCAACCGTTCATTCTGGACACGCTCTTCGAGATCATTCACATCAGGTTGACCATCTAAACAATCCTACATCATCATCATAAGATTAACAAATGCCAGTTTTTTTTTTTTTGGGGAAATTAATATTAGGGTTATTTATCTCCTAATTTAAGTTCTAATATCGGGTGATGCTGATGCATCTATGAGAATAGACTCGTTTCAAATTCAGTAGCTTCATCTTTTATTTGGTTGTTTTTTTTTTACTCTTTTTAACAAAAACGAAAAGAGTACGTAGCTAGTGTCAGTTCCTTGTAAAGGAGAAACACCAACCAGAAATGGAAAACAATGTCTACAAAAATTACTATTCAAGATTAACAAACAAAAGAAGAGAGAAAAGAAAAAGAAAAAGGTATCCAAAATTATTACCTCCGAGATGTTGTTTGTAACTGCCCAAAAGATGATGTAACAAACGCCGTGGGCAGTGAAGAGTGTCATGACCATGTGCCCCAGCCATATATGATACTTGATGCTGGCCTCAGATGTTAGGCCAAAAAGTGGAAGCACCGATGAGCCCCGAGCTACCGGAAAGAAGAGAAGTGTAAGACATATGTTTCCAACAAGACCCAACCTCAGTGCCGTACCCTCCAACTTAGCTTGCCATCTGACACAACCCAAAACCAAAAAAAATATTATTTCAATCTCAATTTCCAAATAAACTCGTTATCGAAAATGTTAAGTTCTTACACTTTCACTCCTTCCTCTGCTGCTGACTGTGGGGTGATATCAGCAAAGCTGTTATGGAGGTAATTGGAGAGACTCCAGATTAGCAGTGCAATCAACATCATGAAGAAGGCTAGCTCAATGCCAGAAACAATCCCTAGTGGGCCTTTCACAAGCGTCGGCTTTTTCCATATGCCCAGGCGATGCTTCTTGCCATTTCTGTTGGTTCCAAGTTCATTTCAAAAAAAATAAATAAATAAATAACAATCGACAAGTACGTACGTACGCCACAAGATTACAGCAACCACTAGAAAATGGGTTTATTTTAAAAATATACCTTTCCAGAACATTATTATCGTTCAATTTGTTCCCAAGATGAAGATACGCGCAGCCCGTTACGGCAATGAAGAGAATAGGAAACGTGTAAATCAAAAGCGTTGTTCCTGCAGAAGTAACTTATGGACATGTAACATACTGTAATTTCTTTAAATTTGTAGTTAATAATTTAATTTACCAACCTTGTGCTCCAAAATATGTAGTAAAACCGAATTTGGCTCTCAGATGAGGCAACCAGTTTTGCCTGTATGTGTTGGTGGGCATCAGGACCCAAAGCATAAGAGTGCCCAAATACACTGCCATTAGCAGCAGCTTTATGATTGCGCGAACTGCACCAATGTTTTCATGAGACGAAGTTAATTTGTTCACCACTTTCGAACCCATATCTCTCTCTTCACCGTCTCAATCTCAACACCAACAAGAGAGAGTCAACTCGTTAGTTGTGGGAGAGAATCTCTGTGGAGAATGTAAGTAGAATTACCGTATTTATAGGCAAGAATTTAGAAATAATATTTTAATCAATGTGAAAAAGTAGACTTTGGATTGTGTATAATGCAAAAAAGGAAGCATGAATCATGGCCATTGCAAAAAATATAAAATATCGGCTTTCCCAAATTTTATGTATAAGTCCTCCGTGTTCAATTTATTTGACACTTGGGTCCTAGATCCGTTGACCGTTAAAAAATACTAAACTCTATAAAATGACAATTTTAACCCTTAGATAATAAAAGGACCGAAAAACAAATTTAATATATTAAAATAAAAAAGCAATATATTGTTCTACAGCCACGGCCAAAAAGCCAATCCATAGTGCAACTTCTTACAAACTTGTCGTTTAAGGAAAAGTGAGGGTACTTTTAAAGTATTATCTTTTTTTTTGTTTTTGTGCTTGTGTATCCTTCGATTAATTATAATAATATGTATATAAAATAGTGATTGAAATATTATTTCTTTCCAGCTCACCTTTTATTATGTATATATACTTCATCTTATTATAATAATATACATATGAAACTGCGAATAAGAATTAAAAAGTAATATTTCAAGCATTCCAAAATATTCGTATTATTAAAACGATATTAATAACTTGCTTACACTAATAATAACACTTACAAACACTTCCATTTTATTCACCTTATTGCTTACACTCACTCAATAAAGGAATTTACTAAAGCAAAAGGCATAATCAACAAATTAACGCGATTTGTTCGTACGCTTGAAAATGGGATTTTGAGTGATCAACAAAATGATTCAGATTTTACAAAATCAAAAGGTATCATTATTGAAAATACCCTTAAAACATAAAATATTAAATTAAAAAAAAAACAAAAAATAGAAGGTCAAAGCAAAAATAAACCAAATCCAACTCTCAAATTAATTGAATCAAGCCATGAAAAACTCAGGGACAATGGTGAATCGCGTGACAGCTTGCTCGAACTAGTGCCCACCACAGCGCGAGCCGTTGTGCACCATTACACAGGCGGTCGCTTCGCCTGTTGCACCATATGCGAACGTAAATAGTCGGAGAGAAGATGAATTTAATAAAGAAATAAAGAGAAATAGAAATATACTTAAAAATATTTTGTTGAACTGGCCATTTTGCCCTTTTAAAAAAATGAACATTCACAAAATTTAACGGTCAACTCCGGACGGTGGACTTGAGTGTAAAATATTTAAACAAGAATGGCTTATGTGTTAACATCGTGAATCCTTTGGTTGTTTTTTTTTATTCGGAGCAAACAACAGAACGACATTGTCAATAGCATAATTTCCAGGGCCGAAAAAGATGGGGCCTACTTAACACGTGGGAGCTTTTACCTCCGTCCAATTTGCAAGATGCATGCAACAGTCGATGACGGGGCTGATAACATAAGCAAGCACCATACGTGAACAGACAATTTGTACATTTTAGTAATTTTGCATGGATGCATTTGGCACGTGCCTTGCATGGTATCATGTGGTGCTGTCGTGTGTTGAATGCGTGTCAAGTCATTCGTGCATCGGTGGTTGATGAATGTGCGTGCGAGATGGACAAATCAACATAAATTTAAATTCGGCGATGAATGTTTGTATTATGCTTTAAAAAATTAGGGCTGACATTTGCATTGTAATATAGATTGCATTTACTATTAATTCTTGATGAGGTAATAAAAAAAATTTCTTGGTAGTAGATTATATTCTATTAATTCTTGATGGGATGATTAATGGATTATAATTTTATGCTTCCCCTTTGAGTCAACCAACTCAATAAGTCTTTCAGCAAAATAAGAAAATGAAGATAAAATGAGCTTTTATTGATGATTTCTGAATGGATCGATCACAAAGACTTACGCTCTATTTATAGTTTACGATAGAGTAGTTTAGACTATAAATATATTTGTTCACCATTCTCAAGTGGTGGTGTTCACATCAAATATCATAACACTAGTTTTCAGTTTCTTATAGATATTTTGGCATGACATCGATGCAATGCTACCTTCTTTAAGGCGTGCGTTGCGTCTTTCGTTAACAATTGTTATGAAATAAAATGATCATTAAGAGTTTTAATACACGGCAAGATCAACATATTATTTAGAACATAAACTATTATCTCAACTATGTACACATTACATTATTATTCCTAAATTGAGACTCGTTCGGATGCAAAGAAGTTAATTAAATTTTCTTTTGAAAATAAAATAAAATAAATTATTATCTTTAGTTGTATAGGTAATTTAAATTAAAAAGGGGTTTTAGAAGGAATTTTGACTTTTTGAGGAGTGTCAAAAGCCTACTCTTACAAAAACAGAAAGCCCATTAATCTCTTTGTAACGTAGGGCTTGGTTTTTGTTGCAAAGATAAAGGGCCCGTGAACTTCCACTGTTTGCGTTTACAATTTGATTTCTACTGACAAATCAACAGGGTACCATAGCTTCTTCTTTCCCCTTTAATTCATTAAAAAAATGACTCACTTTATCCTTCTGAAGTTGCATGAAGCTCAAAATGTTGCTGCTATGCTACGATCAATTAAAAGGGAATTATGGCGCTGTTTAGTTTGGAGGTTCTGTACCTATATAACTTAAAAATTATAGTACTAAAATTTTTTATAGACACTGAATGTTACATTTTAGAAATTAAATTAATTTAATTTCACACTTATAAGATGGAAAACTTTATCTTTATCATTTTAATCAAAATCAATATTTAAAAGTTATATTTATTACACATTATCAACATTTATGTGATAATAATAATTCTTTTTTTTTTTTTTTACAGGATTGTGATTTAAAAACTACATCCAAATACCAAAATGGGCCAAAAATGCTAGGTGCAGTTCATCCAAATGTTGCATTTAGCTAACTTCCAAACATCTAGGTACAGTTCATTCAGCTAAATAATAACCCGTTGCACATGTTAAACCACGAAGTAAACTGTGGCGATCTCTTGGTCAGTGACAAAATGTCACAAATCTTTCTCTGCAAATCTTAAGTTCATGATGCACCATAAAATGATTTACTTTCACGAATCACGGTTCCATCGATGCAGTATTAACAAACTATAACATTGACACATCATATTCTACAGTTGCATATATAAATAGAATTTATATGAAATAATCCATTAAAGTTCCCACAGAACATAAAGATCACAATAACTTCAACAAAAACTACATCTAGTTAGCAAACAAAATTATATTACATAAATACAGCTTGCATACAAAGGAACAGAACAATAATTTGCAAGCACATGCAGTTCTTCAGAGGCTTCGAACTAAAATTATCTTTTAAATATAATGCACTAGCAAACTATAACCCGTCTTCACACCCAACTTGTATGCAGCAATCGCACATCACAAACTTATATTATGTGTGTTGATTGCCCGATTTTGAAGTAATTTCTGAAACATCCATGGGCAGTTTAGACCATGCCACCGAGTTCTTAAACCAGAAATTTCTGTGCTTAAACACAGATAAGCTTAGCATCACACACACAGCAGCAATCAAAGGAACCAATATACCAACATTTCCCCTTGGCCAAGTCTTCAATATCAATCCTGCACAGAGCTCTCCGTCGAGAATACCCATTGACTTATTCATTTTCATGATTTCCACTGCATTCAGAATACCATCAACAGCATATCCCAAGCTCTTATCTGAGGGGCCAACACTGACACTCAAAACCCCTGAATGATAACTATCAACCACAAAGTCGGCATAAAACGGAGAAGCCAATGAATAACCCGCAACAATTGAGAGATCCAAATCTTTGTATGCTAAGTTCCCATTAACATACACATTGAAAAACAGCAAACCAAGAGAAATACTTGCAATATCACAAAAATGCAACCTAACAAGATACTTGTAACCCTCAATCACAGGAAACTCCCACGTCATATTCAAATTAGGAATTGAAGCATTTGTGGCAGCAATCACCCGGGCAGTGTTATAAACATTATCAGGACCAATTTCACGGCTTGCCCCTCCACTCTGATACCAGATCCTACCAGTAGAATACACCCTTTTTGATCCCTCACTAGATTTGAGGAATTCATCATCAGGTAACCATGTCCTCCACAAAGTATCATTAAATGGTGTCACTTTTGGACCACCCACATTGACCCTATACATAACTTCAAGCGCTTGTTTACTTAGCGCATCAAAGTTGTCAATTTTATCGCCATTGACAAACTTGGCAGTATCCAAAATCAAATCTTTAGGTGCAGGATATCACTTCAATGGCATTAACAAATGCAAATTTCGATTTCATAGTGGGCAAAAACGTAATTACAAGCTTTTCAGCATTAATCCAGATAAGATACTCCTTAACACTAGCACTTGAAATTATATTACCAACACTAAAATTGCTCAAAACAACATATCCATTAATCAAAACGTGAAATTGAGCATCATCTGAAACAAATTGAGACGAATTTAATTGATAGAAGTGTAGGCGTACCATGTGGGTTCCCTTGTCTCTGATCTTGAAAATATACCTCGATGGTCTATCGAAAACCCTTGCTGAGGTATAAATTTCAGGTAATTTACCATTTCGGCGACTAAGTTGGATCGATTTTGACCGAGTTGAGAAGGTCAAGAGATGCGAGCTGGCGCGGGAGGAGTCGGAAATGAAGAGGCGATTGTCTACGGTGGTGTCCACGGTGGAACCGCAGTCAATGAGGTAGTCATCGGCTGGAGAGAAAGAGAGAGCAATACCATACAAAGATGATAGAGACAGTAATAAGAGAAACAAGGCTTGGTTTTTGCGCAGAGTGTCCATTAGAGACAAACAAAAGCTAGTGGAAGAATTGAGATGAGATTAGATGAATGAGTGCTTTTGAGTTGTGAGTTTATGTATAAGTGAGCCGTTAACTCGGAGACGACTGAGTTCGCGTCCACGCGTTTTGACAGTTGTTACACGTTGGCGTCTAAGATAATAACATTTTGATCCCTAACTTTATACCTTTTCTCATGTAAAGAACTAGTAAATCTTTCGTACTAAATGGGTCCCTCACCTTATGTATCATCCATCCTGCATGATATTACAATTCTAATTAGAAAAATCTATCGGACTAGCTTTGATCTATAAAATAATGATAAGGACCGTTAAAAATTTGAAAAAAGCTGCTCTTATAGATAATAGATACATTTATTCATATTTTGCCAGTAGCAAGGACAATCTAAATAAAAACTTACTAAAATTACATAATATTCTTATAAAAAAAATTTCATCGTCTACTAATAATTAAGAGCTTCTTAATGTGTATTCAACCAATGTGTTATTGTCACTTGAACTTTAATTCAGTGGTGAACCATTGCCCTTAAAGTTAAGCATGACTTTGACTCCATAGATTCAAAAAACTTCCTTCAATTAAGTTTAATTGTGTAGAGATATTTGTAAAGTCTTTCTCCCTTACAGAATGTGAGTGGAGTAGAGACACCCTTTCTTATGTAAGTTTTAATTATATATCTGATTATAAATATCAGTGTAATGTAAGTCTCAATTATATATCTAATTATAAATATCAGTGTATTGATCTATTGTCAGAGCAGTTGTAAATATCTGTGTAATATAGTAACCTGATGTTTAATCCGTTAAAAAAAAAATCAATGTGTTATCAATTGTTTTTCGTCATGTGTATAATATTATTTAATTTATTATTAGATACTTTTTAATCCAATCAATAATGATGCATAATGTATTACGTATAAATTAAATATCCAAACTAGCAATACATTACTCATGTAGTCGTGTAAGATTTGACAGTAATGCAACTGTACGTTGTAAAGTAATTCTTTCAATATTACGTGCCTGTATTTTTTTTAGAGTCGTTTTATGTATGGGAGGAGTAAAATATATATATATATATATATATAATTACTTCTTATAAGTTGATTATAGCTTATGCAATTTGTTTGCAATAATATTAATATTACAATACAAACGATATTTAATATTAAAAATCCTCAGAAATTTCTTAACCGTACCAAAAAAATGAACTCCAAGTTTCTGCTGTTGTTTACATTTTTAAGAGGGGAAAAAGAAAAAAAAATCGTCTAAGCGTTTTGATCACAATCACATCGATTATGATGGATAGTACCCAAATCAACGATGAATAAAAAAATAGAAGAAATTTTGAGTTCTGGGCTGCGAAGGGAAAGCAATTAATGCTAAGTATAGAATATGAAAAACTAATTTCTATCACAACCCAGCAATTTCACCTTCTCTGCATACCCCTACATCAACTACCATTGTCCCTTTCTTCTTCGTCGGTAATATCCGGCAACAATTTCTTCTCGGTGGCTGCTCATGGATGCAAATGCAAAACACACATGAATTAGTTGTAAACAAGATATGTAATTAATGTACTTGTGAAAGCTGAAACCATAATTAATTACCTTGTCCCATAAATGTGGGTCAGGTTTCTTGTAAACCTCGATCCTCTTAATTCGAGAGGGATCAGCAATTTCCCAGTCACAATCGGAGTTTGATTCCTGATGGCGGATGTACTCACTAGCCGTACGATTCAAGTTGAGATTAAACAAAGCATTGGACAAATAATACACAAATGGCTTTTGGCAGGGGTTAGTGCTAATAGGTCGCGTGTTGAATGAGAAGTAAACATCTTCGTCTCCGAAATTCCAATCAATAAACGTTCTGGCCGGGACACTCATTTCTTTTGCTGAAATTATGCCACGGTATATTTGGACTGCGTAGCCCCACGAAACAGATACAGTCCAGCTCCTGGTCTTGTCATAGCAAATGGATTGTTGAATGAGTCCCGCTGAGTCTAATTTCATTGGAACCATTAGCCGTTTCACGGCTTTTACACGGTCCATATTGGGGAACACTGGCTCGATCAAATCTAAGTGGTGGAGAGAGAGTAGCGGTGCCACCGGATGAGCCATAAGGATCCCCGAGAGGTCCCCGTATATATCAAGCTGCATCCCTCAAAATATATCCCACATACAGGCCATATTAGAAGATATAATCTAAGTATAATTAATTGCTAGAAAATAACAATAGTAACATAACAGATCGAAGAACAATAATGATGATTAGCAATTGATTAATAAACTTTTATATGCATGCATGCCTTTGAATGTTTGGTCAAGTCAAACCAAAAAGTTTGGCACTGCCACAAACGTGTTTACATTAGAGTAGAGGCATATATATATATGTATATAGAAGGTATACGTGGGGGATGGGGCAAACTATTGCTGAAGACACATGGTTATGCTTGCTGATTTATGATAAAGCTGACCAGGAGTAATTGTATTAATGAGCATCTCTATTATGACGATTGAATATAAAAATCTCATATCTAATCGCAGAACTTAAAAATAACTATTTCCAAGGGAGAAAAAGTCACATTAATGGTTCGTCTCTTTTAGATCTACGTACATATCATAAGTAATTCGGGGCTAGACGAAGTAAGAACAACTGAAACAATGTGTAGAGTGAATGAACGTATATGCATGGTTGCTAAATGAATTGATTTGAAGGGAGACAATATAAATTTTGATAATAATGTTTCTAAATAAGCAACTAAACAGAAATTGGAAAGCAAAAAACCTGGTGAAATCCTGGGTGTTTGGTGAGAGGAACACCGAGTTCCATCATGCAAGCAAAAATCCTTTCATCAGAGCCGTACAAAGATGGATTTCTATGCAAACATTCATCTTGAATTTTCTCAAGAACTTTTGCTAAAGCATAACTAATGGCAAACCCACCACCACCAAATCCCATCCCGTAATAAAAAGCTAAATTTTGCAAATGACTCTCCGACGGATAGCCAATATAATAATACTCGTTATGATCATACTTGGACAGAACCCTAGCCAAATTATCAAGAAAAAATACTGTATCATCATCTCCCATCACAAACCATCTCACATCCTTGAATCCAAGCCTGAAACTCTCCGAAACAATCCTCGATATCCGTATCGCGTCTCGGGTGCCAATTGGGTTCTTGTATTGGAACTTTGATGTGTCGCCTGAGACCTTTATTGGTGGCAAAAGATGATCAATGCTGCTGTTTTTAACAGGCTTGTCTAACCAGACATGGCCTCTTGTTACGTTTGGTCGCCACCATGTTCTGATGTAATTTCTTCTATGTTCCCATGTTGAAGATGAGGCTCCAATGCCAAATACGACGTGTTTTATGCTTGTTTTATCTTCGGTGTCGTCGGATGATGGTACGTGTGTGGGTACCAGAACTTTGTTTCGAGAATGTTGTCGATGAATGCGGATCACAGGTTCATGATTTGGAGTGTCTGACGAATATAACAAAATTAATGAGTAAAATACGTACGGAAGAGATACTAAAACGATGAAACAGATCATCGTTTTGGGGAGAGACCAAGAATTTGTATGAGAATTTTTCACCATGTGATCTCTTAATGGGTTTTCTTGATCTTTTGATGGGCTGCTCATGATTAATCAAAAGCAAACAAAAACGAAAAAAAAAATGGGGCAAAAAATTCTCAGATATGTAAACGTATCAACATTGAAACTGGTGATTTTGGTTTATCAGAATCTAGAACAAGAGGTTCATCTCATATGAAAGAGATCAGGTGACGCCAATGGAGAAATCTTACCCGCCCGCACGAAAGGATATGAATTTTCATCCGATTACAATTTTACTTCATGTGAAATTTGTGATTTACCATCAGTGAAAAGGTAATTTTTAAGAAAAAGAAAACTGTTCAAGTAACATAGATGGAATGCCAAAAATAAAATAAAAAAAGTCCCAAATCCCTCAGGAAGTGTTCGCAGAAAAACCGAAATTGCATCACATTTTAAAAGTGCCTTCCGAAAAAGAATGCCAAAACTATTTATTTGGATATTTCTATTAATATATCAAAATAATTGTTTCCCAGAAAAAATTTCCAAAGTATGAAAACAATTATGTGGCAAATTAATAAATATTTTCTATTTATTATGCTACTTTGTTTATTTATATCATATCAGTCCTACTACTAATGACACATGTGTTTCTATTTTAACGTTCGTCAATGAATCTTTACAACCGCAGAAGTTTCAATCTGTTGCTTTAGTACAATAGGAGTGTAACGTGTTAACAATCTTCCGATTTTCTTGAAAAAATTACATGGTCAACTTCAGGAAACAAGTCAAACATATTGTAATTTTTATTTTATTATATTCAAATAAAATCATTTTAAAGGGGAAAAAAAGAGAGAAATTGGAAGAAAGTTAATTAAAAAATGTAGTAATTACAAATTAGGATGAAAAAAAAGGGACCTCGATCCACTTTCTAATAATCACGTAGCGTTTAACGTGATGGTATCTCAAATTAGGGAGGTGAATTTCTACAACTTTGGCTTTATTATGAACTTTATTAAGATGTTAAATTTGGTGGAGTTTAGGGATGTTTTTGGGTTGATATATAGGAGATTTGACTCACTTGAGCCCTATTTGCTATTAAGGTTGGATAGTATAACATTAAAGTTTATAATAAACACTAACTGTTGTAATTTAAAAGTTAAGTTGGTTTGATCCATTATTTTTATAATGAAAAACTTATAATATCTTTATAATTTTTGTCAAAATTACTACTTATTATACACTATTAACTTTTATTTCATAATTATAAGTTTTTCTACTAACTTAAAAATACCAATATCTCACTACTAAGCAAAGTCTCCAGCTCCTGCTTCAGTTAAGGCAACAAAGAGTTGAAATTAAAAATTGCATAATGTGGCCAAAAACAGACCATGTAAGCATCATTATGTGAAGTTCTTAATTTTATTGCATGTGATGTTGAATTTCACCTTTTGTATAAATAAAGAATGACACTTTATATGGGAGAAGGACAACAATGCTATATTTTATATATTTGGTAAAATGTTACGTATGAAAATATTTTGAATGAAATAATTAGGTGTTAGAAGTGTATAATTACTGATATAAAATAAAATCCTGATAAAAAATCTTAACAAAAACGCCCTTAAAATTCAACGTTTTGAGTGAGTTTTGTTGCGTAATTCAACAAGTATATTGATGGCACAAGTAATATAATGTAAAATAAAATATTATTCTATAAAGATTGTACATCCTATTAGCTACCAAATTAATTCTAGCACAAATTTATTTGAACAATCGAATAAGAGAATTTAGATTAAAAATAATATTAAATAAAGCAACTAAAAATTAAGTAAAGATGCAAGCAGTAACCAAAATCATCAAGAGATTAAGACATAACGACATTCAACTTCACCATAACTAATTCAATTTAATTCTCCATCTATCCTACTAAAACTATTACTCACGTTGATAGTCAATTTTCATAATCTATTCAGTATTCTGTCTCAAATAATATAAAAAATACCTTCACTTATTAACTACTATATTTCTATGTGAATTTTTAAATATGTCAAGGTTCATTAGGTTATATGCAAATTCTTAAATAAAACTATATGAATCACATTGGCGTATCTCTATCTTTCATTCAATTTATGGCATCCATTACATAGAGTAAAAACACATAAATCTCATTTTGATCTCATTATATATCCTCAAGTCATT
Source organism: Citrus trifoliata (assembly GCA_018350135.1). Taxonomy (NCBI): domain Eukaryota; kingdom Viridiplantae; phylum Streptophyta; class Magnoliopsida; order Sapindales; family Rutaceae; genus Citrus; species Citrus trifoliata. The sequence goes on along the minus strand of CM031386.1, from coordinate 41,523,881 downwards.
CAATTATTGGTCAAATATTTAAAAACATTAAGCAAAATAATGAACACTCAATTATGGAAGTAATAAATTAAAAATACCAAAGAAAAAGTTAGTTATGTTTTCAATCAACTTTCCTTGCTCTCGGACTCCCCTCGTGCAGCAGCTCCTTCTCATTTTAATTCTCCTCTCGATTTCTCTTCTTTATATAATAATGCTCGGCCTCTAAATCAAAAGGATTAAAACAAAGCCAAGCCAGGCCTCTAAATCCTTAAGGTTATGTTTGAGAGCTTGGATAAATAGTAGGATTGTATTAGATTTTGGATTAATAAAATAATTTGATCTAAGGTATGTTTAGTTGTCATTAACTAATAGGATAGGCAAAAAATTTGTCCAAAATAATTGGGCTTATTAGTCCTTATATTTATATGGGTTTAATTAGGATAAAACTAAATGAAGAATTTGTATCCTCTTTTATTTTCCATTTAACCTAGTATTTTAGTAAAGATTAAACATATAAGTTAATTTCTTAATTTCTTTAACCTACAATTTTATTTTATATAGAATATCAAAATTTTATTCATTAATTTATTTAAACTAGTATTGAGTATTAAACATAAAAATAATAAGCTATTTCTTTATAGTAGTATTGAATATTAGATATTAAAGTCAATAATTATCAATATAATTTAAAAATATTATATTATTTAAATAGTTATTTAACTTTATTAAATTAAATTAACATAATCCTATCTAAATTGTACCAAACAAAAGATATTATCATATTTAATCCAATCTAATATAATTCAATTTAATTCTAAAAGTTAATCAAATTGAATCTTATCTTCCAAATGTGGCCTAAAAGGATTAAAGGAAGAGTGGGACTATTGACACCCCTTTAAATATCTCTTAAAACTCCTTTAATTATTTTACAATTTTAACCATGATTAAAATTACAAAATATGCCAATTTCTAATTAAACGCCACTCAAAAGTTAAATAATGTTTTATTTTAGAAATTAAAAAGGTTGTTTTTTTTTAATTTTCAGGTGAGGAACTTACTATCAATGATAACAATAGAAAGAAAGAAAACTTTTTTTTTTAATGGAAGAAATCTGGTTGTTGAAATGAGTTTTAATAATAAAAATTAGAGAATGTGGTTTACACAATAAATTTTACTTAAGGGTATTTTTGTCATTGATGGAGGTGTTAAAAGAATTTTATAATTTTTTAAAATATTATAATGAAGTTAATTAAGAAAAGGGGTGTTAAGAGATACTTAGAGGGGTACCAATAGTCCTACTCTTAAAAGAAAGCCAAGCTAAGCTACTAACTTTAAGCCCATTCATGCACGTCAAGCCCACCAAATTCAATTAATTTAATTCAAAACAATATGGTTCCTTTTGTCTTTCACTTGTTTGTTAAATTGGCGTCTCAATTTTTATATTTTAAATCATTAATTTTGTGTAAATTTATTCCCCATAGCGCAACTGATTTCTTATTGGTTCTTAAAATATACCTACAATAACAAAATATAAATATTAAGATAAAATAAATATAAATAAAATAATAAAGACATAAATTTAAGTTGGGGACTTATTAAAATAGTATATAAATTATAAGTACATAAAGTTTAATTATTTTTTTAATTTACCCAAAAGGACTTTGTGTTTCAAATGTGTTTTGTCAAGATTTTATCAGTATTTAGTTCTCAATCATTTTTCATAAAATTAACACTAGTATTTCTCCTAGTCAATATGACCATCTCCTATGGAATACTTATTTTAAAATGTGTTTTGTCACATTTAAAAGTACACAATTAAAGAAACAATAGTACTAATAACTTTTCTAGAAACTCATATGATATGCTATTTGATTGTCAGATATAGTAGAGACAAAATTATTGCATTTTTGTCCTCAACATGTTTTTGCGTTCAATTTTCTTGAGACAGATGGCATTAAGTAGCAAAACTCGTAAGAAGATTTTTTCTTTTGCTTTTTTCAGATAATTGCAGTGTCCATGTGCAATTTCTATGTGCCAGAATTGGACGTTCATGCGTTGTCACCATACAAAATAACTCGGACCCGAAGATGTGGTGACGGAAACCCCATTGTTAATAATTAGGAAGAATTTCATTGCTTTAAGTTTTGATCTACAAATTGCAAGTCAACAATAATAAGGGAGGCCCTATTCGGTATTATTTTCAAATGTTGTTTTTATCAAATAAAAATGAGAATAAAAATATTATTTTTAAATTTATTTTATAATTTAAAAATGTGTTCGGTATCATTTTCAAAAAAATAATCTTGAAAATGAAAAAAAAAAGTAAAACATGTTCGTTAGGAATATTTTAAAAAATTATTATTGGAATAATTTCTATAAACTTAAAATTAAGTAATGAATAATCATTTTTATAATTTAAGTAGTTTGATTATTTTAATTTTAAGAATAAATTAGGTGATCTTGTTAATTTTTTGTTAAAAGAAAAATGATAAACTCTACGTATTTAATTAATATATAAAAATATAAATGTTATAATGTATATAAAAAGAAAAGATTATTGTGAGCGAAATTATTTTTGGGATAATAATAATAATAATTAACAAGATGATGATGATGATGATTATTATTATTATTATTATTATTATGTGAGATGGTGAAAGAAAATTGGTCATTTTGAAACTTAATATTGTGTTGGAAAATGAAAAGTAAGGAAAATAAGAAAAAATTATTTTCTTATTTCCTTTATTAAAAGTATAGAATGGATTTTATATTTTTAAAAATATTTTAAAAATAATATTTTTTTAATTCAAAAAATAGAATCATAAATTTGAAAACATTGAATAAAGAAAAGTCCACATCATATAAAGAAATTTCCTTATTATTAATTTTTAATTTGACAAAAAAAGCGAAGCAAAATAAACATTGAATAAAAATGATGCACAAGGACCATAATCCTTATTATTTTGTAGCCACGTTGATTTTGAGGTACTCGACAAATCTAACAGAGTAATCATCATGCAGCTTCTTATCGTTGAAAGTATTAGCGGCTTCTCTAGCTCGTACTCTTAGTTTCTCACCTTCCTCAGACACCGTGGCCAGTCTCAGAGCCTTGGCTATCCCATCTCTTGTAAAACTCCCATCATCTTTCCTTTCTACTTGCACAGCCAAATCCTTGTCAACCAGAAGCCTTGCATTCAGAGGCTGATCAATAATGAGTGGTAACACAACAAGAGAATGCCCAAATTGCAAAGTTTCTATCACCGAACCCCAACCAGCGTGAAACAATGAGGTCCCGATTGATGGATGTGCCAAAATTTCCAATTGCGGTGCCCATCCGATGGACACAATTCCTTTGCCGCGAATTGTGTCGGCAAAACCCAGCGGCAAAGCATCAACATCATCAGTAGCCCATTCGGGTTTCCTCAGTGCCCACAAGAATGGCAATCCAGATATCTCAAGCCCATACGCAATCTCATAAACTTGATCTTTACTGAGCTTACACTCACTTCCAAACCCAACAAACACAACCGATCTAGGCTTCTGCTCATCAAGCCATTGAAATATCTTACTAATCTGATGATCTCTTCCTTTTGCAGAATTCGGTTCCGGTGTGAGCAACCCCACTGGAATTACTGGCTTCCCAGTAAGCTTTTCAACTAAATTCAAGTATTCACCTTCAAATTCAGGGCAACTGCGTATAGCCATAGCTTGACATGAATGGAGAATTTCGGCGGTCCTGTGAGCATCTGCTATCCCGGAGGCATTCATTCCATAGAAACCATGATGCATCCCGATTGCGTCGAACGTCCGTAAAGCAACGGAAGATGGAAAGTCAACCCACTCTGGAACTGACGTCAAGCTCTCAGCGGATGGCCTAACTCTTTTCTGACCATCGCCAACCAAGCATTCTGGATTCGCTATAAATTGAAATGCAGCCGCTGAAAAGACAGAAAACAGCAAGAGAGGGACTTGATATTCTTGTGCAATCTTCCCCGCCCAATGACTTATAACATCAACGATGATCCAATCTACGGACTGTTGAGCAACAAACTGTTTGAAAGGATGTTGCAGGAGATCATATGCTATCTTTAGATACTGAATGTTTTCAGATGGAATGTCCACCGTAGCCTCGGCGCCTTCAGGCAAGAGTAATTTGTTGTCCAAGGCAGCGGGAGCTGGTAATGGAAACTCAACAAAGTTGATTAGGGCAGCTACTTCTGACTCTGGAGCGGGTTTTGGGAGTCTTTGAATGTTTTTTGGGGTTGATATGAAGGAGACTTTGACTCCTGATTTTGCCAAGGCTATGGAGAGTTGAAAGAAAGGCATCAGGTGACCGAAGGCTGACCATGGAAGCATCACTACGTGTAGTTGTCTCGCCATTTCCGATCAAATGCTTCAGGTGAGCCTGATAATTTCTTCTTAAACTCACTCGAGAGCTATTTAATTACAAGTGCCAAGAAAGAATGCATTAAAATATTTTACTTAATTGTCTATGAGGTTTAAAGATTCCCCCACATTTTGAGTCATTCCAAGATATTCCGTGATTAATTAAAAAAAATTATATTACTTAATTATAAGTTGCAAGAAGTATGCATTAAAATATTTTAAATTATATAAAAGATTGATACATGATATGCGCGGTTATTGCTACGTACACATCATTCGAGCCCTCACCCAAAGTTTATTTATTTATTTATTTGTTTTATTATGATTTTTTTGACCACTTTTCCATCATAGGTGACAATATTGCACGAAATCATTAGCCAACATCCAACTAAAAAACAACATAAAATAAGAGCCGTGCTGCAGTGCCCGAAATTTAAAAACGCGAGGTGCAGGATTGCCACGTAATTTTTCGTCAGGGTCAAGAAAAATTGGATAATTTTTCATTTTTTTATTTTTTTCCATCATTAATTTATCCATTTCAATCAAGGGTGAATTGTTTTATAAACAGCAATAATCTCAAACTGTCCTTAGTGTTTCTCTCAGCTTCGTATGTATTCAGGGCAGGGCAACTGCGTATAGCCAAAGTCGTACATACAATCTTTTGAACAAATATATATTCTTACTACTCGATCGTAGGCATCCATCCATAATAATACCACATTTGTTATTTAGTTCTGTCAATTCATCTAATGTGACATAAAACCGTTGTATTGTAGCTGAAAATAATTAATTAGAATTAATAATAAAAAGTTCTTGGCATTGTGCAGGAGTTTTCATAATTATGAATGGCCCATCATAGTCGATGTTTCTACTTTCTGGAATTGCTAGCTAGGCCAGTTGCCGACCCAATACTATTGATAGGTTTTCTTTTGGAAATTCTGGTCCTTTTTATTTTTATTTTTTGTTTTGGTGATAAGGATCGTTTATTTCTTTATTTATTTATTTTTCTAGAAATGATAGGATAGATTGGTTTGTTAATTTATTTATTTAATGCAGGCCGACCCAATACTGGTGATAGGTTTGTCTTTCTAGTTTTATTTATTTAGTCACTGTTGAAACTTGAACTAATATTTTGTTATTTTCTCATTGTCTTAAATTAAACATATTTTAAATTATAATTTTCAAGCAGTCTTTAAGTAAAGAAATGTTTAATATGTAAGAACTATGAAAAGAATAATAAATTATTCTGAATTTGTGAGAATTAATTGGTTAGATAAGAAGTGACGAGGAAATAAAAAATACGAATGCAAGTTGTTGGAAAATAAAATCAAAGTAAGTTGAAGATGGGCTTATTAGGATAATGTAACTTGATCCATAAATCTTTTCTTCACAAACCCAAACTGAGTCAGCAGTCCAATGGAGCCTAGCTTGTAATCTTTTATTCCTTTTGGGTTTGGCTAATGGGTGTTTAACGTCTACCAGTTAGTTATTGCAATACCAAAAACGTTTAATTCCATCCCAAACCCAAAAGCGATGAAATCATTTTATCATATATATTTTTTTAATCACAGTTTTCTGACAATAATTCTTCTCACTTAATTTTTCAATTTTTATTATTTTACAATAAAATCATTAATTGCGTTAAAAAATTACTAATTTCATAGAAGTATTTAAAAATTTTCAGTCTATTAAGTAAAAAAAATTATAATATTTTTAATTTTATCAATTGAAAATTTTAAATATAAAAAATAATGAATTAATAAAATCATTATCACTTTGTATATAACTAATTTTTTATTTTTTATTTTATATGATTAACTTGTATTTACATAGTTTAGGGCATAAGATGGATTTTATTATTTTAAACGTTTGGTAGTAAAAATAATAAAATACTAAGTGAAAAAAATAATTATCAAACAAATTTTATTGCCAGAGTTATACGTTAAAAAGAAATAAGATGGGAAAGCATCCGCGATTAAAATTGTAAAATCAGAATGCGGCCGCAAAAAAGCCTTTTCTCTAATGAGACAAATCCCATAGCTAGTAATATTGGTACACAAGAATGGGGCACATGTGACATGCACCGCAATTTCTCGTGAATTCGTGGGTGATCTCAGGCCTCATCGATTGGATGAAGTCAACTCGGACCGTCTGATCCAAATCGTATGGCCAACCTTGATTCATCATCGTTAACCTGATCGGCTATGTTGAATAAATTATCCATTCTCTTTCACTTTTCAATTTCTGCTTGGAAAAATATTCCCTCTTAAAGAATGGCAGTGGTAGCAGATCAAGATATGATGAGAATTGAATCATTGATAATTGATAAAAAGGCTCACGAGAGGCCCCACCAGTATTATCAAAATCAAACCCGTGAAGAGAATAGTCGAAGTGGGTCGGCAAAGGCAATAGTGGGGGTTAGTGCCGCAAGCTCACGAGATGTGATAAAAAATGCAAACTCCAAGAGAGTGAAAGTGAATGTGATGCGTCCATTAGCTACTTTCTAACCGAATAGGACAAAATGAAACCACCCACCACCAACTCACGAGCCAACATTTCTCAGTGCCCCCGTCGTAGATTCCCACGTTGGTGCTATTTTTCCTAAAGAATTTGTCACAGTAGGTCAATAATGCTTTGCTTATTGAACTTACCCATTAATTTATATTTTCAGAAAAAGTTAACATACACTAACACTCCACATGTACAAGTATTGTCTTAAATTTCATTATGATTGATTGAGCGAAAGCCATTACTTGGCTTCAAAGAAGGACAAGAGAAGTTTAAAAAGTGAAGCCAATTTCAACAATGCAAATTCGTCCTATCCTATAGCTATATATATATATATATATATATATATATACAGGCACGCACCCCATTTGTCTCAGCAACACCACAAAACAACATTCTAATATCACCTACCTTATCATCACAACAATGGAGCTGTCGCGGATAAGCCGCCTGAGAAGTCAAGTAAATGCACTACACTAACTCAATTAACCAATTATTGGCCCTCAGAGCTTCTAATAATCTATATTTTTTTCCTATTCTTGTTTAATTTACAGGTGAATAAGTTAGTGCCACTTCTCATAGTGGTGGCATTACTGAGCCAAAGAGGAGCTGAGAGCAGAAAGGCAAGGAGACTAGACTCATTTGAGTACAATGCTATAAGCTGTAGAGAACACAGTGCATCAATTACCGATTTTGGAGGAGTTGGTGATGGCACGACATCGAATACAAAAGCTTTCAAGGACGCTATCAATCAACTGAGTCAGTACTCTTCTGATGGTGGAGCTCAGCTGTATGTTCCTGCTGGGAAATGGCTCACCGGTAGCTTTAACCTCATCAGTCACTTCACTCTTTATCTCCACAAAGATGCTGTTCTTCTAGCTTCTCAGGTTTTGCTAATTATTCTTCTGATAATCATGTGATGTGAGTGTTGATTACTTATTCTCTCATTAACGGCAAATTATTCACTGGTTTTATTATTAGGATTTGAACGAATGGCCCGTGATCAAGCCTCTGCCTTCCTACGGTCGAGGAAGGGATGCAGCTGCTGGAAGGTACACGAGTCTCATATTTGGAACCAATCTGACTGATGTCATTGTTACAGGTAATTATGAAACTTTATCGACTATTATTTAGATCAGATTTCATGTCAATCTCAGTTCTTACAAGTAAAACGGGTGGAACCTATTTGCTATCAGGGGACAATGGCACGATCGACGGTCAGGGTGCACTTTGGTGGCAGCAATTCCACAAGGGCAAGCTAAAATACACTCGGCCTTACCTGATTGAATTCATGTACACTGACAATATCCAAATCTCAAGTCTAACGCTGCTGAATTCACCATCATGGAATGTTCATCCTGTTTACAGCAGGTACCTTACATGTAACCTAGATATAATAACACTTGCTGCAGTATGGTTAATTGTTTTTTTTTTTAAATTACGTTAGATTATTACTTAAATTTAAACTCAAATTATATGAGAATATTATTGATATTTACAATTAAATAGTTATTAAAATTAGTTTACATTAAATCTTATAAAATATCGCTTAAATTTTTATCTTTTTAAATATTAGAGAGACATATACTTCATTAACTTAAAAAAAAAAAAAACTGTCTTTACTCATAATTAATTGAGAAAGAAATTAAACATCTACAATGCTTTTGTGGTTAGTTAATTATACATATTCAATGTCCGCTAATTAATGTAACATTGCATCTCATGAATCATTTATTAATTTATAGGTCAGTCGGAATTATTTATGATAAAATTACTTTAAAAAATGAATTGCAGTAATATTCTCGTGCAAGGGATTACCATCATTGCCCCTGTTACATCTCCAAACACAGATGGAATCAACCCAGGTTTGTGTTTGTTCAACTCGTTAAGCCACGTCAAATTGTTGAGGATTGGGCTTAAACTCCTAACAAATTTACACGTATCAAATCACTAACTTTTTTCCCCTTTGAAATAAGATTCTTGCACCAATACCAGAATTGAAGACTGCTACATAGTCTCTGGAGATGATTGTGTGGCAGTAAAAAGCGGATGGGACGAGTATGGGATTGCATATGGAATGCCCACAAAACAACTAGTCATCAGACGGCTGACATGCATTTCACCGTACAGCGCCACCATCGCATTAGGCAGCGAGATGTCAGGTGGGATTCAAGACGTCAGAGCTGAAGACATCAAAGCCATCAATACTGAATCTGGAGTTAGAATCAAAACTGCCGTAGGCAGAGGAGGGTATGTTAAAGACATTTACGTAAGAGGAATGACCATGCACACAATGAAATGGGCCTTTTGGATGACTGGTAATTATGGATCGCATGCCGATAATCACTATGATCCAAAGGCTCTGCCCGTGATTCAAGGAATTAATTATAGGGACATTGTGGCGGATAATGTGTCCATGGCTGCTAGATTAGAGGGAATTTCCGGTGACCCATTTACAGGTATTTGCATTGCTAATGCGACAATTGGAATGGCGGCCAAGCATAAGAAAGTGCCATGGACTTGTGCTGATATTGGAGGGATGACCAGTGGCGTGACTCCTCCGCCCTGTGAATTGTTACCTGATCAAGGACCTGAGAAAATAAGAGCCTGTGACTTTCCGACTGAGAGTCTACCAATTGATATGGTGGAGATGAAAAAGTGTACTTACAGAATTAATTATTTGTGAATTTCCTTTGCTAGTATAAGCAGGACAACAGTTTCTGCTTCTCTATCCTATGCTACAACAGCTTTAATACTTTAGTGCACGTTTGAAATAACTTATTTAAGAAATATAAGTGTTTATTTAATTTTATAAGTATTTTTTAAAATTTTTATAGTGTTTGATTATTTTTTAATAGAGTTTTTCTAACTTAAATAAACTAATTTACTTCTACTAAGAAAAATCCAAAATTTGAGTTTTTGAGAATAGAAGTTAGAGAGCTTTTTTAAAACATATATAATATCTAAAATATTCTTGACATATTTCATTAATTACATAATACCATATTTTATATAAAATCCACCCAACGAAAATTGTTGCCGGCAATTCACTTTTTTTTCTCTTTTTTTTTTTAAAAAAGTAGCGAGCATTTTTATTTTGCAATTCCTACACACACCCAACACTTGAGATAGCAATTATAGTCATAACCAACATTTTTTGTGAGGAGTATACTAGGTAATTTTAATAATTTTATTTGTTTGGGAGAATGCATGAATAATGCAATTTTTAATTTTTAAAATTAAAGAAATGATTGAACTGATTTTTTCTTATTAATTGATAGTTTGGATAATACATTTTTTTACATGTTATATAATTATGAATACATATATTTTGTGGTAATTTAATTACATAAAAATACTTTTAGTTTTACACAATCAAACAATTTAATAGTTTAAAAAAACTTTTTTAATTAACAACCAAACACCTAATGACTTTTTGTCCAAAAATTCTATTGGTATAAAATCTCCTCCTATAAACCCTACTGTTATAAGCTCTATTTAATAAACTGTACCAAACAGATCCTTAGCCATTATATGTTCAGATAGTTCATCCTCAAATGCATGCAAAATTTTGATTAAGCTGAATGCATCCACGCTGAATGCATCCACCTTTCTTTCTAAGTTGGTGAGAACTATATCTCTGGTTGCTAGTACAAATTTCCTATGGATGGAAGAGTAACTTGCCAGGTAGATGAGATATGAGCAATTCGCGTTTTCTAGAAAATGAAAATCTGTCTTATGGGCAACAAGAAGTCAACTACTTCATTAAAGTAACCAGGAATGTGATACCTGCTTCAAAAGTCACATACTATATACAATTAATCAACACAAGAACACAATCCTTATCCCTGTATAATTCCTCAGTTCTGCTAAAACTTAAACAATGCCGCAACCAGAGATAAGAGAGGGAAAACCGCATCATCAATAAACACAGGTTATAAACACAACTAACCTCGGCTCCTTTATCTACACAGAATAAAAGAACCTGCATCTAAGAAGGGAGCTTATTCTGCTTCAGCTACTTATGTAACAATGATATATTACATGCTAGGTTGCCAGATGAACTATGAATGAATACTCATAAGATTGTTAATTGAATCTCAATCTCTGTTGAACTTTTGTACTGATTTAATATTGGAGGACCCAATGGTCAAATTTAGTCTTGTGGCAAATCAGAACCATGAGATACATTTCATGAACAACACATTATCACGTCAACCTCAATGAGTTGGATCTGGGTTGAATTTTACAGATTCCCTATAGATGAGCTCCTTAATGTTTTCTTCGGTAAATGATGGATGCTCAAAATCAAAACTGAATGGTCTTGGGCAAACAGGCTCCTCATTGATATCATGAAGGGGTGCCAAATATGGGTGGCACAGAGCCTCATCAACTGCAAACCATATGGAGAAAGAGAATCATTATTGGACGGAAAGGGGAAAGAAAATTGATTCATAATGTAGGTTGTAAATTATGATACTCATAGTACTAATTTTTTAAACAATTGGTAGAAGCAGGAATGGCTTGTAGTTATCTTGGATTATCACCAATCCTTATTTTACCTGTAATGCGCCTGTTTGGATCAAAGACAAGCATCTTCTCCAGCAAATCAACAGCACCAGGAGATTTGTTTGGAAATCTAGCAGAGAAATTTTGCTTCGGGAATTGTGGAAGCATTCTAACATATCTTCTGGCATTATCACTTCGTAGAAACCCAAGGCTGGTTTCATCAGGTGAACCTATAAGCTATTCAAAAACATAAGGAAAACAATGAACAAGTAATCTTATGCACAGTTGGTTTAGAATTTGAAAAGAAACAGAACCTCCAAGTATTAATATCTACATAGACAGAGGAAAGAAAGAAATTTTTCATAAGGATAAGAAAAATGTGCTGCAACACAAGCAGACAGAAACATTACTGATATGACTACAGTGCTACACCATAGTTTTGCTATGCAAATACTAATCATACCTCTGTGATCAGCCTCAGTTGATGGACATAATCTTTTCCAGGGAACAGGGGTTGTCTGGTCATAATTTCACCAAGTATGCAACCAACTGACCAGATATCAATTGCTGCTGTATACTCTGAACAGTTAAGAAGCAGTTCGGGTGCCCGGTACCAACGAGTAACAACATACTCAGTCATGAAATCTGTTTCTGATGTTGTCCTTGCAAGCCCAAAGTCTCCAATTTTAAGATCACAATTGGCATTAAGGAGCAAATTGCTAGGCTTCAAATCACGATGCAAAACGTTTGCTGAGTGTACATATTTCAACCCTCGTAGCAACTGATACAAGAAGTACTGCAAGAGTGGCACTAAAAGATCAAAAAGAGCTCTGGTTTCTACCTTCTTAATTCTGATACAGAAATAGTATAACTAAGAAAACACCTTATGTCATCCTGCACTTATTTCATAAAAGTTTGCTGTTTTTCACTATCATAAACCCACAAATAGTACTGAGACCCTGTACACCACTGATATCAAAAGGACCACGAATAATCATAATAAACAATATTTTTCTCCGCAGAAGGAGAACTAAACCAATATCGTGTCTACAAATCATTATTTTAAAACTCTCAATCAGGTTGAGATTTTTTGCCACCAAAAGACATAAAGGTTGGTATTTAAGAGTATGATCAAACTATCAAACTCCAAAAGGGATGATCATCAGAATAAGCAACATAACCCTGGAGTACAGAAGATGTCAACTATTTGGGGGGGGAAAAAATTGCATCAGTAATCAACTAACCAATGTTTAATTGCATAGATAAAAACAAAATCTTATAAGCCACATTAAAAAGTGCATGATGCCAACCCGACAATGATCATCTGTCAGATCTTGATGGGAACGGATGATTTGATGGAGATCAGTGTCCATCAATTCATAAACTGTGTATACATCGTTGAAGGTCTCCCTCTGTGGTGGTCGTATGATGTCTTTGATGGCAATAATCTGCAGTAGATAAAGAGAAAGCAGTAAGCCTAACCCACCAAACTAGAAATCCACCGGCAGCAGAATTTCATGCATGAAATCCACCAAGTCTAAGTGAAGAATGTGGATTGCTGTACTGAAACAATGGGCAATTAACTAAGAGGACTATGCTGTTGAAATGATGCACATAACAACTTCTAGAATTTACTCAGACTCTCTTATCAATCGAACTCACAGCAAGAGAAAGTAAACGTGGAACATACCATGGGGGCAAAGCAAGCCATTTATCCTAGTGACATAGCTCAACTGAAAATTGCAAAGATAAAAAAAATTAGAAACCTCACTGAACTTACATTTTCATGATCCATGTGACGAAGCAGCTTAATTTCTCGCAAAGTCCTCTTGGCATCAATTCTATTATCAAATGCATTGCCAATTTTCTTAATGGCAACCTCTTCCCGAGTCTCCGAATTCATAGCAGCACTGAAGGAAATGAAAAAATCACATTTTCCTTCACATAGTTGGTGACAAAGAGAATCAAGTCAACCAAACAGAATGCATAACATTTATTAATCTCCTCAACTAGCACATCATCACAAATGGATGGAAACAAATTTTTAATTCAAATTGAACCAACCACACTAACAATCTACCCGGAGATGATCATCTATCAAAACAGACACACACTCTCCGTGTCCCAGCATTAAGATTTTAGGCAATTATTAAATCCAACACCTTCAACTACATCCGATTGTGCAGTCATACACAGTTGACCTGAAATCTAACGCCAACTATTAATATGATCATGTATGAGCTCTTCACTACTAATACAGTATACAAATACTACCAACTACCAAGGGCCAGTCCTACTGAAGATTTAAACTTTAGATTAACTCATACTAACAATAATAATACCGGTTGAAAACAACTGACTATGACAAAACCGAAAATGAAGAAAAAACAGAAATCCCCATAATTTCTCCCAAATTTTCACCCAAAAAAAAAGGCACACACACACAAAACATTACTCTCTGTCTCAGGTCACAAGAACAAAAGTAACATGCTAGATCGAGCTACTAAAAATAATAATCACAATGAAACAAGAAATTCAGGTCAAAGTCAATACGATCTTCAAGATTAATGAGTCTTAAAATGGAAATCTTACCACACAATACCATAAGCGCCTCTGCCAACGGGGCGTATAGGAGGGACATACTTTCTAGTAACTTCGAAAAGGTTACCGTACACATTATACTGCACGTAACGTCCCCCATGAGTCGGAACTCCTTTGACAATAGTATGATCACCCGAACCGGAGCTCGACTCTCCTGACATGATTCTGTTGGCCCGAATACGGTATCCGAATCCGAACCCGACAAAGATTTTTCCTGAAAATTGGAACAAGAAGGAGAACCAATTTCGAGGAAAGAGCTACTAAATTTTAGGAGGGCGTGTCGGTAGGTGGAAAGCGCTTTGACATATTTCCTTTTGAGTGTGTGAACTCGCAAACTTTTGAACTGGAAAAGCCTGGTAATCCGTGAACTAATTTAATTCAACTTTTGGATTAAAATTAATTAGTCTTTCCCTTTTTTTTTTTTTTTTGAATTTTAAGTCTTCTAAACGATTTACCACGTATTATATATATATATATATCAGGCTACGTGTAACTGCGGTATCGTATTATAGATGCATTCAGCCGTTGGATACACTTAGATCGGTGGGGTCTACTGATATAATTGAATGCACATGTAGCACGGTACCACATTTACTTTACCACAATTAGAGCATCTCCAAAAGGCTCTATAAATTTTACTCTTCAAATATCTATTTACTTACCTATGTGGTAAATAGAAGAGTAAAAAAATATAATATTCTCTAAAAGACTCTTCAAATATAAATAAATTAATATTATTTTAATCAAATAATTATTTTTTAAAAAAAAGTCAATAGCAATTAAAGTATTTCTCTCTCTTTTTTTAATAAAAAATAATAAAATACAAATTAAAGAGAGAGAAATTAACTCTCTAAATTTAAAAAGAGAGAATCAATTCTTATTTGAAGAATTTTAATCAAAGTATCTTTTAAAATTTTAAATATTAATGTCACTTTTTAAATAAATAATAAAATTTTATTTAAAAAATCTTTTGGTGATACTCTTAATTTCCACAGCACAGTTGCAATGTATAGTCAACTCCAAGTTTGATTTAATAGGTAGGGTCAAGTTTCAATATCAATTAGGTGGTTGTTAAGCGTATTAAAAGTCTGACTGCAGACAAGGTGAGGCACATTTATTAGAATTTAGTAGTACAAAATAAAATAGGCCGCTATTATTGATTCCATGGCTTCTTAAACTTAATTTGAGTTAGGTTGTTTGTGAGGAATCGAGCTTTTTTTGACATTCCTAAATTTTTCTCACAAAACTCAGTTCTAGAAGTACTCCATTAAAAAATTTTAAAAATAAAAATAGTTTCAATAACACTTATAATTTCAAAAATGCCCTTTTTGCATATTCCTCCTTTTTTTTCAATAACAACCTTCAATTATGTGCACTTCAAGGTAGGGGTGGACAAATTCGGATACGGATTGGATTCAGATCAATCCGATCTGATTTTAGACTATTTAAATTGGTAAAAAAGTCATCCGAATTCAAAACAGATCCGATCGGATTCGGATCAGATGAATAGTTTAGATTTAATTCGAATTCAGATCGGTAATCATATTGAAATTGGGATCAGCTTTACTCAAATAAATCATATGAATCCAGGTCATTTTCAAGTTGCAATACAAAATTGAAATCACACAAATAAGAAAAAATTGCAGCAAGCCAGCAAACGGAGAAAAGAAAGACAAAATTGAAAGTCAAAAGAGCCAAATCTCTGTAATTTTTTGAAAGAAAAATATCTATTTTTATTTCTATGCACCTCACAAGTTTTGATGGATCTGATTCCATTGGAAACCCTTGCAATAAACAAATAAATGCAGCAACTGGGTTTGGGACTTCAACTTCTCCTGCGGCTTTAGTTGGAAGCGTAGCAACGTGCGGCTCACGGCCTCAGCGGCTGACGTCGTCGGCATGCAACAAAGGCATCGACGACTTGAGACTCAAAGAGATTGGTTGGGTTCGTCAGCTACAAGTGCTTCTCCGATCCTTTGGCTGGTTTCGTGCTGCTGCAGCCCGCAAGTGCTTCTTCGATTTTGAGTTCATGCGACTGCAAGGGTTATTTGATTCTTTCTAATTTGGAATTTTAAGGATTTAGTTTAGGGCTACCGTTTAACTTTTATGTTTTTATTTATAATTTAGTAACATTTTTTTTAATTACAAAGGGCAATCCAATCAGATTGATTCGAATCCGAACCGATCTGAATCAAATCCGATCGGATTGCAAAGTTTTTATCCGATCGGACTTGGAGTTCAATCCAAATCCGATTCGAATTTGTTTGGATCAATTCGGATCGAATTTATCCAAATCCGATCCGATGCCTACCCCTACTTCATGGCTTCTTACTACTTATACAAACCAGTTCTCCCTCTCCTAATTTTCAACTCCGCATAGCTAAGTTAACTGCGGTTTTTAAGAAAATACACAAGACACAAGTTTCTTGGTAGTATAAGATATGCTAAAGAAAAAAAAATCGAAAATAGACTTGGTTATCAGGAGAATATAGAATATCTCTAATAAATGAAATCCAACCCAAGTGTAAAAGACAAAACTCAGTTAATTAATAATACAAAAGAATTTTTTTTTTATGTAAGTGTTTTGTAAATTTTATCTTTTATTAAAAAAAAAAAAGAAGAAAAGCCAAATTCAGTGAAAGAGTTGAACATCTACAGACTATAGGGATATAAACAATGTTTTAATAGTAGCGAATCGTGCGGCTTCTCGCTTTCTCAGCCCTTTAGGAATCATAAGGTTTCTATGAGTTGGAAGAGGGGCTTTACAAGAATATTTGAGGGGTGTTAAAAGCTCAACTCATTTGAGATACCTTGCGACCCATGGTCAACAGACTCAGTTGAGACAGATCTGCGACACAAACAACTGCATCTCAAAAAGCCCAACGGATTCACACAGTGCACACCATAGCATGCCCGAGACAAATTTGTGATCCATGATTTTGAAATGAAACGTGGTGGGTAATACCTCCAAGTTCGGGCAAGCTCCTGGCCCAAAGCGCTGCGTCTACGGTGCCCGAAGGGCACCGTACCTTCTATTTTTGTCTTTATCAAGGTTGTTGTTTGTCGTTTGATGAAAATGAGCAAGATTGTGCAGCTGTTGAGTGGGCACGTAGCCCCAAGAGACAACGGGGGGATGTAGGTCATGACACCGGAACTCTTGAGTTGCAATAAATTTGTTTTAAGGAACAAGAAAACGTTTCTCCATTATAACAATAAACATATTAGTTGAAATAACTATTTTGGCAGCAATTAATTTGTAAGTAACAATAAAATGTACATTACATACAAGTTTATGTTGCAAAAGCCAAAAATTTCCATATACCAATACTATTGTAGCTGTAAATAAGAAGTAATAAGATTATTAACAGTGTAAAGTTAATGGAAGGAAAATCTATCTAAGCCTGAAATGATACAAACTACATCTGTTCGAATTTATGGTAGCTGAAAATTTTTCATGATTTATTCTATTTCTTGATCACAGAAGTGGGTTGAATTAATTTATATATTTGAAACTAGGTGACTGAATAACGATGGCATGGCCATATGAATTCAAGTTCTTGATGGACCAATAACCTTGTTTCGACTGAAATCAATACGTGCAAGTAGTCAATTGACAGTTGACATAAACTGTGCTTTTGAATTGCAATGGAACATAAATGAACAAGCTTTCATCTAGCTTTACAGAGTGTGAACTAAATGGTGTAGCAAATATAAATGAAAGAAGAAGGGGCCCGGGGGGGTGGAGGCGTGAAGAACTTAAATAGCAGGTTTTAATCTGTCGAAATACTACAAGCACATTTTTATAATATTCAAAAGATGCTGCAACTGTAGTTCTTAATAGTTGGAGTCAGAAAACTGAGCTTCAATATCATGACATAACAAAATATACAATAAAAATTGCACGGACATAATAGTTGTCATACTTCCATAATAACGTTAACAAGTCCATAAAAGTTAGGAACAACAAAACACATAAAAATAGTTTCATATTAGAGAATATCTAACTTTACAGGGCATAGATTATGTCTAAATTAGTTAGGAATAACAAAACACATAAAAATAGTTTCATATTAGAGAATATATGAATTTACATAATATATATTATGTTTAAATTTTTGGTTGGTTGAATTTCTTCGATGATCTTGTTCGAAATCTAATACCATTCGTATCTAAAATGTACCTCACAATATATATCATCTCAATTAAATTGCCACAAAGTTTCCTCTTTAGCCTGCCACAATTGTAGCAAACTACCAAAACCCATTTGACATGCAGCCATGCTCTGTTCATCTGTCAGCTGCGAAACTGCTGCCACTAATCTATCTGGGGTGAATCTAGTCAAGAACTTTGCCTTTGCCACTTTTGACTTCAATATTTGTTCGCATTCAATTTGTATTGACATTTTCTCTCTAGTGGTAAATCCTTAAACGTGGATCCAATTTCCATCTAGTACACAATCATGACAAATAAACTAACTACATATCCACTAATTGAAAATACAAATTTATTTTATTTTTATAGTGCAACTTCGCATACCTCTTCTGTAATGCAAGTCATTCCATCGCTTGCCTTAACCTCATGCATGGTTTCACCGCTGCAATATCATCATGTGACTGCAAAATTATACATCTCTATAATTTTTAATGAACTAAGCTTACAAATATCTTATGAACCCATTATGGCATTGCCTTTTTCTTCTTCCTTCAATGCTTTGATCGTCACCAACCTCTTCAACACCGCTAAGGATGGCAATTGTATCTGCAAATCCGCCCAAACCCACCTGCCAAAACCCGCCCGTTGCGGGTAATTTTATCCATTGTGGGCGGGTTTAGTATTATAAATTAAAACCCGCACATGGATGCGGGTGGGTTTGGTATTAACCTTATACCCGGTGGATACCCGCATGGATATCCACCAAACCCGCAATAATTTTTTTCAAATATTTTTAATTTAATTTAAATATAAAAATATATAAAGAAAATAATGTAATTAATCAAATTACCAAATAGTCAAAGGCTCAAAGTTGTGTATGTGTGTATATAGCTCATCTCCTATTCTAAAGTCATTACCTAAAGGAAACTAAAGGCATTTCCCTTCGAATTAGTATTTGAAAATATTAATCTTAATTATTATTATAGGCATTGTGTTGGATGGGTGCTTATGGTGGTGAATGAAATGAATATCTTTTCTTAAATCTTGTTTTAAATGATAATATGAAATATAATTATTATTTTTAGATATTAGTTTGTGTTTTTTAAATAGATTTGTGTAATTTATACTTAAATTTGAGAATTTGTGTTGAATTGATGTGAAAATTTTAATTTTTCATTTACATTGTTTAAATATAAAATTGAATATGTTATATGGAATTTGAGGTTATTATTATAAATTTATATATTAAACATTTGTGATTTTAAATACGGAAACCCACAAAAAATTCGCCGGATACCATTGCGGTTTTGGTAATTGTTAAAACCCACTGCGGGTTGCGGGTGGGTTTGGTAATTTAAATTTTGTGCGGGTTTGGGTTTGGTAATGGCAAACCCGCTGCGGGCGGTGCCCATTGCCATCCCTAAACACCGCCATCAATCTCATACGATTTATACTTATTACTTCCCACCAACTTAATTTATGAAATCCAGTGATACATTTATTTATTATAATCAAACCAAAGTTCATAACAACATACAGTTTACATTCCTAGTCCAGCACAAAACAAATACATATAACTAATCCCAAAACAAACAAAAAAAAAATTGGGAAAAAAATAAACAAATGAGATCTGGAACGAAGGGTAAGCATGTATCATTTTCCTGTTCCAAATTTTAAAAATGTTCATTGTAAAACTTAATAACACCCAAGCTCACTGGAACTAATTGTTACGGATTCGAATATCATTTTAATACATGGAATTACTAAGATGAATATTATAACAAAAAACTCCTTTACATTATTACATTGTTGAAAAAATATCCATAAATTTATTTTAAAAAATTTGTGCACCCAATTTTGCTATTATCCGTATGAGATCTAGTTTCCCACCAACCATATTATGAACAACAAATGATTCACATCACAAATGTCATATTAAAATTACACTTACCTTAAATTTGGTATACATAATCCTTTCCCTTTCATTCAATACTGTCACAACAAACTACAAGTCACTACAATTCACTTTAAAAATTCGACACGACATCACTGCTCCAATTACAGTTATCTAAAATTACGAAAATATTCCTGTTTCAAAAATTTCGCCGATCTCTATTGAAATACAAGCAAGGGTTTGTAGAACTCTAAAACTAATTTGGTAGCTGAAACGAGTTTGGACAGTTGCCCACTTCACATTATTGTATAGTTTCAAAATCCCAACCGTTGGATTAAAGTTATTATAATCTAACAACTAGCCTGGATGATGACAAAAGAAGGGGACATCGTGCCCAAGGGGCACTGTAGCTGGACCCTATATATATATATATATATATTTGACAATAAAATGTCAGTAATGTTGAAATGAAGAAACTCGACCTCCACTAACGCAAACTTGGCTGCTGCCAAATTTTCGCAAAACTCACTTGCGATGCAGGTTTTCACCCTCATATTCATTAATTCATACGTCCATAGAATCAACAGTCCTAAGCAATAGGCTCTGTACTATTGCAATAGGCTCTGTACTATTGGCAATAGCCATACGCCATTCTCGTTATGGTGGTGAGTTTTAAAAATTTTAAAAAAAAGTGATGCATTCATGAGACACTTGCCTTGAAAAGTTGGGTTGTCTTGGTTATACATCCACAGCAATTTGCAATAAGTTTCAAAGAGAGCTAACTTACGAAACCATTGCATAACAAATCACCATGTGGCTTACTTTCTCTCAAAGCCATACCGTGCAATAATGAACAAGCCATTAAAACATCAATAATACGAAGAGAACCAACCTCATCATGTTAGCTTCCAATGGAGGAAGTCAAGAATGTGATGCCACTCACTCAATATGTGAACAGACATCGAAGAGAGAAACTTCTCCTTGGAGTACTGCAAACCGAGAAGGAAATTCCTTTGCCATGACACCCAATGAGAGAGAGAGAGAGAGCATGATTAGCCACAGTGCAAAGCACATTCAAATGATAGGTATATTAGTTCATCAAAATTTAAGTTGAGTGCCAGAAAGAATTACCGGCAAATCCATTTCATTTCCAATAAATGATATCAGAGCCAAAAAGCCAAGTGAGCACGTGTATAATACAAACACTCTTGCAGATATCGAAATGACATCATCGCACCCGATGATGTCTTGTAAGTTAATGGTGCTTAATATGACAACACGAACACTTATGCAAACAGTACAATTCCTGTCATATAATCTTGGCATTAAACAGCACAAAGTACATTTACAGGCAGAAGAAATAGTAGTACGACATACCTTACGACCCGGACCACACAGAATACTAGTTGGTATATTTCTATCAACCAGAGAACAGAAAACCCCATACCTACACCACTTGTATACAGTAAATTTTAGTTCATTCATCAATATTCACCTCCTGACAGGTTCTACATTCCTCCCTACTAGTATGTCAGGGACAGTACCAGTTGCTCTTAGATTACAAAGCAAAGCATCACGC
The DNA here is from genome assembly GCA_018350135.1 of Citrus trifoliata. Classification (NCBI taxonomy): domain Eukaryota; kingdom Viridiplantae; phylum Streptophyta; class Magnoliopsida; order Sapindales; family Rutaceae; genus Citrus; species Citrus trifoliata. The sequence continues at coordinate 41,502,273 of CM031386.1, read as the reverse complement.
CCACTCAAAACTATTTTGAAAAAGCCATCCACTGCCTTTGTAAGATGATCTAGCCCTTGAGAAAGGTTATCTGCCCTCTTTCCCAAATCCAAAACAGTTTTCTGGAGCAGTTCCTCTTCAACAGTGTCAACCTCATTTTGAATCACCTCATACAATTTCTTAATGCTCCCATCAACAGCCTCTAGTTCGTTCAAAACTGGAGCTCTTCCAGAGGATAATATGTTCCTAACTTCTGCATTCACATTAGCTTGCAAGGCAGAAAATGCTGGTGCCCAAGGTAATGTGTCAGAAACGTTCAGTTCTAACAAATTCTTGGCTGATCCAGAGAAGGCTGCAGCAAAAATACTACAAACAAATACAGTCACCACCTTAACCCCATACATTGCGCGCATCAAAACCTTCCCTTTGGCTGAGTTCTTAACCTTGGGCAAATCCAAAGAAGCCACCAGATTGTCTAAGATTGAACGACAGCTCTCAACTCTGGGGTTCTTTGAACTAATGTGCTCCCTCCAGTTATCAAGAGAAGAACGGGCTCGCCCAAACTGTGTTGGAGAGGAAGAATCCAAAGTGTGCAAGACACACTGAAGCAATAGATGGCCTTGGCTGACATTCGTGAGAACAGAGCTAAAAGCAATGCATATATCAAGCAAGTTTACACTGATGTCTAAGTACACGTCTATCCATTTCTCATCCCAGTCACTTACAGGAAGCTCCAACTCAGTTATAAGGTCTTTTATGACATTGTGAGTCTCACAAAGTGACTCCATTGCCAGTCTCATCCATGATAAGTTGAGGATATCATCCTTGTCTTTCGGCATAAGTTTTCTCAGCCTCTCTGCCAAGGTCTCCTCAAAATCAGCCAAGAGAGATACAAGCTTGGGAGACAAACGAGAACCTTTGGGGGACATCATCCGAAAAGGATTTCCAAATGGGAAGAAAGGACGGTGTGGATCCTGGGGGCGACTCATTTTGATGGATTTGCTGCAAAGAAGTAAAAAGAAAGAAAATCAATCATATTGCAACATAATCTTTTGGGGGGGGGGGGGGGGCGGGGAAGGCGGGGGGTCATTACACAATATATTATGATAAGAAAGCCTCTATTACACATATTTGTTAGCAGGCATTCAAACAGCTCTAGTCAAACATAAAACTTAATTTATCATTCTGAGATTTATCATATGGAAATGAAGGCCAAAATCAATTTGGCAAAAATTTTATCCGACCATCCAGTTGGTAGCTGAGTAAAAGTCGAAGAAATTAGATGCATAATAAGGAGACGTTAAATAAAACAAATTCTTTCTAAACGATTACAATATTTTGGCAATTTAGGGGAACATTAGGCTTCTAATAAATACAAATTCTGGAAACATAAAGGTAAAAAATTTGTTTATTTCACATACACTGCCATAGCAAATCAAAAGACTGTAAACGTAAAGTCAACGCACTGCATAATTTCCATTTCTCCACCTTAAACTACATGGATCAATTTTAAAAATAAAAAAATCCAACAAAAACATCAAAAAAAATTCAGATCTCACTATTAGGAATTAGCTTCAGATCTTAAAAACCCTAGGACATAATCATGCATAATTTAAAGTTTCTTGTTTCAATTCATGCCTCTTTTCTCAATCAAAAGTCAAACCCTAGACCTTCATCATGCACATAATAAAGAAAATAAATTAAATATGGTAAATATCTTACCTTAACAATAGATCGTGGATCGAAAAACTGATTATCCGGTTAAATCGAAATACTTACAAAGAATTAATGGCAGACCGTAACTAAAACAAAACCTAATTTCTACGTCTTTGATAAATAAAAAAAAATCACAGAAAAATAAAATAGCCTCTCTTTTCACAAAGATTAAAGAAAAGAACAACTAAAAAAAGATGATACAAATCGTACCTAAATCAGTACTCGAAAATCTTAGGAAATTTCGCAGACGCGTTAGAGACACTATTGCGTTCTCGATGTTTTAGGTGAGGGGTTGTTTTATTTTGATATTGAGGGGGTAGGGCGCGGGATGGAGTCACCTGCTGTTACGGAAAATTTCGTGACAGATGGACACGTGGGGTTCGACGAATGGGTGATTAGCACAACGGATACTCTTTACTTAAAATTCTTAAATTTTCTTTATTTATCGAAGCCAAAATATATGGCATTTTTTATAAGTTTCGTTTCGTCAATGCTCATCCAGCCAAACACGGCTTGTTATCTTTTTGTAGAAAGGCCGACAGCAGCAACCGTTGTGACTTGTGCGAAGAAAAGTCATCAGCGTGGTGCGTGAGCCACGTGTGACTGATGGTTCACAAAATCGGACGGGGCTTGATGTCTGCCCATACCCCATACTTTTCTGAGTTTGATAGCACTTTACGAACTCTCTAGAGAAGCCTTTAAGTGGGCCCCACATCTGGGCTGAAATTTGGTCTGGTTAATAGCCCAATGGCCTGTTTTGGTTCTAATTACAGTGTTTATACGAAGAGTTGGATACCTGGATAATTGGCACCCCTTCAAAATCCTTTTAAAATACCTTTTATAAATTTATAATTTTAACCTTCATGAAAATTACTTCTTAGGACCAAAATGTCTCATCAAAATAAAATGGTAAAAAAAATCCCAATGAGGAAAAAAATGATTTAGGGATATAGATTTCTTAATTTTTTTATACCTAGATTAATTTTTTCATTTTAATTTGTACCATTATGTGATTCTTCATTACTGGTACCTTTGAATGATTTTTTTAATTATTATTATCAGAAGTGGAACTTAATGGAGACGCACATGGGTCATGTGACTCATGTCCCCAATAAAAAATTTGAAAAAAAATTAACATGTAAATATTACGTACTAAATTACAGTAGAAGTTGAAAAATATCCTTAAATTAATTACCATTGACTAAATTGCCATTCACTAAATAATCATTATTTAGTAAGGGAAGAACAAATTAAAAGATAGAAAAACACTAATTTTAATACACCAAATGAAAAAATATACTTCATTAAAGTTTGTGTTTTCTTATTTTTAGCTTTGATCCTACTGCCTTTACTTATTAATTTTCTTATACTCTTCATGAAGTTACCCCACCAAAAAAAAAAAAAAATCACTTTTTTATGATCATCTTCCTCCCTTACATGATTACTGCGTCTCAATTTAAAAATGAATGTAGTTAAGCTATAGTGTAAAAAAGAAAAGAATGTTGATGACGATACATGGGTGTCAAAGTTGTCAACAAAAAGAAAAAAAGAAGAAGAAGAAGAATCTGCGTGTTTGTGTTTGCATATAGAGTTTTAAGCAAGAGAAACTATTTTAAGTGTTTAATGAAGGTTGAAATCGTAAAATACATTAAAACAATTTTAAAAGATATTTGAAGGATGCCAATAGTCTGACTCAACTTAGAAATGGTTTAATTTTAAAATATTGATCAACGGAAACTAAAACCTAGTTTAATGATTACAAAGCAAGCCTAAAATTTCAAGAAAAATGAAGGGAATGAAAGACCTAACTCACAAACATTATGCACTTTTACCATAGAAGGCACAAAAAATTATTAATGAAAGTTTGTGAATAAACTAAAAACAAATAACTACTAGTTAGGCAAGAAACAAATTTGAAATACATCAAAGTCCAGTTTGATATTAAGATGTTGTAACTTAAAAGTTACAGTTGTTGAAGGAAACAAATTGTAATTAAAATAAAAGTTAATAGTAAATATAATTTTTAAATAATAATTTTGATAAAATTATTAAAAATATAATAAATTTTTTATTATATAAGTGTAAAATAAAATCAATTTAATTTTCAAACTATAATAATTAATGTTTACCAAATAATTTAATATTATGATATTTAATTATCCAACCTCAATTCTAGATAGAGATTAAATATGAAAAAGTGTAAGCAAGAAGAAGAATGGTTTACTATTGTTAGTACTCGGGCCCAATTTGATATTGAGGTAAAATGATGCAGGCTATTTATAAAAAAAATCCACAGTATATGATAAATATGATATTTAGACACAATATTCGAAAAAATAATAAAATCATTGTAACTGTTCCAACGACAAAATCAACCAGTGGAGCGCGTTTGCTAAATATTTAAAAGTACTATGACGAGGACAACTATAACTGTCCCACCGCAGTTCCAAAAGAAAGCTGACAGGAGTTAAGTGGGTAAGACTGCCAATAGCTAAATGGAACTCGAGCTTTCAGAACAGAATACGGAGACAACGCAAAACACAAACAACCGGCTTGCTTCAGTTAAACTCTGGGCCAAAGGCACCACTTTTGACAGTGATCGTTAAATCACAGGGCAAGACCCGTTCCAATATCTGATTTGGGCAGCACAGCTGGCAGCCGGTCCAATTAGGATAAGCAAAACTACATCCATATGTAGATGTTTCATTCTATTAGCTGGCTGGCGGGTCGATTTCACATTGCCGTCCCACTTCGGAGTTGGTCCTGATGCTGGATGTAAACCAAGTAAATTCCAGCAAAGTCGCTGGCATTTGGGGCCATCACCCGTTAACATCTGTTTCTAGAGGCTGGCAGCGATGCCAACAAGTCTAAACACATAAGCATGCCAAGTAATGGATATCTAGATGTAAAATTTAAGGATTATACAATCAAGCTGAATAGGTCGGTGAAATCTCAATAAAAAGGGTTTTTTTTTTTTTTGGAACAATACTACTTGTGTTTGTTCTTCGTAAAACGACAGAACAATTGCTAAAACAGCTTTTGTTTGACAAACAAATATAACGAGCATTAATTATACAGTTCCTATAAGAATGAGTGAATGAATTCTTTCAATTATACAAAATGCATCCCAATTTGAGGAATGTAAAACTGAAAAAAGAAAAAAATATATATGTAAAAGAATTTGCAAATCATAGGTATCTTTGATTTTAAGGTACAAGAAGAAATCTAACTAATAGAATAAGAAAGGCAAACTTTCCAAAGTGGAGACGATAATAATTAGTCACCTAATTCTCTGCTGGTGCTATCGCCACATGGTTGGACGATGATTGTTCCTACTGCCATCACCTTCACTTGTATCAGAAGCCCCTTCACCCAATTGTTTATCACCTACTTTTCTTGCAAAATCACGATTCTCTTCACCATATGAGTTTGAAGGTTCTCTTCCGATTCAACGTTCCTGCAAAATGAAGCACAAAATTAGTTAAATTGCGTAGAAATAAAGCAACTAATAGAGAATTTTCTTTCTTTTTGCTATTCCATGTTACATGATAAATCATGAAGAGAATTAGTGCATACATCACGAAATAACAAGTCATCTGCCTCAAGCATGTGTATTACATGCCCCATTTTGGGCCTCTTTGTTGCATCAGGATCCACACATCGCAGAGCAACCAACAGAACACGTTTAAGTGCTTTAGAAGCAGGCATCTTGGGCAGTTTAGGATCAACTACTTCCTCAGATTTCCGACTCCCAACCATGGTTTTTAACCAATCAACCAAATTCACCTGCAATTATTTGGTTATTTTCAACATTGGTCCAGAGACAAAAAGGAACATAATAAATGGGTATAATGAGAACAATGTATATATCAATGCTAACCTCTCCTTGTGGTCGGCTATAATCAACAGGGTTTCTCCCAGTAATTATCTCCATTATAAGTATACCAAAACTATAAACATCACTCTTCTCATTCAGCATCCCAGTGCATGCATACTCTGGTGCAACATAACTGCAAAAACCAACAAAAAATGATTTATAGTTTGTTCTTTAAAGAATCAAAGCTGGTTAATGCATTATATCATTCTGGAGTTGTATCTAATTGACAGAAGAATATATAACAGAATAAACAAAGGCGAGACTTGAACAATGAAATGATCATACCCAAACGTTCCCATCACACGGGTTGTTACATAACTCCTCTCTGAACATAAAAGCTTAGCAAGCCCAAAATCAGAAACCCTAGCATTCCATTGGCGATCAAGTAGTATGTTACTGGATTTTACATCTCGATGGACAACCTTTGGTTCAAGACCCTCATGAAGGTAGGCCAATCTGTATGAATTACAATAAATTAAAATTCAGACAACAAACCCTTCGGATGGTGATTGAATGCAGCAATTCAATCACATGGGAAGAATCAAATTTAGAACATAAAATTACAGTACCCTTTAGCTGTTCCCAGTATGATGTTCATCCGAATATCCCATGTTAGTGGGCTGACATCCCCAACATCCCCATGCAGCCACTGATCCAAATTGCCATTGTCAACATACTCATACACAAGCATCCTACAAAATAAAACCAAGAAACAAATTACATCTCTGAACATTCAACAAAAGCCACAACCTCAATCAAAAATCTGGGCGGGCCATAAATTAAATCAATTATCCGTACCTATATGCACCCTCAACACAGTATCCAAGCAATCTAACTAGATTCTTGTGTCGAACACGTCCAATTACTTCTACCTCAACTTTAAATTCCTTCTCAGCCTGACCCCTGATAATATATCCATCTAACGTCAGCAAACATAAATAGTGTGAATGTAGCTCAAATCAATTGAAGAGGTCCAATGGTACTCAAATAGTCTAAATATGCGACGGTTCTTCAGTCTACGTTATCAATTCAGGCGTTTACAATGAGCAAACATCTTTTCTTTTTACTTTTCTAAAAGTAGGCAACTTTGCAGCACAAATTCTGCAACTGACACAGGAAAAAATTAACAAACAACAAAAACAGGATTGAGCATAGACCGGAACGATCACAGAAAAAGAATTTGACAACCAAATATAACATAAAATTATATGTTCCTTTTTCTTCATGCAAATAAACATAGATCAGAAGCAGAAACCAATTTTGGAAAAATAATAATAGTACCTGTTATTTAATAAATTTTTGACAGCAACTTTAGTACCATCACTCAAAATCCCACGATAGACAATCCCATAACCACCTTCACCAATAACATTCTCTTCACACAGCCCACTGGTAGCAGCTTCAAGTTCTCTCAACGTATACCAACGGCCCCACCCAAGATGCGAAACTTCGGGCCCCACGCTCCCGCTCCCAAAGGACGCGGTCTCACACGCACTCCCCGTTCCCCTACTCTCCCCACTCGACGCCCTATCAGAAAACACCACGCGGTGCTCGATCTTCCCGATGTCGACTTGAATCTCCGGAACAGGAGCCGGATGGTGCACGATTTCTTGAATTTCCTTGGAGATTGGCGGCGTGTTAAGGATTTGTTTGGATTGTTGTTGTTGTTGAAGATGATTGTGTTTTTTCCGGCGAGAGGTTAAGCAGAGAGACAGCAGAAAGAGAGCGAGAACGATTAGTGAACCGAGTAAGATTCCGATTACGACCCAAAGCCGAAGCCCGAAAATTGATGTCCGCTTTGACAGTTCTGTGTTCACAAATGCGGCGTCGTACATAGACATATTTGTTCCCGTTTATTTAAATGAAGAAACTGAAAATGAATTAGAGGCTTTCAGGCATGGCTTCGAGTGAAAGACTTGTGTGTTCGTATTGAATTATGGGGGGGAGAGAGAGAGAGAGAGAGTTATGGTGATGGTGGTAAGGCAAGAGCCAAGAGGATGAGAGTTTCGTTCGTTCCGGTTGTTGTCGAGCATAAATGAGCTGTCTGCTTCTGTCTAGCTGGAGTTCTGTAAAATGTTAATGGGTTAATTTTGTCCTGCCCCCAAATGTTTTAACATTTTTCACCCCATACTCATATATTTCGATAATATTTATTCCACACCTAATTTCGTTAATTTGACCGTTATATTTAACGGAGCTATTTGAAATTTAAGTAAATATCCGAAATATCTCTTATCTTGAATTAGAGAAAAATAAAATGAGATAAAATGTTAATTTAATAATTAATATTTATATTAAAAAATTTTATTTAAAGATAATTAATAATAATTCTATCAATTAAATTATCAAATAAATTTAATTTATCATCATCAAATAATATTTAAGATATGAATTTTTAAATTTACCCTTTAACCATTAGAATAAATGGTTAAAATAACGAATTTAGGTGTGGAGTGAGTATTGTTGAAATATTTAGAGACGTGATGAAAAATATTAAAACATTTGGGGGCAGGACAAAATTAACCCAATGTTAATACTTAAAAAAGTGCCGTTGGATACGCTAATGGGACGTCTATGTTCTGTCCGTGACTGTGACTCGGTGAGTGAGTATGTGCTTCGATTTCTAGTTCGTAATGGAGTTTTGGGCCCACGCCCGCATTTCGCCATTTGACGGTAACGGTGACCGTTAAATGGCACGAGCTAATGAATTATATATGTGAACTTTCTTACAGTGCCTTGATTTGTCCGATTAGAGAATTAAAATTGGGGAAAACAATTATTGATCGTATTTATATGTTAAAATAGAGGTGAAATGAAAATGAAATATATAAGATCTATATATTTTTAGAATTAAGGAATAGAACTTAATTCCATCAGAGAGGTAGGGAATCAAGGTCTTTGAAATTTTTATTTTACCCTATTTAAATTTATAATTATACTTTTGTCTTCAAATAAAAAATTATTATATTATATTATTATTATTGCTATTTTTATTATTTTTTAATTGTTGTTGTTAATAATAATAATTAATGATAATATTAATAATTAATAATAATAGTAATAATAGTTTTAGCAATAATAATAATAACAATTTTTAACAATAATAATTTTCAATAATAATAATAATTAAAATTATTATAATAAATAATGATAATAATCAACTAAAGTCATTTTAATAATTTACGATAATTCATTTCGATTTTAAAATAAAATAAACATATTAATAACAATATAACTCATTTCGATTTTAATTTATACCATTAAAAATAATTAATTTTTTTAATTTTTAATTTTAATTTTAATTTTAATCTATTCTAATTTCAGTCCATTTTAATTTAGGTTTAATAAGAGCGCTGTGAATTCTTCTTTTATCTCGTGGTCTGGAATCTGGATAATCAGCGGCGTTGCCACTCACCAAACGCCGTTAGGGTGACAATTGGAATTCCACAGTTAGATCACAGAAGCCAGAGGTTCTGCCAGGTAGTAATAGTGACACTGAAATCATACTGGATATGTCATGTATGGGGAGTGGGATCCACAGGGGAGACTTGGGAAAGAGCTACTTAACTTAACAAGCAAGGTGCTTTGGCCTTTGCTTAATTATTTATTTATTTATTTTATTCAATCAATTGGATCTTGCGAATGTTGATGAGATTATTGACTATTGCCACTGTATTTGCAAATTGCGAATGCGAGTGGTACTTGAGAATCGTAAATGATAATATTCTATTGAATCAAGACAAAGATAACAAAAGGTAGTTTGATTGGAATGCCCCGCAAACAGCATTATGGAAGAGTACAGAATTTGATAAATGCCTTGTCCCTACGACAGTTATGCTTTCTTGAAGCTTTTGGTAACCTGAGATTCTTCTTCTCCTTCCTCGTCATTCTCTCTTTTTCATTGGACTTAAACCAATGCCATGCCATACATGTCTTTATGTGTTGAAACGTAAAGAAGAAAACTTGATTGTTTTAATGACAAATCCGATTCTCATCGTTCTGAAGAAGGAATTCATATTGTCAGTGAAGTTAAAAATTCGATGGACCCGCTCAATTTCCTCAGATGACACCTATTCGTTTAATAATAATAAGTCTCGCCTCAAATTGATTTTTTTTTTTAATTTTAAATTAAAAAAAAATGTTATCCAGGTCGGATATCTCCCTCGCTGAAAGAAACACGATCACGATTGATGACCGATTTTAAATCCCACGACCATGATGGGCTCATGCATTCACAAAGTTCATAATTCCTTCCCTTTTAACTTCCTCTTTTAGCTGAATTAAACAGATCCCTTAACTGAGACTTGAGATACAAGTGCTTTTTGTACCTGATTGTAAAGGAATGTATACTCCAAACGAACTCAACAGAAACTAATATTACAGCTGCCGCTCTGTCATGATTTTAGTTTCTTTGTGTACTGTAATAAACTGAACTAAAAACTAGGATGGCCATCCCTGTTTGCCTAAATCATTTTTCTTTCTTATCAGGTTCATCAATTGCCGCCAGTCGCTCGACAAGTGGTGGATGAGAATAGTGATAAGCTGAGTACCAAGGATCCGTATTCATAGCCGACAAATTTTCTTCCTGAAAAACCAACAAAGTTCCCATCAGTAAACCCAGAATTTCCCATCTTCTGTAACATTTTATTGTAGTTCTAATAACACTAGAGAACCGTTGACCATATACACAAAAAAAAGCTTGTGATATAACAAGGCCTTACAACACCAGTGTGTGTCAGCTAAAACCATATAGTGTATTATCAAACTGACTTATCGATAACAAAAATTGGAATTTTATTGTCCCATGTTCGCCTTATGCCCAATGAAACAAATCAGTGAGATGTTATCAGTCTACATAAATGGGCTCCAACCACAAGGCAGGGAGGGAAAAATTCAAACAAAACTCTGTTTCACAAGAAAATCAACAGAACTCCTAAACATCAGGCAGTTAGAATGTGCTCCTATAGCTTTAGAAAGTGCTCCTCTGTTTCAGGGCACAGTAAAAGAAAAAAAAAATCAATTTCTAATCATGGTAGGAAGAAGATATTGATTGATCACCTGTAGTTTCACAAGACCAGCACGAAGAGCAGAGGCATAACCAAGCTTCTTAGCAAAAGCATCAGCCTACATAGAAAAAATATATCTAGTAAAATAAAGATGCCCCAACAAAATTTAAAAAAAAAATGATTAAGAAGTAGGAGAGAGAGCAAGAGAGAAGGGGTAAAGCCAACAACCTAAACTGCATTTCAAAAAGTTACCTGAAATTCAAAAGATCGGCTCACAAGATTAAGACCAAAGCTTACCAAGTGTTGGATTGGTATTACAGTATGCTGCAAGCAAGGTTAGAAAAATGGTTAGAAAGCTCTTCTGGGGAAAACATTATTATTTTCTTAACTGCAGAAACCTATATAGACACGTTGAGAGAGCAATAATAATATGGACGTAACCCAAAACAAGGAAGTTATACCAGCAATGCAAGTGTGCTAACTCTAATAATTGTTTTGTTTTCCAAATTTTTTTCATTTTTTCTCTCTCTCTCTCTCTAACGAACAAAGTTCAACCTCCTAATATTTTAAGGACATACTCATCAACTGAAATCATAATTTTTAACAAAATACACGTACTTGCTACAAAAATAAACCATTTTATGCAAGAATGCAGAGCATTTTAATAAATTAAGCATACACATATTTGCTACAAAAATAAACCATTTTATGCAAGAATGCAGAGCATTTTAATAAATTAAGCATGCCCACATCAAAGTTGAGCACAATTTAACAACATACTGCCTCTGAATGCACGTATCAAATGAGAAGCATAAAGATACTTAAGACCTAAACGCTGAATAAACTGATGTGTAGAATTTGTAGACAACAATACCTGAAAGATGATTAGACCAATGAGAACTGGCTGTGTGTCGAACCCAAAGCTTCGGAAGAGATCTGTTGAGTTCCTCACGAGGGTATATCCTCCAAATTGTAAGAGTGTAAGAACCTGCCAAAGTGAGAATAAAGAACCTTATCAAAGTCAATTTCATGACGTAGTTATTCTCTCCCTGATAAGTAAAACATAATCAATTATATTGAGGACGGTAATTATTGAATCAGGAAAAGATATATGCACATAACACAGTAAGCTGCAGAACTAAGAGATGAGCAACAAAAAGAATAATGGCCTCCATAAGAATGATAAATGCTTCATAAGCCGTGATGATTTGTTCCGAATTTAGAGCTCTGAAGATGAGTTAACACCTTCAACCTAAAGAAAAGGGAAAAAGATACCAACTTTCGTGCCAAAATTTATGACATGAGTAAAAACTATACCCCTATCCTGAAATGTGAGTTCATTTTAAACAGTTAATAATCTCTAAAATACTAATTGAAGGCAAACAGTACAATAGAACTTTTGTCCAAGCAAAATGAGTATAGATCTCAAATCCAGCCTTGATAGAAAACTCTAGCATACCTGAACAGCAATGAATGAGTACATTGTATGGTTAAGTTTCCAGTGCCCAAGCTCATGAGCTATAACAGCTACAATTTCCTCGTCATTTTTGCACTACAGAAGAGAACATAATCATTTAAGATCTTTCTCATATTACAAAGAGAAGTGTGTATGGTTTAACTAATGTACAATAGGATGGAACACTGCAATAATGGAGCACAAACTTGCCTACATTACTGCAAAGAGAAGCAAGTGGATTGACAATTGATTGACAAAGGCAGGCAGTTTACTAGTTACTCCTACTATGCTAAAAACAAAAACCTTTTTGCTGTATTTTCAATTGTTAGACGAAAGAGTAGTCAGTGACCTCATCAAACTGTGCATGATAAAATTAGAAATGGAAATCATTCAATATATTTTATTCAAAAAGATAAAACACGACTCTTGAAGCAATACAAGATTGATTTAGAATCTTAGATCAGATAAAATGGAAAGAAATTACGGTTAATTTAACCCTTGAACTCAGAGATGATGCAGCCAGAAACTGTTCCAACAAATAAATCAACAGTGACCATATCCCCAATCTGTCCAAATTTGAATTAGATATATGAAATGGTACAGAAAGTAAAACGCTCCACCAACATCTCAAATTATAGCAGTTAGTTCAATAAACCAGTGAACTGCAGATGGTTAATATAATTCAAATCAAAATAAACAAAAACACAGTAATTATGTCTATGCTTTGTCAATGAACTAAAAAATAAGAAGGATGAAGAAACCATTTCACATCTTTACCTGTTGTATCAAAGTGTCATAAAGGACAATTCGCTTATTCTTAAAGAATCCATACATATAGGCCTGCATAACAGATAAATCCGTGAACACCAAATATCAAATTTAGATGAGTATGCAGGGAATGTGAAAAACGGCATGACAATCTTAAATTCCATCTCTCTAAAATTGAAACAGACAGCGACAAACAATACATGTGCAGTCTTTAATTAGTTCCAACTTGGAGTGCATAATATTTACCAACTAAACAAAAGTGCCAGCATTTTGCAATCCAATACTGCTAAAATCTTATAAATTGTAGGATAATCTCCAATCCTTTTCACATTGCCAATCAATAATTATGATTGTTTGTGCAAGTATCCATCAACATTAGGGAGATTAGATTAAATGCAATTCTTTTCAGACTCCAAAAAGGTAATGGAAGTTATTACATTGGATCAGAAAAAGCGAAATAACACCAGGAAAACCCAGTAACTGAACAAGAATCTAATCCTTACATTGCTGTGGCTTGACCTTGTGGATCCATCAACTACGAACAACTTCTTTAAAGGAAACTTGAGGGAGGAAGCAAGTTTCTCAATTTTCCCCCTTAGCTCTCCTTCTGGAAGCTATTTCACATCATAAGCAAAGAAAAGAAGATCAATAATTCAAACATATTATACAAATTAATAAACCAAGGAAAGAATCATAAATACTTACAGGAGTAAACTTATTGAACAGAGGGGCAATTAAAACGGGGTATAGTGTCATCATCACAAGAGAAAGAACAAACATAAATGCCCAAAGATAGATGGCCAGATAAGGACCTCCTTTCTGCAATCACGGAAGGAACATTTAGAATGGTTAGGAAAAAATACACAGCAATTAAAGAAGCCCATAGCATATAACTATTTAAGTGTTCCAAGAATACATTTATGGAAAATAGAAACTAACATAATAAAAAATACTCAAATCAGTAGTGAAGACCAAATTTCCTAAACTGATAGCCATAAATTGCTAGTTATATTAAAGAAGGAAGAAGTCCATACCTGTACTATTATGATGATTGTGGAAACAATAGGTGGACCTAATACAATAGCAAGGATCATTCCTTTGATCATATCCCTAAAAAATAACCATATTGTTTGCTGCAAAACAAGGAAAAAAAGAGTTAAAATATAATGAAGCGACAAGACATGAGATATGAAACAAAAGAAACATCAAACAGTGAGAAATTTTACATTACCACTAGTGACATCCGCAATAAGACAAATGTTCCAAAGTGAACAATTTTTTAACTAGGAAATAATGAGACACAAAAGTGAAAAGAAGATTCAAGTTAAAATACGAACCTTATTAAAACCGTGGCGAGCCTCAATCACAAAAGTTGAATATAGAGAAAAAGGCAAATCAGTGAGCTGCACAACATTTCCAAACAAACCACCAATACCAGTTCAGTGGAGTGAAAAAGAAATTAGTTTAGGGGAAATCATACAAGCAAATGACTCCGTATTCTACTGCTAGAACAAACCAGAAAGCATTCTTTGCAATAATTTAAAGAACATTGAAACAACTGAATACAGAGCAACATTTACAGCAATTGCCTTGTATCAGCGGAAATGACATATGGTATTTTGATTTCTAAAAAATATCATATGATTAGGGCATTTAGTCACAAATTTGTGCACCCCAATATAATTTAAGATGGTCCCACATTTATAGATTTATAATATAGAGAAAAATCGAGGAAACTTTCTCCATTGAACTGTTAGATGACATAACTGCACCTAATCAAAATAAGAAAGGTCAAACTACTTTGAAACTATTCAAAAAGTATTATCATATCTGAAGACACACTACAGACTGTGAACAAGGATTTTCATTGTCAAAAACAAAAAGACATTTATCTTATGAGTTACAAAGATGCCATGTACACACCTGTGACCATAACATAACACCAGCCAAGAACGATAGGGTGTGTAATATTTCATTCTCCACATCAAGCCCAACTAAAACTAGAAAGTTTCCTGATTTCTGCGATCACAAGAAGAGTGAGATTGCGGTAATCAAAAACAGCTAACAGTAAACCAGTGACTTACCTTCCAAAACCAAGGCAATATTCGGAATAACAAAATTGCTGAGTCCATCAGTATGGTAACAAATTCATGAACGAAATGAAAGTGGCTGGAAGTTTGCGTAGGTGCATCAGCGTAAATCATTGATTAGAAAAAAAAAATTGAAATAAGAACACATGCTTTAATAGGCAGGGCAAGTTAAATTAATCGAATGACAGAGACAAACCTTTTATCAAGACTATAGGCTCGAGACTTCTCAAATTTCTCTTGACTGATCACCCCTTCCAAAGTTTTTGGAAGTTTTGGCAGTTTGAGGGCAGCATGTTGCCGCAAATCCAGATAAGTTTCAAAAAAGTACATTAATATCATAAAACCTGTAGAAGAAATACAAGAATCATGGAAACAGTAACATATTTGGCTCCATGAAAAATAAATAAACAACTATGTATCAATCAAAAAAGAAGAGAAGATCCAAAAGAAAACTTCTCTCAAACCCTTAAAATCATAAGCCAAGAAATGTCTTCCCCACATTTTACTCTCAAGGAGATGGAAGCTTTCTCATTCTTAAAAAAAGAAAAAAATCAATTATTACAGTACAGCACACAAGAACCCTAAGTTTAACCATTATTCATTCTTTTACCTCCATTTGGTTGCAGCAAAAAGAACCAAATCATCAAGAAATGAAATCTTGAATCCCAATTCTATTTCTGTGTCATTTTGGGTTACAAATAAATAAATTCAAATCCTATTCCTCATTAGAAATAGAAGGAATATTCTTTAATCACCCACTTTTAAACAAAAGAAACAACAGAATCATAATGTAAAAACCCTAAAATTTACTTATATACCAAGATTACTTGATAAATGAAAAAAAAAAAAAAACCAGCGAATAAACTCAATGAAATAGAAAATATAACATCAAAGCCTTGTAGAATATATCAATCGCAAAGAATCTAAAGGGAGATAGAAAAAGAAAGCGAAGAACAAATTGACTGCAAATTCAATACGCTTAAGGTTACTAAAGAAAGAGAAGAATACAAGAAGAAAAATAAAGAACGATAAAATGAATTGATATGTCGTACCGACGACAGCTTCCATGTACGGAAACACCATGGCTGCGTTTGAATTCGTGGAGTCTACGGAGATATTGCTAGAGCGAGAATGATGATTGAAGTGTGTCCTAGTGATATTTATAGGTAATGATGACTGCAATTTATAGCAAAAACGTGAAAATAATTTGGTAAAAATGTCCGAGACCCGACTCCGTTTTCATGTTTTGACCGGTCCAAATAACTTCTCTTTGGTTGTGTGTTTAAACTTTCAGACGACATCGTTTCTTGTCTCCTATCTTACTCCTTTTCTTTCTTCCTTTTTTTTTTAATTATTTCGTGTGTTTTTCTTATCTCATCCAGGAATGGTAAAATCCGGATCAAGGTCCGGATTTAGCATTTTCAATTCCGAACCCGATTGGTAATTTGAAGGGTTATTATCATTTTATTATTTTAAAAGTTGAAAAATATTAGATGATTGTAAGGAATATTGTCTCTTGTCATTTTTCTATTATATCTTTATAAAAATATCATTTTATTATTTTTTCGTACAACTGTTGATTGATTAATAAAATATAAATTTTACCTTCATGATTAAAACAAAATACTTGAAACTTATTTACAAAATCAACTCTTCCATATTTATTCGATCATTCAAGTTTCATTTCCAACATTAGAATATAAAAATAGAATCATTAATAAGACAAATTTGTAATCCATTTATAAAAATAGACACAAAATACCAACATAATTCTTTTTGCTGGAATTATGATATATGGATTACAAATTTATCTTATTAATGATTCTATTTTTATATCTTAATGTTGGAAAATAAAACGTGGATGACCAAATAATGTGGAAGAGCTGATTTTGTAAATAAGATTCAAGTATTATTTTTTTTTAATCATGAAAGGTCAAATTGATAATTTGTTAGTCAACTAACGGAAAAATAGTAAAATGATATTTTTATAAAGATATAGTAGGAAAATGATAGGGGACAATATTTCTTATAGTCACTTAATATTTTTCAAATTTTCAAGTAGTGAAATGATAATAACCCTAATTTGAAATATCGAACATGGAAATAAATCTAGATATTTTTACTCCGGGTCTAGTTCGGGTTCAACCCAAAAAAACTAAGTTTTCGGATTCCGGCTTTAGAACCCGGATGATTGCTAAAGAGATATGATTTTCTCTTTTTCTTCAGTGAATTCCTCCTACATCTTTATTTTATTACCAACAACAATGAAAAATAATTCAAAATAAATAATTAGAAATAAATTCAAAGGTAACCGAGCATACAAAATTCAATTTTCAAATATAATGATGACAAATTGGGCTTTGTGGGATTAAGTTAAGAAAAACCGAAAAGGTGAGAAATGAGATTTGGTCTTCAAAATCATGTACGTTGTTCAAGCCATTGTTCTCATCTCCACTCTTGCTTTCTTCTTCATTTGTTGCGACTGCCACTTCTAATCTCCTTTTCTTTTTCCTTTTTTTTGGTTTTTTATTTTTGTATTCTTTCTTCATCGATCTTCTTCGCCTCTGATGATGATGAACATAAACACAACAAAGTAGCGAAACAATGGCGAGTGGCGACGATGATTTGATGAAGAGAAGGGAGAGTGGAAATGTTTGGCAACGGCGGTGAATTAGGGCTGGGCTGATTTATTTTAAAATTTTTCAATTTATATTAAAATAAAGATATATGGGTCCAGGTTCTGGATTTACAAGTTCACCCAAACCCGGAACCGAACCCGGATACATCGGGTTGATAAATTAAATCCGAATTTAATTTGTTCCGATATGGGCTAAACCCGGCCCAGATTTTCCAGGTTTGCTTGGGTCTGGGTTAAATTATCATCCCTAATTATCTCATCTTCACATAGTTTTTACGAAAAAACTCAATAACTTATTAGATAAGTATAACATGGTGTCTTTTAAGCATGTGCTTACTTATTGAATTGAAAGTAGTGAGTATAAAATTTTTCTACTCTAGTATTTACAAGTTTATTTAAAGATGCAAGTGAGAATCCTAATTCCATGGGTCCCATCCACTTTTATAGTGTAGGGTATATCCACTCTTACTTATTCATTTTTTCCTCTCCCATTTAAATATAATATATTTATATTTATAAAAATAAAATAATGTTATATTATTTAAAATAATAATATCATATTTATTTCAATTATATTATTATATTATTTAATAATTTTACAGTTATTCATTTATATTATTTATCTGTATTATTTATTTATTAAAAATTATAATTTACATTGATTCTAAATTTAAAATTACTTAAAAATTATATTATTATATTCACATAGAATTAATAATATTACTATAAATATCTTTATTTAAAAATAAATATTATTATGTCTATTTAATATTAATAATTAATAATAATAAATAGTTTATTCTAAGAAATATTAATTATCTACTATATTATCAAATACGAGTTATGCAACCCAAGAGGGGGGTTGATTTGAGATTTTAAAACTTAAGTTAAGCAAACCACACAATAATTGAATTTAATGCCTTAATAGAATCGAAAACAATAAATTCAATCAATAACAATAATAAAAGAGTAATGTAAGAGAAAATAAACACAAGAATTTTTACGTGGTTCTGCAATCCCCATCTTCGTCCACACCTCCAAGCACACCGGGCTTGAAAATTTCATTAGACAATTCTCCAAAGGTTTCAAATGCTTACAATTGACTTCTAAAGTGTCAATGAACTTTTACAACAAGAAATTATGTCTCTAATCTCTTAACTACAAGTGTTTCTCACACTTGTACACTCACAAATTTATGAGGAAATGAAGATTACAATAAAAACTCTCTTAAAGAATAGATATACAAATTGAAGAACAAAATTGATTCAATGTATATTGATTTGCGAAATGAGAGCTCAATATATATTGTGTGCTTTTTGTTTTTACTTGCTAGAGAGCTTGAAAATGAATTTGATTTGAGTTTATATAGTTTGAGTTCAAAAATTAGTTGTTATGTGTTTTATAATGATAACCGACTTGCCGCTTTTGGAATTCGGTTAGCCGCTTTTATGTTACCTATTGAGTGTTAGAAAGTGTATATTTATAAAGGAGAAAATCATCATTTTACATTTCAAGTCTTACTAACACCTTTACTTTTATGTATTTAAGTCTCTTGTGATTTAATTATGTGTGTTTTATTTTAATGAATTATTTTATGTATTTTAGGAGTATCATGGTCGTTTCACAATGAACGAGATCAGACAGCAAAACGGACATCACTTTTGAACTCAGGACAGTCGAAAACTTTAGAAGGAGCATAAAATGAAAATTGTCACTGTTTACATGTACGGTACTGTCCATGTTACTGTTTACGACATTGTTAAAGACATTGTTCACGACACTGTTCACATATACGGAATGATGACATGACATTGATCGATGATGTGACATTAATTGATGATGTATCACAATTTCATTGGATTAAAATTCTTATGTACTGTTGATCGGTGACGTGACAGCATGTTAGTGGACAAAATATTGTGCGTACGGTACATGGATATACACATGATTATTTACAATCAAACCGCATCACTATTCAAGCCGCCTCACTGTTTAAATCGCGTCACTATTTAAACTGCGTGGTCAAACCTGCATACTGTTGACCGATGACGTGGGGCAACCCTGAGCAGTTCAAAATATTTTTAATCCGATTACCATGATTTACTCAGTGTATCTATAACATGTGGGGCTCCCCCCTAATTTGGAAACCCTGAATTTATTTTTTAGTTCAATTTTCTGTAATTATTTCTTAATCGTGTATTTTCTATATATTTTAATAAATTCTCATTTTGAACTTATTTCAATTATGAGTAGTTAATTTTCTTTTAAACTTGAGTTGAAGGTAAAGTCTCAATATGTTCTATGGGCTTTATTTGGTAAATTTACTTTCTCTTCCCCTATAATTATTGTGGATATTTTGACTTTTCGTCAACAAATAATAATAATCTTGTCTAGATACCGCACTGGTTTAACCGGCTCCTTAGTACAATGTTATTATTATTTGGCACGATAAACTCTTGCCACCATATTGATTAGAGTGTGGTTCATGAGGAGTGAAAACTTCTCTCATGTTTTAATTGACACTAATAAGGAATATTTAGCTTATGGTGCATATTGATACAAATTCAAATACCCAAGTACGTCATTTCAATAGATTTTCATTTCAATTTATTCCCGCAATTTTAATTTGAATTTTAGGATAATTTAAATTATTTCCACCACAAATCCAATCACCCACTTATGAAATTTAATTCTACACAATTAAAATTCACCTCTTCGTTGGATCGACACTCGTCACCATTAATCTACTGCAATAGATTCGTGCACTTACGAGTTTAATAAAATTTGCACAACATTCCCATTATAGCAAAAATTTAAATTTTAGAACATCCGGTATGTTGCTTTCGAAATCTGGATAGCCGCTTTCATTCCAGTAAGCTACTACCCAAAATTCAGTCTACCACTTGTCAAATCCGATTAGCCGCTTGCTACAGTAATTGCTACAATGAATTATTTTTTAAAATTATAGTTTGACCCTAAAATTTTATATAATTGTACTATAACCCAAAACGTTATGAAATTTTTCAAATAGGTTCAATTTCAGAATTTTTAAATAATATTTTTTTATCCCAAAACTTTTTAAAATTATGATATGACCTAAAATATATGAAATTATAGAATGACCAAAAATATTTAAAATATTTTCAATTAGGTCCAAATCCGAAATTCAAAATAATATTTATTAAAATCAAAGATGGCAAAATCCTTTCACTTTAGTCCATATCTTGAAAAACACTCTAATAATATAAAAATCATTTTCTTGTTATAAAAACACAATATGTAAATATTTATTTATCCAAAACATGTGTTTTGTTATTATCAAAATCAACATTTATAGCCTATAGGCTAACATATTATTTATAATACCGTTTCATTATTATGTCTATTTAACATTAATAATTAATAATAATAAATAGTTTATTCAAAGAAATATTAATTTTCTACTACATTATTTATAATACCGTTTCATTTGTGTTGCTCTTATCAGTAATTTTTAATTTATATAATTAAAATTAAAACTAGTAAAAAATTTCGTGATTTACATAATTACGAATTATTAATTAATTTATATGATTAAAATTAAAATAATAAAATAAATAGTTTATTTTAGAAATATGTTTTCTTATTCACTTTGTAATTAATAACTACAATTCTTTATATAAAGGTAAAGCCATAATTTGAAACAATTAGCTCTTAATTCAAGATAAAATAAACACATAAATGAAATTTTAATTCTTATTACACACTTTCATTCCCGTCTAAGTAAATAACCTACTCTTACTTCTACCTCACACTCACAATTTTAAGATTCTTACTTCTCAAATTCTCAATCCAATTAAAAAAATAAACGCTACCTAAAATTTAATGGGTTATTAATTATGATAGCGAGACTCCTGAACCAAAACATAAGTTAATTTGCCAAATTTTTTTATGTGGCTAATTTTCCAAAATTTTTTAAGTGGTTTTTTTAAATTTTCTCAATTACCCTCCCCCAATCTCGGGCCAAAATAAATAAATAAATAAATAACCCAGCCCAGTAAACTCAAAGGTGGAAATGGACCCGTAAGTTTCAGCTATTGCTTAAACATAAATCATGTACATCTTCAAAGCAAAATAATACTATTTGTTTGTATGATATTTTATGCAATGTGGAGAGAGCTTTCAATTTCTTTTTCAGATGGCGAACAGCAAACTTCAGAAGTTGAAAACACTTCAAATCCAGGAACATTCCACAATGCAAGACGCCCATTATTTATTGTAACCCTGTTGTTGTTCGTTCGTCCTTCTACTGTAATCTTCAACCACCTGATTTCCGACGCCCTACCCGGCTGGGCCTCAGGATTTGCTTAAACAATGCCATTTTGGGAACATTCCAATGCTCCACATGCCTGAAATTTATAGACTTGCATTTAACTAAAAGGCCAGGTTGAAACGGTAGAACGGAATGTATCTAACTGTTAACTTGTTACCTGCATACTTTTCCAGTTTCTGCATTGAAATAATACTCTGTATATCCAGTTGCTGTTATATAGCTTAAAATAGTCAGGTGAAATAACGAAAAGTGCAGTTGATACTATCATAGCATGCAAAATCTTGATTGATTTTTTCTTGTGGTTTTCTTTGAGCAAACCAAGGTATGCAGAAATTTTCACCCACAGCAGAAAACAAACCCTGAAACCCATGTTTCTCAGAACTGGTGTTGGTCAAAGCAAAGGTTACAAGTTTCTTGCATAATTCTCAAGAAATGATGCTTTCCATGTTTTAGATCATTATCCATTGAGTGGTACCAAAAAGGATGAGTGAACTTAATCTGTTAATGTAAATGCATAGAACATACCAGAAAGAATAGGTCTCCAGGGAAATGACATGATACAATTAAATCGCCAATGTCCGATTCCCTTATCCTGTGCCCAAATACAATTTAGTGCCAACAGTTCCATAAGACCAGCATCTATATAAAAGAAAATTCTCTCAGCTTGTTCAATCATATTAAGCTGATCGCAAACAAAATCATCAGGTCCATTCTGTAGGAATGCAATGCAATTGTACGTGTGACAGAACTAAATAGTGAAATTACATATAATCTCACCATGCATTAATGTAGATTCCCTAAACTCACCTCAAAATCATCCCACCTTGTAAGATTCATATTTGACTTGTCAATAAGCAATCCAAAATTTGTACAATTTCTTTTGAAACGGCGAAGTCCTTTAAAAGAACCTGCTGGATCGGCAAACACACAATCCTCTTCATAAGCATCGAGTGTAAGGTTCCCTGACATTTCAGAATATTCAATCCAGCTGTTAGAAGGTAATGCTTATTCAGAGTGGAGTGCAGATATTACACAAACAAAGAATCTTCCTTTGATTGTTCAGATAAGGATGCTATTTTCATCCAGTCGTTCTAATCTCTGAACTCTCTATCTATCATTCTAGGATGGCAATCCTTGAGCATATCTTGTGTCCACTTACAAGTTACAACATGTCTGGTAACAGTTTTATCGCCAAGGGGCAAAGGGATTAAACTTGTTCAGTGAATATTCAAGGAATAATGGTGAGAAAATGCAACCGTTATTGTAGCAGGTGACTATGTGCACATTACCAAGTCAGAAAGTGGGAACTAGAGTAATAGACCTTTCAGTACAGTGAATCGAATCAGATAGTTAGATATAAAAAAAATTGTAACTTTTAATGACGAAATGCCATTTCGATCTTTAATATCATAAGAAAGCTACCAAAATGTGCTTTTCCAAGGTCCAAGGAATATGGGTTTCGAAGTACAAGATTCTGAAACTTGTACAAAAGCCTCACATTCTTCGAATCCCACTCAATAATCAGAAATTCATAGGCATCAATTCCGGTAAAATCAGTCATTGTATCAGGTTCAAGAGAGGGAAAAGCAACGAGTCATCATTTTAAAAGATCTGAGAAAGCTTTAGTTTCTACCATAAAAAAGAAAGTATCACCTCAACAGTACTAATTAATATTCCATTTAATGACTGATAACTAATAAGAAAACAAATTTCACGATAAATACAACCACACCAATTCTCTTGATATAAACCCAGTCTAAAACACCCCAATCAAACATGATCATCCCCTTAGTAATTAATTATAACGGACCGCAAGCAAAAATCAGACCTAAAAGAAACTGTTTAGTAAAATTCGAAGGTTGATTAGTGCATTGGCAAACAAAACCTGTGACAAAATACGATCTGGCGAAATCCTCTTTGATGGCTTCAACGACGGTTGCCCGGTCAAGTTCAGCAGCTCCTGATCCATCAGTGGCCAACTTGAGATCATTTTCGACATCGGATGGTGATGGTGAACGCAGAAAGGAAGCAGCAATCCCCAACAGCTCAGAGCCGTACCAAGCTATCTTAAGAAGAGCATTTCGAGGTTCAGGTTCTCCTTTGGTGGATGAATTCTCTACGTTGCATCGTACTATACTCAATTTTCGACTATAAGTTGGCTGAGAAGTAAAGTTTTTAGAGTTCAGGTTCAGGTTGGGAGAGATTGAACTGAGTGAGACGACAGTTGCCATTTCCGGATTCTGATTGGAGTAGAAGTTCGTTGCCAGTTGAAAGGCGAAACTTTCTCCCGCGATTTCATTTAAATATCTACCTATCTATACAGACGACGGCAAAGAGGCAGCCACAACTTTGATTTCCAATAAAAAGATGCCGTGTCTCATATTCAATGGACGGACGAATCTTTTGTGGTCAACATACACTTCCTTTTTCCTGCGAGCTATTTACGCGTGTTATCCTCTTTTGTTCCCCAAGTTTATAACCTGTGAACAAATATGTACATGCGACAAGGAGCCACCAAGTGGAAATAAATAACTTGTAAATTAATCGAAAACAAATCTCGTTACAAAAAAAAGGTGAAACTCTCAAAAGGGAGGATCATGTCATGTGGTAGTTTGCACGCATTCATTCAATAAATTTTATCAAATTGCTTCCACCTACGTACTGCTTACTACAAAAGTTCATGGCATCTGATCTCTCCTTTTTAGTGATTTCAATAATTTTGCCCTATGGCGCAAGGGTTCTTGGGCATGCAGAAGAGAAAATTCATCTTATTTTACCAACATTCACAACAAGGGTCCGGGAATATGAAAGGTTTGTTGTATTCTTGGAAAGCCCTATTGAATGCAAACGAATGAATTGCATACAACAGTTTACTCCCTGCTGGAGTAATAAGTTATGATATTTCACAAAACTGTCTATTCTGTAAAGAACAACCGAGCGCTCTGTTTGAAACAGAGGTTACCAGGCTAAAAGGAGCAGATTACAGAATGTCAAATCGAAGGAAATCCAGGACTAGAACACTACTAAGTTACAAAAAATGGGCCCTGCGTATTCCACAGTTGGAAGTATAAAAGTTTCACCTTTCACAAAAAAATTCAAGCTGCACATGATCCTGCTCCCAGAAAACTCCCTAAACCTATCTTCCCTACTCATTTTTGCCACTTCATCTTATTCTGCATTCCCAAGTATGTCTCCAAAGTCAGAATAAGTGAGCCTTGAAGGCTGGACAGTGAGATGCAACACTTTCAAGCAATGGTTACAACAATCACATATCACATAATCAGATGTGTTACTCTGCTCACTTCAGCATATCATCTCAATGGCAGCAGGCAAAACACACAACTTCCTAGGAAGGAATCCTAAATGTTCGCCATCTGATTGTATGTAAATGCTATCCCCACCTGAAATATCCTCCACTTCAATAGAATGTACTCTGTCACACAGGCAGAAAATTAAGTTCATCATCCGTCAACCACAATCCTCGATATAAATTCGTTGAAAACACGGAGGATGAACAAAAAGAAGTTACAAAGAACAATCCTTAAGATAAAACTTTATGATGCAGTTCCATTTGTAAAGAGAGAACCCACCTTCTTGATGTTACATTTTTCACTGATAAATGTGTCCCATTGTACAGCTTAAGTAGTTTCAGAATGAAGTCATACCACTTAAAGTCCTGAAGAATCACAACCTGCAAAGAGGATATGTAGAAAATTCAAGTATGCCGGCAAAATAATTCCCGAAACAAAATGACAAATGGTTATCAGTTAGGAAGGAGTTCTAGGGTCAGCCATTCCACCTCAAAATACCCATTGCGAGGATCGGCATTTGGAGTAATTTTCATACCGCCACCAAAGTATTTTGCATTTCCAATGCAAAGGGCTGTCACTTGAGAATATTCTTCCCACTCACCCTCATTAACCTACATTTACAGCACTATCAAGTCAAATGAGAAAAACAACCGCACGGGGGGTGGGGGGGTTTGGGTACCGTTTTTCACAGGCCATTCTCATTTTCCTTTTAAAAATTTAAGTGAAATAAGCATTCAGTAGCCCTTCTCGTGAAACAAAATTGTAGAACACAGAATCTGGCTTGCCTTTTTCAGTGGTAAATTACAAAACAACCTATACATGTTTTACTTGTTTTGTAAAACAAATTGTAAAATAAATTATAATAATAAACACGGTTATAATAAATAATAATAGATAGTCTCCATCTTTAACACTCAACACCTCGTCTATCTCACTGACCTTATCTCTTAACTCTCATCTCCCTCCATGATTTATGAACCAAATCTCCTTCTTCCTTTCTTCTTCCTCTGTTTTTTCTATTTTTGCTCCATAGCTATTTTCTTTACTTGCTTTTTTTTTTTTTGGGATGCATTTCTGGTTCTTATACATTTTATTTTATTTATTTTTGGTAAAATCACCAAAGATCAGTAGAGATTTACACTGATCTTTGCAGATTTGGGTATTCGGTTCTTCATTGTAAGCAAGCATGTAATCTTTTCTTTAGAAATGGCATATGTAATAATTTTTTATTTGATCAAATGTTAAAATGTTGAAAGGAGAATTAGAGCTAATGTTTATAAAATTCTTTTCCTCTTTTTAAATCCTTTTCGAATCTTTGTAAAGTAGTCTATTAGGTCTACTAGTTCTGTCCATGCCAATTCGCTTTCTCAAGCATACAAGGTAGGAAGATCAACTGAACAGTAAACACATTAACAAAAGAATAATTTTTTTTAAAAAAAAAAGTTAGTATTGAACATCAAAATTATTATGATTATTATTTTTGTAAGTTAGTATATTGAAAAATAAACTAGCTTTATATAAATTGTAAACACAAATTTAATTTGCATGTAGTGAAAATGTTAATTTATCCATTATTTTATCATTTTTAACTTTGTCTAGCGAATATGTAATTATTTTTGTTTTTAAAATATAGGATACACAAAATGATACCAAATGCATACTTATATTGAAAATACAGCAACTTCAAAACACCATTTTCATTCTTATTTTGTTCTAAGAAAATGCAAATTTAAAAACAATACCGAACGCGCCCTAGTATTCTTGTAAAAAATAAACAAAAAAATAAAATAAAATAAAATAAGAAGGGTGTCCAAAACAGTCAATAGTTGCTTCAAGGGCAAAACAAAATACTCATACAAAAATGTATAAACATGCACTAACCTTGACTCTAAGGTCCTGGTTTCGATGGCCCATAAAAGCTTGCAAAGCACCAATTACATAGCATAAGTTTCCAAATCTCTTATATCTTGAAGCATAATATCCTGCCTTTGCACTCCTATGAATTTCCACAACAAAGAGATCAGCACATGCTATTTGTTGAGGCTCGATTGTGAAAATTCCAAAATTAATCTTACAAATGAAGGTCCGCAACGTTTATGAAGTAATGAGGTTCTCCGGTTTCTCCATTAATAACACCAACATCTACCCATGATCGTACCCCTGGAAAACAGTGCATATAATATTACAAAGAAAAAGAATACAAATCTGGTGACTGCTATATGAATCTTTTTACAGCTTCAAGCTTCTCAATTCTTGTTTTGATTAAAAGATGACATCGGAAAGGAAAAAAGGGTAAGTGAAATACCTTTGGCTATGCGTTCAACTGCCTCATAAGGATCATTTCTCCTAACAAAACGGAAATGTTCATTAAAGTTACATAGTCTGAAGTTAATTACCCATCACAACAAAGCTCACCCAAATGAAACCAGGTTGGAGCAGGATGAACTAACCAGCCAAATGTCCTGGCAAAATCAGACCCAGTACCTAAGGGGATTAGCTGTAGAAAGGCACAGCTGTGTTATATCTATCCTAGAGAAATCCATAGCAAAGCAATCAACAAATCTTCTCACATGATTTTGCAGTAAAGATAAAAACACAAGAAGCAATTAGGATAATGAATGTAATGGTGGTAACTTACACCAAGTGCAGTTGAATGAGCAGACTCTCTATTGTGGTTAGTAACCAGTTTTCCAGCCAAGAAAAATCCATTAACAACCTGCTTATCATAAACCAAAGTGATGACTAACATTAGCTAACATGTTATTAATGTTAGCAGACCAGAAAAAAAATATGATACCATGAGACCAGAAGTGAATTTTAAGAAATTGCAAGGTCAGAAATGAATTTATAATCAAACAGATTCAATATTGTGCTAAATATAATAAGAAAGTGAGGGAAGTTGCACCTCATGAAGAGTTCCATCACCTCCAACAGCAATTACAGCATCAGCACCCTCCTTTATAGCCTGTGTAACATCAGATTTATAATATATATACAACTGGCAATGTAACCAATCTTTTAACAAATGTCACGATAAAGTTTGAATGGACTTTAATGATTACCTCTCTTGTTATGTCGATCGCGTGAGAAGGACCAGAAGTCAAAGATTCACATATCTGGCAACAATTTAGAAGATATACACTTAGCGAACAAACCCAAACCTCAAACAGATGTATAGACACAGATATATTATAGATATAGCATGCATAACAACAGTCACCAAGGGGAAACAACCATGTAGACGTCAACATGTTCAACCAACGATAAAAGGTTCCATAAATTTGCATTTCATATGGAATATGAAATAAATACATCCAAGCTAAACTTAAGACATCTTGCAATTAGTATTACTATTATTTATTTTACATCTTTTAACAAAAGCAGCTTGCAATTATTTTGAAGCTTATGCTTGTGTGTATTAAAAAAAGTATTAAAAAAATAATTAAAAAATTGGCAGATGTTAAAACCAAATTACTGAATAATCATAAGAAGGACATGATAAGACATAAAAGACATAAAATCCTTCAACAAATCTAACTAAATATTCATGAGACATCTAAAAACTAAATACATTTATTAGAATTCATCACCAAAACAAATGGACCCAAAATTCACATCTACAAGAAAACATAATTCAAAAATCACAGGCAATAAAAGCTTAAATTGAGATAAATTGCATTACTCATAAAGATAAATGGAAAGTAGAAAAGAGAGGAGAATCAAATATTTCACTAATTATCACATATATTCACATAGACAGTAAACACATAATCAAACATTGAAATTAGCTCCAAAAATAATTTAAAAAAAAAACTCACATTACAATCGACACTAAGACGAGACCTAAGGTATGGAAGCAATTTTTTCCATTCCTTACCCGTTCTCCCACTAGCACCTGCTCCAATTTTATTCAACCAAACAACAGAAATGCCGAATTAGATACCCATTACGTAACTGTGAAAAAGGACTGACTTAATGAAACCAACTAACTTTTCTGTGTATGCATGTGTGTGTTCAACGGGGCAAACTCTAATTCGTAACTTTTTATCATTTTTCGCATCCAAGCCAAATAATAAAAACTAGAGAAAATATAAAGAAAGAGAGAAACCTCGAGGATTGACGACGAACACGAGATCGCGCCGGCGAGAAGAGGAGGCGGCACCGTGGGAGATCGGGTTGGGAGAAAGATCAGGAGCCGTGGGATGTTCAGCTCTGAAAACCGAGGGTTTTGCCATTGGTGGTGCTCTCCCCAATGCAAACTGACTTAAGCATATCATTTCTCTTTCATCTGGCTTTTGTTAATTGCTTTCGCTTTCTTGTTTAGCGCCCTCCAAATATTTTTGTTTGCTTCTTGCCAAGCTGGCCACTCTTGGTTCAGAACTTAAGACCGCGCTTACTGAATATAATCGTGTTTAATTAATAAATTATAAAGGGAGATGCATTTGCTGCCTCGCTGGACCAAATATTTCTCTTGCGCAATTAAAAAATAATAATTTTTATTATTATGTCGTAGCATTGAGTTTGCATGCCACGACTGGGATCTACGTTAGGCAGGCTGCACTGCATCCCTGCCTAATTTTACAAAACTGTCCCTCGGGAGTGCTTGGTGCCTGCAATTGACCGGACCGGACTGAACTGTAACGTATTCTACTCAATATATTAAAATTTGATAACCGATGGCAAATTAATCAATCTAAATTGGATATTTATATATCTAGTTTAATTAGATTAAATGATATCCATTTACAATTTTTTGGATATGAATATATTTTAAAATATCTAACTCATAATGTTAATTAATTGATGACCAGTAATTTAGGGGTGAACGTTTAATTTAATTTTTACAAAAATGATCTAAATTAAAAATTATCGATTTGGTTCAGTTCAGTTCGATTTTATAAATAGAAGTAGAATGGATTGAATAATGGTAAATCAATCGATTTCTATTCAGTTTCAATTCCAAAAGAAACGGAACTATGAAATTGATCTGCTTTCTCTCTCTATATATGTAAATATATATGTACAGTGTATGTGCGTATATAATTTTTGTTTAATGAGAATATCTTCACTCTATTGAAATAAAAGATATCACTACAATATAAAAAAAATTACAAATATCAATACATTAAAATTTATATCTTTTTGTTTATAAATGTATAAAATTTTTTATTTTTTATTTTTATCTGTTAGTGACTATCGTGAAACCCAACCATATCCTCACTCCCACCATACTTCACGCACACAGCCGCTCCTCTCACTGTAACTTTCGCACACCACAACAGTCGTCTGTTGGCCGTTGGTCATTTTTCGCAGCAATAAATATTGTTTATCTCTCTTTAGTTCAATTTCTTTATATAAGTGTAATAACATTGTAAATATTATTTCTCTATGTTTAATTCAATTTCTTATTTTAGATCAATTTCTTTACCTAAATGTAATAACATTGATTTTTTGTTTTTTTCGCTGTATTTTTTGGGTGTATTTGTTGCTCTTATTGCTGGTTGTTGGCGAAAGCCATGTGTAGGGGTAAAATATTGGAATTGTGGGGAAGCGTTGAAGTTTCGTTTGTTTGTTACGTTGTGATGTTTAGGAATTTGTTTACTTTACTCGATTTGTGGACTTTATTTTTGCATATCTAGTGTTGTGTGATTTTATAATATAAGTAAAAATTATAAAGACGTGAAAAAATTTATAGAATCAAATTACTGCAGGTTTAATATAATTTAAAATTATAAAAGGTTATTTATAGAGGTGAAAAAACTACAGAATCAAATTATTGCATATGAAAATTGTAGATATAGGTTTGGTTCGATTTTTAAATTTCAGTTCGTATTTAGTTTGGTTCGATCCGCGCCAAAACCGAACCGATACTGCCGAGCCCTAAGCAGCATAATACCCTGAGAATTTGGTGCCAAACGGTGGTGTGGTCCACCCTAGTACAGGCACAAAAACGTACTACACTGATGAAGAGTGTTGGCCATCCAACGACAACCATTAGCGTCATTTTAAGTTGAGAAACACATCAACTACATTGGACACATAAATAAAATAATGTTCTTTGACATTGCCTTGAGAGAACAAAGTACATGAAAACATTACCAAGCAAGGTGAACATCAACTGTAAATGCATATTAATCAGAATCAGCAAAAATTGAATCTATTTAACATCCTTGTTGGCAGCATAAGCTTCAAACAACAAAGCAATTACACTAGATACAACTATACCCCCATCTCTTCAGAAGAATAAATGCTTATCTCCTTGACTTTCCCTTTGATTTGGAATCAAAATGATGAGCCTTAAGTTTCTTCGTGCGAATTAAATTTGACGGACCTCCACCCTCTCTGAAAGGCATCCCCATGAGAGCCAAAAGTCTCTGGCCTTCTTTATCAGTTTTGGCGGTTGTTGTAATGCAAACATCCATTCCCTTGGGCTTACCAAGAGCATCATACCTGATCTCCGGGAAAACACTCTGTTCTTTAACACCAATGCTGTAATTCCCATGTCCATCAAAGCTATTGGGATTCACACCTTGGAAATCCCTTGTTCTAGGAAGCCCCAAATTAATAAGACGGTCAAGAAATGAGTACATCATCTGTCATTTCATCCACAACGATAAGAGATATAAGAGATACACAAGAATAGGATTTGAATGAAACAAAGTCAACATATAATATCATACTAGCAAAATATATGCTTCAAACATCCAACATCAAAAGAGGGTGATTTTGAGAAAACATCAGGGTTTTAAAGCAAAAGTTTCTATTTGCCTATCTTCTTGTATCACTCCATACTCATTGTTAAGACAAATCAAAGATATTTTCTAACCTCTGCAAGTCTGCAACCAGCAACACTTGTGCAATGCAGTGGTGTTGTCAATGTAAGCGTTGCACCACTGACATTGCAGTACAGCATATTCAAAAGCCAATACCAGCACCAGTCCAATACTTTTTTAAAAGCATACAAAATAGAAACTTCAGCAGCATTATGACTGCCTACAGCATCCAGGTATTACTGGCATACACAAAAAGAAATAACAAATACTTGACACCCTTCTCCATTTGAACTCATAGCAAGCACAATCAGAATTAAACAACTCAGGCTTGTAGGATCCCCATTTAAAATAACAACTTGTTAATCAACCTGCATAATATGATAACTGTTCCACATATAACCAATGGAAATGTGAAGCTTTAGTTTCATCTATTAATTCATACATACATAATATTTAATAGAACAAAACAATTTAACAGTCAATATGTTAGTCAAAAACAGAAAAGAAAGGTGAAGGACTTAAAAAGCAGCTAAAAGATAAGCATTATAGAGTGAAAGACATAAGCTCACATTTCCTCTGAGTGTGACAGCAATTCCAAGTGGTTGGCCTTCCCTGATCTTGAAGGTGGCAATGGAATTCCTTGCTCGCGTCTTTACAGGTCTCTGACCTGTAATGAGTGCCAAGTCATTCATTGCCGCCTCCAGGCCTTTTGCATTCTGAGCAGCATCTCCAATACCACAATTCACAACAATCTTCTCAATCTTCGGAACCTATCCAAGTTTCACAGAGTAAATTCTTTCTAAGATAAGTAAATTCACATTTTAGAAAAAAAACATGAAAACAAAATAATTATTTAATCAATGCCACAGAAATACTTACCATGAAAAATACAGGGAAAATTGTTGTTCTGATTCTATATTTGATATTTATAAAGTAAACCTAAGCTTGACTAAACACTGAAGTATATCCCAAACGTCTACGAAATACCAGTTAAACAATCAAATTAAAGCCTAGAAACAGAAAAAAATGAAGTGATAAAACAGGTTACCTGGTGAATGTTAGTATAGGAAAACTCTTCTCTGAGCAAAGGAACAATCTTTTCGAGATAAGTGGTTTTGAGCCGCCCGGTCTTCTCTGCTTCGGATTTCTCCACCAACACAATGCCTCCAGCCGCCGCCTTCACCGAGACCACCCCATTCACATTTATAGGGTTTGGATATGTGGGCCGTACATATGATGAAGACGAGAGAGCGGGGAATCGGCCGTGAAACGATGACGCAGAGGAGTGTAACAGCGAAGGACACGCCATGAGTTTTGGTTTCTTTGCCTGCTGCAGTTCCTACTCCTATCGGGTCAGGATAAGGAACTTTGCTTTTGAGTTTTGTCGATGTGGATTTTGCTTCGATTGTCATCGTCATCACTTGTTTTTCCTTTTTTTTTTTTTTTTAAATGATATAACAGCAGGTTTTTGTACAATCATAAAATTCAAATAACAAAGGTTTTATTACCTTTGTTATTTGAATAACAAAGGTAATAAAACCTTTGTTATTTGAATATTTATAAACCTTTTTTAATGTTATTTTCTAAAATATAAATTCATATATTAAATTTAACTAAGTTTCCGTAAAATTTTACCCTAAAAACGTATTTATTTTAAGTTTTTATTCATGTAACACATAAAAATCTTAAAATCTTAAATTATTTTTTTATTATATAATTTTTATTTCCATAAATCTGAACTCTTATAATTTTCTCAAAAGAATATATTTTCAATTAAATTTTAAAATAAAAAATATAAATTTTAAAATGGGATGGGATGAAATAGTGTAAAAAATTGTTAAAATAATAATTTATTTAAGTATTTAATTAAATTTCAATTCAAAATAAACAAATGAATTAATTTAACTTTTGTTATTTAGGTAATTTCAATTAAAAAAGAGTTTATGATGAATTTTGAGGGGTGTCAATAAATTAATTAAAAAAATAAAATGATTGTAAAAAAATTATTCTAACAGTCTCTTATTGGCGTGCATCTCCTACTTCTGTTATTATTTAAAATGGAAGCTTCAAATTTTATATACGTATTTGTTTGTAACTCTTTCCACATATTAAAGTTGAAGTTCAATCTAAAAATTTAAGTCCAATTAACTCAATTATAGAGTTACTGATCAATCACATTTATCACAGGAACAAGTATAAGATAAATCCACAATAAATAATGTGTTGATACTTTATTGGAGTATATTACTTTATAGGTTACTGTTCTTACTTTCATATTGCTTACAGAGAAGGCCATTTTTAGTCATTTACAAAGAATCTACAATAACCAATGTATCAGTGAAAATTCGCATAATTTTAGTTTCGTTTTTTTTTTTTAAATTCACTCTTTGTAAAAATTCGGACAATACTATCATAATATATTTGCAGGTATTTTTTTTTCTTTTTTCTTTTTGCGTGGTGGATAAAATAAATGCTTTTGAAGTTAAAGTGATTTGTATTTTATTCACCATTAACAATTAATCAATAAATCATCAAATGTATCATTAAATTGACTTAGTTTTAAGTGACAACTTTATTATGAGGATGGTGGAGTGAAGTAACAAACAAAATTTTCAAGCTATGAAATTAACTGTTTAATTAATAAATGTCATCTTAATAATTTTTATTCCACCATAAACGCAGTAGTAACTTGTTGAATTAAAAGTGAAGATAGAGTACAATTTCTACCAACTCTTTAAAATATTCAATTTCGTTATAAAGACTATTCCCAATCATTTATACCGAGGTGTCCCTCAATGATGTATCTTTAAGATTTACTTAAAAAGTTTTAACAATTCACCATTTTTTTTTTGAAATTTTTTTACCATATACAGTTAGTATAGTATGTATGAAACACACCATACATATAGATACATATATAGTACAGCTTAACAATATGCCGATTAATTAATTTGGAAATATGCTCCTTCTAACGTTGGCGAGATACTTACTTTATATCTAAAATTAAATTTTGGATTATAAAACAAGCCTCTGTTGAGGTTAAAACTGACGTTAGTGCACCACCAGTAAATAATAATAATAATAAAATAAAAAATAAAAAACTTCACCATTACAGGCTAGAAATCCCGTCTGAACAATCTGTTCAGTAATTTCTTCCGTTACTGGTAAGCTCGAATTTTATAGGGACCTGTCTATGTTACAGATTCTGTAACAAACATCTCCCGTCATCCCACCATCCGATTTTCTTTTGTTTAGTTTCTCACTCCACATCCAACCACATCCAGCGGCTGATGCTGCAGTCTGTACCTTACAGAATCTGTAACGTAGTTTTGTCCATTTTATAGCTGCAGCAGGTACAATTTACTATTTCGAGCCTAATTTGCTGGTCCATTACTATCACACTTTCACTTCGTGAACGGCCTGAACAAAACCGCACCGCTTGCTGGAAACTGTGGCGATGACGTCATATTTGTTATACCCACCCAAAAAAAAAAGAAAAATACATAAATTGTTTATAAACAGAATCTAATGAGTTAATAACTAAAATTGGAATAAATTGTTGTTAATTACTCCAACAGAACCAATCAGCAATATTTTTTACATCCACAACTTGGTGACACTACGGACGAGCTCGTGGATTAAATCATCTTATTTACACGCATCGGTAAATCAATAAAAATTTAAATTTGCGTAGAAGAAAAAAAATTACATTTCCAACGCGTCTGGAGAGCGAAAGAACACCAGTTTACTAAAATTCAATTGTCAAACACTCGAACTTCACCAACATAAGGAGAGCGTGTAATACGAAGGAGGTATGTGCGCGTGCAATAATTCAGAAGAAAATCTGTATCATTTTATTTTGTTTATTTATTTTTTTGTAGCGATGCGGAGGTGAAGAACACCATTCAGATATCAGCAACAGTAACATAGGCCGATTGCCACTTTCGCTATCTTTCCTGCAAGAAAATTCTCAATCCAAACAGAGACACAAACACGATTTCTCCCGTTAATCGATTGCTTGAAAGAGCTTAATGAAACCTAATTTTCTTCATCTTCGTGAAGTATCCAGGTAGCTCCTCAATTACAAAACCCTAGTTTCTCGGAGTTCCTACATGAGTACAAAACCCTAGAATTTTTTCCCAATCCGATGTCGTCAGAGCTTATTTTTGGATTTAATTCAACCATTGGATATCTTCAATCTTTTTCGATGGAATAGGATTCGAGATTCGATTTCTGATTCAAACCAAAAGAAGCAAGAATCAATGCATTTGATTCTCTGTATATATTCGTTTAGGAGCAGTTTTGGCAGGAGCTTGTAACAGATTTTAATCAGCTGCTATTTTAGACTTTCACTTTTTTCTTGATTGATACTAGCTGCGGATTTGAGCGGTGAATGGACACGTGCTATTGGACGATTGTTTAGCGATAATTAGTATGTTAGTTACGGCAAATTATCTGATTTCTTCTGTGTAAATTAAAGGGGTTTTCTTTGAAGACATAGGCGTTTAAGACGGGAGAAACAAGGAGTTGCTAAATTTCATTGCTTACTTAGGTCTGTTATAATCGCTAGTTGAGGAAACGTGGTCTCAGGTTGTCCTTGCGCTGTCCTTTTTCTGTATAGCTTAACAGAATGAGCTTAGAGACGGAAGACCGCCATACTCTGGATCAGCATGCTGAGTCAAACTGTGATTCTAAAAAGTAATTTCAATTATCATTTTTTTTTTTTGTTTATTTGCGTGCCTATCTTCTTTTAGATATTTGGTTGGTGATAATAACTATGTGTTTATGATTCAGGAAGTTAAAGTTTTCATATACAAGAGATTTTTTACTATCTTTGAAAGAATTAGATGCTTGCAAAAAGTTACCCAGTGGATTTGAGTCATTTGACCAATCTATTCTGAGGTAAGATGCCTACTATATCTGGTATTACTTTGTCTTAATTTGGTACTGATTTTGGCGAGCTTATATTCTAATAAATGATGTTTCTCAATGTTTAGTGAATTTGAGGACGTCTCACAAGATCGATCAAAAATTTCTGGTAGTTTGTCATTGCATAGTTATAGGCGAAATGAGTATGGTTCATCACCGCCTACAAGAGGGGAGTTAGGTAACTATTCTCGAGGAATCCATGGAAGGTGGGATAGTCGGTCTTCAGGACGGAGTGATAAGGATGGTGACTCGCAATCTGACTGGGATGCAGGTAAGGTTTAATACAAATTTATACTCCAATAGATATCTTGAAGTATAAACATTTCTCTCTTCATGTGAATTGATTTGTATATCATTCTCCCTTAGTAAGGTTTCTTGAAAACTATTTCTTTTTCTCCTTCAGCAATGAACGGAATGATATTATGTGTTTCTAAGTGGAAGCATGGTGCTTATTTATGATATGCATTTCCACCAGGACTATTCAGCCTATTCTGGTGGTGTTTGAGGCCTCTAATCTTAAATAAGGTTTACAGAATTTGACATTGTTTATACGGATAGAGAACTGCTAAGTATTATATATTGGTCCTTGTGAGTGGGTTAGGTCACCTTTAAACTCTATTTTGTTCGCCAATCCTGGAAATTTCTGTGGCAAAAGTCATATACCTTTTCTACAAGGTTAAATTTATTTAATGACTCATGTATTCCCTTGGGTGAGAAGGAAATTAGATATTGGTAACCAATTTCCAATAGAACTTCCACATCCTCTTCTTAGATTCAGGAATGAAGAATTTGATTCAGTACTTACATGATGGATCACTTGGATGCACATGCACTATTCACTTCTGTCATGTTTTCTGTTTATGATTGAATGAATTGTGGTAGCCATAATTAATGCAGTGCACCTCTCATAGTTGTCGCATTCTCATATCTTCATAGATGAAAGGGACAAAAACAGTGAGTGCTTTTTTGTCACTCTATAGACTTTTGGATATTTCTTTTGTTGGATTTATCACTTTAAAGTGTCATCTGCGTGGAACTTCCATGTGTATTGGAAGCACTCCAGATTATTCGTTCCAACTGAGAAGTGATCGAGTTGTTTGCTGTTCCATGGATTTTCAAGTGATATTACATATACTGTTTTGTCATTGGCTGCATGTTTCTGCTGTTTGATTGCACCAGGATTTTGCTGGGTTTTGGCCTTCAATCCTCAGTTTTAACGGCTGTATGTTCTGATCTGCTAAATGGTCAATATTTATTATGCAGATTCTGGAAGGCGTTATGGCAATCAATCTAGGAAGTCTTGGCAAGTTCCTGAACATGATGGACTTCTTGGGAGTGGTTCCTTCGCAAGACCATCTGGGTATGCAGCAGGTGCATCAGCTCCAAAATTTCGCGTTAGTGATCACTACCAGCTAAATAGGAGCAATGAGCCTTATCATCCGCCACGTCCTTATAAGGTTAAGACTTAAGATTATAATTTGTTGTTTCTGTTGATGAATATATGCCAGTAGCGTCTTACCTATAATGTTGGATTTGGTGGTGGATATTCTTCTAAAATGCTTGATATGGCTTTCTCATCTGAATATGATGAAAATTATGGAGTTGGTGCTGAATAATCTTTTTTTTTTTTTTTTGCTCTTTTTTTCTTCTTCTATGTTTATCAGGCTGTACCTCACTCACGTAGGGATGGCAGTGACTCATACAATGACGAAACATTTGGTTCTTCTGAGTGTACAAGTGAAGATAGAGCAGAAGAGGAAAGGAAGAGAAGAGGTAAAAGGCTCTTTGTATATCCTGGTAGACAGTTTTTTTTCTTTGATTTCACTAGTATTGGAAGTTTACAATCAAAAGGTAAACATTTTTATAACTTTCCTCTCAGCTTCTTTTGAGTTGATGAGAAAGGAACAACAGAAGGCATTTCAAGAAAAGCAGAAGTTAAATGCAGATAAGCAGAAGGATGAATTTGTTGTCTCTACGTTGCTGGTTGATTCCAAAGATGATGAGGGGATTTCAAGTAAAAGCAAACAATTTGATGAAGCTGTGCTGCTGCCTGCTACGAATAAGGATTCTGATAAATCTGTTCTTGCAGCGCAAGCTCCTGCATCAAGGCCACTTGTGCCTCCAGGTTTTGCTAATGCAACTTTGGAACGGAATCATGGAACCAAAATCATATGTCATTCCCATTCATCGGAGGTAATATTCTTGTATTTTTTATCTGATTTCATGAATGTAGTTTTCTTGGTTAGACTTTTTTTTTTGGGCAGCTGATAAATAGATATGATATGCAATATGCATAGTTTTTAGAATGGTTAGTTCTGGCCATGCTGTGGGGTAATCTATGCTGCTCTAGTGGCATTAGCAAAAGTGATTGTTATGGAAATGGAAGCACAAAGACTGATTTGGAATTTGTTGTTGGTTGACACCTATGTGATCTTATTTTTTTTCTATATTTTATTGACAGTACATTTGTATTTTTCTTCTGTAGGTTGGAAATTCTGAACTTGAAGGTGGCATCTTGCACACTAAAGGCAGCTGTCATTTGAATGGAACGTTTGATGGACAGGAGAAAGAGTCTGCTGAGCAAATTGGTTTAAATTCGAAGCTGGAAAGTATGAATATTCATGTTTCAGCTAATAACAAACATGATAAAGTGCAAAATTTATCTTCTGATGCAGAAGTTTCTAATAAGACAATAGGCCATGATAGTCAATTGTACAAGAAGAAATCAAATCTTTTGAAATCCTTCATAGCTTCAGAGGAAAGTGAAGGTATAGAACTTGATGCCGAGAACGCTGCAGACAATAAAATTGTGGGAGAATCCAATAAGGAGCAGCCGTCTTCAATTCTAGATAAGCTTTTCGGCAGTGTTTCAACAGTCAATAGTGGTGTCTCCACTAGTGTTGTTGAGGTAAGAATCTTGTTATCAGTAGCATTTTATCCGGCTCTCTGTATACTTCTATTTATTGTTGAATTTTTCTAAAGTATTTTAATAGATATTCTAATGTTATTTTGGCATCACATCTTCCCTACATGGTTGCATGTGCCTAATTAAATGTTATCACTGTTCCCCTTCAACCCTTTGAATACATCACATAATATCACAATTTTATTCTGCTAATCAACAAAGTGTGCTTGCTTTTTCCTTTTTTTCCCCCTTTTTGTCAATAATGAATTACCTTCATCTGCTCACTTCAATTTAAAAACATTCTCTGTGGATAAAAGTTCAGCACAGATGGGTGAGCTTGTCACTGTCTACGTCCAATTGTTTGATTTAAATATGTTTGATCATGCATTTCATAGGTATATGCCTACTTCATTTTATTTTAAGTTATGGTTATCTTCAGTTGATATAAATATTCCCAATAATTGAGTTTGTGTCTAGTTGAATTTGCCACATCTGGCTTGCGATTAACAAAAACTCTTAGCATGAAATTATCTGAATCCTCCAATGTCTTTTGTGAGTATAGCCACATGAGGTTAAAGCAGATGATCCGTGGAGTCCCCATGCCTTCCAGACTTCAAAGTTTGCTTCTTGGTTTCTTGAAGAAGGTATTCTAGAACCATGTTTGTAGTTCAAACCTCCTGATATTGGCTGACTTCAATATTTTTCCTCATTTTTCTTTTTATTTTTTGCAGAAAAGAAACCAGTTGAGGATATCTCATCTGGCAGGCCAAGTGACTTGCTCTCACTAATTGTGGGTGGTGAAAAAGGTGGAATTCAGCCTTTTGATGTGAAATCTGTGGGACAAAACTCATCTGCTTATCCATCCCAAAGCTCAGAACTTGTGGACAGGCGTCCAGCATCATATGTTGCTCCTGTTACAATTGAGACCTCTGAGCAATTGACTGATAGTAATATCAATAAACCACCAGCAGTTCCAGCTGTTCTCACATGTGAAGACCTTGAACAGTCAATTCTATCTGAAATTAGTGGAAGTGATGAAGCTTTGCTGCCAGCTGTGCAAGGCTGGAGAGTTTCAGATGTGATTACTGAACAGACAAAGGAAAATGCGGATGAGCATGCATCCCAGCACCTCCTATCATTGTTGCAGAAGGGAACAGGCCTTAAAGACACAGAAGCTTCCCCTGGTGTAGACGTCATGTCTTCGGATAAGCTGCATGATGCGGATGAAACAAGTATCCGGACTGGAGTTAATGATTCAAAAGGGGCAAATGCTGATAATGCTACTAATTCAGGGAAGAGTCTGACTCTTGAAGCGCTTTTTGGGACGGCTTTTATGAAGGAACTGCAATCTATAGGAGCACCACCATCTGCCCAAAAGGGCTTAGTTGGATCTGGAAAAATTGATGCTTTGGAATTCCATGATGGTCTCCTTCCTTCTAAACTGGAGATAGGATCCGGTAGGAGCAGTTATGAAAGCAGTTCTCTGGCATCTAATCAAATAGAGCAAATCAAATCAGATAGGATGAAAGAGCACTTATCAGGCTTTAATGATCATCGAACTGCAGTAGATGCATCAGAGCTTCGGAGTGAAGTAGAGTCTAAACTCAGTGGCTTTGAAAGGTCTATCAATAGCCAATTTCGTGAAGAGGATAGCTTGGATACACGTGGTGATCCTATGAAACACCTTAGGAGTTCATCTAAAGCCGAATTGTTGTCCTCTACTGCACCTGTTGACATTAGTGAAAAACTAGCAGCCCTAAATTCTAACTTTGTGGATGAAAGACAAACTGCTGGAGGTCAAGACGGTTCATCTTTTCTTCATGGGCCCTATGATGTGAGGGAGCATGATATTTCATTTCATAATGTTCATGGTCAACCATCTTCTCCACAGTTTCACCCTCAGTTGAATCATGTGGGACCCATGTTGAACCCATTAGATCCACGTTCCGCTAACATGAATTCTCAGATGAAGTTCGTTGCCCCAGAGAGTGTCTTACATCATGACCTTTTACCAGGTCATCAGTTTCCTGCGAATATGCATCGCCCCCCTTTCCTTCATCCCAGCACTGGACAAACTGGATTCGATGCTCCCACTCATCAACATCCTATGTTACAGCAAATGCATATGCCAGGAGGTTTTCCTCCAGCTCACCCACTACGTGGATTTCCCAGTGGTCCTCATTCAAACAATCAAATGGCCGGTGTTGTACAAGATATGAACCCAATGCAAGGTTTCCCATTTGGACATCGGCAGCCCAATTTTATGGGCATTGGAATGCCACGAATGCCACCACCAGGTAAAGCACTCACCACTTTCTTGCTGTCTGAATGTTCTCCATTTAGTGCTCTTAGTTTTCAAGTTTGTTGGCTTTATAACAGTTAAAATGCATGTCTTAATGGCTTAAGGAACTTGTAGAAGAATATGCGTACATCTTGCTGCAAATCTGTGAGCTTAGGGTCACTGCGGATAAAAAATTTAGGTCGATACCTGTGATTCAGGTGTCCAGTTCTTTTGGAAATAGTTGATGCCTTTGGATCCTACATCTTCTGAATTTGCAAGGGATTGTACGATTCCTTTCTTTTACCACTGAACTGTTTTTTGCATTCCCTTTTCAAGGAGATATGCAACATTGTAACTGTAAAGGTTATCAGTTGCATCATCTCCATTCATGCTTCATTACTGATGCATCTGTCTGTATTTGGTCAAAACTTCTGTCTAGGATCTGAGCTTCAACCGATTAGGATGTATAATAGATTTTGTTTCCCTTTTTTGTGGTATTTAATTTCTTATAATTTCTTTTCATCGTTGGACCTTCAGTTCCTGGAGTTGAGGGCCGAACCAATAATCCGGAGACACTTCAAAGGCTCATTGAGATGGAACTCAGATCAAACCCAAAGCAGATTCACCCTTTTGCAACTGCTGGCCACAACCAAGAAATGTACAACCATGAGCTAGACACGGGTTTCGGGTATAGATAGTGGATTTCAATTGCATGTGTATATTGTTCATCAGCAATTGCTCATTTCTTCAACTCTTGGGAGTGGAGGGTGGGTTCAATATGCTTCTTTCAAGAGCATTTGCCGAAGTTGCTGTAATCAATGAATTTTTACTTCATATTTACCTTTGTACGGGCTTTCTTTTTTCCTTGATGTGTCGGAACCTGCAGCTAGGAATCCTATTTATTGAATTATCAGATGATCAAATTTTTAGGTGCGATGGCCAGTGCGATGATGACCGTAAAAATTTGCTTCTCCACCGTCCATCTCTCACTTTTTGCATGTTCCAAAGGCCGAAAATGGAACTTCCTCCTCTTAAGCCTTTTGGGGAAGCAGGGAAGAATGGACGTAATTTATTTAACCAATGTGTGTTTTTGGTGCTCGCTGCTAGGGATGGCAATGGGGAGGGGAAGGGAGGGGAGGGGACCAATCTTCCCGTCCCCTCTCTGAATAAGAAATTGGGGAAAAAATTTTTTTCTTTTTTTTTCGAATAAGAAATTAAGTATAAAATTATTTTCATATCTTTTCCGAATGAGAAAAATTTCTGAGAGTATTCGTCTTTGTGGGAATTTTTGGCATCCCTACTTGTGGCATTTTTTTTTTTTTTTTAGGTGGTTAGGAGAAAGGGAAGTAACGCTGTCATTACTTCAACTTTGGGAATACATCCATAATGGCAGGTGGAATTTCATTAATCTATGTGGCTGATTCTTTGAATCCTATGGTTAACTTAGCCAATTAATGAGCGTCTAAATTGCACGTTATAGGAGTGTAAAAAAAATTTACAAGTTCAAAATCCTAACACATGCTTTGTATTTCTGAAACTACCCAAACGATTTCTGTTTTGCTGCCTTGTTTGTTGTTGACTAGGTTGACTATTCTTGATAATCTGTTTCTACAATCACAGTGGACATCTTTGCTTCTTTAGCAGCCTTTAATCCCCATTCCACAGCTTCAGCTTCTGAAAATCTACTTTCCCCACGAAATGGTACAGTTTTGACACTGGCCGCCATTATTTGCTATTAGAATCTCTCACAACAGCCCCCGATCCAGTTAGCTGTGCTTCATCTTCTATGGCTGCATCAACATTAATCTTGTACATTCCATTCGGTGGAGGTTCCCATTGTTTTTTAGTTCCAACAGGCTTCTTGTTTAGGGGTGTTTTCCAGACTTTTTAACCCTTTTGAAAGCTTCCACGACTACAGATATCAGGGGATTCACCTTTTTCGCTTCAAAAATCCTGTTGCTCCGTGCATTCCAAGGAGCCCGCCAATACGCTACCAATAGCTCCATTTCATTCTTTGTCAACTTCTTGGACAATTCCTGCATCACAGACAACAGGTCCTGATTTGTGGTATCAGAAGGCTCTACTATAAAAGGGGTTTGTATTGTAAGATGCATGAGATATAGTGTCCACACCTTGCCTGCAGCTCTGACGGATTGGAGTTGGCATAATATTCTTTTTCTAGAGGTTTTCTGCAGTTGGGAACAAGTTTCTAGCGGCCCTCCGCAAGAAAATTTTGATTTTCTTAGGTAAATTAAGAGTCCACAAGTCATTCCAGTGTTTAGATCCATTACCTGAACACACTTGGAGTGCTGGAATATTAACTGTAGATCAATTTGATAACCACTTTTAAC
Organism: Citrus trifoliata; assembly: GCA_018350135.1. Classification (NCBI taxonomy): domain Eukaryota; kingdom Viridiplantae; phylum Streptophyta; class Magnoliopsida; order Sapindales; family Rutaceae; genus Citrus; species Citrus trifoliata. Next base: position 41,457,881 of record CM031386.1, on the reverse strand, counting down.
AGAATAATATCCTTCCTTGCCAAAATGCCAGACCACTTCATCATCCTTTGATCTTCTAAGCAAAAGGATTTTAAGAATCGCTTCGGCATCTTCTTTCAAAAAATGTTGTCGGATTAGGTTTTCATTCCACTGATTCTCAAAGTCAATCATCTCAATAACTGAAGCATCCCTGTGTAATAATGGTGATAAGATTGGTTTAAAGGTCATCGCGATCGGTTTAGGAATCCATTTGTCCTTGTATATTTTCACTTTTTCTCTATTTCCAATCTTCCATCTAATGCCTTTTTGTAAGACCTGTCTACCACATAATATGGTCGTCCCTATAAAAGATGGGTTACAACCAACCTTAGCATTTTAAAAGTCAGATTGCTTGTAGTATCTTCCCTGCAAGACTTTTGGCTACTAAGGAGTTTGTGAGCTGAAGCAGCATCCATCCTTGCTTGACCACTAACGCTTGGTTAAATCAGATCTCTTAAGCCTAGAACCCTCTGCTGTTTGAATAACTCAGCCTCGCCCATTTAGCCAGGATGATATCAACATGGCATAGTGGCATTTTTTTATTTGTTGTAGTATCAACTTGGCATTATTTCTTTGTTCCGATCGATTATCAGTATTCAAATGGCCCAGTGATAAGATTTGAGACTTAGAAGAGATAAAAATAATAATAATGCTAATAAAAAGGAGAAACTAAAATAGGAACTACACGTAGAAAGAAAAATTTTAATTTTTAGAACACGATCATAGGTTGAAATGTGAAATAAATGTGAAACAAGTAATTGTATGGATTCATCAAATACCCCGTACTTTTTTAAGACAGTTTTTATTTTTTATGTTTAATTAGTTTTCATTTGCGCTAACTGAAATTACTCATTAAAAACATTATTTTTTAAAGAAAAAATCATTTAAATAATCATATATCCCATCTTGGACTACAAAATATCAAATACAACTAAATGTAATCTAATCATATCCAATTTAATCTTGTTCACCAATGTCGCGCACTCCCAACGCAACTAAACGTGCATGATTTCTGAAAAGGGAGGCCAATCGTTCAACTGAGTTTGGGTTATCTGTAGACGGTTGGCTCACCAAACACGTATCATTGCCAGCCAGAGTGAAATGTTTAAGCACCTGAACAGAGCAAGTTAAAAAGAAAAAAACAAAAAAAAAGGAACAAAAAAAAAGGAACAAAAAAATGGAGTATGCGGCTCTCTTGCATAAGAGCCACTCTAGTTAAATCCAACCTCTCTCACACACACAGATCCAGAAATTACATTTGCAAATCTCAACTATAACCTTCCTACAATATATAATAATGAAAAACTCTTTTAAGGTCACTCAAATCTCTATACAAGAAAGCCTCTGAACAAAAATCGTAAGACATTTTCACATAAACAAGAAATCTTTCTATCATATACACATATAGGCCAAGAAGAAGGAAGAACAAAAAACCTTGTTCAGTGACCAACAGCCTATGTGCTAGATGTACTAACCATGCAGATCACAATCACATGTCTATGTCAACACAAACTTATTTACATATATATATATATATATCGCTCCAGTACTGTACTTGCTCGCAACGGAATGTGAACCAAAATTTGCCCTGATATTCAAAATTCATGGTCAGCAGCAGCCCAGGATGACTCACCGGACAAAATATAATTATGCATACAATAAGAAATATCTTCTTATCATATTTCACCTTTTACGCTGATGGAATGGCACTTTCTGAGTTACCAGCGTGCAGACTACCAAATTTATTCCTCTCAGATTCTGCATCATAAAGCGAAAGCAACCTCTTCTGCATCCACATTATAAAACATTTAATAAGTAAATGGATGACATGATACAACTTTGTTGCTATGTTTTTGAATGCGGTGACATTTGTAACCATACTACAGGGAATACACAGTAGTTTCAAGGGTGTCTATCAATCAAAAGAAGAAACATAAGCAAAAGAAAAACAAGAGAGAAAGATGAAGTATTGAAAGAAGAAACAAGATGGAAACAGATTAAAACAACATGAAAGAAGCTAAGAAACTTGGATGACAATTGAAAAAAACCTAGTCTGCTTGAATGCATGTACACAACGTGAAAACAGATCAAAGTTAGAAGTTCTTCGACTAATGCAGACCAATCACCATCACTAAACATTTATACTCCAGCAAACCCAATATCAAGTGACACAAGATTTGCAGAGAGCTGAGAAAAGGCAAGTACTTACGTGGTCCTCAAACTCAGGACTAGTCAAGTTGATGGCAAGATTTCTCATCAACAACAATACCTGAAAGACAGCCATATAAATTTATTAAAGTAAATCACAAATTTCTCGAAAGAGAATGCAAAATCAAGATGGGGATCTCACTAAGAGAGAAGAGGAAAAGGGAATTATGCACTATAGGCAGTTCCATAAACATGATTACTGTGTCCACAACATATGTTAAGAGGAATTAAAAAATCATAATAACATACAGTTTCAAAATTTATTGGGTCCATCTGCTTCAATCTCTGAATGTGACCAGTTGAATTGGGGTCAAAGACACTGCCAAGGAAGCTGTAAACTTGAGCAAAATCAGGCATAACTGCATCAAACAAAGAACTGTTTCATAAGCAAACGAAAGTGATAAAATGTGCTAGGTATAAGGCACAATCATGATTCAAAGAAACCAGAATTGACTCAAACATATCAGCCATTTCTTAACATATTACAAGATAAATAGGCAGCAAGGCAAGTCAAGGAATAATATATACCATTGAATTTTATGCAGCTCCATTGAGAATGATAATATGAGTGGAAAGAAATGAAAAGGACAGCTTATACACTTATCAAAGTTTGCAGCTATATCCCAACACAATGGAAAATTTTCAATAATGCTATTCTCATAGCAAGAGCTTTACTGAAAGCTTTGCTCATATGCACCCTCTTAAACATGCTAATAGTGTACAAAGAAGTGTCAGAGACGTCATTCATGAGCAGGTAGCAAAGAGTTTTTTCTTAACGATAGTGTAAGATGAAATTGCAGCATAGGAGAACTATCTGTAATTTATTAAGCTGTTAACTCAGACATTCATAGTCTACTAGTGCCTGCACCTCAGTGCTCATATAGCTCAAATTAGAACAAGGATACTACCTCTTGGGGGTTTTCCGTGATCCCCTCGATCAATTGTTTCACCAACTGGCCAAGTTCTTAGAGTGCTGTCGTTACTACTACGGTAGCAGAAATTCTGAGCGTTGCTTGATCCAGGCAATCCCACATCATCTGATAAGACAACATATTGTAATATTATAGCAACATTCATATTTTTCACATACCATGTTACAAAATATCTTGAAGAGGTAAAGATGCAGCAGGAACAAACAATACCTTTAGTCACTTGCGACGCAGTCACTGGTGGCACTGAGTCATAACTCCAGGACGACAAGGCCGCGCCAGGAACCGGATTTCCAAGCACAGACGAAGAGTCTGGCCTGTAAATATATCCTGGTTCAAGCAGAGCTGCCGATGATTGAACTTGCCCACCAAATTGTGATACACCATGAACTGTAGATACACATAAAAGCAAAGGTTGTACCACGATAAAAAACCATCCAAAATATAGGAGTTGTTGCATAAGCTTATGAAAAGAAAAAGATTAAAGAAAACAATGAGTGGCAAACCGTACTGACCAGTTTTAGGTGCTTTTTGTGGGTATGGATGAGCTGCTTTTCTCTTTGGTCGAGGGGGAGGTACATGTTCACTTGTCCCATTCTTCTGAACCTTTAGAAAGTACTTTTGTGCATGACTTCGTATCTGCCAATAAGATTGCTTAGCTTTTAATAAACAAATAGATTGACGAAGATGAGTTCCATATCTAGACAAAGTAAATGAATGGGAAAAAAGAAATCAAACATAATAGGGTCAACACAAGTATTAAAGCAGCCAAAGTGCAAATTAATCCCACGGTAGGTATTTTACATGCATTTGCTTGATTAGACTTGACTTAGCTTGAAACTACCTGAATGACAGTCTTGGATCCAATAAATGCTTCAATCTTCTTCCAGTCACGATCAAATCTAGAATTAAGAAGATACAAGAAAATCAAGAAGAAAATTTAAGTCAACATGTTTGCGCAGATAGGATGAGTGAGATAACATCATCATGACATCAATGGCAACTAACAAAATATAAATTACTTGTTTGAAACTGCAACCACTGAACTATTCTTTACAGATAAATGTATCGTTGGGGTTGGGTTTCCATGTTAAGCACCCAAATGACTTGGTCCTACATATCATGCATGCAGCCAGAAGAATCTTTTAAAATAGAAAACGAGTCAAGGTTCAAAGACAAGCCCTTTAGTTCAAAAATATCGCCGAAGCCAAGAAATCATTCGTCTTAAGAACCTAAACCTGTTAGGCTTGAAAAAAGGAAGTAGGTGTCCACTAAAAATGAACATGACACACAAGCAGGAAATTCAATGTTTTATTTTCTCATTTCCTCATAGTTATCAACAAATGGAATTACCGACAACTGAAACTATTTAAGTAGAAAAATAACTAAAAGAAATCACAATCTAAAGCGACCATACCTAAGCAAAGTGCTATAGACTGAACACTAAGCCACTAACAATAGTTGTTCAAAGTCCACTTAAGGGAACAGCGTACGTCGAATTCTAATGAAACATTTAGTTACTTAACTTAATATAATCATACACTGTAATAGGATAAATGAAAATCTCAAATTAAAATGCTAATTCTCCATATGAGTAGATTAGAAATTGCAGGTAAAAATTAAAGAAAAAAAGTGATAATCCTGAATCTAGAATAATCTATCGTACAACTTCACAATTGAAATTTTCCTCCCTTACTTTTTCTCAGCAACCAAACAAGCATAAGACAACTGATAACTTAATTCAGAAAATACAGTAAAAAAAAGGAAAATAAAATGAATAAGTAAACACACTTACAATTGAAGAGCTTCTAGAAACTTGTCGTGCTCTTGTTCCGTCCAGCTCTCTCTAGATTTAGTAATTGTGTACGGCTTCCGAATCTTCTTACTCGGATCCTCCGTAAACGACATAGTATTTGTTGCACCTGTACTTTTAGTCGAAGCTGAGGCAGTAGTAGAATTATTCGTCGTCGTCGCGGCGTTGTAAGTACCAGTTGGCGGGAGAGAATTCAGACCGGGATGCCCCATATTCATGGGATCGAAGAAGAAAAAGCCTTGAGCCGGGTTCGGGTTCACGGACACCATAAGCTAATTCGTTAAATGCCTATCGAGTTTCTGTTTTCAATTGTAATATTCGTTTTTGCCTTGTTCTTAGCTTTTGGTGAGTCAGACAAGAATGAGATCGACGAGGGTAGTCTCTATTACTCTAATAAAGATCGAGGTTTTATATAGAGCCTGTGACCTGTGGCTTGTGGGTGATGACTCATGGGAGTTAAGACGAAACCGTCATATCCACTTGATTTTCAAGGTACACGTGGCATGATCTGGTTGTATCGATTGAAACCTAGGGCCTAGGGGCTGGAGCATCCACTTCTTCGGCAATGTGGCAATTTATACAGCACCTTGTAAAAATTATTATATAAATAAAAAAATATTAATTGGAGTCGGTGAATTTATCTTTGGTGTGAGAGGCTCTTTGTCGCACGAAGCTATGTGAAACGGGCATGTCGCACCAAAAGATAAATTATCCCACAACTCGCAGCAAACAATCGTATTGAAATTCTTTCGTAAGTTTAGAAAATAATTCATACCATTTAATAACGCTGATTGGTGTTGAATCCAAATTGATTATGATCGAATTTTATTTTAACCGTTCGTCGTTAGTGTTTATCATTATCTTTTACCGTCGTTGGTGATGATTTAAGAGTGTAAAACTGCGTTCGATTTGATAAAATGGGAGAAAAAAAATTATTTTTTGTTTATAAATAAGGGTAATTTAGAAAGAAAAATGTGTGTTTGATTAATGTTGATATAAAAAATTTAGAGAATTAATTGTGAAAATAACAAAAATTTTATAATTATTTTTATAAATTTCCCTTCGAATTAGCCATTCACATTTACCTTATGGAATGTGGTTCAACTTTAACAGTAAGGCTGAGTGGCGGACAGCAGCCCTTAATCGTAAGGGCTAGTTCTTAAGGGCCTTTTATTTGTTTTCCTTCAATTTAAAATTAGATTAAAATTTTTTTATTGATTTATGATTAAAATAAATATTTTTTTAATATTTATGAGGGTAAAAATTTAAGTTACGTTGTAATGAAATTGGTTTAAGTGATCTCAACAGATATCTAATATAATTTATATTAATATATATCTAATTTTATAATACAAATCAGTAGTATAAAAGAAATTATCTGTTTAATTTTTTTTATATCCTTAAATATCTTGGGTATTTGGTTGATTTGACCAGAGAATTCATTCGATTTGTGCCTTTGCTTTTTTTTTTATTAAAACTTTTGAAAGTATCGGTTCTAATGATGGGAGCAGCAAGCATTTTGAATCTTACACTCTCTTAGTTGAACGGGTAAAGAGGATGCCACGTGTGGTCCTTATTTATTGACTCGTATAATTAATCTTCGCAACTCTTCCTTGGGGACAACAAATGAGAGGCTGTTATTGAAAGTTCTAGCAAAGTCCAGGATGATCACCTTTGTCCGTTGAGACCTTACCTTTTCTTTCCGGTAAAACAGCATTTAGGAAGAAACTCCCGATATAGAGGAAAGAAATTATTAGTTATTACATTTTTGAAATTAAAAAAAAAAAAAAAAAAGTAACGGTGCCAATTATGACAGCCCAGTTTATATTAAAGTAATTTTTATACAAACTGCAGGGCTGTGTTTTGATTGAATTTTCACCTGTTCATTACTAATTGATATCTCTTATCTGTAATGATAAGTTTACAAAATTTGGACTATAAATATTGTATTACAATAAACATGGTAGATGATGTGATATTTATTTTATTGATTAAAATAAAAATTAATTATTAAATGTTATCGTTTTTTATTTAGGTGATTAATCGATTGTAATTTGGAAGTTAAATTTTTTTAAGTGTATTACTATCTTTCCACCAATTACTTCTAAAGATTGCTTGTCAAATCCGCAAACCATTAGATTGCACAAGGAAAAGATAACCAGTATGTCAAGAGAACAAAATTTTCATCATGCTAAATTTCTATCTAACTATGATTTAAGATAACAATGTCTTCATAGGCTAAATCTCCCTCAATTAAGTAAAATATTGTGTAGAATTAATTTATAAGTCTTTTTTTTTTAAATGTGAGTAGAGTAGAGACATTCATTGTCTAAAAGGGTCATATATATGAACATGTACTTCATAGAATTAATGTAATAATATAAGTTTCAGTTATATATCTTATTATAAATATTTATGTAACATAATAATTTGATGTGTAATTACTATTAAAACAATAATAATGTCTAGTTAAATATGTACATTTACTTTGATTTTGAAGTTGCATAATCAATATGACCCTGAGGTGTTTTATAGTTTATGATGGGCTAGGAGTAATCACAGTAAACTTATACAATATGATGCAAATTCTAATATTTTTTTGTTCCTTTTTCTTTTTTGGGAAATTGATGCAAATTCTACATTGAATCTATATGTCGGTCCCCGATCACCTATGCGCAATGTATTTAGTATATGGGTCCATGATCATATTGTGTAGCCAACAGTGTTTGATCCCTTGAAAGGAAAAAAAGAAAAAGAAAAAAGATTCTTTGAAGTCACAAGAATATTTTTTAAATCTTTTTTTTAACCAAAAAAACATATTAGACGGAGTAGAGATATTAGCATCCCTCCAAAAATCTCATAAGACCCTTATTGTGTATATTTACTGTTTTAACCTTCACCAAAATTACAAGAAGCCATACATGCTTAATTAAAGTCCTTATGGTAATTCAATTTCGGCATGAAATTTTTCTAGCTGGCAATACAAAATTTTGAAAGAATATCGTTTGTTATATTCTGTGGGATTAATCTATCATATAGTTACCGTTGTAACTTGTGAGAAAAAATAAAGATAAAAATTCATTATTATTTCTATTCAAGAAATTCAGCTCACTGTGAGAAACTTCTCCATAAGAAAATTAAACCCCAAGGCTAACACTTATAACCTTTTAAAATTTATTTTGATTAAGTGCTTGTTTGGTATGACTTATTTAAGAATCATAAGTGCTTATTTAATTGTATAAGCACTTTTTTAAATTTTTTATGGTGTTTGGTTATTTTTTTAGTAGAATTTTTTAACTTAAATAAGCTAATTTATCTCTACTAACAAAAATCTAAAATTTGAGCTTTTGAGAATAGAGATTATAGAGTTTTTCTAAAAATATATAATATAAAAAATATCACATAATTTAATGATTCAAAAATATATTTTTTATTGACAACCAAACACCGAATGACTTTTTGTCCAAAAACTCTATTAGTATAAATTTTACTACTATAAGCTCTACCGTTATAAGCTCTATTTAATAAGCTGTACCAAACGATGCCTAAAACTATTCGCACACAAAATGCAAGCAAAAACCACTCAACAGTCTTCTTCACCATTTCTTTAAAGCTTCAACAATCATTTATGCCAAATACAGTGAGTCATATTTTATAGATGAGGACATATATAGAAGAGTGGAGAATCAAAGCTATTTTGGGAATTAAGTGGGGTGTTAAAAAAATTCTTACAATTTTTTAAATACTTCGATAGAGTAAATTTAGAAAAGCTGTTTTAAAAGATTTTTTAAAAGATACTAATAACTCTATTCTTTAACTTTTATTGATATAATAATTAAAAGAGTGGGGCTTAAAATTCTTACAACACTCCCTTTTGAATATTATTTCTTTAAATTTTAAATGATAAAATAAATATCCATATATTACAGTTAACCATCTTCCATAAAATTTTAACCAAAAAAAAAAAAATTCTTCCTAAATTGCATACAAATCTTAAAATATTAAATTTATCTTAATTTTTTTATTATATTACTTCTATCTTCATAACTCCAAATTCTTATAATTTTCTCCAAAAAATAAAATATAAATATAAATACAAATCATAAAATGAGTTTAAGTGTAAAAACTTTGTTAAAAAATAATATATTTAAGTGTCTTAATTGAATATCCATTTGAAATAAGAAATAAAAACTAATTTGTATTGGATTATTTAAGTAATTTCAATTAAAAAGAAATTTTTACAGGTATCAAAAGTCCTACCCTAGTTAGAATCCAGACATAAATTAAAATAGGCATATGAGACCCAGTCCAAAAATTTGCTAAAAATAATATATACACTTAGGCCTTGCTCGGTATTAAGTACAATTGCAGTGAAAAAAATTATAATTATGAAATAAGAGTTAACAGTATATAGTAAAAATAATTTTTAAATAATAATGTTGACAAAATTAATAAATATATAACATATTTTTCATCATAAGAGTGTATAATCAAATCAACTTAACTTCTAAATTACTATTATTAGTGTCTATTAAATACTTTAGTACTGCAACTTTAAAATTACAACTACCCAACTTCAATCCCAAATAGAATCTTACTCTTATAACTAAATAAGAAAAAAATCAAGGTCTCAAAACTACCTAGAAAAAACTATCGAGAGAAGTTAGAACAAGGAATTGCCGAGCAAAGGGCCAAAAGAGTGACTCACACAGACTTCCTTAAAGCAAGATTTTGATTATTTTATCAACATTACATATTTATTCCTATGACTTCTTCGATAGTACTTTCCCTACAAGAAACATGAGCAACAGTACCTTTTAAGTACCCAAATATTTTAAATTATAACTACCTAATCTCAATTTCAAATAAAATCTTATTCTTATAACTAAATAAGAAAAAAATCAAGCTCCCAAATCTACCTAGAAAAAACTCCTCGATGTTAGAACAAGGAATTGCCGAACAAAGGGTCAAAAGAGTGGCTCACACAGACTTCCTTAAAGCAAGATTTTGATTATTTTATCAACATTACATATTTATTCCTATGACTTCTTCGATGGTACTTTCCCTATAAGAAACTTGAACAGCAGTACGTTTTCCGTACCCAAGCATTTTCAGTGATTAAAAAGATCTTCTAGGGAACTTAAAAATTTCACTTTTTGTGGTCTCATGGGTCAATGGAGTTGGGGCACCTGACTAGCCCCCCAGATTAGGACCTGGTCAAGACGAACTCGTGGTCCAAGTCGGTGCAGAGAATATATATATATATATATATCATTTTTAGTGATTAAAAGCCTTCAAAAGGAAATTTGTCTTGAGTACTACCAAGTGCGCCACACAAGCATAGCCCAACCTACTGAAGTTAAAAAAGAGATCAGAACAATTTGCTAGAACAGTGATCAATGATAGAACTTCAATGAGTCTTCATTGATGAATGGAAAATACCCTATTCAAATAAACAAAAGGACAATCTCTTGTACATTTAAGTGTAGAGTTATTCAAGGACCAAACCCACTACCCATACAAAGGTGGAAAATTTTTAACATCTCAAAAAATGTAACAAAAGAAGAAATTACTTTACAAGCAGTTTTCAAGAAATACAAACCTCAAATTCTCACAAGGGGCCAAAAAAGGGTCAAAGGCTTCTCAACTGTCCTAATCAAGCCAACGAGTAATCCCATCATCCTCTCCAACCGCTGCCAGAATCTCAATACGTACATCCAAAACAGCCTGCAGTTTGAATCAAGAGAAGCAACATAGGACTGCATTTATTTATTTATTTTTGGTGCCAGGTTTACAGAAATTTCAGTAACTACCTCTTAAAAGTCAATTAAAATGGACCATAAACCTATATCAAATCCAGCGCAATCAAAGTATGAACCCTTAGCTATTTGCTAATTTCTTTGATTATAACTATCATTGAAAAAGCTTAAAGCCAGATGGAACTCACAATTTTACCCAATGCATTGGCAGGGCAAAATTTAAAGGATTTTAGGAAAGAAATAAAAGAAAAAAAATACCAGGGGATTTCTACAGTTGATCAGCCTGCATTCATCTAGTGGACCTTCTATTGCCCAACTCTCCCAAGCATCAAAGCTGTGACTAGCAAATACGAATTCCATTCTTCTATTAATCTGCAATGTTAAGATAGAATCTGACTTCATCCCCGAGCACTGAACCATATGTTGATGCATTTGCTTACTACTTCAATCAGGAAAAAAACAACAAAACAGAGTAGAACACATCCTTCCCATTTTTAGAACATTTCATACTGAAAATATTCTTTCCATATTAGATATGAAAAGCAACATGTGAAGTAATGGAAAGTTAGATAAATATGATTTTTAGGAGGAAGAAATTAGTTATAATTTCAAGTGAACAGCTTACCCTCCAAGAAATTCCCTGCATAATAGACTCTGAGGTTCATAATCTGGTTTTATTAAATGAAATGTCAACTTAGCTAAAAATGAACTCTCTAAAAGATGATTAAATTAATCTATGCCAAGTCTAAAACTTCTGGTCTGTGATACATTCCGGGGGGGGGGAAGGTCCCAGCAGCAAATGCAATGCAAAGTTCTAATTAACCACCACCATTAGGAATTACTAGAACAATGTAATCATGTCACAGAAACCACACTATTCCCATAATTATTCAGATCTCAATTCTTTACCTGAAAGAGATCAAGATCTAAGTTCACAAGTGCTATTCTCTCAATCATTAACCTTCTAAAATTTAAAGAAGATTTGACCTGTACTTTCTGGAAAAGAAAGAACACTCTACATTCAACTCTAAAATGTCTGGATAAAAAGTAAAAACCTCACAACTAATTATGTAAGGACTAAAAGTATGAAAATTACCTGCAATAACTTTCCTCCAGCAGTAAAAGAACGCAAACCGATTGTGTCCTGATGAAAAGAACCAGAAATCATGTTGGTTCGTAAAAATAATCAACTCAAATTGTGCTTACCATATAGTTACACTGAGTAAAAAGAACCTCCGACAAACCTTGCTTTTGCAAATAAGGAACTGAGCTGCAGGATCTCTTTTTGTTACATTTGACATTGTCTCCAGGATCCAACCGCCGCCTTTATGCCTTTGCCTGGAAATGTGAAGTGCAGGGCGATCTCTCGCGTATAGAGCTACAACATACCCATCTTTCAGTGTTTCACCAGACACTTCACTAAGCCTTTTGCTAGATCTTGAAAGCTTTTTGGAAGTTGATTCTTGTATTGATTCTATTGGTGTTTTCCTACTTCTCAATTCTTCAGGGGAAGCACAACGAGAACTAGCTTGATCAGTACCACTCATAGCAGTATCGTCTTCTTTATGTGAAGTACTTTCTTTTTCTAATGCAGAAGGATCATCTGGTTTCTGCAAAGATTTTTGACGGGCATGCCTCTTCTTGGCCTTCTTACCCGACCTGCTGCGCCTTCCATCAGATTTAGTGTTAGCAGAATTTTGAGAAAAACCTGAACCCTGAAGTTGACTGGGAGAATCTCTTGACCGACTGATCGCCTTTTTCAGGGAGTCTTCAGGACTAACTTGAATATCATCTGTCAGTTGGCCACCAACAGAACCCTCCAGAGTGCTAACTTTGTCCAGTTTGTTGTATTGTTCAATTTTATCATCTATTTCATTTTCATATTCTTCCGTGTCAGAAATGGCATTCTTCGGAATAACACCATCAAAGAAGAATGTCTGTAATACAGAAATGGCCTTCTCCCTTATCTCCATCCACACTTCTTCACTGTAATCAGCACTGCGAGGTAGTATCAGTACATTGGGCATCTCTCGAACCTGAAAGCAAGTGAATGTCAGACGGACCAATGGTGCTGAAAAACCACGTGAAAACATGCACAGACAGAAGTTTTTCAGATATTTCCAGATTATGCCAAAAACAGAAGAATTGAGCACAATGTATAATTTGAGATCAGCTGCTCCACAATAGCTAATGCAGAATGTTTTATGCACAAAGAATGTCAAACAAACTATAGTTAAACAAGGGTTTCAAGTGTCCAACACTTCATTAGAATGAGAACTAATTAACTAGCTACAACCAGCAGACATATTGGAATTTATTCAAAGAAGCAACTCCATGTAAAAGAATGCCACAAAAGAAATATTAATAAGGGGGCGAGGAAAAGTAAATGGAACCTCATGGAGGTAGCTGTCAACAAAATATCTAATGTTTACTTCCTGGTAACACAATACACATGCCATGCCTTAAACTCAGGCCATAAGCATAGTTATCATACCCATGCTTCCATCCATTGTGGCCCTTCAGCACCATCCAGGGCACAGCCAGCCAAGGTGCCATCAATTAAAAGCTGCTTCACAGCACAATCGTCCAACAGTTGACTGCTGCCCGTATTGACAAGAAATGCTCCTAAATAGAGATGAAAGGTTTTTCCAAATTAATAAGCAAATAGAAGAGATCTCAAAACATTGCTTGAGAGGTTGAATGTGAAGGAATTAATATACCGGGCTTAATATGCTGCAAACATTCTGCATTGATAATCTGAATCGTTTCATCGGTTACAGCGCAATGAAGTGATATAACATCACTTGCTGCTAGTAAATCATTAAGGGTATCCATCCTTCGGGCAGCTGAAGGAAATGTTACTTTACCTTTGCCCTGAAAGAAAACAAGATAACTCAGAAAATCAAAGTCCAAGAATAAACACCAAATTATATGCATAGAGAAAATCAAAGCTCAAAATTGTCCAAGGAGAACTTCTAACCATTTGATCAGGTACACGAGCATTAGAATAATTCACTATATTTCATTGCAAACACTTTTTAAAGCTGCCAGATCATTTCTAATTTCAGTAGTCCTCATGCATTGTTAAACATATAGTCACCTATATCATACTAACTGATCCATCAGGTTCAATGTATGAGCTGTAACTAGAAGCGCATATCTTCTAAGATGAAGAGTGCAATCGATATAGTACTGTGCTTAACTCTCCAATTCAGTAAAACAAAAATAAATGTTTAATTTGTTTAGAATCTCATATGGAACTGTTGTAATCATGACTTCGACTCAAATAATTGTGCACACCAGTCATTCATATTTCAAACAAATGCAGTAAAATGTTAAAGAGTTATAACGGAAGACACCGAACGTTATCTTCATACAAAATATCCACAGCAACCAAGAAAGTGCACAAAAAATATACAACTAGTCCCAGCTCAATACACATCACCACAAGATGCACTCTGAGCTTACCTTCTGCAAGTTTGATACCCTAAACCATGACCAGATAACCCTCTTTAACATAAGTAACAACTAATTGTGCCTGTCACCATAACTAAAGAAACTTAACCCAGCAGCAGAGTTCAAAAAAACATATTTTTACTTCGTTTGTAGTTCCAAATAGTGATGATCTTGCTCTATATCTTAACCCTAACTACAAGAACCATGCAATTTAGCAATAAGAACAAAAGACCAAGTTAGTCAATATCAGTTAAAAAGCATATGTTGAATCCTAAAAAACCATCAGGAATTGCACAAAAACCTTATGGTTCACTAACAAAACATACACAATCTCACTCTTTAGGTTGTGTCTTAACACCGCAACCATCTCAGAAAAGAAAAACTTTTTTCTAGAACCATTCAGCAACTTTTAAGAGAACACTCAATCATAATCTACTTGTAACTCAGCCCCCCTATAATAATATATTTAATCTATTCACAAAATCACATTTTTAGCTATCAAAACTTTCATAAGAGTTACAACATGAATAAGAAATCAGCAAATTCCATCTGATTCAACACATACGAACAACAATAAAAGTGCAGCCAAAAACAAACATAACATAAAATTTTACTTGAATTTAACCATCATTATCAAATGCGTACCTCAGGAACGTCAAAATAAAGCACACTCATCTTGAATGATAAGCTTCTTGTAGCCAAGGACCGGGCCGACGCAGATCTACCAACGATCCCCAAAACTAGTCCTCTACAACGCCTCATTCCTCGACAGAGAGGCTGCACCGAGCCAAGCCATCCCGATGCCGAAAGCGCGTGGCGCGCGAGCAGATGCGTCCGTCGCAGCAAGCCGAGGAGGAGAGCCATCACGGTGTCAGCGATCTCCTCAGCTCGAGAGGTATCCACGTGGATAAGACGGAGACCGAGGTCGGCAGCGAGCGCGGAGTCGACGGTGCGGTCGGAGGAGCCGAGACAGAGGATAAGCTGGTAAGGGCGGAGGCGGCGCTGCGCTGCGCGTGGAAGGTACGCGAGAGAATGGAGAAGGACGGCAGCGGCTGCTTCGATCTTTCCATCGGCTAAGCGGCTCAGAGGTACGTGCTCGACGAGTGCGACGCCAGCTAAGGAGTCTTGTTCTAAGACACAATCTTCGATGCAGTTGAGAGCGACCACAGAGGGGAGAGGTGTAGGGTTATTACGATGAGGCATTGCCGCAGAGAATCTGTTTTTCATCATCTCCTGTCGAGAACCAAGTGTGTTGTTTCTTCTTCACCTAGATCGGCGTGGTTAGTGACTTAGTGGTGATGTCACTTGTCAATTGCGGTGGTTAGGGTTTAATGATGTAATTACATTTCTAAGGGCTAAGTTGAAGGATGATTTCGACGATCAGTGTTTTTTTTTCCTTTTTTTATTTCTTTACTTCTTTCAGTTGTTGCTGCTGCTGCTGCTCCAGAGGCAGAGGAGAAGTTGAAATGACCGCCACGGAGCCCTGTGCTGCGATCCACCAAAATCTTACCCCTTTTTTTATTTATTTTGTCTTTTTTTAAATCCCGTTATGTCCTGGTTTTTGTCAGCGATGACCCATGTAAAATATGTAATTTAGGGTTTCTCATCAGTTTCAAATTTTAAAGACCGGAAGCCCATAAGAAAAATGAGAGGAAACTAGAAAGGAAGAACCTCGTATTTTTTCATCTTCGTCGCCAATCTTTTTGTGCGTGAACTTCCTGCTTACTGTAAGTTAGTTTTTTTCTTTTCTTTTTTTTTTTTAACAGTAAGAAATTGAAACAAATAAACGAGGCTTCATAATCGCACCTAGTGGGTTTCTAAGATGGTATAGAGTGGAGTCCCAATAAGAAGGAAGGAATCGATGTACACAAGAACGAACTGCTGGATGCAACAAGGATTTTTTGGCTAGTGGTAGTGGATACACTAAATCCAAGTAGGAAGCAAGTCAAGCAACACTTTTGCTAAGGAATGCCATAAACTAGTTGCACGTAGAAAGTTCAGATACAGTTGTGATACTTGGTAAAAGCAACACTTGGGAGATGATGTGTTTGGCATTTCCTTTGCTAGCACATTGTTTGATGAAAACAATCTGTCCTGTTCTCAACATACATTAATCAAACCTGCTTTCTGACCACATGAGATTACTAGCTAATTATCAATACACATAAAAGAATCATAGAGAAAAAGTGGACAGTTCTGGAAGAATAGTCAACCAAACATAAGCTAAGAAGTAGTTTCAGAAAAATAATAACAATAATAATCATCATCCGTACAGAACCCTACAGCAAAAGAGATACATTGTGCTCTGCAATTTCTAACAATTTCTATCCGAAAATGTGCTGTGAACCACATACCAACAGATCAGTGGTAGTCTAATGTGGTCGATAAAACTGCTAATAGGCATTGAAAAGAATTTTCATTTATTTCAGAAAGAATCAAGTAGCTCGCAACAAATTAAAATTAATACTAGATACAGAACTTCAACACTGTTAGATTAACAATGAATAGTTCAAAACAAGAAGACTATAAACTTCACATCAGAGTAGCAAAATTTCTACAGGACAGGCAAAATAGATACAATTTTCTCATACCCAGGTAATTTATGCTGGCTACTGAAGAGGTCTCTATATCCCTTACACACACATCATTTACTAAGAACTCCAGAGCTAATACCTTAAAGGCGTGCTGGTGCAATGATCGATCAGCACATTACATCACATCCATATTTAATTCAAAACAGCCTCATAGTCTAGATAGCAGTCATGAGAATGAGACGGACGATTCATCTGCTCCCCAACAGCTTTTTGACAAGAAGAAACTCAAACTACTAACGGATACACCATACACCTCTGTATCATCTACAAAAACTCATGACCAACATGTTTTAAGTTACCTTCTTATGCATAGGTTATTAACTCAGCTAAAGCTGTGAGGTGTCTCCAACTTCCATTGACATCCCCAAGAATTTTACTTTCCTTTCTCATTGAACCAGAAAAACAAATTCCCAAAGAAATGATTAAGTTCAGAAAAACCTCCTCCTAAACCTCCCAGTAGCTGCTTGATATGAACGCATTAGAAGACCAACACCAATTCCAACTCCCAGGCACATCCCTAAGCCAATTCCAACACCAACTCTAACACCAGCATTAAACCATGAAAGTTGGCCATCCTCACCATAGTACATGTCTTCAGAGTAGATTTTCTCCCCAATTTTCCCATCCGACTCGTAATCATTGAACTCAGCTTCTGTAATCTGCATAGCCCCGAAAATAAATAGACAACCTTTAATGGAATAGACAGACATTGATTAAAAATGCAATTGCATGCACATTTTAAGTTTTAAAAAAATGCTAAAAGATTCAAAAGATACCACAAATCTCAAAAAATACACAGGAAAATAACAGAAATATGTATGAAAAACATATATTCTGCATCAGTAATCTAAAGCCAAAAGCCATACTTGAAAATAAAATTAAGCAGTGACATCAACACATCGTACAGTTGGCGTTCATCCATGCAGCCAAAATAATTAAATAAATAAATAAATAAAAATAAAAAAGAAGAAGGCAACGAAAAAAACCTTCACAGTCCTATGTATGGTAAACTTTTTTTTAGATCACCAAAGAGGGTTTCATGCAATTCGAGTTAAAACCAAGAGAATGACAGAAAAAAATAGTAATACTAAACAGACAAGATGGCTAGTTTGGAAGGATGGCGGAAGCTTGCCAATAAAGGATTGTGCATGTTCTCAAAGGTGTTGAGTTCACTAGTTTATAGATCTCACTTCATTTCTGCAATTACAAGAACACAAATTAACATACTGGTTTCATGCATCCACTTTTTGATGCAATAGAACTACTCTACATAGAGCATAGTGGGAGAGAGAACAAGTTCACCTCGTAGACCAAACCAAGAATTCAATATACAGGGAGACATCAAATTCATTTGCATTGCATAAAGATTGCCACCATGTAAAAGTACAGACACTAACAAAATCAGTCAGGGGCTCAAGAAGTTCAAAGCAGACTATAATTAAAGCCATCAAACCTATTCCAACTTTTGAAATCATCAAATTTTGTGTAACGACTGGAAACCTGATCGTTATCGCCAAGACTAACTACATAGTCAAGCTGATACAAAATCCCAATCAGAATCCCTAAGTTTCATCTCTCCACCATACAAACATTTGCAATGTAAAAGCATCCCCTCCCATTAAAAATTTCAACACAAGAAAATGAAACAACATCAAAATCTCGAATCTCAATATACCTGAAATTTCCTTTGTCGAACCAACCCATTACCGCCCTTCAAATTCTTCTCAACCTCCTCATCCTCTGGAATTGAGTCCAGCATCCAGTGTCTGTACCCCTTCCTTCTTGGACTCACCTGTATCGTCTTTGTCAAAATCACCGGCACACCTCCACAACAGCCGGCAATATAAACCTCAACAGCCGGAGCCGAAACCCCAAGCTTCGGTTGAAAAAACGCTGAAGAACCAGACCCTATCGCCGTATAACAATCCATACTCCACCCCGCCGTCCTCGAATCACTCCCATTATTCCACGTGGACTCCATCCTCTCCAACGACCCACACAAAACCATGTCCTTGTCAAAAACCTCAAAATCAATACTCCCCGTCACGCGAACGCTATCCGTGCTCACATACGTCACCTCCGATGATTCCTTATTGAGCCGATCGCGACGCAGGGTTAGAGACGTCGTATCCGATGAGGGAACGCGTGAGCCGTTGATTTCTAAAGACACGCCGATCTCGCGACGCTCGTGACAGAGGATTAAGTGATCGGGCACGCTGGAAATCACGCAAGGCGAGATCCGCACATAAAAGAGCCTGATTTCGAGCCACGCTGAGTGTGTTATCGATGAATTTGGTATTAGATGGTATGAATTTGAACGTTCATGAGAGTCTCGATGATCCATCAAGAGAAATTATAACTTCTTCAGACGGAAGATTTGTTGAATTAAATTAGAGTTTAGGGACATGGAGAGTGAGATTCGACGATTCGACGATTCGGTTTTGAAATTGAGAAAATTTCGGTAAATGGAGAAATAATAGACGCGGTTGTTGCGTTAGAGTGATTGATTTGAGAAATTAGGGTTTTGGAATCACGCATTGAAAAATGGAAGACAAGGGTTTTGGTAGGAATCTGCCAAGGTGGAGGTGGTTGAGATCTTTTGTTAAAAGAGGACGAGGACACGGTCAAAATCCGGTTTAAGGGATTGACGCTTGACAACTATGCATGTGAGTTACACGTGTTACCGTTACGTAGAGTCTGCTCCTGCCTGTTTTTTTTATTTTGAACAAAAAAAACATTAAAGCTTTTGGTCTTGTCGTCTAGTGAGAAACTATTTTATTGTTTATTGATTTGGGGAAAAAAATCCAATTAATGGTATTTGAAAATAATTTTTTTATTATTTTATAGTTCTAAGAAATAAACATTTATTAAAACATATTCCAGAAGGTCTTTTGGTTGGAAGGACATATGACCTGTTTAGTTATTTTATCTGACAATGTTAAATTTTTAACTTGAAAGTTCAAGTTTGAGATTGAACAATAATTGAAGCACCAAAAAATTTCAGTAAATGAATGAATACGATGGTACAAAGGAGACACAGAGAGAGGGATGAAGATGGTGAATTCATTTTATACAACTCAGATTGATTTACAGCATCTTCTTTAAGTTTTGAAAGCTACATGCCTGTGAAGTTACCTTCGCCATTACTTCGGCCTTGAAAATTTCTTTGAAGATGTTCTTCGATCCAATTTCCAAGCACATATGGGAGCAGAGACGGTCCTCAATAATCTAATTTCAGATCAATTCAATGAGATAAAATTTTATTATCATATCTCTATTTTTTTCAATTATTAAATTTAAAATGACTTTTTCATCTAGTTAAAATTTTTTATTAATGGAATAACGTATATTGCTGAATAAATCTAAAGATACATATTTCTTATGCTATTGATGCCGTAAAAAAATTACAGCATAATAAAAGGACCCTTAATATTATTATTTATAGATTATATTATAATTCATAAAGTTCAACTCTAAGTGTAAATTTATTGAAGGTTTCGGTATAGTTTATTGGAGACTTTGATAAATAAATAAAAAAATAAAATAAAATAAGCACAAGCCTAGTTGTCTCCTGATGTGCGCTCATAAAGATAGTAATTTGTTAAAACTTTACAAAATTATCTGTGCAGCAAACACAAATTGAGATAAAATCTAGTTTATATCACATTCTTACTCTTGTAGATTCGACTGTTTTTTTGTGTTTGTAAGTTTATAGTGCTTGTAATAGAGAAAATGACCAAATAAAATAACTGGAGGTGAATTTAATTAGATAAATTTTTGCCTTTAATATAAAGAATGAGATTATAAATACAAAACAAGAGGGGTTTTATAAGAAAAAAATAGGGGTGGCAGTAGTGCCACTGTGCCAGTCCGAAATTCTTCCGTACGTGATTGGAAGAAATGCAAAACCTCGTGCAAGAAGGCTTTGTTATTCAAACCCAAGCCCAAAACCTACAGAAATCTTTCGACGAGTCCATGCGTATCCCAACTCATTGACGATATTAAAATAAAAATCGTCGAAGTGAAATATATTACTTGACCATACTGTTTTCTACTTTCAAAAACAAAATATGAATGCCACTAAACTCACACTTATTAACTCAAGCCTATCAGAATGACAGAGGGCCTACAACTAAAACGATAAAATGCCAACCCAATCAATCATCAATGAATCCAAATTGGTATTATTTTATTTTATTTAAATGCATTGTTACATGATATGATACAATGAGTCTTCTTAAAGTGAATGTCCGATCATTTGAAATATTTATTTTTAAGGGAAAATCTTAAAACAAAAAAGCATTGTTCATTTAGGTTATGTTTTGGGAGCTTGGATAAATTGTGGGATTGGATTAGATTTTGGAATTAACAAAATAGTCTAATTCTAAAGTATGTTTGGTTGTCATGGACTAATAGAATAGACTAAAATTTAGTCCAAAACAATTGGAATTTTATCAATCCTTATATTTAGATGGGTTTGGGTGGGATAAAATTAAATAAAGAATTTGTGTCCTCTTTATCACTCTTTTACTTTTCATTTAACTTAATATTTTAATAAAAAAATTAAACATAGAAATTAATTTCATAATTTTTTTAGCCTATAATTTTAAACATAAAAATAATCAACTATCTCTTAATAGTAGTATTGAATATTAAAATCAATAATTATCAATATAATTTAAAAATATTATATTATTTAAACAGTTATTTAACTTTATTAAATTAAATTCAATCCGATTTAATCTTAAAAGTTAATGCAATCCAATCTTATCTTTTAAATGTAGAAATGCTGATCCAATAACTTTATTCTCCCTCTTGAGCTGCTAAGATGTCTCCGGACGGCGGCTTTAGTGGTGGTCCCTTTGGTTTGTTTCTCTTATTCCCTTCGCCACTCCGTCCATCCCATCTATTCTTTAAAGAGTCGGTTTGGGGCTTGGTGGGGCAACTACGCTGCATTCTCCGAGTATACAGAGGGTGCAATAGTCGCCCCCAAATAACTCTATCTCCGTGGTTCGTCCTTCTCATTTAACACGTGTCTCATTCTCTTTGGTTCGACTAAAACTAAAACATTCTCCGACACTGATGTAATATAATTATATCATTGGCATGTGTCTAATATTATTTTTAATTCGTTGAAAAAAGTTAACACGTGTCTCATTCTCTTTGGTTGAACTAAAACTAGATCATTCTCCAACACTGATGTAATGTATTATATAATTGGCATATGTCTCATATTATTTTTAATTCGTTGAAAAGATAAAACATGTGAATATGTGATTTTTGGGCCGTCATTTCTTGACACAATAACATGGGAAATTATACCCAGTGTCGTAACTTTTTAATGCCAAATAAATTAATAGATCTAATTAAATGTTGACTTTTATTTTTATTAATTAAAAAAAAAATGGGCTCCACAACATATTATTAAATATTTTTTCATCCTCCTATTTTGTCTCTATAATTAATATGATTTTTAATTCTTTGCATCCTTTATTAGTGTTGAAGAACTATCTTATACGTAATCTCCATATTTTCTACTAAAGTAAAAGTATCAATAGCAGATATAAAACATAAAAGAAGAAACCAAAAAGTTGAGTAGCACGTTGTTTGTTTTGAATTATTAAACAACATTACTCTCTCAGATTGAATGTAAAAAATTATTATATATTTCCATAAATGAATAATGTCATAATAGTTAGAAGAACTATCAACCAAGAATTGTACTAAAATCCCATTGGTGAGTGATGTTAATACTCTTTACTGTCTTCTTTTTCCAATATTGTCTTCTATACTCGATCTTGTTATGTTGTTGCTTTCGTTTTGATATTAATAACATTTTGGTTGCTTGGAATAGAAACCAAATTGATAAGAGAGGAGTCATACAAATTAAATATGGATACGCTTCGAAAAGGAAAGAATAAAAAAAATCATGTTGTTAATTGAATCTCTTCATTTTAGTTTCCACAAAAATTTGTATTAAAAAAAGAGAAAATTGAGAGAGATTGGGAGAACAAATCCAATTTTGGGCATGTTTTGGTGTGCTAATATTGATGTTTGTACTTCATTTAAAAGTTATTTACCTGAGAGTTATTTAAGGTAATTAAGTTAGATGAAAGATAGAGACTCTAATTATATTAATTATAGAGAGAAAGTAAGACAAAGAAAAGAAAATGTTTAATAATAAGTTGTGTGGCCTATTGATTTTTAATTTTGTTTTTAATAAAGTAAAAGTACACATTTAATTTGATCCATTGATTTGTTTATTATCAAAAGACTATGATTTTGTGTCCACTATCATGTGAAGGAAAAAAAAAAAAAAAGAGGCTTCCATTTTTTAATAATTCAAAACAAACACCGTGGCACACAACTTTTTGGTTTCTTTTTTTATGTTGTCTTTTTATATTTGCTATATATATATATATACATACACACATGCATATATATATATATATTCTCTAGTGAGAAAAGTGAGGATAACAGTAAAAAATAAATAAATATATAAATTTCAATACATTAATAAATAAAAAATATAATTTTTAATATATTAAAATCTATATTTTTTTATTATTATTTTACTTACATTCTCACTTTCATAAAGTTAAAACACACACAAATATATATATATATAGACTGATTTTAAAAAAATTTCAAATTTTCTTACACTTAAATTCCTGAATCGAAAACTTTCCATGCACACGCATACATACATATATAAAATAGTGCGCTGGTGCGCATAGAATTCCGACCCACTCGTTTTTGTACAAAAAGAAAGCAGTTTAAACAATGATCTGAAGATTGAATCACACTGATTACAACCTTGAAAAGCTTTCTTTCCAATCGGTCCCTGTCATTAGCCTGATCCCGACTAAATTGCCCATTGATGGTCGGTAAGATTTCAGATTTCGATCCGAACGGCTGTGAAAAATTTGAAGCATGCAAGTGCAAGAATGGGGACCTCTGTGTGGACCTCGCAGACCGTCGTGGCAATATAGGCCAGCTGTTCCTACTCTTTTCATTTTGGCGGGGACAACGGAATAAGATTCGCACCTCGTTGGCTCCATCCATGCAAATGCAAGCAGAAATACTGGAAAAAGCAAAAGCTGACATGATTGACACTAATGTTACAGTCATTAGCTATGGTTTTGGTTTTGGTTTTTTTTTTTGGGATACGTCTATTCACTAAATTCTTAACCTGTCAAATGAGGTTAAGCTAATCCCCTTCATTCGCCACTTGGACAAAGAACTCTACCCTCATAATTGCGAGCGCATGAGTTTGAGCCTCTCAATATATTCTAGGTTTTTTTTTAAAAAAAAAAAATTGAGTAAAGGTAAGGTTTAAAAAATTTGTGTCGTATTACATAAGATTTGTAAATTTAGTCATAATAATTGTCTAATTATAAATATCAGTATTAAATTATAATCTGATCAATAATCTCATATAATTAAAAAAAATTTATTTTATTCATTCTCATTTATCTTTTTTTACAGTTGAACTCAATATTTATCACATCTATTAATTTGAGCATATTTTGATATACGATAGAGCTACATAATCGTTATGGGTTGGTGCTGGGTTGGATTCGTATTTAACATGCACTAAAATAACAAGAAAATAAATAAGTGTATGAATATGATTAGAGATGGTTAAAAATTGAAAAAAAAATGAAATTGAAATTGAAAAAATAAGGGTGTTCATAATTTAATATGATCTGTTCAATCCGTCTGATCTGCAGAAATACGATCCATAAAAAATCCGATCCATAGATTATTTGATTGAATTGAATTGAAAATTTAAAAATGCGCAGTCGGTGGATTGGATATAGATTTACTTATATAAATCCACAAAAATATGTGAATTAGCAAAAAAAAAAAACTTATAAATATGACATTAGTACTTACTAATAAATAAATAAGTTAGAATATAATTATATCAACATCATATTTTATCTTATCCAATAATAATATAAAATAAAAATAATTAAATAAACAAATATAGCTTCATGAGTAGTTAATTTTCATGTATTGATGTAAATAAATGAGATTTTTTTGGTGTGTTATGTTTTGAAATTTTGAATGTATTTTCTAACTTTGTTTAAACAATTAATTTATTTAAATCTTATTTAATCTTGCATTTGATCGGTAAGAAAATCTTTTTATATTAATTTTTTATTTAATTAGTTTGTGGATATGACAAAATTAAAATTTTTTAGCTCACTAACCAATCTACAAAATAATAAATTAGATATGAATTGAGTTAAATTCGTATCCGATCCACATACATATAAATTAAATTTAGATTAAATTTGATCAATTCGTAAATTAAATTAGATTAAAAATTTATAATTCATAAAATTATGAATCGATTATGAATTAGTATGCAATCTGTTAAATCCAATCCATGAACACCCTTAAAAAAAAAAAAACTAAATTTGAGACGTTTTGGGTGAGATGTTTTATCTGCCCATTATTAGTGTATAATAACTGCAAGATTGGTCACATGAGTAATTATCAGATCATAGAAAAAAAAGTTGTGGATGACAATTATTTAAGATCTGTAAATTATTTTTTTTGGGGGCGGTGGGGGTGGGTGGGGGATTCAAAAAGTCAAGGTCTCAACGCTTGAGTGATGTCATGTTTGCTGCTGAGACAACGGATGGGTGTAAAATGTTCCAACTCACTGCAGGAAGATTCCGGAATATATATTAATGAACTTTGCTAGCTTACAGAATCTGTAAGTTACAGACTGCAGCATCAGCCGTTGGATGTGATTGCATGCGGAATGAGAAATTAAACAATAGAAAATGGGACGGTGGGACGGTGGGAGATGTTACAGTATCTGTACCTTACAGCCATCCTTGCACGGGAAAATGAAAAGTGGACCTATGTGGGACCCACAGCCATTGTGTGAGGGTGCTGTAAGGTACGGATACTGTACCGTAGCATTCTCCCTCTTTTAAATATCAAGCTAAACCAAACTTTATTCTCTTTTGTTTATGGTTTGGCATTTTCTCCTTTGGACTTTAAATTTAAACCGGAGACGGAGAATTCAATTTTTTTTTTTTTAACATTTGTGAGATTTATTTTCTTTATTTTTCTGATATATATTTTTAGTGATTTGTATTATGACACCCATCTAAATTTTTTATAAAACTCTCTTTTTTAATTATAATTACATAAATACCCAAAGATACATCCAATTAAACCCTCAAATAATTTAATTGTTTAAACAGACTTTTTACAGCCCATATCATAAGCTCCATTAATCTTATAAGCCATAATTTAAAGTATCTTTTTTTTTTCTCGACTATTGTAAAAAAAATCCTCAAGCTTTTATATACATGTATGGTGCATTGGAGATGTCAAGGGACAAGGGAGTTTGAGTTTAACATTTTGCAATGGTCTATTCAGATTGCTTTAATTATTTATCAAAGATTAACTGAGAGGAAATCCTGCGGATGTCAGCTTATTCTATGGCTTACGGCTTCGCCTTGATGAACAATTCATCGAGTTGAAGAATGAATATGGAGATTCATTTTCAAAGCTTTTGACTTTTTGGGTTCTTTGCTGTGTATATCGTCGTCAATTGCCTGCTCGTAAATGAAAGTTCAGAAGTCTTTTTCCCAAAAGCAACGATTAAAGGAAATAGGAGGTGTTTTATTAGAAAAGATTTCAAAATAGTTGTTTAAGAAATTACAATGGGGTATTCTAGGAAATAAATTAATTTTTACTGTGAAAGAGGTTTCATTAGGAGTTTATCTTCTTTGGACTTAAATTGTATATGTCTATGGGCCCATTTGTAAGTTGCATTATATATAAAATTTAAAGTAATTAAAAAAAGATCAAAAAGTAGAGTTTGTTTAAAAAAAATATTTTAATAATAGATTAAACATATTAGAAGATACGGCTAATGGATTGCTCTATAAACATAATCTGAAGTTGAAATCCATTGAATGATAAATGAATATTATTTTTCTTTTGATTTAAAAAAAGGGAAAAAAATGACCGGTGGAGAGTGGAAATTATCAAATCAACCAATTGTGGCTCACTACTTCACGTTTTTCCTTTTACCCGAAAACGTAGTTCACTACTTCGCTTGGGTCCACTCGGCTATCTAAACAGTGACCGTAAGATCAAATTGATGGGAAAAAAGTATGACACGTGGCAAGGATATGAAGCACTTAAGACCTAACGATGTTTGCTTTGGATAATTTTTAAAAATTTTTCTTGAGTTTTGGGCTTATTACAAGTAGATGGCGAGAAGTCTGTTTGTTTATAAAAAATTTCTTACGTTTTTATTCCGCTTGGTTGCCGTTTGGATAATTGTGGGCATTGTTGACATTTTACAATAAAATAAATCTTTTGCAACTTTCGTTGTCTTGAGAACAGTAACTAGATTTCTCAATTCGTTTCATCTAACACTTCAAATTTTTCAATTTCTTTAAGCTAGTGCATTCTTTGGCAAAGTAAACTTCTTTTAATTTTATCATAGTGCTTTGAGAAGTCTCCTTACAAAAATCATTCCATGTGAGATCCTGGAAAAAATGTATATCATTTTTATTCTTTTTTCTTTTAACTTCCCCAACTGCATCAGACATATTGGATTTGCAAATGTCACTGTCCATTTTCTTCACAAATGGAGACAAGTTATCTCCACCAAATTCATTTTTACGAGTATAGGACTCATCATCTATAATAGATAAGAGAGCCAAAAAAATTGTGAAAGGGTAGAGGATTCCCTTATGTGTATCACCATTGTTATCTAAGAAAATACCAAAGCCTAGTAACCTTTCCTGTGAAGAAAACTCGGCAGAGATTAGGGCTTTCACTGCAGCTAAAACAGTAATAATGTATAGCTCTTGGTCTTGGAGATGAAGGTGAGGATTCAGGTCGATTAAGAGGACTATACGTTGCATTTTGGTGTAGTCTACCGCCATTGGTAGAAGTTTAGAAGTGGATTTCTGTTTAGATCCGAGTTTGACGAAAAAACCTTGGTGGTTGCACTTGGCCGCTTGTAGAGGTGGAGACCTTGCATGCAAAAACGACGACGTTATGGAGTTAAGATGTTGATGAAGAGAGAGGGACCATGTGCGCCAGCCTTTGGGGATTACAATCCATGTTTTCTCAAACTGTCACTAGTGACAATATCATTTTTATACAGTCAACTAATGATCAATATAAAAATTAATTGACGGCATGAAATTTTTTATAAATAAACGGATTTTCACCATTTAATTACAATAAATCTAAATCTTAGGTGAAATTTTTAAAAATTACCTGTCTGCTTTCTAAATCAACGGCTGGCGGGCAGTCCCTGATTGTAAACAAAGCAGCTGTACGTTGAACTTGACTAGTGGGGTCCAGAATCTACGACTCACCTCATGTTCATTGCTTGTGACTTTACGCGCCATAACGCTGATGGCACCAAAAGCTTTTTCTTTGTTTTCAACGTAAAATGCCTTTTAACAATCAACACCTTCGAAGCTTGGCAAGATGAATTCCGTCAGGCGAGCATCACACATCTCTTTTTTTGTGTTTGTCTCGTAATTTAAGTAAAATTCAAAACAAAATGGATGCAGCATGCTGTCATCGCATGCTCTTCTATTGTAAATTAAAAAAATAAAATCGGGCATTATCTGTTGCAACTTTAAAAATAAGAAAGTTATCACTGCACAATCTTTTTTATTTTATATTTATCTAATTATAAAAAAATTTTAACATATTTTCTGTATTATTTTTTTTAAAATTTGTATTAACTAATTACTTTTAACTAATACTGTTAAATAATTTAAACAAGATGATAATTTTATTCTTAAATAAATTAAAAGACCATTTTATTTTACAAAAACTTTAAAAAATAAGAAATTATAATTATAAAAATACCTCTAAATTTAATAAAAAATAAATCTCAAACAAAGGTGCTCAACTGATTTTTATTTAATTTAGATCTTACAAAATTTTAATAATTATTTTTATTAAAAAATTATAATTTTACAAAATTTTATTAAAATAAATGAATTTATTTATTAAAAAATAAATCCCAAATTTTGTAATTATTTATTATTATTTTAATTATTAGTTTTATTAAAAATAAAATTCTAATTTTAAGATTATTTTTTATTAAATTTAGGGATATTTATAATTATAATTTTTAAAAAAATTTTATAAAATAAAATGGTTTTTAATTTTTTTAATGGTAAAATTATTATTTTATTTAAATTATTTAACGATGTTATTTAAAAATAATTAGTTGATATAAATTAAAAAAATATAATGTTGAGAATTTTTTAAAATTTTAATAATTGAATGAACATAAGATAAAAAAGAGTTGGTATAATGATTATTTTTTTAAAAAAAAAAGTAGCAACGTTAATGGAGCATGCCGTCATATGTGGATGTGACGCTCCTGTCAATCGCGTGGGCCTCACCAGGCAGGCGATGGCTTTTTTAACTGAGCCGTCATTCATTCACTCACTGATTCATGTTACCGAGGGAGCTCGGGCGTTAACATGTTTCAATCTTTCCACTTCCGTAGCCAACACATCTCCACTCATTCAACGTTCGTGCACTGATTTATTTTCCCTTTTTAATATTATAAAGAAAAAAAAAAGGAATTTCTCTTTCCTATTCTGCATTTCTTGTTTTGATTCGGATTTGTTCGTTGGGTTTGCAAAACTGTCCAAGCCTCTCTTATCTTTTTTCAACAAAGCATTATTCGATTACGTCTTCCCTATCTTTTCTCCATCTCATTTGGTTCTCTCTCTTTCTCTCTCTCTCTCTCCATTTCTCCATATTCTCTCTTTATTTTCCTTGGTTCTGATCTGCTATTTTTCTGAGAAAGCAACCAGGAATAATGAAGGTTTGATTCTCACTTCAACGTTAGCACCTCTTTATAATATAATTATATAATACAAGCATATATGTCTATAGATACATGTCTACAAGTCCTGGGTTCTTCTGATTCCTTCATTTATTTTATTCACTTACTTCATTCTGTTCGTTTAGTCTGATTCGTAATTAATGACTTAATTAAATATGGATGGGCCGCCGACATCATCTGGGTCTTGTTCCTGTTAAGGGTCTCTTTGATCACATCTTTAACTTTATATAGATGTTATAAACATTTACATTTTTTTGTTTTAAACATTATAAAGCGGACTATAATCAGAATTCAGAAAGTATGATTTATGTCGTGTTTTCGTACGTTATTAATTATACAGTCTTTTTGAGCTATAAAGTTCTTGTCTTTTTATTTATTTTTTAACATCGATCCAGCTTTTTCGATTCATAAAGGAAGGAAGGAAGGAAGAATAAAAGAACATACACCCATATACGTTTCATCAAGTTTGATCTCTCATATATATATATATTCTGAGATAGATTGATCTTTTGGGTTAATTTGCGATTGCAGAAGGCTGTATTAAAGTTGGATTTGGATGATGCTAAGGCCAAGCAGAAAGCTTTGAAGACTGTCTCTACTCTGTCAGGTACCAAACCATTTTTACTTTTTTCTTTTTTTAAGCAAAAACAAAATAAATAAATAAATAAATAAATACCGCAAAGGAATTAGAACTTCAATTTGAGCATTGATTATTTGTTTTGACTGTGACAGCAGATATTATTCTATATTCTTTTCTATGTAGTTTTATATTTTTGAGTACACATCCCGCAAAATAAATGATATGATTTCAGTAAATTAAGAACTTACTGATCAGTTTTCACCACATCACCTACGCCTTATGTTTATGATTATCTGGTAAGTGGTCAATTCACTCCATTAAAATGATGGTCCACAACTGGTTCAGTGTATAAAAGATCGGTACCAGCACCTTTGAAGAAAGAGGAAGAAAATATATTTTTTAAAAAACTTTTTATTTCTTACACAAAAAAAAAAAAAAAAAAGACAGAGGGAGAGATCTAGGGAAGTGGTTAATTATGTTTTAATTTTAAGTAGGCTTTTTTGTTTACGTTACTTGGAGAACAGTTAATTATATTATGAGATGAATAATTACAATTTACGTTGATTATCGTGCAAAATTGTGACCGTCAGATTTGTCCTTCACGAAACAAACAATTGCATGAATGGATTAAACAGTTTGGCTGCACGTGGAATTTTACTCTATTGTTCTAGTTAGCATCATGAGTCATGAAATCATCATTAATTGCTAGCTCTAGTCTCTACTGGATTAATCTTCTATGCGTAGTAATGTTAGATAAAAAAGAAGGTTTTGAATAACTTGATTTCATTTTTAAAAGGGATCGATTCCATTGCCATGGACATGAAGGAGAAGAAATTGACAGTGATAGGAACCGCTGATCCTGTAAACGTTGTGAGCAAATTGAGAAAATATTGGCCGACGACAGATATAATATTAGTTGGGCCAGCAAAGGAGCCGGAGAAGCCTAAGGAGGAGCCAAAGAAGGAAGAGCCGAAGAAGGAAGAGGAAGCTAAGAAAGAAGAGCCAAAGAAAGAAGAAGAAGCTAAGAAAGAAGAGCCCAAAAAAGAAGAACCCAAGAAAGAAGAAGAAAAGAAAGAGGAAGATAAAAAGAAAGAAGCGGCACCGGTACCACCACCGGATCCGGTTTTAGAGCTTGTTAAAGCTTACAGAGCTTATAATCCTCACTTGACCACTCATTACCATGTTCAAAGCATTGAGGAGAATCCAAACGCTTGTGTTATTTGTTAATTTCTCAACAGAAACTAAAGACATTTTGCTAAATTGGTGACTTGATTTGAATGTCATCAATTCTTATAGTAAGCAGGCAACATCAAGATATCAAACTTGTGTATATAAAAGGTGCTGCCTCCTTTGTTTCTTTCCATGTATGAGTGAGTAATTGAACTGTAGAAACAATAAATAAAACTTTTTGAATTTTGTTTCTGTTCATCATCAATTTTTTTCCTCTTCTTTTTTTTTTTGGTTAGTTATATTCATTATATACACCAGAGGATCAAAGTCGATGAAGATTTAGTCTCGGATTAGGGTTCATTTCTAGTGGCATTTTTCTTATTTTTGCTAAGCTAAAACTGGTTATAATGTGCTTAAATAATTAAGCTTAAAAAAATGATGACAGATCAGCTCATGCAATAAATAAGCTTCTCAGTTGATCACAATTGACCACTTGTTGTCAGTACCCAAAATTTGGGCCATTCCGTAAATTTCCCAGAGTCAATAATAAAATCACGGGCTGAAAATTCAGGACCTGTCTATGTTACAGATTCTGTAACAAACATCTCCCGTCATCCCACCATCCGATTTTCTTTTGTTTAGTTTCTCACTCCACATCCAACCACATCCAACGGCTGATGCTGCAGTCTGTACCTTACAGAATCTGTAACGTAGTTTTGTCCGAAAATTCATTGTGGGTCACATTGAAGCTTTTGGTTTCAGAACTCCGGGGTACATTTCATCGAGCTACTTGATGTTGTACTCGAACTGCAGGGGCCTGATTCACATTAAATTTCTGGAGTCTAATAATTATGTTTTATTTTTTTACTTGTACGAATTGATCGGTCATTTTCCATGGGCCACGGTCGGTTGCAGATAGACACTTTTATTTTTGGTGGGTTCTTCCACTCTTGTCAATCCTGACCACACAAATAACACAATTGCTTAGTTTATTGCCAATGTTCTTGCCATCACAGCGTTTTTAATTGCTTTAAAAAATTATTAGGACTGGTGTTACTGTACAATTGATTTGGTTGGCATCTAATTTAAACTATATAATGGTGCTTATTAATTCAACTGATGCAATAAGCTTTGCCAGTTGATTACAATAAGTATTACATCACCGGTTGCTTAGTTGTGTATTCCCCTTAAGAACTAAGCCATGTAAATCTATAATCCTAGTTTTGTATTATGTTTGCATGTGATGGACGATAATTTTATCTGTGTACATTAAATATATGCTCGCGCGCACTGTACTCCGTGCCTGCATGTGCATTCAGCACAAAGAACACACTCATCAAGTCTTAAGCTATAGATTATACTGGATACCTACTGTTGTTATAAACTTTTATTATAATAATAATAATCTCAGTTATAACATTATGTATATGAAACAATGCAATGCTTCAGTAAACACAGTAACCCTACATTATAATTGGTCCTGATTAAACTTAGTCATCTATCAACTCACCCTATAGTGAAAAGATACATATATATGACAATGTCATATGTGTGTTTGTGTGTGTTGCGTGTATAATTTTCTAACAAGGGTATTTTCATTTTGTTAAAATGAAGATGCCACTTACAGATAAAAAAATAATGCCTCCAATATATATATATATATATATATATATATTATCTATCTATCTATATTGTTTATACTTAAATGTGCATTCTCACTAAAGAAGAATTTTTTTTATAAAATTATCTAACAAAAATGTCTTGTGGTTTAATCATATTGTATATACATCTTTGTATAATACATTTTAGGTACACATATGTATAGTATTATACAAAGATGTATAGAAGATGGGGTAAACTCATTATAAGAGGAATATAAACCACTTGTTATCTGGAGAAAGTAATCCTACCCAAAATCTACTGATGTTATAACTATTTATAATTAAAGTATCAAATTTATTAATCAATTTTCCATTTTACCTTTGATGGTTGAAAAGTTTAAATGTATTTGGAATATGAATCAAGAAAAATGACTTATATCATTAATGATTGAATTAATTTAATAATAACTATGCAAATTGCACATCAGTTAAAACTATATTAAATGACATAAATATCCATGACAGCTGCCATAATATTCATGAAAATTGCATTTTATTCTTGAAGTGTTGCCTGGTTCGGAAATGTCCCAAACGCACATGTATGCTAATCTCACAAACACGTGGGGTACTTTACATTTTATTTTTAAATTAGTTAGTTCAATTATTAAGGGTATACATATAAAAAAAAATAAAATTAAAGGCATATGAGCCATTTTATTTAATTTTTATATCCCAAAATATTTTAAGTTTTATGGACACCAAGGACAAAATAGTAAAATGATCAATAAGCTAACACTTAATTAACATAACGGGGGTTTCGACAAATAAAGTTAATGCTTAACTAATTTTAAAATATGAGGGGTTTTTTTATTATTTTCTCTGAATAACCGGGGAGTTCAGTTAATTTTCCTTCTTTATAAGTGGTTATTTTAATTATAATACTGTTAGTGGAAATATTTTCTTTATTTATAATTTTATTTTTCATAGAGTGACTTGTTTATTTTTCATAGAGTGATTGTATAAAAGCCACGTTTATGCAACACATTTAATAATACGGATATAGCAAAATCAGCTCTATTAGATAAACAGACAAGCAACGAGGTAAATAAATTCGTCCCTCTAAAGTTTGCCCATAGATTAAAGAAGTCTATGGATTCGAATTAAGAAAAAAACATGTCACTAAGTCTCTTCATCTCCCACTTAATCATGATTTAATTATTAATTTCTGGCTAATTGGTCCAACTAACCTGCTGCTGTCAGTGGCATTGACAAGCTGGTACATATAATATTTTATTTATTTGATTAAAAGCTTCACCAAAGTCCACCACTTAGCTTTCTCGCCAGGTCTTCAGTCTTCACAGAATCAGCTTTGATATGTATCGTTTCACATTCGCATATGTATCCGATTCCGAATTTAAAATGATTGTGTTTTATTCAGCAATCTTCGTGTGGAAAAAATAATTTAATCAACGTGGAACATGCGTGCAAGCAATAATAATTTGGATTGAGCTGATCAAAAAAGCAGATATACACGAAGAAATTTAAACAAGAACTTGTTCATACTTAGAACGAAGTTTTAATAAGTATGGGACACTTAAGGTGTACAAGATGATCACAATGTTCAAAAATTACATACATCAAGAAGCACAAACAGACAATATTCGGACAAATTTATCATAATTTTGTTAAATTTTCTTCACGGCGACTACGACAACCGCTTGTATTCCATTTCATTTGTTAAATAAATTGCCAGTTTTATTGGAGAAGAGACGTGCAGTAGCGAAACATGATTTTACATAATCTTGTCGTGGTCATTGGTCAGCTTATTCATAAGCAGCACGCGAGCTTACTCGTTGACTCTGTGACTGGTGTTTTTATCCTGTCTCACGAGTTGCCAAATTTTTCTAACCAAAATTCAAGAGGATCATCACAAAAACAATTTCCATGCACTCCAAAATCTTCTTTCCTTTGATAGCCTCTTTTCTCGGAGGAAGACACGTAAACAGGTGTCTCTGTTATCAGTTCATACTGAACAAAAGATTCCCAGATGGCAAATTGAGTCTTACAAACATGTTTCGGTGAAAATGAAGAGTAAAATCTCATTTTCAATTTTCTCTCTTTCGAATCATATTCTGTCGGTTCAGTTTGCTTAGCTTGTCAACCGACTCATTGTGCAGAATGTGCAAATTTAGATTGGTGGGCCTGTTGTGTCTCAATTCACAGCGTAAGAATGAAAAAGACTCGACATTACGTTTCGTTCTGGTGCACATGCAACCGGACAAATAACAAATATCTGGTAGCTAGTGCTATTTATTTTGGTCATGTTCCTCGTTCTCTTGTTCAAGCTAACTTAATTTAAGACACCCATCTTGAGCCTGTTCTAGCTTTCACATATTTTGTTCACATTTTATTTTATAAAAACATTAAACAATTTCATTTTTGCTATGTGCATAGGTGTACACATGAATTAACAAGGAGAATAATAATAATTAAAAAAAAAAATAAAAGGAAAATATAGCAAATAGTCTGTGAGCATCATCATGTATACGGAGCATTAGCTCACAGAATATATGAATCTTATTATTAATAGTTAAAGGGTTATTTTATGATGGCATGATAAAGGGCTACAATATCAATACCATAATTAAATATAAATTATATAAACGAAACATAAAATTTGTAAATCAACATTAATTATAGAATAAAATATAAATTTCAGAAATTAAACATAATAATTATAAATAGAAGATAAAACGTTTTAAAAAAAAAAATTAGGACCAACTGGTATTAATAAGTTACATTAAACGTAACTGGGGGGACACTCTTAAAAGTAATATTGCAGTTGGGACACTATCACGAGTTAACCAGGCATGCTTTGATCATATTCTATGCTTGCTCATGTCATACTGACACGACCACATTTTAAAAGCTGTGCACGAGGCATGCCAGTTTTAGGCATGTTGCCACGCTTATGGGCATTTATCACCTACCAACTTATCATCCATTTTTGATACGGAAAAAAAAAAAAAAATTCCGAGGATAGATTGATAATCCTGATCAAACAAATGCTTGGGCTTTGGGGGAACAAGAAACAAGATTACTTACTAACAAATGAAATTTTTGTGAAATTCTATTACTTCCACTATATATGATGAATTACACAATCAAACATCATCATATATGAAACACAAAAGTTCAATTATCAATTAAATTAAGAAGATACCATCCCTAGCTATTCGCAGTGAAAACAAGCTAATTAAATCTAGCAGTCCCACAAAAAGATGACAGAACCCACGCTAATGGGAAAAAATGACAGTTACTTCGTGGAGTCACCACTTATTTTTTGAGTAGATAGAATAAATATAATATTCCTCTTTTAAGTCTTTGCTCGGACGAGAGGCGACTGGGGAATTGGAGAGTGAGGAGACATCATGTGCGGTGACATGACACCTTGTTCATAGATCCTCGATGAGAAGCTGATGCGAAGATTCTGCTGCCAACGTTTCTTGGTTGGTTTCTCACTTTCCTTATCCTGTTGCACAAATGCGGCAATTCGGTTTAGTGCAACTTGCAATGTGTCGTCATCCATGTTAGCAAAGCAAACCCTAAACCAACCAGGCTCAGTACAATGAAACGAAGATCCAGGCGAAACATTGAGCTTCACATCGTTGACAATGGTGCGCCACAGAGCAATTTCACCTTCTAATGTTTTTTCCTTAAGCAGATGACGCAAGTCCATCCAAAAAAAAAGACCCGCATTGCTTTTCAAGCAGTTGATTCCAACTTGTTCAAGTCCCTTGGTGAAATTATGGTGCCTCTTAGCTAACCTCTTGGAGGTTTCCACGAGAAAGTTATCGACAAACTCATCATCAGAGAGCATTGAAGCAAGAAAGTACTGAGTCTGCGAAGAGACTAAACCGAAGCTCGACATCTTGCGGCCGCAATTCACAACAGCATCATTAAACGAGTATACAATGCCAACTCTAAAGCCAGGGAGCCCCATGTCCTTAGACAAGCTGTAAATGATGTGAATGAGGTCACGATTGCAGTCCATTTCTTGAATGACTTCAGCAACGCTCGTGAACTTAGGAGAGCTGAAGACAGTGGCCGCATAAATCTCGTCGCATACAAGATGAATGTTCTTGTCATTGATGAAGCTCACTAAGCTTTTAAGTGTGTCTCTGTCCAAAGTTGTGCCTAGTGGATTCGAAGGGTTTGTTATGATCAAGCCTTTGATGTTGATGCCGGCTTCTTGGGCCCTTTCGTAAGCTGCCTCCAGTGCTTCTCTCGTTATTTTGAAATTGTTGGAGATGTCGCAGTGAACTGGGACAATTTGTACCCTAGTGCGCCATGACAGATCACGGTCGAATCTGCAATCAAGATTAGAATATTGTTCAGTACACATTTTAATTTACTCGTTACTTAAAAAGATATGGTCCACGTTGGATTTAAAATTTTATTTATTTTTGTCAATGTAATTAAAGAGAGAAAATTTGAAAGCTGTAGTAGAATTTTAACACAAATTCTGATGTAGATTAGACCGTGGAAATTTTCCAAACATTTAATTAGTTTGGTTTGAATTTTGACCATCGAACTAACATCAAAGAAAAGGACTAGTTTTTCATTTGTCTACAGTTCAAAGGTCAATAATGCTCTTGGTCAATCAAGTTTTGAGTAATTAATTGGTTTTTTTTTTTTATAAAAAAGAATTGTTTTTTCTCTGCCACTAATCTAGAATTGAGCAAGATTCTAACCTTGATTAGTTTAGTATATTAATTCACTAATTCCAATTTCAAACTAAGGTCAATGAGTTTGACCTAATTCATTTAATTCCCTGAGTTGAAAATTGAGGGGAAAACACAGTTGAATAAGAGTAAAACACTCGATATATGCATATGGTGTTAGGTGGTGTTCGCATGTCGCTGGTCAAGTGGTAGTAAATAGTAATAGCAAGCCCAAGACTTAGAGCCTCTAAAACCATGTTAATGCCTTTTCATCTAGTGCTTTTATTTAAATAATTTGAATGTCAGGATAGCCCTCTCTCTTCCATCAGTTAGTTTTCAACTAACTCAATATCGTTCAACCAGTAGTGCTGTATAAATTAGCACAAAATTATATTATAATTGATGAAGAAAATGTAAAGAAGAGAGAGTGTTTCGTACGCTGCATAATAAGGTGAAGGCACAAGAAAAGCATCGCCAGGATCGGCTAAGCAAAACATGATAAGCTCGCTAGCTCCAGTTGCTCCGCCACCCATAACTATACGATCTGGATCAAATGTTACCCTGCCGCCTCTCCCTTTCCCCATAAACTTTGCCACAGCCTGCAAAAAAGTTAACAGAATCGTTATTAATGTTGTTTCATGAAGTAACAGTAATTAATTATATGCGGCATGCATGTTGCAATATATATATATATATACCTGTCTAAATTCCGGGAGGCCATGATAGTCCTGAAAGATAGCAATATCTTTGAAGTCTTCAACACCTTCAGCTGTGCAAATTGATGCATGTGGGTTTTTGGTAATCCACTCCTTGATCAAATCGAAGCAAAGCTGCAAATAAGAGAGGCGAAGCAAATTATTAATTACGCTGTATATGAATGACTTTTGCCGCATCGGGCTGTGACGATATAATTTAATTAGAAGGAGCTGGCTGGCTGGCTTGAGGCCAAACCTGATTCTCTGCAAGACCAAGTTGAATGACACCCTCAGGATTTTGAGTTGGGTGAAAAGGGTTCTTATCAAATGCCTTCCACCCGTCGAAGTAAGCCGAGTCTTCGCCGTGGCCATTGTTTGTAGCAATCTTAGACAAGATTCCCATTGTCTCTTCTTAGTAATCTTGTATGCGAAAGAAAAAAATGGTCAGTATTTTTTGTTGTGTTATGGCTAGAGAAGCTTGAAATTGGAATGTTGAATATTTTTAGCCGAGCTCTAGCAATTTAGTGAGGGACGAATGAGAAGTATGGGGATTTTATAGGCAGTCGGGGTTGGACAAAGTTTGCCAGCACAGGGAAAAGTCTCTTCAAAATTCAAATTGTTGGAAAAAAAAAGAGACTCTTTGTTGGAAATTAATAACAGGATTTAAAATTCCTTCTTCGTTATCAGTCCAAGCGTAATTGCTTGCGTGTAAATTCACGATTCATATATAGCGCATCAGCATTTTTGATATATAAGTGCACGTGCAAGTGGGATTTTTTATTTTTCACACTTTGCTTACATGGAAATTTAATCGGAAGCCAGAAGCTGGCTTTGCAATGTGCATGAGGAATTCAACAGCACTATAAAATGAAGTTTCCATGAAGTACACGGGCTTTGAAGAATTTTTGGAAATAAAATGTGGGGATTTACCGTATTGCCGGCAAAAGCACTTTTTGGGCGGTATTTGGACTTATCTACCCCCATAGTTATGGCATGAGACTCACAATGAATGTACCAGGTGTTAAGTCAGGAATTAATTATTTTAAAAAAAATTAAAAAATTTGGGGGCAGTTCCATTAATCTTATTTTCTTCGCCCTTTTAACAAAGATTGCTTGCGCGACAAGGATTTTTCTAAGGGTCCCCCGCAATTCCAATCCGATTTCCTAGGTTTTTCTAAGACATTTCTTTCCCTTCTTTCTATCTTACATGTTATGGAAATTATGTCTTAATCTTATCTTTTGCATGATTTAACTCAAAGATATAAATTTATCATTTTTAGTACAATCATCTTAAAAGATATTACACCTACCTAACGTGTTGATTTCACTTACGCGCGCAATCTCTTATCTCTTTTTTTTTTAATTAATTACTTTTCATACTTAATTGGTCAACCGTATTTATGCACTCATAAAATATCCTACTTAGTTGATACTAATTTAAGTATAAACACCGTAGATGTTCAAAGACAAAGACATTTATATGTAGCCGCCTAAAGCAGCCACCGTCCTTTACCGGCTAACGTGAGTCATGGCCTTTGCCTCACCGCTCGCCAATTTTCAATTGTAAGTTAGTTTTTTAATTCTCTATTATC
This sequence comes from Citrus trifoliata, assembly GCA_018350135.1. NCBI lineage: Eukaryota > Viridiplantae > Streptophyta > Magnoliopsida > Sapindales > Rutaceae > Citrus > Citrus trifoliata. The sequence goes on along the minus strand of CM031386.1, from coordinate 41,417,865 downwards.
ATTTCTGTACGCAATTCTATTTTGTCACTCTTGCGATTTAGATACTCTCTAGAATCTTGTACTTTGTTTATTTATTTTTATAAACTATAAACAGTTGGTGGCTTTCTCTCACCTTCCTCCATACTACAGAAACAAGATATATGCATAATATATAGTTTATTTTCAATCATGAAGTTCCACGTTTCATTTATAGGTTCTGTGCTTATCAGTGAATTTGAATTCCCGAGATTAATGCCATATATTGGTTATAAATTACCAATTTCCTTTTGCAAAGAAATCGGTTTTATCTGCTCTTTGGAGTAGTGGACTAAATGGGACTCAAAACACTCCTCAAATCATATGAAACCCCACCAGATGCAACTTAATCTTAAACTTGCTTTTGATTTTGAAGTCGCATTGAAAAACATGAGTCATCAATGACGTTATTTTTAAATTAGACTTTGAAAACTAGCTACCTTACTTGAGGTTCACGACTAAACGTTGCTGTGTCCAACTTTAAAACATTGTGTTCGGTAAAATGGATATTAATTTTAGAAAAAAAAAGTAAAGTAAAGATTCGGTAGATTATTAATTAAAAAGCAAAACAAAAACGAGTGGGAAAGTCACTATTTGGCTTCGCGATTACATTTGTCGATCGCCAAAGCTTCTCTGCTTTCTTTCGCCTACCCCAGCTGTATGAGTTGGTTAGCACTGAGCATGCCTCTGATATACTGTCAATTCATAACATAACATAGCCATCCGTATTTAATTAATTGGGTAAATTCTTCTTCAGTGCATAGAATTATTAGGAATCAATTCTCAGTTGTTGATCCAAAAATATTCATCCCATTATTTCTGTTAGCGCAAAATTTTATTGAAAGAAGTAAACTTCTTTTATTAATCTAATTTCTTATAACTAATGACATCAAAATACAATCTTTTGCCCTCTAAAGTAGCATCTATTTTTAAATATAGGAGGGATTACTTGTGAATTAACGTACGCTAGATAATAGAGATTAGTTTAGTTTAGTAAGGGAAAAAAATGATAAATAGTTAGTACTCCTCTATATACTACATAGTTTGTTCATTTATTTATTTATTTACCATACCGAATTAGATAGGCAGCTAAGTAACCAAACAATTAGAGACAATCTATCTTGATTGAGATCAATAAGTTGGCTTAGACCACAAATTTTAAAAAAGTATATTTAGTTTTTATTTGGGATTAACGTACTGCAATTTTTAAACTATAGTTGTTGTAGGAAAATAAAAATTGTAACCATTAAACGAAAGTCTTAATAACACGTAGTAAATAATAATTTTAACAAAACTATTAAAGATATAATAGATTTTTCATTATATAAATAAAAATTTATATCAACATAATTGTATTTATCAAATATGTTAGTGTTGTATCTTAAAAAATATAGTTACTTAACTTCAATTTCAAACGGACCTTGAACATGATGATCAGAAATATGTTACTTCAAATCTTTTATGCTTGCGTCATTATGTATGAAAATGAAAATATTGGAAAATGTCATCATGGTTTTATCGAAAAGAAGAAAATAAGAAAAGAAGACGACGAAGACATCTTTTCAAGACTGGCCGAATACATTATCTGATAAGCGAACTCAAGAAGCTCAAAACTCTTCTTCTATAGTTAGGTGCGAGTGTGACTACTGCTTGTATAGTTGTACATACATACGTTTTTCAAATTCTGTACGCATCGAGATTGTACACGTACATCTATTATGTGTGATCTGATCACTTACTTGGGTGTTGGGTCATTGGTGTAATTCTAAATTAAATTCTAATAAAAGTTGATTGATCTTGATTTGATGTCAAATATGAAACAAAACTTTGTTCATTTTTTTACTTAAAGACGACACATGACTTGAGCCCTCAGGTGATTAATATTTTTTTTCCACACTTGTGTACGGCAGTATTCAACCACTCTACATGTGTACACTCTTTTTTTTTTTTTTAGGATATGTGTGTGTATGCTCGCTCTACACGTGTGTACATTAGATTGACTTTGTGGCATTACTAGCTGCTACTGTAAATAAAATCAATATCAATTTGAAACCGTTTTTAAGCTTATTATATAGTACAAGTTATCAATTCGCAATCTAGCAGTTTCAAGTGACATGCTCTGCTAACGCTCCAGTTGAATAATTGGTATTACTCGTCAGAAACATTAAATAATAATAATAATAATAATAATAATAATAATAATAATATAGCAGAATCTACTAATTTGAATTAGACCCCTCTGGTGGTTAAACAAGATAAAGATTCTGGATGATTATACTTTGTTATTATATAAATTTTCTAGATTAGTAAACAAAGTTTTAAGAAGAGCTAATAAATTATGTATGAAACTAATTCAATTAGGGCTTTTAACCGCACATTCTTTTTTTTTTTTGTCCTGGTAAAATATAATAAAAAATTTAAACATCATAACATATAACTATCATACGATAGAATAGCTCCTTAAATTTGAACATTATAATATGTAACTACTATGATATAAAATAACATCTTCAAATTAAAAAATATATCTCCCGGTCAATCACATGAGTCGAGCCATCAATCTCTCAACTAATTTTGCGTATGAAGAATAGTATTATATGTTAAGGGAAAATTATCTCCCAACTAACTCAAGAATATCGAAAGTTGAAGAAGTCACTGTAAATTTATGATAATATCTAGACACTATCTTGAGTTCTAATTTTATATCAATCAATTATTTTTTTTATTAATTTCGTTAGTCACCATACATATATATATATATATATATATATATAAAATAAAAGACTATTTCAATTAAGAAAGTAAAGCAATGACTTTACTATTTTTTCATTTTAGACTGAGTTAACGAAAAATTTACTGAGCGAAATAAAATTAAAAACTTAATATAAAGATATCATCAGAAAAAAGTCATAGTGACGATTTGCCTTTTCAATAACGTTGAGCTAATTGGAGCTTATCTGCCTTTGTTAAGTAACAGCGATGGGCTTTTTGAAAATTTAATGGTCAGCCAAATCGGTGGCTGTTTTCTACTTGACTTTTTTGGTCAACCGAATTAAAAACGTCTTACTAGGTGTCCAATTTGACCCGCTTGTCCGGTTGTCTTCCACTGTTGGTGATTTTTTTCGATGGCCTTTATGTTTACAAGGCTTCAAGTCAAACTTTAACACGTGTTTACAAGGCTGCAAGTCAAACTTTAAACACGTGTTAGTGCATCTCTTGGCCGCCGGATCTACCTTGTTTGTTGTTTATTTAACTCCTTAGTTGATTTTACTGGCTGCCACCTTCCAATAGCATTATTTATTTTTCAAAAATTATTTTTTATTCAATAATTTTTTTCTCTCTCCACCGTTTAAATCGAGTATTAACTTGTGATAAAATCTCACATTAAAATTAAATAAAATCTTTTAAATTATCACATAAAATTAATATTAATATTATCAATAATCATAAAACTTATTACTTGTTCACATAATTTAACAAAAATTCAATATTAAAACTCATTATATGTTGGTGGAGATGATAATTGACGGTGAATAAAATTAGTGGTGGTAGTAATATTGAGCTTGTTGTTTACACCAAAAGGACTGAAAAAGAGATAATAAAATAAAATAAAAAATAATACAATAAGTTGAAAAGTGAGTACCCGTGAGATAATTTAAGAAGATCAAATATCATTATTGCTCCTATAATTCATTCACTTATTACATAGTTGAACCCAAAAATCCGATTCAAAATTCCATATAGCTCGAACTGGTGTCCCTTAAGGCATCTTTGTCCATCAAATTGGTGTACAGTGGCCTAGGAAAATGAGTAAGATTCGGACTTTTCAAGTATTTTTGTATGGGTGACAAAAAAAGGACAATGCCACTATGAAATGAGAAATTTTATAATACTTATGATGTATTGCAATTAATTGATGCATGCATGATATGTATAATTAAATTTAATATAACCACTACTTGCATGATAGTTTTTTAAAATAAATACACACATATAATGATATTATTTACTTATTATATGACTGACGTAATACATATGATGTATTTTAAAATGTCTCGAAATGAAATATGTGCACCCTCTTTTCCATTGAGCAAATTCGCTTCTCACTCACCGGATTGCACCTAAAAATTGCAGGTGACCACACTGCCATAGATGCTCAAACTTACCGGTGTTCAATGATTTGAATGGCGATTCATGATTTTGGATATAATAGATGCATCCTCTTAAGATTCTTTTCAAGTCTGATTGGCAGGTACAACGATCGCAATCTCGAATACTTTTATTTATCATGTGATTATTAAATATCGCACGCTGAGTTAAGACTGTTTTTTTTTTTTTTTAAAAAAAGAGACTTATTAACAGTTTTGGTCCTGTTTCCATTCAACGGGCACGATGGGGTGAATTCAACAATCTTGCTTCGAGGTTTTAACCAATCGAGGCACCTGGAACCAGCAAATTCCGCAGGCGAAAACTAAGGAAAAATCAACACCTAATCCGGTATAATGTTGAACATTCTTAGCGGAAAACATTAAACAAAGCATTTAAATTGTAAAGTAACCAGTTATTCATGTGGGGAGAGAATGTCTTTGACACCATTACTGCAAAAAGCAAAGGATTAGTTCAAATTGAACTCTTATGAATCCTGTTTCCAAACACATGCGGGTATTCTTTTCTACCTCAATGCTAAACTTACCATTGCATTTTTCAGTAACCTTATTTTGACCATTACTCATCTATCAGTTCATCCCGCCGAAAGCACAACTGGAATCATCAACATGATTGTAATATGCGGTAACGAGATAATTATTGAAAACATGGCTAATATCAATGGAAGAGCAAAATCTCTAGTCAAACATTGATGAAACTATGTCAACAATATCAAGTGCTTCATTTTCACGTTGTCGGAAGTTTGTAAAAGATCTTAAAACTTTTCAGAGCCAGATCAAAAATGTTGTGAAAAGGGTTATTTTAATGCAAGAAATTCAACATCAATCTCATGAACACCATGTGCGCCAACAGTACGTAAAACACGAGACGAACAGATAGCAGAGACACATGCCTTCTGCATGGGGAACTTTGCACAAGTTTGATTTACAATCTAAATACTACAGTTCTTTGTTTTGAACATACTGGATACTAAGAAGCTTAGGCGAATACATTTACTTGATTGTTTTCGGAAACTACTTTTCAACGTAAGCCTAAAACTAGTTCAAAATGAATAAACAAAAGAAAAAACAGCTTTTACTACCTTTTAATTTATGAGATCATACAAAATTTCTACCCAAAAACTCAAAATAATGTGCTATTGTCCATGGCAATTCAGACACCAAATTTACTTTTGAGATAAATTGGCAGCTTCATAGTACAATAAGAGCGTTTTGTCATCTCATTTCCTTATCCTTTGATCTGTTACTTCAAGTTGAATAAATATTTACATTACAAGTAGCAACTATCCCAAAAATAGGTGTTTCTTCGTCCAATACCACCACTCAATTTAAGCTTGAATGAGCACAATGTGAGGTGTGACCACATTGCTATTGATCCATCCAGAAGGCAATGAACCATATTACTGGAAACAAGTTCAACGGCCCCTTCACTTGTATTGCTCTTTAGCATATCAATGGCATGTAGCTAATGAACTTCAGCCTTTCTTTCTGGACACGAAATCATCGTATCTGAGAAGCTTTATACCTAGTGACTCGAACATGTTCTTGCAGTCAACTAGTGACCGACCCTTCCAAAGAAGTGTTCTATTTGCAAGCATCCTTGAGACTGCACACTGCTTGTTTTTGCTCCATATTTTAACCTCTTGGCACACGACAGATTCTCCTTACCATCCTGCATAAAAGAGGTAGATGCTACTCGTATTGCTAAACTATTAATGTCATAAATATGAAAACATGTAATATAGACCAAGTGACACCCATGAACTGTATGGGGATGACAGCAAACACTACACAACAATATTTGAAGCTAGGTGGGGCAATGAATATATGAATTCAACAGAAAAGAGTAAAAGTTAGCAAGAAATGAAATGCAACTACCTGCTTGTATAGATTCTTAAAACCATGCAGAAACTAAGAACAGCACACTGATAGGAGTAACTACTATCAAACTGATAAGAAATACGGCTCATATTTCAAAGTAATTGAACAGGGAAATGAATCTTTGAACCCACCATTGCAGATTGATTGGAAGACCTCAGAACTTTAACTGTACCACCTCTGCCATCAGCTCCAACAGTAATCAGATCACCAATATTTGATCCCTTCATCTGGCCACGCTTGCACCATTTCCCCAAATATCGATTTGTTCCATCTGGACCAAGCACTCCACTTGAGAAACATACATCCCCTGGAAATTTTAGTAAGTCAACAAGAAAAAATGGTGTGGAAATATTAGATACCAACATTCTTTTGACCAATAAAATACCATGAACACAAAATAAAGAAAAAAAGACTATTTTCATTAAATTATGGTATTCCAGATCAATCTATTCCCCGAAAACTCAAAAGAAAACTGAAATTGCACCAACAAGAATATACCTGGTTTGGAAAGTGACACAGGTGATGGAGGATTTTTTTTAATGTTGACAATGGGCTGCACTTGTGCACTGTCAGGAACAATCAAAGTAACATCCTCATCTATATCAATAGTAGGAGCTGAATCTAATCTTGATGGAGTAGGCTTCTGGACAACATCAGCAATGGTTTGATGTATTGAATTATGATTTGAAAGTCCAAACACAACTGAAGAAAATCTTGAGGTATCCTCACATTGTAAAGCATTTCTCTCCTTCCCATGAGACTTGGCACTTCCACCTTCCCTGGTATGATTTGCATCAATGTTCTTAATGGCATTGAAGTTTTCACTCTTTGTGGAAAACGAAAAATCATTGGTCACTCTTGAAGTCCAATCCAAATTATAGATGGGGACTGAATGCTGTTCCCTTTGATCTTCAAGTGAAACGTTCTTGGTACACAAAGAAATAGAATTATCTTCAGTAGCACCCTTGAGAATCTCTTCCTTCTGACTGGTTTTCTTCGAGACTTTTAAAGCTCTCAAAGCTTCATTATCTTTTAATTCTACAGCTGTCTCCAGTTCTTGGACCCTTGTCTGATGATATCCAAGTAAGAAAAGGTTTGTTGAGTCAAATTAAGAACAACTTTCCAAATAAGATTTTGCATTGGTTCTCATCATAGACTAACCTTTAGTTTATTTATTTTTTCTTTAGCTTTCTCAAGTTTCTCAGAAGAACGAGCCTTTTCTCTTCCTAGAAGATTGCACTTGGCCATCAATTCTGTATAATTCCTGATAAAAAAATGGTCAGCCCTAAAGTATGTGCAATATCAATAGTAACCAAGGAAAAAAAATATGCGGGATACTAACATTAATATCATATACACATGGTAGACATTCTCCTGATAAACACAGTGGATTAGTGTAATCTTGTGATCTTTAAAGATTAAATCATTTTTAAAAATAGAGCTGCCCAGTTCACTTCAGTTGAAACCAGAAGCCATGGTGAAAACTCCAACAATTTGTACAGCAAGTATATCTTAATAAATTATTAGTATGGACAAAATTTTAACTCACTTATTGCGAATGACCAAAGACTTTCTTAGAACATCTATTGTATCCTTGTTGTTCGCCCCATTACCCAAAAGGGCAAATTTTAGAACTTCATCTTCATCCAGGTTCAAATCGGACACCCTAAATTGAATAACATGCAACTGAGTCAGAAATCAAACAGAAATTCATAAAACGATTTCCAATTAGTCAAAACTAGTATTGAATTACAACACAACTACACTCACAATTTGAGTGAAGCAAGCTCTTTGGCCAAAGCCATATTCCTTTGTTTCAGCTTCAAGCATTCTAATGTTACTTTATCAAGCTCCTATAAAACAATTTCCATGAACTTTCTAAACATATACCTAATTATCAATATAAACCAACATCTAATATAAAGCATATGAACAATGACAAAGAAAGTAAGCCACCTGAGATTTTGAATGAAGCAATTGTTCAATGGATACTTTTTGTCTCAAGGCTTCATTTTTTAATGCTGCTTCCTCCTTAATACGATCTTTGCAAAGACACAACTAAAAGAACAATTGCCTATTAACATCAAAGCCAAAAAGAAATCCAGAAACTTCTATTTTCGTTTTTTATTTATAAGAACAATCAATTAATACCTCCTCGTTAATTTCTTTAATCTCTTTTCCTTGACTCTCCAAAACCGTCTGGAGCCTCGAAACCTTGACTTCCAATATTTTCACTTCAGCACGCGAAACCTCTGGATCTTCAACTTCGGGATCTTTGGTCTTCTGTGAAATAACCAAATCGATTTGGTCGCCAATTGACTGAAAATAAAGTCGACTGACATTACTCGACGAACATCTTTGCTTGCACACAGGACACGTGCACTTCTTCGAACTTGAACAGTACTCGAACCACTGCTGTAAGCTAGAGTTTCCAGCAAAAAAACAAAAAAAAACCAATTTCATAACACACATAGTAAAAGATTATTTATAATTTACTCGCACTCACCAGAGCTCGTGAAAGACGTGACCACAAATTGAGATAACTTGGAGGTCTTCAACAATTGGCTTGAGATCTTCGTAACAAATGGAGCATATAGTCTTGCCAAATTTGTTCTCAATTCCCATCTCTGTGTTTTTTTTTGGGTCTTCCCCTCCGTGGTTGCCCTCGCTCTTCTTTCTCTTCTTATTTTTCTTGAAAATGCAGCGAAATTCGAAAACAAAAGCGGGGGAGGCGGCGGGAAAATGTGAAAATTTAAATTATACTTTTGCCTCCGCACAGAATATCACGTGCCAGTCACGTGGTCTTTCAGTCAATGTTTTTTCCTTTTCTGGACATTTTTAAGGAAATGGAAAAGCCTAAATTGGGCCGGCGATTGTCGCTTCTTGCTATTGTTAAATCTTCACATTCCGAGTACCATTTTTTTTTTTTTCTCTCCCTTTTCTTGAATCTTGAATATTTAACACAGATCGATTTACATTGCCCCCAAATGGGCATGAAATTTTGATGCAAAATAACAATTTTCCAACTAGAGGGAAAAAAAAAAAAAAAAAAACCTAGTAACACTTATGAGAAGGGCGCAATCAAGTGGTCGTTTCTGGTCCTTATGGCACAGAAACAAGAATATCCACCTCCCTATTCGCTGTGAAAATGCCCACAATTTTTTTCGTTTTAATCACACATTAGGTTTTAGATGTGTCAAAAATTACGTATAAATTATTATTGTGACCAATAGTTAATCAATGGTGTTAAAAGCTGTACGAAAAAATAATTTAAAAAACTAAAACATTTGTTTACCGGTCAAGGGGGGGTAGTTTTTGTATAAATAGTGACCCATTGAAATAATTTCACTTAAATAGCATCTTTATTTAAAATACTTTCGGCCTCTTAATTTTAATGGCATCTTTTTAAATAAATTCCAAAATCAATTACATTAAGTATAAAATCTAAATCAGTAGGTTATTTAACACAACGTCTAACTAATTTGTGTTGTATGAATTTAATTACAACCTTAATACCTAAACACTAATGATATAGAAGACATTTAAAACTATTTTATATGTGTTTTATTAATACTACTATATGAGTCACAACAAATGAGAAATATTTTATTCACCAATTATTATTGAAAAATATATATGTCTATATAACTATAGAGTGAGAAATATTTTGATTTAAATTTTTAACAAAAAATTAAACTATTTATTTCATGCAATTCAATGGTAGAGGATATAACATTATGAAATGTTGCTTTGACTTCAATATCAACCATTAGATTATGATATATTAGTGGATCAAATATTGTGTCAAAATTTTAAGTTAAAGTATCCCAAACCATATCTTTATAATGGAAATATACAAACATACAATGATTTTTTTCTCATTTTGTCCATTAAATATTATTTGATGTGATATTTTATTTATTGTCACTATTAATTATCATAATAAAAGTAATGACTCTTTGTAACATAAAAATTTTATAATTACTATCAAAGAATAACAATAAAATAATTTTTCATGATTCATAAACTAAAATTAAATTAGGAGTATGTGTTAGATTTAACTTTTATGAAATTAACAAAGTGACATTTGAAAATAAAATTAAAACAAGCTTGTGAAAGTTAAATTTTATAAGGCTCAAATAATTTTCTACCATGTCAATAAAAATCTAAAAATATAAATGATTTTCTTTCACTTTTTTTCCCACGTAAATATTATCGGAGGTAATATTTTATTTATTATCACTATTAACTATCATAACAAAAGTAATGACTCTTCATAACATAAAATTTTATAATTACAATTCAAGGATATTAATAAAATAATTTTTCACGATTAATAAATTAAAACTCATTAGGAATATATTCGATTAAACTTTTATGAAATTAATAAAGTGATATTTGAAAATAAAATGAAAATATATAATCTTATAAAACTTAAACTCCCACCATGTAAGGTTATTAATTGTAAGATAAATATAAAGTATAGAAAATAAGTATGTTAAATGGGTGTTAAAAATGATATATACTTCATGATCAATTATACAATAGCCCTTAATATTATATAAAATAATGAGTATTTTAATATACGATATTAAATTTTATTAAAACATGTGTGATCAAGTAATTTTTATGTTACAAGCAATCTCAACAATGAGTTTATTGATGTAACTATGACATTTACTTAACTATACGTACTTCATTGTGTTATTTATTAGTGTTATATTATATATAAATTTTACAATTGCAACTTATTTATTTGATTTGTATTAAATAACCTACCATTATATTTTATACTTAATGGTAATAGATTTTGAAAGATTTATTTTAAAAAAAATTCACATTTCAAATTTAAAGGGGGATTGAAAATTAATTTTAAATAAAATATGATATTTAAGTGAAATTGTTTCAAATTCTAAAGGTGGTCATAGTTATTTTACAAACTTCTTCACCCTTTACACATGTTTGTTAACCGTTTACTATTAATTTTTATTTTTATTTTTACCTACAAATATTGTGTACCATTGATTAAATCCAATGGTGCACAATTAAAAACATTATTGATGCTGTAAAAAAAATTACAGCATCATAGAGGAACCCCACACATTATTACCGTTACGAATTTTAAACCTTTCCATTGAGACGGTGACTCGGTGGGCAAAGCTGGGTCGGTTGACTTGGGATTTGTTTACAGGGACTGGGCTGGTCCGTTAAAGCATGGGCCATACGCATAGGTGACCCATTAAAGCATGGGCCAACACTTATGCAGACTGGCAAATATCGTTTTGGGCCCTTTTTTCTTTCTTCGAGAAGATAAAGAAATTAATAAAACTCAAATTTATTTTTAACCCTCCGTCTCTCCTTGGGAGACTGGTTAAAACATTTTAATTCCGGCTAAAACCATCTAATTAATTGTTCAAAGTTGAAATCTAAAGGTGCTCCAATCTTATCTTTTATTTATTTATTTATTTATATGAAAGTACAGTATGTATTCGTTGCTTATTATATATGACTCTTGTCTTTGCACTATATTTTATTAAGAAAAATAACCCGTTGAAGCTTCTCCTTGCTGTGCCTACAAGTTTCCCCCGTCGCTCCTCACTTCTTTATTTTTAATTTCTTTATTTCGGCCTTTAAACAAGATAAACTATATTATACATTTTACTTTAAGGGAAGATAAAAAGGCTGTCCAGGCAACTTATTATATTATTATTATTAATTTTTTAACACAGCTCATTTCCCTCAACAAACGCATTACAATTTATACATTAAAATATTATCTGATCTAATACTACAGTTCATTCTGTCGAGGCTGGCTTGAAGGTTAAAATCGTCATTACATGAACAAAAATGATTTCGTTGTAATTATCGCTTGTTTCTCCATCATCACCTGGCTCGATCTACTACCCAACCGAAGCTCACCAGAAAGACGCAAAAGGCCCGTATATCGTACCCCTCTCTCTCTGCTGTCTCGCTCCTTCACTCGCCGAAGAGGTACCATTCAATTTCCCTCTTGCCCCTATTTTATTCTTGCTCTATACTATAGGTTAAAGAACATCGTTTTATTTTCTTTTCAATTTCCAGATTTTTTCCTGTAATTTATCAAGCTAGCGATGGCCTGATTTGGTACAATGAGAGTTCAGTTTAACTGTGTTATCAAATCATCATTACATTCATTGATCTTCATTGAGATAGTAATTGAGTGAATTGCTACAATTTGAGCGTCAATTTGGGGCACTGCATGAATTTGATTGAGCTGTTATTTGTTTTTTGTTTTTTTTTTTGGATTGAATTGCATAAGTTTCTCTTTAGTTATCAATTGAACTTAGTACCTTTGGCACATCATTGTAATGTAGATATTTGTTTGTTTATTTATTAATACGGTTTGTGGGTATTGTGATAAGTTTTAGGCTTGCTGTTTAATGCATTAGAATTGGATCATCATATGATGAACATGTAGTTTTATGCTCCTGATTGTGAATATGTGAACCAGATGAAAGAGAGTCGAGATGGAATCGGTCATGATAGAATTTCAAAATCGTCATCGGTTAGCTCTATTCCACTCATTCTTGACATAGATGACTTCAAGGTAAATACTGAAATGGAACTTATATACTGTTATAATTTTTTTTAAAATTCTAGTGTTCTTTATAATAATAATTGATTAATGAACTTAAACCCTAAATTTTTTGTTTTGCAGGGTGATTTTTCTTTTGATGCACTATTTGGGAACTTGGTGAATGAGCTTCTGCCCTCTTTTCAAGAAGAAGAAGCTGATTCAGCTGATGGACATGGTAACGTTACCGGGAATGATACTTTGCCAAATGGGCATAAACGGGCCCCATCAGATGCAATAAAGTTCACACAAGGATTGGCCGCCCCTTTATTTCCAGAAGTAGATGCTCTCTCATCTCTGTTCAAGGATTCTTGTAGGGAGCTGATAGATCTTCGTAAACAGGCAAGTGTTTGCACTTTGTTGGCCGCAGACATAAAAATTCTTTTATATTTTTTTGCTGATTTTTCCATTGTCCGGGTTTTGAGTTTCAGATTGATGACAGACTCTTCAATCTCAAGAAAGAGCTTTCTGTCCAAGATTCTAAACACCGCAAGACACTTGCTGAGGTTAGTTACCTTTGGACCATTTCAGGAGATGTACTGAAAAGATTCCAAAGAATCTTGCTAAACGTCCTCCCATTGTATAGTATAGTTTATCAACTAACGATCACTAATGGCAGCTCAATGCATCCGACTACATATTTGGATTGGAAGTAGAATGTACCTAAATTGCACAGTCAACCATAATAATCCAAAGAGTCATTATCCCCAAATGGATAGAAAGACATCTTGGGTAAACAATGCTATTATTCATGATAGTCTTCACCCGCCCCACTTCGACTAGTACCGTTTATTTGTTTCAATTTGAAACTGACTTAAGAGTCCTACTGTCTCTTCTAACATGACATTGTGCCCATTGTCAGAATGAGAATGCTCAAATAGCTAGAATACCTCAGATTATGAATTATTTGATGATTCTGTCTCTGATTCTCAGTTTTTCACTTTAGAAGAGGGAAAAAAGGGGAAAAAAGGGCCAAAAAAAACATAAAAACAAATTGCTAGTTATTACAACTGACCCACAATTTTGACTAAGTTTACAATGTTCTTATTGTTTAGCTAGAAAAAGGTGTGGACGGCTTGTTTGATAGTTTTGCAAGATTAGATTCACGTATATCAAGTGTTGGACAGACTGCTGCCAAAATAGGAGATCATTTGCAGGTAAGTGTCTCATAATTTCTTGTCCATGCTTCTGATCTTTGTTGTGCTAGTGATGTCGTATTCACTTTCTTGTTGGACCAAATAGATTTATATTTTTGTATGAATGGTCATTTTCTTATCAGAGTGCAGATGCTCAGCGGGTAACTGCTAGTCAAACTATTGACCTCATAAAGGTACTTTTTATCTGTGACTTAGTATGAGATAAAATCAGAGGGGGGTCACGTTTTATCTTTTCCACTTTCTTTATAGATTTTTTTAGTTTCTTTCCTCGTAGAAACCATTATGTATAGGACTGCTTGAATATCATCGTGTGTGCTGAGTCCTTCCCCTTCTACCTTTTTGTGATAAAAACTTCTACTTGCTAAGAGTAAATATCATGCTTTCCTTTGTGAGATTGGTTTAACTCGTTGTCAACCTATATCCTGCAGTACTTGATGGAGTTTAACAGCAGCCCAGGTGACCTAATGGAACTTTCACCTTTATTTTCTGACGACAGCCGTGTTGCTGAGGCTGCATCAATTGCAGAGAAATTGCGTAAGTTTGCATTACCTTTCATATGATTCCGTTGGCTGTCAATTTTCGTAAGAAAAATTCTTTATTCTACCCATGGCCTTGGTGGTCACTGTATACTCACATATTTCTTCTGATGATTCTGATTTCCCTCTAGAATCAGGGGGTGAAACATATATAAGTTCAGCCATCAAGAATCATAAGTTTTTTTTTCCTTTTCTACAAGTTAATATGTGTCCATAAAATCATGTCAATGGCATATGCTGATATGCATTAATCCCTTCTATTAGTGGCCTTGTTTTTTATAGCTTCAGATTTTACCAAACTGCTATTACCGTGAAAGAAACTGGTGTTGTTGGACTAATATTTTTCTTTCAGTTAACAAAATTTCTTTTATTAATCCAAATTCATCTCAAATGAAGATCTATTTTGCAAATAACATAGAAGCTTATTATTTTTTCCCCTAGAACTTCCTCCCTTTTCTATAGGAAGGGAAAACTTTTTTTGAGGGACTATTTTTTTGGGTGTGTGAATGTGTGTAAAAGAAAGCGACAGGCAAAGAGAGAGAATTTTTTTTTTTTTTTGATGATTGATATCCCAGGGAAAAAGGAGAGATTGATATTTTTAATTGTTAAGAATTTGTTCTGACGTTGGTTAAACCTTGTGGTGTTGTTTGGTGCATCTTCCATCCATATGAAAAAAAATAATGCCTTTCACGCTTCCCGCGTTGATTTCAGGATCGTTTGCTGAGGAAGATATTGGAAGACAAGGCATACAAGATATGGGAAATGCAAATGCTAGCAGAGGACTAGAAGTTGCTGTAGCTAATCTTCAGGATTACTGCAATGGTACAGTATCTTCAGTATAATGCCATTCTTATTACTTGTAGGCTTGCGACAGCTGTTGGGATGCACATAAATTTTTAGAAATTGTTTTCGGCTGATTGTTGGCAATGAGAACAGATAGTAGGTTTCTTATGAAAGTTGAAACGTTGTTTAATGACTAAACCATCAGTATTTATGTGGTTGAAATAGAATTATATTTTCAGAATGACTGTTTCTGAAAAATATTGGTAGAAAAATTGATGAAATTTGCTAGAATGAAAAGATTTTGTCTCTGCCCCTTTTGTATAATTGTGGATCTTCCTACCACTTCACTGATGCATGCATTTTTTGTTTCCTTATCCTTGTTTAGAACTGGAGAACAGATTGTTATCTCGGTTTGATGCCACATCACAAAGAAGAGAACTGTCTACCATGTCAGAATGTGCTAAAATTTTATCTCAGGTGATTATTTTTCAGAAGACCTGAATGGTCTAATTCTTCATACCCACCTCTGATTCCAGTTACTTGTTCTTTTTATTTCCTTTTTCTCTTCCCCAATTCTTTATATGCATGACCAAGTGAGAAACAATTGTGGTTCATTCAGAATAGTTTGAACTTTAAAGGGTGTTCCTAATTCTTAGTTTTGAGATTGTATTTAGATTTGATTTTATTCTCTTGGATTTAAGAAACACCTAAGCCTTTTTATTCGTTCACTGCCTCTGAGCATGTATCTGTAATGATCATCCTTTATTTCTTTGGCCCTTACCCTGGTATTGTGTATTTGAATGCTATATTGAATTCCCTATTTCAGCACCAACGTTTCTTCTGAGTGGTTTCAACTGGTCTCAGTTGGATCTTTTTCCTACCATCTTATTGGTTACATTTGCATATTGCAATGCAGTTTAACAGGGGTACCAGTGCCATGCAACATTATGTGGCAACACGTCCTATGTTCATTGATGTGGAAGTCATGAATGCTGATGTCAGACTAGTTCTAGGCGATCAGGGTTCTCAAGCTAGTCCCAGCAATGTTGCCCGAGGACTTGCTTCCTTGTACAAAGAAATAACAGGTTTGGAGGATCAGAATTGGTCTGAACACAAGGGTTTACATTTCAATGGCTTTTTAGTATGATTGTCGCTGTTGTTGCAGATACTGTGCGGAAAGAAGCAGCAACAATTACTGCAGTTTTCCCTTCTCCTAATTATGTCATGAGTATTCTAGTTCAGGTACCCTATCCTTCATTTATTTCATGTTTGCACTTTTTCCTTTTTGGCTGGAAATTGAATTGGTATTTCACAATAATGTTTAAATATTTCATGCAGCGAGTTTTGGAGCAGCGGGTTACAGCCATTCTGGACAAACTATTAGTGAAACCATCTCTTGTGAATCTACCTCCAATGGAAGAAGGCGGACTCCTATTAGTAAGTAGAATTACTAATGTTAAATTACATTCATTCATGCAAATGTGAGTTTAAAGTGACAATCAGATATTAACTCTGTGTGTTTGGCTTGAGGCTTCAGTATCTTAGAATGCTTGCCGTTGCTTATGAGAAGACACAGGAACTTGCGAGAGACCTACGAACTGTGGGATGTGGTGATTTGGATATTGAGGGTAATGAATTAGTTGCTTTGTGAATATTTCTTACACTTCATTCTCACAACTAAGTTAAAAGAAATAGTTGTTTGGAATTACATTTTTACGGGGAGGAGACTATGTTGATTATGGTTGTATGTAGTCTCAAGTAATTTAAAAATAGATGTGCGACATGAATGTTTAATGAAGAAAAATAATTTTGTGCCATGTTTTTCTTGATATCTTTCAGCGATAGTCATAATTTATGACAACTGAGAGATCTTCTTGTAGTTGAGAGGTTCAGAAATGGTTAAGAACCTTCCTTTTGATGCATGTAATTAGCATTACCCTGTAAAAGTTAAACCAGATAAGGTGGAGGTTATATGGCATCGTTGGATTTATCATTTAGTGTAGTAAATTGACTCTGGTTAATTATGGTATCGATACAAATATTAGACAAAATGACATTATGAAATTTGACCAACTATTGATGTACTCCCAACTGATGTATTTACTTCAATTTGCCAAATTTTGTCGGTTCAGGTGTCACAGAATGTCTTTTTACTTCTCACAAGGAGGAATATCCTGAACATGAACAGGCTTCTCTTAGACAACTATATCAAGCTAAGGTATGGATCAAGTGCATTTCTTGATCAAAATTTATTGTAATTTTGTTACAGTAGCTGCAACCAGTATCATTTCTGGCAGATGGAAGAATTGCGTTCTGAAAGCCAGCAACTTTCTGAGTCATCAGGGACAATTGGGCGCTCTAAAGGAGCTTCTGTAGCTTCTTCTCCCCAGCAGATATCTGTTACAGTTGTGACAGAGTTTGTGCGTTGGAATGAAGAAGCGTTATCAAGATGCACTTTATTTTCATCTCAAGTAATATTTTGTTTGTGCAATTCATATTTTGGTTTTATATTGAGTTTTAGTATTCGGCAGGTAATCTAGAATCTGAGCTGGATCTCAGCATACATATAGTGAACTATTGAACTAGATAATAACATATAAAGACTGAAAACAATGGGCCATTTCTTTTCTTTTCTCTTTTTTCCAATGTATTAGTGGGATTTCTAGATGACTGCAAGAAGGTGGGTCAATGGAGATGTACTTTTGGGGGTTTTCTGCCTTTTTCTGTTTTAGACCTGTAATAAAACTATATTTATCAGCTGGTTCTTTTTTCCTCCTGATACCTATGAATAACCAGTTCTTTGATGAGAAAAACTAAGAATAACTAGTAAAGATGTAGCATGTACATTTACCTTATTGTGGTGACTGTTTCCAGCTTTATTTTGCTGGCGAGGATAAATGATTGCTAGGTTTTGTCACTAATAATTAGGAGCTTTTTATGCCCTCGGCTCTGTGTCTTGGTTAATTACTGCATTAATTAAATAGCAATGACCTGAGATTCGACTAAAGCAGGATAGTGATATCAGAATGGAGGAATGAGCTGGGAAATTGTCAAATGAAATATGCTGGGAATGATTAGGTTCAGGTCTGATAGTATTTGAGATGAATTATTTTATTTATTCATTTATTTATTTGTTTTAAAGTATGCAATAAAATTAAGGTTAGATGCAGAGAAGTGTAGAGATTTTTGGTATTATGAGTCTCAAATATTATGTGATTTTATTACTCATTGATTTTCACTTACCTTTTACAGCCTGCTGCCCTTGCTGCCAATGTGAGAGCAGTGTTTACTTGCCTGTTAGACCAAGTAAGTTGGTTAAAAATTTGCATAGCATTTTCCTCTTTTTTTGGGGGGGAATACTCTAATATTTCTTTTACAGGTCAGTCAATATATAACAGAGGGGCTTGAAAGGGCTAGAGACAGCCTCACTGAAGCTGCAGCACTGAGGGAAAGGTTTGTGCTGGGCACAAGTGTTAGTAGAAGGGTGGCTGCTGCGGCTGCTTCTGCTGTAACTACTATCCACATGCTACTTCATGCTTTTTAAAATTGTCTACAGTGTTATATGTACATTATCTGCGTCTAGAAAAATGGATGCATGTAATGGAATTGATTGGTTGATGTGTAGGCAGAAGCAGCTGCTGCTGCTGGGGAAAGCAGTTTCAGATCTTTCATGGTTGCAGTACAACGTTGCGGTAGTAGTGTCGCTATAGTTCAGCAAGTATGTTTGCTTTGATGCCAGTTTCATATATTTAATTTTAGTTTATGAGAAAACGCTTCGAGATTTTGATTATAAATATGAACTGAACTTGGTTTCTTCTTAAAAATGGAGGGAAAAATTGAGGATATTTAATTAAACTTTTATCTACAGTACTTTGCAAATTCTATATCTCGGCTATTACTGCCTGTGGATGGTGCACATGCTGCTTCATGTGAAGAAATGGCTACTGCAATGTCCAGCGCAGAGGCTGCCGCTTATAAAGGGCTTCAACAATGCATTGAAACTGTGATGGCAGAGGTCAGTTATTGACATTAATTAATTTACATCAGCGATTTAGTTTCTGACGGACCTTAACAGGTCACGGGGCATGACTGTTAAGAGAATCAGATAGATAAATTATTCTGTCAATTTGTTGGTGGTAATGACATGTCCAGATAATGCCCGCTCTTTCAGTAACATTTTGAATGTATAGATCCAGCACATTTACATTGTGCTTTGTTTTCTTCCTCATAATCAGATAGTTTCTTGGTAAGTTACATAATCTCTTATGCAGGTGGAGCGGTTGCTGTCAGCTGAGCAAAAGCCATCTGATTATAAATCACCCGATGATGGAATTGCTCCTGATCATCGTCCAACTAATGCCTGCACGAGGTTTGCAGCTAGACGATTTATTTCTTCTTTTAACCATCTGGCTGCATGCTTTTGAATTCAACTCATTGTGCGGCAGCAAATTATGTTCTCTAGATATATGGAAATAATAATCTGAATCCCACTTTTGCTGATCATATGTGCACTCACATAGGATGTCTTGCTCTCTATTTTTGCCTGTCCCATTTGTGGTTATTGTTAATGGAATTTCTCTCTCTCACACACACACTGCCCCATGTATCGTTCTCAAGACTTTAGTTCATTCCTTCATCTCGAGGACAAAAACTTTCGTAATGCTACATTTCTTTTATGAAATGTCAAGAATTAATTCTTTCTCAACGATGTTCTGCGGGTCACTTTTCTCAGTCAAGGTATTAGGTTTTGACTCCAATTTTTGATAAAGGTGATTTTGTTGCCATTTCTGTGGATCAGTATCAGACAGGGTTTTCTCTTCATATTTTGTAGGCTAGGCATTTTGTTTCAATGTTACTTCCTGATATATACTATTCTCTTTTTGTATAGAGTTGTGGCTTACCTTTCCCGCGTGCTTGAGGCTGCATTTACTGCACTAGAAGGTCTTAATAAACAAGCATTCCTGACTGAATTGGTATAGTATTTCTGGTTATCAAGATTCCTATTTCCTATGCATGATTTCTTTGATTTTGGTGGCCATGGTTGCTTGTTTGCAGGAGAGTTCCTTGTGCATTTGGTAAATAAATGTGTATGATGTGCATATTTAATTTTGATTTTGCTGAATTTTGTTCTATGAACAATAATGCCTTTTAACATAGTAAAACGTTCTGCCAGTTCATATCTATATTCACCAGTTGTGCCAGATCCATCTTAAAATACTGTGCAATGCTTGTATTGAGCATTTCATGTTTTTTAATTTCTACTGTTTTCACCCCCCTCAAAAGGAGTGGTGGTGAGATATTCTTTAGAATTCCAAAATGAGAGTATCTACAAAGTTTAGAAGGATAACGTGGTAGTGTTCATTCTTTTAGGGAAACCGCTTACATAAAGGCCTGCTTAATCATTGGCAGAAATTCACATTTAATCCCAGGTAATTCTACTGCTCTGATGTTTTGCTTGTTGAACTTATGTTCGCCTTCAATGATAATGTAAACAGCTATTGGGATCATCATATTGTTTTGCTTGCTTTTTGTGAATGACTGAGGTCAGTATCTTTGGTAACTTTGCATGGAAGTCACCAGTTTATTCCAGTATAATGAGAAATTTAGAATTTATTGTTAGTTAAGTAGAAACAACCAAACCTTCTTCATGAAACAGAATTGGAAAATATTTTGACCTAGATAGGTATACAGTTCCATTTGCCATAATAGTGTTCTGTAAAGGAATTAGCATAGTCCCAAGTTCTATTTTTAAGTTACCGTGCTTTATTTTCCTGCTTCAGTTTTCTTTTTTGGCAAACATTTGGGGTTTTCTTAATTGAGATGTTTGTAATAATAAGAGAGTTGAGTTTCTTCGTTCTTGTTCTGCAGACACCTTGTTGTGCTAGGTAGGTTCATGCTTTCTTTTCAGTTGGCTCTAGCAGTCAAGAGTGGCTCTTTTTGGGTTTTCTTATGATTTGTGTATATACCTTAATCTATTATCTTGTCGTCCTCTGTAAACTAGCAAAGTCTATTGGTGACTACGCTGCAGATGTTATCTGTGGTAGATGTATAAAATGCGTCTTCTGATGAATTCCTTTACTTTCTAGCCCCATTTCAGTGCTATTTACTGATGTGTCATCTTCCAAGGCAGCACCAAGTCATTTGATGTCTTTGCATGTCCTGCTTCTTATCTGTCTCCCTCTTCTTCTTCTTTTTTTTTTTTTTTTTTTTTTTTTTGCAGTGGGGGATTACGCCTGAAGCGTGACATAACCGAGTATGGAGAATTTGTGCGCAGCTTTAATGCTCCTTCTGTTGACGAAAAATTTGAATTGTTGGGCATGTAAGTTATAGTAGATTTAGTAGATGTTCAAATTATACTTTAGCTTTTGCTATCTCAATCCACTAATAAATTTTTTGTCTCCAGCATGGCTAATGTCTTTATTGTTGCTCCTGAAAGTTTATCTACTTTGTTTGAGGGTACCCCCAGTATTCGGAAAGATGCGCAAAGGTATTGGTTTTGGCTCTTATTTATGCACTAAAACAACTAACTTTCAATTACTGCTGATTATTAAAATAGATATAGTCCAGATGCTATTCCTTGGTTTACATTTTCTCCGTTGTATATAATGGTATACCTTGTTAAATATTTGCTTTAGCTTTACTGTTTACAAGTCATGAGAATCACAAATGCCTTGCCCATTCTGTCTAACTAGTAAAGAATGTTAAAATCACACTTTCCAGACAAAGCACGAGATAGTGAGCATTTATCTTGACACATTTAACGAGGACATCGTTTATCACTGTGGCGTGTCTCTCTGTCTTTGTATATTTCTGTAAGCCTATTAATGACCTTAACTTTCTTATCCTTTTTGAAATTCCTATCTGGCTGTTGATTCAGGTTTATTCAGCTTAGAGAGGACTACAAGAGTGCAAAGCTTGCATCCAGGCTTAGCTCATTATGGGCAAGCTCTACTTGACACTGATGTGGTATGCTGATATGAAGGTGACCTTCCAATTCTCTTGAAGATCGTACCTAAAGAAGTTAATAGCGGGAGAAGGCCGATACTTAATGTTGGATAGTTTTGGTTGCACAACTGAATCATCTCCTGCTGAGAATCAGGTATATTGGAGTTTTTCTCTTATAATATTCTTTACTCAATTCCACCATTTTTGAGTATATATTGTGGAAACATGAATGGGAAAACACGATGTTGTATTTTTAAGGCAGTGTTTCTATTTAATTTATATGTTAGGTTTGCAGTTTTTACTTTGACCATTCCAAGTCGGAAAGATTCTATGTTTCTAAGTGCACCTTTGTAAATGATACTCTTTAGGAATGAATAAAAGACATTTAAGGTTGGTTTCGTTGTTCTGTGTGATTTGTGATCCATACTGAAGTTATATAGCGCAGGTTTTATATATATTTTTTAATTTGTAAAATTTTCATCGGATTTCATATTTTATACAATTGGAAATAGTCCATCTTTAAAATAAAGCTTGCCTTCTTGTATGCTATGGCTTTTGAGGGTATCTCTGAGAAACTGCCTAGTAGCTTTTATTCTGGTCATAGGTAACTTCTTCATGTATCTGAGTACCCAAACTAAATTAAAGCGGTACCATAGCCATTGATCAAGAATTTTGATTTTTGGGAAGAATCATATGTGACTACTTCATGCATCTGAAGCTGAACACCCAAAATAAATTAAACCGGTGTACCTTTTTTTTTTAATTTTGAAAATTCTTAGTAGAAAGTGGAAATGAAAAATACAACTAAAAGGAATGTATCGAAAGTAGTAGTTTCACATTAGAAATATAAAGAAGCTGATACTTTCGAGAACATTGATGATGGCTGAAATTGTGCAATTTTTTTCAGCGAAATCTGTAGATGATTATAACCTAATGTGATGTCAAGGTAGCGCTACAGATTTCACTGTTAGCGCGAACATTATGGATATGTTTGATAGAAAGTAGAACGAGCATGATGGCTTTGTTTGAATACAAGGATAAATTAGTTGAGCGTTTGTAGGATTGAACGACTTGGTTGTTATTCCATTTAAAAAGTTGGTTCCACAAGAAAAACTTACATTCTATCATAAAGTTTTTAAAAAATACAAGTTTAACTTTGGGCACTTCTTTCTGATGAACGATGATAATGTCCAAGGGCTTTGAAGACTACAACGATAGCCTCATAACGATAATGGAGGTGGCACAAATGAAGGCTCAAATTGAAGTCAAGGTACCAAGTTCATAGAATCACTTGACCGGTGGCATAGAAATGTGTAGGCTGTGATTAAGACACCTGGCTCCCGCCCTTATATGTGGTATGTGTCATGTGTGGTGGGGTGCCCCCATCCTATTTTACATAGTGTGCCACTGGCACCTCTTTCTTTACCACTATAAAGTGCGTGCCCTCTCGCTCTAAAATTTGGCACGTTGAGAGATATTGATTGATTGAATGAAGCAAATTTCAGTGGAGGATTAAGTTTGGCATCGATTGCTTTCTTTCTCATTGATAGCAAAAGTATCTATCGGTTACTACAAGTCCTTGTGCCAAACCCACGATAATTTTCCGTCGTCCTCTCACAGAAAACCGAAAAAAAAAAAAAAAAAACAAGAAAAAAAGGTGTTGTTTGAAGACCCCACGGTGACCACTGGGTAATAAACTACTCGTGGCTTGTTGATCATGTGCCACGTCCCAAATCTTTTTTATTCTCCATCTTTCGACCCATGCGTTTATCTGATCTTTTAAAGTAGGAACTCAAAAATCTTCAAGCTCTTGTTCCATTTCAATTCTAGCTAGATTCAAATTAAAGAAATATATAGATGAGCATGTATGTTTATATTTGACTAACCAAATGAAGAGACTCGGACCAAATCCCTTTGCCCCAACAAACAAACATAATTCCAATCTACTGTGGGATGTAGAATTAGCATCTAAAATTTTAAAAAATAAAATAATAATAATAATAAATAAAAACCTCCACCAACCATCCCCATCCCTACCAAATTTTCAAAGCAAGTGCTTTACAACTCGATCGATATCAATAGATATATCATAACATAGAACGTGGGTAAAAGGAAAAAAGGAAAAATGAGGAAAAAAAAAAAGGGATCACCGGCAGGTTGTGTGTGCTAGACTTATAGGTAATAGGTAGTGGTGGTGGTCCAATTCTAGAATCTCTTTTATGTCATCTTCAATCTACACCGTCAATATCATCTCTAGTTTGCGAAAAGCTAGTTTAAATTTAAGGAATCCATCATTTGATGAACCTGTATTTAGGCCAGTTTGAGCCCATTTGGTATCCAACGAAAGTAACGGTGAAGTTTATGACTAATCAGACATTCCATAATTTAAATGGTTTTTTTTTTTTTTTTCACACTTTTGGCAAATTTTATGCTCAACAAATTCAGTTTTGCTGAAATATAAAATCTCAAAACTTGTGATTTTGGAGGAACAGGGGATCATTATTAGATTAGGATTGGAATAAAGAGACTATGATTTGAATCACTCTGACATGGGTGACGGTGAGGAGATTTATAGTTTCCGCTGACGGATGCTTATAAAACCAAAAAAAAAAAAAAAAATTGTTTGACATGTTCCGAGGAAATTCAGTGGAAATTTCAAAAACCCGAGCAAGTTAAAACTCCTTTGTCGTATACATATACTGATTACAAAATACATATGTAAATGAACAAATAAATTTCTGCAAATTTGGTCAAATAAAAAAAATTATTTTATAGGCCTAGTAGTGCATAGGATCGGGTCAACCCATTTTGAGTTTGCAATTAGCACATAGCAAGCAGGCCCACCTATTAAGAGATCTGCCCCACACGCTTACAATTCAATGCCTCATGCTAACCACGTCTTGGAAATCCAACTTACATGTTCTACTTGAGTTTCTTAAGACAATGTCAGCGAATCATCCGCCGTTAGAAGAGAGGAAAAAATGTGCCCCCTGATCTACCCGGTTAAATAATCCTTGACCGTTGATCTTGCTTGTCATAGGATTCTGAAGATAAAGAAACCGGTTCGCATTTGAATCACGAGGCACGCGATGCTGCTAACGGCATGACTTTTGCCTGGTGGGCCCCATAAAAAATCTGCAAGCTGTCAAAGTGCCAATTCACCTTATTTCGTGCACCGCCACGCGCCCCATCAAATTAGTTTATTCTTTTTTAAGTATGAACTCCAGATCACTTTAGCCGTCGATTTAAATGACTGGATAAGCCTAAACCTTCCTTATTTGGCGTCTATAAAACGCAAATTCGCTTCCTTCTAAACACGTGGCGCCCGCAGAGACACTGTAGTTATGTTCTGTTTATGCTACGTCTCCAGAGACTCAAACGTAAAAATCCCTTGGATAAAAGAAAAATTCGAAGTGGATACAGCAAAATTCAAAGTGGAAATAAATTGACTCGCCGCCATCAATATAAAATTACTCTGCCAAAAAAGGTTGAAGAGCATCTACCGTAATTGTTGATTGCTTAGATTGGCACATTTCCCACTTGTTTTACGAAACATTCCGTTTCTGCCTTTTCCAATTATAAGCATTCTTCAAAAATTAAATTTGATTTATTTATTTATTCTATAGCTTTGTTCATTGGCAAATACTAATGTCTGATTAGTCTTATTAATTAACAACACTTGTTGTTTTACATGTTAGCAATTTAAATTTTTAAAAATTATGTTATACTTTGACCGTATTTAGGTAGAGCGGTAAAATGCATAGAAATCAGAGAGAACACTAATAAAAAAAGTATTTTATTGGGTTGATACTGATACTAAAAAATAAAAGTTAGGGGAGCAAATAATAATAGATACCCCAATAGTTTTAATTGTAAACGATGGATATTGTGTTTTGACATTGCTGCAACTAATGTGTTGAGTATCCAAATGGGGAGTATGTTTCATAAGAATGAAACTAAAAGGAATTGACGAGGGCCCGCACAAATGGTGGAGCATGTGGTTTAATTCGATACGTGGTGAAGAATCTTATCAAGCTTGGCATGCCATTCATAATTGAGTTTAAGATAGTTTGGATTAAAAATATTTAGAATTGTTAGATTGTTTTATTTGTCTTTCAATTTTACATTATTAAAAAATATATATTTTTGTAATAAACCCCATACATTTGTTAAAAAGATAAAAATATTTACAATTGTTAAATAGTTCTATTTTTCTTTCGTTTTGTATTACTAAAACAAAAAATACTTTTTTGTATTTAAAACTCGAATACTTGCTAAAAAGATTAAAAAAAATTACAATTGTTGAATGATCTTATTTGTCCTTTAATTTTATAATAAACTCTCACATTTGCTAAAAAGATTATTAAAAAAAAATCCTTTAAAAGAGCGGAGGACATCAAATTATGTATTTGTAGCTGAAAGATGATTTAGTGAGCATGTACCGCGGCGAGCATCTAAAGAAGAAACAGAAATCTACGGCTCTCATGAATAAGGTTAAAACGGTGGATTAATTAAAGATTACATGACACAGTCACTCGCAAAAAGGTGAATCTCTGGATCACTCCGGTTTAATAACAGCAAGTAACCAAACAGAAACACTAGGTGAACAAATGAAAAACGTCACGCACTAACAGGCGCGTAAGCTTGAAAAATTCAGCCCACCAGTCACCGGCACTGACACCTCGTTGATAGGAGCACCCAATTTAACTGGCCTCCACTTTTTTAATTTTTATCTTTTTCTTTTTGTCGGTAACTCACGAGCCTCCACTAGAGCGTGTGGACTTTTTCCTAATCAATAAAATCATGAGCAAAAGTTGGAAATAAAAATAATAATAAAAAACTTGTCTGCCCTTTGACATATTCGGAAGTCAACCCAATACCACCATTAAACAACCCATTACCGGTTTTCAATGTCTGAAAGATAACAAGAAAAGGACAAGATAACATAGAGATGCCAACACCTATGCTTACAAAAAAGAAAACCACTTGTTTCTCTCTCTAGACTTATATTTTTTATTTTATTTTTATGGCCACTCTTTTCTTTCTCTCCCTCTCAATCTCTCTCTGTATCGTCGATACAAAGATTATATATAACAGTTACCCCACTTATTACACCACTCTTATTCTATCCCTCAAAAGTCAGCGCCTTCTTTTGTCTCTGTCTCTTTCCCTTTTCCTTTCTCTTAACAGAAGTACCAGACGAGAGGGTACAGATTCACCGTGCTTTTGTCTCTTGAAGGCTATCGAAGAGCCATGGAAGTTGACTGGGATCTGCATGCGGTGGTCAGAGGCTGCAACAGCTCCGTTAACGCCACCGTTACAACAACTACAGCCACCACCACAAGTTCCACCACAAGTTTCAAGGATGATTTAGATACTACTAAAATTCAATCTTGGTTTTCGGTTTCTCCATTTAGCCGTGAACAAACTAGTGGTCATCTTTTCACCTTGGCCGATCCTTTTGAAGCAAGAAATGCTATTGAAGAGCTGCATGAACTTTATAAGCCATTCTTTCCCAAATCTCCTCAGCCTATTTCTCCCAAAAGTAGTCAACCCATCTCGTCTTCTATTTCTTCTATCACTTCATCATCATCAAAGGAACAGACTCAGTTCAAACAGCAGCAGCCTAGTAATAAGCAGTCTCATGCTAGTTCTGTCACTAGTTCCACAACTCCTCGAACCAAAAGAAGGTAAATTTTCTTTATATTTTGCCTTTAAAAAAAAAAGGATTTATTGAATTTGTCACGACACCCGTATCCATATGTGCTAATATAGTTTCTATCTAATTATTACAGAAAGAATCAGCTCAAGAAAGTTTGTCATGTCCCAGCTGAAGGTCTCTCTTCCGACGTTTGGGCTTGGAGAAAATATGGCCAAAAACCCATTAAAGGCTCCCCCTATCCAAGGTTTGTTAAATTCATTCACCAATAAATTTGTTTTTATATTACTATTATTTTTTTTACCGTATTATATCTATATATATATATATAGCAGATTCAGTCAAGTTTGGTAATTGATTAAGCTTTGGGTTTGATTCTTGAACAACAGGGGTTATTACAGATGTAGCAGTTCAAAGGGGTGCTTGGCCCGGAAACAAGTGGAGCGAAACAGATCCGACCCCGGTATGTTCATAGTAACATATACGGCAGAGCACAACCACCCAGCTCCCACTCACAGAAACTCACTCGCCGGAAGCACCCGCCAGAAGCCCTTCACGCCTCAAACCGTCACCAGCAGCGACTCAAACAAACCCTCTTCCCCAACTTCCTCAACCAAACCCACTTTCACTTCCTTGTCTCCGGCAACCTCCATGGAAGAAGATACGGTACCCCAGAGTACAAACACCGAAAGCAGAGAAATTGATTTGCTCGAAGATGAAGAGGAATTTGAGCTGGCGGTATCAGATGTTGGAATCAGTGATGATTTCTTTGTGGGTTTGGAGGGACTTGGCTCTGAAGAGAGTTTGCCGGATCATTTTCAGGCCAGTTTTGGACTGCCTTTGGCCGCTAACAGTGCTGCCACAGCCGCTGGTGGTATCTGACTCGCTAGAAAAGTCAACGTTTGATGGTTCTTTGGTTTTTTTTTTAAATATATATCTTTATATATGGGTATATATATTAATTATATCATATAAAATATCTATACACTTTCCTTTTAGGAGAAAATGAGAATTCTAGCTTTGTTAGAACCAAATTGGTAACTGCCTTAACGCCATTTGCGAGTCTTGCTCTTGTAAAGATAGGCAAAAATGAAATTATCCCTGTAAAATAGTGTAGCCACAATTTTTTTTCTCCCTCTCTAATTTACATCTAAACGGAATGATCTTGGCGATGGAATAGTTTCATTTTCTATGGTGTTGATTTTATCTGAATGCGATGTGTGTGAGACTGTCTCTCTGAGTAACATACAATATTGTCAACCGGATCGGCTTGGCTTGGCAAGATCAATATTCCGGGCCGCATACTGACAAAGTGCTAATTCTCTGATTATATGGCAAAAGCGGGAATTGAGTAGTAAAGCATGTGTTGGTTTCTCAGCGACCAACACATCAATACCCTAATGTGAACTTTCATAATATAATAAGGTTAGTGGGACAGAATATTTGACAGGCTAGCTCTTTTTAACTGTTGCGGACGGAAATTATCTCAAAAAATGAACAAAACAATGAACCATTTCGGTTCTAACATAATCAACAGCACCTATTTGATCTGGTCTCATACCTGCAGATCTGGATGATGTATACAGAAGAAAAACGATACGAATAGTTCTCACTGGTCCTTCCAATGTAGATTTGCATCATAGTAACAATTTCGGTTCTCTTCCTTTGTTGTCAAAGACTATTGAGTAACCAATAATTTAACTTTCAAGATGTAAACAAATAGAAATTGCATATAACTAGATCACGTGCATCACAAGCATCTGCATGCTTCTTTTCTCCAGACTTTTTAAGGAGAGGATGTAATCTGCCATGGACTTGTAACCCTTGAAATTGCAGCTTCAAAGCACTAAAAGAACACCATACACTTTGGGGCCTCCAATTAACTTGTGTGTGAGACCTAACGGGGTACGGCCAGCTCATCTCATCAGAGCAGCAGATTGCAATAGAATCCTAACATCGCCCGAGAGCCACTCTATGCAGGAGCAGCCGAAACAGCATATCCTTGTACAAACTTCTTCAACTTTTCTGTTTGACCAGCTTCAGAAAGCCATTCTGTAAGAATCTCCATGGATATATAATCAGGATGACAAGCATGCTCAATCATCCTATCCATCAATTTAAATGCTTTATCCAACATATTCTTCTGACGGAGGCCTTTAAACATAGCATTGTATGTGTTAGTATTAGGCCTTACCTCCTTTACTTTCATCTCTTCCATTAGAGAAAGAGCAAGTTCTACTTGATTATTCTTGCACAATGAGTCAATGAGAATGTTGTATATTACAGTGTTTGGCGACACATTTGATGAAGAACTCAATTCTTTGAAAATCTTCATGGCTTCATCAACATGGCCATTCACGCAGAAAGCATGAATTAGAGCTCCATATGTAACAACAGTAGGCACCAAACCTTCCTTAACCATCTTTTTCAACACTCTACGGGCAGCTGAAAAGTTGCCAGATTTGCTCAAAAAGGAAATCAAAGTGTTATATGTGACAGAATTGGGCGTCATTCCG
Source organism: Citrus trifoliata (assembly GCA_018350135.1). Classification (NCBI taxonomy): domain Eukaryota; kingdom Viridiplantae; phylum Streptophyta; class Magnoliopsida; order Sapindales; family Rutaceae; genus Citrus; species Citrus trifoliata. The sequence continues at coordinate 41,387,594 of CM031386.1, read as the reverse complement.
ATATCCTCCATTTCCTGGAGCACTTCATAAGCTTTATCCAACATCTTTTTCCTGCAAAACCCACTAATCAAATGATTGTAGCACACAATGTCAGGGCGGAACCCAGCTTCTTTTAACTTTGATACAACTAAACTGGCATCGTTCATCCTTCCGGCTTGACACAAACCGGAGATCAAGGTAAAGTAAATAACTGAATCAGCAGAGCATCCAGCTCTAGACATATCATCGAACCATTTTATTGCCTCTTGAAAATTGTTGACATTACAAAAAGCAGTTATCAAGATTGTGTAAGTAACAGCATTAGCACATAGACCTTTCCTCGTCACCTCCTGGAAAAACTCAACTGCACTGTTAATTCTTCCATGTCTACACATGCCATCAACCAATGTATTAAGAGTAACTACATTTGGTGTAACTCCCTCCTGCTTCATGAGATGAAAAAGCTCTAGCCCCTTCTCAATATTTCCTGATTTACAAAACCCATTGATTAGGCAATTGTAGGTAACAGCATTAGGCATACAACCCTTTTGCAGTCTCATCTGTTCAATCAAACCCAATGCTTCTTCTTGCTTCCCCACCTTACACAGTCCATCAATCAGAGTATTAAAAATGATCACATCTGGCTCAACAGATATCTCAGCAGTTTCTTTTCCTGCAATCATTTTCTCAAACACCTCTAATGCTTCATCCGCCCTATACAGCTTGCATAATCTGTTGATAATAGTCCCAAAAGTCACAATGCTTGGCTCAATATCATTTTCCTTCATCTCCGTGAAAAGTTGATTCATTCTCTTAAAATCTCCCTCCCTACCTAAAGCATTCAGAAGCGCATTGCAAGAAGCAGCTTCCAAAGGAGCATCAAACTTCATCAACACATGTAAAACATCCCAAGCTTCATCAGTTTTCCCTTTTCTACAAAATCTAGTAATCAACTGAGTCAACCAAACTGCATTAGGAAAAACACCATGTTCAGCGAATTTACTAACTAAACCAACTAATTCCTCATCAGTCACACTATTCTTCAAATGTTCCCTCCTCATCAATGCATAAAAAACAATATCCCCAGTAAGTTCATTGACAGGAAACTGGGATTCTCGGTCAAGCATTTCGTCGAGCACATTGAAGGCATCGCGATCATGGTCGCATCTCAACAGAACATCAATCAACACATTGCGCACATGTGTGTTTCTCAAATTGTTGTCGAGTTCATTGTACACGAGAAGCGAGTAATCATACATACTAACCTTGCCAAAGAAGCGAATAAGAAGCGTGGCGGAATTGATAGAAAGAGGAATGCTTTGGTCTTTGCACGCTTTATAAAGGTCAAAGAGGCTTTCTGGCGACATGCGTTCACGAATGGCGAGCTCAAAGACGGCTTGATATGCATATGAGAGTGACGAGGTGTTAGCTTCTGTAGGCAAATTGGATTGAAGGAAATTGAAGAAAGAGAGGGCTCGTGAAGAGGAGGGGAAGCGGCGGGTGATTTGGAAAAAGAGTTGAGGCGAGAGAGAGGTCGAAGAGAAGAGGAGGTTTTTGATTTGGGGGGAGGAGGTCCATTCATTGTCTGGGGTTTGGAGAAGGACGTCCAAGGCTTGAGTTATTATAATTGATGATTCAGAGACTTGCGGCAACGGCGAGTTATGTTCGGTGCAAAAGTGGCGGAGGACGGGTAAGCGATGGCGCTTAAGAAGGAATTTTGGTTGTTTCGTTAGAATCATTTCCATTTCGTTGGGAAAAATGAGCGCAGGAGCAGTCACGAGGGTTTTTGGTTCAGTTTTAACTGTTATCGACTGACGGCATTGGGATGCTCCGGGGAATTTTACTGCCTCAGGCTCAGCCTTAGCCTTACCATTCTAATTTCGGGCTTCTAGTTGGGCCTTAGGTTTAAAAGGCCGTAGCTTCGCCAGTCACCATTTAGCTTAGCTTAAATGCTTTGTCATTTTCTGGCCAACCTGCGGTCACAGCATTTTGTAGCTTAATACTTTTACGTATCCAGGAAACGTGATAATATTATAATATATTTGAGTAAATTTCAAGGTTTAAAGCATCGCCGTTTTGTATGTTTTTTTAATTTTCTACAAGAAATTCAAACTTATTGGATGAAGATGAGAATCAATAAGGTAAAAGTATCGCCATTGTATCAGTAACGGCATCTTCTTTATCTATTTATTATGTGTATTTCAGTTTGTTCAAAAACTACAACTATGCTAATCAAATAAGTTAATGTCATAAGACAACCAAAACAGCCCAAAACGCCACTATTATTTGTATCTTCTACACTTTGTTTAATCAGCGAAAGAGAAGCCGAGTGAAAGTGGCTGTCTGGCTGGATTGAGCATATTCATTGCCTTGCTGAATTTCCTTCATCAGGTTATTTAGCTGTATCAATCTTCTCAGCTGCTTCAGCAGCCACCGATGCTGCTTTGTCAAAACCCAGTTTCTGCAACTCATTGAAGAAACCATTACAATCACTACTAGACATTTTATATGGGCTGTGACTGGGACCAGGGAATGAACCATTTGTTACTTCTTCCTTGTACTCCAATAGAGCTTTGTTTATGACATCTCCAACACGTGCAAACTGCTTGCAGAACTTCGGAGTGACCTGGAAAAAAGTGTGGCCACCTATATCTAATTAGAATTCATTGAGAAGGGAGAAGATCAATGAATCAGAATGGCAAGTAATCAAAATTAACCTTGGCATGATGTGGGTGTTGCATCATCCCTAAAAGATCATGGTAAACTAGCACCTGCATTGATGATAAGATTTTAATTCAATGAAACTGACCCATTCAATTACCATGTAATAAAAAGAACTGAACAAACTACCGTGACAAGAGGCATCAATTAATGCAGAGGCTAGTCTCCTTATTTGAGCTAATGGTAAGTCTAGAATAATATTAGTTTACCTACGAACTGACTAAAACAGAGTAGAAATCTTCCAACCTCCATGTGTCTCCATTATTCTCCACACTAAATTGGTAGCATTTGCTTCTCAACAAATATATTTCTTTAATAAAGTAAAAATGTGGTAATCATATCAATGAACAAATTCCATTAAAGTTTCATAAAAAGCTAAGCCTCAGGAAAACTGAGGGCAAGCTTCCTTAAATTGCAATGCAACAGTATGACGATTAGATTACTCAATAATAACTGATTAGCATTTGAGCACACAAGTTCAAGGATCTAATGGATGCTTACAGCAAATAAAACGTTCATTTGATAGAGCCACAAAATTTATGAGAAAACCTTCATATCCAACGTTTAGTAGATTGCAATCCTAGAACTTAAACCTAATCAACTATAAATACAAGGTACAATACAAGTTCTCACACTTGCACAAAAGTTACTGATAGTTCACATGGTTCTAGACATTTGTCCGAATAATCATAAAAGGAACCAGTTCTTCCTCACTGGGACAGCTTTCACTCAAACAAGAACAAGGTGCAATCTCAAGTTTGAGTTTATTTTTACACTTGATTTCACCTCTACTGGCACTGATTACTCAGTGCCAATGGACTCATCTCATCGTTGAATCTAAAACTGCACACTACAGCAACTAGTCTGATAATCCTACTGTCTATTTAAGAATGAAGTAAAATGTAAACAACTCTATTTCATCATCAGCATTGACAATGAATCTATAAAAACTAACCTGGCCACTGCAGAAGGGTCCAGCTCCAATGCCAATGGTAGGAATTTGAAGAGCAGAAGTAGCTGCAGCAGCCACAGGTGGGGGCACACATTCCAAAACAACTGAGAAACATCCGACTTCTTGCAAAGCCAGAGCAGTCTCCACAACCTACATTGAAAAAAAACAAACCAATTCAAAATACCCACAAAAGTAAAGGTAAAGTTTAAAAAAAAACAAAAATCACTTAGAAAACTAAACAAAATTTTAGATGAAGACCTTGACAGCACTAGTAACATTTTTCCCTTGAGGCCTGAATCCCCCAAGAACACTAATGGCTTGAGGGGTAAGTCCCACATGCCCCATAACTGCAATTCCAGCTTCAACAATTCCTCTTGCTGCTGTAATTCGTGATGGCGACCCTCCCTCAAGTTTAATAGCGTCCATTCCTCCTTCTTTCAAAATCCTAACTGCCGTATCAACTGCCTGCTCATCATTGAAACTGCAACAATCACCAACTATAGCGCACTTAAGCCCAATTCTAACAAAATAAAGCCAATAACGCCTTTTAGTCCATATATTTTACCACTATTAAGAAAATTTTGTAGCTTTTATGTTTTCATTGATCCGGAGATGAGTAATTCAAATTCTCGGCCCAATTTCACCTTAATAATAATAATAAAATTTGAATTATCAAATAAATTAGAAACAAAAGCAACATAAAAAAGTGATATAAATTGAGTTTTGGTAGAAAAATAAAAAATAAAAACAGAAACAAATAACAGACTATAGAAATCGTTAGTACCTGATTGGTGCTAGACTCGTAAGTCCCGAAAGGCAAATCCCCGACAAGTAACGGTCTCTTAGCGCCACGAGCAACAGCGCGGCAATGGACAAGCATTTCCTCGAGAGTGATGGGCAACGTAGTGTCGTGACCGTGAACGACCATGGCCGCTGAGTCACCGACCAAACATATATCAATGCCCGCACTGTCGAGGTGCACCGCCGAGGGATAGTCATAGGCGGTGACCATTGTAATGGGCTCTCCCTTCTTGTGTTTCTGTCTCAGGTGCGTGAGAGTTACTCGCTGGTTTGGATTCTGAGGCTTTGGCCCACCGTATACGGAATTCTCGGGGACATTGCTCATGCAGCGAACAAGGAGAGGACGAGCTCTGTTGATTCTAGAGAAGGACATATTGGAGTTGTTGAGAAACCGAAAGTAGTGTTGTGTTAGGGTATCAAGTAGTTGAGCTTTGTTTGAACAAGTTTTTCGGCTGCGCTACCTGCACATACTTCAATGATACGTGTTGTTCTGCCATGTAGATTTTTCAGTTTTTTTATTTATACCACTTAGCGTTCCCTTACCGTGCGTGCGTGCGTGCGTGCGTGGAAACCACTTCCGTCAATTGAAAAATTCAGAAATCAGAAGACAATGAGAAAACAAATTCTTCTCTTGATTACTTCAAAAAAAAAAAAAGTTAGAATGTGTATAATACTTAGGGGATTGTCAATTTTTTTCCTACATTAATCAATATATACTATTTATTTTTTTGATAGTTTTTATAATGGCCAAAAATTTCCCATGACAACATAAATTTACAATATTTCTTTATTTTCAACTACTCTTCTATTTACATTTATTATAAATTAAATAAATGACATGAATATAAATTAAATAAAAAATTAAGTATTAAAAATAAGAAATATATGTTTTGATATGAGTAAAAAATTAATAATAAATTTTTTTTTGTAATTATTTATTTTGTGAACATTTTCTTATAATAAACATTTTGTAATATTTTAAAAGTATAGGTAAAATATTTTATTATTTATCTTATAATAAATTTTTATTTGTCATTCAAGTTTACTTATAATAATTTTTTTATCATTTTTCGAAACTATGAATTGCAAGGTAATTAAATTTTATATATTTTCTCCTTAATTAATATATATGCATGTTATTGTTAAATATATGTATTTAATATTTTTCTTATATATTTATTATAAGAATTTTTTCACAAAATAAATAAGTACAAAATAAAAATTTATTGTTAATTTTTTTGCTTATATCAAAATATATATTTATTGTTTTTAATACTTAATTATTTATTTAATTTTTATTCATGTGATTTATTTTATTTATAATAAATATAAATAAAAATAGTTGAAAATAAGGGTAATTTTGTAAATTTATGCTATCAAGGAGGCTTTTAGCCATTATAAAAATAGTATAGAGAAAAATTATATATATTAATTAATATAAGGGGGAAATTGATAATCTCCATAATACTTATTAAAATCCTAATTTTGCGTTTTACCAGCATTTGTCTAATCCATGGAACTTTGTAGCCGTTATATTAGGCATTCATTCAAGATTCAGCTCAGAGCCTCCGCCCTCGGTTAAATTCAATGAAACTAAAACGTTAATTTAGCGACCACTCCCACATTTTTGGGCATTTCGCATTGTACACCCTCGTCATTCTGATCACGCACACTGCCCATAAAAAGGTGGCAAAATTAATAATTGAATCGAATTCGAATCAAATTATAAACGAATTGAGTTAAAATTATGTAAATTCAGATCGATTCATTTATTAAATGAATATTCAATTTGATTCATTTAATAAAATTAATAAATGAATCGAATCGAATATAAAATCGTTTATCCTAATAATAAATGAATTCATAACAATCTAACTGAATATGAATTCGTTTACAAAAATTAAATAAATAATCCAAATCATAGAATTAAAATGTTTATAAAAATTAAGAAAATAATTCATCATAGATAGAGATAAACTGAGAAGCCATCATAGACAGGCAAAATATGAAAGTTAAAAAAAAAAGAGCAAAATGGAGTGATGACGGGAATTGGATCGTCAGCAGGAGATGCAGATTTGTGCAGCAGGATCGTCAGCGACTCTCGGCATCGGGATCATAGCAGGTAAAGAGGATGATGACGGGAACTGTATCAGACGGAGATAAAGCACCAACAAGATCGTCAGCGGCTGCTGTTGTTGCCCAACTTCGATCTAGCAGTAGCGGTAGAAGCTTAATGGGCTTGGACGGCAATGGCTTGCTGTCGGTGATGGAGGCTTCGGTTCAGAAAAGTGCCTAAAGCAAAACTCGACAACTAGAAACAGAAACCAGAAAACCAGAAACAAAATGTCAAAACTAGAAATAAAAGTGCCAGAAAACTTCAATATTACCTCAATTTTGGTTGTGATCCAAATAACAATAACGATTGAACTAATATAGCTTGAGATCAATAGAAACTGCAAAAAGAAATTAACATGAGAATTGAGAAGATTGTAAAGGGGCTTGAGATCTGTGGAAGAATCTTTGTCGAAACTTGCCTAGTAGAACGACCCGCGAACCAGTTGAGATCACCGATGGCGGGAGGGGGAATGTGATCCGCCATGGGTGCTCCTCCTTCCCACATTGCCACTAGGAGAAGGACTCGTCCCACTCCCGGTTGGCGAAACAATGAACCCCCTACGCGGACTGCGCCAAGAAAATCTAACAAGACAGCACACTCCTGCAACCCCGGAGACGATGCGTCGTGGGTTCGTTGTTTCGCCAGCGGGGAGAGTGTTCGTTTATGATACATTTATTAAACGAATCTTTAATGATTAAATAAATTAATATCTTTAAATTCGAATTCGATTGGTTTAATTAATGAATTAAATTTAGTTAAATAATTTTTTATTAAATAATTATTTTAATTTAAATTTATTTAATTCGTTTCGAATCAAATTAAAAAATGAATCTTGAACAAAATTATCAACCAGCGCATATATCACTGTCATTTCGGTTATTAAGTTTATAGTAAAAATAAAAAAAGTAACAGGGTCACTTTATGAAAATCTATATATGTCTTTTTTTTTAATCGAATAAACAAATCAATTTTGGACTTTTTTTTTATAAATTTAAAGAAATTCAAAAGTTTTGTAGCTGTAAAATTTTCATTATAAACTTTTTTGTAAAAGTAGCCCCAAAACTTTTTAGATTTTTTGAAATTGACATTTTTTATTTTTTTTCTATTATAACTAGGAAAATACCAGCTTTTTGAACTAAAACATACCTTAGAGCATCTTCAAAAGACTCTATAAATTTTACTCTTCAAATATCTATTTGCTTACCTATGTGGCAAATAGAAGGGTAAAAAAATATAATAGTCTCCAAAAGACTCTTCAAATTGAAATAAATTAATATTATTTTAATCAAATAATTATTTTTTTAAAGGAAAAGTCAATAGCAATTAAAGCACTTCTCTCTCTTTCTTTAATGAAAAGTAATAAAATACAAATTGAAGAGAGAGAAATTAACTCTCCAAATTTGAAGAGAGAGAATCAATTATTATTTGAAGAATTTTAATTGGAGTGTCTTTTGGATCTTTAAATATTAATGTGACTCTTCAAATAAGTAATAAAATCTTATTTGAAAAGCCTTTTGGTGATGCTCTTACATTTCAAATATCTAACTATTGCATATACTTCACAGTATGTGTGATAGACATTGTTTTTGGCGCACATAACTAAATAGTTGTAATTATGTGTGATAGATATTTATCGCACATAATGTTGTCAGCAATAAATGTGTGTTGCTCATGGTTTGATTTTTGTTTCTAATCTCGTTTGAACTCGAATTTTTTTAATTATTTTTTATATCGACTTAAACTAATTATTTTAAAAACTTATTTTTATTTGATGAATGAAAAATAACAATATTTACAACAAAAATCCACGTCAATTTGAAACTTAAACCAAACTTAAAACATTAAAAAGACCCACATTACATTAAAACATATACTAACTTTAACTTCTTGGTCTGTAATTAGTGATTCTATCTTCAATTGCATATTACTACTTTTATTTGAATTTGGTAGTTTGTTGGGTGTGATTTGGTGATTTCATGAGGTGATGAGTTTTGATGATTTTCTAAAAGTGGTATTAGTTTGTTAATATGTGGAAAGCAACAAGCGATACTTGATAAAAAAAAAAAAAACTTATTATTTACTAGTTATGATATAAAGAAGTTAAAGGTGTCAATTTCAAAATTCAGAAATTTTAATATTATTTTTGTAAATTTCCTATTTTGTTTTAGATTCTTCACTATATTACTTGTTATTTATCACGATTTTCATTTATTCATTTTTTTGGTTGAATTGATTTTTTTTTTAGTTTTTCAAAGAAATAGTAAACACAAGTAATTAAAAAAATATCGTTAAAATAAAAAGATAAACTGTTGCATATATTTTATGTTTTTTACGTAAAATCTGATAAATTGTAAGGGGTATTCTGTTACTTACATGCTCAATTTAATTCAAACTAGAGGCAATATGATTATTTAATCAAATTTCAGCAGACCCATTAGATTTAACCGTCAAATTGACGGAAATGGGTGAGCGGTGCACGTGGTGGAAAGATTGGGTGCGCTGTGCAAAATATCAAAACATCTGGGGTTGACGCTAAATTACCCAAATTAAAACACCAATAATTTGACTTGTCTGCGTGTTGACTTCTGAAAGTGCTTATATCAGACGGCTCAGATCAATCAAAGCTCATCACCAGTAAATCTTTCACCTTTCTACAGGCTACCACGTGTCGGATAAACCTCCCCGGTCTACACTTAGTCTCAGATGTCCAAAAATGCTGACAACTAACGCGCCAGCGCTCTCCTTCATAAAACCATTCCTCCTTTTTCGTTTCCGCGCTTTCTCGACATCTCCTCGCACCATTTCAATATTTCCAACCACCAAACTTCATTCCTTCCACTCACGCCGGAGTAGGGTCTGCACATTCATCGCCATGACCGGAAACAATGCCGCGGCTGGCGTATCATCGCCGGAACACGTTGCGGGGAAGTGGTACTCCGTACCGGATCTCCGGCTTCGCGATCATCGCTTCACTGTCCCTCTCGATTACACCCTCGATCGCGATGCCTCTCCTAAGATCTCCCTTTTTGCTCGCGAAGTTGTTGCTGGTACTAACAACACTGGAGATTCACTCATTGTTTAATTTTAGCATTTTTCTAATTCTACTTTGGCGTATTCATAAACTGTTTTCTGTCTTAATTAATAGAATCTACTGTTCTTCAGCTTACTTGGTGGACAAAGGCTTTACACTATTGCTCTGTGAATCGTTTATTTTATAGGTAAATATTTTTTTTAAGTGCATGTTGCTGTTTATGTTGCAGTTGGAAAAGAGGAGCAATCATTGCCGTATTTTTTATTTTTACAAGGTGGGCCTGGTTTTGAATGCCCGGGGCCAACTGAATCCCGTGGATGGATAAATAAAGCATGTGAAGAATTTCGTGTTGTATTGATGGATCAGGCATGATTATCTTGAATTTCCCTACCACAAGCGTTTACTGAAATTCACTGACTTTGTTGTTAAGTATTCATTGTAATTGGCCTTGCTCATGTTGTTTTCTTGCAGAGAGGAACAGGCTTATCTACTCCTCTGTCAGTATCATCTATGCTGCAAATGAAGTCTGCTAAGGATTTAGTTGACTACTTAAAACATTTTAGAGCTGATAGTATTGTAAATGACGCTGAATTCATCCGTGTTCATCTTGATCCTGATGCTAAACCTTGGACAGTCTTGGGCCAGGTATTAAGATTAGTAGATTACTGTTTTACTGTTTTACGTTATGTATTGAGTTAAGGGTCTTAGTCGAGTTTGTCATCTTTAACCATTCTTAAAGCCTATGCCTTTTGAATGGAATCTGGTTTATGCTTTGTTCACGCTTTTGCTTCTTATGAGCAATTTCTTTGTGTTCAGTCATTTGTTACAATATACATGAAGAGACTAACTGAATCATTCAATATGTTGATGGCACCTCATGCTACTTTTCTTGTGCAGAGCTATGGTGGTTTTTGTGCAGTCACCTATTTGAGTTTTGCACCACAAGGGCTCAAACAAGTCCTTCTAACTGGAGGAACTCCTCCTTTAGGAAATGGTTGCTCTGCAGATTCTGTGTACAGAGTGGCCTTTGAACAAGTTATTCGTCAAAACGAGAAGTATTACAAGAGATTTCCTCAGGATGTTGAAATTGTTCGTGAAATTGTGAAGCACTTGGCAGAATCTGAAGGAGGTGGGGTAAGGGACTACCAAAAATGATTTTCTGTAATGCTGAAATTCTAGCAAAATGTCTGCAATTGTTCTGCTTACCCCCTTCTTCCTTGTATAGGTTCTTCTCCCATCTGGGGGTATATTAACCCCAAGGGTTTTGCAGTTAGTTGGGCTTTCTGCTTTAGGATCGAGTACTGGTTTTGAACGCTTACACTATATGTAAGGCATCAGACCATGCACATCCTTTTAATTACTCACATTCTTGTGCTCTTCTATCTTTTCCTAATTTAAATCTCTATCTTATAGGTTGGAGACTGCCTGGGATCCTGTAATAGTTCCAGGGGCACCAAAACTCCTCAGTTACTGTTTCTTAAAAGCTGTAAGAAAATGCTTGCTACCTAAATGATCTTCGTTTCATGACTGGAAAGCACATTTTGTAATCATTATTTAGTCATTTGTTTGCAGGTTGAGAATTTTTTAAGTTTTGATACAAACCCACTCTATGCCTTAATGCAGGAGACTATATACTGTCAAGTAAGTTACATTGTTCAATCATGGCTTACACGGTTTCATTTTCTGACAATTATTATATTTATTTTTGAGTTCTATTTTATGAGACATTACTTAAAGAAAATGAAGTAATATGGAGTGAAAAAGAATTTCTCTTCTTCAATCCAAAAAATTCACCTAAATGAAGAAAATTGAAATGTTCTTATTTTTCATAATTCTTTTTAAGGGTGCTTCATCACAATGGTCTGCTCACAGAATAAGGGCTGAATATGAAGGCAAATTTGATGCTATCAAGGCTGCAAAAGAAGGTCATCCTGTACTTTTCACAGGAGAGGTAGATATGAGTTACATAAATATTCCGCTATATGAAAAATAAGAGAAGAAGACATGCGTAACAAATACATTTTGTGTACTCTGTCGCTGTTTTCATCTTTCTCTTTTTTCCCTTTTTCCTTTTAAGTAGCTGAGTGACAGTGCATTCTAAAACTTTTCTGATCTTATGGCTCTGCTGGTAAAAGTACAGAATGAAGAATTCTTCTTTAAGTTTTATATGTTTATTTAGAAAGAGTCTTTGAGACAATTGCATCTTGTTTGGCTCCAAAGTTTTGTCAACTCGGGACTTGCTTATAGTTGCATGCAGTTTCTAGCTGCAGGGCGGCCTGGACAAATGTGTGTTGCGATGCTGTTGTGTCTAGAGTTGAGCCTACTGAGTTTCAAGCATGATGGTGAACACATTGTTGCATTGTTTTCTCGTCTTTTGCCTTTAGCATTGGCAGAAATATTAAGAAAAGAAAATTCTTGGAGGGTAAAGATATTTTGATAAAATAAGAATTTAAACAACTGTTCAAGTAATTTTGAACATAGTAATAAACTGAATGAAATTAATGGCTATTCTTTGCAGATTGTTTTAGGTACTTGAGGTTCTAGATATCTTTGCGTTATGAGCTTTTGCCAATCCATCATCAGGGCGACATCTTGGATCATTTTGTGCATTTATGTTACTTGGGACATAATTTTTAAAATGAGATATTTGTATATTTTCTACTTATTTGGTTTAAATGATTCACTGGATTTGGTGTATGAATCTGATGCTAACTGCAGTTACTTTTATTTGCAAAGTTCTTTTGGATCCTCCATAATTGTTTCAATGGATATATCCTTGGGTATTTACTTGGGCAGATGATATTCCCATGGATGTTTGATGAGATTCATGCCTTGAAACCATTTAAAGAAGCTGCTAATTTGTTGGCTGAGAAGAAGGATTGGACCCCACTCTATGACATTGAGACATTGAAGAATAACAAGGTTTGCTCTCATGTTATTAAATAAGGAAATCGTAATTATCTTGACCTTGATTGAATGGAGATCTGAACCCACTAGAGACTACCGCAAAAGAAGTCACAACTGTCTTCATATTGACTTGGGAATTCCTTTTTCCTTTACTAATGCATTTTGTTTTTAATGCTGCCAGGTACCTGTTGCAGCTGCCGTGTATTATGAGGATATGTATGTTAATTTTAAGGTGGCCATGGAGACTGCATCTCAAATAGCAGGAATTAGGCTATGGATAACAAATGAATACATGCATTCTGGTCTGCGCGATGCTGGGGGCAAGGTTTTGGATCATTTGTTGGGAATGTTAAATGGAAAGAAGCCTTTGTTCTGATTTTCGTCTGTTGTTACTTTCATGTTATTTGAAGTTGCCTTTGTACATTTCTTGGCGGGTTTTTAATCTTTCTAAGAAGCTTTCGAGGTGAGGCTAGCAGAGCACAGACACTATTTCCCCAATAAAACAAATATTTTCACTTTTCCAGTTCTATCTTTAATGTTAGAATTTATATGTTTGAATATCGGGTTTTATGTGGTAATAATAACAATCATTCATGCTAATATGGATGTAAATGTCTCGATTTTTCAGATTCACTAACAAGTGAGCTCTTAAGTTTCTCCACGGAACCTTTTCTAAGCGCTTTAAAACTTGATCCTAGTTCACGTGCTTGCATCTCATATAAAGTGGGTCGATAGTGGACAGGGATACTCGACAATTTGGCTCAAAAGATAAAAAATTTGGCAAAATATTTTGTAGGCCAAAAAATCACTTAACCATAAACTGAAAGCCACCTGTAATAGTAAAGTTTCTCCAGTGGCATTTTCGACATTTATCGCCATCATTAGAAAAACCGACAAGTCCGGGTTGGCGATGGGAAAAAAAAATAGTACGAGATAGAAAAATACAAGAAAGTGGAAGAAACCCTCAACTCAACCACCGCCTCAGCCGGTTTCTGGTAACGCACCACTCTGTTCCTCTCTGATCGTGATCTTCAGTCTTCACTACTCGTTTAGGGTTTAAGCAGGCTTCCCTCTATTAATGAAATTTTAACAGTAATTAATCAGCTGTACAATCTCTTTTCCTTCTTGCTCGCAATGTGTGCTATATTTTTGGCTTAAATTAATTATTTAACTGTATTTAGAATTTGGATGTTGCTCTCTGTAGGTCAAAATTCGAAAATGCGGAGATCGTTAACGTCGTTGGTTCGGCCTCTCACGGCAACTCGAGGGTTTAGTACTAACTCAGAGAAAATCGTTGCGTCCGTTCTGTTCGAGAGATTGCCTGTTGTTATTCCGAAAATTGACCCTGTGGTTTACGCATTTCAGGAGTTCTCGTCAGTTTTCTTCTTTCACTTGCTAATAAAATTTTAAATGAAAAAAATCATAGATGCCTCATACATTATTTGCTTCATTGCGTGGAGCTTCTTTTTTTTTTTTTGTGAATATTGTTTGGTTGCGCTTTAGTTATAGAATGGGAATTAAATTTCCCTCTTTTTTCCGTTTTCTGTAAACTCGATAGTTTGTCATCTGGGACATGGGAAAAACTGAACCTTTTACATTATATGCCTTTGCTTTATAAATATTTAAAATAAAATGACTGATAACATATGATCATCTTTTCCCTTTCTCTTCTGGTTCCGCAGCTTCAAAAATTATTTTTTTTTAATCACAATACTGGATTTCTTTTTCCTCATCTTGTGTAGTGTGGTTTGATTGCTCATGTATTCGGTTTGGGGCTGGTGGGTTCCAGGTTTCGATGGAGACAGCAATACAGACGCAGATATCCCGATGAATTTTTAGACAAGTCTAATTCTAGGTAAGCTGCTTTACGACCTCTTATGTTCTTGTTCTTAGTGAGGTTATCTTTAGCTATTTGTTTTATCTTAGAATATTTTGCATGGGGTTGGACCTTAAGTTGTTTTACATGCCCAAAGCACGTCAGTTAATGTCCTAGTATCTTGGATATCTAATTGTGACCTCCTTTTATTCATGTTCACTTATTTATCGCTGATGATTGTGCTTTTGGAAAAAAAAACAAAAACAAATTCCCTTCTGCTTGGACTGTTGAGAGTTGTTGTAGAAGTTGGATCTTAAAGAAAATATTGTAATTATGGTGCATGGGCATGAGGCAGAAGCATTAGTTACAAATTTGTAACTTCATGTTGACGTCATTGTTCTAGAGAGCTCTTGGGTTTGAGTAGCATTTTCTGAGACATGATGCTTTCTTTCGGTCTGTCATATGAGGCTCATTTAAGCAATTCTGCTTTTAGGAAATGTCTTTGTAATTTGTTGTTCAATTTTGCATTTTTAATATCAACAAGCATGTGCATTTGACATTCAAAATCTTATTACTGTGATTATTTATGTAACGATTCATTTTTAATTTCATTGCTAAGCCCTGATTTATTGAATGAAATGTATAATTCTGTTTGTTTCTCTCTCTTTCACAAATGTTTCACTTACAAATGCAGTGAAAGACAACTGCAGATGAAGTTTTGATTGTTATGTATTGATCTTTTGTGACACTTCTGTAACAGAGGAAAAGGCGACTACCAAATGGAATACGTACCAGCTCCTCGGATTACTGAAACTGACAAAACAAATGATAGAAAGTAAGAAGTTCTATTATGTACATTCAATCAGGTGAATTTTATCGACCTCATCATGGTTTGATACAACTCAAGTCCAAAACTTTTTAAAAATCCTCACAAGCAACCTTTCATGGCTTAAAACTTATCATGAAATCTCATTTTACAAAAGAAGAAGTTTTATGTTATTGATGTTGTATTGCATTCGAGTAACTGCGTGATTGCGTTTATGCAGGAATTACATTAAATTTAACGTTTTTATTAGTGTTATTATAATTGTTTTTGTTTGTGTCCTTAAGGTCATTACAGAGAGCACTTGACAGAAGACTGTACCTTATTCTCTATGGCGAAACTTGTGGAGCTCCTGGTGGGAAGCCTATCTGGCATTTTCCAGAAAAAGTTTATGAATCTGAGGAGAGTTTGCGCAAGGTGATTCTTCTTCTCCTCCACCTTCTCATCCTTCTTCTAATCATATAAATTCTTATCAAATGTTTGCAGTGTGCAGAGTGTGCATTACAATCTGTACTGGGTGACCTTTCGCACACTTATTTTGTCGGAAATGCTCCCATGGGTCATATGGTAATACAGCCTGCAGAAAAGATGCCAGACATTCCATCATATAAGGTATACTTGCTGCTTTTTATATATTTCAAGAGAACTAATACTTTATTTTTTTCCGTATATAAATTATGCACTTCATTTTTCACAGATAACTTTATTTTATGCTGTTGTCTTAATGTAAGTGTGTGTGATTATTATTCACTCTGTTGATCCCTTTGTTTTTGCCAGCAATTCTTCTTCAAGTCTCAAGTGATTGCGAGCAACAAGTTTACAATTGGCAAGTGTGAGGATTTTGTTTGGGTGACCAAGGATGAACTCATGGAGTATTTTCCTGAGAGAGCTGAATTTCTTAACAAGATGATCATCAGCTGATGCACAAGTCCTATTTGACTTCCGTGCATGCCACACCTTATTGCTTTCTGAACCAATTAGATAAATCTGTTTTTGCATCAAAATCTCGCAATTATCCCTAGTGGATGAATTTTTGACTATCTAGATGAGAAATTCAAATTACACTGAAAATTATGCAGTAGTTTACCAGTAGGAGAGCATTATTCAGTGGTTAAAACTGTACCTTTTGTTGGGACCGCGGGGTACCAGGAATTTTTGTCCTGATTTTGGACTGTTACCAAATTTTCTTATGCAATAAGAATTTTCCAGATTCCAATTTTGTTGGGACTAAATCGAACACGTATGTAGGTAAATCATATTGCTCACTAGAATCTACTGAACTAACAAGTACTTTGGGTGGTTGCTGGAATGCTAGATTGCGTGTCGTCTTCGTTCGCTATTAGACTGGTGTTCCGGTCACTTTGCTCTAGAATCAAATAAATTATACAAATTTTATATCCGGAAGTCATTGCGGGTGACCTAATCATATCTCTCAAAAGGCAATTGAACAAAGCACGTGTTTGGAAATTAGGGATTAGAGCACCTCGAAAGGCAACTGGAGTATGCAGATAAAACTTTTCGATTGATTGGCAAGTAGATGTAAGAGTTTTGTTCATTGATTCATTCTGATCTGCAGGCCTTATCCAAAGGGGTACGTAGTATTGGTCAAAGTTCCCAAATGAAAGATTTTTAAAAAACAATGAACTCGTTGCCGTGAGACGCGAATTCAATGTGTCGCCCCGATCTTTCAAGCGGCGCCGTCTATTCTTTAAACAATTTTACAATACAATAATATGCAAATTTGATTTTAGGCGGTGACTCTTTAGCACTAAGCAAGATATCTGGTGCTCATTTTTTAATAATAATAATAATAATTCAGAAAGCGAACACCAATGGTCCTAGTGATGGTAAAACCTGGTCATGTAATCGGTTGGTGAACAGTATCCTTGCATATCGATTAAAACAATATTTTTGATGCACTTTAAACATGTGTCCTAATTAATGAGGTTGTAATGAAGGCTCTGCTACCGTCCTTCTCAGTATGAGGAGAAAAGGACTATCCATATAGAGCAACATCCGCATGCACACACACATTGGTGATAACGATGCATGTTGGGTACGTTTCCTTTTTGCTTAAAGGGCAGTTGAACAGAAGTAGGTGAGATGTAGTTGGCTTTACCCTTTGGGTGCAACTTAAGAGAGCAAGGAAATAACAAGACTCGGAGACACACACATACACAGAGACACAGAGAGACGGAGAGAGAAAGTGTGTGAGAGAGTCTCTTTTTAATTAATTAAACAAGCACAAAAGCCAACAATTACACTTGAGTCCTTCTAGAGATCTCTCTGTGGGTGCCTGCCTAACCTCTTCTACCCTCCACTTTTGTTTCTTTAAAAACCTGCAATATCCTACATTTGGCCACTTCCTCTCTCTCAATTAATTTTTAACTAACATGGAAGGACGAGAACCACAACCGGTGTCATCTCCAATGTCGCCACAGCCTAATTACTTATTCACACCCTCAATCCCGTCTTCGTCGATGCAACCAGCTACTCTAGAGCCTCAAGTTCTTCCGGAGATTGATTGGGTTAGCCTTCTTTCTGCTCAGTCAACTGATCACAATATGATGGAAAGTACTAGTCATCTTAACCCTGAAAATGGCGGAGGTCGTGATCAACAAGATCAGGGGTGTAAAGAGAATAAAAGGAAAGGGTCTAGGATGAAGAAGGCCACACGGCCTAGGTTTGCTTTTCAGACTAGAAGTGCCGACGATATTCTTGACGATGGATACCGTTGGAGAAAATATGGTCAGAAAGCTGTCAAGAACAGCTTATATCCCAGGTGAGCCAGCTGCGCAGTCTTCATTGCACACACACACAATCTCATACATTCATACATATATACATACATGATTTATACAATTATGCGTGCCACATGTTCTTAATTCTTACGTGAAAAATCTTTATTAAATAATTATTGTAAAGGCAAATTTTATTTTGTAGGATGACTTTGTTTTAATTCAAAGTTCTCAACCATGTATACTAACATGCATGTGTATATATAATTTCGCTTCCTTAGGGTTCGGTTGTGATCTGACCTACTGAGAACCGCTGAAGTTGACGTTGATAATTTAATGGAAATATATTATTAACGTGGTTGCAATGTTGCAAAATTTAGTGTTAGTTTCTCCTACATAGATCAAAAAGAAAAGAGAGAGAGAGAAATTCTTCGGATATTGGTCAAGATATGGATGGGAATATTTAAAGATTTGATCTCAAGAACAAAATAATAATTAAAAAGAAATAATTGGGCTGGTAGTTCTTGTAGGTACATAGACGTGATAGTTCTTAGGGCTTGGACGGGCTATATTTTTCATGATTGAGAGGGGTGATAAATGATCAACATCTTTCTTCATTCCTTCTCTTTAGGTTTGGAAAGTAGATAACCTAATAATTGAGGCAATTTCGTACAGAGAAGTCGCCATTCCCTGTCATGATGTCGAACCATATATGGTAGAAGGTTGTTGAATTTATTAATTCATAAGCCTATGTGGTTGGCTTAGCAAATAGCAAGTGTTTAGTGGCAGGATACATAGTTTTGGTAAATATAAACACGGAAATTTATGAGAGACAAAAAGGATACTAGCCAGTGAATTGTGTTTTTTTTTTTTTTTTTACACAGTATTTGATCTTTTAGTAGTTGTATAAACAGAAGAATCATTCATTCACCGTATATTTATACATAAGAGTAATGTTAGTGATTCTAACATTTGTATCTCAACTGATAAGATATTTTCATCTATTTAATAGTATAATATTAATTTTAAAAATTATGAAACTTATCATCTAATAATAGATTAATGACATGTAGCATTGGAATACAGGCGGTACATATAATTTGAATTATAATTTTGGCACTTTTAAACCATTGGTTTTATGTAATATAATCCAATGATGACGAGTTAGTATCGTTAAATATTACTTTGACTTTCAATATTTATCTTTAGATTGATTGAGATCTATGGCTCAAAATTTAAAGTAAAAAGTTTAACCTGCTTTGCCCTTACAATGGAATCATATTTTTTATTTATGGGCGGAAATTGTATCTAAATTTCCCTTTTACATTCTGTGAAATTATATATGTTTTGTGTGCATATGCTTACAATCTATGATTTTGCAAAATCAATATAAAACATGGCCAAATCAAAGGAGCTACTACCGGTGCACGCATCACACATGCAACGTGAAGAAACAGGTCCAAAGGCTATCAAAAGACACCAGCATCGTGGTCACAACTTATGAGGGAATCCACAACCATCCTTGCGAGAAGCTCATGGAAACCCTAACTCCTCTTCTCAAGCAAATGCAGTTCCTTGCTCGCTTCTAATTTTAATACTGTTCTCACCCATCCATCCATTGCAACCTAATTTATACATGCATTAATTACATGTAAATTATATCTCAACAACATATCTACTATCTAGCTAGCAGAATCCTCCTCTGTTACTTTAATTACTTGACGTTGATTGATCACCTAGTCATATACTTCCTGTAATGTTGTACTTGTGTTTAGTTTGTGGACTTTCTGTACATGGACGAATAAGTATTAATGTCTATATCATATGATAAGCTTTTGTAAATCTCTTTGTCGGTAACACGTAAGTTATCTTCACGAATTGAAATTGCATACCTTGGGTTTTTTTTTTTTTAATAATTGTTTGAATTTAAACAGAGAATTTTATCCTCGTCCCTTGCTTTCAGTTATCCCTTTTAGAAATGATCAAGTTATATTTTCCTCTCTTTCCAATTTCCATTCATTAGTTAAAAAAAAAATCTAAAATTTGCCTAATAAATTTTAGGTAAGCATGTTTTTCTAGAGTATAATGATCTGCAGACGATAATGCTTAATTATTTACTGATAAGTTAATCTTGTAAGTTTAGGTTTGACTGTTTGAGTCCCAATGAACTATTTTCTCCTTCTAATATGCATTTTTATAGATATTGGGGTGTGATGGAGCTACTATTTTTTCTAATTTCTAAGAAATTTGTGAGCTATTACTTTAGTAAGAGTTAATTATGAGCTGTATTGTAATTATATTGATGATAGTTCTCATTGAATTCTGAAGTAAACATAATAGTTGTATTGTAGTATCCCACAAAAAAAAAAAGAGAGAAAAATCTTTAATTATTATTGAAACGTAAGTATATTAGCTTTGATATAAATAGCTGGACCCAATAACGAAAAGTTAATCTGGACTCTTCTAAAATTGAAGTGCCGCAATTTATTTTTTTAACAAACATGTGAATTGTGATGATACTGGGACAAGGCTCTGGCAGGACTCTTCTTCTTTCTTCCTTTTTTTTTTTTTTCTTTTCAAAAAAAAAAATATTTACTGATGCGGTCTAGATATTTTGAGTCAGAATTCACTATCAAATATTTTGTCATGTTGATTATATATACTTAGATTATTCAACGATAATACACATACATTTGCTTTTAGCTTAAACGATTATACACATGTATATATAACTTAAAATATATATCTTATTAATTGTTCCGTATGTATATGATTGAGTATAGATAATTACTTGATAATGCCCAGTGGCGAAGCTAAGGGTTGGTTAACCGGGCTGCAGCTTAGGTTAGTTTTTTGAAAAAAATAATAATTAATTATAATTATGAATTTTTCTTATTAATACTTATAAAAAAAAAATTTAATAGCCCACAAAATATGGTGTTAACTTCGCCACTGATAATGCCGTCCGAAATGGATAATTACAATGAAAGAATTTTCTTCGTAAAAATATACGGGTCAGTGGTTATTTGAAAAAGCGTAAAAAAGTAGCTAAAAATAGTTGAAAATTGACCAAAGAATAGCATCAAAAGAGGATCATCGCGAGAAAGAGAAGTAACGCGGCCAATTGCCGAAGGCGTTCTCTCTTCAGTGATCAAAATCGATCGTGATTTTTCCTTCCTCTCGGTAATTGTGAAAAATGTCAAGGGGGGTAAGTTCCTCAATTCAGCTTTCCTGAGTTTTAAGAAAATTTTATTTGAAGGCATGATTTTGATTGATGCTGCACGACTGCACGTTATGAAATATTAAAACTTGAAACATGGAAATAAACTATTCGTCCCTAATCACTACTCATTCTCAACCCAAATTCCTCTTTCATGAACGAAAATCTTAAGTGCCTGACTGGCAGATCATGCATCTTATTATATTTATTCCACGTACGGAAAAAAACACCAACTATACTGCAGGCATATTATCGCGTGTGTTCATCAAACATATACGTATTTATTATTATGTGTGGATACAATGGCGCAGTTGGTGGACAAGGCAAAGAACTATGTGACGGACAAGGTGACGAATATGAGGAAGCCGGAGGCCAGCCTCTCCAAATTTCGTCTCAAGGGAGTGAGTCGTGAAGGCGTGGATTATTTGGCCGATGTCTCTATTGATAATCCTTACAGCCATTCAATTCCCATTTGTGAGATCTCCTATGTCCTCAAAAGCGATGGCAGGTTTGTTCTATTCTCCATCTGCAGATCAATTAAACGATACCCGTACGCGTGTATGTCTTCTATATACGTAAACGTTTCGATTTCAATGCATATGAATATATAATTTACATTTTATAGAGTAATTAATAAATGGTGGGTGGGTGTGTGAATGCAAATGATGTGGCTCGGTTTTTGGTTTTGGGTCATCAATCAGGGTGATAGTCACAGGAACAATTCCGGACCCTGGGTCAATAAAAGGCAATGACAAAACAGTGCTGAATGTGCCAGTGAAGGTGCCCCATAGCGTACTTGTGAGCTTGGTCAAAGATATTGCAAGGGACTGGGACATTGATTATCTACTCGAAGTGGGTCTCATTATTGACCTTCCTCTCATTGGCAACTTCACTATTCCTCTTTCCACCCAGGGCGAGGTCAAACTCCCTACGCTCACTGATTTTTTTAAGAATTAGTTATATATACATATATTTATATATAATTTGCTCATTTTATTCCAAATTCCAATCATGGTGGTTGATGGAGATATGATATTATTGTGTTATACTGATGGTCGTTATTGTCAATGAATGCGTTTTGTTTCCCTAGACGATGTGTGTTCGGCCTGAAAGAAGCTGTAAATGCTTAATAACTTCACGACAGCCCGGCTTAATTAAAGCCCAATATTGTAGGCACACATTCGAACGGAACTGCACGGTTCAGGGAGATTTTTATTTTAAGCGATTTATCGTTTATTATCCCAAAAAAAAAAACCGAATGATTTGGCGTTCAATTTTCCCACTCAAACTTAAGGGCGGTAGACTCCTGTCCTGTTTCATCGCCAATTGTAAATTACATTTTCATTCGTTTACGACTTGTCGAACTTCGTTCCGAGTGAGACAGAAATATGTTTTTTTTTTTGTTTTCCCCCCTCAGGCACATCTCTGACATCTGTGATAGTGGATGGTTTACTTCTTCTGTATGTTTTAACAATTCAATTACACTCTTTAACGATACATATGTATTTATAGCTTGATTCAGTGTTAAATGTTCACAACTTCGATGCCAACAATGGCCAATCAGTAAATTTTTGAACCAACAAAACAAAGAGAGAGAGAGAGAGTGTATCAAGTTACCGTCTGCATATCTGACTAAACTCCAAGCCTTTCTAGGAACCCGAGAATGAGGAGCAGCGTAGCTTAATTTTAGTTGTCAGACAAGAAAATTAAAACTTAAGAATCCAATGGCATGGGGATGTAGCTCAGATGGTAGAGCGCTCGCTTAGCATGCGAGAGGTACAGGGATCGATACCCCGCATCTCCATTTTCATTTTTGATATGAGGTACCAAGCTTGTCCAGCTCATCATACCACGACGATGAATTGATGATGTACTGACAATACTACCATAATATTATATATAATACTGTTTGACTTTTGTGTTATTTGCCATTCGTCTAATCAATATTGGCAACCGTTGGGAATGTAACAACCTGAGATCAAAATTCAAACTAACAAAAGCTGTCACTAATTCGCGATTGTCTAATGAGAGAAGTTTTACACTTATAAACTTATGTATTCGACTCCTTAAAGAATTATGGAATCGTTTAATGTTTATCAAATCAATTAATTGAGTGAGTTTAGTCTCTCTCTTTATAATAATGAGTGGAATAATACTCCTCAACTCGAATTCCTAGAAGTTAGTATTCAGTCTCCCTCAATATCAGATTATATTCAAGTAGAGATAATCTATTCCTTACGAAATGTGAGTGGAGTAGGTACCCCTTAAATATTAGAGAGAATATTTTCCTTACGAAATATGAGTAGAGTAGACACCCCTCAAATATTAAAGAGAGTTTAAAGTATTTGAACAAATGCTTAAGTGGGAAATGCGAGTGGAGTAAACACCCCTCAAATATTAAAAAGGGCTTCTCTCTTACGAAATGTGAGTGAAGTAAGCACCCCTTAAATATTAGAGATGATTTAAAGTATTTGAGCAAGTGCTTTAGTGAATTAATGTATGGCGATGGTGGGTTTAAAGTATTTGAACAAGTGCTTCAGTGGGTTAATAGTATGACGGTGGTCCCAGTTGTTTATCTGCATCTATAATGTTGGATGAAATCAGGTTTGGAGTAATTTTTAATGAAATTTTGTAAGAAAGATGATAACTCTAGAAAATAAAATATTATTGAGAAAATTCACCTCATATTTAATTGCCCTTCCCTTACCTTCCTCGTGCGGAGATTGCCAAATGGACACCAAAAGAATCAATCAACCCGTAGCAACGCCCACGGTGGCTAGAGTAAGAAATAACGGCTTCTTATTTGCTGGTTGCGATCACTTAAAATCGAAGTTATTTGACGTGGTTGCCCATTTGTTACTCACTTGCATTATATTGTATGTCATCCATTAAATTAAATTCTTCCAAAATCCAAAATCGCTTTGATTTACAATTGCAAATTTCTTGGATTACCACAGATGATAGAGGGCACGGATTCTTGTTCTAAGCATACAATACATTATATATTCCATTTCCACAAGCTAATGAAGATATTTTACAGTTTTAAAATGAAGGAAATTGTTGACTTCAGTTATGAGTTACGCACCACATGAAATAAAATTTTCAGTTAATTATGCAAGAGAAAAATGGCACAATAATTCAACATTCAACAGCTTGAAAATTTGGTTAATTAGTTCACATATCACTACTAAAACCTGATCCAGAAAATGAACATGACTTGAGAGTTGAGACTCTCCTGGCCACTTACCTTATAAATAACCATTCCATGGTATACATATAGAAATGAAACATAAAATTTCCAACATCACCAACTCCTCAACTAGAGCCTCCAGCCATCTAGGCATGGCAGAAAAGAAGAAAGCTCCGGGCGCAGATCATGGTCGCCTGAGCAGCGGTGGCGATGACGAAAACATCATGGCCTCGTGGGCAGCGAAAGCCCGTCGCAGAAGATCAATCAAAATCTGCTGTTGCATCGCAGCCCTTTTGGTCATCCTAGCAATAGTGATTCTAATCATTCTAATCTTCACTGTATTTCGTGTCAAGAATCCCAAAATCAGATTGAACAACTGGACCATCACCAAGCTCGAACTAGTTAACGGTACAATTCCGAAGCCTGGGGTGAACATATCACTGATAGCAGACATGTCAGTGAAAAATCCAAACGTAGCATCTTTCAAATACGGCGACACCGTTGTCACAGGTCTATACCACCGTGGGGACCTGGTGGGCGAAGCCAGGGGCCCACCGGGTCTAGTCCGGGCTTGGCGGACCCTGCGGATGAATCTCACTGTCGATTTGATCACAGACCGGGCGATGTCGAGCCCCAATTTGAGCGCGGACATTGAGTCAGGTATTTTGGTCTTGGACAGCTACACAAGAGTTGGTGGACGGGCGAATATTTTGAATCTTTTTAAGAGGCACGTTGTCGTAAAGTTCAACTGCAGTTCCCAACTTAATACGACGAGCCTGCAAATTTATCAATTCAATTGCAAGCGAAAGGTTCAATTCTAGGCTCTTGCTCTTGGGCTGTTGGGCATATCATATGTACATGCATGCTTGCTTGGTCTTAATCATAACTATACATGCGGTGTCGCATTATATGTTTGTTTTGCGGTTACATTTAAGTTTTGAATAAGTGAAAGAGGATTGAAGTTTTTCATTAGTATGCGATCGTTTTGATCCCATATACGCATGTAATACCTCCAAATTGTTTTCTTAAATTTTGACCATGTTTGATGATGATAATTATTATTAATAACAACAATGACAATAATAATATAATCATAATATTTTAATTGAGGATGAAAGTATAATCACAATTACCCACATAAAGTAAGTTTTAATTTATTAACTAAAAAATATGTGAACTCTATATATTTTCTCTTATTTTCCTTTTTTTCTAATAAAATAAATATTATCAATTATTTTTATGTTCGAATTCAGTTCTCTCAATTAGATAAGTAAACACATAGAAAAGAAAAAAAGAAAGAAGAAGAAGATATTTTTAGATTTGTGCTGGTGCTTGGTAGAGACGAAGTTGAGCTACTTCATTTTTTTAAATTATATTAATTTATTTTGTAGTCCAGTTAGTAGCTATCATGGATGGAGATGATTATATTGACTCTTTTTTTTTTCCAATAGCATGTTATTTGGAAATTGGAAACTACCTAACCTGATTTTAAGAAATAAAGAAAGATTCGTTGACCAGATATCACACCAAGCAAAAAGCTCAAAATATTCCAGGATCCATGTGAACTTTTGACCGAATTAGTGAGGACGATTAGTGCTTGTGCATAAATCGATGAAACATGAGGGTGATGTAACAAAAGTTGAAAGAAGAACTTTCCTTTTAATATGCATTGGGCCACACGCTGTCGTTTCTTAATTTGATCAACTTTTGGATGCAGTTGATTATTATTGAACGTGGTCCATATAATATGAAAATAATTGTACACTGCACACATGTTTTGCCAAGAATCTGAGCAAATAACTTATATATATATATATATATATATCTAATTTTTCTATAAATAAAGTGAGGATGCACATTAAAATATAAATTTTAACATATTAAAGATTATATATTTTTGTGTTAGTAATATTTTTATTTTATTAAAATAACAATGTTTTCATTAAAAAACTATTATTACACACACATCATAAAGATTTTTACGACATGAAATTATTTCTAAAAGTCTTTAGCCATTAAATCAAAGTATTGAGACAAAATCGTTAATCATGGTAGATTATAAAACAGTTTTTTTTATTTTTTTATTTTTTGCCTGCCATACTTAAAAAGTTAAATTACAAAATCATAACTTTGTAAAAATAATATTATTGCTTTCCATTCCTTATCATATTTAATTTGGTAGGTGTCTACAAATGCCTAAAGATTGAGATCATCCAAATCTGTGTAGTCTTTTTAGATCGAGCTGTACTTCAAAAACAAAAAACATTCCGGTAAAGTTGTAGAAGAGTTGACCAAGAATCCAAAGAGAGAAAGTGAGGAAATCCCAAAGAAAAACTGACAAGGCAATCGCCAATGAGATTGAAAATCACGTTACGAGCTTGTGACGATACTGTCGCCACTTCAAAAATCACAGATGAGGTGATTCCATTTGCTTCCACACCCACCACCATTCCATTTACCAAATGACCAAAAGACCAAACAAAACTGTTTTTAACACGCACACAACTCACACAACGAATCATAATAAATGACGGCCTCTGTTTCCAAACCCAGTATTAAATGCTGCAGCTGGAAACCCACCCACCTTCTCTCAAAGAAAAAGAAAGACTCCTCTAATTTCACTCACCTTAATGGATTCGAAAGCTCCGTCTTCAAATGTCCACTCCCGCTACTCCCTCACCAAATTATCTCACAAACATAGGCCTTGGCTATTCCATCGCCATTGCTCTCGGCTTCTTAGTCCTTCTCTCCACCGTCCTCCTCGCTTCTTATATTTGTTGCCGTCGCAACAACAGCAGCCATAATTCAAACGCAAACCCACATGAAAATAACAACAGTGTTTCTAATGATGGAATCATTCTCCCTCGTATTATTTTTGTTGCTGAAGATGACGGCCAGGAGGAGAACCGGAACCAAGATGACGATAACTTAGTCGTTGGTCTTGATCAAGCTGTTATTAATTCGTACCCCAAGTTTCAGTTCACTAAAGAGAGTGTTTCGGGTAACAATAATAGTAATAATATTAATACGACGTGTTCCATTTGTCTTTGTGAGTACAAGGATTTGGAGATGTTAAGGATGATGCCTGAGTGTAGACACTATTTTCATCTCTGTTGTGTTGATGCTTGGCTTAAGCTTAATGGGTCCTGCCCCGTTTGTCGAAACTCCCCATTGCCCACCCCGCTTTCTACGCCGTTGCAAGAGGTCGTGCCTTTGTCTCAATATGCTGCCGATCGAAGGAGGAGATGATATCGCTTTGCCTTGCTTTGCTCTGTCTGGTTTGTTGGGGGTGTTTGATTTGTAAATCTTTATTTTCTTTTAGGCGATTGTAGCGAGAGTGTTATAAAATTGAGTTATTAATTTAGTCATGGGAATTATTTCTCCTGCCCTGTTTTGCGTGACAATTTCTAATTTTCTAATTGAATCTTTGAATTTTCTGTTCTCTGGTAATTGATGGTTCATTTGAGCAAAACTTGTTTGTACAAACAGATTAATGTGAATTAAGAAAAGAAAAAAAAATTCAGTTTCCTTTCCCGTTCTATCTATCATAAACTAAACGTTAAAGTTGATTGAGATCCAGCTGGATCCGGTTCCTTAAGGCTATTATGACTTTCCCTCTTTCCCATTTGCTTCCAATTATTCTTTTGTCTTTATTCGAGACAATCAAGGACCTAGACTTCAGTTTTATTGTTTTCTTTTTCTTTATTTTTTTTTTCTGTTAGTTATTTGACAGCAATTTTTAATTGAAATTTGATTTCTCTACATTCGTGATTGCATAAATTGATGGTCATATATAAAATTCTGGATGAGATGGTCTCATGTGAGAAGATTCTTGTTAAAAACAAAAATCCTTGAATAATTTGAAGTCTGCAATACTTAATTCTTCAAGCATGTTATACTTCTTTTAGAAGCAAGCAAAAGACTTAAGAGTACATTGAATGGAACTCAAGCAATGGCATAGTTTAATCAGCTGGGTTTCCCTAGAACTCTTTAAGAAATGGTATTTGCAGGCCGATGCAAAGACAAAGGAAAACTTTTTCTCAATATAATAATCTCACAAATGGTATCTGAGATTTAAAGCAATTAATGAGATAGCCTTGATTGCTGTGATTTGAACTATTGATTGATTGGGCTGTTTCATAAGTTCATACCCTCTATATTTCTATATAATAAATTGATTTTAACATAATGTAGTATACAGGCTACAAAGAGATTTAAGTTATACGATATTTGAAAGCGTTGACTAGCTATCTAGAGTGTATTGCAAAATTTGTGGAATAGTTATAGAAATAGAATACTCTCCGTAATTTTCAGTAGGTTGCTTATTCCTCAGAAAATGCTCCCGCTCCAGGGACTGGTCTCAACATCATCCAATCTCCAATTCCACAACTTTGTTCATCAATTAAAATATATGGTATCTTGGTTACTTGGTTTAATCTCACCTCCCTTGATTCTCTCAGCTTCCAGTTTCAGGTAATTTCCACAGCTGTAATGTTTACTGAATGTTTCTTGTAAATTTCTTAATTTGACTGCATGTAGGTTTTAAGGTTTGTAGATATCTGGGTCATTATTTGTCAGAATTGTTACTCAGTGAGTGACTGTTGTTTTTCATTTGAACTGTGAATTCTTGTTGATTTTCAATCAAGAGAGAGATGAGGAAGCCAAATGCTCTTATGAAGTTAGGATCATTTAGAGGGGTTCACACGTCTATTTTTATTCTGGGTACATTTGCTCTTCTTATTTCTATTGCTACCTTGTCGAAGTTCTACTCCATCAGATCTCTTCTTGTCACTGATGCCTTCTGCAATTATAATGTTGATCTCAAGAGTGAAGGCAGAAATGGGAGTCAAGTGATCAGAACCACAGTTGAAATTGTTATGGAGAAAATTCGAAAAGAAATGAGTGACTTGAGAGATTTGCCAATGGATTCATCATCACCAGCATCTCTGTTGAGACACAGTGCTTTTCTTGCTGACATTCTGGGACTTCTTGAGTCAGTGCAGGAATCTTTGCCGTCGAATGAAGGGACTGGTGATTGGCATAACAGTGAAATCAAAGCTGTCCATCCTCTGTTAAAACCAAAGCAACAGTCTGATGAGCCAGCTGACTACTTTTTGATTGAAGAGATTCGCAAGTATGTTAAGGTCAAGCCTAACAGATTAGGAAAACAGAATTTCATGGGAGCTAACGGAATATTCACTAGTATTGGCCACGCTTGTTTTTCCTTGAAGAAAGAGCTTGAAGAGTACATGGATTACGATGTTGGTGAAATCTGCAATGATGACTGGAAGCTAGCTCAAAAGCTGATGGTTCATGGCTGTGATCCCTTACCAAGAAGACGATGCTTCTCAAGAGCCCCTCAGCTCTATAGCCGGCCTTTTTACATCAACGAGTCTATGTGGAAGCTTCCAGACAATAGAAATGTGCGATGGAGTCAGTATAGATGCAAAAACTTCACTTGTCTTGCTAGCAACGCAACTCGTAAAGGGTTCTTCAAGTGTGCTGATTGTTTTAATCTTACTGATCATGAAATGCCAAGATGGATTAAGAATGTAGACATAGACCCCATCACCAATTTAACTGCAGACTTTTTGATACCTGAAGTGCTTGATATTAAGCCTGGCGAGATTCGAATTGGATTAGATTTCAGCATAGGAACGGGGACTTTTGCGGCAAGAATGAGAGAGTTCAATATCACAGTAGTCTCAGCAATTATTAATCTCGGGGCACCTTTTAATGAAATGATAGCTCTAAGAGGGCTTGTCCCTTTGTACATAACAATAAATCAGCGGGTTCCATTCTTTGACAATACCCTGGATTTGATCCACACAACGAGATTTCTTGACGGATGGATTGATTTTGTGCTCCTGGACTTCATATTATATGATTGGGATAGAGTTTTGAGGCCTGGGGGTTTACTTTGGATTGACAGCTTCTTCTGCGCCAAGGAAGATGTGAATGATTATTTGGAGGTCTTTAAGATGCTGAAGTACAAGAAGCATAAATGGGTCGTTGCTCCAAAGAGGGATAAAGATGATCGAGAGGTCTTCTTTTCTGCTGTTTTGGAGAAGCCACCAAGACCTTTCCGAAGATAAGTGTTGCATCAAAAGTATGGTATTATCTTTCATACATCACCAGAGTCTTACATCTCTTTAAATATCTGCCATCAACACATTCATTGTAGTTGATATTTAATGTGTTACCTGCGTACTGCATATCTCTTATTGTTTTGTTTCTTGAGTCAAATGAAACTACACATTCCACGAGAAAATGATTGACTGATACGATCCCTTACATCTGTTCATTGCTTTCATTTTTCATAAGAAAATTAGACAGTGGAATCGAGCCATTTGTTTGTTGAACTCTATCAATGGTTCATTTTTGTGTTAGCGACAGATTCTTCTCATGGAAGTGCTTTTATAGAAGCAGACAAATCAGGGTTCAATCAATGAAAAACCGGACATGGAATTATTCAATCAATGAAAAACCGGACATGGAATTATTTCTTATTGAGTAGTGCTAGGGAGTGAGAGGAACAAGAGAATGGCACGAGCTCGCTCGTTAAAACAATAAAAAAAATAAAAAATTGAATAAAGAAATGGCGCAGAGTGAAATCCAAGCCTTATCTTCTCACACAGGTTTTCCTCTTCCATTTTCCTCTCTCCTCACGCAAATCACCATTATCGTTTACTCACGGCAGCAACCGCTCATAGCTTTACTACTCCCAGCCAGTCTTTCCTCCCTCTTCCACTCTCCTCTCTCCTCACGCAAATCACCATCATCGTTCACGACGACGCACCATCACTGTTGACGGCGAAGAACTCCTCACGGCAGAACACGCTTCCTCATCCACTCGTCTCTCCTCACGAAAAATCACCATCATCATTCACGGCAAGCAGCACTATTTCCCCTCTCTCTTGGCTCTCTCGACAAATATTAAGTGAGCGGTGCCTTTTTTCAGCTTGTTCTTTTTCTTTTACTTTTCTGTTATGTGAAATATCTGGCACGTCTGGTGGAATTTAAGCTTGTTCTTTTGGTGGGTCTCATTGAAATTTAAGCTTTTAGAATTTAAGCTTCTGGAATTTAAGCAATGTAATAAGCTAAGTTGCTAAGCTTGTTCAACTTTGGTGTTTTTCATAAGTTTGTGTGTCTATCAAGTGACAACATTAGCAGTAGTTGATTTTCTCATGCTCTGTAAATTTTTTGTTTCACAAGATATTTTATTTTTTGTTATGTATTTCTGCATGCAATGTCATATGTCAATTTTGAAAATGATTCTGCTTTTGGAGTTGTTGTGGTTTATGTTATGAATTGGGGAATGTATGATATTTCACACACTCTTTTTCACGATCTGAATTTCTTTGGAAGAATTGAAACATCATTCGAATATGAGAATCGTTCAAACACAACAATGATACTGCAAAAAAATTGAATCCGCTATTCATTTATACTGAAAGATACCAAATATGAGATTCGTTCAAATACAACGATGATACCGCAAATAGACTTGAATCCGCTATTCATTTATACTTAAAGATAAGACTTTTAACAAGCACATGAAATGCAAAAATAAAAACCCAACAAATTAACAATAGATTCAAACTTCCCATTACATTCCAAAACAATTTTACATACCCATTTTCTCATAAACTAAAATGCTAAAACCCAAATCAGATCTAGATACAAATCAATTAATCGATTAAGCTCTCTTTCCTCTGATTCTCCAAGCAAGCTTACTTAATATTTGCCGAGAAAATGCAAGAAAAGTACAAGAAAAAGAACAAGTTGAAAAAAGGCACCATTTTGCTTACTTAATTTTGCTTGCCGTGAAAGGCTGGCTGGAGAGAGAAGCCGTGAGCAGTTGCTGGCTGCAGAGAGAAGTCGTGACCAGTTGCTGGCTACAGAGAGAAGATGGTGATTTAGGTGAGGAGGTGATGGTGATTTGCATGAGAGAGGAGCGTGAGGAGAGAGGAAAGTCAGGCTGGAGATAAGGTAGATAATGTTTGGATTTCCCTCTGCACGCACCCATTTCTTTACTCATTCTTTTTATTTTTTTATTGTTTTAACGAGCGAGAGGAATGAGAAGTTTCTCTCGTCATTCTCTCGTTCCTCTCGCTTAGGCTTGGTAATTTAGTCCGATTTTATTTTTTGTCCAATTGATCTGATCCTTATTTTTAGGATTTTGACCTGAACTTTTAAGTTTAGGGTTGGGTTGGGGCTAAGATTTTAAGGTCCGAACAAATTTAGGATCATGGTCGGGTTTAATACCAACCCGACCTTATTTAAAAAAAATAACACAAGTTAACACACGTACAAAACACATCCTCACAACATTACACATTGTGTGTTTTTAATTTAATTATATTATATTTTTATTTGTATAAGACATAAGTTTTTTTTTTTTATGTTGAGTTCTTGAATTGAATTGTGTATGACTAAAATGGTTGTGGAATTACATTGCGTGTTTTTAATTTAATTGCATTGTGTTTTTATTCATATAAGACATGACTTTTTTTATTTTTTATGTTGGGTTGTTAAATTGAATTGTGTATGGATAAAATGGTTGTGGAATTACATTGTATATTTTTAATTTAATTGTATTGAAAATATTTGATATATATTTGTGTATCATGGTTTTTAAAAAATAAATTATTTATTAATTAAATGGTAGATGCTTCATTGCCTCATTCGAATTCTTATATATGCAATGAAGAAATTGATTTTTCAACATTGAATTGTGGGTGGAAAATGGTTTCAGTAGTCCGATCCGATGTTGGCCCGATTCGAGTCGGGTCTGACCTGACCCTAACTATAAATAAATAGGACTTTTTTAGGGTTAGACTTTAATTCTTTATTGATCGGGTCGGGTCGGGTCGGGTTTGACCAAACCCGAGGCTGACCTGCTGTTTTGCCATCCCTACTCTCGCTTCCTAGCATTTTTCTTTCTTATTGCTTTATCCACTCCTTTACGATTTCTTTTTTAAGAAAGTATGTCTTTTACCAAAGACTAATAATGCCACAGGAGCATAAATACAAGGCCACAACA
Source organism: Citrus trifoliata (assembly GCA_018350135.1). NCBI lineage: Eukaryota > Viridiplantae > Streptophyta > Magnoliopsida > Sapindales > Rutaceae > Citrus > Citrus trifoliata. The sequence goes on along the minus strand of CM031386.1, from coordinate 41,354,254 downwards.
GACTTAAGTATAAAATATAAGATTAAAGATTTAAGCTTAAGATAACCCATAAACATCAAAACAAAAGTTAAGATAACCCACAAACATCAAAACACAATTATACTTTGAAAGAAAAAAAAAAAAGATTTTGTACATCAAAATTACTTAAGACCTCAAGAAATTTTACAATACTGATACCCACCTTAGTTAGCGCATGTGAAATCTTTTTCTAATCAAATAAAGTAAAGAAAGTAGAATACTGTGGGACACAATACTAAACAGCAAGACATAATAAATCACATAAAAAAATCACAAAATCTCAACAACAAAAATAACTCCTCCAACCTTTCCTATCAAAATCTCAATGCGCCATTATTAGAGTCACTTAATAACTCTAATATAAGCGTGCGCTCTTGATTCAAATATTGACACAAGCTCAATCCTAACTCTACTATGACACCATCTACAGCCATGATAAAGCTTAACAGGTGCAAAGAACCAACACCCAACAACCAACCCATGTTAAGAATTGATTGACCAAATTGCTTTGTAAATCCTGCAATCTTACCCATAAAGTTTTAGTATATGTCTCATCACACATCATAGCATAGGCGATGAAGCGTATAGGATCATGCCTCGTATGTAATATTCTGTGTAAAGTATGAATGATGGCATGACAGGACCGTTACCATAATAAGCCAAAGGGAAGGATGCCGTCTCCATCAAATGCGATAATGCTCAATTGGCTTCATGACCCTTTCCCATCGAATGACTGTTGTACAATGACATTGATACCAATGCGAAGGAAAATGGACAGATGCCTTTATGTAGCTTTCGATCATTCTTTCTCCACGAATTTATCAGTGGCAGATGCCTGATTGCTATCCAATTATTACGTCATATACATTTTAACGTATAAACAGATAAATCTGTTTGGTAAAAAAATAAAAAAAATAATCTTTTATTTTTTTCCAAAATGAAAACATGGCAAAACATATATACACCCCCTATCCATCAATATTTGAACTAATTTATAAAAATCAGCCGGTGAGAGATCCCTCAGAGGACCAAAAGATCATTTCAAAGCAAATGGTAGCAATTGTGATTTGATAGTACCAGGATATTCTCGTAAAATTCAGCATAACATGGAGCCCACTGGCGTTAGCCTCACCCGACCAATAAAAAGTACTGGCCGTCCATGCCACTCATCCCGTCAGTCCCACTTCGGATGGCCACGTGTCCAATATCCTTTTTACCAGGTCGGTGACTTTTGATCCATCCCCACTCCCTGCTGTTGCCTCTCCGTTTCAAAAATGAAAAAGCACTGATGGAAGGAATATAAAAAAAAAAAAAGGTGCCAGACACTACCTTTGGCTTCAATCAAATTTAACGCCGTCTCCTTTCGAACTATTAAATTGACGACGTCAATATTTTTTTCCATTTCAAATTTGCCCCCAAAGCCTCATCCATCTCTAATTAAGAGCTTATTTCTTTCTTTTTATTTATTTATAGAAATTTAGAGTTTATTTCAATATTAGGTTTTAATTTATGTTTTATACAAATAATTTTAAAATTTATGAAATTTACAGTTTAATAAATGAATGATACGTTGAATTAGATTCAAATATTTCAATTTTTAATATTATGGTTTAATTATTTAAATAATATAAATTAAATATTTGGTTAAATACTTGCCCCTCATCACATCATTTACAATTACACCAGATCGAAACATCAGCTTTCTTTTCCCTTTCATTTTCCCTCGCACCGAAATTTCGCCCAAAAAAAAAAAAATCAATTAGGTTTTCCGAGAAAAGATGGCGGAGCATGAAGAGAGTCCGGCGGAACCGCCAATGGAGAAGGTAAGCGAGAAGATTCACGATCACGATTCCTCGTCATCGTCGTCTTCGGATTCTGATAATGAGGAACCGGCTGCCCAGTCGTCTGTGAAGGCGAAGATTTATCGTTTATTTGGCAGAGAGCGGCCGGTTCACCAGGTTTTCGGTGGTGGAAAGCGTACGAATTCTTTCTCATTTCCTTTCCCTTTGAAACTTATTTACATTGTTAAGATTTAAATAAATTGGTTAAATGTTCGTTGGTGTAGTATTTGAAACCTCCGTTTGGGTTGATCACTAAAGTGAAGGCATAAAATATCAGGGAAATAAAATGCGGAAACTAATTTATTTATTAAATTTATTACTGGCTGTTTGGTTGCGGAGAAAAAAACAAGTTAGAAAAAAGAACAAATGAGGTTATAGTCATTGACATAATTAAGCTTGTTATTTGTTAATGAATATTTTTGTAAGGTTAAACTGAATGATAATGTAGAACAGAAGATCGAAGTGTCTTGATTTTGTCTGTCAGATTTACTTTGTAACCATCTAACAAAGACAGATAATAATCACCCAAAAAAAAAATATATAGATAGCATTATAGTGTTATTTAAACCCGTTGTTTGCTCTTCTCTCTGTGTCCCACTGTATTTGTTGAATTGATTTATTGCAGCTGCTGATGTTTTTTTGTGGAGGAACAAGAAGATTTCAGCGGGTGTACTAGGTGGAGCCACGGCTATCTGGGTCCTTTTTGAGTTGTTTGAATACCACCTGCTTACTTTGGTCTGCCACACCTTAATTCTTGCACTTGCAATCTTGTTCCTGTGGGCCAATGCCCGTACCTTCATTAAGAAGTAAGCATTCGGCACTTGTAATTTCAGTGCCTTTTGTGATCTATTTCTTGATTCGTTTCTTCCGTAAGCGTGTTTGTGGTTTTTTTTTTTTTTGAGCGCCATATTTTTACCTCTACCTTCAACAAATTGATAGCATGCCACTTCTGTTGTAGGGCCCCACCTTGCATCCCTGAAGTTCATCTTCCTGAGGAGCCATTCCTGCAGATTGCTTCTGCCTTTAGGATTGAACTCAACCACGCTTTGCAGTATTGCGGAGTATTGCATCAGGAAGAGATTTGAAGAGTTTTCTCATTGTATGTGTATTATCTATCCATCTAATTTGTGAGCTATTCTCCTTTCTATTGAAACATGAACTCTACTGCTGTTATTGGTCGGAAGGAAAAGAACACTTTATTTGTGATCTATGCATTTAGGGGCGTAATTACTTAGTTATGGGAAGCACAATGTCTAATGTTGACCAATTGCTTAATGTGGGAAGCACCTGCAATAAAGTACCCTTCCTTTTTTTTTTTTCCCAAAAAACTAATTGTTTTATTTATATTTCAGGCTATAGCTGCCTTGTGGGTGCTGTCAGTTGTGGGGAGTTGGTGCAACTTCGTGACCTTGTTTTATATAGGTAATTACATCGGAAGCTCTTTTCAGGCTTAATGATTCAATTTTGTATAATATTTTTCTGATATCGGATAATATTGAATATTGATCTGTGAAAACAGCTTTGGTTTTGCTGCACATTGTGCCTGTTCTCTATGAGAAGTATGAGGACAAGATTGATCCCTTAGCTGAGAAGGCAATGATTGAGATAAAAAAACAATATGCAGTATTTGATGCCAAGGTTTTGAGTAAGATTCCAGTCAAAGCCAAGAGGGTTTAAATCAGTGAAGCTAATTTATTTCTGGTGGGCATTTGGGTAGTGATGTGTTTTGCTGGCTGGTGATTCTATTCCATAACCTTGGTATGCCAATTTCCGTAGTCTTACTGACCAGCTATTTTCAAGTGTTTAATTTTTTCTTTGCAAGTTGAATTATTTTTGGCATTTTATGGGGGTCAGATTTGAATTGTGGTTTCATTTACATGCACTATGAGTAGCTTGAAGATAGCTCTACAATTCTAGGGGATTTTGTCATGGCTGGGTTCTATTTGGATATATTACCCAGTTTCTTGTACATGGTTTTGTATCTTTCTTTTGGATGATTATGGTGCATGTAATTTTATGACCCCTAGTAGTTTTGAACTGTCGGTACGAAATGTTTGATGATCCACGCTTTCTTGATTGTCACAAAGATAGCTTGCATATACAATAGAATCTAAACCTCAGTAAATTAAAACCTCAATTAAATAATAAATTTAATAATCTAGATTCCAGGTCAAATGTTAAATTATAATTGGATGATATTTATTTATTTAATAAATATTTCTTAATTCAAATGCTATTAATTTGTCCTTGTTTTACGGTAACAATTTATATGATCTTTTAGGAAAGAAAATAGTGTGCATTGATTTATGTTAGGAGAGAATCATAAAACCAAATCATGTGATCAGTCATTAATGTCAGAGAATTTACCTCTCATCATTTTGCCTTGGTGTAATAGTTTTTCTGGACCTGGATTATTTTGTTTTTGGATTTGGGTCCCACAAAGACATTGAAAATTTGACACGAGTTGTAATGTGTAATGCTTGAGCCTTGAGTTACTTCGCCGTCGGATAATTAAAAATAGGTAATACATAAGAGTCATTCCACACACTCTGTGCCTTACCCTACCTTATACCAGTCGTATAACCTTTATTCTCTAATGTATTAATCGGATCCTGCCAGTGATCCGAGAGGGCATTTATGCGTGCTATCATTCTTAAGTCATGGATCTGTCATCTTGCGAACAAGGCATATCTAGTTTAGGCAAAAGATCTTTATTTTCACGTCTTTCAGTTAATTTATCACTAACTTTAATTTTATATACAAAAATTATTTCTAAATTATAATTAGAATCTTTTTTTTTTGAACTTTTCTCACATCAGTAATGTAATCCTTACAACCTGTAGATAGTTTTAGACAAATTTTATCCTTATTTAGAAGATAATAATATTAAGTGAATATTTTTTTAATAATAATTTAACAAAATAGTAAAGGCAATATAATTTTTCATCCTTAACGACAAAATTTATCAATATATTTTAATTAAATTAGTTGACATTGTTAAGTAAATACAAATTTAGATAGTAATTTTTAAAAAAATAAATTTCTTATTAATTATATATTAACTAAAATTACTCTTAAAACATATTCAGAATTTTAAGTAATTTTATTTAACTGATCAGTCAAAACTTTAATCGTAAGGAAGACATGGTATTTTAAAACTGACGTGATCTTGCACACCCTTCTATCTTAAAACAAAATATTTTGGGTAAAATGACTTTTTATAAACTATAGTTGTAATTATACACTAAACATTTAACAGTTGTGCGTTAATGAGCAAAATAACGACTCCAAACGAAGCCTTGATATATAATACTGAAAACCACGTACTTCTTTTGCTCAATTTTTTCCCCTGCCTTATTCCCTCACCACCCCCCCCCCCCCTCCTCCCTTCTCTCCCACTCTTTTGGCCCTTGAAAACTACGGTTGTACTTATTTCTGAACACCAACGATGAAATTCTGCGTCTTTGATACGTAGGAGAATGATTTTCCGTCGCCCAGTGATAGCTAGAAACAGGACATACGGTGCACTACACTCTATTTTAAATTATCACAGAATAATCCAACTCAAGAGTTACATCTGCTAAAAGATATGCACCTAATTAAATAACACCTGCGTTATTGAATATAACTAAGGTGTTATTGAATATAACTCATTAAGTGATATAAATTACATATAATATAACTTAGCATGATCCCAAAATAAAATAGTGGGCCGTCTTCTCAAATAAACTATCAATCAAATTTTCCTTAGCACCTGTGAAGTTTTTTACTGCTCAACTCCTCGTATAGACATGAGCTCTCTAGGAACATCGCTTATTGAGATTTCAAGTATAAAAGAATTAGTCAAACAAGACACTTCGCTACAACATTAAAAAAGAATCTATATCTTTGATTTTTTTTTTCAATCTTTTTGAAAGGATCTATATACCTTCAATTAATTACACATTTTCAGTGATCCGGGAGTAGTCTTGAGAGGCGAGAATTGCTCTTTGATGATGAGAGAGGAACTGTTGAGAACTCTGAATCAGAATGTTCCAACTGCCGAAAATTTCCTTGAGAGGACAAGGGATTAAGATTTTGGCTAGGAGATAAATTCAATCTTGAAAACCCAGGGACTGCAGGGGGGCTAGTCTCTGCAGTAGTTCGACTTCTTCCATGTATATCTTCCTTGGATCTAGCCATATTTTCAGCAGATTCTCTCCTCTCTCTTTCTTCAGTTTCCTTAAGAAGAAAGTCAACCCATAGATCTGCAAAGGACTGAAACAAAATGTACTTAATTAAAGATTAGGTTTCTGAGGAAGTGTCTGCAAAGAACAGAAATGGATTTATATTGAGAATTCGGTTATAAGGAGGTCTAAAGACCCAAATAAATTGGATTCAGATTACAAATCAAGTCTGGAGGTGTCAAATCCTGGAAGATGAAGATAGTGGATGAGAACTAGTAAAGAATAGCATGCAAATATTGAATAATTCTCAAGAGATACAAGCCAATCTCGGGCAACCTACTAAAAGCTTTACCACAAAATAAATTAAAGCAAACCCAGTGAAGGCATATTCACAAAGAATAAAAGAATGTGAACCTGATTTTCAGATGCCATTTTTGCATTTGCATCTGCCTGACTTCCTCCTATGATTCCGCCAACTAGACGACCAGGTAGACCCAAAACTCCGCGAACAACACCTTTGCCGGCACCTTGTTGAGCCATGCCTATTCTTTGCTTGTCTTCATCAGAAAATCCCAGCATCCGAACCATAAGATCCAGAACCTGAAAGGCACATGCAAATCATAAAGCTAAAAATAAAATCTACCTGAGTTGAAGCCCCATCTTAATCACAAATTTATTTGCATGAAGAAAAATCAAGGAGAGAGGATTTCTTCATTTAATGTGTTTCTCAGAATACTTTAGTATTCATTCTAAGAAGCCTTTACCTCTTTACTGTGGTTTCTCTGGAAGTAGGTGACTAGTAACTTTATCACGATGCGCCTGCCAAAATAGCCAACACGATTAGAGTTCTGCAATATTGCAAGATATTTAAGAGACAGTAAAGGTAGAAGTTCTGATAGTGGTATTATGGTTATCATCCAATCAAAGGGCTCTTGGACTCCCATTCAGTTGACTCTAAAGAGATGAGAAACACTTGAAAGTAAAGAAACTGTCAATTCGCAAGACTTACAATGACTGATCCTACAATGGTTGCGAACATAACATGATAATAATTGAATACATGAAACAGAAAAACAATATGAGCAACGTCTCAAGACATTGCTATCATCCAAGTCAATATTAACAAGAAATTTCTTTCAATTTATAGACTCTGAAAGGAAGAGAGACACAGGATACAACCATATGACTGCACCAACAAAGCCATTAGAAGAAAGAAGGTTTCCCTGTATAGCAAAGCACAACCAATCCAGATAACATCCCACAAACCATGCATGCAACAAGTAATTTTATGTAAACAACCTATTTTTTCCCAACAGCAAACACAAAGGTGGGTGGAACAAATGCTATTCTCATAATTGGTCTCGGTGAGGTAAATAACCCAACACCTAAAAGATAACTTTGTAATTATAAGTTTAAGGAGGCTAACCTGTCTACAAGAAAATCTGAATCTACTGACATTCTGTTAAGCCTTGTCATACTTTGTTCAACAGCACGGCGTAGTTTTGCATTATCTTCCTCAAGCTTGTTTGCCCTACCCTTGCCTTCTGCCAACATCTTTTCAGCATGCAAAAGCTTAACCAAAATTTCTTCCTTCTCGCTCCTTGATACTTCTGCTCGTTGATCTGCATTCTGATGGAAGAATAGAACATAACAAATACGAAGCAAACTGACGTTAATCCAGGTCACCAATGAAGATGAGTAATCATTGTCGAAACAACTATTATCAAAAGATTTCTTCCTTGAATCTCTCAATATTTACAGTACTGGATGCATTAGGAACCTAAGATGAGAAGGTTAGCTGCCTCAAATAACAAGGGATGCGACTAAACATCTATCCAGTACTAGTAAAACTACTGTCACCAGCACCAAAGCATTAGATGCGATCAAACTAATCTAGGTCCCTCACTTAACTGAAACAGTGCACACACTACCAACTAAAAGAAAAACACAGCTAAATTTATTGTGAAACAGTCTGTTAAGGATCCAGTTTATGTGTGTCTTAAGAATTGTCATCTCATACTGAGAGCTAAAGATAGTTAACCCCACCAATGTTAGCATTCCCAAGCCATTACAACATATCCATGTAGCAGAGTACAACTACCATGGAACTCACTGTTAGTTGAGTTGATATTTTATGCACTTTGCTTGGTTGTGTATTTTTCATTTTCCTTGCCTCATATGTTTGTTGTTATAGACACCTCCAAAATGACTTCCATTTCTGTGCTCTTTTCACATTTATACAGGACCTATCTCTGAAGATAATTTTAATATACAAGCTTAACAAACAAGATAATACGGATACAGATGTTTTCACTCTTTCAAGTCACTAGGCAATCATGAGGATTTCATCAACCATAAGAAAAACATTATGTGAGCTATCCTTTGTGAAAAAGTGAGGTAAGTCAGTAAATTAATTGTAAAGATGACAAAGGAATATCAAATCACAATAGGATGAAAGAAAGGAGAATGGATCATACTTTCAAATACTCAGAAAGTTTAGCTGATTCTTCTCTTGCCAAAGCCAACTCACGCTCCAAATGTCCCTGTGCATAAGAACAATATTACTAGCATAAATTCAATTATCTCTATTTTGGAAAGCCCTAGCACAATAAACAATTAATGTTTGTTTACCTTAGCTTCAATTTCAGCAAAATACTGGCCGAGAGCAGTTTGAAGATTCAGAAGTTCAACATTTTTTGCTTCTATTGTCCTCATACAGTTTGCAAGTTTATTGTTCAGACCATCAATGATTTCCTTAGACTTCTGAATTTCACTGTGGTTCATCATCTTGAATTCTTCCTGCTTTGCAAGAGTCTGTTTCAGAACATTTTCCAAATGCAATATTTGAGCCCTTTGATATTCATTATTCTCACGAAGCTCTTCAATGATCTTACTGTCCTCATCCATTTTTTCTGATTCTTCTTGTGCCTGACCAATAGTGCAGCAAGAGAAACCATCTTTAATTTTGACTGCAGAAAGTTTAAAAGATAACTTTTACTAAAAAGTACTAAAGAACAAAGAGAGAATTTGAATCTACAAGAGCTTTAGCAAGCAACATCAATTTTAATAACAAAATAAGACCTTAGCATCCAGACCATAACACTCACTTTAGACAGTGTTATGTATTGAAATAATCACAAAAATATAAGGGTTAAAGGATACAATCGATGAAACATATATGACTCAAAACAATTGAAAAGATATCATATGAATGTATCAAATTGCACATAAGCAAGAAGCAAGGTAGGTTATATTTCTCCAGAAACTCCTTTACCACAGCATTTACACTGTCAATCAATAAAACTGCATGGATAATTAGAATCTCTTATATTTTAGCTTCAATTCTAATCAGGAACCAACATTGAACCTTCCAGTCCTTTTCATCATTATAAGTGGTCCAATGTTCTTATACGGCTATGCATTTTCATTACAGAAGTATAAGCATATGATCATGAGGGAGTACTCTACTCTGAAGCATAACAAAAATGGTAGCTGAAATATATTCAAATATCACATAAATGATTTTATAAACACAAGCTACTTGAAATAACCTTTTCTATCAGATGCTGCTTAAGACGGGTTAATTCCTGCAATGCTTTGTCCCTTTCAGAGCATGTTTCCTTCAAGTCTTTCTCCAATTTCTGCAAAGATTGCTCCATTTCTTCTTTTCCTGGAAAACTTTCTGATGACACCATCTTCTGGGGAAAATGTAACATCATGTATAACAAGGTAACACAGCATTAACGTATGGTGGGGTCACCAGCCATAGGCGAGGAATAGTTCGCCTAACAAGTAAATGAAGTGAATGTATAAAGGACACGTGAGCATGCGCTGATGCGCACCCATACTAGATGCAGAACTTACCCCATCCAATCTACTTGGATACTCTGAAGCATCTGGAAAGATTTTTTCATTGGATGATTTCCTATTCTTTTCCAAAGCAGCCACGAGTTCAGTTTTCTCCATCTATAGATTTAAATAAAAGGTCAGTGTCACACAAGCAGAATAAATTTCTGAGAAAATTCTGAAAGTACAAAATTATTAACCTCAAGACTATTATTTTCCTTCTCTAGAGTTGCAACTACTCTTTTCAAATTCTCCACGACATCATTCGCATCTCCATCCTCTCTTCTATTTAATTCCATTTGCAGTCGTCTTAATTCTGATAATTTTCCATTCAATTCTTTGCGCATTTCAGTGATTTCAATAGAAGTCTGCCAAAAGAAAACAAAATATGCTAAGCCAGAAAGCACACAAGTAAAAGAGCACAAAATTCCTACATATAAATCACCCTGTCACAGCTGCTATAACTCACTTTATCCTTATCCATTTTAAGTGACTTGAGCTCATCCTGGAAAGATTCATTCAGCCTCTGCTCCTCTGAAAATAGAAAAAAAATTAAGAAAATAATTGTAAGAAAGTGCAATGTTGGGAACTGTAGAACTAACAGTTATTATCTGGCTACAATTATTAAACAGCTGTTAATTAACTATTATTAGTGGTTGAGTGTCACTAGGGCAGAGGTTAGATTAAATTAATAGTTGGGTATCACAGCTTTAGATTTTCTGGCTAAAGTTACTCATGGCCTTCATAGCCATTTTCTTCTCTAGACTTAATTGCCACATTTTGTTGGGCTTCATTGCCAACTTATTCTTCCTGAAATCATGTCAGAAATGGCTAAAGCTGATACATCTTTTGACCCTATCCATGATGAGAACGCCACATTCCAGATTACCACCACCAAACTTGATCGAATAAATTCATGGAGTGGTCTCAGTAAGTGAAAATCTCCCTGAAAAGCAAAGGGAAGTTTATATATGTGAAGGATCCCAAATTTTAGACATTGGATGTTGAGAATTACATGGTCATGTCTTGGTTACTTAACTCCATAGAACCCCGAATCAAGAAAACCTATATTCTGCTTTCTACAGCCAGAGAGGTTTGCAATGCTGTGAACAAAACATATTCCAAAGTTGGTTTGGTTATACAGATATTTCAAATTAAGAGACAGATTTATATCACAAAGGATGGTCCATGAATATCACTACAACACTCTCAAAAGGTTGTTAACTAAATTGGATTTGTACCAGAATGTGAAGCTGCAATGTTCTGAAGATGCAAAGGCAATAAGAGATCTTATGGAAAGAGAATGTGTCATATAGTTTCTATTAGGACTTAATTTAGTGTATGAGCAAGCAAGGGATCAAGTCCTCAGGACTAATCCTCCACCTGATCTTGAGGAAGCACTCGCTATCATTAGAGGAGAGGAGAGCAACAATAACTGGTGGGCACTAAAAACCATAGTTTTTGATAATCAAAGAACTCTGAAAAAACCGATGACCTTATTTCAATACTTGGGATTGGATCTTTACCACCAAAGGTATTTGATGTGTTTCGTATGCACTTGTTTAACTCCATTTACAGAGTAACTTGATCTTAGAACCGTAAAGTGTGTTTTTCTAGGCTACTCCCCAACAAAAAATGGGTACAAATGTTATCATGCTCTTACAAAGAAGACATATGTTACTATGGATGGATCTTTATGGAAAATTAATGACTTTAGTAAGACCTTACTTCACAGGGAGCGACTTAACAGACTGAGGAATCAACGTAACAGCTGCTAAAGGTCCTCCTGCAAAGGACTCTCCTTCAGCCTTCAATCTAAGACCACAATTCAGCTTAATGGCCACCATTCCAACCAATCAGAGTGTACTATTCCACCAAAAACACCCTCTCTACTGCCAACAAATGCAGAGGCAGATATTAAGGCCCAGAGAACACCCACTCTAAGAATGTATTCCAGAAGGAGGACTGTCACCACTTCTCATGCTCCAATTGTTAGCCTTGAATGAGGTAATGAAAATAATGCTTCAGTTCTCATTCCTATTTCTCTTCCTCAAGATGATATTGATTCACCTATTGCTTTAATAAAAAGGGTTCCAAATTGTACCCAACACCCTATGTCTCCTTTTGTGTCTTTGCAGAACCTTTCTCCTCAGTATAGGTCTTTTCTCACATCACTGTTGTCCCAAAGAGTTCCTACATCTGTTCAGGAAGCCTTAACATCAAAGCCATGAAAGAGGCAATGAATGATGAATTAAAAGCCTTGGAGAAAAACCAAACTTGGCAGATTGCGGACTTTCCCAATTATAAATTGGCTGCAAGTGGATTTATACCATAAAATACAAGGCTGATGGGTCACTGGACAGACACAAAGCAAGAGTCATAGCCAAAGGATACACCCAGACTTATGAAATAGACTAGTACATTTGCACCTGTGGAGCAGGTTAACACAATCCAAACTCTCTTGTCCTTGGCAGCAATGAAAAAATGGCTGTTGTACCAACTAAATGTGAAGAATGCATTTCTCCATGGAGAATTGGAAGAAGTCTACATGGATATTCCACCAGGATATAGGGAGAACTTGAGAGGGAACAAAGTGTGCAAGTTGAAAAGGTCCCTCCATGGTTTGAAGCAATCACCATGAGCATGGTTTGAGAGGTTTACTAGAGCTATGAGAAATTGCGGCTACTTCCAAAGTCAAGATGACCACACTCTTTTCATTAAGAATTCAATAGAGAGGGGAATTACAGCTTTGATGGGGTATGTAGACAATATCATTGTGATGAGTGATTATCATGAAGAAATAGCTTGTTTGAAAGCCCATCTAGCAAAAGAATTTGAAATTAAAGACCTTGGTAACATGAGATATTTCATGGGAATTGAGGTAACTAGGTTATGGCATGGAATCTACATCTCTCAACAGAAATATACCCAAGATCTATTACAAGAAGTCAGCTTGGTTGGCTGTTGACCAATTCATACTCTAATTGAAGCCAATCATCGACTTTGAGAACTGATAGAGGGAGAAGAACTGTGGACAGAAGAGAATATCAGTGAATGGTGAGCAAACTTATCTACACATCTCACACAAGGCCGGACATTGCCTATGCCGTGAGTATAGGTAGTCGATTTATGCTTGCCCCTCTAAAGCGCAACCATGAAGTTGTTGATAGGATTTTGAGGTCTTTGAAGGGATCGCCAGGCCTTCTATTTCAGAAGGGAGAAGAACTTAAACTAGAATCTTACAAAACGTGGATTGGGCTGGTTCTACGACAGACCAAAGGTCAACCATCGGGTATTCTACATTCAAGGGTGTCAACCTAGTTACTTGGACAAGCAAGAAACAACCTCTGGTGGCGTGCTTTAGTGCACGGGCAAGAGTTTAGTGCCAGCCATGGCGCACGGTATATGTAAGCTATTGTAGTTAAAGATAATTCTATCTGATTTGAAGGTCAAGACAGAAAGTCCTATGATGAATTATTTTGATAACAAGGGCAATAAGTAATGGTCACAACACTGTTCAACATGACCGGACTAAGCATGCTGAAATTGATAGACACTTCGTCAAAGGAAAACTTGACTCAGAGCAAATTTGTGTTCCATATGTTTCTTCCAAGAGTCAACTAGCAGATGTACCAACGAAAGGACTACCCATGACCACCTTCCAGAATTTAATCAAGAAGCTATCTTCGCATCAGCTCTAGGGCGAGTGTTGGAAAGTAGTATATGGGGAACTGTAGAAATAAAAGTTATTAACTGGCTACAATTAGCAAACAGCTGTTAGTTAGCTATTACAAGTGATTGAGTGTCACTAGATAGTGATTAGATTCATTAAAAGTTGGTTCAATTACTATAAATGAGATAAGCAAAGAAATAAAGGGTCTTTTCTCTTCAATAATCTTTTTTCCTTTAAAGAAGTTGCACACTTAAAGCAATTAAAAAAAAAAAAAGGTCAGGGTACCAATTTCTTTATCATTTCATACTGTCAACACTTTATCCTCCTTGCAGAAATATACCTTGTAATTTTAACTGTACATGAGCGAACTTATTGCGTTGTTGTTCAAGCTCCATCCTAAGTTGTCTTGTTTGTGACTCATAAGCTGCTCGTTCTGCAGCCAGGGACCTATTTTTCTCTTCCAGCAAATCTGCAAGCTCCTAGAAGGCATTCATATATCCATTCTTAAGTTCATTCACCAGAAAAAATAAGAAGAAAAGTAAAGAATTATAAGAATACAGAAATTAATTCAAATGGTACTCAAAAAGAAAGAAAAAAAGGGTCAAAATCAGCAAAAGCATGTCCTTTTATTAAAGGAATTGCCGAATTTGTAATAATTTAATAATAAGGGTAAATGCCGTTTAGTCTCTATATTTCAAAAAGTACCTCAAAATACCCCTACAATTAAAAATGTTACCATTCTTTTTCTTTTCTTTTAAAATAATACCTTCCAACAATATACTTGACATTAATTAATTTAGCTATAAAAAAAGTCAATTAGCAAATTAACTGGTAATTATTTATTAGTAAATTAACAATAAATATCAGTGTGAAAGAACTAATATTTTTTGTACTTGTGCAATAATCTTACTAATAATTATTTATAAATAAGTTAATATTAGCCATCTTAAAGTAATACTTAATATCCTTATAGCAACATTACTAATACTTATTTTATTAAAAAAATTAATTTACCAAATTAATCCTAAGAGTAAAATAATAATATAAAGAGATTGTGTAAATTTTTGTTACTTTTAAGGTTAATTTGAGAGATTATCATTTTTTATCTTTTTATCAACATCCCCAAGAATATGTTGCAAGGATATTATTGTAAAAAGAAAGAAAAGTATAGGTAGGAGTGTAATACTTTAACAATAGGGGTGTCTTGCGATTTTTTTTTTAAATATATGGACTAAATGGACGCTTAAGTTAAAATATACGGACTAAACAAGCGTTAACCCAATTAATAAATTTTCAGGAACATTCATATGAAGATCAAAACCTTAAATATGAAGCAGATGAGGCATAGGATTTAACAAAGATATTCTTCCTCTAAGGTAAACGAAAACCAAAATGCCATTACCTTTTCTTTCCCTTGCATCTTACTACTTTGTACAACTTCAGTTTGTAAAGCACGTGACCCATTGCTCACTCCATCTTGTTTAGAGAAACCATTCTGCAATTGATTCCCGGCGTGGCGGTTTTTTACTTGAGCTGTAAGTTTATGCTGTCTACTTGGTGATAGATCACCACTACCCTATACAAATTAAACTTTTTCAGGATAAACTCAAGAGCTTATAAAAAAGCTATTTTTTTCTAATTACAAAAAGATAGCACGATGTTTCAACTCTGCAACAGGAAAATCATATTTAAAAGCAGACAACATACACAAAACAACAACCAAAATAATCGATTATCAAAGAAAAAAGGAAATTAATCATCTTTAGCATAAAGTTCATCTGATGATAAAACACAATAACTTAGTATTTCAGTAAACATATTACGTAATGGATTAAACAATAAATTGAGGTTAAAAAATGTGCTGAAGTCATTGGGTTCTAACTGGGAGGCCATCCACGCCAACCATTAAATTTTCATATGCACCTTTGAAACTTTTTGCCAACTAGCTTTCACTTAGATTCTCACAATAGCTTACTATAAAAACTAAGAATACCTACTCCCTTAAGCGTATATAGGATTCTGAGACATCATATCAGAAATCCTAGAACAATAGAAAACTTCAAAAGTTATGTGCCCTTTAGGTCTCTGAATTTGTTTATCCCTAGGTTTCTAAAGAACTGAACTAATTGGAGGCCAAAGTATATAGCCAGCAAATTAAAAATGAAGCAACGGCAACAGAAGGTCATATACCATGGCCCAATAATCATGTGCCACGATGCATTACACAGTGTAGCCATACTAATCTGTGAATCATAATTTGTGCAAGATAACTGCAGCGCAAAATAACATCAGTAGTGGTACACTTGATAAATGTGACCAAAGCATATTAACAAGCACATTCAAGTAAACATTTCAAATTCAAGCAAATTATGACCTAAACAAAGCAGAATAAGAACTACAGAAAAACATAAAATTAAGAATTACGGCAAAACATAAAAACACAAAAATAACATAAAAATTATGACATGATGAAGTTTAAATGAGCTCTGAGCAACTACCTTGGGAATGTTAATGCCGTTACTTGATGCTTTAGAATTTCCATTTCTAAATGCATTCAGAGTAGCATTCGTTGCATCCAGATTTTGCTTCAACAAGCCATATTCTCCATTCAATCTGGAAATCTGTTCCTGCAAATGACAATTATGCGAGGAAGGAGAATGGTATCAGGGAAATCAAAATTTCAGTAATCAAAGACCCCGAAATTAAAGCTACTGACTGATCAGAAGGGGGGAAAAAATATATTACTAAGAAATCAAGCAGAAGAACTTTCTTCTTTATGCATGGAATCTATGTTAGTTTCAGAACCAGCTTAGTAATCTTCAAATAGAAAAGGCAAGACGGACAGACAGAACAAATAGTGGAGGTATAGTTAAAAGCCAAAGGAGGGAAGAATACTCTTCATTTAAAAGAATTCAGCTCCCCAAAAAACTAATATGCAGAATAGTTGGTCAACCCAATCAATGGTTTACAGTGCATAACCATGACCTCATGTACGATAATGCCAAAGATGTAGACTGATATATCCAAAAGATTAGATGCTATGCTTTTTAACTAGCCATTTGTTAGAGTGTTATTTATCAAATGAACACTTTCACTTCCACACATTATAAAAAAGGAAATAACTACAGCCTTAAAAAATTTGGTCACTTGTTAATGTTTTTCAGCATTCTTGGATGTAATGTACTACTAAGTTCAAACAGAAAACAAGAAAAGGATCAGCAGAGTACCTCTTTCTCCTTTAACAAGGCCGCATAATTAACTGATAATGCTTTAATTTCCGCCTCGGATTCTTGAAGCCTCTTAATTTCCGCTTTGTATCGTTCAATCTACAAGAATTAAAAAAAAAAAAAAAGAGCAGCTAAGAAATTTACAAAACATTCAAAATTTCAAGGATTCACGACCACAGAAATAAAAAACACAAACATAACCTCGTTGTAACAAATTAGGGCATAAATTTTAATCATACCTCAGGATCATGCGGTGATTCGAAACCATTTGATACCGGAGACCATGAAACGGACTTTGAATTGGCAAAACTGTGAGAATCTCTACGATCAGAGACCGACATGTCGTCTACATTGCGTGAACCGTAGATCTTGAGCTCTTCCCCATCGTCGTCGTAGTGCACATCAAGTGCGATCTTGTTTAGGTTTTCCTTATAATTTGCAAGGGTGCCCCTCATCCTTCAATCCGAATCCAAATTGAAAGAGAGAGATTCAAAGAATTTTAGATTTAAATATACCTTCGAGATTTATTACTTTTGGCGGAAAAACTTGTCGGTGAAGGTTTTATAGGTATAGATCTGAGATTGAAACAGCAAACGAATTTGTTTTCTTGTAATTATTAATTAAAGATAATTACAGTACTGGGTTTTAAAACACATTAGTGAGACAGACAACGAGATCAACCTTTTTGGATTCTGAAGCGGGTAAGGTACATCAATAATGGCCCGTTACAACTTTAATTGTTAAGTAAGCCGATATTTTACGCTAACATATATATTGTCCGGTATTCCGGTTCGGGTCGGTCCTCTTTGTTTTACCCCAATTTATTATAAAATATGTGGTTTTGTTTTTTTAATTCCCTTTCTTGGGTTGTTGGACTTGTGAGCCTGCAGCCGAGAGGCCCAATTATCACTCAGAATTCATCCAACGGTCTAGGACACCGGGATGTTCAACACCTCCACTATATAAGGATGCAAGCTGTGCGCATCATTTGTGTGATTGAAATTGGTAGGGTTTCTAGGGTTTTTTTTTTTAATATTTTGTTTATATTTTACTCCGTTTCGCTTTGCCATTTATTTGTAAGAAGTAGATGCGATGAAGATTATAGAAAAGAGTACATTCGTGAGTTTGGATCATCATCGATTCCTAAACGTGAGCCTCTATATCTTGGTTCGTATTCGCTGAGCATCGTGTACACTTCTCGTAAACCTAGAGTTATATTGAAACTTTTGCTACTGTTCGGAAAAACGAAGGGACCTATGGAGGGAGTGCTTAATGAATGCACTTTCATCCAAGTTTGCCTTCGGATATTGGTACCGAAAGTCGATCCTCCGAATCCGAAGTCTATTTCAGACGTTCTTTTGGGTTCGGTTCATTTTCGGATCGGATTTTCGCACAATCTTACTTGTAATTTGAGAGCTTGTAAATGTTTAGTTAAATTTTACTTTTCGCAAGCGAAGGTCCCAGCAGGGAGGTGATAACTCTGAAAATGAGATCTCTCTAACAATGCAGACAAACCCTTCGCAGATTGATTCGCCGAATAGTAGGATGCCCTCAATTTCTCAATTTTTGGAGCATCCGGAACCCTCGGCTACATGTTCTTTTTTTCTAAACGCTTATTTCACCACCTTATTTTGGCTTTAATTACTGTTTTTTGTCACACTGACGTGGGTGGAGTTTATGACCACTGGTTAATTTGCAAATTATAAGAAGGCACTTAATAAATTACATCAATCGATCATAACGGAAAGGTAAAAGAAACATGTAACGATAACATGGTTGTGGCAGATAATATTGTGGCTATATTCTATCTATACTAGCGACGTTGGGGAATTGGATTTTGAGGACTAGTTGAGGATTTAACAATATTTACTATTTAAAATTTAAAAAAGATATAAATAAATAAATTATTTAGATAAAACCAATGTAATTCATTTAAAGTTTTAAATTATGGCACATGGAAAAAGAAAAAAAATCTGGTTTGATTAGATAAGTTTGGAAAATTAACTAAAATTATGAAATTAAATCAATACAAAAGTTGAAACTTGAAAGTTTAATAAAATGTCACCTCCAATTTAATTAGAACAAGATAGACATAATTGAAAAAAATAACAAATAAAAATATTTTATTCCAATAATACTGTTTAGGCAGCTACGATCAGTCATTAGTGTATGGCTGGGCCAGAAGAACATTTCTCTTTTTTCACTTTTGGATAAAGGCCAGAAGAGCATTTCAATCTAAAGGCCAGTGAACTGTTGAAACCAATGGGATTATGGGAATCGAGCTTCCTCTGCTTACCACAACTGAGATGATGACATATGCACTGATCTACGAAATCAAGTGTAAATATGATTTTACTAGACCCCAGTTACATTTCTGTACAGCAATGTAACGTTTAGAACCATGTAAGATTAAGTCTGACATCAGTAATACCATCCCAAGGACACAAGCAGAAGGCGACTCCAATTGATGACAGACTGACAGTTAGGCATCATTTAGGCATCACTAAGTAAGATGCCCATATCTCATCTGATGGTGGTGGCGGCTGAACCCAATGCCCAGGAATGCGACTGCAACCAAGTTAAGTAGCACAGAACAGAATTAGACAAAACAAGTAAATTTTACAAAACTTGCAAGTTGCCTGTAGCCTATTTCATGTCATACAAAAATGATATTTCAATGCGTAAGCAGAAAAAGACTTCACGTCTTACCTTCCTCCTGGTCTGATATATGCATCCCATGTTCTTCGAACCTGCAAGAAAAGTGTAACATGAGCTTGGGGCCATGTGCTCCTGATCATCATAACAATCCTATGGTATATGCATGTGTCAGCTAACATAAGGCCATTTGAGGCTCAGTCAATTAAACTAGCGCCTCTCTGGCTCACAGAATTAAAAAAAAAAATGGCTTCCAAATTTGTGGCAAGCAGCATATTGCCTGCAAAGAGCACCTACGAGGGCAGATTTGAAAGAAAATAGCTGACAGTACCCCAATAAGCGTGCCAACGTCAGTATTGCTGCCGTGATAGTAGTGATAGAATTCCATCGGTAAGTTTGACACATGATCATACACCCCAGCATAACCAGGCCTCTCAGATCCTTTCTCAGCATTATCACTTGTCTCCCTTAGGTATTTGCTCTCAGATACTCCGTCCCTGTTTTCCTTAATTACATCATCAATACAGCTTCCATCTTTTAACAAGGGTTCAAAATTCTGAATGGCTTTTCGAGATTCCTCTGCAGTTGCAATGGCATCCCTAGCAGCATCTGTATCTGCTGCTGCCAAAGCTTGGCGCTCTTCTTCCTCAACGGCAGCTCGAACTCTTTCAAGAAATTTGTCATCCTCCTCTGGCAGAAAATGACCTGTATAATTTTACAACCACCAAGATTTATTCATGAAAACAGACACCATACATTGTTTACATGCACACACAGAGAAATAATGTACCAGCATAACTAGCCACCATTCCCACAAGTAGTCAAAATGGGCCTATTATATTCAAATGAAATAAAAGGAAGGTTTACAACACAGAGATGAAAAGTTGATAGGCAAGAAAACCATCAGTGGTTTCTATCCTGTCGATTTAAATAATTGTCACAGGCATTTTGTAATGATCAATGATTGTTAAGTTTAACTTTAGTATGTAAAATATGCTTAATCTTAAGTTACAAAAAGAAAAAGAACTATGTTGTTCCTTGGTTATCATAAAAAGCAGTTATGACAGAAAAATTATACTGTTAAACTGATGCAAGATAGGGGTGCATTATAAAAAGCATATCGTTCTTTCGGTTATCATAAATAGTAGTTGTAACAAAAGAAACATGCAAATTGAACCAGTGGTGTGCTCAATCAAACTTCACCACTGGTACAAGCACAATGTGCAAAAAGCATAACAAAATTTTATTGAGCACACCTTGTTTCTTCAATTTTCGGATCCTGATAGACCGCAATTCTTGCAACTTCTCCACAACCAAAACCAGCTCGAGCTGAAATATAAAACAATGCATATGAATGGAAATCTCAAGGGCAACAGAAAGAAAAGGCTAAATGACCAGTTTGCAAGGATGATTAGTATAAAAGAGATGTCTGTCATATAAAGACTATACAAGTGGACAGAGTAAAAAAGAAACACCTAACATAAGAACTAATCTAATGCAGATCAGAAGGTCCAACTTATAAAAAACAAAGCACAATAAATAAGTCTTTCCAATTATGATAATGATGCATAGAAAAGTGGCAAACAAGCAGATAGTTATTGAATGTAGACTAAATTTCATACTTATACCATCAACTTTTACCTACCTCAGATTCTAGTTTCTTTTTCTCCTCTCTAGCTTTGAGCTTCGCAATTTCATTCATCTTTTCAACCTGAAAGGCCACATGCTCGATTACTAAATTAACACACAGTTAGGACTGAAACGGGATAAGAAAAAAATTATTCATTAACAGCGAAAGCGGTTAATCTCGGTAGTCCATGAACTACTGGAGACTGACATAAACCGAATGGAAATACCAAGATTCTAAGTTTCGATGTGATTTAGCATGGCTTGATGATTTTGACAAGTTCAAACCAACATTACACTGGAAATTTCATATAGGATTCCTCAATGACCACCATCCCAAGTCAGGGATAAACTGAAACTTTTATAGGTAGGCTTCATCCATTTTAGAAAATCATAAAATCCTCTTGGAGTTCTTAGTATCCAATGGACAATAATGTTACCTTCCGCTTCGCCATATCCTTGGCAATCTCCCTAGCCCTCCACTCATCAGCTTCTCGATCAGCTTGTTTGAATCGTTCATGCTTCTAAATTTCAAAATAACAGAAGTTAAAAACAGACAAAACAAGAACTCATCATCATATGTCAAGAAGAGAGAACAACTAGTTAGAACAAGAATAGAAAAAAGGCTACCTTGGCGAGCATTTCTGCAACACATTTCCTTTTTCTTTTCCTCCACAGTTTATTTCGTTTGGACTTGCGTGCTTTATTATCCAATCTAATAGCAGCTGATTTTTCCTCCCATGGAGTTGTTTCATCTGCAACGAACCTAAAAGGCTCCAGTTGAACTCTTAATTTTCCCATAAAAGTGTTTGCAGCTTCGACCGAAAGGGTTATTTGGGATTCCAAATCAATCCTCCTATCTTCTAAATATTTCAAAAACCCAGAAACAGAATGATCACTTGAACAATTGTCGACGGATTCCACAGACCCTTTATTATCTTTCATAACCATCAACATCTGTAGTTCTTTCTGCCTGTTTAAGTTCATAATTTGATTAAAACTAATTTGTAAAACAAGACAGACAAATTACCATAAAAGTAGAAACAAACCAGTACAAATAGTACATCCATACATTGCTTGAGCGAGAGTAAGAGTTGCTTGCAATTCTTTCAGCTGATTGCAAATGTTTCTGGTCTCCCAAAAAGCATTTGACCTCGGCGGGTCTGGCGGTAAGAAAGGGAACCAGCGAGGAGGCGGCGGCGATTGATAAGATATTGTATTCATTTTTGTTTATGACAAAACAATTGTCACGTTAACCTATTAAAAAAAAAAAAGGCGCTATTATACACGATTTCTTGTTGATTACCTAATACAGATTTAGCTTCCGATCACTTGAAGGTTCAGGGAATCGACTGAAAATAAGAAAACTTTTCAAATTCATTACCATTAAGGCCCCCGTAGTTATTCCTGCTCTGTTTCCAAGAGGAGAACAACAAATTATATAATAAAAATGCTTTACAAATAACAATGTCAGGATGGCCGAGTGGTCTAAGGCGCCAGACTCAAGTTCTGGTCTTCGAAAGAGGGCGTGGGTTCAAATCCCACTTCTGACAATTTTTTGAACCCTATCTAGAAGTTGCGGGGGTCTGTTCATATGACATTTTGTACCGGACATTTAATAAAATTGACTCGTTACACTGCATCCCCGATTTCATTATTTTTTAAAAATTCTTATCAGTTTTTAAAATTTTTATAGCCAACCGAACTTAAATTTTTATATCAAAATTATTTATTTATTTATTTATTTTGTTATTTTGATAAAATCAGTCAAAAAAATAAATCTATTTATTTTTTTATTTTTTTATTTTGATAAAATCTGGCACGGTAAGGATAATTTTTATTTCAAAATCTTTGGATAGTTTAAATTAAATGATTGGTCAAAAATGTAATACATAAGGAAAAGTGTTATGAGGATAATTAAAGGGTGTTAGCACTACTCCAAAACGAAAGACAAATTATGATTTTTGGCCCAATACCAAAATTATAAGGAAAACAAATTTTTAAAGAGTAGTGATATTTAATGTTCTTTATATATCTTAGAATGCGATGAAAATGAGAATTACTCTTACTAAAATTAATTATCTTCATAATTAATTAATTCTACGTAAACTACTCTTACTAAAATTAATTTGTTCTCTCACTTGATTATTAAGTCTTTCTTATGATCACAACTTTCATTTTCTTCCTCAAAATCTCTTGGATTATCATATTTTTTTTATGATTACAACCTTCAGTAGACTAATAGTTTATGAAAATAAAGGATTGTACTCTTGCATTTTTTTTTCTTTCCAGTTTTGGAGTAACCTTCTTTGCTTCTTTAATTAACCAAACTCAATAATTATGGTATTGTGATCAGTAAATTTGTAAGTCAGATTAAAGAACAAAGAAAACATATAAAAGGGAAAAAAAATAAAAGAAGCCAAAGATTTTCATAATTTTATTTTTTCGGCTTTTGATGATGATGAGTTTCAAAAGGTGAAAAATATTAGTGACCAAAAATATGTTTTTTTTTTTTAATTTATTCATCACACATCAAAATCCATAAAACCAATAAGAATAAAATTCATCAGTCGTTTATAAAATGAAATAAAACCTAACAACAAAAATTCATTATATTCTATAAGTGGTGATGAATTGACGGTGATGAAAATAAGTGGTGGTATTGATGATGATGATGCTTGAGACAGAGAGCTAACGAGAGGGGGAAAGATATAAATAAAAATATTAATTTGTTGTGGTATTGACAGGAAGTAATTTGATAATTGAAGTAAATAATGTAAGGTGTAAGGGAGCTGGATGTATAAAACTAAAGAGAGAATTTTGAATTGATTTCGAACATTCTATTACAGACAGAACAGTCGCGCGATTTATGATTTGGCTAAGCAATTAATTCTTGCCACATCATTTACGAGAGCTAAATTGAAGCTGATTAGCTCTTAGCCATAGCTGATTTGTTCTGTAGATATGCTGGTTTCTCAAGCCACTTTCCTAACACAAATAAATGGCCAATCAATGCAAGCGGTTTGCATGCCTTAGGAGATTTGGTGAATAACCGCACCACTTATCTCACAGCATAATTATCCTCATTAGAAAATAAGAATAATTTTTAAAAAAATACATTTAATTAATTAAAGAATCGGGGGTGTTGAGATAGAGGGGATAATTATCGCAATTCTTTCCTTAAGTGGGTACGAAGATAGGCGAAGACAAATTTTGCACCTTTAATTCTAATTTTGAGGTAGCGGCTGATAGTTTTAGGGATGGCAACGGGGAGGGAAGGAAAAAGGACCGATATTTTAGTACCCATCTTTGATATTTTATATATGTTTATATTCTCTTTTCTTTTTCATCAAAATTATTTCGAGGGGAGAGGATGTGGATCCCCAAATAATAATAGGAGATCTCAAAATAATTGTTGTGTTTTTAGTTTTTGAACTTAATTTAATCATATTAAAATAAAAAATTTAAATAAAAGTAAAGTTGGTAATATATCTTATATTAATATTAATCCATTACAAAAGTCACTTTACAAATTACAAATCATAAGAATAATTATATTCATCAAGGTTCATGTTCTTATAAAAAAAATTACTTTTATATCAATAATGAAATAAATGAAATGAATATCGATTTTTTTTTTAATAATGGATATAGATACTTAAATTAATATTTTTAATAAAAGTATTTACCTATTTTGCCTCTTATTGCCCTCTCATGTCCTTCCTTAAAGAATGTGAGAAATTGAGAAATACCCTTAAGTTTCAAATATAAAAAAATAACGTCTCAGTAATGTTAACGCACATTCACATTGACCATGTCCATTATGAAAGTATATGCTTGTTTCCTTTTCATAAAAAGACTTAAGAAAATATCTTTCAAGATTTTTTTTAAAGGGTTTCATCGTAACGTTGTTTGAGCCAATTACTAATATCAGTTTTGTATTACATTCTTGGCATGTCTTTTTAAGTTTTAATGTTAAATATTTTAAAGGGTTATTATCATTTCAATACTTTAAAAATTGTTAAATATCAAATGACTATAATATGTATTGTCTCTTATCATTTTCTACTATATTTTTATAAAAATATTATTTTACTAATTTTTCATTACAACAAATATCATTTGACTACATGTCCATTACAATCGTTAGTTGACTAACAAAATACTAATTCTACCCTTCATGATTAAAAATAATAATAAGATAAATTTGTAATCTATATATCATAATTGTAGCAAAAAGAATTATGTTGGTATTTTATATCTATTTTAATAAATATATTACAAATTTATTTTGTAAGCAAGGTTTGAGTATTTTTTTTTTTAATAATGAAATGTGAAATTAGTATTTTGTTAGTCAACTAACGGTTATAACGGAAAAGTAATAAAATGATATTTTTATAAAAATATAGTAAGAAAATGATAGGAGATAATACTTATTGTAGTCATTTGATATTCGGTAATTTTTAAAGTAGTGAAATGATAAAAACTCGATTTTAAAATATCCAAACACACTTTTCATTTATTTAAATGTGGATATTCTCCTCACGTGAACTTCAGTAGACACTAGTTAATTAGTTTGGTAAAATCTCTTACTAGCATATAATGACTCGATTTGAATTCCACTCTAGTAGGAGTTAGAGATTTCCCTGCCATAAGACAACACTAGAAAGGGAAACAAAAATAACTTTGACCAGTAGCACGCGATTTGTAAATTACACATGGTTTCTTGCAAGAGTGTTGCCCAGTGGCTCGAGGCATGAAATTGGTTCACATATCACTCGGCTAGCGACAAAATGAGATGCATGATGACACAGTCATGTCTCACAAAGGCATGAAATTTTGTAGGCGGATTACTAGCACAATGACATAAAAACAAAAAACATAAAAAAAAAAGAAAGAAATAAAGAAAGATACAAAACAACACCAAGGAGAAAACAAAAACTTTAGTTAGCTTGACCAATACTGATGGGGAACTTCTCATTCTTACAAGGAGAAGATTACAAATAATAATAGTAATTTAATCCTTATAAATAACGAAAAAAACAGCATTAATAATGTAAATTTTATGTCATTTGACAGTAGACTTTAAAGATAAAAATTCACATTAACAAGAAGGAACACAAAGGAATGGACAAATTAAGGACAAGTTGTACCCATTCTCTTGTGTACATTTCTAGAAGCTCTCTCCTCCAACCCTCTTTCCCTATTCAATAATCATTTCTCTGAAAACAAAATGTAGAAAATGATCAATGACCACAGAAATTCATTATCAGTAATAATCACAAACATGAGAAAAGAGACTGCTACTCTAGCAGGAACAAACCTATTGATCTTTTGCAATGGAGAATCGCTTCATAAATTGAGTTCCCAATATCATACCAATCACCCACACCCACTGAATATTTTGCACTTGGTGGTGGAGATGCTTGTGGTGAACTGCTCGAACTCTTAACTTCCCGTTCTCTCCTGTCAATATCATCAACCCTACTACTCCTTTTCCATGAGCTTCCGATATTATGGCAGTGAGGTCTGAGATATCCAAAACATTTCAGAAAATTTTTCTTGAATGATATTCTCCATTTACTAAACAAACGATAATGGCCCTGAAAGACTGGAATCACATTTCCTGAAGAAAATGAAGAACCAGGCTGGACTGTAATCAAACCTGAAGTACTGGCATCTAATTTCTTTGAAGGGTCAACAAATTCAGGTTTGATGAGGCCATCAGAAAAAAGCTCATCAGCATGAAGAAGAGCTGCTGAAGATTGAGATGTAGGAATGTCAAAATTGAAGTTCTGAGCCAATTCCTTTGAGATGGCTTCAGAGGAGCTGTCAAGAGATGTTCTAAGAGGCTCATCAATGCCATCCAAAAGGGTTTCTACATTTGATAACCAACTGTATGAAAAACTCTCAATGGCTAAAGGGCTTGAGGTTTCCATGTGGGTTCGTTGACAAATAGTAATGTGGAAGAGTGATGAAAGAAGAGAAGCTTATATACAATCAGAGGATCCAGGTTCATACAACTAGGAGCTTATGGTCACCATGAATACATATATTTGTCAGTTCTATCCAGGTCAAGCAAAAGACAAATACAAAAGGACACAAAAGCCAACCCAAGTAAAATTAGGTTTTATTTTTTTTTTCCGAAGTTCCTTAAAGAATATCTCTTTTTTTTTCTTTTTTCTTTTTTTGCCTAATAAGGATTGGGATAAGCCAACATTTGATGTAAGTATATGAAACTCTTGCAAAACTTTTGGTCATAAGATTTGGAGTTCTTTATGATGCCCGTATAGGTTATCTTCTCATAATACAGGAGCAAACAAAAAGGAGAAAAGATATTAACAATGAGTTGTCACTAAATTATCACAAAACAGTGACCATATATAACGGTGTTCTAGAAGTTCTTAAATTATATATAAAATGAGAAATTTAACAAAAAAGTGAAGTGACATAAGTATGAAAGGCCTTTAATACTTTTACCTAAGGTCACTGTTTGTCTTTCTTGTCCTATTAGTCTGCTGGAACCCCACGAAAATATAAACATGGAATTCTAAAAACAGTCAAAACATTAACTGTAAACCACGAAAATATAAACATGGAATTCTAAAAACAGTCAAAACATTAACTGTATATAAAGTCAGACACAGCCATTAAAAGGCAAAAAAAAAAATATTAACTTTCAAGAATGATGCTTAGTTAATCACTCAGCCAAATAGTTCAAGCCTCCACAATGCTTACTCGGCCAAATAGTTCAAGCCCCCACAAAAGCGTTGTGTTTATTTGAGTGAAGGTTAGTCTTCTCCCTTACCATTAGTTACCAATGTGATTGGAGTAGACATCGCTTAAGTTCTTCCTCATTTATTTGAGTGAATGTTAGTCTTTTTCCTTACCAATGTGAGTGGGTAAAAATCTGGACAGTGCTTGATGAGAATTTATGTACTAGTCCCAGTAATAGTCTCATATAAATATGAGTGATAGTATAATTGTAAATATCAGTAATAAGTCTCATGTAATATGAGTTACAAGTCTAATTGTAATGTCAGTTTCAAAAAAAAAAATGATGCTTAGTTCTTGCAAAATCGAAGTCATGTTCTCTCTAAGATGTGTATTTCCTAAATCAAACAAGAAAAATAATAGGCTATACATGTACTAGGAATTCAGAATCAAAGAAATCTAGGAGTCATCACAAAATTAATTAGCACTGATAACATACTGAAACAATGAAACAAAATGTAAAAGGAAGCATATCAAGACGTTAAGCTAGGAAAAAAACAAGAAAGCTACCTTGGCAAGAATTTCTAGAATGAGTTTTCTCTTTCTGGACTTGTATGCTTTATTAATCAATCTAACTGCAGACAAGAAAAAGGCCCCTTTTAAAACGGCACTCGAGGATGCAAGTAATCATATCAACATTTTGGCCTCTTTATTGGCATCGGAGTTTGATCTCTTTGAAGACAGTAATGCAGGTGTGAAGGAACTAACAGGACATCAATATCAAAGGGCAACAGGAAGGACACACTGAGCAGTTAATCTAACCTTGAAATGGGAAGTACCACCACGGTAGAATATTGCTATTAAGAAGGACGCCCCTCGTACAGGAAACAGCTTCATTGTCGAAACGCAAACGCAAAACTGAAACTCAAAACACTCCATTCTTATGCTTCCAGCCTTCCACAGAACACATCTGTTCCCACTTCTCACATTACGAAAGCACATAAATCCAAAAGCAACTCACAAACACTTCAAATGCATACACTTGCAACTAAAATCAACAAATAATCAGTAACAACAAAGTAGAAACTTGCCTTAAGTTTACAATTTTACAACCATTTTCGCTTCCCATTTTTCAAATTCGATTGATTGTTCGCATAAAGACAAACTATTACACAGTTACATGTACATTGATAGAGAGAGATATGGATTTTACTTAAGAGAAGAATCGGAGGTTAATCAGGGATCAACAGAGGACATGTGAAGAACGGCGAGATGACGAGCGACGGCCGGCAGGCCCTTTCTGACGTCGCTGCGCGCGAAACTCCTCTTCTCCTCCTTCAATATCTCATTGTCCATTTTGCTTCAATTTTCGATCTATTATTCTTATTCCCTGGCCCCAATGAAAAATTGATGGTTGGAGAATTTTCATCGGCGCCGTTGCCGGAATTTTGAAGACGATGCCGCCGGCTAACAGTGATTTTGGCGTTAGGTTAGGTTTTGTTGTTTTTAGCGTGAAGGATGATTTCACATTTTCACTGTTACAAGAACATATATTAAATTTTTTTATTTTTAAAAATTATTTTATATAATGTAATATCCAATAATTAGTTTTATATCCTATAAAAATTTATTAATTACTTACCAACATTTTATTTAAAATAAATTTTGTGATAAAATTTTGATAGATTTACGCTACTCTTTCATTAATTTAAAATAAAGTAAAAGACAATGTCTTCTTTAAAAGATAAATATTCTTTTTTTTTTTAAAAAGAACGGTATTTCGTAAGTGACAGTGTCGACAGCTGTTTTTGCCGTCGTAGTGGTTGTCCTAACAAGCACTTTTTTTTTTTTTTTATGCCGTGACTTCTCCTGCCATGGAGTTGTTTCAACTACAGCAAAAAGGTTCAGGTGGAATTCTTAGTTTTGCCACCAAAGAGTTTGCAGATTCCACCGCAAGGCTTAAGTAGTTGATCACAAAAGGGTTCCAGTGTCATTCTATACGTATATATGCATCTAATCTTTTAATTTGGTGTCCAGCAAGTTGTAAGGAAAATTGTAATTTCAATGGTTCTTATGCTCAAATAAGGGAGTGCCCGAATGGAGGCAAGGGAGGGATCACAGAAAGAAGAAAGAAGATACAGCGAGCCCTGGCTTTCTAGAACCATAAAGGAATAATTAAATGTTTCTTTAGATTACAAAATTGATGAAGGTATCAATACTAAATAAATTTCAATCTCCATTTTCTTGTTCTACCCTGCATTATCTTTCAAGTATTAAACTAATCAAGAAAG
The DNA here is from genome assembly GCA_018350135.1 of Citrus trifoliata. Taxonomy (NCBI): domain Eukaryota; kingdom Viridiplantae; phylum Streptophyta; class Magnoliopsida; order Sapindales; family Rutaceae; genus Citrus; species Citrus trifoliata. Next base: position 41,324,197 of record CM031386.1, on the reverse strand, counting down.
ACCATTGAATTGTAATTCAGCATTTAGTGTTTCTTTCTTTCTTTTTTTGAATAAAAGGAATAAAATTAGAAAAATGCTGCAACGATTTTATGACGTTCCAAGATAAGGATGACAAAATAAGACACTAGAGAAAGTACTGAACAAAAGCAAAGGGACAAGCCAACTTTCAAATGAACTAATTTAGCTTTAATAACTTAAAGCAACCATTGAGGCACGCCAAGATTAGTATTTACCAGAGGCCAAAGATTTTGTTGCATGAGGGGCATCCTCCTAGTATAAAATGAAAGCGGAATGTCTCTCAACATATATAACTCAGCACAGAAGTTAAATAAGCATATAGAGTAATTCCAGCTGCCTGCAAACTTGAGAATAATGGCATTTCGAACAGCCATCTCACTGTCATTTATCTCCTCATTGCTGCTAATGCTAGCAACAGGTTCAAATGCCGGTGGAATTGCGATCTACTGGGGTCAGAATGGCAATGAGGGCACCCTGAAGGAGACTTGTGGTACAGGAAACTACGAATATGTGATATTATCTTTTCTAGCAACTTTTGGCAATGGCCAGACTCCCATGATAAACCTCGCTGGTCATTGTGATCCGTATAGCAATGGCTGCACTGGCTTGAGCTCTGACGTTAAGTCATGTCAGGCCAAAGGTGTCAAAGTCTTGCTTTCTCTAGGAGGTGCTGCTGGCAGCTACTCGCTTGCCTCCACTCAGGACGCTAAGCAAGTTGCTACTTACCTTTGGAACAACTTCTTGGGCGGACATTCCTCATCTCGTCCGCTGGGCCCGGCTGTTTTAGATGGAATTGACTTAGACATTGAAGGAGGAACCAGCCAACATTGGGATGAGCTTGCAAGATTTCTAGCTGGCTACAGCCAAAAAGGCAAGAAGGTGTACGTTACTGCAGCACCTCAATGCCCCTTTCCCGACGCTTGGATAGGAAATGCCCTCAAGACTGGTGTTTTTGACTATGTCTGGGTCCAGTTTTACAACAATCCACCTTGTCAATATTCTTCTGGGAATATTGGCAACCTCTTAAATGCCTGGAAACAGTGGACTTCCGATATTCCTGCCAACAAAATTTTCTTGGGACTACCCGCATCCCCCGCTGCTGCAGGTAGTGGCTTCATTCCAACATCCGATCTCATCTCGAAGGTGCTCCCAGCCATTAAGGGTTCTGCCAAATATGGAGGTGTGATGCTCTGGTCAAAGTATTATGATGATCAAAGTGGATTTAGTTCTTCCATCAAGAGCCATGTCTGATCCTAAAGTTCTAAACTACTAGCTTATATTTCCCATGTCAGCAGCTTGTTTAATTTTTGTTATGTCTATATTCCATATGTGATGTTTATGCATCTGTCATTTATAAATATATACATGGATTTGTGCGTTCTTAAAAGTATTCTCTCTTATTTCCTCATCCGATTTGCTAGTCTCTCTTAATGGATTTCTATAACCATTGTGTGGATGTATAAGATTTAAACCAATGAAAGTCTATGAAATCCGCAGGATTTCTGGTTTACAACGTAAACTTACTTCCATGTCAATAATCTGCACATTTCTTCCCAAACTAATCCAGGCCAAAGAGTATTTCTCAAAGTTATATAATCTAAGTGTATGTTTGGTAGTGAGGTGTTATGCTTGTGCCTTTGAGGATATAGCTATTGGAAAATAAAAACTACAACTCTAAATTTATGGGTATTTAATAAATATTATTTTGTAAAACTTTTTTTTATTCAATTATTTTGTAAAACTTAGTATATAAATTTTTGTTTAAAAAAGAATTAAAAATTAAAAAAAATACTGCTATGGGTGGTGGCAGTTACCAAAAGCCCTAGCAGCTGGGCTATAGGCAGTAGTTCCAAACAAGGCTTAAAGACCACCCAAATCTTGGCCACCCACGGTATTCTAAAATCTTGGTTTCAACTCAAGAGGTTTCACATGCCTTCCTTTTGTCATTTTCTCCTTTTATATGATTGAGGGAAAGAGACAATTATATAAGACACTAAAAATGTAGACAATACCTATTGACCTAATAAAAAAAGGTGTTGTGTCTATATAATTCTACATTAGTAATGCAATTATTTTCTATTTACATACATTTATTTTATTATTTAAATGATATCTAATGCCATTAGGCTTTTTAGCTGTACATGCCATGACTTACAATGATTGTAAAACTGTATGGATGATGATGATGATGGTGGTGAGGCATTGTCTAAAGAATTATTTAATTTGCTAACGATGATGTTGATGCAATTTTTAAAGGGTTAATCAAATGGCTAACATGGTAATTTGGTCCTATCGTTTGTCTAGCGAATTCTATTGTTTCCTTTTCTTTTCTCTTTTTTAATATTAGGGTATCTCTTTTGTTCTTGTCTCAAATATTTTTTATATGAGTAGTTATAAGGCAGACTTTATTTAATTCATGAAAAATTCTTAGATTTATAAATTTGATGAAAATCTTGATAAATTTTATAAAAATTCATTCGTTGTTTTAGAAAAAGATTCTGATGTTTGGATATAAAATAACCATCATATATAATATATTAGAACGTGTTTTAGATATTGTAGAAACTGAAGTAGTAAGAATTAGTAGAGAACACTCACAATTAGACAATCTATTAGAAGAAAGATTAGAAAATATAAAACTTTTAGTAGACTACACATCTCCTTTAGCTCCTAAAATAGAAAGAAACATAACTATTATACATTATATTTTTTCAAGGTTATCTATTACAAATATTATGTATGGTAGAGAAATAAAATTATTAGATAAGTGTGAGAATTTAGCTTTAAAAATTAGAAATAAGTCAAAAGATTTAAAAAATTAGTTCATGAATTTTAAGAAATTAGATTATTTAGATTTAGAAATTAACCATCATAGAAAACAAAAATTAAATTTGACAGAGAGAATAAAAATTAGTTGTAACATAGAACATCTAGAAAATCAATTATCTTGAATTATAATTGAAAATGAAATGATATTAGAGGATATGGAAATTGGCACTTCTTAGAGGTCATATGTGAAGATTTGAGGAACTAATATATTTTTCTCATTCATCTATTGATACTATAGATACATGGCGTTTTATAGCCTTTTGAACATACTTGCTCCTAAAGAATGGTAAGAGATAAACCTGATTTACACACAAAATATAGGAATCTAATCACAACTAATTAGGAGATAACTATGACAATCTTCTACAATATGTATGAATAAAACCATAATTATTCATCTAGTAAATAATTATTAGCTGATTTAATAGGTAAAACCTCTTGAGTTGAAATAAGACATCTAAAATTTGAATTCCACTCACACGAGTGGAAAGGAAATTTAATGAGTAGTTATGTTATGCTTCAATATACAAGGAAATAAATAAAAGTAGGTATAAAGGATATTTTTGTTCAACAATTAAGCAGAGAAAGCATAAATATATAAATTATTCTAGTTTTTATAGAGTTTAAATTCAAACCGAAGAGAAGAATGGGCCATCAATTTCTGGAGCACTATTCTAGTCCTCTGCAATCATGATTCGGGTGAATTTTCTAGTTTAAACTTGGTTAATGTGTGAAAGGGTTGGTCAATGAAGTTTGCATCTCTGGCTTACTTGTAAACTCAACAAGCAGCAAGTTTTCGAAGCAAAAGTACTTCTAAATAAGTCCATGACCGATTAGCAGAGCTGAAGATGGCAACCGATCCTATTCTAATAACTCGGTTTATGTCCTTGTCCATTCAAACCCCATACAATTGTCATTTTCTACTAATGAGTTATCATTAATGTTCGCCATGTAGAAACAATTCGAGTGAACTACAGAATGCCTATGGACGGTTCATTATATCTTTTGCCAAGTGGACATTAGAGGATGAAGAAATTGGTACTGCTTTCAAACAAGTTGTATGCATGAAGGATAAAACCGCACATAGCCACCCAAAGCAATACCAGATTGCCTGACTGTAAAACCACGTACTCTTGGACAAGAAAACAGAGTTATGGGCATTGCAGACTAGCAGTTGGGGTCTTTTTTCTTCTATAAAAGCCACCTTCAACATGTTAAACACCAAAGTAAAAACTAGCTTGATTTATTGTACCTGTTACCACTTACCACCGAGAGAATTAAATTATTGCAAAGAAGAGTGCAAAATGGCATTAAAATCATCAATTTCTGTAGTACTCTTCTGTGCAATCCTAAAGCTAATGACGGGTAATGATGCTAGTGGAATTACAATCTATTGGGTTCAAAATGGAATTCAAAGCACCTTCATTGAGACTTGCACCACAAGCAATTATGATTTTGTGAACATAGCTTTTCTGCCCACTATTGGAAATGGTTAGACTCCTATGATAAACCTTGCTGGTCACTGTGATCTGTACAATAATGGATAAGCATTGACATTAAATCTTGTCAAGCAAAAGGAGTTAAGGTGATGCTTTCAATCGAAGGAGGTGCAGGCAACTACTACCTGAGCTTCTCTGAGGATGCTAGACAAGTTGCAGATTATCTTTGGAACAACTTCTTGGGCGGACAATCATCATCTCGCCCGCTGGGCAATGCTGTTTTGGATGGAATTGATTTTGGTATTGAAGGAGGAACAATTGCTGCAGGTGAAAATGGCTTCATTCCTGTTGCTGACCTTAATTTATCCTTGGTTAAGACATAATTTATCTCTAATTTATAAATATTCACATCTTATTTTAGATATATCTCATTTGTAATTATGAAACTTACATCTGAAAAAAGAAATTAGCAAAAAGCTTGCTAATCCTTAATTTTATATATCCTTCTTATAGTCATATTTATTTTCAAAATTCTCATACAAGACAGTGGAAACTATTAAACTTGTGTATTTTGGTGTGTTTTCAAATTTTAAGAAACTAAATAAAGAAACCATATGGGATTTTGTTTCTAAAGAAAATAAGCAACAAAAAAGACGATGGTAGATAAAACCAAATACGTTAAGAGATAAGAATTTATAAACAGTATACAGAGTTTGAGATTCTTGGGCTGGAGAAAGAAAAGGAGATAGAGTGAGAAAGATAAACATACATTATTTTATCAAGAAATTAATGTGTTTGTTCGAAAATACCCTTAAAAAAGGTTGGATTTTGGAGGGGTATGTCTTAATAGCACCACTCTTCTTATATATTTTTTTAGCATTCATTTAATTATATTTAGAATTATCTTAACAAAATTCATCTAGTAATTAATAGTTAATAATTAAAAAAATATAGTGATTGAATCTTATTCATGTAGTGCCATTAAAAGATATATGACATTAAATCTTTAAAAATTAAAAGAAACTGATAAGTGTTCATTTCAAATAATTGTTTATCTATAAAATATGAATTTATAATTCCATTCTTTATAAAGACAGTATTTCCTTTGATGCCTTTTCAACATCTTTTGAAAGATTCAAACTATATTTCAACCAATGGCTTTAATTGCAATTGTTAAAATATCATCAACGACTTGGAAATATTATCTTATTCTTCATTTTGGACTTCACTTTTAACTCTTTCCGAATTCATGAGAATCATGACCGTTGATCAAGTCGAAGAAGCACCCTATTCTCCGGAGATTTTACAATGTGCAAGCGCAAGTCAAAAGAGGGCAAGACTTTTGTAGCCACTGAATGAAACTTTTAAGTTTGAAAGGTGACAACACCACTCAACAGAAAAAGAAAAGAATACCGCAAGTTGGTCAATGAAGTCCGCCGGACCGGCTGTGTAGACAACAACGTGCAAGTTCTTCCAAGCCAAAAATATCTTCTCAATAGCATACAAGCACATGTTCGAGACGCATAAATAAATTAGACAACGATTAATAACTTCTCAATAGCATACAAGTACATGATCGAGACGAGTAAATAAATTAGACAACGATAAATATCTTCTCAATAGCATACAAGTATATGATAAATAAATTAGACAACGATAATTGACTGCTCATTATTGTCCATGCATTTGTCATTTTCTCATTGAGTCTAAGTTGATGATCCCCGTGAAGTTACAATTGAACAGAGTAAGTGGTGAGTACTAGACGAATGTGTGGGATGGGACCAAAAGAGTGAACAATATCTTCGGATTGATGGTGAGTTTACTTTATGGATTGAAAAATTAAAATTATTGATAATATTTATTTCACAAAATAAAAAAGAAAATAAGAATTGAGATATATATTTACGACTGTTTAGACTAATGATGATGATGGAACTCACCCAATTTTAGAATGAGGAATGAGAAATTGATTTTCAAATGGAGTGAGAATTAGTCTCTATTCCCAAGAGTTCAAATTCTACCCCATTGACATTTTAATGTTTCTAAAATACCCTCCCTTTATATAAAAAAATTTAAATATAAAAAAATTTAAAATAAAAAAGTCCTCGACTAAACTCCTCAATCTCCATCTAGTGGAATGTCATCACAAGCCAAACTCACCATTATTGCCAAAATCAACCATTGTCCTTGTTGTTATTGGTCCATCAGCTGTGGAACAATTGCTGGTTGTCGGATTCATCTCCAATGGGCACAGTTCTAATCTAATGATGATGATGATGCCGACGATGATGATTCGTTGTTGTCACTCTTCTTGTTGATGATGATGATTTTGATTTTGATTATTATTCTTTGAAAGGGATTATTATTATTATTATATTTATTATTATTATTATTATTATTATTATTATTATTATTATTATTATTATTATCGCCAACCAATTAATAATAATAATAATTTTTAATAATAACAATCAAAATAATTAAAATGCAAAATAATAATTATGACAATAATTAATTAAGGACCTTTTAGTAAAATTTGTAACAATTTAACTCATTCCGATTCCGATTCCAAAACAAAGTAAACACATTAATGAGAATAGAGTCTATTTTGATTTCTACTCCTACAATTCAAATAAATAACTTATTTTGATTTCCATTTCAATTCTTGCTTATTTCGATTCTAGCATGTTTTGATTCTTGTTTAGCAGATGCACCATGAGTATAATATCTTGTATCACATATAATGGAACATTATAGGCTGTTGATATTCTTATTATTTTTTAACATGTTAAATGCATGAAAACACATACATGTTGTCCAAAGATTGAGCAAATCAAAATAAACTGAGCCTTAGCCCAGTGGCCAGAACCTTGCACTCACAACTGTGAGCGCAACGGTTCGAGCCCCCAGCAACGTATGTAAGGGTTTATTTCCTTCCTTAATTATTAAGTGAAGGCAGTCTACTCCCTTTCGAAATGTGAAGTGGAGTAGACACCCCTCGAATATTAGAGATGGTAAAAATCTTAGCAGTGCTATATAAGAATTAATGTAAATTAGGCCCAGTAATTGTCTGATTGTAAATATTAGTTGTAAATCTCATATAATATGAGTTGTAATCTGAGCATTAGTCTCATGTAATTCAAAAAAAAAAGATTGAGCAAATCAAATAGGGATAACCAATGATTGTAGTCTGTAAATGTTGAAAAAATAGCATACTAATATGCTATTTTGAGGGCACATTTTGAGTGGAATCCATCTGACCAAAGTGGAAAATCTCTGAGATGTTTAGATTTTAGTCCACGAACACTACGAAATGGTATATTTATTCACTTAAAATGATGCTTGGGTCAATGAGAAATTGATTCTCAAAGTACACCCTTAAAGTGAGAAATTTGAAAGGAAATAGAAATTATCCTACAATGGAAAAATAAGTTAAGGCATTTGTGTTTATATATAGATACTTATCCATACATGAGCAAGAATTTTAAGGATAGAGGCTGTCTCCACATACACGTGTGTAAGGGGGTGTAAATCCAAGACTGATTTGGTTGAAGTGGTGTGTGCCTGCATGTCATGCATACACGAATGTCGGTTCAAAATCACTTAAAATGTTACATATATAGATACTTAATTATTGAGATGTTACAAAATTGGATTTTTCAATTCAATGGGTTGTTGCACAAACAAAATTAATTCATATATTGAATTCGGAAATTAAATTTGTGCATACCCTCCTGTGCATAAAAAGATAGTATTCCTCATTTGTTTGAGACAACAAAATACACACAAAGCACTTAAAATGTTGGCGTTCTGTTTTGATCAAGAATCTACGCTGTTGCTGTTTGCCGAAATTATTTGTTCGTACTTGACAAATAATTCATTCCCTTTTTAACAGATAGTATTCTGAAAAATAGATACCAACAAAACTAAAAGCATCGTAGTAGGTGGTAAATTTGTTTTAAGGAAATTGTTTTAACAGGCCTCAGATTTTCCTATTTCATTTTTTTTTTCAGTTTAATTATTGTCATTTCTACAATTTCCAGTAGCTCCTTTATTAACTTTTGTTGTTTCAATTATGTACTTATTGAATTCACATTTATGTGCTGTTGTTTTAATTGTTCACTTACTGCAATTTTTTTCAATAATAAAGTCACGTACTCAAAAAAAAAAAAAAAGGAAAAAAGAAGGCATACTTCTTCGATAATTTAAACACATGAGAAACAATAGCTTGGTAAATAATTAACACTAGTTGCTATTGAGTGAATTAATAAAAGCAAAGAGTGCAAAATGGCGTTAGAAACTGATGCATCACTCTTCAGTGCAATCTTAATTCTAGTGACAGGGTATTGATGCCGGTGGAATTGCAATCGATTGGGCCAAGAATGGAAATGAATGTGTCTTGGTGGAGACTTGCGTTACAAGCAACTATGATTTTCTGAACATGATGGCCTTTCTTCCAATGTTTTGAAAGCAAGTCAACCTCTTGCTGGCCTTTGTAATCCATACCGCAACGGCTGCACCAGTCTAAGCGCCGACATTAAATCATGTCAAGCAAAAGGAATCAAAGTGAAGAGTGAAGCTTTCGATCTTTGGACAACTTCTTCGGGGGGGACAATCATCCTCTCGCTCGCTTGCTGACGCCTCTAATTTGGATGGAATTGATTTTGATATTGGAGGAGGCACAAATCAACATTCGGATGATCTTGCAAGGCAAGAAAATGTACTTAACAGCAGTTACGCAATGTCCTTTACCCTGATGCTTGGATTGAGGGTGCCTGAAAACGGGTCCATTCGATTGCGTTTTGGTCCAATTTTACAACACATCCTCCATGCTAATACTCATCTAGAGACCTTGGAAATCTTGAAAGTGCATGGAATCACTGGACTTCATACATATATTCCTCCTACCAAAATTTTCTTGGGACTTCCTGCTGCTCGTGCAGGAGCTGGAATTGGCATCACTCCCGTAGCTGTTCTTAGTTCAAAATTGCTTCTTGCCATTGAAGGTTCTGCTAAATATGGATGCGTAAAGTTGTGGCTCAAGTACTGTGATGATCAAATTGGATATTAAAATGCCTCTACTATAAACGATGTACTTATTGTTCTGTGCTACAATATGTAACACATGCTGTTATTTTTATAAGTGTTTATAATTTTGTAGATAATATTATAACCTAGAATATATTGGGACCCTTAACATACATTTATAATACTACTAGAAACATGTTGAGGTCAAGAAAGAGGAAAGAGTAGCTCGAATTGCCTGCTGTAGCCCAATGGCTAACACATGCTATCGCGTCACGCCTTTTTATCCCCCCATGTGCCTTTGAACTTCTGCCATGCTTCCATTCCACATAAAAAAAAAAAAGAATATTATATTTCCTTTTCGATTGTGGTCGCAATTTCACATCATTTTAGCCCCTACCAAAGAGAAAATTACTACAGCTGGTTTCCTTATAATGACAGAATTATCCTCGTACCTACAGGCGATCAGGTTATATGATATGTCTTGCAAATTTTTTATGAGGTGAGATAAATTTGAAGGAAAGTAAGTAAAATTAATAATTATTATATTTGAAGGAAAGTAAGTAAAATTAATAATTGATATAGTTAAAGAAAAATGGCCCCTTTTTTTTTTTTTGGTGTCAATGAAGCTGATTCGTTACAGCTACACATTAACGTCCACATCTGGGAGGTGGGAAGATACCTTTGGCCGATCTTCTCGAGGGCCAACTATAGACGATTCCCAATATAAAAATTTGAAACTACAAAATATCTTCGCTACTAGAAGATAAAATATATTTACTCAATAGATTATCAAACACGATCTCTTAAAATATAATATAAACGAAGAATGGGAAAGAAGAAAAAAATTATAACTAAAACAGGGGAGAATTAATGGCGGTATCATGGGCGGGCAGGCAGACATACTTGAAAGAGTCTCACATGGATGTGCAGTACTCCAGGTACTTGCCATTCGATTTTCACGAGGAAAAGTTATAAAAGACGTTACGTGCTGCTCGCGTTGGCTGTAGCCTATAGGCTTAAAATATTCAGTTACTTTCTTTTCACCGTCACAGAGCAAATCTCTGTTCTAAATCTGGAAAATATACAGCTGTAAATTGCCAAACATGACATTTTCTTTTCTTTTTTTTTAATTTTCTTTTCCCAACTGACTAATAAGACTTTTTTGTTTTTTTTGAGAGGGACTAATAAGACTTTTTAGTTACGTGCGTTGGTTCTCAAGAATCAAGGTCATCAATGCGAGCTTCCAGGTGAGGGACATAGCGTAAACCCTCTACCCACACGTTTTATTGGCAAAGCACCCTCTGCCCACACGTTTTATTGGCCTCTCCAAATCAGCATATTCGCATTTCCGATGTTCGACAACGTAAATCAATAAATTAACCGAGTGAATATAATGGGTTAAATGGAAGATTAAATTTTACTTCCAACAACATATTCGTGATTGTTGAGAAGACAAACATCCGAAATTTTAATTTTTTTTCTTAAAAAGTAAAAATAGAAAACATTACTTAAATTTGGCTGGCTCCCTTAATTAAAACGGTGAAATTTAATTGTAAAAATGAATACTTTGGATTTAACTATCTCAAGGACGGATTCAAAAAGAAAAAAAGAAAAAAAAAGGGTTTCAGGGAATAACTGTGAAATTTAATAATTTTGTCTGTCAATAGGCTGACAGCGCAGGTATAAATGTGGAATCACTTTTAACAATGCAGGCGATTATTATTCCGGAAAAAAATATCTCCAACGCAGTCGATTAAATTCCGGAAAAATATCTCCAAAACGCGTCTACAAGACTACGACGACAGCGTGTGCTGCCACAGGCTGACAAACTGTTGGCCCACGTCTTACAAACATGATTGAGGTTTTGCTTAAAAGAAAAGGTTTTTTTTTTTGACCTTTTTATAATATGAAAAAAGGTTATTTGGTTGGTAGGACTAATAACATCTGTTTCTTAACTTTTTATGTATTTTCATCAAAGACATTAGTTTATTTATCTGTATCAAATAGGTCCACACTTAAATATCCCTGGAACTAGAATGCTCTCAAAATCCGTAAAGCAATTTGAACATATGGTAGGATTAGTATTTTACAATTAGGACGGTATGCTTGAAACTTTGAATTAAGATGTAGGATGATTAATTAATAAATGAAAGATATGAATTCAGTTTAAATAATAACATAATCACATAAATTTATAAATTGTGTCGTATATTTGTACTAATTAAAATTCAACTTTTAAGAGATTTATTCAATATAAATAAAATAAGGATATCCTTATTTGGTAAAACATAATAAGAAAAGGGAGCGAAATGTTATTATCTACATATGATTACTGTTAACCGCAAGCAGATAACTTTAGGTTAAAACAAGCGAATGGCGACGACCACAACTTTACTCAACACGTATCCTACCACGAAATATACCAAAATGACCGTTTAGCCGCAACCCTCGCTGATAAAGAGCCCAAAAATATTATCATAAAAAAACGCTCCGAAGAAACACAGAGAGGGAAAAAATAAAATTAGAGATCTCAAAAACCGAAAGCAAACCAAATCATCAAAATCATCCCATCCCTTGCTATTTCACTTTGAGCAAAACTTGCGGGATTTTCTTGATTTGATTTTGCTTCCCAGGTGGCATAACCTATCTTCCCCCACAACACTTTCCAATTTTTCACTCTGCTGCCTTAATGGAGGCCGAGAAAAAATACATAACGGCTGAAGAGCTTAGAACCCACAATAAGGCAGAAGATTTGTGGATCTCTATACAGGGGAAAGTTTACGACGTTACAGAATGGGCAAAACAACATCCTGGCGGCGACGTTCCGCTCTTGAATTTGGCTGGCCAAGATGTAACCGATGCGTTTATAGCGTATCATCCAGGAACCGCTTGGCAATATCTTGATAAACTTTTTACAGGCTATTATCTTCAAGATTTCGAAGTATCTGAAATCTCAAAAGATTACAGGAGGCTGTACATTGAGTTTGCCAAACAGGGTATGTTTGAAAAGAAACAACACGTGGCATCCTGTGCCCTTACATGTGTTGCATTGATGTTTGTTGTTGTGGTTTATGGCGTTTTGTGCTGTGAGAGCGTCTGGGCTCATTTGGGTTCAGGCATGTTGTTGGGGTTTCTTTGGATTCAAAGTGCTTATGTTGGTCACGATTCCGGGCATTATCAGGTTATGACAAGTCCTAAGTTTAACAAAATTGCTCAGCTTATTTCAGGAAATTGTTTAACAGGAATCAGCATTGCTTGGTGGAAGTGGACTCACAATGCCCACCACCTTGCTTGCAACAGCCTTGATTACGATCCAGATCTTCAACACATCCCAGTTTTTGCGGTATCTACGCGTTTATTTAATTCAATTACATCTGTCTTCTATGGTAGAAAATTAGATTTCGATCCTGTCGCTAGATTCCTTGTGAGTTACCAGCATTGGACATTTTACCCTGTTATGTGTGTGGCCAGAGTAAATTTATATTTACAGACACTTTTGTTATTGTTTTCAAAGCGTAAGGTACCAGATAGAGCCTTGAACATCATGGGTACTCTTGTCTTTTGGACTTGGTTCCCACTTCTAGTTTCATATCTACCAAACTGGCCTGAAAGGGTGATGTTTGTGATGGCAAGTTTTACTGTCACGGCCATCCAACACATTCAGTTTTGTTTAAACCACTTTGCTGCAAATGTGTATCTTGGTCCGCCTAAAGGGAATGACTGGTTTGAGAAGCAAACAAGTGGGACATTGGATATTGCTTGCTCATCTTGGATGGATTGGTTTCATGGTGGGTTGCAGTTTCAGCTAGAGCATCATTTGTTTCCAAGGCTGCCAAGGTGCCAATTGAGGAAGGTTTCGCCGGTGGTGAGGGATCTTTGCAAGAAGCACAATATGCCTTATAGAAGTTTGTCCTTCTTTGAGGCCAATGTGTGGACCATTAGGACTCTGAGGGGTGCTGCTCTGCAAGCTCGGGACCTCACAAACCCTGTCCCCAAGAATTTGCTTTGGGAGGCTCTCAATACTCATGGCTGAGTTGTGTTTTTCTTTTTTTTTTTAATATATAAAATACATTAATAGATGCCTATCGAGATTTTATAGCCACAAGTTATTTTGCCCCCAACGAATATTTTTTTGGCTCTTGATTTGGCCTTTTGGCTTGGGGTCGTCATTCGTATAGGATGATGAATAAATGCTCTTTCTAGCGATATTTTTTTATTCACAGTTGTTATCAGATAATGACTCGCGGGATTCAATTAAGCCTCTTTTTTTTTTTTTTTGCTCTTTTCTGTGTTTATTTTACCATGTTGGAGAGTGTATTACGAATCTCATTTGGCACGGAAGATGTGTCTTATCACCTGTGCAGATTTTTCATTTGAACAGCATCGTATTCTATTATGTCAGATTTTAAGCTAGCCTGTTGCAATGACTTATCCTTTGGACTTACAGAATCCAGGTAACGTTAACAAGAATGCCATTTTGCTAAAGTTTGTAGACATAAATCACACTAGTCAGAAACCAGGCCATTTTCTTCTGTGTTTCCTTAAATGTGCCATGCCATGTGAATTTGGTTTTTTTGGATCGAAAAGCCCTGAAGGCTAATGATCGATGGTGACCCAAGCATGTAGGCTAAACATGACATATAAGCCTAAAGGGAGTGACTTGCCGAAAAGCCCACTTTTAATAGGTAGGGCCGAATAAAATAAAAAGGTAATATAATAACAAAAGTCTCACTTTTCTAACAACCCTCCATTTTTTTTACTTTATTCTGACCTTCTCCGAATAAAAAATAAGCCTTCAAAATGCCCCACTCTGTTTTCTCCATCTTTCTGGCTTTTCGCGCAATGTCAAAACTCAAAACCTGAACAGAAGAATTAGCAAATTCAAGTTGCGTTCAATTTTACTACTAAAATTCCTTTCTTTGGATTGTTGAAAAGAAATAAAGAATTCCCTTTACAAAACCAAGGTTCAACCACTCTCTTTACAACATTAAAAAAAAAAAAAAAAAAACTCTCTTTATTTTAATAGTTTTACAGTACAGGGCAGATTAAGATATAAGAAATATAATTTTCAATATATATAAGACTAAAATACACTGTTTAAAATCTTTTTTTTTTTAACTCATCCTTTGTTGTAATAAAGTATAAAATTCTCTTATCATAAAATTACCACTCTTTATCTGTATAATGCATAAGTAGTATTGAGTTTGATTATATATGCAATTGTAATTTTTATTTCTTATAATTTATTGAAGTTAGTATAAAAACTTTGTCTGGTTAGTTGTATTTGAATTCTAAAGCAAGTACTAGGGCTTAAAAATTCATTTGGCTTTGCGCAACCTCACTCAAAAAAAAGTACAGAATTTTTTTTTCCAACAAATATAAGTTAATAAGTTAGAAGATTCAATGACTATGGATAATTTTGGAATTAAATTGAACTGAGGTTATAAAATTAGTGCATAATTTATGGATGGAGTTATTTGAACACATTGAACCCATTATGAAAATATAAGAATCATATTTTTCCCATACAAACCCCTCTTTTTAATTCAAAAATAATAATCAATTGCATGAGTCTTCATCAACATATTGTCTAAACAAAGCTATAAATTTATTCTTCACAAGTCTTAACAATCACTAAACAAGATATTAATAGAAAAATCATTGTTTTGTTTTTCCAAATTTCATTAAAGAACTCTTTGCAAGTTCAGTTCGAAATATAGAAGGCCTGGGGCCTTGGGCCATGTTGCCCAGCGATAGCGAAGAGGTTCGGATGGATTCAGAACGGAAAGTCGGAAATAAAACATATGTATGCAATGTTTGGCATCTCTGGTTGGCATACTGATAATTAATTGCAAGGAATAAGGATTCAAAGAAAAAAAAAATGCTAAACATAGATGAAATGATTAAATATATGAAATTCTAAACTTCAAGTTTAAGAATAATGGATTCAAAAGAAAAAAAAATTGTTAAATATAGATGAAACAATTTTCTTAAAATTTAAAATTTTAAGGAAAATTAAAAACTATTTACTTACTGAAGTGGGAGTGAAAAGTGTGGATTATTCTCACTCAAGTATTTACTTACTTATTTAAGGAGGGAAGTGAGAATCCAACTCCTACCTCTTTTTTTTTTAATCCTTTCTTTATTAAATATAATATAATTATATTTTTTAAAATAAAATATTGTTACAATTACCTAAAATAATAATAATAATACTATATTTATTTGAGTAATATTATTTAATAATATTACATTTATTAAAATAATAATTTATTTAATCTAAGTTAGAATTGTTTTTAAATAATATTATTCTATATTTATTTAATTTTAATAGTATTATATTTAGTTAATGTTAATAATTAATAATAATAATTAGTTTATTCTAAGAAAATATTAATTATGTACTATATTATTAATAATAATGTTTCATGTGTTGCTAATTTTTAATCTACATAATTAAAATTAAAATTAATAAAAAAATTATGATTTACATAATTAAGAATATTAATAATTATTATTAACTAATATAATTAAAATTAATATTAAAATAAATAATTTATCTTGCAAATATATTTTTTCACTTTGTAATTAAAAACTACAATTCTTTAATTAAGGGTAAAACTATAATTTAAAATAATTTACCCTTAATTTAAAATAAAGTAAATCATAAATGAGATTCTAATTTATATTTCACACTCTCATTTTAGTGTAAATAAACAACTTACTCTCTCACTTTCACTCTCACTCCACACTTCTAATCCCAAGATTCTTACTCCTCAAGATTCCCAACTTAAATACATGAAATTCTAAACTTCAAGTTTAAGAATAATTGATTCAAAGGAAAAAAAAAATTAAATATAGATGAGACGATTTAACACTTAAAATTTTAAACTTTTAAGGAAAACTGAAAACTTTTAATTAGAACACTCGTATATTCGTATACCTAAAAATCACGAATTCATTCCTGAAACATTTTAATGTTTGGAAAGCGTTTTGATGGGTTCACAAAATCCAATAGATCCCCTTTCTTTAGATGTTAGTATAAAACTTATAAGTTTGGTTTGTGAAAACAAAAGCAAGAGAAAAACAAAGGAAAAGAGAAGAAAGAAAAATGGGAGTTGAAAAGGGGAAAAAAAAAATCAAAGGTTATTTTTTAGATTTAACATAGCATACATGATAAAAGATTGATCTTTAAAATTGAATTTTACAAGTGAGCGTAAATAACCCCACCCTAACTGATAAATTGAAAATTGTTGTCCAGCGGAAAGATAATAAATTAAAAGGCTAGTCTTGTTCAGTAGTGTGTGTCAAATCCCAGTCCCCATAGATGTACAAAAATGCCTTCGGTGTTGAAGGAAAATACTTGGGAGAGGTGAGCTTCTTGAGGCTAGGTCGAAAATGTATCATGTACTCATGAAAACTATTCTCTTTTAAATCAATGGACCTGATGCGACCAAAGCGGCCTGGATGTAAGCGGTGCCCCAGTAATGATCGTTCGTTCCCCTCCCATAACTGTGGGTAAGGTAGATATCTCCCAAGTTGTTGGCGTTGATTTTTCAAATATGTTCTTAATAGACTAGCAATATTATAAGAGTAATTTCCGAGCTGAACTATGAAATTATTGAGGTGCCGTTAGTACAACTTGTGTTACAATAGTTTTCATTTCTACATTGAGCCCAATTGTCAAACTGGAGGTGGAAAAATCGGACTTCGATTCACATTTTTTGGGCTTCTATTTCCGTGACAACCCATTTGGTTTGGAAAACTCAATCCAATTTGCCTCAAATTAAAATCCGAACTGAAATTAAATCGATTGAATTTGGGTTACAAAATTTGAGTTCAATTTTGGTGATAAACTTAACCCTTCAGTCTTATTCTTTCTCAAATCTCATCCGAAAATCAACTAATTAACAAACAAATTTCTTATAATTTTAGTAAAAATTTAACTAATTAACATAAAAAATTAACAAACTTACATAAAAAGTTAACTAACAATTGACCAAAAAAATTTACTAACAATTAATTTAGCAAAAAAAGAAGAAGAAAGATTTAGCAGTGGCGGAAGCAAAAGGATTTGACAGCTGTGGAAGAAAAGAAGAAAAGAAGAAAAGAAGAAAAAGAAGAAAAGAAGGAGAAAGGGACGGCGGCAATAGCAAAGTGGAAGAAGAAGAAAATTAGATTATATTAAATATTTAAGGGTTTTTTTTTTTCCTTTCAAGTTGCTTAGTTGACCAAATCGGGTAACTTGAACCGAAATAACATCCGAACAGTTTGATTTTTGAATCTAAAGGAGTTTAAAACTTCTACCCAAACTGAACCAAAACCAAAATAAATTTTGGGTTTACGTCCACTGATTCGAATGCCAACCCCTAAATAAGATTTATCAAACTTTTAAATGATTATTGAGTAGAGTTATTGGCACCCCTAAATTATTCTTACAAAACCTCATTTTAAATAAAATTACAATTAAACACAATTGAAAATTAAATACATACATATTTTTTTTCCAGCAAATTACTTAATTCATAATCAATCATTTTCAAAAAAAAAATCTATATGTTATTTCTTGTTTAACTAAAATAAATTGTACAAATTTAGAATAATCTATTATTCTCTTTTGATTTCTTATTGATTAAAAATTTTTATACTTAAAATTACTTTGAAATTATAATTTGAAATATGTGTTATTTCAGTCAATGATTAACACTAAAAAACTCATCACCCATATAACTTTTCAATTTGTGTGTACATTAATAATAAAATTAAAAATAATTAAAAAATAGCACAATAATACTTTGAGTTTTAACAATAAAACAAATTAAATGAAAATTGAGGACTTAGAAAAGTGTATCTAAAAAAATGGGTATTTTCAAAAATAAAATGAATATAACTAAAAATGGGGTTTTATGAGGAGATGAGAGGGGTGCCATTGCATTTGGGTTAATTTATTTTAAGGAGATTGTCAAATTTTCCCTATTAAATTAATAAATAACACTTACTCTCTTATTGTAGAATTATTTTCATAATACACAATAACTTCCGAGTATCATAATTTTAAAATATTACCTTTATCAAATATATTTTTATTTATGTTTATTGTAAATTAAATAAAAATAAGAAATATAGATTTTGGTGTGAATTAAATTATAAGATTTTTTTGTTCTTTTTGTTACCTTTTTAAATAAAATTTCTTGTAATAAATATATATTTTACATTTTCAAAATCAAATATAAAGTAAATGACCCATTCACTCATCTTTTCTTTTAAATTCTTTGGGCCAAGGGCTTATTGAATATTAAGAAAAAAACAAAAAGTAAAGGGTATATGGTTTACTTTTGTTAACCTAAAGGATCTTACAACCGTTGATTTTGACGATAAGAAGCAATATAATAAAAAACGCTTTTGAATCTTGTTAATTCTTAAATGTCAAATGTCATTCATATGAGATCAAGTTCAAATGACTCAAAGACATGTTTATCAAATTGAGACTAAAGCTCAAGACACTAGCTTAGATGATATATTTATTTTAATTATTCATGTAAAGTTAGTTTGTCTATATTTGTGCATAATTAGCAAATGTGAGTTCAAAAGTCTTTTTATGTGTTACATTCACCAAAATTGTTGACTTTTTTATTATATTGTGGTTCATTGATAAATGTGCTTTCAAAATATTGAAGAAAAACGAAGGTTAAATGTTTTATCAAAATGAATTTCTTTTACATATATGGATTGATTTAGAAAAGTCTTGAAAGATTTTAAGGTATCAAAATATATAAAAAGTTTATAAGGTCTTAATACTATTTTCTAAAAATCTGTAAAAGGACCTATTTGATAATGATTCAAAATTTTAGGTGCTTTTATATAAGTATGGTAAAAGCCTAAAGTTATTAGTCGGTTATTAAAAGCGGCTAACCAACTTGCTTTTTAGTAAAAAAAATGGTGAGTCGGTTCACATAAAAATGGATAACCAACTTGCTTTTTAGTAAAAAAAAATGGTGAGTCGGTTCATATAAAAATGGCTAATTAGTTTCATGCTGATTTTGAGTTTTATATTCCTAATATCTAGTTTTCACTTAAATTTATGTAAACTCATTTTTTATCTATTAGAATGGTTATTGAGTATGAAACTTTGTCTCTCTCAACTATGAAAAACTCTTGAGCTTTCTCTATTTTCATCCATAATCATAAATAGGCTTGGATTAAGGTTTGTATTTTTACTCCTGTGACTAAAATATTTTTAAAAATATTACTTAACTAACACTTTATTCTTTTTATATTTTTAATTTTACAAATTCTCTTCAATTTACTCAGATATATTCTTTTAGTTACAAATAATTAGTATCATTAACTAAGTGCCTATTTAATGACCATAAATATTTATTTTATCTTATAAGCTCTCATTGTAATTTTTATTGTTATTTAGTTATTTTTCTAATAGAGGTTTTAAAATGTAAATAAGATATTTTACCTTTACTAATAAAAGTTTAAATTTTGAGCATTTAAACTTTTGAGAGTAGAAGTTAAAAATATTTTTTTAAATGTCAAAATATATAAAATTGAATGTTTAGTTTGCAAAAAATAGAAAATGAATATATAATTGTAAAGTAGAGAGAGAAAGTGGTCAGTGAAAGATAATTTTAAAATTTGAAATTTAAAAATTTTAATAATAAATTTATTTGTTCAAATGAGCGTGGAGAGGAATTTTGGTGGATTCAAAAAGGGTTTTTTGTTCCTGGCTTTTTTCGAAAAGTTTTGTTCTAATTCATCCTTACTAGTAAGAGCAGTGCTAGCAACACCCACTCATAAGGACGACTGTCACACTTGCTTCTTTTTAAATAGAACATCTGTCCTGTTGTTGTAGTTGTTTTTTTTTTTTTTTGGAGAAGGTCCTCTTGCTTTGATTATTGTACATATTTAACTCATCTCACTTTTTTTTTTATTTAAAAAATTATATCACTTTAAAGATACATTTATCTTCAAGTTCTTTTTCTTAAACCCACCGAATCATCAGTCACTTCAAATATTTTTATTTTTTAACACATTTCAATCCTACTTTTTTAATTCAAAACATTTATTATTTGTAGAAAGCCCATAAGTTATATTTAATATAATTTATATTAATTTATATAAACAATGTGTGGTGTAAGAATTTAATATTATTCATATAAGTAAATATAAAATACATTAAATGTAATTTAACATTTACCTTATTTGTATTATATTTTTTCTCTCGTGAGATTTCCCTCTTCTTTGCTCTTTATTTGCATTTGATAAGCAAGTTCAAGTCTGCATGTTGCAAAAACTAGATTAATAGATTAGTAAAAATTGAATGCATCAAATTCTTTATCCCAACATGCGGCAAGCAAATCCTTTTTTATTTTAATAATTGTAACGAGCAAATCTAAAATTTTTAACACTCTTTTTCAACATCAACATTTGTGTATAAAATTTTTAATGGAGAAAATCTGAATTCTTGACATCAATACTTATTAATTCAATTTAGTAGAAGAGAATCTTAAAAAAAAATAAATTATGCTGGAAGTGAACTGATAGTTAAATCTGCACAACAATCTAAATAAGAAAACACGTGTGAAAAGCGAGTGGGACAGTCGGTCCTAGCACTCCTGCCAGAGGAGAAACAAAAGAATCCTAAAAGGGCAGTATCATCAATTTAATTGGCTACTACCCATAACAGACAAAGACTCGACCACACAGGATCAGTTTCCAATCTAAGGCAATCATTAACAAATACCACTGGCCAATCAGATATTTTCTAATTTCAATCAGCTTCTGATAATTCCAATTATCCAAAAGCATAACCTGCTATTATCCGAACAGGTATCTCTCCATCCCTCAATTTCTCGCTTTACCCTAACAGAAAATTGGAAAAAAAAAAAAAAATTGAACGAAGAAACGCGCTAATTCAATTTCCCGGGAAAATGGCACCTCTCTTTTTAACTTCTCTCTAATATCATCTCAATAATCAAGCCCTAAATTTTGATATAAATATTTTTTAATGGCCTTTCTCGTCTCTCCTCCAGAATTATCGACCAAAATCTTCTTCAACCCTAACCCTCATTCTACAAGTCACAAGAGTCTCTCAGTTTTGAGCAATCACGAGAAATTAGGCTCTAGGGCTAGGGTCAGGGTATCTGGAATTTCGGACGTGGGTCGAAATGTTCGGTTGTATGGACAATTTTCGGCTCCGGTGAAGCCGAGCAAAGAAGAAGAAGAAAAGCACAATTATTATGTTAACATGGGCTACGCGATTCGGACTTTACGAGAGGAGTTTCCAGCTCTCTTTTATAGGGAGCTCAGTTTCGACATCTACAGGTTTTACTTCACTTCGTTTATCAGCGATGGCCATGAACAAATTCTTTTCTGTTTTAATTTTAATGATAGTGTAGCAGCAAATTTCTTTAGTGTCTATTTGTTTTGGATGCATAGTGGAATAATCAATGAATGCTTGTGATCTCAATTTTGTGATAGGACCGTGCCTACAAGAAATAAATAAATAAATAAATAAAAAGGATAGAAATTAGAAAAAGGGATGCTCTCGAGGGATCTTCCTCCAATTTGTCAAAATACTTATTTTTTTCTTGATCACTTGAATGTAAAAGCCCAGGACATCACTGGAAATACTAAACCTACAAGTAAAACATACTAATAATCGTAATCCTATCAACCAAGAAAACACTCATTCTAAAAATTAAAAATCCGAATCCTAATGGAATTCTAACATTTTGACCCTCGTGATCAAGACGGCTAGCTTCAAATTTTTATATGTTAAATGGCAAAAATGATGCCATCAGTTTCAAGTTATGCTTTTTGCATATAGTTTTGTTTGTCTTCAAATATTGATATTCAAAACTAAGGTTCTTTAGCTAGGATTTTTACAACTTTGAAATCTCTGATACTTGGAGATAGGTCAATGGTATTAAGTGTGAACATATGGATAACATCAGGGGGATTTTAGATGGTTGAAGAGGCTGGCTTGGTTTGTGATTATCAAGATTGATTGTGTTTCTGCGAGTACGTTGTTCTTTGCAACTGTGTATATGAGACTTGTATATGTAGCGCTGAAGGATGAGGAATTCAGTGCCTTTTTTGGTCGTGCCAAATCACCTAGATGATAATTACATGCATGTAACTTTTTTGTGTATGGGTATGGTGTTCTTTCAGAGGTTTGCTTGTTTCATTTAGTTTCATTTTACCTATTAATGTTCCTTGCTTTTCTGTAAATGTGTCAGCAAGTGCTGTATTGAAATGTTGAACATCATTCAGCCATTGAATTGTGTCCTGATTCTGATTTCATTCTTTCTTTTTGGAAAATTTTACTAACATTCTGTTACTTATGTTCAGGGATGATATTGTATTCAAAGACCCTATCAATACTTTTGTTGGCATCGAAAACTATAAATCGATTTTTTGGGCCCTGCGATTCCATGGTAGGATATTTTTCAGGGCATTGTGGCTTGACATCATTAGTGTGTGGCAGCCTATGGAAAACATTATAATGGTTCGATGGACTATCCATGGTGTTCCACGAGTCCCTTGGGAGAGTCGTGGTCGATTTGACGGCACTTCAGAGTACAAACTCGACAGGAATGGAAAGATCTATGAACACCGAGTTGACAACATTGCTCTGAATTCTCCTCCTCCAAAGTTCCGTGTACTGGCGGTAGAGGACTTAATCCAGTCCATTGGCTGCCCCTCAACCCCAAAGCCTACCTACTTTGAAATTTCATCCTCGGATAGAACTTAGAAGCTAGAATCGCAAAAGGTCCTGCCAAATTTTGGCATATTTTGTGCTATGATTGAACCGAACCAGGCTGAGGTTACTGAGCTTGAAGTTGGCATCTTGTTAGTGTCTAATAACTCGGTTTAGATTGCAATATGTAACTGGAATTGACTTGAGGTACAGGGTGACCTGAGTGCTATAAAATTAGCAAGCGTGCACAGATGCACTGTGTGTAGCATGTTGTGTTTAGTTTTCAACCGTGAACAATATTGTATAAGAGTTGTGTAAATTAATAAATATTGTACAGTGGAAGTCTAGTGCAAGTTACATCACTCATTGCTATTATATTTGAACTAGTGATATTTGAACCCTCATTTTATCTCACCAGTCCTCACTTTTTAATTAAATCCTGATATTTTCAAAATTAGTCTTATTAAAAAAATAAAGGATGAGTTTGCTTTGATAATCCAGATCTTGAAAAGATTCATATGTAAGTAGCAAACTCAGAGCCACTTCGGCCTTGGTCGAAGTGGTGGGCTGCTGCCCTCACAAGCGTTGTGGGGGCAGCGGTTCAAGCACCCACAAAAGCATTTGTGGAGGCTAACGTGCTTAATATTTAAAAATTCTTTCTCCCTCGTGAAATGCGAGTGAAGTATGGATATTCTTTCTCTGTGAGGGGTTATTTATCTGAGCATGTACTTCACATAATTTAATGTAATAATATAAGTCACAATCATGTATTTCTGGTTGTAAATATCAGTGTAATATATTTGCTATAATAGCAATTATAAATATATGTGTAATGCAGTAATATAATGATTAATCAGTATTCAAAAAAAAAAATTAGCAAACTCAGATCAGAAGCATTGGATCATCAAGCCTTCTAGGCTTTTTGGGCCGGTAAAAATGAAGGGTAAACATTTAGTGCGGCGTGTGGGACAATCTCTCAAATAAAGTTTGAAGAAATTTTAAATTAGAACATTTAGGAGGCAGCGATTCGATATTTGAATCTCTTGGTTTTTATTTGATGAAGGGAATTTTGTAGTGTGTTTATCAATCGATAATTGGAATATGTCAGAATTAGAATAGATTGGAATCAAAATTAAGAATGAAAATTAAAATAAATTGTTTACTTCAACTATAGAAATTAAAATCATAATGAATTTATTTTGTCTTGAAATTGGGATAAATAGTTGCAATAGTAAATTGACTTTAGTTGATTATTATCATTATTATGATTTTTGTTATTATTAATAATAATTACTACTACTATTATTAATAGATACTAATAATAGTAATAATTGTTTTATTACTAATTGGGATAAAAGTAATTTTTAATTTTCACTAATGGCACAAATACTAATTCACTTTTTATTCTCATTCTCTATTCTCATTCCGACTTCCCCTTTTGAATGAAATTCTTATTCTACATTTCCAAATTTATTCCTACTCAAATTTTATTCATATTCTCCTCCTTATTTTGGTATTTCTTTATTTTTATTTTTTATTAATAAACACACCATAAAACTAGGCCTAAAATTAAAATGGATTAATTAAATAATAGGGGCCGTTGAGTTAAATTGTGAAGATAAAATACCACCAGTCACCACCAAGTCTACGGTCTACCAGTCTAGATTTGCATTGTATAATTTTGTTTGTGTATTTTGTCATCCAGTTTTGGAACGACCCCAGCAGTGGGCCTTGATGGGCCTCCAAATTGAAAAAAAGTATTCACCTTTCTATGGTGCCCCTTCCCAACTCCGCTCCAATGAACGGCTCATCATGACGAAAGATTTTTGTACTCTGTTGTCCACTTGAGAGCATTGTGCAAGAGGAAAAGGGATCGGATCTCAACACCCATGGATCTTCTTTGTAATTGATGCCTGTTGTTATCACGTACCATCACCGCCACCGCTTCCTTGCTAAAGGCTAGAGGTCCCATGATTTTGATTACTCCATCTCCATGTCCATTATCATATGATTTCATGAATCATGATCATCGTGGATGACCTTTCTATTAGATGAATGAGCAACATCTTCAAAGAAGAGAAATCTCCGATACAGAATTATTATTTGTTAGAGCCAGCTGGCAAGATGCCGACGTGGATAGCCATAGATTCGATCTGGCAGTTGACGCTTCAGTTGACTAGTAAAGTAAGGGCAATTTGGTGATTATGAATAAAATATTTCAAAATCGACAACAATTGCCGTTAGTCATTTAAAATGAGGAAATGAGGTTTCTGAAACCACCGTCTGTCAACCACCACATTAAAACCCGCCACAATAAAGATACATTATGCATGTGCAGACTATATTACTAAAGAAGGTCATTTTCCCTTGCTAATAACTCCAAATATTAATTCCCACTTCTCGGAATCGCTTTTACTTCACTCATCATCCTTTCTTAACCCTCTTTTATTCCTTTCTCTATTATTAGATTAACTATCTCACCAAAACCCAACCTCAAATCTAAATTGTTAATGATAGTAATCTCGTTTGTGAATTATTTTAGTTTTTTGATTTGAAACTTTAGGGTTTTGTTTGATCGAGCTGAGAGATGGAAGTGGAGCTACCGAGGCTGGGCAACCATGCCATGACTTTCGATGAGGTCTCCATGGAGCGTAGCAAAAGCTTCGTCAAAGCTTTGCAGGTCTAGTCTCGTCTATTTATTTGTGTACATTTTGGCCAGATCTGCCATTGGCTTGATTTTTATGCATTCATTGCGTTTCTTGATTTTCAACCTTGTGTGTGATTGATTTTCTTTTCCTAATAATCTTAACATTGAATATTTTTGTTTTTGTACTTTTTTTCTGTTTTAATCTTTAATTTCTCAGCTATTTAATTAGGACGAGAAAGTTGAAATTGTTTCATTTAAGAGCATTGAAGGTTTGGATGTTTGTATTTATTTCAAAACAATTTAATGGTTAGTGGGGAGCCATAACAACTTTGACTCGGTTGCAAAATAACACTGTTCATTAGGCGGGCTGCTTGTTAGCATGATAAATAGATAAAAAGTATTGAAGGTTTTTATGAACAAAGTCTGTCATTGTTAATGGATCTCCTAACTGATCTTAATTAGTGTCATTTCTGTTGAATGAATCAAAATACTTTGGTTAGTGTTTTATTCTGCATTGAGTGGAGTTTTCCAGAGAAGCAAGTTAGTGAGAAGTTAACTGACCTCTTGAATAAAATATTAACTTTATGAGGCCTCTTAAATTTGACTTTTTGAACTATTATATTAAAAAAAATTGTCGGGGGAAGCTATCTGATGCAGGAAAATGAAAAAATATACCATGGCCCTTAGAAAATGGCTTGTACTGATATTTGCTGTTGTTTATGAGTGGCCTGTTATTAAATGAACCTGTAAAGATCATATATTCAACATGCTTGGGATCTTTTGATTGGATGCTGTCCTCTCTTTTTATTTGGACTTGACTCTCTTGTAGTATACTCTGTTGAATAATTCCAGCTTGACCGATGTGAACACACTATTTGGATGGAAAATTTTGCTTCCATATAAGTTTAATGATCATGCCATTTTCCTTACAGGAGCTCAAGAACTTAAGACCTCAACTCTATTCAGCTGCAGAATATTGTGAAAAGTCTTATCTTCACAGTGAGCAGAAACAAATGTAAGGCTACTTGATGTAATAATCATCACATGATTTGGTTTTATTGTCAAATTAGTATGAGAGTGAAAAATATCCACCTAGTTGTGTTGTTATAGAGCAAACCCCCCTTTTTTTTTAGCTTCACAATTAGAGTTATATACATCAATGTCCTTAACAAGATATTGTGTTGATTCTTTCTACGTGGAAACCTTGAGTTAATCATTTGATTACAATGCATAGAAAACGAACTGCAATATAAAAATGTAAGATTTAATGAAGTAACTTGGAATGGGAGTGCTGCGATGAGGGTTATACCATTTTTTCAGACATTCATGCTTTTAAGAAGTGTTCCCATGGCTTGTATTCTTCTCATTAGTTCTGCATGGTGTTGTGAACTGAACAGTCAGCTTCGGCAATGATTTCCACTGATGTATCTTATTCTTTATGCATGCATCTTTCGATTCTCTCATTGGAAAACTTTTGTGATATTATGCAGGGTACTTGATAACCTAAAAGACTATGCTGTAAGAGCGCTGGTCAATGCTGTTGATCACCTTGGCACAGTGGCTTACAAGTTAACTGACCTTCTTGAGCAGCAAACATCTGATGTCTCAACCATGGAGCTAAGGGTTTCTTGTATGAACCAGGTAAATTTCCCTGAGTGAATATGGTGTTATATGATTAGTAACAAATAAAATCGGCCTGAACTTATTGGATTTGTTGATATTAGAAACTTCTTACATGCCAAACCTACTCAAATAAAGAAGGTCTCCGGCAGCAACAGTTATTGGCGTTCATCCCAAGACATCACAAGCATTACATTTTACCAAGTATGATTAGTTATTTTGGCATTTTTCTAGAACTGCCAAGTGAAATCATAAAATAATTTATATTTTTCATACCTTTCTTATCTTTCTTCTCTTTTGCTTTAACACTCCATGCTAGATTCTGTGAACAAGAAGGTGCATTTTAGTCCACGTGTACCAACTGACGCTAGGCAAAATCATTTTTCATCGCGTCTTCAACCTACAGGTATAAAGGTTTTGTGAGGGTTACTAGCATCTTTTTCGTCTGACAGTTTTTTTTGTTTAGCTGGCTATGTATCTTATCACTTCTATAAATTCTTTACATTTAGGTATCCCTGCTTCTAAAACTCTTTCCTGGCATTTAGCCTCTGAAACTAAATCCACATCGAAGGGGACTCAGCAGGCTTTGACAAGGTTTGTGTAAAGTTGTTCTTGCATAAAAATTTAAAAAAAAAACTGCTTTTCTATTTGTATATGGTGTGTGCCCAGTTGCTTTGAGAGCATAAACAAGTCTTTGATAGTTATTTATCTTGCAGCTCTGAAGACCGCAAAACTTCTGGAGTTTTCCATCTGTTGGGTATGTATAAAAGAGAGATACCTTGTACTATCATAATTTAGTACACTTGCTATTTTGCTGATGGTGAATAATACTAGGAAAAGTAATATCTGATATTGGGAACTCTTATTACTGTAGATAATGAAGAGAATAAGCTGACAAAGTCCTCTGCTGTCTCTGCTCAATTATCAAGTGGAGGTCCTGCATCTAGTGCACTTGTGCAATCGTTTGGTGTTGCACGCAGGGTAATGTCAAAATCAACAAGAACCCTGACTTGTCCAGCACTCTTCTAATTGTTTACTTTAGTCAAAACAGGAGTAAATGGAGTTATGCTTAGTGTGATGTTTGTATGAGCTTTTTTGAGTGTGTTAGTGTTTGTTTGGTGATCTTTTGTTCTCCATTTGGTTGGTCAAGGCTTTCTGTATATGTTTCTCATATTCCACATAATGTTTCCATGGAAGTGTCTACATTATTGTCATGTATAAACTTTTATTGTCGTGATAAACGTTGTCATTCATGTTCTTATTTTTTCCTTTTAATTGGATTATGCCTGTGAAAATTGTCACTGGTTGGGGCTTATAATAGTTATTCCAACTCAAGTGGGTTATAAGTTCCTGAGTTGGATCCTTAATGTGGGCAGTAATATTGAGCTCAAAACTTAATCCCAAAGTAGATTGAAAGGTGATATTTGATTGGCCATAACAAGAGACACAATCAATATGCACTATTCCATGGTTAGGAAGTCTACTTTGCTACTTCAATTTTGATGATCTAAGCAAAATGCTGTTCCTTTTTGGTGGTGCAAAATAGTTTTACATTTCAAGAGCAGAAGAATTTTGAATACCTGGAGATATTGCCATGCAGATTTGGTTCCAGATGTGTCTGCACAATCATTATATTGCAACTTGTTGTAGATAGTCTGAAAATAATTATGACTTGGGGGTGTCAGTGGGTTTATATGATCTTGCAAATTTAACTACTGAACTCTATGTAGGGGTCTGCTGTGTGCCTGTGCATGTATGAGAGACTAATTTTTCTTATCTACTATTCAGTTTTGTGCATATTTTATGATCAATTATGCTGTTTTTAAAGTTAAAGATTTCCTATTGAGAGAATTAAGTCAATAGTGATGAGAGATTTTGGATGTCTTCTGCATGTTCTGTACTGCGTGTTTGTTCTCCAATATCTAAATCCCTGTCTAGGCAGGTGAAGAAAAAAAAAACTAGACGAGTAACAATAACATTGTTTTTTGCAGGACGCAATGGAGGGTAACAAAACTTTGGCACCATTTAGATCATTTGACAACCCAAGGCGTGAGATTGTACGTGCCCCTGTTCGCAGCAAAAGTGTGCTATCAGCTTTCTTTGTTAGACAGAAAACGTCTAAGCTGAAGGCTGGTTATGTCTCATGAATACTTATCAAGGCAAGTCAAACATGTCAATTAGGAGAAGTTGCCATCAGTCATCATCTCATATGATTGTTGTTAACGAGTTAGCTAATGTCAATCATCTCATATGATTGTTGATAATGAGCTAGCTAATGTCAATCATCTCATATGATTGTTGATAATGAGCTGGTTAATCAATTGTAGTTTCTTCTACTCCAATCTTTTTCTCTTGGTGGCGTAATAATTGAGCAAATTGTGTATAAACTCCCATAATGAAGATCATTAACATGTCTGCTCACTGTATTGTAGCTCTGGCAAATGATTGTTGAAATCTAGTTGTGTAGATTACCAAACTCTTTCAACCGTCCAACATATATTTGTAATGATTTAGGTGATGTTGATAATGCTAGTGATGAAGCTTGTCAACTATGCACATCTTTCATTATGCTTATTTTATTTTATTTCCAGATCTCAAGAGGACATGTGAGTACTGATGAGGGCTGGAGATGAACGAGCCACCATAAATATGACTAGAATTGTTTGTTATTTCTGTATCTCAGGCATGTTTTTGCAGTACATATTGTCTGGACTCACATGGGGACCCAACCAAAATGAAGATTGAAGAACTAGGTTACCTTTAAGATAGATTGTACAGTCTGGTCTGTGTGTATAGAAGAAGATTACGTTGCATTCTATCACTGAAAATTGAATATCTTATTATTTACATAAGAATCTGAAATCCTTTAAGGCCCAATTTGATAGTAAGATGTTGTAGTTTAAAAGTCGTAGTTGTTGTAAAATAAAATGAATAAAAGTTACTAGTAAGCGATAATTATAAATTATTAATAATAATTATGATAAAAATAATTAAAATATTATAAGTTTTTCACTGTAAAAGCCTGCAATAAGTCAACTTAATTTTAGAGCATCATCCAAACATTGTTCACATTAATAAAAAAAAGTTTTAAAAAATTCTTCAAATGAAAAATTTTAAATTATTAATTACAATAATAAATATTTAACAAATATTTTACTGGCAAATTATAACTATCCAATTAAAAGTCCGCATTAAAAACAAAAGCGTTCATTATTATTATTTTTCTTGGGGTGGGGTCGCCATGGAGAAAAGGAAATAAAATAATTATAATTGGCTCGAAGGACTAACGACCTCATCACTGACAACACACCGACAGACCGGACCCTGAAGCTGGAATGGCAAACCCGATATTACAGATCCAAATCTGAAAAATCTGAGCAGTCAGCTCATTGATTCAAAATATCATCAATACTCCTTCCTTCGATTCCTTGTATCTTTTCTACTTGGTTAAAATTGCGACAACAATGTCACAGTGGCTGCATCAACGGCCGTTACACAATCCGTTACCAAATCCGTACCCTCTTTCGCCGCGCAATTCAATGACCTTCCAATTCCAAAGACCAATGTTACTAGTTCTCAACCGAACAACTCTTCTAGTGTTACTCTCTCTCTTAGTCGTACTCGGTGTGATCCTTCCCTGGACCGGAACCCCCGGGTTCATGTTCCCAAACGCTGCTTCCTCTCTCGCTAAATGGCGTGACTACACGCTGTCCCAAGCGGCGTCGTTTGTGGCTAAGAACGGCACTATTATCGTCTGCGCTGTGAGTCAGCCTTACTTGCCGTTTCTAAACAACTGGTTGATTAGTATTTCGAGACAAAAGCACCAAGATCAAGTGCTGGTTATTGCAGAGGATTACGCCACTCTTTATAAAGTGAACGTGAGATGGCCTGGTCACGCTGTCCTCGTGCCGCCTGCTCCCGATTCACAAACTGCCCATAAGTTTGGCACTCAGGTTAAACAAACATTTTCATAAACATTTGCTGCTTCTGTTTCCTGATGTTATTTGTATTAGTCAGTAATTGAT
The DNA here is from genome assembly GCA_018350135.1 of Citrus trifoliata. Classification (NCBI taxonomy): domain Eukaryota; kingdom Viridiplantae; phylum Streptophyta; class Magnoliopsida; order Sapindales; family Rutaceae; genus Citrus; species Citrus trifoliata. The sequence continues at coordinate 41,292,880 of CM031386.1, read as the reverse complement.
TACTTACTTCTTCAAATGATTCTTTAAATGATTTGTGGGTGTGTGTCTAGGGATTCTTCAATTTTACATCTCGTAGGCCTCGTCATCTTCTGCACATACTAGAGCTTGGGTACAACGTTATGTATAATGATGTTGATATGGTTTGGTTGAAAGATCCCTTTCCCTATCTCCAGGGAGATCACGATGTGTACTTCACTGATGACATGGCTGCTGTACGTACACTGTACTCGATGACATTGGAATTAGTGTGAATTTGCTATTTCAATTCTCAAATGCTTGTGCATTCCCATTCATTGCAGCTTGTTTCATCATTTTCATTCTTGCCTTTTCCCCCCTATTTGGGACCAGGTGAAGCCTCTTGATCATTCGCATGATCTGCCGCCTCCAGGAAAAAAAGGCCGCACTTACATTTGTAGTTGTATGATTTTCCTTCGTCCCACTGATGGAGCAAAGCTAGTCATGAAGAAATGGATTGAGGAGCTTCAGGCTGAACCTTGGTCCAAGGCAAAGAAAGCAAATGATCAGCCTGCATTTAATTGGGCACTGAATAAAACTGCTGGACAGGTGTGTTCTGTGTGCCTTTGTTGCCACTGTCAGAATGAAATTATGATGTTGGTGCTTTGTTTCCTTGTCCTCATTGAAATCATCTTATGAGACTAAATCTATTGACTTTTCATATGATGGTTGAATTGCAGATGACCTTTGTATGCCTTAGTAATTCTATGATTGATCCTTTTCTTCCTACTAGCAATCAAATATTAACAAACGGTTATGGCTTATTGTGAATTTTGATTCTCGAGGCATACACCTCTCTCACTTTAGGTTGAGATTGGTAGTTTTTTAGTTCAGGGGAATCGTTAGTCAATTTTACTTCTCAAGTTTTTCTGTGATCAAAGAGAACAGTTTGGATTAGTTTGTCCTTCTCAATAAAATGAAAAAAAAAAAAAATACATGAACTTTATCAGATAAGAAATTATTTTTGATGCATGACAGGAAACTGTTCATTCATGATCTTCTTTATCTTTGTCATCTAATGTTGTCTTCTCATGTTCTAATTATTAGCAATGTGTCTAAAACTGTTAGTTTCTTTCTTCTGAATCCGTCTGCTGAGCTTTTGCTTCTAAACTTGCTTTTGCAAAATCAGCTCTCATGTGCCATGGAAACTAGCCATATTGCAATTAACCTCATTCTTGATAAAGTATAATATAAACTACAACACTCAGTTGAATGTGTAAATAAAATAAAAATGGCAGAAATTTTGGTTCACGGGTTTGAGTTGGTTGTCATTTTGAATATGTCTGAGTTGCTCTTTTTAGTGGTTGAAATATGTTCTTTGAAGTCTTTATTCCATCTTTTCCTGCTTGTAGGTAGAATCTCATTCGGCTCATTTTAACTAAGCAAAAATTTATTGGCTATTTTTGCTTAACATCACAACTTTTGGGATGTTATGTTGTTGGGATTTCTCTGATGGCATTTTAATATCGATCCTTTTGCAGGTGGATCTCTACCTGCTACCCCAGTCAGCATTTCCAACTGGAGGATTGTACTTTAAAAACCAGACATGGGTTGAAGAAACTAAAGGAAAGCATGTAATCATCCACAATAATTACATCACAGGTTTTGAGAAAAAGATAAAGAGATTCCGTGATTTTGGTCTCTGGTTGGTTGATGATCATAATGTCGAATCCCCCTTGGGCAAATTGTAACAATCTGGGGAAACATATGATCTCTTTCTGCAGGACCAATAGTCCTTAGTGAACCTTAAATGGAGTTTGACTTTCCAATTGGATCGGCTTGGTGCTCATCAGGGGCGCCATGGAATCAAAGGGCAACATTTCAAGATTCAGCCGCTAAGAAGCTCATTGTTTCATTTGTTTCTGACGGGGCTTGTTTGCACAAAGTCCATGTAATTTATTGGAAATGTTTTGATAGCGCTTGTGCGCTTCAGAAATTCTTTCAACATGTAATCCCCATCAGATTGCTGGCGGGTCGCCAACTTTTTGATGGAAATATGCCTCTTGACAAGAATTGTTTTCTATAAAAATATTAATATATCTATAAGATGATAATGAATAAATGTTGTGCCAAATGAATCAATTTTGTCAATTGCTTAGAAGGCAATTAGTCTAACCGTTGGACTACAAACTCAAGTGTTGTTGCAATTTATAAAGTAAATATACTTTAATAGTTTTGACTCCCACAGGCCGCGGTAATTGAAGAAAACAATTTTCGAGTTTCAGTAAATCTAAAATTTATTATCCAATCGTACAACAAACTTGTAGAGCAAGAAGCATTAAATCAATATTTTTAAATTTTTTTATCGGTTTATAAAATTCCAATTTCAGTTGAATATAATTTTTTATAACCGATTAGCTGCACTTCGATTTTAATTTTCTCCTAAATTTGACTGATGCACACACGTTTCTTTTTTTTTAAGTTTAACGCACTTGACAACGCAGGTGGAAACAATGAATCAATAATCATTTTTATTTTACTTGTGGGTTTGTCCAAAGTATCGTTCATAATTTGGCCAACAAGAATTTGATAATTGGCAAAAAGAAAACATGAATTGACAAAATTAGGAAAGCATATTGTGTTAGCTGGCACTGCAGAATTATATTAATTGGACCTGCCTATGGTACAGTTCTGTACCTAAAATCTCCCGTCATCCCCCCGTCCCATTTTCTATGGTTTAATTTCTCACTCCACATCCAACGGCTGATGCTGCAGTCTGTAGCTTACAGAATCTGTAAGCTAGTTGAGTCCATATTAATTTATTAGAACTCAGAAATTATAAAATAAAAGGAATGTTTCTAATTTATCATAAAATTTGATAGCCGTTAAAGAAGTTGTCTAAGCTGTTAAATATTTTTATTTATTAAAAGTGCGTTTGATATATTGTATTAATTATATTGCGTTATGGTGTATTGCTTTAAAATATATTGTATTAAATTGTAATGTAATACTATATTTGGTGTAATATGAATTGTAATTTTAGTAAATGATATTATTTTATATTAATGTTAAAATTAAATTTATATTATTTATATTTATTAATTTTTTTAGAGTTTAATTGTTAATTTTTGGAATTAAGTATTAAATCATTGGGTCTAGATATTAATTTTTATAATATAAAAATTAATAATGTACCATTATTAAATAATAAAATATTACAATATTATGTTATACTATTAATAATATTATACTATAATGTAATTTATATCTATATATTAATTATTAGAATATAATATAATCATATTATAATATAGTATTATTTAATATGACATTGCCAAAAAATACTACCATATAATTATATATTATAATATGAATTATAATATATTATAAAACAATATGATATTAAATTATAAATTTATTTTTATTCATTAACATCGACTGTAGTTTTTTAAATAATAAATTATTAAACATAAAATTCATAAATTTAATTTTTATGTATTTAAAGTGAAATAATTAAAATAATTTTATGTAATAAAGTAAAGTAATGTATTATCATTTATTTATTAAATTTTTAGTTTCATTTCCATCTTATATTATTATTATTTAAATATAAATATAAATTAATATTTAATAAATATAAATTTTGTTAATTAATGAAAATTAAATGATCATATCTAAAATATGAATTTTATTTTTATGGAGTATAAACTCTCATGAGTTTATTTTATACGCCTTTTATTTTATTAGTTACTTTTTTAATATAGTATAATACAATAAAAAATTACAGTTAAACATAAATTAACATAAAATTAATGTTTTAATACAATGCAAATGACATCAATATATATATATATATATATATTCTAGTAGATTCATGCATCCATTATTTCAGCTCCACGTGCTTTAGGCTCACAGCAGAGTTATACTTATACTGAGAATTAATCAATAGTTTTAAATTTGCTTTAAACAGATAAACATTTCTAGCACCCGTCATTATCAACAGTTACAAGGCAAATAAACTCTGCCAAAATAATCATATCATAACAATTCGAATATTATAATAAAAAAATAAAAAAATATAACGATTAACGTCATAATATTGTTCATCTTACTGTACCTTCAAGCTCCTATTGAAAAAGACATGATTATAACCGACAATAATTTTCATTTAGTTTTTTCTAAAAAAATAAACAAAAGCAATCAGACACTTAAAAAGACAACCCACGAGTTAATTTGGAGAATATTAAATTCTTCCACCGAGTTTGTAGGTCGTAAGCAAGCGAGCGGGCAAGCAACGATGGTAGTTGGTAGCACTGGTGTTTCATTTTCAAGATTCACAAAAATCCCGTGGCTCTTCCAAATCCAAATCCAAATCCAAATCTTTGGTTTGTGAAATCTGTTAAAATTTTGTTTAGGCCTCTCATTGACAAGTGACAACAAACCCAAGACAGTCACCCGCCACGTCATCTTACTCATTTGACAAGCTCCATACACTCTCCAATCTCTACATTAATTTTTACAAAGATTCCGTTTTTGATTGACAGTCTTCCCTGGCCTTCTTGCTTTTCTTGATTTGCATGTTTTGTTTTTGATGGAAATGTAATAAAATGGGTTCTTTGGAGAGTGGGCTTGTGGTTCCATTGAAAAGGGACAATCTTGGCCGGTCCTCGTCGAGAACTGAGAGGCAACACTCGTTCCTGCAAAGAAACAGATCGAGATTCTCACGTTTCTTGTTTTTCAAGAAGCTCGATTATCTACTATGGATTTGCACTGTGGCTGTTTTCTTGTTCTTTGTGGTTATTTTTCAGCTGTTTTTACCTGGGTCAGTGACAGTGATGGATGAATCTCAAGGGTCGTTGCGGGATTTTGATAAAGTCCCTGCAGATTTGATGTTCTTGAAGGAGATGGGTCTGTTGGATTTTGGAGAGGAAGTTACATTTTTGCCTTTAAAGCTTATGGAGAAATTTCAAAGTGAAGATAAAGATGTCAATTTGACTTCTGTTTTCCACAGGAAACTACACCGTTTTGGTTACAGAAAGCCCCAGCTAGCATTGGTCAGTATTTCTTGATTACTAGCTCACGTTTGTTTTTACTGAATTTTTATGTGCTTCATTGGGCTACCGTTTTGCTTGTTTTGACTTGGATTTCTTTTTCAAGGTGTTTCCCGATCTGCTGATTGATCCACAGCAATTGCAAATGGTGACTATTGCAATTGCATTACGAGAGATTGGTTATGCAATTCAGGTAATGACATTAATCTGCAGGCTGCATCTGTTTCAGCTTCTTGTTAAGCTTAACTCGGTTGTTGAATGAAGTCTGTAGCTATGAGTCTTGTATTCTTTACATGGGATATCGTTCATTTAGACTGACTTAGTTAATACTCAATTGCTTTTATCTTGCTCTCTGGGATAAATAAATTCATCTTAACAATTTCTTTTGGCAGGTGTACTCCCTTGAAGATGGCCGAGCACATGAGGTTTGGAGAAACATAGGAGTTCCGGTTGCCATTCTTCAAACTGGTCGGGAGAAGGCATCTTTTGTCAATTGGCTAAAGTATGTGAATCATGTTTATAAGTCTGGAATATGTTCTGAAGTTAAGACTTAAATGTTAGCTAGATATCCTTGGAAGAAAACCAATGAGGGTCTTCCACTCCAGTTAGTAGAGGAGCAGTATGTTCAATTGTTGTACTTATAGGAAATGCCTTTGCAATCCTCACCATTAGTTGTATCTTTCTCCCCCAGCATTTTTGTGAGTTATCACTGGAAGTTGTATCACTGTTGAAGTCAAGATCTAACCACTTCCAAGAAATCCTTTCATTTTGAAACTTTGTATAACAGCACCATCTACAGATAATTTGATGTTTTGAGACTTTATATGCTTTACTCGGGTATTTTCTTTTATTTGAAAATCCATCTTTTCTGAATGGACCATTAGGACTACTACACATCTTATCTTAATATTGTACAAGTTGTTTAATTGATTACTCTCATATAGTTTTACCAGGGGGTTGATTCTGCAATAATGCATGATGCTTTTCGTATCTAGTTTGAAATGATTGGCTGTGGTTGGTTTATTGGTTTTAACAATTTTTTGTGATATCTGTTCTTTTGCAGCTACGATGGCATACTTGTGAACTCACTTGAAGCAAAGGTTGTCATTTCTAAGTAAGAATATTATTTTGAACTCCCAAAATTTCAATCTTACAAAGTTCTTGGTTTTCTTCCTCTTTTAAATTACTTCACCATAACTGTCCATATAAGGATGTCTTGGCTCTGAGACAAAGATTCAGTTTCTTCCATTTATGTTTAAATAGTTATGTTCTTGAATGTTCTTTTCGAACTCCATTAAGTTTTCATTATGCAATTCGATGAATTTTTATGAATAAGGTTATTTGAATACTAATGTTAGAGACTCACTTTCTTCAGATCAGATGATACATTGACCTGTCAGAACTTAAGTTGCTTCGTTCTAGGCAGTAGTTGTCATTAAGATACCTGTCAGTTAACATCATTGATTTTACTTGTTACAGTATCATGCAGGAACCTTTCAAATCTCTTCCTCTCGTATGGACCATCCATGAAGGAACACTTGCTACTCGTGCAAGAAACTATGCTTCAAGTGGTCAACTTGAGCTTTTAAATGATTGGAAAAAAGTTTTCAACCGTGCAACTGTGGTTGTCTTCCCAGACTATGTCTTGCCGGTAATAACTGCTCGTGAATGTTTGGTTTTGTGGATGCTGGTTAAATTTCTTAAATGACATATTGGGATATAGTTTTCATGAACATAGTGAAAGGGATATAAATAATCATTTAGGCAGTTTTATGTCTCTTTGATATTAATCATTGTGTTGTTTGTATAACTGTAGTTACATTAATGCTCATGCTTGTTTGACTGGTTTCTGAAGTTGGGATGTATTTCCAATCATTTGATTTCTTTGTGCTCTCTACAGATGATGTACTCTGCATTTGATGCCGGAAACTATTATGTTATTCCGGGTTCTCCTGCTAAAGCATGGGAAGCAGATACTGATATGGATTTGTACAACGATACTGTACGTGTCAAGATGGGCTTTAAGCCTGATGATCTTGTCATTGCAATTGTAGGAGCTCAATTTATGTACAGGGGATTATGGCTGGAGCATGCCCTTATTTTGCGTGCTCTTTTACCACTTTTTTCGGACGTCTCTGTAGAAAATGGATCAAATTCTCCCATCAAGGTTATGATTTTAAGCGGGGATTCAACTAGTAATTATAGTGTGGCCATTGAGGTATGGCTTTATCTACTTATGCTCAAGACTATGGTTCAAGTTAATTGTATATAGTTTTCTCCAATTTTCTATTATATTAACCAAGTTCCAATAATTTCCGGTTACCCTCAGGCCATTGCTCATAACCTTCATTACCCTATTGGAGTTGTGAAGCACATAGCTGCTGAAGGAGATGTTGACGGTGTTCTTAACACAGCTGATGTAGTGATATATGGATCTTTCCTTGAGGAGCAAACTTTTCCTGAGATTTTGGTGAAAGCTTTGTGCTTCAGGAAACCAATCATAGCCCCAGACCTCTCCAACATCAGAAAATATGTATGGTTTATTTCTTCAGTATTTTATAAAGATTGTCATCGGTTATATTTTCTCTGAAGTAACTAACACTTGAAATTAGAAGCAGATACATGTCAACAGAAGGTAGTCATAGGCTCTCCTAGATTTAGAAAAGTGTCAAATAGTCAAATTGTGCCCTTCTTTTTCTTTATTTTATTTTTGTTTTGTTTTTCAGGTGATTCATAATCTGGGCTTAACTTATAAGTTGGGGCATTATGTCCTTTTCTCAATCTCAAACTATTTCTTGTTAATCTTCATGATCTTATGGCATCTTGGATTTCAACTATGAATTGCTTCTCTTTGCTGGCGCTATAGCTTCTCTTGCATTTTCCATTATTTCAATCCTTATGCTGTCACTAATCCATTACGCTTCATATTGGCTTTGGTCATTCTTTGGCATTCTCTTTCTTGATTGCCCATGTTGGCTTTATGGTCTCCCAAAATTTTTGTCCTAACCAAACCTGAAAACTTCAAGAGATACTTCCTGCCTTTGGAACTTGACATCTAAAGCGATAACCTGCTTTAAGTGAATGCATTTCAAATGAATTGGCTGGAAGACACATAACATCTTCCCTGCCATTCTGAACTTACCGCAACTATGGAAGATCAATTTGGTGCACATTTAAGAATTAGTTGGTGGAGTAAAATCTTTCCGTGAATTAATTTTTTTGTCTTACAACTACTTTTCTCTGAATCATCTTATGCTGCAAATTTTCGTTTCGTAGAGAAGTTACTAACTGTGTTGGCAATAACAATTAGGTTGATGACAGGGTGAATGGCTATCTTTTCCCTAAAGAAAATATTAAAGCTCTTACACACATTATATTGCAAGTGATTACAAATGGGAAAATATCACCTTTTGCTCGCAATATTGCCTCAATAGGAAGAGGTTCTGTTAAGAACCTGATGGCTTTGGAAACTATTGAAGGTTATGCTATGCTGCTTGAAAATGTTCTCAAGCTGCCATCAGAAGTTGCATTCCCCAAGTCTATCAAAGAACTTTCTCCCAAATTGAAAGAAGAATGGCAATGGCATCTATTTGAAGCTTTTCTAAATTCAACACATGAAGATAGAACTTCAAGAAGTAACAGATTTTTAAACCAGATTGAGCTGCAGTCGAACCATACTGAAAGAGACAGCTATCTTCCTGTGCCTGAAACTGATGACTCGTTTTTATATGACATCTGGAAGGAAGAAAAAGATATTGAGATGCTCAATGTTAGAAAGAGAAGAGAAGAAGAAGAGGTAAGATTGCAGTGGCAGTGATGAGTCTTTAATATTTTGAGGTTGAAAATTTCCTACTGGACTCTATTACTTGAGCCGTTCCTTTGTGAAATTTCACATTCTTAGGAATTTTATGCAGTTAAAAGATAGAATTGATCAATCTCATGGAACATGGGAGGAAGTGTATCGAAGTGCCAAAAGGGCTGATCGAACTAAAAATGATTTGCATGAAAGGGATGAAGGGGAGCTAGAAAGGACTGGTCAACCATTGTGCATTTATGAACCTTACCTTGGGGAAGGAGCCTGGCCTTTTCTGCACCGTAGATCACTCTATCGTGGAATTGGATTGGTGAGTTAGCAAGCATATTGTGACATCCTTTTATACAATTTTATTTGAATTCTACATGCTTTGAGATTGTAAATTAGAAACTTTTAATTGTCCTTGAATTCGTTTTACGTATACGTGCTTGTGCAACTATTGATTATTACCCATGTTAGTAATACCGAAAGTTTTATGACACAAAAGGTTGTACACTCTTTCCCTTGCAGTTACTGATTATTATCCATGTGAGTTACACATGCTTTTGCAATTCTAACTCGTAGCATTTCTTTTGGGCTTGATTTTGTTTTTTATTTTCTTAAACTTGTTACCCTTTATATTCATGGAATAATTTAAAATATGCACTTTTGCCAATCATCTTAAGTACACAGACTGTATGGTTGCAGTCCTCCAAAGGCCGCAGACCTAGAAGAGATGATGTTGATGCACCCTCCCGTTTGCCACTTCTTAATAACCCTTACTACCGAGACATCCTTGGTGAATATGGAGCCTTTTTTGCAATTGCAAACCGGATTGACCGTTTACACAAGAATGCCTGGATAGGGTTTCAGTCCTGGAGAGCAACAGCCAACAAGGTGTGTTTCCATGTCCTTTTATATCAATGTGAAAGCAGCAGGGTGAAGTTTTGCTGTGTGTGGCCCAAATCTGCTGCCTTGTGGCCAAGAGAAAATACATCTTTTATTGCCATTACATAGATCAATTGCTGAATCTAAGATTACAGTTTAAAATGCGGTATCTTTGCATTTTGCAGTTCAGAATTCACAAAATACATATATTTGTTAAATCATTCAGTTTCTGAAGCTTGGCGACTATCCTCATTTATGATAATTTGAGATGTTTCTGGAGATTTTGAGAAACAAGTTAAGAGAAGTTTCTGGAGATTAAATCAAGACCTGCTCAAATTATTCTGTCAGGATTGATGTTACCCCACAACTACCACCTTTTGGGTTTTCTTAGGGCTGGAAGCAGTTACATAATTTTTTTTTAATGTGTTCTTGATCTCTTTTATTTTCATTCTAATTCTGGGGTTTAAACAGGTATCGTTGTCTAGGATCGCTGAAAATGCTTTGGTAGATGCTATCCAAGCGCGAAGGCATGGTGATGCACTCTACTTTTGGGTTCGGATGGATGTGGATTCGAGAAACCCTTTGCAACAGGATTTTTGGTCATTTTGTGATGCCATAAATGCTGGAAATTGCAAGTAAGAGCTGTAAATACCATAACTGTGTATAAATTTTGTTTCTTTATCTGCCGTCTGGATACCTGACTTGGTTTCTCCATTCTATTAATGGTTTGAAGGGTTACTTTTTCCGAGTCTCTGAAGAGGATGTATGGCATAAAGCATGAGTTGGAATTTCTACCCCTCATGCCTCAAGATGGGGATACATGGTCTGTCATGCAGAGTTGGGTTTTGCCAACAAGGTCCTTCCTAGAGTTTGTTATGTTTTCAAGGTGCATTTTACCACTTGTGGGCTTCTCTATAATATATGATTTAACCTTTTGCTGGTATCAGAAAATATTCATTATATTCTGAATCTATTATTTCTCTCTTTTGCAGGATGTTTGTGGATGCCTTGGATGCACAAATGTATGATGAGCACCATGAAAGTGGCCACTGTTATCTGAGTTTATCTAAGGTTACTTGCTTCCACTTGATATCATAAGACTTATGTTCTGAATGGGAAGTTGTTTTTGCGCCCATCTATCTATCTATCTATCTATCTATATCTATATCTATATCTATCTATCCATATATATAGATATAGATATATGTTTTCCCTTATTGGGAGACTTTATTATTGTCTAGGATTGAAGTTACCCACCTCTCAAAACCTGTTGTTTTAAGATAAATTCATGTGAATCTTCAGTTTTGTTACTAGAACATTTCTCTCAATCAGTGGGATTATTTTGCGTATCTTATGGTCCTTGCAGGACAAACATTGTTACTCACGCCTGCTTGAGCTACTTGTAAATGTCTGGGCTTATCACAGTGCAAGACGGATGGTATATGTGAACCCTGAGACTGGTGCAATGCAAGAGCAGCACAAGTTTAAGAGTCGGAGAGGTCAAATGTGGGTCAGATGGTTCTCATACAGCACTTTAAAAAGCATGGATGAGGACATGGCCGAGGAGGCAGATTCTGATCACCCTAGAAGACGGTGGTTATGGCCGTCAACAGGTGAGGTCGTTTGGCAAGGTGTATTTGAGAAAGAAAGGCATCTTCGGAATAAGCTAAAGGAGAAAAGGAAGCAGCAAAGTAAAGACAAACAAACCAGACAAAAGAGAAAGAGACGCCAAAAAGTAATAGGAAAATATGTGAAACCTCCACCAGAAGAGACGGAAAATTCGAACTCAACAACAATATTACATCAATGATTCTAGAGTCCATTTGATTCTTTGGCGGCTGGCATCTTTCAAAGTAGTTTTGATTAGATGATTCTTTTAATTTTTGAATTTCTCTCCCCTCTGGTCTAATTTTTGCCAGAAAGGATATGTGTGGGTTTTGTATGTAACTTAACCGCATCCTTCTGGCCATGTCGAGGAATGGCAAATGTATACTAGTTTTTTTCATTTCGGATCTGGTGGTACACTTCAGTTGTAATGAAAATGGGCATAAAGGTTTGTAAAGGAAGGAACTCAGAACAAGCATCTGTATAATCAATCTTTCAAGCAATGTTCGTTAGGTTTCAAATACCAAAAATTGGTGGTTCAACCAGCTGTCACATTAATTCCTCATTTAACTTCTATTATGTCCTCCCATCTCCATGGTAGGGAAGGCATTAGCATCATTGAAAACATAAAGAACGAATCAATGAATCTGCGGGAGGGACAACGAAGTCCCAACAAACATCCAAATATTGCTTTTTTCATCGCGATTGGCTGACGGGATATAAACGACAAAATGAAAACTAGGAATATTTATTAGGAAAAAGATCATTAATAGAATTACACAAGGCACAAAATAAGTGCCTCAATCACAATACTGATACACACATATCATTTCATCGAGCTATCATCATTCCTACGCAAAAGTTCTAATATTTAGAACATCTTAAGGCTCAACGTTGAGTTAGGACAGCAGCACAGATGATTCTCAATTGAATGATCCTCCTCCCATTATCAAATTCTTGGAGCTGCACCAAAACAAAAATAAGTTTCACATTGATACACACGCACAAAAGAAAGAAACAGAAAACAACTCAATACAATTACAACTCAGAAGTCACCACAAACTGAGACGACATCACTCAGCTAATTTGAAGTTTTTGGAAGTCTAATGAACCACTATTTTCAACCAATAACACAATTACAGCTATAGCTTCAGCATACCTCCACCAACTGTTGCCTCTGGCAGCCGCTCAATTGAATACTTGTGCCGGGTTATGTACATGATAGGCACACCGGGAACCTACCAAAAAACGAACTTTGTTATTTACTGGATTCCAACATCATGAAATGCAGTGCCCAAATACAAGTCGGTTGATCTTACCTTCCGTATCCTTCGCTTCAGATCTCGATCACATGTAGCAACTATGAAGCATTTATGCTGTTTCCAACACCATACATGTTAGTTGCAAGAAACCGATAAAGAAAAATACTAAAGGGCAATGGACTTCCTTCTTCGAATACAAAATTAAATTGGCTATGATTTGGCTGGAAACCAGTAACAATAACTAAAACGATAATAGACAAGAAGCATGTAGTAAATTATTTAAAAATATGACAATGCTAATTTTCTAAGAGACATACTAAGACCGGAAACAACGTAAGGATGTCATTACACCGTAACAAGACCAATGAAATGTTCTTAGCAGGGTCATAACAGTTGAATTACACGTTGAAACACCAAAGCATTTGCAGCAGGACTCTTAGCATTGAGCTCATATTTCATCATTAATTAATATTCAAAAACAGTTGGAGAACAAATTTGAAGTGCTTTTTCATCAATGGAAAATTTTCTCCTAAAAGACTCGTGATTCCAAAAAATGATGTAATTTTTGGATTCAAGGACACTTAATTTACCCCTACATATCAACTACAAAACTAATGCATAGCATGTATAAGGATCTATTCATACCTGAGTAACTCTTTCAACAAGACAATCATCAGCATAGGTCCCTTTATGAGTACAGGGTAATCTCTCAAAACGAGGATCCTTAGCAATCCTAATATAGGCAGAATACAAATTAATTTTCATGTTTTAAAAATGAAAAAAATCTAATACACGGTTAGCGCACAAGGATTTATGACCAACAATAAAAACATATGGAAACAAAGCATCCGATAGCTTGGGAACCACCTGACACCATAATGCAAGTGAGAACACCGAACATAAACATGCAGAGTAGTAAATTGCTAAGAAAGATACCTCAGAGCTACTCGGTACTTCTGACCTAGCTTCTCAAGCTCTGCCATCACACAATCCGTAATACAAGGAGTGCCTTTAGGTCAAAAGGGGCAGAGAATTAGTATAAACAATAAGATAATACTTTACCGAGAACAAAAGGAAACAATAAAGTACATAATTTAAATATATTTGATTAATAAAACTCACATTTAGCATATAAGCAGTCCATCATTCCCTTCTCCAAATCCAACTATACAAAGTAGAAGACAGAACAGAAAGTTAATTCTCCCAATTAAAGTCAAGGCATGAACATTAGTAAAGCAAAAACTGAGTAAAACAAAATAGAACAAGTTCTGCTTACTTTATTCTGGATGGAGAAATTAATAAAGTTGGTATCCACCAAGACCCGGTAAGGCGGTCCCAAGGCAGTGTTGTGTGTGAAGAAAAGTGCCGAAGAAACATTAGGCCTAATTCAGGTACAATAATTACAATTAGTTATATTATCTTTTATATGCATTAACAAAATCAAATAAATAGCAAATAAAGAGCAAATTCTTATAGGATAAGTAGAGTGGAGGCTTACACATTTCTTGGCATCTTTTCCTTAGTAAGGTCTTTCTTGTTGGGATTCAAAACATCCTCTTTGTAACTGAATACGACAATTTTATAATAATGACAACAAATTAAAAAAAAAAAAAAAGTCAATGTAGGATTTACCAATTATAATAGTAATGAAGCATACTGAGTAAAGGTAAAAATGTGGGAAAAAAAAGGTCAAATACTTTTTTATAGCTCTTTTGGTGATGATCTTCTTCATGGCGGCAAATTTAGGAGCCTTTTTGGCTTTCCCCATCTCTTTGATTGAAAGCTTACAAATTTATCACTAAGAGCAAGACTTTCAGTTATCTCACCAGAAACCGGCTTCCCTGCTCCTCCAAAAATCGTAAAAATCTAATTGTAAGATTACTAGGGTGAGGTTGAACAAGTAGAAGAGAGTCTCAGAGACGGCGACGGGCCGTTTTAGAATCTGCGACTGCGAGTGCGATTGAGAGACATGTAGGTGCTTTTGGATTTTTAACCTAAGCCTAAGCGCAGGGGTTTAGTTTGGGCCGACGAAAATGCCGTTACAGAATTTTTAGGGTTCTATTTCTCGTAGATCTTTTGACACCCCTCAAAACTCCTTATAAAACCCCGCCTTTTAAAATAAAAAATTACCTAAATACCCAAATACAATTTTTTCGGAAACTCATGAACTCCTTAAACTTGCCGTCTTCAAGTTATGATTCTTTTGTAAATTGCAATGAAATGGAAGTGTACAACAATTAAAATGGAAAATAGAAAAAGGTAATTATAATCATAAAACTAAAAGAGAGCAAGATTTTAATTTATTCATACATAAATGATAAAACAGCCCTCAATAGATAGAAATTGGGTTATTCGAGCACCCAATAACTTCAAACCGTTAACATTGGCATTGTTGACATCGTGAAACCTATTACAGTCTGCAGAGAATGAGATTGAGTCCCCCATATCTAGGATAAGACTTGACAAAGACCTTGCTCTATAAGCAATTTGGAAGACAAACAGCCATCGCCAGGAGAACCCCATGGATTGTCATTGCTAATGCTAGCTAGCTGCATGAGAAGCTGTAAGCCCAACGAAAAACTTGTTTGGCATTAATCGATGAAGCCATTGGTCAGGAAATGGATATTGTGGTGCTGCCTGGCCTGCTGCGTTTAAGTAGAATTCCGTTCCTTCTTCTTCACTGTGCTCGGACAATCTTCTAGCAGGCGCAGCTTAATGAGGTTCTCACATTTCTCTACGTCGAAATCCATACCATCGAGTACGGCATCACCTAATGGGCTGGTTTTTTATTGTCCCCTTGAAATGTTGTTCCACAAATAGTCTGCCAACGCGACATTCCTAGCATCCAATTGAAGGCATGACCTTAACTTCTTGGCTTTGGCGAGATTCTAATGCTTTTGCTCAATTTTCAAATGTCGAGAGAAAACCTATGTTTAGAAATTGGCATATATTTTCCTGAGGTACACGCATCTGCTGGTGTGGCCTCCCTCTCATCTTGGCCCCACATCCAACGAACTACAAATACTTTGCCTCTCCCATTTGACTTATAAAATGATAGAGCGATTAAATTAGTATGAGAAAAGCAAGAATTGCAGGAGAACAAAGTTTATTCCCATGAAGCTTTTAAGGATTACAAATGCTTGCTCTATATATACACACACACACACACACACACACGGTTAAGCAACCAATTCATAGACACTTTGAACTGAGGTCTGAAAGATGTTGTGGAAAAGTCAGTCAATCCATCCCATATTCCCATGTAACAATAACTACACAAGAATTACAAATACTTGTTATATAGTTGCTTGAGCAACCAATTTGTAGACGTTAGTCTGATAGTTCAGCACCAGGGATTCAGATTCGACACTCGTTTTCTTGCAACCCGACCGTACAAGCATAATTTCTTCCTCCCCAGTGCTTTTCTTATTCATGCATTCAAACAAGTGAAACACATCCACAGTAGTAATTCACGCCAAAGCTCTTGCTCTAAATTTATTGCGTGTGATTATATAATTCATTGATTATTTAAGGTGAAGAAAATCGGTTAATATGTATATGGTTTAAACATTCGGTTTAATAGCTGAGCTATTTATATATAACCCTTGTCATACTGCGTAGACCGAAGCATCACTCCTCCATATTTTGGGGAAGTCTTAATAAACGGTAGAACTTGATCTGCTTTGATTCCAACTGTTCTTAACATAATGACCAGAAATTTGGTAAGGGAGATTGGACCCACACGTAGTCAAATAAACCAGTTCCTAGTGCACCACCAAGCTATGCATCGGGGAACGGGCATTGTGGAGCTGCTGTTAATTAAACCTTCTTCTGTTGGCCAAAGTTCGACGGGCCCTGTCATCGCTCAACCTCGCGCAACCATTATCGGTCGGGTCGCGATGGGCAGGTACATTGATTTGCAGAGGCTGGCCATTACCAAATGTCGATAGGAATGCCATGTTCACAATTGCATAACTGCTAAAATTCCTTCATTTACGCTCTGACCCCAGTACACTGAGATCACACCACCATTAGGGTAAGTGAACAGGGAAGCCTGATGCAATAGGCAGCCAGAACAGGAATTTTCATTGTAAACTGATGTGCCATCGTGTGCTAACAGCTTAATATTGCTTTGGCTTAACATTCATTAAATTAGCTGGGGATCGAACACATCCTTATAGGCAAGGCATTGCAAGTTGCAACTTTGTTTTAGCGCAACAATAATCCTTGGGTTTAAGTCACTGCGCTTTCATGCACATTCTAAGAAAACTAGTGAGCATCTTGTGCACGTTATCAAATCCATTCAATTAATCAAAAGTCTCTGCTCTTGGCTCGATGAATTTTCATGGCTGCTTCTTAGAATATAGAAATAAATGACACTGTACGATTGTGTAACGTGTTCGAAGTATACATCGCTTTGATCGTCGGAGTTGCGCCATGCTTATCGCTCCATGATAACACATCTCAAATCTACAAAATTCCATCTCCTTGAAAGAATTTTAAATGGTGTTTAATTGTCAATTACTCGTACAAGTCAAAACAAGCAGCTACAAATTCTGGACTGTTTAATTGATCCTTGAGCGACGCCGGGTTAAAGTTTTTCAATTGATGGTCTTTCCTTTTGTTTTTAATGGTACCAAGTAAAGTGCCTTAGATACTGTTTGGTAATTGGCATTGTGTTAGTTCTAGAAAAAATTAGAGTTGGGTTATATGAAAAATATTATAATTATGAAATAAAAGTGATTATATAAGGATAAATATAATTTTTATATGATAAATTTAATAAATAATAATAAATATATTATAGAATTTTTATCTTACAATAATAAAATAAAATCAATTTATTTTTTAAACTCAGCAACTAATATTTATAAAATATTTTAATGACTATCGACTATAATACTACACAAAACTTCAATTTTGTACAAGATTTGCATATTGCTTGTCAGTTTAAACACATACATAATACTGTAATCAAAATTATATTCTATGCAAACATCACATTATCGTTAAGCTAATTTAACCATCTCTCTAGTGATTTTGACATTATCCCACAAATATATAAAAATATTTTATTTTCCAAAAATATAGTTCTTAACTAACGCACACAAGTGCTGTTCAAAAAAGGAAAAAAGAAAAAAAATTATTGAAGAATGTTCGCTTAACAGTTTATTTAAAATTAAACATTTTATTTAGTTTTAATTTTATGAAAATTCGATATCTTTTTTATTGATGGGAGCAAAGTACGCACCTTAATTTCCTCAGAGTATATTTAACACTCAAAATTAGTATTTCCATCGTCATGTTTTAGTTTTAATTAGAGTGAATTATCCAGAGACTGATCTTATTGTCCGACAAGGAGTTTGTTAAATTGTCCACGTTCATTTGACGGCAATAATACTCTATCAACAAGCACGTGGGACTACCGAAAAGGGTCCACGTGGCAAGAAAAATCCAGACACTTCAGTTTTTGAACCCCGAGAAAGATCGCGAAAGCTGAAGATTTTTGCACTTGGATAATATTTGAATAGCCCCCTGAGGTTTGGCATTGCTATACTCAAGAGAGAATCTATCTATATATTGACATATTAACCCCTAAGTGTATGTAAGTGTTGGGCAGCCATTAAGTAGCTGATGGCAGTCGAGTGAATAGAGCAATTTATAGTTTTTAAATCTTAAAAAGACTGATGCATAATGATTGATTAGAAAAAATACTATGAATCCAAAATGTATAGTAATTTAATGTTTTGAAACTGGTAAAAGTTAGGAGACTAATTACCCGTTTTCATTTTTAATACTTAGCTTCAACTCTCTCTCTCTTTCCCAACCTAACTTTAATGAATGCTTAGCTTCATTTCAAAGTTATAATATCCACTCATTTTAGTAATGAATCAAACTTTAATAATAATCAGTATCTAAATAGTCGATGATTAAAGAGTGTATCGGATGTATATTTTCATCAAAACTTAAAAGTTAAGCTGGGTTTTAATATGAAATATTGCACCGTTGTTGAAATAATTTGGGGATGGAATCCAGAACTTGAAATAGCCACAAGGCCAACAACTATATTTGCTATTTATACAGTAATAATATAGTTCATTTAGATTGTCATCCGATTTTGACATCCTTACAACAACTCTTTTGCAGTATTTATATATCTTCTTTGGAAATCAAACGACGCTGTCATTAATCCCATCCTTCTATCCTCTACATTATTTGCCTTCGTGGTTGCTTGATCTAATTGATTGCTGCGAATTTGTTGAATCCATGACAAGTAAAAGGTAGTGATGAAGTGTCATACAAAAAAAAAAAAAAGAAGTATGATATTGCCTTTCAAATAGAGTTGAAAAGAGTTTATATTATCGATATTCACCAAGAATTATATTAGTATTGTTTTTAAATTAATTAACTTAAAAAATTTCATAAATTTATCTTATTATGTGATTGTACACTATTAAACTACTTGTTTGAGGTCTTTTCAACTCAAATAAAATTTATACTTTATGATTATGCAATATCAAAATTATTTATCATAAAAGTATAACCTTTTTCAATACTCTAGTAGTCTAGCTCATTTGGCGCCAAACATAAAAGCCAAATTTACCAAAAGAATTTTTTGCAGTGGTTCAAATGTGTAGTGAAGGGTACTTCTGTGCCGAACACTAATACCTGTCCTGGGGGTAATATGCTAATATATAGATGGATTCTCTCTAAGTGTAGCAAAGTCAAACTTCAGGGGAGGTATGCGCAAATTACCTTTTTCAACTTCTATAACTCTCCGATCGGGCATTTTGTAAATATATATATAAGGCAAAATCTAACACAACTGACTCTCGTGGAAGAGAATACAGCTGATTGTATCTAAGCTAGAAGAGGTCATCATAACAGCTCTTATTTGGGTTTGTGGATTGAATTGGCCCCGATAACTGAGTCATCTGGACTGTGGAAGTTGTTGGTGGATTCTTCTTTTCTTGTCTACACTATAAGTGTAAGTTACTTCTTCTCTTAATTTGCTGTAATGTTTGTTACTTCTTGATTTTTAAGTTCTTGATGAGCACAGGTTTGATAATCATGGACATGTGATGGCTTTTAATTGCTCACACCGTACATTTGTCTTGATGTTTGTGCATAATTTTGGAGTTTGAGATTCTTTTGCTTGAAATTAACTTTTAAGCTTCGTGTTCTGAATATTGTCCCTTTTTCTTTTTTCAATCCAAATAGTGGGAATATTATTATAATAGAATAATGATTGTAATTGTACATCTCAAAATAGCGGCTTGAAATTTTGTAAGTTTTACCATCTTACCTTCTTCATTCTGTCAGAATGTATTAGTTCTAGATGATTCAGAGGATTTAGTTTTGCATTTTCCTGAGAAAAAAAAGGTAATGTTTAGCACCAATCATCTATAACAGTTTTGTTTTCCTCTTCCTTTGCATTATATCATTTGTGATTGGATTGGATGCTTAACAATGCTTCTCCTTTTTGATAATACAGTGTGCTTTTGCTTTTACACTTCGAAGTCATCCAGTGGTTCTTCGAGCTACATTTTTAAACCCTATTAAGAACTACTTGGAGCTGTTTGTTGAAAATGATGCCAGTATACATGGACTCATGCCATCAGCAGAGAAACCAAATGCCTTTTCCTCATTATTATCATCCAAGCTACAATAATGTTCCACCTCATGTGATGATGGATCATTCGAAACCTCCTCTAGTATATGAATCTTGGCCTCATGGCAGCAACTATGGCTACTCCATGTCGTGTCATGGCTGCTGCAACCATTGTAACTTCCCTGGTTGTTATGTATATAGACCTTCCTTCTCTTCTTTCTCACCTGCACCGTCATTTTACTATCGCGGGCATCATCCTCCATTCGTTGAGCATTATCCTGTCCATTATGCTCCTCCTCCACATCATGCAATGGAGCAGCAGAGATATGAGTATGATAAAGATGCTCATAGAGATCATCATTGTTGTGGCTGTCTTAATCACATGAGCAACCAGAGAATTGACAAAGGTGTAAAAATTGAAGAGCAGGAGCCTGATGTGGCAAAGAAGAGTGATTCTGTGGTTCCGCTTCAGTCAAAAAGTTATCCATACCCAATTGCATGGATTTCACCAGAGTACATGAAGAAAAATGATGAGCCCAGAAGGTCTTTTGAATCAGAGATGGCGGAGCAGGAGAAGGTTCCATGCAACACAAAGTCCAATGAGAATATGGAACCTTCTGAGGGGAAGTCAAGCGAGTGGAATGGCTGGTTTCCACTCGACATGAATAACCTTAAACCTTTGATGCAGGGTGAAGATGAGAAGAGGAAACAGAATCAACAAAATGAGAATGGAATGAAGCAATTCTCGTATCCTGTTTTCTGGATGCCTTCTAACAGTGAGCAAAGGGAGCCTGAAAAGAAGGCCCAAAGGCAAGGGAAATGCTGGTTGTCACTAGATACAAACAGCCCTAAACTTTTTATGCATGGTGAAGATGATAAAGAAAAAGTGAACCAACAATTTCCGTACCCCTTTTTTTGGATGCCTTTTCAAACTGAGGAAGGGGAGGTTGAAAAGAAAGATCGAAAGGAGAAGAATGTTGCTTCAATATCAGCCGAAGAATCACCTTCTGATTCTAAGTTTATGCAGGTGAAGCCTCCAGAGAGTGATGAAAGGATGAAAAATTTTGAGCCAAACGATGATTTTTCTGATAATAAGGCTAAAAGCTCACAACTGATGGAGGGCACTGCTAATAAAAAAATTATTCCTGTAAGGCAAGTGGAAATGTGCAGGGAGGACCACTCTGACAGTGCTGAGAATGGAGTTGCAGCAGATAATTCCTCCAGAACCAGTAAGATGAGACAGTCCTCATCTCCACCGAAGACAACAAAATTACCTCCTGTTTGTCTGAGACTGGAACCTTTGTCAAAGAAGAAAAATGGTAATGGGAATTCCAGATCCCCTAGTCCTCCAGGCCTGAAAAGACAGACAGACGAATACGTTCACAAGCCTTCTGCTTCATCAGTATTGAAAGAGAGCCCGCCACAGGGTTCCCAATCTGCTGATGATTCCTTTAAAAGAAGGGGAGATGGGAACCCAAAGAAAACAGAGAAAAAAGCCTTGGGCGTGGTCGATGGTAAGAACTGTGAAAATAAAAATGAGCATTTGAAGACTGGTTCTCATATGGAGAACTCCATCAGGTTGTCCACTGATTTGGAAGATGTAGCTGGGAAATCATCCGCAGTGAGAAATGGAAAAGACACTGATGGATGTGCCTTAATTCAAGATAAGAAGGCAACATCTGAGGAAAAAATGGCGGCTGAGGGGGCAACTGAAGAAGATAAACTGAATGATTCAGCTGAATCTGTCAATGGTGAATGTATGGCAAAGGAAAAGAACTTGTCAGATGACCAGGCTGCCGTTCTTATTCAGTCTGCCTACCGTGGATTTGAAGTCAGGAAATTAGAGCCACTAAAGAAATTGAAGCAAATGGTTGAGGTCCGTGATCAAGCAGCTGAGATCAGAAAGCGTATTCAGGCTCTTGAGTCTTCTACTGATTTGTTGAAGAATGAGAAGGAAAGACTACTAATTGGTGAAATGATAATGAGGACCCTACTAAAACTAGACACTATACAGGTATATGTCTACCTAATCTTATTTTGTGTTTAAGATTGCATCAATCATATTTTAGGTTTTTTATTTCAATGGAGAGTAATCAGATTGGTATAGGTTTTTTAACTAAAATTTAAAGTCCATTAGCTCAGTGGTTGGATCACTATAAAGCTTGTGCTGGTATAAGATCTTTGAAATGTACATTTGGAGATATATATGATAAATCTACTCTGAAATTCTAATGTAAGGTCTTCTTAATTTTTTTTTCTCTTTTTTTCTTTCCCCAAGTTAAGGTTTGTAATTATTCTGGTTGTTGTTATTGATTCTTGTTTTTTAGGGCTTGCATCCAAGTCTCAGGGATATTAGGAAAGCTTTGGCAAAAGATCTTGTAACCTTGCAGGAGGAACTTGATTCCATTGCTAAAGTTGCAGAGGATGATATTTCCAATGATGCGGGAATGCAAGAAGTGCAAAACAAGGTTGGAGGAATTCTTGAAAACTCTCTTAAGACCGGTCATGACAATGTGGTTGATATGAAGGAACCAGATGAGGGTAATCTTTCCTCAATGAGGGATCTTGTAGTGAACTCTCAGGGTTTGGAGACCTCAGAGACTGCTCTTAGTGACACAGAAGTGCAAGGAAAATGTAAAGTGAGAGAATTACCACAGAGAAACAGCATGGAGTCTCAAGTAGGAGAATCTGCATCAGATATGGTACAGGTTGAGGCTACCAATGGAGGGGTTGATGTTTCTCAAGCTGTATTGACGGAGAATCAAGGGAAAGATATTATGCATCCTCAACTTCAGCAGACCAGCTCTGAGGAATTGAGTGGGGCACAACTTCAGGACTCATTTGATGAACCAAAAGCTATGAATGAGGCCAAGATTGATGGAGTGAATGGTGGAATTCATGTAAAGGATAATCTAGAAGCACAGGCAACGGAACTACCCCTGAAACTGGATGATGAGGAACAACCTTTTCAGGAATTGAAGAATACCGAATCATCAGGGAAAGGGAAGAGTGAGAACGTTGATGGTGAAGTGAAGTTGCATGTGTTGGCTGGTTCAACTTTGCTCGCTGATGTTGATAATGTAGATGAAATTGGGAAAACAGCAAGAAATGTGGATTCAGAAATAAATCCAGCAGCTGAACTGCCAATTGAAGCACTTGAAGAAGACTTAAGTTTCGAAAACAAAGAAAATGAAACTGACCCAGAAACATATCTGGTAGCTGAATTGCCTGTTGGTGTACTCGAAGGAGACCTAGCCATTGAAAACAAAGAAAGTGAAATAGAAAATGTGGTAGCTGAACTGCCAGTTGGAGTACTTGAAGAAGGCGAAGCCAAAGAAAGTGAAATCGGGAAGGATAAGGGGTCAAGCATTGGAGAAGCTAGGTACAATGCGGTAACCAATATAACAACTGCAACAAAGTCAAAGGATGTTATGGTGGATGAATTGTCTGGAATGTAGTACTGGATGAATGTAGTACTCGAGACAGAGGAAAACCAACCACTGTCTTCAATAGAAGGGAAAGTGAGAAGTGATGATGAATTATGCAAAAATGAAGGAAAAGATGGTGGAAGGATTGATGATGATCAGTTGCCCTCCCCTGAATCAGCAGGTATAATTGTCTCTCCTCAGGCACTTGAGGTAACAAATGGAGATCTGCAGCAGCAAGGAGTAGATGGAAATAAAGAAGGCAGAGGGCTGGAGAAGGAACAACAGTACGGCGAGCCAGAAAGCATGATTGACATAGACAGCAGAATGGATGAGGCCAGTGGATCTGAAATCACCACAGCGGACACCATTGCTGCTACAACAACTTCCCAGATGTCTGCTGATGAGAAGGACATTGTGATGGAAGAGAATGCAAAGCTGAGGGAAATGATGGAAAAGCTAATGGAAGCTGGAAAAGAGCAGTTAACTGTCATATCCCAGTTAACTGGAAGAGTGAAAGATTTAGAGAGAAAGCTATCCAGGAAGAGAAAATTGAGGGGGCTGAGAAGGTACAAAAGGGCAACACAATCCTTCAGGTAGAATTCTGTTCAAGGAATATGATTATGGAATTGATGTTGTAATTGTAAGCCTCATGAGTCAGTTGTGTGTGTTCATGGTTTTACGGGTTGAGTCCACATATGGCAGAGCGTGTAATGTTTATATTGTGTGATAAAATAAAAAGTTGTTTTCTCATCCTACATTCATGCTATTATGAGGTTCTTGTGTTTGTATTTGGGGTTTGTCTGCTATACTGTCCAATGGATGGTAGTGTATCAATAGAGTACTGCTTTTTCAGGTTAAGGTGTATGAATGAGTGTGTAGTTCCATCCGTTACTCTTCCTTTTGTTAGTCTGGCAGTTGTTTACCCCTTGACTGGTGGCTGGCATCTTCGAATTCATTCAAGTCTAGTTCTAGATTAGATTAAATCTTAACCGTCCAGAGATAAAAGAACCGCCAAAACG
This sequence comes from Citrus trifoliata, assembly GCA_018350135.1. NCBI lineage: Eukaryota > Viridiplantae > Streptophyta > Magnoliopsida > Sapindales > Rutaceae > Citrus > Citrus trifoliata. The sequence continues at coordinate 41,268,267 of CM031386.1, read as the reverse complement.
AAGGGTATTTTCGCCATTTGATGTGCTTCCGGTTGTGCAGTCTCAACTGCCATCTTCTTTACCAGAACTCTTTAAAACAGAATCAGGAGGCAAAACGTTAACATCTGCGGTCGTTTCTTTTTCTGCCAGCGACATGATTCGCCCTTATTCTTTCTTTCTTGCTTCCGCTCAAAGCCGTCCATCTTCCGTCTCTTGATCTTGATCAAATCACAGCCACTCAATAAGCGTATATTCAAGAAAGAGAGTGGAAGCGAGGGAAATAGCGATGGCGACGCAAATCCTAGAGATCATCTTGATCTCTGCGCAAGGCTTGAAGTCGCCCTCCTCTAAAATGCGTCGGATGCAAACATACGCGCTGGTCTGGATCGATTCTTCGACGAAGCTTTGCACTCGAGTCGACCGAGCCGGCGCCGAGAGTCCAATCTGGAACGAAAAGTTCCTCTTCAAAGTAACTCCGGAATTCCTATCCTCCGAAACGTCCGCGATCTCCGTCGAGATTTACGCCTCCGGTTACCTTCGAGATTATCTCATCGGCACCGTCCGTTGCCTCGTAAGCAACATCTCACTCTCGGTGGCTAGCAAGACTCCGTCTTTTACGGCCTTCCAGATTCGTCGCCCTTCAGGAAGGTTCCAGGGAGTGCTTAGCATTGGTTCCATGCTAATCGACGGTTCTGATTTGCCAGCTTTCGATGAGGTTTCTGCGATTGGGTACCGTGACCTAATGGGAGAGAGTAAACGCAAGGAAAGGCTGATGACGAGGAAATCGAAATCTATGGCTGATGAGTTTGATGCGGGTGATGATGAGTCTTGGGAGAATTCTTCTTGTGCTGAGTCTCTGTGTTCTGACGGTGCTGACTCGACGACTTCTTCATCGTCAACAACATCAACGGTGTTGAAGGAGTGGAATGGATCACTTAACTGCTTGGCAAGAATAAATCGTCTGAGGTCAGCATCAGAGAGTATGTTGTGCGGGCTGTTGATGGAAAGGAAGAATCGCTCGAGGCCGTCTGATGAGAATGTAGACGTCTAATTTTGAACGGTTAAGATGGTTTACATGCACAGTGGGCCCGAGCCCGAATCAGCAGTGCATTTCTAAGGTTAAGGTTTCCTCTCCTTATCCCCCCAACCTACCCCACTCTTTTGTCTCTTGTATTGTATGATCGAGTATTGTGGCGTTGGCTTTGGCTGTGCATTCGTTTTGCACAATTGCACTTTCTGTATTCTGCTTTGCTGAAACGATTTGGATTTTAGTTTGTGTACCGCAGTAGGGGACATTTTGACTAGTTCTTTCAAGTTGAATTGCAAATACCAACCAGTCATGAGAGAAAAGGAAAACCGAAGATTCCTATTCTTGTCTTTGATTGGGGACCCCCTGATAAAGAATTTTTTTCGGTTGCATGGATTGTTATATACTCTGCTTTCATAATAAATTCGTTGCCGCTTTTAGTTTATTAGATTTAGAAGAATATCGACATTAGAATGAACGTGAGTGTTGTAGGTTAGGTCTCTATGTATGCCCTCGCTGGTACGCCTATTGCTACTGGCAATGGATGGGGAGATGGGACAGGCTTTGGATCGCAGTTGATGAAATACTCGATGGGAAAAGGAGGATGTGGAGGCCAAAACCTTGGACATGTCTGACTTGGGCTGTAGTTGAACCGTTGAGCCCACAACAATATATAGGAAAGGATGTAGATAGCAGCCAGAGTTCACAATTGCTGTGTTTGTCCCCGCTCCCCAGTTAATCGTCTGTTGCGGCTAGAAATATCAAACTGTACTAGAGCAACCCCATGATGACATCGATTAGAGTTAGATTAGGCTGCCAATGGAAAATGGTTTGGGTTCTGACTTTCCTTGAACGTCTAAAATGTCCATCCAACAGTGAAATCAAAAATTTTCTTGTTTATAGCGCAATTCTCAAGGACATTTTGACTTGAGAGTTTGTGTGGCCTGGTGGAAAAAAATGTCAAAAAACATGGGGGGTTAAAAGTTAAAACTAAAGCCAGGGTTCAGGGACAGGCAGGTTTCAAGTAAATTAAATTATTAAAAAAAAGGTAGAAACGTGTAACAGTAGCCACAATCCCCATTGACTGACTGTTTAGCTTACGGTAAATTATTATGAAAACAGCGTGGGAAGTAGGAACCCAGCCGTTGATTTGATTTTGAGGTAACCAAAGGATTGAGAAGGCTAATTATCTCAGAACCAAATGCAATTTCATAGGATCGATAAAACTTACAATATCTGATGCATGCCACGGCTCTGGCTCTATGTCGGAAGAAAGAAGTCTCTTCTGTCCCCAATTATAAATCTCCGGATATTGCGCCGTATCGTTGATCTTCTCACAATTTACCATGATAATGACTCTCTTGTGTCACCTCCTACTTTTCCATTTGTGGCCATCAATAGTTGTTGCGGTCTGTAACTACAAATTATGAAATTCATTGTTCATCGGTCAGCAAGCAAGTAATAAATAGCCACTCGCCTCCGTGAGGGCACGGGTACGGGTTCGAAGTTTAATTTTCTTTCTCTAAGTTAAACGAATGATAGTAGTTTTCTTTCTTAAATGTTAAAAAAATAAAATCTCGATTATGATATATAAAATTTATAAATTAATCTAAGAAAATCTAAATTCTGCTATATAAAATTTATAAATTAAGTAATTATATGATTATAAATATTAATATAAAAATTTTATGAAATATAAATTATAATATAAGTAATATTTTCATATAATTTTAAAAAAGTACTAAATACATGAAGGAGCCTAAAATCAATATAGTACAATAACTTTTTTTTTTTTTTTTTCATAAACAGCTGTTACTGTTGTTAGTTTGACAGTGAAACAAACAATACTGCCCATAACAGTGAAATGGGACGAAAGTCTCAAAACGTGCCTGCTGTTTGAAATTTGAGGTCTTGGTGCACATGATGTCCTCTTTGACCCAAAATTTTTTCCCTTTAAAAAAAAAAAAAAGGGTGAAACGAATAGATATTTCTGCCTCTTTGAGGTTTGTTGGCGAAGAATTTTACGGTCAATTCATTCATTATTATGTATAATGGCCATCTAACAATATTATCGGGAGAGAGAGACTATGGTTTTGGAAAAATTGGTACTGGTGGACCGACCCATCATATATATTTTCACAACAATTTCTCTAAAATATTTTGTTATTTTCTTTAATAAGCTTTTTATGTCAGTCAGGGCCTTTATATTTTCTCTCTTTTGATCAAATTTTTTATAAGTTCCATTAATAATTATTTGGTTTCGGACCTTTTGGTTCAACACTGTTAACGCACAACCAGCTCTTTTGAATCATATCCGATTGGAAAGGCTAACTAGTTTTTATTGTGTATAACTTGCGGTTTTGTTCTCGGCAAATAATACATCTGCTTGCTTTGCCCCCACCAATTGAAAACTGGAGAATTAGATGCTTGGAAGTGAAGGAAAATCATTAGAGAGTTAGGCAGGCAAATAATTGTGTCTTTTGTTTTTAGCCCATTTGTCGAATTCCAGGCTACAACTGTCCTCTCTTCTCTTTGTTCATGATCCTCGTCTTGAATGAACGACGCTGGTGACTTCTCCAAATAAAATTGTGACCAAGCATACACACATCCCTTCCATATATGATGATCATGAAAGTGACCTTATGAGTCTTTTTATTTGCACTTTAATATATAAAAATACGAATAAACTTTTTTTTTATTTAATTTATTTTTTTTTTTTTTTAAAAAAGGCAACCTATTATATGTGTGATTGTGACGGAGCGTGTTGAAACTGAAAGACACGGCTCATGGCTGTGGTGCTCTTCAAAGACCCCACAAACAGCTGCCACCAGTGAATCCAAACACATTTCCCACATGTTTGTCAAACATTGCTTAAAAAGACTTAACTAAGAGCGCATTAGATGAGAGAACTGGGTTCGGCATATTTTCTTCAAGAAATTATAACTATTTTATTGCCTGACATTTTGAGTTGGCAAATAATTTCCCTTTGCTGGGCTAACTCTACTGGCTCCACTAACTGGCTATGGTTGCACACCTTTTACTGTCAGCCATGTTTGGTTTTATTGGCCTGACTCACCCAACATGAAAGTTGTTGAACTTACAGAGTCAACTCACTCAACCCCAAATCTCCAATTAAGCAATTAACATTTAAAAACCCCAGAAATTTTTTTTTAAAAAAAAAATTGTTAACCAAACATTCATCGACGCTCGGAATTCAAAACATCGCTTTCAAATGTCCAGTCTCAAGGACCTCATTTTTCTTTCAGATGTGTGTGATGAGGCTTGATTTTCCTTTCTACACATAAAAGAAGACGAAGACAAAAACAAAGACAAAGGAATTAATTTTTTTTTTTTAAAAAAAAAAAATAAAATAAAATATGATGAAAATAAAAAGGCAATGGAAATAAATTAACCATTAGAAGTGAGACATGACTTAACGTGCACAAAGTGGGTTGGCTGGAAAGAGTGTGCTAAAGTGGTGTTGCCACTATCATCAGCCCTAGCTTTTTCACTGCTCTTTTCAGTACATTTTTATATTAATCACTTTGTAGACTACACGTTAAAATGTCAATGCCCCATGTATTGTCTCTGTGTGTATGTGTGTGTGTATAGATATACATATACATATGCCCAATATGTAATTGCGGTCTTTCATGTGTGTGTCGAGCCATTTGTTGATGAGGCTCCACGCACCACGGACCAAGCATTAGTGAAATATTATTTAATCATTTTACTATTTGGGTGATTCGTAATGTGTGTTTTTTTGTTTTGTATTATGCTTCTGGATTCTTTTAGGCTTTCGATATAAATTCCATTGTCTTTGTACTGCTTGTAAGCAGTAGAAATGGCATATATCCAGTCTAGGATATGTTCTAATTCCTTCGCTTGTCTTATCTTTGGGAGGCTTCTTCTTCCCACTTGTATAAAAGAAGATTAAAGAGAAAGAAGATACACACTCTCATTTAAAGACTTATGAAAAGAATATAAGATCATAAAATCAATGGTCCTCTATTTTAAGGCTTTTAGACAGACATTAGATAATGATGGAACAATTTTTAGATGGAAACAAATTCATCTTCATTTGAAAACTAGTGGTCAATTCAACTTTTTTATTTTTAATATTATTTATAATGTGACAAAAACTCAACTCACACATTTATCGGAGACAAACCTTCCACTAAGGAGCCAATGAAATTTATGTGGTAAAAAAATAAAATTGACTTTTTAACTTTGCAAGATAGTGAGAAAATAAATGACGTGTGATGAGAGATTTGGTTAGGTCAGGAGGGCCCGTAAGCCATAGTGCCGGTTCTGCCAATAGCTCTTAAGGCCCAGTGATTCTTCCCGAACTCACTTTCACATTCCGAAAATCAAAGCAATTGTGAGAAGGGAGAGCTTTCCTTCCTACTCTAAGCGGTAAAGGCATTTTACCAAAAGCAAAGAAAACAAATTTGTGTATTCAAAAAAAAAGAAAAAGAAAAAAAAGAAAACAAATTTGTGAACAAGTGGAACCAGATCATGGGGCAATTGGAATTAAATATTTAACAGTTATGGAAACGAAAAAAGGAAGCTTAAAAGGTCAAAAATCGAAAGCGATGATGAGTAAGACCCCATTATTACTCGTTTTCTTTTTTACATTGTGGCCAAAATCCCAATGTTTTTCTTCATTTTCCAATTTTGTTTTCTTTTTTCTTTTCTGATTTAAGTGCTGAATAAAAATAATAAAATGGGAGATGAGTATTGGGTTGGGCGCTTTTATAATATTAAAAAATAAAAATAATGAAAATGAAATGACGAGATAAAAATCAAAATCTCGTAACAAATAGCCACGCGCTTCACGCGCCGTCCGTCCTTTTCCTCGTTTTCTTTACAACTCTCTCTCTAAATACACGCCTATTGAAAAACCGGCTTCTCACTTTCATTCCTTGCCTGTCGTTTTTCTTATATGAAAAAAGAGGCCAAGTTAGCTGAAAAAAATTTAAAAAAAAAAAAGAAATTCTTTTTCTCTCTTTCAAAGGGATTGATTTGCTTTGCTTTGCTTGGGCATTTTTATAAGCCAAATCTAGAGTAACCCTCTACATAGGGTATTGATCATTTAAAGCAAATGGCCTACATTTGTTCCGTTCCATTTTTCTTTTATGTGTTTCTAGTTTAATGCTTGATAAACGTTTTACTTGATATTCACTATAAAGTTTCAAATTTTAGGCACCCATTTGGACAGTGACACTGGACTAGGCTTTTGGACGAGGTATGTGAACTGATGTTCTTGATGAAACCCATTTTTTGAAGTGTTTTTTTTCCTTGTTTTTGTAACTTGTTTTTTTTTTCTTTTTTTTATATATTTTTTAATATGTTTTTGTGTTTTAGTTATGTGGGGTTTTGATGTTTGACTGATAACTAAGCATGGCCTAACCTTAATCTCTACCTACCATTATTGATTATTCAAACTCAAAACCATTGTTAGGGTTTCATGTTAAAACTCTGAATTTTTATTTTTCTGTGAACAAAACATTATTATTATTATTATTATTGTTATTTTTAAATAACTATCTCGCTTTGGTGCGAAATCTGGTTATATATTTCCCTTTCAAAAATAAAATAAAATAAAACTGTTCTTTCTTTAATGCTTTTTTAGCCATTTTTGGTAGCAAATTAATAGTAATTTCATATCCTTTATCTGCTTCTCAGATTGGCATTTGTTATTGTCTGATTCCTCTATTTGATATTTTCTCCTTCCAAAATTAGTGGGCTAAATTTTAACAACTGGGTGTGCAATTAAGCTCATGTACTTGTTGTAATGTGTTTCTGGTGTAATAACCTGAGTTTATACAGTTGTGATCTCAGGTATTGTTGCTTACTTGTCCCCATATGATGGTATTTTATCCTTGCTTTGCATGTAAGCTAAGAATAATTTTAAGATATGTCTTCTCTGATTTTGATTTTTGGGATTTTCTTATTTAGTTGTTCCTTTTTTTTGGGGGGGGGGGGGGGTGATTATTCTGATTTTGTTGTTATTTCTGTTGATTTCAAATTAATTCTTTTTGAAATCATAGCAATGGGGATTAGATGTTCTCATTTTTGAGGAATTATAGGTCTCATAATTTGGAGATAAACCTTCGTCCCTGTAAGTAATTTGCATTAGAAATTATTTTAACCATGAAAACTTTGAGTGATATCTGTCAAATTATTTTAGTATTCCTGTAGTTTTGCCCTTATTTCCAGTTTGATTGTAGAATCTTGATGTTCTAATTGCAGTTTATTGTGTATTTTTCTTATATCTGCTTCCGGCGGTAAAAAGTATAAATCTGAAAACTGATTTATGTTTATATAATGCACTGGATGAGCTTTCTGTAATTTTTGCTGCTGTCCTACAAAATTGAGAGGTGTAAGGTGTTAGCAGGGTTTCAGGATTCTTACATAATTTATTTTACTACTGTTCTTTTTTCCTTTGAATTTTAATATGCCAAGCATGACACTTTTCTCCTGTCTGATGTTTATGTGATGTGTTGTCAAGGGATTTGACTTACTTTGACTTGGGATATATTCTTTGGTGATGATTATCTGATGCTTTCTTAATTGGTGATGAGAAGTTCTCATCTGTTTTCATGTTGAACTGAGTTTTCTTGTTCTTTTTTAATTTGTTAATTTTGTCTGTTGAAGTCTTTTTTAATGTACTTTCTCTAGATCATGGATGGAGAAACATCGTGGATCAACCATTGCATTGATGACATGGCAAGAGGCATTAATGAGTTTGATTCATTCTTAGAGCTTAGTGATGAAGGCAATAAAGAAGCTTCTACACTTTCTGTTGACTTAATCCTTCCTGATGACCTGTTGGAACGCATTCTAGCTTATCTCCCAATAGCTAGCATTTTTAGAGCAGGCTGCGTGTGCAGAAGATGGCATGAGATTGTCAGTTCAAGAAGGTTTCTGTGGAACTTCTCAAATGTCCTATCACAAAAGCCCTGGTATTTTATGTTTACAAGCTCTGATGAGCCAATTGGTTATGCTTATGATCCCATCCTTCGAAAGTGGTATGGTATTGAACTCCCCTGCATTGAGACATCCAATTGGTTCATTGCTTCATCATATGGTTTGGTTTGCTTCATGGACAATGACAGTAGAAGTGAGTTATATGTCTGCAACCCTATCTCCAGAAGCTGGAAGAAGCTTGAGGAACCACCAGGTTTGAAATTCTCTGATTACAGTGCACTTTCACTCTCAGTGGACAGAGTATCACATCGCTATACTGTCTCAATTGTGAAGTCTAAGCAAGTCACAGGGAATTTTTTTCAGTGGGAGCTTTCAATCCATATTTATGATTCAGATACAATGATGTGGGTGACCTCCTGGAAAGAGGTGCTGACAGGATGGAGAGCTGGAGATGAGAGTATTATCTGTGATGGGGTTCTGTATTTTCTGATTTATGCAACTGGGGGTGGTGCACCAGAAAATCGTCATGGCCTGATCTCGTTTAATCTTTCTAGCCGATCATCCCATGCGCTGCTGATAAAAAGTTTTATCCCAGTACCTTGTGCTCTGACTTGTGGGCGTCTGATGAACCTGAAAGAGAAGCTGGTAATGGTTGGAGGAATTGGCAAACAAGATCGGCCTGACATAATTAAGGGAATTGGCATCTGGCTTCTGAATGGGAAGGAGTGGCAAGAGGTTGCTAGGATGCCACATAAGTTTTTCCAAGGATTTGGAGAGTTTGATGATGTTTTTGCAAGTAGTGGAACAGATGATCTCATATACATCCAGAGCTATGGAGCTCCTTCTCTTCTTGTTTATGATATGAACCTGAAACAATGGAGGTGGTCACATAAATGTCCTGTGACTAAGAGGTTCCCTCTTCAGCTCTTTACTGGGTTTTGCTTTGAACCCAGGCTTGAAATTGCTCCCTAATTTGTTCTTTATTCGATTTATTGTGGTGGTATTGACAAAATTGTCTGGAATTCCCACATTTTTCCTATTGATTTGTTCTGCCCCTATAATCAGCTATCATGAAATCTTGTTCCTTCAAAGTTTGTAGAAAATTGGGAGTATGATTCTTTGCATTGGGATTTACCACAAACCACATACATGAATACAAATTTGCATTGTGATCTCATCTTGTAATGTTATGTGTTTATTAAATTTACATTCGAGCTAATCCAATTTCAAGGTTAGATATTTATGATCGGTCACCTTCGAGCCTTAAGGGACGAGTGCTAGAAGTCTTTTTCAATCTCTCAACGTCAATATAAGATTTGGGGATGCTGTATTTTCTGTTTCTTTTTAAAGACTTTGCCGATTCTGTCATACCAAAATCAAAATCTTGAGATTGATTCCTTTCCCTTGCCCTACTTCCAAGTCAAAATTCAAGTGATGGGGAGCCAAGCCACCAGTGACTTCATAAATTGGTCTTTTTAGTTTTTACCAACTGCTGCCTGTCTCTCCCCTCCCTCCCCCTCTTTTTTTTTTTTTTTCGCTCTTCATTCACCAGTAATAGTTACTCGCACATCATCCTATTCCTAATTCCTAATACAGCCTGTAAGAGCTGGTTTTTGTGCTTTAAAATTGGTTGCCCATAATTTCCACGGTTACATACAACAACACAAGGCACAAGCCTGAATTTCCCATTGATCTTGAGCCGAACCACAGTGAAGAGACAAGGTCCAGTGTTTGCTCGCTTGAACCCAATTTTGTTTCGGACTATTCAATTCGGATTCAATAAAATCACAAAAAGGAATCTCTTGCTTATTTTTGTTGTTTTAGCAAATTTTCTTTGGAAATATGGTCAAGAGTATACAGAAATTATTAACGAAATTTTTGAATTTAATAGCAAGATCCAAAGGAAGAGAAAAAGTAACAGAAGAGACCGATCGGTTCTTGTTACAAATATAATTGAAGAAAACTTGAGATTTATTAAATCAAGCCAACTCGACTGTAAATTTCGATTGACGTGACCGGCTAAAGATGACGATGGGTTGTTGGGAGACCCCACAAGAATCTTAACTAAAACGGGCGCGAAAAGAACATCGGCATCTATGCAACGATCAATTTTTGCAAGAGAAAAAGAGAAACTTACATAAAAGCATAAACATAGTGAAGATCCTCCTCTTTAATAATGAATCTATTTCTTAATTTTTCTTTTTTTAAAGTCTCTTTAATAAAAGAGAGCCACAACACAAACCACATTCTCGAAGCGTAAATGACTGTCTCTTTCTGACAAAGCTAAAATCTGCACTATGTTGCTTTTCATGGTGTTGATTTTTCTTTTTTTCTTTTTTTTTTTTTAATTATTTTATCTCCTGTCGATGGTTTTAAAATCAAAACTGCTCTGGTTTTGAAGTCGTTTCTTCAGGCGATCTGGAAAAGTTGATTTCGCTTGTAAATTGTATCAGATCTTGCTGATCTCTAATTAGATTTTGTTCATAATTACAAGATTTTTTTTTTCCCCTTTTTGTCAATTTTTTGCATTGAAGTTTTACTTCTTGGCCCTAATAAGTATTGAATATTGTGATATCAAGTTCCTTATTTGTTTAAAGCATTAATTTTCATTTAAGAATAATAAAGTAGGTTGGATTTCTCTAAGCGGATCCACGGCAAAGGGTAAATTAAAAAAAAATGTCTGTCAGCCATTTGAAAAAAAAGAAAAAAATAAAATGTATTTTGTAAAGAATTCGAGCCCTAATTAGTCCATTCTTCCCGGAAAAATTTTGTGTAGATATAATATTAATATATATAGGGACGGCCAAGGTGAAGTCCAATCTCTTGTTCAAGCCCAGACAACGCACACTGGGGCAGTGTTCTTGGAATGGAGACGGGGGTATATAGCAATAGCACATTTTATCTAAAGACCAATAATTTAAAAAAATGGACGTCTGTAAACCCAACGCAGAAAGGCCCACAAGATGCCCAAAATCTGGGGGCCTGAAAACAAATTCCTGTACACAAGATCATGGGAGAACAGAACAGACTTCAAATGTATACAGTATACGTGACCTTAAAATGTGTTTTTTTTCTCAATGCTGTTGATTTCATCATTGTTTTGTCGGGTTAGCTTATATCCATTTACGACTGCTGTTGGGATGTCCCGTGGACCACTCTTGAATATTGATTAAGATGCAACTAATCTTTGTTATTTTTTTTTTTTTTACGTGGTCCATTTTGGTGAATCTTGTGGTCCTTATTTTCACTACAATAATAATAATAAAAATTGTCTCCCTCGTGCTTTTAGGATCAGTTAGTAACGACTACTATACCCACCACATAAAGTGTAGGCAAGTACATACAGGTATTAAACAATGGCAACATGTGATTGTCACTAGAATCACCAATTTACCTCTTAGATTCAATATATGAAATTATTATTATTATTATAAAGCAACGGGTTTTTTTTTCTATTATAGATAAATTGTTACTCATATTATATCAAATATTACACTTACAATATTTACAATCGTTCTAAACAATTAGGACTACCGTCATGCATTAACCCACTAAATTACTTGTTCAGATATTTTAAACTCTTTCTAATATTTAAGGGGTGCCTACTTCACTTATATTTTGTAAAGAAGAGATTGTCTCCACTCAATTAGTTAATAATACATTAACCCACTAAAGTGCTTGCTCAGTTATTTTAAGCCCTCTCTAATATTCAAAAAGTATCTACTCTACTTACATTTTGTATGAGAGAGATTGTCTCTACTCAATTAGTTAATAATTAAAAAATATTAAAACTAACCTCCATAATACTCTTATAAAAACTCAAACACTTATATTCAGCATTATAAATACAAGACTTCTCTCATTGAACCAAATACTCGTTACCAGCAACGGAGGTTCGTTGGACATTGAATTTGAGAATAATAATAGTACATGGACCACACAGTCCACAGGTTTGTCTTATTTTTAGAAACTTTGTTGCGACATTTTGCGTAAAGGTTGGTCACAGCTGGAGCACGGAGCTTAACTGCCTAAGATCACATCAAAAAAAGAATTAGTGGACAAAATGCTGCCGGTGGTTTTGTGCTCGTGCTTGGTCCATTTGCCTCGGAGCCGATTGCCGAAGGCTTGATTGACATGATGTGCTTTTAGTTTTAATCACAATTGAGATAAGAGCCAGAGAGGGAACAAAAGACATCATTGTAAATCTAATTATGTTAAATTAAATTTGGAGCAGGCGTATCTTACTTAATATTCTTAATGAGTTCACTAAAAGCATGGTCAAAGATTGATTGATGCCCTTTTGATTTTAACGAAGCTAATCGCGTAGGCATAGTAGCTTCGAGGAGGCCTATAATTCAAAGGAATTAATCATGTGGCCTTATTTATAGATTAGATTAGCATCAAAAGAGGAAAAAAGCATGTCGGTCTTTGGTTCATGCATAATTATAATAATGCTATTTTTTGCCTCAGGAGAAAAAAAAAACAATTCGGTGCTGACTATGAAACTCAAATGGTCAATGCCCACACACAGTGCGAGCAGGAAGAAAGCAGGAGGTCCGGACTAGCCAATAAGAAAGTGAAAAGAGAACAAGATGGTTGAAACTCGAAAGAAAGGTAGGTGAAGAGCGAAGATGGAAAGAGGAGAAGCAAAAGGAGAGTCGGCGGAGCAGAAAAAGCAGGAATTGAAAATGAAGGTGAAAAAGTTGAAGAAAGACGGGATTCTGGTGGGGAAGAGATCAGGTCCCTCTACTCCTTCCCCGATATGGAGGCTTGAATTCACATCTTTAAACAGGCCCATTGTTCAAGAATTTCTCGACCCTAATAATATTCCCACAACGACTACTGTGTCTGCTAGAAAACTTTGTGCCACCCTCTGGGAAATTCACCCCCAACCCCACCACCGCCACCACCATACCTCACTTGCCAAAATGCCAAACCCAAAATCATCACATTTTAACCACAATAGCAGGCCTTTTCATCTTCCAAACCATGTCCGTCACCCCCCTACTTGTCCACCTCATCCTCACCCTCGCCAGGTACTACTCTTTTTTTACACACGCACAAACACATATATAAAGTTAGTGCTTGCTGGGTTCCTTTTTTTTTTTTTTTTTTTTCTTTCAGTTTTGGGTACTAATAAGAATTAATGGTTAACGGTTATTTGTTGACGAGAGATTATTATATACTTTCGGTTTTTTTGAAGGGAAAGTTTTACTTGCTTTCCTATGACTTACAATTATGTAAGTGGCTCTAGAGTCTTGCCGTTATCTTACTGGCCTCTTTTCACTGGATCTTTTTAGTAATGCGTCGAGTTCATTTTGGTGGTTTGTGTTCCTTCCTTCATTACTCAAAGACTAATGTCAGTTTAATAATCAATTGTTTGAATTTGCCAATTCAATGGTTTTTGTTTGTCAAAACAAGGATAATGGAGTGATATGATGGAGGCTCATTTGGCCATATGGTGAAAAAGAAGAAAACTGAATCTAAGTAATTCAGAAGTTCGATTCTTTTTTTTTTTCCCCCCCCCCCCCCCCCCCCTTTTTTCCCTTCTAGCTGTGGTGTTTAGAGAAGCGAAAAGACAAGTAAATAAGACATAAAATGTGAACTTGGAGAGGAATTACCAGTATCTATTTCAGTAGTTTGATACTGTAACTAATCATGACCTGCAATTCTTCCAGCCAGAGAGTGCGAGTGGCTCAAGGAGGCACCTCAGTGCATCATTGATGAAACACCATGAATCAGTCGAAAGGAATGGTCATGCTCTGCAGCCTGTATCTCCTGCCAGTTATGATAACTCAATGGAGGTGAATATCTCTATTCTTCTGTATTTACTTAAATTTTTCTCTACACTAGATGCTCTGGGGTTTGGTTAAAAGTCAGAAATATATGGAAATATAAGTAGTATGTATTGAGTGTATCCAAGCAATGTGCCTGTTATAGGCAAAGACTCTTCCATTGCAGGGTTTTCTTCTTTTTTCTGGACTGCAATCAAATGGGAAAGAGATTATGCAGAGGGCAAAGGAAATTGTTATGTGAGGGAGCATGGCGCTTAGGAATCCATTTGGATATATATTCTTACTCATCTTTTTCAAATTGGCATCAACATAAGCATGTAACACATGACACCATTTTTTTTCCCACTGAAATTTGTAAATTATAATCTTCATCTGTTCTAGTAAGGAGCCAAACAAGATCTTCCTTAATTTCTATGATTAATTGATTTGTTATATCCATCAATGTCGGAAATCTGAAATCAATATGTTTTGAAATATCATGTTTCAATGTTGCTCTAGTAATGATAAGAGAGGCAAAGATTTTGTCCCGAAGTTCCTGATAAAGTTTCAGTGACTGCCTGTATTAACATTGATCTCATAATGGATTTGAACTTCACAATTCTATCTGTCAGTTTATTATGCCTTTTTGACGGTCCAATTCAACAAGTTGGCTTACTTTCTGTATATAAGTTTAATGGATTTAGACGCCTCCTCTGTACAGGTGGCTGCTTACAACCCAGCAATTACTCCCACCAGTTCTTTGGATTCTCGGGGTAAGCTTGGTAAGCCTAGATATAACCTTAAAACATCCACGGAGTTACTGACGGTGCTTAATCGAATCTGGAGTCTTGAAGAACAGCATGTATCTGATATAGCCTTGGTGAAAGCTTTGAAAATGGAACTAGATCATTCTCAGACCAAAATAAAGGAGTTGCTGCAAGAGAAGCAAACAGAAAGGCAAGAAGTGAATGATTTGATGAAGCAAGTTGCGGAGGAAAAAATAATCAGGAAAGACAAGGAGCGAAATAGAATCAAAGCTGCCGTTCAGTCATGGAAAGATGAGCTTGAAGACGAGAGGAAGCTACGGAAATGCTCAGAAAGTCTGCATAGGAAGCTAGCTCGAGATCTCTCTGATATGAAATCATCTTTCTCCAATATTCTGAAAGAACTTGAAAGAGAAAGGAAAGCAAGGATTCTACTGGAGAACTTGTGCGATGAGTTCGCCAAGGGAATTAGGGATTATGAAGAAGAGGTGCGATTACTAAGACACAAGCCAGAGATGGATCATGCTCATATGAAAAATGCCGACAGGTTAATCCTCCATATTTCAGAATCTTGGCTTGATGAGCGGATGCAAATGAAGATTGCAGAAACACAAAATAGTCTCTCAGATAAAAATACAATTCTGGACAAGCTAACTCTTGATATAGAGAATTTCCTTCAAGCTAGGCACTTCTCTAAATCAAGGACAGGTGGTAACTTGTCCACAAATGAGCAAAAGAAAAGTCATTCCTCTCGTCATTCTACAGAGTCATTTCCCTTGAATGAGGCTGTAAGTGCTCCTCGAGACACTGTTAATGAAGAATATTCTACTGATGTTGATTTACAAGTTTTAGAACTAAACAAGAGTGCAAGCAGGAAACAAAGCAGAGGCAGCTCTAAACAGCATGGGGATAGTGCAAGAAAAGGGCATCTTGAAGAATTGGTAAATTCAAATTCAGGAAAGAAAAAGGTTAGGTCAAGGAAAAGGAATAAGGGTCATAACTTTTCCAGTTTACAAGGATGGTACCATGAACACGTGACTAGAACCGAGTCCCAGTTTCCAGATTGGGAACGGGGTGAGCTAGAAGGAGAGACTGGGGCTACCGAGGAAAGCAAACACAATGGAGCTGGTGGATTGAAATTAAATCATGTCGTTGATGACTTAATCAGAAATCATTCCTTATCATCAGAAGGCGATAAGGTTCATCCTGAGACTGATTTAAAGGAAGATTCTCATGTTCAGTCCTTATTCACTGGTCATGGAAGTCCAGTGCAGAAGTGGATGTCAAAATTGACGTCCCCAGATTTTGAAAAATCCGAATCTTCTATGAAAGTACCTAAAGGCTTGAAGGTGAATACCCTGAAGGAGAAATTACTGGAAGCAAGGTTAGAAGCTCAGCACTCTTGTTCAAAACCCTCTAAAAGTTCCTTCTAATGGCAAAGATTTGCTTGTACTTTCGGGATTCGATGTTACATATGTACATGAGAATTGCACGGATCAAGCTAAATTTAAATCCCACCATGCTGTTTTTCTTTTGGATCATAAATGTAGTTTTATCTGACTCTCTGATTTCCACTTATCATTGATTAATGGAATTACTTCGAACCACCTAAAGATAAGAAACTTCGTAACTGAAGTAATTGTTCCAGGGAAACAAAGACATGTCCAGGGTTGTGCAGACTCTTGAGAGATATTGAATCTTGATATCTTTTGGTGTGGGAGCTGGCTAACTTACAGATGCTGCTTCAGGCTTCAGCCAACCCCCCAACCTTGCATTTGCATTGCTTTTTCTCTGTAAGTCCGGACACGTGTGCTATTTGCTTTGGGTGTGTGTTACAGATGCTGTAACATAGGAGCCTCCTTTTGTGTGATCAAATCGAGCATCAACAAGCCAAAATCTAGTTTGATGTGAAGTCGCTTTCGACTGTTGGAACCAATAATGTAATGCGTCATATTGTACTTGCTCTAGCACAATTTGATTAATCAACAGAAAAGCAAGCATCTGAACATAGTTGATGACAATGACTACTAGTAGTGATTCCTTGCATATGCATTAAAAATAAAAAAAGTTGGCACTATTAAAGAAAACACTTGTACATGACGAATGACCGACAATCCACCATTAGCTAATAAGATTCAAAGAAAGTGTTTAACCAGGAATTTTGCATTAGTGAACCCTTAAACATAATAAATATCAGGACTGACTGGACATTTTAATCTTTTTTGTGACGAAACTGATAAAGACCGCCACCCATATATTTGCTACAATAATGTCACATTTTCGTTACATTATTGCTGCAAAAAATGGGAGAAATTTTACAGATGGGTTCTCTTTATTAGTTCAAAGAACCTTTAAAATATATGATGGGCTTTAAGTCTTGGTCCACATTAAAGGAAGGGAAACAATTTTCAAAATCTTTAAGCATCCTAATCGGTGGAAAGAAACCTTCCCTCAGGACTGTTATTATTTTCTAAGTAATAGTGAGAATACTTATGTGACGCCAATCCCACTCATCATGTTTAGAAAAGTAAACAAATCAAAGGGTTGAGATAATCCCAACCACCATTAGTAGAAAGAATCACCAACTGGGATTCGGATTCTGAAACTCTCAATTAACCTTTAACTTAAGATCATTGAGATAAGAACAAAATTAGAAATCCAAGATATATGTCACGCCGTCCAATAATACTCATAAATGTAAAGTTAAAGAGGAAAGATACCCATGACCACTAGTTTCCATGTGGAGTGCAACGTTTCATTAATTTGTAGACAAGAAAATCTAATTCTCAGATTTTGCATAAACATGCATGTTTCTTGTTTCAAATCCAACGTTCCAAATTACATCAAGAGCCCCCCACCCACCTTATGAGGCTAGCTATAAAAGGACCGTCTTGGTTCCCAAGTCCAGCAACTAATTTTATTCTTTTACTTCATGCATAGCTTTGAAGTGTTAGCATTACAATATTATGATGGTGCAATGAAGTTTGTTTAGTTGTTTAGAAACTGCAATTAGGGTTTTAATGGAGCTCTCTGAACTCCAAGTCTGAAAGGAGGTGATGGTAGGCCACGGCTGCTAGTCCATGAACACCCGTGGTTGCGCAGACTCAATACTGTGGCGCAGTCTAAGGGTTTGCATGAACTGGGAGACGAGGCCACCTTGATCTTTTTGGTATTGGAGTGAAGGGAGCTCCATTCATGTACATCTCATTATTCTAACTGGCCTTTCCCCTGAAATATTTATATTGTTCTGCGTTATCTTTCTTCCAGGTACTGAAGGGCTCTTATTGGCTCAACAATCAAGTTACTGATATGCACCCACCAGATCAGGACGCTAGCTTTTTTTCTTTTTTCTTTTTTCTTTTTTGATTCACTTTTAAGTTAATTTACATGTTAATAAACTCTGCATGTACTTGACGATGTGGCATGCTTTCGGTCGTTGGCTTCACTACTATATTTTGGTAATAAGAGTATCACCGAAAAGAAAATTCTTTTAATTAATTTTTTAAATATTTATTTATTTATTTACGTGAAAAATACAATAATAAAAAAATAAATTAATTCAAGATTTTTCAAATGAAAATAATTTCATATTATTTTAATTAATTTTTTCTCTATTAAAATAATTATAATTAATATTTTTTTCTCTCTTCACGGACAATGAGATAATCAATAAGATAGTGTTTCTTTTTTTAATTAAGATTTTTTTAATTATGTAATTTTTCAACATGTAATAAAATCTTGAACTTTTTATTATGACGCTAACAGTATGTATATGGACGGTAGATTTGTTTATCACTTGGCTGCCGCTTCTTAGGATGGGAATTACATGGAATATTGCAGCTGTGTCGTTGAAATAATTTATTTATAAAAAAAACAAATATTTAATTTTCAATTTATTTCCTCTGTAAATTAACGTGATATTCAGGGAAGTGTGATTTCAAGTTTAATATCCTTTTGCAGCAATGACCAAAATATATATTTGTTAATTAACTGATAATTTTAATTTGTTCAGTTACTCGATCGGCTCTTCCATGTACCTAAGGAGTGAGTGGTTGGGACTCAAATTAAACAGCAATGGATAGCCCTTATTTTGTCAACAAATGAATGGCTGAAGCCACACTAACTCCCTCGGTCAACCCGAAAACTACACAAATCTGAAATATGGATCAAGATTCCCCACTCAAGCATTTATTATAGAAAATAAAATTAAAGAATAGCTTCTAAGTGTTTAAAAAAAATAATTAAACGAAAAGAAAAATATATAAAATCACTAGATTGATAGCTGATGAGTGATGACGATCAAGTTGACACTACCATCACTATCCTATACTTCCATGTATGTCTTCCATCAACATAACATAATTTTTTCAGTCGTTGCCAAATTGACATTTTTTATTCGCATTAGGTTTGTGAAGATAGCTCATTGTGCAGAAGTGAGGAAGAAGAGTCAGCGTGTCAAGTTACCAGCTGTCATTTGTGCCACGTCAGAAGGTTCACATCAGCAGCAGTTACCAGCCTAACTAACATCACAATGCATACTCTGTATTCTGTTATTTGAGTAGCTGAGTGAGCTTGTGATTAATAATCAGTTAGTAAGCAATTAGTTAGTAAGTGTAACATGTATAAATAGCTGCACGTTTTGTGATTGTTGGTATGTACAAAATATTAATTCATTATTGAAATAAAGAATTTTCCTCTGCATTTTCTCAGCTGCCAAACAGCAGCATTTATTCAGTTTTACAATTTCTTCAAGGTTGATCGAAAAACACCACCACTACCAATACTTTTCGGATCATTTTTCGTTTATTTGAGTTTCTGATTTAGACACAATATTCATACTGGTTTTATAAATCGAAATTGCAAATTTCACCAACATATTGACGTCATATTTTTACATCTTATTAGAAAATGAGATCGCATAAAATTTCTCCGTACTTTCGCTTATTACTTTATTTTATTTGGTTAATTATTCAAATATTGGATTGATGGCTTTTCAAAGTTGATTACGTATAAGTTTTTTTAAAGAAAAAAAATTGAGGAATCAAACCAATTGTGAAAAGTAGGTTATTCTAATATGTCATTCGGCAATAACATCGGCATGCAAATCACCAATTCAGAGAAGAAAATCCCAGCAGATTTTTTTTTTTTTTCCAATCCAGATATCAGAATTCAGTTGACTGAATATATATATATATATATATCTCAAATAAGAAAAGAAGTGAAAGGAAGGCCACGGCTAGCTTCTTGTTAATGCATGCCCATGAATTGACTACTAAAACAGACACATATTTGAGGATAGGGTTTGCATGAGCTTGGAGACGAGGTTAGGTAACCCTTTTGTCTTTTCATCTTTGTGGTGATGTGAGCTTTATGCTTCTTAATTGCCATCTAACTATATAATTTATTTTTCTATCTTTGCACTCGTGTTACGATATTTCAGAAAAAAAATCTGACAAATAATTAAATAATTAATTCTATGCTATATGGTTTTATTTGTAGTAACATACATGGCTTTATGCTTGAGCACGAAACCAAATGGCTAATCACTATTATTATTAGAGGAGTTGATACTATAGAATTAAGCTTGTGTGATTTCAATTTGTATGTCTTTCTTGTTTCACAGTGAAATTTATTAATTAATCAATTATTTTTCTTTATTATCTTACATCCTAGAGTTGAAAATGGTTGCATAATCTATGATCTAAGTCTTTAATTTTCCGAGAATTAGATGAAAATGCTTGCAACATTTTATTTCGTGGGTTTAGAATTATTTTTCCACCGTATTAATTTCTAGAAGAGTACATGTCATCCTTATTTTTTTTTATTTTTTTAAGTAAGTGTTGGATCTCAAACCATGTAAGTCCTAAAAATGTTACTCCTTATCTTTAGAGATAGACTTTGACTTCATATTCCCTTAATTTTTTTAATTAAAGTAATGGGTGAGGCTATTTACACTCTAAATTTTACTATGAACATTTTAATTTTAATAAAAAAATTTATTACAGAAGTACCCTTAATGTGATTTACTAATAATAGAATTTAATTTAAGTCAGTAAAATATTATTTCTCTTGACACCATTTAATGTACCCTCCCAATTCAATAATCCAATTATAATTAATTTAACTTTCTTCAATATCAAATCAAATTCATCATTGTAAAAGAAAATATTAAAGGTTGAATAAAATCCAACAAGCTGTATACTAAAGAAATTGAAAAATAATTTTTGTTTATGCACGAAAATAAGTAAAAAAAAATTTAAAAAAAACCCTAAAAAAATGAAAAAAATGAATATGAAAATAGCTGCACATGTTGCCGTTGCTTGAAGATTGTCAATTACAAATTCAAATTGGACTCAAGTCCACAACTCTCTAATAAAAGTAAGAGAAATTTATTCTTTTAAAGAAAAATTATTTTATTTGAAGAGAGGAAGAATGATATTTTGATAAAGAGAGTTTTGATATCTTTTTAACAAATAACAATAATAGAATTTTATAGAATGGGGCTCTTTTCTTTTAATAAAGAATTAAATTGGATGAGATAATGGTAAGATATAAATAGAGGATTGTTTTGATAATTTTTTATACTTGAAAAAGTGTGCAGAGTAAAAATTAATTTTTAAAATTTATTGAAATAGTGTACAAAGTAAAATAGTGTTCAATGTAAAGTATAGAATATAAATAATCTCATCCTAAAGTTTCATTTCACTTAGATTCTGTAAAGAATTACTAACTACTTAATAAATGACATACCATTTGGCATAAAATTTGAAATATCTCTCATTACTTTAAAAAAAAAAAAAAAGTAGGAGCCATAATATATAAGTATTACTTCATTTTCTAAATATTGATATGACTTAAGTGAGTGAAAATCATTTAATTTATTTTAAGAGAATCAATCCCAGCATACCCTTCAGAACATAAAAACCCCTACGCCAAGCTGTATGAGATACTTAATTCCATTTAAAGGCTTAATTCCATTTAAAGATGGATTCATATATGGATGCCAAATCCTTGAAAAAGATGTAAAATTAGAAACGCATTAATATTGTTGTTGTTGTTTTTTTTTTTTTTAATTTCTATAATATATGCAAAAATGTTGTATAAATAATAAGCTTTGATTCAGCGCAGCATCTTCCACAAGCAAACTAAATCTAGCGTTGGTGAGAATGGCTTTTGGCAACACTCGTTCTGCCCTCTTTGTCTTCTTTGTCGCGCTTATCGCCGTTCTGCTCACTTCAGGTTCGTACATTTAAATTACAGCCTGCAAATCAATTAAGAATGCATCGTTAATCAGTCGTCTCCTGCAACTAAATTTAATTGATGAATTAATTAATTAATTTTAGTATATATCATATATTTTGCAATTTCAGCGGCGGGGTATGGAGTCGCAGAAGTGCCTCCGGGCGGCACTTTGCTATACGCTGGGCATTGTAACAACGACTCCGACTGCACGGAGCTTTGCAAGTCCAAGGGAGAGTATATCCCCCGGTACGGCGTCGTATGCAGGAAACATTCTCCGCCTTATCAGTCTGGCCCGCCTAATGATTGTTTTTGTAAAGTATGAGGACAATTTTCATTATAAATCGTTGTTCCCAAGCTGTTAACTTTGTCGGCCTTTAATTAGCATTGTGCTCGACTTCATAATTAAATAAATTATACTTTTAATTACTTCCAGATATCACTTAATCTCGCTTTGATTCAGACAATCATGCGACTTTTGGATGCATATGATATCGCGTGAATGATCTCATAATTCAAGATTAAGACAGTCTCATTTTCAACTAATAATGCATTGGATCAAAAGGGATTGATTGTTATTTAAATAATTACTTCAGATATATTGTTTATTTTTATAAGCGTAATAAAGTGAGTAAGTTTTTTTATTTTTAGATGGTTGTGTATTTGTTGATTGATGAAATATTGTATATTTATTTAATAGCACTTGGTGGCCAGCGGAACTTTGTTTCAGGTTGGGCGATATTATGGAAAATATGATTTTTGATTAAAATAAGACGATCGCGTGGGATGGAAGATTTAGGGTATTGAATGAAGGAAAAGTCTTGGATACTCTTAGAGCACTACTTATTAAATAGTAGATACTTTATTGTTCATCATGTATATACTTTAATCAATCATAATAATTTGCATATATACATAGTAAATAGTGAATGGTTAAGGAGTAATGTTTTAGGAACACCAAAAATTTTCTCTAATTTAAATGCAATTGCATTTGCATGTGAGAAATTTAGAGGATATTATATTTCCTCTCATTTTATTGTTATTTGGTTATGATCCCCCCTCAAAATTATTATTATTACTATATTTTCTACCATTGAAATCCTCGGGCTCGCATTTAAAGATTATAGCATTACAATCTCACACGTAGAGTGTCTTAATAACTAGATCACTCGAATAACCCACCCGAATGAATTTGCAGTAAGTTGCTAAAAAGCCAGTTATGAGTTATTACTTAAATAGATCATGCTGTGTTACATAACGTTCAATATAATGTAATGTATATCAACAGAAATATTGCAGTCAACAAATTCAAGTGCGTGTTTGATTTTTGGGTGCAATTATAAGCTTAATGTATGTTAGATACAATGTAAGATACACTTGGCCTAGTTACAACCCAGATTTTGAAATTTGAAAAGAGGATAAACGGAAAGAAGAAAGATTCATGGGCGTGGGGCTGTGGCGTGGCCTCCGCCTCCATTATAAATGATATGTGTTTCGACTATTGTCAGACTCAGAGATTATATTAGGTTAGACAACACTTTACACACTACACAGCTGTCTTGTTTCAAGACAAAATCTATCCGCACAGCCACAGATTTCCTCCATTAATGTCAAAATCCTATCCGATTGTCGTCGTCTGTCCACTGGCTTCTGGTATAGCTACCCAGGGCTCATCTCACTCACCCTTCTCAGTTCTCGATATAAAAGCCCTAGTTACTAGCTATATACAAAAGTCCCTTCAGAGACATCAACAGAACTTTCTCCTCTTGTCAGCTGGTTCGTGGATACCTCTGTGACGTGCACTTTCGATATATATATATATATATATATTGTTTTGACCACGAAGTATTTTGGAGAGGACTCCAACTGTGGGAAGTACTTTTAAATCCGTACCACAACTCAGACTAACAATCCCCGCTCGAATCGAGAGGTATAGATTCTCCCCACAAATGCGATTTCTTTGCGACTCGAACTGAGAATCAAACCCAATCAAGCCACTTAAGGAGACTCTATTGCCAGGAGTCAACACTTTGTTGGTTCACTTTACATATGTATATGCGCATCGTAAGGGTTTGCATGACCTCGGGGATGTGTTTGCCTTCTTGTGTCCTTGTTTGGATTGAAGGGAGCTCCTCCTGTATGTGTGCTGTGTAACAAATACTCTTGTTCATCGTTTTCTCTATCTCTTTTCGCTTTCTGTTGAATAATTGTTTCTCTACATTTTATGCGTAATATATGTCGTTGCTTTCATTAATTAATTAAAATTGAGGCTAATTATCCGTTGTTTTACATCTTCCACATTCTGTGATGTCAGATGTGCACGGTCAAATTAAAGTAAGAAATTAAGACCGTGTTCTTATAGCTTATAGTTACTGTTTAATGTCAGAATCGAAGGCATGAAGCGGTAATCTTCAGTACTGGTGAAGTGAATTCCTCTGGTCGCGTGTGTCTTGCTCTTGCACCTTACAGTGTACGTTGCGATAAAAAAAAAAAAAGATAATAAAGAGGAATTGGTGTGACATGACCTTGAGAGAAGGATCTCTCCAAATCGTATTTGAATTTTGCCTTCTTCACTTTGAAAATTTGTATTTTTCTTTTGCCCCTAGTCGTTATTCAAATTTTTGTACAAGCATCAGGCAATATTTAGTCCCAATATTTAATCTATGTTTAGTGATTTGTTTTATTTATTTTTTATTTAGTTCATTGACAATGACAATGTAACAAATCTAGTTTCTTTTCTTAAAATTTGAGCAGATTTAAAATTCTAATCTTTTATTTTCAATAAAGAGAGATTTATTATCTCAACCAAATAACAGTCATCAAGAATGCCATTATTGCAACTCGGATAGTGCATGTATGTTTGGTGAATTGATCATTAATAGGAGGCAGAGTCGAATTTATTAATTTCTTAAGGCGGAGTCACTTTAATTTTTGTGATTTGGTCGCCTAACCTGTGACAACAAAATTTAATTATTAATCATAATCAGATTCCTTTCGTTGGACTAAGGCTCCGTTTGGTACAGCTTATTAAATAGAGCTTATAACAATAGAGCTTATAGCAGTAGAGCTTATACCAATAGAGCTTTTAGACAAAAAGTTATTAGGTGTTTGGTTGTAATAAAAAAAAGTACTTTTGAACCATTAAACTATGTAATATTTTTTATATTATATATTTTTAGAAAAACTCTATAATCTCTACTCCCAAAAGCTCAAATTTTGGGCTTTTGCTAGTAGAGGTAAATTAGCTTATTTAAGTTAAAAAAGCTCTACTAAAAAAATAACCAAACACCATAAAAAATTTTTAAAAGTGCTTATATGATTAAATAAGCACTTATACCTCTTAAATAAGCCATACCAAACAGGCACTAAGTATTCCGTTAATTGTTAATGGTGGTAGCCGTCCATCATTTTGTATTTTTGGGCTCTCCGTCGTTTTCCCTCCAACTAGTGGTGAATGCACTACCAAAATAATTAATTAAACGGAGGTTAGTAATTTTTTACAAAGTCTAAATAAATTAATTATAATATCTCACCAACTAATTAATGAATATCAAATTAATTAGGATAATAAAAAATTGGGATATATAGTTTTCGAAAAAAAAATTATGCATTAAAATACTAGTGTTTTGGTCTTCATAGAAATTAAATTATCATCCCAAATAAAGAAATGATATAATTCTTTGGAACTTTAGCATTTTGTATCCCATATATTATAAATAACAGGGAGATGAATAATTTTAGAGATCCTAATTTATATCCTAATTGATGTAATATTCAAATCTTGGATGATATAATATTAATTTTACTAATTATGAAATTTATTATCTAATAATTAAGCGAATCATGTAGTTGAGGTCCAAATATTGGAATTCCAGTTACTACTTGTGAGATTTATCAATATATGTTTTGAATTATTATTGTATTTTATAAATCCTAGTTAAGGTATTCTAAATTACAAGAAAAATAATACTTCATTTACAAATTTGTCACCATGTTGATAAAGGTAAATGATTGTAACAACTCACAAGTTCTGAAAAAAATGTAGAAAAGAAAAGAAAATAAAATTGTGCAAAATTTTGAACCATTAAAAATTTGGATTGAATATAACGTGCCGATGTTTTTTTTTCCACATAATATAACATGTTCGTTTAAAAATAATAAATAAGAATAAACTTAATATTACAATAAGTTATTATTTTTCTATATCTCATCTTGGGAAATACCCCTTCACATAAAAATAATGATATGTATAGTACAAAAATATATATGTTTTGTTACATTAAAGGTTTTGAATAAAGTAAAAAAAAAAATTCTAAACCTATTTGGGATAATGATTTATTCTTTAGAGTTAGTTGTTAAATCATTGCAAAATATTTACAGAATTTACATTAAGAGAAAAACATTAAAGAAAATATAAACTTTTAGATTTTGAAGATAACTTGCATATTTCAAACGCTATACAAATATAAGTATCAAATTTTTTAAAACTATATCCATCTATTTTTAATTTTTATACATTAAATTTGACATTAATTTTAATGTCGTGAATGCTTTATCTCTATATTATTTGTATTAATATTATTTATATTAAGAATAATCTCAAATAATAAGTTTTTAATAATATCTCTATTAAATTATGACCTCTTTCATAATAAAATTAATTGATCTTATCATTAGGACTATAAAAAAGATACAGTAATTAAATTTGAAGTTCTTAGATAAAAAAAAAAAGTTACTAAATGATTGTGGTTCAGTTGACAGCACATACTGAGTTTGTGAAAAAAAATTTCAAATTTGAGTCCGATTACACCCTAAATTCAAATTAGTTAAGCTCAATGCAGTCGCGAGTCACCATATGATTTAAAAAAAAAATGAGTTGAATCTCTCCACTCCGTTATCCACGTCGGCACTAACAAAATAAAAGGAAAAGAACGAGAAAGAAATACAACAAAAATTCAAAGGCTGCCTTAAATGATTAAAACATACTTGTCAAACAATATACGGTTAGCCACACCCCAACACACGCGATCGCGCATGTGGACCAAAACAAAACAAAACAAAACAAATGAAGAAAACCAAAACTAAATTACCAAACAAAACGAAACCAGCACCCACAACATAACATATATTCTATATATATGAACCAGGGCAGGCGACGGTGGGGGGACGTGGGCTTCGGTTTTTCGTTCATTCATTTCATTTTTCATTTGATCATTCTATGCTTTCTTTCTAGCCATTTGCTTTTTGCGATTATAGATAACGCCGCCAGCTCACTATTTTAGGGTTTCAAGTTCCTAACATTTGTGCATTTTTTTTTTCCGATCCTCTCTTTCTTTGAGAAAAAGATTGAGTCAAGGGAGAGAGAGAGAGTGGGGGGTTTTCATAATGAGAGACGTGAACACGGATCTATTTGACCCGAGAACAGAAATGGATTCGGATATCTCGCGTAGTGCTTCTTCCTCCGATGGAGATTTTGGGTTCGCTTTTAATGATAGTAATTTCTCGGACCGGCTTCTTCGGATCGAGATCATGGGTGGCCCGCCGGAGAGCAGGTCCGACGGAGAGGGGTGCACTAGTATCGCCGATTGGGCTAGGGACCGTAAGAGGCGAAGAGAGGATATCAAGAAGGACAACGGTCAGTTTTTTTTTTAATTTCTTGGAAATTTTTTTCCCAATTTTCCTGTATGGTTACTGTTTGTTTGGCAAGATATTTGTGGATAAAGATAGAAAGGAAGGTGGTTTTGGCCAATTGAAAGTTTGTATCTTTGTTTTGCAGCTGTGAGAAAGCTGAGGAAAGTGAATATTGAGATTTGAGCTGTAATTTGTTGATCAAAATTTGATTTTGTTGTGCCTGAAAAATGAGGAGGACGTAATGCAGTATAAATTTTGAGTTTTGTTGTTTGGTCTCGTAAAGCTGGTATAATTTATGGAAGCATATAACCCACAGTGTCCAATCAATGTCATTTTGAATGAAGAGTTCTAGTTGAAGCTTTGATTTGATTTTCTTTTGTTCTAAAATATTGTTGGGACGAGGGATTTGTGATGTTCAACATATAAAGCTGAGTTAATGTAGCAAATACTTTGGGGATGATTGGCTGCAAAAAATGAGTTCTCATATGTTATATTAGCCTATTTTCTGTGTGGGAAAAGGATTTAATCTGCCTCTTGAGTCTTTTTAGGGCTTGGAAAATGTGTAAGAATAAAGATTGTAATACTTTTTTATTAGTGAATGTTTGAGCCTATTCATAAGCATGGGGGCCTTTCCTTGCTTCCCTGGCATATGATATGGTTTGATGTTGATTGGCATTTACAACTTATTTTCAGGTTTGGATCTCTCTGCTTGCCCCGAGGAGCAGATTTTAAACCAGCCCGATATGGATGATTGTGTGGGCTGTGAAAACCAAGACGAGGATGTGGAGGCAATGATTGAAGGGTCACCCTCAGGTAGTGAAAAGGTTTTCTATGAATTTACATTTTCCTTTTGGTGTTTCTTGAAGACAGAATAATTTGCCCATGAGGTTTCTGGATTCGATAAGGCATTATATGTCCAATACAACACTTGGTAGATTATTTTTGTTTAATGGGTTGTTTGATGAAGAACTCGTGTAATCTTTAGAGTAAATGAATATGTTTCTTTCTATAACTCTTTGGCTATCTGTTTTGGATTTGTCCATGGTTGTTCTACTCTGAATGTTGTGACTCTTACAGGTGATGAAGCTGCAAATGGAAATGAGTCAAGCTGGAGCATGGATTGTTCTACAGTTGTGAGAGTTAAAACATTACACATAAGCTCTCCAATTTTAGCGGCAAAAAGTCCATTTTTCTACAAAGTAGGGTTATGATTTTGCTCTGTGGTGTTTTTAAAATTTTGCTGAAATCGCTAATAGACGTTTTCTATCACATGATTCTGAATCTTTTTTGTTTATCTGTTGTAGCTATTCTCAAATGGGATGAAGGAGTCAGAACAACGACATGTAGCGCTGCGTATCAATGCATCTGGTATGGTCAATTTTTATTGGCTGTTATTTGATAAATAATTATTCTTTATCTTTGTAAGATTTCTTGCTTGAGGTCCTTTGCTTATTATTGGATAATTAAATTTACCAGTGCTACTTTTAATAAGATCTTTCTTTTCTTGAGCAGAGGAAGCTGCCCTCATGGAACTTCTGAATTTTATGTACAGCAACACTTTATCGACTACTGCAGCTCCTGCATTGCTTGATGTGCTTATGGCTGCGGACAAGTTTGAGGTTGCTTCATGCATGCGATACTGCAGCCGTCTATTGAGGAATATGCCCATGACTCCAGAGTCCGCATTGCTTTATCTGGAGCTTCCCTCCAGTGTCCTGATGGGTGAAGCAGTCCAGCCATTGACCGACGCTGCGAGACAGTACCTTGCATCTCGATATAAGGACATGACCAAGTAGGTTCTTTCTTGAATGGGATTGTATTCTTGACTGTTCTATTGGATTCCTTATTTAGAAGGTTTAAATGCTTGTGAGACTTTAACGCTTCTAATATTTGGGAAGCTTATGCGTGAGGTTTTCATTTTTACCAGGTTCCAAGATGAGGTAATGGCCTTGCCCCTTGCTGGAGTTGAGGCAATATTGTCTAGTGATGATCTTCAAATTGCTTCTGAAGATGCTGTATATGATTTTGTGTTAAAGTGGGCCAGAGCCCAGTACCCGAGAGTGGAGGAGCGACGTGAGGTTTTGGGCTCACGTCTTGCACGCTTCATTCGCTTTCCTCACATGACCTGCCGGAAGCTAAAGAAGGTTTTAACCTGTAATGACTTTGATCATGATGTTGCGTCCAAGCTAGTGCTTGAAGCTCTGTTCTTTAAGGCTGAAGCCCCACATCGACAACGAACCTTGGCGGCAGAGGAGTCAGTCACCTTGAATCGTCGCTTTGTTGAACGTGCATACAAGTATCGGCCCGTCAAAGTAGTAGAATTTGAGCGTCCTCGGCAACAATGTGTGGTTTACCTGGACTTGAAGCGGGAGGAGTGTGAAAATTTGTTCCCATCTGGACGCGTGTACTCTCAAGCATTTCACTTGGGTGGGCAAGGGTTCTTCCTCTCTGCACACTGCAACATGGACCAGCAGAGCTCTTTCCATTGTTTTGGGTTGTTCTTGGGGATGCAGGAAAAGGGGTCAGTGAGTTTTGCTGTGGATTACGAGTTTGCAGCCAGGTCAAAGCCTACTGAGGAGTTTGTTAGCAAATACAAAGGCAACTACACATTCACTGGAGGCAAGGCAGTTGGATACCGAAACTTATTTGCCATACCATGGACATCCTTCATGGCAGATGATAGTCTTTACTTCATCAATGGTATCCTCCACCTCAGGGCTGAGCTTACGATCAGGCACTGACTCTTGCATCATTAGAGTCTCTCTTGTTGAGGCTTCCAATTGATTTAAAACTTTTGGTAGCACTAACCTCTTTTGTTTCTCTCATGTTGAATGTAATAAGTAGGCATTCAGCGCTATAGATACTTGTGTTCAGAGGTTCATATACAATTAGAATTTGCTTTGTGTTATGTTATTATTACTGGGATGAGTTGTGTTTGGGAAATGGAAACTGAGAGGGAGAATATGTAAAATGTGGTTGGTTCCTGGAACGATGAGTTTGTATTCTGACAGGTTTCAGCTGAAGAATGCAGCTCTTTTAGAACTCTATTTTGTCAAACTTGCATTTGTGTGCTTAGTAGGTACCCCTGTCTCCTCGATGACAAGATTTGACCGTTAGAAGACTGTATTTTGGTCTGATGCGTTCTGGATTTCTCTTCCCATATTTTTAAATATCGGAGCGGGCTTTTTGGACTCAGGTCTTGTCCGAGCTTTGTGACTTAAATACATTAAAAAATAATAATAAATAAAATTAAAAAATTAGAAAAAAAAAATTCCTGATGGTTGGTCATGCTAAGGGTCTAAATTTAAAATGGTCTTGTAGTATTTATTAACGTGCAAATCTACCAAAAGTTTGGCATTTTCTTTGGGCCGTTCTCATGATTCCGGTGCTTGACTTGTCCTACTTTATGATGGGACCATCAATTAGCAACGCACATGTACAGCACACAAGCAAAAATAAAAAGTGTAATCTTTTGACACCCACCAAAATTCTTTATAAAATTTATTTTTAAATAATTTAAATAACGTAACACATATTAATTTTTTTATCTTAAATAAAAATTTAATTAAACATTTTAATAAATTATTTTTTAATTAAATTTTTTACATCCACCCCATCTCATACTTTATATTTATATCTTAAATTTTAATTAAAATTTTT
This sequence comes from Citrus trifoliata, assembly GCA_018350135.1. NCBI lineage: Eukaryota > Viridiplantae > Streptophyta > Magnoliopsida > Sapindales > Rutaceae > Citrus > Citrus trifoliata. The sequence continues at coordinate 41,237,260 of CM031386.1, read as the reverse complement.
TTAAATATGAAATTTATTTCTGTGTAATTTAAAAAATAATTTTTTGAGTAAAATTTTGTGGGACAATAGTTAATTGTAATATATGAATTTATATTTTATCAATTAAATTAAGGATATTTTAAAATAATATTAAAAAAGTGGTGTTATAAAGATTTTAGAGAGGTGCTAAAAGCCAACCGAAATAAAAATATAAAAAATTTTATTTTGAAGAAATTTCATCTTCTTGAACTTATCTATTTGAAGGAGATTGTTATATTACATAATCATGTAACATATATGATTATATAGCAGCCAACGATTGTGGAAATATAAAATAATAAAATCATATTATTTTCACAACCGTTTGATAAAAATTCAACGACTTGCTACATAATTATATATGTTACGTAATTATGTAACATAAAAAAGCCTATTTGAATTGTATACTTTGAATATATGCTAATCGCATAATATCCGGTGTTTATCTCTTTTCTTTTGTGCAATTCAAGGAAAAAAAATAAGGGGCAGATGGTTATATTGAAACAGATTGGGGCAGTCCGGGCATCCGGCCCGTTTTACATTTTATAGAAAAATGATATAGGACCTCGGTCCTGACTCCTTGTCTGTAACTATAGCAAGTATAATCGATCAACACAGTCCACTGATGTTCGATTCTATGCTCCCTTGTAGGACCCATTCAATGAACGGTAGCGATAAACTAACAGATGCCATTGGCAAAAGTAAACATAAAAAAAGATAATAATAAAATTTTAAAAAAAGTGAATTACAACAGTAAGCATAAAATTAATCGGAGCCACATATACTTTACCGTTCCACGTGCACTTTATTCATCCATCCATCTGTAGCCTAGCCTTGTAAAGAACTCTTCACGCTGATATCGGTTCAAGAAGAACAAAAGAGAAAAATGCACGCACGCGAGTGGTTGCTTGTACGACAAGTTTGAAAGGCAAACTCCCAAGCCCAAGCTTCATATTTAAAATATTGAGGTATAGCCAACGCAAAAATATACACAGCAAGAGAAGAGAGAAGAGAGACCGAAAAACAAAAGTAAAGGAAAAAGATGCCGAAGAACAAGGGAAAGGGAGGAAAGAATCGGAAGAGAGGAAAGAACGAGGCGGACGACGAGAAACGCGAGCTGATATTCAAGGAAGACGGTCAAGAATACGCGCAGGTGCTTCGGATGCTGGGGAACGGTCGATGCGAGGCCATGTGCATCGACGGCGCCAAGCGTCTCTGCCACATCCGTGGTAAGATGCACAAAAAGGTTTGGATTGCTGCGGGTGATATTATTCTTGTTGGTTTGAGAGATTATCAAGACGATAAAGCCGATGTTATTTTGAAATACATGCCTGATGAGGCCCGCTTGCTCAAGGCTTACGGTGAATTGCCTGAGACTACTAGGTTGAACGAAGGGATTGCTGCCGGTATTGATGACGACGATGAAGCTGGTCCCGATAATTATATTGAGTTTGAGGATGAGGATATTGATAGGATCTAATCTTTCTCTTTTTATTGTTTTCCTCCCCTTCTTTTTATATTTTTCTCCTGCATGCCATGCATGCTTTCTTTGTTGTTAATTTTATGATGAAATCGATATGCTTAGTTTTATGTAATAACAGCGGGTTACTTATATTTTGGAAAAAGAAAAGGAAAAAAAAAAGCTTTATATTGACGATCTCATAATTGTGTAACCGATGATCAGATAATTGTAGTAGGCACCATGATGATGGAAGGTTGTTTTCTTTGAGGTTACTGTGTAATGGTTGTTTTCTATGAGGTTACTGTTTAAAGAACGTGTTGGAGTACGTAATTTATTTGGTTGTTAATTAGATTTCTTCAGGGCTTCTCTTGGTGCATGTTGTATTTAATTAGTTAACTATTATTGGCAAGTTCCTGGCTAGTATCATGTTCTAGTTGGGATGCGTCTTAAGTGCTGCAGCAGACTTAGGAAAAATAATTGCATTGAGCATGTAGATAAAGATGAGTTATGTGTTCTGTGTTCAATTATTATGTAACATAAAGCATCCTTAGCACAGTAGAGAGCGGGTTTCGCATGCATGCATGACACCCATAGTTGTTTAACTTGTACGGTGATTAAGGTTGTAGAATCGAACTGCTTATAGATTAAGCTAATAACTGATCTCAGGATGAGGAATATGTCCTGGTGATCAGGGTGGACAGATATGGACTGCTTACTCATAACCCTTGAGCATCTACTTTTACGATAGTTCTCCCTTTTCGGCAATATCTGGCATATGCTGTCCCTATTCTCTTTTTTGATTTATCGAAAAGGATTGTATCACTATGACGTGATTCCTGCAACCTACTCTTATTCTGATATCAATGCTGGCTCGCCCCTTTCGAGCAAGGAATGGGGATTGGGGCATGAGGTTTTCTATTTCAAAAAAACCAAGTGGGCTTTTTTCTGCCCAAGTTAAATGCCTCTCCCCATCCTTCCGCCGAAGCTGGGTAGTCGATTGCCTTCACTAGTACTCAGGCTACTCCAAGGTTGCACATCGACGAGACAATCACAAGCACGTTTGTGTTACTTGTGAATAGTTTGATACAGATTTTATGAAGCATGTATTTTACTGGAAAAAGTGAATCTGCTTCTGGATCTAAACCACAGAAGCAATCATGCCTGGACATACACATCACTTTGTCAAATCTCTTATTCCAGGGATAAACTGGAAAATACGGGGATAAAAGGAATCCGTACACAGCCTACTCTACAGGATACAAGTGCCTCATATACAGTGATAGAGGACCAAAATAAATGACTATCAGGGACAAACATGAATTGCCTCCAGAATGTACAAGCTATTCAGTTCCAGCAATCTTCTTCTTCAGTGCTTCAATATCCGTGGCTAGTTCTTTTCTGCTTGACTGGGAAAACAAATCAATTTGTTAAAACATTAACCATCTTAGATGCAGAATCTCTAATGAAACAGATGACATAAATTTCTCAAATTCAATTAATCTGTTAGGTTCCAGAAAGCAATCTACTCCGCAATCAAAACGTTAGGTTTCAGAAAGTAATCTAATCTACTCTGTAATCAAAACGTTATGAATTAATAGCTTAGCAATAAAGGAAACAAGAATTAACTAAATGCATGTGAGCTTTTGCAGTCTCTTAATCTTACCTTGAAGAGAAGATATCTGTAGACAAACCATCCAGTATAACCAAGTCCAATCAACTCCATGAGTTTGGGAAGCTGACAACATAAGAAAGACATTTCAGACTGGTTCATTAATATGAAGTAAGGCATATGCTAATTTACTGTCAAGAACTTGAAAGGTTCATCTCCTAAACATGACGGAGAAAGAAAGGGGTAAGCTAATCTGGAAATTGCATACCAAAGGCACTGAATTGATGGCACCAACAATAATTGAGGATAACCAAACAGCCACTATTGCCCCACCTCCATAGAGAAGTACTGTGGACTTGTTTTCAACGGCATCCCACTAATAAACGTAACCAATATCAATCACCAAATCTAACTGATCATGAAATCAAATTACAAGAAGCTAGAAAAGCATCTCCACATCAATCTATTCTCATTGGTACCCTCTTGAATCTTGATTCTTACCTTTTCCTTCAAGTCCGAAAAAAGTTCATCTGCATCAACTGTGGATGTCTCTTCTGAGGAAGAGGCTCTAACCTGAAGCAAAGGAAACCTTCTCGACTCTAATTGAAAGGAAAAGTAATCAATAAGCATGTTGTTTAGAAACACTAAACAAAAATATTTACAAACAAATTAATGAGAGATAAATAAGCTCAATTATGAAACGGGAAACATATAGAAAAACAAGAGCATGAAAAGGGGAAACCAGCAATTAGAGAAGCTCAAAATCATAGTTTAATGCGGAATGTGTCAAGCAAAATATAGACTAACATGGTTTGCATTGAGCAGAAAAATAATAGATATCAGGGACTACTAGTCACAAGCAATAACCATCCCGTCCACTGCGCTTCCACTTGATAGTGAGGTCATTTGTATGAACACTAAAACCAATCCATTTTCTGTATAGCAACTAATCTACGTGCTTATGTCAGTCAAACTGAACCAACCCTACCAAATTCATAATATATATCTGTCTCTGTGCGCGCGTGTGTGTATTTTTCCCTTCTAAAGTTCTAAACTATTGTCTCTGGTTAATTTTTTCACCATAAAATCAGAATATGCACAACAGCGTACAAAATGCAAGCCCGTAGATACAAGAAAAGTACAATACAAAATTCAGAGTAACAAGTGCGAGTAGGATAGCAACCAATACCTGAAACTTGTTTAATGGAAGAAGAGAATGGTGACGTTGACAAACGAGGAGGGAGGCAGGGAAGAGCAAAGCAGTGAGAAGATTTGACTTTGACGGTGGTGGTTGAGGGGACACGTGGAGTTAACACCGCCGCGTACGCCGTCGCTGCCATTGATACTTTTGATTTGTGGTTGGTTTACAAAAATTACGATATCTTCTTCCTTTTTCTTTTCGATTTGTAATGGTTGGTTTGGTTTATCCGGTGCGGTGATGATAATTTCTTTGCTATATTTCGGACACAGATTCATTTGGCTGACACGTGGATAGAGTTGAGATTCTGATTGGTTGATTCCCTATCTCAAATCCACGTTTGAGATTGAGGGTCTCTAAGATACGGCTTAGGCTACGAGTTTTAGTTTCTATCTGCTGCGGATGTTATTATTATACATTTAGAGATTCTTCTTTTTGCGTCCAATTGTCCCTCCCTCTCCTTAGATGAACGACTTATCGTTTGATCTGAAGTCATGTATGAACGGAAGAACACTGTTATAGTGCGTTTATTTTATGAAATGCGAATGAGTTAGAATAAGAATAAATTGGAAATGAGAATGAGTTGGGATGTGAATGAAGAATGTAAATGACATTTCAATATTTATTTGTAAAAATAAATAGATATAAAAATGTATTGAAATGTCATTAATGTGTTTACTTAACAAAAATAAATGAGAATGAGAATCAATTTATTAAAATACATATAGATTAATAATTAATAAAAATAATTAATTTATCATTATTAACAATATTATCATTATTATCGTTGTTGTTGTTATTAAATTTTATTAACTTTAATATTTTAGTTATTATTAATTATTAATAACAACAACAACAACAGCAACAATAATGATAATATTGTTAATAATGATAAATTAATTATTTTTATTAATTATTATTTTTATCATTATTTTTATTGTTAATAATGATAATATTAATAATTAATAATAACTAAAATAATAAAGTTAACAAAAATTAATAATAATACTAATTTAATAAGAATTATTATTATTATTATTAATGACATTTAAAATAATAAAATTAATTGTGATTTGAATGAAGATAATTTAGAAAATATGAAAAAATTAAAGGGATACAAAAGTAAACATATATTTCATTCACATTCCCTCATTTTCATTCTCAACCCCCTCATGGGAATGAGATTCTCATTCCTTATTCTTAAATTGTGTGGGACTCACACATTTTATTCTCATTACCAAATTACATTTTGCCAAATAAATATGAGTTTTATTCTCATTCATTCTTTTTCATTCCTTATTCCATGAAGTAAACATATCATTAATGCCTCATATTAACGACGTCTATATGCAAAAAGCAAGCATATTGCTAGAGATATATGTCATCCATTTTAAATTAAAATAACCGACTTGTCTACTATAACAAATTTGACTTTTTTAATTCCTTTTTAAATATAAATTTGAATCAATGTTGATTTCAGAAGTATATAAGTAAAATATATTAGAAATTATAGTATTTCAGGTTAATTAGTCTTTTAGTGTTTTATTAGGATTTATTTTACTTTAGTAAACTTATTTGATTTGTATTTATAATTTTAATTTGGTTAGAATTTAAGACTATTGTCTAATTTGAGAAGTAATAGAATATAATAGTTACTATTATAAATAGTCTTGTTATTTTAGTTTATTATACGCCTTTCAGAACTTTTATTAAAAATATTTCAAACTATTTCCTTTCAAATTATTCATCTTTTATAGAAAGTTTCGAAGTTTGTATGATAAAACATCTTGAACAATCAGCAAAGGCACTGAAAGATTCAATGAAAGGCATTGCAACCGATGCAATGTTTAATTAAGATATTGAAAACTATGATGAGAGAATATTCAAAATGACTACTACAGTTTCAATTTTAGCCAACAACAAACCTATGAGCATAAGAAAATAATACCCAAAATTACATAAAAGCGGCAACTTTTAATATTGATTTGAGTGTTGACAATTGAAGATATTTAAGAAACTCAAGTTGAAGAGACATCAACTGTTATCAAGGATAATATGATTGAAGTTGAAGATTCAATAATTATTCTCGAAGAGAATCTCTCCAAGATAATTAATATGGTTCTACCTATTTATTTTGAATAAAATAAAGTTGTACTTGAATAAGATTTAGCTTAAAAGGAGAAATTCAATCGAGAGCATGTTGAGCAAAGCATGGGAAATGTTAAAAGAGGTCTTTTAATCGATTAATTTTGCAAGTTTGCATCTTTTAAAAGAACCAAAACAAAAAGCAAGAAGAAATTGAAGTACCAACTCTTTCCAATTTCAAGAAAAGTTGATGCAAAGTTCTATATGTTTGCATTGCAACAGTATTTACTCTTTCGCTGCAAGTTTCATCCTTCGTATATATTTTATTTGCATTAGAACTTGATGAAGAGGTTTTTTTTTTTTTTTAAAGAGGAAGAGACTGATGTAGGAAGTATATGGGTAAAATATATTAGAAATAACAATATTTGAGCCAAATTAGTCGTTAGTATTTTATTAGGATTTATATTATTTCAGTAAGTTTATTTCAGAGTTATTTTTGTAATTCCAGTTTAATTAGGAGTTAAGATTGTTTATCTAATTTGAGAAGAAATTGAATTTAATAGCTACTAGTATAATTAGGCTTATTATATACCTTTTAAACATTTCATTAATAATATTTCAAATTATTATTTTTTGTGTTTATTTTTGTTGTTAATTTATAAAATAATAAATTATTAAAAAGGTGAGGCCATTTGGCATTTGTACTCTAAAAATTACTTAGAATATTTTTATTTAAAAAACATATTTTATTACAAAAATACCCATCACGTGAATTAGTAATGAGGACTGTCTCCCATAAACTAACATAATGTAATTACCCTAAACGCTCATATAACACACTCGCTATTCAATATATAATTCTCTAACTATAGACTCTAAAAATTTTATTTCCAATCTCTTAGACAATTTTAGTAAAACAAATGAGCAAATCAATACTTTTAATATATTTTGAGCATATATTTTATATTTTATTTTGCTAACAAAAGAAAAATATTTTTTTTTGTAGTATTCTCTTTCCTCTTCTTTGTCTTTGTCTTTTTCTTCCTTTTCTTAATCTTCTTCTCTTCCTTCATCTATTTATTTTTTCGCTTCTACTTTTTTTTTGGGAGCCAAATGGCTATTTTTTTTTTCAATTGTTATGTTAATTAATTGGGGGTGCAAAAACTAATATTGACAAAAAAAATAAAAATTATGTTAAAAACACTTTTAGAAGATAATTTGATTCCAGTGTATAATTGTTATTAGTTTATTTTGGTAGTGCTAGATAATTTGATTAGTGTTGAGTAAGTTAATTTAAATAATTTAAGTAAGGTGTTTGTTGATATCTTTAAGAGTGTAAAAAATAAATTTAATTTTTTTAAAATTTAACATATGAGTGTATAGAATAATAAAATATTTAAAATAATTTCTGAAATACAAATAATCATAACCTTATTAAAATTGTAATAGGAAAATTAAAGGGTCATTCTTAGGCTGCAAGTTGCGGGGAACTGAGGTGGTCTGGGTTGTGGGTGCGCCACAGCTATGAAAAAACATCGTGGGCCGGTCAAGCAACCAGACTGGGAGGTCCAATATTCTATTATTCTTAACCATTTGTCTTGTTCAATATCTCTTGCAGAATTTCCATTCACAATCGCATCACTTTACACGTGTCTGGCTATTAAGAGCCGGCCATTCAGGAAACCTGTATGGAAGCCAATATTAACGGCAACTACATGAATAATAATAATAATAATACTTGCCATTTGCCAGGCCTATGACGTAAACAATTGAAGTCTATTGCTTTTCTCATGGAAACTTACAGAAGATATTGAAATTAATGAAGAGAATCGACTATCACTAGGAAAAAAAAAAAAAAAGAATCGACATCTTAGGGTATTTTACAGTTGGTCACTAATTATCATAAATAATTATAATGTTAAGTCAATGATAAGATTATATAGTTTTATCTGGTTAGAGAACTGTGACAAATCAGAGTTTGATCTACTTTTAGAGCTGTAACGCTTGTGTCAAATGGACGCCTTTGATGGCACCCTCTGTCTCAACGATCACAACCAATAATCAACTGACCCAACTGACTAGTGACTAAGAATAAAAAAATTAAAAACAAAAATATCTAACAACTAATTAAATTAATGGAAAGCCCCTCAAAATGGTTTAGTTACTTTTGTCCTTCTTAATAATAATGATAACAAAATCTTACGTTGGCTTTGGGTACTCATCATTATATTGTATATTAAAAGCATGCAGACCTTTATTCATTAGTCTTGATGGAATCTCCATTATCCTCTCCAACTCAGCCACTCACCTTCTAATTCTTAGGCAATACCAAGAAGATCGCGACGAATTAAAAACATTTTGAAGAATTCAGACTTGAGATCTCCTTATTATTTTCAAAGCAGATTCTTTTTTGGTCTTGCGAATTTGGTTTACCTTGCATGCAATATTCCACCCATTTGCTCAAAAAGTTTGTATTAAGAAGGCATCTTGTCGATTTTTGAGATCCTGGGTTTGCGCCCTTTTCCTGTTTTATACAACAAGGAGAAAGCATCTGTTTTTGGTCAACAATAGTACATGCATATATTTCTTTATTTACTTTCTCTTTGAATGATAAAAGGATGAATCTTCTTTGTGATTGGTTTCTTGTTGAAAATCATTCAACATGAAAATGAAAAACACAAGCAGGCTTTGATGGGGTTCTACGAAAGTTGGCTAATCATCCCTGTAATCTTTTCTTTATTGTTATTGTCAATGGCCGGTGACACAAAGAGCTATGATCCTGTATATTTACAAGAACTATTTCATAGTTACGCAAATGAAACCCTATCAAGCATCATACGGGTCATTTTTACAATGTTTCTCTGCCTTCAAACTCTTCCGGCATGCAAGTTTCTGTTATTAGAATACGAAGCAGGGAATTTTGGGCAACAGGAGTGAATTTCAGTTCTCTTCGTATCCCACCAAGAGTTATTGCACTGCCTTTTGTGAAGAGAATTGCTTTACTCAATGAAAATTTAGGAAATTGGTCTTCTCATTACTATCAAGTCCCCAATCATTCTTTGGTTGCTCCCGTTGTTGGTTTCAGTGCTTTTGATGCTTCGAATCCAAGCACATTAAGCAATGAGGAGCTGACACTCATTGTCTCGGGAGATCCTGTTTCAATTCTGTTTCCTGACATCGTGTTAAAAGATAAAAACGTGACGCTAAAATGTGTCAAATTCGGAGCCGGTATGTCAGTCGAATTTAGCAACATGACCACGCCCAATGAATGTGTGGCAAAAGGTCCAGGCCATTTTTCAGTAGTTATTCCATTTCAACCTCAGCCTCCACGGCCGCCGCCACCGTCGCCTAAGACCAAGGAGGAGAGGTCATGGAAGTCGTGGGTGATAGGTTTTGTGGCTGGATTTGGTGGGTTAGTTTTGCTGATTTTGGTTGGGGTGGCTACTTATAAGCTAGTGAGGAGGAAGATGATCAGAAAAATGGAGAGTGAATCTGAAAAGGCAGAGCCTTTAGATACAACATGGATTGGAAGAAGTAGAATGCCTTCGGCATCAATGATACGAACTCAGCCGGCTCTTGAGCATGAGTATGTTCCCTGAAATTGATGTTACTTCTTTTTGTACATTTTTGCCCCTTTTTTCACAAGCCAAGATAATCATTGTTTTTTGGAATTAGGCCCATCTCTGAAAAGTTATTGCAAGTTTTCGGTTCTCATTATTTTTTCTCGCATTATGATCGAAAGAATTGATGGATTTATTTGATTAAAAAGCACTGTTAATCTTGCTTGAAAAATTTTGGTGCTCGGCAAAAACCGAATTGCTTTTAAGATACAGAGACTTCTAATGCACACTTTTTATTCAACTGAGCCAATATCGAATTGCTATCAGAAAGAAAGGTTTACGACAAATAAAGTACTTGATTTTTTATTAACTGTAAGATTGAATACTAATTGAAAAGGATTAGTTCATCCAATGGGGTTGAGGTCACAGAGCTGGTGAAGTGGAAACGGAGGATCAAAATAAGAGCCATTAAGAATGGCCCATGTAGTAAGCTTATTTGCAGCTTCTGTAGCATGTATCCCATCCCAGCTAACATAATCTTTTGGATCGCTGCAAGCTGTGGCTGTTACACTGCTTCCATTAATCGCCTTCGTATTTCCGCAGAAAACTTTAGCATCAAAATTATAGGCACCATCACCATGCCCACAACAAGCCTTGGTACCATACTTAAGCCCTGCCCACAAATTTTTTTTTAAAAATATATATATATATAGCCCAAGGTCAATCAGAAAAACGCAGACAAATGATTAGCAAAACACCGTACCATATGATGTGGGATTTTGGAAGAGTTCTAGTAACACTGAGTGAGTGTCAACGCAAATGAGGGAAGCATTGGGAAGATTTCTTCTGGTTTGTGCTAGAGCTTCCTTCAACATGTTATTGTAATCCAAGACGGCATTGCTGTAAGAGATCATGCAACCGTACGCGTCCAAGTCCGAACTTGAATGAGGAAGCTGAACCAAAAATGCAGGGTAACAGCCAATCGGTGCAAGATTCAGCACCAAAAATGTGCGCCCACCTAAAGCATACAGCTCCTGTGTAAATTTGATGAAGCAAATGTCACCAATTTAACGTTGAAAGGAAACACGGAATTATTTAATTAATTGGGGTGGATTTTAGAATTCTGCCCCATGACATGGCGTGGCCGGCCCAATTAGTGCCATCACCTCGACTGTGCCAGCGATTTGTGAAACCACCTGAGGAAGATACTGCTTGACCCCACCTATGCCAATTGCTGCTAAATTGGAAGTAAAATCATTCTGACCAATGTAAAATGTATAGAGCGATTTTCCGAAAATATCCGGTGAAGGAAGCTTGGTTGAACCTATGAAAGAGAGTTTTTATTTCAAGTAATCAAGTTTGCAGGAGCGTATTAATTTGTCATCTAAAATAAGAGCTTGATTTAGTGTCTACTTACCACTTGCATAGGAGGAGTGAAATTCATCAACTCTAGCCTTGAATTCCTTCATTTGGTTGAGTTGAATAGCTAGGGAAAAGGGACTGATCCCGGTAACAAACAGGGAAGTGTTGGGCAAAAGCACAGTAGAGGCCAAAGTAGCATAGTTGGCTCCATGCCTGTAATCTGATCCAATTGATTGCAAATACGGGCTCAGAAACGGCAATCCTAGAGCTTGAGCTGCCAATAAATAAGAAATTAACTTCGTAGAGGTTCATCAACCACTGAAAGTTAAAGAGATTATTGTGGTGGCACTCTTCGGCCTCGAGTATAATGCAGGTGGTCCAGCCTGGATGATTAAATAAACAATGTAGTGCCAAAACTTTCATGGAACCGCGTGTCGTGTATTTTGGATTCACCTAAGCATAATTGGAGTCTATGCCTACCCCGCACCCCAGTGAGGCAGAATTGCCCATGTGAATGTTCTTATGGCGATGGAAACTTTTCTTCAAATTACTGAAACCCATTTCTGTGCTCAATAATAGAAGACTTTGTTTCTCTTGCAATGTTCTGAAGAGAGCCATAAGAAAATTCACTTTGGTTGTTTTGGTAAGGCAAGACAGGTGCTGCGAAGAAATTATTTTTGCTGGTAACGATCGAAAGACTAAAATTGAACATAAGTGTAGGAAGGTGAGCATCGATCATAAAGTTAAGCGTTTGATGCGAAGTTACAAATTAACTGTTACCTAAGAAATCAACAATGAGCCTTCCATCAGAAGCGCGACCAGCGGGTCTCTTGAAGTAGGTCATGCCAAAGGGACCGGACTGTGCCGGAAACGCTGCCCAAAACCCACCAGTGTCTGAATTCGAGTCTCCAAAGTTGAATATGGCCTCAAATTCACATTTTGAATCACTGATACCACACAACATTGCCATCATCGCCACCCATAACGTTATAAATTTGCCGAAACTGACAAAGATTTTCTGAAACTGGGGGCTTGTCATTTATTGAAGTTGAGATGAATGGTTCCTGAAAGAGGTTATCTCGGTGATGTTTTGCTGTTGAATTATGTCAATGTCCCATTATCCCCATTCAGCTGAAATGAGACTGAGACGTGGGCACCACATAATGCAGCTAAATTTGCTTTCCTATTTCCCACACAGAACAGGATATATAATCAGCAAAACAGAAAATTAAATGGAGTATACACTGTACACCTATGTTAAATGGCTATCGTGCAGATTGTCGTTTGCAATCAATATGGAATGGACATGACACTTCACCATGTTATTAAAGGTTAAAATAGTCACTAACACGCCATCACAAGAATGGAAAATACAGTATTAAATTAGGCTCAAATATAATATTTAGGAGAACCTGAGACTCGAGCGCTTCTCACTACAGATCTTTTCTTTATATTTCAAATGAAAAGTAATTCTATAAAGTAGATTTCATAAGATACCGAAAAAGATTTTACGAGTTTGACTACTTAACTCAAATTTATAAGATGAAATCACAATTCAAATGAACTAAAGCAAAACTACTACAACAACACAACAAAGTCACCAAATTTAAGCTGCATCCGGTGACATTATGACAACAACCGGATGAGGTGCTGGTGAAAATTTTATGAGAGGGACATGATACTTGATGCTTTAAGAACTGGCCTTCACTATATATTGATGGAAATAAACACTTAAGAGTTTAATTTATTTTGAAGAGAAAGAGTACAAGGGACCTGATGAACCAATTGAAGTAGTGGCATACAATTTTGTGATTGCACTGTCTCAATAATCAAATATCAATGTCCATCAAAAGTTGAATTATTAGCTGTACATTTTCTTCTTAAATGAATATTGATGACTGAGAGCTAAAATAAAGAAAGAGAAATTATCTCCCAACAACTTAAAAATACCGAAAGTATAAGTAGCTATTACAAATTTTTTTATAATATCTTAAAATTACCTCAAATTTTAGTTTTATATCAACCAATAACCTTTTTAAAAAAAATTCATTAACTCCTGTTAAAGAATATAAGATAAAAGATTATTTTGATTTAAGAAAGGAAAGCAATATTTTTGGCGGCTCTATTGGTAAAATAATGTTTTATCTTAAATTATTTAAGAGTGGCTAACAACAGTTAATAAAATTAAAAATTTGAGATAATTTTAAGATATTATCAGAAATTTGTGGTGATTATTTATACTTTTGGTGCTTTTAAGATAATTGAAGGATAATTTCCCGTAATGAATAGCTAAATTGACATCGACAGAATACGAAAATGCAGTCGAATAGAAGGCACATGGAGTGCCCAGTACTGTGGTAGGCTGGCTTTACTAGCAAATACAAGATAAAAGCCAGGGAGATGAAAGTGCTTATATAGTAAGTAGGATGATGTACGGAACAGACATGTTTTGCTCATCTACAGCTGTGGACAAGCACAAGCTGCATCATGATGCAAGAGGGGAGACGTGGTTTTAGATATTGCCCACCTGGACGACAAGTGATGTGCTTCGCTTTTTGAAATTTGAACCCAATGATCTACCTGTGTCTCCAAACAATCTTCATTATGATTACCCAGCCAGAAAATCAATAATCAATACCCACAAACTATAACATTATGAATAAGAAATATCACCCATGAAAAAAATAAAAAATAGTATATTTTTCGGGCTGCAGTCACACATGCGTATATCTCTCTCTATTCTCTATGTATAAGGCCCAGGGTTAAATTTAACGCGAAAGTCGCACCAGCCCTGCCAAGTTCACAGCCACTACAAAGCAGGGTGACAGAGATGAAAGATAGCTTGGATCACCCTTTCCAATTGATAAATCATGCAAGCAATTTGACCCAAGCGCAGCAACTTTGAGCGGAAATGGACTCGAAACGAGAGGAAAGCCCATCACTGTTTTTCTTCAAGTGAAAGCCCAACAGCTTCTGGTCTCTCACATTTTTTTTGGGCAATTTTCAGAAACCTCCCCTGAGGTTTGATATAATTTCACTTAGATGACGAATTTGATTGTATTCTCACTTACCTCCCCTGCCGTTAGTATAAATACGGTTTGACCGTTAGTTAACTTGTAAAATTACTAAAATATCCAAACCACTTAAAACCAAGCCTAGGATTTGGGGCCAACAATTTCATACGAATTCTTTTACCAATGAGTGTGTTTATGGATAAAAAGAAGGTGTTATGCATTTACCTCATCTTCTCTCCAAATTGAACTTAGATTTGCTCTCCCCATTTTGGCCGAATTTTTCAGAAAGTTGCAGCTCTTGGTACTATGACTCTCCTCCATCTATATATTCTACACATACTACACAATACTTGCTTCCCCTCATCCTCCATTAATCAATTAATTTATATATTTTTTATTTTATTTTTAAATTTACCAGGAAAGGAACAAATATTTTCTCAAGCCCAGCTGGTCTTTTAATTAATTACTACTGTAAGTACTCAATATTTATGCTAAAAAGTTGGATTCAACCGATCTCATTCTTCCTTTTATATAAATCATTTTTCTTTTTCTTTTTTAACCATATTTGTTTATATCGAAATGAAATGAAATGATATTGATAACTAAATGAGTGTAAGATTGACTATAGATGAGTATTATGATTGATTGTTGTGTATATATAAAAAACAGTTTAATTAAATTGGTAGGTAAAAAATGGCACATGAGGTGTTCGACAAAATGCCTATTATGGTTTGTTTGTCTCATTTTAAGTAAATTAAATAGAATGACACATTGATGGGAAGACAAAATTTATAAGCTCATCATGCAGCACAAAAAATCTGTGAAAAAACGAGACAAAAAAATATTTACGAAGGTTGTAACATTGTCGCGCGCGCGACAGGCGCAGGAACGCGCACTCGACGGGCGCAGGAATGCACGCGCGATTGCTATTTCATGAGTTTGGATGATCCGATACTATTTCATGAGTTTGAGCAATGGCTTGCTGGTAACGTTGCAGTTGATTGTGAGATCCGTCAATCGATGCAATTTTATAGAACATTGTTGGGGAAAGACTCAATGGGGTGGCTAGGTGATGAGGTAATTATTGTTAATCTTTATTTAATTTACTTATAATTAAATTAAGTTGGTTGTTCGACATATGTATTTGCCACGTGCAGCATATCCATGAATACTACTGGTTGATAAGTGAAAAACAGCAGCAATATCCAAATGCCTTGTATCAATGTTGCACGCATACAGATGTCTTTTTTTGGGTAAGAGACTTGCAGTTCTAATCATCGATTTACTACCCTATACTAAAATATAACATTGAAATATTTGATTGCGATGAATTCAATAGGTTATTTTGAAGGCTCAGTGGAATAACGATGATTGTGAGCTACATTCATTAGATTATACCAGGCTGAACACTTACATTGACGGTCGGGAAGACACGAAATCAAAACCGTTTGCGGACGTTGATATGGTGTGTGTTCGTACATGATTCAATATAGTTATGATAATAGTAATTTCAAGATTTTATGATGTCTTCACATTGGATACGAATTCTTATGGCCATCTACATGTTTTAATTCCAATTAACTTGGAAGACAACCATTGGGTTATAGCCCGGGTAGACTTCCGGCACAAGCAGATCTCTATTTATAACTCAATGAAGGAGTTTCGCGAGGACAAAACATATGGTCAGACATCTGGCTCAAAGATGTTGGGTTTTACGACATCTGGCCAAACTTACATAGTGCAGCACCCTAGAAACTGGTGAGCGTTGATGATGTGACTCAACAACAGCCCGGAAGCGGCGATTGTGGGGTGTTTATGTTAATGTTTACGATGTATTTAATGTTCAAGCTACAATTTAATTTTAACAGTTGGCATGGACATTATTTTAGGAGGAAGATTGCCACTGACATATTTAACGGTGATATTATGTTATAAATGATATACTACTCTTTTATATTAATTATTGAATCTTGTGTCGACCGAACTGAAAATTGATATATTTAAGATTGTTATTATATCTGTTTTGATACCTTGTATTAATGAGTTGATTGTTGAGATGTTGGTTGGTGAGAATTTGTGTTGTGTTATAGGTTATACAAAAACAAGCAGCTTGTGTCAAATATTGGTGATTTGGTCTTTGTAACAAAATTGAATCATTTGCTGGTGGAGACTAGTATAGTCTGTTTCTAAGAGAAGTAAATTATATTTTTGTTGTTTTTAATTTCACCTCCAAGCAAACATCTTATAATTTAGGGAGACAGTATTTATCTCCCGGGAGACGAGCAGTCGTCGCTCTAACTTTTAGATACAAGCATTCTGAAATTTAGAGAGACAACAGCGTCGCACGAGAGACATCAGCTTGTCTCCCTAAATTTCAGAATGCTTGTTTCGATATGGCAAAAACAAGCATTCTGAAATTTGAGGAGACAAGCGGTTGTCTCCCGTGCGACAAAGCTTGTTTCCCTAAATTTCAGAATGTTTGCCTAGAGGTTAAATAAAAAACAACAAAAATATAATTTACTTCTCTCAGCAATAGACTATACTCTCCATCAAGTTGTTTGTCACCCAATCGACAATACAAATAACAAATATTTTAATTTATGCCGAAACCTAAAAAACATTAATATCAGTTAATTAAATTGGAAAATAACACTAATAAGAACTTACACTATCACTTAAATAACAGTCACATGTGCATTTCCTCAATTTACAGTTGATCACAATTACAATTAAACTTAATTTCATCAGCCTATACATCTAGCAGTCGCCCATATATACAAAAAGAACAAAAATAATAACTACAATAATAGTGTGTCATGATAGATAGTTGAGTTATACTTTATACATGACATTGTCACTATGTTAGTATAACATTTATGGTCTTGTCCCAACAGTTCTAATGCTTTGTTTCTTACTCGATATAGCCTTTGATTGCAGCAAGTTATCCCATATCTTCTGAACAGTTCTGATGCAATGATATCAATTGGCAGTTGAGTATTAGCCTTAAACAGATGAAGAAAGGAAATAACTATCCATATTGATGTTGCTTCGTAATTCTCGGTGTTTCTTACACAAGTATACTTTGAACAGTATGTCTTGATTTGAAAATAACCTTTATTCCAATTAGGACTAGCATGTAGCCTCCAAGTACATCCTGTAGTAGCACACCTAAGTGTAACTCTTAACTTTTCATTCTTTACTCTTTATAATCTGAATGTCACCCAAAAACTTAGTCTGTATTAGTGCGACAAGTTCTTGTCGCACGGGAGACAAACTTGTCACCCAAAAACGCAGAAACTGTGTTTCTGAGACGGGCGCACACAAACACTGCAAATTCATAAACATATCAACTTAAGCAAACTTTGGCGGAAAAAATAAAAATTACAGCTAAAACTACTTCTATTTTACACACCCATTTGCATAACAATAACAAATTTTTACCTTTGTAGCCTTATTACACTATGTATGGTGTAAATCACAAATATAAAATAACTAATAATTAAATTTTTTCAACTCATGGCCACATATGGCTAAACTCATTCTCCTTTTAATTAATTTTTCCACCACCAACCCATGAACAAGACAAATAAAACACAATTAACAACCACTTATAAAACTCCAAAAACAAGAAAACCAAAGGTATTTATAAATTTTAGACTTTTATAAAGTAACTAATTTCTTACAAACTCCAATAACAGTGGCATCTTCCGGTCGCCGTTGATCGTCACAGGTCGGTGGCCTTCTCCGACCACCTATGTTTTTCTTCTTCATGGGTTATGTATGCTCTTGATGTGTATTTTTTTTTGTTCCAGCAGATGAGAATATAGGTGAGTGGAGTGAAAATGGTGAGAGATTGACAGTCATTGCTTTTTTGTGCTGGGGAAAGAGATGAGAAAGATAAATGCACTCTTTTACACAATGGATATTGTGTCTAATCGGTTAATACAATTGTCTAATAGATTTTAACTTATTTTTTTATTGTTGTTTGATTTTTTTATAATTTCACCTTGTCTTTTACATATTTACCCTCGTCAATTAACGGTCAAACCGTATGTATACTAACGGCAGGGGAGGTAAATGAGAATACAATCAAACTCGCCATCTAAGTGAAATTATATCAAACATCATGGGAGGTTTCTGAAAATTACCCTTTTTTTTTTCACTCGAAGAACAAATTACAAACCCATCGCTTTCATCAAAATGGCTTGTCCATGCCCGTCCTTCCAATGGCCCAAGAATGTGGGCAAGTAAAGTGATTTGAATCTGTGAATTGGACTCTACAGAGTGTGAACCAGACTGGCATTGTTAAACTGAGCAGTAACCAGCCTAATTTGCCAAGTGTCAGTTTTTACCCCGTACGAAGATTTTTACAATTTAAAAGGTTTTTTTTTTTCCATTTCTTTCTTTTTATGAAACTAAAAATTAATGGTTAATGAATTTAAAACAAACATGAGACACCAAAATTTATTTCAATTCTATCCGGGTTGAAATCGTAATTTCCTCTTCAACCCCACTGAATGCCTTCGCCCTTCAGTGTGAACAAGGCCAAGGATCAAAGGCTACCGACTTCCAAAATTGCGGCGGGTCGGGTCACTTTTGTTAATATAGAATTCCACTGAGGATATATTGTGGAAAAAAGGATTCAGTTTTTTATTTTGACCAAAATGGGATCCGATCTGAACGTTTTCTTCGCGTCCACGTCACATGGGACCCATCTAAATTGCGTAGTAAACCATGTGCCTGCCACACACGTCACCTTGTCGGGAAGGATGCCTAGTCTGATAAATTAAAAAAATGGACGGAAAAAAGAAGATGGTCACCACGTCAGATCCTTCCAGCGTCCAATCACATGTATCTTTTTCAGTCCACCGAGAAACACGCATCACCGTTAGTATTGCCAGATAATCAACGGCCCTGATTGTCCCCTGACGTGTCTTTCTGACGCTTGGGTGACACCCCACTAGGCCCTGTCACGTGGGCGCTTTTATTGCCAATGGATTTGAACATGCATGCCACTGTACCCTTTTAAATATGAAATTTTTTTAAGTACAACATGATTTATTGATAGTTGAATTTTCAAACTAGTTGTTTTCCGGTATTGAAAAAACAATGGCAGTTGGAGTAATATTACAAATTAGTTGCTTTGTAAGAGTAAATGACTTAAACCTCAAAATTTGAAATAAAGGCGATTTATCATTCAATAGTTTGCAATTTATTTGAAGTAATATTACAATATTCTGACATTACGATAAATGTTTATAACTAATGATTCAAATCAAGAAAAATTATTTGATACATATTGAATCGAATTCATGGTGAATGTATAAGTGTACATCGTACAAGATTAAAGTATGATTTTTTTTTCAAATATGAGATTAAATTTTTTAATATTACTTTTTATTTAATTTATTTTTAAAAAAAATTACATGAGATTTGTTCAGATTATAATTTGTATTATATAAAATTACTCTTAATATTTACATATCGGATAATTATTAAAATTAATTTACATTAAATTTTATGCCGTGCTGCCTACTCGTTTTAGATTTTATTTTACCTTTCCTGTTAATGCGATGAAGGGCATGCAGTTCCTTCAATGATAGGGCGGCACGTGGATCTCTCCCACGTGGGGAAATGGCAGCGACAAGTGGGTCATGTAGATCTCTAGAAAGTCTCAAGGGAACGTGAAAATATGAGCTGGCAATGCAACCCACCTTGCCTGCAGGACCCGCCTTGTTCTGAGTCCGTCTGTGCGAGACACGTCAGTCCCCATGCAACACGTATGACCGACATGCGTGGGGACCATGGTAATCAAAACACCCTCTTCTTTTGGGAGTGTCATGGCTCCTTAGAGATCGTAGGATTGAGCCATTTATATCCGTAGATATTGTTCGCGTCAGTTATGGGTCCCACAAAATTTTATGTTAATATTGCCTCGTAGTTTTAGTTTTTCTATTTATTAGTTAGGAATTTAGGATGGTTAATTCTGTGCGTACACTTGGGCCTCCTTGAGTTGATGTGGAAAAGTGAGGCATCGTGAATGGACGGCCAGGATTGGAGATTTGCTTGATCTTCAAGTCAAAACGAAATGCGTCTGATATGGGGCGCGCTCTCCGCGTCGGCCGTCGGAGCCAGCTTTGGCGTTGCCTGAATATCCAGCCGTCCACTACTATCATTATGCCGGAACCGAATTTCATTAATTTTCGTTAATCCGAACTCTACATTCAATAATAATCAAAACCTTTCCGGGTTTTAGTTTCGTATTAATTTAATAATTTTGATAAGATGTTTGTTATATAATTGAATGAATGATATAACTTGTTAAGTAGCTAAAGTAACAATTTTTTCCTACCTTTTGAGATAAAATAAATATTTACAGTACTATATATTGCTCGTGCAAAGCTAAAATTTAGATACAAAATCAAATAGATTAATTTAAATTTTAATTACGTTTCAGACTTATTTCATGCAGCATTAATTATAGAGATATAATGTATTTTCTTTTACTTACTTGAGAACAAATAAATTTTGTGGGAGACGAAGAAGACAAGTGAACGTAAAATAAAAATAAGAATAATAATAATATTGGGAAACTATATGAAGAAAAATATTTTATTTATTTATAATTTTTCTTTTTAATATCTCTTTCATGCATCCATCTTGTCCAAAAGGGCAAGTCCTTTTATATGAATAAAGTACATTATAATTATTTTCTTCAATTAGTTTTTATGTTTCGTTACTTGTTAGGTGTATTTACTTATGAAATTGAGAAATTAGAATGATAGAAAGTGTTTATTTGTTAAATTACAAGAAAAAATGAGAATGAAATATTTTAGTCTACACAATTTTAGAATTAGCGAATAAGAACTTGATTCTCATAAGGCATTGGAAATCATATTCTCATTTTGAAAACTGACTTTTTGCCTCCAACTAAATTTTTTAATTTCCATTTTTCCTTGATTTCATAACAAAAAAAAAGAATGAAAAATCAAACCAAAATTCCAAATCGAGATTCATCAAATTCAAACCAATAACAACGTCATTTGATCTTATTGTGTGTAAGCACTCATTAACATCGTGTCACTGATCATTAGGTGATAGTCGCTCGCTACTCGTCGAACTAGCAGCAAGTCATTGGCAACGGCCACTAATGATGACGATGATCGTCATCATCAAATTGTAAATAAGGTATAATTATAAAAATTATTATTTTGGCTTAATTATCCTTATCACAAGTGATATTAAAAAAATGCACGACAGTAATAATCATTTAAAGAAGCATGTCAAATCCAACGTATAGATATTGATAAAAAAAAAACATAATTTCAAGAATTACAAAATATTCTTTATAGGATCATTCTCTAGTGCAAAAGCCCCCACAATTTTTCATGCGAATTTGAGACTTTATACCAATGTTAAATGCTTTTCCAAGTGTGAAATGATTTTTCAATGGTTTACAACGTTATAAAAGTGTTGACACTGATGTGAGCACCTCTGCTTAAGAATGATTAATTTATGGTAATATACATATAATTATAATTATGTGAAGGTAATTTCCTTAAGACAAGATTTTAAAAAATTATAATTTATTACAATGTACATTTTATTCTTGTTTATAACGGGGTTAAATTGGGACCAAGATTATTTTATTATCATAAAAAGGCTATTCCTATACATAATATGTTTTACAACATTATTGTTGGGTTATAGTGGCTACGCGCCAGAAATATACACATTTTCACAATTTTCTTAAGTCCTACTCTCTTGCATATAGTATATTGTATTTAGTTTAAGATCACGTGGATGACGTCAGTATATATATAGATAGATAGATAAATAAAGAGAGAGAGAGAGAGTCATTCTTTAGTAAAAATATCATCATTTTCATTAAATTACATGCGAATCAAACAACGAGAATGTTCTTAGTTTTTGTTATTTATGTATTATACATGAAAGTTTTATTTCTCTTGGGGAGAGCGTTTGTGGCAAAAATGAAAGAGTACTTGATATTTTAACCGAATGATCTCATATAATGATGATAAAATAACCATAAAATCTTATAACATTACTAAAATATTCATTCAATTTTATTTTTTAAATTCTTATTTACTTTCATATGGAGTAAATATTTGTATAGTTCCAATATTTAAAAAAAATATCTCAAAATATTATTGTTGTTAAATTAGTAACACCCTTGTCGTCATATTCATTTTTTTTATTTACTTTTACAATTATAACCTTTATATTATTATTTTTTGACATTAATAAGAAGGGAAAATTATCAATCAATAATATCCACCCTGATGAATAATATTATTTTATTGTACTATTGAAGAAAAATGGAAAACACCGTATCGATTTCACTGGCTAATTTTATGGCTTTGCAGCCTCTCGCTTGCTTATGTTCACGTGTGGGGGACTGCCATGGAGTAAGCACAAATGACAAAAGCATTAACTTGTCAAGATTAACAACGAGGGCACAATTTGATGAATCCATTTCCATTAAATTGACAAAAGTACTAATCAGGTTGTGCCGAGAAGACTACATATCACGATCAACTTCATTCGTGCAAACCATGACGAAAACAAAAAGAAAAGAAAGTTTAATTACATAGAAAGTGTAGCCAAGGAAAGTTGAATTTGAAAAGCCATAAGTGGGTCTCGGATCGGATGGACGAGAGGGGGTGTTGTGGTGAGTGAGAAATGAGCGCATTGGTAATGAAGAATGAAAGTAACTGTGGCCATTGGTTTCATCGGATGGTGGATATTGATTCGTAGACACTTAAAAACTTTTCTTTTGTTAATGTCAAAAAAAAAATTATTGTGAAAGGTACTGCTGTAAAAGTAAGCATAGAGAAACAAAAAGCAATGACAAGATTTTTAACTAATTTAGTAATATGGGTATTTTGAGATATGTGTTAAAATATAACTACTTAATAAATATTAATATCAAATTATATGAATTAAATAGAATTTTATTTAATAATTATGTGGTAAATAGATGAGTAAAACAATAAGTTTTTCTAAAAAAGTTATTTAAATAGAAATAAATTCATATTATATTAATCAAATGATCCTCTCATTAAATTTAATAATCTCTATTTTTTTTAATTAACCTACTTATAGTACTTCCTCTCGTCCAATAATAATGATATTAAAATTAATATAATATTATTTAAATATAAAAAATTACTTTTTAATATTAAGAAAGAAAAAATATCTTATGCGAAGAATTTTTTAAAATTTTTATTATTAATATGACTCGTTATATAAGAAATAAAATTTTATTTAAAATTTTTTTTTGACACTCTTATGATGTTATTGAGTTAAGTCGAAAATTAATGTCATAACATTAGGATATCATTTGATTTTATTATTATTCTCATCGTCATTGTCACTGTTGAAACCCTTTATCATTTATGCCAAGAAGGTAAAAGCTGTTTGGCAATGACAAGTTATTTGCAAAAGGTCAAATTAAGTTAAAAGAGTAGAAAAATTTAATTAACTAATTAAATTAAGTTGCATTAAAATCTGAAGAAACAGATTGAAAATTAAGAACATATCAAACAAAATCGTAAGGAGTAAAAAGCGTGGCTACGGAACCCCCATGTTGCTCGTCAATGACTGGCCAGGCCAGCGGCCGCTAGCCAGTCGTGGATTCCAAAGGACCTATTCATTCTAGTTAATTGTTTAATCCAATTGAAAAAATCCGAATTATTTAATTACAAAAATTAAAAATAAAAAATCAAATCGAAAACAGAACACGTAAGCCATATGAGGGTGGAATAGGTTGGACCCAGGGCAAGGGACGCGTAGATCGAGTTAGAAACGACCACGTCTACGGTAGCAGTGACGTTGGAATAAATAAAAATGGCCAGCGCGATTATCGATGGGCCAACTCAACAACCAACTTTGCCCACGTATAAACGGTGTATTTGTATACGACACGCGTATGGTGACGTGGATGGTGCCCTGGCGCTCTCCTTCTTCTTCCCCACCTCTTCTTTCTCTCTCTCTCTCTCTCCTCGCTTCTGTTCTCTGTAAAAAACACAACTCTTCAGCTTCCGTTTAGCGAACCTTAACGAGAGAATGCCGAGCCTCACAATTTCCTTATAGAAATTTTCATAAAACCGACGGCGTTTCAAAATTTAACGGTTTAAGCATTCAAGTTCCTGGACTTTGGGCAGGAAAGAGACTTGGTGTTCGATAATTTCAGGTAATAATAAACTTTTTAAATTTTATTAATTTTTATTTTCAGTGTTGCGTTAGAAGATAACTTTGTTTCTCTTACATGGTGAGAGACGTGCTTGAAATTGTTGTGGTCGTTAAACTACGGTGATTAGTTGTCGTTTGGTTGGTGAGCGCAGGCAGAAAACTGATGCAATATTGGAATTTTACGAATGTCGGATTATTGTGCACTTGAACAACATAACTCCTGTTTAAATAACTAAACTTTGTATGATTTTTTTTTGGGGGGGGCGGGGGGGAACACAGGAACAGACTGTACGAACAAAAAGTATTTTTGATTAAACTCATCTGGTTCCCTTAGTTCTTCCTTCACTTGTAGATTCTTGCAATTTCTCCTTTACGGCTTCTTTACATCTGAAATTTTATTACCTCGAGAGGGCGAGATATTTGTAAAAAAATTTAAAAATTTAAAAAAGAAAGTGACTCACTGTTTGCTTATGTTTCCGTGAATTGACGGACGAAATCCCGAGCGTTACGAGTTATCAGGAAAGAAAAAACTGCAGGAGTTTTCCATCGCAGTTTCAAGGGTATTTTCGTATTTGTATCTCATACCATCCTTGTGAGATGGACGTGTTGTCTTTGATAATCCCTTTCTTGTTTTCATAGATCACTTCTTTTTCAATCGTTGGGTACCGTAAAGACAGTTGTACCCTCTGCCCTTTCAGACTTTTTCTGAGGGCTTTCTTGATTCTTCTTCTTCTTCTTATTATTTTATTTCTTTATGATATGTTGAGTTTAGTTAAACTTTAAAGTGAATTTTGGAGCTGATGAATTTAATGCTATAGCCTTCAAAGTATTGATGAATTTATTTACTCCTAAGGTGGTGCATTTCTATTCTCTGTATTTTCTAGTTAAGAAAGGGATGATTTCTTCATGTTTCACATGTATTGAGAATTTATGGAAATGTTATGTATATGAATAATTGTATTCGAAGCTATGTTTTGTTTAATTGTATCATTACTGTTCTCTTGTCGTTTTTAGGCTGCTTGCTCTTTGGAACTTCTTGCATCATCAAAAATCAACTGAGGGTTTCCAGTTTGGTGGTTGGCCATGGGGAACAATGAAGATGGAAAGTCCTTCAAGTCTGAAAAACCATCTTCACCTCCACCTTCGGTGAGCTGAGAAATTATACATTATTCCTTTATAGAATTCAGTAGCAAAGATGGAGTATTTGCATGGAAGAAACAATTTCCCCCATATCTTGTGGCGTTTAACTCCTGAAGTTTGCATCTGAGTATTTGTGAAATTGTTTAATTGGCAGGATCAAGGCAATATTCAGATGTATACTGATTGGGCAGCTATGCAGGTTATTTACTTTATCTGTACACTTTGTTTCCCAGTTTCGTTTTAATGCACTGTTTATAGTGAAGTTGCTAATGGGGAATTATGTTCTTTCTTTACATCTTTAGGCTTATTATGGCCCCCGAGTTGCTATTCCGCCATATTACAACTCACCCATTGCATCTGGTCATGCTCCTCAAACCTACATGTGGGGCCCCGCCCAGGTATTGCTCAAAGCTCGCGAGGATTGCTTTACCTTATTATTTAAGTTGGGGGCAACAGTATATATCATTTCCTTATTCTGAGGAGTGAATTAAGTTAATACATGATTGGGATAATTTAGCATCTGTTTATTTCTTCCAGCCTATGATGCCACCATATGGAGCGCCTTATGCAGCCATCTATTCTCCTGGAGGTGTTTATGCACATCCTGCTGTTCCTTTGGTAAGTTGATGTCCCCGTTATCTTTTGAATAGTCTATTCTGTCATTAGGTACTTGAGGCGTTTCACTTTTTATATTACGAAATAATTATTTATCTGTAGCATGCAAAATTTGAGTTCGTGTGGTGTTTGGAAATCCTTTTAGCTGGTGCCCCCTGTTTGACAGAAAGTTTCTGATGTGTCTATTTTCCATTTGATTTTCCCCAAAATTCTAGGGATCACATGCACACAATCATGGTGTTCCAACCTCGCCTGCTGTAAGTGGAGCCATTAAAGCTATGTTTTGTTGTATTTTTTGTGAAATAATTATGAGTAAGAAATACGTTGTTGGGAAGAGATAGAATTCATTTGTGATTGCAGTTTTAGTTTAAGCTCCCACAAGTTGATTTTGGATGTAATTATAATGCGATAATGCAGGCTGTAACCCCATTGAACACAGGGGCACCTACTAAGTCGTCAGGAAATGCAGATCGAGGTTTAGCAAAGAAGCTGAAAGGGTTAGATGGCCTGGCAATGTCAATAGGCAACGCTAGTGCTGAGAGTGCTGAGGGTGGAGCAGAACGAAGGCCGTCACAGAGGTTGTTTATATTCATTTTGATATCGTGGTTCCTAGTTTATCTTTTCTATTAATGCTAATTTAATGACAATTTGAACAGTGAGGCCGACGGTTCTACTGATGGAAGTGATGGGAATACAGTTAGGGTGAGGACTTATTTTTCCTTTTCGAAACATGAATACGTTCTTATGCATTTTATGCTAAAATTTTGTTATATTTTCTAAATTTTGTCTATCTTCGCTGTCTGTCCTATTATCAGGCAGGTCAATCTGGAAAGAAAAGAAGCCGAGAGGGAACGCCAATTGCTGGTATGATTCTGTTTCTTCTCCAAGTTTTCATGAAGATGAACAGTAGATTTTGACACGTGATTGTTAATTTAAGTGGCATAGATGAACAGTAGATACCTGTGATTGTTAATTTTAGTGGCATGGATTTTCTATTCACTGTTTTACAGCATTTCTGATAGCATAGTTTTATGTGGCTTAACTGAGCACTCTGTGGTTAGTCATTGTAGATGAGAGATGATGTTATTCTAATTTTTCCTGTGATTCGAGAATAGACTAATTGAGTATAACTTGTTTGCTTGAGTAAATACTTGTTTTGTGGCTTAATTGAGCACTTTATCAGTGTACCCTGTGGGTTTGTGAATCTTATTGGCAAATGTAGTAGTGATGATTTGTTCCAATAATATTCAGAAATCATTTATTATTATGTTCATGATTTGTAGAATGCTCTATAGAATAATTTGTATGCCCTGTATCGCATGCTGTGCTCCGATTTTATCAATTAGCTTGCAATGTGAATATGATGCCACCTATGGGGGATAACGGAAAAGCAAGGAAATGAAAATAAATAATTGGGCCGTGGGACACTATTGATTAGTCTCGTTTGCAATATTATAAGGTTTGTTTAACTTCTATGCCAGGAGGAGATGGGAAAACTGATATCCAGTCAACTCCTGTGCCTGTTGGTGTGAATGCTACTCCTGATAAGGTGTTAGCTTCAGCTGTTGCTCCCACTTCTGTTTCAGGAAAACCCGTTGGTCCTGTGCTTTCTCCTGGCATGCCTACAAAATTGGAGCTCAGGAATGCACCTGGCATGAATGTTAAGGCAAGTCCAACCAGTGTTCCACAGCCTTGTGCAGTTTTACCTCCTGAAACGTGGATTCAGGTATTTTTTTGCCAATGGTATTTTATTATATTTTATTTTTAATCTTACTTACCACTCTGCTTTAACATGATATGGAGCGGCTTGTTTCTAAGTTTTGATTTGATGTATTCCAAGAAGTTTATGTTTAGAATTTTGGTGGTAAATGCACTGTCTTTAGAAGTTTTTGGTTGAAAGTAATTTTTGATTGTTTTGTACCCTTTTCTCAGAATGAACGGGAGCTGAAACGGGAAAGGAGGAAACAATCTAATAGAGAATCTGCTAGAAGGTCTAGGTTGAGGAAGCAGGTAAAGTAAAAAGAGATGTGAGAGTACTCTTACTTAAAAACTTTGTTTCAATTGTTGGAATCACTGTATAGCTCTCAGCAATATAGGAGCTAATTTTCTTGCTTCTCCCTATTTAAAACTTCCTTCCAGGCTGAGGCTGAAGAACTTGGTCGTAAAGTTGATTCCTTGACTGATGAGAATGCTTCCCTCAAGTCTGAAATAAATCAATTATCAGAGAAGTCTGAGAAACTGAGACAAGAAAACGCAGCATTACTGGTATGCCATATAAATGTTATTATTTTCTGGACCGTTACGAGTTTGTTTTCCAATGAAGCCAACAAGTTATGTGTTTAATCTATTAATTGGTTTAACATACAGGAAAAACTGAAGAGTGCACAACTGGGAAACAAGCAAGAGATTGTTTTGAATGAGGACAAGAGGGTTACACCTGTTAGCACAGAAAACCTATTATCTAGAGTTAACAATTCCGGTACTGTTGATAGAAACATGGAGGAAGGAGGTCACCTGTTTGAGAAAAACTCAAACTCTGGTGCCAAGCTACATCAGCTTTTGGATGCAAGTCCAAGGACAGATGCTGTGGCTGCAGGCTGATTAACCCTTTCTGTAGAAGCCGTTTTGCTTGTCGGAAACTAGAGCTAACAGCCAGAAAGAATGAATTAAATAGCTGAATTAGTGTTGTTCTATGTCGTGTGTAAGGTGGTTGGTTGTCTTTTTAACTCATGGCAAACCTGATGTATTTTAGTAAAAATCAGAGTGCTAGGATGGGAGATGGGTGTACATTTAAGGAGAGGAGAGTAGTGATTGTTCAGTTTAGGGGAAAGGACTTTGGAATCTATGTTATGTTGTATTTATTTGGTGTGCAATTTTATTAACTAGTATTGAACATACAGAGACTCACTGTTTTATGTCAAATGCTAAAGCCCCAAATGATACTGCGTGCGTGCGTGCTTTCCTGGATTCTTTTTTCTTTCTTTGTAGTTCTTTCTTGTTATTAATATATAACAAGTGGCCTTCTGAGTCGGACCAGGCACCGTAGCGTAGGATTCAAAGCGTCCTCGTTTGTTGGGCCCACACGATCGATCTACGACTATGCCGGAGTAATTCGAATTTCAACCCCGTGCCGGTCAAAGACTTGACCGGTTTCGTTTTATGCCGATTAAATGGTCAAAGACGACAAATTATCTGGCCTTATACGTTTCAAATATAGAGTAGTCGAATTCTGGCAATCCAGCATTGTGAACTGAGTTCAGTCGTTTTTTTTTTGTTTTTTTAATAAATTTTGGTTCTACAATGTTTAATCACATAATACAATTACACGTGTGCGCAAATATATGAAGAGGATAGAAAGGAGGATCGTCGATCGGTGCCTGCGGTGCAATCGAAGACAACCATGGCTGTGGCCCAAGGCTGCCCGCGTGATTTAAACACTAAAATCTACTAAGCCCTTATGCGTTAGCAGAAAAGAGGACCAAATCTACACACTCCCTCCTATCGCTGCCGGTTCATGGTCCCCATAGGATCTCATCTAATGCACATTCGTCTCAAATTTGCCAAAATTGACACGGTCAAATCAAATGCAATTTTCAAATTCCAAATAAGTGTAACATGATAACGATACTTAGAAATTTCTGGGTGTAATTGTCAAAATAGTTCAATCTATCATCCATGGCCTACTGTCACATCCTAAAGAAAAAAAAGGTCCACCTTGTTGTATAATATAAAATTTTAAAAATGAAAAAAGATAATAATAAAAGGTCCACTTTTGTTGGTTAAGGCGATTTTGTCAAATGGAGGGCTCTGATTCATTGTAAAGTCAGTGTCATAACGTGAGAAAAATATTTCTCATTCTTATTTGAATTGTTGACCGTTTGTACAGCGAACGTGTACTTTCTCGGATTTCCCACGTCCTAGATCTATGCAACCGAATTCTCAATTTTCAATTTATTATTATTTTTCTTCACATGCTTTCACAAATCCAAAACTTGTGGGAAAATTATTGCTTCTAAACACTTTTGCTTTCATTATCATTAGCCAAGCAAGAGGCAACAGCCATGCATGTGCTCTGTTTTTTTGTTACTTACTTACAGTCATAGGCTCATAGGCCCTGACATTGCTTCAATATTACATTTCCAAATTTGAAGGGTCTTAGTTTTTTTTTTTTTTTTTGAGAGATTGAATGGTCTTAGTTAGTTTGTCGTTTTTCGTCATCGTTTTGAAATTTAAATGTACGTACGGTCTGGGGGGGGGGGGGGGGGTAGTTCTATCTGCAGAGAGCAGTAGTGGGAGATTATTAATGTTGGAATATATAACTCCTCGAAGTTTGATTTCACTTGTCTTATTATATAAAATAGGACAAGATTGACTAATTTAAATAGGTGTTGGGCTACTCAGTTGCCAAATGTTTCAATGGCGTTAGCCTTTCCGGGGGTTCTCTAGATCTGACTCCGAGCAACTTATAAATAGAATCTAGTAAGAACTTGAAAAAGTAACTCCACTATTGTTTCTAGTTCACGAGAAAGGTGATGTTTTGGATTTGGATTCTGGAAGTGTCGCTCTTTTTATGTTCATTAGTCATTCCTGCTGTCGGCAACTCAAGATAGGTGAAGAATTTTTTGTTTTTTATAATAATTTTCTGTGTCGCAACATATGGGACATTCGGCAGCAGTGTGGGATTACAGGGCTGCAATTGAGATTGCAAAAGACTGGAATGGTATTGATCAGGTTGTTCTTCGGAGCCCACATGGACCCTCTGCTAAGGTGAATAGGGAACTTGTTCCAGATAACTGGTTGTGTATGTTGCCATCACTCATCATTATCATCAATATCATTGTTCTTATTTTATTTTGAACGTGTGTATAGGTTAGCTTGTACGGAGGACAAATAACTTCATGGAGGAATGAGAAAGGAGAAGAACTTTTATTCACTAGTAGTAAGGTGATGTTTTGTCATTCTTTTTCTTTCAATGATGGTTACCCTGTCTAGAGTCAGTAGTGATTACATTTCTAAGGTCCTGTTATTCAAAGGAAATAGTGTTAATTATTTTTTTCTTCGTTGTATGAATGATTATTCCTAAGATGTGGAATTTATCTGAAAAATAAATTTGGTTTCATCAGCTTCAATCTGGCTATATTTTGAGGTAAATTGCATACTTTACTGAAGAATTCTGGGAGTTTGTAGATAGCAGTTGTTTTGTTTGATTAACTGAAGTCCCAAGAGTAATTGCATGTTCCGCATGATATGATGCTGCATCCGACTGCTAGTGGAATAATGTGCGTACCGCGAGAACTTGATTAAAATCATATTTAGTAGTCGCCTCTCAGTTGGAATCTGGCTCTAGACTCAAATTTTGATGAAGATAGCAAAAATCTACAAGCTAGAGGCATTAGAGAAATTCACTTGTGTTTTTTTCTTTTATCATAAAAAACAGGCAATATTTAAGCCGCCAAAAGCAATTCGTGGAGGGATCTCTACTTGTTTCCCGCAGGTACTTTAAACCAGTTTTTGGTGTAATGCATTGATATCACCCGGTCCTGAACATTTTCTGCTCGCTCATACTATTTTAATGCTTGTGAAGTTTGGAAATTGCGGGTCACCAGAACAGCATGGATTTGCAAGGAACAAATTGTGGATAATTGATGATAATCCTCCACCTATGCCCCCAAATGATTCTGATGGAAAAACTTTCGTTGATCTACTGCTTAAACCATCTGAAGAGGACCTGAAGTGCTGGCCTTATAGGTATGGACTTGGATGTTGAAGACTTTGCCAAAGCTTTTAAATAAATTCACAACCAACATTACAAAGTTGCACTTAGAGCGCTTAAAATTAGTTTATCAGTTCTGTCATAGGTTGAAATCTAGATTGTATATAATTACACTATGTGATGTAACTGAGGTTTAATTCTTGATTATTGATTTTTGTGCGCCGCTGCAAAATTCAGAACTATCAGTTTTTACCTTTGTAAAATGGCAAGTTAAATTCAGAGCTGTCAATATCTATCTTTGGTTACGCTATGCTGCTAATGGACCTTTTCTTTTCTCAGTTTCGAGTATCGTCTTAGGGTGATGCTTGCAGCAGATGGAGGTCTGACATTAATATCAAGAGTTAGGAACATTAATGGCAAACCATTCAATTTCTCCTTTGCATATCACACATACTTGTTGGTTTCTGACATTAGGTATGCAATATCATTTGAACAACTTAAAACAGGATTTACCTTTTGATATTTCTTGACGATCTAATAATGAGTATGACCTTTTGTAAGTAAAAATGTTTGCAAATGTGTTCACAGTGAAGTGAGGATAGAAGGCTTGGAGACACTTGACTACCTTGACAATCTTCGTCAAAGAGAAAGATTTACAGAACAAGGAGATGCAGTAACCATTGAATCTGAGGTAAAATCTTGCGTTTTTCAGTACAGCTGTTAAAAGGATTTGGACTTAAACAATTAGGGAACAAGGCCTCACTTGGATTGGCCGAGATTCTAAATTCCAACTAGTTTCAGGTTTTACTTGGTTGTGCCTCTTATTCTTTTTCAATGTGGAGTAGAGTCCATTGATGCTGAGAAAATTGAGTTTGGAATATGAGGGTTCTGTTGCTTCTGGGATCTCAGGCTTGTTTATTTGTTTATTTTTTTTTTTTGCCAGATGGATCGAGTTTATCTTCGTTCTCCTAATGTAATTGCAGTGCTTGATCATGAAAGGAAGAGAACGTTTGTTTTAAGAAAGGAAGGCCTGTCAGATGTTGGTGAGTTACCATTTGTTTAAGTATGCACGTCACCTACTGTTAACAAGAAACAAGTGCATCAATTTGTATATATGCATCTTGTTAACTAAAATCATCTCGACTGAGACTGCAGTCATAACTGTGCTTGTGATGCTTTATTATCAAGAAATCTGATTACCGAGTTGCATGAGAATTCTTGTTGACATATAAACGTACATAACAATTTGCTCCGTGCGTGTTGTTCTCTGTGCCTTTGATATTTGTTGTTTTTATATTTCTTTTGAAATCTACAGTGGTGTGGAATCCATGGGAGAAGAGATCAAAGTCAATGGTAGATTTTGGTGATGAGGAATACAAACAGATGCTGTGTGTTGACGCAGCAGCAGTCGAGAAACCTATCACATTGAAAGCAGGCGAGGAGTGGACGGGGCGATTGCAGCTTTTGGTTGTGCCTTCGAGTTTCTGCAGTGAACAGTTTGAACTCTAGGCAGGAGATCTTCAAGCTGTGCAACAAAATATCAATTTGTAAATGGCCGTGATTCATGTCGTAGGAATTGGTGATAGTTCAATGTTGCTTTGATTTTGTATTAGTAGCATTGAACTGAAACGAGGCACGAATTTTAATATTTCTCAGCGCAAGCCTTTGAATGCATGATATTAAACCAAACAAGTAGCGTTCTATAGAAATGCCAAGGTTCAGAAACCGTGAACATCATTCCCAGGATCCTTTTATCAGATGTTGATTCAGTGCCACTGCCGTGCCCGTTGTTTTGAAGCTTAACATTCTTCACCGGTAATCCACCTGATGAATTGTCGTCACTCGTCTTTCAAATCATGGTTGCTTCGCTCTTCTACACCAGTTGGTTTTCCTGAGGATGTGAGGTCAAAGTCTGAACGCTTCACTCTCTAATTGTTGTATTCAAACACTCGTCTTACTCAAGCACTCAGTAACCTCTCCACAAATTATGGGATAAAACAGACTGCATCCGTAAGAAAACAAAGAATCAGGTGCCGGGATTTTGCGGCACTTTAGCACTTGTTCACTGCAACTACTCCCAACTCCTATAAACTAAGGCATGCAATATCAACAAAATATAAGCCAAAAGAACAAAGGAAAAACTTGCATATGTATAAATATAAGTAAGCAAGCAGTTCCCAACTTCCCGCATGTGATCATAATTAAGTCGTATAATAAAAGTTCAAAGTCAAATCATATTATATTTACATACATATTATACCAATAAGGGGAACTTTAGTTAATTAAATATATTTTTGAAAAATAGAAAAGATAAAGTTAGTCTCTCTATCTCTCTCTCGCGCGCGCTCTCACTCTCATCCTCAATCTCGCTCTCTTGCGCTCGATCGATCTGTCTCTCTCAGCCCCGTTCTTTGCCTTGTCAGTGTTCCGGTAAACTCTCTCATTGAAATTAACAGCAAATTTAGTTTGAATCTTGATGTTATTTTAGTTTCTAAATTTGATTTTGTTATTGTTAATGAAGTTTCTTCCATGTTCCATTTGATTTCCCCTTTAACTCTGTTCTTTGATTTGTGAAAATTAGTTTTTTTTTTTTTTAAATGAAAGGATTTTTATGTGTTGAATTGTGATTTCATATATTGATAATTAGATTTAGGGTTTGAGCAATGAGCATTCTCTTCAAATTTAGGTTTGAGTGGGCCTCGTCGAAATGTGGTGACTGTTACTGATTTTGCAGAATAAATGCACCGTAATTGATGGGCACGACTAAATTACGTCAAAGGAGAGGGAGGAAATCTCTTTGCAGTGTTTTTGTGTAATGCGTGTTGTGTATTTGAAAAGAGCATTCAATTTATAGACATTTAGAGGGACATTTTGTCCTAATGAACTGCATTAAGGAGCTATAATGATTGCCTTAAATATTATAATATAAATATATCATTTTGAAATATTCACTGAGGAGTATCTGGATTACTTGTAACTTTCACTTACGCTAAATGAATACACTCAAAATTATGGATCCGGCTATAGTGCACCAGTCGTTGGATCCACTTGAATGGATGCAATCCACTTAAATGGGTGAGAATACAACGATTGGGCGGTACCACAGTTGCACTAAGTTTTATCCCAAAATCATGCTTCAAAATGGCCTCTTATGCACTATTTTTCTAACTTAAAGTAAATAAACATCTAATTGTAATATATTAACTTTGAAAAAAAAGGGGAAAAAATCTTAAATGAAGTAACATTCTGCTTTCCAAAGCAAGCAAATTCGTTTTGACATGCAAGATTTTTACATTTGTCTTGATTGCTTTTAAACTTCCACTACCCGCCATAAATAAACTCGCTGACGTGATTCCATCTACAATTAACAGTCCTTGATTAAATATTCATAGTAAATTTCTAAGAACTTGATATTTCTTCTTTATTTTTTATTTTTTTTGAAAAAATTGTAACTTCTTTGGAATATCACTGATACATTATATTTGCAACCATTTTTTTTTCTCTAAAATTTAAATTTCACACTCATGAAAATACTCAAATCCTCTACTTAATTTATAGATAAAGAGAAGAAATGCCAACCGATTAACATTATTTTTTTTACACTAGATGCATAGGACATTTCAACATAAAATTATACATTTAATTTAGACACGTTTTGCATATGATCACTTAACATATAAGTCTGCCCTCATTCATTTACATCCTTTTAGATTTGGCAGTCAACAGAATCACAGTATTACTATTACAAACAGTACTGCGTAGGGAAATTGCCAAAAAAAGAAAAAAAGCGACAACTTAAAAGAGTAAATATTGTCTCCTGCGTAGGGAAAGGTGGCTGACTGACTGGTAATCTACTCATTGAATTTGAATACTGGTAATCTACTCATTTGGTAGCAATTTGCGAATTAACATTTGAAAGTAAATGCGTTCGACCATACATACGTAAGCATAAATAGATTTTACATTATTATTATTATGGCAAACTCTAAGTTACATGTATTGTAACTTTAAGGGGATCCTATTATTATTATATGATATATCTTTGCAAATAAGTGTGTTGCGGTGCCTGCCTACGATAGATCCTAATAACAATAATGATCAATCCCCGACCAAGAAAATGGCATGCTCGGCCAAAACGTCTTATTTTGGATGAGCAATTCATTTTTGTTATTCTTGAAATAAAATCTCGTAAACTCAAACACACCGCTTATTCACACATGTTGTAAAGGAAATAGACGCGGAAACTCAAACCACTTTTGCCTGCCCGTTTGAACAAACAAAATCACGCAATTTTCTGAATTTACCAAATAACAGTAAACAAAGTGCAAAACTGAAAACAAACACACAACCCCCCCCCCCCCCCCCCAAAAAAAAAAAAAAAAAAAAAAAAAAGAGTGCAATTACAAACCTTCCCGCCATGTCAGCGTCTAAAACGCCGCGCGTGAATCTCGCAAGATGAATTTGTGCCACCCGTACTCTAGCTTCCGAGTGAAGCGAGACAACCCCTACCTTACTCCTCAGTCCTGCCATCTTATAAGTTTCTCACTCATCGTTGTGCGTTAAATTTAGCGCGCTCTCTCTCTCTCTGTCTCAGAGTCATTATGACTTTGTCATCACGATCCGATTTGATGAACAATCTCAGATCTCTTTCTTTAATCAGTTTCGTCTCTTTTTTTATTAATCATTAATTAGATACATTATTCACGATCGAGATCTCTGATTTCCTCATTTAAATTCTCTATTTTATTTCCCAGAATTTTGGTTTTCACCCTTGTCTTTTCCCTGCTAATCAAGATTTCGCTTCACCTTGATTGATGTGTTTATTCATTTATTACGTGTTCGATTATTATGAATTTTATCGATCATTTCATCATTAATTAGCTAGATTATATTTTCGATCGTATTAATTCCCCCACCCCCCCCCCAAAAAAAAGAAAAAAGAAAAAAAGGAAAACAGGGGGCCGATCGATTTCCATGTCGACTCCAACTCCAAGAATAGCCGGACAGCAAGCGAAGCCGATACTCCAGAAACCGCCGGGTTATAGAGACCCAAACGGTCCGCAGGTCAGGCCCAGACCGATAGGCCCGCCTCGCAAACCACCCATCCCACCATCGTTTCCCGCAAAGAGAAGACGAAAGAGTTGCTGTCGTGTTTGCTGCTGCTGCTTTTGTTTCTTCATATTGTTGCTCATCATCCTCATAGTAATCGCTGGTGCGTTATTCTACCTGTGGTTCGACCCAAAGCTCCCGGTTTTCCATCTCCAGTCATTCTCATTCCGGCACTTTAACGTCTCCGTGAAGTCCGACGGAACATACCTGC
Source organism: Citrus trifoliata (assembly GCA_018350135.1). NCBI lineage: Eukaryota > Viridiplantae > Streptophyta > Magnoliopsida > Sapindales > Rutaceae > Citrus > Citrus trifoliata. The sequence continues at coordinate 41,199,949 of CM031386.1, read as the reverse complement.
ACGCCGCGACGTTAACGAGAGTGGAAGCACGGAACCCCAACGGGAAGTTGAGGTATTATTACGGGCACACCGACGTGGAGGTGAGTGCGGGGAAAGATAAGGAGATTGACTTGGGGACGGGGAGCGTGCCGGGGTTCACTCAGGGCACAAAGAACGCGAGGAGTCTGAAGATTGAAACGAAGACTGATGAGCTCGTTGAAGATGGGATGGGGCCAAGGCTTATGAGCCATCACAAGAGCAAGGATTTGGTGGTGAACGTGGTTGTTAAAACCACTGTGGCCGTTATCGTCCAAGGCCGGAAGACAAGGCCGTTGGCCGTCAAGGTGACTTGTGGCGGTCAGAGCTTGAAGGCTCTCAATAAAATGCCTAAATGCACCATTCATTTCCTCAAATGGTAATTACTAAAAAAATATATATATATATATATATCTCATTTAATGAATTAATTATGACTTAATCAATTTCTCTCTTGTTTAATTTGATGCAAATTCTAACTATTACGATCTTCATTGCAGGATCAGCATTCATTGATAAGGGATTCATATAAACGGAGTTCGCATGATGATAGAAGATCGGTATTATATATGTAGGATAAGGCAGTTTTTTCAGAAAAAAAAAGTATTTTTTTTGTATTTATAATAATAATAATAATAATCATATTGTTATTATATAGGGAAAAAAAAAAAAAAAGCAGCAAAAGAAAGAGTGGAGTTTGGGTGTCGGGGTCGGTGGTATATGAGACGAGAGTCATCTAACGAATGTGTCCGAGTCTGAAAGCTATGGATTCTCTTTTGATGTCATGGGGTACAGATGTCTTGTAGTTGACGAAATGGGTATGTGTAAATTAGCTGTTTGTTTAATTTATTGTGGTTGATTGGGTTTGATATTTTTTCTCCAAAAAAAGAAAGAAAGAAAGAAAGAGAAATTATTTGATTGATTAAACAATATTTTTTCATATGTCACAGTGGTGGTTTTCGGATTCCTGATCAAACGAACTAACAGGCTGCCTCCATTTCTTTCAATAAAAGAAACCAACAAAAGTAGAAAGAACAAATCTAAATTAATATAAGGTGCTGCATCCATTTTTATCTTTGGAAAATAAGCTGTCACGTTGTGCTAAGAGTGGAGTGTTTGCTTCGTTAGGTAAGACTAGCAGAAAAGGGAAAGGGAAATCATATCTACTTGGTGCAATTTCAATTATTCTATTAAAAGGGCTGAGTAATGCCTCCAATAGGGCTTTGCTTGTCAAGATTTACCATTCTAGTTTATTGGCCGTCAAATTTTTAGCGGGAATATTAATAATAATAAATAAGTATCCAAATCAGTTTCATTGTAGTTGTATGACTGACATTGTCCCCGACTAGTCAAGTAAATTCGTGCATCCTTAGTTATAATTACTATGCAGATTGGAATGTTGCGAATGTCAAACTTGATAATCCCTGTGAATCTCCTTCTTCACATATTCTTGTGTCAAGGAGAAAATTTCATTGCTGAATCACTTTCACAATCATTTCAGACCAAAAATATATGTCGACTTGCACCTTAAAACAAATTTATAACATAGCCCACATGACATCAGCAAGGCTGGACAGACCCTTCAGATTTGAAAACGAATTTCAGAAAGAGATAAGGGTTTTAATTAAAATTATAGTTTAAAAATTTTATACTTTGACCCCTTTAATTCATGGATTTTACTGTCCTTCTCAAGTTTGTAATTTTTTTACTCTAACATCCGTTGAACGAAATCAAAGCTCCGCCGTTAATTGGCTGAAGCCAAAAGTCATTATGAATGAAACTGTAGTAGAATTCGCAATGAAAAATTATTTTTAAAAAAAAAATTTAACAAGTGACATGACCTTCCAACCAGAAGTTCTAACGGGTCGGGTTTCATTATTCAAGGTTTTTTTTAAATTTAATCAAGGAAAAAAGATATTTAACCTCCCAACGTTTAAAAAAAAGAATAAAAAATTCCTCAATGTTTTAAAAAAGATTTATAACCTATTTTCTATTAATAAACACCGTTTGTTTTAACAGTAAATTTATTTTTAATTTTTAATTACTATTATATCTTTATAATAAATATAAATTAATATATTGATTTGAGACATGTCACAATTAATAATTTTTTTAAAACTAAAAATTGAGATACAATTACATTTTTACCCAAATTATTTGCTATAAATTATACATTTCTAATTATCAAACCTTTCATATGTGATTATTACTAATAAAATGAAATTTGATTAAACCCTTTTTCTTTGAGGAATCAAAACTATATTATTATTGTTATAAATGTATAATTTATAGTAAATAATTTTGGCAAAAAAATAATTGTATCTCAATTTTAAGCTTTTAAAAAATTATTAATTGTGATATATCTCAAATTAATATATTAATTTTTTATTATAAAGGTATAATAGTAATTAAAAATTAATGAAACCCGACCCGTTAGAACTTTGAATTGGGGGGTCATGTCAACGGATACTGAGAACCAATCAGAAATCAAAGTTGCTAGTATCGAACCACAGCCATTCATCTAGAAAACTATCCGATGGGGCCCATATTTGCATACGCGTCGAGACCAGGACTCGTAATCGTAACTTCTAGGTTCAGTATAGTTTATACATACATACATACATACATATATATATATATATATATATATATATGTTTATACATATATTTTAGTGTTATTAATATTTATTATATAATCTAATTCTATTTTGATATTTCGTACAGCTGCCTCCAAATTCCAATTGTTCATCATTTATCTTTCTCCGTCTCTCTAGAAATTCGTTTCCGTCTCGTAGGTCAAAGACGATCTTCGAGAAAACGTAGTTTATTCATGGCGTCGAAGAGAATCTTGAAGGAGCTCAAGGATCTTCAGAAAGATCCTCCCACCTCTTGCAGTGCTGGTACAATTTTATTCTCATGTCTCACGCTATACTTCCTATAGAATTGCTTTGGTCTTCGATCTATGAATTTATTGCTTGTTGCTTCTGGGCTGTTATGTTAATTTTTTCTTTTTTCAGTTTAAAGAGTATTCTATTGTTTGGGTAATATATTGTTTCCTTAGTCTTTTTATGGATGGGTTTTGTATTTCAAGTTTTAAAAAGCTACTTTTCACTTGCTTTTGGGGGTTTGCTGCAGAGCAATTTGATTGGAGTCAATTAGATAAACGTGTATACTGGTAATTAAGTTGGATGATGCATTATGAGTGCTTAGATTTCATCTGAAGATTGTGAAACAAGCACAGCCAAGAGAAACCGAGATTTATTTTTTTTTTAAGGGTAAATAGATCACTCACCGACAGAAATATCACGGTGTTTTCTGTACCGTGGGAGCAACTTGTTAATTAGTTTAACCAATATGGAACTAGCTTCTTACTGGTTTAAGATAGTAGCAGTTCCACAATTGGGCTTTTTATTATTCGAGTCGGGTGTGATCTTTGAATCCCATCTTAAATCTTCCATTTTCCAGTATGTATCGTGTTGATTGCTTCTTTCTGAAAACTCTTCCGTGCTAATGGATGACCGCTGTGCAGGCTTATCCGTGCACAAAATAATGCCTTTATTAAACAAATATTGTAATTACTTTTATAAGGTCAGTTTAATCGTAGGGCTGTAAACACTGTTATTCTCTCTATGTTGATTGTGATGCAGTTGAACTCTACTTGATTTTCAAGCTCAACAAAAATATTTCATGTGCTTTTTTTCTTCTGTTATCAATGAATCTCTTTTGTTATTTTGTATCTGTATCATCGGTGAAGAAGTGTGTCTTCTTCTATTATTTGTAAAATGGGTTTGACAGAAGATATTCTAGAATGTCTATGATGTTACATTGTATAACATCAGTGATGTTTTGTATCCTGTATACTGTTTTGATTGAAATGATTTTTTATTTATTTACTATTTGTGGCTCACAGCATGAAGTATTATGCTCCACCCATTTTGAAACCTTTATGAGAAATAACCTGTCTTTATATGTTGACAGGTCCTGTGGCTGAAGACATGTTTCATTGGCAAGCAACCATAATGGGCCCCCCAGATAGTCCTTATGCAGGAGGTGTATTTCTAGTTTCAATCCATTTCCCTCCTGATTATCCATTCAAACCACCTAAGGTATAGGACAGTACTGGTATTAGTTATCAATGTTGATTTACATATATTCACTTTTATCTTCTAAATCTCCAGAAAAATTATATTCAAGAAAGTAATTATAGGGATTCCCTCTAGGAAATGAACAAACTTAAGCAGGGCAATGAGTTATCCTGGATGGGGATTAATATCAGAAGCACTGATATTACCCTTTTATGTTCTCAAACTTCTTTTCTCTTGTATTTAATTATTTTATAAGCGATAGAAGAGATCTATGATCTGCAGATTTCTAGTTTATAGTACTTGTGGATGGGGACTAAATTAGATTCTGAACATTTTGACCTAGAAAATTCTTATGATCTAAACATGTTGGTGGTTTGTTTTTCAGTGAAATTTTTTAGTGCTTGGCATATAAATAGAACTTATTATGGCAGATAAAGCCCCTTCATCTGATATTGAGTTATTCAAGTTTAAAATATGTTCCAGCTTAACTAAATTGCTGTTGAGAAACATACTGCAATGCAATCCTTTACACTCTTTAAGTTATTGCTCTTTCTGTATTGCAGGTCGCATTTAGGACCAAGGTTTTTCACCCAAATATTAACAGCAATGGCAGTATATGTCTCGACATACTAAAAGAGCAGTGGAGTCCTGCCCTCACTATATCTAAGGTCTGGTCTATTAACAACTAATTAACATTAAAAAGTGGGAATGATTTTAACTTTGCTAATCCAGATACATATGGGCATGATATATTAACCACCTCGAGAAAGTTACTAAATTATTCTGATTAGGTAGATAATGTTATACGCCAAACTTTATCTGTCTGGTTAATTTATTCTTATGTTGTGACCAGGCATTCACAATCTTTTATGAGTTCTTGGTTGGATGCATATTCCTGTGTTTGAAAACACATCTTTAGGGGTGATTTAGGCATTGTAGTTGGCCCAGTTCCTTTGTTGTGATAAACTTGAAAGCCTGGTATGGCTGATGCCAAGATGTGATTTAGGCACTGTGTTAGGATGAAATTGCAGCTGGGCTGGTCCTATGCCTTCTCAAATTATGGCCATCGTCATATTTGCTTCATTCTGATCTGGATGATGGGTGTATTTCATTACGCCCATGGCCAATGCAAAGATGTGATTTTGTCTCTGTATCAGACAAAACTGGAGAGTGCTGGTCTATGGATTCAGGTGCATGGGTTATATTGGATTGGGTTATTTGTGATGCTTTGAACTGAACCATGGTGATTGATTCAGCTAATAGACAAAACCAGTTCCAAAACCAAACATCCCCTTTGAATCCCACATCAATCCAGAAACTACAGCATTTTTAATTTTGCAAGCCCCAAACCCAACCATTTTAATTCTTCTACTTCTTCCATTCCTAAGTCAAAACACTGTAGTTTCAGGATTGGTTTGGGATTCAAATGGGGATGATATTTGTACATCTGATCTTAATACTGGAGCATGAAATCACATTTTTTCAAGTGAATGAAACCTGAACTTGTTAGTACCACAACTAATGCAAATGAAAAGCTTGGTTCATATAAGCTCTTAATTGTGGCATTTGCAGGCAAGTTGCTTCGTAAGCCTCTTCTAGGTGTATCACTGTTGGTATTAGAACTAATATATAAATCATGAAGAGATATTCAGAGTTATTTTTTTGTGTTGTTCAAAGCTTTCTTTTTGCCATTGTTCAGTATTGCATTTTCATCATTGCTGTTTTTTAAGTTGGTGGGAAGGCTGGTTGTTTCGTCTCTCAGGTATTGCTCTCGATTTGTTCACTGTTGACGGACCCAAACCCAGATGACCCTTTGGTGCCAGAAATAGCTCACATGTACAAGACAGACAAGGCTAAGTATGAATCAACTGCTAGGAGCTGGACCCAAAAGTATGCCATGGGCTAAGTATGAAATCATCTAGGACATAGTCTTTCATCACATAATATTTATGTATAAAATGAAGTGTGATATGCTCATCTTCCGTCTTTGTTTTTGCCTTTTGGAAATGATAATTGAAGATGGTGTTAATGCACTGTCTTCCATGAAAACAAGATTGATGTTGTATTGTAGCTTGCTTGTGTTGACATGGATCTTGTAAGATCAGTGGTTTATGACTTAATGTTCTTGGGTGCACGCATTTGTTTACCATGTATCTCAAACAGTTCTGTTTAAACTAGTGTTTGCTCTAGCTTTAAGCTGCTTATGAGATTGCAATTTTATCGGTGTTTACAGCTATGAGCTGACGAGGATTTAGGGCTACTCACATATATTGGCAATTAGCCATAAACAGTTCTTGTTACCTTACATATAATGAGGTAAGAAAACATGAGAGATTTGACAAGTGGATCGTCCTTTTTTTGGAAACCTGTAGAAGCTACAAATAGAAGTTCACTGTTTAGAATAGTCAAAGTTGGGAGTACTCCCTCCGATTTCCGGTACAGCCATATACGGCATGAAATGTTGCGTTTTGACGATGCTACAACAAATATTTAAGGAGTTTCTTTGTATATAACATGGATGATTCGATCCGCAAGAGGCAACGGTGATTGAGAATGGGTTGATCTCCGAGCCGAGTAAATTTGTTATCTTATGTTTGTTTTTCGTCGCTTTACTTATTAACATAAAATTAACTTACAATATAAAATCAATTGAGACAAATATATTTTATTATAATGTTATATAAATAAATTATATGATAATATTATTTTATTTAATAATATTATATTTTATTATACTGTTATATAATATGATATTTATATATTAATAGTTAATTTAATATAATTAATAATAAATTTAAATAATATTAATTTAATATTACTATAAAATTAATATAATAAAGAATAACATCAAATACTGTATAATATTATTATAATATAATATAATACAACTGTATTAAATAACATAATACTCAATAACAGTATAGAGTATCAACCCGTACCGTTATTAATAGTACTTTAAAATCTGTCCTCCATTCCGCGTAGAAAAATGAAAACGGGAAACTGAGCAAAGGTCACGTGAAGTAAATGAACAAAATGAGAATGTTTTTTCAGTTTCCTACCAACCATTTATTTCAACCAATGTCTTGCGCTTGCTTGGTCCCCAAGCCGGTGTACAGCGCGTGCCATGGACTTTCTGGGCTCCATTCAATTCTTGTGTACATTTCAACTACAAATATGGCTTTCTTTTTTCAAAAATGAATAAATGACAATGAATTCTCGGTAAGACATTTATAAAGAATACGATTGTCTCTGAAACTTTTTTTTTCTTTTTTTTTTGCTATTTTATTAAAACTAAGCCTATATATAATTCAATTGATTTCAAATTTACAAGGTAAAAAAAAACTTGCGTATCAAGCTTGTTACTAATTAAGTTTATCAGAAAATTATTGATTTTAATAAAGGAAACCGACCCAAAAAAAAAATAATTAATGCAAAACAAACAGTGGAGTTGCTTACGTCTGAACATACCTCACCTTTTGTTTGCAGTGCAAGTATAATCAATCAAGAATTTATTTTTTCTTAGTCAACCCGAGTTGATCTATAAACTATAGAATATTCAGCAATTTGACTTGGAGAAACAATCATTATATAAAATTTTTAATTGGTTAAAAAAATATAAGATGGTGAGTCAGACTGGTTCCAAACTTAAACAAAAAGAAAAATGAAAATGAAGAGGTTAATGCTGGGTGTCTAAGCAAGTATAATTAACAGATTAAGTTTATATTATCACTACAATAATATTTTTATTTAAAATATTTTGAGTCAGATTTTCTGACAGTCAAAGGCTGGACTGACACGTTGGTGACCGAATGACAATCACCAACGTTGGGAGCAGAAGTGGTCACTTCACTCTCTCACCCATGACGTGACCTATATTATATTATCGAGGGAAATGCATGTCTCCCCGGCTGTCATGCGTAGCTTTAATCACAGGCGAACAGGGAACTATTTAAGTGCGGGACCCACAAGAAGTATCCAATGCGATTCAAGCTGTGAGGCATGATTTGCATTGGCCGGTGGGAGTAACCAAGTATCATTTCCTTGACTGGCAAGTTGATATCGGAGGGCTAACCCAGTTTTTGTTGGGATGTCTAGCCACGTGTCAAGAATCAAGAGCGATAATCTCTGATGCGGCGAGTCGTTTGGGATCTCCGGTGGGCACCGGAATCTCCGGCTGTAACTATCGGTCTTTTTATACGATTTATTATTTTATTTATTGTTATTCTTTATGTATTTGATTTAAAAACAATTTAAATCACTAATTAAATTTTAAACTCGTGACTTGTTCTTCCAATCAATTAAAAAAAAAAAAAAAACTTTGTTTTGAAAATTAAAAATTAAAAAAATGGTCCATGCTACGTATTTACTATGATTCTCTATAAAAACACTGATTCCTGGTCTTTTGACTCCTCCTTGCAAGTTGCAACTGAAACTCTCTTTGCTCTCTCTCCCTCTCTCTCCACGCTCTCTTCTTTATCTATTTATTTATTTCTTTCTTTCCCAACTCTCTTCGCCTTAAAAATGAATCAGTTAGTTTCTTCATCATCTGGAGCCAAATACAGAGAGCAGCGAAGCACAACGACAACGGTTGTAAAACCATCTTGTTCAGGAACAAAAGTTATACGTGTTTCGGTGACGGACGGTGATGCGACAGAGTCATCAAGCGACGAAGATGAAGAGAGGGGAGCGAGAGTGAAGAAGCAGATAAACGAAATCAGAATTGTAGAGTGTTCAAAATCAAACGAAATCAGTTGTTCAGAGAGTGGGAAACAGAGAATAAAAGACAGAAGCATTCCGTTGAAAAAAAGAGTGGGCGGTAGATCATACGACAACAAATATCGAGGCGTGAGAATGCGGCCGTGGGGCAAATGGGCTGCCGAGATTAGAGACCCGTTTCAGCGAACCAGGGTGTGGCTGGGGACTTTTGAAACGGCAGAAGAAGCTGCTCTTGTTTATGATCAAGCTGCTATTCGTCTTAAAGGCCCTCACGCTCAAACCAATTTCTTGAAGCCACCCCCAACCGATCAAACATTTGATTTTGTACCGAACGGCTATGATTCCGAAAAAGAGTCTCAGTCTCAGTCTCAGACTCCAACGTCAGCGATACCTTCCCCGACGTCCGTTCTCAGGTTCCACTCCAACGAGGAAATTGAGCTCGTAAAAACAGAGTTGTTTAATCTTGAGAGTGATCGCTGTTGTCCGTCTCAGGATGGTTTCCAGATTTATGATTCGGAGCTGTTGGATTCTGCAACTCCGGCTCCAATCTTTTTCGATGATAAGATGTGTGTGCCGCTTTTGAAAGAAAATTTGGGTGACGTTTCTGTCGATTTAGGTGGGGATTTCGATTCATGCATTTCGGAGTGGGACGTCGATAATTACTTTCAAGATCCTCCTCCTTTGCCCGATTCGCATTGACGGTCTTACTGTTAGTTATCAGTTTTGATCTCTCCCTCTCGTCCATCCACAAGTGTGATATACATATATTTTGCTCTCTATGCTCTTTATTTATTAGCCAAAATTTTGGGCGTCACAGCATTCTTCGGTCTCCAATCTCCCCATCAGTGTCTGAAAGAAAAACAAGCACGTCTGTAAATTCCTGCCTCGACTTTTTTTTAATCGTTTTAAATTTGTTCAGTTCAGCATTCAGTGTGATATTTGCAGGATTTATTTTGTGAGAATAGGTAGATATGTGTTTCGTCTTTTAGATAATTTTGCCACTAATTACTAAGTACTCTCGTTTTGGTCAATAATATCCGCTTAACTCAAAATGATGCGTTTCATTTGTGATCCTCTGCCTCTATAATAAAAATATATATAATAATTATTACTAGTAAGTGTGTTAGAACATGTTAAATAAAAAAAAAGTACAAAAAGAGATCCCACTCCCCACCACTTGAATGTGGAGATGGTCCCTGCCACCCGTATCAGGGCCAAACTCAATAGTAACGGGGTCTGGGGTGAGAAATTATTTACTGTAGGCACTAGGCAGAAGTTGCCAATTGCTCAAGCCGCATATGGATAGGATAAGGCTGCCAAGGAAAGCAACTAAACTAAAGTGGAGTCCAATCCATGTTCAACGGTTGGCAATCGTAGTTACTCAAGCGCCGTGCATACATACAGAAATTATGTGTTTCTGTTAAGCCCCTTGTTCATAAAGTCCATGAGAGTTCAGTACAACTCCATGTTCTTATGTTTGGTATTTCCTATTGTTACGTTAAATCTATGTTCCACAAGCCAGAATGAAATGTCTTGCGCAGGTGTCTTTTCTGTCTATGCCAAGAGTAAGACTATGTTCCCTTGCTTTTCCAAGTCATAATTTGTCACATAAATTTTGATTATTAAATTGTTCAACCTCTCGAACGGGATTCGTTTATCAGAAGATATCATAGACAAAAGACAAAACTACAAAAGAGACCAGAATCAAATTTTGAATCCTTAAAAATGTAACTGCGTTGGTCCCACGGAGTTTGAGCCAGTGGGATCCTATATAATACATTTATTAATAATAGAGGGATACAGGATAGGCTGTGTCCCGTATGCGATAAATGCACGTGATGATAATGCACGCTTTAATTATATTAAATTTAATATTATATAAATATATGAGTTGGTTGTATTATATTTAATATTATATTTTTTTATCTTATATGTAATCTATGAGCATTAGTCTAAACTAATTCAACAGTTAAGGATTGTTTAAATCTTATATATTTAATCTAAATTTAATACGTGTGGAATATTTTTCTCATATTGTCTGATCTTCTCACATATAAATTTTTTGAAGTCAAATAATTCGACCGTTAGAAATATCACGGTGAGGCAAATTTTTTGGTATCTCTCAAATTACAAACATGTTAGTGAAGTTTCAATCAAAATAATTAGAAGTTGAATATTATTGAGCTTCCATCCACCAAAAAAAAAAAAAAAAATTGAAACTGTTATATAGATATTGGTCAAAATTGGCCGTTAATCCAGTTGACGCACATTAGTTCTTTAGCATTAGGATTGGCTAATTGAGGAACTCTTTTTTTTTTTTTTCTTTTTTCGAATGAGAGGAACTTAAATATAACTCCCTTTCAAAAGAGAAAGATATTAATCATTCCAAAACATATAATTAATATCATATCTCGAACAATTGGCCGTTAATCCAGTTGACGCACATTAGTTATAATTAATGAAACGGTTACCGGTGGCTGATAAATAGAAAAGCATCCAACGGGGTTGTCTAATATGACAATAAGTTAGACCCATCCATATATATGTGTCAAACAGTCGAAGTCTCGATATCTTGGAAACGGTGGGAATAGGCAATAGGCACAAGGCTAAGGTGGGATTTTCTGTAATCCAAAGACAAGCCGCCCTGCTTTTCAAGTGAATTCCCGGAGCGTTTAATTCTCCGGCCGCGAGCGGTATCTTTTTCTGAACATATGGTCAAAAATAATCTACAAAAAGCTTTCGTTATTTGGCTATTGCTGCCTGGCTTTTCTTTTCTTTTTGTTTCCTGCAGTTGGATAACGTTTTAAAATTTGAAAGGAAAAATTCATACCCAACTTCCTGTATAAAGTCTCTGATCCTGTCACTAAATCTCTTGGAAGATGTTCGAATCAGACCCACTTGTTTCCTACCGTAGCCTTTACACAAATTTAATGCATGTAATAGTGACAAAGCCAGTGCCTCATTTGTTGTTTTGGCTTTCTTTGGTCCTCCCACTTTGCATCAGCAGGTATCTCTTGCTCTTCCTACATAATAACAAATGAAATTTTGGTGCATACATAACATAGCCACTATAACTAAACATAACACAGCCAGTGGCTGCCGTATGTCTTTGTCTGTGAGCCGGAGCTTCATTTAAACTGGGGAGTGGCGTAACACCTACAAATTTTTATAGAATCAGTAAATTCTTAATATAAAATATGATAATATCATGAGATTTAAATACAAAATCTTCAGTTTAATCCTGTAAATCTCCTCATAACATCAAGATTTTTTTCTCCCTTAACTTTTTAGAAAAAAAAAAAGTTCACGTACCTTTTTAATCTATATAACCAGTTTTGAAAATTTTATGTAATAATCCAACCCCTGTGAGCTGCCCCCTTGTTTGTCTGCTCAGCCCTATGACACCTCGTTCAGTGTCGGTGCTGCAGTGCTGCACTGCATCTGTATGTGTTTTTGTTTCTTAAGCCCGGGTTGAATTAACAAATGATTCAATATTTTATTTCTTTAATTTTGCCCAAGAAAAGAATTAGAGTTCCAATATATTTTAATCTCTGGAAAAAGAAAAATATACAAACAGATTCTAAAATAAAATTAAATAATATGTTAAGCCAAATGAATTAATTAAACTCAAACAACGTGGATCATGCTTGAAACCCCAAGAATTCAATTGTTTAAACAGACAAAGAACGGCCATGTATCACGTATGAGAGCCGAAAAGATAAAGAAGGAAACGAAAAGTAATGAAAAAAAATATATTCCAAATACGCATAAGCATAAGATTATGACTCCTTCCTCTAATGATTGTGTTTTTTATTCGATATTTCAAACACAAATACAATGTTAATGATGATATGCAAAAATTCTCATTTCGCATAATTTTAACTAACTATCGAAAAAATTAAACTTCGGCCAATCGGCCTCAATATTAGACTCTTGCCGGGCTTCTTGACCTCTTTATTTTTATTTTTATTATTATTTTTTTTGGGTGGCGAAATGGCAACTAATTTTGTGTTGTCAATGATCAGAAAGTGAGCTCCAGCAAAATTTATGCCGTGATCGACATCAAATCTTATCCTGTCATCTTGTTGATTGCAGTTCAATGAATACAGAGACATTTAGGGCCCATAAGCTAAGAACTTTGGATGACCACAGTCGTGGGGTCTAGCTTTTACTTATTAATAACATTTTTTTTTTCGGATGATAATTGAAGGAAAAAAATGAATGAGGTGTGTTTCTGAAATAAAAGTATTGGGTCCTCTTTTCTTCCCTTTTGTTTGTATTTGAACATGTTGTTATCCATATGGACATTAATGTTCATGATCAATATTGTTTTTATAAGTTTAAGCTTAAAGTCATGAGGCGTGGATTAAAATATAAGCAGTAATGTAAATGTTAGCTTATCCGATTTGCTCCTTATATACATACATCATGACTTCACACTCAGCAGAATATTGAGTTCCTCGTCGGTAGCCACTGTTTTGGGTCATTAGTTAAACAAAAAGTTGGATTATTTGGACCTTCCGAAAATCTTTTAAAACCCTTCAGGATATTTTCAACTTTAAGTCATCACTCATCAGGCTGGGAAGTCTTTTATGTAGAGATTGAAAGACTCTACGAAGAATAAACTGTTAAATTAATTTGAAAAAGAAAAATCATAACAATGAAAAAAAAATATGACTTATGGGTAATAAATATCTTGTTTAATTTAAAAACTATAAATAATGAACTATTTATACCGTAAAATCTCTTTATAAATTTAAAAATTATAAACTACTTAACGAATAATCGTATCACGTATATTATATCATTTAAAATATAAATATAAATTATCATTACTCAAAAAAAAAAAAAAAATAGAGGAAAAAGAATGTTTTAGTGTTCCAGAAAAAGGACAGAGATGGGTTGTATCTTGAGTGTGTGGGTGTTCACGAAAGGCAGTCTAAATTGCAGGTATGCCATCGTTAAAGCTGCCAGCATAAGGATTTTGGGGCATATTTGATATGTATGCCGTGAGGGGCTTATGAAATGATAGAACGTTGTGAATTGTGATTTGTTAAGCCTGGTGGGGATGGCAGTGGCAACGATCCTGGTGCATAGATGTTGATACCGTACCTGAACCAATTCACCCAATATACATGCGATGGACTGGCTGAACATAAGGAGCGTGGGACTGTGTCTGCGGCACTAGTAACATGTGTAACAGCTAAGCTTTCTCAGGCCCTAACAAAACGTCACTTTAAAGCGAATCCACATAAATAAAGGTGAAAGAGAAAGAGACCGAAATGATTTGCAGTACGAAATATTAATTGCAGAGCATACTAAAAAGAAGAAGAGGCCTAGCTTTAATTCCAAATTGTCTCAGGCGCTCCAGCTAGCTACAAAATAAGTCTGAAAAAGCGTAATGGTAAAGAGACTGAAATAATAATAATAAAGAAACACGTAGGGATTGAAATGTCATAATACAAGAAAAGAAAACAAAATAACTATTTTGACAGGATCATTTATATTTGAAGAGCTGATGGGCTATGAATGATCATGATGAATTCATTGATGGAGTTGGGACAAGCCACAATTATGCTCTTGTAAATGTGAATCTGAAAGCAGTATCAGCTTTTCTGTAAATTTTGTGCAGAACATGCTGGTCGCTTCGGGATCGACTGCTTTAAGAAATTCATTGAAGGAAGTTGAAGAGTTGCTGGTCTATTTTCAGGTAAATGTTTTTTTTTCTGCCACTCTTTATCAGTTCTTGTACGCTTTCTATACATATTCAGGAAATTGCTTTGCATCTGATCTGCTGCTAAAAGACAGCCTGACAGATAGGCGTGCGGCTTTTCACTCTGTTTGCAAAACACCAGATTACATCTCATGGAACAACTAACACCATTTCAAGGAAGAGCAGTTGAAACAGCTGAATGCATGTTTTGTACACCAAAAAACTGCTCTCAGTTGTAATTTAACAGACAAGAAGACAAAGGATTTTCAGTTTTCTTATTAGTTGCATCTCCATTCAGATTTTTTTTTATTTTTTATTTTAAACCCGTACTGGCGGCAAAAAATCTGTTGCCAAATTGATCATTCCAGATCCAGGCAAGTGTACTACTGTTCACAGTCGCAGAGAAGAATTCTTTTATCTGTTCAATCAAGAAATGCTGTAAAAATAGTTCCGCGTCTTTTGCGGCAGAGGGGCTCCTCCCCCCCCCCCCCCCCCCCCCTTCCCCTTTCTCGAACAGTATTAAGATTTGATTCTCAGTAGCTATGTTGTCTCTTGCTATTACAGCAATTCAACATCCCTTTGTGGTTTTGGACTTTGAATAGAAGCATTATTTTTCATTTGTGTGTATCCCATTCAACTCGCGTCGATCCTCCTGCAAATCCCGTATTCTATTTGCTCATTCAAAGTTGTTCAATTTGAATGATAGGAGGTATAGGACCCCTGTTTCCGTTCTGTTTTGCCCTCGTCTTTACTAATAAGCTCCATTACATTAAAGAAAAAAATTGTCCCGCCGAAATATTTTGAACCCTAAAATATAATTACTTTGACAAATCTAGTACAAAGAAAACACACACTAGATGAATTCGTTTGAGATTGCGATCAAAATAACACAATAAGCTAATTAATGAGAACAAGAAGCTCGTAATCAACCTGCTAATTCTTATGGCCCACATCGTAGCATTATCCTCTATTCAGTAGGCCCAAATAACTCAACAGTAGCCCTATTGGGAATACAGGGGTCATCGTATACAGTAATGATATGAGTCGGCCTTTGGACACCCCTTTTAAATTCCTTATAAAAACCATTTTTTAACTGAAATTACTTAGACGATCAGAAATAAATTAATTTTTTTCTTTTAAACTTTAAATAAATTATTATTTTAATAATATTTTTACGCCTGCCCCATTTCATAATTTATATTTGTAATTTAAATTTTAATCAATTTTTTTTTGAAGAATTTAGAATTATGAAATTAGAAATTATGTAACAAAAAAATAATTTAAGATTTTAGGATGTGTGTGCAGTTATAAATTAAAAACTTAAAAGAAATATTTTTTCTACATGAAATTTAATGACAAAATGTTTGATTTTAATTATGGATTGATATTTTATAAATTAAACCTGGGGTATTTTGGAAAGAAAATATAATTCAAAAAAGACGTTATAAGAAGGGAAATTATCAATCGTATAACTTTAGTTTATTTTGTTATCAAATTTACTACAACGCTTTTAGGGTATATCAGTCGTCCACCCTAAGTTGACAAAATGTATTTGCCGTCCACCAAACCGTTAGTTGCCATTTAAATATGATGACGTCAAAGGGGTAATTTGGTCTTTTTATATGATATAAGTGATAATTTAAGGGTATATAAGTGATCATAAGAGATTTTAAGGATACACAAGTGATCATTTTTAAGGATAAAATCGTCAATTCATTATAATTCTTTTAACTTTCAAACGACATCTAACAATTTAGTGGTCGGTAGATAACTTTTGTCAATTTAAGGTGGACGATTGATACACCCTTAAAATGTTGTAATATTTTTTATAAAAACGTAAATTTAAGATATACGACTGATAATTTCCCTTATAAGAATTATTTAAGGGTATTTTATTGGTGTTAAAAGTTCTACTCTAATGATATTTGACACCCTCTAATTATCTCATGGTCATCGACTTTCAATTTATTTGATTACTTTTCATAATTACCTCATTATAATAAAAAAATTAGTTTTTATTTTATTATATTCTCTCTATGCCCCAACCCTCCTCCTCTTTCTAGCATAACCATCAACCTCGTTACTTGTCTTCATTAATAAGTTCATCACCACCACCATCCATCTTCTCTATCATTAATCAAATCACATCAACTAACATATGATGAGTTTTAGTATTGAATTTTGTTAAATTTTATGAATAAATGGTGAGTTTTGTTGTTATTAATGATACTGTTTTTACTTTGTATGATAATCTAAAATTTTATTTAATTTCAACATTCGGGATTCAAGTAAGAGTTATATTTGATTTAATTTTTTAATCAATAAAAAAGATAAGAAATTAATCTATTGAAATATTAAGAGTGGAGAAAAATATTTAATATTGAATTATTTTTATTTTTAATTAAGATAGTTATAATATAAGTAATATTAATTAAGAAGAGGAGACTAGTAAGATAAATTAAAAGGTCAAGTATCACCTCTAATATATCGTATTTAATAAATAAATACTAAATTATTTTGTTTATTATCCAATACAACAACAGAATGTGCAAAATTTGCGTGTCAAGTTCATGTTCTCTCGGGATGAGTCTTTATTCGAGAAGTACACGTCAGACAACGATCAGTTACTTGGCGCCATCACTTACACGCCACCGCACCGCACCAATCGCTTTATGCCCTACTCTTTCTTTCTTTCTTTCTTTCTTTCCCATGCAAATTAATTGGAAAGGCCTAGATAGATAGAATATATTAAAACCATCCAAAATTTGACTTTAAAACAAAAATAAATGTTCAAAGGATAACAAACCTCACTACCTTATTGTTGATTTTGATTCGCATTTCGAATTCTGCTGTTTTGGTATATGCAAATTGTTTGCAATTTTACAAGTAAACAAGAGAGGAATGGTGGTGGGCTCAAGGGTGAGCGTGCCTTCATGGATGAGCGCCGCGGCGGCAACTAGGGTTGATTTGGAGGGAAGCGTTTCGTCTGTGACAGTATCATCAGAGACTTCGTCTAAAGAGGAAGCTTTACGGCATTCAGAAGCCATAAATGATTTCAGTTTGGGGTTTGCAAAAAGGGCTTTCTCTGCTGCCGGCGCTGCTATCGTTTCTGCCGTTATTGTTAATCCTCTCGATGTCGCTAAGGTTTTATAATGACTCTACTCCACCTAAATTTTCATTTCATTTTTTCTTTATTTAACTTATTCATTGCTAATTTTGCTCTGTTATATCGAGTTTTTTCTTCCCTTTAATTGTCATTTTCATTATTTTTTATTATTGCTAGTATTATTACTACTTTTGAGACTCGTATTGTGGATAGATGTTAATTATTGTTTCTCTCTATCTCAAGAATAGAATCCAAATGTTGTGTCATTATTCTCAGTCCTTGAAAAGCTATGATTCTTTCAGAGAATGAAAGAAAAAGGAAGCAAACAGATTGAAAAATTAAATTTTCTTTATTTAGCTACTTTTCATGATTCTTTTACTAATTATTATAAATATTTTAAACGTGGGCTAAAGTCGCCCAATTATTTTCTAAATTTGAGTGATGCTTGTTGCATGGATCCTCTATCTCTTCTCCAGTTTAACTTTTTTCAGAAATCCTAGTCTTCGCATTGCTTCATCTTTTGAGATTTGATGATGAAGCTACAAAGCTAATAGATGTGCTGCCTTCATCTTCAGACAAGGTTGCAAGCCCAGGCTGCTGGCGTCCCTTATGAGGGTCTATGTCGTACAGCATCTTTTGAAAGTAACATGGTATGTGAACTGCCCTTTTTGGGATTCTTTACTTTGCATTCTACACTATCCGAAATGGTATCTTAAGAGGAAAGAAAATGCTTGAAACATTGATATTAGAGAAAGTGGGGTATCTTCTCTGTACATAAACAGCCAAATCAAGAAAAAAATCTTCATGTCCCGATATCAAAATGACTTATAGTGAACACACATAACAGTCTTACCAAAACTGAGTGGTATTTTACATAATGAAATTTCATCAATTGCTATTGTGGTCTAAGCTCTTGCCATCGTCTAACTTCTGTAGGTACTAAATGTATTAAGTGTTAGATAACTTGTTAAGAGAGTGAATCCAAATGTTTTAAAAATGCATGTCATCTGTTTTGCTTTCCTCTGGTTTTCCCCCTTGGTTTGCTTTTGTTAAATTTGTCTCCTCCTCTCCTTCAGTTAGTATTTTTAGAGGGTTGGAATGACAAATGTGATAGATGAATTCTCTTTTCTGTTATGATCGTTATGCATAGACATTACTATTCTCACTGCTTTATGTTATATGATCTTGTGACGAGTGCTGTCTTTCTAATTGTTTCTGTAGATGCTTCCAGATATGAGAAATTCTCCATCATGCACATGTGCAGTTCCAGGCACTGAACCAGCTCCAGAATGTAATCGATATAAAGGAACACTGGATCTTTTCTACAAAGTCGTACGCCAGGTTGGTGGACAAGGACTTTATGAATAAATTGCACATATATCTGATAAAAAGAATTGACGTTTTCCAAAAGTGTATGGTTTATGCTGTGGAGAAAAGCTTTCCTAGAACTATTTTTATCCTAAAGAGTTTTATATTGGATCTTTGTAAAGTATTGCATCTCCAAAGAAGAAAGAGATCCTAGAAAGCAGTTGTTATAGTTCACAGGAAAATTATGAAGAAGAAAAACCAAATTCAATCGGAAGAAAAACTAAAAACTAAAGATTTCCTATTTAGATGACATCATTTTTCCAGTCCTAAAGTGATTTGATCCATGGGCAAAATAACTCCGTAAGAACTGGGATTGTAAAGAATGTCTTATAGACATTGTTAGAACAAGTCAACTGATGGCATTTTAGTGTACTGCATTATACTTGCAGTGTGATTACATATATTATGGAAAGAGATTTTGTATGCCTTCAATAAATAGATTGCTTGGTGCTACTGTTGGTGAATCTTAAATTTTAATCATTAATATCAAAGGTTTCAGAAGGCTAAACATGTGCAGGAGGGATTTGCCCGACTATGGAGAGGCACTTATGCAAGTTTAGCATTGTCTGTGCCAACAGTAAGTCTCTCCTGTACATAAATTGCTTGTGTTTCTTCAAATATTTCATCCCATACATTAGTGTGGCATTGAAATTGTTTTTCATTCTGATGATTATCTTTTCTTTTTATTTTTTTCTGTTAATTACTTTTTTCAGGTGGGAATTTACCTTCCTTGTTATGACAGTTTTCGCAATTTGATGGAAAATTTCACTACTGGCAATGCTCCAATGTTGACACCATATGTCCCCCTAGTTGCTGGGTCTGTTGCACGTTCATTGGCATGTATTAGTTGTTACCCCATCGAATTGGCAAGGACACGGATGCAGGTATATTTATATATTTTTCTTGTATCTTACCCAATATGACCATGAATTACAAGATTGTAGCTGATTTGTGTGCTTGATTTTGATGTCTTATTGATAGCAGTGGACCATCTTGATTGTTCAATTATCTCATAAAATCCACATTGGGAGTAGAGTGTAGAATAGGTATTCGGAAACTGAATACTTTATCCAATTGTAGGATATTGATGTGAGATTCTACTGATGGTTCTACCTTCTTACTTGACCATTTACACTCAATTTTATGGGACGAAATTATAGGAATACTAGTAGAATTTACTATAAAGGACTGGTGGCATTGCTATACAGAAAAAAATTGGCATCCATTACTCCTTAGATAAAATACTCCTGAGGCATTCACTATCCATTTTCATGAGTGTGTTCTATTACTTCCTTGACTATGTATGAAGGCACATTTTTCTCTTTTAATATGATTATTTATTTTTAATATTTTTTAATGAAATGTTATTCTTCTGATTTTCTATGCATTTTAGGCATTCACTGAAACACAGTCTGGTGTGAAGCCTCCAGGAGTGTGGAAGACACTTGTTGGTGTTGTCAACCCACTCAAGAGCAGAAATAGCTGTCAAAAGTGTAAGTTGACTATGTTTTGAATGGACACTAGAAAGTATTGTCCTTTCTCTCTTAAATTTGGTTTTCAGTTGATGTTGAATGAGCATATGCAATTATCTGGTAATGTATTGTGAACTGATTGAGCTTGATGAATAATCTCAAAAATTTAACTACATTAGTTCTCAGATGCCCTTTTTGATATCATTGCGAACACATCCTTTTTAACAGTACAAAACTACCGGATCTTGTGGACTGGTATTGGAGCACAGCTTGCTCGTGATGTTCCCTTCTCTGCTATCTGTTGGTCAACCCTTGAGCCAGTGAGATTTTATTCTCTTGAGAAGTTACAAGATATATCTTAATTTTCAAACATTGACATCTTTATGTTACCCTTTGGGAGATGTCAAACTTATGCTATTTTCCTATTGTCATTTGTGTAGATCAGGAGAAGTATTCTTTCCCTGGTGGGTGATGATGCCAGGGTTACCAGTATCCTGGGGGCAAACTTCACTGGTGGTTTTGTCGCAGGGAGCATTGCAGCTGCAGCTACATGTCCCTTGGATGTTTCTAGGACACGACGTCAAATAGAGGTTGTTTCTCAGAACCAAGCTTCACTGACATGCATCTAATTTTTTCAGTTAGGATTTTGTGCCGCCCTTGATTCCCCACAACTACAAAAAATTGTTCAGTGACCGGTAAAATGAAATTAATAAAAACGAAAAACTTTGGTACCTCAGGGAGGATTTTTTTTTTTTTTTGTTGGGGGGGGGAAGCAACCATCATATCTGGCTGAATGGGCATTGATTGTGTCAAAAACTTGACTGAGGCAGTACCTTCAAAGGTGGAATGTCTTTCTTTTGTGCATGGACAGGGAATCTTAGGTAGTAGTAAATTGAATTGTTACCTTTGTATTGACATCATTTATATTTGTCTGTTTTCATTGACCAAAATACCTTGATGGAAATTAAATTGTCACTAGAGATAGCAATGAGAACATTGGACCAACCAACTTCAGCTTTAATTGTTTTGGTTCTCACTACAGTTTTCCTTTTGCCATCTTCAGAAGGATCCTACTAGGACATTAAATATGACTACAAGGCAAACATTGATGGAAATCTGGAGGTGGGTAGCACTCTTATTAGTTTTCATTTTGTATTTTATATTACCAGCCGAAGAATGTCAAAATGATTCGTTAGACTATATTGATGTTTTGCTTTCAAGAATATTTGCTCCAATTGACCTTCATGACCCCAAATTTTCCCCTGGAACAGGGATGGAGGAATGAAAGGATTGTTTACAGGAGTAGGGCCCCGTGTTGCTCGTGCCGGTCCATCTGTTGGCATTGTAGTCTCCTTCTATGAGGTTGTCAAGTATGCTTTATATCACAGACACCAACTCAATAATTGAAAGGCATAAGTTGATAGTGCCGGCTGAAAATTTTATTTGATATTCGGCATTACAGACACTTTACTGAAGCTGAAGGATAAAACGTATTATATTCTGCATTATAGATACCTTAATCTAGCTGAAGGATAAAACAGGATTAAAACAGATCATATTCTGCATCGTAGACACCTTAATCAAGCAGAAGGATAGAACAGACTGTCCATTACACCCTCAATCTTCAATTCATTTCATTTTCAAGGCTGACCGAGTGGAAGCTTCTTTGAGATAAATATTTTTTCCCCTTTTTCTGTGAAGGCCAGAGAGAGATTTTTTCAGTGCCTTTGTCTTCTTTGAAAGAAAGTTACCTTCAAATTCCATCAATGTAGAGAATAAGCCGTGGACCATGGATGTTAGATAATGGAGTTTCAATTGAGTTTTGCCTTCTACGGCTATATGGGTACATGGTACGTATGGTAGAAAGTTAATCTCATTTATACCTTTTTTTTGGCATCACCAGGTTGTATTTCATTTCATCTCTTTTTTTAATGTGAGATGGCGTTTGAATTTGGATTTTAATGTGCAAGAAGGAAATTTGGTTTGCTGTTCAATAGTCTTTGGTAGTATTTATTAGGCAGCAGATTACCAAGGTAAAATTACTACCAAGGCACAAGAAAGCAAAAGAATCCACCTCGCGGCTGGATGAAATGCTCGAGATAAATACACACACCAATAACAATAATAAGATCCAAGAATCACACACAAGAAAGAGAGAGAGAAAAATAAAAATAAAAATAAAAAATTCTTCCCGCACTACCAATTTATGCGGACATACATTGTCCCATCATCCAACCCCAACTTCTAAGAATTCTAGGAATTGAGAAGAAGAAAGTAATTTAAAAGAAGCTGTAAGAGGAAGATGCGTCTAGTGGGTGGATGAGGTATGTAAGAAGCAGAGCCACCAGCATCAGCAAGTACGCGATCCCTTGGTCGATTGATGTTCCTGAACAACAATGCAAACTCGGTAGTCATCCTGGAAAGAAAAAATAACCAATAAGACAGATTTAAATTGATTCTATGGGAAGAAACCTACCATCGCTAGAAGGGGCAGGAGCAGGAGCAGTCGCAGGAGATTGGGCTTCAACTGCAGGAGAGACTATGGCGAGTATAAGACCCAAAAGTGCCAAGAAGCAGACAAATACTCTTGATGTAATAACCTCCATTTTTCTTGACTCTTCTCTCTTTTAATATTTCTTTTTTTTTTTCCGACGAATTCCAGTAATATTGTGACTTAAGAGAGGAACAACAGCCAAAGATTCGAATTTGCGAGAGAGAATGCGAATGCGGGGATCGGTGATTTAATTTGGAGCAGTCGTTTCTCTCTTTTTAAATAAGGCTGGAAATGGAAGAAGACAGAGAGATGATGATGCTCTGATGATGATGAGGATGAGATATAGAGAAATCCAGCAATCCATCAAGGGTATAATTGTAATTTGATTTGTGCTTGCGTCGGGGTCCACTTAGATTGAGGTTTGTGATGGTTGATTATACGACAAGAAGGCCATGTGACTCCCTACTAAAACTAAAGCTTCATTCGGCTACAGACTGTCAGCCAAGTTGTCACCCAATTCTTTTTCCTGCGAACCTGCCCCACCAACCATTCAAAATTATAACGGATTTAACGGCTAATTTCATTGTTATTAAAGTTGTTACAAGATGCCTCTCATGCGTTTACAAGTATTATTATCTGGATACCACAACTGATTCGAGACTTCGATGAATCCATTGTGGTCTTGCGGAGCTAATTGCACATTTAAAAAAAAAAAAAAAGAGTAAATGAAGGCATGTGGTTGCCGAAATAAAGTAATGATTGACAAACAACCAGCTTTCCATCCTAAATAATATAAGGTATGATGTGTAACAAGTTATAGAATAAGTGCCACGAAAAAAAATTTAAAACCAATGTTTTATTTTAAATTCAATTTATGTAAATTCTCTTCTCTTACCATATAAAATTGTGACCATGCAGTTGATGTGGTCTTCTAAAAAATAAATCTTTACAAAATAAATGTTAGGTTATTTTTATCTCTTTTAAATTATTATCATAATTATTGTGTCATATAATTCTAGGGATTTTGGAGTCTATTGTACTCCTAATCTTTAGTTCCGTAAACTAGTGTTTAAATTAATATCAATGTCAATAATGGTAAACTAAAATATTTTATTTAGCAATTAAATAATTGTATTAGGAGGTATTTGATTCCTCTAGGCACTAAAAACATGTTTACAAATATTTCAATTTCTTCAAATTAGTTTGATTTTTTATTGCACACAATTTGTACCTATAACCGCAGTCAAGGAGAATTAGGGGAGCAGTAGCATTCCACGTCCTACTAACAAACGTAACACAAGGAACAGAAATTCTTTGCTCCTTTCTTATCTGTCCTAGAAGTTAAGTCACCTACGACAATCGATTACAGCTTGTATTGCCGGTCTCATCACGACCGTTCCTAACCGTTACATGTCATAATCATTATCCTTTCTAATGCCAAAATTATAAATTAAAATCCAAAATGCTTTGTACTAAGAATATGAGTTGACCCACAGCATACTACACTTGCCACAGGCTATCAAACAACTAAAAGAACCATGTTTTATACATATTTTAATCCGATCTCTCAAACCACGAAATTGTTTTTCGGTATAAGCAATTTGGTAGGGGCAGCCTAGAGGTGACCTGGGATTCAAAACTCAATTTCTTAGGGGCTCTCAGTAATATGGGGTCTAAAACTCAAGAGAAAAGAGAACCTTGTATAATTATAATGATATCAAAAGGATACTGAGTAAGAAGAAGACAGTCAACACAATCATAAATGAGACTAAAAAACATGTGGTACGTACAATGCACCACATGCACATGCTATGTTTTGCTCTAACGAATGACGACAATAGGGCACATGGGAAGTATGGTAGCATGACAGAATTTTCTCAAAAATATTTAGATGATGCAAAGTCCTGACCAAGAATTAAATAATACATCAATAGAATAAGGAAAAAGAGAAACATATCAGCCATCAGTTGTAAGAAGAGGTCAATCCACGCCAGAAATTTTGAAATTCTGGCTCCAGCTGTGCTGCCTGGATTTCTTTAGATTTTAGGGGAAAACAAAGGCAATCTGATGAAAACAGTGACATTCTGCATTTCTCAGACTTGGGTATCAATAAATATCAGTTGAAAACAAAAACACCCAAAACTTGAATGCACTATAAATCACTCAATGTTCCACACAACAGGAACAACTTCAAATACAAACACCCATGTTTAATTACAATTCTCCTTCCAGCATGCTTTCAGCAAAAGGCTACATCCTGTAGTGAGCAAAATCGAAGATAGTCACAAAATTGAAGATAGTCAACTCTCCGACTCAAAAGAGGGGGGGGGGGGGGGGGGGGAGGACGAAGCTTCCCCAAGGAAATCAGATAATACTACATGTACATGAGTGAACCATGGAGAAAACACGATGGGAATTCAAACCTTGCAATTATAACATTAAGGCTACTTCAGTAGCTTCTAAAAGAATACATGCAAAGATTTCACTAGCACTTGCAATGCAAAAGCTTCAAGTAAAATATAAAGAAAGAGCTACAAAAGGATGGTCGTTGTAACCCATTGGTAAGTGTTGGGAGCCATTGGTGCAGGAATTTAGCTTTCTAATGATTATTTAAGGGCAAAAAAATTGAATCCACAACTATAGTTGTACTACTAGAAATTTTTGAGATGCGATATATTGATGCTCTAACTGATTATACAATCATCTAATGCAGTAACATGACATTTAACCATTTAGTGGATAAATCTTTTCCTGATAGGTTTTTGGCAAGTTATTGGACAGCATAACAATAAAAATTGTCCTCTGAAAAGTACCCCACTACAAGCAGAGCCAGTTATATAAGCTTGGCATACACGTACATGCAACGTAGTACATAGACTCCTAATTTTCAAGGATAATGCAATTTTAGCTTACCTGGTTTATTCACACTGCTAAGTTTGGATCCACTGATCCAGTGGCATTGCCTTCTCCTGTTAGAATGTGGTCAGGATCCTGTATAAAATCATCAAGTAAATCAGTAAGATCCACAAGGAACTAAGGGCATAAGACATCAGGGCCATATCACAAACCTCCATTCCCCATTTGATGTAATCTGGGGATTCACAAGCCTTATATTCATCAACCAAGCTCTCAATTATGTCCCTTGATTCATCAAATTCTGAAAGATCATTGTCCTGCCAATGTTTGATATTTCATCAAAATAATATGCAAATGTAACACAAGCACTCGATAAACCTAGCACAAGCTTAAGTGACTATTATTCATGAAGGGCCTATTTCAATAAGCTACGAGGAGAACAGTACAATCTGTGCCCAATTTATTAGAACATTTATCAGATGTGTAAAATTGATTCCTCAAATAGAGAAGTACATTTTATTCAAATACAATAATATCTTATGATCAAACAACATACGCGTAAATGCATATATAACAAGAGGAAAATAATTTATTATTCCGATGGTATATGCAAAATTGTCAAATCATAGCAGAATTTGATCATGTCAGTAGTGAAGCTCGAAACTTACAGCAAACATTGGAAACTTTCGGTAGTTGTCAAGAAAGGCTTGCTTTTTTCGCAACTTCTCATATTGACTCAAACATTTGCTGAAGAGATGCCTGATACTAGTATGGCTTGCCAGCATGAGACCACTAACCTTACAAATACAACATATATGTTTATAGTAAAAAAAGTTTGATATCCCCAGTAAGATTCTAAATGATTGTATACCATTAGAAAGGATGAAAAATAGTGAATAAAGACAAGATATGAAATCCTACCCTATGTGCAGTTTGAACGTATGGCGACTTTCTAGAGAGAGCAACCTACAAAAGGAACTCAAACAGCAAAAGTCATATTAAACCCAGCATTGAGCCACAAGTTCAAGTCAAAAGAATGAAGACCAGAAGATTGCTAATTCAATGGAGAGGACCTGAATACTTGCAGGGCCCCACTCAATAAAGTTGACAAGCTTTCTTTCACGAATCCTCTGTAAACTTTCATGCACCTGACAAAAGAGCAAATCAGGAAATCAATGCAATCCCCTTGAGTTTATTGTAAGGCAATTGCAGTTCAAACAAGCAAGCTGAATTGAAGTAGTCTAACATTTTACAAAAAGTTCCAAAAAATATAACAGAGAAAAATAGCCCAATAACATTACCATCTTCAATCAGCTCTATAATAGTGTGTACAATTACACCATGATGTAAAGTTTCAATTAAATTGAACCGAGGTCAATATAAATGATCTGCCACCACTGTAACACTTGCCCCTTTAACAAACCAGGGAGAAAAATATACTTTTAACGGGTGCCATAGAGGCAACATATAAAAAAAACCAAAGAGCATAATTTCGCAAGTTTTAAAGGCCAAAGATAAGAAACTAGGTAGCTTGTTCACTCATAAGCCCGAATAATATATCTTCAAACCAGAAAAAAGAAAAAGTAATATCAACCACATGAACAATATATGATAAAATTACCTGAGTAGGGTCCACCTCTCCTTGAATGATATTCAATATAGAAATGTACTTAGCCTGACTAGCTTCTTTTGTACGAGCGTAAGAAGAAACCATGATATTTTTGGTCTGAAGAAAAAGTGGTCAGAAGAATGCCTATCTGCACTTTATTGAATTAGTTTTAGAAAGAGTTTCTCACCTGCAGCAGTCTTCTCATAACATCTAGTACAGTAGTTTTACGGATCACGTTAGCCTGCCAAGGAGAATATACTTGCATCAGACTGCAGCTAAAAGCCTCCTCTTTTAAGGGCAACGAATGCAACCCAATTTGAAAGAATAAGATATCAAAAATACTTATATGATACTAAAAAGAGTAACAACTACATCAGAACCAATCCTGCTATACTCTTTCAGCTTCCATTTCATAAATTGCTGAAATTTGGAGATTTAATTGGTCAAGCAGCTCCTCTAAAATGTAATAGCCCAAGCTTCAAGTTGGACCCTGGGCTGTAGAATAACAATTTGGTACTACTGAAGATTGAAAGTGAAATAACTTATGTGATAATACTTTTTGTTTCTTTTTATTTGAGTACATGATAATTTCTTCACTGTAAGTGAAAATTATTGCATTAGGTCATCTTTATAACACATATCAATCCTCCACTAAATAAAAAGAAGAAGAGAGTTTCTTAGACTCCAGTCAAATCTTGGAATGCAGAATAATAGTTGACTGAAACTTTTCTATAACCCACACAATCAACCGAAAAAAATTAAATGGATAAAAATACAAATTTCTGCAAAGGTGCAGATGCAGACAACAGGATGTTCAAAACTTACTTGACGTTCCACAGTTAGGGGTGTGTATCCTGTCATGAGAAAATGGCATCTCGGCGTTGGAATTAGAGAGGCAAGAAGACCAACCAAGTCATTATTCATGTATCCTGGATACCTCAATGTGGTTGTGCTTGCAGACATTACAGTGGAAACCAATGAATTAGTTTGAGCAAATGTAGGATTTTGCAGATGTAGGCGCTCCACAGCAATTCGATTCAGTGCAGTATTGTCAAGAACAACAACACAATCAGCATTTAGGGTCAGTCGCTTGAGTGTCAAGAGAGAGTTGTACGGTTGGACCACCACA
The DNA here is from genome assembly GCA_018350135.1 of Citrus trifoliata. Lineage (NCBI taxonomy): Eukaryota > Viridiplantae > Streptophyta > Magnoliopsida > Sapindales > Rutaceae > Citrus > Citrus trifoliata. The sequence goes on along the minus strand of CM031386.1, from coordinate 41,171,386 downwards.
TCACTTGTCTCCATCTGGTTGGGAAATACACTGTATGTCTGAACCAGCTTTTTGCTATAGCGATCATTTAAAGTCTCCAACAAATATGAACCCATACCTTCAATGCATGATGAAGAGACACTCAAAATCAAGAATGATGTAACATAAGTCATCAAATATATACTATTATTAGCAATGGTAAGCTATGTAGACAATAAATCAAAATTTTGGAAATTCAAAGTTGCAAATATCAACCTGCATAGTTCATCTGCCCCTACTGAGTGGTCATTTTATTTGTCTTTTTGTTTTCCAGAGTACTTATGGATTCATCCAAATAAGATTCATATAACCAAACAGTAAACTTCAATTAAATTCATGAGTGAAATATTACACTTAAAAAAACTTCAAAAATTTTAATATACAGGAACAAGGTGATGAAAGGTAAAGAGACCTGAGCCTGTTCCTCCAGCAATTGAATGGCATAGAACAAATCCCTCAAGACTATCGCTTCCATCAGCTTCTCTATCAATCATATCCATGATATCCTCTTCAACACCTTTCCCCTGTTGAGACACAAACACGAATTACAACTCCTGAATAATTAAGTGATATCTCATAACCAAAAAGGTCACTTTCAATTAACTAACAAGAAATTTGTGTAACTTTAACGTGCCATCCAGGAAAATAGCAAACCACCCACTTGATTGTCTAAATTATTTCCTTACAAGGTTTAAGGAATGGGCAAAAAGAAAGTTAAGTTTTCAATTGGATGTTGCATCATGAGTAGCTCTTCCAAAATTATCAACAATTTATAAAGATTAGTACTGCTTCTAGACAAGGGACCGATTACAACCTCCAACTCACTATAGCCTTCAATTTATCACAACTATCCGCATGAACAAGCAGACTGGTCTGGAAACTTCTATTAAACTTCAATGTTGTAGAAAATTCACATTTACGTCCCCATTCAATCATTTCAAAATATGGCCCACATGAAGGCCCACAATATGAACCACAATTATATGCATTCATTTATGATAATTTAGAAAGAAAAATCGTTAACAATAATCAACAGATGGAGTGACCGTTTATGTGTTCTGTAGTGCATAATGTTAAGGTAGACATCAAAGAAATCTACATTCAATTCTTGACAGGATATGCAAGAATTCTTTGCTTATTGACATTGACTCAAAGAAAGTATGTCATAGTATGAATGACAAGTAGAATACCTGATGATATCCGCTAGCCCAATTATTTCCGGCACCCCCACCATGATCAGAAACAAAGATGTTCTCATGATTGTAGAGATTTCTATACTCACTATTTTGAATTCCATTTATCACTCTCGGCTCCAAATCTATCAGTAAAGCTCGGGGAATATAATGCTGATCATCAGCTTGATAGAAAAATACATCTTTCCTGTCACCTCCCTGCCACAGCAATAATGATGAGATGGATGAATACAAGCCCTCCATTTTTCAAATATAGAAGAAAGAGTAAACATTGACAAATTGTTATCTGTAGCTAAACCTGAATAAGATTGGCAGACTCAATGTCTCCACAATCTCAGTGTTTGTTATGACTTTAAATTATATGGGGTCAATTCTGTATCCCTACATTTCTTAAATGACTGACCATTGTAATCAGTGCTGTCACTTGAGATAAAAGCCAACAAAGAACTTCTTGAAGAATTCTATAACCCAACAGAACCAAGCCTTGATCCCAGGAAATTAGATCCCATGATGGTATCACACCACAACAGGAATAGAAAGCTAAAAAATGGTGAACATAAAAGTTACATAGATCGAAATCGAATTCATTCATATGTATTTGAAGCAGCCAAGCATTTACTAGGCGAAAATAAGAATTCCAGGTTAATCTAACAGTCTCATTAATCAATAACAACCTAAGAAAAACCCTAACACAATTCACATTAATCAAATTTTCACATACAATTTGCTAAAAACAAATTTGTCAAAATGAAAATTATCAGAGGAAACAAGTAAAACCAACAAACATCTTTCAATTAAATGAGAATCTATCGTGTAATTAGTTACTGACAGTTCCCACGGCAACTAAATAGCAAGCCCTTGCGCGCGCGCGCGCATGCGTGGAAGAAAACATTAAAAGAAAAGCAAAAAATGGAAAATGAAAAAGAGAGAGAGAGAGAAGAGAAAGGACCTGAGTAGCGAAGTCTTCGAGAATGCCTTCTTTGCTGATGCCGTGTTCGAGGCAGAGTTGTTTCCAGAACTCCATTCCGATCTGATTCCCGCATTGCCCCACCTGCAGAGTGATAATTTCTCTCGGCATTTTTTTTTTTCAATTTATCCCGAATGAAAAATTAAATTAGGGTTTTGGGATGGAAGAAAATGCGAGACGAAAGAATCTACTCTAGCTGTGGTGCTGGTGCTTTTTGAAAAGGTAATAAGAGAGGGAAATATACGGGATGAGATATCTGAATCCCGGGAATTATGATGACATTTATATACGGTGAAGACTGAAGCGTGAACACTGACTGAATCACACTCACTGACGAGCGTGTGCCTGATCAAACTTGAATCATCCGGTTAGCGCTAACGTGCGCGGTATGTGAGCATTAAATACTATTTTTTTTATGTTACTTTTGATGGGCCTTGGTTAAGTCTTACATGGGTTAGGAGTGCACTTTCGAGTGACGCTTACTTTTCTTGGGCCATAGTTAGGCCTTACTGCGATGTCGTTAACACTAATAAGGATTATTGTTGTAGGCGGTAGCTGAATAAAATAAGAGTAATGATACAGTTACAAATTCTTGTACAAATTTATTTTGTACAAACTAACATGACATTAATTCATTGGTTGAATGAAAATATAAATTAATAAAAACAAATCATGTGGGTCAAGTGATATTTAATTCAACCAATCTTATCATGTCACGTTAATTTGTACAAAATAAATTGTATAAGAGTTTGTGACTATATCATTACTCATAAAATAAATAGCAAATAGAATATGAATTAATTAATTAGGCCATAAGAAAAGCTTCGATGGCAAACATACTCTTCCGGTCGACATTTCCAAGGAGTGGTAGTGTTAGGCCAAGGCCATAATATTGAAGCAGAAGATCAAGCTTCCACTCAGGCATGGACTCGCAGTCAGCTCGAGTGTATCTTGGACAGTGCAATTTTGGCCCTTTCGGCCACTCACCTACCTCCATCCATTGCTCCTCCGCTCTTCTTCTTAGCTTCAGCTCCTTTCTTAATTAGCCTTAGTGAAGGACTTGAATAAAATATTCAGAGAGACAGGGAAAGCGAATGAGTTGAATGCAATGGGTCCCGTGCTGAAATTGAGAATTCACCGAACAAAACCCGCTTCATAATATCTTCATATTCACCTCTTAACAAACCAATTCATCATCCGATGGGGGCAAAATCATTAATTCGTTAGACATATTTACTCGTTACGTTAATAATTTGCTATTTGTTTAAGAGTGTTTTGTTTTCTTTATTTCAATTAATTATTAATCGCAACAAATATTTAGTACAAAATTGAAAACTCAATTGGAGTCTGAGTTTAGGCCTACGTGGAAATTGGGCCTTATTCGCTTCCGGTCGAATTTCAGCCCCGTTAGACGTGTCTTTGCTCTACCTTTCTTTTTTATTTTTATTAAATTGTTGTTGATTTTCTGTTTCAACTTTTGCCTTTCATTCTTTATTAACACCACGGGCCGGCAGCATCTGCATCATAATAAACAAGGGCCATGCCCACGCCAACGCGTAAATGGAGAATCCTCCTCCGGTCCGGAGCGTGCAATGGACCGCTAACAAGGCTGAAATTCGCCATTATCGTCAGAAGCTTTGACCATGCACACAGATCTTTTCCAAGAAGTTGATAGTAGCAACCCAACAGAAGCATAAATCATAATTAATCACAGCCATAAAATGAGGAAATCACAAATTAGTATTAATTAAATCAATCGGTCAACATTTCCTTAAGCATACGCAGCATCAGCATCTAAACAATACCCAGCTGATTATAGACTTGAAATTAAACAACCAACGTACAACGTATTAACATTAACTACGCCAGAAACCATAACTAACTTAATTTCATGCGCGCATATATGCATTTATATAATACTTGCTTTTAAAGTAATCAAGACAAAATGAAAAGAAGAGAACAAACTACAAATTAGATAATTAAATTAAGGTAAGAACTTTCAATTAGCTAAGGCCACAGGAAAGCTCCCATGGCAAACTTTCTCTTCTGTTCAACATTTCCAGTGACGGGCAGGCCATATTCTTTGAGCAAGCATTCGAGCTTCCATTCGGGCATGGACTCGTAGTCAGCTCTGGTGAATCGTGGATAATGTAATGGCATCTGGAAATGGCCACACCGCTCTCTCGAGTGCTGCTGCCCGTTTGGCCCAAAGTTTGCCACTGGCTCCATTCCTCCTCCTGATCTACTCATCTTTTACTTCTTCCCTTAATATACACCTTTTCTTAATTATATATCATTCAAGCTAGCTAGCTTCCCTTGTAGTTTTGGTTCAACAGGCAACAGCTTGCAGCCTTTTATAGAGGCTTTAAAATAATGTGGCCTAAGTATTATATTGTTGTAAGGTAAAGCTAGCAACCACGGCGAAAACAAAGCTTTCCAATGATCATATGAAATTAGACACTCCGAAATAGCTCTTAAATTACCGAATTGACCTTAGAAGGAGAGAATTTATACATAAAAATAGTGTGTGTGTGTGTGTGTGTAGACACAAAATAGAACAATTAATTAGTTCATAATCACTTTGAATTTAAATTGCTGAGGCATATTATCGGTTTACGGGACCAGATCTCTCCATGATCAAGGACGATAAAAAAGTTTCGTAGATTGAAAAGTTAATTAACTTAGTTAATTCTTAAAGCAGATCTTATTGATAGAGTATTAATCAGTATAATTGTCATCTGGTACAAAATGTAGATATCTGCGCCTAAGAAATACTTTCTAATTAGCATATAAACAACATAAACTTTCAATAACCTTAAGCTACGCCAGCCACACATTCCAGCAAACTGGTCCTAACTCTAGTACATGCTAAATTAATGAGGTGGGGTAGGAACTCCGAACCGATTTGTGTGAATATGAATAGATGATGACCATTCAAAATTAAAAGGGAAAAAAAAAAAGTTCAATATATTAATAATAAGTATAATTACTGGACTTATTCCTGGACTTATTACCTAAACCAAACCCCCTTCCAATCAGGGTCCCTGGACTGCATTACAATGAATAAGCTCAGCTGCTACCAGAGCTTCAGATCTTTCAAGTGGTGGGACACTGGGACTGTCACTGTCAATGGCTGCAAACCACAAATGAAAATTTCTTATTACACTTCATATTTAATTTATAATGATATCAGAATGACGGGCACGATACTCTGCATGCACTACTGATCTAAACGCAACAGTTAATTAATTGCTATGCACTGGTGGGTGAGTGAAAGCGATGGCCGGCTTTCCCTTGACCAATTAAAACCAGGTTTAAGATTTAGAGTCGTAACCCGGATAGAACTAATTTGTCGTGTTCACTGAATGCACCCAAGGCCAACGGCGCGCGCACTATGCTCTTCAGAGGAATGGGACATGGGCACATGGCAAGCGTGTGAAATTATTGATGCATACTGCATTAATTGTTACAGTAACCGTTTACATTATTGGTATGTTTGGGACAACTGCGGTGTCACAATGTAGAATATAAAGAGGTAGAATAGAAATATATTCAAAAATAGTTTCAGTCAAAATAATTGACTATAGAAAAATTTAGAATTTCACGAAAGTAATTAAGTTTCATGAATTTGCAATTTAATATTTGGGTAATTTCTCTTAGATCATAATACATTAATATGGTGGTTTCTTTTGTTTTATTATTATTATTTTTTTGGGAAAAAAAGGTGGTTAAAAATAAGAATAAAAATGACTCGAGAGAGGAATGCAGACCACACAGAGAGTGACACTGACTTATTTGTAGTTTTGGATCATTGCTGCCGGTGGGTGCCCTGCAACAACAGGCAACAAACGGCAGAGACTCCTGTATAAATTAATGTATTAACCAGATTTCGTTGTTTCCACAATTATTCGCCTGCTTTTCATATACTTCTGTCCGGCCTCATAAGTCATGCCCTCGTTCCAAATGCTTACTTTAGTTTGTTCTTAATTAAACGCACTGTTTTGAAAATTTCGGTCTACTTTTTGCAATTCAAATGAATTAATTACAGGCCACTCGGCCTTTGACATTGGAGAGCAGGAGTTCAAACTTCAAACTCGCACAATCATTCTTTAATTATAACGTAGAGAAATTATCATTCGTACACCATATATTATTTTGTTATTAAAATTACTCCAACACTTTAAGGGTGCATCAATCGTCCACCCTAAATTAACAAAAATTATATGCCGTTTAAAAGTTAAATTAAAGCAAAGAAAATTTTTCATTTATATACCCTTAAATTATCACTTGTATCATATGAAAAAATTAAATTACCCCTCTGATGTCATATTATTTAAACGGCAAATAACGATTTGGTGGACGACAGATACATTTTATCAACTTACAGTGGACGATTGATACACCCTCAAAGTGTTGTAGTGTTTTTGATAACGGGGTAAATTAAGGGTATATGAAAAATAATTTCCCTATAATGTATAATTGAGTGAATAAAGTCTTCTTATTTACCAAGTGTGAGTGAAGTATATATCCTTAAAATATTAGTGAGAGTTCAAAATTTGGGCAGAATTTCATAAGAATTTATGTAAACTGCTCCCAATAATAGTCTAATTTGTAAATATCAGTTATAATCTCATGTAATATAAGTTGTAATTTGAGCAATAGTCTCATGTATAAAAAAAATGAATTTATCATAGTTTCTATAATTTTCCCCCTTTGAGATTTGTAGGATCTTGAAAGTAATTTTGTAAGATTAGTGCAATTTGCAAAAAGAGAACAAGAAATGTAAAACAATAAACATGATAATATTAGTGTATGTTTAAATTGTTTTCTTAATTTTAAATGTGTTACAAAAATATACGTCAATAACGAATGAGAAAATATCAGTCATCCACTTACTGTCTTCTCTAATTTCAGAAAAAAAAAATCAAGAACTTTGAAATTGTTCAATAGTCCACCAGAAATTACAAATTGCATAAGTCTCATGGGTGTAAGAGAAATTTGGTAAAATGATCCTTGAAGTTTAGCTCAACAATGAGTGAAAATTTAATACTTTTTGCAATCATCGGATAGAATTTGATATTTTTTTGCAAACGTCAGTATGTTAAATATTTAAATTACCTTTATGATATCATTAAAAAGTTATGAAATCTATGCAATAAAATAGAAAGGAGTACACTTTGTAAGCAATGGCTAGGCTGCAATTATTATTATTATTTTTTTAAATCTTGTTAAATTTAGAGGAAACAATGGTGGTAATTTTCCAAAATTAACTTTTTTTTCTTATAATTAAATGATACATATAGATAAGGGTGGTGATATTACTTCCTCATACTTTTTGTAAACCCAATCCTTTTCTAGAAAATAATTATAAAAATCCACAAATTTCACAAATTTTAGGAAAATTTTAGAGAATTAATTAATTAAATCTATCTTAATTTATTTTTTCCGGCTCAGATTTTTATTACTAAGACTACTTTAATCTAAGTTTAAATTGACTAGTAAAAGTAGTAAAAACTTACTTTAACTTTAATTTTTTTTTATTTTTATAAATGAAATTCATTGTTTCTAAATGGTATATCAACTCTACTTTATTATGATGCATGATTATTAATCTTTAATTAAACTAAAATATTGTGTTCGTGGTACAAAACTCATAAAAATCATCGGACTGTCAAATATATGTTATTTACATGTAGGGTACTAAAAATTATTAGATTTCATTAAATAAATTAGATTATATGTCACAAAATTAAAATACATGGGCAATTAAATGCAAGAACACATATTTATTGGGGGTAATTTAGTCATTTAACATCTTGAAATAATCAAATAAAATTTTTGTTAAAAAAAATTGATGGTCAAAGAAACATAAGTAAGAAAAAAGTTATAAAAAGAATTTAATTGATTAATTATACAAATTTTTTGGTTAATTTGTATATATTTAAAATGATGTGAATTTATTGTAAATGTTTCTTATTCGCGGACTGAGTTCACACAAATAATAGAATAGAAATATCCCTACCTACAGATAATAGATTCATAACTATTTTTATTTTGATATTTTTCTATTTTTCTATTTATGGCCTTTGTAAATTATAATACAGGGGAAAATAGTCCGGTACCGGTAGTCGATGAATAATTTTTTAACGCGTAGACTGTTAATAGTCAAAAGGCGCGTGGCATCAAAATTTAGTTAAAAGGTAATGGCAAATGAAACAACAACATCGAAACACGCGGGAACATTTTGACAACCAAACCAAACCAAACTATTGTTTTAACCAAAACAAGCCGGAAAAGTCTTGGCTCATACACTCTGGACGAAAAAATTCCCCAGAACTCAGACATTATCAAGGCCAATTTTCCCCAGAAAACTTTCAATCTCATTTAAAAAAAATTAAACCAGAATCTCTTACTGGTCATTTTTAACCCCCCCTCTTGCCTGCTTATTTTGTGTTTGATTATACAGTAACCTATCTAATTGGGGATTGCCAAGTAATTGGAGGTCGATATCCTGTTTTTAGATTATTGTTAATTGTGACTGAGTTTTTAGATTGTTGTTAATTGTGACTGACACATAGCAAAAATCTTCAGGAATTGTCATTTTTGTGTTTCAGCCATCTGTTTTTGATAAATCCCAACAAGTTTGAACCAATTTTGATTCTTTCTGACACAAAAGAATCCCATTGGGCCATTTTTCTCTGGTAAGAAATATCAAACTTAGTTTGGCCATCTTGTTCCGCTCCATATTGCAATAATGCATATATTGCGTCATGCCAAATTTCATCAATTTGATTGATTTCATTTACACACAGATTGATTTGGAATGGAGCAATTTGGGCGAATTGGAGAGGTCATGGGAAGTATGAAGGCGCTAATGGTATTCAGAGACAGTATACAAATAAATCAAAGGCAATGCTGTTTGTTGCTAGACATTTTCAGTTTTGCGTATGATTCAATAGCGGAAGAGATGAGACAAAACCTGAGATTCGAAGAGAGACGCTCGAAATGGAAAATTCTTGAACAACCATTGAAAGAGCTCTTCAGGATATTTAAAGAAGGAGAAAATTACATTAAACAGTGCTTGGAAATTAGGGACTGGTGGGCTAAAGCCATTACCCTTTATCAGAACACGGACTGTGTTGAGTTTTACATCCATAATTTACTTAGTTGCATTCCCATCATGATCGAAGCAATAGAGACGGCAGCAGAATTCTCTGGATGGGATCCTGATCAGATGCACAAGAAGAAACTTGTACACTCCGGCAAGTATAAAAAAGAATGGAAGGACCACAAACTTTTCCAGTGGAGATACGGGAAGCAGTATCTTATTACCCCAGATTTTTGCTATAGGATAGACACCGTATGGAAAGAAGATAGGTGGATCCTTTTCAACAAAATCCAGCAAAAGAAAATATCAGGTTCAACCAAGCAAGAGCAGGGACTCATAGATGTCCTTTTCAAAAACTTGGATGGTTCAGGATCTTTGAGTGGGAAACTCTTACCAAGTAGAATCCTAATTAAGTCTGAGGATTACCAGGTGCGGCGAAGATTAGGGAGTGGGAGTCAATACAAGGAGATCCTGTGGTTGGGTGAAAGTTTTGCTTTGAGACACTTTTTTGGGGACATTGAACCCTTAGTTCCTGAGATTTCTTCTCTATTATCTCTTTCCCACCCGAATATCATGCATTTCCTGTGCGGGTTTACCGATGAGGAAAAGAAAGAGTGTTTTCTGATTATGGACCTAATGAGTAGAGACCTTTGCAGCTACATCAAAGAGATTTGTTGCCCAAGAAAGAGAATTCCATTTTCTCTTCCGGTTGCTGTTGATCTTATGCTTCAAATTGCAAGAGGAATGGAGTATCTCCACTCAAAGAAAATCTATCACGGTAATCTAAATCCTTCTAACATCCTCCTTAAACCCAGAGGTGCCTCAACAGAAGGGTACCTGCATGCAAAGATTTCAGGATTTGGCCTGTCTTCGGTGAAAAACTTTGGCCCAAAAAGTCCATCTCAGAGTGGGACTACCCATCCATTTATCTGGCATGCTCCAGAAGTTCTAGAAGAGAATGATCAGACAGAGTGTGCATCAAATTCAAAGTACAGCGAAAAGTCTGATGTTTACAGTTTTGGAATGATCTGCTTTGAGATTCTCACGGGGAAAGTTCCATTTGAAGATGCTCACCTTCAAGGAGACAAAATGAGTCGAAACATTAGGGCAGGAGAGAGGCCATTGTTCCCATTTCATTCACCAAAGTATGTGACAAATTTGACAAAGAGATGTTGGCACGCTGACCCAAATCAACGGCCAAGCTTCTCATCCATTTGTAGAATTCTTCGCTATATAAAACGGTTCATTATGATGAACCCTCATTATAATAGCCAGCCAGACCCGCCAATGCCTTTGGTAGATTATAGCGACATTGAGTCAAGGCTTTTGAGAAAATTCCCTTCTTGGGAGACTCACAATGTTTTGCCAATATCAGAGATCCCCTTTCAAATGTTTGTTTATAGAGTTGTGGAGAAAGAGAAAATAAGTTCAAGCCCTAAAGACACATCAGACTCGGGAAGTGATAAAGCTTCTGTAAGTGGGGACGAAAATATGACCACACCAGAGGATCCATCTCCACCTGTGACTGAAAGAAAGTTTTTACCTTCACCCGAAGCTGTGAACAAGAAACTCTCCGGTGTCAAGAAACTGTCAGAATCGAAAGTTATTAAACAAACAGGTAACAATTTTCATGAACGTCTGCGACCGATTCTTTTACTTGAAACAATGATATAGATTTTTGTTACTAGAAATCAATGCTATTAAAACAGCAGATGTAGCAAGCTCTGAAAGGCTTTTCTAGAAGCTGAATTAGAAATTTTTAAATTTTAAGTTGCACCCAAGAGCATCCTAATTTCTGGTGTAATACTGAAGATATGATGGATAACTGACAAGATATTTGGACTAACATCCGTTGGGTTTGTTTTTAAAGGGACACCAAAAGGGCGAGCTGTAAGACCTCCGCAACTAATTCCTTGCGGTCGTAGTTTAAGAATGAGTTCAGAAGGGCAGCTAATGGCGATGAGTCCAAGAATGCAGAGAACATCCTCTGGCCATGTGTCGGATTCTGAGCTCTCCTAGACCTAAAGTACCAGATCCCCTCAATACACAGTGAAGCTTTTATCTCTCTCTCGAAGACTAAGTGGATATGACGATCATTAGCTATAATCTAAATTAGCCAACCATGCATTGGTTGAAGACTTGGGCGGACTGAGTTCTCGTGGTGCTCCTTATTCATTTATAATTAGTTATTTCTGCTCAACATGCATAATGTTTATAGTATGAAAGATTCAAATTTTCAGCAACGCAGTCGAAGAAGCGTAGGAAACATTCGACATAATCATGAAAGGCGCTCTTTTCAAGGTCAGTTGGTTAATTTCAGTTTTCTTGCTTCATTGATAATTGCAAAACTGTCAGATTCAATAGATTGTGAAGTTTACTTCAAACTTTTTGCCATAGCAACGCCCCTTCTACTTGTCTTAATATCTCTTTTCTTAACTGATAGACACAAGATTCCCTTGAGCTTTCTGTTGTTTGAAGAATTTTATTGTATCAACTTTGCTGCATTGATGATTGTTGCAGTATGATTTTCATGAACGGTTTATTTATAAGCAGTGGAGTTTGACTGATCATCATTGTAAAATAATAATAATAATGTTGTGTTAGAAAACGAATTATCACAGTAAAAATTGCTGGGGATTAAAAAAAAAAATTGTTCCGTAAGAAGTATAAAACTACACTTATTACATCAAAATTTAGCATACCTCAACCATTTTAAGGTACAGTTTTAAGCAGCAACCACATTCTATGTTCAGCTTTTCTTGAATTTTTGAATTCCCTAAATTCATTTCATTTTTCTGTTCCAATATCTTAGTACCAAATTTGCCCCTCCTCATCTTGGTAAGGGAAATCATGGTTCCTTTTGAATCATTTCCCGAATGAAAAGAAGAGTCCACTAAAAAATTGTGATTCTAATCACAAGTTTTCTAGAAACAAGAAAATTGTCTGGATATCGGTCTGCTGACAAACTATTTTCTCATACAGAATATGTGGCAATACAAAGTTTTTGATATCACCGAGCATACGTCGTCCAACTTTCAAGCATGTTTATGATCAATATGATGAACTTGTCTAAATGAGATGGGACAATGAATCAGAAGATAACAAGATCTTCAATAACTGGACCTCCAACACTTGGAGCCAGTGTCGCCCATAGCCCAAGTTCTACCAACAGCAGTCAAGTTCTAGCCAGCTTCATTTGGGTTTTAATGTTAAAGGGTTCAGCTGGCGTACTCAAATAGAAAAATATGTTGCTGGCGTATGCCAGAAATTAGAGGGGTTCAGCTTCATTTGTGTTTTAAAATCTGTATTCTCATTCAAGACAATTCACTGCATTAAAATAGTAGCCAGAGTTCAATTCTCTCTCTCTCTTTTTTTTTTTTCGAGTGTTCAACATGACGGGGTACCTTGTTTCAAATCGCTTTCTGCTACCAAAAAGTAAAAACATATCTACTTGGTAGTGGCAAGCAAATAAACACCGCTCAAGGAATAGAACTGAACACGAAGACACGAACCGAAACGACATTCACTGCCCCATTTGCAATAATTTTATACTTCCACTTGAACTGGTAGTGGCAACCATGTTTGACCTTTGTCTCCAACAAACACTCGAAACAAACTGTCCATTATCATCACCAATCCCGTATCTAAAATTAGGATCAATGGATCCAAATTTGTGAGAAGTGATTGGCATCGGCAGAGATCTATAATAACGGTAAAGCTAAGAAGTAAGAAAACAAAGTAGATGAAACTGGTTGGAACTTGTTTATAAGGCTACTTAAGATATAAACAAATACTGTTTTAGAACAGAAAAAGTGTCGAATACCACACATCTTCCATATAACTCCCGAAGATGACAAATCAATGCGTGTGTATATGTTCAAGTAGAATACAATAAACCATCATTATATTCTCAATCAAGCTTTTAATAGACAATCAGTAACCATAAGAATGACCTTGCAATATAAATCTTCAAATTTGTAACTGAAAAAATTTGCCTCATTAGATTCTGAACCGCAAGCTATATATCCATCCAAAACAGATAAACCCATAAAATTCGGAGGAAGCAAACTAAAGAATTAGAAACTATACATGTGTAAATATGCAAATTGAATACATTCTGAAATGTTTCATCAAATCTAGAGCAGGCCGCAGGGTAACCAACCTTTTCATTAGTGTGACCCCTAAAAGTTAAACTGCAAGCGCCAAAGGACAGCCCAGCTGCGCTGGTGTTTTTGGACTAGGGTTTCCGTTTCTAAAATATTTACTCAGTGTCTGTTTGATATGATTTATTTAATTAATATAAATACTTATCTAATTCCATAAGGTTTTATCATAATTTTTTTTAATTGTTTTTATAATAGAGTTTTTTAAGTTCAGATAAGTTATTTTGTCTCTATTAATAAAAACTCAAATTTTGAGATTTTAAGAGTATAGGTTAAAAAGTTTTTTTTTAATGTTAAAATATGTAGAATATCCTCTATTTATTTGACAATCTTATTTTATTTTTTCATAAAATAACTTTAAAAAACTTGCCTAATAAAATAATTTTATAATATTTTTTTTTATAAAAATTATTATTGACAATCAAGCAACTAAAATTTTTGTAGTAAAAACTCTATTTATAAAACTTCTACTTAAATAAGCTCTACTTGAAAAACTGTCAATAGCTTTCTCATGTCCAGATAATTTGCACCTAGGAATCCATGTATTTCGTATATAATAACAGTAGACCTTGTAATCAATAGATCCAAAAGCCAATAAATGAGAAAATGAAGCAGAGAACTGGACACAGCAGACATTAGCAGGATTTTCGATAGTGACAGTAGGATTTTTCTGCATGAGTTATCAATAGTCGGTTCCATATTTCTTTTAATCACTTCCAAATGAAAGAGTGCGGAGGGAAAAAATGGTAAGAGGAAGCATGTCTCATTTATGCGTTCACAGAACAGTCATCACTTCCACTCGCAAACCTGGTCTCAACATATTCCTGTCTTGGGACAATCAAAATATCCACGCAAAGCCTTATATCAAGACCCACTAGCTAACTGATGTAGACGTTGCCACTGGCCCTGGCTAGAGATATGTATTACTATTTGGTCTGCTAACTAAACCTGAATTCACTCCCCTAAAATTTCCTAGGATGAACTCTTCGACGACTAAGCCAGTGTCGTCCACAGAACAGGGTGGTTCGGATGCTACCACAGAAGTTACACATCTATGTGAATCCCCAGCCTCAATTGCATTGGTGTAAAAATAAAACTAGCTCTCCGGCCAGTCACTCCTTAGAGGTGGTGCACACGTTAATATTGGTGAATATTCCAACATGTTGTGACCCTCTGGTCTTCCTGGAAGAAATATAATAAAAACCCAAACTTCAATAGTTTTTTATTTTATTAAATGAAATAGCACAATATTTTAAACACCGTAACAGAAATGCAAATTCAAGGCCAAAACGATTTCCATCGAATGAAGCACCGAATGCAAGAATATCAAAATGACAAATGAAATAATGGAAAGAAAGGAGAGGCCACAAACTTGCCAGAAATGGAGGGGGAGAAAGAAAAAAAAAATCTTTCATTTCATACACCAACCACCAACCAGCATTTGCATCGTAGCAAATAGTATTTGAAAGGACTTTTCAGTATCTCATACATATGTTTTTAGGCAATCCCTATCTTACATGCATGTAAGATAGGGGGATCCATGTTTTTATTTCTTCTAGTGATGCTCAAATTACTCGGTTTGTTGCTTCGCTCAGAGCATCAAGACTCGGAACGTCCACAAGATCCGCCTAAAAGCAGAAAAAGTGAAGCCAATATTATTTCCAGCGAATCAAATAATTGTCCGCATGGATTTGAAGGACGTTCAGGGAAATAACATCAAGGTTCCTGTATTTATACGGATAAACTGTGCTCTGGTTGAGAAACAATAGAACCTACAGATTCAGATGTTATGCACCAACGGAATTTTGATTATTCTTATGTAAATAAATAGCGCCCAGTTTGAGCAAGTAAAAGCGGCGTTCCTTCCGTTGAGTAATGCTGGTTGGCGCAACCAGCCAACAGGAAGATGGTAACGCTAACCCATTAACGTAATTATTTAATCAAACGACAAAGAGTCGTGACACGTGGAGCCCACGGATGACATGATTGGGCAGTGATTGTCACGTTCGAGGCTGATCCCGGCCGGAATGTCCCGCAAATTTTCTCCAGTAAGTCCGTCGGAGCAGCGTCCTACGTCTTTCTAACACGATCATCGACTCTGCCCCTTTGTTGAGGTTACGTAACAACGAATCTCCAGTCCATTAGACGTTGGTGGACAGATCAGTACGTGAAATGAAAAATTGCAGTTGCGGTCAGTCTGTGCCGGCAGCAGCGACGGATCCGAATTTTGTTAATAGGGTTGCTAAGATAAACTTCCAATCGTGGAAAATAATGTAAGAATAAGTAATAAAATAGTGAGGTTAGGTAGATTAGTACGTGAATATAATGTAGGGAGACCAGTATTAACAAATTCCCTCATTCAATTCAGAGATTGAAAAAAATAACAAATTAATGGGGACTTAAAAATTTTATATGAAATACTTTTTTTTTGTCTCTTCATGGGTCTATCGATTACCAGTGAGTCGATTCAATAAGAAAAACATATATGTTACAAGTGAAAAATTTTAAAATTTAAAATTTTCAAATAAATGTTTTACACTTTCTTTACGTGTGTAGTCTTAAACAAGCCACAAAAGTTCATATTTGATTCTTGCATGACCTATGCATAAAAATTAATAAAATTGGCAAAGTCGAAACAAGAATTAAAATAGCGAAGTCATAACATAAAACCTATAATAATAATAATAATAATTAGGGGGCATAGAATAGATATACATAAAAGTTGGTAAATTTTAAACTCATTTCTTTTTTTCTCTCAAGTGACATCACAATTGATTTCACTTGGTGATGGGTTGTTCATATATGAGTTAAAAATTTTCAGAAACTCCACTCTCAAATGAATAAACGTCGTGTGTTTTGATGAAATATATTGCAATGTACAAGACAATGTTGTTTCATCACACCCCAAATGTTTTATTTTGCCAAAAATTGCTTGTAAGAAAGCATTACTTTATTTTCAACATTAAAAAGGAAAGTGGCCCAAGAAAGTGTGAATCCTTATTTCATTGTGATATTGTTACCCATATGCGTTAGGATATAATTATTATGTAATACTTTCCTATTGTTATTGAGATAGATTAAGTATATCATTACAATTTGTGCCGTACAAAGTTCCAAATGAACACTAATTTGTCAACCGCTTGGCACTAAAGTCTGAAAGGTCCTGAGCTATTGGTTAAAAATACAATCCTTGAAGTAATGCTTGCTTTAAGGCGAGCCACAGATAAATTAAGGGTAGCGGCGAACAAATTCACCGCACGATTTGGTGTACACCGAAGTTTTCAGCTCCATTGACTCTCCCCTTCTCTCTGGCCTTACAGCCCAAAAAAGCCCATTGAGGGCCGCTGTCGACTTGGCCGCTGTAGATTTTTAGGTCTCTGTAGAAAGTTCGCCTGCAACCTACCGAGGTTTTGTAATCCGATCACTTTGGTTCATTCAATTAATTCCGGAGTTACGGTACTCACTTTTCATCGCGATTTGCGTCTGAGTGAATTTTGCCAATGCGTTTCAGGTTTTAGCACCTTGATCTCCCGATTGGAGAAGAACAAGATCTCCTCTACAACACAGGTAGGTCAGAAAATGGCAGATGATTTTACAGAATCACATAGTAAAATAGAACAGGTGCTGGAAGATGAAAAAGGCGGCCATTCAGTGCAAAAAGATTCAACTTTTCTACTTGAAATGAATCTCCTTACTGTGCTCCTTTCATCGCTCTCTACACCCGGTGACGATTGCCTGAATTTTGACGGGGAATTTAGAAAAGGCAACCAAGACACCTGCGTATCAGGAATACAAAACAGAAAAAGGGAACTGAACCAAGTCAAACTGGGGAGACGACCATCTGAAAGATTTCAGCCCATCAAAGATTGGAGGTTCATTGCAAAACTTAAACATATTTCAACTTTTCCCATAACATCAAAATTTAACTGAGCCTTTTTTTTTTTTTTTTTGGGGCAGGCATTGCAGAAGAATGTAGAGAGAAGAAAAATAATAGGGTCAACGGAGGGCAGACAAATCAGAGCAATCAATTATGGCTAGCTATCAAAAGAAGAGCGAGCATATTACTATATGAAATAAAATTGTACATTGACACCATTCTCTCATTATTATGATATGTTTTGAGAATTTGGTATACATTTCACTATCCTTTATATTAAATATGCCAAGTACACCAACAGCAATGATAAGCACAATGTAGCAAGCAGTCAAAATATTTGTCTTCACTTTTCTGGATAAAATAAAACCTGCTTGATCTGGAAATGATCACAGGATTATATGCTCAATGGTTGGTGCAAATATATAATCCCAAAATCAAGTGCAGAGCTTCAATATTAATTATTAACAAACTGCATCACTCATTCGCATCCAATTATTTAAGTGATATATTCATAGTGCAATAACATGCAGTACATGAGAGAGATCAAGTAAAATCAATTACTAGGAAGGACTCAAAAATTTGCTTATTTTCTGCTTTGTTCCTTCTGCATAACTTATTGACACGGCACATGAATAGGAAGTTGAAAGGTACAGAATGTTCCCAGGGAAACATAGATGGGAAACAAAAGAAAGCGAATTATAAACACAAGCTCAAACGTGTATCTAGACTTGACCTTAGAAAGACAAAAGGCAAGAATGCCTACTTTACCTTTTCCCTAACCCCTTGCCTACAAAAATAACACCTTTGTCCAACAAATGTCAAAGTTCCACAAACTTCAATCTGATATTCTAATTTCAACTCCTAAAATGTCCTTCACCACCTCATAAGTCACAAATGCTAGTGATATGGATGGAACAACCTGAACACATAAAAGAGCACTAACATGAAAACATGTTCACTGATTCAAGCTTTTAAATTCACTAAAACTAAACAAGTGAAAACAGAATCAGACCAACCTTCACAGAATTGGGAACCAAGCCCTTGTACAATGCTCCAAACCCCTCATGCCGGACAGTTTTTCGGAATGCGTCAATCATGCCATTATATTCAAGAGGAGCTCTGTTTCTCCCATCACCAATGACCACAGAGGAAGCTTCTTTCCAACCCACCATCTGCATTCTTCGGCGTATAACATCAAGAGGGTAGGCAACAGTTTGGCCAACTGTTCCTGCAGCAGCTCCACACTGCTAGTCTTGTCGTCACACTCAACTCAGAATCTTCAGCTAACCCAAGGGGATTAGTTTTGATTAACCAAACTTTTAAAGATTCATACACAGCAAAGTTGAGACCCACGTAGGGGACCTGCAAACATAAAATGACAGATGATAAAGACTCACAAACAGAAAATAAAGGAAATTGCATAACAAAACACAACCTTGATGTTAACAGTGTGATAAAAAGTTATTGTTATGCAGCATCAAGGGAAACCGGGACAAATCTGAACAGTGTGAAAAAGAGTTATTGTAATGCAGCATCAAGGGAAACCAGGGCAAATGTGCTGACTCTTCAACTGCAGCACGTCTCTCTCAAAACCAGATCTTAAGAGTAAAGAGAAAATTCAGCCAGAGCACCAGAGCAATTTGGATCACTTACCAACTTTCTCTCCCTCCATTAGTTTCTTTGAAAATACGTAATCCAAGCTCACATTGCATTATCACAAGTTATTCAAATGTCCAAGTTTGGTTAATTGTTTTGCAAAGAGATATCAGGCAGAATTTGTGTAAGAAAATAAAACTCAAATCTTTTTCAAACTTGCCCGTCTACAAAGGGTTGGTCACACCATAGCAATCCTATCAGCTCTAAAAGTAATCACAAATGCAAATTTTCTAAGAATAACGAATAGCCTGATGGCTATAAATAATCCTATTTCCTGATAACCAATTTTTTTTGGGAGGGAAAACAAGGAGAAGATCACACTGCTAAGATACACAACAAAAATTTAGGAAAGATAGTACTTACAACTCCAATTACTGAAGGAAACCAGCCCCTGTACAAAGCCCGTGGGCCTTCTTCCCGCAGCACAGTTGAAAGAGCATGGAAGATTCCCCTGTACCGGTATGGAGACTTTTCTGTCTGCAAAGATAAGACAAATGAAAAAATAATATTACTTCCTATGCGACAAGGTAGTAAATCATGTCCATTTTTGTTAGTCACAGACTTCATCTTCTTCATAATAAAAAGTACATACAAGTTCTTTCTATGTCTGCTTCAAGGCGAAAAAAGCAAAAAACATTCACAGAGAGAAGAAACTGGTTTCCCAAAAGCCTACTATAGTGATATAACCATTCATATCAAAGTTAAGAACAACATACCTGAACAGTTAGCCTCCCCCGTACCATATCCATGGGGTAAGTGGCAGACATGGCAATTATTCCAGCACATGCTCCAGCTCCAAGGCGTAAAAGAGGAGTGAGTTCAGCATCTTCTGCAGAATATAACAAAAACAAGGAAACTTACATGAACCCTGTATTCTTGAATATTAACATCTATGACTAGATTCAAGAAATGATCAGGTGCATAAGGACACTATTCCTCTCAGGTTCTTGCACAACAGAGGACTTGAAATAATATGCATTACAGGAAAAGACTAGTATGGTGAAAACGTAACCCATGGAATACGGTATGACTATCAATTTATATATACAATATATAATTAGTAGACACCATTTTCATTAAATTATCAAATCAGCAACATTAACAATCATGGGAGAGGTGTAGGTGTGTGTGCAAGGATGAGAATAGGTATGTAACATTTGCCATTGACAATATCCCTCAGTAACTGAAAACAAGTAATCAATCCACCCTATCCCTCCACTAAGAAAATGAAAAAAAAAAAGAAAAGAAGAATAACAGTCAAGTGACGTTGTTCTTGGCATACTAGACAAAAAGCGACAAATTATTCTGAAAAGGGAAACATATAATTCTTCCAAGCATCACAAATTATGAAAAAAGAAAAACGTTGACATACCATTTCCAGTGTGATGCTGATACAGATACAGTATTCCCCTGTTGATAAATAGTGATGACAAATCAGCAAGAAAAATAAAAAAATAGTCATATACAAACCTTATTTCAAAAGTTTTAGAAAGAAGTATAGAACTAATATAAATGTGGCAGGAGAAATGTACAATAAAATTCGCCCTCCCTCATACTGCATAAATGGAAGCATGATTATGATTCAAGAATACATTTTAAATGACTATTTTGTCATTCTCTCATGTTAGCAAAAGTTATAATCAATTAGAGAACAAAAACATCAGATGGAAACTTGGATTGACCAAACGATTTCTTCCTTGCCTCCAATGCGTTAATATGAGAATTATGGATAGACTATAACTATAAGCATGATAGAATTTCATAGGAGTTGTATCCAACTAAATCTTATAGTTGTCAAAAAGAAACATACAAAGGCAACAAAATCACCAACTAAAACTCTTAGTTTCTCCAATACTAAAGATGTTTCAACGACTTAAAACACAATTATGAGACTAATCTAGAATTAAACTAAATCAATGCAGCACTATGTTTCTGGAGAATCATACTTAGAAGCTTGCTCATAGCTGAAAAATTTGACAGCTGAGTTTGGAACAATACGAGCGCAATTGGTACCATTGCCTTTAAACAGTCCGCGAAATCCTTCAGTTCTCCATATATATTTCAAACCTTGAATCGTTCCATTATATTTTATACTGTGGGGATTCTGCACCTGTGTATTACAGAATTTAAAGCACATGTGAATGAGTGCACTCGTCAGCATAACCATGAATACTCCAGCACGAAAGTTCTCAAGGGCATAATGTCAGCAGAACAAATAATTTACAGAGCCAACCTGTAGTAGTATTTTCAATCGTTCCAATGGAGCAACAGCAGTGCGAGATCTGCAAAAAGCAGTGGTCAGGTCAGTGAAAATTCAACATGGAAAAACTATAACAACAGAAAATTTAAAGGGTGCATATGCAAATATGCTAGTCAATTGATAATGTTAAAAGCAAATTGAAAACAAGTGATTCTTTCAGCAGTAAGCTATCTGTTCTAAAGCAATTTCAAAACCTCCATTGTGCATTCATGATTAGTGCATGGTGATAAACCTGCCTCTAAGAGAAACAGTGTTCACTTCTCAGTGCTTACTAAAAAATGCATCAAAATTCATTTTATACATTTCAGAAAACTGACAAGATATTGAGGTTGAAATTTTCAAAATAGACAATTGAACTTTATGCTTATCAGAAACAATTTATAGAACAGAATGATTTCACATCACTATTGCAACAATTGACAAGATCATTCCTTTAAGGTTGATTCTGATTTTTGCTAGATAGATTTATCTATTCATCCTTCTAAACTCATTTCCATCCCCAGCACAAAAGAATCCAAGAATCAAAATTTCCCCCCTTTCTTTTAACATACAGTATTTATTGAATCACTCACTTTACAACATAATACTACAACTTTTCATTAATTTTTACAGAGATAATACAAATGAAATGTAAATAACAATAATAATAATAACAATAGTAAAGCAAGAAGAGAGAAAGACTCACACTGCGCCGGCAACTCCTCCAGCAACGAGAGATTTGCAAATACTGAGAACAGCATAGCTTGGGGCTTTGACGCCTTCTCTTGCAAGCTTGGCCTCTTCCGCCAGATTAACGATCTTCGACACCGCCGATTCGCTCGTCTTCACATCCTCCGAAGCCATCAATGATACCAAACCCTAGGCTACCAGAAAAAGACAGACAGCAAGCAGTCGTGTCCTTTCGCACTTTCAATTGATCGGTCGGGTGTCGGATCTCCGGCGATTATCGGGCGGCGATGATAATTTGCATCAGTTACTGACGAAGATTTTGTTGACGGCTTCCGAGGACTGAAAGTGGAGTCTCAACTTTGTGACTCTGTGCGAGTGACGGCGTGCGCTCATTTGCACGTCATCATTTGTGTATAAATATAAAGAGCTTGGATGGGCGTATCACACTCGCTTAAGTAGGTCTCAACTTGGAACTCGCCAAGTATGACTGCCACGTGTAAGTTTGAGAGGTCATCATACAAGTGTTGAGTCCATGACTGCGAGGACTCCAAAATAATTGTACCACGCACGTCAAGCGTGTGCTTGATCAGGGATATGAATGTTATCAAAAAGATAGATTTTCAAAATTTCAAGAACAATATCCGCAAGATCGCGTGGTCTCGGCAGCAGCTGATCAGTTTTGGGTAGGTGCCAGTTAGTGGTTTGTAATGTACGATTGACACCGCCTAATAATGGGGTCCTCAGGAAAAGGGATAACGCCAGCAAAGGGTAAGGTAAGCGCACCTGAGGTTTCGTTGCGCTTACTTTTTTATGTTGCATGCATAAACGGAAACCTAGAGGGTTATTTCACGACGCCGTTAATTAGACATGGCAGATTTTAATTGGTTCTGAATCGCCACCAAACCTCGTCATTTTCTGAACGCTGGATTCCAGCACACCGATGGTGCAAAAATACATTTTTGGTCCCTCGTGTTTGGCCAATATTTAAATTTTTTAAATAAATTATTGATATTTTTAATGTATGACGAACACGTTTGTTTTTTAAAGTAATCAAACGGGATTCTGAAATTATTTCCCTTTCAAAAAAAAAAAAAAAAGAAATTATTTCGGTCAAGTTTGATGTGCTCGAATCGTATTGGTTCAAACAAAATATTAGGGCCTCTTTTAATTTTTAATTTTACACGCCCTTGATCCACTCGTCCCCACCCCATGCCTGAACGCAAATAACAAATTAACTAACTTCTCCACTAAAGTTGGTGTGAGAGACAACTATTCTCTTAACTTCTTGTTTCTAATTCCTAGCTTCCCTTGTAAGAGCAAAACATATTGATCCATCCCCTGAAGATAAACCTGTAATTTTTTCATTGAAGTCTATGCGTAGTTTAATTAAAGACAGAATGGTTTATGAGCATGATGATTTTACGTAACTCGTATCAAATGTCTAACCAACTAAGAATGTATAGAAGAATTAACCGTATATTGCAATACATTCATACGTGATTGAAAATCATGAAAAGATAAGCACATTTAAATTTCAACTAATAAATGGTAGATATTTATTGAACAGAAACTGGGCTTAATTTCAACTAAAAAAAGAAACTGGGCTTATTCTAACCCGTTTGTGTGCAGTATATGAACGCCCTTTTTAAAAGGACGCTGTGGGATTCGTTGGATCGATACTGAAAGCACTGTGGGCTTTACCTTTGAAACTTGGGCTTAAAATGATCGAAATAGACCAAGGTAAGCCGCTATACGGTTTCAAAATTAAAGGCCCCAAAATGCAAGCATCATAGAATATGAAGGCGTTAACTACTCAGGGGTAAAGAAGATAAGCAGTGATATTCGACCCCTTCACATTGTTTCACCAGTCCTTATTTTTTAATTTATCTCATTACCTTCCAAAATTATCCTTATTTAAAATAAAAATAAATTATTTTATTTTATTTTTATTCTCCCTCCCCCCCCCCACCCCAGTTCTATACGACATAACCATCGCTCCACCACATATCTCCATCAACAACAAGTTCATCCACTATCGCTGCTTATCTTCTTCGTTATCAAGCAATCAATAGAGTGCCTCCACCAACATATGATGAATTTCAGTATTGAGTTTTGTTAAATTTGATAAACTAGTGGTGGATTTTGTTGTTATTGATGATATTGGTTTTGATTTTTCTTTTTTTAGTTTAATTTTAAATAGGGATATGATTAAAAGTTAATATTTGATTCAAATTGTGAATCAATTAAAAAAAAGGAGGGAGAATAATTAATTAAAAAGTAGGGACCGGTAAAACAAATGAAGAAGATCAAGTATCATCGTTGTTACTTAATTGTTGTGAATTCACGTGAAATATAATAAAAAAAAGCGTAAAACAAACTAAAAGCATTTGAATCTGTATAGTAGAAAATTCGCAAGCAAAACAGGTAAAGTGTTAGTTCACCTCAAATTTTACTCTCTTTAAATTTATTTTGCGTGCTGAATAGATGTTTAGTTACTTTGTTCAGGCTCCTGATCAAAAGTATTCAATCAATTGTATCCGCCTTTGTTATTGATCAAAAGAGATTAGTTGAATCATTTCTAAAATCTTGGTGTCAAAATTCATCATTAAACATCCCCAGATTCTTTCGCTTGGGATCGAAACATCGCAATGCTACTACGCTTGCTACTGTGAGTGAGTTGTGATATGAGACATAGTATGATTGGTTTCAATGTAATTAATTAATCTCCAAAAATCACATCATACTTTGTGCTTTTTATAGGGCTAAGTGAGTGAACTTACGGTCCGGATGCAAATTAGCCCAACTAGGTAATATTATTACTATATTTCTGACATAAATAAATTTTTTGATTTGAAAAATTTCGTTTAACCCCTTACACTTAATTTTATTTTATTAAAATCTTAGAGTACGAATTTGACTCCTATAATTTTAAATTCTCAAAATAACCTCATTTAATTAAAAAATATAATAATTATTAATTGAATTATAATTATAACTATTATTTTATTAAATTATAAATATTTATTTTTAAAATAGATTATTGTTATTATTAACAAGAATAAAAAGTATTACAATTAATTAATCTATGAACAATAATTAATCATTTTATTAAATTATTAATAATATAATTAATGATAATTATTATTAATAATTAAGTTTTGAATAATAATAATAATTAACAATTATCATTAATAAATTGTGATTGACTCTGAATAAGTTGTCTGATATTTTATATCATATTATATGCATTCACTTCTGGCTACAAAAAAAATTAAAGCAATAGCTTTCTCGTTAACCAAACAAGAATTCGCCCCCTATAATTTTAAATTCTCAAAATAATCTTATTTAATTAAAATTTTAATTATTATTAATTGAATTATAATTATTATTTTATTATAATAATAAATATATTTATATTTTTTAAATAGATTATTATTATTATTATTATTATATTAATAACAAGAATAAAAAGTATTACAATAATTAATCTATTAACAATAATTTAATAATAGTTTTTATAAATTAATAATAATAGTAATAACGATAATTATTATTAATAATTAATTTTTAAAATTAACGATAATTGTTCAGAGTCCTAGGAATGCCAATGTCCACCTAGGGTTAGCTAGCAAAGTAGCAAACATACTCTCATCACTGATATTAATTGCCGTACTATTTAGTGCCATAATTATCCAAGTCCTTGTTAGTTTTGAGAAACGTGGGTTTCTGATTTTGTTAAATCTCTTGTTTGGTTAACGAGAAAGCTATTGTTTTAATTTTTTTTGTAGCCAGAAGTGAATGCATATAATATGATATAAAATATCAGACAACTTATTCAGAGTCAATCACAATTTATTTATGATAATTGTTAATTATTATTATTATTCAAAACTTAATTATTAATAATAATTATCATTAATTATTATTATTAACAATTTAATAAAAAAATGATTAATTATTGTTCATAGATTAATTAATTGTAATACTTTTTATTCTTGTTATTAATAATAACAATAATCTATTTTAAAAATATAAATATATTTATAATTATAATAAAATAATAGTTATAATTATAATTCAATTAATAATAATTATATTTTTTAATTAAATGAGGTTATTTTGAGAATTTAAAATTATAGGAGGTAAATTCGTACTCTAAGATTTTAATAAAATAAAATTAAGTGTAAGGGGTTAAACGAAATTTTTTAAATCAGAAAATTTTATAATATTCACAAATATAATATAAATAATATTGAATATGGGGGGCTGGATGTAATTGTACAGCCGGGCCGTAAGTTACGTTAAACGTAACTTTGGCGGACCCTTTTTATAGAATGCGTGCATGATCATTAGCCAACGAGGTTGTATCTTGTCGACAGTAAAGAAATGGATGCATGCACGTATCCTGTGCGAAGAGACGGCAGCAGCAATCTGCGCTCTGCAGCGACATGATTGACAATTTTATAATCAATAAATTATTTATTTATTTATTTATTTTCTTTCAAGCATCCTTGGTAAACTTAAGAAATTTCTCCAATTCAATTAATCTATCAATTTGTCATTGCAGTTAATGGGAATTGAGGCCGGTTTGGGACTGCAATGAGTGATGAAATTAGTTGTTTTTACTGTGCAAATGAGATAACTTATAAGTTAAAATTATAGGTGGATGAACTCATTCTCCCCTTTTAATCACTTTCACCTGGATAAGATCAAGTGGATGCTGACAGGGCATCCCATTTGCACTGTCGTGGATGCGTAAGACAACTTTCTCAATTACGTTTGATCTAAATTAGCAAAATCCATTCACCTTATTTATTAAGGCGTCGTTAATTGATCGAGAAGCATTTAAGGTACAATGAATTTTTACTATTAATTATGTCAAACAAGCAGAAGAAAAATGACTGACCAGTAAGAGAACGAAGGTCCTACAATTTGTTTCCACCGCCCACAGTTATGATTAAGTTTGAGAAACCTGGTACAAATAATTTGGGTCACGTCATCAAAACAGCAACAACGAACGACGTTTTATTGGTGTGATCAATAAAAAAAATATCATCCTACTTTTTTTTCTTTTCAAAAAAATAAAAAACTTTTTGTGACAATGAGGACTGCTTTTAATGTTAATTGTTTGTCATTTATCACTTTTGGAATAGTACCCTAATGGCCAAACACGATTTTGGATTTACCAATATAATACAGTTTTCTCTTTAAAATGAAAATATAATACAATAAAAATTAAAAGAATTTGACCCAAATACATTACAAAAGTTACCAATAGAAAATGACTAATAATTCCAAATTAATAAGATGTCATATCATTTTAGTTTCCTTGCGTTTTCTATACGTATTTGCTCATCTAAAACTGCATTGGGGTCTGCTTATTAAACAAATTAAAGCTTCTTTGCTAACTGAGGAACGCATTTTTTTGGACCAAAGAAGCAATTGATTACCAAATAATAATAACAAATAATTCAATTAATTTTATCATGCCTGCTTTGAATTCAACTCGAGCATGATTTACTTCATTTTTCTTTCTTTTTTAGAAAGAAAAAGCAGTAAATGACTGAAGTCGTTTGGTCCTGGGGCTCCATGTAAGGAGAAAGGGCCGCAATGGTCGGTGCTAAACAAAGTGGCTTTTAAAGTTGTTAAAGAGAAGTAAACGTGTGTCGCGTGCAATAAAAAATACAAGTCCATTTTGTAGGGTACCCCACGTGCACTGCCGCTCGCTTTTGCGGCTTAATCTGTCGTCTGTCAACTGTTCATATTCCTGAACCTAACTTTTCGGATGGTGGGATTGTTACGAGCTCATTTATTTATTTATTTTTATTGTATCTTGCATATATATATATATATATATATATAAATACTCATATTGCAACAAAATTCGAAAGAAAAGGCGAATTTGGTTTTCAATAAGGGCATTCACTGGGCGGAAAAAAGTCCACAAACTCGGCGTACCCTGACTCTCGTAGAGCCATACACATCAAATTATTGAACCAGCTGTTTTTAACTGCCACGGCTGTTAGGGGTCATTCTCATTCGTTTCCATTAAGATTTAAGCACATGTAACCCATGAGCACTTAAAATGATTTAAGCTTTGTCAGCTGAACTGAAGACGATAAAATAAATAGCAAGCATGCCTATAGAGAAATGAAGGCCGGCAGATTTCACAATTTCCACGCGGCTAAGATATCCTACTCCGCTGGATTTGAACTTATCTTATCCGCCATAAATCATTGAGATGCTTCTGAAAGTATAAAATTTTGGGAAGAACACAAATGGCCGCAATTTTTATTCGCTTTTTGGCATGAGTATAATGAATGAATTAATCAACTGTTGATACTTACTTTGGGATATCGAAAATGACCATCACTTCGTCAATATTTTGTTCAATTGGTCCCCATTTTTTGCCTCTTGTTCATCGGCTTCATCTAATCCAATTTCTGGTGAGGTGAGGTCACTTTCGCTACTGCGCTGTTAACTACTTATCTCTTTTCTGATGGGATGGAATATTAATAATTTAATATTAGCTCGCTTCTTGTTTGGTGTCGGCGTACATATAAAAGAAAAATATATAAATCAGTATTTACATTTTACTGATGTACCATTTTCGTCCTTTTCTTTTTAATTTTGTAAACTATGCACCAACTACTCCAGTGTCCAGCCCGTGGAATTTATTTTGCTTTTGAAATCAGATTCCATATGTTTTTGCAAAAGAGAAGATTTGCTCCACAGTTGAAAAATAAGCAGCTCAAAATTCAAAATTCAATTATGAGGAGCAATCACAATCGAAAACAGCAAGATAATTATATGCTTACTGGCATATTCCTTATATTGTCTCTTATGAAATCTTGAGGGCATCCTGAGGTCCATTTAGACATGTGGGGGAGGCCTACTGGCCTGATCCCTCCTCAAATGGGGGCGGTATAATACTAGTGCCTGTGATACAAAATATTTGAGCCGGTTGGATACTTTTCGTGATCGACATGTGGAGCTCCTTAATAGGTGCCCTCCTCTGGCATAGTGGGTTCTCGGGCTCCTTTACGCGCCTCCTTATTGAACATCTAGGAAGTTCAAAGAAGTCAGGTGCTCCCGGACTTCTGTTTGCTGTTCATGCCCATGGTCCCCTTAAGACCACTATCTAATCGGTTGTCCCTTTCATATGATCAAGAGAGTTTATGCTATTAAAGAGTCATATAGAAATGAGTTCTGCTATGTTATGTTTAACGTAACGTACGTCTCACACACAATAATAATTTTTGTGGTGAAACTCACAACTGTTACTGTAAGTGGCGTATGTTACGTTAAACATAACATAGCGCCGGCCTATAGAAATCGTCCTTAATGTTTTTATTTTTTAAAACACGTGGCGTCACTTTATTGCTGCATTAACTAACAACAAATAGTTGAAAGGCGTGTTACATGTCGAGCAAGGGAAAAAAAAATGTATTATTGAAACCCAGATGGGGCATCCAGTAGATTCGATTGTACAAAGCAAAAGAAGTACTAAAAGTAGGAAATTATGTATTGATGACTTTTTGACTTTTGCACTCGATTTTCTTATGGGTTCTCATTCATTTTGCTCCATCAATATGTTGGACCAATGGCACTCGCATATGGGGTAAGCGGGTATCCTCCCCAAAAATTCCAGCACCCATGCCTGTAACTTTTGCGGTATTTTTTGCACCGACATAGAAAGCATGCAGTTGCCTCTTTCGTTGGTATCAACTAAATTATAATTTACAAGTTCAAATCCCCCATGATTGTTTCGAAGCCAAATGTGTATGCCGTAATACAAAACTTGGTATATTATATTGTGGACAGCCCTATTCCCATATTGTATGACCTTTTAGTAGTTCATTTGCTGTCATTTAAGGCTATAAATGTGTGAGAAAAGTATCGTATGCAAGTTTCATCCTCTTCTAAAGAAAAGTCTTTAAGAGTTTTAAGCGAAGGACGAATCACGTGATCTTCATTTGTACTGGTTTAATCATTTAAACACACTTATAAATTTTCAAATAGACTAATTATCGAAGCATAATTAACTTTTGTTTCATAATTTTTTTACATCTCGGAATAAGGGTCAGAAACTAAGTAAATCTTTTACCATTCTTTTATTAATTAAACATGTATAGTAGAACCTCAATAAATTAATAACTATAAGACTATGAAAACGGTTATTAATGGTTATTAATTTAGTGAATATTGATAAGTTAATAATTATTAATATATAAAAATGACATAACATTCATAATAGTAAATTTTCATGAATTATATAAATTTGTTATGCTATATGATACAATTCTAATTTAATATTAATTGAGTGAATCATTCATTTGATACTCTTTTGGTTGGATTGTATGGTTGGATCATAATTACATGGTGACTCATCATATAAGACTTTTTAGAGTCAATGTATTAAGATAATCTATCTATTATTTCTCTTAACATGACATATGGAACACAACAATAGATTCTTATCTGATAGGTATAAAAAAGCAATAATGACCGATGAAATATGTAAAGCATTATGCCAGCATTATGATAGTGCAGCAAAGAAAATCATAGATCTACCATATGTTTTTAGTTTCAAATTAGTTAATTATTAATTTATAAAAAATAAGACATTTTTTGAAAATTTATTATATCTAATAAATTTATTAAATTATTAGTGTAGCAAGTTAGTACCAAGTCGGAGTCAACAAAAATTATTATTTAACTGATGTTATTAATTTAACGGGGCTCTACTTGTGATTATCTCCTTATTAGACAGGCATGAAAAGAATAAATTATCCACATTATATAAAAAAATTCTGAATGCCTGCTTCCTAGAAAAATGAATGAGACGGCACGAGGTTTAGAGATATCTCCGCTTTTAATCTTGCCGTAGTTGCAAAGCAGGAGTGAAGGCTGATTTAGCATCCAGATTCTTCAGTTGCCGGAATCCTAAAAGCTAGATGCTTTAGGGCAATCTCATTTTTCTGGATGCTACGCCTGGATCAAACCCATCTTTTCACATGGCGAAACATTTTGTGGGGTAAGAAAGTTATTCGATAGGCGACTGCGTGGATAGTAGGAAGTGGAGATAAAATTCAGGTTTGTTCAAGTAATTGGACTCCTAGGCCAAAGAATTTCATGCCGATTTTTAATTCATCTTTGCCTGTAGACACAAAGGTAGTGGATTTAATCAATTCAGATCATAAATGGAATGAAAGCTTGATAAACCAACATTTTAAGTGGATGATGCTAAAGTAATTAGAAGGATCCCATTATCAAGTGAGCCCGAAGTGCATGAGATGCTTTGGCATTATCATAAAAAGGGGCATTATTCAAACGAGAGTGGTTATTAGCTGGCTCTCAAACTCATAATTATGGATGATAAGAAATATGTATGCCATAATTAGCTGGCTCTCGCGCGCGCGCGCGTGTATATATATATAGTATTTCTTTAGTGCGGACAGTCTTATTTATTTTTCATGCGGACACTCTTTAAATTCATGGGATTTAAGAGATTTAGTTTGTAAAATATATATATATCATCTAGGTGGCTACAAATGTAAGTTTATCAGTATTGATCACAGATATAGGCTGCTAAGAGGTAACAAACTTATTAAGTAATAGAAAGGGTAGCAAACTTATTAAGTACAAAGAAAAATTTCGAACTGTATTTTGCTCACTCCTTAGTTAAGAAGGCTTTTAAGGAACATGGAATCTGTTGTTTGGCTGGCAAGTTTCCCAATTAATGTAAAGTTACTATTTTCTCATCTCAATGAATGAAAGTATGACATTCTTAAAACCAACAAAATAATAATAATAATAATAATAATAATAGTAATAATAACATCAACAACAATAAATAAAATAAATTAAAATAAAACAGACAAAACGAACTAGCAATCAACTTTTCGCCGATACTATTGTTGGTTTAATAATTATTACTTCATACAATGACCCACCAAAGGTTCGGCCATTTCTATTCGGGCTCCATTTTTTTCCCCGGTTTTAATTAAATACACCGAATTTTGAACCAAGGTCTGTATATGAAATTTATCTTAGTTATTACGATTACGGAATAATGTCACCCGGTTGCGCCAAAATCTTCTAATATCCTCACTCTTCTCAATTCCAATATTTGAGTAATCCAATTTTATGAAGGGCAACCTTCCTCATCCAACTTCTTAATTGAGATATCACCGAAATTACCTTTGTACCCCGCAAACATAATTTTTTTATAATCATTTTACTATTTTATCCTTAAGAGAACACATTAATTCTAAAAAGATGAATAAACTATAACTGAACAATTTTTAATATTATATTCAATTTCTTTCAATAAAAATCGTGTCAATCCATTAATAATAGAATAAACCTTAAAAAAAAAAACTTGATACAATCCCCCAAATTAATTATGTTGTTGCGTACTAAATATTTAATGGATTGTTACGAGTTTTATATATTGAAAGAGATTTAATATTAAAAAATTGTTTAGTTATATATATATATATATTTTGGAATATGCTATTTCAAGGGTAACCCCTAAATACGAGTGCGCATGCAATATCTTAAAACAAAGACTCACTCTTCAAACATATTCGTCTTCTTCCCGGTTCTTCTTGCCAATAGACTCTCTGTCATGCCATTTGTGTTTCATTGAATCACGGCTGGTCAGGTGGTTGCCAAAGACTGCCTGGTCATTGATTGAATGATGAGACTAAGCTTATCATCTGTTATGTGTTTTGCAGGCATTCTTTACGTGAGGCTTTGAACAGATGATTGATGTGTCATGCAATATGTGTTTTTCACTCTTTTTTTTTTTTTTTTACTTGGATTTCGCCGTAAAATATGAGTAAATTTTGTACGATATTTTATCTTAACTCAATTTTTTAAAATTGGGGTTAGCAACTGATAAACTCGATTGGCGTAAGACAGACGTAACAGCTTTTTTTAAAAATAAAAATAAAAATAAAATAAATAATGTAAAGAAATTTATTACGAACGTGAAACCAAAATTAAACTTTATTATAATTTCCATAATAACGATGCTCACCAATTCTCTTTTTGTCCGACAAATAACGATCATCGAAAAATATTTATCTGGGCATCTACCTTGTTGTACACTGAAAATTAAGCAACGAAATTCCGAGCTTGCCCTCTATGAAAGTAATGAGTTTCATTTATTAATAATAAACTAAAAATAAGTCAATTTTTTTTGTCTAATTCAGTCGATTATTGTTTAATATTATCGTTTTAAAAAAATTTTCTTCTGAGTAACCTTTTAATGCATATCTCATGATAGACGTTAATATGTTTTTTTTTAAATAAAAATAATAATTTAAACTTTTATTATTTGTTTTTGGGTGTGTGTATATTTATTTATTGAGAAGATTTGTTTTTGGGTATATGAAATTGAAGAAACCAGCTCATGATTGACTAATCAGCAATCACCTTGTTTTTATAAAACTACATGTCACATGGCTATAGTTATGGGCAAGCAAAGCATCATCCATAATGCCTCTTCTTGCCATTTACCGTGAGTGATTATAAAAAGCGGAAAAGCCTTATGATCTTATCCGTCGATTTCAAAAATAATTGAAATATGATTTACGGTGCACCTTAAAACATATTATTAAATTAGATGCGGATTATTATTATTATTTTTAATTTAATTTAGAGAAAGAAAAGATTCACAGGTTGGACAAGTGCTGAATATAAGGATATCCAAAGGAGAAAAAGGTATACTATTAAATTACAAAACTTCCAAAGTCCGTCTTTATCAATACAAAAAAAAAAATTAAAAAAAAAGTTGAACGAGAAAAATGGCCACAAAAAATATTTAATATCTTTGTCCTTTTCAAATGGAAGTATAAAATTGTTTATTCTCTAAGCTCGTATAAATGCAATTAACATTGTTTTAGATGAATGCATATAATAAGCAAACTGAAAGCATATTCAGTAACAACGCTACACGCAAGTCTACTTAGTTTATAATTTTATAAGATCTGTGCTTATATTTAAGATTGTCCTTGGTTAATTGTTTGCCTTAATACGAAAAACAAGAAAAATAAAATAAAATAAAAGGAAAACATTAACTGTGGAAACGCCAATTTAATTAGACAAAATTAGTATAATTTTTTTTTAAATTAGAAAAATGACATATGCACCAAAATTTTGTTAAACTGAATCAATTAATATTTTTTTAGGCGATGGCCGCATGATGGATTATCATTTATTTTTTTTAATATATCGATATGTATATTACAATCATATCTTTATTGATATTTATAATTAAAAAAAAGATTAATTGGGGACTCTTTTAATAATTTTATTATGACACAATTCAAAATTCGACTTTCATTTAATAATAGAGGAATATCTAATCTACCTCAAGAATCATGTGGATTGTCATCTAATTTTAAATTAATTTTAATGAAAAATGTTAATTTTAATAATTTTTGTAAATGAAATCTCGGCCCACAGGACAGTGCTATTTTGATTATTATAATTTACAAATATATTATATGGTTAGATGTCTATAAATATAGCTTTAAAAAAATAGATTTCAATCAATAGATTGACAGGGACAAATTAACAGAACATTCCAAGAAGCGGTACTTGACTTTTATGAACATTTCATTTAATCTAAGCACTTAAAAGAAGAAAAAAAAAACGCAATTGCTAAAATTCATGAACCAGTATTTATTTATTATTGACCAAACCAACCAATTTCGAGATTTGTTTTTTTTTTTGTGAAGAAAATAAATTGAATGTGTTGTTATCAAAAAAACATCACGATGCGACTAATATAAATGCAATTGACCCGTTGCTACAGCCGTGGCCTCCACTAGGCAGCTACCACGTTCTGGCAGGGCACAAAATTCCACAACCTTGTAGTGCAAATCAATGACGCCATTATTCGTCACCATTCCAATTTCCAAATCAAAACATCATTCAATGGATATTCCACCATCCCCATGAATTTTTCTACATTCCTATAGGCTTCAATTTCATAATGTGGGGGGATTGATCAAAGTGTTTGTTTACTCAGGCATGCTTAGATTGTTTAAAATCCTTGTTCAAAATTCTAACATCATATTAACGGTGGCTCAATATTATTATTATCATCATCATCTAATTTTCTTTTTTGGAATTTAAAAGAAAAGAAAAGAAAAAGTAACCTCACTTCCTTTGGTTAAATGCAAAATTACTTGATGAAGGAAAGTGAAAACTCTCACATCAGTTAAAAGGCAAGCATTTATTGAGATTTATAATCTTTTGCTTTGATTTATTATCATATAACCCTTCAACGAGATGAGAGAATGTATTTATTAGATAAATATAGTAATTACAGATAAATTACTATATTAATTGTGTGACTCAGATCATGCCACACCACCAGTTAGAGGTTTAATTATTGAGATATCTGAGGCTAGAAGCTCATATTAGGAATCAGATTACCTTTACTTGGTGAGACCCACGTAAAATCTGCGTTTAAGCAGCATCCTTTTCAACCCCCCAGTTTGGCTGTTTCTATCTCACGGGTAAAAGCCAGATATAGAAATAGAAGGAAGGTCAGGGTTGTCATTTTATAGACGTCACAAACTCCTAATAATCTCTCTTTTTTTTTTTTTTTATCTCTTCTGATAAGAAAAGAAAGTCCCACTAATCTTATCTTCGAGTCATTGGGTGAATAAACAACGGGCAAAATGGGTATTTCGCGAAAAGCCGACGGCACCACGCATAAGGTAATGCGGGGCGTAGGCGGGATCCTGGACGCTTATATTGTGTGTGTGACTGTGAGTATATATATATTGCAGAGCCAAAGAGACTCTTCGCCCATCATATCCTCAGTCACCAAAGCCAATAGAAGCACCATCAGGCATCAGACAATTGCTTATATTATTATTATTTTATTTATTTAAAAAGCAAGCCCACCTTCATCCATCTGGCTCTCCCGTCTCATCACATTTTTGGTCAATTTATTCAAAGAAAAATATCAAACAAACAAACACTCAACGCATTGAAGTCGGTGAAAATCTTAACGTCATTCACTGAACCTCGTCGAAAATTGAATCCACTCTCTCTCTCTCTCTCTCTCTCTGTGTATGTAGAAAATAAAAATAACGTTACTGACTCGTAAGCTTGCTCCTCTTCCCTCCCTGTAACTGTTAGACTATTTCTCTCACTCAGTGCGACTGCAGGTATTTTGTTTATTTTTCATTTCCATTAAAGCGACGTTGTTCTTGTTGATCAGCTTTCCAAGTTCTTGAAATGAAATTTTCCTCTTCCTTATTCTTTTTAAGAAATCTGCTTTCTGTTTGTTGTAAATTTGTAATAAACAGTCATTTGTTGTATGCGCCGAGTATATTTATTCGCTGTTATTGTTATTATATGATCTTTGCTGAAAGTTTTTTAAAATTCCAGTGTAATCTCCAAGCTCTGGCGTTCAGTTTGATTTCGAGCTTTCAGCTCTTTTTTTTTTTTAAAATTTTCCAGCAACTGCGTCCATTTTTAATTGTTCAAATTCAATTACCTTTCATAAGAATAATTTTCGTACAAAGTTAAAGAGAGTTGACGGAGTTGACTATAGCTGAATAAATACTAAAACTTCAAAGCTTCATTTCCTCTTCGTCGTCGGTTTTGAAAACAATTGCCTATGCGATTGACTCTTGGCTCGGTGAGGCTTTTTATTTTTTTTCCCCTTTTTTCCCCTCAAAATTTCAACCTTATCCATCCATTTATAGCAAATTTGGCAATCAATCTCTTTTTCAGCATGAGGAGCTTATATATATGTATATATATATATATATTTTAAATATGTAATTAATCTCTCTGATTGGTATTTTGTTTGCTGCAGCTGAAAATGTTAGAAAAGATGGAGACAGTGGATGTAGACGAATTGATAGGGGAATTCGAAACGATCACAAAGGACGCGGAGAGAATTCAAAGAGAGACTCTGAGGAAGATTTTGGAAGAAAACGCATCGGCTGAGTACTTGCAAAATCTCGGCCTCAATGGACGAACCGATTCCGAAAGTTTCAAGTCTTGTGTTCCACTTGTCATTCATGAGGACTTGGAGCCTTATATTCAGAGAATTATAGATGGTGATATTTCACCAATCCTCACTGGCAAGCCCATTACGACTATATCACGGAGGCATGTAATCTATATGTTTCTTTAGTCAAAGAGAGGTTTTTGAATCTGACAATTTTATTAATTTTATGTATTTTGTGTTGTTGCAGTTCTGGGACGACTCAAGGAAAGCCCAAATTTCTACCCTTTAATGATGAATTGATGAAACCACCCTGCAGATTTTTCGAACTTCGTATGCCTTTAGAAACAGGTACTTGTGTGATTTTATTTATTTATATACATTTTTTAAAAGAAGAATCTTATTCCTTTTCTGCTATGTTTCAAAAGTTTTATTTTTGTTTTAGTGTCAAATAAGAACCGATTGCTAGATGGTAGATAATACGGTAAAGCTATAAATTTTTTCAATTTAGCTTGATTGAAAAGCTTATTATCCCTAGTTGATGAAGAGGGTGGTGGTATTATTTATGTGCAGAGAATTCCCAATTGGGAAAGGAAAGGCCTTACAGTTTATATACGGCAGCAAGCAATCTAAAACTAAGGGGGGTCTGAATGCTGGAACTGCTACTACAAATGTCTATCGCAGTTCAACATTTAAAGCAGAAATGAAGGCGATGCAGTCACAATGTTGTAGCCCTGATGAAGTAATCTTTGGTCCTGATTTCCACCAATCATTATACTGCCATCTCCTATGTGGGCTGATCTTCAGGGAAGAGATTCAACTTGTATTCTCAACCTTTGCCCATAGTCTTGTTCATGCTTTTCGGACATTTGAGCTCGTTTGGGAAGAGCTATGTGATGATATAAGGGAAGGGGTTCTTTCCAGCAGAATCACTGTCCCTTCAATCAGGGCAGCTATGTCAAAAATTCTCAAGCCAAATCCTGAATTGGCCGATTTGATACATAAAAAATGCTCAGGATTGAGTAATTGGTATGGGTTAATACCTGAGCTTTTTCCTAATGCAAAGTACCTGTCTGGAATCATGACTGGGTCAATGGAGCATTATCTGAAAAAGTTGAGGCACTATGCAGGGGACCTTCCTCTTATGAGCGCTGATTATGGTTCTTCTGAGGGGTGGATTGGAGCAAATGTGAATCCAAGTTTGCCCCCAGAGTTGGCTACGTTTGCTGTGCTTCCTAATATCGGATATTTTGAGTTCATTCCTCAGAGGGTGGGGAATCTTGAGAGCCAAGTTCTTTGCATAGAACCCAAGCCAGTAGGATTGACTGAAGTCAAAGTTGGGGAAGAGTATGAGATCATTGTCACCAATGTTGCAGGTATTAAAATGTCTTACACGAATAATTTCTTAATCGCAAATTGATAAATTAAGTATTCATGTTCCAACCAATGCAATGCAGGAACTTTGATAAATCACTAGTTATATTGTCTATTGTGCAGTTAATTAATTGTTGATACTTGATACCTTGAGTCATTGTATTGGATTTTAATGCCTTTGTCTATTTGCTAGTAGCCATTTAATGGAATTTTCTTTGATATAATTGCTCACCATGTGATCGTAGGGCTCTATGCATCGGTTATTGGATTGCAGAGTAAACATTAACTGATCTATTTTTGTACTCATTTCTAGCTTTTATTAGGTGTTTGCTGGCTCCTTAATGTTCCCCATTTAAGTTACAGGATCACTCTTCTCAAGAATTCCCATACGTGGTCTGCCATAAATTCACTATCTTATTCTTTTGAAAAATGAAACTTCATATTTGGTAATTAGCTACTATTTGTCTGCGGATGCAGAAGCAGTCTTCTGAAGGAGACAAGTATAATTTTGTTCAATGTATTTGCTGCTGCTCTACAAGATATTATACAGAACAGTATCTTTTATGTTTACGATTATGTAAAGTGATGGCTGTCTCTTCAATTCTATAAGGGTCATATTTGTTGTTTGACTAAATACATGAATGAATATACTATCTGTACATTTAATACATGACAATCCTCTGGATCCCAGGAGTGGGTAAACGATTGAGGTGGTAAATTTGTCTCATTGCAAAAAATTTGAGTTGGGACATGTGAATCAGACCTAGCTGTGCTCATCCATTATTAAGAAATTACAAACCTAATCATATTAATATTAAGTGTGATGGGTACTCAATGAGAAAGTCTTGTATTTTAGTTGTTGGCAGCTCAATCCTGGATCTGTATGTAGTGCTAGTTTGCAAATTTTCAAACATTTAGTTTTGACGTAGTCTATTTTCCTGCAATGCACTTGCATAATTTGCATGTAAGTACATATGTATGTGTCTAACTCTGATTTCTCCAATTTAAAAAAAAAAAAGGGGAAAATTTATTTCTTGATCCCACACTGAAGTTGTGCTATCTTAATGTGATAAGACTAGTATGTAGGCTTTTGGAATATGATCATAAAACATAAAATCTTTTGTTCTTTGAATGTGTTAATCTGCAGGTTTGTATCGGTACCGGCTAGGAGATGTGGTGAAGGTTATGGGCTTCCATAATTCAACCCCAGAACTCAAATTTATTTGCAGGAGGAACCTATTGCTGACCATAAACATTGACAAGAACACTGAGAAGGATTTGCAGCTATCTGTCTACGAAGCTGCCAAGCTTTTAGCTGAAGAAAAACAAGAAGTAGTTGACTTTACGAGTCATGTTGATTTGTCAACAGATCCTGGTCACTATGTGATCTTCTGGGAAGTCAGTGGTGAAGTCAATGACGAGGTCTTGAAAGAATGCTGCAATTGTTTGGATCGTTCCTTTGTGGACGCAGGTTATGTCAGTGCACGCAAGGTCAGTGCCATAGGGCCTCTCGAACTCCGAGTTGTTTTGAAGGGCACCTTCCAACAGATTTTAGATCATTACCTTGGATTGGGAGCTGCTCTTAGTCAGTTTAAAACCCCTAGGTGCGTTGTACCTACCAACAAGACTGTGTTGCAAATCTTATGTAATAACATTGGTAAGAGCTACTTTAGTACTGCTTACGGGTAATTGTAAGAAACTTGCAAATCTGATCATCTTTTTATAGGTATTGAAATCTTTTCTGGGTTCGTTGGTCTCTTGATCGTCAATTGTGTAGTCTACTTTC
This sequence comes from Citrus trifoliata, assembly GCA_018350135.1. NCBI lineage: Eukaryota > Viridiplantae > Streptophyta > Magnoliopsida > Sapindales > Rutaceae > Citrus > Citrus trifoliata. The sequence goes on along the minus strand of CM031386.1, from coordinate 41,131,326 downwards.
ACATCCTCAATTCCTCATGTAAGACTGCCATTGCTAAGAATTAAGAAGATATACACTATACAAGATATATACTAAAATTAAGAATTGCCGGCTTGTGGCAATTTTGAATTGAACGAACGGGTTATGTCCCCTTTCTTTTACATCCAACGTGGCTATTGCGTCTGTATATGAATATTATAATACACATCGTTGTCATAGATAATGATTTAAAAACAAAAAAAAAAAGAATATAATCTTTAAATATTTGTCAATTCAGTCCACTTGGTTTTGCCATGTCATATCTCATTTTCGCCTTTAGTAATCATCCCATGAAAATGGGATGTGGTTAATCCTCCCCTCCACTATACCTCGTGGTTGACTAGAGAAACCAATTGGGAACTTTCTCCACTAGTCAAGTGAGATATTTTACTTTATAATTTGCGTTCTAATAATTACTTCATGAGCAATTTAGAGTGGGTTATTAGATTCATAAGATATTGGGTGATATTTGATAATGTGAAAATCCTTTTCAAAATGGGACACATATTGTTCATTAATTTAATGCTCTTACAATGTCATACTCCTCCGTACGTATAACATGTGCCACACAAATTTCATCAATGAATATTTTTAATTATAAACAAGAATGATAATATTGCTCATCAATGAATATTTTTAATTATAAGCAAGAATGATAATATTACGGATAAAACAGCTTTTTTATTTTTTATTCTCTTATATATATATATACCGATACACAAATTATAGATAAAGTCAGTTCCTGAAACATACAACATTTTTCTTACCAATTAAATTAAATTAAATTAAATCCCGTATAGAATCTTTTACTTGGACAATGGAAAGAATTTAGATTTACTGTTAAATAGAAAGTTTCATAGTATTGTGAATGGTAGTCATTAGATTAGAAATAATATGTAACAATACCTTAATTATACACTATTGTAAATGCATGCATGGTAGGGTATTATAAAATACTCATAATTTTTATCCAAATTCCTATAACAATCTTTTTTTTTACTTTAATATTTAAAATATCATTTTCAAATACAGACGCTCTCATTTAAAAAATAAAAATAAAAAATGAGATTTTTTTCAAATGTCCCGAATTAGATAACGACTCAATGGTTATATACGGAATAAATTTGTTTATGGTGAAAAGCTTGCTTTAAAAGTCACATAACATCTAAATTGTTTAATCACGTTCTTAAAAAGCATATACTACTTCGGTGCAATTATGACTTAAAACTAATCAGATGCGATAATGCAAACTTAGTCAAATCTCTAGAGGAGGCACCTATTGCATGAAAAGGCAATTTTATCCCCAAAATACTTGCCTAATCAGTTTCCCAGGCTGGTGGACAAATTAGGGTTTTCACAATCAGATTTGTTTTCTAAGTTGGCCAGCTGAAATTAAAGACACATGGTAAAGAGAATCTCTGTAGTTGTACACAAAGCAAAATGTCTGTTTGTCGAGTCGCATTGGCAAATCTTGAAGGCAATCTTGTCACTCTCAGAGAAATCTCAAGGCCAACTAAGATGACAAAAAAATCAGAAAGGACAGAAATTGAAGCAGAGGAAGCATCAATGGCCACATGGGATTGTGGCAGCCCATTATATGATTCATATGAACTGGTCTCGCTTGATCATCTCATCCAACGCCATCTAATGGTAATCCCATCTCTCGGCCGATCAAAGCGGCTCAGCTCCAACTATTACTATCAGTACGATGTACAGGATACCAGCTCTTTAGCTGTTACCAGAGGTAATTCATCATCTTCTATAATGAGCACGTTTAGTGAATTTGTGGGCAGCAAGTTGTCGAAGAGGAAAGACAAGCAAAAGCGGTCGAAAAATGTACTCTCCAGCTTGTGTTATAGATTTGGTTTCCCGAAAAAATAGGAGCCCGAGAAATGAAACAGCAGGTAATTGCTTTTAACTTATATATTCTCAAATCAGTGTGTCATGCCTCTATATTTGGTGATCATGATCATAATTCTAATGTTGTCGTTAAATGTGATCTTCATCGGTGCTCGGTCTGAAGTATATCTTGATTAATGATGATTTGCTTTGGATTGACCTTTTCCTATTCTTGTAATGTGCAGGCATTGCCATTACGGCACAGCGGCCTGGCTTCAGTGGAAAGAGCTAATTCATCCGGGCAAGCAAGTAAATCATATGTGATTTTTTTTTTTTTGCTAATTATTAATCACTTTCAGTGACTTTTATAAATTAAATTATAAACAATTTGTAAGAGGAATCAAGACTTTCAAAGTTGTTAAATCGAATTGCCGAGTGGAGTAGCTGTTTTACATTTTGAGAAAATAATGTCGCTTATGATGAATCAAAAATAAATATTATCAATTTGGACATATTCATCTAGATTTCTTTTCCTTTCTCTTTTTTATTGTTCCCAAAAAATTTCACCATATCGCTGCTGGCGAACATTGAGGCCAAAACTGTTAAATACTCGCTCAGTGTTAACGTGGCTCGCAATAATTCATGTGTAAGTGTTAATAATTCACCAGATGTGCTCAAGTTTGTATTAAAGTCTTCCTATAGAAATAAAAATTGTAATTAAGAAATAAATATCAATATTGTGTGATAAGTATGATTATTAAATAGTTAAGATTTTATTGATTTTACATCATACGAACGTGCGGTGAAATTAACTTAATTTCTAAATCACAATAGTAAGGGTTTGCTAGGTGCTTGATGAGGATATTGAATCTATATTTTAAAAAATATTTTATTTACTAATAAATCATAAACTTGAATTACGATTTTAGTCATTGGTCAAGACAATAAAACTAAAGAAAATAATTTAATCCATCTGCTCTTCTTTCAACACCCGCCTGTACCGTGCCTGCAATTTCGAGTAATGAAGCCAAACAAAAGAGAAATGTTTATTCAAGATTAGATTAGACACATTGAGACAAGCTTCAATGCGAAGTAGAATTAAGCGCCAAGTGGATTACAAATTGAAGCTTGTCTGCAAAATAAACATTCCACCAAGACAAGATGATGCCTGGTTCTAATTAAAGTAGATGAAACCAAACAAAAAATTCATTTTCAACAAAGACTTTTATAGGGTTTTAATATTAGTTCAATCCCACACTTTTTCAACAAGCTTTGTCCTGCTCCCAAACATATTTTCAACAAAAACATATTCGATATTTTATCCAAAAATTAGTTCAATCCCACACTTTGTCCTGCTCCCAAACATGGCCTTAAGTTCTTATTTGCTTTGAATTGACTTAGAATGATTTAAGCTTTTCTCTTTATTGTTTGTAATTGAATTTTCTGTTTTAAAGACTTAAATTCGGCTTGGATTTTGTCATTTTGACTTTTTTATTTTGCCTTTTTTTATAAAAAAAGTTTTTGTCAATTTAACTTTGTCGTAACCCGAAATTGCAACCCAAACCAAATTACAATCCAAACCGTAATTGCACCTAAAATTATAATTCGAACCAAAATAACTTTTCAAAAATACAAAAATGGGGGGGGAGGGTTCGATAAGAACTTTAGTGGGGCGTTGGAAGGTGCGGCAATTGTATGAACAACCTTCGGCCCCAGAGACGAAGCCTTTCAAGTTTGTATGGGCCTCACAGAAGAAATATCTGCAATTGTGCCCAAGTAACTATTAGCTCAACAGATTTTTCTGTTTGCTGCTACTGCAATCTAGTTCTGAGTTCTGACGCTTGGATATGCCGACGTGGAGGTTTTGGTCAAAAGGGGTCCTCCCCTAATCTCTATTTTTCGCAAACACATGAAAATGGGTATGGGCTACGTACTCTCTCTGGAGTCCCGAATCTTATGTACGTAATAGCTAGGAGTACTCAAGTAGAAGCTACGCACATTATGTAAAATAAAATACTTGAAAAGCCAAAACATAATATAAATCAATTACTTTACAGTTTCAGAATCTTCAGTCCTTTCCACCTCATACTTGAGAAACTTTTAATTTTTAATACCACGTACGGACTCAAATATTAGCAAATAATAAAAAAAATAAAATCAGTCTAGCAATATGAATTGGAGTGCACATAATTGACTTTCAATTGAAAATTCTTTATATGTTACTTGAAAATATCCCTAAGCAATCCCTCTTATACTTGCGCTTGACTCATAAATATTTCTTCCTGATTAACTTGCCACCTTACCGGTTGTCTGTACGTTTAGTACGATATTTTTTTTTTTTTTGAGTAGATACGTTTACGATTTAGGCATAAACAAAATCAACGTGTAATTCTAAATATACGTTGCCATATTTGTCAACTCTGTTTTTTTTTTCTTTATTATTATTATTTAAAGTTTTTATCTAACAGCAACCAGTTCCTTGATATTACTTAAATTTAATCAACATCTAATTAGAGGTGGCCAGTGGGCCGGATGGCACAAGGCAGGGCACGGACACGACACGTGTCTGTACAGCACAACATGGCACGGTACGACACGAGCACATTTCGATAGAGCACATGGCATGGCATATTATGCACGTGGGCTGGGTCGGACTAAAATTTTAGATACGTGGACCTTAAAAGCATGACACAATTAGAGATGAAATAAAACACGGCACGCGAAAAAACACGCAATAAGCACATTTCATTTTTTTAATGAAAGTAAACTTAAAATTTTATGATTTTATAAATAACTTGAAATTGAATCTTTTAATATATTTTATTAGTTCAAGTTTTTAAATTTATTTAATTCTTAGTTTAAAAAAATTATAATTGATTTATGTTTATAATTTATTAAATAAATAATTGATATCATAATTTTAATAAATAAAATTAAAAATATCATGATTTTATAAAATATGTATTAATATTATTATAAACTATGATATATGATTTTATGTAATTCCAAGTTAATAATTAAGTTAACCCTTAAAAAATTATTATTCTTGTTGTTGTTGAGTACTAAAAAAGAATTTTAATACCATAAAATCAAACTTAATAACTAATATTATATTCTCGTATTATTATTATTAATATATAATTATTTAATATGGACTTAAGTTTTAAATTTTTGATTCTATTAAATTTGAATAAAGACACATGAATTCAAAAAAATATATAGGCTAAAAAAAGATAAGATAACAACTCAGCATGAGCTTTTAAAAAAATAAAAATAAAAACTTAGTGGGTTTTTTTTTTTCTATGGCACATCACGGTACGAATACAAGCACGCGTTAACTTTCTTTAATATGACAGGCTGGCATAACACGACCCATTAGCCATCTCTATATAAGATGAGATATACAGTTTGATGTTGCATTGACAAAGTCAACACGTTACTTTTATCAAAATCAATGCATCAATCATCATCATGAATTTGTAATGAGATTCTAATTTTCAGATTTATTTGTGATTTAATCTTTTTTTGGAAGAATGCTCAAATTTTGTTTAATATTTCTGAAGTAGTGGCCAAGAAAAATCCTTTCACCCTCAAAATTGTGCCGATTTCAATCCGTCGGTGACGGAATTAATTGCACAAACACTAATCACAGAAGTTGGGTGGTGGTGCATTAGCATTAAGTTAATACGTCGATTCGGAAACATAAAAATTTCAGTGCGGTAACAGAACCAATAAAATGAAAAAAAATCAGAAACGTTCAATTCATCATTCACAGCGCAGCAGCAAGGGAAATGGGGTCGATGACTTGATGTTTGATGTGTGAGAGTTAAAAGAGGGAAAGCAATAAATAAAGAAATAAGACTGCAGTAGAAATTAGTGTGTGGTGAGGAGCAGCGAATCACATAGAGACTGGTCACAACTCGTAACTCGAACTGAGCGTTGTCAGTCTGTCCATTATTTTTTCTTTTCTTTTTCCATACGGCGGGCTTTCCCTTCTTTTCACAACGGCCAAAACTCGGCTTTTCTCTCTCCAGTCGCTAACAATAATCCTGTAAAAGCAAAATTGCGGAATTCATCGACTAAAGCTAAAGCAAAAGATTTCAGATACAACAACTTAACATAATTTTTATATATATATATAAAAATAAAAAATCAAAGAATATCAACAAAAGCCCGTTTGCCACTTTTTTTCTTCTTTTTTAGTATGGGATAATAACACGGACGTACCTTGTTCTTTTTTTTTTTATATATAAAAACACAACCAAAGACACAATTTGCTTTTTCATACCACCTAGACCGCAGCCAGTCGTCCCGTCCCTTTCGAATTTTAATTCAAATAAAACTAATAATTTTAATATTTACCACTACATCCCCAGAATTTCTGAAATAAAAAGTCCCAAGACAATCTGAGTTTTATATATTTCATTTTTATTTGTTAAACCGCTTAATTAATTAATTTGATTGGGAAGAGATAGCAATTAAATAATTAATGTTACCTACAACTTTAGAACATAATTTTAGTCCCATGCTTGGTCAGCACAGCACAGCGGGGGCCTGCCTGTGTCAAAAAGCTGGAAACCGTGTCTTCAATTTTGTCTCCGTGTGTGCACATATATATATATATATCTGAAATTGAAGGACCTTAATGTTATTGGCCCATTCTGGTTTTGGAAGGAGCCGCGATTCGGTCAATGGCCATTTCGGGGGAGTGGGAAAAGTAAAATTAGTAAATATTTCAACGAGAGAACAGTGTGCCGATTTACTTTACTCCTTTCAAGTTCAGACAGTCGTCGATTCCCAACGAGTACTTATGGTATTCAAAACGACATCGTTGAAGCAAATCGTTCAGTAGACGTCGCCGTTTTGGCTTGTTTCTTCATTTTCCTTTTGCCTTCAGATTTCCTCCTAGTTGGTACAAACACCACCTCAAAACATTGGAAAACGATCCGCGGTATCGGCCCTCCTCCGCTCTCTCTCTCTCTCTCTCTCTCTCAGCAAACTTTTTTAAGTCTCAACAAAACACAACAGAGTACAAACTCAGATTTCTCAGAACACGAACAGCTATCCTGAAACAGAATTTCAGTTTAGTTTTTTTAACAACTCTTCTGTGTTTTTGCTTACGTGTCCCACGTAACTGTCTGCTATTTGCTTCTGCAGCCTCACCACTCACAAACGTTTCATTTCTTTGTTTGGTTCCTGAGAGAGCTGAAGAAAAGAAAAAGAAAAGGATTCTCCACGCTTTCTCTTCGAATTTTTTTTTTTTTTAACTATTTCAGCATTCAGCTTGAAATAAAAAATAAAAAAACAACAACACTCAATTGATCTCAGCTACCAAAGATTCTCCAAGTAACATTTCTTTCTTTTTCAAATTGAACTTGACAGTGATGGGTTTGTTTGATTGTTTGTGCTTATGTAACTTGTATCGTTAAAGGGTTTATTAATTTTCTTTCAATTTTATTTTGTTTTGTTTATTGTTGTTTACTGAGTCGTCGTTTACTATTGAGAAGGTATTTATTGTATGTTGCGAAAATGGCCGAGTCAACCAAATTGAGGTTGGTTAGGTGCCCGAAGTGCGAAAATCTCCTCCCTGAACTTGAAGATTACTCTGTCTATCAGTGTGGTGGTTGCGGCGCTGTTCTTCGAGGTTAGCTTTCTAATTCTTGCAATTGCTTTTGTCATTTCAATTCACCACTTGACACGTGTTGTTTTGTTCATGATTCATGGAATTCTTTTTCCTTATATAAGCTGCTAATTTCCTCCCATTTGGACTATATTATTAACGAACAATCAGTTGATTAACTAGTACAGCAAAAATACGTATTCAATTTTGTTGCTTGTCTTCTGTTTTCTTTGCTTGCTGCCTAAAGAAGCATTAGTCTTGTTGATATTTCGCACAAAAAATTGTTAACCCTATATCTGAGAGTGGGTCTTTTGCTCTCAGCAAAAAATAAGAAGAGGGAAGCAGACACTTCATCTGAGAGGTCTGAAGAAGAGAGGGTTGGAGAAGTTTCTGTGAAATCGCATGATTCTTCGGAAAAGGGAATAGCAGACTTGAGTGATGCTTTTGATACAGATAAGTCAAATCCTGCCTCTTTGAGCCGTGAACAAAGGGGCTTGGAGAAGAAGAATGAGGCTGGGTTTGTTGACGGATGTACAAATCAATCAAAGGGTTCAAGTGAGAAATGGGTTGTCGAGAATGGTCTTGATGTGAAAGAAGTTGGCGGAGATGAAGCAGCTAATGAAACAGGAAGAGAAGATAGGGATTTGAGTTCCAAAATTGGATATATAGGTGGTTCCCGAAGATCAGGGCAGATGTCAGATTGGCGAAGTGTGGAGAGAGGTGCGGTGGACGGGTTTCCTAGAAATGCAAGAGCTGATGCTGGAGGAGTAAGGTGTTCAACTTTGAATTATTCTGACGAGGGTCCATCAAATCACCATTCTGATTCTTCGTATGGTTATACTGAGCCATTAAGGAACGGTGTTGGCCTAGATGGGGTTAATCGAGTTCAGCACCATGAACAAGATCGAGCTGAACTTTTGAGGAAGCTAGATGAGCTTAAGGAACAGCTTAGTCGGTCTTGTGATGTGGTCGATAAACCAAAGGAGAAAGTTCCACTTGATGGGAGGATTGCTCCTCCAGATCCATATGTTGGTTCTGATTCTTGGCTTCCACATGGTTCTTTGGGATCAGATAGGGCTTCAATGCCATTTTCTGGGCCTGATAAACATGTTGCAGGACCTTCTTATTTCAATCATTGCCCTGAACTATTTCCTTATAAAAATGGTAATGAAATGCCTGTGCATGGTTTACGTCCTGGAATGCATAACTCAAATCATGCTCCTCCTTATGGGGATCCTTTTGGATCCCAGGTGCTTAGGAGAGCTCCACCCCAGTTACCCCGTCAGTATCAGCAACCATCTCATCCGTACTTTTCTGGACAATATATCGACCCAAATCATGATCTATTTGAGTCATACCAGCAAAGTTCAATGTTTCACCAGCCGTCTTGCTCTTGTTACTATTGTTATAACAAACATCATCGAGTTTCAGCTCCAGTTCAATCCTCTGCTTTTAACAACAGAACAAACAATGCAATGTTGTACCATCATGAAAATCCACGGGCATTTGTTCCACGAGTTCATAATCATAGTGCTGCTGTTCCTCCACTGAATTCCCACGGTCCACAAGTGCACACAAGATGGCCAAGTGACCTAAACTCTGAAATGGGTAATTTTGTTCGTTGCTGCCCTCGAAGGGTTGTGTTAACCAGCAGTGGCCGCCGTTGCCGTCCAATAGCTGGTGGTGCCCCATTTATAGTATGCAACAATTGCTTTGAGCTGCTGCAACTGCCCAAGAGAACTAAGCTTATGGCTAAAGACCAGAAAATATTTCAGTGTGGGACCTGTTCTACAGTAATTGATTTTGATGTGATCAACAAGAAACTTATTCTTTCTGCTCAAGCCGAAACAAAAGGAATCTCTACGGAGGTTAATGGTGGGTCTAATGGGGCAATGAAGGACTATACTTCGCATTCCCTTGGCCGTTTGGACAGGGTTAATGCAAATTTCTCTTCTGATGATTATGATAATTCTGGTTATGACTTTCAGGCAATGGATAGAGAGCCTGCTTCATCAACAGACCAATTCCTGGACTCTGGCAAGCCTCCAGAGACGCACAGCCTTCGTTCATCAACTCCCAGTATCTCCGAGGATGAACATAGTCCAGAAGTTTTAATAACTCCAAGAGAGGTCACACACTCAACTCAACAGCCAACTAAAGCCACCCAATCTACACCTCCCCCTGGTTCACCTCTTCAAGAACATTTTGATTACTCTTCCAGTAATCATGTGGTGAACCGATTTGCAAAGGGAAACCGAAGTAGTCGCTCAGATCAAGAGAAGGTGATTACAAATAAGGTTACCGCCCGACAAAATTCATTAAAAGAGGCATCACTGGCAACTGAGATGGAGGTATCCTTGAATGACTATTCTAATGCTGGGATGTCTCAAGATTCAGGGGATGCTACCAGAGAAGATGATCTGCCAAAGAACCACAAAATAAGTGAGTCATTTTTTGCAAACATTATCAAGAAGAGCTTCAAAGATTTATCCAGATCTAATCAAACACAAGAGCGTGGCAAAAGTAATGTTTCAGTCAATGGGCAGTTCATACCAGATCGTTTGGTTAAGAAGGCTGAGAAGTTGGCAGGACCAATTCATCCCGGTCAATATTGGTAATTCACGCAAACATGCTATAAATAAGTCTTCTTAACTGGCATGCCATAAATTATATTTATCTTTAATATGTAGGTGCTATTTCCTGTGCAATGGACCTATGTGTTTGATTGTGATATATATTTATCCTAGTTAAATTTTACAAATTCAGCCTTTTGAACAATGCTTTATTTGGGGAAACTGAAGTACATATTTTTTTAATAATAAATTTATTTATTTATTTTTTTGGTGAGCTCATGGATTGAGCAGTTTACTCTTGTGGCATTTCTGTTCTATTAATGGCTTTTTTGTTCGCTGTCTGAACCAGGTATGATTTCCGAGGTGGATTTTGGGGTGTCATGGGTGGGCCTTGTCTTGGCATAATTCCTGTAAGTTCAACTTACTCTAATATTAATATGGATATATTAGTGTTTGGTTATCTTTACACCCTCACTTATTTGGGAAACATTGTCGTTTCTCTGCAGCCATTCATTGAAGAACTAAACTACCCTATGCCAGAGAACTGTGCTGGTGGAAATACAAGTGTTTTTGTGAATGGAAGAGAACTTCACCAGAAGGACTTGGATTTGCTTGCAAGTAGAGGACTTCCAACTGCCCGGGATAGATCTTACATCGTTGAGATATCTGGGAGAGTCTTTGATGAGGATACTGGAGAAGAACTAGATAGTCTTGGCAAGCTTGCACCAACGTAAGAGCCAATTTTCAGTTCCTTTTGTTTAGCTGATTGCCTTGACTAGTAAATTTTGCAATTATTTGTTTTAACGCAGTCAATGAATTTTGGATAGCTGCATTATATTTATATGAAGTACTAACTTCAAATTTTGAGCAGAGTTGAGAAGGTAAAGCATGGATTTGGGATGAAAGTCCCACGGGTGGCTGCTTAGTGGAATTTGGAAGCCTATGAGGATCCAATGTTGATTTAGGAGATATTGAGCCGTCACATTTAGAGTAACATGGCGGACGAGTCTAGCGCTGGAATATGAGATGCTGGATGCTGGGTATTTTCTAAATATATAGAAAGATTTATTGTGAATTTTAATGCTTGATCCATTTTAGGGTATTCGGTTGTTATTGTTGCACCGCACATTCAAAATGGTTAGTGTGCTAAATTTTTGTCTATATATGTCAAGTTTGTAATTTTTCCCAGGCATGCTCATTGTTGCTTGTATGGTTTGTCATTCTTATTTTCAAGTATTATATAATATAATTAATTGGGCTTCTTCTAAGAAATATTCAGCTTATAAAATGTTTTAGATTGGTTTTCGATTTATATTACACAATGCTTTGGTCATGGATTTGGGATTCCTGGCCCGGCACCTAGCAGAAGATGGTCCGATTATCTACGAGGCAATGATTGGATTATCTACCCACACGGATAAGGTGCAGAAGGAAGAACAAGAACTTGCACTTGGAATGGTGGGCCCGTTATTACTTTTTTTGAGGTCCCCATGGGTTTTGAGTGGGCCTCGTTGGTGGACTCAAGTCCTTCAGAGCGAACAGAATAGACAATACATCAAAATTCAAAAATATTATTGAAACGGCGTCGGAAATGGGCTCTTCTTGTAAATCTAAACTAAACTAATGGCTGCCCTGCTAATTTACCACTTACTACCTCGAGATGTTGAGTAGGTGATTTATTCTGATTTTCTTAAACTTAATCATGCAGGTCAATTTGCACGTGCGAACCGTCAGTCCCTTGAGATGTTTGTCTAATTGTCTGAAAGAAAACCAAAGCTTGTTTTAAGTGGATCCATCTGTAATACAGCACTGTGCCTTCAGGGGAAAATAAAATAAAGCCAGATAATTAAGGGATTCGTCTGCAAGTCCTGGGCTGGGGTAGAAAATTGCGGCTGTCTCGTCATATTAAGTTGACATCGACCCAACAACTTAATAGAATCACAAAAATTTAAAATAATGTTTATTGATATAATGCAATGGAATCAGATCACAATAAAATGAAATAAAGAAAAATGCACAAGAATGCACATGGATTCCAAACATGGGAAGTTTACAAAAATAACTATAATATTTTTTGCCTTTTTATAATTTGACCTTCCTAAATTTTTTTCTCATCAAAATTTGATATTTAGAAAAATCCTAAATTTGATGGTCAAACTACTCTTATCATTCTCACCCTTCTCTATCGTCGAAATTCTTTCATTTTTCACTAAAAGCTATATCGTCGAAGTCCCTCACACATCATCGGTGGCTTAGAGCAACACCAGAGTCCATCATCGACAACCAAAATCATCTAAATCACGTTCAAAAGCTTCCAAGATCTCTGAAATCAACAATTGAAATTCAAAAACCTAGGCAAGCTATTGCTTCTTTATTGCTTTGTGTTGCGGTTTTGTGTTGTTATTCTTGTTGTTGTTGTTGTGTTGGTGGTAGTGGTGATAGATTGAGTATTTGTGGTTGTTGTTGGTGGTGGCGGGTGAGGTTGTGATGAATTGTGCTTTTGTGTTTGCAAGATAGTTACTGCTGCCCAATACATGAAATTTAGTGTGATAGTTGTTGCCCATCGCACAAATCATAGGTTTTGTATTTTTGTTGTTTTGGTAAGAAGGGTTGTCCGTCGCATAAAAACACAACATGTTTTTTATGCAATGGGAGTCCTACACAAATACACATGCTCTATGTTTTTGTGTAACGGGTTCTCGTTGCACGTAATTTTGTGTGACGGGGTAAGACACAAATTGTGCACAAATGGTGTATTATGTTGTACAATTTGTGTTTATTTTATATTTTTTTTCATAATTTTATTTTAAATTTTTATTATAATAATTTTGTAAATTTTAATAACGAACATAATTTTGATTTTATTATAAATACGTGGCAAAAAATAAATTGGCAAAGCGTAATCCACTCATACCGAAGAAGGATCTAGGCGTGATGAAGTTAAGTTTTGATAATCATTTCCTAGGCCATATTAAGGAGACATTAAAATTTAAAATCGTTGTTCAAGCTATCCATAGTAAGTTAATGCAAAAACAACTATTGTTATTCAAGAGTGATATATTCAGACATTTCATGAATTTGGATAATTATCCATTTAGTGATGTTAAAATTTACAACATGTTGTTTAGGCAAGTGGCATATGAGGAAACCAATGAAGATCAATTGTGGTTTCAAATAGGAGAATGTTTGACATATTTATCGATTGGAGAGTGGTGCTTAGTTATGGACTTTCTAGTGGTCAAGACATTATACTAAAAGATCCTTTAGAAACTCTTAATCCGCCATGTCGTCAACTGACTCTACTGGTTGTGTATAAATCGTTGTCACCAATGATTTCTTGGTGTAAAAATTAGAACAAATGCTTGTGTAATTCACTCGCACAGAACGGTTAGGCAAGCAGTAATTGCATGCGCACAGACAAGTTGGTCAAGTTGAAATACTCTACATGAACAAGTATTGTTACCCATGTCAACTATCTCTTTGTTAATACTACTACCTAAGACATGAAATCAATACTAAGACACAAGACGATTCAGTTACAATTTTTCTATCATAAAACTATTACTATAATATTTTTCTAAAGTGACTAATAAGATGAGTAACATGAAATTTTCATGGTTCCCTCATGAAAGAATTCACACTTTTTGCAGTGTTGGGGGTTAGAATATTGTACCTCCGACTGTCGAACTCAAACATTGCCTAATTATGTGCCCATATTATTATCTAAGTAGTCAACTGCACATGCATAGAGTTGTGACAACCCCTCAAGTTATTTTTTAAATTTTATGTTCATATATTTTTGCTGTATTTATAAACGCAGGCTCAAGTTCATCATAAATAGCTTTAGACATCTTGAATTTTGACTTTATGTTATTTTTGACATGATAAAAGCAAACGTCATGGCAGCAGTGCAAAATACTTTCAAAACAACTCTCTTAATGGTAGTGCATTTGTTAGAGATAAATACTCACTTCAGTTTATCGCCAATCACTCCATGCAACTTCGTTATCAATCATTCCCAAGCATCATTATTTTCCAACTCCATGACCCCAACAACTAGCAGATAGTTGATTGTTTCCATCTAGACATGTTGCAAAAAACATACTTCCACGATACAACCCCTTTTGATAAGTAGTATTTATAATACTCACTGGCTTGATGCACTGAATGAGACCCTTAATAAAAGATCCAAGAGCTACACAGTAATATAAGAAATTATCATTTTCATCATGCTAAAGGTGAGTAATTGTACCTTCATTTGCTTTGGTTAAAACATAAGAGTAATTGGGAAATAGGTTGTACGACTCTGCAGGATTTCCTTATACTATTTGAAGACTAACTTCTTTAACCCGATATGCCTACTAATATGATGACTGGACATCATATTCTTGTTGTATGTCTACTCTGATGTTATTCAGATTATATGTATGTTTTTCTTGAATAAACTTATCTGCGATAATATAACCAACAAACCGATTACTTACTTGATAAACACCACTAGGCAACATCTCATTCGAACAAGTGTGTACATTGCCAACTTTTCTTACTAACCAAGGAACATTATGCTTATTCGAGACTCTTGTTCCTCAAATAGGTCATTTACATAATTCCCAAGAACAATAGGTCTCGAGACGTGTCATTGTGGATCATGTGATCTTGAAATCAAACTTATCCCTCAAAACAACTTTACACAATTCTAGTATTAATTCGATCTTCTCAACAAACAATTTACACACACCAATATCATCAAAATATTCTAACCAAGTATGGAGCAACTAAGTTCAAAGGCAAACTATAATAAAACTCATGAGGGGGTCAATTGCCATCCTCCTTCTTGAACGGATCATAGGAGGAATATGTTGGCTGTCGAATATTTGTACTAACTCTCATCCTCATCATTAATAAGAATACTGGAATGACTGATGCCCTAATAATGAGCTAAACTATTGAAATGATTGGCTGTTGTACTATTATATGGTTCTATAACTGGAACAAGACTTATAGGCACCTGTCGCTAAGCCTGTCACACAGAACTTGGGTTTTGTTTTTTCCTCGAATTTATGTTGTTTTTATTTTTTTTATTTCTCAACTCAAATTCGAGTACTTTAACAAATCACATTACTTTATGAATGAAAAATAACAAATTTTACAACAAAACCCACGTAATTTCGAATTTAAACCCTAAACTTAATACATTAAAAATTCATATTGTGTAAGAACATACACTAACCTTTAAGATGATCTCCAATTAATGATTTTATATCTTTTCACATGCTGAGAATGTTGAGAGTGTTAGAATTTATTGAGAGTGTTGAAGTTTATTGAGAGTGACATTGTTTGAAAATTTGTTGAAAGTGATGATGGTAATTTGGTTAAAAAATATTAGTATTTGACTAGTTATGATAAGAAAAATTTTAAGAAATTAAATTTAAAAAAATACAAAAAAAATTATGACTATTTTTGTACATTTTCCTAATGGCTCCATTTCCTTTAATTGTTGAGAAAGATAGAAGATGAGTTAGTGATGTAATGGGTGACCTAAGTGGTCCCCAGATGATGTGGCCAATAATTAAAGCAGTAGTAATGGAGTCCTTGGCTCCTTGCCGGTTGTTCTTATAAGTTATAGCGGGTACATTAATGTACGACGTGGTGCTTGCCTGCTTGGTAAGTTATAATATAATAATTTTTTTTTTGACTGTTCAATCAGAATTTGGCATCCTAAATCAAAATTCGATATCATAATATCTATCCACATAATAGTAATTAGATCTAAGGTGTGAGGATGAGAGCAGGCCATGTGCAATAGATGTAAATTTGTTTACTACCAACTTGGAGGCTGGAGCTAAAGCATCAGACAACAAACAAATTATATTATCTTTCAAATTTCAGATTCCGGACACATATTCTTTCCACCACTATATATGTTCCCTATATATTACATTGCCCATTTTTTGTCCTCTTTGTTTCATTTTTCTAATTTACTTTCTGGGATAGTGTGACCAAAACCTATAGTCATTTGAACTCAGGAATCATCCAATAGTATGTGTATTACAGCATTAGTATGTCAATTTTCTTCTAGATATGGAATTAGATACCTCATGCCAAATCTCTGAATTACGTCAAATTGTTAATATTGCGATGTACAAAAGAAAAACTTTAACATGAAGCTAAATTTATGTTTCCTGTAAATTTACCAATAAGCTCCCAAGAATCAAACATTAATTATTAATTGTTGAGCATGATGATAACAACAGAAACAGAGGTCACTCCTTCGTCGTTAGCAAAATCTTAAATATAATCACACCGTTTATCTACCTCATGAATCAACCATTAATCAGTCTGAGCATTTCGTGCTTTAACAACGCTTGGGTTGTTGCGAGGAACACTTGTTTCTCAATACCTCTCTCTCTCTGTCTCGGGTCAAAAACAGAGATTTTATTGGTGTCTCAGGTTATACACCAAATGGTAAAAGAAATGAGGTTTGATTCGAACCCATTATCACTTTATAAAAACAAACACAATCATGTCTTCGTAAAGTTTGCAGTCTCGTTTGTGTTACTGGGCCTGGCGTTTCGCCTCTTCGTTTCGGATTCAATTAGATTTTCGTCTGTTAATTTTGAATCACAACAGACTCAGAAACATGTTGAAGAGACCAATACAGGTCCTCCTGTGCCTTCACCGCCTACCATAAAACCCCTTTCTGCTGATTTTCACCCAAATGAAACCCACATATCATCAAATCAAGGTAAGTTTTTTTTTTTTTCCCTTCTTTTGGACGCAAAAGAAATTGCAAATCAAAAGTTACGAACTGGGCATGTACTTTTGCTCTAAATGAAAGGAAATTTGTGCACTTTCTTCCATTTTTTTCTGTTTCTTTATTGCAATTTCATTTGTTATTAGCTTTTTTTTTTTTTTTTAAGTTTCTAAATTCAGAGTAATGATTTGTATTGTGCCGGGATTTTTTTTTTAGTTCTTAAATGTGTAAAAGTTTCCCATATTCTGGTTCTGATTTAATTAAGATATATAAAATGTGGTTTCAGAAAAATGTGATCTGTTTACGGGAGAATGGATCCCGGACCCATCTGGTCCGATTTACAGCAATGTTACCTGTCATGCAATTGAAGGTCATCAGAATTGCATGAGAAATGGGAGGCCTGATTCTGGCTACTTGTACTGGAGGTGGAATCCGAGGGACTGTGAATTGCCCAGGTTTAATCCTGAGAGATTTCTTAATTTTATGAGGAATAAATGGTGGGCCTTTATCGGTGATTCTATTTCTCGTAACCATGTTCAGTCATTGCTTTGCATTCTCAGTCAGGTAAATGTTCATTTTTCAGAAATTGCAACAAAAGTTTGGCAAATTGTTTAGTATACGAATTCCTTTGCTTCTCTTTTCGACTCTAACATCAGTCAAAACTAAGTTTAGCTTGCAAGTAAAGTAAAAGTTCCAGCTATAGGTCATTTTAACTCACATAACTGTTGACAGTACATGTACATCCACTTCCTGCATGTGAAAGCTGAGATGATAATTGATCATAATCATTCATTTGTTTTTCGTCATAGGCAAATGTACTCACACAAAAGGAGATTCCTCAATTTAAGCGATCAAAATTCTTATAATCAATCTCCTTTGACACAGAAGTTTTGTTTTTTTATTATTTTACAACAAACATTATTTGGGAATAGAATTTATTAAATGCTGTAGTGCCATCTCCTGAAACTAGCT
This sequence comes from Citrus trifoliata, assembly GCA_018350135.1. Classification (NCBI taxonomy): domain Eukaryota; kingdom Viridiplantae; phylum Streptophyta; class Magnoliopsida; order Sapindales; family Rutaceae; genus Citrus; species Citrus trifoliata. The sequence continues at coordinate 41,113,550 of CM031386.1, read as the reverse complement.
TCTATACCACCGTGAGATTTGAACTTTAGGCTGCATTGCCAAATTAGGTGCACAAGAGTTAAGGGGTTGTGAGGCGGGTCTCCCATGTTGGTTTATCTTCTTTGCGGCTTTCTCAGTTGGAGATTCTTAATTTCATTATGTTATGAAGGACAGCTGCCACTTTTATTGTTAGCCAACTGCTTTTGTAAAGAGTTATCCAGACCTTTCCAAGCTGGTACCAACCAGCCATGACAAGAATCTGTTTGTTTCAATTTTCATTTCTTTTTTTTTTCCAGAACACTGATTGTTGTTTGATCAAAATTTCTGGCTGGTTATCACTGTAATTGTTGCACTTTTTTTCATTAATAGTAATTTGATTCTCATTGTAAATAATTATTTTCCGTTCATATGAAGAAACGTAGTTGTCAAGTTACTTGTAAAAGTAGATTGCTATTAAATTTTAAAAATGGTGGCAGACAGGCTGTGAATCTTCAGATATAAGACCCACATCTAGACCCCACGCAGAACCCACGGTGATCTAAAAGTTCTGGCATCACAACCTGATCCTGACAAGTTAATCTATCTCTCTGCCATTGTTGTGTTGTGTTTTGTTCTGTTGCATTGTACTCTGCCAGTCTTAAAAAGTTTTTGTCTCGGTATTATTGACTGAATATCAGTTATTATGTCCCACTCCTGCAGGTGGAACAAGCTGTCGAGGATTACCATGATGAGGAATATAAATCCAAAAGATGGCAGTTCCCCTCTTACAACTTTACTCTTTCAGTTGTTTGGACCCCATTCCTTTTAAAGGCTGAAGTTTTTGAAGACATTAATGGAGTTTCCTCATCAGAAATCCGGCTATATCTTGATGAACTTGATACGAAATGGACGGAACAATACAAGAACTTTGATTATGTGGTGATTGCTGGTGGGAAATGGTTTCTCAAAACAGCCATATATCACGAGAACAACACAGTAAAAGGCTGTCATTACTGTCATGGGAAGAATTTAACAGAGTTGGGATTTGACTATGCGTATCGGAAAGCACTCCAGCTAGTTCTTAGCTTTGTCACCAGATTGGACCAGAAGGCATTTGTTTTCCTCAGAACGACAACGCCTGACCACTTCGAGAATGGTGAATGGTTCAGTGGAGGGACTTGTAATAGGAGCGTACCCTTCAAAGAAGGTGAAGTGGAAATGAGAGACATTGATGGTATAATGCGTGATATTGAATTGGAAGAATTTGGTAAGGCCACGGGCATAGGAACTGAAAAGGGAGTGACTTTGAAGTTATTAGATACCACTAGCCTTTCATTACTGAGGCCTGATGGGCACCCAGGGCCATACCGGCAATTCCAGCCATTTGCCAAGGATAAGAATGCTAAAGTTCAGAATGATTGTCTACATTGGTGCTTGCCCGGGCCAATTGACTCTTGGAATGATTTGTTGATGGAGATGATGGTTGATGGAATCAATGGATGATTAATAATTTATTACGCTTTTGCTTATCTGGGGTATGAAGTGCTCGGTGGAGGCAACGTTGGCGTCAGATATCCCTCTACCGGGTATGTTGTTTTACTCGGGAGTTCTTTTGTTCCTAAAGTTACTGGGAGGCCCTACAACTACGAAATTAGCTAGGGTTGGAAGCACAATTACTTGCGAATCAAAACAAAATTCTGTAATTATCTAAGTTTATTACAATTTTAAGTTCAATAGCCGTGTGACCAAATTTTCCGGAAATGTATTATGTATCCACATCAGTTTAGCCGTTCTAGACACAGTCAATTAACAAGTATTAAAAGAACAAGATCCTCCTCTAGCCTAACAGAGATCCATGTTATACTGCAACTGTCACATCAAAGTGGCGAGTCTGCAGACTTCCATTGAATGCATAATGATGCTCTTTATAATTACCGTCAAATACAATGCCAAGCCTGGCACACATTCACTGCCGTTGAAGCTTACCAACCATTCTGCTATTTTATCTGATATTTCATTGAGAGATGAGAACAAAGGGAACACTCCCCATATTGTAGTTAGGACCTGTCCACACAATCAAATTATAGGGACTAATATCAACTGTGAAAGATCCATCTTGATTACTCATTTAAGTTCTCATAACCTCGTAAATGTGTTCCCTAAACTCTGTATCCGCCACAAAAAGGTATTGACATAAATTTGCACTGCAGAGGAACTAGTACAGGCAAAACAATCTTGGCAGCCAGGAGCTAGAAACCTCCTTGAAAATTGAAATCTCACACTCATGACTAGTGTGCAAAACAGCATACGGGCAATTTTGAAATTCAACTTTCAAGAACCTTGGAATTGGGTTATTAAAGGGTCCAATGTCATTATTTCAACATTTCTTAAACTAAAAATTCATAATCCAACCAGCAAGTTAAAATTCTTTTGCTCCAAAATACACGATAAAGCGGACATCACACAGATTTGGAACCACATCCAGCATGCAACTATTCATTCCCCACATACCCTCTTCAATCTACTTGGTTGATGATGCATCTGACTTCTTCTGCTCCTGTTTGACGAACGAGTCCTGGAATAAACGAAGACATTGACCAGATATTAGATAGAGCAGAACCCTTATGACAATATTAAGTAGCTTTTCAATATATTCCAGCCATAATAATGATAGTACACAGAAACCAAAGCAGGACTTTTATGGGAATGAAACTGAATAAACAAACGAGAGATACTCAGAGCTTACATATTATTCAAGTTCATCATATCAAAGTTGTACAACAGTCTTTTATATGATTAAGGAACATAGATCTAATGCAGCAAAACCAGGAAGATAACAAGAATGGAAGCCTAATCAGCACTAAAAGTTAACTGAATAGAATAGTGATATCCACAGAAGCCTTGAATAACTTCTCTAATTAGATCATCAATTCTGACAACGGTTACAATTATATTCGGTGGCATCAAGAATCATGAAATTGCTAATTGAATTCCTTTCTAGCAAAATGACCACATAACCAAGTTTATCATCAAACAAATGAAAGCCTGAGAACAAATAATTTACCAATAAATAGTTTGAAAACTACAATTAACATGTCTTTCCTTTCTTTTTTTTAATAATTATTTGTTTACTACATTGGATCAATAATTGTACGATTCATCAACCCAAAATTAACAATTTGATACAAAGGCTCCAAACCCTTAACTTTCTCGTAAATGATATCCTGTTAAATCAGAACTAAATATCACTAGATTGCAAATAACGCAGTTCGCAAATAACACACACTGATAAATAGAAATATCCATAAATAGATCTTAAAGCAAGGGTTTTAAAACAGGGGAAAAGAACATACGCTGTCAACGAAGGCGTAGGTGGAGACGACTATGGCGCCCACGATTCCGCCCAAGATGGTCACTGGACCCGTTAGCAGACTCCACTTACGGTATATCATCTTTCTTCTTCAATACTAACGATCCCAGGATTTTTCTTCTTCTTTCTACGGAGCTCCAAGTATTGGCTTGATTCACGTGCCAATCTGAATGCTTTATAAAGAGATCCGGTTCGGGTTATTATTAAACGATTGGTCATATTTAAGTTAACCCCCCATTTTATCTTTTTAGCCCCACCTTTCAATTAATATTATTTATTCTAGAATTATTCCTATTTAAAAATAAAAAAAATTATTAATATTTTTCTTCCCTACCATGCTCTTACAATACTCGATCATTTCTTTCCTTTTTTAAGTAATTCATAATTTAAATTAAAAATCAACTCCTAAACAAACTCTAAATTAAAATTAAATAAAAATTTAGATTATCATATAAAATTAAAATTAATATCGTCAATAACAATAAAGTTCACTACTTTTTATAAAATTTAACAAAAATTTAATATTAAAATTTATCATATATTGATAGAGGTGATGGTTGATGGCTTGATGGTAAAAAAAAAAATGTGGTACTGGTGATGATAAATTTAAACTTCTTGTTTATGAATATATGTAGCCGGAGTGATCGTCAAGCTATGGGGAAAAGAGAATAAGATTAAATAAAATAAATAATAATTTTTTTATAAGGGTAGTTCTGAATAAAGTAAAAAAACCGAGGGCTGATATAAAATATCATACTTTTGTTAAACTCAACATAGGCTTTTATGTTGGACTAGGGCGGGTGATTCCGAGAACGGCCCAATATATTTTATAAGGTATGGAGGCGTAGAAAGTTGAAAATTAAAAGGTTCAGAATCATTTTTAGTCAAAATAAATAGATAGTCCAATATGTTTTATTTATTTTAGTTGACTGACTGTCTCTGTCTTTTGTTCCCTAAGGCTTTCAATTCATTTACCGACCCCTGAGAAAATTGATCTCAATGAAAATAATCCAAAAGCCATCCGTGAGGAAGAGGGAATTGTAAAGAAAAGAATATCTCAATCATGTAACTAATTTAGAGCGGCAGAGAGAGTCAACGTTACTATTAGCGGATGGTTATGATATATATTTAAAAAAAAAGAATCACAATTTTTGGTCAGAGGAGATGAGATTGAGAATTTGTCAATTTGAGACGGGGTCGCAAACAAACAAAACTCAGTGATTGATGTGCGTTGCACCCTTGACTTCTAAGACGAACGAACAGATTAGGGGGTCCAGTGTATTTAACTACCAAAGCTCTCAGCTTCCAAGAACGCCACCCTGTTGTTTGAACTTTTAATCTGAAGGGAGAAGAAGCATCTAGCAAACCAATTTTTTTTTTTTTAAATTATTTTCCCATCGAATTGAATTTGATATCGCTCATGGCACGGGTGAAACACCATGTAGCTTGCATGCCGAGTCCAGGGATGGGTCACCTCATCCCACATGTTGAATTAGCTAAACAACTTGTTCTTCGCCATGATATTTCAGTCACCTTTCTGGTTCCCACAATCGGACCACCCTCAAAGGCCCTAACCTCCGTCCTCCAAGGCCTGCCCGAGCATATCAACCATGTTCTTCTTCCTCCGGTTAATTTCGAGGAAGATGTGAAAGCTGAAACCCAAATCGTCCTCGCAATCAAGCGCTCTCTTTCTTCAGTTCGGGATGTTTTCAAGTCATTAGTTGCAAGTACACACCTTATGGCTTTGGTTGTCGACCCCTTCGGCACAGATGTTTTTGATGTTGCCAGGGAATTTTATGTTCCATCGTACTTATATTTCTTAACAAATGCTCTGTCTTTGTCGTTGTTGGATTACATGCCAAAGCTAGACGAGGTGATTTCCTGTGAAGTCAGAGACATGCAGGAGCCCCTTAAGTTACCGGGCTTCACCATCCCTATTCACGGAAGAGATTTTCCAGACCCACTGCAAGACCGGAAAAACGACGCCTACAGATTCATGATTCAGATACGGAAACGGTACAGTTTAGCTGACGGTATCCTGATAAATACCTTCATGGAATTGGAACCGGGTGTTATCAAAGCTTTACAAGAGGAGCCCAGCATGCGGTCCATTTACCCGATTGGTCCAATCATTCGAACTGTTTCCGACGGTGAATTAGTTGATGGTTCTGAGTCTGATCAGTGTATGTGTATCAGATGGCTGGATAATCAGGCAAGCGGCTCTGTCTTGTTTGTTTCATTTGGTAGCGGCGGCACGCTCTCGTACGACCAACTCGAGGAATTGGCCCTAGGGTTGGAATTGAGCGAGCAACAATTTTTGTGGGTCGTAAAAAGTCCTGATGATAAGTCTGCCAGTGGGTTATTTTTTGATGTCCACAGTAAAACAGACCCATTTGGTTTTTTACCAACTGGGTTCTTGGATAGGACCAAAGAGCAAGGGCTTGTTGTCCCGTCTTGGGCACCCCAAGTCGAGGTCTTGGGCCATCCCTCGACTGGTGGGTTTCTAACACACTGTGGTTGGAATTCGACACTGGAGAGTATTGTGCATGGCGTGCCTTTAATAGCTTGGCCTCTTTATGCGGAGCAGCGGTTGAATGCTGTAATTTTATCAGAGGATTTAAATGTTGCATTGAGACCACCTGAAAACGAAAATGGTCTAATCAGAAGAGAGGAGATTGCTAAGGTTATCAAAGGTCTAATGCATGGGGAGGAAGGGGTAATCATTCGCGATAGAATGAACAGGCTTAAAGATGCCGCCGCTGCGGCGGTAAGTGATGGAGGATCTTCTACAAAAACACTTTCTCAATTGGTCCACAAGTGGAAGAATCAAAACTAAATAGCGCCCATAAGTAATTATGGTTTTGTTTCATTTATGTTTCTTTCTTTTTCCTTTCCGTTGTTACTTCTCCTTGCCAAATTTTCTTTTGCTAATATAAATTAAATAACAAGATTTCAACACTTTGAGCTGCAGCAATATAGTTAAATTTGTGTAACATTAATCAAACGAACAACACTGCGCCCATCACACTATAGTTTATACTTTATATTTTGTTAGGTAACATTAAGGTTCCCCAAATTTGAACGAAATTGGAGACAAAAGTGGATTTTGAGGTGGTCCATAGAAATTTTGCCTTTGTCTTAAATGAACAGTAATTAAAATGTATATCTCCATTTCCAATTATCAATGATGTATCGGTACCCTACCCTCTCCTTCAGGCAGCCGAGGCAACACACAATTGAATTGACTCATCAGCTTAGCCATATCCACGGACCCAAAGCCCCAGATAGTATCAATCGTTGATTTTGCTACAAAACTCGTCTTTCCAATATGAATTCAAAATTAAAAAAAAAAAAAAATCTGCTCTTGGATTCTTCCTCAAGGCATAAACTATATTCTCAAGATACAAGATTCCAATTCCAAAACAATCTTTACCCTCGCAATCACGCGCTCGCTGTCTTCCTTTTATTCGTGATGCGATCCAGATCATAATCGAAGCGTCCATGGGCCAAGGGGTTAGGTGAGGAGTGTCATCAACAAAATCGCTTTCTGACTTGGTCCGAAAGTGGACCTAATCATAAAAACGATTTAATTAATTAACCAGTTTTCCTGTACAACAACTCCCTTTGTTTAAAAACGATTTAAACTTGTGTTGATACAAGTTTTCCTGTACAACAACTCCCTTTGTTTTCTTTTTATCAAACTAAATGTCAACTAATCATGCATGGCATGGAGGTTCATTATATTTTATTAACTTCTGTTCATATAGTCAGTCAGATGAATTGGTGATGAAACTTGGAGTTTGAAAATGTGGTGCCAATGGGCAGGTATGAGATACTGAATTTAATAGGGGTGTGGGTTTGAACTGACATCACTCAATAGTCAATAATGTATAAGGTATATTCGAATCGAACGATCTACAAGAATCATTGGCTGTTCTAATTCAAACGGCTATTAAAAGACCAGACTGTTAATGCATGCATGTTTACGCGTTCACCGCTCTGCTCTTCAATCAGCCACCAATTGCGATAGGAGATTGCAAATGTTGTAATGGTCTATTGCAAACCGATAATGGGGCAAGGTTCGAAATCGAGAGCAGCGCGAGCAAACTGAAGGATGCCGATGATGATGAGGAAATCGTTCAGAAACTCACCCACTGAATTGATGCTCTAGTTGTCAAAACCATCAAATTAGTTAGTTTAATGGCACGTTTACCCGTACATAATGGAAATTGACAGAAATGGAAATATGTTGGAATTGTAATCAAAACAAAATGTTTATTTGAACTGTAGAAATTAAAATCAAAATTAAAATAAACTATATGATCATTGATATGTTTATTTTATGTTGAATGAATTATTAGTAAAATATGTTTATTATAGAAATAACAACAACAACAATAATAATAATCATTATTAGTATTATTTAATTTTATTATTATTATTATTATTATTATTGTTGTTGTTGTTGTTAATCCATAATACTAACAATAACCATAACCATGATCATCATCAGGGGAATCGGCGATTGGTGACAATAGCAAAAAGATCGAAGATCTAGTGGTGGTTCATTTACCACAAGATCGATTGCTGCTATTGCCAGTTTGACATTTTTGGCGAGATCGATGAGCGGCTAATGATGGACGACTATTGCTCGTGTTGGACAAAGACTCTAACAGGTGCTATGCGAGATCATCAGAGAAAGAAGCTGATGCAACTTGGGAATTAGGCTTTTATATTTTTAATTTTTAACATTATAATTAAGGATAATTTAGACATTTTAAAAATTTAGTAGGAATAAAATGAGAAATCTTGAGAATGAAATTTTAATTGAAAATATCATACATTTTAAAAATTTAGCTAGATAAATGTGGTGAATGCAATATTTCATTGAAATAGAGAAACGTCAACTCTCTTATGATTTAAATGAAAAATTACTTATAATTAATTAAACTAAAAAAAAAAAAAAAAGAGATTAAGATTTTAAAGTGGATACAGTTGTAGGATACCACAGTTAGATTATCTTGGCTGTCATTATGATATCATCAGACTATCTTGGCTGTCATTATGATATCATCAATGCCATCATCGTAAATTTCAGCAAAATTTCCTTAAAAGTGGCAGAACCCTACAACCCACCAACCATAATTCTAATTACATCATGCTATCATCAAGGGCAGCAGAACTTAGATGTTCTGAATTATTTCAGAAATTTAAGGCAAATTGAAGTGCTTGAATCGCGCTAAGATCCCACACTTTTCAAAAAACTGAAATGTCATTATTCACTCTTTAGCTACGCCAGTTTTGAGTAACGAATCACTTATTTACGGCTAGCTACATTTTTTTACAAAAATTACATATATATATTTTCGTAAAGAATGCCAAACTAATTTTTAATCCTTAAATTCGAACAAACAGTTAAATAAAACTACTTGAAAATTACTAGATCAAATTCCTTGAAGTAAATTAACCACCAATTATCTACAATATTTTTGTTCATAAGAATTATAGGTTAATAATAACAGAAGGATGCATGGGATGTTGTTTATTACGTCTACGTAGCGAAGCTTCCTTCAACCTTATTTCATGATACACGTGTTAATGAAAGTCGGGCTAAGCGATTTACTAATTAATGCATAAATATAGTTAAAAGGTATTTATGAAAAACGAACTAAATTGCTTGATTTATCGTGATACAAATTACGAACCGGAGCATCAAACAATTATAAATTTTGGATAGCTACATAATATTAGAGGCCCGTGGTAGATCAGTTCGTACGGAGACCGTCTAAATAAATAATGTTCAAAATGACATTCAGTCATGATTTAAATAAAGATTTATGACAAATTTTTCTCGTACCTGCTTTTTTATAGCGAAGATGAATCATCGTAAACGACGAGGAGGAGGGCAACAAGCCTGATGCCGAAAACGCCCAACGGACAAATCAGGACCGTCCATGCACAAAGGAAAAATACAGTGTGGATAAATTAAAAAGGTTGTGGTGCTGGTGGTGGAGAAAACAAATGAACAGATAATCATGAACGTCAAGATTACATGGGAAAAGAATCAACAGAAAAAGAAGAATGTTCGATATTTGAAAGGGAAAACATAGGAAGGAGGATTAAAAAAAAAATAATAATCGAGAGAATTAATATCCGCTAATTAGATGCTATATATGTTAATTATGAATTAATTTTAAAAAATAAATAAATATTTTTATTTTTATAAATATATATACATAAAAAAGAAAAGAGTATAAGGAGAGAAAAGTATTAATATTACTACCTTGGATGAGAGTGCTAAATTTTTTTTTAAAAAAAAAAATTGATAACACAAGCATTACGTTGGAGTGACATCACTGGACATGGCAAACTTGGAGTTGGCTACAAAATAATTGTCTTCTAGAAATTCCAATAAATTGAATTGAGCCATCAAAATTTAACAAGATAAATTGCCAAACAGTGAGGGAAAGCATGGGCCATAAATAATTGGACAATTGCCAACGAATGAAGACGAAGAAGTAGGCGGCATCAAGCAATAACAAGTTAGTAACAATTAAACAAACCAACCAACACCTCAAACAAAATTAAAATTCCCCCACTTATTTAAACCCACCCTATTTGCTTCATCTTTCTACTCTGCTCCACACACACACACACACAAAAAACTAACAAGATTTACCAGACCAAGCACCGGCACCAATTCCAATACCATGGAACAAACACTCCAAGCGCAAGCAGCACCCCATATAGTCCTATTACCGAGTCCGGGTATGGGTCACCTCATCCCACTCATCGAGTTTGCAAAGCGACTCGTTCATCGTCATCATTTTCTCGTCACTTTTTTTATCCCCTCGGACGGCCCTCCCTCTGAAGCTCAAAAATCTACCCTTGAGTCTCTCCCTAGTTCCATAAACTCCGTCTTTCTTCCCGTTTCATTAAACGACGTCGCAGAAGACGCAAGAGCCGAGACTGTTATTTCTCTCACCGTCTTACGCTCTCTACCCTGTCTTCGCCAAGAGTTGACGTCGCTTGTAGCCAAGGCTACAGTTGCGGCCTTGGTCGTCGATCTTTTTGGCACCGACGCTTTTGATGTTGCTCAAGAATTTAACATTTCGCCCTACATTTTTTACCCTTCCACGGCTATGTGCTTGTCTTTGTTTCTTCATCTTGAAAAGCTTGATCAAATGGTTCCACGCGATTGCGAGTACAGAGACATGTCTGAACCCGTTCAGATACCCGGGTGCATACCCGTCCACGGCAGATACTTGCTCGACCCGGTTCAAGACCGGAAGAATGAGGCCTATCGATGGGTCCTCCATCACGCAAAAAGGTATAAGCTGGCTGAGGGTATTATCGTTAACAGCTTCATGGACCTGGAAGGAGGAGCTCTAAAGGCCTTACAACATCAGGATGAGCCCGGCAAACCTCCGGTTTACCCGGTCGGACCGCTCGTGAAAACGGGTTCGAGTGCCGAGTCCAAGAACGAGGGATGTTTAAAGTGGTTGGATGATCAGCCACTCGGTTCGGTTCTATTTGTTTCGTTTGGCAGTGGTGGGACCCTCTCTTATGAACAGTTGAATGAATTGGCCTTGGGGTTGGAGATGAGTGAACAAAGATTCTTGTGGGTCGTGAGAAGCCCCAACAATGTTGCTAATTCGACGTTTTTTAGTGTGAACAGTCAAAAGGACCCTTATGATTTTTTGCCAAAAGGGTTCTTGGATAGGACCAAGGGGCGGGGGCTGTTGGTTCCGTCATGGGCACCACAGGCACAAGTGCTGAGCCACGGCTCCACCGGAGGTTTCCTATGTCACTGTGGGTGGAACTCTGTACTCGAAAGTGTAGTCAATGGGGTGCCGCTGATAGCCTGGCCACTTTATGCTGAGCAAAAGATGAATGCCGTGATACTCACTGAGGACGTGAAATTGGCTCTGAGACCAAAAGCTAATGAAAATGGGATCGTGGGAAGAGATGAAATTGCAAAAGTTGTCAAAGCTCTAATGGAAGGTGAACAAGGTAAAGAGGTTCGTAATAAAATGAAAGACTTAAAAGATGCGGCCGCCGCGGTGCTGAGTGAAAATGGATCTTCTACCAAAGCCCTCTCTCAGTTGGCTTCCAAGTGGAACAACAACAAAGGCAAACCATCCAGTTTGCAGATTTAAATTCAATATTAGAATTTTCTACATAGAATTTAAAATGTTTAATCTCAGAGTTTTTTTTTTTTTTTTTTTTTTAAATTTGTTTAATCTAATTTCCCTTCCGGTTGTACGCTCTAGCCTCTAGCAGTAGGTCGTGTGTGTTTCCTCTCTCTGCTACATTCCCGTTTCAATGTATATATAAATTCAATAAATAATAATGCAGCATTCACTTTTATGTGGATTGTGGAATATATCATCGCATTGCTCAGCTTAATACTATTAATTAGTTGAAGTAGGTGGAATAGCGAATAGGCGTGAGGGGTAAGGCCAAAATTAAAATAAATAAATAAAGATAGTGGACCCCGTGGCAGTGGCTAAGAAATATTGTACCAGATGAAAGTCATGGCCGATGAGCCGCCCTTGGCCTGAAATAAAACAGGAGGTGGACATCAAGCGAAGTCTAGACCACTAAACAAGTATCTTTCCGTGCAATGTGAAAACTATGCAAAATTTTGAAAAAAAAAAAAAATCAGATTACATTAATTTAATATAATTTCTCATTCAATAGCAAGTATTAAAACAGCCTATCTATTCTTCTAGATTATCATTTTTTTTTTTATTAAATGAATGAGGTTTTGTTTTAAAGTTTCAAGTTGAAAGTTAAAATCGAAATCATGAGAAGATTAAAGGCACATCTTCTTCAACAGATATTTTGGGGAAAGGTGGTTAGTTTCCACCCAATAAAATTGTCATGAACCACTTATTTTATATTGTCTTCATAATACTCCATTATCATTTTGACACTAAAAAATTCAAGAAAAATACGGAACAAATGGATCATTTAACTTAAAAATTTCTCTTGTACATACGAAACATACATTACTAAAAATTACTTTTTTATAAGAAAAAGACAACACAAGTTAAAAAAAAATTACTTATATTTTTAAAAATTTCAATTGTAATGATGCACTTATTTTATTTTATTTGCACTGCAGTGATTGCTAGTAGGTAGTTTTTATACGTTAGGCACCTGTAGCAATTTATTTGAGAAGCAAATATGAATTTAAGGTTCAATTTTTCTGACTATGCAATATCATTTTAGTTTGTAAATAATATACATATTAGAATAAATACAAAATAAGACATTTTTTAATTTTAATTTGTGTTTCATTTTATTAAATTATTTGATTTACCTAATTAGTATGTATCAATAAAAGTGTATTTAGAAATAAGGGTAACAATGTAAAATCATAATGTCACCGAGGTAATAGAATTTTATGAGGTAAATTGTAACTAGTAATTTCATTAGAGGAAAAAATGGTTACCTACCACTTTTAGGAGCAGAGCTTTCTAAAAATAGAGATTTTGACAATTGTCAATTGAAAAAACACTTTTTTTTTAAATCATTAGACTGTTTAAGCTTCTAGTGGTAGGGGTAAAAAAGCTAAAAATAATATTTTTAAAATTCAAAAATTCTATTCAAAGTGTGACCAAACAGCACCAAGGAATTTTTAACAGAGACTTGGACACTAAAAAAGGAATTTTTTTCCTCTAGAGAAAATATATAAAACTGATCAATTGGGAGATTGTGAAAATATGAAAGCATTATTGTGGTTAACAAATTTTCGAAACAAAACACAAAGAAGAATATGAGTGATTTTCTTACGAGTATTTCTCAGAATATCTTAAACTAACATTAAAAAACACTCTATTTTATTTTATATTCTGTTGATTAGAATACTTCGATAGTTTTATGGTTTCAAGATGCATATATATATATATATATATTAAATTTCTTTCGGAAAAAAATAAATTGTTGGATGTTGATGATTGAAGTGCTTCAATTCGTGAACTTTTTCCCATCATAAAGTAACTCCGGATTATTTTATAACCAGGAAATTAAGATAAATTAAAAAAAAAAAAAAAGTGTCACGGATAAGCCTATCACTTTCCAATAATTACTTGATGATAATGCGGGAAATATTGTTGCCCGAATAAGGCGTGTGGTGTGGTCAGCAGATCCGGAAAAGCTAGATGGCAATATAACAACAACAACACCACCACCACCACCACTATGGGGCGATGGCTCTCATTGATTTCATGACAAATGTTCCTTCCACGAAATGCTCACCTCATCATTGCGTCACTAACCATCTTCGTACGTAGGGTATCAAGTATCACATGTGTTATTTTTGTTTTGCACTTTTAAGATGACAAAGATATATATATATATATATATATGTATAAATTAATAAATACCTCAAAGGCAATAATTTACTTTTATTAATTATCTGCAAAGGTCAGGTGCACGTTCCAATCCACGTATGTGCGTACACGCTCTCTTGTCCATTGGATTTGATTGAAAAGAACTGACTTAGCTTATATACGCTCCCACAACACGGATGCATGTTCACGTGTATAAAATGCAAATTCGAGCCGAGCAAGGCTCTATTACATTCACTTGACACAGCATCTTCAATCCTGCGACTGATTACCTACTCTTATTAATTATCATGTCTTCCTGCCCACCTGGATTATTCAACAAAACCTCAACTAATCCATTAATTCCCCCAGTCAATTTCTCTGCTAGTGACTTTTATAGTTCTATAGAATGTGGGGGGTGGGGGGGAATCAGATAATCTCCTGATTTAAATAAATTTTTAATAATTTATTTTTATGTATTTTTTAATAATAGTCTATTTTTTATTAATTATCAATTAACACTTAATTTTTTTTTATAATTATTATATGAGACTATTACTCAGATTACAATATATTACATGATACTATAATAAATACTCACAATCAATACAAATTAGTTAAATCAAATCTTATATAGCACTATCTAAATTTTAACCCTCTCTAATATTTAAGGAACGTCAACTTTCTTAAAAAAAAAAATTAAACTTTCATAATATTTTTGTAGGGTTTGAACTACTATATTTATATTTTTTAGAGAATAATTCTATCCACTCGATTAAGATCGAGTGATTAACACTTAAGTTATTTGATCAGTACATTATCAACAGCATCTAGATAGACTTTTTGTTCTCATGATCTCATGAAGGCCAAGTCAATTTTAATTTTTTGTTATCAATAATCTCATTTTCGTGCGTAGCCATGGCGTGGATGAGGATGACAGCAATTACCCTCTCACCTTTCTGTATCTGTCTGTGGAAAGAAACACTAGCAAATGAGAAAAAGTTACTTGAACTAATGATTCTTTGAGGAGCCGTCAAAGAGAGCATCACCCATCATAGACGCCAAAGAAGTCAAATCATGTGATCATTCCATCTAGAAGAAGACATTCAACTTTTTTAATATTTTGTTTTTCTGCTTTAAATTAGTTAGCTGCTTCAAATATTTCCCTTTGCTACGTAATCAACACGACATAATTTCACAACTCACATGGGTCAAAAGTTGCGAATAATTGTAATCCGGCCTTCCCAAATTCCAATTCCTTATCAAAAAATCTCCCACCTATCCAGCTTAGCTAGCTTTGCGTTTTTTTAATCTAATTTCCAACTCATGGTTTCCATTTGGTCTTATCTAATTATATGATAATTTTGAACTATGTTTTTTTTTTCTTAAAGTTGGTCATCTAATCCTCTTTAGTTTATTATACAGTGCAGTGGCCATTATATTAACAAGCATAGACTAGTGAAACTGACGCCCGCCACCTTGTCATAGAGAAATAAGATTGAAAAATAAAAACCCAACACTCCTTAATAGTCTAGAAACAACTCCGTATCCAATTTTTTTTTTGAAGTTTTCTCCGATGACGTTACCCTAGTTCAAGCTGGTGACGATAAATATACCACAGTTACGTTGACAGTTCTACACCACCGCCCAATTTTCTTTAAAATAGTATTTTAAACCGAAAATTTAAAAAAAAAATTCATTATCTTTTGCCCACATATTTTATTTGTTTGTACTAAAAAAAATGTCATTTCAATAACATAGAAAATTAATCATATAATTAATGAGTCTCAGGGACAACAATTTCGTTCACAGAAAATTAATGCTAAGAGTCCTAAAAGTAAAGAGAGCCCGTCTTTCTTGTCGACTCAAAGGTAATTTTTGGATCATAAGGCCGAAAAAATTCTTTAGAATATTATATTATTCTGCCATAAAAGTTTTTTGGTTCTTTGTAACTCTCTGGAATTGCAGTTCTTCATGGACAAAAAAATTCATTTTTTTATTTTTTTCTTTTTTGGGTTTGGAAATAAAGAAATCTAGATTAAATGAAGCAACCGCGATAATAATAGATAAATAAAAGTGTCTAGATTATTAAAAATTAACGATTCTCCATTAATCAATTGATAAATTATTTAATTTTAACAAATCTCAAATCATTGAAAAGAGTTAAATCTACAGGTCTAAAGCTGTTGTAAAAATAAATATAATTTTAGGCGTTGTTTTTCCAGGAAAGATGGATTGGGACGCCATTCGTATTCGTAATTAAACAAGAAGTTGAAGATGCTTTGCTTCCACATCATCATCCTACAAAACCAAGTTCCATATACTCCCTCCATAATGATACAAACAAGCCCGGTTCACCACTATCACTGGAAAAGTATGCTCTGCTCGTTAATCAGATTAGACAAAAAGCAAACCTGCAGACAGAAATTAAGTTAATAAGTTCCATTACTAAATACACCCAATTGAACGACTGCTAACACCTCCTATCTATGTCGAGCAGTGTGTTGTATTGTATGGGCTTTTAGTTCTATCAAGTGATTTGTCATAGTCCAATTGGGCCCGATTAATTGTAGGATTATTATTATCATCATTTATATGTGGGCGAGGACGAGGCGAGACATTGCTTTAAATTAAGATTCGGACTGATTTGAGCTCTTAATAAGTGGAAGTGGTATTGCAGACAAATAGATTTTCAATGGAGAAGAGCAAGAGCAACTGCAAGGTTTGTGTTACTGGAGGTGAAGGTCTTATCGGCTCTTGGCATGTCAATAACCTTTCACACCAAGAAAGGCAAGGATATGCATATACCGTCCATCATGTAACTTTGAGAAATTTTGATTCTCTCCCTCTTACGTACATTATGAGATGGGACCAATTGCATGTTCAATATTAGGACATAGATTCTAATTACATGTTTGAATTTCAACACTGCAGATGATAAGTCGGAAGTTGACTTTCTAAAGAGCTTTCCTGATGAGATTTATGATCCAGATAAGTTTCAGTATCCAATCCAAGGATGTCATTTTGTTTTTCGACGAGCAATATTGTCTCTTCAATTCATTACCTTCCAATTACACCAATACTTAGATATTGAACAGTTCAATAACACATATAACTGACGCCAGCATTGGAGCTGCTGAGGGCATTGCAGACTTCTGTGTTAGATCAGGAACTGTGATATACACCTAGCACTCAGGCAGTAGTGGTTTTATGAGATACCTCACCTCTTGATCATCATCATCCAACTGCTTACTCCAATGATTTCTAATGGTATTTAAACATAAGTTTCTTGTTGTCCGCTTAAATCCATAAATTAAGCAGAGACCAATTCAATTAAATTGAGCACTCTGTCCTCACCTCAGAGATGTGTATGCAGAGTCTAAAGTCCTAAGAAAGAGAAATATTGAGAAAGCTTGGCCTTGTAGCTGGAGATACCAATATACCTTAGAGGTAGGTACAGTTGCATATCAACAAAAGCATCGGTCTATGTTTTTCACAACTGCAGCAATTGCCCATTACTACCAACAGAATTACCCATAATTTAATTTTCATTGGGTTTCAGGGCTTAGGACGTGTCGAAGAGAGAAATTAAGGGGGACGCAACCAAGCTTATGGAACAGGGTAATTTTGAGCACAAAAATATGATTTCAAGATGACATTAGATGTACCCAGCTACAACAACTTTATGTACCAATATATATTCTCTTTCAAAGCATAAAGCACCACGTTGTCTTTCCATGACTAGTAAAAGAAAGTTTGGGTACTCATCTAAAATATATAAATATAACATTATTAGAATTAAGGATATGACACTACCGTGTTTGATTAAGTATTCGAAAGAAATTTTCAAACCTCCAATGGTACTGCTGTATCAAGGCTCACACTACTGACTGGCAGCTGGCTTTTAATGTAGCCTTGAACTCGCCAAGTTTGCGGTGTTGAGTAGCCAGACAAAGAATAATAAGAAATGGAAAACTGGTCTCTGTTAAAATTAGATTCTTTTGTTTCCTCAACTTCTGTGAATTCACTCGAACTGCTGATGTTGTCATAATTTTTAACCGGTTCAATCATCAGAAGTCGCTTTTGCTTGCAATTCCACTTTTCATCACAATACCAACATAAACCCTTTGCCGTGCACTCTTTGAGTACTTGGTCTGCAAGTCGCTTTGTACGAGAAGTCTCCTCGTTGATCTTGTCTTCTAACATCCTAGCACAGGAAATAGCTACTGTCATGGTTCGAGGCTTGTGCGCTTCAATCTCGCGCCCGAATGTCAGTTAATGTCAGTTTGTAATCCTTCATATAAAGGTTCCTATTAGTTGTTGATCTGACCAATCAGGAGCCCGATTAGATAATCGTTCAAAGCAACTTTGACGTTGCAATGCAATAGTTGTTTGCTGAAATTTGCTAATATATTTGGGCAAACGTTTGTTTAGTTAAAATATATTTTAGTTAAATATTTGTTTAATCCCTGTGTTTTATACTTCAAGATACTTGTTGGTCCTACTTTTACTTTTTTTTTTTTTTTACTTTTATAATAATAATATCTTACAACAATAATCTTGCAGATATTAATAAAAAAAATAAATTTATTAAATTAGCTTAAAGATAATTAATTTTTTATAAAAATTAATAGAAAAATTACTACAAGGGTATTAAACATTACTTTAAATTGGCTGGTATTAATTTATTTATAACTAATAATTAGTAAGATTGTTGAGAAGATATGAAAAATAGCAGTTGTATTATACTGATATTTATTTCTCAATTTGCTAATAAGTAAATAAGTAATTAATGTTAATTTACTAATTAACTTTTTATAGATAAAAAAAATTAATGTAAAAGATATCATTGTAAGGGTATTATTGTAAAAATAAATAAAAAGTAAGGATAAAAATATAACTATCTCTTGAAATACTTTTTAAAAATACTGTTATGACCCTTAGGGATTTAACTGAAAATTGAACTATAATTATAAACTAAATTGATCACTTCGAGGGGATCGGCCTCCAATTTTGCCAAAGGCTGAAATTTTTATTGATAGCTAGTCTTAAAGGAATTAGAATTTATACAAGTCTTAAACTGTATTTGAAAAGGGAAAGAAAATCCTAAATTATAGAGAAGTAGAATAGAGAATCCTAAACTAATGTAAGAAAAATAAATAATAGAAAGTCAAGGAACTCCTTGTGGTAGTAGAAATAGAAAAGGATGGGTTCTAAAAATGAAAGATTCAAACGATTCAGTTTTAGTTTTACGGCCGCGGTACAAATAAAGCCGATGAGACAACTTACCTGAAAATTGAAAGGCTCAATCTTTCGAGCTAAGGTTAACCTGAAAGAAGAGTGAAGCTTGATGATAGCTGATGAGGCTTGGGAGAGGGCAAGCGAGAGAATGAGGGTGTAATGTTTATTTTTTATTTTTTATTTTCAAAATTTATGTGCTCTTACTTTAAAAAAATTATAAATTTTTTTAATAATTTATAGCTAATTAATGTTTCTTTTATTTGCTGCTAAATATTAGGATTCGCCCAAATTTCAAGCAAACATACTAATTAGACAAGCATGACATGTCCTAACTTGGTTTGATTATAGAAAGTTTCATCTCTAGCATTTTTCTTAATTTGTACATAATTTCTTAACAAAAAAAAAGTCCAACACCTATGAAAGGAGTTCCTGTGTGAATTAACAATATAATAAAGTCTAATAAATCAGTATAATACAGTCCAACACAAAATAATTTACATAATTTAGAAATTCGGTGTGAATTACAAATTTACAATAATAATAAAAAAAGAAATAAATAATTAAAAAAAAAACACATATGAAAGGAGTTCCATTGCCAATTTGGCATCAACATTCACCACTTCTTAATTCTTCAACATATTTTTAGATAATATTAGAACTCCACACCAAGTTATTAGCATACATCCACATCCACATCCAAAATATCTGCATTATCAGTTGTATTAATTAAGATAAAATGTACTTTTAATTTTAATTTTTCTCTCCAAATTGTTTGGCTTTCCAGTTTGGTGCGGTTTTGAACTGAATTAAACAAATGAATCATTGCTGCTATTTGTGGGTTACAATATTTCAGCTGCAAACAATACCGCAGATTTGTATTGTGTGTGAATATATGAACTTTGTAATTGGATCATTTTAAATCTTAAAATCATTTTTCCTTTTCAAGCGTAAGAAATATGTAGCAGTGATGTAGCTTATTAGTCAGAAAATTTTACACGAGACAAATAATTTATTGCCTAGATTCAAACAACAATGGAGAGAAGAGAAGAGAAGAAAAAAGAAAATAAGTTACAATTTATATAATTTCCAAAATCAACTGCCAAATCAAGAAAACTCTCTTGGCCAGCTCCATATAAATGGAGACTTTCTTATCTTATTGTACAATTAATTTGAGTATACGCTGGCTAAGGTCTCCAAGTGCAACATCTATCCCATATTTATTTAATAACCTAGAAGCAATCCAAGTCGTCAAACTGAAAATTTGGGTCCAAATCTTCCTTTGTAAGCGAGAAATCAAAGTCCCCAAATGGTGAGTTGATGACTGAAGTTGGAGTTGAAATTATCTCAGCTTTGAGATCAGACTCCGGAGTTTGCACATCATAGCCTAGTCCAAAGTTGGTCACGTGGCACGGTGACATTGAGAAGTAGTTGGATTCTGATGTTGCCGGTGAAATAAACGTTGGCGAAAAACCACCCATGAAATTGTTGTCCATCATACCATCCAGAAACAAGTTGTCTTCAACATTAATATTTTCTTGTCCAATTGATTCATGTGGAAAAGAAAATGGAGAAAAGATGCTCTCTGCGGCGTCCAAGTCCTCACTCTTAACTCTAAGCTCTGCTCCAAAGTTGAGCATTACCCCATTTGCTTCTTTCGGCTTTTCTTCACTCTCTTTTTGTTGATTGCAACAAGGATTCTTCTGATCAATGGACACTTGCTTTGTTGATGAAGTCGAAGCCAATGCTAAATGAGAGTTTTGGCTACACGTATGTCTCCCTCGATATGTCACTTCAAACATTGAAGGGTCATCGTCGGATCTTTGAACTTGTTTAGTTGCTAAACAACCTCGGGCATGACGATGGGTGCACCTGTAATACCCTCTGCAGATTTCGGGATTTTGTTTTTAGAGAAAGTGTCAACATATATAACCAATAAAGTTTTGAAAGTTAAATAGAGATTATACATAGAAACACGAGGAGAATTTGTGCGAGAAACAGAACACAAAAGTACACAGAAAGGTAAAATTGTTGCAATTGGAAATTTGTGCAAGTGCGCAAAAAGACTCTCAGCATCAGAAACTTGGAAAATAATAATTGAATCTAAGCCTGTTGGGTGCTCTTAACATAAAATTTAAGAACTAGTTTGGGGGACCCCAGGGCAGAGGCCCAAGATTTGATACTTGGTGTTAGACCAGTAGCTAAGAGTTGTCCACATAAAGGGTTATGAAATGAGAGGAATGGCCTACATAGAAAAGGAACAAAAGGACGATATGAATTGCCGAGCCTGTTGATCAAAATCGACAGATGCATGAACCCCATTAAAGATAGCAGCCATAAAACCAAAACCCAACTTGAATGCTTTGTCAGAACTTCATAGAAACGAAGCTGTAATTGGGTGCTTTGGATAAGTTCAAGTACCGTGTGAATAAATATACGCATTTCTTTTTAGAAACTATATATTATAATTAAAAATTTACTGAGATTAACCTAGATCAATGCCACTGTGACACAACTTCAAATTTTACCTTCACTAATTTGAATGGATATAATTATTTACTCTGTAAATATCCACTCTACCCAATAATAATAATAATAAATATATACATGTCAAATAGCTCTTGCGCTGTAATTAATTTTATTTTATTTTTAAAGAAAAGGGAAGGTGAAAACTGAAAAGCAAAGGGGTTTTGTCCTCTTTCGATTTGTAAGCTTCTTCACTTGTCCGGATGATATGATATGTCGTCTCAGATAAACAAATAAATAGGTAGGATGGCAATGCCGTGGGGTGGGGTGGGCAGGTTTATTTTATTCTCCACCTTATTAAATTTTTTTGTCTTCATTCTCTATTTTATTTTTTAATAAATTTAGTGAGTCGTGAATAAAAAATCTCTACTTAGAGAATAATTTTCTTATCCCTATCTCTTTCTTTATTTACTTATTTTATAGTAAATATAAAAATATAATTTAAGTAAAATTAAAATTTAAAATTAAATTATCATCATATTATGAAGTATTTAATTTAAAAAAATCTTTAAAAATGTGAAATAATATCTTAAAATAATATTAAAAATAAAAAATATTTAAAGAGGGCAATACTTAAAAGAGAAGAATTAAAAAATATTATAGAATTTTCTTTTATTCATATAATGTTTATATTACATAAAAATTAAAAAATTATTAATTAAAATTATAATTGATAAAATAAAAATTAAAAACATATTTATATATAATAGAGATTGAGGTGAGGAGTGTAATACCAAATCTCGCCCTGTTAATAATTTAAGAATTATTTTTCTCCACTCTCCATTTTATTTTTTAAAAATTATTAAAAAAAATTTCCATTTAAGTTGGGGCTCCCCAAACCTGTGTATAATTTTACCATGTCTATAGATAGGTGTTGTGTGGCAGCGGCACAAGTAAAAACGCCTTTTTAGAGCAAAAAGGCCTTTTTAGATAAGAAAGAAAGATTTTGAGTGATTTAAAGGTGGAGCTTAATTTCTATCATAAGCTCACGTATATATAATATATTCAGTTCAATCATGCCAGATTACAGACAAAAGCCAGCAAGATGATTTAAATTATTATAGTTAAAGAAGTGGTAATAAAAGTGGTGAGGTGAAGTTACCTTGGAAAATTACGACCAAGAATATCTTTCTGGCCATATTTTCTCCAGCAATAACCATCATCAAGAGTCCCTTCCAATGCTGTCCCCGAGGTAACCTTTACTTGTTCAGTCCATTGAGGCATTGTCTTTCTACAATTAATTAATACACAAGAACCAAACAAGCCAATTAGATGGAATTAAATGCAAGTATTTTAATTACTTAATTATGTGCACATAAAGATAATAAGGTTAGAAAGATTAAAGTAATTTGCAGAAAAATTTAATTATTACCTCTTCTTGGATACGACATCTTTACAATAGTCTTGATCAGAAGCATCGCTTCTTGGGCTAGTAGCAGTGTTGGGAAAAGAACGTGGTGATTCAACCACGGTGATGTCGAGCTTATTGGACTGGAGAGAATGACTATAATTTAGCATTGAAAGTGCTTTCTCATAAGAAGAAAGAATCTCTTGTACTAAGAATTCGCGAGTTTCTGGAGAGGAAGATGGATTCAGATGATTCCTAAGCCGCTTAGCTAGCTCTTTCCCTTGTGCTAGCTCAGTAATAAGAATCTTTTGATCCCTATCCATCGTCGACCTTTTCATATCTGAACAATTCCCTAGCAACCAATTGATGAAACACTAAGTACCGGAATCCGTATGAGTGTGAGCAGAGAGATCACTAGCAAGTCCAATTCATACGAGCAAAGGAACCAAAATGTGAGCTAGGATGTGACCAAAACCACTCTAAATCTTTAATTTTATTTTATTCGGTTACAGAAGTGCTCTAGTAATCAAGATCATGCGAATTGATTACTTGAAGGAAGAAGATGAAGAAAAGAAGAAAAGTGCTTTCGTAGTGAACAAGAGTTGAAGCTGAGGCGAAAGAGTAGAGGATATTGGACAAAATAAGAAGGAAGAGAGATCAACTTTTGACTGAGTCGTGTTTTTTGGATTTCCTGAAATGAACTACGTTCTTTCCGGTCATGGGAGTGGGGTTGTTTTATACATGTCTATGGAGAGAGAGAGAGAGAGAGAGAGATGCACCTTTAAGTATTTAATAATACTGAACCGTAGTGAGCGAGAGTAGGTTCAAATGTCTAATGGTGACCGATTCAACCCTTTCTCTCTCTTCCCTTTTTATTCTTTAGTTTAGTTTATGAATCACTGATTGAAGTTGAAGAATATAACGACGAAGGAAAGTGAAAAGAAAAGAAAAGAAAATATAAAATTATTTAGCGAAAAGAAAGTGAGTGACGTGGAAGTTGGAACCAAGAAATAAGAATCTTCAAAGCTTGTTCCGCGTTGTCTCTCGCTCGCTTCCCTTGGTTTTGTTTCGCCGTGGATCAAGATTAGGATGACGAAGGCTGATGGCGTCGAGTGCAGGCCCTTGCTTGCGTCGATGTTGATGGATCGCTCCATGTGACTCGCGATGCACCAATATTTTTTCACACGTGTAACACTAACTCATTTTTATATTAATATTATATTCTACAAATGAGTTAAATTAAAAAATCGCTGAGCCTTTGTTCCAGTGATCAGAACCTTCCCTTCCCGCGACACATGCACATAGTTATTTTCTTTCTTAATTATGATATATACTTAAGTAAAAATAATTTTTTTTATTTTAAAATATGAGTAAAATAAACACTCATCGAATATTAAAAACAATAAAATCTAAACAATATTATATATTGTAAATTAATTTTAATAATTATATAATTATAAATATTAATTATAATTTCATATAATATGAGTTGTAATTTGAGTATTGATCTCTTGTAATTAAAAAAAATTAGTTCAACTAATCAATCTTTTATTTTGTACACATGATTAGAGAATATATGCCTTAATTTTTTTATCGATATCGTCTTGTCCTTTTGGGGTGGTGGCTGTTTATAAATGATCTACGATTTTTATCCACCTTGACACTTGAACAGTTAACCGGCCACGTCAGCTTAATTAGCCCACTGACAGACAAATTTTGATAAATAAACTTTTTCATTTTTTGATCAAATGGGATTAAGGCCCCTTTTTTTTTTCGCTAGTGCTAATGAAACACTATTCACTATTGCTAGCATCTCATGAGAACATAATTTTAGTTTTGGGTTTAAAATGGTTTGCTGATAGAATATAATTCTTTTTGGGTTCAAGCTATTGATTTTGGTTTAAAATGGTTCGTTGATAGAATATAAGCCAAAGAAAATAATTATTTTTGGTTATCTTTGGGAGTTAGGATTCAGTAAAGGATTGGACTAATTATTGGGACAATGTTTGGCATGCTCACTCAAATTCGATTAATGGACTAAATTCAAATTTTAATCCTAAATTCAGGGGATTGCTAATCCTAATTTTCATGTGGCTTTAGTTAGGACTAGGTAATGTCAAGAATAATATTTATCCATTTATAATATCTTCCATAATTTATTACACTATTTTATTTATAACTTAAAAATTAATTAATTATTTATTGTTTTAATTAAGTAATTTATTTATTTTTCATGATTTACTTAAAAATCATTAACTAATTTATTATTTGAAAATTTTTATTTATTTTATTTAATGAAATGATATATTTCATTTGAAATAACCTATAATTTAAATAATTTAAATATCTATAAATATATTTAAATTCAAATATTAATGTAAATACTATTTAATTTCATATAAATGTAATTTAACATAATCCAATCTGATACCATACCCAATATAAGTCAACACTATATATAAATCATTTTAATCTAATCTATTATAATTTATTCCAATCCTAATAGTTAGTTCAATCCAATCTTACGTGCTAAATATAGCATTTGGGTTTAAAATGGTTTGCTGACCACCCATGCCTAAAACAAGGTTTCATGCAATCTTTTCTAATTTTCATTTTAACAGTTATTTCTATTATTTTTATAGATAACTTCAAGATAAGTTGAATTAGCTCTGATTATTGATCACTTTTCTGAAGTACTTTATTTATGTTTTTCTTTGCCGAAGAACAAATAAATTGACATTATCACACAGAAGAGACGGCAATGATCCTCGTGGAAAGGAGTCACATTTCATAAAAATATAGGAAGACAGTCAATAGTTTTGTGTTATTTAAAAACAAAAATAAAAATAAAAAACATTGTTGCGTTGGATGCAATTAATAATGAAGATTTTAGTTGTAGAACATGGAGAAGTGGAGTAGAAATGCATTTGTTTAATCAACTACAGTTAATCTAGTATTATTATATTAGCCGAGGCTCTTTTTTTTTTTTTTTAACTTTTATTTATCGTTTTTGCTGTAAAATTAAGGGAAAACGAAGCCCGCATCCATTTGCTCACATGAGACTTGATCTCACTAATGGCAAATATCTGATAGAAACTTAATGTACAAGATTTTTTTTTTTTTTTTAAAGGTATATCACCACTTTAGTCGTATGACAATTAATATATTGTCTGAATTTTGTGTGTTAATTTTTTTTCTTAAAAAAAAGAAAAGAAAATAATGATCATTAATTTGAACACAGCCTGCTTTTCACGGAACAATTTGAGGCATGCGGCTTTCCCCCGCACGGAAAACGGCATAACAGTTTATGATCGGACGTCAAAAAAACAAAATTCAATTCAAATGTCATGATAGCACCGCTCTCACTTTCAAAAAATACATTATTTGCTGTCGTTATCAAAATCCGAAATCAAAACCGGGGAGAAGAGCTTTCTACTTCGAGGAAATTACCAAGTTATGATCAAGAAATTTGGTAACACCCAACGATTACGTTGGGAAATAATGGAGCGGGGGGGGGGGGGGGGGGGGGGGGGGGGGTCCCAGTCAGTCGGGAAAACGTGTGGGCCCTGGCCAATTATTATTTGCGTTGGCAAGTCAAAGGTCGTGCTTTCTCGGTGATAGATGTTTAGTGAGAAAGAGGCAAAAATCAATAGCCACGTCGTCTAAATGCAACGCAACGTTTCCACTTGGTCACGGCATTGTGGCCTTTGGGGTCTACACGATCGAGGAGACAATGAGGATGGATATGGATTCAAACTATTTGATTTTGATTTCAATAAAGAACAGATCAATGGTAAGTCAAATTATCTCATATATTGTGGTGACGATGTTGCGCTACGCATCAATCAATCATTGTAAGCGGAAGATTCAAGGAAAAATTTGATCAAATCACAATCCAGAAAAGCGGAAACCATAAAATCTTAGACTTTGTGTTCGCACTTTTAAGTTAAATGGAGCAAGAGACTTTAATATGACAACGAATTAGAAAAAGATTTCTTTGTAAGAGATTAAACCATTTCTAAATTGTTTTCTAGAAGGAGGATTGAGAGTTTTGATTTTCTTATATTATAAAGTTAAAAATATATTTCATTAATATTTTAATTATTTACCTTTAAATAAGAATGTATGTACTAATAGACTTCTGGTTCAGTGGGAGAATTCGTATACTTACTTTTAAATTACTTTCAATTTTCCGTCAATTATTAAATAATTAAATAAAAATAATTTATTTCTTACAAAATGTGAGTGGCATATGCACCCTTTAAATATTATAAAGGATTTAAAAAATCTAGATAGTGGTTTAATAGTTCAATGTACACGACATGAGGGGTCTAAATTGTATAATCTGATTACAAATATCAATTATAATATTTGATGTAATATAATAACAATTTATATATAATATAATTTTTTTTAAAAAAAACCTTGTGCTTAGTAGTCAAAAGATTGAGGTTATAATGATCATTACTCTATTTTTTTTCTCTCCTAACATTTTTTAATTTAATAAATTATTAAAATTAAGTCTTAAATGTATCACCCAGCAATCAAATCAACTTGTTTCACTTTATATATAATTAAACTAATTTTTTTCTACTAAATTTAAAATATTAAGAAAGTATTAAAGAGACAAAGACTACTCGGGAATCTTAATTCACATGAACAATGCACATGCATTGACCTAGTACTTGTTAAACGAACACCGCGTGCACAAACAAAGACGAAACGGAAAAGGAAAGATAGGCCGCGTGGGTCCAAGACTGACAATTACATGATCCAGATCAACCCCTCGTTCGGTTCATAAATTAATCACAATGTTCCTTCTTCGACTTCAATAGCACCTTGAATTAATCCATCGGCTAATGGCTTCACAAACCATATCCTTTGATTCGGAGTTTTTAATTACAAATCTATAGTTTAACCTTCGTAAATTAATATACGATAATTAATAATTTTTGCAGTCTCAACTTACATATGAAGTCGAATTAATTTATTTAAATATATTTAAGTAGCGTTCACTTTTTGAATTGAATGGAAATTTTGAGAGTAAGAATTCTAAGATTGGGAGTGTGGAGTGAGAGTGAGAGTAAATTGTTTACTTACACTGAAATGGAAGCATGGATTGGAGATAAGAATTCAATTTATGTGTTTACTTTGTCTTAAATTAGCAGTAAATAGTTTCAAATTATAATTTTATCCTTATTTAAAGAATTATAATTTTTTAATTACAAAGTTAATAAAAAATATATTTAATGAATATATATTTATTTTATTATATTTGTAAATTTATAATAATTATTAATATTCTTAATTATGAACATCACAATTTTTTATTAATTTAATTTTAATTATATAAATTAAAAACAAAGTTATAAGGGCCATATAAATGAAATATTTTTACTATTAACATAGTATGAAATTAATATTTTCTTAGAATAAACTATTTATTAGTATTAATTATTAATATTAAATAAATAGAATACTAATATTTAAAATAAATATTATAATATTATATTTTCAAATAAAGATGGTTTATAGTAATATTATTAACTCTCTATTAATGTAATAATATTATTTTTAAGTAATTTAGACTTAGAATCAAACCAAATTATTATTTAGTTAAATATAATAATATTATTTAAATAAATATAATATTATTTAAATATTTATTAAATATAATGATAGTAAATTTAATAAAAGAGGGTAAATATAAAATGAAACATTATTTTATTTTTTATTTAAATTATATTAAATTTATTATTATATAAAATAATAATATAATATAATTTAGTACAAAATTAATATTTTCTTAGAATAAACTATTTATTATTATTAATATTAATATTAAATAAATATAATATTATTATTCAAATAAATATAATAATATTTATTTTATTTTATTAAATATAAAATATTAAATTAAGTTAAATTAAATTAATTTAATTTAAAAAGGGTAGAAAAAGGAGAGGTGGGAGTGGATTCACACTCCCACTCCCACTCCCCACTCCAAAAATGGTTGGGGCTCTGTTCCCAATCCGGAGCCAATTTATTGAAGTAAACACTGCAGTGAAAGGAATCCACACTTCTCACTCTCACTCCAAAAAGTAAACACAACATTATAGATTTTAGGTTGTTTCTTTTTTACAACTTACGTCTAAATTTAATACATTTAAATCTCAATAGAAAATTCAAATTTACTGATTTATAGGTTGTGAGAAAGCTTAGTATGCTTGGGATTGTCTTTGTTGAGAGTGAAGAGTTTGGTGATCGAAATCCTATAAAATAATAACTCATCATGGGTGTCAGGAGTGTTATAAATAGAGACCCTCTAATGATTAAATCAATTCATCAAGGGTCTTGGAGGGTGTTATTAGTGTAGACCATTAGATATTTAAGTCAAAGATCAAGAGTGGCACAATATAACAAATAAATAATACTAGAGATAAAAGAGACAATGGCACATGTGACATGAAATCATATTTTCGCTTTTGCACGATATCAAAAGTGACGGCTTGCACATGCGACATGAAATCAATGTAATTTTCAGTTTAATTACTTGGGGACTTACAACTCACATCCAAGATAATATCATATAAAGAGACTGATGGCACGATGCTTTTATTAATTAGTTATTTCCATTTTCCTTTGAGCAAAAGGGAAAAAAGGTTAAAAAAAAAAGGGAAAAAAATACTGAAAAGTCGAATAGCCAAATGAGCTAGGACTGTAATTTTCTCAAACGATTGATCCACATCCGGGGGTGTAAATTTTCTAAGAAAGTACGCGGGAACAAGCAAAGCCATTATGATTCAACATCGGTCAATACCTGACAATTTGAAGCACTTCAATTATCAACATACAACAATTTAATTTCTTTCTGAATAAGTACATATACATCTTGAAATGATAAAACTATCGAAGTATTCTAATTAATAAAATATGAAATAAAATAGCGATTTTTAATGTTTAGTTCAAGATATTCTAAGAAATGCTCGTAAGTAAATCATTCATATTCTTCTTTATGTTTTGTTTCGAAAATTTGTTAACCATAAAGTGTAAGTCAAATGCATCACCTTAACAGTACTAGGCAGGCTCACAAATTAAATAATACAAAATTATATCATTCAAAATAAAATACTTGTGTTCTTTCTTTGGAGTTCCAGAGCTTGAGTGAAGGCAATCTTTCTCTTAGGATTGGAGTTGACGTCCCTCGAATATTTGAGAGGGTTAAAATCTGAGCGGTACCATATCAGAATTGATGTAAACGGATCTCAGTATATATATAATTGTAAATATAATCATGAGTAATAGTTTTCATTAAAAAAATAAATAAATAAAATACTTGTGAGTCGTATGACGAAACCCATTATACCTATTAAATGACAGGTCCTCAATAGAGAAGCAGACTTTTTTTTTTTTTTAAGCCATTGCAATCGAGAAGCAGACTTATCTCAACCTATCCCATATATTTTTCTACCACGTCAGCTTCTGCGGTGAACCACATCCACATGTGCCAACACCACACATCAAAGTTCCAACAGTTCTTTTAGCGCACCCAAAATCTTACTGAATTCATATAATGCCACAATTTTAAAGCAGTTTGAAATTCTAACTGTAGACACTCTTGATCAAAAGTTCTGTATCGGAGCAAAGAGTCTTTATGCCTGAATACCAAATATATCATATCTTAATGGGTCTAGAATAAGTAAGATTAATGAAAATAAATTATCTTGAGGATTTCTTCCACCCAAGTCCCGAGAATCTGACATTGAAGCTGCGGAGATAGAGACCGATCAATATTATTCAATAATTAAGAAACCTGAATGACCAACAAGTACAATACATAAAGCAGCTTTTTTTTCCTTTTTTCTTTTTTGTTAATGAATTTTGAATGCATTTGCCCTTATTATCGTTAGTAGCGTCATCGCATTTGGCGCATTATTGCATGCAAGTGATAAGAGAACCAGAGGTAGAAAGGGAAATGACAATCTTGCGATGCAACCACTTTCATCTCAACACCGCCAAGAAAATTAAAAGTCGTACAAGTTACAAATTAATGAAGATAAGAGAGAAAATATTAAAATAAATCCCCCAATCAACAGAATTAAAAATAAGTAGCCAGAAGAGGATTGGATTAGGACTTGGAATTGTAAATCCGAAGCTCACTTCGTCTATTTGCGAACGCTTGTCCATGTCTCATTATCCAAAACCTCTCTATTTCCTCTGCTTTTCGACCCGGAATCCGCCCGGCAATCAGAGCCCACCTGAAACGGAATCACCTTCTATTGTCACCCAATTAATTAAGTAATTAATTAAGCAACAAGATTCTGATCAACAAAGCAGTAAGTAACAGTTATGCCACTATATACAGCTTCAGGCTGTCCTCTGGTTATATATATATACGGTCATCAAGTCATAATAATAATTGATTATTCATCTTTAAAGCCATGAAAGGCAATTGAATTAAAATTAGGCTAAAATAGTAATCATAAAAAAAATAAAGAATAAGAAGAAATTCCTTGAAACAAATAACCATTACTTTAATTGTCACCAATTTGTGAACCCAAAAATGAAAAAAAAAAAAATCTGTACTTTTATTTTTACTTGATTGTTATGAAGTAAAGAAAACCCATTTCACCTGTCTCCAACGAGTTTATACATTCTGTAAATGAGATCCTCTTCCTGCTCCGACATGTTAATGAATTCCCATTCAATACTGCTCACCTCTGAATAGAACATTCAATTTTAGGCAGCAAATAAAGAAAGAACCCAGAAATAAAGTAATTTGTTTCTCAATCAAATGAATAAACTGATCAATTAATCAGAGAGCGGGGGTGTGAAGTTACCTTCAGAGTAAAAAGTAGTAGTAGTGGTCTTGGCTTGCTTCCTGCGACGCTTATCCATTCTTAAAGAGTTTATTGAAAAAGAAAGCAAAGTTTGTTAAGAGAGAAAAGGAGAGAATGAAAGATGAGTGACTGTTTTAAAGTAGAAAGATTTTGGCAATTATTAGTTGTTTTTCTTTTTCTGAAAAATGGAATTTGGAAATTGTAAATCCTATAACTTTTAATATTTTATCAATGGACTCCAAAGTTCAGTGCTGTGCCTGTCCTGCGGGCACAGTGATGGTAGACAGGACAAGTGTACTGGGAACGACAGATCCTACCAAACATACAAATCAAAATTCGTTGACTTGTAGTTGTTCCTGCCTAATGGTCAAAACTCTTTTATTTAGGGTTAGGGCAGCAGGAGTGCATCAAATGCTGTAATTTACTGGACTATTGATCTTCTCTATTTAATTAGCTTACCATGTTTCATCATGCGTGAGAGAAGTCACGTCTTACATCTCACATCTCATCTCAGATGTACAATTTTTGTTGCTTCAGCATCTAAATTTTTGTTGCTTCAGCATCTAAAAGTAACATAAGCCATGGATGGTAAGACGTAGGCGACAAGAATTCAATAAATATAAATAAGCACACACCTGAAAACTTTTTTTTTATATTTTAAAATTTAAATTAAATGGTGAACCACTGAAGCTGGCATGGAATGCTGCATCTCATTTTTGCCGGCCACCATCTATTGCAAGATGGAGAAAGCAGAGGAACCTCCGAAACAAATAAAATTGTCGCAATTTAAGGTAAAAGGGATGGACGTGAGTTTCAAAGAGGGACAACGATTGTTTATTATTATTTTTCTGGAGATTATTCTGAAGAAAAACCCAACACTGGAATTCTATTCTCTGGAACTATTTGTCGGCAAGCAGTCCTTTGCACTAACTGGTGCTCGGCATCCAACCCAAGTAAAATTGAACTCGAAACCCACCTCTATATGCCATCTTAATTTAAATTTATGACTACCCACCATCAATTTTTGTTAAAACAAAAAAAGAAAAAGAAATGACAAACGTACAATAGCACCGTCGCTATCCAATTTTAGACAAAAATAATGTGGAGCAGATTTTTCCTTAAAGTTTTTCCTTTTTTTTTCCAAGATAACAATTGACAATCACAATATGCTTCAATAATTAATTTTCATCAGCAATCGTCTGTGCAAGTCAAATAATTAATTAAATAAAACGATTTTTAGCTGGATAATCTACAATATTAGAGGGACAAACAGATTGTTGGTTTCGAGGCAGGAGGAAGAGGAATTTAGTAATGGACGTGTAGGGGATACAATTAACAAGCTTATGTGATTCATATTCAGCATATGAGCCCAAGGACTTCATCTGGCCAAGTGTTTTCTAATGCTAAACTTGCTTAGAATCAGCAAAGAGACTAGAGTCTAGAGGGCTTCTCCCCAAAAAGGGAGGAAAAAAGAAAGAAAATCAGCATAGAGAGGCCACTTCGATTACTCACTCTCATCGCTTCTCTAAGCAGCACCCATGCATGAGAAGCAACTCAAGCAACATAAATTAAGTAGCAATTATGACATCAAGCATAGCAAAGCATGATGTGACTCTGATTCAAGCATCGACCACAAATTAATGTAGCCACAAGATAAGCTGCAGTTGTTGTTACATTGAATTGAATTGAAGGTACAGATATTTTACTTCATAATGTTGTGCATCCATGTACAAACTTTGGTGCTCAAACTGTACAGCAAAATGATTGTGTGGTTTTGACTGCAAGAGTTGTTATTTATTTTAGCCTAATTGAGGTCAAACATAGAAAATTTTTGTCGACTGTTTTTCTTTTGAATTAATATTTCTGTACATTTTAATGAGCAGAAAAACGAGAAGAACATGTGCATTGGTTGCAATCGAGAATTTTAATTAAGATTTTAGGCATGCAGCCATTCTTTGACGACCCAGATTGCAGCGTAGCAAGGACTGGTAGTAGCATAAATGAAAAACAAAAGATAATAGTAGAAGAAAAAAAATGAAAATAATGTAAATGATGGATTGAACGGTTGGTAGAATGATACAGTCAGAAATAGCACATGTCAAATTAGTTATTTAATATCTTTTGGTTGAATGGACAAATCGTATAGTTCAGTTGGTTCAAGAGGCTTCGATTTCAATAATGCATTTGGGTAAAGCTTTAGCAGAGATATCAATCTCCTTTTCGAGCCGATGTGTGCTTAAAAAAAAAAACAGCTTTTGAATTTGGCTTCTTGTTGCGGGTGGCATAATTTGCATGTCTTTTTGTCCATCTTTTGCCTCATGGTATCTCCATCTAGTCTGGCTGGCTGCGCCTACCCGGAAAACAATTTCAAAGGAGATCATAGGTATCATTGATATTTAGCCTCTTAAACGTAATTGTTATATTTTGGCTAACCCCTAAAACCATCCCACGTCAGAAATATAATTATAAGAAATTCATATAAATTTTAACAATTTCAAAATAAAGAAGAAACTTGAGCAGTTAACCAATTAAATCTTTACTAATTGTTTAAAACAATATTAGTGATCACCAAACCAAACTTATGTAAAGGAAAAAT
The DNA here is from genome assembly GCA_018350135.1 of Citrus trifoliata. NCBI lineage: Eukaryota > Viridiplantae > Streptophyta > Magnoliopsida > Sapindales > Rutaceae > Citrus > Citrus trifoliata. The sequence goes on along the minus strand of CM031386.1, from coordinate 41,079,337 downwards.
GTACAATTGATCAATTGTTTAAACTTTTTGTTTACTTTAAATTTGACAGTATTGGCTAAAAATGGTTGCAAATATACATAGTGAGAAAAGTCTTGGGTGTTCCCGGTTTTCCATTAATTACTTGTCATATATATGTTTCAACCAATCATAATAATTTACAAACATTCATGGCAAGATGAATGGTTAAGGAACAATACTTCAAGAGCATTAAAGACATTCTCTACGTAGTGAGAGTCTAAACTAACACTAGCACATATATCTTAGTCTAGAATTGACCCAAAAACTACTTTCAATAATGTTAAAAGACTATACTTGATACAAATTAGAAATATCTATCATATTTAGATTAGTTTTTTTATTGTCTAAGTTTTATTGCGCTTTTTCTTAATGGTTTATGTTTTTTTTTTAGGTTTATAATAATTACTAGTAGTATATGTAGCCCTCTCTTGTAAACTTTGAAGGCAGACTTAAGTTCAATAATATTTTCAGTTTCGAAGCTTTGTATTGATTTAATTAATTATCAGTATTTTACAAATCAACGAGTGTTAATCTCATATATTTATGGTATTCTTTCGAGTCAACATGAATTTAGCCCTTCCTTTATTATGATATTCTCAAGAATTAACGAAACATTAGAACGTTAAATCTTTGCTACTTCAATTTGGTATTAGAGCTTAAAGTAGGTTCTTAAATTGTCTTTATCACTTGCCCTTCCTATTTTTCCACTTTTTCCCATATAGCTTTAATTAAAAAAAAAATCACCCTATCCACTACATATGCCACCAAGCACGGTTGTTTTGCCACCAATCAATTACCTCTTCCATCGATTAAGAATACCATCAGGGTCAAAGAAAGCCGATCATCAAACCCCAAGCAAGAACCACCGTCAATTAGCCATAAAATTGCTAAAAAACAGCCATCAAATCCATGATCTTTGCCACTTTTATTCATCAGTTTCTACCGCCTATTGTCTAGCATCTCCACCACCACAATCGATCAACTCCTCCCACTAGCACAATCTTTCGAAATACTCACCACCACCAATTGCAGGGATCGAAACCAACATAAACTGCCACCGCTTGTCTCAAATTTTATAAATTATCTTATTCATAGAGACTTGTTTTTAATACAATGATCATGCCGCGTTGAAACATCACAATAGTCAAAATAAGCTTTCTCATTGGCACGCTATTTGGGCAACGTTCCTTTAATAGTTTACTTTTATAGTAAAGCATACATTCGGCAAAACAAATAAGGTAGCAGATGCACTTAGTCAACGATCTTCCTTGTAGATATGAATGCATAATTAAATCCTTGGATTTGACACATTTCGAGTCGAGAGTTATATGTTACTGACTCTTTCTTTATTCTTTTGTTAGAAGATATTGCTGAAGGGTTTTGCTTAGACAATCATTTTCATGATGAGTTTTTTTTTTTTTTTTCAAAGGTAATTGATCATGTCTTTCTTACTCAAGTTTGAGACAAAAGATCATTGCAAAGCTAGATAATGAAAGGTATTTGTCTAGCTTTGATAACAAACAATTATTTTTGGCCGACTATGAGCATGATGTCTATCATTACGTCGAGACTTGTCACATTTGTTAAGTTTCTAAGGGTACTGCAGTTAATGTAAGATTATATATGTCGTTGCCGATTCCAACACGATCGTGGGCTAACATTAGCATAGACTTTATTTTGAGGTTCCCCAATGCTCATAGGAGTATGGATTCAATATTTGTCATTGTCGATCGATTCTCAAAGAAGGCTCACTTTATTGCTTTTAAGAAGACTATAGATGCCATGATTGTTGCCTGTCTATTCTGTAAAGAAGTTTATCGCTTGCATGGCATACTGAGTTCTATTGTATTTACTTGAGATACATGATTTTTTAGCCATTTTTGGAGAATATTATGGAAGTTGAATCGCGCTCATTTGAATTTTAGAAGCACTGATCACCCACAGACAAATGCCCAAGCAGAAGTTGTCAAGTGCTCTTTAGGAAATCAACTACGTAATATAATTGGAGATAACTTGAAGATGTGAGATCATAAGTTATACTAAGTCGAATTTGCTTATAATTGGTTTAAGTCCTTTTCAAATGGATTATGGATATAATTCACGAGCATCATTCAACTTAGCACTAGTCTCTGATTTATTTCGCAAGAGCAGTAAGGAAAAGACTTTATATAGCAACTTCAAAATATTCATTCTGTTACAAACTAGTCTCTTGAAGGCCATTGAAGGTTATAAAATTAAGGCAAATACAAAGCGTCAAGCTCTAAAATTTATAGTGATGATCTTGTTTAGGTTATCCTAACCAAAAACCAGCTCTTAATTGAGGAATACAACAAGCTTTTAGCAAGGAAAATCAGATTTTTAGAGGTTATAGAGAAGATAAATCATAATGCCTACAAATTGAAGCTTTTGAATCATATCCGCACGGTAGAAATATTTAATGTCAAGCATCTTATTACTTTCAAAAGTGATCATGATGAAATACTACTAATGACGATTCAAATTCAAGGGTGAATTATCTTTGAGGGGAATGATACATATTAAGAATCTCTATCTAATTTATATAATTTTTTTGTTGTCTAAGGTTTGTTGTTCTTTTTCTTAATAGTTTATGACTTTGTTTTTCCTTTTCTTTATGTTTTAAGATAATTTCTACTAATATAAGTAACCCTCTCTTGTAGACTTTATAGGCAGACTAAAGTTTAATATAATATTTTCAATTTTCAAAACTTCATGTGAATTTTTAAGTTTAGTTAATTCACAACATTTTGTAGAATCAATAAGTCTTAACTCTTTAAATTTAAAATATTTTATTGGGTCAACGTGAATTTAAACCATTCTTTTATCTTAATATTCTCAAGAATCGATAAAATATTAGAACGTTAAATTTCCAGTGCATTAACATATGTCATTGTCGAGTGCATCCTTCTCCAATACTCTTTTATGCCACGTGCATAACCCAACCAGTGTGTCTGTGTGCGCAGTTCACTTGGCAGTTCGCAGCTCAATTAGAAAGCCAAGAGATCAAATCCTCGCCCTCCAAATAACTACAAAAAACACTCTCACGGCCACAGCCATACCCGTCATAATTTTCGTCCCCATAAACACAATTGAACCCTTTTTTTCAATAATTTTCTGGCCTTGGCACACACATTAGTGGCGCTTATAGATAAGTGGCCACCCTGTATCAGGGTTACCTGGCTTCAAGGGTGTTTAACAAATTACAAAATCCCCTTGGGGGGTGGTGGGGATGGGATCCATAGGTGCAACATTTTACATTTTGCTTTGGAAATATACAAACCATACAACCATACAAGCCTGTGGTCGTACTGCTATGATGTTTACTTCAGGCATCATTCCAAAGGAGTATATGATGAGAAAAGATTCAATATCATAAAGAGATTAGGGGCAAAAGAAATATCAGTACAACCACCCGAGGAAGGAATCTGATTGTACCAAGCTTGTCTTCTAGTTAGAGCTAAACATGTTGCTTCCTGCTGCTATCGTCATCTAAAATAATCGATTTACAGATAAAACCTGCAATCCCACCAATAAGATCTCTCCAAACTATAAATGTGATATTGATTGGCTACAACACCAGAAGAAGCTTGATGGTGCAACCAGAAGTACCATGGGAATTGAGATGGTTACCTAATTCCTAATTCTTCTTACAATTATATATGTGCTGATAAAAAAAATTAATAACAGCGTGAATTCCATTTTCTGAAAGGTAAAATCATCAATGGTGCTGTAATTCTCTCACCAAGGTTGTCCCTTCCCCCCTAGTCGGCGTGCCAATTCGAAATCCTTTTTCACTAAAACAACAAAATCAAACAAAGAAAGTTTATTATTGACGTATAACTAGAACATACATAATAAGCAACAACTGACCTTGAAACGCACAAAACCTAAGAAGCAATTCAAAATGTCTGCAGATATCCATATCAGCTAAAAGATCAGTCATTCATGCCTAGAAACATTTAACGACTTGTTCAGAAATCAGATAGTATGTGTTCAGAAATCAGTCATTCCTTAACCATTTCAATTATTCACTGCAGGCCTTCAATGAATAATTTAAGGTCCATTTCAATATCAAACTAACTAGACAGGAATGCCTTTCTTCTTAACACAAAAGTAAATTAAAAGTCCAAAGGCAGATCCTGGTCAACATCATAGCATGCTCAGTTATCTCTTAACCTAGATAGTAAGTTGTGATGCAAGTATACTATCTAAGTCTCAAAAACAATACTGGAAAGCAAACATACTGCAAATGCTGAATGATATATTTATGGTTGGCAGATCCAGTACAGGATACAAAGAAAGTGAAATGATTTTGCTGAAGGAATTGATTCTTAAAGCCAAAATTTCCCCTCTTCAACAATACCACTTCTTGGTTCTCCATTGCCAATATAATTTTAATGTATCCTCTTTAAGATTAAAATGATTCGTTGACTAAGAGACAAGCTCCTAAATTTCCCTCTTGCACTCAATGTATATGCATGCATATTTAAATCTTGCATTCACGAATGGAATGTTTGAATAAAATTTGATAAATAAGATATGCATATATCTCATTTTAAACCCAAAAGCCATAATATAAATAAAAATTCATGAGACTAAGAGACAAGCTCCTAAATTTCCCTCTTGCACTCAATGTATATGCATGCATATTTAAATCTTGCATTCACGAATGGAATGTTTGAATAAAATTTGATAAATAAGATATGCATATATCTCATTTTAAACCCAAAAGCCATAATTTAAATAAAAATTCATGAGACTGGATGCCAGTGCCCTGGACAAAACTGATGCATTAATTTCAACATGAAAGCAATGGCAACATCAAGGTGAAGAGGAAGTCTCACAAACCAAAACAAACAGAGCATGCTGTTTTATGCAATATATGCATGCAAATGGATAATTTGACATATCTAAAGAAAACTAATAATGCTTTACCGAGGTGGCCAAAATCCACTTGTCAAGAAGCAATCATAAAAATATAGGGGAAAAAAAACATTTTTCATCATTATAACTATTCCTATTAGCAAATCATTTAAGGTAAAAGATCAAGAAGAAAATGATAATAGGAAATGCACTGACAGCACACCAATTGTCTCAAACCTAACTTACTTAGAGTAACTCGTTTTGCGTGAATTGCACAGAGCATTGCATCGCCAAACAAATTAACAAGAAAATCTTCTGCTGCCTACAAATATAGAAGAAACCATTGACTAAGTATGTCACCAAAACAACCAGGGTCTTCCCTTCCTTCCAACTAAAACCAAAAACATGGAAACTGATATCTAAAATTGCCTTCTCATAGCACAATTGATGATTACAAAAATGTGACTGAGCAACATATTCTTTTTCCTTTTAGAATACTAGTTTAGTCAAGTCATGGTACCTCCTGCAGAGCAATTAAAGCTTCTGGTGTCCATCGATTGACATCTGGGGGAGCAACACGGTAAGTGATAGTTCTCACCTGAGACAGATGACAAGAGTTGTCAGCACCATCTGATCCAAACCTCACTTAAGAACACAGCCAGAAAAGTAGATAGAACAGTGTAAAGTCAACAAGAACCACTGGCACTATATGCAAGTCAAATATGATTGATGGGTGAATGCTGAAAATTTTGTGAGTTTGGGTGCACTCAATTAATGATTGCATCAAAACTACTACACCACAGCAGAGTGGTACTCGTTTAAAATCTTCAGAAACCCATACATTATGTCAACTGCTTTTAAAATTTTAATGGTAACAGACATATTTCCCACTAAAGTTGCAAAGATCTACAAGTCAAAGTTTTACAAGTCAAGAAACTCATATCAACATTTCTTCCAAAGAAGAAACACTAAAGAAGTTGAAGGGTAATGACATGGACAATAAAATTCAGTAAATTAACAAGTGAACTAATTTGCATCCGTATGCATTAACTGGTTTCCATGTCTTGATGATATTCCAAATAAAGTTCACTGATCCAGTTGACATGAAAATGACGCCTTTCCTGAACTAGCAAACTAATCTCGATCATACAAATAGAGAAACCCCACATATTTCAAACTTAGGAATGCATCTGAAAATTGCCTGGTAAACATCTTCAGGAGGTAGCAAATGAGTCCAAAAAACGACCACAAAATCCAAAATGCTAGTTCTGATAAGAATGGGGGAAAAAGATGCAAATGTGTAGGAGTACAGGACTATCTTCAGTCACCAGTCATTTCAAACTATTTTGCAGCCTTTTTATTTTTTTATTTTTCCCTTTTGGAATCATTTTGCCACCCCCTGAAGATAGTTACAAGGCAACTTCCAACCTTAAAGTCATCTGGCCTGTTTTCTCATTTTTCACTGTTTTATTGGTTTGTCCTGTACAACGTAATAAACATTTGAGCTTGTGTGTGTCTTATCACAATTAGTATGATTAGGATCCTATTACAATGCCAATTATAGTTTCCAGTGAAACATTGTGAAATGATACAAAATTATAAATTGCAAATTCAAAGGATTTAGAAACACCAATTGAGAAACAGATTTCGTCATTGTTAACAAAAAACCAAATGACACAAGGACGAGAGAGAAAATCACATACGTATCAAAGTAGGGCCAGCACTACAAACCAGTATTCTATTAGTTGTTAAATTGACACAACCTTCCCCAAGGAAACAAAAAAACTCTTATGTAAATGACATTTGAAATTCATAACATCCAACTCTATCCAGTAAAGTCTGATTGAGTCTCTTTTGAATCTTTTATATCAGCTGTAATAACTGCTTGCATATTTCCTACAACTCCAGCATCAACATCATTCAACAGCGCATCAGAGATTCTGTAAGCAAGTTCACAACAAGCATAATATAAGAAAACAACAGAGACAGACATATAGCTTACTTCTCTGATGAAGCTCATTCTGGGGATGAGCAAGTCCACAGATTTCTGAAACCGGCGAATCTCACGAAGTGCCTTTGTTCCTGGCCTGAGGCGTTGGCGTTTCCTTTGTGCAGTAGGAGCTTTATTTTTATTTTTAAAGTAATCAATCAAAAACTACTACATGTCATTATCTGCAATACCACCCACAACTCAACTTACAATAACAAAGAAATTAAGTGACGGTAACTCACTTCCTTCTCCCGCTTCACTCCTTCGCTGTCTACTTGTACCAGGTGACTGCAACATGTAATAGGAAAAAGAATAAAATTAAAAATGACAATATCATGAAAATTTTGGATCCTGCCCACTAAATTATTAATTGAAGAGAAAAACAAGGGAAAGGAATTTAAATTTTCCTACAACTAAATAATCAGTCCCTCTTAGCCAGAGAAAAGACGGGCATTTTACAACCAATTGGCATCAAAAGAGAGAAAGTACGAGAAGGAAAAAAAAATCATTTAGAATGCAAAAATTAAATTAAGTCAATCCACATTTACTCAGCAAACCATAAAACGAATCGGAGGCAGGAGAGAGAAAAAGAAGTACCGAAGTCGGCGGCGTGGCCTTTACAGCTGCTACAAATTAAGAAAGAGAGAAGAAGTTAAGTTAGGGTTTAAAGCAAAAGAGGGGAAATCAAAACCCTAGGTCCGTTTACAAACGTTACATTACATTAACTACTTATTTTGTCTGTGTAAATTTGTGTACAAAATAATCAATTTATATGCTTTTGATTAAGAAGAGAAGGAGGTGTGCGAGCGCGACCTGCTTGGAGTCGACTACTTCTGCGGGCCATGTGTTTGGTTCTCGCCATTCATAATAATTCAGACGATTCTCTCTCTGTCGTCTATGCGCTGCTCAGTGTTTTTGCTCCAAAACAAATTTTCACCCACAATAATAAACTTATTGCTATTATATTAAATTAAATTCATTTCCCGCTTCGTTTTCATTTTGACGTTTGGAAACTCACAGTCACAGCTCACAGTTCACAACGGCTAGTCGCCTAGTGACCTCACCAACTCGCACCATTTTGTCCGTGTTACAGAGCTCCACAATTTAAACAACACGCAACATATTAATATATATTCCCCGTAAAAATGACGCCATAAAAAAAAAATCAATGTAATATTTATGCTTTCATTTCGCATCGAGCTCATTAAGCCCTTTGATCTTTCAGTTTGAATCACGCGCTTTTTTCTCAATTTTTTTTTTTAACCTTGCTAGCCTCTTTTCTTTATATATATATATATATATACACACACACACACCAAAAAATTTATGTAAAAGTGAAAACGTGTGCAACCAGTTTTCCATAATATACATACATACATACCTATATATAGACACACACACATATATTTATACAGGGGCGGCGCCACTTGAGAGGTAGGGAGGTTTAAGAATTTAAAAAAAAAAAAATTAAATTCATCTTTTTTTAGTGAATTTGAGATAACTTCAAATGAGGGGAATTCTAAATAAAGATTTCAAGATACAATGTTAATTGAAGTCAATGCAATCATTTGATTTTGTGTTTAGCTTGCTATTAATGAAAAATATTCTTGGATTTGCACATGAGTTATTACAAGCATTACGAAAAAAGGATTAAGACATTGTGAATGGTATGAAATTAATTGAAGTGTATAAGAGAAACTTACAAAAAATGAGAGAAAACGAATGAGACTCTTTACTTGGTGAAACTTCTTCTTATTGTATAAAACATGATATTGATATTCCGAATATAGATGATCTGTTTCGAACTCAAGGGAGATCACAACGCAATGCTCAAATGATCACAAATTTACATTGTTTTCGTGTTGAATTATTTTATATAATTTTGGACATGCAACTTCAAGAACTAAGCAATTGTTTTAATGAGACAAATACTGAGTTGCTTCTTTGTGTGGCATGTCTATGCCCCAATAACTCATTTGTAGCTCTTGATAAACAAAAACTACAGTGGAAAGGGCATTTTCGATTATGAATTTTGTAAAAAATCTTCAGCGAAATCGGATGGGAGATCAATGATTGAATAATAGTCTTGTTGTATTCATAGAAAATGATGTATTTTATAATCTTGACAATTAGGTTATTCTTTAATATTTTCAACATATGAAACTGTCGTCAAGAACAATTATAAGTGTGTTGAATTAAATACTTTAATGAATTTTTATTTTAATATATATTTTTTGTTAACTACTTTCTTGAATTAAATTACTATGTGAACTTAGCTCTCCTAAAAATAATTTCTTGCACCACTACTGTATATATGGAAAAATAGTCACAAGTTTTCACTTTTACATAAATTTAAGCATTAATTACAATTCAATGTTTCATAACACAATTGTCAGTCATTTTCTTTTGCGAGGCTTGGTCCAAACAGGAAGGCATATATTTTGATAGTTTTTCTTTTAGGGCGTGATTGGCAACTGCCATTACACTATTACATTAAAGCATTATTCTTGTAGTAACCCATGTTTGACTGTAATTTTTAATTACATTATAATATATTAAAAAACTGATTAATACAATGAAAGGAGTATAAAATAGTCTCACGGGGAGATGGGGTTTAAATGTATTTGATTAAAAAATTTGTTCAAATTTTAAATTTTATCATTTCACATTTAATATTCAATAATTTATAATAAATTTAAATTTATTAAATCTTAATTTATATTTATATTTATATTTTAAACTATAATATATTAAATCTAGTTATTTAATAAATAAATGTTGATACATTATTTTATTTTTGTTACATAAAATCATTTTAATTATTTTACTTTAAATATAAAAAACTATTTTAATTATTTAATCATTTTATTATTTACTAAAATGCTAAATTTAAAAATAAATTTAAATAAGGACATTACCAAATAAATATGAATTCATAACTAATTTAAAAATTTAATGTTATATTGTATCATAATATAATATAATATAATATAATTTATATTATATTATCATCTATATTGTAATAACAAATATATAAAAAATTATATTATAATACAATATTATGTAATAATATTATAATATTTTATAATTTGATGATAGTCTATTATTAAATCATTTTTCTATTATAAAAATTAATTTATGAAAAATAATTATTTAATAACTAACTAAAAAAATAACACAACATTAAATATTAAATAATTTTAAATAATATTAATTTAATATTAATATTAATATAAAATTATATTATATTATACAAAATACAGACCATACTACGTCAAACAAACCATTATCTTATAACCTTATGCAATGCTCCGTGATACAATACATTTAACAATATAATGTATCAAACGCATCCTTTGCATATCTCTGTCAAATAAAAAAACCATGGATGATCCAATTCAATAAACACAAGTGCCTCTGGCTTATGCATGCATTCATAGGAAGCAAATCTACAAGACTTCTGTGACCATTGCAAAAAGTAAATTAAGCAGCATAAAGAACACAACATGATGAATGTGGCCGACTGACTATTTCGTGATATAAGCAATTCGTCGCGACACATTGGACTAAAAGTTTCAATAATAACTGCAGATTGCACAACTCACTAGCTAGCTTTCATATTCCCGACCATAGCAGTTGCCTGTTATAGAAACATACTTGCAGATACTTAAATCTGTAACAATCTAGGGCTGTGATGGGGTAGGAGAAGTTGGAGGCTTCAAATCTGGATACTGCAAACAAGAAAGGATACATGATTTGTTAGCATCTGTTAAGTGGAAAACTCAAAACTCAAAAGACTAAGAACAAATTGGCTAATTGCAAGGATCTCATGTGCACTGGAAGTAAGCATTACAGCAGGGTATGGTGAAAGAGGTCTTTGAAATCCAGGAAGTGAGTCTGCTTTAACTTCTGTTTTGGGCACTGAATTTACTTGGGGAGGGGGGTCTGCAGCTGCTTCTACTTTTGGCTGGGGGACAGACTCAGATGCATCATCTGCCTTCTGGACTTCGCTGTCAGTGGAGGCAGGGAGAGCCTTGCCATTTGCCGGTGATGGTAGAAGGGTCTTTCCAATTTGCTAAGTTTCCCAGGTGCATGCAAACAAGAAATAATTATGGACAATAAGTAATAGTTTAGATATAAAAAATTTAAAAAGAATTCTATTGATTGTCAATTCCAGCTGTAAGAGGATCTATTCACCTCTTTCTATTAACATTTATTTCTCTGTATCAGTTCACTGTCCTGAATTATGAAATTCGAAAAAGAGGAACAACTACCAAGACTGTTACACTAAATACCTTTATGTCATCAGCAAGCTCTTTAGGGGCGACCTTGGTGTTCAGGAATTCATCAACCTGTTGTAGTGTTTGTTTCCGATCCTGAAACATAAATCAGTGAAGGAGAGTGAACTTAAACCTTTTAGGATCTGAAAACGATGAAGTTTGAGTAATCTATTGTGCCGTTATGGGATCAAGTGTGTTACTCTAGAAAAGTGTCAGCGATTTACCTCTGCAAACAGGAGCTTCTTGCTAGCAAATTGAACAAGAGCAGCTGAGCCTAGAAGTTGCAATATCGTTTCTATCTGGCAAAGATATAGCAGAACTCTGAGTCTTAAATTTCACATCATAAAGCTGATATAGAATGAAAGGAGCCTGAAAAAGCTAATATGCGAAGGACTCAACCAACCTCTGAAAATGCCAAAACACCCAATCCTGCAGTTGCAGCAATTGCAAGGGTAACAGAAAAGCCCTCCGAGCCCTCCTGCACATTTATAGTCAAGTGTTCCCACATCATTACAAAATCAGGAAAATGAGCTAGTAAACCTGTCGCAAGAATTTCAGAACCGAATATGTCAATTTTACCCTTGAGGGTATTTGAACAGAAATTATTTATGGTAATTACATTAAATTCTGTTCCTATTTTCTTTACATAGGTAAAAAATACCAGTTCAAAGTTAGAGGATAAATAGGCTTTTCGAATTCAAAGAAAAAGGAAGTTCCCATCAGGTGTATTAAAATTAAAAACTAAAGTGCTGTAGTAAATAGAAATAATGCAATACGTACTCCAATTGCACCACTGATAGTTTCTGTCAAATTGCTCAGGTCAAGACCCAATGCTTTCTTTGGCGGTATCCAAGGAAGACCACTGTTCTGCAATATTTCCGTAGATCTCTCAGTTTTTAAATGATATTCAACTGAAAAAAGAATAAGATTGCAGGAACAGCATATACCATCCATCCACGAGGTCCTTCTGCTCCATCTTTTATAGCGTATGCATTTTTGAATCCATTTATGGTGACCAACTCAGCAACCAGTTCAGAGTTCCCATCAAATCTGGCTTTCATCACAGGATAAGCAGGATTAACTTTGTATGTCAATTTTCAAACTGACAAAGAAAGTAAGGACAGAGAAAATGTATAGCACATAAAGTTGCTACAGCTATGCATCAACACAAACCATTTCATTCAGCGGCAAAGCCAGACTTTGAACCCAGAGCGTGCAAATTTAATTTATTTCAAGAATTTGATTTTCCTCATGCGTTTCTTAAATTAGTTTTGGATTTAACACATTCATAATAAGTGATCTTGGTGATGAAATAAAATTTTGAGCCTCCTTTCTTTGATATACGTCAAAGCCAGGAGGGACAAATAAAAAATTTTATCTGGGGCAAATAAAATTTTTAGCTGAAATTGAAAATGGTTTTCAGAAAAAATTATAATCAGCCCCATTGGTCCCCATGTGGCTCTGTTGCTGGACTCTCAATAAGAGGGCACTTGTATCGTTAATGGGAGTGCATCCATTAGGAAGTTTTCAGGACCACAACCACAGGCTCCCGGTTTATGAAATGTACTTTTGAGGTTTGTGAGTAGAACTTGGTCTGCTTCAAACCACTTGGTAGCTGGGAATTTGGATTTGTGTTTCCTTATTTTATCAATCATGCTAGCACTCAATGGTTGCATTAGATTTTGCACAACTTATTTAAGCAACGAAATGGATGTTATTTTAAGTTTATAGACTTCATTTGCAGGCTATGTTACAAGAATCATTTCAACTTGACAACAAATGTAATAGCCTCTAGAATTACTAACATAGCATTGTCTCATCCAGTATTTCTATTTGTACTACACAGATAATCCCAACTATGCAGACCTTCAAGCTTGCTGGTTCATTGAATTCCAAAACGAAACAGAACTTTAAGTCTAATCTTGACATCAAATGGATTATAACACACTCTATCGTATACCCTCTAGTCACTTATTTCTAAAAAGATTTACATTTCATAAACAATGTGAATATTTTTCTACCATTAATCCCTCTGTTCCTCTTTCACTTTTTAACTAATCACTGGTAAGAGAACAACTGGGTTCTGAAGCTTACTTGTCTAGAATGAACAATGTAGTATTTTCTGGTTCCTTGAACTTCAAAGACAGCTTCTTCAAGAAGCCCGGCTTATTGTCACCTTTGTAAACAATGGAAACCGGTTTCTTCCCCAAACCCCGGACATCAGGACTACCTACTTGCCGAAATTCCACGGGAGCTCTTAAATCAAGTAACTGGGCATTCGCATCGTCACCCAACTTTGCATAAGCATTCCTTGCAGACTCAACACCCCATGACTTAGGCTTGTTCAGAACCTGAGACAAAACTAATGGAACAGCCAAAATGGTGACACCACCAGCTATAACTAAAGGATTCTCTGTTCCAAAACTGATTACGCTATCAATAAATCCACTTGCATCAACATCAGATACTGAAGCGCCTGCTGACTGCTGCAGCGCTTCTTCATATGTTAAAGCTTTAGCTAAACCAGTACCAAGAACTGAAGATAACAGCACTAAACCGCCATGCACACTCTTTGCAAAACACTCGAGAAACTTTTGTTGGGTGGTGTTATTAGAAGCAGAAGTTGCGAGTTTCGGTAAAGAAGCCGTGGAAAGTGATTGAATTTTTCTGGGTTCTGATCTTCTGTCACAAAGAACCGATAAAGGTATCAAGCCCGCTGCATTGAGGGCCTCCATGGCATAATTTTAATATTTTATATGATCTTTTGGCCTCTCAAAGAATTGATGGAAATGCTTGAGCAAACATGCTATGTAGAATTTGTTTTCTTTTCAGGATGTGATGGAGAGGTGAGCAAGCAAAGGCCAGAGAATCACAATCTTTAACTTCAGCCTTCAGTTGGTCCAATTTGGCCGACATACTTACAGTGGCGAAGAAGTGCTCACGTGGAACGAGATACGAGATCTTTTCCACCCACTGAATGACACGTGGCAAAAAAAGATGATAAGTTTGCGATCATGTTTTTCGGGTAAAATGATTTCATCTGATTGTGTGGCTGAGAAATTTTCCGAAGAAAGTTTTAGAAACTCCTTCTCAGCAGTACATGTACAGCGCATAAGTACAAGTTAAAATAAATTACATCACCTCTTTAAAAAGATTTTATTTTATTTACATTGCTTCTTCAGAGAAGAACGTTACTTCAAATATTTCTTACCCGAAAAAAAAAGAAAAAAAAAAAGAGTACGTCGAATGCTTGTCGAAATAAATGAAAAATAGAACATAGGAATGGGCCCAGCCCACTGGAATTTCTTTCTTTTGTCCAAGTTTACTTAGATTATAACTATCATCCGTCCGCCCGGCTCGTCAAATTTGAGCTGGGCGAAGAGGGAAGGAAATCGATTATCCTCGAAGTACCATTTCATGGTAAAATGTCCTCATTGCTGTAACATCCCCAGATTCCTTAAACTCCGGAAGCAAAATGCTCATAGTTTTGTTGTTGGAAGCAAAGCGCAAGAACAATTCTACAAACACTGGCCTTGCCTCTTTCATTCCCTTTTGAGTGCAAAATGCTTGAAGAAGTGCATTAAACTCTTCGCTATGGAATTTCCTTATCCCTACAAAAACTTCCCTCTCCATCCTGTCAAGTGCATCGAGGGTTTCTTCATAGGATTGAAATCTCGGAATTATTGACAGCATGATGCTCATGGACTTGAGTGCGCGCAGCGAAGGGTGAGTGCGTTGCACTTGTGTCATTAGCTCCCAAGCTTGATTGAAATGGCGCATACGTGCGAGGATGTGAAGGGTCTTTTCAAAAGCTCGAGGGTTGGAGTGGACTGGGGTTGTTGAAGGATGAATTTGAAGAATCTGAGGGTTTTAAAGCCATTCGAGTGAGCGGCTAAGAGGTGGCCTAGAACGTTCCCAATGAGAGTTGAGGAAAGGGAAGTTGTTTGTAGGATGCATTGGAAGAGTTTTGGGTGCAGTGGTTGATCAGAAAAGGGATGGTCGTTGATGATTCTGGTGATTCGTTCGATTTTGGAAGATTGAATTGAATTGTAAATTTGATTATCTTGTTGCATTGTAAAACTGATTATTTTGTTTCATTTATTATTTAACACCTAAATTGCAAAGAAAAACCGGAGTCTTCTAACTTTTTTTTTTTTTTGGTCATTTTGAAATTGTAGTTTTACATTAAGAGGTAAAATAGTCTGTCGTTTTATCAATGTTCTGTTAATTTAAATCGCAATAAAATAACGACACATTTATCAATAGAATAATGACACATTTTGTAAACATTAGGTGGGATTCTCTAAAAAAAATGTATATTTTTTAAAAAGTAAAAAAAAAAGTAGTCGGATAATTACCCTTAAAATTAAAGCCTAATTTTACATGCCTAAAACTCAGAACTCATTTCTCCGATGACAGAGGAAAGAAAATGCTACAGCTGGCCAATAGTCTAGGTGGCATTTACAGAGCCCATGCCTAATGTAGATTTTATAAGGAGTCTTTCAAATATTAGTTACCTTTTTTACTGGAAAGATAAAAATCTAAAGGAATACCTAAAATTATACTTACAGTGTTAGAAGAAGAACTGTAGTACTTGGTGTTACAGTAGATCAAAAAAGTAATCCAAACCTTGCCCAATTTCCCAGATGGCGATGCCAGTTCCCCATAACTTAGCTTCCTCTAGTCGCATGGAAATTGATATTAATGAAGGGTAAAACACAGCATGCTTGACTTGATTTTCATCAGAGAAGAAGAAGAAGTGCTCCCCGTTGTTCTTTTCCCACTGGAGTGCAGGCTTGTGCTTCTCCAATAAGTTGAGGTACTCCCTTCCAGTGATGGCTCCACCACCTGATGCTGCAATTCCATTATATGAAGGAGAGCCTCTCTATGGCTAGTTTACAAATAAACCAATCTCCCAAAAATGGGGCCAAAAAAAAAAATGGCATACCTTCTGAAAGGACGAAATCATTTCCATAGAAATTGATGCCAAGAAATATCTTCCTAGCTAAGCTACGAGTGCCAATGCCAGGGCTACCAAGGAGCAGCTGCAGGGTGAAACTTATCCACTTCAGTGGAGCATTAGGACCAGGGTCATGGGGACCTGAGAAGTCATAGGTCATTAATGAGAAACCATCTACAGCATCACTCAAGCTCTGCAGATCCACTGGCCCAAAGTCATGTGGTTGGAACTTCTCTGAATGTGGTGGACCTATGACATAGACCAACTGCAAATGTTGCTTCCTGTTTCTCACTGAGTTCACACTGTGCAGTGCATTTCCAAGTTGTTTTATAAACTCTAGTGCCTGAGTTTTCAAAAGAAGAGGATTTGTCACTTTCAGATATCACTGATCAGATGAGCAAGGTTGGGTGGATTACAAAGTTGAGCAGTAAGAGTCCAGAAACTAATTATGGAAATCTCCAAACTGTTCAAATATTAAAGAAAAAAAAAGTTTTATACATTAGTAAACAGTTACCATGTTCCGCAATTCTGGATCATGCAAAATGCCATAAGCTGTCCACCTGGACCAAGACTCTAGCACTATACCATCATATTCCATTTCCCTGTTTCCAAAAGGGGAGGATCCACACAGATCTCAGCGTATAAACAACTAAATACATGTTTTTTTTTCTCAAACTAATCAAAAGCAAATACTCAGATCACTGATGATAGAGGACACCCCACTGGCACAAAAACCAATCATGTCCATTTATAATTGTAGAGACCAGGGGATCAAAGTCCTCAATTCACACGGAATAACAACACTTCTAATGCTAAGAATGAGAGGTTAAACAACATAAAAATGATCTATTGTTAAGAACCCGGCGTATCATTATAGAAATATAATCACCAAATCAATTTCCTATCACACCCCTAAATTGGAGAGGAAGTAAAAAGAAATATAGGAACTGGCAGCCTACTTGCACTCTGTTAATATAAGGTCAATGGCTTTGTCCCTCAGTTTCTTCTTTCTGAGAAGCTCCTTCGGAAATGCTTCCAGAACCACTCTGGGTAACACCTAACACATCAAAACAGTAGAACTTCACAAGATTTAAATAATCCATGCATGTTTGTCAAAAATTAATAGCTACCTAACCATGATCTAGATATTGAGAGAGAGACAATGTTTCCCATAAACGATAAATGAATCTAATGACATTTGTATGAGAATGTTTAAAAATGGCTGTCTAATTGCATGATTAAACCAACCAATTTTAAGTACCTTCTTTAGCTGTAAGTTTCATATGTTCCAACTGCCAAAGGGGAAAAGTTAAAAAAAAAAAAGACAGAACACTCGGCCAATTCTATTACCAGGGCATCTCCTTTTCTAAGCTCCAAAAGCCATCCTGCATCTGCATTATGTCTTCCTTCCAGGATTAAGCTAGTTCCCTGGCTGGCAACAGAAAGTCATACAACAGTCTATGAAACACAGAATTGTTATGCTCCCAACTTTACTACATACAGCACACACATATTAAAAAAACCCTTCTGTAGTTTGAGATGCCAGCATCAATTAAGTCTAGAGACAGCAGAAGCCCCCCCCCCCCCCTTCCTCTCATACTGTCAACTCTGTTTATACTTTTAAAATTAAGGAAATTTAGCCACAATTCTTAGGCATTCAGAAAATCCAGTGATAGTCTTAAAACAAGCACAGTCAGTGCCAGGTCGATAATAGGTATCAGATGGACATACCTCTTGAGATCATACCAAACAGGTGATAAGTGTGTAAATTTAGAATTGAACATCTTGGCCATTTCATAGCCCTTAGAATTCCTGCAAGGAGCATCATATTAACAACCAAACACAATAAACTCAGACAATTTGAAACCACAGTAATTAAACATCAAAATCTAAATGAAGCGGTTTAGTGAACTGACCATGGAGTAATATAGGCTAATACGGGATACGTGTAATACCGATGAGACGCATTCTCTGAAACCTTTGAATTCTCCTGAAATACTCGGTAAAATTTCAATTAACACAGCGTTTCATATAGGAGATTATAAATAAGATAACAGTAGAATACATCATAACTCATAAGAGTAGAATACATGCAGTACTCACCGTGAGGATTTCTTGGTAATTCACATCAGTTTTGACGAGTCCTCGCTGATGCACGTGAGTCGCCGAACGGTTGGCGCGTGTAGAGTATTTGGTACAGTATAAGAGTACGGACACGGTGGGAATCACGATGAAGAAGATAACGAAAATGGTCATGAGCTTGCGATCGGAAGCTGAGTCGCTGAACTGGTCTGATCGAGCAGCCGATTCGACTCGGTTTTTAGGACGGCCCGGGCTCGGTGCAACTCGGCGGTCTCTCCTTTTCGCCATTTCTGTGTTTTGTCTAACGGCCAATTCAAAAGGAAGAGGGATTTGGATGGAAAAGAGCTTCCTTCATAGCGTTTGTAAACAGATTGTACTTACGACGGGTCTGATTTTCACTTGTCATTACTTCGACATGTCGTTTCATTCTTTTGGTTTTGGGTTCCCACACGGATCCCTAATATTATATGATCACTCAATTAAGAACGGAAGTATTCATTTGCATAAACTGGTCGTCAAAAAATAAAAACCTAATGACATTAAAACGCTTGGGGTCAAAGGACACTTACCGCCCAACCGGGGGTCTTAAATTTATTCATATATATATATATATATATATGAAAATGTTAGGGAGCGAGAGGAATGAGAGAATGATGAGAGAAACGGCATTCTTTACTGCCGTTTCGCTTTTCGTTCCTCTCGCTACCTAAAATATTAAAATAATAAATAAATAAAGAGTGTTTTATTGTTGCGTGCAAAGAGAAATCTTATCAACTTATTTCCAGCCCCTGACTTTTCTCTCTCCCTCACATTCCTCTCTCACGCAAATCATCATTACCTCACGCAAATATCACCATCTTCTCAACTGGTCGACATCCTCTCTCCCTCACTCTCCTCTCTCCCTCATGGCTTCCAGTAAAAATATTTCAGATTGCAGAACAAATTAAAGTACATACCTTTTTTTTCATTTAAACGTCCACATGTAATAAGCTAAGTTGTAGTTTCAGTCTTGGATTTGGATTTATCAAGGCGGTATCCAGAAGTGCCATCCTCAGGTTTTGATTTGGAAACCCAACCATTATCAGTTGGTTTTGTTTTTCATTTTGGGACTGTAAGCATAGCCTTCAAGATTTGGTTTTCCAGTTTCACGATTGGAATTGTAAACTATAAACACTTGCAGAGGCAAGGATTAGCAATGACAAGAGAATCAAAGAAGCAATATTGAAAAGGAAGCATGTGGTGATATATAGCCATTAATTACAAGAGAAGTAGATAATTAAATAGATATGCATGTCATAAGCTGCCACCATATGGATGATCCCCAATATATAAGTAACTCGGCAGCGCTTATAATTGATTTTTAGGTGGGTGTAAAATGGGCGAATTTGAATTATTAGACTCTCATAAGGAAGGCTTTCACAGTTATGTGTGGCGACGTGAAATCCAAAAATTTTAGACTTTGTTGTTGCTCATCAATAATTACAGACGAAGCAGATCATCCAATTCTAATATCCTTTTGCTCATCAGTAACCCTAGGTTAATTCATTAAGACTTCATTTAATTTTCAATTGATTTTCGTATTTAAAAAATGAGTCAATACATCTTGTCATCACTTCTATTGGTGTTAAATGTTTCATTTTGATGGTCGTGAGCAGTTCGTGAAAGGCTGGCTGGAGAGGCCGTGAGCAGTTGCTGGTTGCTGGCTGGAGAGGAAGGAGGCCGCGAACAGTTGCTCTGGCTGGAGAGGGATGTCGTGAACAATTAAGAAGATAATGATTTGTGTGATTTGCGTGAGAGAGGAAAGTGAAAAGTGAAGTCTGCGTGAGAGAGAGAGGAAAGTGAAAGCCTGCTAGATTTCACGCGCTATTTTTTTATTCAATTTTTTTTTAATGTTTTAACGAGTGAGAGGAACAAGACGCAGTTGCTATCGTTTCTCTTGTCATTCTCTCGTCCCTCTCGATACCTAGCAGAACTCATATATATAATAGGGACCAATCTACGTTACAGAATTTGTAACGTACACACCTAATGGGAAGTAGCACACGTGTCCTAAGGAGAGAGAAAAATCGTGCAAATGCAGGCAATAAGAGTTGGCTACAGTTGGATCTGTAAGTTACAAAATGTATAACTTAGCCAACTCCATATAATAGAGCACCTGGACGAAAACTAGTTATATGGAGTCTATTTAGGGTAATTTTTAGGGACCTCCCCTGAGGTTTAGCGTATTAACACATAGAGAGAATATATTCATGTAATTACAAACACCTCCCATACCGTTAGTATCTGAATACGTATGGTATCAGTATATAAAGGAAAATATGTAAAAATATATTTAAAATTAAAAAAAAAATAAAAGTGCAGCTTTATTTTTCTTGATTTCCGAGAAAATCTGAGAAAACTGTAAGGGTTTACTCCATTAACCAATGTTATATAATTACCATTGGACAAAAGCAAAATAAATTTTTCACAAATATTGCACTTGACTTTCTCTTTCACGCAAACATCACCCAACACCGTCTTCATCTTTATGGAGCTTCACTTCACAGCCCTTTACTTTCTCTTTCACGCAAACATCACCCAACACCGTCTTCATCTTTATGGAGCTTCACTTCACAGCCCTTCAAAGGAGCCAAGATCACCGATTCACTCTACATGACCATTTAAACCGCCGACCTCATCGAAACCCTCACCGCTCTCTGCGCCGAAGTCCGCTGGTGCTCCTGCAACATCTTCTCAACCCAAGACCACGCGGCTGCCACCATCGCATGTGACTCCGCCTTCGTCTTCGCCTGGAAGGACGAGACCCTCCAGGAGTACTGGTGGTGGACAGAGAAAGCCCTGGACTGGGGTCCTGACGACGTCCCAGATCTCATCGTCGACGACGATGGTGATGCCACGTTGTTGATCCACAAGGGAGTCAAAGCCGTTGTTGTTTGCGGTTATGGTGATGTTGGCAAGGGTTGTGCTGCTGCTTTGAAGCAAGTCGGTGCTCGTGTAATTGTTACCGAGATTGATTTGTACTATGATGATCTGTACGAGGATGTGAGGTTTAAATGTCGTAGCAGTGTGTGTTTAGGTGGTGGGAAAGTTTGAGGAAAGAAACTAATTGGTTTCAGTTGATTGAAGATTATTTGGGATTTGAATAATGTTTTGGATGAGGCTGTGTGGATTATTTTGTATTTGATGCAGTTTTAAAGTTTTGCTTACTTTGCTGCATCTTGTTATCCTATTGTTTACTGATGAATGATTAAAAAATAAAAGATTTTTTTTCCCAGTTTCATATTTACATAAAAAATCATTATGAAAAATTAAGGCAAATTCGACCATTTATGATCATTTTACAATATAAGGCTCTAAGCTCTCTGCTTAGGATATTTTACGATCATTTTACCATTGCAATTGACAATCCAATCTGTTCTTAAAGTCCTGTTTTATAATTTATTATTCTGACGAAAAGGGTACTTTTGTAATTTCAATAGTCTGTTAACAGTCAAATTAACTGGATACTAACGACGAGAGAGGTGCTTGTAATTATATAAATATATTCTCTCTATGTGTTAATACACTAAACCTCAGGGGAGGTCCCTAAAAATTATCCAATCTATTTATTGTCTATTCATTAACTAAAAATCAAAACTAAAGTGATGTTTGTTTTTTTGTCTGAAATCTAAATAGATATGAATTAGTCTGAATTCTGAATACATCTGAATGTCTGAATCTAAATAATATGTTTGTTTTTTCATCTGAATCTAAAAAAATAAGTATTAAATTATTATTTTTTCAACTTAAAAACCGAAAATATATACTTTTACATTTGTATCCTTATTAAATTTGAATGTTAAATAAATAATATATTAAATACCACAATATTTTAACATTTATAAGTAAAACTAATGATGAGATTATTATGTGGGATAAATGTCTATGGGTGAGTTTTGGGATAGACATGAAAAATAAATTATAAAATAGGGATATTTTTTACATTAGTAAATAATTGACTTAATTCATATTTCTCCATTAAGTAAAAAGCTAAAAAAATTAGTTTATTTTATTAAGTCAAATTATCTAAAAAGTCTCATTAAGGTGGCATTTATTTTTTTGTCTGAAATCTGAATAGACCTGAATTAGTCTGAATTTTGAATAGATCTGAATATATGAATCTGAATATTATGTTTGTTTTTTAGTATGAATCTCAAAAATAAATATTAAGTTGTTTGTTATTTTCAACTTAAAAATATGAAAATATGTACTTTTACATTTGTGTGCTTATTAAATTTGAATGTCAAATAAATAATATATTAAATACCACAATATTTTAACATTTATAAGTAAAACTATATTTAAGTGAATACATAATTATTTTAGAATTTTAATATATAAAATACCATAAATTTCAAATTTTATCGTATATAATATAAGAAAAAATATATATGGATATTTTTATGTGGAGTAAATGTTTATGGGTGAGTTTTGAGATAGACATGAAAAATAAATTATAAAGCAAGGATATTTTTGACATTAGCAAGTAATTGACTTAATTAAGATTTCTCCATTAAATAAAAAGTCAAAAAATTTGGCTTATTTTATTAAGTCAAAATTATCAAAAAAGTTTCATTAAGTTATAAAAACAAACACTTCTAATTAACTTAATTAATTAAGTTAAGTCACTTTAAGTCATTAAGTTAAAAAACAAACGCCACAAGATTTTTTAAATAATTTTGACTTAATAAAATAAGCCAATTTTTTTAGCTTTTTACATAATGGAGAAATTTGAATTAAGTCAATTACTTAGGTGGCGTTTGTTTTTTTATATGAAATCTGAATAGACCTAAATTAGTCTGAATTCTGAATAGATCTGAATGTCTGAATCTGAATAATATGTTTGTTTTTTCGTCTGAATTTCGAAAAATAATTATTAAGTTGTTTGTTTTTTTCAACATAAAAAACTGTAAAATATGTACTTTTACATTTGTATCCTTATTAAATTTTGAATGTCAAATGAATAATATATTAAATACCACAATATTTTAACATTTATAAGTAAAACTATATTCAAGTGAATACATAATGATTTTGAAATTTAAATATATAAAATACCATAAATTTCAAAATTTATCGTATATAATATAAAAAAGAAAAAAAACTAATAAGATACTTGAAACATTTTATTTGCCATTTTATCTCGAAGTTGTCGCATGTAATTTTGATCTTCAATAGTTGAGGAATTGATACCAAAGTGAGGAGGAATTTCATGACGGCTAAAAAAATAATAATGAGATTATTATGTGGGATAAATGTCTATGGGTGAGTTTTAGGATAGACATGAAAAATAATTTATAAAGTAAGGATATTTTTGACATTATAAAGTAATTGACTTAATTAAGATGTCTCTATTAAGTAAAAAGCCAAAAAAATTGGCTTATTTTATTAAGTTAAAATTATCTAAAAAGTCACATTAAGTTATAAAAACAAATATCTCTAATTAACTTAATTAATTAAGTTAAGTCACTTTAAGTCATTAAGTTAAAAAACAAACGCCACCTTACTAATGCCAAAAATATCCATGTTTTATAATTTATTTTTCATGTCTATTCCAAAACTCACCCATAGATATTTACCCCACATAAAAATATCTATATTTTTTCTTTCTTATATTATATACGATAAAAGTTGAAATTTATGGTATTTTATATATTAAAATTTTAAAATAATTATGTATTCACTTGAATATAGTTTTACTTATAAATGTTAAAATATTGTGGTATTTAATATATTATTTATTTGACATTCAAATTTAATAAGGATACAAATATAAAAATACATATTTTCAGCTTTTTCAGTTGAAAAAAATAAACAACTTAATATTTATTTTTTGAGATTCAGACAAAAAAAATATATTATTCAGATTAAAATATTTAGATCTATTTAAAATTTACATTAATTTAAATTCATGTAAATTTCAGACAAAAAAACAAACGACACTTAAGTCTTTATTGTGAAACTCGAATATTTAAGCTTAATATTATAAAATATTATCAAGAGTTCAAGGACCGAACCGTTGTTGTAACTTTTTTGGCATTAAAGACAATTATAGCCTTGATATTTTTCACAAGTACATTGAAGTGCCAGACAAGACAAGGGATGATATCCTCAATTCTTCGTTCATTACCAACAGAAAAACAAAGACAGAAATATCAGTCTTTGCGCTGCAAAGGGTTTTTGTTCATAAACCCTAATCAAATTATTTATTCATTTCACTTCACAGAACGAGCTTCGGCCTCCAAACTGAGACCAAAGAAGGCAGATAACTCCTCTGTCTCTGTTTATGAGCTTGGAGTTGCCCCTTTTTATTTACCCTTATTTACAGTAAACTTGAAAAATGGAGCCCATACTGTTTCTTTCTTCCGCTAAAGCCACACCGTCTCCATCCTTTCCCTTATTCCTCTCTTACAAATCTCCCTTCCTTGAAAAGCCCAAACTTTATGTAAAATCCCACCTCTCAGCCTCAACAACGCAAGTTGAAAAGTCTCAGTTTTGGGGTAAAGGTTTGGTTTTACACAAAAGATTCGGTTCTCCGGGTAATGTTAACAAAACCCACATACCAGTTGCTCCAGTTAGAGCTTCTGTGAAGAGAAGGAAAGAGCTTCCCTTTGATAATGTGATTCAAAGGGACAAGAAGCTCAAATTGGTGTCAAAGATTAGGAAGATTTTAGTAAGTCAACCTGATAGAATTATGTCCCTTAAGCAATTGGGTAGGTTCAGAAGAGATTTGGGTCTCACAAAAAAGCGTAGGTTTATTGCCTTATTGAGGAAGTTCCCTGCTGTGTTCGAAATCATAGAAGAAGGGGTTTATTCATTGCGGTTCAAATTGACACCAGAAGCTGAAAGGCTCTACTTAGAAGAGATGAAGGTTAGGAATGAAATGGAAGATTTGTTGGTTACTAAATTGAGGAAATTGTTGATGATGTCACTAGAGAAGCGGATTTTGTTGGAGAAAATTGCCCATTTAAAGACTGATCTTGGGCTACCGCTTGAGTTTTGTGACACAATTTGTCATAGGTACCCCCAATATTTCCGTGTTGTTGCAACGGAGAGAGGCCCTGCGTTAGAATTAACACATTGGGACCCCCAGCTTGCTGTATCAGCTGCAGAGTTAGCTGCGGAGGAAAATCGAATCAGAGAGTTGAAAGAAAAAGATTTGATTATTGATAGACCACTTAAGTTCAATAGAGTGAAGCTTCCAAAGGGTCTTAATCTTTCCAAGGGTGAAACGAGAAGAATTTGTCAGTTTAGAGATATGCCATATATATCCCCTTATTCAGATTTTTCAGGATTAAGGCCAGGAACACCAGAGAAAGAAAAGCATGCTTGTGGAGTTGTTCATGAGATTTTGAGCCTCACTGTTGAGAAGAAAACTCTAGTGGATCACCTTACTCATTTCAGAGAGGAGTTTAGGTTCTCTCAGCAACTAAGGGGAATGCTGATAAGGCACCCTGATATGTTCTATGTCTCCTTGAAAGGGGATAGAGATTCAGTTTTCCTCAGGGAAGCTTACCGTGATTCCCAATTGATAGATAAGGATCGACTGTTGGTTATCAAAGAGAAATTCCGCGCGCTTGTCTCTGTTCCTAGATTTCCAAAGAGAGGTGCTCCCCAGAAAGATGATCACTACTCTGACAGGACTGATGAACCAGAAGAGGGAAGTGGTGAGGATGGAGAGGACTGGTCAATTGATGATTATATGACTGATGGTCAGTTTGATGATGATGATGATGGCAATGAAGATGATTGGAGTGATGAAGATGATGATATGCCTCCAGATTTTGATGAAGATTATGGAACTGTAAAGATTGGAGAAAACAAATCAGCTAAACTGGTAGATAGCTCTGTGAAGAAAAAAGAAAAGGTGCTAGCCCCTGTGTTTCCTGATGGTAGGCCAAGAGAACGCTGGTAAAAGAAGGTGCAAATTGTCTCTATGTGCTGAAGGTCCCAAACTAGAGGTATAAAAGCTGTCATCATTTGTCTTGGCTGATGCTTTCAGAGTATAAATGGTATTTGTCATCGGTCTTCAAAATTGTAAGGCCTGAAACCTAGTCATCAACTAAATCAATATGGGAAACTGCCAGCTAAAGGGGAATGATAAATCATGTATTATGTTTCTGATGTGTAATAGTTAATGCTTTTTGTTAATATAGTGAAAACATTAGTTGTCTTTCAGAGCTAGACAGACTATTGCATGTGGAATGTTCTACAAATGGTTGACTAGGAACTGTACTTTTTCCTGGGAGGGAGCTAATGGATTTATCATAGATATGAAATTTGTCATGATCTAAAAACTTATGGTGAAATGGCTGAACAAGCCTCACGATTTCGAGTCATTATATTTTGAGAAAACTTCATATGCAATCAAGATGTTTGTGGAAGTAATAATAGACCTTAAACTAATAGACTTTAAAAGATAAACTGACTCTTCTATTTTAGGGCACTGTGTTTTGGGTATTCTAGTGTAATGTGTATTGCATTTTGTGATAGCCTTTTCAGATCATGCAACCATTGCAATTGTCAGTTAGTGGGTTGTTATAACATATAGATACAGGAGGATAGAAGAACACAGTATCAATTCTGAATATGTCTTTTTCAGAACAAAGTAGAGCCATTTTTATTGGGAAGAAAAGTTATTCCAAACTGTGGCCTTTTGTCATTTGAGATTAGCGTTTGGATTTTCATTGGATGAGTGTTGTAAATTCATGATTTTCAGGATCCAATTTTTCCGTGGCATCATTGTGATATTACTTGATACCTTGGTGTGGGAAGTGCAGCGGTGTTTGTTTATTTATTTTGCTTCCACAGGTGTTAATTAAATATACAACAAACACAACACGCTTACAGCGGGCTACCTCATGGCTAGAGTTAAGAGTGTGCTAGCTCAGAGCTAGAGTCAAGAATGTGCTTTTGACCCTTACCATGTCACCAACGAATAAAAAATATTTCAACACAAAAGTGCGAATAGAAGAGTCTCTGGCTTCATTGTAATCGTTTGCATGGAATATTTGTAATCATTTAACTGTTGGTTAAATTTGTTCATAAAATATAGTCGTTTTAAATAAACCTCTGGTGTTTTTTTTTCAGTTGACCTCGGTATTCTGAAAGATGCATGATGAAATCAAGAAAATGTTTCGAGAACTTGAGAAAATAGAGCAATCATAAGAACCTTGATTGACAAATTGATGAATGGATAAGAAATAGATCAGTCCTTCCAACTTGTGTAATGTTCCATTGGATATGGACATTTGGAATGGTGGATGAGAAATAGATCATTCATTCCAATCTGTGTAATGTTCCATTGGATATGGATATTTGGAATGGTTTTTGCGTGGACTCAATGAGATTATGAATGAATATGTAGTTGCTTCACTCTTGTTGAATGTTGATGTTGACTGATGGATATTTACTTTTTATATTTTGTCTCTGAGACTATTTGATAAAAAGAATTTCTCCAACAACATATTCTTAGTGGTGGCTATAAAATGGTAAGAAGTTGAGGCTGAGTTAATGAGGCAATCCGATGAGCATGGCCCTCAACTTCAACTTCAAGTCACTGGTTGTTGATTACCCCTCAAGGGCTTCCAAAATTGCCATGCCACCAAAATGTGTAGGCAAACAAGGCTGGGGGCCTTCGTTGGGGTGGAAACAAACTTTGAGTTGCCTGCTCTGCATTATTATACAGCACTGTTAGGTTTGAAGAGCAAACAGGCTCTTCACCTTTGCATCCCCATCTTGGTAACATGGTCCTTTGCTCAAAATTGATATGCATAGCATAAATCGATAACTTATTTTTATTTTCACTCTTTGGGATATGCTCGGATAATTTGTACTTTTGCTTTCAAATCTCCATTAAACTATTTGATTACTTTTTGAAATCCGTAAAGTGGGGATTTTTTTATTTTTTTGGCCAATTTTAATGAATATCAATCATACGAAACGCATTAAGTTACCATGCGTGTAAATGACGATACACATCAACATAATAATCATTCCACGTTTAATGTCCAAACGATTAAACGGTGCGTTTCAGATGGGAGGCGAAAACGAGCCGTTTCAGGGCACGAAATCTCAGGATAGACCTCATCCACAAAATCAACAGAGAAAATGTGAAGTTACAAATTTCAAAGCGTTGTCTGTACTGTCAGTGGGAAGTGAGAGCTTCTTCCCTTGTTATTATATTACATAGGCTGTTGGTTCTTCACAGCTTACCCGACAAAATACCGCCATCGTCATGCCCAAATTACATTCAATTTATCACTACTTCAACACTAGAACATCCATCAATCAAAATCGGCACTCTCACAAGCCAAATTCCATAACTAATTCACCAACTTCTCTTGCTCTTCCTCCCACAGATACCTTTGCCAAACAAGCTCAACTCTCTTGTACTTCCTCAGGTTTTTGTTTCTTGAATGAAACAAATAAGTTCAGATGTCTGAGTTCAGTTAAATCTAAGCATGCCCAGATGATAAAAATAGGAAAGATTTGGAATTCTGATGACATGGTTAAAAGTTTGATTTTTCATTACTTGGAATTTGGTGATTTTACGTCAGCTGCAAAAGCTTTCTTTCTGGATTTTTCAAGGAATTATGCAGATTGGAGTTCTTTTTTGGAAGATTATGAGAGTTTTGGCGGGGAAGTGCAAGAACTTCTTGAGGTTTGGGGAGAGTTGCATGGTAAGGGTGTAATTTTTCGTAGTAGAATTCTTACTATAATTTTGAAGCTTTGCACAAGACTAATGGTATTTTGGCTGGGTGTAGAAGTTCACGCCAGTCTGATCAAGAGAGGTTTTGATTTTGATGTGCATTTGAAGTGCGCATTGATGAATTTTTATGGGAAGTGTCGGGATGTAGAAAGTGCTAATAAATTATTCAGTGAAGTGTCAGATCTTGAAGATGATCTATTGTGGAACGAGATAATCATGGTAAACTTGAGGAATGAGAAATGGGAAAATGCCATTAAATTGTTTCGAGAAATGAAGTTTTCGTCAGCAAAAGCTATTAGCAGAACAATTGTGAAGATGCTACAAGCCTGTGCAAAAGTGGGAGCTTTTCATGAAGGGAAGCAAATTCATGGGTATGTTTTAAAATCTGCATTGGAATCAAATTTGTCGGTATGCAATTGCCTGATTAGCATGTACTCTAGAAACAACAAACTTGAACTGGCAACGAGAGTTTTTGATTCGATGAAGGATCGTAATTTATCTTCATGGAACTCGATGATCTCGAGTTACACTGGACTTGGTTATGTGGATGTCGCTTGGTCCCTTTTCAATAAAATGAATTCATCCAGAATACAACCAGATATAATAACCTGGAATTGCCTTTTGTCAGGTCATTTCATTCATGGCTCTTACCAAAATGTCCTGACACTTTTGCGTGGAATGCAGAGTTTAGGATTCAGGCCAAATGCTAGTTCTGTCAGTGTTGTTCTTCAGGCAGTTACTGAATTGAGGCTCTTGAAATATGGGAGAGAGAGTCATGGCCATATTTTAAGAAATGGGCTTGACTATGATTTATATGTTGGAACTTCATTGATGGATATGTACGTTAAGAATGATTGCTTACAAAATGCTCAGGAAGTTTTTGATAATATGAAGAACAGGAATATTGTAGCTTGGAACTCACTAATATCAGGTTATTGTTTCAAGGGCCTTTTTGTCAATGCCAAAAAAATGTTGAATCAGATGGAGGAGGAAGAAATTAAACCTGACTTAGTTTCTTGGAACAGTCTGGTATCTGGCTATTCAATTTGGGGCCAGAGTAAGGAAGCTTTGGCTATCATTCATCATATGAAAAATTCAGGAATCTATCCTAACGTGGTTACATGGACCTCTGTAATATCTGGCAGTTTGCAAAATGAAAATTATAGGGAATCTCTTAAATTTTTCATCCAAATGCAACAAGAAGATATCAAGCCCAACTCTACAACTATGTCCGGCTTACTTCGAACTTGTGGAGGCCTAGGTTTGCTGCAGAATGGTAAAGAGATACACTGCCTTTGTCTGAAAAACGGTTTCATCGAAGATGCATATGTGGCCACAGGGCTAATTGACATGTACAGTAAATCCGGCAATTTGAAAAGTGCTCGTGAGGTTTTCAGAAAGAGTGCAAACAAAACATTAGCATCTTGGAATTGCATGATCATGGGGTTTGCCATTTATGGCAATGGAAAAGAGGCAATTTTACTTTTTCATGAATTGCTTGAAACGGGTTTCCAACCAGATGCTATAACCTTCACGGCTCTCCTCGCTGCTTGTAAGAACTCTGGTTTAGTTGAAGAAGGGTGGAAGTATTTTGACAGTATGAGCACAGATTATAACATAATACCAACCATAGAGCACTACTCATGCATGGTGGATCTTCTTGGAAAAGCTGGTTATCTTGATGAAGCTTGGGACTTCATTAGAACAATGCCATTCAAGCCAGATGCTACCATCTGGGGTGCCCTTCTGGGATCTTGTCGAATCCATGGACACTTGGAGTATGCAGAGATTGCATCGAGGAGACTTTTCAAGTTAGAGCCATGTAATTCTGCTAATTACAATTTGATGATGAACTTGCTTGCTATGTCAAATAGATGGGAGGATGTTGACCGTCTTAAACATTCGATGGATGAGGTAGGAGTTAAAAGTGTACTCGTATGGAGTTGGATTCAAATCGATCAGACAGTTCACCTGTTCTCTGGCAAAGGAGCGCCACATCCAGCAACGGGAGAAATATATTTTGAGTTATATCATTTGGTTTCTGAAATGAAGAAACTTGGTTATGTGCCAGACACCAGGTGTGTATATCAAGACATCAACGAAGAAGAAAAGGGGAAGGTGCTGTTGAGTCATACAGAGAAATTAGCTATTGTGTATGGACTGATGAAGACAAAAAGCAGAGCACCAATCAGGGTGATTAAGAACACAAGAGTTTGCTCTGATTGCCATACTGCAGCGAAATACATGTCGTTGGTACGAGGCCGAGAGATTTTCCTCCGTGATAGTGCTCGCTTCCATCATTTTAGAGAAGGTGAGTGCTCCTGCAATGATTGCTGGCAATAACTGGTGTTCATGTAACTGGCTTTTTATCTGATTCTAGGCTAAAGATGTAAACGTTAGTGGAAAAATAGCATAATTGTGTGTGTGTGTCTGTGCGTGTGTGTGTTTTAGATGATAGACTCTAGGATGAAAGATAACACAGTTACCGATCAGATCCGAAAAACTCACTGACTTCTAATTTATATGTACCAAAAACTGTATTGGCTGGAATAGAAGTGATGTATTGATGTAAGTTCATACTCCATCCCTGCTTTATAGCGTGTTCTCAGGTTACTACTTTTGGTTAGCTTCTATAAAATGCCCAGGAGTTATTGCGCCATCGTATTCTCTCAACCATTCCATTTACCATTTAACGACAGTACTTCGGCATGCATCTCCAGCCTCTCGTAGGGCAGTTTCCTAGGCCTTCCTAATGAGGATTTTCAATTTTCAGTCTTCTCTTTTTACCCAATGTCACAGACCTCTTTGTCCTTTGTCCCACTTCCAGGGTCACACGCCAACAATGACCAACAAACCCTCCGCTTCCGCACTTTGGAAAAGGGTAATTCATCATATCCTCATCAAACAACGTTGCTTTATTACTCATCACAACAATCTACGATGAATCTATTCATTAAGCCATCATGGGTTCGTTAATTTATAAATTTATCGTACGGTCGCATACTAAAATTGCAACAATTGCTAATTTTAACAATCTTGCATCATCAACAATTGCAACCGTCTGATAGTCCTTAAATTAATTACAAACGAGTCAAAGTCAACTAAAGGTACACCGAAAAAACCTGCGATAGTTTGCATACAAAGATAAAATAACACCGCTGTTTAAGGAAGTAATTGAAAGAGCAGCAGAACACACGGAAAAACAAAAGGCAAGCAGTAATTCACTGAGAAAGACAAGAATATGTACAAAACAAGCAACAAAGCTCAACTGCCACCTTGGGGTCTCTGCTGAATCCTTCCTGTACCTAGAAGCTGGAACTACAAGAAGCAAGCCACTGGTGCAAGGCACCAACTACTTGTTAAATAAACATAAAATATTTACAGACACATGTATAATATATAACATAACACCATGCACCGAAAGGGAAAAAGAGGGGGGAAAAAATGTAAAAGCAAAAACACTAGGATCCTTGGAATTCATGGAAACTTTGCCGAAAGAACCTATATTTTGGTGTACTAAATGGATGGAAAGGGCAGTGTTGAAACAGAAAACAAACGGAAGCAAAAGCAGGCAGAAAGAGTAAAGGGTCTCCCACAAGATGGAAAGGCACAGCACAGCTAGCATGGTGTTCAAAACTTCTGCCAAGAAAATCCCTAAAAAGATTCCGGGAATCTAGAACCATCATGTCATGCGCACCGTAGTGCTCCCATCAGAATTGGTTGATTGGTTCAGTTCGGTCCTGCACCGCCATCCTCTCAGAGACGTCAGCCAGAGATTTGAGATTGCACCTGATCAAGGCCTGAACAAAGTAGCATGTCTCATCCTTTGTGTTTCCTTCTGGAACATCTACTACAAATGACTCAATTACCAGCGTCCCAGGTCTCCCGTCAATGATCTCCGGATGGACAGTCATGATCGAAGAGTAGTTCTGTAAATTTAACAAACGATAAGAAAGCTCCTTAGTAAGGGAAACATTTTAAAAAATCGCGACCTGCCAACAATTAAAGGGTGTGTTTTACAAAATAGTTCCCTCCAACAACCTTAGAAGCGGAAATTTATTGTTATTTCTACTCTATATATAATAATCACAATTCATAGAGTCTACATGCCAAGCCAAAATTACAAGAAATATTTTCCTTTAACGACAACTCAGGCTTCAGCTACACTAAATTTGACTATTTGAGCCTTAATTGAACAAACAAAGACACTTGCACAAACAAGTAGTAGATACAACGTAACTTATAGAAAATGAGAAGAGCTGGGAGTAAAAGTGTTATACCCTAAGCCTGTGATCACCGCCGACAATTTTGATTCCGAGGATGTGCTCTTCATCGTCAAGAAGTTCCAGCCTTTCAGTGCTGGTGGTCGCAGGAAGCCCAGATTTGACATTCACTTCTCTAACACTACCAATTCCAAGGTCCCCATTAACCACACACCTGCTAACAAATGGCTTGTACTTCTGTGGCTGATCAAATCGCCTTACCAAAGACCATACCTGATCAATTAACCACACTATTAGTCCACAAAAACAAAATATCAAAGGTTTAAAATAGAAGGCGATCTTAGAAAAAAGTGACTTAATTTTTGTTTATTCTTTTTAATTCGTAACATGCTGGTAAATGATGAAAATTTTTGAATTAAAAAAAAAAAGGCTTTTCGGTCATGCATTTTCTTGGTAACCAAACGGAAAAAAGATACGTGAAAATTTCAGTAAACCTCATCAGAAGAACGTTTATCAAGTTCAAAATAAAATTAAAAAAATCCCTGCAAATACACCATTTTTTTTTTTTGGAGAAGCCTGCAAATACACCATTTGAAATTCCATAATTGAGAAAAAGCGAAGCAGACTTGTCAGATGTAGTAAACTGATCCAAATCACAATTCAATTTCCAATTATTATTCAGATCTGTCTCTAATTCAGAATAAAGAGGCCATGCAACAAAGTCAACCAAATCAAACGGTGTCAGTTAAGCCAGTAAAAGAAACTGAAAGAATTGATCGGAAGTAAACAGAAAGTTTATTTACGAGATGAACAGGAGCTCTGATGTGCTTGACCAGGGCAGAGGTACACTGATTCTCTCTGGGCTCATGCCTATGATGCCTCCGTATGTACTGCGCCTCCATCACACCATACGCATCAACACCGTTCATTTTGATCAGACAGAGACGCACAAATCTCTCTCTCTCGCTCTCTCTGAAATCTCCAATATGTAAACCGAGCACACAACGGACAACTCTCAAGAGTAAGTAAGATAAAAAAAAAAAGATAAGCCTTCTAGCACCTGCTCCAGATTTTGCGTAGACTACAGCCTTAGCTTGGTCTTTGGGTTGGCTTTGGCACTGGCTGTCTATCAAAAATCCACAAATCCACCGACAAATTTTATTTTTAAATTGTCCTTAACCTGTAAGCGTGTTTCTTGTGGGTCCACTGCCCGGTAAAACATTTTTCTTATGACTTATCCTCTCCATTTTCATTATTTTCTTTTAATTTATTTTGTAATCGTCACTGGGGTGGGAAAAAATTATTTTCATTCTTATGATTTAATGTAATAATTTATTTTATTTTTATTTTTTAATCAATAATCTAAAATATTATTTTGTTAGCTCAAGTCATTAATTAATAATTTATTAGGGATAAAATAAGATATTTTATTAAAGTGATATAAATTATATTAAAATAATTTTTTACATAATTAAATAATACTATAAAATATACAAAATTAATTAATTTTTTAAAAAATAAAATTAAAAATAATATAATTTGATATACCTACTGAATAATTATCATAATGAACAAATTATAATTAATATAATATCTTTAAATTATTAAAAGAAAAACTCAAAAATATCACTAATTTTTATGTATTTACATGTGCTGAATATTTTTTTATTTTCAACTCAATTTAAAATATTTTACAGTGTAATTAGAGAATATATTTATATGAATAAAAAAATTATGATATTTTTTGTATTTAGATCTAGTGTTTATAAGGTTTTCATACCGCCAAAATAAAAAGAAGTGAAAAAAATTATTTAAAATAAAATTTTTATTTTTTTTGATATTTCATATTTAGTGGGATTAGATAAAATTATTTTTAATTATATTTTAATTTTTATTTATTTATTTAATTTTTTTTAATAAAAAATTATTTTTACTCTTAATTAATTATTAATGATGAGTTAACAGACGAATTTAAAACGTAAGAATAAAATAAGTTAATGTATAAAATTTTAGATATGAGAAGGGTTTTTTTCTCACAGGGTGGGTATCCTTCTTCTTGTCACAGTCCAATCTTTGTTCAGATTTCAGTGATAAGCACTAAGTCATGTTAGTGGCTTTGTTTTCACTTTTTTCCTTTTTTTAATCCTTTTTTAGTCAATGCTGAATAGTGAGTGTATTTTCCATATAAATGCGAAGTGGCGGTGATGTTCGGATGACTGTCACATAAACATATCACATTCTTGAAATTTTTTAAATTGGAAGATAATTATTGGAGTGTAATGACATAAATGTCCTGCAAGTAATCTTACTTTTTTAATATTATTAAATAAATAAATAAAAATATTGTAACCGCTTTCATGTATGCGCCGTGCATGTCAGAGTTGCAGATAGCAGATAGTGCAATGCTCTCTCACATCACTTCATATGGGCCGCTTTCCCATTGCTTTAAGTTTGATTTTCAATATTCTTTTCTATTTAAAAAATAATAATGATAATTTAATTAGAGATACCTAAACGCTGTCGACTGGTCGAAGTGTCGCGTCCACGATAACGATGGAAACTTTATTTTCATTGGGCCACGTAGGAAAAGGTTAATTCATCGCCACATTTTTTATGATTAAATCTCCATCACTCGTCCACCGACCCTAAAGGAAAAATTGCTTTGTCATTCATTGCAGAAATTCATATTTTTATGAATAGCATCTGAGGGAACAAATTCGAACCTAATCTTTAAGATTAGGTGGCCAAAATTTTTCTTGATTCTACACTTCTCCCCTTCATCTCATCGTGCCCCCGAATTCAATGCAAATATAAAAGATACGTTGTGCAGATGTAGCTTTAAAAACAATAATAACAAATTAATTTTTTATTTTTAAGATTTTACAATCACATAACAATTGGGACATTTATAGCATTGTCTATAGTTCACTAAACGTTTATCCAACATCAACTCAAAAATCTATTAAATTTACAAGTAGATGTGAAATTTATCTTGTATTTATAATTTTTTTTTGAAATATTGATATATTACAGTTATAATTCTACTGATATTTACAATCAAATAGCAATTAGAATTCTCTTTCATGATTCTAATATGAAAAAATCCGAACAACATGATAATAAATATTAAAATTTGTGTGGCCAAAATATTAATTTAGGGTATGTTTGGATGTTAGATAAAAGGTGGGATTAGACTAATTTAAAAGGATAAAAAAATTAATCCGATCTAGAGTTATATTTGGTTGTCAAAACTAATAAATTAGTCCAAATTTTAGTCCAATGTTTACAGGATTATTAATTCTCATTTTTGCACCGGTTTTAGATAAGACAAATTATTTTAATCTAAATTTACTACTACTATCAAAATTTTATTCAATAATTTATTTTTAACTTGTTTTAAATTTAAGATTAAACGTCAAAATTTTAATGCAAAAAATTATTTTAACTAGTATGCAATATTAAACATAGGAATTATTCAATTATTTATTTACAATCATATCGAATATTGAATATTAAAATTCAGCAATTTTAAAAAATAATATATTATTTAGATAGTTATTTTAGCTTCATTAGAGTAAATTTAACATAGTCCTATCCGATATTATACCAAACAAAATACAAGATTATATAACTAGTATAATCTAATATAATATAATCCAATATAATCTAATTCAATCTAACTTAAATAATAAATATTCGTGGCATAATTATTTATTATTTTAATGTAGACAAGGTTTAATCATTTCTCAATGTTCTTGTTTTTCTTTTTGAATTGTTATAAGCTAGATATACATTACAACTTGGGATCCACGAGAAATTTGTATTGATACGCTTATGGTAGAAGTTTACCAAGGTCATAATAAAAAATCAACATAAACTATTTACAAGATATCTACTCACATATTTAGTGAGATATCTACTTTTAACCACAACGGGTGACAGGAAAAATATGTTAGAGTTTCCCACATGAAGGACTTGAATCAGCACCACTAGTTATCACTGAGCAAGAGCCTTGTTAATTATATTCTTGTTAAAACTTTATTTTCGTCAATGTTTTTGAAATTAAAAAAAAAATACAAATTTGTTTTTAGAAAAGAAGAATTATATGTTCCATGAAATTGTTAATAGATATAATTAATTTTACATTCTTAAATAAATCTAATCTTATTTTTCGTGGGAGATTATTCTAGATTCCTTTCACCATTAATATATTCACAACCAAAAAATAATAATAATATTAATAATTTCAATATTTACGTGTATCATTCATTTATTAAATGATAAAAATTTTAATCAATAAAATTACTATAATATCATTCAACAAATAAATGTTACATACTCTAATTAAGATATAAATTATAATCTAAATATTAAAATTTATAACATCATTTAAAAAAATATTTTTTTAAAATTAATTAGGCAGCACTAGAGCAGTCAGATACAGTTAGGGTTGGCATGAAAAAGTTCGCTAGGTCTTAAAGGCAAAGGAGCATCATGTGATGCTGAATTGACGAAGACAATTTGTGCACAGTGAACGAGTTGCAAGTTTTTGTCTCTTTGTGCCATGTTCATTGTTCGATTCCCTTCCAATTTCTCCACGAAAAGGCCATTCCACAAACACTGCCAATTTTTTTTAACTTCATTTGCCATTTCGAATCATTTTTCTAATATTATATTCTCTCGAGTGCACATAATGATGTTAAGTTCACTTGCGCATCATATGACATGAAACGCCAATGGCATTTCCAGACCTTTCATCGAATATCCAATTGCGAATAGTCTTCAAGCCTCCGAGCTGCGAACGTTAACATCAAAACTAGCCTGGATTTAATCGATTGCATTACAGCCACCCAACAGAAAAAAAAGAAATCTTTTTGATTCGATGTTAGGGGGGGAAAGTGAAATAAACTGATTTTGTGAAGTAAATTTTAAATTAGTTCATATTTCTTTATTAACAAGTAATATAACATGATATGTGATGCACCAGGTAGAACGCAACGTTTGAGCATAAACGAAAATAAATAAATAAGGGTGTGTTTGGGATTGAGGTGCTGTAGCTTTTAAGCTACAGCTGCTGTGAAAAAAAAAGTTGTAATTAAGAAACAAAAGTTAATAATATATAATAAATATAAATTTTAAATAATAATTTTGATAAGATCATTAAAGATATAATAAATTTTATATTATACAAGTGAAAAATTATATCAACATAACTTAAAAGTTACAGCAGTTAGTGTTTACCAAACACTTTAGTGCTGTAGCTTTTAAGCTACAGCTGCCCAACCCCCATCCCAAATACACCCTAAATAAAACACCTTCAATCATTCACTTTTTTTAAATTATTTT
Organism: Citrus trifoliata; assembly: GCA_018350135.1. NCBI lineage: Eukaryota > Viridiplantae > Streptophyta > Magnoliopsida > Sapindales > Rutaceae > Citrus > Citrus trifoliata. Next base: position 41,040,807 of record CM031386.1, on the reverse strand, counting down.
CTCATTGCGTATATCCTAAAAAATATGATTCATTGATATATTCAGTGCTGCGAAATAAACAAAAACAGTAATGATAATAATAACAAAATTATATTTATATTTCTATTTCATTGAGTATTAGTATGTAAAATTTAGAGTCTTAAAGGGCTGTTTGATATTATTTTATAACACTTATTTTCATTTTTATTTTCAAAATTCTAATGTGATATATTATTTGAATATTTTTGTTTTATTTTTTTAGTGGCGTGGGATATTTGTGATTGAAAGTATGTCGGTCATATTGTGTTACAAACCAGGACCTGTCTATGTTACAGATTCTGTAACAAACATCTCCCGTCATCCCACCATCCGATTTTCTTTTGTTTAGTTTCTCACTCCACATCCAACCACATCCAACGGCTGATGCTGCAGTCTGTACCTTACAGAATCTGTAACGTAGTTTTGTCCTACAAACCAGGAGGAATAGTGAGTGATCATTTTGAAAATGATGACTTGCAAACATTAATTTAGGCAACTACAAATACTAAGTTATTTGAATGAATCTGAAAAAGATTTAATATAGGGCAAATATACTCAAATTATGACATTTTTGTTAATGCTAATTTGTTGAAGATATACCACCTATTTTGAAATTACATGCTAACTTATTTATGGTAAATATATTTTTATCTAAAAATTTATTTATTATTTAGAGAGATTAAACAAAACAATATTATGTTATTTTTTTCTTATATAGCCATTTTAATTATAGTTATAGCTTTTATGTTTAGTAAAAAAATGTTTTTGAAAATAAAACTACCAAACATAAACTCACTGTGCTTATCATTTTTCAGTTGATTTTTGAACGTGTATTACTTTTTTTTTAAAAAATCAAGTCTAGGATATAGAAAATAGTACCGATTATTTTTATTTTTTAAGTAGAGGATATAAAAAATAATATCATATGCGTATTCAACTTCAGAATACAACGACTGTAAAATACTATTCTCATTCTCATTTTTGTATTATGAAATAAAAATTGAAAAAAGAATATTGAATGAGCCCTTAGTGTTCTTTAATTCTTTTTCTCTTGTTTCATATATGTATGTGATTTTTCAATTTTTGAGCTACAATGTGACAATCGTCATTTAATCTTTATATTTTGACTTAAGTACCCACTTAATCCATATATTTTTAAAAACATCTTAAAACACTATTACTTTAAATATGTTACATTCATTCCCTTGATTTTTCTTTATTTTTAGAATAATATTCTTACGATAATATTCTAGGATATTAATGAAAAAAATTGATTTATCAAATCAATCTTAAAAATAAAATAAAAATTAGTATAAATTTTGTTGTTATTATTTTACGTTTAGGATTAATTTTATAAATTAATTTGCTAATAAATAATACTTGTAAGATTACTGTAAGGGTATTAAATATTGTTTAAAGTTGGCGGATGTTAATTAATTTATGAAATAATACTTAACAAGATTATTGCAGAGACACAAAAAATATTAGTTCTTTTAGAATGATAATTATTGATTAATTTACTCATAAATAATTATTGATTAATTTATTTTGATAAAATATAAATTAATGTAAAAAAATATGGTAGTGAGTGTAGTCTTACCCCCACCCAATAAGATGATAAAGGAACCAAATATTGTGCCTTTTGAAAGTGAATGGAGTCGGCATCTCGACCAGCTAAATTGCATAAAGTAAAATTAAAGCTCTATAAGAATGTGGTGCCCGGGGATTGGACGTCCAATTGCATTATCTTGATTGTCCCAAATTAGGTTCTTTACAAGCAAAGGCCATCGATGCAGAATGTTCTATTAAAGGAAGACACAAATGTTCTATAAGAATACAAAATGGCTAGATATTTTTTTGGATAAATTTTGTTCAATAATTCAAAATTTTTATCGACATAATTAGATTACTTGAAAAAAGTTTGAACCTTTAACCTTTTTCATCATCAACTATATGTTCTCATTTTTCACATGATGTTTCAACAAACAAAATAAAGTCGCCCCGGGCCACATTTCCTATGCTTTACAAATATATTTTATTTTATACCAAAAAAAAAAAAAGAGAAACCATTTTTAAACAATTAACTGATATTTAATTTAGCATATTTGGTAAAATTTGTTTCTTAATTCCAATAAAGCCCAAAGCAATGCTCCAAATCTGAAAACACAACCAAAGGAATATAATGATTTAAAGTGCAGCCTTGCATGCATGATACGGTATTGTGTCCAAATATAGACCAATTAGTTGGTTAATTAGTCGGCGTATAAATGGAAAATTCGATTGATATGGATTATCAATTATCAAACAACCCTCGGTTGACCGACATCAATTTTATTTTTATTTTTATCGCTACCATAACGCCATAATTATGATATGACAATTCTTCAATGTGACTTTTGCTACGGACAAAAGAAAATTTCCAGAACGAATTAATGTTCCAAGACTAGCCAATTGCGCATGCAAACACACAAACCAAGGAAAGTTGTTAGTTTACTTTTTATATTTTATAAGTATTTATTTAATTCTTATATTTTAATTTTTTAAAAATATCTTTGTTATTAATTATGTTATAGTTTTGTCATACTTTTTTATTTATTTTACAATTATATCCTTGTTATAATCTTGAGAATATAAAAAAAAACTTAATTTACAAATTA